>OX336388.2:88582375-93382375 GCA_946902985.2 Meconema thalassinum
GCTGCCACGTTAACTTGCTGTCAAAATGGAGCCCCAGGAAGCGATAAGTGTCAACCAACGGCAACGCAGCATCCCTGAGATGTAGTTCAGGGTGTAAATGTAGCCTCCGTAGCCGACAAAAATGGACGACGGAGGTTTTCGCTGCTGAAAAACGAAAACCCCGGTCGTGAGCCCACCTGTCGACCCGGTTGATAGCTAGCTGCAATTGCCGTTCCACGACTGCCATACTTCCAGAGCTGTAATGCAGAGCTAAATCGTCTACATACAGCGATGGAACTACCGCGGACCCGGCGGCGGCAACAATGCCATTAATGGCAATCGCGAACAAGGTGACACTCAGCACTGAACCCTGAGGAACTCCATTTTCTTGGGTATAATATTGCGATAATGTCCTACCGACCCTTACACGGAAGAGTCGGACGGACATGAAATTCGCAATAAATGTCGGTAAGTTACCACGGAGTCCCCACTTGTGAAGGGTGGAAAGGATCCCGTAGCGCCATGTGGTGTCGTAGGCTTTCTCTAGGTCAAAGAAAACCGTGACTAGGTGCTGCTTTCGGAAAAAAGCCTCCTGTATGGCGCTCTCAAGTCGCACCAGATGGTCAGTGGTGGACCTATGAGAGCGAAATCCACATTGGTACTCAGACAGGAGACCTTAATCCTCCAAGAACCACACCAGTCGACGGTTCACCATCTTTTCGAGCAGCTTACATAGGCCATTTGTCAAACAAATGGGCCTATAGCTGCTTACAAACTTGGGATTCTTTCCAGCCTTAGGAATCGGTATTACGATCCCCTCTCGCCATTGAGATGGAAACTCCCCTTCAATCCATATACGATTGAAGAGGATCAACAGTTTTTTAATACTGGAATCGCACAGATGTTTTAACATTTGATTATGTATGTTATCCGGTCCAGGAGCCGTATCCCTGCACAGTGCAAGCGCACTGCGCAGTTCCCATTCAGAGAATGGTACATTATAGGACTCCGAAGCAGCAGTGGCAAAGGACAAGGGGTGAGTCTCTGCCTCCCGCTTCAGAGTCAGAAACGTAGGATCGTAACTCCCGGAGCAGGATACATCGGAGAAGTGCGAGCCAATGCTGTTGGCAATGGCGAGATGGTCCGTGATGATGTCTCCATTGATGGACTCTCCGGGTATCGACAGTGATGTCGGGAGTCCAGAGATCCGACGAAGCTTAGTCCACACTTGAGATGAAGGAGTATGCGCCGTCATGGACGACACATACTTTTCCCACGTCGTTTTCTTACTCTCCCGAATCAGATATCGGGCTCTAGCACGCATCCTTCTGAAGGTGATAAGGTTGGCCATAGTGTTTTGCCTCCGATAGCATTTGAAAGCACGTCGACGATCTTTAATGGCTGCTGCAATCTCGGCTGTCCACCAAGGGACAAGCTTCCGGCGTGAGTTGCCGGACGAGGAAGGTATTGTTTCCTCAGCAGCAGCCAAAATACCATTCGTTATGTGAATGGTATGATCGTCGACACTCTCAAAGGTATCTTCGGCAAACACCGCGCGTGCCGTGAAAGTTGGCCAATCAGCCCGACGGAGAAGCCATCGACTTGGTAACTCGATGGCTCTCTGGTTCGGAAGAGTAACGATAATTGGAAAATGGTCACTATTACAAAGGTCATCGTGTACACCCCACTGTAGCAGGGGAACCAGCGCACGACTGCACAGGGTAATATCGATACTTGAATAAGTACCGTGTGCAATAGAGAAGTGCGTAGGTTCCCCTGTGTTCAACAGGCACAGGTCCAGCCGCCTGATCAGCCTCTCAAAATCTCTCCCTTTACCGCTAGTGGTAGCGGAGCCCCAGATGGTGTTGTGGGCATTAACATCTCCCAGAAGGAGAAAAGGAGGGGGGAGCTGAGAGACTAGATCCACCAGCTGGTCGTAATCCGGCTGAGAATCAGGCGGGATGTACACGTTACATACTGTTGCCATTACTGGCAACGAAGTACGAACTGCAACTGCCTCTAGCTGAGTACGCAACGGCACCTCTTCACTAAAGAGGCTAGAGTGGACGAGAGTGCAGACGCCACCAGCGGCCACAGCTCCGTACACCCGGTCTCTAGAGAAGAGTTTGAAGTGACGCATTGTTGTCTCATGTCCAGGACGAAACCTGGATTCCTGAAGACAGACAATGGTTGCCGAAAACGAAGATATTAATTGTCGTAACTCAGCGAGATGAACAGAATAGCTATTACAGTTCCATTGTAATAGTGCCATGGTGTGGACTTAAGTAGAAGTTGGTCTTCTACCTATGCTTGACCGTTTGCCACCCTTCCCCATCTCTAGTTGGAGATGATGGGGCAGGAGAGCACACCTCAATCTCCACATCTCCGTCCGAAGACGAAGAAAATGGAGCGGGCGCTCTCTTGGGTTGCGCGCGGTCGTCGTCGGACCTCACGAGTCTCGCTCTTGGGGAAGAGCGAGAGCGGTGTCGAGGGACTTCCTCCCGGTCCGAAGACTGGGTGTCTGTCCCCGACACGCCCCGAAGAGATTTCTTCTTGGATCGGCGCCGACGTGTGTTTGGGGAAGTAGATGGTCCCTTCCCCACAGACGCCGGGTCCTTATAAAACAAGGTCGCTCCTGCTGGCACCGCTCCACTGGTAGTGGTGGGAGCGGGATGGCCAGCAGATACGTGAGCAGCCCTGCCTTTAGGAGAGGAAGAGAAACGGCGCTGAACCGTTCCCCTCTCCTCCGCCGATCTATTTTCTTTTCTATAGGGGAGTTCCTCCATACGGACGGGCTTGGCTTCAGCAGGCTTCGCCCCCTTGGTGGTAGTGGGAGCAGAAAGGCCAGCAGAGACAGTAGCCACCCCGTCAGCAGGAGGACGAGAGAGACGGCGACGAACCGTCTCCCTCTTCTCCCCTATATTTTTCGTATTAGGTGGGCTGGAAGAAGGACCAGCCCTGGTCGGCAAAGTCTTCTTTCCCCCTTTAGCTGGGGAAGACTTGTTCGCCGACCGTTTCGGAGAAGAAGAGGACTTCTTCTCCGAATTCGCCGGTTTAGGTGTTAAAACCGGCGCCTTCTTAACCGTGGCCGAAGAAGGTTTTGGGACCTCCTTCGGGCTGACAGTGCTCGCTGGTACAGCGAGGGGAGATTTCAAACTCGTACTAAAAGAGGACATCGAGGGTACTGCACTGGAAACTTTAACGGCAGGGGTGATTGAGGGCGTCGCTGCAGCTGCAAACGATACCCGAAATTCGGGGGCATTCATATCACGGTACCTCTTGCGAGCGTCGTGATATGAAAGCCTGTCAAGAGTCCTGATTTCCTGGATCTTGGTTTCCATAATGAATTCAGGGCACTGTTTTGACCGTGGAGAGTGACTTCCTTGGCAGTTGGGACATATCGGGGGAGGCGTACACCTCTCGTCACCCTCATGTGTCCCCTTGCCACACTCTCTACATACGGCCTTCGCAGTACACCTGGCGGAAACATGCCCGAATCTCTGGCACTGGTAGCAGCGCATAGGTGGAGGGATGTACGGTCGCACATCGCAGTTGTACGATGTGACCTTCACCTGCTTAGGTACAACATCACCTTCAAAATGGAGAATAAAAGCGCCGGTATCGACGCTCCTTTCCCCAATCTTTCGGGTGATGCGCCTAATCTTTGTGACGCCTCTCTTCCCCAGATCCCGCAACAGTTCAGCATCGCTATTCAAAATGAGGTCACGATGGAAAATAACTCCACGGACCTCATTCAGCGTTTCGTGCTTTGTGATCTTAACGGGGATTTCGCCGAATTGCGTGCATTCCAGCAACGCTTCGGTTTGCTGCCGGCTAACGGTATGCAGCAAGAGCTGCCCGTTCCGGAGCTTGGAAATCCCGTTAAGATCACCAAATTTCCCCTCGATTTCCTCAGCGAAAATGATCGATTTTACGAGCTTGAAATCATCCCCGTCAGTCCTGGTAGCTACCAGGTAGCGAGGTGATCTGTCTGTCGCAAATCGTTGGTTAAAGGCTTCATCCCAAGGCGTATACACCTTGGGATTAGCTCGACACTCCAGAGACGGCTTTTTAAGGGTGCCACCCTGTACAGGTGTCCGTGATCGCTTTGATGGCATCCCGGACGAAATCCTCCCCGAATACTGCCCACTCCGAACGGGGGCTATCACTGTGGGCGCCACCCAGCCAAGGCAATACCTACCTGGCATAGCAGATATTGCCCGGGGTCCCAGTGCCTCGAACAGGCACTTCCCCCTCGGCATGCACAGGATTTATTCAGCTCCAGTATTCGGCCATGCAGGGACCTTCGTTGTAAGGCGGATACTACTGTAGGGTACATGGCGCACCCACCTGACGGGATGGGGCATACCGTCTAGGCTTTCTGGCCAGATGGCCAAGCTGGTGGCCCTTCCCCTAACAGCATGCATGTTTGTTTCTATTGGTCAAACCAGAGCTGGGACCAGAAAACCAAAATCGACCTTTATAAGGCCCCCTCTAAGTCGCCTTTTACGACAGGCAGGGGATACCGTGGATGAATTCTGCCCTCCCCATCCACAGGGGGTCTGAACAAATCAAAACTGGCAAGTTATTCGGCCATGTCGGCCCTATTAGTCGCCTCCTACGACAGGCAGGGCATACCGTGGGTGTATTCTATCCCGCACCCACACGGGGGTAGGGACTTTCTCCCTGTCCGAAGACGGGGTACTTGTCCCCGACACGCCCCGAGCATGCTTCTTTCTAGACCGACGCAGACGTCTATTGGGGGAAGTAGGTGGTCCCTTCCCCACAGACGTCAGGTCCTTGCAAAACGAGGCCGCTCCAGCTGGCACCGCTCCTTTGGTGATGGTAGGAGCGGAATGGCCAGCAGATGGCTGAGCTGCCTTGTATGCAGGAGAGGAAGAGAAACGGCGCTGAACCGCCCCTCTCTTCTCCGCCGGTGACTTATTTTTCCTATAGGGGAGTTCCTCCACTCTAATGGGTTTGGCTTCTGCGGGCATCACTCCCTTGATGGTCGAGGGAGTGGAAGGCCCAGCAGATGAAGGAGCCATCCCATCAGCCGGAGGTCGAGAGAGACGGCGCCGCACCGTCTCCCTCTTCTCCACTATCTTTGTCTTATCAGGTGGGCTGGATGACGATCCAGCCCCGGTCGCAGAAGTCTTCTCTGCCTCGTTGGCAGGGGAAGACTTCTTCTCCGACCATTTCGGAGAGGAAGATGACTTCTTCTCCGATTGCGCCGGTTTAGATGGTATAACCGGCGCCTTTTTCACAATGGCCGAAGAAGGATGTGTAACCTTCTTCGGGCTGACAGGTCTCGCTTGGACAGCGAGGGGAGACTTTACGATCTCAGAGTAGTTCGTCGTCGAGGGTACAGCACGGGGAACGAAAGTGGCAGAGGTGATAGGTGGCGTCACCTTAGCCGCGAAAGATACTGGAAATTCGGGTGCAGTCATATCACGGTATCTCTTTCGGGCGTCGTGATATGAAAGCCGATCCAATGTTCTGATTTCTTGTATCTTTGCTTCCTTGCAGAACTCAGGGCACTGCTTCGACCGCGGAGAGTGACTTCCTTGGCAGTTAGGACACGTCGGGGGAGGCGTACACCCCACACCTTCATGTGTCCCCTTGCCACACTCTCTACACACCGCCTTGGCAGTGCACCTGGCAGAAACATGACCGAATTTCTGGCAATTGTAGCAGCACATAGGTGGAGGGATGTACGGTCTAACGTCGTAATGGTACGACGTGACCTTCACCTGCCTTCACCTTCACCCTCAAAATGGAGAATGAAAGCGCCAGTATCGACGCTATCATTTCCAATTTTCCGGGTGATGCGCCTAATCCTGGTGACGCCTCGCTTCCCCAGATCCCGCATCAATTCCGCGTCGCTGTTTAAAATGAGGTCGCGATGGAATATAACTCCACGGACCTCATTCAGCGTATCGTGCTTCTCAACCTTAACGGGAATTTCGCCGAAATGCGTGCATTCCAGTAACGCTTCGGTTTGCTGCCGGTCAACGGTATGCAGCAGGTGCTGCCCGTTCCGGAGCTTGGAAATCCCGTTAAGGTCGCGATATTTCCCCTCGATTTCCTCTGGAAATAGGATCGATTTTACCTGTTTAAAATCTCCCCCGTCTGTCCTGGTAGCTACCAGGTAGCGAGGAGACCTGTCAACAGGGAACTTCTTATTAAATGCCTCATCCCAAGGCGTATACACCTTGGGATTCGGTCTACACTCCAGGGACGGCTTTTTAAGGGTGCCACCCTGTACAGGTGTCCGTGATCGTTTACTACGCATTCCGGACGAAATCCTCCCCGAATACTGCCCACTCCGAACGGGGGCTATCACTGTGGGCGCCACCCAGCCAAGGCAATACCTACCTGGCATAGCAGATATTGCCCGGGGTCCCAGTGCCTCGAACAGGCACTTCCCCCTCGGCATGCACAGGATTTATTCAGCTCCAGTATTCGGCCATGCAGGGACCTTCGTTGTAAGGCGGATACTACTGTAGGGTACATGGCGCACCCACCTGACGGGATGGGGCATACCGTCTAGGCTTTCTGGCCAGATGGCCAAGCTGGTGGCCCTTCCCCTAACAGCACGCATGTTTATTTCTATTGGTCAAACCAGAGCTGGGACCAGAAAACCAAAATTGACCTTTATAAGGTCCCCCTCTAAGTCGCTTTTTACGACAGGCAGGGGATACCGTGGATGAATTCTGCCCTCCCCATCCACAGGGGGTCTGAACAAATCAAAACTGGCAAGTTGTCCGGCCATGTCGGCCCTATTAGTCGCCTCCTACGACAGGCAGGGCATACCGTGGGTGTATTCTAACCCGCACCCACACGGGGGGCAGAAGAAGATTCCGTAATCTTCTTCTGGCTAACAGGGGTGATAATAGGGCTATTTGTAGCCCCTTTAACAGTGGTAACTCTTTTAGAACTTGTTTCCATTGTCAAATTTGCCGCTTGATTACTAGATTCTTTTGATACCTTTTGAGCATATGATACTGAGAAAATAGGAGAGGCCATGGAGCGATATTTTCTGCGTGCTTCAGTGTAGGAGAGCTCGTCTAAGGT
Organism: Meconema thalassinum; assembly: GCA_946902985.2. Taxonomy (NCBI): domain Eukaryota; kingdom Metazoa; phylum Arthropoda; class Insecta; order Orthoptera; family Tettigoniidae; genus Meconema; species Meconema thalassinum. Next base: position 88,589,432 of record OX336388.2, read on the forward strand.
CTTTATTTCTTGAATTTTCTTCTCCTCTAGGAAGGCAGGACATTCCTTCCAGCGAGGAGAATGCTCTCCCTTGCAATTTGGACATGCGGGAGGTGGTGTACATTCCGCTCCCTCATGAGTGGCTTTGCCACAGGAAAGACAGATAGGCTTTCCCGAGCAACGAGATGAGGTATGTCCAAATCGCTGACACTGAAAACACCGCAATGGAGATGGAATATACGGTCGCACATCGAGAGTGTACATTGACACTTTGATCCTCTTGGGCAGGCTATCCGACTCAAACGATAAGATGAACGCCCCGGTGTCAACTAGTACACCATTCATCTTACGTTTGATTCGTCTCACCTCGACAACGCCATGCTTTCCAGTTCTTTCCAGGATACGCTCGTCGGTAGTGTTCACCAGGTCCCTGTGAAATACTAAACCTTTCTTCAGGTTTAGGGACTGGTGCTTCACTACCTCGACTGGAATACCACCGAAACTTGTCGTCCCAAGAAGACCATCTGTCTGTCTCTTTCCTTGAGTTTTTATCAAGAGTGCGCCGTTTCGCAGCTTTTTTACTGTGTCTACATCGCCCCATTTCCCCTCAATTGCATCATGTAAATCAAAAGGATCAACGTTTGTAAAATTTTGCCCATCGGTCCTTGTTACCATAAGGTACCGAGGGAAAAACGTTGAATCCTTTTCATCAAGCGGCGAAACTAGAGGCATAAACTTCCTCTTCTTAAATTTTAAAGACGGCTTTGTAAGGGAGCCACCCTGTGAAATAATGGACGCTATGTTTGGTCCCACGAGTAGCTAGGGAACTAAAAGTCAACCCCCGGCAGAGCCCCGCTTGCCCGGGGTAAGGCTAAGGTTCTCCAGAGGTCGCCAGGTATCTGGAGGTGGGTCGCTTGTGACTACTCACCCAGTAGCCATTCATCACCTCGCCACGACCACTCAGCTTGTGATTAGGGGAGGATTCCACCTCCTGTCACGCACACACACATTTACACCAAAGAAAGAAAAGATGAGACAAGGGCCAACTAAGGCGGGAAAGTGAAAGACTCCCTAAGCCTAGGATACCCTAATACCGTCGGGGTCGGAAAAGAACAAGAGTTGACCAAGAGAGGTCGACAGGAAAGAAGACGGAGAGGAGTCCGGCACAAGTAAGTGGAAGCAATGCCGGACTCAGCTGGGGTCCCGTGGTCGCTAACCCACGTCCCACTAGATGTGAGCCCCTGAGGGCGTAGTGAGATAAGCAACCAGCATCTGCTCCATGTGTGTGATGGCTAAATAGCTCTTTGTGAAAAGCTTTAAAATAAACCATTTGTTCCATATCGACTTACAAGTAGAATCCAAGCAGCAGAGATGACGTTCCTATATTGGAAATACTCTGAGACAAAATTAGAAACAAGGAAATTAGGGAAAACACAGGATTCCCGAAGTACAAGACAAGATTGAGGTCAGTAAACTAATAGTATGGGCATTTAATGCGAATGGGAGAAGACAGAGTACCGATAAGAAACTGTTTCTTATTACATTCTGTCAATACGGGAAAAATGGGTGACTTTAAAAGTCAAAAAGAACAGAGTACCGAATCAATTATTTACTGAGAACGTCATGGGAAGGGTGAGTTGGATGGATACAGTGAAAAAGAGCATTGAGAGAAGAGGAGTGAAAGCGGAAGATATACTGGAAGAAGCATGAGAGTAGCAGAGATAGAAAAGTATGGAGGTCCTTGATTCACACCCCGACCCAGATCACTGGAACCGGGAAATGCAGAAAATTGACTTAAATTCGATCTGTACACCTACTGTCGACCAAAATATTATGTGCACTCGAGTTTGGAGGTTGTTTGTGAGGTAACCAATAGACCTACATAAAATCCAATAACATCATCATTTTCGTCCTATTTTTGGTTCATGTAGGTTTGGAATTTTTGATTAATATTTTTTATCGCAATTGGAACATAAAAAGTGCCCGTTTTTAAGTGTGTTTCATCCATCCATCACATTTAAGAATTATTTCACAAACCAGTCATCAGATCGAATCTAAATTTTAACACAATGTACATTGGAATATTGTATAACGGTTTTATTAATTTATTACAACAATTAAATCATTTGTGTGTAGGCTTGCGTATCAATAACGCAATCACCACTAATTTTTGTCAACATCTGTATAAGTAAACCAAACACAACTGCTTTATTTTGGTCTTGAAGTTGGCAACCGATAAAGCCCCCGCACTCGCGCTAATTATTAAATCTGGAAAAATGTGAATTACTCCTGGAAAACTCCTGGAAAATCGTTGACCGATTAGAATGGCCACCATGTCTATTGGTTACTTCACAAACAACCTTGAAACTAGTGCACATAATAATTTGGTCGACAGTAGTCGATACATTTTAATTATCCATTCTAATTACGTGGACATGTTTAGGGCAATACTTGGTAGCCCATCTTCAGCACATCATCACTTAAATATCAAAATTCCAAAAACTACTGACTTTCCTTTCAGTGATATTTTTACCTTCATCATCCTGTCACTTATTCTCACCACTTCTTCTTTTAACCCATCTCGCACTATTACCCCCCACTCCATTCCTCTTTCCTTCTTCATTCCCACTCCAATATAGTCGACGGCCTTTTCTCAATTCTCCTTCCTTGTCCCTTCCACCTTGTTTCTGCCAGCCCCAGAAGATCCAACTTCCTTCTTTCCATCATATCCTCCACCTTCCCATTCAGCATCCCGAATCGTTGTGCATGTTCTCAGCTAATGTCATCGCGTCAGGAGATGGCAGTTCAACACGCCTAGACGGGGTGCGGGGTCTTGCAGTACGTATGCGCGGCCCGCATATTCCAAACTTAGTTAGTTATTGTTGTTTTAAGGGGCGGAACTACGAGGTCATCTGCCCCTCTTAACACAGATTAAAGACTACAAATTTTGAATTGAATTTAAAATTTTGAGGTGGACATCTAAATTTAAAAAGACCAAAAATTAATAAAACAAAAACAAACAATTAAATAAAAAAATAAAAATTATAAAAATAAACAAAAATTACGGAAAAAACAAAACATTATCATTCAAAAACGAACAAGTCGTTGAGTCAAAGTTCACTGGAAAATTTAGATTGCTGGCCCTAACCCACTCTCACTTATAAAGCGGATAACGCGATCAGCAGCCACCGCGTCATCGGCTAATATAAGTTTGAGTGTCGTCTGCAAACCAAGGTTTCTTCGTAAGTCAACAAGATCCACACACTCGGTGAAAATGTGGGCCACGGTGAATACGGCTCCACAGGTACAAAGTGGGGGGTCTTCCCTTCTCATTAGGTACGAGTGGGTGGATCTTGTATGACCTATCCTTAGCCTACACAAAATGACGGACTCTCTCCGGGCCCGGAGCTCCGCCACACGCAAGTAGTTCCCTTGATCGCTCTCAGTTTACTGCCAACTCCTGGCGCGATATCAGTAGATCGTCGTGTATTGTATCCGTCCTGTCCGAGGCTCGTTCCCTCCTTGAAAGCAAGTGTCTTATCCACTGCTGGCTTGCTGGGCCTATCGTAGCTTCACCAGGGTTCCTGTAGGACCTTGACAGCTACCGTAACGGTCCCGGGGCACATTGTACTTCGCCCCTACATTGTGCCGTTGCCCATCTCCCACGGTGTGGATGAGGAGTTGGACTTACGGGTCCTTTCTAAACTTAAAAATTCACAACATTTTCTTGAACACCCTAGTGCAAATGACATTGTGTACAGCTGCTGTTGGACTGTTGACACCTTCATTCCACAAATTGCCTCTCAAGTTTTAGTTTGTACAAATACAACTAATTATCAACTACATATTTGTAACTGCAATAGAAGAATAAGAATGATTCAATTTGAATATCTAATTCCTAATGACTATCTTGGGGAACAAATGTTTTAATAGAAACCAACGAAAATTGACACAGTGTTTTACTAAGTTTTCCATTTTATTCATTCTGAACATGCTGACATTTTGCAAGATCATGAACTGATTCTCAAGTGTTTTTTTGAACCTTAGTTAGTTAGTTAGTTATTGTTGTTTTAAGGGGCGGAACTACGAGGTCATCTGCCCCTCTTAACACAGATTAAAGAATACAAATTTTGAATTGAATTTAAAATTTTGAGGTGGACATCTAAATTTAAAAAGACCAAAATTTAATAAAACAAAAACAAACAATTAAATAAATAAAAAAAAAAAAATATAAACATAAATAAAAATTACGGAAAAAACAAAAACATTATCATTCAAAAACGAACAAGTCGTTGAGTCAAAGTTCACTGGAAAATTTAGATTGCTGGCCCTAACCCACTCTCACTTATAAAGCGGATAACGCGATCAGCAGCCACCGCGTCATCGGCTAATATAAGTTTGAGTGTCGTCTGCAAACCAAGGTTTCTTCGTAAGTCAGCAAGATCCACACACTCGGTGAAAATGTGGGCCACGGTGAAAACGGCTCCACAGGTACAAAGTGGGGGGTCTTCCCTTCTCATTAGGTACGAGTGGGTGGATCTTGTATGACCTATCCTTAGCCTACACAAAATGACGGACTCTCTCCGGGCCCGGAAGGAGCTCCGCCAAACGCGAGTAGTTCCCTTGATCGCTCTCAGTTTACTGGGCAGTGGGTCAGCTAGCCACTGACTCTCCCAAAAAGCCAGAACTTGTAGGCGTAACTGAGAGCGAATATCTCTAGCGGGTACCTCCATTGGTCGAGGTGGTAATGATACCGCCTCTTTTGCAGCTTGATCTGCTAACTCATTTCCCGCAATTCCCATGTGGCTTGGAAGCCACAGAAAGGTGATTCGAGTGTCAGCGTGGCACAGCCCGGCTAGTAGGTCGTGGATTCGCTGCACTAGGGGGTGTTGCGGGAAACATGTAGCAATTGACTGCAACGAACTCAAAGAGTCGGTACACACGAGAAAGTGGATTCGTGCATCCTGTAGTGCAAACTGCAGAGCTTCATAGATGGCAACGAGCTCCGCAGTAAACACACTACAGGCCTCAGGCAAAGAGATCTTGGTATTTGCACCATCAATAACGTAAGCACAACCCACCTTCTCGTCCACCTTCGAACCATCCGTGAATAGAATGCCAGCGTCCGGAAATTGGTGAACTATGCTGTGGAACTGCCTCCGGTAAACGGAGGCATCCGTGTTCACCTTAGGACCTCGGTGCAGATCTAACCGAATTTCCGGACGCGGGACTTGCCACGGAGGCACCTCGCTAGATGTCCGGATCATACAGGGACCTACAGCCACTCCTATTTCGGTACACGAGCTATCAAGTCTAATACCAACCGGCCGAGTGGCACGAGGCCGGTTGGCGTACCCCTGGTGGTTTTGGGTACCGAAGAGAGCTTGATAGGTCGGGTGTTGCGGCATTTGACGCACATTGGCAGCATATGCTAACAGCATATGTTGGCGTCTATAATTTAAAGGTGGAACACCCGATTCGGCGAGTAGGCTGGGTATCGGGCTGGTCCGGAAGGCACCGGTAGCCAGCCTAACGCCACTATGGTGGATACTGTCCAGCATTTTCAAGGTTGCCGGTCTTGCTGAACCGTATGCCGCAGAACCATAGTCTAGCCGGGACAGGACGAGGGCTTGGTAGAACCGTAGCAGCACCGCACGGTCAGCCCCCCACGTAGTGCCACTAAGAAACCTGAGCATGTTCAGTTTCCTGAGACATGTCATTTTCAATTGCCGTATATGGTGCTGCCACGTTAACTTGCTGTCAAAATGGAGCCCCAGGAAGCGATAAGTGTCAACCACCGGCAACGCAGCATCCCTGAGATGTAGTTCAGGGTGTAAATGTAGCCTCCGTAGCCGACAAAAATGGACGACGGAGGTTTTCGCTGCTGAAAAACGAAAACCCCGGTCGTGAGCCCACCTGTCGACCCGGTTGATGGCTAGCTGCAATTGCCGTTCCACGACTGCCATACTTCCAGAGCTGTAATGCAGAGCTAAATTGTCTACATACAGCGATGGAACTACCGCGGACCCGGCGGCGGCAACAATGCCATTAATGGCAATCGCGAACAAGGTGACACTCAGCACTGAACCCTGAGGAACTCCATTTTCTTGGGTATAGTACTGCGATAATGTCCTACCGACCCTTACACGGAAGAGTCGGACGGACATGAAATTCGCAATGAAAGTCGGTAAGTTACCACGGAGTCCCCACTTGTGAAGGGTGGAAAGGATCCCGTAGCGCCATGTGGTGTCGTAGGCTTTCTCGAGGTCAAAGAAAACCGTGACTAGGTGCTGCTTCCGGAAAAAAGCCTCCTGTATGGCGCTCTCAAGTCGCACCAGATGGTCAGTGGTGGACCTATGAGAGCGAAATCCACATTGGTACTCAGACAGGAGACCTTTATCCTCCAAGAACCACACCAGTCGACGGTTCACCATCTTTTCGAGCAGCTTACATAGGCCATTTGTCAAACAAATGGGCCTATAGCTGCTTACAAACTTGGGATCCTTTCCAGCCTTAGGAATCGGTATCACGATCCCCTCTCGCCATTGAGATGGAAACTCCCCTTCAATCCATATACGATTGAAGAGGATCAACAGTTCTTTCATACTGGATTCGCACAGATGTTTTAACATTTGATTATGTATGTTATCCGGTCCAGGAGCCGTATCCCTGCACAGTGCAAGCGCACTTCGCAGTTCCCATTCAGAGAATGGTACATTATAGGACTCCGAAGCAGCAGTGGCAAAGGACAAGGGGTGAGTCTCTGCCTCCCGCTTCAGAGTCAGAAATGTAGGATCGTAACTCCCGGAGCAGGATACATCGGAGAAGTGCGAGCCAATGCTGTTGGCAATGGCGAGATGGTCCGTGATGATGTCCCCATTGATGGACACTCCGGGTATCGATAGTGATGTCGGGAGTCCGGAGATCCGACGAAGCTTAGTCCACACTTGAGATGAAGGAGTATGCGCCGTCATGGACGACACATACTTTTCCCACGTCGTTTTCTTACTCTCCCGAATCAGATATCGGGCTCTAGCACGCATCCTTCTGAAGGTGATAAGGTTGGCCATAGTGTTTTGCCTCCGATAGCATTTGAAAGCACGTCGACGATCTTTAATGGCTGCTGCAATCTCGGCTGTCCACCAAGGGACAAGCTTCCGGCGTGAGTTGCCGGATGAGGAAGGTATTGTTTCCTCAGCAGCAGTCAAAATACCATTCGTTATGTGAATGGTATGATCGTCGACACTCTCAAAGGTATCTTCGGCAAACACCGCACGTGCCGTGAAAGTTGGCCAATCAGCCCGACGGAGAAGCCATCGACTTGGTAACTCGATGGCTCTCTGGTTCGGAAGAGTAACGATAATTGGAAAATGGTCACTATTACAAAGGTCATCGTGTACACCCCACTGTAGCAGGGGAACCAGCGCACGACTGCACAGGGTAATATCGATACTTGAATAAGTACCGTGTGCAATAGAGAAGTGCGTAGGCTCCCCTGTGTTCAACAGACACAGGTCCAGCCGCCTGATCAGCCTCTCAAAATCTCTCCCTTTACCGCTAGTGGTAGCGGAGCCCCAGATGGTGTTGTGGGCATTAACATCTCCCAGAAGGAGAAAAGGAGGGGGGAGCTGAGAGACTAGATCCACCAGCTGGTCGTAATCCGGCTGAGAATCAGGTGGGATGTACACGTTACATACTGTTGCCATTACTGGCAACGAAGTACGAACTGCAACTGCCTCTAGCTGAGTACGCAACGGCACCTCTTCACTAAAGAGGCTAGAGTGGACGAGAGTGCAGACGCCACCAGCGGCCACAGCTCCGTCCATCCGGTCTTTAGAGAAGAGTTTGAAGTGACGCATTGTTGTCTCATGCCCAGGACGAAACCTGGATTCCTGAAGACAGACAATGGTTGCCGAAAACGAAGATGTTAATTGTCGTAACTCAGCGAGATGAACAGAATAGCTATTACAGTTCCATTGTAATAGTGCCATGGTGTGGACTTAAGTAGAAGTGGGTCTTCTACTTATGCTTGACCGTTTGCCACCCTTCCCCATCTCTAGTTGGAGATGATGGGGCAGGAGAGCACACCTCAATCTCCACATCTCCGTCCGAAGACGAAGAAAATGGAGCGGGCGCTCTCTTGGGTTGCGCACGGTCGTCGTCGGACCTCACGGGTCTCGCCCTTGGGGAAGAGCGAGAGCGGTGTCGAGGGACTTTCTCCCGGTCCGAAGACTGGGTGTCTGTCCCCGACACGCCCCGAAGAGACTTCTTCTTGGATCGGCGCCGACGTGTGTTTGGGGAAGTAGATGGTCCCTTCCCCACAGACGCCGGGTCCTTATAAAACAAGGTCGCTCCTGCTGGCACCGCTCCACTGGTAGTGGTGGGAGCGGGATGGCTAGCAGATACGTGAGCAGCCCTGCCTTTAGGAGAGGAAGAGAAACGGCGCTGAACCGCTCCCCTCTCCTCCGCCGATCTATTTTCTTTTCTATAGGGGAGTTCCTCCATACGGACGGGCTTGGCTTCAGCAGGCTTCGCTCCCTTGGTGGTAGTGGGAGCGGAAAGGCCAGCAGAGACAGTAGCCACCCCGTCAGCAGGAGGGCGAGAGAGACGGCGACGAACCGTCTCCCTCTTCTCCACTATCTTTGTCTTATCAGATGGGCTGGATGACGATCCAGCCCCGGTCGCAGAAGTCTTCTTTGCCTCGTTGGCAGGGGAAGACTTCTTCTCCGACCGTTTCGGAGAGGAAGATGACTTCTTCTCCGATTGCGCCGGTTTAGATGGTATAACCGGCGCCTTTTTCACAATGGCCGAAGAAGGTTGTTTAACCTTCTTCGGGCTGACAGGTCTCGCTTGGACAGCGAGGGGAGACTTTACGATCTCAGAGAAGTTCGTCGTCGAGGGTACAGCACGGGGAACGAAAGTGGCAGGGGTGATAGGTGGCGTCACCTTAGCCGCGAAAGATACCGGAAATTCGGGTGCAGTCATATCACGGTATCTCTTTCGAGCGTCGTGATATGAAAGCCGATCCAATGTTCTGATTTCTTGGATCTTTGCTTCCTTGCAGAACTCAGGGCACTGCTTCGACCGCGGAGAGTGACTTCCTTGGCAGTTAGGACACGTCGGGGGAGGCGTACACCCCACACCGTCATGTGTCCCCTTGCCACACTCTCTACACACCGCCTTGGCAGTGCATCTGGCAGAAACATGACCGAATTTCTGGCAATTGTAGCAGCGCATAGGTGGAGGGATGTACGGTCTAAAGTCGCAATGGTACGACGTGACCTTCACCTGCCTAGGCACTACATCACCCTCAAAATGAAGAATGAAAGCGCCAGTATCGACGCTATCATTTCCAATTTTCCGGGTGATGCGCCTAATCCTGGTGACGCCTCGCTTCCCCAGATCCCGCATCAATTCCGCGTCGCTGTTTAAAATGAGGTCGCGATGGAATATAACTCCACGGACCTCATTTAGCGTATCGTGCTTCTCAACCTTAACGGGAATTTCGCCGAAATGCGTGCATTCCAGCAACGCTTCGGTTTGCTGCCGGTCAACGGTATGCAGCAGGAGCTGCCCGTTCCGGAGCTTGGAAATCCCGTTAAGGTCGCGATATTTCCCCTCGATTTCCTCTGAAAATAGGATCGATTTTACCTGTTTAAAATCTCCCCCGTCTGTCCTGGTAGCTACCAGGTAGCGAGGAGACCTGTCAACAGGGAACTTCTTATTAAATGCCTCATCCCAAGGCGTATACACCTTGGGATTCGGTCTACACTCCAGAGACGGCTTTTTAAGGGTGCCACCCTGTACAGGTGTCCGTGATCGTTTACTACGCATCCCAGACGAAATCCTCCCCGAATACTGCCCACTCCGAACGGGGGCTATCACTGTGGGCGCCACCCAGCCAAGGCAATACCTACCTGGCATAGCAGATATTGCCCGGGGTCCCAGTGCCTCGAACAGGCACTTCCCCCTCGGCATGCACAGGATTTATTCAGCTCCAGTATTCGGCCATGCAGGGACCTTCGTTGTAAGGCGGATACTACTGTAGGGTACATGGCGCACCCACCTGACGGGATGGGGCATACCGTCTAGGCTTTCTGGCCAGATGGCCAAGCTGGTGGCCCTTCCCCTAACAGCATGCATGTTTGTTTCTATTGGTCAAACCAGAGCTGGGACCAGAAAACCAAAATCGACCTTTATAAGGCCCCCTCTAAGTCGCCTTTTACGACAGGCAGGGGATACCGTGGATGAATTCTGCCCTCCCCATCCACAGGGGATCTGAACAAATCAAAAACTGGCAAGTTATTCGGCCATGTCGACCCTATTAGTCGCCTCCTACGACAGGCAGGGCATACCGTGGGTGTATTCTATCCCGCACCCACACGGGGGTTTTTGAACCTCTGACACTTCAAAACTCGATTATTTCAACCGAGCCGTTATCTCTATAGGCTTCAAAGGCACCCCTTGAAGTTCCACTTGCCACATGTTCTTGATGAGGTTATTAAGATTATAGTTCTTCTCAGAAATGATAATTTGGCATCCTTCCGTACTTTGGGTGGTGTCACAAACACAATGTGCAACCTCCATGACACTTTACGTTCTCCATCGACTGGCACTGACGAGTCATTTTAATGGAAATCTTCTCACACATCTTTCGAGGGCCTTTCCTTGCAATTGGGTTATAGCTATGGTACTGGATAAAACATAAGCAATTTTAACTCTTCGACAAGAGATTTTGAAAGTTCATAGTATGGAATGTTTGCACGGTGGCATCCCTAATGATATCACAGTGTTGTGTGTACTGCTAAAGATCTGTGCAGGTAGTCTTACATTTCTCAAGTAATATAATTGGCTATAAATAAGTTGAAAGGTCAGTTAATATATTTGCAGTTTCCCATTATCTATTACTGTTGCTTCCTTCCAACTCATTGGCACATTGACTCACCTCATTTCTGCCCTGGAGTAACATGAATTAGGTTTGTTGTCTCCGGGAATCCGGTGACCATGTACCTCATTAGCCAAGGACTCTTGCCTATTTCGGGGTGAAAGAACAGGGTATATACAGTGACTTCATATGGTGAGTCATTGGGCTGTGTCATTCCTTTTTAAACAATGGCTCTGATTATGTAACCTAATCAGCTAAACATGACCTAGTTTTTAAGCATGCATGCTTCTATCAGCAATTAACTCTGGCGGATTGTATCGCATCCAGCTTCTGTCTTGATGGCAGAGGTGGGTATTTCCCAGCCCTTACTGTTCATTCTGTGAGAACGACATACAGTAATATAGTTAGAGAGAAATGTATGTAAAGTGTGTGTGAAATTCTTTGTGGGCCTTCAAAAATACCGTCTTATCAAGGAGGCATGAATGAATGATCATTTAGTGGTGGTATTTCCAAACCTCAGATTTATGTAGTTTAGTATTTTTTTAAAATTATTAGTTAGTTAGTTATTGTTGTTTTAAGGGGCGGAACTACGAGGTCATCTGCCCCTCTTAACACAGATTAAAGAATACAAATTTTGAATTGAATTTAAAATTTTGAGGTGGACATCTAAATTTAAAAAGACCAAAAATTAATAAAACAAAAACAAACAATTAAAAAAAAAAAAAAAAAAAAAAAAATAAACATAAACAAAAATTACGGAAAAAACAAAACATTATCATTCAAAACCGAACAAGTCGTTGAGTCAAAGTTCACTGGAAAATTTAGATTGCTGGCCCTAACCCACTCTCACTTATAAAGCGGATAACGCGATCAGCAGCCACCGCGTCATCGGCTAATATAAGTTTGAGTGTCGTCTGCAAACCAAGGTTTCTTCGTAAGTCAGCAAGATCCACACACTCGGTAAAAATGTGGGCCACGGTGAATACGGCTCCACAGGTACAAAGTGGGGGGTCTTCCCTTCTCATTAGGTACGAGTGGGTGGATCTTGTATGACCTATCCTTAGCCTACACAAAATGACGGACTCTCTCCGGGCCCGGAAGGAGCTCCGCCACACGCGAGTTGTTCCCTTGATCGCTCTCAGTTTACTGGGCAGTGGGTCAGCTAGCCACTGACTCTCCCAAAAAGCCAGAACTAGTAGGCGTAACTGAGAGCGAATATCTCTAGCGGGTACCTCCATTGGTCGAGGTGGTAGTGATACCGCCTCTTTTGCAGCTTGATCTGCTAACTCATTTCCCACAATTCCCATGTGGCTTGGAAGCCACAGAAAGGTGATTCGAGTGTCAGCGTGGCATAGCCCGGCTAGTAGGTCGCGGATTCGCTGCACTAGGGGGTGTTGCGGGAAACATGTAGCAATTGACTGCAACGAACTCAAAGAGTCGGTACACACGAGAAAGTGGATTCGTGCATCCTGTAGTGCAAACTGCAGAGCTTCATAGATGGCAACGAGCTCCGCAGTAAACACACTACAGGCCTCAGGCAAAGAGATCTTGGTATTTGCACCATCAATAACGTAAGCACAACCCACTTTCTTGTCCACCTTCGAACCATCCGTGTATAGAATGCCAGCGTCCGGAAATTGGTGAACTATGCTGTGGAACTGCCTCCGGTAAACGGAGGCATCCGTGTTCGCCTTAGGACCTCGGTGCAGATCTAACCGAATTTCCGGACGCGGGACTTGCCACGGAGGCACCTCGCTAGATGTCCGGATCATACAGGGACCTACAGCCACTCCTATTTCAGTACACGAGCTATCAAGTCTAATACCAACCGGCCGAGTGGCACGAGGCCGGTTGGCGTAACCCTGGTGGTTTTGGGTACCGAAGAGAAATTATGTTTTCCTATATTTTTCCTCTCCTCCCCCCCCCCCCCTCTGAATAGTATGTTCTTTAAGTATCAAAAGGTATGGCATAAACTATTAATTTAATTCTTTTTTTTGCAGACAGACGAGCGTAATCCAGGAGTTTCAAATCTGGATGATGGTCAGTTAAGGGCACCATTGGATGAAGCCATCACTTACAAGCGTCCTAAGGATCGTGAGGGCAAAAGTGATCTCTTTAGGGTAAGTTTCAAAAGGATGAGGGTTAATTTGTATTGATGGTTTGTATTTGGCATACTATGCATTTGTCTAGTGATCAGTGTTGTGGTTGTTGTCGAACATGCTTTCGTCTGTGGATCGTACATGCATAATTTTATGCAAAGTGGTTAACTCCATATCTGGAAATTCCGTAAAATTTGTTTTACTTCTTGACTGCAGAGAATCTCAATTGTGTATAAATCAGGTTTGGGTTTGAGTTGTCTTTGTTGCAATGGCCTGTACCTAATACCACTCGGAGAGGATAAATGTCAGAATAATATTATCCATTTTCAGGTCCGTATTGAATATGTTTACTAATAATTGTATTGAAAAGACGGAGAATTGTTAGTTTTATTAGTAAACATATTCAATACGGACCTGAAAATGGATAATATTATTCTGATCAATGAGGCAAGTCAAGCCAAAAGGTTTAGATATGCATATAAGGATCTTAGACTGAGGTTAGCCAGCACTATCAAAGACATAGGGTTTATTAGAAAATGCAGGGATAATAGCCTCATTCCTTGTCATTTGAAGGCCTTCCAAAAGAAAAATGCCCAAAACGCATTTGAGATCAAGACACAAGAAATTGTCAATAATAGGATTCTGCAACGTGAGTTAAAGTTTTTATATATTAAGAAGAACCATATCAACAATAAATTGTACCATATGCATTTGACAGCAGCAAATTGTTCTGAGAAAAAGACATGGGATGAGTTTATGTCGTACGTAGAGTACGCAGTACATAACACAGTTATTAAGAAATGGACAACATTAGAAGGTAAATTTAAACGTTTATTAAGTGATCATAAAGTAAATAAAGTACCACACGAACAACCAGGTACACATAAGTTCCAAAAAACCATAGAAAATTTATCCAACGTCAGTTTCAACCAAACAGAAACACATATACTGGAAAAGGGATTAAAGTTTAATTGGAATGCAAATTATGATAAATACAATCGGGTCAAACTTGTTGCAGAAACAGAGGCTGCTATTAAAAAGCTTCCTATCGACGAACAAAATGAAGCCAGATATGAAGTTAACAAGAAAATTAGGAAAATATTCGAACATAAAAATCCAAAACCATGTAACAGCATCAGCAACCAAACATTAAAAGATCTCAAACATAAAATAACAACAAACAATATAATCGATACGAAGTCTGACAAGGGCAACACAACGGTGATTATGCAAAAAGACGAATACATCAAGAAAACAGAAGACTTCTTTGACAACCCTACTTTTACCATCATCAACAAAGATCCAACAACAAACTCAAAGTACTACTTAAAAACACTTTATTCAAAATAGATGAGAAACAATCTAATAGGTTGACTAATATGAATCCAAGTATGCCCACACTCAGAGCACTACCCAAAATTCATAAGAACGGAACACCTATTAGACCAATAGTCAACTTTAGGAACAGCCCAGTCTATAAACTAGCACAATTCGTTCAATGTTTTTTAAACGCACATTATTGTTGCAAGGCTAACTGTTCAATCATAAATACGTTACATTTCTGTGAACGTACTAAAAATCTAAACATTGACAAACATAGCATGTCAACAATAGATATCAAGGATATGTTCACCAATATTCCAGTAAACAACACAATAGAGATAATCAGAGAAAACCTACTAAACAATAGCTATCTATCAAAGGTTGAAATTGAGGAGTTCATAAAAAATTTAAATTTCACGCTGGACAACAATTATTTTACTTTCAACAATAAAATGTACAAACAAAAAGAAGGTTTGGCAATGGGGTCACCAGCCTCGGGCATTCTAGCGAACATATACTTAGACCACTTAGAACACAGCAAAATAATAGATAAAATTCAAGGCATCCAATTCTGGGCAAGATATGTAGATGACGTTTTTGTTATATTAGACAATGAGGTCATAGATGAAACCACATTATTGGAGAAATTGAATGATATAGACAGCAACATAAAATTCACGGCAGAATCGGAAATGAACAATTCCATTCTGATATTATCGTTCTCCCCGCTGACAAGGGTAACGCGACGGTGGTGTTGGATAAGGTTGATTATGATTCCAAGATCTCGTCTTTGTTATCAGATCCTGTATATAGGATTAATAGTCGTGATCCTACTACTCGCTACTCAAATGTCACCGTCAAATTGATCAAGCAATCATCTATTCCAGCGGATGCAGCGAAGACTCTCCTTCCAGGGGATGCTATTCCTCCGAGACTCTATGGTCTTCCTAAAATACATAAGGAAGATGTCCCTCTTAGACCTATTGTTAGTACGATTGGTTCTCCTACATATGCCCTTTCCAAATACCTAGGTAGACTACTTCAGCCGCTTCTGGGTAACACGCCTTCGTACATTAAGGATTCCACACATTTCGTGGAAAAGTTGAAAGCTATAACACTTCAGCCGGGTGATATCCTAGTGAGTCTCGACGTGGTGTCTCTGTTTACGAGAGTACCTATTGATGGTGTTATGTCTCTCATTAATGGCTTTTTTCCTGAAGACATCATAAGACTTTTTTATCACTGCATGACCTCCTCCTACTTTCTATGGAATGGGAATTTTTATGAGCAGACTGATGGTATGGCCATGGGTAGTCCTCTCTCTCCTGTTGTGGCTAATTTCTTCATGGAGAACTTTGAAGAGAAAGCTTTGTCGTCGGCTCCTTTCAAACCGAAGATCTGGTGGCGTTATGTGGATGACACGTTCGTTGTTTGGACGGAAGGTGAGGAAAATCTTAACCATTTCCTGGATCACCTTAATCTCCAGCACCCTTTTATTTGTTTCACCATGGAAAAGGAATCTGTCGGCAAAATACCTTTTTTAGATGTTCTCGTCACCAAGAAAGAGGATGGATCTTTAGGATACAGCGTTTTTCGTAAGCCAACACACACCAATAGATATCTCCACGCAAGTTCTCACCATTACCCTGCCCAGAAACATGGTATCCTTACAACTCTAACTACCAGGGCTAGGAGGATTTGTGAAGTGTCTTCTTTACAAGAAGAAATTAACACCCTGCGAACCACCTTTGAGAGCAACGGTTATAGCAAGGCTTTGATTTCTACGGTTCTGAAACCAACAAATAATAATAGGACGTCAGTTGAGAAAAGAGATGTAAGAGGAACTGCTTACCTTCCGTACATACATAACACGATGGATCGTATTGCTAAAATCCTACGTCGGTACAACATACGGACATATTTGGAACTTCTGTTAAGATTAGGCAACTCCTGCGACCAACTAAGGACAGTTTGCCTAAATTGCAACAACCGGGTATCTAAAGAGTTCCCTGTACTTGTGGCAAGGTTTACATCGGGCAGACTTCGAGAACAATATGCACTCGCATTAAGGAACATAATAGATGTATCAGGCTCATTCAACCTGATAAGTCAGCTGTTGCCGATCATGCTTTAACACCTGGCCATGATGTCATGTTCCAAGGAGTGGATGTTCTTGCCCGTATAAAGCAATATCGTCCCAGAATCATCAGGGAGGAGGTTGAAATACGTAAACACCCAGATCATTTCAACCGCGACACCGGCTACAATCTCAGTGAATCCTGGCTACCTATTATCAGAACCTTGAGAAAGTAATTCACTGCTGCTTTCCGTTGTCCCTAACATGGGGCTATAATGGCGTCCATCTTTGGGCACCTTCTATATGTTCTTCGTTGCTTTCTCTTAGCAACATTGTCGTATTCCAGATTATTCCTGACGAAGAAAGACATGGTTTCTTTCGAAACGCGTCGAATATTAATATAATAAAACACGGCATAAGCCCAAAATTCAACATTATGAATAATTCCATTAACTATTTAGATCTAACTATAAGGAAAAACAACAATAGATTCAACTATGAAATATACAGAAAGCCAACGCAAACTGACACTGTCATTAAAAAGGACTCAAACCATCCGGAGAGCCATAAAAGGGCAGCTTTCATCAGCTTCGTGAATAGTTAGTTAGTTATTGTTGTTTTAAGGGGCGGAACTACGAGGTCATCTGCCCCTCTTAACACAGATTAAAGAATACAAATTTTGAAATGAATTTAAAATTTGAGGTGGACATCTAAATTTCAAAAGACCAAAAATTAATCAAACAAAAACAAACAATTAAATAAAAAATAAAAATTATAAAAATTAACGAAAATTACGGAAAAAACAAAACATTATCATTCAAAAACGAACAAGTCGTTGAGTCAATGTTCACTGGAAAATTTAGATTGCTGGCCCTAACCCACTCTCACTTATAAAGCGGATAACGCGATCAGCAGCCACCGCGTCATCGGCTAATATAAGTTTGAGTGTCGTCTGCAAACCAAGGTTTCTTCGTAAGTCAGCAAGATCCACACACTCGGTAAAAATGTGGGCCACGGTGAATACGGTTCCACAGGTATAAAGTGGGAGGGTCTTCCCTTCTCATTAGGTACGAGTGGGTGGATCTTGTATGACCTATCCTTAGCCTACACAAAATGACGGACTCTCTCCGGGCCCGGAAGGAGCTCCGCCACACGCGAGTTGTTCCCTTGATCGCTCTCAGTTTACTGGGCAGTGGGTCAGCTAGCCACTGACTCTCCCAAAAAGCCAGAACTTGTAGGCGTAACTGAGAGCGAATATCTCTAGCGGGTACCTCCATTGGTCGAGGTGGTAGTGATACCGCCTCTTTTGCAGCTTGATCTGCTAACTCATTTCCCGCAATTCCCATGTGGCTTGGAAGCCACAGAAAGGTGATTCGAGTGTCAGTTAGTTAGTTATTGTTGTTTTAAGGGGCGGAACTACGAGGTCATCTGCCCCTCTTAACACAGATTAAAGAATACAAATTTTGAGTTGAATTTAAAATTTTGAGGTGGACATCTAAATTTAAAAAGACCAAAAATTAATAAAACAAAAAACAAACAATTAAATAAAAAATTATAAAAATAAACAAAAATTACGGAAAAAACAAAAAATTATCATTCAAAAACGAACAAGTCGTTGAGTCAGTGTTCACTGGAAAATTTAGATTGCTGGCCCTAACCCACTCTCACTTATAAAGCGGATAACGCGATCAGCAGCCACCACGTCATCGGCTAATATAAGTTTGAGTGTCGTCTGCAAATCAAGGTTTCTTCGTAAGTCAGCAAGATCCACACACTCGGTGAAAATGTGGGCCACGGTGAATACGGCTCCACAGGTACAAAGTGGGGGGTCTTCCCTTCTCATTAGGTTTGAGTGGGTGGATCTTGTATGACCTATCCTTAGCCTACACAAAATGACGGACTCCCTCCGGACCCGGAAGGAGCTCCGCCACACGCGAGTAGTTCCCTTGATCGCTCTCAGTTTACTGGGCAGTGGGTCAGCTAGCCACTGACTCTCCCAAAAAGCCAGAACTTGTAGGCGTAACTGAGAGCGAATATCTCTAGCGGGTACCTCCATTGGTCGAGGTGGTAGTGATACCGCCTCTTTTTCAGCTTGATCCGCTAACTCATTTCCCGCAATTCCCATGTGGCTTGGAAGCCACAGAAAGGTGATTCGAGTGTCAGCGTGGCACAGCCCGGCTAGTAGGTCATGGATTCGCTGCACTAGGGGGTGTTGCGGGAAACATGTAGCAATTGACTGCAACGAACTCAAAGAGTCGGTACACACGAGAAAGTGGATTCGTGCATCCTGTAGTGCAAACTGCAGAGCTTCATAGATGGCAACGAGCTCCGCAGTAAACACACTACAGGCCTCAGGCAAAGAGATCTTGGTATTTGCACCATCAATAACGTAAGCACAACCCACTTTCTCGTCCACCTTCGAACCATCCGTGTATAGAATGCCAGCGTCCGGAAATTGGTGAACTATGCTGTGGAACTGCCTCCGGTAAACGGACGCATCCGTGTTCACCTTAGGACCTTGGTGAAGATCTAACCGAATTTCCGGACGCGGGACTTGCCACGGAGGCACCTCGCTAGATGTCCGGATCATACAGGGACCTACAGCCACTCCTATTTCAGTGCACGAGCTATCAAGTCTAATACCAACCGGCCGAGTGGCACGAGGCCGGTTGGCGTAACCCTGGTGGTTTTGGGTACCGAAGAGAGCTTGATAGGTCGGGTGTTGCGGCATTTGACGCACATTGGCAGCATATGCTAAAAGCATATGTTGGCGTCTATAACTTAAAGGTGGAACACCCGATTCGGCGAGTAGGCTGGGTATCGGGCTGGTCCGGAAGGCACCGGTAGCCAGCCTAACGCCACTATGGTGGATACTGTCCAGCATTTTCAAGGTTGCCGGCCTTGCTGAACCGTAGGCCGCAGAACCATAGTCTAGCCGGGACAGGACGAGGGCTTGGTAGAACCGTAGGAGCACCGCACGGTCAGCCCCCCACGTAGTGCCACTAAGAAACCTGAGCATGTTCAGTTTCCTGAGACATGTCATTTTCAATTGCCGTATATGGTGCTGCCACGTTAACTTGCTGTCAAAATGGAGCCCCAGGAAGCGATAAGTGTCAACCAACGGCAACGCAGCATCCCTGAGATGTAGTTCAGGGTGTAAATGTAGCCTCCGTAGCCGACAAAAATGGACGACGGAGGTTTTCGCTGCTGAAAAACGAAAACCCCGGTCGTGAGCCCACCTGTCGACCCGGTTGATGGCTAGCTGCAATTGCCGTTCCACGACTGCCATACTTCCAGAGCTGTAATGCAGAGCTAAATCGTCTACATACAGCGATGGAACTACCGCGGACCCGGCGGCGGCAACAATGCCATTAATGGCAATCGCGAACAAGGTGACACTCAGCACTGAACCCTGAGGAACTCCATTTTCTTGGGTATAGTACTGCGATAATGTCCTACCGACCCTTACACGGAAGAGTCGGACGGACATGAAATTCGCAATGAAAGTCGGTAAGTTACCACGGAGTCCCCACTTGTGAAGGGTGGAAAGGATCCCGTAGCGCCATGTGGTGTCGTAGGCTTTCTCGAGGTCAAAGAAAACCGTGACTAGGTGCTGCTTCCGGAAAAAAGCCTCCTGTATGGCGCTCTCAAGTCGTTAGTTAGTTAGTTATTGTTGTTTTAAGGGGCGGAACTACGAGGTCATCTGCCCCTCTTAACACAGATTAAAGAATACAAATTTTGAATTGAATTTAAAATTTTGAGGTGGACATCTAAATTTAAAAAGACCAAAAATTAATAAAACAAAAACAAACAATTAAATAAATAAAAATATAAACATAAACAAAAATTACGGAAAAAACAATACATTATCATTCAAAAACGAACAATTCGTTGAGTCAAAGTTCACTGGAAAATTTAGATTGCTGGCCCTAACCCACTCTCACTTATAAAGCGGATAACGCGATCAGCAGCCACCGCGTCATCGGCTAATATAAGTTTAGTTAGTTAGTTAGTTATTGTTGTTTTAAGGGGCGGAACTACGAGGTCATCTGCCCCTCTTAACACAGATTAAAGAATACAAATTTTGAATTGAATTTAAAATTTTGAGGTGGACATCTAAATTTAAAAAGACCAAAAATTAATAAAACAAAAACAAACAATTAAATAAATAAAAATATAAACATAAACAAAAATTACGGAAAAAACAATACATTATCATTCAAAAACGAACAAGTCGTTGAGTCAAAGTTCACTGGAAAATTTAGATTGCTGGCCCTAACCCACTCTCACTTATAAAGCGGATAACGCGATCAGCAGCCACCGCGTCATCGGCTAATATAAGTTTGAGTGTCGTCTGCAAACCAAGGTTTCTTCGTAAGTCAGCAAGATCCACACACTCGGTGAAAATGTGGGCCACGGTGAAAACGGCTCCACAGGTACAAAGTGGGGGGTCTTCCCTTCTCATTAGGTACGAGTGGGTGGATCTTGTATGACCTATCCTTAGCCTACACAAAATGACGGACTCTCTCCGGGCCCGGAAGGAGCTCCGCCAAACGCGAGTAGTTCCCTTGATCGCTCTCAGTTTACTGGGCAGTGGGTCAGCTAGCCACTGACTCTCCCAAAAAGCCAGAACTTGTAGGCGTAACTGAGAGCGAATATCTCTAGCGGGTACCTCCATTGGTCGAGGTGGTAGTGATACCGCCTCTTTTTCAGCTTGATCCGCTAACTCATTTCCCGCAATTCCCATGTGGCTTGGAAGCCACAGAAAGGTGATTCGAGTGTCAGCGTGGCACAGCCCGGCTAGTAGGTCGTGGATTCGCTGCACTAGGGGGTGTTGCGGGAAACATGTAGCAATTGACTGCAACGAACTCAAAGAGTCGGTACACACGAGAAAGTGGATTCGTGCATCCTGTAGTGCAAACTGCAGAGCTTCATAGATGGCAACGAGCTCCGCAGTAAACACACTACAGGCCTCAGGCAAAGAGATCTTGGTATTTGCACCATCAATAACGTAAGCACAACCCACCTTCTCGTCCACCTTCGAACCATCCGTGTATAGAATGCCAGCTTCCGGAAATTGGTGAACTATGCTGTGGAACTGCCTCCGGTAAACGGAGGCATCCGTGTTCACCTTAGGACCTCGGTGCAGATCTAACCGAATTTCCGGACGCGGGACTTGCCACGGAGGCACCTCGCTAGATGTCCGGATCATACAGGGACCTACAGCCACTCCTATTTCGGTACACGAGCTATCAAGTCTAATACCAACCGGCCGAGTGGCACGAGGCCGGTTGGCGTACCCCTGGTGGTTTTGGGTACCGAAGAGAGCTTGATAGGTCGGGTGTTGCGGCATTTGACGCACATTGGCAGCATATGCTAACAGCATATGTTGGCGTCTATAATTTAAAGGTGGAACACCCGATTCGACGAGTAGGCTGGGTATCGGGCTGGTCCGGAAGGCACCGGTAGCCAGTCTAACGCCACTATGGTGGATACTGTCCAGCATTTTCAAGGTTGCCGGCCTTGCTGAACCGTATGCCGCAGAACCATAGTCTAGCCGGGACAGGACGAGGGCTTGGTAGAACCGTAGCAGCACCGCACGGTCAGCCCCCCACGTAGTGCCACTAAGAAACCTGAGCATGTTCAGTTTCCTGAGACATGTCATTTTCAATTGCCGTATATGGTGCTGCCACGTTAACTTGCTGTCAAAATGGAGCCCCAGGAAGCGATAAGTGTCAACCACCGGCAACGCAGCATCCCTGAGATGTAGTTCAGGGTGTAAATGTAGCCTCCGTAGCCGACAAAAATGGACGACGGAGGTTTTCGCTGCTGAAAAACGAAAACCCCGGTCGTGAGCCCACCTGTCGACCCGGTTGATGGCTAGCTGCAATTGCCGTTCAACGACTGCCATACTTCCAGAGCTGTAATGCAGAGCTAAATCGTCTACATACAGCGATGGAACTACCGCGGACCCGGCGGCGGCAACAATGCCATTAATGGCAATCGCGAACAAGGTGACACTCAGCACTGAACCCTGAGGAACTCCATTTTCTTGGGTATAGTACTGCGATAATGTCCTACCGACCCTTACACGGAAGAGTCGGACGGACATGAAATTCGCAATGAAAGTCGGTAAGTTACCACGGAGTCCCCACTTGTGAAGGGTGGAAAGGATCCCGTAGCGCCATGTGGTGTCGTAGGCTTTCTCGAGGTCAAAGAAAACCGTGACTAGGTGCTGCTTCCGGAAAAAAGCCTCCTGTATGGCGCTCTCAAGTCGCACCAGATGGTCAGTGGTGGACCTATGAGAGCGAAATCCACATTGGTACTCAGACAGGAGACCTTTATCCTCCAAGAACCACACCAGTCGACGGTTCACCATCTTTTCGAGCAGCTTACATAGGCCATTTGTCAAACAAATGGGCCTATAGCTGCTTACAAACTTGGGATCCTTTCCAGCCTTAGGAATCGGTATCACGATCCCCTCTCGCCATTGAGATGGAAACTCCCCTTCAATCCATATACGATTGAAGAGGATCAACAGTTCTTTCATACTGGATTCGCACAGATGTTTTAACATTTGATTATGTATGTTATCCGGTCCAGGAGCCGTATCCCTGCACAGTGCAAGCGCACTGCGAAGTTCCCATTCAGAGAATGGTACATTATAGGACTCCGAAGCAGCAGTGGCAAAGGACAAGGGGTGAGTCTCTGCCTCCCGCTTCAGAGTCAGAAATGTAGGATCGTAACTCCCGGAGCAGGATACATCGGAGAAGTGCGAGCCAATGCTGTTGGCAATGGCGAGATGGTCCGTGATGATGTCCCCATTGATGGACACTCCGGGTATCGATAGTGATGTCGGGAGTCCGGAGATCCGACGAAGCTTAGTCCACACTTGAGATGAAGGAGTATGCGCCGTCATGGACGACACATACTTTTCCCACGTCGTTTTCTTACTCTCCCGAATCAGATATCGGGCTCTAGCACGCATCCTTCTGAAGGTGATAAGGTTGGCCATAGTGTTTTGCCTCCGATAGCATTTGAAAGCACGTCGACGATCTTTAATGGCTGCTGCAATCTCGGCTGTCCACCAAGGGACGAGCTTCCGGCGTGAGTTGCGGGATGAGGAAGGTATTGTTTCCTCAGCAGCAGTCAAAATACCATTCGTTATGTGAATGGTATGATCGTCGACACTCTCAAAGGTATCTTCGGCAAACACCGCACGTGCCGTGAAAGTTGGCCAATCAGCCCGACGGAGAAGCCATCGACTTGGTAACTCGATGGCTCTCTGGTTCGGAAGAGTAACGATAATTGGAAAATGGTCACTATTACAAAGGTCATCGTGTACACCCCACTGTAGCAGGGGAACCAGCGCACGACTGCACAGGGTAATATCGATACTTGAATAAGTACCGTGCGCAATAGAGAAGTGCGTAGGTTCCCCTGTGTTCAACAGACACAGGTCCAGCCGCCTGATCAGCCTCTCAAAATCTCTCCCTTTACCGCTAGTGGTAGCGGAGCCCCAGATGGTGTTGTGGGCATTAACATCTCCCAGAAGGAGAAAAGGAGGGGGGAGCTGAGAGACTAGATCCACCAGCTGGTCGTAATCCGGCTGAGAATCAGGCGGGAAGTACACGTTACATACTGTTGCCATTACTGGCAACGAAGTACGAACTGCAACTGCCTCTAGCTGAGTACGCAACGGCACCTCTTCACTAAAGAGGCTAGAGTGGACGAGAGTGCAGACGCCACCAGCGGCCACAGCTCCGTCCACCCGGTCTTTAGAGAAGAGTTTGAAGTGACGCATTGTTGTCTCATGTCCAGGACGAAACCTGGATTCCTGAAGACAGACAATGGTTGCCGAAAACGAAGATATTAATTGTCGTAACTCAGCGAGATGAACAGAATAGCTATTACAGTTCCATTGTAATAGTGCCATGGTGTGGACTTAAGTAGAAATGGGTCTTCTACTTATGCTTGACCGTTTGCCACCCTTCCCCAGCTCTAGTTGGAGATGATGGGGCAGGAGAGCACACCTCAATCTCCACATCTCCGTCCGAAGACGAAGAAAATGGAGCGGGCGCTCTCTTGGGTTGCGCGCGGTCGTCGTCGGACCTCACGAGTCTCGCTCTTGGGGAAGAGCGAGAGCGGTGTCGAGGGACTTTCTCCCGGTCGGAAGACTGGGTGTCTGTCCCCGACACGCCCCGAAGAGATTTCTTCTTGGATCGGCGCCGACGCGTGTTTGGGGAAGTAGATGGTCCCTTCCCCACAGACGCCGGGTCCTTATAAAACAAGGTCGCTCCTGCTGGCACCGCTCCACTGGTAGTGGTGGGAGCGGGATGGTCAGCAGATACGTGAGCAGCCCTGCCTTTAGGAGAGGAAGAGAAACGGCGCTGAACCGTTCCCCTCTCCTCCGCCGATCTATTTTCTTTACTATAGGGGAGTTCCTCCATACGTACGGGCTTGGCTTCAGCAGGCTTCGCTCCCTTGGTGGTAATGGGAGCGGAAAGGCCAGCAGAGACAGTAGCCACCCCGTCAGCAGGAGGGCGAGAGAGACGGCGGCGAACCGTCTCCCTCTTCTCCCCTATATTTTTCGTATTAGGTGGGCTGGAAGAAGGACCAGCCCCGGTCGGCAAAGTCTTCTTTCCCCCTTTAGCTGGGGAAGACTTGTTCGCCGACCGTTTCGGAGAAGAAGAGGACTTCTTCTCCGATTGCGCCGGTTTAGATGGTATAACCGGCGCCTTCTTTTGCTGGGCCGAAGAAGGTTGTTGTACCTCCTTCGGGCTGACATTTTTCGCTGGTACAGCGAGGGGTGATTTTAATACAGCTGATAATACGGGCGTCGAGGGTACTACACTCGGTAAAGATGCGGCAGGGGTGAATGAGGGCGTCGTTGCAGCTGCAAACGATACCCGAAATTCGGGGGCATTCATATCACGGTACCTCTTGCGAGCGTCGTGATATGAAAGCCTATCAAGAGTTCTTATTTCTTGAATTTTTGCTTCCTTACAGACCTCAGGGCACTGCTTCGATCGTGGAGAGTGGCTTCCTTGGCAGTTAGGACAAATCGGGGGAGGCGTACACCTCTCACCCTCATGTGTCCCCTTGCCACACTCTCTACACACGGCCTTGGCAGTGCACCTGGCGGAAACATGCCCGAATCTCTGGCATTGATAGCAGCGCATAGGTGGAGGGATGTACGGTCGAACATCGCAGTGGTACGATGTGACCTTCACCTGCTTAGGTACTACATCACCCTCAAAATGGAGAATAAAAGCGCCGGTATCGACACTGTTAAAAAAAAAAAAATATAAGTTTGAGTGTCGTCTGCAAACCAAGGTTTCTTCGTAAGTCAGCAAGATCCACACACTCGGTGAAAATGTGGGCCACGGTGAAAACGGCTCCACAGGTACAAAGTGGGGGGTCTTCCCTTCTCATTAGGTACGAGTGGGTGGATCTTGTATGACCTATCCTTAGCCTACACAAAATGACGGACTCTCTCCGGGCCCGGAAGGAGCTCCGCCAAACGCGAGTAGTTCCCTTGATCGCTCTCAGTTTACTGGGCAGTGGGTCAGCTAGCCACTGACTCTCCCAAAAAGCCAGAACTTGTAGGCGTAACTGAGAGCGAATATCTCTAGCGGGTACCTCCATTGGTCGAGGTGGTAGTGATACCGCCTCTTTTGCAGCTTGATCCGCTAACTCATTTCCCGCAATTCCCATGTGGCTTGGAAGCCACAGAAAGGTGATTCGAGTGTCAGCGTGGCACAGCCCGGCTAGTAGGTCGTGGATTCGCTGCACTAGGGGGTGTTGCGGGAAACATGTAGCAATTGACTGCAACGAACTCAAAGAGTCGGTACACACGAGAAAGTGGATTCGTGCATCCTGTAGTGCAAACTGCAGAGCTTCATAGATGGCAACGAGCTCCGCAGTAAACACACTACAGGCCTCAGGCAAAGAGATCTTGGTATTTGCACCATCAATAACGTAAGCACAACCCACCTTCTCGTCCACCTTCGATCCATCCGTGTATAGAATGCCAGCGTCCGGAAATTGGTGAACTATGCTGTGGAACTGCCTCCGGTAAACGGAGGCATCCGTGTTCACCTTAGGACCTCGGTGCAGATCTAACCGAATTTCCGGACGCGGGACTTGCCACGGAGGCACCTCGCTAGATGTCCGGATCATACAGGGACCTACAGCCACTCCTATTTCGGTACACGAGCTATCAAGTCTAATACCAACCGGCCGAGTGGCACGAGGCCGGTTGGCGTACCCCTGGTGGTTTTGGGTACCGAAGAGAGCTTGATAGGTCGGGTGTTGCGGCATTTGACGCACATTGGCAGCATATGCTAACAGCATATGTTGGCGTCTATAATTTAAAGGTGGAACACCCGATTCGACGAGTAGGCTGGGTATCGGGCTGGTCCGGAAGGCACCGGTAGCCAGTCTAACGCCACTATGGTGGATACTGTCCAGCATTTTCAAGGTTGCCGGCCTTGCTGAACCGTATGCCGCAGAACCATAGTCTAGCCGGGACAGGACGAGGGCTTGGTAGAACCGTAGCAGCACCGCACGGTCAGCCCCCCACGTAGTGCCACTAAGAAACCTGAGCATGTTCAGTTTCCTGAGACATGTCATTTTCAATTGCCGTATATGGTGCTGCCACGTTAACTTGCTGTCAAAATGGAGCCCCAGGAAGCGATAAGTGTCAACCACCGGCAACGCAGCATCCCTGAGATGTAGTTCAGGGTGTAAATGTAGCCTCCGTAGCCGACAAAAATGGACGACGGAGGTTTTCGCTGCTGAAAAACGAAAACCCCGGTCGTGAGCCCACCTGTCGACCCGGTTGATGGCTAGCTGCAATTGCCGTTCCACGACTGCCATACTTCCAGAGCTGTAATGCAGAGCTAAATCGTCTACATACAGCGATGGAACTACCGCGGACCCGGCGGCGGCAACAATGCCATTAATGGCAATCGCGAACAAGGTGACACTCAGCACTGAACCCTGAGGAACTCCATTTTCTTGGGTATAGTACTGCGATAATGTCCTACCGACCCTTACACGGAAGAGTCGGACGGACATGAAATTCGCAATGAAAGTCGGTAAGTTACCACGGAGTCCCCACTTGTGAAGGGTGGAAAGGATCCCGTAGCGCCATGTGGTGTCGTAGGCTTTCTCGAGGTCAAAGAAAACCGTGACTAGGTGCTGCTTCCGGAAAAAAGCCTCCTGTATGGCGCTCTCAAGTCGCACCAGATGGTCAGTGGTGGACCTATGAGAGCGAAATCCACATTGGTACTCAGACAGGAGACCTTTATCCTCCAAGAACCACACCAGTCGACGGTTCACCATCTTTTCGAGCAGCTTACATAGGCCATTTGTCAAACAAATGGGCCTATAGCTGCTTACAAACTTGGGATCCTTTCCAGCCTTAGGAATCGGTATCACGATCCCCTCTCGCCATTGAGATGGAAACTCCCCTTCAATCCATATACGATTGAAGAGGATCAACAGTTCTTTCATACTGGATTCGCACAGATGTTTTAACATTTGATTATGTATGTTATCCGGTCCAGGAGCCGTATCCCTGCACAGTGCAAGCGCACTGCGCAGTTCCCATTCAGAGAATGGTACATTATAGGACTCCGAAGCAGCAGTGGCAAAGGACAAGGGGTGAGTCTCTGCCTCCCGCTTCAGAGTCAGAAATGTAGGATCGTAACTCCCGGAGCAGGATACATCGGAGAAGTGCGAGCCAATGCTGTTGGCAATGGCGAGATGGTCCGTGATGATGTCCCCATTGATGGACACTCCGGGTATCGATAGTGATGTCGGGAGTCCGGAGATCCGACGAAGCTTAGTCCACACTTGAGATGAAGGAGTATGCGCCGTCATGGACGACACATACTTTTCCCACGTCGTTTTCTTACTCTCCCGAATCAGATATCGGGCTCTAGCACGCATCCTTCTGAAGGTGATAAGGTTGGCCATAGTGTTTTGCCTCCGATAGCATTTGAAAGCACGTCGACGATCTTTAATGGCTGCTGCAATCTCGGCTGTCCACCAAGGGACGAGCTTCCGGCGTGAGTTGCCGGATGAGGAAGGTATTGTTTCCTCAGCAGCAGTCAAAATACCATTCGTTATGTGAATGGTATGATCGTCGACACTCTCAAAGGTATCTTCGGCAAACACCGCACGTGCCGTGAAAGTTGGCCAATCAGCCCGACGGAGAAGCCATCGACTTGGTAACTCGATGGCTCTCTGGTTCGGAAGAGTAACGATAATTGGAAAATGGTCACTATTACAAAGGTCATCGTGTACACCCCACTGTAGCAGGGGAACCAGCGCACGACTGCACAGGGTAATATCGATACTTGAATAAGTACCGTGCGCAATAGAGAAGTGCGTAGGTTCCCCTGTGTTCAACAGACACAGGTCCAGCCGCCTGATCAGCCTCTCAAAATCTCTCCCTTTACCGCTAGTGGTAGCGGAGCCCCAGATGGTGTTGTGGGCATTAACATCTCCCAGAAGGAGAAAAGGAGGGGGGAGCTGAGAGACTAGATCCACCAGCTGGTCGTAATCCGGCTGAGAATCAGGCGGGAAGTACACGTTACATACTGTTGCCATTACTGGCAACGAAGTACGAACTGCAACTGCCTCTAGCTGAGTACGCAACGGCACCTCTTCACTAAAGAGGCTAGAGTGGACGAGAGTGCAGACGCCACCAGCGGCCACAGCTCCGTCCACCCGGTCTTTAGAGAAGAGTTTGAAGTGACGCATTGTTGTCTCATGTCCAGGACGAAACCTGGATTCCTGAAGACAGACAATGGTTGCCGAAAACGAAGATATTAATTGTCGTAACTCAGCGAGATGAACAGAATAGCTATTACAGTTCCATTGTAATAGTGCCATGGTGTGGACTTAAGTAGAAATGGGTCTTCTACTTATGCTTGACCGTTTGCCACCCTTCCCCAGCTCTAGTTGGAGATGATGGGGCAGGAGAGCACACCTCAATCTCCACATCTCCGTCCGAAGACGAAGAAAATGGAGCGGGCGCTCTCTTGGGTTGCGCGCGGTCGTCGTCGGACCTCACGAGTCTCGCTCTTGGGGAAGAGCGAGAGCGGTGTCGAGGGACTTTCTCCCGGTCGGAAGACTGGGTGTCTGTCCCCGACACGCCCCGAAGAGATTTCTTCTTGGATCGGCGCCGACGCGTGTTTGGGGAAGTAGATGGTCCCTTCCCCACAGACGCCGGGTCCTTATAAAACAAGGTCGCTCTTGCTTGCACCGCTCCACTGGTAGTGGTGGGAGCGGGATGGTCAGCAGATACGTGAGCAGCCCTGCCTTTAGGAGAGGAAGAGAAACGGCGCTGAACCGTTCCCCTCTCCTCCGCCGATCTATTTTCTTTACTATAGGGGAGTTCCTCCATACGTACGGGCTTGGCTTCAGCAGGCTTCGCTCCCTTGGTGGTAATGGGAGCGGAAAGGCCAGCAGAGACAGTAGCCACCCCGTCAGCAGGAGGGCGAGAGAGACGGCGGCGAACCGTCTCCCTCTTTTCCCCTATATTTTTCGTATTAGGTGGGCTGGAAGAAGGACCAGCCCCGGTCGGCAAAGTCTTCTTTCCCCCTTTAGCTGGGGAAGACTTGTTCGCCGACCGTTTCGGAGAAGAAGAGGACTTCTTCTCCGATTGCGCCGGTTTAGATGGTATAACCGGCGCCTTCTTTTGCTGGGCCGAAGAAGGTTGTTGTACCTCCTTCGGGCTGACATTTTTCGCTGGTACAGCGAGGGGTGATTTTAATACAGCTGATAATACGGGCGTCGAGGGTACTACACTCGGTAAAGATGCGGCAGGGGTGAATGAGGGCGTCGTTGCAGCTGCAAACGATACCCGAAATTCGGGGGCATTCATATCACGGTACCTCTTGCGAGCGTCGTGATATGAAAGCCTATCAAGAGTTCTTATTTCTTGAATTTTTGCTTCCTTACAGAACTCAGGGCACTGCTTCGATCGTGGAGAGTGGCTTCCTTGGCAGTTAGGACAAATCGGGGGAGGCGTACACCTCTCACCCTCATGTGTCCCCTTGCCACACTCTCTACACACGGCCTTGGCAGTGCACCTGGCGGAAACATGCCCGAATCTCTGGCATTGATAGCAGCGCATAGGTGGAGGGATGTACGGTCGAACATCGCAGTGGTACGATGTGACCTTCACCTGCTTAGGTACTACATCACCCTCAAAATGGAGAATAAAAGCGCCGGTATCGACACTGTTCTCCCCAATCTTTCGGGTGATGCGCCTAATCTTGGTGACGCCTCTCTTCCCCAGATCCCGCAACAATTCCGCATCGCTATTTAAAATGAGGTCACGATGTTAAATAACTCCTCGGACCTCATTCAGCGTTTCGTGTTTTGAGACCTTAACGGGAATTTCGCCGAATTGCGTGCATTCCAGCAACGCTTCGGTTTGCTTCCGATCAACGGTGTGCAGCAGCAGCTGACCGTTCCGGAGCTTGGAAATCCCGCTTAGGTCCCCAAATTTCCCCTCGATTTCCTCAGAAAAAATTATTGATTTTACTAGTTTAAAATCACCCCCGTCAGTCCTCGTAGCTACCAGGTAGCGAGGAGACCTATCAGCGGGGAATCTTCTATTAAAGGCTTCATCCCAAGGCGTATACACCTTGGGATTAGCTCGACACTCAAGAGACGGCTTTTTAAGGGTGCCACCCTGTACAGGTGTCCGTGATCGCTTTGATGGCATCCCGGACGAAATCCTCCCCGAATACTGCCCACTCCGAACGGGGGCTATCACTGTGGGCGCCACCCAGCCAAGGCAATACCTACCTGGCATAGCAGATATTGCCCGGGGTCCCAGTGCCTCGAACAGGCACTTCCCCCTCGGCATGCACAGGATTTATTCAGCTCCAGTATTCGGCCATGCAGGGACCTTCGTTGTAAGGCGGATACTACTGTAGGGTACATGGCGCACCCACCTGACGGGATGGGGCATACCGTCTAGGCTTTCTGGCCAGATGGCCAAGCTGGTGGCCCTTCCCCTAACAGCACGCATGTTTATTTCTATTGGTCAAACCAGAGCTGGGACTAGAAAACCAAAATTGACCTTTATAAGGCCCCCTCTAAGTCGCCTTTTACGACAGGCAGGGGATACCGTGGATGAATTCTGCCCTCCCCATCCACAGGGGGTCTGAACAAATCAAAACTGGCAAGTTATTCGGCCATGTAGGCCCTATTAGTCGCCTCCTACGACAGGCAGGGCATACCGTGGGTGTATTCTATCCCGCACCCACACGGGGGGAGGTGGTAGTGATACCGCCTCTTTTGCAGCTTGATCTGCTAACTCATTTCCCGCAATTCCCATGTGGCTTGGAAGCCACAGAAAGGTGATTCGAGTGTCAGCGTGGCACAGCCCGGCTAGTAGGTCGTGGATTCGCTGCACTAGGGGGTGTTGCGGGAAACATGTAGCAATTGACTGCAACGAACTCAAAGAGTCGGTACACACGAGAAAGTGGATTCGAGCATCCTGTAGTGCAAACTGCAGAGCTTCATAGATGGCAACGAGCTCCGCAGTAAACACACTACAGGCCTCAGGCAAAGAGATCTTGGTATTTGCACCATCAATAACGTAAGCACAACCCACCTTCTCGTCCACCTTCGAACCATCCGTGTATAGAATGCCAGCGTCCGGAAATTGGTGAACTATGCTGTGGAACTGCCTCCGGTAAACGGAGGCATCCGTGTTCACCTTAGGACCTCGGTGCAGATCTAACCGAATTTCCGGACGCGTTATAGTTAGTTATTGTTGTTTTAAGGGGCGGAACTACGAGGTCATCTGCCCCTCTTAACACAGATTAAAGAATACAAATTTTGAATTGAATTTAAAATTTTGAGGTGGACATCTAAATTTAAAAAGACCAAAAATTAATAAAACAAAAACAAACAATTAAATAAATAAAAATATAAACATAAACAAAAATTACGGAAAAAACAATACATTATCATTCAAAAACGAACAAGTCGTTGAGTCAAAGTTCACTGGAAAATTTAGATTGCTGGCCCTAACCCACTCTCACTTATAAAGCGGATAACGCGATCAGCAGCCACCGCGTCATCGGCTAATATAAGTTTGAGTGTCGTCTGCAAACCAAGGTTTCTTCGTAAGTCAGCAAGATCCACACACTCGGTGAAAATGTGGGCCACGGTGAAAACGGCTCCACAGGTACAAAGTGGGGGGTCTTCCCTTCTCATTAGGTACGAGTGGGTGGATCTTGTATGACCTATCCTTAGCCTACACAAAATGACGGACTCTCTCCGGGCCCGGAAGGAGCTCCGCCAAACGCGAGTAGTTCCCTTGATCGCTCTCAGTTTACTGGGCAGTGGGTCAGCTAGCCACTGACTCTCCCAAAAAGCCAGAACTTGTAGGCGTAACTGAGAGCGAATATCTCTAGCGGGTACCTCCATTGGTCGAGGTGGTAGTGATACCGCCTCTTTTGCAGCTTGATCCGCTAACTCATTTCCCGCAATTCCCATGTGGCTTGGAAGCCACAGAAAGGTGATTCGAGTGTCAGCGTGGCACAGCCCGGCTAGTAGGTCGTGGATTCGCTGCACTAGGGGGTGTTGCGGGAAACATGTAGCAATTGACTGCAACGAACTCAAAGAGTCGGTACACACGAGAAAGTGGATTCGTGCATCCTGTAGTGCAAACTGCAGAGCTTCATAGATGGCAACGAGCTCCGCAGTAAACACACTACAGGCCTCAGGCAAAGAGATCTTGGTATTTGCACCATCAATAACGTAAGCACAACCCACCTTCTCGTCCACCTTCGAACCATCCGTGTATAGAATGCCAGCGTCCGGAAATTGGTGAACTATGCTGTGGAACTGCCTCCGGTAAACGGAGGCATCCGTGTTCACCTTAGGACCTCGGTGCAGATCTAACCGAATTTCCGGACGCGGGACTTGCCACGGTGGCACCTCGCTAGATGTCCGGATCATACAGGGACCTACAGCCACTCCTATTTCGGTACACGAGCTATCAAGTCTAATACCAACCGGCCGAGTGGCACGAGGCCGGTTGGCGTACCCCTGGTGGTTTTGGGTACCGAAGAGAGCTTGATAGGTCGGGTGTTGCGGCATTTGACGCACATTGGCAGCATATGCTAACAGCATATGTTGGCGTCTATAATTTAAAGGTGGAACACCCGATTCGGCGAGTAGGCTGGGTATCGGGCTGGTCCGGAAGGCACCGGTAGCCAGCCTAACGCCACTATGGTGGATACTGTCCAGCATTTTCAAGGTATCCGGCCTTGCTGAACCGTATGCCGCAGAACCATAGTCTAGCCGGGACAGGACGAGGGCTTGGTAGAACCGTAGCAGCACCGCACGGTCAGCCCCCCACGTAGTGCCACTAAGAAACCTGAGCATGTTCAGTTTCCTGAGACATGTCATTTTCAATTGCCGTATATGGTGCTGCCACGTTAACTTGCTGTCAAAATGGAGCCCCAGGAAGCGATAAGTGTCAACCACCGGCAACGCAGCATCCCTGAGATGTAGTTCAGGGTGTAAATGTAGCCTCCGTAGCCGACAAAAATGGACGACGGAGGTTTTCGCTGCTGAAAAACGAAAACCCCGGTCGTGAGCCCACCTGTCGACCCGGTTGATGGCTAGCTGCAATTGCCGTTCCACGACTGCCATACTTCCAGAGCTGTAATGCAGAGCTAAATCATCTACATACAGCGATGGAACTACCGCGGACCCGGCGGCGGCAACAATGCCATTAATGGCAATCGCGAACAAGGTGACACTCAGCACTGAACCCTGAGGAACTCCATTTTCTTGGGTATAGTACTGCGATAATGTCCTACCGACCCTTACACGGAAGAGTCGGACGGACATGAAATTCGCAATGAAAGTCGGTAAGTTACCACGGAGTCCCCACTTGTGAAGGGTGGAAAGGATCCCGTAGCGCCATGTGGTGTCGTAGGCTTTCTCGAGGTCAAAGAAAACCGTGACTAGGTGCTGCTTCCGGAAAAAAGCCTCCTGTATGGCGCTCTCAAGTCGCACCAGATGGTCAGTGGTGGACCTATGAGAGCGAAATCCACATTGGTACTCAGACAGGAGACCTTTATCCTCCAAGAACCACACCAGTCGACGGTTCACCATCTTTTCGAGCAGCTTACATAGGCCATTTGTCAAACAAATGGGCCTATAGCTGCTTACAAACTTGGGATTCTTTCCAGCCTTAGGAATCGGTATCACGATCCCCTCTCGCCATTGAGATGGAAACTCCCCTTCAATCCATATACGATTGAAGAGGAGCAACAGTTTTTTTATACTGGAATCGCACAGATGTTTTAACATTTGATTATGTATGTTATCCGGTCCAGGAGCCGTATCCCTGCACAGTGCAAGCGCACTGCGCAGTTCCCATTCAGAGAATGGTACATTATAGGACTCCGAAGCAGCAGTGGCAAAGGACAAGGGGTGAGTCTCTGCCTCCCGCTTCAGAGTCAGAAACGTAGGATCGTAACTCCCGGAGCAGGATACATCGGAGAAGTGCGAGCCAATGCTGTTGGCAATGGCGAGATGGTCCGTGATGATGTCTCCATTGATGGACACTCCGGGTATCGACAGTGATGTCGGGAGTCCGGAGATCCGACGAAGCTTAGTCCACACTTGAGATGAAGGAGTATGCGCCGTCATGGACGACACATACTTTTCCCACGTCGTTTTCTTACTCTCCCGAATCAGATATCGGGCTCTAGCACGCATCCTTCTGAAGGTGATAAGGTTGGCCATAGTGTTTTGCCTCCGATAGCATCTGAAAGCACGTCGACGATCTTTAATGGCTGCTGCAATCTCGGCTGTCCACCAAGGGACAAGCTTCCGGCGTGAGTTGCCGGACGAGGAAGGTATTGTTTCCTCAGCAGCAGCCAAAATACCATTCGTTATGTGAATGGTATGATCGTCGACACTCTCAAAGGTATCTTCGGCAAACACCGCGCGTGCCGTGAAAGTTGGCCAATCAGCCCGACGGAGAAGCCATCGACTTGGTAACTCGATGGCTCTCTGGTTCGGAAGAGTAACGATAATTGGAAAATGGTCACTATTACAAAGGTCATCGTGTACACCCCACTGTAGCAGGGGAACCAGCGCACGACTGCACAGGGTAATATCGATACTTGAATAAGTACCGTGCGCAATAGAGAAGTGCGTAGGTTCCCCTGTGTTCAACAGACACAGGTCCAGCCGCCTGATCAGCCTCTCAAAATCTCTCCCTTTACCGCTAGTGGTAGCGGAGCCCCAGATGGTGTTGTGGGCATTAACATCTCCCAGAAGGAGAAAAGGAGGGGGGAGCTGAGAGACTAGATCCACCAGCTGGTCGTAATCTGGCTGAGAATCAGGCGGGATGTACATGTTACATACTGTTGCCATTACTGGCAACGAAGTACGAACTGCAACCGCCTCTAGCTGAGTACGCAACGGCACCTCTTCACTAAAGAGGCTAGAGTGGACGAGAGTGCAGACGCCACCAGCGGCCACAGCTCCGTACACCCGGTCTCTAGAGAAGAGTTTGAAGTGACGCATTGTTGTTTCATGTCCAGGACGAAACCTGGATTCCTGAAGACAGACAATGGTTGCCGAAAACGAAGATATTAATTGTCGTAACTCAGCGAGATGAACAGAATAGCTATTACAGTTCCATTGTAATAGTGCCATGGTGTGGACTTAAGTAGAAGTTGGTCTTCTACCTATGCTTGACCGTTTGCCACCCTTCCCCATCTCTAGTTGGAGATGATGGGGCAGGAGAGCACACCTCAATCTCCACATCTCCGTCCGAAGACGAAGAAAATGGAGCGGGCGCTCTCTTGGGTTGCGCGCGGTCGTCGTCGGACCTCACGAGTCTCGCTCTTGGGGAAGAGCGAGAGCGGTGTCGAGGGACTTCCTCCCGGTCCGAAGACTGGGTGTCTGTCCCCGACACGCCCCGAAGAGATTTAGTTAGTTAGTTATTGTTGTTTTAAGGGGCGGAACTACGAGGTCATCTGCCCCTCTTAACACAGATTAAAGAATACAAATTTTGAATTGAATTTAAAATTTTGAGGTGGACATCTAAATTTAAAAAGACCAAAGATTAATAAAACAAAAACAAACAATTAAAAAAAAAAAAAAAAAAAAAAATATATATATATATATATATAAACATAAACAAAAATTACGGAAAAAACAAAACATTATCATTCAAAAACGAACAAGTCGTTGAGTCAAAGTTCACTGGAAAATTTAGATTGCTGGCCCTAACCCACTCTCACTTATAAAGCGGATAACGCGATCAGCAGCCACCGCGTCATCGGCTAATATAAGTTTGAGTGTCGTCTGCAAACCAAGGTTTCTTCGTAAGTCAGCAAGATCCACACACTCGGTGAAAATGTGGGCCACGGTGAAAACGGCTCCACAGGTACAAAGTGGGGGGTCTTCCCTTCTCATTAGGTACGAGTGGGTGGATCTTGTATGACCTATCCTTAGCCTACACAAAATGACGGACTCTCTCCGGGCCCGGAAGGAGCTCCGCCACACGCGAGTTGTTCCCTTGATCGCTCTCAGTTTACTGGGCAGTGGGTCAGCTAGCCACTGACTCTCCCAAAAAGCCAGAACTAGTAGGCGTAACTGAGAGCGAATATCTCTAGCGGGTACCTCCATTGGTCGAGGTGGTAGTGATACCGCCTCTTTTGCAGCTTGATCTGCTAACTCATTTCCCACAATTCCCATGTGGCTTGGAAGCCACAGAAAGGTGATTCGAGTGTCAGCGTGGCACAGCCCGGCTAGTAGGTCGTGGATTCGCTGCACTAGGGGGTGTTGCGGGAAACATGTAGCAATTGACTGCAACGAACTCAAAGAGTCGGTACACACGAGAAAGTGGATTCGTGCATCCTGTAGTGCAAACTGCAGAGCTTCATAGATAGCAACGAGCTCCGCAGTAAACACACTACAGGCCTCAGGCAAAGAGATCTTGGTATTTGCACCATCAATAACGTAAGCACAACCCACTTTCTTGTCCACCTTCGAACCATCCGTGTATAGAATGCCAGCGTCCGGAAATTGGTGAACTATGCTGTGGAACTGCCTCCGGTAAACGGAGGCATCCGTGTTCACCTTAGGACCTCGGTGCAGATCTAACCGAATTTCCGGACGCGGGACTTGCCACGGAGGCACCTCGCTAGATGTCCGGATCATACAGGGACCTACAGCCACTCCTATTTCAGTACACGAGCTATCAAGTCTAATACCAACCGGCCGAGTGGCACGAGGCCGGTTGGCGTAACCCTGGTGGTTTTGGGTACCGAAGAGAGCTTGATAGGTCGGATGATGCGGCATTTGACGCACATTGGCAGCATATGCTAAAAGCATATGTTGGCGTCTATAATTTAAAGGTGGAACACCCGATTCGGCGAGTAGGCTGGGTATCGGGCTGGTCCGGAAGGCACCGGTAGCCAGCCTAACGCCACTATGGTGGATACTGTCCAGCATTTTCAAGGTTGCCGGCCTTGCTGAACCGTATGCCGCAGAACCATAGTCTAGCCGGGACAGGACGAGGGCTTGGTAGAACCGTAGCAGCACCGCACGGTCAGCCCCCCACGTAGTGCCACTAAGAAATCTGAGCATGTTCAGTTTCCTGAGACATGTCATTTTCAATTGCCGTATATGGTGCTGCCACGTTAACTTGCTGTCAAAATGGAGCCCCAGGAAGCGATAAGTGTCAACCAACGGCAACGCAGCATCCCTGAGATGTAGTTCAGGGTGTAAATGTAGCCTCCGGAGCCGACAAAAATGGACGACGGAGGTTTTCGCTGCTGAAAAACGAAAACCCCGGTCGTGAGCCCACCTGTCGACCCGGTTGATAGCTAGCTGCAATTGCCGTTCCACGACTGCCATACTTCCAGAGCTGTAATGCAGAGCTAAATCGTCTACATACAGCGATGGAACTACCGCGGACCCGGCGGCGGCAACAATGCCATTAATGGCAATCGCGAACAAGGTGACACTCAGCACTGAACCCTGAGGAACTCCATTTTCTTGGGTGTAGTATTGCGACAATGTCCTACCGACCCTTACACGGAAGAGTCGGACGGACATGAAATTCGCAATGAAAGTCGGTAAGTTACCACGGAGTCCCCACTTGTGAAGGGTGGAAAGGATCCCGTAGCGCCATGTGGTGTCGTAGGCTTTCTCGAGGTCAAAGAAAACCGTGACTAGGTGCTGCTTTCGGAAAAAAGCCTCCTGTATGGCGCTCTCAAGTCGCACCAGATGGTCAGTGGTGGACCTAAGAGAGCGAAATCCACATTGGTACTCAGACAGGAGACCTTTATCCTCCAAGAACCACACCAGTCGACGGTTCACCATCTTTTCGAGCAGCTTACATAGGCCATTTGTCAAACAAATGGGCCTATAGCTGCTTACAAACTTGGGATCCTTTCCAGCCTTAGGAATCGGTATCACGATCCCCTCTCGCCATTGAGATGGAAACTCCCCTTCAATCCATATACGATTGAAGAGGATCAACAGTTTTTTAATACTGGATTCGCACAGATGTTTTAACATTTGATTATGTATGTTATCCGGTCCAGGAGCCGTATCCCTGCACAGTGCAAGCGCACTGCGCAGTTCCCATTCAGAGAATGGTACATTATAGGACTCCGAAGCAGCAGTGGCAAAGGACAAGGGGCGAGTCTCTGCCTCCCGCTTCAGAGTCAGAAATGTAGGATCGTAACTCCCGGAGCAGGATACATCGGAGAAGTGCGAGCCAATGCTGTTGGCAATGGCGAGATGGTCCGTGATGATGTCCCCATTGATGGACACTCCGGGTATCGATAGTGATGTCGGGAGTCCGGAGATCCGACGAAGCTTAGTCCACACTTGAGATGAAGGAGTATGCGCCGTCATGGACGACACATACTTTTCCCACGTCGTTTTCTTACTCTCCCGAATCAGATATCGGGCTCTAGCACGCATCCTTCTGAAAGTGATAAGGTTGGCCATAGTGTTTTGCCTCCGATAGCATTTGAAAGCACGTCGACGATCTTTAATGGCTGCTGCAATCTCGGCTGTCCACCAAGGGACGAGCTTCCGGCGTGAGTTGCCGGATGAGGAAGGTATTGTTTCCTCAGCAGCAGTCAAAATACCATTCGTTATGTGAATGGTATGATCGTCGACACTCTCAAAGGTATCTTCGGCAAACACCGCACGTGCCGTGAAAGTTGGCCAATCAGCCCGACGGAGAAGCCATCGACTTGGTAACTCGATGGCTCTCTGGTTCGGAAGAGTAACGATAATTGGAAAATGGTCACTATTACAAAGGTCATCGTGTACACCCCACTGTAGCAGGGGAACCAGCGCACGACTGCACAGGGTAATATCGATACTTGAATAAGTACCGTGCGCAATAGAGAAGTGCGTAGGTTCCCCTGTGTTCAACAGACACAGGTCCAGCCGCCTGATCAGCCTCTCAAAATCTCTCCCTTTACCGCTAGTGGTAGCGGAGCCCCAGATGGTGTTGTGGGCATTAACATCTCCCAGAAGGAGAAAAGGAGGGGGGAGCTGAGAGACTAGATCCACCAGCTGGTCGTAATCCGGCTGAGAATCAGGCGGGAAGTACACGTTACATACTGTTGCCATTACTGGCAACGAAGTACGAACTGCAACTGACTCTAGCTGAGTACGCAACGGCACCTCTTCACTAAAGAGGCTAGAGTGGACGAGAGTGCAGACGCCACCAGCGGCCACAGCTCCGTCCACCCGGTCTTTAGAGAAGAGTTTGAAGTGACGCATTGTTGTCTCATGTCCAGGACGAAACCTGGATTCCTGAAGACAGACAATGGTTGCCGAAAACGAAGATATTAATTGTCGTAACTCAGCGAGATGAACAGAATAGCTATTACAGTTCCATTGTAATAGTGCCATGGTGTGGACTTAAGTAGAAATGGGTCTTCTACTTATGCTTGACCGTTTGCCACCCTTCCCCAGCTCTAGTTGGAGATGATGGGGCAGGAGAGCACACCTCAATCTCCACATCTCCGTCCGAAGACGAAGAAAATGGAGCGGGCGCTCTCTTGGGTTGCGCCCGGTCGTCGTCGGACCTCACGAGTCTCGCTCTTGGGGAAGAGCGAGAGCGGTGTCGAGGGACTTTCTCCCGGTCCGAAGACTGGGTGTCTGTCCCCGACACGTCCCGAAGAGATTTCTTCTTGGATCGGCGCCGACGCGTGTTTGGGGAAGTAGATGGTCCCTTCCCCACAGACGCCGGGTCCTTATAAAACAAGGTCGCTCCTGCTGGCACCGCTCCACTGGTAGTGGTGGGAGCGGGATGGTCAGCAGATACGTGAGCAGCCCTCCCTTTAGGAGAGGAAGAGAAACGGCGCTGAACCGTTCCCCTCTCCTCCGCCGATCTATTTTCTTTACTATAGGGGAGTTCCTCCATACGTACGGGCTTGGCTTCAGCAGGCTTCGCTCCCTTGGTGGTAATGGGAGCGGAAAGGCCAGCAGAGACAGTAGCCACCCCGTCAGCAGGAGGGCGAGAGAGACGGCGGCGAACCGTCTCCCTCTTCTCCCCTATATTTTTCGTATTAGGTGGGCTGGAAGAAGGACCAGCCCCGGTCGGCAAAGTCTTCTTTCCCCCTTTAGCTGGGGAAGACTTGTTCGCCGACCGTTTCGGAGAAGAAGAGGACTTCTTCTCCGATTGCGCCGGTTTAGATGGTATAACCGGCGCCTTCTTTTGCTGGGCCGAAGAAGGTTGTTGTACCTCCTTCGGGCTGACATTTTTCGCTGGTACAGCGAGGGGTGATTTTAATACAGCTGATAATACGGGCGTCGAGGGTACTACACTCGGTAAAGATGCGGCAGGGGTGAATGAGGGCGTCGTTGCAGCTGCAAACGATACCCGAAATTCGGGGGCATTCATATCACGGTACCTCTTGCGAGCGTCGTGATATGAAAGCCTATCAAGAGTTCTTATTTCTTGAA
This sequence comes from Meconema thalassinum, assembly GCA_946902985.2. Taxonomy (NCBI): domain Eukaryota; kingdom Metazoa; phylum Arthropoda; class Insecta; order Orthoptera; family Tettigoniidae; genus Meconema; species Meconema thalassinum. Next base: position 88,630,812 of record OX336388.2, read on the forward strand.
TTTTTGCTTCCTTACAGAACTCAGGGCACTGCTTCGATCGTGGAGAGTGGCTTCCTTGGCAGTTAGGACAAATCGGGGGAGGCGTACACCTCTCACTCTCATGTGTCCCCTTGCCACACTCTCTACACACGGCCTTGGCAGTGCACCTGGCGGAAACATGCCCGAATCTCTGGCATTGATAGCAGCGCATAGGTGGAGGGATGTACGGTCGAACATCGCAGTGGTACGATGTGACCTTCACCTGCTTAGGTACTACATCACCCTCAAAATGGAGAATAAAAGCGCCGGTATCGACACTGTTCTCCCCAATCTTTCGGGTGATGCGCCTAATCTTGGTGACGCCTCTCTTCCCCAGATCCCGCAACAATTCCGCATCGCTATTTAAAATGAGGTCACGATGGAAAATAACTCCTCGGACCTCATTCAGCGTTTCGTGTTTTGAGACCTTAACGGGAATTTCGCCGAATTGCGTGCATTCCAGCAACGCTTCGGTTTGCTTCCGATCAACGGTGTGCAGCAGCAGCTGACCGTTCCGGAGCTTGGAAATCCCGCTTAGGTCCCCAAATTTCCCCTCGATTTCCTCAGAAAAAATTATTGATTTTACTAGTTTAAAATCACCCCCGTCAGTCCTCGTAGCTACCAGGTAGCGAGGAGACCTATCAGCGGGGAATCTTCTATTAAAGGCTTCATCCCAAGGCGTATACACCTTGGGATTAGCTCGACACTCAAGAGACGGCTTTTTAAGGGTGCCACCCTGTACAGGTGTCCGTGATCGCTTTGATGGCATCCCGGACGAAATCCTCCCCGAATACTGCCCACTCCGAACGGGGGCTATCACTGTGGGCGCCACCCAGCCAAGGCAATACCTACCTGGCATAGCAGATATTGCCCGGGGTCCCAGTGCCTCAAACAGGCACTTCCCCCTCGGCATGCACAGGATTTATTCAGCTCCAGTATTCGGCCATGCAGGGACCTTCGTTGTAAGGCGGATACTACTGTAGGGTACATGGCGCACCCACCTGACGGGATGGGGCATACCGTCTAGGCTTTCTGGCCAGATGGCCAAGCTGGTGGCCCTTCCCCTAACAGCACGCATGTTTATTTCAATTGGTCAAACCAGAGCTGGGACCAGAAAACCAAAATTGACCTTTATAAGGCCCCCTCTAAGTCGCCTTTTACGACAGGCAGGGGATACCGTGGATGAATTCTGCCCTCCCCATCCACAGGGGGTCTGAACAAATCAAAACTGGCAAGTTATTCGGCCATGTCGGCCCTATTAGTCGCCTCCTACGACAGGCAGGGCATACCGTGGGTGTATTCTAACCCGCACCCACACGGGGGGGTACACACGAGAAAGTGGATTCGAGCATCCTGTAGTGCAAACTGCAGAGCTTCATAGATGGCAACGAGCTCCGCAGTAAACACACTACAGGCCTCAGGCAAAGAGATCTTGGTATTTGCACCATCAATAACGTAAGCACAACCCACCTTCTCGTCCACCTTCGAACCATCCGTGTATAGAATGCCAGCGTCCGGAAATTGGTGAACTATGCTGTGGAACTGCCTCCGGTAAACGGAGGCATCCGTGTTCACCTTAGGACCTCGGTGCAGATCTAACCGAATTTCCGGACGCGGGACTTGCCACGGAGGCACCTCGCTAGATGTCCGGATCAAAAAATTCTGTCATAATGCACCAAGATTGTATCTAAGGTGAAAATTCTCTGCACCCTTTGTATTGCGGCTCGGGTGGGAATCTCTTTGTTACAGGCCCTTGAATTATATGAACTATCGTTATGTGTGCAGTGGGCACTTGTCATTCATAGTAGGACGATTCCAGTCGTGACTAAATTATCAAGATGGTTGGCAAACCTTTCTCCCCAACAGCTCTTTTACCACATAATCTTAAATGCTGTCGCTGATTTAGCATCACGTATTGTTGTATTGCTGCTATCCCAGGATGGTACCTAGACCCCAGCGATCTACCTCGGTGCACAGAGTATGGCAACTGAAATCTTGTAATGCGTCAGTATGTTTCCTATTATGGTCCAGCTCTGTGCCTTGGTATGTGAGATGAACAGTGGTGTCAATGGCATACCCATCATACATCATTTGAACATTACATTTCTTAAATTGAAAAATACTAAGGTCTTGCTTATAAATTAAAAAAGAGCGTTAAAATACTTCGGTATGCCTGCCTTCGGAGGGGAAGTAAAGGTTGCGGGCCCAGTTGGTAGTGTGTGGCTAGTTAGAAACTCTCAATCAAGTTCCAACGTTGGCGGCTAGGTGTTAGTGACAGTAGCATTTGTTAGTTAGTTAGTTATATAGTTATTGTTGTTTTAAGGGGCGGAACTACGAGGTCATCTGCCCCTCTTAACACAGATTAAAGAATACAAATTTTGAATTGAATTTAAAATTTTGAGGTGGACATCTAAATTTGAAAAGGTCGGGTGTTGCGGCATTTGACGCACATTGGCAGCAAATGCTAAAAGCATATGTTGGCGTCTATAATTTAAAGGTGGAACACCCGATTCGGCAAGTAGGCTGGGTATCGGGCTGGTCCGGAAGGCACCGGTAGCCAGCCTAGCGCCACTATGGTGGATACTGTCCAGCATTTTCAAGGTTGCCGGCCTTGCTGAACCGTATGCCGCAGAACCATAGTCTAGCCGGGACAGGACGAGGGCTTGGTAGAACCGTACCAGCACCTCACGGTCAGCCCCCCACGTAGTGCCACTAAGAAACCTGAGCATGTTCAGTTTCCTGTGACATGTCATTTTCAATTGCCGTATATGGTGCTGCCACGTTAACTTGCTGTCAAAATGGAGCTCGAGGAAGCGATAAGTGTCAACCAATGGCAACGCAGCATCCCTGAAATGTAGTTCAGGGTGTAAATGTAGCCTCCGTAGCCGATAAAGTTAGTTAATGTTGTTTTAAGGGGTGGAACTACGAGGTGTCTGGACAAAAAAATACAGATGAAGTAAAATGGGTGTCTGGACGAAATCATTGGTCGCTACTTGTTTAGATGACTGGACGAAAATTACTGATTGCACTACAAGCAAGGGAGTCTGTTGCCCCAGGTTAGGTTTGTTTTGTATGTAGAACAGTATTCACCACTGTTATGATCGCTGATCGCAAGGATTCCGGTTTCGAACTAAGCGGCAAAACCAGCATCAACCAATATTACATATAACTTACAACGTAGTACTATGAGTGCAGGGTTGGCAATACTGTACTTGTCCATAATTAACGGTGAAAATGGCGGATTCAGCTGGAATTGCATCAATATAAGTCGTGATCCTATTTGGGATGGCGCGTGGTTTATAGACCGTGGAGGAGTGAACATCTATTACTACATCTACAGATTTTTTCCTGGCCATTACTACTGGTATTTTGGGATATTTTTGTACTTTAGGAAAGTTATGAAGGAGTGATACCAATGAAGTCTTTTCTTTGTCCTAACCAGGAGATATACAACAACACTGTGGAAGCTGCGGCCAAAGCAGCCTGTGCGGCAGCGGGAGCGATCTCGGCAGCACGAGATTTGGGCACAGAATTGGCAGAGTTGATGAACAACATTCGACAGTAAGTCCACAGTCTACTGCGGAGAGTTCTTGCTCCTGCCTTAGCCGCCAGTACGACTGCGGCATGGCTTTTGCACCTGCTGTCGCCACCAATGAACAGCTTTTGCGCCTGCTTTCGCCGCAGATCTACAGATTTTTTCCTGGCCATTACTACAGGTATTTTGGGATATTTTTGTACTTTAGAAAAGTTATGAAGGAGTGATACCAATGAAGTCTTTTCTTTGTCCTAACCAGGAGATATACAACAACACTGTGGAAGCTGCGGCCAAAGCAGCCACTGCGGCTGCGGGAGCGATCTCTGCAGCACTAGAATTGGGCGCTGAATTGGCAGTGTTGATCAACAACATTCAACGAAAGTAAGTCCACAGTCTACTGCGGACAATTCTTGCTCCTGCCTTAGCCGCCAGTACGACTGCGGCATGGCTTTTGCACCAGCTGTTCCCACCAATGAACAGCTTTTGCGCCTGCTTTAGCCGCCAGTACGACTGCGGCATGGCATTTGCACCGGCTGTCGTTGCAAGTAGACTGTGGCCTCTACCACCCAAATCAGGTACTACACTAAATATAATATTGTATGGTCTCGGGTGCCGGGTGCAAGCTTTGTTATTTGACACCCAAAGGGTAGCTTGCATGTCAAATTTCGTTGATCCTTGAAGCACTGTGAAAGTCAAGGAAGTTAGATATCTAAGCTCCTTGAACACTATAGCGCTTTCTAGTTAGTTACTTAGTTATTGTTGTTTTAAGGGGCGGAACTACGAGGTCATCTGCCCCTCTTAACACAGATTAAAGAATACAAATTTTGAATTGAATTTAAAATTTTGAGGTGGACATCTAAATTTAAAAAGACCAAAAATTAATAAAACAAAAACAAACAATTAAATAAAAAATAAAAATTATAAAAATAAACAAAAATTACGGAAAAAACAAAACATTATCATTCAAAAACGAACAAGTCGTTGAGTCAATGTTCACTGGAAAATTTGGATTGCTGGCTCTAACCCACCCTCACTTATAAAGCGGATAACGCGATCAGCAGCCACCGCGTCATCGGCTAATATAAGTTTGAGTGTCATCTGCAAACCAAGGTTTCTTCGTAAGTCAGCAAGATCCACACACTCGGTGAAAATGTGGGCCACGGTGAAAACGGCTCCTCAGGTAAAAAGTGGGGTGTTAGTTAGTTAGTTATTGTTGTTTTAAGGGGCGGAACTACGAGGTCATCTGCCCCTCTTAACACAGATTAAAGAATACAAATTTTGAATTGAATTTAAAATTTTGAGGTGGACATCTAAATTTAAAAAGACCAAAAATTAATAAAACAAAAACAAACAATTAAATAAAAAATAAAAATTATAAAAATTAACAAAAATTACGGAAAAAACAAAACATCATCATTCAAAAACGAACAAGTCGTTGAGTCAAAGTTCACTGGAAAATTTAGATTGCTGGCCCTAACCCACTCTCACTTATAAAGCGGATAACGCGATCAGCAGCCACCGCGTCATCGGCTAATATAAGTTTGAGTGTCGTCTGCAAACCAAGGTTTCTTCGTAAGTCAGCAAGATCCACACACTCGGTGAAAATGTGGGCCACGGTGAAAACGGCTCCACAGGTACAAAGTGGGGTGTCTTCCCTTCTCATCAGATACGAGTGGGTGGATCGTGTATGACCTATCCTTAGATTACACAATATGACGGACTATCTCCGTGACCGGAAAGAGCTCCGCCACACGCGAGTAGTTCCCTTGATCGCTCTCAGTTTACTGGGCAGTGGGTCACCTAGCCACTGACTCTCCCAAAAAGCCAGAACTTGTAGGCGTAACTGAGAGCGAATATCTCTAGCGGGTACCTCCATTGGCCGAGGAGGTAGTGATACCGCCTCTTTTGCAGCTTGATCAGCTAACTCATTTCCCGCCATTCCCATGTGGCTTGGATGCCCTGGAGGGGCTACCACGTTAAATTGCTGTCAAAATGGAGCCCCAGGAAGCGATAAGTGTCAACCAACGGCAACGCAGCCTCCCTGAGATGTAGTTCAGGGTGTAAGTGTAGCCTCCGTAGCCGACAAAAATGGATGACGGAGGTTTTCGCTGCTGAAAAACGAAAACCCCGGTCGTGAGCCCACCTGTCGACCCGGTTGATAGCTAGCTGCAATTGCCGTTCCATGACCGCCATACTTCCAGATTTGTAATGCAATGCTAAATCGTCTACATACAGCGATGTAACTACCGCGGACCCAGCGGCGGCAACAATGCCATTAATGGCAATCGCGAACAAGGTGACACTCAGCACTGAACCCTGAGGAACTCCATTTTCTTGAGTATAGTATTGCGATAATTTCCTACCGACCCTTACACGGAACGGTCGGACGGAAATGAAATTCGCAATGAAAGTCGGTAGAGTTAGTTATTGTTGTTTTAAGGGGTGGAACTACGAGGCCATCTGCCCCTCTTAAAACAGATTAAAGAATACAAATTGTGAAATGAATTTAAAATTTTGAGGTGGAGGCATAAATTTAAAAAACCAAAAATTAATAAAACAAAAACAAAAATAAAATAAAAATTCCCTTCTCATCAGATACGAGTGGGTGGATCTTGTATGACCTATCCTTAGCCTACATAATATGAGTGTTTCTTTGATGGTATTTGCTGTCTTTTGATCTTATCCAAATTCTTTTAGTATTTCGAAAAGGGATTTTCAATCTATGCTGTCATATACTTCTATGAAGTCAACAAATGCGATGACATAACTTTTGTTTTATTATTAGCTTAGCCTGTTTTCATTTTTAGGCATCTGTAGCGTACTTCGCTTACTCCAGCGTAATACGCCCCAGTGGTCAGAATGACCAATGAGTGGTGCTCTGGACGTATCCAGAGGGTGGGTTTGTACTGCTGGTAATCCCACCCCAAATAATAGTCATGTTTAGAAACAAAATAACAAAAGCATATATTCTTGATTAAGGCAGTACATAAGGGTTCAGGGGCACAAATAAATGGACACTCTGGGCCTGAAGAAATAAGCGGGAGGAACTCCTTAATGCTGGTCGGACTTGGGCACAGTTAGTTAGTTATTGTTGTTTTAGTTTAGTTAGTTAGTTATTGTTGTTTTAAGGGGCGGAACTACGAGGTCATCTGCCCCTCTTAACACAGATTAAAGAATACAAATTTTGAATTGAATTTAAAATTTTGAGGTGGACATCTAAATTTAAAAAGACCAAAAATTAATAAAACAAAAACAAACAATTAAATAAATAAAAATATAAACATAAACAAAAATTACGGAAAAAACAATACATTATCATTCAAAAACGAACAAGTCGTTGAGTCAAAGTTCACTGGAAAATTTAGATTGCTGGCCCTAACCCACTCTCACTTATAAAGCGGATAACGCGATCAGCAGCCACCGCGTCATCGGCTAATATAAGTTTGAGTGTCGTCTGCAAACTAAGGTTTCTTCGTAAGTCAGCAAGATCCACACACTCGGTGAAAATGTGGGCCACGGTGAAAACGGCTCCACAGGTACAAAGTGGGGGGTCTTCCCTTCTCATTAGGTACGAGTGGGTGGATCTTGTATGACCTATCCTTAGCCTACACAAAATGACGGACTCTCTCCGGGCCCGGAAGGAGCTCCGCCAAACGCGAGTAGTTCCCTTGATCGCTCTCAGTTTACTGGGCAGTGGGTCAGCTAGCCACTGACTCTCCCAAAAAGCCAGAACTTGTAGGCGTAACTGAGAGCGAATATCTCTAGCGGGTACCTCCATTGGTCGAGGTGGTAGTGATACCGCCTCTTTTGCAGCCTGATCCGCTAACTCATTTCCCGCAATTCCCATGTGGCTTGGAAGCCACAGAAAGGTGATTCGAGTGTCAGCGTGGCACAGCCCGGCTAGTAGGTCGTGGATTCGCTGCACTAGGGGGTGTTGCGGGAAACATGTAGCAATTGACTGCAACGAACTCAAAGAGTCGGTACACACGAGAAAGTGGATTCGTGCATCCTGTAGTGCAAACTGCAGAGCTTCATAGATGGCAACGAGCTCCGCAGTAAACACACTACAGGCCTCAGGCAAAGAGATCTTGGTATTTGCACCATCAATAACGTAAGCACAACCCACCTTCTCGTCCACCTTCGAACCATCCGTGTATAGAATGCCAGCGTCCGGAAATTGGTGAACTATGCTGTGGAACTGCCTCCGGTAAACGGAGGCATCCGTGTTCACCTTAGGACCTCGGTGCAGATCTAACCGAATTTCCGGACGCGGGACTTGCCACGGAGGCACCTCGCTAGATGTCCGGATCATACAGGGACCTACAGCCACTCCTATTTCGGTACACGAGCTATCAAGTCTAATACCAACCGGCCGAGTGGCACGAGGCCGGTTGGCGTACCCCTGGTGGTTTTGGGTACCGAAGAGAGCTTGATAGGTCGGGTGTTGCGGCATTTGACGCACATTGGCAGCATATGCTAACAGCATATGTTGGCGTCTATAATTTAAAGGTGGAACACCCGATTCGACGAGTAGGCTGGGTATCGGGCTGGTCCGGAAGGCACCGGTAGCCAGTCTAACGCCACTATGGTGGATACTGTCCAGCATTTTCAAGGTTGCCGGCCTTGCTGAACCGTATGCCGCAGAACCATAGTCTAGCCGGGACAGGACGAGGGCTTGGTAGAACCGTAGCAGCACCGCACGGTCAGCCCCCCACGTAGTGCCACTAAGAAACCTGAGCATGTTCAGTTTCCTGAGACATGTCATTTTCAATTGCCGTATATGGTGCTGCCACGTTAACTTGCTGTCAAAATGGAGCCCCAGGAAGCGATAAGTGTCAACCACCGGCAACGCAGCATCCCTGAGATGTAGTTCAGGGTGTAAATGTAGCCTCCGTAGCCGACAAAAATGGACGACGGAGGTTTTCGCTGCTGAAAAACGAAAACCCCGGTCGTGAGCCCACCTGTCGACCCGGTTGATGGCTAGCTGCAATTGCCGTTCCACGACTGCCATACTTCCAGAGCTGTAATGCAGAGCTAAATCGTCTACATACAGCGATGGAACTACCGCGGACCCGGCGGCGGCAACAATGCCATTAATGGCAATCGCGAACAAGGTGACACTCAGCACTGAACCCTGAGGAACTCCATTTTCTTGGGTATAGTACTGCGATAATGTCCTACCGACCCTTACACGGAAGAGTCGGACGGACATGAAATTCGCAATGAAAGTCGGTAAGTTACCACGGAGTCCCCACTTGTGAAGGGTGGAAAGGATCCCGTAGCGCCATGTGGTGTCGTAGGCTTTCTCGAGGTCAAAGAAAACCGTGACTAGGTGCTGCTTCCGGAAAAAAGCCTCCTGTATGGCGCTCTCAAGTCGCACCAGATGGTCAGTGGTGGACCTATGAGAGCGAAATCCACATTGGTACTCAGACAGGAGACCTTTATCCTCCAAGAACCACACCAGTCGACGGTTCACCATCTTTTCGAGCAGCTTACATAGGCCATTTGTCAAACAAATGGGCCTATAGCTGCTTACAAACTTGGGATCCTTTCCAGCCTTAGGAATCGGTATCACGATCCCCTCTCGCCATTGAGATGGAAACTCCCCTTCAATCCATATACGATTGAAGAGGATCAACAGTTCTTTCATACTGGATTCGCACAGATGTTTTAACATTTGATTATGTATGTTATCCGGTCCAGGAGCCGTATCCCTGCACAGTGCAAGCGCACTGCGCAGTTCCCATTCAGAGAATGGTACATTATAGGACTCCGAAGCAGCAGTGGCAAAGGACAAGGGGTGAGTCTCTGCCTCCCGCTTCAGAGTCAGAAACGTAGGATCGTAACTCCCGGAGCAGGATACATCGGAGAAGTGCGAGCCAATGCTGTTGGCAATGGCGAGATGGTCCGTGATGATGTCCCCATTGATGGACACTCCGGGTATCGATAGTGATGTCGGGAGTCCGGAGATCCGACGAAGCTTAGTCCACACTTGAGATGAAGGAGTATGCGCCGTCATGGACGACACATACTTTTCCCACGTCGTTTTCTTACTCTCCCGAATCAGATATCGGGCTCTAGCACGCATCCTTCTGAAGGTGATAAGGTTGGCCATAGTGTTTTGCCTCCGATAGCATTTGAAAGCACGTCGACGATCTTTAATGGCTGCTGCAATCTCGGCTGTCCACCAAGGGACGAGCTTCCGGCGTGAGTTGCCGGATGAGGAAGGTATTGTTTCCTCAGCAGCAGTCAAAATACCATTCGTTATGTGAATGGTATGATCGTCGACACTCTCAAAGGTATCTTCGGCAAACACCGCACGTGCCGTGAAAGTTGGCCAATCAGCCCGACGGAGAAGCCATCGACTTGGTAACTCGATGGCTCTCTGGTTCGGAAGAGTAACGATAATTGGAAAATGGTCACTATTACAAAGGTCATCGTGTACACCCCACTGTAGCAGGGGAACCAGCGCACGACTGCACAGGGTAATATCGATACTTGAATAAGTACCGTGCGCAATAGAGAAGTGCGTAGGTTCCCCTGTGTTCAACAGACACAGGTCCAGCCGCCTGATCAGCCTCTCAAAATCTCTCCCTTTACCGCTAGTGGTAGCGGAGCCCCAGATGGTGTTGTGGGCATTAACATCTCCCAGAAGGAGAAAAGGAGGGGGGAGCTGAGAGACTAGATCCACCAGCTGGTCGTAATCTGGCTGAGAATCAGGCGGGATGTACATGTTACATACTGTTGCCATTACTGGCAACGAAGTACGAACTGCAACCGCCTCTAGCTGAGTACGCAACGGCACCTCTTCACTAAAGAGGCTAGAGTGGACGAGAGTGCAGACGCCACCAGCGGCCACAGCTCCGTACACCCGGTCTCTAGAGAAGAGTTTGAAGTGACGCATTGTTGTTTCATGTCCAGGACGAAACCTGGATTCCTGAAGACAGACAATGGTTGCCGAAAACGAAGATATTAATTGTCGTAACTCAGCGAGATGAACAGAATAGCTATTACAGTTCCATTGTAATAGTGCCATGGTGTGGACTTAAGTAGAAGTTGGTCTTCTACCTATGCTTGACCGTTTGCCACCCTTCCCCATCTCTAGTTGGAGATGATGGGGCAGGAGAGCACACCTCAATCTCCACATCTCCGTCCGAAGACGAAGAAAATGGAGCGGGCGCTCTCTTGGGTTGCGCGCGGTCGTCGTCGGACCTCACGAGTCTCGCTCTTGGGGAAGAGCGAGAGCGGTGTCGAGGGACTTTCTCCCGGTCGGAAGACTGGGTGTCTGTCCCCGACACGCCCCGAAGAGATTTCTTCTTGGATCGGCGCCGACGCGTGTTTGGGGAAGTAGATGGTCCCTTCCCCACAGACGCCGGGTCCTTATAAAACAAGGTCGCTCCTGCTGGCACCGCTCCACTGGTAGTGGTGGGAGCGGGATGGTCAGCAGATACGTGAGCAGCCCTGCCTTTAGGAGAGGAAGAGAAACGGCGCTGAACCGTTCCCCTCTCCTCCGCCGATCTATTTTCTTTACTATAGGGGAGTTCCTCCATACGTACGGGCTTGGCTTCAGCAGGCTTCGCTCCCTTGGTGGTAATGGGAGCGGAAAGGCCAGCAGAGACAGTAGCCACCCCGTCAGCAGGAGGGCGAGAGAGACGGCGGCGAACCGTCTCCCTCTTCTCCCCTATATTTTTCGTATTAGGTGGGCTGGAAGAAGGACCAGCCCCGGTCGGCAAAGTCTTCTTTCCCCCTTTAGCTGGGGAAGACTTGTTCGCCGACCGTTTCGGAGAAGAAGAGGACTTCTTCTCCGATTGCGCCGGTTTAGATGGTATAACCGGCGCCTTCTTTTGCTGGGCCGAAGAAGGTTGTTGTACCTCCTTCGGGCTGACATTTTTCGCTGGTACAGCGAGGGGTGATTTTAATACAGCTGATAATACGGGCGTCGAGGGTACTACACTCGGTAAAGATGCGGCAGGGGTGAATGAGGGCGTCGTTGCAGCTGCAAACGATACCCGAAATTCGGGGGCATTCATATCACGGTACCTCTTGCGAGCGTCGTGATATGAAAGCCTATCAAGAGTTCTTATTTCTTGAATTTTTGCTTCCTTACAGAACTCAGGGCACTGCTTCGATCGTGGAGAGTGGCTTCCTTGGCAGTTAGGACAAATCGGGGGAGGCGTACACCTCTCACCCTCATGTGTCCCCTTGCCACACTCTCTACACACGGCCTTGGCAGTGCACCTGGCGGAAACATGCCCGAATCTCTGGCATTGATAGCAGCGCATAGGTGGAGGGATGTACGGTCGAACATCGCAGTGGTACGATGTGACCTTCACCTGCTTAGGTACTACATCACCCTCAAAATGGAGAATAAAAGCGCCGGTATCGACACTGTTCTCCCCAATCTTTCGGGTGATGCGCCTAATCTTGGTGACGCCTCTCTTCCCCAGATCCCGCAACAATTCCGCATCGCTATTTAAAATGAGGTCACGATGGAAAATAACTCCTCGGACCTCATTCAGCGTTTCGTGTTTTGAGACCTTAACGGGAATTTCGCCGAATTGCGTGCATTCCAGCAACGCTTCGGTTTGCTTCCGATCAACGGTGTGCAGCAGCAGCTGACCGTTCCGGAGCTTGGAAATCCCGCTTAGGTCCCCAAATTTCCCCTTGATTTCCTCAGAAAAAATTATTGATTTTACTAGTTTAAAATCACCCCCGTCAGTCCTCGTAGCTACCAGGTAGCGAGGAGACCTATCAGCGGGGAATCTTCTATTAAAGGCTTCATCCCAAGGCGTATACACCTTGGGATTAGCTCGACACTCAAGAGACGGCTTTTTAAGGGTGCCACCCTGTACAGGTGTCCGTGATCGCTTTGATGGCATCCCGGACGAAATCCTCCCCGAATACTGCCCACTCCGAACGGGGGCTATCACTGTGGGCGCCACCCAGCCAAGGCAATACCTACCTGGCATAGCAGATATTGCCCGGGGTCCCAGTGCCTCAAACAGGCACTTCCCCCTCGGCATGCACAGGATTTATTCAGCTCCAGTATTCGGCCATGCAGGGACCTTCGTTGTAAGGCGGATACTACTGTAGGGTACATGGCGCACCCACCTGACGGGATGGGGCATACCGTCTAGGCTTTCTGGCCAGATGGCCAAGCTGGTGGCCCTTCCCCTAACAGCACGCATGTTTATTTCTATTGGTCAAACCAGAGCTGGGACCAGAAAACCAAAATTGACCTTTATAAGGCCCCCTCTAAGTCGCCTTTTACGACAGGCAGGGGATACCGTGGATGAATTCTGCCCTCCCCATCCACAGGGGGTCTGAACAAATCAAAACTGGCAAGTTATTCGGCCATGTCGGCCCTATTAGTCGCCTCCTACGACAGGCAGGGCATACCGTGGGTGTATTCTAACCCGCACCCACACGGGGATATTGTTGTTTTAAGGGGCGGAACTACGAGGTCATCTGCCCCTCTTAACACAGATTAAAGAATACAAATTTTGAATTGAATTTAAAATTTTGAGGTGGACATCTAAATTTCAAAAGACCAAAAATTAATAAAACAAAAACAAACAATTAAATAAAAAATAAAAATTATAAAAATTAACAAAAATTACGGAAAAAACAAAACATTATCATTCAAAAACAAACAAGTCGTTGAGTCAATGTTCACTGGAAAATTTAGATTGCTGGCCCTAACCCACTCTCACTTATAAAGCGGATAACGTGATCAGCAGCCACCGCGTCATCGGCTAATATAAGTTTGAGTGTCGTCTGCAAACCAAGGTTTCTTCGTAAGTCAGCAAGATCCACACACTCGGTGAAAATGTGGGCCACGGTGAATACGGCTCCACAGGTACAAAGTGGGGGGTCTTCCCTTCTCATTAGGTATGAGTGGGTGGATCTTGTATGACCTATCCTTAGCCTACACAAAATGACGGACTCCCTCCGGACCCGGAAGGAGCTCCGCCACACGCGAGTAGTTCCCTTGATCGCTCTCAGTTTACTGGGCAGTGGGTCAGCTAGCCACTGACTCTCCCAAAAAGCCAGAACTTGTAGGCGTAACTGAGAGCGAATATCTCTAGCGGGTACCTCCATTGGTCGAGGTGGTAGTGATACCGCCTCTTTTGCAGCTTGATCCGCTAACTCATTTCCCGCAATTCCCATGTGGCTTGGAAGCCACAGAAAGGTGATTCGAGTGTCAGCGTGGCACAGCCCGGCTAGTAGGTCGTGGATTCGCTGCACTAGGGGGTGTTGCGGGAAACATGTAGCAATTGACTGCAACGAACTCAAAGAGTCGGTACACACGAGAAAGTGGATTCGTGCATCCTGTAGTGCAAACTGCAGAGCTTCATAGATGGCAACGAGCTCCGCAGTAAACACACTACAGGCCTCAGGCAAAGAGATCTTGGTGCCAGAGTTCACCTCTTACACTGCAGGTACCGTTGAGGACTTCACCCTAACCCTGGCAAGGGACCCTAACAAGGTACTACCAGCCGGATCAATTGTTTTTAAAGAGGTGTTACTCTTCTATCACTCCCTACTTTATTCTACTGAGTGCTCCCTAATGTTGCTCTACTGTATTATACACACTGTAGGTTATACAGGCACACTTGCTAGTGCCTATACTATATAAGATACTACTACAGCAGCTGCTCCATACTGTTATACAGACACACTTGCTAGTGCTTTATAGGCACAATATTATGCATATGACTAACTTTTTGTTTCATTTCTTAGCGCGCCATGACTCCGCAGGATTTCTTGGACAGAGAAGATATAGATTTCCTACGCGAGAATATGGTAAGTCTGTATCAGTGGCACTGCTGCTGAGTGCGTGTTTCCAGTCGCCCCTTACCACCAGAATACTAGCTCCTAGAGGCAGCTGAACTTGCTGTTCCAGCACTTACAACAATCGTCACCATATTCCAGTCATGGTACAGTGGCTGTCACCCCTGAGGTCTGGGTTTAATTCCCGGCTCGAGGTGGGTACAGTTCCCGTCTCAGCCATCCTCGAAGTGGTTTTCCATTCTTACCCCGCTTTTACTGGGCTACGGCTGCCTGCTACTCAATCCTATCCCAATTACAAATACACACGCAACCACAGCCATCACAATAGCACAGGTTATCAGACAAATTACACGCACAATATCGCAAACAGGGTGTCTACTACTCCGGAAATCATGGAAAACAGGAAATTTTAATTTTTACAAGGGCCAACCTTGAATAATTGGAAATTAAGCATTTAAATTTTGGTGGCGGAAAAGTATATTCTGGTGAAGATTGTTGTAGAAGTATGTTCAGGAAGCTCCCATTTCTTGCAAGATAGAGCACACAGATTACGTGTGTAGACTGTGTATTTGTATATAAATGTGTAACTGTATGATACTTTCATTACTCGCAAGTACTGTACAATAGTTTTTCTGGATGAAAAATTTAGAAATTGGCAAAATATAAAATAATGTATGTACAGTATATATATTTATGCCTTTTAAACTTTGTCATGCTACCCTTTATTGTGCGAGTTCTTTTTGAAATACATTTTAAGTACTTACCCTGCTTTGTATATTTATTATGGCCGCTACTGTTACTCAGGGAATTTTCTGATTTATCCTAGAATAATCAGGGAATTGTCAGGGTAATCTGTTAGTTGGTTTCGGCAGACTTCCAGTAACTAAGTTAGTTATTGTTGTTTCAAGGGGCGGAACTACGAGGTCATCTGCCCCTCTTAGCACAGATTAAAGAATACAAATTTTGAATTGAATTTAAAATTTTGAAGTGGACATCTAAATTTAAAAAGACCAAAAATGAATAAAACAAAAACAAAAAATAAAATAAAAATTCCCTTCTCATCAGATACGAGTGGGTGGATCTTGTATGACCTATCCTTAGCCTACATAATATGAGTGTTTCTTTGATGGTATTTGCTGTCTTTTGATCTTATCCAAATTCTTTTAGTATTTCGAAAATGGATTTTTAATCTATGCTGTCATATACTTTTATGAAGTCAACAAATGCGATGACATAACTTTTGTTTTATTATTAGCTTAGCCTGTTTTCATTTTTAGGCATCTGTAGCGTACTTCGCTTACTCTAGCGTAATACGCCCCAGTGGTCAGAATGACCAATGAGTGGTGCTCTGGACGTATCCAGAGGGTGGGTTTGTACTGCTGGTAATCCCACCCCAAATAATAGTCATGTTTAGAAACAAAATAACAAAAGCATATATTCTTGATTAAGGCAGTACATAAGGGTTCAGGGGCACAAATAAATGGACACTCTGGGCCTGAAGAAATAAGAAGGAGGAACTCCTTAATGCTGGTCGGACTTGGGCACAGTTAGTTAGTTATTGTTGTTTTAAGGGGCGGAACTACGAGGTCATCTGCCCCTCTTAACACAGATTAAAGAATACAAATTTTGAATTGAATTTAAAATTTTGAGGTGGACATCTAAATTTAAAAAGACCAAAAATTAATAAAACAAAAACAAAAAGAAATTAAATAAAAATCAAAATCATAAAACTAAACAAAAATTACGGAAAAAACAAAAACATTATCATTCTAAAACGAACAAGTCGTTGAGTCAATGTTCACTGGAAAATTTAGATTGCTGGCCCTAAACCACTCTCACTTATAAAGCGGATAACGCGATCAGCAGCCACCGCGTCATCGGCTAATATAAGTTTGAGTGTCGTCTGCACACCAAGATTTCTTCGTAAGTCAGCAAGATCCACATACACTCGGTGAAAATGTGGGCCACTGTGAAAACAGCTCCACAGGTACAAAGTGGGGGGTCTTCCCTTCTCATTAGGTACGAGTGGGTG
The DNA here is from genome assembly GCA_946902985.2 of Meconema thalassinum. NCBI lineage: Eukaryota > Metazoa > Arthropoda > Insecta > Orthoptera > Tettigoniidae > Meconema > Meconema thalassinum. Next base: position 88,647,191 of record OX336388.2, read on the forward strand.
GATCTTGTATGACCTATCCTTAGCCTACACAAAATGACGGACTCTCTCCGGGCCCGGAAGGAGCTCCGCCACAGGCGAGTAGTTCCCTTGATCGCTCTCAGTTTACTGGGCAGTGGGTCAGCTAGCCACTGACTCTCCCAAAAAGCCAGAACTTGTAGGCGTAACTGAGAGCGAATATCTCTAGCGGGTACCTCCATTGGTCGAGGTGGTAGTGATACCGCCTCTTTTGCAGCTTGATCTGCTAACTCATTTCCCGCAATTCCCATGTGGCTTGGAAGCCACAGAAAGGTGATTCGAGTGTCAGCGTGGCACAGCCCGGCTAGTAGGTCGTGGATTCGCTGCACTAGGGGTTAGTTAGTTAGTTAGTTATTGTTGTTTTAAGGGGCGGAACTACGAGGTCATCTGCCCCTCTTAACACAGATTAAAGAATACAAAGTTTGAATTGAATTTAAAATTTTGAAGTGGACATCTGAATTTAAAAAGACCAAAATTTAATAAAACAAAAACAAAAACTTAAATAAAAATAAAAATTATAAAAATAAACAAAATTTATGGAAAAAAAAAACATTATCATTCAAAAACGAACAAGTTGTTGAGTCTATGTTCACTGGAAAATTTAGATTGCTGGCCCTAAAACACTCTCACTTATAAAGCGGATAACGCGATCAGCAGCCACCGCGTCATCGGCTAATATAAGTTTGAGTGTCATCTGCAAACCAAGGTTTCTTCGTAAGTCTGCAAGATCCACACACTCGGTGAAAATGTGGGCCACAGTGAAAACGGCTCCACAGGTACAAAGTGGGGGGTCTTCCCTTCTCATCAGGTACGAGTGGGTGGATCTTGTATGACCTATCCTTAGCCTACACAAAATGACGGACTCTCTCCGGGCCTGGAAGGAGCTCCGCCACACGCGAGTAGTTCCCTTGATCGCTCTCAGTTTACTGGGCAGTGGGTCAGCTAGCCACTGACTCTCCCAAAAAGCCAGAACTTGTAGGCGTAACTGAGAGCGAATATCTCTAGCGGGTACCTCCATTGGTCGAGGTGGTAGTGATACCGCCTCTTTTGCAGCTTGATCAGCTAACTCATTTCCCGCAATTCCCATGTGGCTTGGCAGCCACAGAAAGGTGATTCGAGTGTCAGCGTGGCACAGCCCGGCTAGTAGGTCGTGGATTCGCTGCACTAGGGGGTGTTGCGGGAAACATGTTGCAATTGACTGCAGCGAACTCAAAGAGTCGGTACACACGAGAAAGTGGATTCGTGCATCCTGTAGTGCAAACTGCAGAGCTTCATAGATGGCAACGAGCTCCGCAGTAAACACACTACAGGACTCAGGCAAAGAGATCTTGGTATTTGCACCATCAATAACATAAGCGCAACCCACCTTCTCGTCCACCTTCGAACCATCCGTGTAGAGAATGCCAGCGTCCGGAAATTGGTGAACTATGCTGTGGAACTGCCTCCGGTAAACGGAGGCATCCGTGTTCACCTTAGGACCTCGGTGCAGATCTAACCGAATTTCCGGACGCGGGACTTGCCACGGAGGCACCTCGCAAGGTTTCCGGATCATACAGGGACCTACAGCCACTCCTATTTCAGTACACGAGCTATCAAGTCTAATACCAACCGGCCGGTTGGCGTAACCCTGGTGGTTTTGGGTACCGAAGAGAGCTTGATAGGTCGGGTGTTGCGGCATTTGACGCACATTGGCAGCATATGTTAAAAGCATATGTTGGCGTCTATAATTTAAAGGTGGAACACCTGATTCGGCGAGTAGGCTGGGTATCGGGCTGGTCCGGAAGGCACCGGTAGCCAGCCTAACGCCACTATGGTGGATTCTGTCCAGCATTTTCAAGGTTGCCGGCCTTGCTGAACCGTATGCCGCAGAACCATAGTCTAGCCGGGACAGGACGAGGGCTTGGTAGAACCGTAGCAGCACCGCACGGTCAGCTCCCCACGTAGTGACACTAAGAAACTTGAGCATGTTCAGTTTCCTGAGACATGTCATTTTCAATTGCCGTATATGGTGCTGCCACGTTAACTTGCTGTCAAAATGGAGCCCCTAGAAGCGATAAGTGTCAACCAACGGCAACGCAGCATCCCTGAGATGTAGTTCAGGGTGTAAATGTAGCCTCCGTTGCCGACTAAAATGGACGACGGAGGTTTTCGCTGCTGAAAAACGAAAACCCCGGTCGTGAGCCCACCTGTCGACCCGGTTGATGGCTAGCTGCAATTGCCGTTCCACGACTGCCATACTTCCAGAGCTGTAATGCAGAGCTAAATCGTCTACATACAGCGATGGAACTACCGCGGAACCGGCGGCGGCAACAATGTTATGGCTGTAAGTTTGGAATCATCCTGACGTAGAAGTGGGAAGCTGCAGAATGGCTGAGGTGGGAATTGAGCTTGCCTCTTGTCAGTTCTGTCTTGTGAAGCTGAGTAAACCCTGTTCCAGAATTAAATATATGAAAGTCAGGAATCAAACTGCTAAGAATGCTGACCACTACACCACAAAATGGTTGCGGAGCTGATAGGTCTAGTTTCAGGAATACCGTGCTGGGTAACATACAGGATTTCACATATTTAACTGACATTTTGAAGGGTGTGCTTGGTAATCAGAAACGGGTAGGAGTACATTGCTTTCTGCACTAAGTGGTTGCATTGATTCGCTTTTGATGGTTTTGGTAGTATCTCAAAAAATTGAAACTTAGCATGAGAAGTTTATGGCGGGAGTTTTTGTCGACATCAAAGCCCAAACATGAAATAGTGCATGAAGCTCCAATAATGCATCTTGTTTTCACTTTCATTCTTAATCAAGGTCGAAACAGTAAAAAAAGTGCGATATGAGGATATCAACACAACTTCAAACAATGTATTATCCTCTGTGACTGTGACAGCCGAGCACGCTTTTCAATGTTCATCTATTTTTTAATAACCCTCTGTAAAAGAGATATTTATAATAGTTTAATTAATATGTATATTAAGGCTTTCACGGCGGAACTACGAGGTCATCTGACCCTCTTAACACAGATTAAAGAATACAAATGAATATAAATAATTCATGTTTTTTGGGCTAATGCTGTGTGTATTTAAATTAGAACCATACGTTTCAGAGAAACCTTGCCTCCTTTTTCAATGGAATCAAACTATGTGGCCAAAGAAAGTATATCAATGAGATTACAAAAATTACAAAAAATATAGATACATTCCTCTGTTTGTCACCAAAGAGTAGCTGCCAGAAATTGCTGTATGGACCATTGTAGAATGACGGACAGAGTAGTAAGTAAGGAGAAGGTAAAGGAGGCGGGGGGAAAATATAGAGACTCCTCGAAGAATGAGGATGTCCAAAAGAAAAGGGGGGTAGGTGGGAGGGTTAGATGGATATAAGGAAATATAAACAAAAGGGAAGTGTATCTGAACGATACCGGTACCTAACGTCATACAGGCAACGGCAAAAAAAAAAAAAAACAGTTGGAAACTCCTCCAGTGACGAACAAAGGAGATCAAATCCAGGCTCTGAAGTTAGTTATTGTTGTTTTAAGGGGCGGAACTACGAGGTCATCTGCCCCTCTTAACACAGATTAAAGAATACAAATTTTGAATTGAAATTAAAATTTTCAGGTGGACATCTAAATTTAAAAAGACCAAAAATTAATAAAACAAAAACAAAAAATAAAATAAAAAATAATAAAAATAAACAAAAATTATGGAAAAATAAAAAATTATCATTCAAAAACGAACAAGTCGTTGAGTCAATTTATACTGAAAAATTTAGATTGCTGGCCCTAACCCACTCTCACTTATAAAGCGGATAACGCGATCAGCAGCCACCGCGTCATCGGCTAATATAAGTTTGAGTGTCATCTGCAAACCAAGGTTTCTTCGTAAGTCTGCAAGATCCACACACTCGGTGAAAATGTGGGCCACGGTGAATACGGCTCCACAGGTACAAAGTGGGGGTCTTCCCTTCTCATCAGATACGAGTGGGTGGATCTTGTATGACCTATCCTTAGCCTACACAAAATGACGGACTCTCTCCGGGCCCGGAAGGAGCTCCGCCACACGCGAGTAGTTCCCTTGATTGCTCTCAGTTTACTGGGCAGTGGGTCAGCTAGCCACTGACTCTCCCAAAAAGCCAGAACTTGTAGGCGTAACTGAGAGCGAATATCTCTAGCGGGTACCTCCATTGGTCGAGGTGGTAGTGATACCGCCTCTTTTGCAGCTTGATCTGCTAACTCATTTCCCGCAATTCCCATGTGGCTTGGAAGCCACAGAAAGGTGATTCGAGTGTCAGCGTGGCACAGCACGGCACGACTTAGAGGGGGCCTTATAAAGGTTCTCCATTTTGTGGGTGATGTAGTGCCTAAGCAGGTGAAGGTCACGTCGTACCATTGCGACGTTACACCGTACATCCCTCCAGGCCCTGTAGCCATAGAGGATTAAAGTACAATTTGAGATAGGTGAAGCACAGAGAGACTGAGAGGAAATATCTTCCTAGATCGTTATTAACTGGTAGCTGTAACCCCTTTTACCTTATCCACCCCCGAATAAAGAGAACCAGAAAGAAAGGAGGTAGACAGGGATAACGGAGAACTTGTAGTTAGTTAGTTAGTTATTGTTGTTTTAAGGGGCGGAACTACGAGGTCATCTGCCCCTCTTAACACAGATTAAAGAATACAAATTTTGAATTGGATTTAAAATTTTGAGGTGGACATCTAAATTTAAAAAGACCAAAAATTAATAAAACAAAAACAAACAATTAAATAAAAAAATAAAAAATTAAAAAAAAAAAAATTATAAACATAAACAAAAATTACGGAAAAAACAAAACATTATCATTCAAAAACGAACAAGTCGTTGAGTCAAAGTTCACTGGAAAATTTAGATTGCTGGCCCTAACCCACTCTCACTTATAAAGCGGATAACGCGATCAGCAGCCACCGCGTCATCGGCTAATATAAGTTTGAGTGTCGTCTGCAAACCAAGGTTTCTTCGTAAGTCAGCAAGATCCACACACTCGGTGAAAATGTGGGCCACGGTGAAAACTGCTCCACAGGTACAAAGTGGGGGGTCTTCCCTTCTCATTAGGTACGAGTGGGTGGATCTTGTATGACCTATCCTTAGCCTACACAAAATGACGGACTCTCTCCGGGCCCGGAAGGAGCTCCGCCAAACGCGAGTAGTTCCCTTGATCGCTCTCAGTTTACTGGGCAGTGGGTCAGCTAGCCACTGACTCTCCCAAAAAGCCAGAACTTGTAGGCGTAACTGAGAGCGAATATCTCTAGCGGGTACCTCCATTGGTCGAGGTGGTAGTGATACCGCCTCTTTTGCAGCTTGATCTGCTAACTCATTTCCCGCAATTCCCATGTGGCTTGGAAGCCACAGAAAGGTGATTCGAGTGTCAGCGTGGCACAGCCCGGCTAGTAGGTCGTGGATTCGCTGCACTAGGGGGTGTTGCGGGAAACATGTAGCAATTGACTGCAACGAACTCAAAGAGTCGGTACACACGAGAAAGTGGATTCGAGCATCCTGTAGTGCAAACTGCAGAGCTTCATAGATGGCAACGAGCTCCGCAGTAAACACACTACAGGCCTCAGGCAAAGAGATCTTGGTATTTGCACCATCAATAACGTAAGCACAACCCACCTTCTCGTCCACCTTCGAACCATCCGTGTATAGAATGCCAGCGTCCGGAAATTGGTGAACTATGCTGTGGAACTGCCTCCGGTAAACGGAGGCATCCGTGTTCACCTTAGGACCTCGGTGCAGATCTAACCGAATTTCCGGACGCGGGACTTGCCACGGAGGCACCTCGCTAGATGTCCGGATCATACAGGGACCTACAGCCACTCCTATTTCGGTACACGAGCTATCAAGTCTAATACCAACCGGCCGAGTGGCACGAGGCCGGTTGGCGTACCCCTGGTGGTTTTGGGTACCGAAGAGAGCTTGATAGGTCGGGTGTTGCGGCATTTGACGCACATTGGCAGCATATGCTAACAGCATATGTTGGCGTCTATAATTTAAAGGTGGAACACCCGATTCGGCGAGTAGGCTGGGTATCGGGCTGGTCCGGAAGGCACCGGTAGCCAGCCTAACGCCACTATGGTGGATACTGTCCAGCATTTTCAAGGTTGCCGGTCTTGCTGAACCGTATGCCGCAGAACCATAGTCTAGCCGGGACAGGACGAGGGCTTGGTAGAACCGTAGCAGCACCGCACGGTCAGCCCCCCACGTAGTGCCACTAAGAAACCTGAGCATGTTCAGTTTCCTGAGACATGTCATTTTCAATTGCCGTATATGGTGCTGCCACGTTAACTTGCTGTCAAAATGGAGCCCCAGGAAGCGATAAGTGTCAACCACCGGCAACGCAGCATCCCTGAGATGTAGTTCAGGGTGTAAATGTAGCCTCCGTAGCCGACAAAAATGGACGACGGAGGTTTTCGCTGTTGAAAAACGAAAACCCCGGTCGTGAGCCCACCCGTCGACCCGGTTGATGGCTAGCTGCAATTGCCGTTCCACGACTGCCATACTTCCAGAGCTGTAATGCAGAGCTAAATCATCTACATACAGCGATGGAACTACCGCGGACCCGGCGGCGGCAACAATGCCATTAATGGCAATCGCGAACAAGGTGACACTCAGCACTGAACCCTGAGGAACTCCATTTTCTTGGGTATAGTACTGCGATAATGTCCTACCGACCCTTACACGGAAGAGTCGGACGGACATGAAATTCGCAATGAAAGTCGGTAAGTTACCACGGAGTCCCCACTTGTGAAGGGTGGAAAGGATCCCGTAGCGCCATGTGGTGTCGTAGGCTTTCTCGAGGTCAAAGAAAACCGTGACTAGGTGCTGCTTCCGGAAAAAAGCCTCCTGTATGGCGCTCTCAAGTCGCACCAGATGGTCAGTGGTGGACCTATGAGAGCGAAATCCACATTGGTACTCAGACAGGAGACCTTTATCCTCCAAGAACCACACCAGTCGACGGTTCACCATCTTTTCGAGCAGCTTACATAGGCCATTTGTCAAACAAATGGGCCTATAGCTGCTTACAAACTTGGGATTCTTTCCAGCCTTAGGAATCGGTATCACGATCCCCTCTCGCCATTGAGATGGAAACTCCCCTTCAATCCATATACGATTGAAGAGGAGCAACAGTTTTTTTATACTGGAATCGCACAGATGTTTTAACATTTGATTATGTATGTTATCCGGTCCAGGAGCCGTATCCCTGCACAGTGCAAGCGCACTGCGCAGTTCCCATTCAGAGAATGGTACATTATAGGACTCCGAAGCAGCAGTGGCAAAGGACAAGGGGTGAGTCTCTGCCTCCCGCTTCAGAGTCAGAAACGTAGGATCGTAACTCCCGGAGCAGGATACATCGGAGAAGTGCGAGCCAATGCTGTTGGCAATGGCGAGATGGTCCGTGATGATGTCTCCATTGATGGACACTCCGGGTATCGACAGTGATGTCGGGAGTCCGGAGATCCGGCGAAGCTTAGTCCACACTTGAGATGAAGGAGTATGTGCCGTCATAGACGACACATACTTTTCCCACGTCGTTTTCTTACTCTCCCGAATCAGATATCGGGCTCTAGCACGCATCCTTCTGAAGGTGATAAGGTTGGCCATAGTGTTTTGCCTCCGATAGCATTTGAAAGCACGTCGACGATCTTTAATGGCTGCTGCAATCTCGGCTGTCCACCAAGGGACAAGCTTCCGGCGTGAGTTGCCGGACGAGGAAGGTATTGTTTCCTCAGCAGCAGCCAAAATACCATTCGTTATGTGAATGGTATGATCGTCGACACTCTCAAAGGTATCTTCGGCAAACACCGCGCGTGCCGTGAAAGTTGGCCAATCAGCCCGACGGAGAAGCCATCGACTTGGTAACTCGATGGCTCTCTGGTTCGGAAGAGTAACGATAATTGGAAAATGGTCACTATTACAAAGGTCATCGTGTACACCCCACTGTAGCAGGGGAACCAGCGCACGACTGCACAGGGTAATATCGATACTTGAATAAGTACCGTGTGCAATAGAGAAGTGCGTAGGTTCCCCTGTGTTCAACAGGCACAGGTCCAGCCGCCTGATCAGCCTCTCAAAATCTCTCCCTTTACCGCTAGTGGTAGCGGAGCCCCAGATGGTGTTGTGGGCATTAACATCTCCCAGAAGGAGAAAAGGAGGGGGGAGCTGAGAGACTAGATCCACCAGCTGGTCGTAATCCGGCTGAGAATCAGGCGGGATGTACACGTTACATACTGTTGCCATTACTGGCAACGAAGTACGAACTGCAACTGCCTCTAGCTGAGTACGCAACGGCACCTCTTCACTAAAGAGGCTAGAGTGGACGAGAGTGCAGACGCCACCAGCGGCCACAGCTCCGTCCACCCGGTCTCTAGAGAAGAGTTTGAAGTGACGCATTGTTGTCTCATGTCCAGGACGAAACCTGGATTCCTGAAGACAGACAATGGTTGCCGAAAACGAAGATATTAATTGTCGTAACTCAGCGAGATGAACAGAATAGCTATTACAGTTCCATTGTAATAGTGCCATGGTGTGGACTTAAGTAGAAGTTGGTCTTCTACTTATGCTTGACCGTTTGCCACCCTTCCCCATCTCTAGTTGGAGATGATGGGGCAGGAGAGCACACCTCAATCTCCACATCTCCGTCCGAAGACGAAGAAAATGGAGCGGGCGCTCTCTTGGGTTGCGCGCGGTCGTCGTCGGACCTCACGAGTCTCGCTCTTGGGGAAGAGCGAGAGCGGTGTCGAGGGACTTTCTCCCGGTCCGAAGACTGGGTGTCTGTCCCCGACACGCCCCGAAGAGATTTCTTCTTGGATCGGCGCCGACGTGTGTTTGGGGAAGTAGATGGTCCCTTCCCCACAGACGCCGGGTCCTTATAAAACAAGGTCGCTCCTGCTGGCACCGCTCCACTGGTAGTGGTGGGAGCGGGATGGCCAGCAGATACGTGAGCAGCCCTGCCTTTAGGAGAGGAAGAGAAACGGCGCTGAACCGTTCCCCTCTCCTCCGCCGATCTATTTTCTTTTCTATAGGGGAGTTCCTCCATACGGACGGGCTTGGCTTCAGCAGGCTTCGCCCCCTTGGTGGTAGTGGGAGCAGAAAGGCCAGCAGAGACAGTAGCCACCCCGTCAGCAGGAGGACGAGAGAGACGGCGACGAACCATCTCCCTCTTCTCCCCTATATTTTTCGTATTAGGTGGGCTGGAAGAAGGACCAGCCCTGGTCGGCAAAGTCTTCTTTCCCCCTTTAGCTGGGGAAGACTTGTTCGCCGACCGTTTCGGAGAAGAAGAGGACTTCTTCTCCGAATTCGCCGGTTTAGGTGTTAAAACCGGCGCCTTCTTAACCGTGGCCGAAGAAGGTTTTGGGACCTCCTTCGAGCTGACAGTGCTCGCTGGTACAGCGAGGGGAGATTTCAAACTCGTACTAAAAGAGGACATCGAGGGTACTGCACTGGAAACTTTAACGGCAGGGGTGATTGAGGGCGTCGCTGCAGCTGCAAACGATACCCGAAATTCGGGGGCATTCATATCACGGTACCTCTTGCGAGCGTCGTGATATGAAAGCCTGTCAAGAGTCCTGATTTCCTGGATCTTGGCTTCCATAATGAATTCAGGGCACTGTTTTGACCGTGGAGAGTGACTTCCTTGGCAGTTGGGACATATCGGGGGAGGCGTACACCTCTCGTCACCCTCATGTGTCCCCTTGCCACACTCTCTACATACGGCCTTCGCAGTACACCTGGCGGAAACATGCCCGAATCTCTGGCACTGGTAGCAGCGCATAGGTGGAGGGATGTACGGTCGCACATCGCAGTTGTACGATGTGACCTTCACCTGCTTAGGTACAACATCACCTTCAAAATGGAGAATAAAAGCGCCGGTATCGACGCTCCTTTCCCCAATCTTTCGGGTGATGCGCCTAATCTTTGTGACGCCTCTCTTCCCCAGATCCCGCAACAGTTCAGCATCGCTATTCAAAATGAGGTCACGATGGAAAATAACTCCACGGACCTCATTCAGCGTTTCGTGCTTTGTGATCTTAACGGGGATTTCGCCGAATTGCGTGCATTCCAGCAACGCTTCGGTTTGCTGCCGGCTAACGGTATGCAGCAAGAGCTGCCCGTTCCGGAGCTTGGAAATCCCGTTAAGATCAGCAAATTTCCCCTCGATTTCCTCAGCGAAAATGATCGATTTTACGAGCTTGAAATCATCCCCGTCAGTCCTGGTAGCTACCAGGTAGCGAGGTGATCTGTCTGTCGCAAATCGTTGGTTAAAGGCTTCATCCCAAGGCGTATACACCTTGGGATTAGCTCGACACTCCAGAGACGGCTTTTTAAGGGTGCCACCCTGTACAGGTGTCCGTGATCGCTTTGATGGCATCCCGGACGAAATCCTCCCCGAATACTGCCCACTCCGAACGGGGGCTATCACTGTGGGCGCCACCCAGCCAAGGCAATACCTACCTGGCATAGCAGATATTGCCCGGGGTCCCAGTGCCTCGAACAGGCACTTCCCCCTCGGCATGCACAGGATTTATTCAGCTCCAGTATTCGGCCATGCAGGGACCTTCGTTGTAAGGCGGATACTACTGTAGGGTACATGGCGCACCCACCTGACGGGATGGGGCATACCGTCTAGGCTTTCTGGCCAGATGGCCAAGCTGGTGGCCCTTCCCCTAACAGCATGCATGTTTGTTTCTATTGGTCAAACCAGAGCTGGGACCAGAAAACCAAAATCGACCTTTATAAGGCCCCCTCTAAGTCGCCTTTTACGACAGGCAGGGGATACCGTGGATGAATTCTGCCCTCCCCATCCACAGGGGGTCTGAACAAATCAAAACTGGCAAGTTATTCGGCCATGTCGGCCCTATTAGTCGCCTCCTACGACAGGCAGGGCATACCGTGGGTGTATTCTATCCCGCACCCACACGGGGGAACGGAGAACTTGCTCCAAGAGTGGAAGTAGACCGTAGTCTCGAGAAGTGGCCCTGGGCGAAGAGGGCGGTTTAAAATCCATTACCGTACTATACAAGGATAGATAATGCAGACAAAATATCCTATACCGTATTTAAGAAAAAGGAAAAAATATATGTATCACCAAAATACACGTGGTCACACTTAAGACGATAACTTACCCCTTAAAGGGGAGGACGGTGACGAGAAAATTATTGGAAAAACTGAATAATGAAAATAAAATAATGTCTTTCCTATTTTGAAATTGAAGGAAAATCCGTCACCTCGGTTGGATAACCGTATATATAATGACATTAAAAGCGAGACGGAGATTTCATTCTCATGTGCTATCGTACACAGAACAATATCGTAATCCAGTCTATCTGAAGTCCAATGGCGTCACCATCCAATTCTTATAATAATAGAATTAAAAACAAGGAACTTAAGTATTCAAACACTAGTAAAAACAAAGATATCACTCTTGAGTCTCTATGTCCGATCACTAATAAAACCAAGGAGATCACACATCTTCAATCTTCTCAGAGATTACACAGCTTTCCATGCCCCGGCTGCATATTTTTTATTTCAGCCCGAGCTTAGCCTCATAGGTATTTCCGAGCTTCTTATTGGCTCTCCTTCGTGCCATTCTCCTGGTTCCTAATTGAGACGGTAGATGGTGGCAGGGTAGATGGAGGAAAGTTATCGAGTGAGGTGTGGATAATTTTCGATGTTAATGCATTATTAATGTAAAAGAGGCATGAAACTTGCCTTATGTCAAGTTTAAAACATTCCACACAGCAAATAAATCCGTTCTAATCAATATTTAAGGTCTAACTGATATCATTCGACATTTAACCACATGGATTAAGATTTATGATAGTAAGCATGACTTGCGAGGAAACCTGTGCACGAATGGTAATGTGCTGGCTATGTAATTTCATGCCCCGTGTTCGATACTGTCATAGGGCAATTTTTTTACTCCCTTTGAATTATTTCATGATATCCTCCGTACCTCTTACTGCATGTTCTCTGCCTTGTTTTATTGAAATTACCTGTGGGGGTGATTGAAATAATAAACATTGTTAAGCAAAATTGTTCCCTTTTCTCACTTGAATGTATATTTCTCTACTTACTGTTCAACGCGGCTAGCGTTCTTGGCAGTCTCCCCAGAGGTCCGGGTTCGATTCCCAGCTCTGCTGAGAAATTGCAATTCTGGTGTGAGGGCTGCAACGGGCTACACTCATCCACGTGAGCCAAAAACTGAGTAGAGGTGGGTTCGATTCCCAACTCAGCCATCTTGGAAGTGCTTTTCCATAGTTTTCCACTTCTACTCCAGGCAAATGCCGAAATTGTTCATAACAAAGCCACGACCACCTCCTTGTGATTCCCCGCCTCAATAATAAATACTCATAATACTTCAGACACCACAATAACACAGGCTATCTGAGAAATTATTTATTTATAAACCCAAGTAGGCGGGGCTCAATGAACACGATGTCCAATTTACTCAAATGAGCAAGAGCAACATCAGCGTCAACTTCTGCAGTGGTCAAGCTGCTTGCCTCTCCCCAAGATGGACCAGCCTTTAATGAGTCACAATGGCAAATCGTTTCACATTTTTTCGTGAATAAATGTGGAAGCACATTGAGGCAATTGTGGCTTTGTTATGAACAATTTCGGCATTTGCCTGGATTAGAAGTGGAAAACTATGGAAAAGCACTTCCATGATGGCTGAGTTGGGAATCGAACCCACCTCTACTCAGTTTTTGGCTCACGTGGATGAGTGTACCCCGTTGCAGCCCTCATACCAGAATTGCAATTTCTCGGCAGAGCTGGGAATCGAACCCGGACCTCTGGGGAGACTGCCAAGAACGCTAACCGCGTTGAACAGTAAGTAGAGAAATATACATTCAAGTGAGAAAAGGGAACAAATCTGCCTAACAATGTTTATTATTTAAATCACCCCCACAGGTAATTTCAATAAAACAAGCTATGAACTGCGCCATACCATGACACGTTTCGCAGTTCATGGATTCCACCACAAGCTGTGCTATAGGAGGGCGTTCCATGAACCAGACGCAAACTGTATGTGTACTGTGCGGGAAAAAGTGTGAACGCTATCACGCGGAGATATGCGTCAAAAGAACAATAACTCTTTTGGACCTGTGTACTCAACACTAGGATTTTTATGTATGCACATTGTGCGATATTCCGTTATAATAATAAAACAAGACACAGAACATGCAGTAAGAGGTACGGAGAATATAAAAAAATAATTCAAAAGGAAAAAAAAAAAAATCTGCCCTAGGACAGTATCGAACCCGGGACATAAAATTAGTAAGCCAGTACCATTCGTACACATACACGCACGCAGATTTGGCTTACTATCATAGATCTTAATGCATGTTGTCGAATGTTGAATGAGTTCAGTTAGACCTTAAATGTAGATAAGAACGTGTTCATTTGCAGTGTGGGATGTTTTAAACTTGACACAAATCAATTTTCATGCCTGTTTTACGTTAGTAATGCAATTCAACATCGAAAATTATCCACACCCCACTCGATAACCTTCCACCATCCATCCTGCCACCATCTGCCGTCTCAATTAGGAACCAGGAGAGTGGCACGACTGAAGAGCCAATAAGAAGCTCGGAAATAAGTATGTGGCTAGGCTCGGGCTGAAAAAAAAATTATGCCTACGGGGAGGGGTGGGTGGCAGCCGGCATGCTAGGCAAAAAGTGAGGTTATGGCAATGTAGTGTGCATTTGGACAGATTTTTTTATATTCATCGAATATTCCAACAATTCTGTAGAGTAGGAGAGCAATGTTTAATTAGCCTAAATGTGAATTAAGCTCTAGAACGGCATAACTGTGTCCTTCGTGACAAATCTATTGCCAACATTGATAAATATCAAAATGTATTATTTTCCTATCTGGACGTATATTTCAGCGCCTAGCGAACGGCGCAGTTATGTTTGTGTTATTTTTATGAATAATCAATAACTCAACTGTTCAATTACGTGTAATAAAGGCTACTTTCATATGGCTTTTTACTTTTTATGTTGCCAGACTTGCCCGAGCAGTACATAGCCTCAGGCGTTGCTTCTCTCGGAAATTCTATAACCAAAAGTGACGAATCTCTTATAGTTGCATCATCCTTGGTCCATGTGTTTGTTATAATGGCGACTAGTTCTCGTGTTGTGTTTGAAAATGATGATTTGTTGGTAGAGTATGTTAATTCACTGAGTGATGATTCTGATTATGTCGAATCAGGCGATGCTTCAGATTATACTGAGAGTGATAATGATGCCGGTAATAATTCAAATAATGACGACAGTGATGATGTAAACAAACCTACTCGTGCGGCAGTGGTTCACGAAATTTCTGATTCAGACAGTAATGATAGTGACGGGAATAATGCCAGAGTTGACGGAGATAATAACGATGATGACCAGGTTCCCGATTTCCGTGAAATTATTCTGATCACGACGTCCAATTTCAACCCTCTCTTGTATTTCTCCAGACGCCTGGCCCTAAACGTACATATAACAGGTGTGGGTGGTGATCAGGAAAAGTTGTTTTTTGGAAGAACTATCTATCGCAAGATAGTGATATTTTGTAAAGTGGTAAACAATAAGTCAATGTGCACAGAAATATAAAAATTTAGGTGAGTTCAATCAAAATACTAGGTAGTATAGAGATCCAAGGTAGTATATTACTATAAATCTATCTCAAGCAAGTCCAGGAGGTTGCCGGACTGAGAAACTGCGGTACATATCAGTATTTTTTTTTGAAGAGAGGGTGGCAGTGCAAACTGCGCTTTTGATCCTTGCTTCATTGGTTAAACCATAATATTTGTACATAAATACAGTAGGGACTTCGCATTACAAACGGCCACTTGAATTATATGCCTTATTAGGCGTAACCTACAAATTACATGTCATGAAGTTGGTAAATGTAAGCGGATAGCAGCATCAATATGCAATGGTCTATAATGTGGTTTTGTGGTGCACAAAAGGTTATTGTACTGAGTGTATTTCGAGCTGATGAATGAGACTGGTGGAAGCGACAGCCAATCGATTTGCATCCAGAGTGGTAGAGGCTTTCAGTTGATTGGCGGGAGTGTTGATTTGTACTTTTGTTTTCACAAATTTTGATGAACGGTGTCACGCTTCAATTTAAATATAAACGTACATACAATTCCTCATCAACAAGTGATTTGCACTTCATACTGTCATGAACTAGAATAGATTTCTAGCAATTTAATTCATGTAGAAACCTATTCCTCTCGCCGCCATGTTGGTGATAATTGTAAACAGGGATATGGGTTCCTGATATATATGTGTTTGTGAAGTGTTTGGCGTGTATACTTGTCGCATAGTGTGTGGTATCAGTTAATTTACGTATCGGTCTGCGTGTTTAGCTATAAAGTTGAGTAAGTTACACTTGAATTAACAGGAGTGGCATACGAGTGTAAATTGAGGGTTCATCGTTAGTCTAGTGTTTCACTACTAGAAGTCAGAGTGTATAAAGGCAGGAAGAATGCAAACAAGAGTAGACAACGCTTTCTGCCGTGTGTGCGATAAATTAGTTGATGAGGATGCCGCAGCAGTCGGCTGTGAAGGAAAATGCAACGCTTGGTTCCACAGAGAATGTGTATCCATGGGAGTTGGCGACTATACGACACTGCAGAAACATAGCTGCATGCTCTTGTGCTTATGTCCGGTATGTAGACAGGATTGGGTGTCATTTAGGAGTGATAGAGAGGAATTAACTGCTTTGAAACAGGAAATTCAAGCAATGCGCCAAGATCTCAAAGTAATAATTGGGACGGAAATTAAGAAAGCAATGCAAGCATACTGCGAAAATGGTCAGATACGATCGACGGTTTCTCGAACTAGGAATGAGAACAAGAGGACAGACCTCCACCTCCATTACCATTTGAAGAAACAACTAGTGTACACCAACTAACACACACGGATGAAACAACGAATGAGACAACCGATTCAGTGGTAAACATCCATAAAGAGGAGAGAGAGGTCATAAAACAAATGGCAGCGCATGAGAATGAAAGAGATGAAAGTTGGAAGACGAACATAAGCCGTCAGAGTACCTCACGGATATCGCAACTAGCACATACGGATGAAACAACGAATGAGACAACTAATTCAGTGGTAAACATTCCTGAAGAGGAAAGAGAGGTCATCAAACAAATTGCAGCGCATGAGAATGAAAGAGATGAAGGTTGGAAGACGCAAATTAGCCGTCGGAGAACCCCACGGACCTCGCAAATCATCCAAGGTACAGACAACCAGTACGTTAAGACAGCGGAGAAGAGGGTCATAATAAAAGGGGATAGGACTGGAGATTTAAAGAATAAAAGCAGCTGAAAGAAAAGGATGGATTATGTGGGAAAACTTGATCCCAACACAACAAAAGATGATTTAGAAGTCTTTCTAAGAGAAAATGGTATAGAAGATGTTAACTGTCAGATAGTAAGCTGCTCGGAGTCCAGTCGATTCTACAAAGTAGGGGTTCCACTAGATGCTCTCCAAGATGTAAACAATAGTAACTTCTGGCCGAAGGATGTAATCTGTCGTCCTTTTCGAGCTCCATGGAGGTTCAGAGGACTCGGGGAATAAGATTTTTAAATGCTCAATATTAGTATGGAACATAGAGAGTCTATTAAGTGTCATGAAAACGATCCCAAGAGACATCCTACGAAATTATTCAGTAGCAATTATAACAGAAACATTTTTAACTCGAGAATGGTGTGAATATAATAGGTATACCATGCACACGTTTGCTTCACAAGGTGAAAGAGGAAGACCCAGTGGTGGGATAACATGTATAGTAGACCCAGAACTTGCACCAACGAGAACGTTATATAGCAGCTCAAATGTTATAATGATTGAAACTAAATTTTTAGAAGTGATCGGTGCGTATTTTCAACCTGATTATAAACAAGAAGAAATCATAGAGGAACTGGACTTTGTGCTGCGGAAAGCAAATAGGAGCGGAATGATCATCTTAGCGGGGGACTTCAATTGTCGGATAGACCAGGTTGAAATACACTCAACCTCCTCGCTAGAGTTGATTTACAATTAACTACCCACATTTACCACAAACCTACAGAATTTACTGCCTTTAAATACAGGCCACAAGTGATTTTAACATTACTCCCGACTTTGAATGGGCGCCAAGGTCGACCATATGGGTCTTCCTGAATAAAATAGGATAAATACATAACTGTTGCCCCAACTATCAAACCCATTTTCCCAGGCGTAGGGCATTTGGCATGCGTTTGCTGATGTACCAGGTTCATGCAAGACAGGAATATAAACACACATGAATTTTAAAGAGATAATCTATTGGCTGTACTATACACATATATACACAATATACAACACAAAATACCCTTCATACACTCGTGCTAAAACTTTATACAGTACCTTGCCACTGAATTTAGGCTCTGAGAGCAAGAAAGCAGTTACGGCCATATCAAGCCAGGCATAACGGCCACCTACGTATATACACTGTACCGTCAGTACACAAAATATCTACACACGTTAAGACTGGTTCATTCACGTTCACGTCTCCATTTTCTTTCTTGTCGAACTGCTCGTTCCCGCCTCCATTCTCGCATGACTTCGATGAAATGTTTACGACTGAATTATCCTTTAGGCGTGGTAAGTTATTACCAACAGCCCATGGTATGGATGGACCCATGAAATGTACGTAGCCTCCAATAGCCCGTAAGAGCTCAGTGGATAGCTAAAATTAGTCACAGCTCGTTCGTATTACGATACCATGATCGAGTAATAACGACACTAATTGCAAGTAGACGATCTCTAACTGTTCGTTACGGAAACCATGTCACGTAAAACGACCCTGGACGTTAGTAGATCAGTGTTCTGCCGATAAAGCAATAAGACGAGCTCTAAACGCCAGACACGCCATTATATGCACACGCGCAGGGCTACATAACCCCAAAGTTTCTGCCGGAACTAATTTGTGCGTGGCCCGCTCCTAGCGGAACATCCGTGTCAACACAAGAACATCAGACAGTCGAAATCCACACTGACGTCACACAGTAGTTTCCACACGAAGTTCATGGGAGTTCATGCCATAAATAGCCTAGGTAATCCCACACAAGCTGAATTACTGACTGTCTTCTCCGGGTATGTCACAAATCCAGCACTCGAAAATATCAATTCATTGTACCTTTATAGTACAGCCACGAATCTAACATTTAACATTACTAGGTCGAAATAAAGCAATTAACCCCAAACCAAAATGAAATAATGCTTCTACTTAATACAGTCATATCCTTATTCCCAAAACGTAATAAATTGCAAAACCCCGTATTTTATAATATCAAATATCCAAAAACCGATAATTAATAAACAGTGATCCTAGGTTGTCCGGACCATCCAAAGATGAATCCGTCCACAAAAACACACAGGCACAATAAAAATCACCTCTGCAACCCCACGTTAACCCAATATAATAAGATCGAATAAAATACCCCAAACTAACTGCACAAGGCACAAAACCCGAGGGTGAGCTACTGTAACTGAATAAATTCGGTTACAAGGTCACTAACAAATCAAGAGCTATGCTGAATTTTCTACAGGGTGAAGGCCTATCACTTGTCAATGATCCACATATGAAAACTTACATATGTAGCAATGGTAGTAGCACCATCGATCTCATCTTTTCGAACATGAAACGCGCCAAGGTCATTAATACAAAGGTGAGAGACGACGTTGTTATAAGGAAGCACATACCAGTGGAAGCGGAATTTGAAATAGAAGCTTGGAGTGAATCGCCAAACATCAAGAAGCATAATCATCTGATCAGGAAGATAAACAAAGAAAGACTTCACAATGCTGTAGTGGAAACATTAGGAGCACCCTATTGCCAGGAAGATGATGACTTAAATACGGCTTTAGAGCGTATAGAGTATATAATCAAAACAGCAGCAGAACCGTACTGCCCATCCCAGAGACGCGCAAAACCTTGGTTTAATGTGGAGTGTTACAAAGCACGGAAAGACGCACCGAGAGCGTTGCATGAAGTAAGGCAAAACCAGTCAAAAGAGGCTTTACTAAAATATGGAGAAAAAAGGAGAGTATATAAAGTCATACTGACAGATGCAAGAATTTCATTCCATAAGAAGGAAGAAGCAAAAATGTTGGAAGAAGCAAAACTACACCCCTACAAGGCTCTGAGTGAACGGCAACCACGATTTCCCAGAGACCTCTCAATGGAGGACTGGGAAAAGCATTTTACGAGAGTGTTGCAAGCAAATGACACAAGACCAGTTTACAATGGCGAATACCAGAGTAGTAGTGTAATTGTTCCCTTTACAAGTGGCGAGGTCGAATTAGCTGTGCAACAGTTGAAGAACCAAAAAGCATGTGGTCCTGATAGGATATTTAATGAACACATTAAAGGTAGTTTTGAAGAAATGAGAGAAGACTGGTTGGCCCTTCTCAATCAGTGCTTAATACAAGCGAATATACCGGACAAGTGGAGGCACTCCACAATTAAAGTTTTGTATAAGGGAAAAGGAGATGCAGGTAGTCCATACCGAGGCATAGCTCTGGAATGCTCAGGATTTAAATTGTTAACAAAACTACTAACATTGAGACTGACAGATCTAACGGAACACCAAATTCCAGATGAACAATTCGGATTTAAGAGAGGCAGGTCAACTACACATGCAATTACATGTCTTCAAGGTGACATTGAGGAAGCCTTACGACACGGAAGAGGCAAGTTGAATGTGGTATTTATCGACTATTCGAAAGCGTTTGATTCAGTAAACAGGAAGAAGATGTTGGAGAAGCTAGATTCACTGATAGGACACCAGCACTATATAACGAGACTGATAAGACATATCTTAACCAGTAACCAAGTACGAATTGATGACAACAGAATGGAATCGCATTGCATTGAACAGACAATCGGTGTGCTACAGGGGGACCCACTAAGTCCGGCACTTGTGTAGTTTAGGTGGTACGGATATTTTTTCTCGTAATATGACTTCTTTACATGAATTATGAGTAAATCGAGGGTGCTGATCACGAATATAATATTAGTTTTGCACCCAGATTAATAGTTCGGCTGTAATAGAGAACCGCACGACTACGAACAAATGAAGCACACGAACGTCACAGATGCGGGATAGCAACACAATCTCGCGCCACTCTCTCAACTCTCAAGAAGTGCAGTCATTTGTTCAGATGTAAGAGACATGTATTAAACGTCTTCTTAAGAACCCTCGTTCCCAAGGGCGTTAGGTGTGTCTTTCCTCACATACAATGTAAGGAACGTCTCAATACTATTTTTATGAACACAATACCGTAACTTTCCAGGTTGCACGCCGCAAATTCGAATTTTTGACCTGGGACACTTCGGCTGTACTAGAGCACAGCGCGACAAATTCGAATTTATGACTGGACCTGGGAGGGGAATAGAACACTCGTCCCCAAGGGCGTTAGGTGTGACCTTCCGCACAGCCAACTTAAAGAACGTCTCCATACTATTTTTATGAACACAATACCGTAACCTTCCGGGTTACATGCCGCAAATTCGAATTTATGACCTGGGACTAAGTAACTTATGTAGTTTAGTTGGTACGGCCTTTTTTTCTCGTAATATGACTTCTTTACATGAAGTATGGGTAAATCGAGGGGGCTGATCACGAATATAATATTGGTTTTGCACCCGTATTAATACTTCGGCTGTACTAGAGCACCGCGCAACAAATTCGAATTTATGACTGTACCTGGGAGGGGAATAGATCACTCGTCCCCAAGGGCGTCAGGTGTGACTTTCCGCACAGCCAACTTACGGAACGTCTCCATACTATTTTTATGAACACCATACCGTAACATTCTGCGTTACACACCACAAATTCGAATTTATGACTTAGTAGCTGGGAGGGAATCGAACCCTCGTCCCCGAGGGCGTTAGGTGAGACTTTTTGCACAGCCAATGTAAGGAACGTCTCCATACTATTTCTATGAACACCATACCATTACATTCCGGGTTACCCACCGCCAATTCGAATTTATGACTTAGTGCCTGGCCGGAATCGACCCCTCGTCCCCTAGAGCGTTAGGTGTGTCTTTCCTCACAGACAATGTAAGGAACGTCTCAATACTATTTTTATGAACACAATACCGTAACTTTCCAGGTTGCACGCCGCAAATTCGAATTTATGACCTGGGACATAGTAACTTATGTAGTTGAGGTGGTATGGACATTATTTCTCGAAATGTGACTTCTTTACATGAATTATGGGTAAATCGAGGGTGCAGATCGCGAATATACTATTAGTTTTGCACCCGTATTAATACTTCGGCTGTACTAGAGCACCGCGCGACAAACTCGAATTTATGACTGTCCCTGGGTGGGGAATAGAACACTCGTCCCCAAGGGCGTTAGGTGTGTCTATTCTCACAGACAATGTAAGGAACGTCTCCATACTATTTTTATGAACACATCACCGTAACTTTCCGGGTTACACGCCACAAATTCGAATTTATGACTTACTACCTGGGAGGGAATCGAATCCTTGTCCCCAAGGGCGTTTGGTGTGACTTTTCGCACAGCCAACGTAAGGCACGTCTCCATACTATTTTTATGAACACAATACCGTAACTTTCCGGGTTACACGCCGCAAATTCGAATTTATGACTTAGTGCATGATAGGGGTATCGAACCCTCGTCCCCAAGGGCCTTAGGTGTGACTTTTTGCACTGCCAATGTAAGGAACGTCTCCATACTATTTTTATGAACACAATACCATAACTTTCCGGGTTACACGCCGCAAATTCGAGTTTATGACTAAGTACCTGGGAGGGAATCGAACCCTAGTCCCCAAGGGCGTTAGGTGTGACTTTCCGCACAGCCAACGTAAGGAACGTCTCCATACTATTTTTATGAACACAATACCGTAACTTTCCAGGTTGCACGCCGCAAATTCGAATTTATGACCTGGGACTTAGTAAGTTATGTAGTTTTGGTGGTACAGACATTTAGGTAGATTTCATTAGAAAGCTAACTATTGGAATGGGTACCATGTTACGACTCCGGAAAATTTTGACATATCTTCGCGTTTCACATCCCCTAGACCCCAAAACCAAAATCAAAAGTTTATATATAATTTATGTATATATGTATCTATATATATCATCATCATCGGCTTTAACTCGAATCCGAGTATAAATCTTCTTCCTTCAGTCCAGTTTGTGGATGTGTTTACGGTGACTAAAGAGTCCAATCCTGGCATGGAACAAGCGACCACACAAGTCGCATAGTATTGCTGGAGGAGGACGTGGTTGGGCTGCTCGAAGTTTCCTAGCTTGACGCTTGGCCTCTTCATGTATGCGTCGATCCCTTTCAAACGTCTTTACAGTATCCGAGATGGTACGGCGCCAAGTTGAGCGGTTTTCAGCCAGCATGTCCCAGGTTTGTGAATCAAGACCTGTCAATTTCAGGGTCTGCTTAAATTGGTCCTTGTAGCGCCTCTTAGGACCACCATGAGGTCTGGTGCCATAGCATAACTCACCATATAGCATTTGACGAGGTAATCTCACATCATCCATCCGATGGACATGACCAATCCATCTAAATTGATGACCTATTATGGATGATTCTATGCTGTTGATTTGAGCCTTTTCCAGAACAGCAATATTGGTAATGCGGTCTTCCCATTTAATCCTCAGGATTGATCGAAGTTTTTGTAGGTGGAAACGCTCAAGCTTCCTAAGATCACGTCGGTAAAGGGTCCACGTTTCACAGTCATACAACAATGTAGAAATGACTACTGCTTTGTACACCATAAGCTTTGTACTCATGGATAGATCTTTATTCATGAAGACCCGGTGCGCTAATCGTCCATATGCTGCATGGGCTGCGCCAATTCTCTTATCCACATCCTCCTCACAGGTACAGCTCACAGAAATGGTACTGCCCAGGTACGAGAAGTGGTCAACCTGTTCTAATGGCAAATTTGAAATGGAGATATTGAACTGAGGAAGAGGTGTGCCTGGTGAAGGTTGTGCCAAGACTTTAGTCTTATTGACATTTATGGTAAGACCAAAGCGATCACATGCACTTTTGTAACAGTTAACTGACTCTTGCAGCTCTTCTGGTGTGAGAGTTGGTGACGCAGCATCATCTGCATACAACATGTTAGTAACCTTAGTAACCTGAGTTTTCCTCAAGGAGCGGAGACGAGTTAGGTTGAAAAGCCCTCCATCAAAACGATACTTGATCTCCACACCTGGGATGTTTGTGGGTGAATCATAAAGCATTGCAGCCAAGTACAGCGCAAAAAGCGTTGGAGCCAGTACACATCCTTGTTTCAGTCCATGGGTAATGGGAAATTCATCGGACATCTTATTCTGATGGCAAACCTGACCTGTCATGCCATCATGGAGAGCTTTGATTAGATCTACAAAACGCTGAGGGCAACCAAACCGCTTCAGCACTGCCCACATGGCAGGTCTTGGAACCGAATCAAATGCCTTTTCCAAGTCATAAAAGACTAAGAAGAGTGGATTCTGTTGTTCTCTACAATTTTCTTGTAGCTGTCTCACACAGAAAATCAAGTCAATTGTGCTTCTGGAAGTTCTAAATCCGCATTGTGACTCTGGGAGGATCCTCTCAGAGATAACCTTGAGGCGGTTAAGTAGAATTCTTGCAAGAATCTTCCCCACAATTGATAGCAGTGATATACCACGGTAGTTGCCACAAACACTGCGATCACCCTTTTTAAAGATAGTGACGACAGTGGCATTCTTTAGGTCTCCAGGTACCTTTCTTGATTCCCAAATTCTGAGGATAAGAATGAAAATTCTTGTTTTGAGGGAATGACCTCCGGCTTGAATTAGTTCCAGAGGGATGTTATCTGGGCCAGGTGCTTTTCTGGGTTTCAATTGTGTGAGAGCTGCACTGAATTCCTGATAAGTAGGAGGTACTGCCAACCACAGTTGTTCAGGTTGTTGCGGCACATCACAGAGGAAGTCTTCAGCAGCTTCTGATGGACGATTTAGGAGATTGGAGAAGTGCTCCTTCCAGCGTTCCAAGATTTCTTGACTATCAGTAAAGGTAGTAGAATTATCAGCGCTTTTCAGTGTACCTGATGATGAGCGAGATGGTCCATATATTTCCTTGAGTACGGCATAGAAGTTCCTCAAGTCTCGAGCATCCGATAGTCTCTGCAGTTCCTGAGCCTTCTGTTGCCAACAAGTATTTTTAATCTGCCTTATCTGCGTCTGGCATTTACCCTTGAGTTCCAGTAGTTTATCTCTCTTTGTGTTGGAAGTTGGGTCTTGAAGATGGGCAAGATAGGCATTCCTTTTGGCATTGATGAGAGACAGAATTTCCTCATTGTTGTCATCAAACCAGTCTTGTCTTTTCCGCACTATAAAACCAATGGTTTCCTCAGCTGACTGTGTGATAATCTTCTGTAATGTGGCCCATTCTTGCTGAATATCATTTGTTACTGGGTTTTCTGATAACTGGGTGACGATCCTGTTTCCAAAATGTTTGTACATGGATTCATCCTGAAGTTTGGATGTATTAAACTTCTTTCTTGGCAAATTTTTGATGTTCCTAGGTGGTTTAGGTCTGATGGATATCCTGAGCTTACATATAAGAAGTTTATGATCTGTCCAACAATCGTCTATATTCCTTGCTGTTCTGGTAATAAGAGTGTCCTTCTTATCACATTGCCGGGTAATGATATAATCAAGAATGTGCCAATGTTTGGAACGAGGATGCTTCCACGTGGTTTTGAAGCGGTCAGGTAGCCGGAACTGCGTGTTGGTAATGAAAAGTTCGTGTTCTGCACAAAGACCATGAAGCAACAGTCCATTGGGATTACATTTTCCAAGTCCCTGTTTGCCCATCACATTATTCCATAGCCTGTGATCTTTCCCAACTCTGGCATTGAAGTCACCGAGGAGCAAGAGTTTATCTGCAGATGGTACCTTGGAGATGATTTCACTTAGCTGATTATAGAACTGAGCCTTTACTTCATCGTCAGAATCTAAGGTAGGAGCATAGGCAGAGATGAGTGTCATAAAGGAACCTCCTGAGAGTGGTATGCGGAGAGTCATGAGCCTTTCGCTGATTGCAATGGGCGTAAGTTGGTGATAATTTACCAGTTTGGTCTTCACAGCGAAGCCCACACCATGAATACGACATTCACCCTCATCCTTTCCTTTCCAGAAGATGGTATATCCTGTTCCAGATTCAGTAATCTTGCCTTCAGCAGACAGCCTAGTTTCACTGAGAGCAGCAATGTCAACGTTGAGTCTTGATAACTCATGGGTTACGAGAGCTGACCTTCTCTCAGGTCTAATGTTATTGTCAAAATCAAGCAAGGTTCTGATGTTCCATGATCCAATAATCAAATTGTGATTCTTTACTGTTTTTGAGTTTCGACCGCATGAGGGGTGACCTGCTGAGTGCGGTTGCCCAGCCGGACCAAGATTGTGACTTCCGATGTTTAGCCCACCTTTTCTAGGGCCTTCCCCATGTGGGGTGGGCAGCGGTGATCCTAAATAGGCCTGCCCAAACACAGATGCAGGACCGAATTCCTGAGTAGTCACAGAGTCTCCGGAAGACGACCATCACACATCTGCTGCCAACGTGCAGGTCCGAACTAGGGGCTTCCAGTTACACCCATAACCTGCCCCCACCGTCCATATCCCATCGCCGTTGGACTTTGAAAAGTGACGTTCGGAAGAAGTGCCACTGGCGTGAATTTGTTTAGGGTGGATCTCAGCTTGCCAGGACGAGACCCACACACTATGATCTCTGAGCCTTATCCTGCGGCTCACAAAGAATGAGACATGCAGGACCGAACACAGAGACTGCAACGAACTGCCGCATACTCAAGTACTACTGAGGTGCGCCTTTACAGCCAGTCCGTCTGGCGTGGCCTCTTCCGCCTCTATGACCATTGGGAGCCATGAGAGTGATTGGCTCCTCATCCGCTCATCTTGCCGTTGGGCCAAAACCTGCCCACCATAACTATGGACAATAGTTTGCCCTATTAAACCTGAGCAATAGGCTGCCCCTTCCGCCAACCACACTGTGCCAGAGTTCACCTCTTTCACTGCAGGCACCGTTGAGGACTTCACCGTAACCCTGGCAAGGGACCCTAACAAGGTACTACCAGCCGGGCCAGCTGGACCAAGGTTTTTTTAAAGAGGTGTTACTCCTCTATCACTCCCTACTTGATCATACTATATATATATACTGTAACACTGCATAACACTACACTAGGTGCTATTGCACCACACTGTAACACTCCACTAGTAGTAATACCTACACTGTATAACCCTCCACTAGTAGCAATACCTACACTGTATAACACCACACTAGGTGCTATTGCACCACACTGTGTCACTCCACTAGTAGCAATACCAACACTGTATAACACCACACTAGGTGCTATTGCACCACACTGTAACACTCACCTGGTAGCAATACCAACACTGTATAACACTACACTAGGTGCTATTGCACCACACTGTGTCACTCCACTAGTAGCAATACCAACACTGTATAACACTACACTAGGTGCTATTGCACCACACTGTGTCACTCCACTAGTAGTAATACCAACACTGTATAACACTACACTAGGTGCTATTGCACCACACTGTGTCACTCCACTAGTAGCAATACCAACACTGTATAACACTACACTAGGTGCTATTGCACCACACTGTGTCACTCCACTTGTAGTAATACCTACACTGTATAACACCACACTAGGTGCTATTGCACCACACTGTGTCACTCCACTTGTAGTAATACCTACACTGTATAACACTACACTAGGTGCTATTGCACCACACTGTGTTGTGCCCGTTTAGACCGGAGTCCGCACGACCACATATGCATTTTACCAATAATCAGTCAGCACGAGAATCAAAATATCCCGGAGCGCCAGATGGGTTAAAGCAAATCGCAAAAACGACATCAAATTTATAAAAATGCTTTGCTGATTTTTGGCTCAATGCAACAATAAGGATAGAAGGAGATTTAATTGGGTGAAACACATCTGGTAAAATTATCTCAGTTTATTTAAAGTTAAAATCTGACTGCAAGAATAATGCTCAAAACAGCATCATCCACGTGTGGCGATCCACACTCTTATTTACACACAATATACAGAAATCTTCCAAACACATTTGACAATCTGTTTGAAAACACAAGTCCGATTGTTAGTCCTGTGGACTGTGTTCCAAAATTATTAACATTTTATTCCAGTGCAAAATGAATTGTCCATACTGGAAATAACGTAGATCACTGTTTGACTATTTACATGATATTAACAGTCGTAGAATAAATGTTTATAGAATTTCTTAGACTTTCATTTGTTTTCCAGTTTTCCAAAATATATCGTTGAAACTATTATTATCATCGTAGCAACACAAATTATTAACACATATTAACAACATCTGAAAAGTATTTGACCATTGAGCATAGCATCGAAGAACTGTGCGAAGCACAACAACAATTAATTGTTCTTCTGACATTAAACATTCGAGAAGTGACTCGATTATGAACTTCACGTTCCAAACAAAACATATGATTTCTGAATCATCAACTTGATCGATAAATGGTTGAACCATTCAACTATTAGATTTTCCACTTGGAATTATTATGAAAAAAATATTTATATTTATGGCCATTTCTAGCAACTTTCACAACTTGCAATTCTTCGACAGAATGCGGAAATTAGAATTGTAGTCTTATAATGAATTCATTTAGTTCATGGCACTAGGATTGAAAATATCCTTCAAATGATTCGTGGTTAAAGAATTATTTTAAATTGGCAGTGGCCCATTCTACTATTTGTGTAAGAACACAATATTATAACAACAACAACAACGGCAAAGGTCTTCCTCTGAAGAAGAATAAACTACTATCATGACAAATCCGGGTTCTAGCAAAATCAAATTCTAAATGGAATTCGTAAACAAGGTTGAAATAAGAACTGATGGTTTCAAAGAAATAACCTTCGGGTTATTCATACGACGAAATGTGTTGCTCCAATACTCCTACTATAAACCTGAGCCATCGAACCTGCTATTTGATTGATGCTCGAAAAAACCTTCATTCCTGCGACTTAACATGCGCACCTGGGAATGGCATTTCAACTATTCCACACACATAAATTATCTTCCCAAAATTTATACAATAAATCAAGCCTCTGCTTGTTATCAACACTGGAAGATTAATAAACTTACAAGTTTATTTTATTTTACCATTCAGTTCAACCCGTAATTTTACCATACTTATGAAAAGCTTCATTTCACTTTCGAGTGTATTTACGTCATGATTTTATATAAATACAAAAATATCCTATTTGATACAAATATCATTTGCTTCCCGTTTCATGCCTCTCCGTGTTATATGAAACATATACTTTGCTCATAGCAAATATCAACTGTTCAACCAGAACTGAAATGTAGGTTGAATGCGGGCTTGCGCTAACCACTCTCCTTCGTAAAATCTCCTGTTCCAAACTAGAAATGTTTCAACTACTTCATAGGCTCTTTCTCAATACATATGATTATTATAAAATATAATATCCAAGAATTATTTAGAAAAATTATGAAAATTATTATTATTATTATTAGTGGATTATTATTATTATTATTATTTCAAATATGTTGAATTATCATCTCATTATGTGAGAATCCACATGTTCGAACCTTCGAATATGGAAAAAAAAATATCCATTCCTCAACAAAAATAAATTTAACTTTTACAGTTACATCGGCTGATTACCGTGATTTCCCAAAAATATGAAAAATTCGAATAAATGCTCAAAATGCTCGGTCATCGATCCTAAACTGTTCTGAGTGCTGAAAATGCTCAGAATAAATCTAATAAGTCTTGCGTAAATCATTACAAGCTTTAAATACGACGAAAAAAATGTGTTGGTCATCTGCAGAAAAATAGTTTGTTCCAATTAGCTAGGCATAAAATAATTCAAATGTGGCTTACATTTCTTGATGTTCTTGAAGTGTAGTAAACCTGGTCTATACCAGATTTATCCGTAGACATGCCCTATCGGACAAGCACATATAATCCTTGTATCGGCCGCCATTGTAGACCCACAAATCGTCTAGTCAGACATAGTGGTAGTATCTTTCGACGTTTTAAATGACTGTGGTTCCATTTTAATATGGGCTTCTAACAAAGCCATAACAGTTTGTTTGAAAAGGGTCAGATCTAAGCGATCTCTTCTTAAATGTGTCAGTTGTAACCTAACTCACTGTAATCTCATCAGTACAAGAAAAACGTTGACAGTCTAAGCAGTTAACGGCTGTTCTGAAGATCGTTCCCTGGGCATGGTTTGTATATCACCATCTGCCATGCGCTAGACAACTTGCAGTTTCCCTTGCGTAGACTAATGAACGCCACCGTTATAGACTATTCTTCAATGTACTGACGGATTGAAGTGGTTAAATAGTTACAAAATATGAAAACTGACTTTAAATGGATTTAAACATCCAAGTATTAATTTACTATTGGACTGTGACAATATACTAATTTCTAGACCAAGTCTAGCATATGTCCTTTTGGAAATATAAATATTTCCACCAATGTCTGTAGAAAAACAATCACCTCAGTGATTCTCCTCACCAGAAACTTACTAAGTTCCAACTCGTTTGCGCAGCACTTCTCGTGACTATCACGATTTGAAAAGTACTTCTTCGTAGAGGCGGCAACCATGTGCCTTGGCTCAGCGTAGACGCAACTTGTTCGCCAAGTGCTTGTGATGAATTGAGCTAACTAAGCCTGCTCCAGCTTGCTTTTATACAAAAACGGTCAGGGTCACGCGTCATCGCCTGATATCTAAAAATCCTCATATCTCTTGAATCCCTGGTCCGATTTACTTGATACTAATTGCATTCTCTTTTATTTGGCCGTGCCAGTAATCTGATCCCAGTCTCAAGTCTCTGCTCCATAGTTAACTATTTAATCAATAAATAGTCTCCACCTCTGCTGTTACTCGCTACGTCATTTACCATCCAACTATCGGTAATTTCCTTCGAAAGGCTTCGAGAAGCAATGTAGCGCGATATTCAAATATCCGAACTTTCAAACGCTGCTACAGCCTTTCCCTTGATATCTAGGTGTCTGAAACTTGGAATACCCATTCCTAGATTTGGGCACATCCACCCCACACCTAGCAAAAAATAAAAATTGAAAAATTTTTATTTTTCCTATCTACACATTAAATTATCTGGTTCTTGAATAATAGATCTTCAGATTCGATGCATTGTAAGTTCCCACGATGTTACCAGTTCGTGTATTAGCTACTTCATAGCTTCCATTATTGTTTACTTCCACAATATTCAAAATCTTCAATTTCACCATGTTCAATATCAAAAATATCTTGATACTCTTCCAAAATTTTCCCTAGCTCTGGGGACTCCTTCTCAGTGTAGACTTCTCTTCCTTCAGCTTCATGAAAAATCAGAGACCATTGAGCATCTCCCTCGATGTCTTCCTCTTCTTTTCCCTCGAAGTTTATCTCTTCGGTATTCTTGAATTTAATCGTCTCTGTCTTCATATCTATCACTGCTTGATATTTCTGAATGAAATCTGCTCCCAATATCATGTCAAAAGCCATGTCCTTCATTACAACAAATACATGTCGGAAATCATGTCCTCCAATCGTAATACATAAGTATAATTGTGTTTTACACAGAGATATTTTATTGGGTATTATTCCTTGGATCTTAATTCCTGATACTGGAATCTCCTCTAAATTCTCTTTGAGCTTCCACAGAATATAAAGCTTCTCATTCACCAGACAAAGCATAGCCCCAGTATCGATCAAAGTATCGACAGGCATACCGAATACTTCGCATGATATGATTGGCATTCTAATTCTTGTACCCATTTCTTTTCGTTCGTCATTCTGTTGAATTAAATCATCATCCTCTGCTTGCCATTTAATAATTCTGGAAGTGAAAGTATTCAAAATTCTATCTTCTACTGTGAATTCGAAGTTTTTTTTTCATTACCATTCCCCCGGGATTGTTGTGTTCCCGATGGACCTGGTTCGTTGGGCCTCTGCTCCAAAAATTGCAAGTTATCTTGGTGTCTTGCTTCCAAATTTTTCCTCGTGTCCTTGTTAAACTCTTCATTGGACTGACGAGTATCTACATTCCCTCTGTTATTGTAGTTGTTTCTACCATAGGATCTTCTTTCCTGGTACCTTCCTTGACTATCTCGTGGTCTTCTCCATCGAGTATTGTATCGATTACCACCATCCGGTCTTGCATATGGTTTGTAACTGTATCTGTTACGGTATTGGTTCCATCCTCTCGTATTGGAATCTTCCCTCGGCGATTTCTCTTCTCGCTCCTCTCGAATCTCTCGAGGTGTCTGAGAATAACTGTCAGCCATAACAGCATACACAGCGTTATTACTCTTTACTCCCTTCTGATGGAAGAATTGAGCGTTTGTATGATCCAGCTTCTGCAATACTTCATCAAACTGTTCCATATTGTAGATATCAGCAGCGATCAAAGTTCTCTGGACGTCTGCTGGAAATTGTCGTATCAAAGCAGTAATCAACTCGTTATCTGGCATTGGCGGATCTAAATGTTGGAGTTTAGACAGCTGTCCAGAAAAGTATGTAGAGTATCGAGTAGGTTGTGACGTCGAGAATCTCTTCGAATACAACTCTGCTCTAACTTGCTGTTGGGTTTCAGGGGACCAAAATTTCTTCAATAACCCACGAGAAAACTCTTCAAAAGTATTTAGAGTGGATCTAAATGCTCTAAACCACAAAAGTGCGGGACCTTCCAAGAACTTCCCTATTACCCTGATCTGTCTTTCTTTAGGGATCTTAGAATCTTTCAGGTAATCACCTGCTTCTCTCAGAAATTCCACGGGTGTTACAGAATCTCGCCCTGAAAATTTAGAAGGCTTGTCTTCTATATTCTTAAATACAGTTATGGGGTTGGATTGAAATACTGTCCTGACCTCATCCTGTCTATCAGTCTCTCTAGCTCCTCCTAGATTTATCTGTATCTGTTCCTTTCCCCTTACATTCGGCATTTTCAACAGATGATCAGACTGTTTCTCATCCTTTATTTGAGTTTTCATAGCCTCAAGTTCCTTCTGGTTTTCTTCTGCCATCTTCTTGATTGCTTCAGTCTCCTTACAATTGTCTTTAACATCAATGGATATCTGGTTCATAACAGCCTCATGACTTTTCAATGACCCTGTCATATCTGATATGTCCTTCTGAGTTGCTTGAATATCCTTGGCAATTACTTCAATGTGGGATGACAAAGATTCCCTAATCTCCTTGATTCCCTCTTGATTCTCCAGCTTGAGTGTGTCTTTAATTTCATTGACAACTGTGGTTTTAATCTCAGTTTGCAATTCATGAATCACTCCTTCTCTTATTTCTCCCATGACAAGTTCCTTGAATTGTTCCGTTAAACGCTGAACAACTAGAATTCCCATCTCGTTACTCTCCTTCTTCACTCTGACTTCCAGGTTGACCATGTCTTCACCAACTTTCCTAAGACCATGTTCTATCCTATCAGCTAAGCTTTGGGATCGAAGATCGGCATCGCGAAATTTATCGTCCATTAAACTAGCGTTAGTAGCTAATGAAGTTTCGAGCTCATGTGTTTTATCGCATAATTTATTCATTTTACTTTCAAGTGTCATTTTCAAAATTTCAGAATTCTCTTTAAATTTACTTTCCATTGAATTAAATTTACTATTTAAATTTTCCTTTAAGTTATCTTTTAACCTGCTTTCTAACAAATCGGAATTTTCTTTGAGTTTATCAGAACTTTCTTTAAGTTTACTTTCTAAAGAATCAGAATTTTCTTTAAGTTTCTTTTCTAAAGCCTCTGTATTCTCTTTCATAATGGCTGCTACACGCAGTCCAGCCTGTTTTGAACTCTCCTCCAAACTCCTCATCATCCTCATCATTTCTTCCATAATTTCAATTATTCAAAACTTAGGGGTATACAACAGTGGCAAACACAAGCTTATAACTAGAACAATAAATATGAGTAGCTAATTGGAACACTATAATAAAATGAGATTTGTCCTAATATCGACGTGATGGAAAAACAAAATTCTTTACTTTTACGAATTACATTTACCATAATATCACAAGAAAAATATGCTAGTTCTCAAATATCCTACACCTGGATTCTAATAATGTGTATCTCCAGTCATCGAACGTTTACTACTGAATTTACTTGACGCCCTAATGGTTAAGCCATTATCAAAAATAATCAAACCCATTCTAATTATTAACCAAGTTAAATTTTTAATTTTCCCACTAATTGGGTTTCCTACTGATTTATTCATCCAAACCAGACATCTCTCAACTCCCAAAATATTTCTATAAAAATTATCACAATTTCAAATCGGCATGCGATTGACCATGTCTAAATCGGGACCCACGTTCGAAGCCATTTCTCTCTCTATCTTATTTTATGTGCCCGTTTAGACCGGAGTCCGCACGACCACATATGCATTTTACCAATAATCAGTCAGCACGAGAATCAAAATATCCCGGAGCGCCAGATGGGTTAAAGCAAATCGCAAAAACGACATCAAATTTATAAAAATGCTTTGCTGATTTTTGGCTCAATGCAACAATAAGGATAGAAGGAGATTTAATTGGGTGAAACACATCTGGTAAAATTATCTCAGTTTATTTAAAGTTAAAATCTGACTGCAAGAATAATGCTCAAAACAGCATCATCCACGTGTGGCGATCCACACTCTTATTTACACACAATATACAGAAATCTTCCAAACACATTTGACAATCTGTTTGAAAACACAAGTCCGATTGTTAGTCCTGTGGACTGTGTTCCAAAATTATTAACATTTTATTCCAGTGCAAAATGAATTGTCCATACTGGAAATAACGTAGATCACTGTTTGACTATTTACATGATATTAACAGTCGTAGAATAAATGTTTATAGAATTTCTTAGACTTTCATTTGTTTTCCAGTTTTCCAAAATATATCGTTGAAACTATTATTATCATCGTAGCAACACAAATTATTAACACATATTAACAACATCTGAAAAGTATTTGACCATTGAGCATAGCATCGAAGAACTGTGCGAAGCACAACAACAATTAATTGTTCTTCTGACATTAAACATTCGAGAAGTGACTCGATTATGAACTTCAAGTTACAAACAAAACATATGATTTCTGAATCATCAACTTGATCGATAAATGGTTGAACCATTCAACTATTAGATTTTCCACTTGGAATTATTATGAAAAAAATATTTATATTTATGGCCATTTCTAGCAACTTTCACAACTTGCAATTCTTCGACAGAATGCGGAAATTAGAATTGTAGTCTTATAATGAATTCATTTAGTTCATGGCACTAGGATTGAAAATATCCTTCAAATGATTCGTGGTTAAAGAATTATTTTAAATTGGCAGTGGCCCATTCTACTATTTGTGTAAGAACACAATATTATAACAACAACAACAACGGCAAAGGTCTTCCTCTGAAGAAGAATAAACTACTATCATGACAAATCCGGGTTCTAGCAAAATCAAATTCTAAATGGAATTCGTAAACAAGGTTGAAATAAGAACTGATGGTTTCAAAGAAATAACCTTCGGGTTATTCATACGACGAAATGTGTTGCTCCAATACTCCTACTATAAACCTGAGCCATCGAACCTGCTATTTGATTGATGCTCGAAAAAACCTTCATTCCTGCGACTTAACATGCGCACCTGGGAATGGCATTTCAACTATTCCACACACATAAATTATCTTCCCAAAATTTATACAATAAATCAAGCCTCTGCTTGATATCAACACTGGAAGATTAATAAACTTACAAGTTTATTTTATTTTACCATTCAGTTCAACCCGTAATTTTACCATACTTATGAAAAGCTTCATTTCACTTTCGAGTGTATTTACGTCATGATTTTATATAAATACAAAAATATCCTATTTGATACAAATATCATTTGCTTCCCGTTTCATGCCTCTCCGTGTTATATGAAACATATACTTTGCTCATAGCAAATATCAACTGTTCAACCAGAACTGAAATGTAGGTTGAATGCGGGCTTGCGCTAACCACTCTCCTTCGTAAAATCTCCTGTTCCAAACTAGAAATGTTTCAACTACTTCATAGGCTCTTTCTCAATACATATGATTATTATAAAATATAATATCCAAGAATTATTTAGAAAAATTATGAAAATTATTATTATTATTATTATTAGTGGATTATTATTATTATTATTATTATTATTATTATTTCAAATATGTTGAATTATCATCTCATTATGTGAGAATCCACATGTTCGAACCTTCGAATATGGAAAAAAAAATATCCATTCCTCAACAAAAATAAATTTAACTTTTACAGTTACATCGGCTGATTACCGTGATTTCCCAAAAATATGAAAAATTCGAATAAATGCTCAAAATGCTCGGTCATCGATCCTAAACTGTTCTGAGTGCTGAAAATGCTCAGAATAAATCTAATAAGTCTTGCGTAAATCATTACAAGCTTTAAATACGACGAAAAAAATGTGTTGGTCATCTGCAGAAAAATAGTTTGTTCCAATTAGCTAGGCATAAAATAATTCAAATGTGGCTTACATTTCTTGATGTTCTTGAAGTGTAGTAAACCTGGTCTATACCAGATTTATCCGTAGACATGCCCTATCGGACAAGCACATATAATCCTTGTATCGGCCGCCATTGTAGACCCACAAATCGTCTAGTCAGACATAGTGGTAGTATCTTTCGACGTTTTAAATGACTGTGGTTCCATTTTAATATGGGCTTCTAACAAAGCCATAACAGTTTGTTTGAAAAGGGTCAGATCTAAGCGATCTCTTCTTAAATGTGTCAGTTGTAACCTAACTCACTGTAATCTCATCAGTACAAGAAAAACGTTGACAGTCTAAGCAGTTAACGGCTGTTCTGAAGATCGTTCCCTGGGCATGGTTTGTATATCACCATCTGCCATGCGCTAGACAACTTGCAGTTTCCCTTGCGTAGACTAATGAACGCCACCGTTATAGACTATTCTTCAATGTACTGACGGATTGAAGTGGTTAAATAGTTACAAAATATGAAAACTGACTTTAAATGGATTTAAACATCCAAGTATTAATTTACTATTGGACTGTGACAATATACTAATTTCTAGACCAAGTCTAGCATATGTCCTTTTGGAAATATAAAT
Source organism: Meconema thalassinum (assembly GCA_946902985.2). Taxonomy (NCBI): domain Eukaryota; kingdom Metazoa; phylum Arthropoda; class Insecta; order Orthoptera; family Tettigoniidae; genus Meconema; species Meconema thalassinum. Next base: position 88,683,464 of record OX336388.2, read on the forward strand.
ATTTCCACCAATGTCTGTAGAAAAACAATCACCTCAGTGATTCTCCTCACCAGAAACTTACTAAGTTCCAACTCGTTTGCGCAGCACTTCTCGTGACTATCACGATTTGAAAAGTACTTCTTCGTAGAGGCGGCAACCATGTGCCTTGGCTCAGCGTAGACGCAACTTGTTCGCCAAGTGCTTGTGATGAATTGAGCTAACTAAGCCTGCTCCAGCTTGCTTTTATACAAAAACGGTCAGGGTCACGCGTCATCGCCTGATATCTAAAAATCCTCATATCTCTTGAATCCCTGGTCCGATTTACTTGATACTAATTGCATTCTCTTTTATTTGGCCGTGCCAGTAATCTGATCCCAGTCTCAAGTCTCTGCTCCATAGTTAACTATTTAATCAATAAATAGTCTCCACCTCTGCTGTTACTCGCTACGTCATTTACCATCCAACTATCGGTAATTTCCTTCGAAAGGCTTCGAGAAGCAATGTAGCGCGATATTCAAATATCCGAACTTTCAAACGCTGCTACAGCCTTTCCCTTGATATCTAGGTGTCTGAAACTTGGAATACCCATTCCTAGATTTGGGCACATCCACCCCACACCTAGCAAAAAATAAAAATTGAAAAATTTTTATTTTTCCTATCTACACATTAAATTATCTGGTTCTTGAATAATAGATCTTCAGATTCGATGCATTGTAAGTTCCCACGATGTTACCAGTTCGTGTATTAGCTACTTCATAGCTTCCATTATTGTTTACTTCCACAATATTCAAAATCTTCAATTTCACCATGTTCAATATCAAAAATATCTTGATACTCTTCCAAAATTTTCCCTAGCTCTTGGGGACTCCTTCTCAGTGTAGACTTCTCTTCCTTCAGCTTCATGAAAAATCAGAGACCATTGAGCATCTCCCTCGATGTCTTCCTCTTCTTTTCCCTCGAAGTTTATCTCTTCGGTATTCTTGAATTTAATCGTCTCTGTCTTCATATCTATCACTGCTTGATATTTCTGAATGAAATCTGCTCCCAATATCATGTCAAAAGCCATGTCCTTCATTACAACAAATACATGTCGGAAATCATGTCCTCCAATCGTAATACATAAGTATAATTGTGTTTTACACAGAGATATTTTATTGGGTATTATTCCTTGGATCTTAATTCCTGATACTGGAATTTCCTCTAAATTCTCTTTGAGCTTCCACAGAATATAAAGCTTCTCACTCACCAGACAAAGCATAGCCCCAGTATCGATCAAAGTATCGACAGGCATACCAAATACTTCGCATGAAATGATTGGCATTCTAATTCTGGTACCCATTTCTTTTCGTTCGTCATTCTGTTGAATTAAGTCATCATCCTCTGCTTGCCATTTAATTATTCTGGAAGTGAAAGTATTCAAAATTCTATCTTCTACTGTGAATTCGAAGTTTTTTTTTTCATTACCATTCCCCCGGGATTGTTGTGTTCCCGATGGACCTGGATCATTGGGCCTCTGCTCCACAAATTGTAAGTTATCTTGGTGTCTTGCTTCCAAGTTTTTCCTCGTGTCCTTGTTAGACTCTTCATTGGACTGACGAGTATCTACATTCCCTCTGTTATTATAGTTATTACCATAGGATCTTCTTTCCCGGTACCTTCCTTGAGTATCTCGTGGTCTTCTCCATCGAGTGTTGTATCGATTACCACCATCCGGTCTTGCATATGGTTTGTAACTGTATCTGTTACGGTATTGGTTCCATCCTCTCGTATTGGAATCTTCCCTCGGCGATTTCTCTTCTCGCTCCTCTCGAATCTCTCGAGGTGTCTGAGAATAACTGTCAGCCATAACAGCATACACAGCGTTATTACTCTTTACTCCCTTCTGATGGAAGAATTGAGCGTTTGTATGATCCAGCTTCTGCAATACTTCATCAAACTGTTCCATATTGTAGATATCAGCAGCGATCAAAGTTCTCTGGACGTCTGCTGGAAATTGTCGTATCAAAGCAGTAATCAACTCGTTATCTGGCATTGGCGGATCTAAATGTTGGAGTTTAGACAGCTGTCCAGAAAAGTATGTAGAGTATCGAGTAGGTTGTGACGTCGAGAATCTCTTCGAATACAACTCTGCTCTAACTTGCTGTTGGGTTTCAGGGGACCAAAATTTCTTCAATAACCCACGAGAAAACTCTTCAAAAGTATTTAGAGTGGATCTAAATGCTCTAAACCACAAAAGTGCGGGACCTTCCAAGAACTTCCCTATTACCCTGATCTGTCTTTCTTTAGGGATCTTAGAATCTTTCAGGTAATCACCTGCTTCTCTCAGAAATTCCACGGGTGTTACAGAATCTCGCCCTGAAAATTTAGAAGGCTTGTCTTCTATATTCTTAAATACAGTTATGGGGTTGGATTGAAATACTGTCCTGACCTCATCCTGTCTATCAGTCTCTCTAGCTCCTCCTAGATTTATCTGTATCTGTTCCTTTCCCCTTACATTCGGCATTTTCAACAGATGATCAGACTGTTTCTCATCCTTTATTTGAGTTTTCATAGCCTCAAGTTCCTTCTGGTTTTCTTCTGCCATCTTCTTGATTGCTTCAGTCTCCTTACAATTGTCTTTAACATCAATGGATATCTGGTTCATAACAGCCTCATGACTTTTCAATGACCCTGTCATATCTGATATGTCCTTCTGAGTTGCTTGAATATCCTTGGCAATTACTTCAATGTGGGATGACAAAGATTCCCTAATCTCCTTGATTCCCTCTTGATTCTCCAGCTTGAGTGTGTCTTTAATTTCATTGACAACTGTGGTTTTAATCTCAGTTTGCAATTCATGAATCACTCCTTCTCTTATTTCTCCCATGACAAGTTCCTTGAATTGTTCCGTTAAACGCTGAACAACTAGAATTCCCATCTCGTTACTCTCCTTCTTCACTCTGACTTCCAGGTTGACCATGTCTTCACCAACTTTCCTAAGACCATGTTCTATCCTATCAGCTAAGCTTTGGGATCGAAGATCGGCATCGCGAAATTTATCGTCCATTAAACTAGCGTTAGTAGCTAATGAAGTTTCGAGCTCATGTGTTTTATCGCATAATTTATTCATTTTACTTTCAAGTGTCATTTTCAAAATTTCAGAATTCTCTTTAAATTTACTTTCCATTGAATTAAATTTACTATTTAAATTTTCCTTTAAGTTATCTTTTAACCTGCTTTCTAACAAATCGGAATTTTCTTTGAGTTTATCAGAACTTTCTTTAAGTTTACTTTCTAAAGAATCAGAATTTTCTTTAAGTTTCTTTTCTAAAGCCTCTGTATTCTCTTTCATAATGGCTGCTACACGCAGTCCAGCCTGTTTTGAACTCTCCTCCAAACTCCTCATCATCCTCATCATTTCTTCCAAAATTTCAATTATTCAAAACTTAGGGGTATACAACAGTGGCAAACACAAGCTTATAACTAGAACAATAAATATGAGTAGCTAATTGGAACACTATAATAAAATGAGATTTGTCCTAATATCGACGTGATGGAAAAACAAAATTCTTTACTTTTACGAATTACATTTACCATAATATCACAAGAAAAATATGCTAGTTCTCAAATATCCTACACCTGGATTCTAATAATGTGTATCTCCAGTCATCGAACGTTTACTACTGAATTTACTTGACGCCCTAATGGTTAAGCCATTATCAAAAATAATCAAACCCATTCTAATTATTAACCAAGTTAAATTTTTAATTTTCCCACTAATTGGGTTTCCTACTGATTTATTCATCCAAACCAGACATCTCTCAACTCCCAAAATATTTCTATAAAAATTATCACAATTTCAAATCGGCATGCGATTGACCATGTCTAAATCGGGACCCACGTTCGAAGCCATTTCTCTCTCTATCTTATTTTATGTGCCCGTTTAGACCGGAGTCCGCACGACCACATATGCATTTTACCAATAATCAGTCAGCACGAGAATCAAAATATCCCGGAGCGCCAGATGGGTTAAAGCAAATCGCAAAAACGACATCAAATTTATAAAAATGCTTTGCTGATTTTTGGCTCAATGCAACAATAAGGATAGAAGGAGATTTAATTGGGTGAAACACATCTGGTAAAATTATCTCAGTTTATTTAAAGTTAAAATCTGACTGCAAGAATAATGCTCAAAACAGCATCATCCACGTGTGGCGATCCACACTCTTATTTACACACAATATACAGAAATCTTCCAAACACATTTGACAATCTGTTTGAAAACACAAGTCCGATTGTTAGTCCTGTGGACTGTGTTCCAAAATTATTAACATTTTATTCCAGTGCAAAATGAATTGTCCATACTGGAAATAACGTAGATCACTGTTTGACTATTTACATGATATTAACAGTCGTAGAATAAATGTTTATAGAATTTCTTAGACTTTCATTTGTTTTCCAGTTTTCCAAAATATATCGTTGAAACTATTATTATCATCGTAGCAACACAAATTATTAACACATATTAACAACATCTGAAAAGTATTTGACCATTGAGCATAGCATCGAAGAACTGTGCGAAGCACAACAACAATTAATTGTTCTTCTGACATTAAACATTCGAGAAGTGACTCGATTATGAACTTCAAGTTCCAAACAAAACATATGATTTCTGAATCATCAACTTGATCGATAAATGGTTGAACCATTCAACTATTAGATTTTCCACTTGGAATTATTATGAAAAAAATATTTATATTTATGGCCATTTCTAGCAACTTTCACAACTTGCAATTCTTCGACAGAATGCGGAAATTAGAATTGTAGTCTTATAATGAATTCATTTAGTTCATGGCACTAGGATTGAAAATATCCTTCAAATTATTCGTGGTTAAAGAATTATTTTAAATTGGCAGTGGCCCATTCTACTATTTGTGTAAGAACACAATATTATAACAACAACAACAACGGCAAAGGTCTTCCTCTGAAGAAGAATAAACTACTATCATGACAAATCCGGGTTCTAGCAAAATCAAATTCTAAATGGAATTCGTAAACAAGGTTGAAATAAGAACTGATGGTTTCAAAGAAATAACCTTCGGGTTATTCATACGACGAAATGTGTTGCTCCAATACTCCTACTATAAACCTGAGCCATCGAACCTGCTATTTGATTGATGCTCGAAAAAACCTTCATTCCTGCGACTTAACATGCGCACCTGGGAATGGCATTTCAACTATTCCACACACATAAATTATCTTCCCAAAATTTATACAATAAATCAAGCCTCTGCTTGTTATCAACACTGGAAGATTAATAAACTTACAAGTTTATTTTATTTTACCATTCAGTTCAACCCGTAATTTTACCATACTTATGAAAAGCTTCATTTCACTTTCGAGTGTATTTACGTCATGATTTTATATAAATACAAAAATATCCTATTTGATACAAATATCATTTGCTTCCCGTTTCATGCCTCTCCGTGTTATATGAAACATATACTTTGCTCATAGCAAATATCAACTGTTCAACCAGAACTGAAATGTAGGTTGAATGCGGGCTTGCGCTAACCACTCTCCTTCGTAAAATCTCCTGTTCCAAACTAGAAATGTTTCAACTACTTCATAGGCTCTTTCTCAATACATATGATTATTATAAAATATAATATCCAAGAATTATTTAGAAAAATTATGAAAATTATTATTATTATTATTATTAGTGGATTATTATTATTATTATTATTATTTCAAATATGTTGAATTATCATCTCATTATGTGAGAATCCACATGTTCGAACCTTCGAATATGGAAAAAAAATATCCATTCCTCAACAAAAATAAATTTAACTTTTACAGTTACATCGGCTGATTACCGTGATTTCCCAAAAATATGAAAAATTCGAATAAATGCTCAAAATGCTCGGTCATCGATCCTAAACTGTTCTGAGTGCTGAAAATGCTCAGAATAAATCTAATAAGTCTTGCGTAAATCATTACAAGCTTTAAATACGACGAAAAAAATGTGTTGGTCATCTGCAGAAAAATAGTTTGTTCCAATTAGCTAGGCATAAAATAATTCAAATGTGGCTTACATTTCTTGATGTTCTTGAAGTGTAGTAAACCTGGTCTATACCAGATTTATCCGTAGACATGCCCTATCGGACAAGCACATATAATCCTTGTATCGGCCGCCATTGTAGACCCACAAATCGTTTAGTCAGACATAGTGGTAGTATCTTTCGACGTTTTAAATGACTGTGGTTCCATTTTAATATGGGCTTCTAACAAAGCCATAACAGTTTGTTTGAAAAGGGTCAGATCTAAGCGATCTCTTCTTAAATGTGTCAGTTGTAACCTAACTCACTGTAATCTCATCAGTACAAGAAAAACGTTGACAGTCTAAGCAGTTAACGGCTGTTCTGAAGATCGTTCCCTGGGCATGGTTTGTATATCACCATCTGCCATGCGCTAGACAACTTGCAGTTTCCCTTGCGTAGACTAATGAACGCCACCGTTATAGACTATTCTTCAATGTACTGACGGATTGAAGTGGTTAAATAGTTACAAAATATGAAAACTGACTTTAAATGGATTTAAACATCCAAGTATTAATTTACTATTGGACTGTGACAATATACTAATTTCTAGACCAAGTCTAGCATATGTCCTTTTGGAAATATAAATATTTCCACCAATGTCTGTAGAAAAACAATCACCTCAGTGATTCTCCTCACCAGAAACTTACTAAGTTCCAACTCGTTTGCGCAGCACTTCTCGTGACTATCACGATTTGAAAAGTACTTCTTCGTAGAGGCGGCAACCATGTGCCTTGGCTCAGCGTAGACGCAACTTGTTCGCCAAGTGCTTGTGATGAATTGAGCTAACTAAGCCTGCTCCAGCTTGCTTTTATACAAAAACGGTCAGGGTCACGCGTCATCGCCTGATATCTAAAAATCCTCATATCTCTTGAATCCCTGGTCCGATTTACTTGATACTAATTGCATTCTCTTTTATTTGGCCGTGCCAGTAATCTGATCCCAGTCTCAAGTCTCTGCTCCATAGTTAACTATTTAATCAATAAATAGTCTCCACCTCTGCTGTTACTCGCTACGTCATTTACCATCCAACTATCGGTAATTTCCTTCGAAAGGCTTCGAGAAGCAATGTAGCGCGATATTCAAATATCCGAACTTTCAAACGCTGCTACAGCCTTTCCCTTGATATCTAGGTGTCTGAAACTTGGAATACCCATTCCTAGATTTGGGCACATCCACCCCACACCTAGCAAAAAATAAAAATTGAAAAATTTTTATTTTTCCTATCTACACATTAAATTATCTGGTTCTTGAATAATAGATCTTCAGATTCGATGCATTGTAAGTTCCCACGATGTTACCAGTTCGTGTATTAGCTACTTCATAGCTTCCATTATTGTTTACTTCCACAATATTCAAAATCTTCAATTTCACCATGTTCAATATCAAAAATATCTTGATACTCTTCCAAAATTTTCCCTAGCTCTGGGGACTCCTTCTCAGTGTAGACTTCTCTTCCTTCAGCTTCATGAAAAATCAGAGACCATTGAGCATCTCCCTCGATGTCTTCCTCTTCTTTTCCCTCGAAGTTTATCTCTTCGGTATTCTTGAATTTAATCGTCTCTGTCTTCATATCTATCACTGCTTGATATTTCTGAATGAAATCTGCTCCCAATATCATGTCAAAAGCCATGTCCTTCATTACAACAAATACATGTCGGAAATCATGTCCTCCAATCGTAATACATAAGTATAATTGTGTTTTACACAGAGATATTTTATTGGGTATTATTCCTTGGATCTTAATTCCTGATACTGGAATTTCCTCTAAATTCTCTTTGAGCTTCCACAGAATATAAAGCTTCTCACTCACCAGACAAAGCATAGCCCCAGTATCGATCAAAGTATCGACAGGCATACCAAATACTTCGCATGAAATGATTGGCATTCTAATTCTGGTACCCATTTCTTTTCGTTCGTCATTCTGTTGAATTAAGTCATCATCCTCTGCTTGCCATTTAATTATTCTGGAAGTGAAAGTATTCAAAATTCTATCTTCTACTGTGAATTCGAAGTTTTTTTTTTCATTACCATTCCCCCGGGATTGTTGTGTTCCCGGACCTGGTTCGTTGGGCCTCTGCTCCAAAAATTGCAAGTTATCTTGGTGTCTTGCTTCCAAATTTTTCCTCGTGTCCTTGTTAAACTCTTCATTGGACTGACGAGTATCTACATTCCCTCTGTTATTGTAGTTGTTTCTACCATAGGATCTTCTTTCCTGGTACCTTCCTTGACTATCTCGTGGTCTTCTCCATCGAGTATTGTATCGATTACCACCATCCGGTCTTGCATATGGTTTGTAACTGTATCTGTTACGGTATTGGTTCCATCCTCTCGTATTGGAATCTTCCCTCGGCGATTTCTCTTCTCGCTCCTCTCGAATCTCTCGAGGTGTCTGAGAATAACTGTCAGCCATAACAGCATACACAGCGTTATTACTCTTTACTCCCTTCTGATGGAAGAATTGAGCGTTTGTATGATCCAGCTTCTGCAATACTTCATCAAACTGTTCCATATTGTAGATATCAGCAGCGATCAAAGTTCTCTGGACGTCTGCTGGAAATTGTCGTATCAAAGCAGTAATCAACTCGTTATCTGGCATTGGCGGATCTAAATGTTGGAGTTTAGACAGCTGTCCAGAAAAGTATGTAGAGTATCGAGTAGGTTGTGACGTCGAGAATCTCTTCGAATACAACTCTGCTCTAACTTGCTGTTGGGTTTCAGGGGACCAAAATTTCTTCAATAACCCACGAGAAAACTCTTCAAAAGTATTTAGAGTGGATCTAAATGCTCTAAACCACAAAAGTGCGGGACCTTCCAAGAACTTCCCTATTACCCTGATCTGTCTTTCTTTAGGGATCTTAGAATCTTTCAGGTAATCACCTGCTTCTCTCAGAAATTCCACGGGTGTTACAGAATCTCGCCCTGAAAATTTAGAAGGCTTGTCTTCTATATTCTTAAATACAGTTATGGGGTTGGATTGAAATACTGTCCTGACCTCATCCTGTCTATCAGTCTCTCTAGCTCCTCCTAGATTTATCTGTATCTGTTCCTTTCCCCTTACATTCGGCATTTTCAACAGATGATCAGACTGTTTCTCATCCTTTATTTGAGTTTTCATAGCCTCAAGTTCCTTCTGGTTTTCTTCTGCCATCTTCTTGATTGCTTCAGTCTCCTTACAATTGTCTTTAACATCAATGGATATCTGGTTCATAACAGCCTCATGACTTTTCAATGACCCTGTCATATCTGATATGTCCTTCTGAGTTGCTTGAATATCCTTGGCAATTACTTCAATGTGGGATGACAAAGATTCCCTAATCTCCTTGATTCCCTCTTGATTCTCCAGCTTGAGTGTGTCTTTAATTTCATTGACAACTGTGGTTTTAATCTCAGTTTGCAATTCATGAATCACTCCTTCTCTTATTTCTCCCATGACAAGTTCCTTGAATTGTTCCGTTAAACGCTGAACAACTAGAATTCCCATCTCGTTACTCTCCTTCTTCACTCTGACTTCCAGGTTGACCATGTCTTCACCAACTTTCCTAAGACCATGTTCTATCCTATCAGCTAAGCTTTGGGATCGAAGATCGGCATCGCGAAATTTATCGTCCATTAAACTAGCGTTAGTAGCTAATGAAGTTTCGAGCTCATGTGTTTTATCGCATAATTTATTCATTTTACTTTCAAGTGTCATTTTCAAAATTTCAGAATTCTCTTTAAATTTACTTTCCATTGAATTAAATTTACTATTTAAATTTTCCTTTAAGTTATCTTTTAACCTGCTTTCTAACAAATCGGAATTTTCTTTGAGTTTATCAGAACTTTCTTTAAGTTTACTTTCTAAAGAATCAGAATTTTCTTTAAGTTTCTTTTCTAAAGCCTCTGTATTCTCTTTCATAATGGCTGCTACACGCAGTCCAGCCTGTTTTGAACTCTCCTCCAAACTCCTCATCATCCTCATCATTTCTTCCATAATTTCAATTATTCAAAACTTAGGGGTATACAACAGTGGCAAACACAAGCTTATAACTAGAACAATAAATATGAGTAGCTAATTGGAACACTATAATAAAATGAGATTTGTCCTAATATCGACGTGATGGAAAAACAAAATTCTTTACTTTTACGAATTACATTTACCATAATATCACAAGAAAAATATGCTAGTTCTCAAATATCCTACACCTGGATTCTAATAATGTGTATCTCCAGTCATCGAACGTTTACTACTGAATTTACTTGACGCCCTAATGGTTAAGCCATTATCAAAAATAATCAAACCCATTCTAATTATTAACCAAGTTAAATTTTTAATTTTCCCACTAATTGGGTTTCCTACTGATTTATTCATCCAAACCAGACATCTCTCAACTCCCAAAATATTTCTATAAAAATTATCACAATTTCAAATCGGCATGCGATTGACCATGTCTAAATCGGGACCCACGTTCGAAGCCATTTCTCTCTCTATCTTATTTTATGTGCCCGTTTAGACCGGAGTCCGCACGACCACATATGCATTTTACCAATAATCAGTCAGCACGAGAATCAAAATATCCCGGAGCGCCAGATGGGTTAAAGCAAATCGCAAAAACGACATCAAATTTATAAAAATGCTTTGCTGATTTTTGGCTCAATGCAACAATAAGGATAGAAGGAGATTTAATTGGGTGAAACACATCTGGTAAAATTATCTCAGTTTATTTAAAGTTAAAATCTGACTGCAAGAATAATGCTCAAAACAGCATCATCCACGTGTGGCGATCCACACTCTTATTTACACACAATATACAGAAATCTTCCAAACACATTTGACAATCTGTTTGAAAACACAAGTCCGATTGTTAGTCCTGTGGACTGTGTTCCAAAATTATTAACATTTTATTCCAGTGCAAAATGAATTGTCCATACTGGAAATAACGTAGATCACTGTTTGACTATTTACATGATATTAACAGTCGTAGAATAAATGTTTATAGAATTTCTTAGACTTTCATTTGTTTTCCAGTTTTCCAAAATATATCGTTGAAACTATTATTATCATCGTAGCAACACAAATTATTAACACATATTAACAACATCTGAAAAGTATTTGACCATTGAGCATAGCATCGAAGAACTGTGCGAAGCACAACAACAATTAATTGTTCTTCTGACATTAAACATTCGAGAAGTGACTCGATTATGAACTTCAAGTTCCAAACAAAACATATGATTTCTGAATCATCAACTTGATCGATAAATGGTTGAACCATTCAACTATTAGATTTTCCACTTGGAATTATTATGAAAAAAATATTTATATTTATGGCCATTTCTAGCAACTTTCACAACTTGCAATTCTTCGACAGAATGCGGAAATTAGAATTGTAGTCTTATAATGAATTCATTTAGTTCATGGCACTAGGATTGAAAATATCCTTCAAATTATTCGTGGTTAAAGAATTATTTTAAATTGGCAGTGGCCCATTCTACTATTTGTGTAAGAACACAATATTATAACAACAACAACAACGGCAAAGGTCTTCCTCTGAAGAAGAATAAACTACTATCATGACAAATCCGGGTTCTAGCAAAATCAAATTCTAAATGGAATTCGTAAACAAGGTTGAAATAAGAACTGATGGTTTCAAAGAAATAACCTTCGGGTTATTCATACGACGAAATGTGTGGCTCCAATACTCCTACTATAAACCTGAGCCATCGAACCTGCTATTTGATTGATGCTCGAAAAAACCTTCATTCCTGCGACTTAACATGCGCACCTGGGAATGGCATTTCAACTATTCCACACACATAAATTATCTTCCCAAAATTTATACAATAAATCAAGCCTCTGCTTGTTATCAACACTGGAAGATTAATAAACTTACAAGTTTATTTTATTTTACCATTCAGTTCAACCCGTAATTTTACCATACTTATGAAAAGCTTCATTTCACTTTCGAGTGTATTTACGTCATGATTTTATATAAATACAAAAATATCCTATTTGATACAAATATCATTTGCTTCCCGTTTCATGCCTCTCCGTGTTATATGAAACATATACTTTGCTCATAGCAAATATCAACTGTTCAACCAGAACTGAAATGTAGGTTGAATGCGGGCTTGCGCTAACCACTCTCCTTCGTAAAATCTCCTGTTCCAAACTAGAAATGTTTCAACTACTTCATAGGCTCTTTCTCAATACATATGATTATTATAAAATATAATATCCAAGAATTATTTAGAAAAATTATGAAAATTATTATTATTATTATTAGTGGATTATTATTATTATTATTATTTCAAATATGTTGAATTATCATCTCATTATGTGAGAATCCACATGTTCGAACCTTCGAATATGGAAAAAAAATTATCCATTCCTCAACAAAAATAAATTTAACTTTTACAGTTACATCGGCTGATTACCGTGATTTCCCAAAAATATGAAAAATTCGAATAAATGCTCAAAATGCTCGGTCATCGATCCTAAACTGTTCTGAGTGCTGAAAATGCTCAGAATAAATCTAATAAGTCTTGCGTAAATCATTACAAGCTTTAAATACGACGAAAAAAATGTGTTGGTCATCTGCAGAAAAATAGTTTGTTCCAATTAGCTAGGCATAAAATAATTCAAATGTGGCTTACATTTCTTGATGTTCTTGAAGTGTAGTAAACCTGGTCTATACCAGATTTATCCGTAGACATGCCCTATCGGACAAGCACGTATAATCCTTGTATCGGCCGCCATTGTGGACCCACAAATCGTCTAGTCAGACATAGTGGTAGTATCTTTCGACGTTTTAAATGACTGTGGTTCCATTTTAATATGGGCTTCTAACAAAGCCATAACAGTTTGTTTGAAAAGGGTCAGATCTAAGCGATCTCTTCTTAAATGTGTCAGTTGTAACCTAACTCACTGTAATCTCATCAGTACAAGAAAAACGTTGACAGTCTAAGCAGTTAACGGCTGTTCTGAAGATCGTTCCCTGGGCATGGTTTGTATATCACCATCTGCCATGCAGTTTCCCTTGCGTAGACTAATGAACGCCACCGTTATAGACTATTCTTCAATGTACTGACGGATTGAAGTGGTTAAATAGTTACAAAATATGAAAACTGACTTTAAATGGATTTAAACATCCAAGTATTAATTTACTATTGGACTGTGACAATATACTAATTTCTAGACCAAGTCTAGCATATGTCCTTTTGGAAATATAAATATTTCCACCAATGTCTGTAGAAAAACAATCACCTCAGTGATTCTCCTCACCAGAAACTTACTAAGTTCCAACTCGTTTGCGCAGCACTTCTCGTGACTATCACGATTTGAAAAGTACTTCTTCGTAGAGGCGGCAACCATGTGCCTTGGCTCAGCGTAGACGCAACTTGTTCGCCAAGTGCTTGTGATGAATTGAGCTAACTAAGCCTGCTCCAGCTTGCTTTTATACAAAAACGGTCAGGGTCACGCGTCATCGCCTGATATCTAAAAATCCTCATATCTCTTGAATCCCTGGTCCGATTTACTTGATACTAATTGCATTCTCTTTTATTTGGCCGTGCCAGTAATCTGATCCCAGTCTCAAGTCTCTGCTCCATAGTTAACTATTTAATCAATAAATAGTCTCCACCTCTGCTGTTACTCGCTACGTCATTTACCACCCAACTATCGGTAATTTCCTTCGAAAGGCTTCGAGAAGCAATGTAGCGCGATATTCAAATATCCGAACTTTCAAACGCTGCTACAGCCTTTCCCTTGATATCTAGGTGTCTGAAACTTGGAATACCCATTCCTAGATTTGGGCACAGTGTCACTCCACTTGTAGCAATACCAACACTGTATAACACCACACTAGGTGCTATTGCACCACACTGTAACACTCACCTGGTAGCAATACCAACACTGAATAACCCTACACTAGGTGCTATTGCACCACACTGTGTCACTCCACTAGTAGCAATACCAACACTGTATAACACTACACTAGGTGCTATTGCACCACACTGTGTCACTCCACTAGTAGTAATACCAACACTGTGTAACACTACACTAGGTGCTATTGCACCACACTGTGTCACTCCACTAGTAGCAATACCAACACTGTATAACACTACACTAGGTGCTATTGCACCACACTGTGTCACTCCACTTGTAGTAATACCTACACTGTATAACACCACACTAGGTGCTATTGCACCACACTGTGTCACTCCACTTGTAGTAATACCTACACTGTATAACACTACACTAGGTGCTATTGCACCACACTGTGTCACTCCACTTGTAGTAATACCTACACTGTATAACACCACACTAGGTGCTATTGCACCACACTGTAACACTCACCTGGTAGCAATATCAACACTGTATAACACTACACTAGGTGCTATTGCACCACACTGTGTCACTCCACTAGTAGCAATACCAACACTGTATAACACTACACTAGGTGCCATTGCACCACACTGTGTCACTCCACTAGTAGCAATACCAACACTGTATAACACTACACTAGGTGCTATTGCACCACACTGTGTCACTCCACTAGTAGTAATACCTATACTGTATAACACTACACTAGGTGCTATTGCACCACACTGTGTTACTCCACTAGTAGCAATACCAACACTGTATAACACCACACTAGGTGCTATTGCACCACACTGTGTCACTCCACTTGTAGCAATACCAACACTGTATAACACTACACTAGGTGCTATTGCACCACACTGTAACACTCCACTAGTAGTAATACCTACACTGTATAACACTACACTAGGTGCTATTGCACCACACTGTGTCACTCCACTAGTAGCAATACCAACACTGTATAACACTACACTAGGTGCCATTGCACCACACTGTGTCACTCCACTAGTAGCAATACCAACACTGTATAACACTACACTAGGTGCTATTGCACCACTCTGTGTCACTCCACTAGTAGCAATACCAACACTGTATAACACCACACTAGGTGCTATTGCACCACACTGTGTTACTCCACTAGTAGCAATACCAACACTGTATAACACCACACTAGGTGCTATTGCACCACACTGTGTCACTCCACTTGTAGCAATACCAACACTGTATAACACTACACTAGGTGCTATTGCACCACACTGTAACACTCCACTAGTAGTAATACCTACACTGTATAACACTACACTAGGTGCTATTGCACCACACTGTGTCACTCCACTTGTAGTAATACCAACACTGTATAACACCACACTAGGTCCTATTGCACCACACTATAACACTTTCTTGTGGACACGATAACTACCGCAATTTTGCACCAATCACTTTGAAATTTTTACAGAATATGTATCCCTAGAGAATCTCGGTCGAGTTCGTTAATGAGCACAATCGGTCGAAGGGGGTGAAAATGGGGGGCTTTTTACGAAAACGTGAAATATCGCTATAACTCTCTTAATATTTCAAATATCGAATCGATTCAAAGTTCATACTATGTGTCGGATAAGGCCCAAAAATTTGTGTTTTTGAAACTTTTTTTGATAGCACCCACCATTGACCAAAAGGGTGGGAAAAGTGGGTTTTTCGGGAAACATTAATCATATATCTCTTAATAGGCACAATATCAAAACCGTACAAAATGGACATTATTCTTCTAATAATTACCTAAAACTTTTGTCTGAAAGAATTTTTGATATGACCCACCATTACGCCAAGGGATGAGAAAAATGATTTCGGAATTATAAGAAAATGCCAAGAGCTATCAGAGGTTACCATGGCAACACTACTAAATTGATGAGGGATGAGCCATCAGACGTTGCCATGTCAACGCACTTGCACGAGATCACATTCAGTTTTCCATCCGACTTAAGTGTGAAGCGGCTTAAGTGACGTAACTGGTAGCATGCTGAACTTCTATGCCCAAGGTCGCGGGTTCAAAGCCGGCCGAAGTCGTCGGATTTTCTAAGAGCGCTAAAAATCCCTCAGTATGCTTTCCTTTGTAGGGGAAGTTCCAACGTTCGTTGCGAGTTGCTGGTTGCAGTGGCACCTAGTAGCCAAGCTCACAGCTAGATGTCGTTGACGGTAGTATGTGTTAGCAACATTAGGAACTATTGCTTGAAATTGACCGTCTCCAGTCCTTACCTGAATTACAGACTAATACAGTCATCACAATTCACACCGTTTATCAGACAGATTCTACACTCACCCAAAGTACACGGGGTTACATGACCGCGTTGTCGCAGCCCCTAAACTGAGGAACCAACCAACATCTCTGCGGGAGATATAATTTTACATGAAGAAGTAACAGACCGTTACATAGTTACACATCAATGTCGAAACCTTGCATAAGGACAGTGTGACCACAAGTATAAAAATGGACCCCAAATGACGAGAAGGTTACTGTCCCCATAAGACAATAAAATGTTTAAAATATGCATAAAACGACTTAAAGAAAGTTCATTAAGCTCCAATTATAAAATACCTTCTCGCAATAAATGAGGTCTGATCCTTCTACGAAAACCTGCATATTTTGCCTATTTTCGCCTATCCCCAAGTTTGCCCGGTGGAATCCACCTCCGCCTTCCGGCGTGCCGAGAGGACTTTTTTTTCTCGAAATGTGACTTCTTTACATGAATTATGGGTAAATCGGGGGTGCTGGTCGCAAATATACTATTAGTTTTGCACCCGTATTAATACTTCGGCTGTACTAGAACACCGCGCGACAAATTTGAATTTATGACTGTACCTGGGTGGGGAATAGAACACTCGTCCGCAAGGGCGTTAGGTGTGTATTTTCTTACAGACAATGTAAGGAACATCTCCATACTATTTTTATGAACACCATACCGTAACATTCTGAGTGACACACCGCAAATTCGAATTTATGACTTAGTACTTGGGAGGGAATCGAATCCTTGTTCCCAAGGGCGTTAGGTGTGTATTTTCTTACAGACAATGTAAGGAACGTCTCCATACTATTTTTATGAACACCATACCGTAACATTCTGAGTTACACACCGCAAATTCGAATTTATGACTTAGTACCTGGGAGGGAATCGAATCCTTGTTCCCAAGGGCGATAGGTGTGACTTTTCGCACAGCCAACGTAAGGAACGTCTCTATACTATTTTTATGAACACAATACCGTAACTTTCCAGATTACACGCCGCAAATTCAAATTTATGACCTGGGACTTCGTGACTTATGGAGTTCAGGTGGTGTAATAGTCCGAATATTTCCCCTTAATTATTATATTTATAAGAATCAAAATTAATTTAATATTTTTATTATGTATATTTTAATTATCATATCAATTCTGGATTTATTCCCTTATTTCATTACATAATTATATATAAGTGTTTTAATTATTGTTTAGTGAAAATGGAAATTTTCGTTAGATTCATGGTAGGTTATATTATACAGGACATGCTTGGGAAATATTTCCGTCGACGTGTCGTCATCTTCACCACGGGTAGTCTGTCGAGTGTGGACTGAATTTCCCAGAAATAGTATTTTGTTTCCGGGTGACGCGAGGCTCCAAGACAAAGCACTTGAGTCAGTTGGGACGACACTCTATTGTTAACGTTTCTCCTGTACAGTTTTTGGCGTCGAGTTGCATTTCTTGTGAAAATGGCAAATATAATTAGAGCTTTCCCGGATCTTTCCGAATTACGACTGAGAGATCTATTCTTGGCCGCAGCAACAGTTCCTCAATCTATCCAGTGGGGACGTGATCATGGGCTTTTGAAACGTGTAGTGGTTTGTGAGAATGGTACTTGCGTGGGACGCAATGAAATGCGTTTGGAAAATAGGCCAGGGATAGATGGTTCTATTTGGCGCTGTTCAGCCGGGCGTGTCTGCAGAAAAACCTGTTCTGTAAGGAAACTTTCGTTCTTTAGTGATAGCCATCTGCCAATTTCAGAAATTATCATTTTGGCTTACTATTGGGCATATGAAATTGACAAGCAATCCTTTTTGATGCGTGAATTGGATTTAAGTAACAAAACAATCGTCGATTGGAAACAGTTTTGTCGAGATATTTGCCATGAATATTTCATTCAGCATCCCATTCAGCTGGGAGGAGTTGGCCATACAGTTGAAATAGATGAAAGCTGTTTTGTACGACGGAAATTCAATCGAGGTCGCCGAGTACGTGAACAGTGGGTATTTGGAGCATATGATGTTGAAACTAAGGAAAGTTTTATGGTTGCTGTTCAACGAAGAGATGCCCAAACATTACTGCCAATAATTCAGCAGTATATTCTTCCAGGCACTACTGTAATGTCTGATATGTGGGGGGCGTATAATGCCCTTAACAACTTAGGCTACCAGCACTTAACGGTGAATCACTCCATGAATTTTGTCGACCCTGTTACACATGCTACGACAAATCACGTAGAGGCTGTGTGGCAGAAAGCCAAGAAAGGTAACAAGCGACGTTTTGGCACACACCGTACAATGATCAGCAACTATTTGGCCGAATTTCTCTGGAGACAGCGTTTTGGGGTAAATGCATTTCACCATTTCATCGAGCATGTTCGATCAGTGTACCCTGAGGCTGCTATTGACAATTAGCATCTGTGAAAAGATGTCTCCTCGGTCGAGCCTTGTCTTAATAAACGGCCCTTTTCAGGGCCATCAAAATAAACGGCCCTTTTCAGGGCCGCCAACTGATCTGGAAAAGAGCTAGTTTGCTGGTATAGGAAACTATGGCAAAACTAATAGTATATTCGTGATCAGCCACCCTGATTTACCCGTAATCAGGGATGGCTTCGATTGCGAGGGGCAGGGCAGGGCCTGCCTGGAAATTAGGCGACAGCCTGATCATCTGGCATGGCGCGTTGCGGGCTGGTGGGCCACATACAACTCATAGAAACCTTACTTTACCTGCTCCACAACTCAAAAATTAATTATCAACTCTAAACGTTCTAAATTATTCATTTTAAAAAAGACCTTCTCCTTAATATTTCTAAATTCTACTTTATAAAATTTATTAAAAGTACAGGTACTATAAATTTGTTTATAATTAGTATTTCTTGGATAATGAGATTTATAATTATAAATGTATTTTACTTTTTAGAATAAGAAATTTTAAAAGAATTATGATTAGATTATTTTTTATGGATGAATAGAAATTGATAAAATTTAATGTAAAGTTTTACTTTTTAAATAAAAATCTTGAGTATTGGGCCGTCAATTAATTTTTAGAAGTTTTGAATAAAAAAATAGTAGATAAAAAATAGAATTTTTGGATAAGGTATAGCGTGGCAAGTTAGACCTGACCTGTCATGGCGGAGTCTCGTCTAGGAGGGGAAGTGGTGGGATCACTAGGCGCAAATGCGATTTCCCCTCTTTGGTGCAACAGCTGTTTGGAGCTGTTCGCTGCTCGTCGTGGTTATATTATGCAAGCATAAAGTATCGAATAGGAGAATTCTCAGTGACATAGCATTGGTATTGGTGGTAATGAACTGAGAGCGCGCCCACTTCACACACTCCTGACAGCAAGCTGGTTGCCGTGCTTGTCAATGAACAGAGCCGCTCAGTCGTGCTTCGCATGCCTTGACAGCATCTGTACCCTGCCAAGGTTCTGGGAATAATGACTACTTGGCAACATCTAACAAGCGCGTGACGAAGTATGTGCTGACTGGTTGACGAAGAATCCAGGCGGGGGGGGGGGGGGGGGGATGACGTAATGCACCAGGACGCACATGCGCATTGGAAGGTTCAGGTCTAACTTGTTCCGTTATAATTAATTTATTATTCACTATTATTGGTATAATTTTATATAAAAATATACGGCCTAAATAAAAAAATCACGTGATGGTAATAGAAAAACTGATAGATGGACCCTCCAAATTCAATCTGTTATATACAGAGTTGGGCAAAATACTCCCAAAATGTATTTTCGATACAAAATACTCACAAAAATGTATTTTAGATACAAAATACACTTATAAAGTTCCTGAAAATACAAAATAAGTTAGTATTTTAAAATACAATTCAAAATACAAAATACTTATAGTAAAATATGCTTCTATTCCATTCAAACTTTTCAAAATTGCATTATTATTATTATTATATATATTATCAGTGATCTGGTCGGGTGCGTGCATTAACGTAAAGGCCAAAGGGTTCAAATCCAACCGTCAGCCTCCATGAAATTGTTTTTTGGGACAGTACTTCCTGATAGGCCTTGGTCGCTTCCCTTGCCCTATTGTCATTTCGTTTCCCATCCAGCTCTGTGTTGAGGATAGCGTCAGGAGGGTCATCCAGCCGTGAAAACCACTGCCACATAGTAGCCTACCTCACCTCGACCCCGAACCCACGAAATGGGAAATATATACGGTAGAGAGATTATTATTATTGTATGACCTAAGCTATCTCGTGGAGATCTTTAGAGCTAGTACCTTCATCTACCGTGAATCAAACTACCATTAATCCACCAGATTGGTACAGTACTATTTTGTTTAAATTTGTGGCTTTCTTTTTATATACGGTATGTTGATTAATTAGGAGGCTTTTTTCATTTAATTTCATATTTATTTATCAGTGCCTTACACTGTATTTACAGTACACTGAAGGGAGTGTCTGAAAAGAGCAAAGCCCCACTTCGCATTCGGGATGCGTCAGAGCCCCCAATATATACACTGGGTTATATTTACATATGCACACAAGATGGGCTTTGCGACATCGTGGGCACGTAGCCCGTGTGCTTGGGTGTGTGTGTGTCCGAAATTTGTCTGATAACCTGTGTTACTGCAATGGCTATATTAGTGTGTGTATTTGTAATTCAGATGCCATCTCAGCATTCGCCTGGAGTATTATTGGGAAACTACGGCAAACCAATTCCAGGATGGCTGAAATGGGATTCGAACCCACCTCTTCTCGGTTTTGCCTCACGAGGCTGAGTGTATCCCGTTCCAGCCCTCATACCAGAATTACATTTCTTGCCAGAGTCGGAAATCGAACCTGGGCTTCCGTGGTGGTAGCCAAGAGCGCTAGCCACTACGCAACGTAACAAGGCGGACTTATATGTTGTTGTTGTTTGAGTCTTCAGTCTTTTGACTGGTTTGATGCAGCTCTCCATGCCTCCCTGTCCTGAGCTAATCGTTTCATCTCTACATAGCTACCACACCCTACATCCGAGGCAATCTGTTTAACATATTCTAACCTTGGTCTACCCCTACAGTTCTTGTCCTCGACCCTTCCTTCCATAACTAAGCTTGCTATTCCTGGGTGTCTTAGTATGTGTCCTACCAACCTATCTCTTCTCTTCATTAGCAGTCGCCAGAAACATCTCTCCTCTCCCACTCGTCTTAATACCTCTTTGTTTGTAACCCTATCTACCCATCTGATCTTCATCATTCTCCTGTAGCACCACATTTCAAATGCTTCAATTCTCCTCTTTTCTGCTGCACCAATAGTCCAAGTTTCACTTCCATAGAGCGCCACGCTCCAGACAAAGGCTTTCAAAAGTGACTTCCTAATACCTAAATCTATATTCGATGTCAGCAGATTCCTTTTTTGTAGAAATGCTTTTCTTGCCTGAGCCAACCTACTTTTTATATCCTCTTTGCTTCGTCCATCACTGGTTATTCTGCTTCCTAAGTAACAGAAATCTCCTACTTCCTTCAGCTTTTCACCTGCCAATTTGATCTCCATAGAGGTTTCTGATTTATTTCGGCTGCATTCCAGTATTTTTGTTTTACATTTATTAATTTTCATCATGAATTCTTTCCGTAAGACGGAGTCCATACCATTCAAAAACTCATTCAAATCCTCAGGCTTGTTGGCCAAGATGACGATGTCATCAGCAAATCTCAGAGTTGAAATTATTTCTCCTTGAATCTTCACTCCCACTTTAAATTTTTCTCTAATTTCCTTCATTGCTTGTTCAATGTAAAGATTGAAAAGTATGGGTGATAAGTTGCAGCCTTGCCTTACACCTTTCTGAATACCAGCTTCTCTCTCATGTCCTTCAACTCGAATGACTGCTGTCTGGTTTCTGTATAGATTGTATATCACCCTCCTATCCCTGTACTTTATTCCAATCGATTTCAAAATGTCAAACAATTTAGTCCAATCAACGTTATCAAAGGCCTTTTCTAAGTCTACAAAAGCCATGAACGTTCTCTTATCTTTCCTTATTCTACCTTCCAAAATCAGCCTAAGACTTAGTACAGCTTCCCTTGTTCCTACATTTCTCCTGAAACCAAACTGGTCTTCACCCAACTCCGTTTCTATCTGGCTCTCAATCCTCTTGTAAATTATTCTAGACAGGATCTTTGAAGCATGAGTAATCAAGCTGATTGTACGATAATCTTCACATCTGTCAGCTCCCACTTTCTTTGGTATAGGGATGATTTCATTCTTCTTGAAATCAGGGGGTACCTCACCTGTCTCATAAATCCTACACAGCAAGTGAAATAACCTGATCAGACCTTCCTCTCCTATGCAGCGTAGCAACTCAATCGGTATATCATCTATGCCTGGTGCTTTGTTCCTGCTTAAGTCTTCCAAAGCTCTATCAAATTCTGATCTCAATATTAAATCTCCTTTCGCATCCTCATCAATTTCCTCCTCCCTTTCCATTACATGATTCTCAATCTCCTTTCCCTTATACAAACTCTCTATGTAAGCTTTCCATCTCTCAACCTTTTCTTCCCTATCTGTTAGAGGCTTTCCATTTGTGTCCTTAATATTACAGCACTTAGTCTTCTTTTCCCCAAAAATATTCTTAATCCTTCGATAAGCTGTGTCTACTTTTCCTAATTTCAGACAATTTTCTATACCAGCACATTTCTCTTTCAACCATTCTTCTTTCGCTTCCTTGCACTTCTTGTTAACCTCATTTCTCAGACGTCTGTATTCTGCTTTCCCCTTTTCATCTCTTACATTCTTGTGCTTCCGCCTTTCATCCATCAATTCGAGTATATCCTGAGTGATCCACGGTTTTCTACCTATTCTCTCTTTCCTACCAATGTTTTCTTCTGCGGATTTTGTTATTTCATTCCTCAAAAGTGCCCATTCGTCTGCAATTGAAGTTTGTTTAGGGTTTTTCAATACAGTATATATACCGTATGTAGAGCGTAAGCTGCATGTGTACTGTTTACAGAGGATGAAACTATTGAGAGAACGCTATCTTTCAAAGATTATCTAACAAAGACTGCTGACAACCGCAAGACGCGGAATGACATTTTGTGTAAGCTTTGTGGTTCCACTTAGGGTCCAACGCTAATGCTCTCTGTTCTTCAGCTGTTGACTTCGTATAATCTGTCACTGAATACTCTGCACCAGTGTGGATAAAGAGTTAGTTGTTGTTGCGATATTGTGTTCATGTAGCCCCGTGTACTTGGGAGTGTGTGGAATTTGTCTGATGAATTGTGTTATTTTGATGGCTATATTAGTTTGTGTAGCCTATTTTTATTTCAGATGAGGATTGGGAAGGAGACGGCCATGACTAATTTAGCTCCCATCCTGGCATTTGCCTGAAGTAGAAGTGGGAAACCACTTGCAGGATAATTGAGTTGCCTCAGACCAGAATTATATTTCTTGACAGATTCAGGAATCGAAACCAGACCTCAGGAGTGACAGCCAAGAATACTAGCCACTGCACCACGACGTAGTCGGATAAATAGCTCTCGTGCCAAGATAATAGATGTACAGCTTAATAACTAAGGCCCGAAAGATCATGCAAAATCATATTTTTGCATATTTTGGTCATTTTGGCACAATGCATCACAGTTTTCTCCTTTGCCTCTTTAAGTGCATATCTAGGCTTGAGAAGGGCGTATATTTTAATTTCCTATTGTTTTGAAGCACTTTTTGCTACTTCGTTTCAGTGGTATTTTTCTATCCGAACTCCCGAGAGTCTCGTGGCTGGTTAGTCATAACCTGAACATTTCCTTGTTAATGATAAAGTTGCTTTCACCTCCCTTAAATCAACCCGAGTATTTGTATCATCTGCTAATTAGTAGTTTGCACTGCCTGTAAGGAAAAGCCGGATTCTCCAACAACTGAAATACCTTTGTTCCTTTCACTTTAACACCAGTTCACAATAGGGGTTCAGGTTATGAATGACCAGGAATTTCCATAAATATTACCTGGACCTATTATCTCAAATTCCTTAGTTCCAACCTTCAGTGAAATACCAAGCTGCTTACCATCAACCACAGAAAGCAAGGAGTTATGACTCCAATTAAAGCTAGCATCATTGTTACGCTGCGACATTTAGTGAAAACATTTGGAAGAGAATTTTTTTCTACCGACGATAGTGTCCTTTATTGTAAAATTTGTGAAACAAATGTAGGGAGTTTCTAGAAAGTTTTCAGTGGCTCTACATTTGGAAACTGCCAAACATAAGTGAAATGTCGTTAAAAAAGAAAAGAAAACCCACATCAATTCAACCCTTGTTAGCAAGCAGAAAATTCGAGTCTATCGCAGGATAATACTGAAATCATCATCATCATATATATTATTTCAGTAGTATGCATCCCTCCTGCGGCGCTCACAAGAGACCGATCGTGAAAAATGAGCATTCAAATGGAAGAGAATATACATTACCAGTGACTCATTGCACTCTAATTTCGTAAATATCTATAATTTCTTTAAAAAATGACTTAAAAAACTGTACGAAGTGTGCGATTTGCAGTTACTGTTGCTGCAGGAAGATACGCTCCATAATTGGTGTCCACTTCACATTTTGGCCGCTGTGACGCCTTTTTTATGTCATTTTAAAATTCTGAGGTCTTTCCTTTATCATTTTGCATCGATTTCAGAAACAGTAAATCAAAGGAATGTGTATGCTTTCAGAATCAGTAGGCTAAATCAATGGATTGGGTACTTAAATCGTATAACCGGCGAGTGTTACTGCTAAGCTTTCAAGCAGTGGACTCAGCACAAACATGATTTAAGCTCATCCGTCTAAACAATGGATTTATTATATTCCAGGTTTGTTAATATGCCACGATACAGGATTTTCTTCTGCATTCTAAGTTAATTCCATAAATATCGATTTTTGTAATAATTGTGCTTTTTGCAAAATACTGTTGCTCTAACATGCTGCAATTCTGAGTTGTCGTCTAAAACCTTAAAACATTGAACGTTAATTCTCTAACAGTTTTTCTTCTATCTGATTTTCAGAATCAGTAAATCAATGGATTGGGTACAGGTTTTTCTTCTGCATTCTAATTCCATAAATATTGATTTTTGTAAGAAGTGTAATTTTTACAAATACTGTTGCTGTATCATGCTAGATTTGTCGCCTACAACCTTAAAACTATCATCATCATCATCATCATCATCATCATCATCATATAGGCCTCATAAATTAGCAGTGAAGAATTGCATTCAAATTTCATAAATATCAATTTTTGAAAAAAGTGTGCGATTTGCAAATACTGATGCTCTAAAATGCGACAATTATGAGTTCAAGATTAATTGGAGGATTATCCATTTCGCAAGGTCCGTATTGACGTGTACAATGACAATTTTAATGGGTTAAGGGGTCTCCGCCCAATCAATACAAGATTGATTGGGCGGAGACCCCTTAACCCATTAAAATTATGAGTTGTCGTCTAAACCCTTGAATCTATTAATCGTTAATTATTTTACAGGTTTTTCTTCTGCATTTTAATTTCATAAATATCGATCATTTCACATGGTTTTCAGAAACAGTAAATCAATAGATTGAGTACTCAAATCGTATAATTTCATAAATATCGAATAACCGATGAGTGTTATGATGATCCAATTTTCAGTGATTGCCTTCTTAAGTTACGGAACGTACAACTTGCAATTCTGACTGAAATGTATCGAATAACCGGTGAGTGTTACGGCTAAGCTCTCAATCAATGGACTAAGCACAGAAATGGAATCAACAGTGACGAATCGCATTTAATTTCATAAATATCTAAGAAACCAGCCACAGCACGCTCTCATGCTGACGCTCCACTCGGGAAAGCGAAAGCTCCCCTGTAGGTAACGTGCAAAGGAGTTTAGCGTTGAGCGCTACACACAGGACAAGGAAAGCACCCCTGTAGGTAATATGCAAAGGAGTTTAGCGCTGATCGTTGCACTTAGGAACAAGGAAGCCTCATTGTAAGCGGGGCGTGAAGAAGTTTTCCAACGAGGGCTGTCCTGATAAGGGAGAAGGAGGCTTCTCAGCCAACAAGATAAAGCAGGAAATCTTGACCAAGATGCTTTCATAAATATCGAATAACTGGTTAGTGTTATGATGATAGAATTTTCAGTAATTGCCTTCTTAAGTTAGAGAACGTACAGCTTGGAATTCTAACTGAAACGAAAATGGTGTTCTATAATCATTTGGTTGAAATAATAACATAACAACCTTTCTTCTTAAGTCACTCATTATAAACCTATTGGGGAAAGAATGAGTTATGAACATGCGAGATTTCTGGCACGGGTCCGCTAGTTATTTTAATACCTAGTACGTTTCAGTCCCTTTTGCAAGTTAATATCAATTATTTTTATTCAGCATTCACTGTGTAAATATAGTAAAATTATTTTAATTTTTAAAATCAATGACTATTACAATTTTATACCAGTTATACTTAAAAATTAACATAATAAAATAATTATTGATGGACAACACTGCTTTAAGCTCCATAAACTAATATTTCCTACTATTTAGAACTGTTTCTTAGTTGAGATATTTCAAAAAAGGTGTAGTTATATGTCCGTCTGTTCGGGAGATATGGAACTGCGACCATAATCAGTGGTATTTCCAGATCCTTTTAATTAGGCTGATTGAACTGCGCCCATAGTCAAGTCGGCTGTTAGCCCAAGGTCGGTTTAAGGGGAAGTGACGGACTGTCTCCCACCACTAGCTTCTGCACTGCTGAGAATAAGAGGTAGTCCCCCGTCCCGATAAGCAGCTCTACTACAGGCCTCCGGGGGTGGCAGCTAATCATACTAACCAGTACACCACAGAGGCGAATAATATTAATATTAATGATAATAATAATAATAATAATAATAATAATGAAAATCCACAGCCTTTTCCAGTCATTGGACCGAGTCAGGGTTGGAATGAATGAAGCCCCCATCTAGCGGCGAGGATAGGCATTGTGCCGGCTTCCGAAGCCTGTCGCACTCCTCTGGGACAATGATTAATGAATGACAGATGAAATGAAATGATAATAGAGAGTGTTGCTGGAATGAAAGATGACAGGGAAAACCGGAGTACCCGGAGAAAAACCTGTCCCGCCTCCGCTTTGCCCAGGACAAATCTCACATTGAGTGACAAGGATTTGAAGCACGGAACCCAGCGGCGAGGGGCCGGCGCGCTGCTACCTAAGCCACGGAGGCTACACTAATAATAATAATAATAGTAATACAACTCTCTCTAATCCACCATAAATAACTACCCCTCTACTGTAGATTTGTTATACAATAAAAAAAATATAATAATCCTCTAAATGGTAAGATTACCTCAAACTAGATTATTAAACATTTGCAATAACAAAACTATTTTTAAAATATGGTTAGCTTGTCGAAAGCATCCCAATGCACCAGTTAATGCTAATATTGCTAGAACAAAAATTAAATATTAGTCTATTTTGAAAACTGTACCAGTTTTATGTATCCCAGGCCAACACTAATCTCTTGTCCGCAATCTGGACAGGGCTTATTTAGTTGTTCGCAATCTGGACGGTTATTGACTTGTTCGCAATCAAGACACAACCGATTTGAAATGAGTCACTTCAAATTCACACCACTCGACACAACATAATTCGGTAGAGGGGTGGAGGGAGGGAACCTACCTGACCGCTCTCAATGGGCACAGTTCCACTCCCACTTTTCGAAGGCTGATGCTAATGACCAGGGTCATTAGTGAAGCTTGGGCGCAGTTCCATACAACCCGTCTGTTCATATTTTCTTTATATTCAAAATAGAAACACTAAAGATTGTAGCGCTGTCAGGCAAACCGTGAGGTATATCATTCAGACTACTCTCTGAAATCCCAAAATGGTGATGTAAGAAATGTAGGGACACTACAGTCAATTGACTCCACATGTTTAAATTGTACATTCGGTTATAAATTCTTCTTTGTATGTAATACCGTATGCCTCAAAAAAAAAATTGGGTCATTATCATTATTCCTAACTCTGGCAGAATTAGGGATAGATAAAAATACCAGACAACTGGTTGAACAAACACTAACAAATACAACCTCAAGAGTTACATTTCTAAACGACATTTCAGAACCATTCCAAATCAAAACCGGAGTTAGACAAGGTGATGGGCTTTCACCACTTCTATTTAATTTGATATTAAACAAAATCATGAAGGAATGGGAACTTAAATTATGCGGAAGAAACATTGAAGGGGTCCATTTGGGGCAAGGAAAAGGAAGATTTGAGGTGAAATGTCTTGCCTTTGCTGATGACATAGCAATCATTTCAGAAAACAGATTTCAAGCACAAATAATGGTTGAAACCCTACATGAAATAGCAATAAAAACTGGTCTTCAGATTTCGTATGAAAAAACCAAATATATTGAACACAGACACAATGGAGAAAAATATCTAACAACTCAACATGGACAGATTCAAAGAGTTGATAAATTTAAATATTTGGGTGAATGGATCCAGTCAAATGGACTTGATAACACATCCTGCAAGGAGAGATTCAGAAAGATGGAAAATGCCTATAAACTCACCCAACATAGATACAACAAACGATCAATTTCATTCCAGGCAAAAATCAGGCACTACACAACTGTAATTAAACCAGAGGTATTATACGGATCAGAATGTTTAACGTTGAACAAAAGAGGTGAACAAGAGGAACTGGAAAAGAAAGAAAGGAAAATACTTAGAAAAATTTTGGGTCCCCAAAAGAATAAAGATATTTGGATGAAGAGAAAAAATGAAGACCTGTACCGAAATGTAGAAAAAATTACAGACTCAATTAAAAGACGGAGACTACAATTTTATGGTCACCTTCATAGAATGGATAGCAGCAGGCTAACTAAGAAAATTTTTGATTACATCTCCAAATTAAAAAACACCACTAGATGGCTGGAAGAGATACGGTGTGATCTGCAAAAACTGAAGATCACAAACAACATCATTTCTAATAGGGTGGAATTCCGGCGACTGATCTCTACTGCAGATTTTTCGATTCTGCAAGTTCCACATCAACCACGGAGAGTGTTATCAGCGGAACAGAGGCAGGCCATCAGCCAACGTATGAAGAAGTTTTGGGAAGAAAAGAAAAAACGAAACAATGTACCGTAGTCTTAGGTTCAAAGCGGTCTATAATTGGCCAAATTCTAAATATATATATCATTATTACCACCAACCAACAACGGTAGCTGGGGCCCAGTTATCTGTGGTCTCAGTAGACGTGGGTTCGAACCTCACCGCCGGCCGTCCATGAAATAGCTTTCGTGGTTTCCCATTTTCAACTACAGACAAATGCTGGGACGGCACCTTCGAATGTGCCACGGCCGCTTCCTTCCAAGTCCGTGCATAGTTTCATTCGCCTTCATTCATACCATCTCTCATTAACTCCTCACACGAGGTTGGCGACAGGAAGGGCATCCGCTTGTATAAACTATCCACCATAAGGATGCGAAAAAATATATCATCTCTTTTCTGTCCCAGTTGAAACGGGAATAATACGCATTATAGTTATTATTACCGTATTATTATTATTATCATCTTATCACTACCGACAGCGATAGCTACACTCGCTAACGCGCAGCGCTAGGCCATGGGGCCAAGCTCCATGCGGACTTGGTAGACGTGGGGTTGAACCCCTTGAAATGGTTTTCAGTGGTTTCCCCACTTTCAACTCTAGGCAAATGCTGGGACGGTACCTTCTGACAGGCCACGGCCGCTTCCTTCCACATCCTTGCTCAGCTTCATTCATCTAGATCTCTCATTAACTCCTCTCATGTTGGTGTCAGGAAGGGCATCCGGTCGTAAAAACATCCACTAAGCGTTTCATCGCATCTCATCCCCGATCCCGTTAAATCGGTAAACGTAGAGGGCGTGGTGGAGCAGCAGTCAAGCTATTGGCCTCTCACCGCTGGGTCCGTGGTTCAAATCCCGGTCACTCCATGTGAGATTTGTGCTGGACAAAGCGGAGGCAGACAGGTTTTTCTCTGGGTACTCCGGTTTTCACTGTCACAAATTTCATTCCAGCAACACTCTCCACTACCATTTCATTTCATCTGTCATTCATTTAATCATTGCCCCAGGGGAGTGCGACAGGCTTCGGCAGCCGGCACAGTTCATATCCTCGGCGCTAGATGGGGGCTTCATTCATTCCATTCCTGACCCGGTCGGTCGACTGGAAGCAGGCAATGGATTTTTCACTAGTTAACAGGTTCAGACAACCTCTTGCGTTTGGGAATTTCATACTAGGTAACTTGAGGCTAAAAGCTTTCCAAGATTAACCACACTGATAACAGAACATCTGAGAAACATCCTTCGGAGATTTTGTTCTAAATGCATCCTAAATAAATAGCATTGCACATGGTTTTACCAGGTTGCTTTATTACTGGCAAAGTTGTATTGATCTCAAACTTAATGTCTATGTATTTTCGATACAGATACAAAGTACATGCTCCAAAATGTATTTTCGATACAAAATAAAAGATACAAAAGTATCGAAAATACGTATTTTAAATACATGTATTTTGGATACTGCCCAACTCTGTAGACTATATATATATACAGGGTGATTCTTATTAACATTTAAAACCCTCTGTAGCGACGTAGATGGCATTAAGACGAGTAATTTGATATAGGACACTTAGGGTCGCAAGTGTCCGGAAATACCTTAAAAGTGAACCACGATAATTATAACTTTATTGTATGTTTTAACATAAATATTCATAAATATATGTGGGATTCAGTTAGTGAACAGGGCATGCTGGCTTTGCTGACTGAACAGAGCGCATGCGTGGGTCAAGGCACTCCAGACGCAGATACCATTCACTTCGCTTGTTAACACAGAACACCTATTGTTTACAGCGGATTTTGAGCGCATGCGAAGGTATCCTTTCCTAATTGGTCACACAACTGTTTCTTGAGCTCTGATTGGTGGGAGAAACTGCTCCATAATGAAAAATAGTGTTATAATGAGCCTCATTATGATACAGTTTTCTGACACATAATAGTTAGGGTCGAACATAAAAATATTTATGACATTGTAGGGTATCGCAATCTCTATTCATATTATATATTTATTTATATATATATATAAATGCATATTATAATATAATTGAATATACTATATATATATATATATATATATATATAACAACCTATATAGTTTATTTATTTTTAATAATAGATTAAAGAATTTAATTAAAATACCCATTTATTATAAATCGACCAAAATATTGAAGTATATAGGATAAAATACACTAATGAAAAAAATATTTGACCTTAAATAAAGTTTTGTTAAGGTTCTTATATTATATGATTGAATATATATGTGGTAGCTTATTGGGGTACCGCGGGCAAGATTTTTTATGACTTTTATCTTTATGATGTATTTTTGTACCGTGACTTGAAGTGTTTTTATTAAAGTTTAGGAAAAACATTACAGCGAAAAAATACTTTAATTGTTTAAGTTTTGTATTGAAAATATGTAAATTGGGGGGAAATTTATAGAGCTTTTATGGCAGATTTGGTTTATTAATTTTATTTATTAACTGTCTTATAGTTTAAAGATTAATTTGATGTATCAGGATTTTTTTTTCAATCTTGAGGATATAAATTTAATTCGATATTTTTGAGCCAAAGTTGATTATTGGTGGTGTGATTGGCAGGTCAGAAAATTTTTGCAGTCGTTGACGGCGTGAGTTGATTCAGTGTTGATTTGAAATACTTTAGGAGAAGACATTTTTTTTAAAAAAAATTCAGTTCCCCCCTTTAAATTTCCTCCACGTCCCGGAAGATGGGGTGGCAAAAAAACTTTTCTTTAATAATTATAAATTTTATTCTAAGAAATATTAATTAAAAATAAATCCATAGTACCTGCACTTTTAATAAATTTTATAATCCCTATATCCCTATATATATTATAATTGTGAAAATCTGTGTGTCCGCGTGTGTGTGTGTGTGTGTGTGAGTGTGTGTTAGTTTGTTACCTCTTGACACTAAAACGGCTGGACGGATTTGGATGAAATTTGAAATGGAGACAGCTTATACCATGGGATAACATATAGGCTGCCTTTCGTCCGGAAATAAATCATTGTTCCCGTGGAATGGGCAACATAACTGAAAAGTCACCAAAAATACTCAACCAGGGCAAAATATCGAAGTTGTCGCATAAAGACCGGACAAAGCTCATTTTACTCCCCTCGATGCAAGAAACTACATTTTAAGGCTCTAAAACCAACAGTTTCAAAGATATTCGCAGAAAACTATCTTCGCTCTGATTGATGAACTAATCGCAAGTCCGTTTCCATGGCAACACTACCTCAAGGTATGACATCCGATTTTCTATATATCCCTCTAGGAGGCAATGCCAATTCATTTATTATCTTTTTCAAGATATATATAAACACAATAAGAACAGTGTAGCGCGCCTGCCTCCCGTCCGGAGGCCCCGGGTTCGATTCCCGGCTCCGTCAGAGATTTTAGACACTGACGTGATGGCTGCAACGGGCTGAACTCAGATTCGTGAGGACAATTGAGTAGCTGTGAGGCAGCGCGCCGGTCACGAAGAACAAGATTAACGGCTGAGGGGACACTATGCACTGACCACGCGTCACCACAATATCTGCAGGCCAAATGGCTGGGAAGCGGTCGCATGATAGGCCTAGGCCCTTCATGGGCTGTAGTGCCAGGGGTAAAAAATATTAGGGGAAGCGCCTTCTAATACCACCTTTAATTTTTAAACACTACAGTAGCGGCTATTAAATAAAGGTAGCGATATAGCTACGTTCAATTTCATAAACACTGGGCTCACAAATCCCGTATAGTTAAGTACAAATATAGGTCTGGTCATAATTTCAATAGCAACGACGCTCTGAGGCGGCTATTGCCGTTTCCTTAACACTTAAGGCATCCCGCCGTCATATACCTCAATGTGCACTTACCAAATTGTGAACCAGTCTATTTTACTGAAAAGAATTTCTACTAGCGAGTATCCACTCCGGCAAAAACCACACTCACTACATTTTCCAAAATTTACACAAGACATGATGTTTAAAGCACTCTTCTGTGTGTTGAGGTACAGAGACACACCACATGGAAAGATACAATAAAATGTTGGCAAATCTGAGTTCAAGGAACTGCTGTCCAGAATAGGCTTTCGGTACAGGTTATGCGGCCCATGTTCGTAACATGGAATGTTTTCCTTTGACAATGCATCTACACCATGTGCGAGGACAACGCATTTCAAAGATCTCTAAAAACACAATAATCAGGAAATTGGAGAACAATTTAAAGTCGGAGTGAAGATTCAAGGAGAAATAATTTCATCTCTGAGATTTGCTGATGACATCGTCATCTTGGCCAATACGCCAGAAGATTTGAACGAGTTTTTGAATGGTATGGACTCCGTCTTGACGAATGAATTCATGATGAAAATCAATAAATGTAAAACAAAATTATTGGAATGCAGCCGAAATAAATCAGAAACCTCTATGGACATCAAATTGGTAGGTGAAACGCTGCGGGAAGTAGGAGACTTCTGTTACCGGTACTTTGGAAGCAAAATAACCAGTAATGGACGAAGCAATGAGGATATAAAAAGCAGGTTGGCTCAGGCAAGGAAAGCATTTCTACACAAAAAGGAATCTCTTGACATCGAATATACATTTAGGTATTAGGATGTCATTTTTGAAAGCTTTTGAGTCACTATAAGGAAGTGAAACTTGGACTAATGGTGCTGCAGTAAAGAGGAGAATAGAAGCGTTTGAAATGTGGTGTTACGGGAGAATGATGAAGATCAGATGGTTAGATAGGGTATCAAATGAAGAGCTATTAAGACGAGTGGGAGAGGAGAGATGTTTCTGGCGACTGCTAATGAAGAGAAGAGATAGGTTGGTACGACACCTATTAAGACACCCAGGAATAGCAAGCTTAGTTATGGATGGGAGGGTCAAGGACAAGAACTGTAGGGGTAGACCAGAGTTATACAGATTGCCTCGGGTGTAGGGTGTGGTAGCTATGTAGTGATGAAACGATTAGCTCAGGAGAGCGAGGCATGGAGGGCTGCATCCAACTAGTCAAAAAACTGAAGACTCAAACAACAACAACAACAATCAGGAATTTTAATTACTTAGAGAGGCATGTGAGGCAAAAGGGTTGTTGAAGAATTTCAATCCCTGGGATGTAACACTGGAAGTGACTGCATAATGTACATCAGCGACCAAGGTGAGAGATATTTTACTATAGATCTATTAATAGCGACATGTTGACGTTCAAATCATCAATAAATGTGGCAAAATTATACCCAGAATAGCTTAAGGAAAAATACTTTTAATTCCCCATATTCAGATAGATTTGCCATTCCAGGTGTACGTTTAGACAAAACAATTTTTTCCCATGGGCAACTGTATGTGGCGTGCTGGCGAGTATCCGGACAACAAAATCGTTATGTCTCAGCAGAAGATGGCAAAACCAAAACTAAAATTTTCAAATGTGTTCACAACTCTATAAAATTTCCACTTTGCTGCTCATATCTATATACTGTATGTATCACAATTCTCAGAATTTGAATCTACCCACCTGTAGCCACGATTGCTGTAATAGAATAAACCAATCATGAGCAATAATGCATCGTCCCCATTGTCTTGATCGCGAGCGAAGCCGCGGGTACCTGCTAGTATATATATATATACACCGTATATTATAAAATTTATTTATATATTTAGATAATATAAATATATATATATATATATATATATATATATATATATATACATAACTATAATAATTTATATTATTAAATCACTAATCTACTCAACTTTATTTATTATGTTTGTCGTTTGAGCCCACCATATAGTTACAGTTGGAATAGACGTAGATACACGTGCTTATTTCACCTCAGCTACTGTGCCAACTGGGATTAAAATTTTCAGATGACTAGCTACTCTTCATGGAACACAATTTAAGTATAGTCCTTCTTTACTATGAGCCTTAGGTTTTGTTTTCCTGTTTGCCATCCGAGGATTAACAGGAGTAGTTTTAGCAAATTCATCAACTGATATTATTTTACATGACACCTACTATGTAGTTGCCCATTTCCATTATGTTCTATCTATGGGGGCTGTATTTGCTATTATAGCTGGATTTGTTCAATGATACCCATTATTTACAGGACTATCCTTAAACCCTAAATGATTAAAGATTCAATTCACAATTATATTTATAGGTGTAAATCTAACATTTTTCCGTCAACATTTTTTTAGCATTAGCAGGTATACCACGACGATACTCTGATTATCCAGACGTTTATACTTCATGAAATGTTATTTCCACCTTAGGATAAACTATTTCATTCATTGGAATTATTTTACTTATTTTTATCATCTGAGAAAGTATAATCTCCAACCGTCCTGTTTTATTCTCCTTAAATATAGTACGTTCATTAGAATGATATCAAAATTTACCTCCCGCTGAACATAGTTATTAAGAATTACCTATATTAACTAATTTATAATATGGCAGATAAGTGCAGTAGATTTAAGCTCTACACATAAAGAAATAAACTTTTATTAGAAAATGGCAACATGATCAGATTTAAATTTACAAAATAGTACATCTCCTTTAATAGAACAACTTATCTTCTTCCATGATCATACCTTATTAATTCAATTAATAATTACTGTTCTTGTCTCTTTATATTAACATTATTAGCCTACTTTTCACATTTTGCAAAAATGAGGAAAAAGTAGACTTATGAGATCGGGCA
Organism: Meconema thalassinum; assembly: GCA_946902985.2. NCBI lineage: Eukaryota > Metazoa > Arthropoda > Insecta > Orthoptera > Tettigoniidae > Meconema > Meconema thalassinum. The sequence continues at coordinate 88,719,401 of OX336388.2, forward strand.
AATGTGTGTATGTCTGTCTGTCTGTCCTTCTGTCTGTCTGTCTGTCTGTCCTTCTGTCTGTCTGGCTGTGTGTGTGTCCCCCCCCCCCAATCAACTCCTAAACGGCTGCAGCAATCGAAACAAAATTTGGTATGAGTAAAGATCTATACCTGAATATCTCACGGCCATATTTGAAAATGATGTCAGTGCTACCAACTGCTGAAAAATCGCAATTCAAATTTGAGCTCCATGTTGGATATCTTGGAAGGTATGAATGGGAGCTATTTCAAAATTGGCACACGTATAGATAATAATATTGCAGTTTAATTTCCAGGAGACCATACATGGCAGTGTTGCCAAAATGATTATAAGCCTGCTGATAGGTCCAAATTTTAAATGCATATAACTTCTACACTATCAATTGGATTTCAACCAAATTTTGTATGTGCTATGTGTACATAAGCAAATATGACTGAGCGTATTCTTAAGAGCCACCAGGGCTGCCAACTGTTAATAAATGCTCTCAATTTTGTTTTATCCAAATACCCATATATCAGAAAGTATGCAAGCCGACAGCTTTAAACTATGCACACATATAGTACCCGACATTCTATATTAATTTCGAGTAACTTATATACGTCAGTGATGCCAACATGATTCTAAGCCTGCTGATAGGTCCAATTTTAAAATGCATGTAACTTCTATACTAACTAATGGATTTCATTCAAAATTGACACAACAGTATATCAAAATATTTCAGATTATTTCTGACCAATACATATATGTCATTGTTGCCAACATGATTTTACGTGCGCTTTTAGAGCCAATGTTTAACTTTATGTAACGTCCATGCTATCCATTGGACTTCAACCAAATTTTGTATTCTGTACCTTAAGAGATGGAACTAAGAATATATTCAGTCACCAGGGCTGCCAACTGTAGTTCTCTATTAGGCTGCATTATGCCAGGTATACAGTATTTCGAACTAATTAGAAATTTCGATATTACCAACATAATTTCGTCATTATTCTAGATAGATCCATATAGGTTAATCATTGGCATGAAACTTAAATTTTAAGACAAGTAGGCTCTTTAGTTCTTCACGGAACTTCTTGTTTTTTAATAAATACACTCATCGATATTTATTAGGTCAAACAATTGAAGTAATTTGAACAATTTTATCAGCTAGGCCTATTACCCTTATTTTTATTGCTCTACCATCTTTACGTCTTCTTTATTTACTGGACGAATCTATAGATCCTATTATTACTGTAAAAACTGTAGGACATCAATGATACTGAAGTTATGAATATACTGACTTCGTTAACCCTCATGAATTTGATTCCTATATAATTCCTTATAATGAAATATCCAATAATGGATTTCGATTATTAGATGTTGATAACCGTACAGTTTTACCCTTAAATACACAAGTTCGAATATTAGTAACAGCCGCAAACGTTTTACACTCATGAACAGTTCCTGCAATAGGAGTAAAGATGCCACACCTGGCCGATTAAACCAAACAAGCTTCTTTGTTAACCGACCTGGTTTATACTACGGACAATGTTCAGAAATCTGTGGAACTAATTTACCTTTATTAGTAAGTTTATTTAATATTTATGGATTTTATGGGAGATTATAATTATATTGGTCATTTAAATAAGAATTTCGTCCCGCGGTGTAGCCGCGCTCGTCTAACGTGCACCATGGCCGCGAGGGCAGCTGCAGTAAGTACGGATATCGTAGGTTCGAATCCCGGTGCTGACAGCGGTTATCCTGAGTGTGGTTTTCCCCCGATTTTTTCCACACTCCCTACAGGAAATTGCCGGGATAGTGTCTTACTTCAAGTCCCGGAGCATATACCCCATCCCTGTCCCTGATACATTTACACACATTACCACAGTCATCACAACAATAGCCTACAGGTTGCCAGAAAATGTCAGCACACACCCAACTATACGGGGCTGATGACCAAGATGTATTCACCCCCTCAAATGAATTAACAACATCTCTACAAGTATTTCCATTTCTCAATGAGATATTATTACACATAAAAGTTTCATGTATTTTGATCCAGAAGTTTTCGTGTAATACAATATGCACAAAAGACAACAAAGAAAAACATTTCCTTAAAAAATGAAGTTAATTTTTGACTGAAATTGTAAATCTAGAATATTCCTGTTCCCCTGACAGGAACAAAATAAACTCGAATCTATCTGTGCTACCATCATGCAGACTGCGTATCTCTCAACAAGAGAAAACATTTACAGAAGTCTCAGCAAAAGTGGGCATGTCCTCTCACGGTGTATCATGTTGATTTATGTGTTATACGATAGGCTACTCATCTTTATGTTGATTCAGTTTTTTTTTTCAACAAGATCATGTGCTTTATATTGCAATTAGCCCTGAACGCCTAAAGTATCATTTTCGAAGATTATTGTCACCTACCAAGTCCATCTTACCTTTCAAATAATGCTACATGCAGCGGGAAAAAGGTTTAACTTACACTAGGCTACACATGAGACAATTTTCACTCATTCGTAACTGGAAGATAACCATAATTCGGGGAATTGCTCGACATACCGTATATTAATGTTATATGAAATAACTCGGCAGACAGCGATCTCATGCTCAAGCAGTTAATAACGATCACACAAATAGTGTTAATGTACCCATAGCATTTTCTAAGTCCTTATTAAAACGAGTTATTTTAATTAAAACTAGATTCATTTACATATAACTTCTCTCCCGCTAAGAAGAGAAAAAAGGCTAATATTGTCCCGCTAGGTGGGATTCACAATTGTTGGGCGCTAGCCTCAATTTCAAATAAGCTACTGTATGTTTCAATTTTATTTGCTCGGGCAGTGGTTTTTTCGAACGTCACCATCATTCATTTCATCATAATTATAAATAATTAAATATTAATGTAATTTTTCAAGTGCTCGTACTGCAGCTCGTTCACCAAGATTTTACTCGTAATACACGTTAACGTGGGCAACCCATGGTTTAACCCATAGACGTTCCCTTTATCTTTCCGTTTCATTTATATACCGGTATTGCCACCACAGAATGTCAACTACCGTAATACGGTAAAGTGAACAAGGAACAGTCCTTCATCCATTTTGCTGAACTATGATAAAATATTTGATGCAGTGTAATGGTGTGATGATTGCTTTGTACAACTTTTATATAAAAATAGTATTGAGACGTTCTTTACATTGTCTGTGAGGAAAGACACACCTAACGCCCTTGGGGACGAGGGTTCGATTCCCCTGCCAGGCACTAAGTCAAAAATTCGAGTTTGGCGGCGTGTAACCCGGAAAGCTACGGTATTGTGTTCATAAAAATATTATGGAGACGTATCTTACATTGGCTGTGCAAAAGCGTCACTCCTAACGCCCTTGGGGCGAGGGTTCGTTTCCCTCCCAGGTACTAAGTCATAAATTCGAATTTGCGGTGTGTAACCCGTAATGTTAAAAGGTATGGTGTTCTTAAAAATAGTATGGAGACGTTCCTACATTGCCTGTGAGAAAATACACACCTAACTTAATTGAACCAATGACTTCTGCAGAGTTCTGCAGAGCTAAGAGAGTGCTTTGAGATTGTGTTGCTATCGCGCATCTGTGTTAGCAACGCGACGCGCATGTCACTTGTGCGCTACGCGCGCATGCGCAGCCAGGGGAATGTCATTTGTTTGCAGCGCGCGCATGCGCACTTCGTATTTTTACGGACTTGCAATTTAAGTACAATACTAGTTGAAACCCGTCAAAACATGACGGTCAATAGAAAAATATTTACTGAAGAATTTTCTTATATAGGCCTACTGTACATTCTTTGTACGATTATTTTTTGACTCTATTGAAACTATAAGGGCGTCAAAAGATTGCACTCTCAACATTGCAAAATACTGCTGGCCATGACTGAAAGATTGTTGGGGCAAATTGAGGCCTATACGTTTAAGAGTTTCCCCTTGACCTTTATTGATTGTGATAAAGTATGCCAAATGAATTGGAAAATATTGCCTCTTAAAAGAAAATGATAGTGTTTTATCGGATGGTGTTAAATCAAGTCGAAGGTTGTGGTGTTTGAAGCCATATTTTCAGTGTTGCCTTAGTAAACAAGAGTTTAGTGCTTTTCAGTCGGTCAACACGATTGTACCCAAAAGAGATGGGTTATGCCCTAATCCTGAAATAAATTACATGATATTAATAAAACACTAGGATGACCAGTTTCGATCGTCAAGCGATCATCATCAGATCCAATACACTTAGGCTATAAAATCTATGTTTGAAATACAGGTGAAAATATCTACAATATGTACAATTATTTAGTTGCAGTGTTGGTACTGCAACTGTCAGTGTATGCTAAATGCAGTATATATGTTAGGTGAAATGCTAAATGGTGATGGCTATCCGAAGATTGTAATTTAGAGAGATTATATGCTTGTAAACTATGGTTAAACTATAAAATTTTAGGCTAACTACTTATCTGATTGTCTTCCGTACTACAGCTATTCGCAGTTTCCGTGCTCAGTTGAACTCGCTGTGCGGTCGACTGCGGTGGTTATCTTAACGACTGGTTTTTCCCTGCCTTCCCCCCCTGTCCCTACGTGCTGTGGGGAGTGATCGCGATGTGTTTATGTGAGGTGTTGCCAACCTAGATAAGCATTTCACCTAACATATATACTGCATTTAGCATACACTGACAGTTGCAGTACCAACACTGCAACTAAATAATTGTACATATTGTAAATATTTTCACCTGTATTTCAAACATAGATTTTATAGCCTAAGTGTATTGGATCTGATGATGATCGCTTGACGATCGAAACTGGTCATCCTAGTGTTTTATTAATATCATGTAATTTATTTCAGGATTAGGGCATAACCCATCTCTTTTGGGTACAATCGTGTTGACCGACTGAAAAGCACTAAACTCTTGTTTACTAAGGCAACACTGAAAATATGGCTTCAAACACCACAATGTTCACGGCTAGTCAGGCAAATCGTGAAGCCAAGAAATTCAAATCACTCAGGCTTAAACTCATGAATTTAGACAAGTCAATTTGGTTCAACAAAAAATGTATAGAACTAAACCTCACCCCTAAATACGTACCAATTAAAACCGTACCGAACACACCAGCCTCGATCATTTCAACTAAACAAGCCAAAGCGCTTTGGATAAAAAACGAATTAAGATTTGCATACATAAGAAAGCAAAAAATTAACCAACAATTATACGACATTCAATTGCAACTAAGTAATTTCTGGCACGCAGCTCAATGGAACAGCTTCACCGAACACCTACATGACACCATCAAAATCAGAGCAACGAGGAAGCATGAAACGCTAGAAAATAAATTAAGAAAACTAGGAGAAACACAGAACCATCAATCTAACGAACAACACACGAATAACAATGAATTCAATTTCCACAGCAGAGTAAACAACAGAACGAACGTAACCTTTTCTCAAGGTGAAATGAATATGTTAGACAAAGGTTTGAAATACAACTGCACAGACGCACACACGAACCACAATATAAAACAGTTAATCACAGATATTGAGATAGCCAGTCACAAGCTCCCAGCAGAAGACAGGGAATTAACCAAAAATCTCGCCACCAACGAAGCCAAAAAAATCCTCAAACGAGAGGGCGACAGCAATAACATTCAGAACAACAAACAAATCAAAGAAATAAAGTCGTTGAAACAAAAAATAAAAGAACATGACTTAATCATCACAAAAGCAGATAAGGGAAACACTACAGTAATTTTGAACAAAACAGAATACATTGAAAAAACAGTCGAATTCCTAAACAACAACGAAATCAAGGAATTAACAAAAGACCCCACCAACAAATTCCAAAAAACAAATAAAAAGTGCGCTAAAAGAAACAGAATACATACTGACCAAAGCCGAAAAATCAAAACTAATAAACATGAACCCGAAAATACCGTCATTGAGGGGACAACCAAAAATACACAAAAAGGAATGCCCAATGAGACCAATAGTCAATTGTAGGAATGCCCCTAATTACAAAATCAGCAAAGAGTTACTAAAAATCTTAAAATGCCGTCTTTCCAACGACAAAAACAACTCTGTAAAGAACACAACAGAACTAGTAACAGCATTGAACACCCTACAAATGAAACCTAGCTTCAGGCTAGTATCCTTCGACGTAACTAACATGTACACCAATATTCCGATTATTGAAGCAATCAACACTATCGAAAACAACTTAAAATCCAACAATTCGGTAAAAGAAATTGAAGAGATTGTGAGATTACTGAGGGTCGTTCTCACCCAAAACGTGTTTCAATTCGACAATAAAATATACACACAGAGAGAAGGCCTAGCAATGGGATCGCCACTAAGTGGGTTAATCGCTGACATCTTCATCAATGCACTAGAAAATGCGTTCTTAGAAAAGACTTCAACAAAGGGAATAGTAATATGGAAAAGATACGTAGATGATGTAATTTGCATCTACGATACTGAACTAACAAGCGAAGAAACAATTCTCCAATCCATTAATAGCCTTCACCATTCTATCAAATTCACTAAGGAATCCGAAATAGACCGGAAAATAAATTATCTCGATATAACTATTGAACGTAAAGACAACGACCTTTCATATTCCATATTTCCGGAAAGCAACACAAACCTCGCATGCAATCGACAATCAGTCTAATCACCCCAGTACGCACAAACTAGCGGGTTTCAATTCAATGGTGCACAGGGCTTTAAACATACCCATGTCAAAAGACAACTATAGTAAGGAAATAAGAACTATTATGCAAATAGCAAAGGAAAACAACTTCTCGCCAAGCAAAATAAATCAAATTATAGCCAAACATAAAAATAAAGATAAAACGATTCCCAAACCGGACAGTAATGAGAAAAAATTTGCGCGTTTCAACTATGTGAATGCGAATACATATAAAATCACTAACCTATTCAAAAAGCAAGGCATAAAGATAGCTTTCACGACGAAAAACACAACCGCTAGGCACCTCCTAAATAGTAATCTAAATAAACGTGACCCGTATTCAAGGTCAGGGGTATATTCTATAACGTGCCAAGACACCGATTGTCAAGCTAATTACATCGGGCAGAGTGGAAGGCGAGTAGACACACGTTATAATGAACATAGAAATGCGATAAGATACGGAACACATTCAGCCGTGTGCGAACATATGTGTGACGCAGGGCATAGCTTTACCAACATAGAGTCGGACCTTAAAATAATCCATCACGAATCGAAAGGCAGAGCTCTTGACATAAAGGAAGCAATCGAGATACACCTAGCCAAACGAAACAATCCCAACAATCTAAATGAACACACGTTCATGGAGAGCTCACCCCTCTTCACGCTACTAAAAAACACACCCTGTCGGAAACAAAACACAATTTAGCGACACAGCCAAGCTAGATAAAAAAAGGGGGGGGGGGAAATTAGGGGTTTTTTAATAGGTAAATGTTATCTGGATCAGGTGTACGATGTACTTTTCTTCTGCAATAAACCAAGGCCCATATTAGAGGCAGTATTAAAGGTGCCGGGACGTCCTCATAAGACCGTCAACGCTTAGTTCGAATGGGTTATGCTCCACGCGTGGCGAGGACTAATCCACGGTCTTTAATAGTTGTAGATCCACCTCATTCAATAACATACATCTTATCTAGGTTGGCAACACCTCACATAAACACATCGCGATCACTCCCCACAGCACGTAGGGACAGGGGGGGGGGGGAAGGCAGGGAAAAACCAGTCGTTAAGATAACCACCGCAGTCGACCGCACAGCGAGTTCAAGTGAGCACGGAAACTGCGAATAGCTGTAGTACGGAAGACAATCAGATAAGTAGTTAGCCTAAAATTTTATAGTTTAACCATAGTTTACAAGCATATAATCTCTCTAAAGTACAATCTCCGGATAGCCATCACCATTTAGCATTTCACCTAACATATATACTGCATTTAGCATACACTGACAGTTGCAGTACCAACACTGCAACTAAATAATTGTACATATTGTAAATATTTTCACCTGTATTTCAAACATAGATTTTATAGCCTAAGTGTATTGGATCTGATGATGATCGCTTGACGATCGAAACTGGTCATCCTAGTGTTTTATTAATATCATGTAATTTATTTCAGGATTAGGGCATAACCCATCTCTTTTGGGTACAATCGTGTTGACCGACTGAAAAGCACTAAACTCTTGTCAAGTCGAAGGATTAGACCTCTCTGCCTAATTTTAACTGCACCTATTATTTCCAAATCCAAGCAATATGGTTGCATTTAGGAGTCCTTGGGAAACGTTCAGATTTCTAAGCAGCATAACGGGTCAAGCGTTTGGAGTATGTGGCGGTCAGTCATTTAGTTCCAAGGAATTCAAGATCTCTGAGGAGTCTAATACAACTGGCCGCAAACCGTCGCTTATAATTTTGGAATATACCGAAGAAATGCGATGATGTGCAATTCCATACATTTTAAAACAATGTGGACCGTGTGCGTGTGGCACAGTAACATTGGCACCAAATGAAACGAAGGACATAGCATTCTACTGCCGATTAGTCTCTCTGAAATTCCTTGAGATATCATCTCCAGTGAAAAATAATTGTTGCAGCCTGTCAAATATTTTATATTTATTCAGATTAATTTTACCATTACAACAGCAAAGGTCAAAGTAACCAGGTGTAGATTTCTCGCAAGAGAAATACAGTGCAGAACAATGTTTACATTTGTTCGTCAAGGACCCTAAACTGTAACGGCATAATAGTATCTGGAATTGTTTCTGAAATGCCATATTTATATTGGATTTTAAAAGTGGCTTCGTATTTTTCTCCGATTTCCCTCTTATTTGCGGCTAATGTTCTATTTCGTCAAGTGGGTTTATTTATAGCAGCATTTCTTCCCAAATTAACGTCATTTTAAATAACACTATAGTGGCCTGCATCAACGCAGCCACCAAATATTAAATGGCAAATAATAACTTACTTCCATTGCCAAAATCAACTGCGTGGTTAGACCCATTGTTATGTACTCTAAACGAATATTCAATAAACAGTAATATTCACATATACAATGAAGTTCAGAGACTTCCATTCTCAAGTTGGTTGCTGATGAGAATGCGATGAGACTGATCGCCAATAATAAAATCCTTGCAATTTTTGCAATTTGCTTGCAAACGCAACTCAGGATGGCAATCTTCATTTTGAAATAAACAGAATGAAATTGCTGTAAATAATCAATTTCCATCACCTGTTGAAGGTACAATACTTTGAATTTCCATGACAGTAAAATATGCAAGGGAGCATAGAATCACTTCGCCACTACTGGCATGAGCATAGACTCACTTCGCCAGCCACCGTAATGGAGGGAGTTTTAGAATTATATGTTCAGTGCTTGTCAAAGATCGTATTAACACAGGGAAGCCCACTCTTAAGGCTACATTCTGAGCTATTGCCCCGGATTCCAGGTTCGATCCCCGCTCTGCCAAGAAATTTAATTCTGGTCTGAGGACTGGAACGGGGCGCACTCGTGAGGCAAAACAAAGAAGAGCAAAGTTTGATTCCCATCTCAACAATCTTGGATTTGGTTTTCCGTGGTTTCCCACTTTCACTCCAGGCAAATACCGGGATAGTTCCTAACGTAAAGCCTCGGTCGTCAACTCCCCATTCCCCACATTAATTACAAATGCACACATCAACACAGCCATCACATTAACACAGGATATCAGAGAAAAGTTTACACTCGCACACAAAAATAGACGGGGCTGAGTGACCACGATGTCTGAGTCCATCAAATGAATTATGTTCGCCAATTTGTTAACGCTGATGTGTGTGTTTGAACTAATGGATATAAGTTCAATGACTTTTAAATTAATATCATTACATTGTTGCAGCTTGGCAAATATTTTATATTCCAGCCGATCAATTTTACCATCACATCAGTAAAGGCCAAAGTAACCGCGCGTAGATTTTACGCAAGAGAAATACAATGTAGAACAATGTTTACATTTGAGCGTCAAAGACCTTACACTGTACTGCATAACATCTGGAATTGTTTCTGAAATGGCCTATTTATATTGGATTTTAAATGTGGCTTCGTATTATTCGATAACACTCGTGTCCTGCAATATCGGAGCCGCTAAATATTAAATGGCAAAAAGTACTTCCATTGCCGAAATCAACTGCGTAGTTCGACTCAGTACTCTAAACAAATAATCATTATACAATTGTCTTATACAATGAAGTTCAACATGACCGTCCAGAGTCGTTCATACTCAAGTTGGTTGGTGAGGAGAATGCGATGAGACTGATCGCTTAAAATAAATTCCTTATAATTGTTCCTGCCAGCGAAATTTCCTGCAATAGCTTGAAAACGCAGCTCAGTATGACGTTCTTCATTTTGATATAAACAGTACAAAACTGCTCTAAATAAGCTATTTCCATCACCTGTTATAGTTTATGGCAGTACATTTTGCAGGGGAACATAGAATAACTTCGCCACCTACTGGAATGACCATAGGCCTATACTCAATACTCACTTCGGCAGTCACCCTAATGGAGGCAGTTTTAGAATTCTATGTCCCGTGCATGTCATAAATCGTATTAACACATGGAAGCCCACCCATTCTTGGCTATCGCCTCGGAGACCCGGGTTACATTTCCTGCTCTGCCAAGAAATTTAATTCTGGTCTGAGGGCAAAAACGGGGCACATTCAGTCTCCTGAGGTATAACTAAGAAGAGGAAGGTTTGATTCCCACCTCGACAATCTTGGATGTGGTTTTTCGTGGTTTCCCACTTCCACTCAAGGCAAATACCGGGATGGTTCCTAACTTAAGGCCTCGGCCGTCACCTTGCCGTTTCCCACCTTAATTACAAATACACACCGTAATGCAGCCATCACAATAACATGGGTTATCAGAGGAAATTTTACACTTCCACACCAAAGTACACGGGGATGAGTGACCACGATGTCAGCGCCCTTCAAACGAATTATGTTTGCCAAGTGTCTAGGATGCTTCCAACTTGACCACCGAAGCATTGGGAAGAAATTGAAATATTAAGGAACATAAACAACATAGCCTACACACTCAACTGTCAGTTAATGTTCTTCAACGTTTCCCTTCTTAAAAATTCCACTCCTTTATAATTCTCCATCACGTGAAAAAACGCCGTGTCTTGTGTTTTAAATATATCGATGCAATGGTGCTGCCATCTGTTGTCAGTTACTGGAACTATATGGGCGAGGTACTGCCATCTGATGTCAGTTACTGGAACTGATGGCAGATATTAGCTCTTTTGACCACATGCTGTAATGTAATGGTAAAACGGAAATAAAACGTATTGAGAGGGAATGTAGAAATATGTATCTTTAACTGACATAAAACCTTACTAATACTCCTTGATAAAACAATATTTCAGAGGTAAAAAAAAAAATACTGGCGAAAGCTGGGATCGAACCTATGATCCTTGGACCCAGAGTCAATCGCCTTAACCATATAGCTAATATTTCACTCTCGTTAACAAGCAGACGCGACCATTCAGTATCTTCAAAAGCCGCTATCTGAAGAAAATAATCCAATTGATTATCAATAAAATCAATGTTGCACATTCGTATATGTTCATACTGTTATTATATTTTATTGTCAGAACTTGGTTAATGTATGTTTTCAATTACATGGAAGCTTATTAAATAACTTACATTTTAATGGACTTCTCACCGCCATTTTGTCATGAGCCCAGGCTGATTGTGCGCATGCGTGAGGAGCAAGAATTCTGCTATTTTCTATATTTATTTAAAAATATACCGTAATATATTTGTTAATTTTAGAGACACTCTGCAAATCTACATGCCAAGAGCTTTCGTTAGAGTGCTCTACGAAGTAAATCGGTTCTGTCGTTCTCTCAATCTCGTGGTATCAAAAATCGCCTTAGTGTTTTAAATATATAGATAGATTATCCGGGTGGAAGTCGATAAACACAGGAGTGAGACTAGGTTGCGGTCTTTCCCCTCTCCTGTTCATATTTTATATGAATGCTCTTATACGAGAATTTAGAGAAACAAAACATAGCTCCATCCGCATTAACAGAAATCTACAGCTGGACGCAATATTATTTGCAGACGACTTACAAGGGGAGGATAAGATGCATGGGTCACCGATTCGAACCATCTTTAATACACGTGTAGGACATGGCCAGGCGTATATCAGATGCATGTAGTAAGGTACGCTTCTCAGTCGTTTCCGAGAAATTAATTAATTGCAATAAATGCCGTGCGGCGTCTACTGTATGCGCGTTGTACGCTAGCTAGTGTCTAATGAGCACTTGGTGCAGGGGTAAGAGCTGCTGGTTCGCAAGCGCGGGATCGATGGATCGATTCCCACTGGCGAGCCATTGTGTTGTGTGTTTTTTTAACATTGGCAATTCGTACAACTGTAGGTGTCGTGAATACTGTTTATTTTGCAGTCAATTGTAATAACGTGTTATGTGAGCCGGAAAAGAGATTCTGAAATCATCGTAGCCGGGTCAATGTTTGTGACATTACATAATGTATAGTATTGGCATTGCAAATACATTAGTATTATACACGGTCAAGTGTATTCTAGTATATGTATACATTTATACATTGGAGGCCCAGTCTGTTCCGTGCATTGCATGTCTTGTCAACCATCAGACCACCCCATACTCCCAAGCAGTGACTCATGCTATAGGCAGTGGTTGGAAATAGACAATGGTTAAAAAAACAACAACACACACACTGCGAAGGCTCACCGGTGGGATTCGATCCAGTGATCCCGCGCTTACGAAGCAGGACTCTTACCCCTGCACCACGCGCTCGTTGGGTTATTACTAGCGTACAAGAACGCACATGGACGCCGCACTGTATTAATTAATTTCTCGAAAACGGCTGAGAAGCGCACCTTACTACTTGCACCTGATATACGCCTGGCTATGTCCTACACGTCTACTAAAGATGGTTCGAATCGGTGACCCATGCATCGTATCCCCCCTTGTTAGTGCTGGTTGCCACCTCAGAAGATGATCTACAGCGTTCAATGTATAACCTGAAACTAGTTTCAGAAAAATACTCAATGGAAATATATCTAGAGAAAACTAAAATAATGGCATTGTGTGGCACAGAACCAGTAAGAAGCAAGATCTGCTTGGATAATAACATTTTGGAAAGAGTAAACGATTTTAAATATCTTGGTTACAGACTGTCTTTCCTTGAAGAAATAGTCATACCCTAGAAAATCTTTCAATTTAACAGATGTTTAGGAATCATCAATAAAGTTTTTAGACCTTCATTCGTTCAGAAACACACCCGAACAAGAATCTACAAAACATTAACAAGACCAGTACTTTGCTATGGTAGTGAAGCGTGAACCGTGAGGAAATGCGATGAAAGACGAATATTTACCGCCGAAATGAAATATATGAGACGAACAGCAGGAGTCATTAAATGGGATCACAAACGAAACACACAAGCGTTGAATAGTCTTAACAGCAGACCTATATTGGAATACATCCATGAATAACAAAGAAATTGGCTAGGACACCTCAACAGGATGGACAGAAGCAGGATCCCTAAAGCAGTCATCAACTACTGCCCCGGTGTGAAGAGATCTCTAGGTCGCCCCAAGAAAAGATGGCGTGAAAATTCAAATCTTTTGTGTAGACCGTAACAGTTCTTCTAGGATTAACACATGAAAGTAGGATGATGATGAAGCCCTTTTTAACGTACTATATTGTTTTCTTTATCAATAGCTATAATAATACATTAGGTAGGTTATTTATTTAATCTAATGAAGCAGCTGGAATCAGTGCTGGGTAATTACGGGTGTATACTGTGCCCGCTGGCCGAAGGTTTCGGGGAGCCACCGGTTTCAAATGACCCCTCTGAGACCCTCTTCCAGCTAACACACAAGTATGGGGGACGATACATTCATAGGCTGGTGTAGCACAAAAGTCTGCACTCGGGGGTGTCGGGAATTAGTGAGGTTCGATCTTTAACCAGCTCAGAGGAATGCATCGATAACAAAACTAAACAAGAAAGAGAGGTCAGTCTTAGGTTAAAATCACATTTAAATTGTATTCAGAATAGATCCCTAGCCTGGCATGAGAGTTGCAAACGGCTAGTCCGATACTATTCTGCCCTGAAAGAAATATAAAAAAGTCCTAAACAAGATCTAAATTACTCTCATGGTCCTAATACAAAATTCGACAAAATGAACAAGCTAAGAGAATGGCACGTAAGATCGGCCCTAAGCAATTTCATCGAAATAAAGTACGGGTGGATCAAACATCAAAAGAATTTACAGCAAAGCAAGACATTTACTTGTTTACAAATACTAGAACATTTACATTTAGTAGCAAGGGGAAAATTTGTCCTATGCTATGATGGTGCCATCTCTAACATTTACCTTTAGAGTTAAGTGTTTAGCTTGTCCTAAATATCATTAATTAATAAACGAGATGCGTTTATTACTAAGAAAAACAAGCTATGTGCACAATGTTGCTGAATAAAAATCTATGCTAATACAACACAAATGCATACAATAATTCAGCACTCCTAGGGTTGTGCAATTGGCACTGCCTACGTACTCGATTTGTTACGGGTTGTAACAAACGGTTATAGTGTCAAATTATTGAGAAAATAGAAATATAGGAAAGCCTGCAAATGCGATAGTAATTAAACAATTACATCGACTCATATTGCTACTAATCTGATGTGTGTGCTTCAGTTATCACATCACCAATTAGTGGTCGACTAATCATGTGAAAATGTATCAAAATGTATCTACAATAGCTTAACAGTATCTAAGTGTTAACGTTTGCTCCAGAAAAATAGTTTATTTTTAATGTTTATAAATTTTATTCAGGTTCAGGGGGAATTATAAGATTTGTTAGTTTTCAAAACTCTATTTTTGATTATTAAGGAGTTTCACACAATTATTTATCCCTGCCAGTATTGTTGTTCAGTTTATGGACCGTTAAAAGCGTTCAATGTATTCAGGTAACGTTTGTATCCAACTTAAGCAAATAACTCAATAGTTCAATAGTTTACGAGACACCCTGTGTCTTCACCAATATTTCATCACACTTATTAGACATCCTATGTCTTCACCAATTACTTTACTCTTATTTCGGATCCATTGATCCAGGCGCCTTCGGTTTTTGGTACGACTTTAGTCAGTTCATTACCACCGATATAATCACAATAACAATGTCGGAGGTAGCCTATTCATCCACCGTCACGACTCATATAATACTCTTAATTTACAAAAGTGTGGAATCCTAATTGATACACGTTTGAATTGCTGGTAATAAAAACACATCCTGACAACGCTTTAAATAAACATAAAGGTTCCTGGTACAAGCTAACTGTGTGTGTGCGTTTATAAAATTGCCTCTTCCCTGAATAAATCGAACCTGCGTTCATTTGGTTATAAAATACAATTTCATTCATTGTCTGTGTGGCTTCTTTTAAAGAAATAAACCTGTTTTCAAATATTGATCTGGCCAATAAATGTGAGTAACGGAACTCTGTATTCCACTTGCAATAATGTCTAGAATCTCATAGCCTTCTAAAACAAAATATTAATCCACTGCCTAGAATCGAGTGTGCTGTGTAGTTAACTTGGCTCGTAACCTTGGCCTCGATTTAACATTGTCAAACTAGTTTATTTGTCATCAGCCTGACAAAAATAAAAGTTGATAATACTTGTTTTTAAATGATACGAATGAGCATTGGAAATCCAGCCTTTCTGGCGTCTATAAATGTTTAATAAAACTATTAATTTCCACACGCGTCTTATAATTAGCTACCTGCATTGTGCACTAAATAAATGAAACCAAAATAAACTAAGTCTACTGTTTTCCACTCTTACAATACGCTGTAAATATTTGATCTGACTTACAGATTCAGCGTCACTTGGTTCGAGTCCCGCCATGTGATGTTGTATGCGGTCTCGTGTATGGCTTTAGGTTACCATTTCATTGTGTCTGGACATCCTCAGTCGCCAATTCCCCACGCATGATTTAGCAATCACATGACATCGCGTGGTTGGAGTTGTATCTGAAGATCTGCTGGTTTATCATTATTGCGATGTTAACGTTGGTAAAAATGTAGCACATAATAAATTAAACTGTCGCGCACTGCAGCTAATATGCGGTAAATAATTGCCCATTTCACTCCGCCACTGGCTCTAGTTTCTGTCGCTTGTGCGATACTCACTCGTGACTTGCACTGATATTTTCACAAGAAAATATTAACAAAAAATAAATCAAAATCACTGCCCATCCGGCAAATAAAAATTGTACTTGTAGGTTTTGTACAGTTATAAAGTTAATTAAATCCACAGTTTATAGAACACTGAAACATGTGTGTGTGCGTGAGAATGAGACCAAGCGGTCGCAAAGTTTTCTTCACACAAGTCCTTCATTTCACCTCGGATAATGATAAAAATATTTTACAGTTCTCGTAGTGGTAAATGTCTTCAATCGTTCAATTATTACACAATTCCATGATGGCTATCCATATGAAAGTTATTCGTATATTTTTCCTGCCACATGGTTTCCTTTCACTTGTGCTCAATCATGCACATGTTGTTCCACAGACGAATAGGAACTGGTGGTACCAAATATGGCGTGCTCTCAGTACATGAGCTGGCCGCGTAAATTGATAGTTTCTTCGATTTACGAAGTATGCTGTACTTCAAATATGCAGAATTACTTGGTTATAATTATAGTAGATTTTTGGAATGTGAAAAATAAGTAAAAATATAATCATAAGCGATATTGCTTCATCTTCTTCCCGCCGCTCGCAGGGTATGTTCAGTTACATTCAGCATAAGTTTTAGTCTCTGTTGCCTGAGCAAACATGCGTCAACGGGCGCATACATCTCCACGTCAAGTAAATAAAAATTGTGGAAGTCAATTTTTATTTCAGCCAATTAACAATCCTTGGTTTGACTTCGTGCACGATCCATTTTGTCAGTGATCCTGTGATATTCTTCATCACTCATGCGATTGTCTTCGCCTGCTGGTTCAATCTCAATGTTGTGAACATCAGCTGTCGTAACTTTCCTGTTATTCTCACGACATTTGTTATTTCCAACTCCTCTTCTGTCTGGTTCTTCGTCTTCTGCGTTTCTTCTTCTCCGTTCCTGGATGTATTGTCGACTTTCATTAGCCTTACCTTTCCAATCATTATCGTATTGGAAATGAGAATCATTTTCTCTTCGGTAACCGCCACTGTGTCTGTAATCTCTTCTGGGATTATCAGTGTATCGGTTATTTCGATCCTCACGATCACGTGGCTGTCCTCTATAACCACGGTTGAAATTAGCGTTGTTATTGTTATTGTTGTTACTACGACGATTGTTTTTGTAATTGTTGGCCCTATTTTGATATCTGTTCTGGTAATTCTTGTTGATTGTGTCAAATCGACGATTCCTTACATAAGGTGTATTTTCTTTACGGTAATCACGGAAATCTCTCCTTCTATCTGGTCCCTCGTGATTTTGACGATTATTTGTTCGACGATTTTCTGTAGTTCGTACAGTCTGACTGGTTCTGTCCACTGAAGTTACATTTACCTCATGTGTGCTCCTGTGTTTAGGTGTAGGTGCAAATTGTTCGTGACTGCTATCCAGTTTTCTAAGAACTTCGTCACATTTCATAAATGTATTTGCATCTGACGCTATGAGTAACCTTTGTACTTCCAAAGGATATTGTCTTCTAATGGTTTGGACAAGTTCTAATTCGGATAAAGGGGGTTCCAAACATTGCAATTTCGAAAGCTGACTTGCGAAGTAGGTAGCGTACATAGTTGTTTGAGTACTAGCGTACCTCTTATTGTACATTTCCGCCCTTATATTTTGCTGACGTTCCAAAGACCAGTAAGTCTTAAGGAATGCTACTTTAAATTCCTGATAATTGTGGAATGAGTATCTGAATGCCTTGAACCAGGTTAACGGGCTGTTCTCTAGGTATTTTTCGACAGTCCGCAACTCCCTGTCTGGTGTTACCATAGTTTCTCTCATGTACGACTCCAAGTCACTCAGAAAATCTACCGGTGTAACGGAATTGGAATGATTGAATTTTGCCGGTCGATCTTCATGGCTTCTCAAATACACAATATTTGAGTGCTGAGTTTGACCATAGTTCGGCGTGACATTAAAGTTAGGTGTCAGCCCATAATTCGGCGTTATGTTGGCATTCGGTGTCACAAATTGTGATGTTGTGCTAAATGGATTATAACCTTGGTTTTCCATCGGAATATTCGGTTTCTGTATGTTAGTTGCAGTGTTTGTAGATGGTACACCCTCTCTATTAGGTTTTAATAGACGATTGATGCGTTCATCCATCTCGGCGTATTCTAACACTTTCTCAGGTTGCTTATTAATTATAGCGTTCACATGTGATTCTATCTGCTCAAATCTTCCTTCAATGCGATTATCGAATTCTTTCTGTTTCCCATCCTGTTCCTCGAGGTAAGCATCTAATGTTTTTGCTACGTATTGGTTGGATCTGTGAATGTTCTCACGAATTTCCTCTCGAATCGCTTCAATGTCTGTAGTTAAGTCCTGTTTTATTTTGATGACTTCAGCCTCCACCTTCTCTACTTTGCTTGCTACACGTTTGGTATTCATGTGTACGGCAAATGCTATGCCTCTAGTTAATTTTAATCCAGAGTTAACTATAGCCACATCAGCTTTTAACACACGCACGTACGTGTTAACTTCTTCCATACGATGTTCCACGGAGTTAATCCTAGTACTAACGATTTCTTTTGCATTAGCGACTTCACTCCTGACTGATTCGATGTTATCGTTCATCTCCGTCTGAACGTCTTTGTGTTTTTGATTTATCTCAGATCTATTTGTGCGTATCTCCTGTTTTATTCCCTCTAAGTGTGCGTGATATTCCGTGCGATAAGTTTCCATTTCTGCACGCAAATCATCACTAACCTTATTAATTGTGACAGTAATTTCGGCTTTAACATTGGCAATGTCCTCTTGCACTTCAACTACATTCTGTGCCATATCTGCCCTAATGTTGTTGTTTAACAGTGCCATGTCAGCTCTAATATTGGTGTTTAACAGTGTCATATCAGCTCTAATATTTGTAGTAATGTTGTTACTATTTTGTAACAGAATTGCTGTAGCATTGTTACTGTTCTCTTTCATGTCTGCCCTCAAAGTTTCGTTATTTTGTGTGATCTCAGCCCTTACATTATCACTGTTTTGTGTCACATCGGCTTTGACAGTGTTTATGTTTTCAGTAACATTATTAATATCTGCCCTTAATTTTTTTATTATTCTGAGCCATATCTGTCCTAACAGTGTTTATGTTTTCAGTGACATTGTTTATATCGGCCCTGAGATCATTATTGTTTCGTGTCAAATTGTCCATCGACACCTGCAGATTATGCAGTAGGGCAGGCAACTTTGCCAACAACTCTGTTGTCTCTTGCGCAGACATAATATCTTCAATTGGAGAAATACGGGGAACTAACAACTTCATATGCCTTAACAATGATTTGAGTTGGAAAACAGTAGAAAATCCATTCCTTCATAAATTTATTCGATGATAACAGCTGAACCTCTGGTAAAATTTAAATGACATCAAGGCAACAACAAACTTACATTTACTCAAGACTAGGATAACTGCAAATCAAATCCTCAACTTATTATCATTAATAAATGTTACCTAGCCTCACGGTCTTAATTCTGGAATAAGAATGCCATGTAGCCTTCCAAAACACTAGTACGAAATCTCCATTCGTTACTAATCTGTTGGATTTGCTAACAAAATAAAATCCACACAAACAAACGAATCATGGAGATCGAACACAAGTTTCGATGCAACCACGTTCGGCGCCAACGTACTATATGTGCCCGCTGGCCGAAGGTTTCGGGGAGCCACCGGTTTCAAATGACCCTTCCGAGACCTTCTTCCAGTTAACACACAAGTATGGGGGACGATACATTCATAGGCTGGTGTAGCACAAAAGTCTGCACTAGGGGGTGTCGGGAATTAGTGAGGTTCGATCTTTAACCAGTTCAGAGGAATGCATCGATAACAAAACTAAACAAGATAGGAGGTCAGTCTTAGGTTAAAATCACAAATAAATTTTATTCAGAATAGATCCCTCGCCTAGCATGAGAGTTGCAAACGGCTAGTCCGATACTATTCTGCCCTGAAAGAAATATAAAAAAGTCCTAAACAAGATCTAAATTGCTCTCATGGTCCTAATACAAAATTCGACAAAATGAACAAGCTAAGAGAATGGCAGGTAAGATCGGCCCACAGCAATTACATGGAAATAACTTACGGGTGGATCAAACATCAAAAGAATTTACAGCAAAGCAAGACATTTACTTGTTTACTTGTACTATAACATTTATATTTAGTAGCAAGGGGAAAATTTGTCCTATGCTTTGATGGTGACATCTCTAACATTTATTTTTAGAGTTAAGTGTTTAGCTAGTCCTAAATATCATTAATTAATAAACGAGATGCAATTATTACTAAGAAAATCAAGCTATGTGCACAATGTTACTGATTAAAAAACTATGCTAATTAAACACAAATGCATACAATAATTCAGCACTCCTATGATTGTGCAATTGTCACTGCCTACGTACTCGATTTGTTACTGTTTGTAACAAACGGTCATGGTGTCAAAGTATTAAGAAAATAGAAAATATAAGAAAGCCTGCAAATGCGATAGTAATTAAACAATTACATCGACTCATATTGCTACTAATCTGATGTGTGTGCTTCAGTTATCACATCACCAATTAGTGGTCGACTAATCATGTGAAAATGTATCAAAATGTATCTACAACAGCTTAACAGTATCTAAGTGTCAACGTTTGGTCCAGAAAAATAGTTTATTTCAAATGTTTATAAATTTTATTTAGGTTCAGGGGGAATTATAAGATTTGTTAGTTTTCAAAACCCTATTTTTAGCCTACTTTCGATTTTTGCAAAAAATGAAAGTAGACTTATGAGATCAACACAGGGCGAAAAAAGTGTGTCTGTCTGTGTGTGTGTATGTGTGTGTGTGAGTCTGTGTGTGTGTGTGTGAGTGTGTGTACTCTGAATGTCTGTCCCCCCTTATCAATTCGAACACGGTGAATGCGAATTGAACGAAATTTGTTACAAAGGTAGCACTAGCAAAGGACACCTCAGTGTCATGTTTTATATCGCCGCCATCTTGACGGAAACGTAATGGCGGCCACACAAATGTTCAAAGCTTAAGTTAAATTACGACTAAGATAACCATCCGATCTCTACCAAACTTTGCAACAACATTCCTTAATGGAGGGAGCATCCTTTGACCAATCTAATAGGTTATTAGCCTAATAGTTTGCGGGTGGCGGCCATCTTTATGTCAAAATTGATTCCCCCTATTAATTCGAACACGGTGGAACCGAATGAACGAAATTTGGTACAGAGGTAGCACTAGCAAAGGGCACCTCAGTGTCATGTTTTATATCGCCGCCATCTTGACAGAAACGTAATGGCGGCCACACAAATGTTCAAAGCTTAAGTTAAATTACGACTAACATAACAATCTGATCTCTACCAAACTTTGTAACAACATTCCTTTATGGAGGGAGCATCCTTTGACCAATCTAATAGGTTATTAGCCTAATAGTTTGCGGGTGGCGGCCATCTTTATGTCAAAATTGATTCCCCCTATTAATTCGAACACGGTGGAACCGAATGGAACGAAATTTGGTACAGAGGTAGTACTAGCAAAGGGCACCTCAGTGTCATGTTTCATATCGCCGCCATCTTGACTGAAACGTAATGGCGGCCACACGAATGTTCAATGCTTAAATCAAATTACGATTAACCTAATCATCCGATCTCTACCAAATTTTGCAACTACATACCTTTATGGAGGGAGCATCCTTTGACCAATCTAATAGGTCATTTGCCTAATAGTTTGCGGATAGCGGCCATCTTTGTGTCAAAATCGATTCTCCCTATTAATTCAAACACGGTGAAACCGAATGGAACAAAATTTGGTACAGAGATAGCACTAGCAAAGGGCATCTCAGTGTCAGGATTTATATCGCCGCCATGTTGACAGAAACGTAATGGCGGCCACACAAATGTTTAAAGCTTAAATCAAATTACGACTAACATAACCATCCGATCTCTACCAAACTTTGCAACAACATACCTTTATGGAGGGAGCATCCTTTGACCAATCTAATAGGCCATTATCCTAATAGTTTGCGGATGGCGGCCATCTTTATGTCAAAATTGATTCCCCCTATTAATTCGAACACGGTGGAACCGGATGAACGAAATTTGGTACAGAGGTAGCACTAGCAAAGGGCACCTCAGTGGCATGTTTTATATCACCGCCATCTTGACGGAAACGTAATGGCGGCCACACAAATGTTAAAAGCTTAAATCAAATTACGATTAGCCTAATCATCCGATCTCTAGCAAATTTTGCAACAACATACCTTTATGGAGGGAGCATCCTTTGACCAAACTAGTGGGTCATCAGCCTAATATTTTGCGGATGGTGGCCATCTTTGTGTGAAAATCGATTACCCTTATCAATTCGAACACAGTGAAACCGAATGGAACGAAATTTGGTACAGAGGTAGCACTAGCAAAGGGCACCTCAGTGTCATGTTTTATATCACCGCTATCTTGACGGAAACGTACTCGCGGCCACCCAAAGGTTAAAAGCTAAAATGTAATTACGACCAACCTAATAATCTAGTCTCTACCAAATTTTGCAACACCATATCTTTATGTGGGAAATATATTCAGACCAAACTGCAAGAACATCCGCCCAATAATTTTCAGATGGTGGCCAAGTATGTGTGCAAATCGATTCTCCCTATCAATTCAAACACGGTGAAACCGAATGGAACGAAATTGGGTACAGAGGTAGCACTAGCAAAGGGCACCTTAGTGTCATGTTTTATATCACCGCTATCTTGACGGAAACGTAATCGCGGCCACCCAAATGTTAAAAGCTAAAATGTAATTACGACCAACCTAATAATCTAGTCTCTACCAAATTTTGCAACACCATATCTTTATGTGGGAAACATATTCAGACCAAACTGCAAGAACATCAGCCCAATAGTTTGCAGATGGTGGCCAAGTGTGTGTGCAAATCGATTCCCCCTATCAATTCAAACACGGTGAAACCGAATTGAACGAAATTTGGTACAGAGGTAGCACTAGCAAAGGGCACCTCATATTCATGTTTAATATCCTTATAGCACGTTGTATTTCAACAAGCTACTACAACCAACATTTAATCATACTCCTTGAAAAGGACAAAGAGTTATAACAATACCCATGCATTTAGGAGAAAGTAGGCTATATGTTCTTTACTGAACATCTTGTTGATTATTAAAGAGTTTCACACAATTATTTATTCCTGACAGTATTGTTGTTCAGTTTATGGACCTTTAAAAGTGTTCAGTGTATTCAGGTAACGTTTGTATCCAACTTAAGCAAATAACTCAATAGTTCAATAGTTTACAAGACACCCTGTGTCTTCACCAATATTTCATCACACTTATAAGACGTCCTATGTCTTCACCAATTACTTTACTCTTATTTCGGATCCATTGATCCAGGCGCCTTCGGTTTTGGGTACGACTTTAGTCAGTTCATTACCACCGATATAATCACAATAACAATGTCGGAGGTAGCCTATTCATCCACCGTCACGACTCATATAATACTCTTAATTTACAAACGTGTGGAATCCTAATTGATACACGTTTGAATTGCTGGTAATAAAAATTATGTGTACAAAAACACATCCTGACAACGCTTTAAATACACATAAAGGTTCCTGAAACAAGCTAACTGAGTGTGTGCGTTTATAAAATTGCCTCTTCCCTGAATAAATCGAACCTGCGTTCATTTGGTTACAAAATACAATTTCATTCATTGCCTGTGTGGCTTCTTTTAAAGAAATAAACCTGTTTTCAAGTATTGATCTGGCCAATAAATGTGAGTAACGGAACTCTGCATTCCACTTGTAATAATGTCTAGAATCTCACAGCCTTCTAAAACAAAATATTAATCCACTGCCTAGAATCGAGTGTGCTGTGTAGTGAACTTGGCTCGTAACCTTGGCCTCGATTTAACATTGTCAAACTAGTTTATTTGTCATCAGCCTGGCAAAAATAAAAGTTGATAATACTTGTTTTTAAATGATACGAATGAGCATTGAAAATCCAGCCTTCCTGTCGTCTTTAAATGTTTAATAAAACTATTAATTTCCACACGCGTCTTATAATTAGCTACCTGCATTGTGCACTAAATAAATGAAACCAAAATAAACTAAGTCTACTGTTTTCCACTCTTACAATACGCTGTAAATATTTGATCTGACTTACAGATTCAGCTTCACTTGGTTCGAGTCCCGCCATGAGATGTTGTATGCGGTCTCGTGTATGGCTTTAGGTGACCATTTCATTGTGTCTGGACATCCTCCGTCGCCAATTCCCCACGCATGATTTAGCAATCACATGCCATCGCGCGTTTGGAGTTGTATCTGAAGATCTACTGGTTTATCATTATTGCGATGTTAGCGTTGGTAAAAATGTAGCACATAATTAAATAAAACTGTCGCGCACTGCAGCTAATATGCGGTAAATAATTGCCCATTTCACTCCGCCACTGGCTCTAGTTTCTGTCGCTTGTGCGACACTCACTAGTGACTTGCACTGATATTTACACAAGAAAATATTAACAAAAAATAAATCAAAATCACTGCCCATCCGGCGAATAAAAATTGTACTTGTAGGTTTTGTACAGTTATAAAGTTAATTAAATCCACAGTTTATAGAACACTGAAACATGTGTGTGTGTGCGTGAGAATGAGACCATGCGGTCGCAAAGTTTTCTTCACACAAGTCCTTCATTTCACCTCGGATAATAACAATATTTAACAGTTCTCGTAGTGGTATCGTTCAATTATTACACAATTCCATGATGGCTATCCATAAGAAAGTTATTCGTAGATTTTTCCTGCCACATGGTTTTCTTTCACTTGTGCTCCATCATGCACATGTTGTCTCTTCCACAGACGAATAGGAACTGGTGGTACTAAATATGGCATGCTCTCAGTACATGAGCTGGCCGCGTAAATTGATAGTTTCTTCGATTTACGAAGTATGCTGTACTTCAAATATGCAGAATTACTTGGTCATACTTATAGTAGATTTTTGGAATGTGAAAAATAAGTAAAAATATAATCATAAGCGATATTGCTTCAGCTTCTTCCCGCCGCTCGCAGGGTATGTTCAGTTACATTTCAGCATAAGTTTTAGTCTCTGTTGCCTGAGCAAACATGCGTCAACGGGCGCAATACTAACAGCAGTCCAAGAGACAAGATTACCGAAAGGGATCATGAACGTTGGAAATCAATATATGATATTTAATAGTAACGAAGATCGACCTGAATGGACTTCGGGAGTTGGATTTGTTGTACATAATAAGATATCTTCTGCTGTAAGTAAGTGGTTACCCATAAATGATCGAATTTGTGCACTGATCTTGAAAGCATCCCCATATAAGACATGTGTTGCAAATTGTCATGCACCATCAGAAGATGCGGAGGAGGAGGTGAAAAACAACTTTTATGTGGAATTGGAATCTACTGTACATCATTTACCAAAACATGCTGTTCATCTCATACTAGGTGACTTAACGCACAAGTTGGACGTGAAGACGAATATCATCCAACCATCGGACCAGATATTCTCCATGACAATAGCAATGAAAATGGTATCAAAATGATCACATTTGCATACGTCAGAAGAATGGTCATCAGTAGCACATATTTTCCACGTAAAGAAATACATAAGGCAACATGGATATCACCAGCTGGAGAGACGAGGAATCAGATTGATCACATAATAGTAGATGGTACACACCGTGGGTGTGTTGAACAAGTACGAAAATTCCGTGGAGCGGATATGAATTCAGATCATCTTCTAGTAGTAATGAAATTGCGCCTCAAGCTGTCTACCAAATGGCGAAAGCGAAAGCAAGAAATGGTCATCCCGGACGAAGATAAATTGGCCCTTACGTCTGTGAGGGAAGAATATCAAGATAGAATCAAGGAGTGCCTTCCTACATCAAATACATACAAGATGTAGAAGGACAGTGGTCTGTTTTGCGGAGGGCAGTTCTATAAAGTGCAAATGAAGTTTTGGGGCAGCGACCAAAAACCAAAAACAAACCCTGGTATGATAATGAGTGTCAAGTCGCAGTGAAAAACAGAACAATAAAAAGATTGCAATGGGTGAAATATCCATCGGAAGAGAATAATGCAGCTTATATGGAAGTGAGACATATGACAGATCGACTCATCCGACAGAAAAAAACGGGATCATGGTAAGGCACTTCTGACAGCAATAGAGGAATCCAAGAAAGCATCGAGATCCTTCTTTAGAATGGTTAACCCTGCGCGGGGAATCTACAAGCAACAGACACTAATACTAAAGGACGAATATGGAGAAATTGTACCTCCTGAAGAACAGGCAGATCTATTTGGAAAACATTTTGATCAGTTACTAAATGTTGATGTTAGATGGATGCTATAAATGCACAGGTGCCAATGATGACGGCGGAAATGCCAACTATTGATGAGATAAGACATATTGTGGAATGTCTAAAGCACAACAAAGCTCCGGGAGGAAGTGGAATTACTGTCGAGTTGATTAGGTATGGTGGAGCAGTGATAATGACAAATCTGCAACAATTAATTGTTAATATTTGGAGGAAAGAAGTTATTCCAAGTGAGTGGAAAAGAGCCGTGATATGGCCCATTTTTAAGAAGGTGATGCCACACAACCTTCTAACTACTGAGGGATTTCCTTACTCGAGATAGGATATACAATTTTTACCTAACTGCTTATGAATCGACTTAAGCCATTTTTGGGAGACATTATAGGCTCATACCAATGTGGTTATGTATCTGGTCGATCTACTATCGACCACATCTTTACATTGAGGTAACTAATGGAGAAAATCTACGAATTTGACAAGGAATTGCATTTAATCTTTATTGATTTTCGTCAGGCCTATGACAGTATAAACCGTATAGTACAGGTATACAAATCCTGAGGAGATGCGTAGGCAAGGCCTAATCTTGGTGTGGAAATAAAGATGTTTTAAAATATTTATTGCATAAATACCTCTTTGTTCGCTCAGAGTTATTTGGACCTATCAAAATCCCTTCTATGTCTATGGCAATAAATTTATGTCTTTATTAAACGTCTTCGACTTACCACAACGCTAATTAAAACAAGAAGTTCCGGGACGAACTAAAGACCCTACTTTTCTTAAAATTTAAGATTCATGCAAATGATTAATCTCTATGGATTTATCTAGAATAATGACGAAATTAAGTAGGTAATATCGAAATTTCTAATTAATTCGAAAGACTGTATAATTGGCATAATGTAGCCATATAGAGCACTACAGTCGGCAGCTCTGGTGACTGAATATATTCTTAGTTCCATCTCTTAAGGTACATCATACAAAATTTAGTTGAAGTCCAATGGAAAGCATGGACTTTACATTGAGTTAAACATTGGATGTAACAGTGCGTGTAAAATCATGTTTGCAACAATGTCATGCATGTATTGGTCAGAAATAATCTGAAATAATATGATCTACTAGCTGTACCCGGCATGCGTTGCAATGCCAATCAAAGAAAGTGTTGGCGTTGTAACTTTGTTTATTGAAGTGCTTTTGAATTCCCAATATTTTATTCTTTTTCCGTTAACCACCTCTAAACTATTGTAAAATTGATTAACTATCTCAGAAAACATCCTGGGAGCGTGCTCAACAAATCACCAAAGTTTCCTCGCAATGAAATGAATGGCATATGAACGCATACGGGACTTTGTTGAAACGATTCGAGCGCCGTCACACATTTCTTGAATATACTCGTACGCTACTTATTGTAAAATGGATTTACTAATTCGAAAACCTTCCCTGGCGTGTACACAACAACTCATCAAAGTTTCATCACAATCGAATGAATGGCATATGAACGCATACGGGATTTTTTATAAACGATTCGCGCGCCGTTACTCACTTTTTGAATCTACCTGTGCGCCACCCATTGAAAAACGAATTTACTAATTCATACACCTTCGCAGGACTGTACTAAACTCACCAAAGTTTTATCACTATCGAATGAATGGTATATGAACGCATACGGGACTTGGTTGAAACGATTCACGCGCTGTCGCTCATTAGTTGAATCTACTCGTGCGCTACCATATTGTAAAATGGATTTACAAAATCAGAAATCTTCGTGGGAGTGGAAACAACATTTCACCAAATTTCATTGCAATCGCATGAATGGTATATGAACGCATACGGATTTTTTTAAACGATACGCGGACCGTTACTCATTTGTTGAATCTACTCGAGCGCTACCTATTGTAAAAAAGGATTTACTAAGTCAGAAACATTTCCTGGAGGGTGCACAACAATTCACCAAAGTTTCATAGCAATCGGATGAATGGTATATGAACGCATACGGGAATTTGAATAAACGATTCGCGTGCCGTCGCTCATTTGTTGAATATACTTGTGCGATACCTATTGTAAAGTGGATTTACTAAGCCAGAAATCTTCCCTGAAGTGTACACAACAACTCGCCTAAGTTTAGTCGCTATCGGACGAATGGTATATGAAAGCATACGGGACAATGTTGAAACACTTCGCGCGTCGTCGCTCATTTGTTTAATCTACTTGTGCGATACCTATTGTAAAGTGGATTTACTAAGCCAGAAACCTTGCCTGTAGTGTACACAACCGCTCACCCAAGTTTCATCGCTATCTGACGAATGGTATGTGAACGCATACAGGACTTTGTTGAAAGGCTTCACCCGTCATCGCCCATTTGTTGAATCTACTCGTGCGCTACCTATTGTTAAGTGGATTTACTAAGCCAGAAACATTCCCTGAAGTGTACACAACATCTCACCCAAGTTTCATCGCTATCAGACGAAGAGTATATGAACGCATACGGGACTTTGTTGAAACGCTTCGCCCGTCGTCGCTCATTTGTTGAATCTACTCGTTCGCTACCTATTATAACATGGATTTACTAAGCCAGAAACCTTGCTTGTAGTGTACACAACCGCGCAGCCAAGTTTCATCGCTATCTGACGAATGGTATGTGAACGCATACAGGACTTTGTTGAAAGGCTTCACCCGTCATCGCTCATTTGTTGAATCTACTCGTGCGCTACCTATTGTTAAGTGGATTTACTAAGCCAGAAACATTCCCTGAAGTGTACACAACATCTCACCCAAGTTTCATCGCTATCAGACGAAGAGTATATGAACGCATACGGGACTTTGTTGAAACGCTTCGCGCGTCGTCGCACATTTGTTGAATCTACTCGTTCGCTACCTATTATAACATGGATTTACTAAGCCAGAAACCTTGCTTGTAGTGTACACAACCTCTCACCCATGTTTCGTCGCTATCGGACGAATGGTATGTGAACGCACACAGGACTTTGTTGAAACGTTTCGCCCGTCGTCGCTCATTTGTTGAATCTACTCGTGCGCTACCAATTGTTAAGTGGATTTACTCAGCCAGAAACCTTACCTGAAGTGTACAGAACATCTCACCCAAGTTTTATCGCAATGGGATGAATGGTATATGAACGCATGTGGGACTTTCTTGAAACAAACGCACGCCATTTTGTTGAAGCTACTCGCGCCATCTATTGTAAATTAGATTTACTACCCCTATACAAATTACATTGAATAACTAACGGGATTTCATGTTAACAGCCTCATTTTCTATACCGGTAGTGGAGAGTGCTACTCGCATCCAGTCGGCCGTGTCTCGTCAAGAGCTACTGTTGCCTGGAAACGACTTGCCTTAGCTGTCATTTGCGTTACGTTTAATAGTGACTTATATTCTCTTTGACGTTTTATGTCACATCACGGGATAAAAAAAAGTATCCTATGTCCGTCTCCTGGTTCTAAGCAATCCCCAAACCAATTTTCAGCCAAATCGGTTCAGCCGTTCTTGAGTTATAAATAGTGTAACTAACATGACTTTCTTTTATATATATAGATTGTAGTGCCAATTTTGAATGAAATCCATTAGTTAGTAGAGAAGTTACTTGCATTTTAAAATTGGACCGATCACCAGGCATAGAATCATGGTGGCAGCACTGGCGTAGGCCTATATTAGTTACTCCAAATTAATCAAGAATGCCAGGTATTATACGTGTGCAAAGTTTAGAGCTATTGGCTTGCATACTTTCTGATACATTGATATTAGGGTAACACAAATAGGGACAGCATTTATTAACAGTTGGCAGCCCTGGTTGCTCTTAAGAATACGCATAGTCATATCTGTTTTGGTACACATAGCACATAAGAAATTTGGTTGAAATCCAATTGATAGTATGGAAGGAACATGGATTGAAAGTTTGACCTATCAGCAGACTTAGAATCATTTTGGTAGCACTGACGTATATAGTTACTCCAAATTAATATAGAATGTCAGGTACTATACGTGTGCATAGTTTAAAACTGTCGGCTTGCATACTTTCTGATATATTGGTATTTGGATGAAAGAAATTGAGAGCATTCATTAACAGTTGGCAGCCCTGGTGGCTCTTAAGAATACGCTCAGTCGTATCTGTTATGGTAGTTTATACATAGTACATACGAAATTTGGTTGAAATCCAATTGATAGTGCAGAAGTTATATGCATTTCTAAATTGGACCTATCGGCAGGCTTAGAATCATTTTGGCAACACTGCCATGTATGGCCTCCTGGAAATTAAACTGAAATAATATTATCTATGCGTGAACCAATTTTGAAATAGCTCCTTTTCGTACCTTCCAGGATATCCAACATGGAGCTGAAATTTCAATTCCGATTTTTCAGCAGTTGGTAGCACTGACATCATTTTCAAATACGGCATTGAGATATTCTGGTGTAGATCGTTACTCTCACCAAATTTTGTTTCGATTGCTGCAGCCGTTTAGGAGTTGATAGGGGGAGGGGTGGAAACACACACAGCCAGCCAGCCAGACAGACAGACAGGACGGACAGACAGACAAACAGACACACATTTGCCCGGATCTATCTCATAAGTCTACTTTTTCCCCATTTTTGCAAAATGTAAAAAGTAGGCTAAAAATTCTGTGTTTAAATACTGGTATGTTTGTCTCCATCCGTCACTTCGTGTGTCTGATATGTCTGATATCAACCAACATTTGGGTGTGTGTAGAATCTGTCAGATAACCGGTGTTAATTGTGATGACTGTATTAGTGTGTGTTATCTGTTTCTTTTTAAAATTCAAGGAAGGACTGCAGCCCTTTGAATTTTTCAAATAGGCCCTACTTTTTCCGCCAAACGCCACCGTCAACGACTATTAGTTCCGAACTTAGCTACAATACGCCACCGCATTCGGCTCTTGGCAACGAACGTAGGAACCTAAGAGCGTTGTTTACATTCTTAACCTATACAATTTAGCTTCACAAAGGTGTAATTAGTGGAAGGTTTTTTAACATGCCATTAATCTATGACATGGGACCGCCGGCTTTACTTCTCCTCTGAAGGAAGGCATACTGAGGGATTTTTAATGCTCTTAAAAAGTCCGACGACTTCGGCCGGATTTGAACCCGCGATCTTGGGCATAGAAGCTCAGCATGCTACCAACTACGCCACCGAAGCCGTCGGATAGTCACCCTATCCACCCCCCTCCCGAAGAAATATTGTATATACGCCGCTAGATGGAACTATTTGATCTTCAGTGTAAGTTAGGTTTAGGTTAGTATTTTAGAGGACGTTTAGTACAACACTTAACAAATGCGTGAGAAATATATTTAACTAGTGCGCCCCTGCGAGCTTTCGCAACATGAATGTAGGTTTATTGGTTTAGTAGGGGAGAATGTGGGAGAAGGAAGTTTCAAATATTGAAGACATGTATTTATTGTTGTTAAACGGCATTTTTACATGAGAAGAACACAGCGAAATATATAAATTGTAGGTCTTTCCTCGTTCACATATGTTCAGGCAAAAGTAAACATGCCTATGCAATGCAAGAAATGCAAATCATAAAATCAGTCTGGAAATACAGAAAGACACATAGGTTAGGCATCTTGCCAATGCCGCCGCGCTGCCCTGCGCTCTAGCGGCAGGTTCGCCTAGCAGTACGCAGCACAGTGGTCCTATTGCACGATCTGGGCGCTCAAAATGTAAATAATAACTGTCTTGTATTTTCATGTTGTATGACATTTTTAGTATCAGCAATGTCAGAGGACCTCAGAACTTGTCTTATTTGTTCACCCCCTGGATTGAGAAAGACCGCTGAAGTAGGACGTTTCTTATCGCATCCACAGCTGGAAGCAAAGCTGATTATTTGTGTTTGAATCTTGTGCTTGTAAATACTTCTTAGTTCAGCTATCTGCATCGTTTGTCAGTG
Organism: Meconema thalassinum; assembly: GCA_946902985.2. NCBI lineage: Eukaryota > Metazoa > Arthropoda > Insecta > Orthoptera > Tettigoniidae > Meconema > Meconema thalassinum. The sequence goes on from OX336388.2 coordinate 88,751,904, forward strand.
GATATGACAGACTATGATATGATCTTTCTTTATGAAATTTGCAAAATCCTATACAAATCGCTCTGTTTATGAGATAAACGATTGAAAATAGTGAAATTTGTTATAAAATAATTCTTCTGTTATGGGTTTTCAGACCAGGAAATTCACAATTGTCAACCATTGGTGAATTTCTTTCCATTAGCCTATAGCCTACATCCTATTTTGTTTTCTGTGTAAAAATTATTTACAACTTTTTGCAACTTTGGCTTTTGCTCTCGTTTTAGTGTTGTCGTAAGGATTTTCGTGGAACAATCTTTACGATGCTTGGCGCCATGAAGGTGGAATAGCGAAAGGATTTGAACCTATCTAATAGAAAACAGCGATCTGAAATCCCTTGGACAGTCTGTTAAGGATAATGTTAGAAAAAAATCTTATTCATTTTTCCGCGCAGTTAAGAAAAACGTGGGTTGCCAATCGCAGGATCTTAAGAATGTGTGTCACAAAATAAGAATAGCCTGGAAGGGAACATGGAGAGGGAATACAGGTAATGTGGGTCGTCCTTCTCAATCACTCGTGGAGTGTAGTGAATTTTCGAAACGTAGGAAATAACGACCTTTAATACAAAAACTCAGCAGGGAGGAGCTAGCGTTAGCGTTACTCAAAAGTGAGTATACGCTTAGAAGGAAGGAGAGACACCACTGAAGTTATTGAAAAAAAAATGCAGAATTTTCTCCCAGTTTAGCGGCGTTAAGAAAAATTCTAATCCAGTTGAAAAATATTATTAATTTTATTATTATTATTAGGCTAATAAGACAAGTTTAACCTCAATTATTGTCGTTGTTGCTTATTTTAGGGGCTGCGACATCTTGCGCGTATAGTCCCATGTATTTTGGGTGTGTCTGTATAATTTATGTGATAACCTGTGTTATTGTGATGCCTGTACTACTATTTGTACATTTGGGACCTCAGCATTTGCCTGGAGTAGAAGTGGGGGAAACCACGGAAAACCACTTCCAGGATGGTTGAGGTGGGAATCGAATCCTCCTCTACGCAGTTTTGCCTCAGGAAGCTTAGTGTACCCCGTACCAGTCCTCACCCCAGAAGTCAATTTTCTTGGCAGAGCCGGGAATCGAACCCGGACCTCCGGGACCCCTTCCAGGATGGTTGAGGTGGGAATCGAATCCTCCTCTACGCAGTTTTGCCTCAGGAAGCTTAGTGTACCCCGTACCAGTCCTCACCCCAGAAGTCAATGTTCTTGGCAGAGCCGGGAATCGAACCCGGACCTCCGGGACCCCTTCCAGGATGGTTCAGGTGGGAATCGAATCCTCCTCTTCTCAGTTTTGCCTCAGAAAGCTTAGTGTACCCCGTACCAGTCCTCACCCCAGAAGTCAATTTTCTTGGCAGAGCCGGGAATCGAACCCGGACCTCCGGGACCCCTTCCAGGACGGTTGAGGTGGGAATCGAATCCTCCTCTACGCAGTTTTGCCTCAGGAAGCTTAGTGTACCCCGTACCAGCCCTCACCCCAGAAGTCAATTTTCTTCGCAGAGCCGGGAATCGAACCCGGACCTCCGGGACCCCTTCCAGGATGGTTGAGGTGGGAATCGAATCCTCCTCTACGCATTTTTTCCTCAGGAAGCTTAGTGTACCCCGTACCAGTCCTCACCCCAAAAGTCAATTTTCTTGGCAGAGCCGGGAATCGAACCCGGACCTCCGGGACCCCTTCCAGGATGGTTCAGGTGGGAATCGAATCCTCCTCTTCTCAGTTTTGCCTCAGGAAGCTTAGTGTACCCCGTACCAGTCCTCACCCCAGAAGTCAATTTTCTTGGCAGAGCCGGGAATCGAACCCGGACCTCCGGGACCCCTTCCAGGATGGTTGAGGTGGGAATCGAATCCTCCTCTACGCAGTTTTGCCTCAGGAAGCTTAGTGTACCCCGTACCAGCCCTCACCCCAGAAGTTAATTTTCTTGGCAGAGCCGGGAATCGAACCCGGACCTCCGGGACCCCTTCCAGGATGGTTGAGGTGGGAATCGAATCCTCCTCTACGCATTTTTGCCTCAGGAAGCTTAGTGTACCCCGTACCAGCCCTCACCCCAGAAGTCAATTTTCTTGGCAGAGCCGGGAATCGAACCCGGACCTCCGGGACCCCTTCCAGGATGGTTGAGGTGGGAATCGAATCCTCCTCTACGCAGTTTTGCCTCAGGAAGCTTAGTGTACCCCGTACCAGTCCTCACCCCAGAAGTCAATTTTCTTGGCAGAGCCGGGAATCGAACCCGGACCTCCGGGACCCCTTCCAGGATGGTTGAGGTGGGAATCGAATCCTCCTCTACGCAGTTTTGCCTCAGGAAGCTTAGTGTACCCCGTACCAGCCCTCACCCCAGAAGTCAATTTTCTTGGCAGAGCCGGGAATCGAACCCGGACCTCCGGGACCCCTTCCAGGATGGTTGAGGTGGGAATCGAATCCTCCTCTACGCAGTTTTGCCTCAGGAAGCTTAGTGTACCCCGTACCAGTCCTCACCCCAGAAGTCAATTTTCTTGGCAGAGCCGGGAATCGAACCCGGACCTCCGGGACCCCTTCCAGGATGGTTGAGGTGGGAATCGAATCCTCCTCTACGCAGTTTTGCCTCAGGAAGCTTAGTATACCCCGTACCAGCCCTCACACCAGAATTAAAATTTCTTGACAGAGCCGGGGATCGAACCTGAGCCTCAGGGGCGACAGTCAAACTTAAATTCTTATAAATGAGAATAAGGAAATTGTTTTACATAATTTTCAACAGTTATTTTAAGGTTTATAGTCCATTTCTATATGCAAAGGTATTTTGCGCGGCCAGATACCCTAAAAGGACCTCTGTGCGCCGCGGTGCAAATAGTGTCAAGTCTTTGTTAAGCTTTACTGGGTTGACAGTGCTGTATGAGCAGTAGAGTAACTAACGGGATTTCATGTAAAGAGCCTCATTTTCTATACCAGTAGTGGAGAGCGCTACTCGCATCCAGTCGGCCGTGTCTCGTCAAGAGCTACTGTTGCCTGGAAACGACACCCTTCATGAGTTTATTTTATGACTTTATAAGCCTTTTCTCGAGTGCAAAATGGTATTTATTTAATTGTGAGGCATTTAAGGAGTAAGTGAGTGTGTTTCGCGCACACATTGGGTTATGCGGAACCTATAGGTACCCCATATGTGTAGGTTGGTGTTAATAGGACCTTATTTTCGGTACAAAACTGGAATGGGACCTTGGCAGTGAAATATAGGGAGGGATTGTTAAATTTAAATGACATGAAAATGTCTTACTATCACATTTTACGTCCTCTGGTAGCATAAGTTACTCAAGTAACGGGGAATTAGCTATCGAGAGGGGGTTCGCAAGGGGGAAGCCCCCACCTATAAAATTATTGTATACCCCTGGTGATGGTGGTGGTAATGTTTGTCTCAAGAGACAAAATATGAAAGTTATCTGCCCCATATGTGGACTGTGAAGAAATGGTTTGATACATTCGTTTCACGGCTGTGGGAATTGACAAGATGTTCAAACACACAAACAGTTATCCTTGTGTTCACATCATTAAAATATTGCTTCAAATAGAACTCATTAATAATTCATTTGCAGCACAATAACATACGACATTTATTACTTACTGAGACAATATCAGTAAAGATAATATGATATCTCATTGGTTTCCTGATTTGCTGTAATTAGCTATTAGTTTAGAATAACTCCCTCGAGCAAAATTGTATTAATTGCTTTTTACCAATTTGCGATTGGGATCCCGTTAAGGGCGATGGATATTGCCGCGTATTTTAGAACGGATATTGGAGAGAGTTTGAGTGGCGAATCACAACGTTGATCATCTTGAAATATTTTTATCTTGCTTCTGTAAGAAAAACAAAACCGGGATGGTGGCTCTTTCATAGACCATGGAAGGAAGAAAGAAAGAAATTTAGAATTAAAGAAATAAAAAATAAAGAAAGATAGGGAAGAATGACAAAAAGAAGCCTGGAAGAATGGAAGGATGAAAGAAAGGACGAAAGAAAGGAGGGAAGAGAGGAAAGACGAATGGAAGGGAGAAAGGAAGGACGAAAGGAAGGTGGAGTGGAAGGAAGAAAGAAAGGATGGACGGAAGGAAGAATGGAAGAAAGTAAGGACGAAAGGAGGTACGGACGGAATGAAAGAAATAAAGGAAGGACGCAAGGAAGGAAGGACGAAAGAAGGGAAGGACAAAATGAAGGAAGAATGCAAGAAAGGAAGGAAGAATGGAAGAAAGGAAGTACGAAAGGAAAGAAGAAAGGAAGGAAGGACGAATGGGAGGAAGGAAGAATGGAAGGACGAAAGGAAGGAAAGAAGGAAGGAAAGAAGGAAGGTAGGACGAATGGAAGGAAGAATGCAAGGTTTGTTGTTGCTGCTTTGCGGCATCGCGGTCATGAGTCCCTTGAACAGGGTGTGTGTGTGGAATGTCTCTGATAACCTGTGCCATTGTGATGGTTGTTCTAGTGAATGTACTTTTAACTGATGCTGGTATTTAAGTGGGAGACGAGACGAGCATGACCTTAATTTAGGCACCAGCCCGGCATTTGCTTGGAGTTGAGGTGGGGAAACCACGCGAAACTACTTCCAGGATGTTTCAGGTAGGATTTGAATACACTTCTTATCAAATTTGCATCACGATGCTGGATGAACGGCATTCCAGTCTTCAGGCCAGATTTTAATTTATTGCCAGGGAATCGAAGCCAGAACTTCACGGTAACAGCCAAGAATGGGTGGTCAAGTACTACTAACTTACGCTTAACCTACGTACTGGAAGAAGGAATAAGGGCAGATGACCTCACTGTTCTGCCCTGTACAACTACAATAACTAACTTAACTAGAAGAAGGAATGGACAACATAAAGAGCAATGAAAATAAAATACCGGAGAAAGAAATGTCGACGATCTCGAATAATGAGGGTTGAAAATATTACTTTTTGCTCCTTGCGTTTGTTAACGATAACCAAATAAGAGTCAGTGACAGTGCAAGGACAAACATCAATCAAATTGGAAAGGGTTTCGAAAAAAGAAAACGAAGATTTTGAACTTATGTTCAATGTTTGCAATTTAGGACAGGAATATTTTTGATTTATTTTATTTTACGGTTAGCCTAATTTTACAAAGAAGGTACCGTACATTATTTAACAAGTAGTTCCGTCAATAACTAAATCCTATTTTTATATAACCTACTTACGTTAATTGCCACTATCAACATACAAAATTTCAGTTTGATTGCTGTAATAGATTCGTAAATATTGAGATCCGACTAAATATTTCGGATGGACGCCATGTTGGATTATTATATGTATAGGCCATAGAGGCATGTACCATTAAAAGAAAATTATTGCGTAGGTCCTTTATTCAAACTTTCACTTCGAACGCATGATTACGACACAAGAAATAAAAACGTTATTTTAAAATTCGCACAGCCGCCATATTGAGGTTATGTAACCAATTTAACTAAATTAAATTCCAGAGCATTACAATGTGTATAAACATTTTCTGTACCAAGTTTCATTGCGTTTGGATTATTAAATCGCGAGATAAGTCTATTTAAAACTTTCATTTTCGCTTAGCCGCCATGTTCGTATTGTAGTTAACCGGTTTTTGAAAGTCCCGTAGATGAACTTCCAGTAGAGCCCTTTATCTCCGTCCAAAATTTCAGGGTGATACCTGTAATAGTTTCAGAGATATAGAATACCGGTGAAATGTTTCGCAAAGCCGCCATCTTGAGGTTATGTAAACAATTGAACGAAGATAGATGTCGGTAAATTACAATGTGTATATACATATACTGTACCAAGGTTCATTGCGCTTGGTTGTTTAAATCGCGAGAAACGTCTATTTAAAAGTCGCAATTTCGCTTGGCCGCGATGTTGGTTTCATAGTTACCAGGTTTTCGAAGGTCACATAGGTATACTTCTAGTAGTTTCCTTTATCGCCGCCCAAAATTTCAGGGTGATATCGGTAACAGTTTCGGAGATATTGAATGCTGGTGAAATATTTCGCACAGCCGCCATGTTGGATTGGTAAGACGTAAAATAACTTTGAAGGGCACGGTTGAGGTTGTTCTAAATGGTGCTTTGACCTTACTGAGTTTCATTGAAATCGCTCCAGCCGTTTATACGTTATTAGGAGGGACACACACACACATCACAGACACATACGAACACACACACACACACACACACACACGCACACACACACACACACACACACACACACACACACACACACACACACACACGGGCAAGAGGTGATCTCATAAGCCTATTTGTTTTCATCAAATGAAAATAGGCTAAAAATTGGATATCCTTACAAATAGGCCTACTGTTAACTTAAATTATGAAAAACTTGTAAATAAATGAATTGAACTGAAATTAGAGAAACTACTTTAAAATACTATATTGATATTCCACTGGTATTTCGAAAAATATATTAATATGAGACTTCTTTTCCAATGTGAGATGGCATGTAAATCGTGGTTAGAAATTGGAAGATGTTTCGAAAAAGAACGTAAATATACTTACTTACTTCGTTGGCCACACGAACCGAAGTCGGTTCATTGCCTCACTCTTTAACCTCTTCCATTGGTCTTTGTTGCTAGCCATGTTCTCGTTGGCTCCCAGTGTCTCCAGGTCTTTCTTGACTCCATCCATCCACCTCAGTTTTGGTCCACCCAGGGGTCTCGTACCTTGTGGCTTCCTTTCTAGCACTGTCTTCACCATTTTCTCTTCTCTTCTCAGGACGTGTCCCAGCCATTCAATTCTTCTGCTCTTTATTACAGCTGTCACATCGGGTTCATTAAACAGCGTGTGGATTTCAATATTTTTTCTTCTTCTAAAGATTCCATTTACAGATACAGGCCCAAAAACTTTTCTTAATACCTTGTTTTCAAAAGTTAAAATTTTTCTCTCCATTTTCTTGCTCAGTGTCCATGTTTCCGCCCCATACATTAATACTGGTCGCACGATTGTCTTGTAAATGCGGAGTTTTGTTGTTTTCGTTAATAGCCTGCTGGTAAATAGTTTATTCATTGAAAAGAGACACCTCACTGCAGATTTTAGCCGGTTCATTACTTCCTCCTCCATGTTGTTGTTGGCATTGACTGTACTCCCTAGGTATTTGAAAGACCTAGTCTTCCTAAATTCCATATCTTCTATTGAAAGTACTCCCTCTGTTTCCACTTCATTGTTTCTGGTTACAATCATATACTCTGTCTTATCTTGATTGATCCTCAGACCCATTCTTTGAGCTTCTTCTATTAGAACTTTAGCTGTTATTTTTAGTTCCTCTTCCTCCTCCGCTAAAACAACAATGTCATCGGCAAACGCTAAGAGTTTCACTTCACCACCTAAAATCGTAACTCTTCCAATCGAAGATGCTCTTTTTAGTGCTTTTTCCAAAACCAAGTTAAACAGGCTGGGCGATATGCAATCTCCCTGTTTGACACCCGTCTCCACACTAACACATTCAGATTCCCTGCCTTCAACTCTCACTTTACATTCCGTTTTTTCAATGCACATTCTTGTCAGCCCGATCAGCTTCGAAGGTATTCCCGATTTTTCCATTATCCGCCAGATGCTTTCTCTGTTGACACTATCATAGGCCTTTTTGAAATCAATAAATAGGCAGTATACCTTTTTATCAATTCCCACGTGTTTTCAATTATCTGTCTGAGTATGAATATTTGGTCTATTGTTGGCAGGCCTTTCCGGAAACCGGCCTGGTGTTCTTCAAGATTTTCCTCTATGTATGGTAGTAGCCTATGTAAGAGAATGCGCGCAAGAATCTTGTATGTGCTACATAATAATGATATGCCCCTGTAATTCTCACTCTTGGTTCTTTTTCCTTTCTTATATATTGGGCATATTACTGCTTGTTGCCATTCATTGGGCATATTTTCATTTCTCCATACTTTCAGTATCAATCGATACAGTGCTTTTCTGCATGCTTCTCCACCTTGTTTTAGCAGTTCTATTGCCATGCCGTCGGTTCCTGGAGCTTTGCTGTTTTTCATTTGCTTTAGAGCTTCATCCAATTCCTTCATTGTAGGCTCCTCCACATTTGGTTGGGGTCCTTCATATGCATTTGTTTCCTCAGTCACTTCCTTTCCCTCAGGGACATTCAACAATTCTTCAAAATAGTCCTTCCAAAACTTGAAGCCCTCTTCTTGACCAGCCACCAAATCACCTTCATTGTTTTCCATTGCTACGATTCTTGGTCTGTACCCCGTCTTGAAATATCTTGCATACCTATAGAATTCCCTTACATTGTTCTTGTTTCTGTCTTCTTCAGCTTTTTCCAGGTGCTTGTTGATGAACTGCCTCTTTTCTTTACCTATTACTTTCCTTGTTTCTCTCGCTGCCTCCACGTATTCTTCTCTGGATTGTGGGGTGTCGTTATCTAGCATCCTCTGTTTGTACTTCTTTCTCTTTTTAATCGCCTCTTTGCACTCCTCACTGAACCATATCTTGTCCTGTCCTTTATTTTCTTTCTTCTTTAGGTGTTCCTTTGCAGTCTCAGTCACAATGGATTTGAATATTTCCCAGCTGTTATCTTTCCTTTCTACTTCTTCTAGCTCTTCCAGAACTTGAAAACGATTTTGTAGCTTTAGCTGGTACTCACTTCGTATTTTCTCATTTTCCAGTAGGCTTACATCTATTTTGCCTTTTAGTGTGCCTGCTTTCGTCATCTTATCTCGTGATATTCTTTGTTTCACTTTAATTAATACCAGATTGTGATCACTTCCCACTTCTGCTCCTCGAACTGCTCTGACATCCTCGATTCCACTTGCATGTCTTGAATCCACCAAAACGTGGTCAATCTGGTTGGTATATCGCCCTCCTGGAGCGTTCCACGTTCCTAGGTGAATCTTCTTGTGTGCTGGCGATCTTCATGTCCTTTGCAGTTGCAAATGTTACCAGCCTTAATCCATTATCATTAGACTCTTTGTGAAGGGTGTGCGCCGCTCACACCTCTATTTGCAGTTTCCACACCAACTTTTGCGTTTGCGTCCCCTATCACCATTTTCATGTCGTATTGCGGAATCCCGTCGTATACCTGTTCAACCATTTCATAAAAGCAGTCCTTTTCCTCGTCGTCCTTTTCTTCTGTAGGGGCATGTACTGCGAGGATGGACATGCTCTGAAACCTTCCCTTCATTCTCACGTAGCAGAACCTTTCGCTGATTGCTTCATATTTTATTGTTGGCTGCTATTCCTGTTCCAAGTTGCCCTTTTGTTCCTCAAGTCCCACTGTGAAATATAGTGTAGTTCTCTCCCTTCTGTATGCCTTCCTCTTTCCATCTGATCTCCTGTGAGGCAACCACATCCATATTGTAATTGCACAACTCCTCATCCAATGCCTTCACTGCTCCTGGTGCATTCAGCGTTCTGATATTCCACGTCCACATCCGTAAATGTTTGTATCGTAGTCCTTGTCCTTTGCCATGTCCGTCAACATATGAATCCATCTCCGAGGCTTGTTTTGAGTGTTTCGTAACAGTCGTTTTTTAACAGGGTGGGTTGTCGGCCCGACCCCCAACCCCCAACCTGGCAATACGTCTAGTTCAGTTGATGAAAGTTTACATTGCAACAGGCTTCTTTTTCTTTTATATTGAGGCTTTTACGATCTTATTTCTGACTATTCCGAAGAACGTCATTCTTGCCGAATATCTCCAGAAATTATCTACGTCATCATCCAGTCATCGCCACGTCATCGCCACGTCATCACCATCGTCTAAGCTCTAGAATTTTCTGGATCCTTCGAGGCGACCTCGTCTGGCCACGTGGAGCTCACATCACACCACTGCATTGCAGGCAGTGCACATTCGTCTTCAAATTTCATACATTTAAACATCCACTAAATCTACTCTTCGCTTCGTAAATCTACAGAACTGTCTGGTGACACCGCTGCTTGCCTATCTACGTTTATTCAAGGAGATTGACCGGAGCCAGCAGTTTTCTCATCGCCAGGGCACGCTACACAGAACACCTACAGCCTGCAATACACAGCTACGTTCTTTCTGTGTAGCGCCTGTCGACATATAGCCTTCTCCTCGAGACTGCTGTAGTGTCAGCACCTTCATTTCTACTTCATTTTTCTTCACGCAACATCATTCATATTACAATTACACTGACATACACACAGCTCGTCTGGGAAATTATTATTTCCAGACTTACACATTCATCATACACACAGCTTTCATTCACCCAGTATCATTCAAGGCCACATAATACCGCCGCGCCATCCAGCCTTCTCCTTTTTTAGGGACTTAGTGCCCTAGTCCTGCAATTCCTTTCGCGATCTTTGCACCCCATCCCCCTGCCCTGATAAAATTGGCCTCATCCTATACTTGTTAATACCTTCCACATATTCGTCATGGGTCGTGGCAAAGGTCGTGGATCCCCAAACCGTGATCCGCGTAACGCTAAGGGGACCAACAAGGAGGCACCGCCGCGCACTAACTCTCAAGGCGCCATCCCTAAAAACCTAACCACGGCTACTACCGTGTCTACCGCTACACCCTCCACCTCTGGCCTTCACCCCAACCTCCCACCAGTAATCCCACAAAACTCCATCCTGTCCGCGAAACGCAAAGTACCTGACCCCGCGGACTCTGAACTTACCCAGCGCTCCCGTTTGCGTGTCCATGATGGGATGGAGGAGGGTGGTCATCCTTCCATTCCCTTACTGGATGCCACATTGAGCACGAACCCCCCTCCCTCCATCTTTGATCTCCCACCCCTCCCTCGCCCCACGGGGACCCTACCCTTCCAGGAGGGAACGACCCCCTCCCCAATTCCCCAATCATCCGTCTCATATGCAGCCAAGGCTGCTCAGCCCGCCTATAAGCATTCTTACCTTATCTCCGGTCTCCAACACCTGTCCAGACAGGAAATCTCGGGAGCTTTGGAGACGCTCATCCCCCCCTCTTTACCTTTCATCCTGGTCTCCGTCTCAAATGGTGTGATCCTCAAAACCGACGATGACATTGTCGCCACCACCCTTGAGGACGCCAATTCACCCACCCGACTTGGTCCCACAGTGACGATCGGTCCCCTTACATCGCGCCAAACACCCACCACAGCACCCCCTCCCACCCGTGCACCACTCTTCTCGTGCGTAATCCGAGGCGTTGACCCTGATCTTCCTGAGGAGGTCGTCATATCGGAACTTGAACGCGAACAAATCCAGGTGAAAAAGGCCTTCCGCATAAAGTGCCCCACAGGCCCAACCTGGATGGTCAGGATTCTCCTGGCCACCCAGGCAGAAGTCGATCGCCTACTCCAGCTCGGCGTATACATCTTTCGATATCACCACCGAGTAGAACCCTCTAAAGCTCCACCTCCCATGGCTCTCCGTTGCAATAGGTGTCTGGCCTACAACCAGCACTCTACTGAACAGTGCCGCCAACCGCGCATCTGCCCCCACTGTTCCCAACCTGACCACCCCCTGCAACAATGTCCAAACCTCGCCCAACCTCCCAAATGCCACCAGTGCTCGGGCCAGCACCCTACACACTCCTACAAGTGTAAAGGTAAACCCGCACCTCCCCCAGATCATCCGGAGCTTGTCGCACCCGTAAAGACAATCGACCCCCCAACCCCGACCGCAAACACCCAATTTCCCCCCTTGACGGTGGAAAACCTCCTCCGCTTCCTCACCATCTCCCTTCAAAACCTCATGCCATTCCAACGGCCTCTGGTTCTCACACAACTCCAGCAGGCGGCCCTCCAAATTTTTAATGTTCGCTTCTTCCCCTCATACGCCGGCCCCTTAACACATTTCACCTTCTCCCCACTGGTATCGACACAACATGGCAACTAAGACCATCCACACTGGGCCTCCCAAAACCATCTCTCTAATATACAGCAATGTTTGCTCCTTCCACAAGAAGCGTCCCTTACTTCAGTACACCGTAGCCGCACATTCCGCAGACGCCGTTCTACCAAACGAAACGTTTCTTCGTCCCCACCAGTCAGCCAGTCTCCCCGGCTACACCATCCACAGAGCGGACCACCCTCGTGAGATTGGGCGTGGGGGTGTCGCCCTCTTACATAAGAACCGCATCCCACTACGCATTCACGTCCCTCCTCCCCCACCCTCCTTCCCTGAGTGCCTCATCGCGACTCTCTACTTCCCCTCCCGCGTACTTCATGTCGCAACTATATACACCCGTCCCCGCTGTCCCTTCCCCCGGGAGTTCCTAACCCATCTCCATACCACCTTCCCACATTTTCTCGTACTTGCGGACCTAAACATGCACTCCCGATCGGCAACGGAACTGACTGACTTCCATAACTATCTACAGGCGATAAACTCCACCCTCGTAGCCATCCCCAAACATACTCGCCCTATCTCCAACACCACACCGGATGCAATTATTGCACATAATCGCCTCGCTCACCTTCTAACTGTGGACGTCCTCCTCAGCATAGGAAGCGACCATCTCCCCGTTCTGGTCACCATACCAACACGACCCACCACCGTCACCCCTCCGCCGCCGATTCTTCGCCAGAACTTTAAACAGGCAAACTGGCCTGCCTACAGAGATCACATCATCAACTCTCTCACCCCTCCCCTCCCGCATCTTGACTCTGCGGCCTCGGTCGACTCATACAACCGAGTTCTAGAATCCTCCCTAACAGACGCCTCATCCGTTCACATCCCCATCACCCCGTACTCACCCTCCCGCCCCCCCTTACCCCCCAAAGCCCTCCCTCTCCTCCGGCTCTCCCACAGATATCTAGCCCACTATAAAAGGTCACGCGATCGCTATTTCCTCACCCTTCACCGTCAGACTATCCGCCAGGTGCATTTCTACATCCGCGCCTTTCACCGCCGTAACTGGGTCTCAGTCTGCAACTCCTTGCAAGGCCAACGCTCCTCCCTTGGCTCTTACTGGAAACGCTTAAACACCCTCACTGGACGCTCCCCCACACCCATCTATCCCATCATCCACCAGGGCACTGCCCCACCGGATCTGCCCTCCAAGCTGGAGATCTTTGCTCGTCGCTTCGAACGGGTCTTTAACGGTCATTTCGGCCTCACCTTCGATGACACCGATAACGACGCCGTCAACTCCATCTCAGATCGACCCTATCTCCAGCCCAATCATCAACACCCCCATATCCCACATCCTATCAACGACCCCATCACCCCCATCGATATTCACCTCGCCCTTTCCCGTACCAAAAATACTGCCCCCGGTCCCGATCAACTCCGCTATCTCCACATCAAAGAGGCACCCCCTATCTTCTTCCAGCTCCTCGCCACCCTCTATACCTACCTCCTCAAAACCGGATTTTACCCAACGGCATGGCGCGCTGCCACCATGCTTCTCTTCCCCAAACCCAACAAACCACTCTCCGACCCCTCCTCCTATCGTCCCATCTGCCTCACAGCCGTCCTCTCCAAACTCTTCGAAAAAATCCTAGTCCGCCGCACCTACCTCCATCTCAATCGACATCAGCTACTCCCCCTCTCCCAATGTGGCTTCCGGCCTGCCCTCTCCACCCATGACCAACTACTCCGCCTCACCACCCTCACAGCCGATAACATGAACCGCTTCCGCCCCACTCTCCTCCTCACCTTCGATTTTCAGAGTGCCTTCGACACCGTCTGGCACTCAGCTCTCCTTCTCAAACTCCACTACTACCACCTCCCTCATAATTTCATCCGCCTGATTGGAAACTTCCTCAGTCCCCGCACCGCCCGCATTTCTATCAATCGCACCCTCTCACGCTCCTTCTCTCTAACCCAAGGCGTACCCCAAGGGTCAGTACTATCCCCTCTCCTCTACATCCTTTTTGTCGGATATATCCCCCAACCTCCGGCTCCCCTCCACCTCCTCCAGTTCGCAGACGACACTGCAATACTCGCTCCTTGCCCTTCCGTCGCAGCCATCAACAGACTGGTCCAACCATATCTCGACCGATTCACGGCCTGGTGTGATCGCTGGCATCTCAGTCTAAATACGGACAAGACCAAAGCCGTACTCTTCCGTCCCCGTCGCCATGCCAACTCGGCCACCCGCAACCCCAATCTTCTGACCCTACGCATCCACGATCACCGCCTTCACACTTCACCATCGCTACGCTACCTGGGCGTCATCTTTGACGAGCACTTCACCCTTCGTCCACATCTCCGCGCACTTACGGCCACTGCTCAGAAGCGCTCTCGCCTCATCACCAGGCTGATCGGAACCTCTTGGGGGCTGCATGCCTCAACGCTATTCTACACTTACAAGACCCTCATCCGCTCTTACATTACATATGGGCATGTTGTCTGGGCCAGCTGCGCCGCCAGCTACTTGCACCCCCTGGTAACCATGGAACGACGCATTGCCCGCATAGCCCTTCGCCTCCCCCCAATACACCCAAGTGAGGATCTGTACCGTCTAATGCCGTTGCCCCCCGTTACGACGTGCATACACCTTCTCCAACTGCGCTACTTGAAGCGCGCTAGAAAAACGCAGAATCCTATTCTACGACAGCTTGAGGCACTCCAGCTACGCAATCCAGTATACACTAAGCTAGGCCTACTCCACCTCAAGAGCCTCACCCCTGCCCCGGACTAATAGTCCTCTAAAAAAAAAAAACATCACATCAATCCATCCATATAAACTCACATCTTACATCAACAGCTTATATTTCTTTTCTTTTCTTTTCTTTTCTTTTCTTTTCTTTTCTTTTCTTTTCTTTCTATTTTAATTCGACTCTTTCTCTTCTCTCTGTTTTCTACAATAACGCTTCAATTCTCATCTCAACCAAAGTCATCCATCACCTCCATCTCAGCAAACAAACTCATCCATTTCTATTATCGCATTCATTACCGAATAGTTCAAACAACAATTACCATATCCCATCACCCACACTCACCTCAACGTACCTTTCTCATCTCATCCCATACCATCTCATAATACATAATCATCCACTTAAAAAAAAAAAAAAAAAATCCCCCTATCAAAGCTCGATCACCCACTCTTAACTACTAACTCCTGAAAACACCAAATTTCAGCTCTCTCACAACACCATTAAACTCAAACTCTCAAAATTCAACATCTAACGCCTTCATCTACAATAGTTCAATGCATTTAAGAGCAATTTTTCACCAACACCAAATTTTCGAAACTTCAATCTTAGCCAAGAGGTCAAATCATTTTTCCTTCTCCAACTTACACAATTCACCACCAACCTTCTCCTATAACTCTCCACCTTCCATTCAATCCCCTCCTCTGGCCCAAGAGATGGTGCGGCCATCTATAGGGGCCCGCCCACCCTCGTTGGGTGGGAATGAAATGACCCCCCTTTATTATTATGAGGCTTTTATTTACTTTCCCAATAAATAGTATATATTTATAACGTTATATACCCTGTTGTTGATGAAGGTTGATGGCTTTTAGTGTATAATGTTTGCAGTGAAAGACACGTTACTAATTTTATTAGAAATTCCCTTCAGTAGGTGGAAAGATGAAGACAAAAAGGGAATTATTTATTAATTTGTGGGCGGCCAAAGAAATTAATAGAACTGTGCTCTATAGAAATAAAACCGGAAAGCCCTATAGCCTTCATCGCAAGGGATATTGGTTCGAACAGTTCACATAGTAGTGCAGTTGTTATAGAATTGTTCTGTTGGCCTTGCTTACTTTACAGTATCAGTAACAAATTTCCAAAACATTACACGCGGGTTGAACAAACACGAAGACAGTGAGCAACATTTATAGAACCAGTCACCAATTAGAAAACGCACACAAGCACGATATCTGACACTTTAAGGGAAAACGCAAGACTAGTACACTTAAATGTAATGTGAATGTGACTTTAAATAGGCAGATCCTGGGACTTGTGATTAGAGTTTTTCTATACTTAAGTTTACAGGAACTCTCTTCTATAGGAGGGTCGATAACCTAGATGTTAGGCCCCTTAAAGCAACAATTATCATCATCATCATCATCATCTTCAAGAGGACATGACGAGACCTCTTTAAACCGTGTGCGCTTTAAGGAATTATTGAAGATACTGATATCTAAAAAGCTCTTAGAACCACAAAATTATTAAAATAAAATTCAAAGTGTGTTCCCTGGAAATAACTGATGCAATATCAGAGTACATCAGAGATCATATTAAGGACCGCTTTTTTCTATGCTAATGCATGGCTGTGATAAATTACAATTCTTAAATGAGTCTTATAGATTCCGACAAATTTGAGCTGTATAACAAACATATTCAGCAATACCCCACATTTAAGAAATGAACTGTCACTCTTTTATGCACACGAATCCTACAAAGTAAAAATAGTCGGGAGAAATACATCAAGAACTCTGTGAATAGAAGAGACTTACAAACTTTTGCTTAAGGGCAATAAATAGTGCATGGTGAAAAAATCGATTTTTTGATTTTGGCGCCATAAAATTCTTCATTCTTTTCTGAATCCAAATATATATAATTTGTGGGGGTTTTGATGTCTACAACTACCTTAAATTCTTTTTTTAAAATTAGCGTCCCATGCCCTGAATAATTCACTTTTAACTTGACCAGCTGTTTTCCGTTAATACTCATTTTTCATGTTTAGATACCAATAACTAGGAAACCATTTAAGATAGAGGGCTAATTTTTTACATTAACTTGCCTAATGGAGTACTTGAATATTTACCTATTTGCACTTCCAAACCATAGTAGGCATGGATTGGGAAGAGAAAAATGGATACATATTTTTGAATAAATTTAAAAAGAAAGAGTTCGGATTCTTTTTTCTTGCATTCTGTCCCAATAATAATGAAACAAAGTGGTTACTCATCTGCCATAATCCATTCCAAGTATGTGAAAGAAATTTGAGAATATTTGATTGAAAAACAACTGAGAAATGTGTACCTGAAGCAACTTATACAACATTTTTTGAAAATGTATCTGTACAAATTTGTATTCATTTCACACATCATATAAAAGCAAAGTAGCACTACGTGGTCAAAAACAGCTCAGAATATACCGCTTCTTATATGTGACAAGAATCATAGCTGTTCCTTTAGCATTAATCCTGAAAATACTTAGTAAAGTGATGCCACAAAAATAGACTTTTTCATCGTGTAAGTGTACGTGGTGACCTTAATTGGGTACTGGCAATACCTTCTACAAGTGCATCAGTAGATCGCAGTTCCTCTTGTTTGAAAAGTTTCAATACTTTTACATGTAACACAATATCTCACTCCAGACTTACATCATTGGCTATCTCCATAAATCGTGAATTGTAGTTGAAATTTATTGAAGACCTTCTATGAGGACATCATAGATAAGATTGCCGACCTTAGAGAACGAAGGATTCATTTAAGCTATAAAAAATAAGCGAGTTTGACTTTTTAGTACGATAACTTATGTTTGGTTTGGTTTTAAGTGTTAGGCTTTTAGTAGATATTTTAGCATTAAAATACGAAAAAGAATGTCAATATTCACAATCGCAAACATCATGCACTGATGAAATTAGGAGTTTGGCTCTTCACCTGATAAATCATCTACGAGCCGCCACTGACTCTTTGTCCCTTTCAAGGAGTATAATTGAATGTTGGTTGTAGTAGCTTGTTGAAATACAACGTGCTATAGGGATATTAAACATGAATATGAGGTGCCCTTTGCTAGTGCTACCTCTGTAAAAAAATTCATTCAATTCGGTTTCACCGTGTTTGAATTGATCTGGGGAATGGATTTGCACACATAAATGGCCGCTATTTGTAAACTATTGGGCTGATGACCTTGTAGTCAGTCATAAGATGCTTTCCACAAAAAGGCATGTTGTAGCAAAATCCGGTAGAGATCAAATTATTAGGATGGTCGAAATTTGATTTAAGCTTTTAACATTTGGGTGGCCGTCATTCCGTTTCCGTCAAGATGGCGGCGATATAAAACATGACATTGAGGTTCCTTTTGCTAGTGCTACCTCTGTACCAAATTTCGTTCAATTCGGTTTCACCGTGTTTGAATTGATAGGGGGAATCGATTTGCACACATACTTGGCCACCATTGGGCTGATGATCTAGCAGTTTGGTCAGAATATGCTTCCCACATAAAGATTTGTTGTTGCAAAATTTGGTAGAGATTAGATTATTAGGTTGGTCGTAATTACATTTTAGCCTTTAATATTTGGGTGGCCGCGATTACGTTTCCGTCAAGATGGCGGCGATATAAATATGACACTGAGGTGCCTTTTGTTAGTACTACCTCTGTACCAAATTTCGTTCCATTCGGTTGCACCGTGTTCGAATCAATAGGGGGAATCGATTTTCACACAAAGATGGCCGCCATCCGCAAACTATTACGCCGATGACCTATAAGATTGGTCAAAGGATGCTCCCTCCATAAAGGTATGTAGTTGCAAAATTTGGTAGAGATCGGATGATTAGGTTAATCGTAATTTGATTTAAGCTTTGAACATTCGTGTGGCCGCCATTACGTTTCAGTCAAGATGGCGGCGATATAAAACATGACACTGAGGTGCCCTTTGCTAGTGCTACCTCTGTACCAAATTTCGTTCCATTCGGTTCCACCGTGTTCGAATTAATAGGGGGAATCAATTTTGACATAAAGATGGCCGCCATCCGCAAACTATTAGGCTAATAACCTATTAGATTGGTCAAAGGATGCCCCCTCCATAAAGGTATGTTGTTGCAAAGTTTTGTAGAGATCGGATGGTTATGTTAGTCGTAATTTAACTTAAACTTTGAACATTTGTGTGGCCGCCATTACGTTTCTGTCAATATGGCGGCGATATAAAACAAGACACTGAGATGCCCTTTGCTAGTGCTACCTCTGTACCAAATTTCGTTCCATTCGGTTTCACCGTGTTAGAATTAATAGGGGGAATTGATTTTCACACAAAGATGGCCACCATCCGCAAACTATTAGGCTAATGACCTATTCATTTGGTCAAAGGATGCTTTGAGATAAGGGTATGTTGTTGCAAAATTTGGTAGAGATCGGATGATTAGGTTAATCGTAATTTGATTTAAGCTTTGAACATTTGTGTGGCCGCCATTACGTTTCCGTCAAGATGGCGGTGATATAAAACATGACACTGACGTGCCTTTTGTTAGTACTACCTCTGTACCAAATTTCGTTCCATTCGGTTGCACCGTGTTCGAATTAATAGGGGGAATCGATTTTCACACAAAGATGGCCGCCATCCGCAAACTATTACGCTGATGACCTATTAGTTTGGTCAAAGGATGCTCCCCCCCCATAAAGGTATGTTGTTGCAAAATTTGGTAGAGATCGGATGATTAGGTTAGTCGTAATTTGATTTAAGCTTTGAACATTTGTGTGGCCGCCATTACGTTTCCGTCAAGATGGCGGCGATACAAAACATGACACTGAGGTGTCCTTTACTAGTGCTACCTTTGTACCAAATTTCGTTCAATTCGCATTCACCGTGTTCGAATTGATAGGGGGGACAGACATTCAGAGTACACACACTTACACACACACAGACACACACACACACACACACACACACACACACACACACACACACACAGACTCACACACACATACACACACACACACACACAGACTCACACACACACATACACACACACAGACAGACACACTTTTTTCGCCCTGTGTTGATCTCATAAGTCTACTTTCATTTTTTGCAAAAATCGAAAGTAGGCTAAAAACAAGAAGTTCCGTGACGAACTAAAGAGCCTACTTTTCTTGAAATTTAAGATGCATGCCAATGATTAATCTATATGGATCTATCTAGAATAATGACGAAATTAAGTTGGTAATATCGAAATTTCTAATAAGTTCGAAATACTGTATAACTGGCATAATGTAGCCTAATAGATAACTACAGTTGGCAGCCCTGGTGACTGAATATATTCTTAGTTCCATCTCTTAAGGTACAGAATACAAAATTTGGTTGAAGCCCAATGGATAGCATGGACGTTACATTCAGTTAAACATTGGATCCAACAGCGCGCGTAAAATCATGTTGGCAACAGTGACATACATGTATTGGTCAGAAATAATCTGAAATAATATGATCTATTGTTGTGTCAATTTTGAATGAAATCCATTAGTTAGTATTGAAGTTACATGCATTTTAAAATTGGACCTATCAGCAGGCTTAGAATCATGCTGGCAGCACTGACGTATATTAGCTACTCCAAAGTAATCTAGAATGCCAGGTACTATACGTGTGCAAAGTATAGAGCTATTGGCTTGCTTACTTTCTGATATATTGATATTAGGGTAACAAAAATAGAGACAGTATTTATTAACAGTTGGCAGCGCTGGTGGCTCTTAAGAATACGCTCAGTCATATCTGTTTATGTACACATACCACATACGAAATTTGGTTGAAATCCAATTGATAGTGTAGAAGTTATATGCATTTAAAATTTGGACCTATCAGCAGGCTTATAATCATTTTGCAACACTGCCATGTATGGCCTCCTGGAAATTAAGCTGCAATATTATTATCTATACTTGTGCCAATTTTGAATTAGCTCCCATTCATACCTTCCAAGATATCCATCATGGAGCTCAAATTTCAATTGCGATTTTTCAGCAGTTGGTAGAACTGACATCATTTTCAAATATGGCCGTGAGATATTCAGGTACAGATCTTTACTCCTCCCTAATATTGTTTCGATTGCTGCAGCCGTTTAGGAGTTGATAGGGGGGGGGGGGGGGGAACACACACACAGCCAGATAGACAGACAGAAGGACAGATAGACAGATGGACAGACAGACAGACACACATTTGCCCGATCTCATAAGTCTACTTCTTCCTCATTTTTGCAAAATGTGAAAAGTAGGCTAATAGGCATATGTGAACACCTTTTGTGTGTGTGTGTGTGTGTTTGTGTGTGTGTGCGTGTGTGTGTGTGTGAGGGGTGTGTGTGTGTGTCCCTAATAACTTCTAAACGGCTGGAGCGATTACAATAAAACTCGGTAAGATCATAGCACTATTCCGGCCGACCCCGACCGTGCCCTTCAAATTTTATTAAGTCTCTCCAATCCAACATGGCGGCTATGCGAATTATTTCACCGGCATTCAGTATCTCCGAAACTATTACCGATATCGCCCTGAAATTGTGTACGGTGATAAAGGACACTACTAGAAGTTCACCTTTGAGACATTCAAAAACCTGGTGACTGCAAAACCAACATGGCGGCCAAACGAATTTGAGACATTTAAATAGACTTTTCTCGTGATTTAACTATCCAAACGTAATAAAACTTGGTACAGCAAATGTTTATATACATTGTAATGCACTGGAGTCTAATTTAGTTCATTTGTTTACATAACCTCAAAATGGCGGCTGTACGAAATATTTCACTGGCATTCTATATCTCCGAAACTATTACAGATATCATCCTGAAATTTTGTACGGTGATAAAGGGTACAGATACAAGTTTATCTATGTAACTTTCATAAACCTGTAAAGTGTAAAACGAACATGGCGGCCAAGCGAAGGTGAAATATTTTAATAGACTTTTCTCGCGATTTAGCTCTCTGAGCGCAGTGAAATGTGGTTCAGTAAATTATTTTACATATTGTAATGCACTGGCATCTAATTTAGTTCAATTGTTTACATAACCTCAAGATGGCGGCTGTGCGAAATTTTAAAATTAAGTTTTTAATTCTTGTGTCGTAATCATGCGATCGAAGTGAAAGTTTGAATAATGAACCTAGGCAATAATTGTCCTTGAATGGTACATAACTCTATGGCCTATACATATAACAATCCAAAATGGCGAGCATCCGAAATATTTAGACGGTTCTCAATATCTATGAATCATTTACAGCAATCAAACTGAAATTATTTATGTTCATAGAGGCTATGAAAATATGTTCCCATATAGGACTTTCAGTAACCTGGTGAGCACAAATCCAACATGGCGGCGACGCGAATTGTAAATATTTAAATGGACGTTTCTCGCGAATTAACTATCCGAGTGCAGTGAAACGTTGCTCGTTAAATGCTTATGCAAATGTTAATCCTCTGGCATCTAATTTATTTTAATTGTTTGCATAATCACAAGATGGCAGTTGTGCGAAATTTTAAAATCTCGTTTTTACTTCTTGAGTTCTAATCATGCGATTGAAGTTTGAATACCACACGTACACAATAATCTTAATGTAATAGTAGAAAAAATAAAATCCAACCTGTCGACCATCTGAAATATTTATACGGTTCTCAATATCTACGAATCTATTACAACCTTCAATCTGAAATTGTGTATGTTGATAGAGGCTATTACCATGAGTAGGATATATGAAAATAGGCTGTATAGTTCTTCACGGAACTACTTGTTGAGATTTTATTTGCATAAAAATAAAATTTGTAATAAATGGCTGTCAAGGAAATGTCAGCAAAGGTAGATGACTGAAAACATTCAAAAACTCTTACCTCAGAAATAGATTAACATTGTTGCTTTAATTCAATTTTCTATGATATTTCAATGTGTTGAAAACCCAAAACTTAAAAAAATAAAAATTGATTTTTTTCCCAACAAACTCAAGGTTAGCGCCACCTTAAGGGATAACAATGCGAAAAGAAGTAAGTCAAAAATAATCTCTCATTTAGTATAAAACAAAGTGCCCGATTCTTGGATGTCACGGGTAATCTCGAGAACCACTGGATGGATTATGATGCGGTTTTCACCATTCTGTAAAGGATTTCTCGAGGAAGGTTTCTGTAGAAAATTATTTATTTATTATCAAAAGCCAAGCAGAAACGATTTCAGTGAGAATGTCGAAAAAAAGAAACTGGCATCCGCGCGCCTTTTAAGCGTACGTTGGGCAAACCGTTAAAGATATCAATATACTATGTGTGTAAGAATTGTTTATCATGAAAAGTTCTACAAAACAGTGCGGGAGAGCATATCTCTATCTTCAATACATCGCTCACTGTAAGGTTTTTACGTTTTCATTTCTTCCAACAATCTCCATTCAATTACTGATGTGACAGTTTATGAGCTAGCCAGGGGCGAGTCTATCATCCCAGTTACAGCCTACCTAGTGGGCGAGCCAATTACCCCCGATACAGCCAGCAGCAAACTGTCGACTATTGTTGAGTTAAGACTTCAGAGAAGAGTGGTTGTATTTGGAGTTTCCCCTGGAAATGCAACTCAGCTTTTCTTCATTTCGCCTGTGAACTTTTCGTTCCGCAAAATACACAATCAAATTTAGATTGGACAGAAGAGGGATTAGTGTTTCATGCACCTCACCATTCTTAAATTACCTCTGACAAGAATTTGTTGCACATGCATCTCCATGATTATATAATTAATAGTCCAGTCAATGATTTTAACCCATCATGCCGAGGCGTAAAACGGATATAGGTCGTAGTTCATTGACATCGAAAAAAAATGCGCTTATCACGTAATGCATTCATAACTTTCCCGGGCGAAGCCGGGGTGGGTTGCTAGTTTAAATATGAAATGCATTATATCACTGGTGTTTGCCAACTCTTATTTCTCTGTAAACCTCCCTTTGGGTTGCTAGTGAGATTTCAAAATTCCAAATGCCGAGGCCTCGTGCACCGTCCCCAGTTTTATACAATCGGCTATATCATGCTCTGGTTTCCGTGGACTGCTCCAATGAAGTTGTTTAAGCCACCACAGCGAATAATAATGCCTCATTCCCTTTGTACGCTTGTTTATCTGGCTGTCTGAATGTTTGGTATGCAAGTGATTACTGTGTCACGTGACAGTGGAGCAGAGAGCAGATACCGGGGATTCCCAAGGCAATATAATGGCATTGGACGAGTCGCCTGCTGTGCTAGATAACGTGCACCACGCTATTAACTCAACCACTTGTCGAAACATGTGTTTTGCATATTGTAGCCTATTGTTGAATACAAAGGAAAGGATCTGTTAAGTATGGCGCATTGAAAGAAAACACTAATAATAATAAGGAGCGGACCCGTGCGAGAATTCTCGCATAATTGTCGAATAATTGTCTGTGTGCGCCCCAAGTGTACAGACTGCCCGCCCGGACCTAGTGCTATACGGGTTGGACGCGAAACAGTTCTGCCAAGGGCTATCGTCTTGTTCATTTGTTTCAAAGCACTTTGTAAACAAATAAATATATTTCCGTTGACTTTTCAAGAAATGCTAGATTTTCCTGTACTAATCAGACAATTTGGAAGATTTTGGTATAAACCACACCTTCTAACTCCCTCTGGTTTAGGAGCTTGAGTTTTGTGAAACATGCACCTTAGCGTATTATATAATCCATAGGCTACTAAAATAATAAAGCTGAAGAGTTTGTGTGTTTAAACGCGCTAATCTCGGGAACTAGCAGTCCGATTCGAAAAATTCTGTTTTTTATGTGATAGCCAGATTCAAGAGGAATAGTTTAGGCTGTGTAGCACTAGGCTATACCTCTCAGGTAACCTTAAAGATTGATTTTTGTTCAGTAAGTTGGTAGAACAAGCGCTCCCGAACAGATCTATCCGCATGCGCTGGCGTTATGGTTAGTGATACGTGCACCGTTTCACCTCCTGAACCAAAATTTGTATACTTACCCTTTGGAACCCTGATGGTAACACTGTCTACGGGAAATTTATGACAGACCAGTCCATTCTCTGCATTTAGGCCCTTTGGTTCAAATCTACACCGTTTCACCTACCTGAACCAAAATGTGTATACTTATCCTTTGGAACCCTACGATTAACACTGTTTACATGACATTTCGGACAGGTGACTCCATTCTCTGCATTTAGGCCCTTTGGCACAAATCTACACCGTTTCGCCGATCTGAACCAAAAGTTGTATACTTTCCCTTTGGAACCCTGCGAGTAACAATGCCTACATGAAATTTATGACAAACCAGTCCATTCCCTGCATTTAGGCCCTTTGGCACAACTCTACACCCTTTCACCAATCTGAACCAAAAGTTGTATACTTACCCTGCGAGTAACACTGTTTACATGGAATTTCGGACAGACCACTCCATTCCCTATATTTAGGCCCATTGGCACAAATCTACACCGTTTCACAGATCTGAACGGCAATTTGTACACTTACCCTTTGGAACCCTGCGAGTAACACTGTCTGCATGAAATTTCGGACAGACCACTCCATTCCCTGCATTTAGGCCCTTTGGCACAAATCTACACCGTTTCACAGATCTGAACGGCAATTTGTATACTTACCCTTTGGAACCCTGCGAGTAACACTGTCTGCATGAAATTTCGGACAGACCACTCCATTCCCTGCATTTAAGTCTTTTGGCACAAATCTACACAGATTCACCGATCTGAACCACATTTTGTATACTTACCCTTTGGAACCCTGCGAGTGACACTGTCCACTTTAAATTTTGGGCAGGTCACTCCATTCCCTGCATGTAGGCCCTTCATCACAAATCTACACCGTTCCTCCTAATTGCACCAAATTTTACATAAGTTACAATTTGAAACCCTGCTGGTAACACTGTCCACTTGATATTTTGGACAACGCTCTCCATTCCCTACATTTAGAATAACAGACAAAATGTCCTTGAAAACCACGTATTAAGGCCCTCGAACCATTCGTGTCCGTAGTAGTGTAACTGTAAGAGTATTTTAATAAGTCTGTGGTTGACGGGCAGTTCGGGCTGCATCACGACACCCCTACCAGTGTTCTGGTGCAGAATTGCGAAAATAGTTGCATCTTGCGCTGTTTATAAATAGCAGTCACGGGAGGTAATTAGTGCAAAAAGATCTCTTAGGCCCCTTAAAACAGTTATCATCATGAAAATATTATGCCTCTGTATAAGTGCAATGGTGTTGGTGCAGTACATTGAGGTTATCAGCTGCAATAAGCGTTGGTGCTTTCAAATTTACCATTATTTATTCCGAAACTTATCGTTAAGCGCTTTGTGGCGATAAATGATACTATTGCTACCTCAGTAGCTCGGGACAGCCGAAGTTTTCCAAAGAGTTCTGATTATTATCCTACGGCGCTATGCGACAAAAGACGACACTATTGCTCTCTACATTTCTAACAGCCAATGAGATATAGGCCCTAGGCAGAGTCTTTTATTTCACTTACTCCTCTTTCAATTTTTTTTTGTAAATTTGTTTGTAAATTACATGTGTCAGTGCTGTAGTTAGTAAATAGCTGTTTCCCTTTTCGTAATTATCATTACGGGAAAATGACCTGAATGTTACGTCCATTATACTGTACTACTTACCACCCCACTACAACCACCACCACCCCACTACCACCACCACCACCACCACCGCCACCCCACTACCACCACCACCACCGCCACCCCACCACCACCACCACCACCGCCACCCCACTACAGCCACCACCACTACCACCACCACCACCACCACCACCACCACCACAAAAATATATGTTTTTAAAATATTGTTTTCTGTTAGTTTAAGTATCATGTGCCAGTTCTGTAGTAGTATTCACTATCATCCATAAAACAAATAAATCCACCGGGCGAAGCCGGGCACAACTGCTATTGACGTCAGAAAAGTTGGATGGCGCAGCCACGCGGTAGAATGTTGAAGCTGTAACAATGTGACTGGTGAGGTTTATTTAGATAGTGAAGCATTGACGTCGTGATGGAAACAGAAAGAAATTTGTCAAATTCGAGGAGGTACTGCTCTGTATACGGTTGCAAATCGTATAAAACGGGTACGAAATATCTTCACTACTTTCCTGTACAAAAAGTTCCGAGAGAAAGATGGGCTTCGGCGCTGTCAATTGGAAAACGTGTTTGAACCCCTAAAATAAGTTTACGAAGAGCGGATTTCATTCTTTGTACGGCTTTATACGAGGAAGGATTTGGGAAGGAAGCTGTTGTTGTTGTTGTTGTTTAATTTGAGATGCATGGACATCATGGTCATTTAGCCCCGTGTACTTGGGTGAGTGTTGAATTTTGTCTGATAACCTGTGTTATTGTGATGGCTGTATTAGTGTGTGTATATATAGGCTGTATTGTCTCTAATTTGTATTCACATGGATTTAGCTACATCAAAAATACTGATAAACTTATAGCCTATACTTCTGTGCCGTACAAAGAATGTAATCCGCTCTTCGTAAACTTATTTTAGGGGTTCTTCCGATTGACAATAGCCGAATGGTTAGAAAACTTAAGAAAAATGCTGTTCCTAGCCTTAATTTGCCAGAGAATTTATATTCTTGCCTTTGAACAGCAAGTAACTTATGTAGGTCACTGAAGTATGATTTGGCTTAAATTGTGTTTTTGGCTATGATCTCCCTACTGTTGAATTTAGTTAATTAAAATGTAAAATCTTAGTTTTAAGTACCGGTTTGGTGACCCATCATCCCAGGCAGGCCGGTAACACCTATACTACTCAGGCAGATAGGTCACTTAGCCGTAATTTTGAAGTTATAGTGATGTTAAATATACATAATCGGTAATGTAGCAGGAGACCGGATCGGCCTAGGCTATTCTAACTTTAATTAGTTCCCATTTCAGGGTTTTTCAGTTTTGAGTGCGAATAGTTGGTTTGAAAGTTGTACAACAGTAAGGAGAGTATGTTTTGTATAGGTTATAATTGGTATTATGATTTATGTCAAGCTGAGGAGTGAATTTGGTTTGACTTAAAGTATAGTTTTTGATCTGTTCCGTTTGCTTATGACAAGTTCAAATGGAGACTCCAGCTTTGTTAAATATCTGTATTTTAAATATTTAATTAAATATATTGATAAAGAGGATGTCTCCATTTTTAACTTGCCTGTGGCAAGAGATTAATAAATTAATATTCTTGCCTTTGAACATCAAGTATGTAGGTCAATATTTGCAATATTGAAGTATGATTTGAGCATCCCAAGTAACGCTTCTTTGAACCCAAAACATTCATGCAAATTCAGGGTTGCTTGATTCAATTTATTATCAGGGAGTCGTCCTTTGTGTTATGTGAGATATATATTGTGAAATTAATAAAAACATCGATACCGCTAGGCTCCCAAATACAGGCTTCATATATGTAACAGCAGACAGTAAATTAACTATCTATATGTGGGTAATATTTTTAACTGGTAGTAGTTAGGCACTGCATTTAAATTGATTATAAAAATATTTCTATCAATGAAAGGAAATATGTAGTATCTTGCCATCATAAATTAGAAGCCATAACAAGCGCACACCCAATTACTTCACGTCACTATATCGCCGCCATATTGCAAACAGCTGACCGTAAGCTCCTCCCCCGTTTCGGGCGTCAATAGAGCATCCAGCGTTTAGAAAAGACTGTGGGTCTTATGGGCTTTTACTTTTAACGGAAATCCCCCCTACACTGGTTTTGTTGTCTCACCTTTTATCATGAAGGAACTCTAAACATGTAGAGTTTTCGTCATAATAGCTTCCTACAATTATCTGCCAACTGATTACCTTTGTTATTGCGTACAAGTGTCGCTTATATTACGTCTTAGTAATTAAAAAAATTTCGAGGTTAGCACGCTGGAAAGAAGAGCCTCGTCCTGTGCTGCATGTTCGCCCGGAGTGGAGCACGTGCTCAGTTCCACCGGCAACATAAGTTCTGAAGCACTATCCGTCATTGGTGTTACTGTTGTGTGTCTGTTTTATTTTCTGTTCGATCGAATCATGGCTGCCGACAGTTGGGTTCCAACCCACTATCTCCCGAATGCAAGCTCCCAGCTGCGCGCCCCTAACCGCACGGCTAACTCACTACAATATTACAAATATTAATCTAAACAAAACGACAAGAATAAAATTGAAAGAAACTAAATTACAGCCTAACTAATAACCAAAGAGGTGATGATCAACAGTATTGCTGATATAAAAATTGTTAATATCGTCTGCATACATCCGAGAAGCAAGGAAGAGTTGTGCTCTCGACATCTGTCAATCAGTGATGCGCCATATCACAACGAAATGAATGCGTTATTGGTTCTCTTCGCATACAGTATCCTTAATACTTGTCCAATCCGTTAACACCTGCAAAACTGCTCCTTCCTGGGCGTGTTCTATTTCAGGTAGCTGCTGGGGTTGTGGTTGTCTCGCTAACTTATGAAAGCGCAGTACTCGAAGCGGGTGAACATAACGTATGACGTCAGCGCTACCTCTGCCTCGAGTTAGCAACACTGTCGCCATAAGGCTCCACAGTATTTTCTAAACGCTGGATGCTCTATAGTAATATAATAATCATAATGCATATCTCAGTATACAAAGACTACCTCAAATGACATGGATCAAAAATCCAGTTTCTAGCCCCAATCTTTAAACATAAAAGATCCCTTAAGTCTCGCCAAAAATATATCAATAAGAGCAGTCTGCAAATAAAACTTGAACCACTCTGTATGTCAGTGAATCCCATTGAATATATACAAGTGACTACAGATCTTACTTTGTTAGAAGAGGTCTGCAAGAAAGACTCTTCACCACAAGATCTAAAACAACTGGCCCTCTGTACAATAGAAGAAAGATATCCATCTAATCAATGGCTAAAAATATTTACAGATGGCTCACAAGACAAAGAAAATAGAACTGGGGCAGGAATACATTCATCTCTCTTCTCACTCCACTTCCCAGTAGGCCAAAACAAAACAAACTTTGATGCTGAGATGAAAGCAATTTCACAACAGTTATTAGGCAGAAACAATGATTATAAAAAATGTGTTATCATCACAGATTCAAAAGCAACCATTCAAGTCATCTCGTCAAATTATAAGCCTCAAAATAAAGAACTGAAAGAATTTTTTTGTATGATAAAAACCCTTCAAAGACCCCACAAACAGATCTCATTTCAGTGGATCCCTTCTCATGTTGGAATAGCAGGTAATGAAGAGGCAGACAGGTTAGCAAAAAAAAGGTACCTTTCAGTCAGACTGATTTTATGTCAGCTAAAAGGATTTTGAAAAATACTATCAAAACAAGTATGAAGAAATGGCAAAGAAGACAGCAGAAACCGTATTATGGAAGGACATTGATGCTAAATGGGATCAATATTAATTAATACCAAGAGGAGAAGCTGAAACCTTCTTCAGACTTAATACTGGCCATGCCAGCCTTGCAGCTCATCTGAAACGAATCAACATCCTGAGATCTGAAAAATGCACACTTTGTCACGAACTTGGAAGTAAAATGGATAAGGGGCACCTGCTACATTGCAACAAACTTGATGTGACTGCTTGAACTTCAGGAAACCTTACACAACTCTATTGGAACGCAAGTAAGCTGATGGATTGGAATCCGGGCTAGCCATAAGAAACAACAACAATAATAATATTACTTTCGTCTCACTTGTCCTGAATCTATACCGTATATCCCATTGAGGGTTTTTGCCTACCAAGAGACCACATCCTGAAGATTGCGAGGTGATACGTGGTCAGTGTGACTTTGCGTTTTATCTTGGTTTTATAGACTAGGGCTACTGCTTTTTAAATCAGACAGCTAAATAATGTTTTCTCGGGGGGTAAAATCCCTGTCGATGTCGGGAATCTATCCCGGGACCTTATAGGAAGGAGGCAAGGGTGCTACCCTTAAACCATCTAAATGTATTTTACCATTTTAAATGATCTTGTCGTTACCCTGGGGTCTGGCGTTACGTTACGGTGACGGGACGAAATGTACCCAGATGAACTGAGGTGTGTGACGTCCTAGGACTGCTGGGTGCATGTGTACCCCGACAATCTCTACTTCGTTAGTATAAGACAAAAATCCCCGATTCTTGGATGTCACGGGTAATCTCGAGAACCACTGGATGGATTTTGATGCGGTTTTCACCGTTTTGTAAAGGATATCTCGAGGATAGATTCTGTAGACAATAATTTATGTATTGTCAAAGGAAGCCAAGCAGTAACAATTTCAGTGAAAAAGTCGAAAGCAAACTTGGCGTCCGTGCGCTTCTTAAGCTTTCGCTGGGCAAACCGTTAAAAATATCAATATACTATGAGCGTAAGAATTGTTAAGCATGAAAAGTTCTACAAAAAAGTCCACGAGAGCATATCTCTATCTTCAATACATCGCCCACTATAAGTGTTTTAGACTGGATGGAAGGGGCACGTCCCCGCGCGCTCTGGTGAGCGTGCGGCATCCCCCGCGCTGGACCTTGCTTTGCGCTTGGTTTACACTTGCCCTTCGCAAGTAATTTGAAACAAGGTAAGCAAGATAAGTATTATGCAGATAATTTTCTAACATGTTAATAGTCCTTTCTAGCATTTTTCAGCATTTGTAGCATCTAAAATGATACAAAGTCTAATCTTACAGACTGACTGTCACTTTTTTATTTTATTTTTACATCGATAAGTCTGTGGAAGGAGCATGATTGAACCGATCTAGCTGATCTTGCTTACTTGTCCTTGCAAAATCACTTCATCTTCTCAATTTTTGGTTTCTTCTGCGCTCCTCTGTCCAGGTTCTGGGAGAAGATTGAGGAATATATCCACTAGCTATGGAAGCTCCGAGAATGCTGAGACAAGACAGATTTAACCATCCTTACCTCTCTTCTTTCTCCCACTGATCTGACACAATTATTTTTCAGTAAATCTAGCTACTGTATACTCACATTTTTGTATACAAGGCTGCAATTCTAAAGACGTGCAGCATCATCAGAGTATTTTTGAATTCGCAGTGCGTATTTTGAACAGAATTATTTGAACTGTTGGGAAAAGGAAACGTGGAAGATGACATTCGAGAGAATAATATTGCTGTGAAAAAGTTATGCTGTAGTTTGTACATGCATAGAATTTAGTTTCCACAAAGAATGACTATACTATTTTTTTTAACTTCATGTACCGATCTGAATCATGTTACCAACTATAGGTTGGGGAAATAAAGAATTAATAATAATAATAATAGTAATAGTAACAACACGCACCGTGAATAGCAGAACAGGCAGATTCATATACTCAATCCCCCAGAAACATGTAAGCAATTAACATCTGGTTATCTAAAGGTGTCCTACACTCCCAAACGAATTTATGATGGCCATTCAGGACAAGTCATAGAACCCTGTTATTTCAGAAGCTATAGACCTATACATCATCAAAGACAAAACATCTACAGATTCATGCCGAAAATTGCCGAAAAAACTGAAACCATTCATCACGTACTATCATCATGCCCAGTACGCAAAGGTAAGGTAAGGTCATCTACTAAGAACTATGCAAGCAGTGTCGACTACGAGCAGATTCAGAGCCGCAACCAATAGTAAAATAAACCATTAAAAGTACATTACAATTCCTATGTCATCACTGGGGCCCGGATCTTGATGCCGTAGAAAATTTGTACAAAATGCACTTAAGATTTTCAAAAATGGCTGTTTTAAATGACCTAAAAATTCGAAAAATGCACTATAAAATGGAGAAAATGATCTTATAATAATAAACTTACCAATATTTCAAAACATCGAGAAAAAAGCACTATAAATCTTATAATATTATACTCACCAATATTTCAAAAAATGACACCTTAAGCTCAAACTGAAAAGTCAATCAAAATCTATTTCTAGCACTTAACAAAAGGTTTATGTTCACTTTAGTCTGAGTTGCACTGCACTACGAATATCATTTTGATGTTGTCAAATGTAAATAATCTGCGGTTATCAGCCAACAAGTTTTTATATCTCGAAAAGCTGCGTTCAACATCAACTGATGTGATCGGAACGTACTTGAAGTGAGGAATGTCGTGTGCTAAATCCTCCTCAATCCCATTCGTGCAGGAGTTTTCACCAGAAAGAATGTCTGTGATTTAGCATAATGTTTTATACCCGGCGTTTTTTCCAGCACTTTTTTCAGTTTTGATGCAATACCCTCAGCAATTTCTCCACGATTGTTGCTAAGACTAGTTTCCAGCCGCTTGATTAAAGAAATGGAATCAATATTTCAATATTTTAAATTATCTTGTATCAGCTACTTGCATCTTCTTAACTCTGAGAGACGTAACTCCCTTATATAAAGCTGTGACATCACTTGTGCCGGGCTCCTCTCTGTCTTCCTTCGTGTATACCTCTCTTGTAGTCTTCCGACCCCGACGGTATTACGGTATCCGAGGCCTAGGGAGTCTCTTCCTTTCCCGCCTTAATTGGCTCTTCTCTCATCTTTCCTCATCCCTCATTCTTCTAGGGATCAGCCTTCTTTTAAATTCATTTCATTTCTATTTCTCTTTAAGATTCCCGCACTGTTTTTGTGAATTGGTTCTCATGTATCTAAATTACTTATAGCGAATTTCTTTTTGTGAATCTACACTACATTTTGTAGATTTTCAATCCAAGTTGCATTTTGCAAGTATTTTCAATCTAAATTGCATTTTGTATGGTGGGCATTTTGTAAGTTTTTTGAATTCTCAATTGCATTTTGTGAGTATTTTGAATCTTAATTACATTTTGTAAGTATTAGGTAGATTTCATTAGAAAGCTAACTATTGCAATGGGTACCATGTTTCGACTTCCGGAAAATTTCGACATATCTTCGCGTTTCACATCCTCCAGACCCCAAAACCACCGTCAGTTCAAAAGTTTATATATAATTTATATATATATATATATATATATATCACTTTCTTGTGGACACGATAACTGCCGTAATTTTGCACCAATCACTTTGAATTTTTTACCGAATATGTATATCTATAAAATATCGGTCGAGTTCGTTACTGCGCTAAATCGGTCGGGAGGGTTAAAATGGGGGGCTTTTTTTTTCGAAAAAGTGAAATATTGCTATAACTCTCTTAATATGTGAAATATCGAATCCGGTCAAAGTTCATACTATGTGTCGGATAAAGCCCAAAATTTATGTTTGAAGAGTTTTTATATAGCACCAACCATTGACCAAAGGGGTGAGAAAAAGTGGGTTTTTCGGGAAACATTAATCATATCTCTCTTAATAGGCACAATATCAAAACCGTACAAAATGGACAATATTCCCCTAATAATTACCTAAAACTTTTGTCTGAAAGAATTGTTGATATGACCCATCATTACGCCAAGGGATGAGAAAAATGATTTCGGAATTAAAAGAAAATGCCAAGAGCTATCAGTGGTTGCCATGGCAACACAACTAAATAGATGAGGGATGAGCCATCAGACGTCGCCATGACAACGCCCTTGCACGAGATCAGATTCAGATTTCGCATGCTGCGATTCTATGCCCAAGATAGCATGTTCAGACCCGGCCGAAGCCGTCGGATTTTTTAAGAGTGTTAAAAATCCCTCAGTATGCCTTCCTTCAGAGGGGAAGTAAAGCCGGCGGCCCCATGTCATAGATTTATGGCATGTTAAAGAACCTTCCACTAATTGTACCTGTGTGAAGCTAAATTGGATAGGTTAAGAATGTAAACAACGCTGTTAGGTTTCTACGTTCGTTGCCAAGAGCCGATTGCGGTGGTGTCTAGTAGCTAAGTTCTTAACTTGGCCTAGTAGTCGTTGACGGTGGCGCTTGGCGACAAAAGTAGGAACTATTTGAAAAATTCTAGGTTGCAGTAGGCTACTTAAATTAAAAAACAGATAACACACCGGTTATCAGACAGATTTTACACACACCCAAAGTACACGGGACTACTTGACCGCGTTGTCGCAGCCCATAAACTTAAGAACCAACCAACCAGATTCAGATTTCCATCTGACTAAGTGTGAAGCGGCTTCGGTAACGTAACTGGTAGAATGCTGAACTTCTATGCCCAAGGTCGCGGGTTCAAAGCCGGCCAAAGTCGTCGCATTTTCTAAGAGCGCTAAAAATCTCTCAGTATGCTTTCCTTTGGAGGGGAAGTTCCAACGTTTATTGCGAGTTGCTGGTTTTGGTGGCATCTAGTAGCCAAGTTCACAGCTAGGTGTCGTTGACGGTAGTATCTGGTAGCAACATTAGGAACTACTGCTTGAAAATGACCGTCTGCAGTCCTTACCTGAATTACAGACTAATACAGACATCAAAATTCACACTGTTTATCAGACAGATTCTACACTCACCCAAAGTACACGGGGTTACATGACCGCGTTGTCGCAGCCCCTAAACTGAGCAACCAACCAAAATCTCTGTGGGAGATATAATTTTGCGTGAAGAAGTAACAGACCGTTACATAGTTACACATCAGTGTCGAAACCTTGCATAAGGACAGTGTGACCACAAATATAACAAGATGTTCAGTAATAACATATAGCCTACTTTCTCCTAAATGC
Organism: Meconema thalassinum; assembly: GCA_946902985.2. Lineage (NCBI taxonomy): Eukaryota > Metazoa > Arthropoda > Insecta > Orthoptera > Tettigoniidae > Meconema > Meconema thalassinum. The sequence goes on from OX336388.2 coordinate 88,787,014, forward strand.
ATGGGTATTGTTATAACACTTTGTCCTTTTCAAGGAGTATGATTGAATGTTGGTTGTAGTAGCTTGTTGAAATACAACGTGCTATAGGGATATTAAACATGAATATGAGGTGCCCTTTGCTAGTGCTACCTCTGTACCAAATTTCGTTCAATTCGGTTTCACCGGGATTGAATTGATAGGGGGAATCGATTTGCACACATACCTGGCCACCATCTGCAAACTATTGGGCTGATGTTCTTGCAGTTTGGTCAGAATATGTTTCCCACATAAAGATATGGTGTTGCAAAATTTGGTAGAGACTAGATTATTAGGTTGGTCGTAATTACATTTTAGCTTTTAACATTTGGGTGGCCGCGAGTACGTTTCCGTCAAGATAGCGGTGATATAAAACATGACACTGAGGTGCCCTTTGCTAGTGCTACCTCTGAACCAAATTTCGTTCATTCGGTTCCACCGTGTTCGAATTAATAGGGGGAATCAATTTTGACATAAAGATGGCCGCCATCCGCAAACTATTAGGCTAATGACCTATTAGATTGGTCAAAGGATGCTCCCTCCATAAAGGTATGTTGTTGCAAAGTTTGGTAGAGATCGGATGGTTATGTTAGTCGTAATTTGATTTAATCTTTAAACATTTGGGTGGCCGCCGTTACGTTTCTGTCAATATGGCGGCGATATTAATCATGACACTGAGATGCCCTTTGCTAGTGCTATCTCTGTACCAAATTTCGTTCCATTCGGTTTCACCGTGTTTGAATTAATAGGGGGAATCGATTCTGACACTAAGATGGCCGCCATCCGCAAACTATTAGGCGAATGACCTATTAGATTGGTCAAAGGATGCTCCCTCCATAAAGGTATGTAGTTGCAAAATTTGGTAGAGATCGGATGATTAGGTTAATCGTAATTTGATTTAAGCTTTGAACATTCGTGTGACCGCCATTACGTTTCAGTCAAGATGGCGGCGATATAAAACATGACACTGAGGTGCCCATTGCTAGTGCTACCTCTGTACCAAATTTCGTTCCATTCGGTTCCACCGTGTTCGAATTAATAGGGGGAATCAATTTTGACATAAAGATGGCCGCCATCCGCAAACTATTAGGCTAATAACCTATTAGATTGGTCAAAGGATGCTCCCTCCATAAAGGTATGTTGTTGCAAAGTTTGGTAGAGATCGGATGGTTATGTTAGTCGTAATTTAACTTAAGCTTTGAAAATTTGTGTGGCCACCATTACGTTTCTGTCAATATGGCGGCGATATAAAACATGACACTGAGATGCCCTTTGCTAGTGCTACCTCTGTACTAAATTTCGTTCCATTCGGTTTCACCGTGTTTGAATTATAGGGGGAATTGATTTTCCCACAAAGATGGCCGCCATCCGCAAACTATTAGGCTAATGAGCTATTCATTTAGTCAAAGGATGCTTCCTCTATAAGGGTATGTTGTTGCAAAATTTGGTAGAGATCGGATGATTAGGTTAATCGTAATTTGATTTAAGCTTTGAACATTTGTGTGGCCACCGTTACGTTTCCGTCAAGATGGCGGCGATATAAAACATGACACTGAGGTGCCTTTTGTTAGTACTACCTCTGTACCAAATTCCGTTCCATTCGGTTGCACCGTGTTCGAATTAATGGGGGGAATCGATTTTCACACAAAGATGGCCGCCATCCGCAAACTATTACACTGATGACCTATTGGTTTGGTCACAGGATGCTCCCCCCATAATGGTATGTTGTTGCAAAATTTGGTAGAGATCGGATGATTAGGTTAGTCGTAATTTGATTTAAGCTTTGAACATTTGTTTGGCCGCCATTACGTTTCCGTCAAGATGGCGGCGATATAAAAATGACACTGAGGTGTCCTTTGCTAGTGCTACCTTTGTACCAAATTTCGTTCAATTCGCATTCACCGTGTTCGAATTGATAGAGGGGGACAGACATTCAGAGTACACACACTCACACACACACAGACACACACACAGACTCACACACACACATACACACACACACACACACACAGACTCACACACACACATACACACACACACAGACTCACACACACACACACACACAGAGACTCACACACAGACTCACACACACACATACACACACACAGACAGACACACTTTTTTCGCCCTGTGTTGATCTCATAAGTCTACTTTCATTTTTTGCAAAAATCGAAAGTAGGCTAAAAATGGACCGCAAATGACAAGAAAGTTACCGTCCCCATAAGACAATAAAATGTTTAAAATATGCATAAAATGACGAAGAACAAAGTTAATCAAGCTCCAATTATAAAACACTTTCTCGCAAAAATGAGGTCTGATCCTTCTTCGAAAACCTGCATATTCTGCCTATTTTCGCCTATCCCCAAGTTTTTCCGGTGAAATCTACCTCCGCCTTCCGGCGTGCCGAGAGGATTTTTTTCAATTTCAATTGCATTTTGTAAATATTTTGAATTTCAATTGCCATTTGTGGGTATTATGAATCTGAAATGGCCCTTTTCAACCTAAATTCCATTGCGTATATTCAATCTCAATTGCATTTTGTAAGTATTTTGAATTTCAATTGCATTTTGTAAGTATTTCGACTCTACATGCATTGTGTGCGAATTTTGAACCTAAACAACATTGTGTGCATGTATTTCAATCTATTCCTTTTGTAGATATTTTCCTGCTATATTACCATTTGTAAGTATTTCCACTCTAAATTTTGTGAGTCGTTTCAATCTGAGTTCCATTTTGTAAGTATTTTCAGTCTCATTGAATGTTCGTTATGGTTTCCATTGTTGCTATCACCCAGACCATTAGGGGCCGATACCCTAGATGTTAGGCCCCTCAAAACTACAATTATCATCATCATCATCATCATTGTTACTGACAAAAGAAAGAAAGAAAGAAAGAAAGAAGGAAAGGTAATGTCAAATATATTCAAGTTGTAATGTGTGCATAACTTGTTGCAGATTTTGGAAGTCTTCAGTAGAGGTGAATGTTTAAGGTCCTCTGTATTTGCTCTTGGACAGTGGACCATAACACGTTCCAGTCTCATTGGCCGCGAAGGAACACATAATTCAAATTCAGATAACAAATAAGAACTATCAATGTTGAATGCATTAATACATTTTAATGGTAAATAACAGACTACTAACCTACCTTCTTGTGTCTAATGACTTATAAAATAATTGTGTCAGTAAGAAATTGTACCTTGCATACATAGGATATCCATTTGTTTTTGTATTCCAGGCATCTAAGAATATTTTTGGTATCATTTCAATGTTATCTTTGGCATTCACACATCTTGGGTTCCAAACTATTCAAGGCTACTTCTTACGAATTCATTGTACAATTTTTTTTAGTATTCAGGTTACGAAATTCATATGTTGATCATTCTGTATGCATCTCGAACAGTTTGATCAACATGGTATCAAAGTATACACCTAGATCCTTGATAGGGCTGTGGTGTTTTCTTTCGGATACTTAAACTCGAAAGTTGTATTTCTTCTTGCAAATATTACCAGCTGACATTTGTATTAAAATCCAAACAATTTGTTTTGTTCCAATTAGAATAGGTGGCTTCGCTGGCGTAGTTGGTAGGATGACGAGCTACTATGCCCAAGATCGCGGGTTCAAACCGGCCGAAATCGCCGGATTTTTTAAGAGCGTTAACATCCCTCAGTTTGCTTTCCTTCGCAGGGGAAGTAAAGCCGGCGGGCCTATGTCATCGATTTATGGCATGCAAAAGAACCTTCCACTAACTGCAATTGTGTGAAGCTAAATTTGTAGGTTACATTTGATAAACGCTCTTTATGTTCCAACGTTCTCCACCAGATGCCAGTTGAAGTGGCATCTAGTAGCCAAGTTCACAGCTAGGTGTCGTTGACTGTAGTATTTCGTAGCAAAAGTAGGAAGTACTTGAAATTGATCTTCTGTAGTCCTTACATAAATTACAGATAACACACACTAATACAGCCATCACAGCCAACACCGGTTATCAGACAGATTCTACACACACCCAAAGTACACGGGGCTACATGACTGCAATTTCGCAGCCCCTAAACCGAGGAAGCAACCAACCAATTTAGAATGTTGTGTACATCTTGTTGGAGTAATATTCAGGCCCGTAATGAGTGAATTTCCTTAAACAGTTCTTCTACTTCTCTTCTTCTTCTTCTTCTCCTTCTTCTACTTCTCTTCTTCTTCTTCTTCGTCTTCTTCATCAGTCGGAATACCCTACAATACAGTAGTTTTCCTTCAACCCACAAATATATTACTCCTCCAAATATTTCGGTGTTCAGCATCTTCCTCGGTTAAGCGTCTGGTAGCCACGCTTCTCGTTACACCAACCATACATTGTTCTCCTGGTTAACCCCATTTCCTTTTGCTTTCAGCTTGCCAATGTAACATTACTTTTGGAATTCTACTGTTCTGCATCATTTTCACACGCCCAAACTATTGTAATCATCTTTCTTCAACCACTTCTTGTACATTTATTTACCAGCATAATTTCTCTGATTCTCGTATTTCTAATTTTATCCAATCTTGATTTTCTTGCCACCCTCCTCCAATAATCCATCTCTGTTGCTAATAATGTGTTAGCTTGCTGTCTGTTTTACGTCCACGTTTCTGCTCCATATAAAGAAATACTTTATAGCAATGAACTGTAAATACGTTTTTTAGTTTTGTTTAAAATATTTCTGCTCCATAAAACGGAATTTAATGCTCCATTATTCTCATAGCCTCACTTACTCTTTTCTCAATTTCTGATGAACGTGTTCACCCCAGATTCTATTATTGAGCCCGATTTTAACATTAATAATTATAATAGTTACAATATATTCATGGTAAATATAGATTTACCTGGTATTACATGAGTTTAACTTGCTGCATGCATACCAAAATGTTCTTAGCGTATCCTGCGTGACACATACTTTGTTCATACCCTGTGACATGTATTCTATCACGCACACGTAAACATTGATGTGTCTGAAAACATCAATAGCCCTTCGTGGGTGAGAACCAAGTAATTGATTCTCCAATAAACTGGGTTTAGTTTCTCGTGTTACTGTTGAACTGGCAGGCTAGCTAGTGTTTTGTCTTGTGAAACCTGCTGGCGTTACAAGTGTGGTTTATCCGCCTTCACTCTACGCAAAGTCTGGTGATACATTATTCAAGTACTTAAAAAATCACATTCTAAGGCTTGAATGTTTACCTTTACCTTTACCTTGAGCTTGTACAGTAAAGTATAGCATAGGAATTGTGGATCTCGGAACCACTCGATATGACCTTTCCCACGAAAAAATCACATTTGAATTTTGTTGAAAATGCCACCTGGGCGTCCTGCCCATGTTGAAAATAATAAAAAATATATGAATAAATGAATAAATAAATGAATAAATAAATACATAATTACATGAATGAACGAATGAATAAATAAATAAATAAATGGATATATGAATGAATGAATTAATGAACGAATGAATAAATAAATAAATAAATAAATAAATAAATAAATAAATAACTGAATGAATAAAAGAATGAATAAATAAATGAATAACCGAATGAATAAAAGAATGAATAAATAAATGAATAAATAAATGAATAAGTGAATGAATGAATAAATAAATAACTGAATGAATAAAAGAATGAATAAATAAATGAAACAATGAATAAATGAATGAATAAATAACTGAATGAATAAAAGAATGAATAAATAAATGAATAAATAAACGAATGAATGAAATAATGAATAAGTGAATGAATGAATGGATGAATAAATACGCGAATACATGAATGAATGAACAAATAAATAAATAAATAATAAATAAATAAACGAACGAATGAATGAATCCATTTCACAATAGGTGGCTCATATGTCGTTACAGAAATGAGTGTATTTCATACAGTTTAGTGGCAGTTTATGTGTTTCCGCTGTAACTCGCATTTGCGATGACCATCAACAAAGCATAGGGACAATCCATACAAGTGTTTGGATAAAATTTGGAAAATCCATGCTTCTTATGTGAACAGCTATTTGTGGCTTGCTCACGCGTCGGAAAACCTTCTTATTCATGTACGGTAAAATTAAAAATATTGTGTACACAAAAGCACTTCAATAATCAAAATTACAACTCAAACACTTTCTTTCTTCGATTGGCATTGCAAAGGGTACAGCTAGTAAATAAATAAATAACTACCTAACTAACTAATTCTTGGCTGTAACCGTGGAGGTCCGGATTCGATTTTCGACTGTGTTAAGAAAATTAATTCTGGTCTAAGGGCTGGAACAGGGGTTGACTCAGCCTCGTGGGGTAGAATTGATAATAGTTGGTTTCGATTCCTACCTCAGTCAAAAGGGGTACGATTAGTTTCCGCTTTCCGCTCAACAAGAAGCAAATCAAGCTAATATTATTGGAAATGGTGGGTGGGTGGGTATCGTGTCGGACCTCTAACCCCAAGCCAGCGGGTTCACTCCTGGCCGTGGTAGGTGATTTTTGAAAGGCGACAAAAATCACTACACGCATGTCATACGTTGTTGGCATGTCAAATAACACTTTTGAATTCAGCAGGCCGTGTTCATAATGCCAAAATTCATCTAGGGATTTTCCGCCAACACACATTTCCTCCATTCTCTACTAGAAAGCGCTAAGTCAAGGAGCTTAGATATTTAATCTCCTTGACATTCATCGCGTTCCAAGGAACGACGAAATTCGACATGCAAGCTGCCCTCTGGTTGCAAATAACAAAGCTTGCACCCGGCACCCGAGGCTATACGATATTATTATTGGAAAAGGGAAAAATAAAAATCAATTATAACTTTGATATGTTATACAATTTAATGAACAATATCCTGGTTTCCCAATTCTACTCCCGGCGAATTCCGTGATTATATCTAAATAATGGCCACGGTCACCTCCTACCAAAATCAGAACCTTAGTCACAAACTCACACACTTGTACAACCATCCCAATAGCACATATCACACTGTTCAACAAGGAATTTTTTACATAACAGAAAATACCCAATCTTTATAGATTATGGTAAGCTGATTTCGGAAATGACAAAAATTTTCGTTTTTTATCTCTTTTTTCATGCTATATGAAGTTTGTTACGTCCTTATTTCTGTTTGAGCTCTCGTTTTTTCTTACTTCAGGAATGCCAATGAATGCTGTGTTTGGTTTCTAGCTAACTCAATCCAAGATTTCTTATGTTCCGTAGTGCTCCATTGTGTATGTGACGCGAGTTTCTGTGTTACTGTATGGCAGGGTGCCAACCTTATTTTAACTAAGGGCCACATTGTAAACAGTTGGGGGACCTTGTGGAACCAATAACACTCTGGGGGGTTTGGGGGTTATGGATTTTTTTAAAATAAAGTTGCAATATGGTGAAATTTGTGGCTGTCTGACCTTAGTTTTCTTAGTATTGTTGCAGTTTTCTATATTTATTTGTTGTGGATAAAAAATAAAACACTAGAAATAAATTTACATTTTTTATACATCCCTTTAAAATAGAAGTATGATGATATTCAATACACATACAGCATGCATAACATAGAGTGAGTATTTATGTTCATTTGACACAATTATTAATCAAATTATAAAATAAAGTTCATGATAATTTAATTTAGTGCGACGACTGGATCTGCCTTAGATAGTCAGTTACAAAGTTTTGGAGACACAGCGCGCCGGCCGGAGAAAACAGTCAAGCGGGCCGTAGTTTAGGCAGTCCGGTGGTGTCTTCCTGATTGCGACCATTCCGGATTGCGTTCACCTCATTAGCAGTCCAGATTGCGGTCACTTTCATTTTGGGGAAGAGCAATAAACATTCCAGCGGTCACTTTTTTGGTTGTAACCCCCTTGGGGATTTCCTTCCCCCCCCCCCCTCTTGCCAATGTTGAGGTACATGCCATATGTCAGTTCTCTTTGGAATGTTAATAAACCTAAAACTTCAAATGTTTGATTTTGTGTGTAGGAGGGGGCGGGGACGAAAATTGATTACAAAGGGGATCTAGAATCAAACGCAGATCGAATTACTTTTACGAGACGAATTTTTCGAGGTAATAAAAAGAATGTTTTTCACTATATACAGTAGGCTACCTATTATAAAAATAGATATCTCGCGTCTCAAATGGGAGGAGAGGGGCAGAAATTAAAAATTATACTCTGTAAGTATAAAATTTCCCGTTAAAAACATTTTGTTTAAAGTGAAGGTCGTCGATTCCGATCCTGAAACGTTTCTATTCTTAAGACTGAAAATGTTATAATCATTGCTTTACGAGGTGCTGTCAGATTGGGAGGGGACTTGATTTTTTTAAGTGAAGTTTTATGGGGTGTGCTCAGCTGAACACTGAACTGTATTCTTTGGTTAGGTAGTGAAATATCAGTTTCCCCTTGTTATCCACAAAACTTACGGAAGGTAAGTCAGTCGTGAAGAACCAAGGACCAAGGACCGGTCTCCCAAGAAAAGTGATCGCAATCTGGACGCTGGAATGTTTATAGTTCTTCCCTAAAATGAAAGTGACCGCAATCTGGACTGCTAATGAGGTGAACGCAATCCTGAATGGTCGCAATCAGGACACAACCAGTCGGGCTGTATGGAATGAAAACTGCTCGTTTTTTTATAGTGACTTTTACGTGAGTTGTTGAGTTACTAATGTACTGTATATGGCATTAAGACTTCTGTTATAATACGCCGCATATGTGCCAATTACCCAACAACTTTTGTCCCATTATAGGTATTTATTTTATATTTGTTTATTTAGTTATTTATTTATTTATTTATTTATTTATTTATTTAGCGTATGGCTTTAAGTGCCGGGAGTGTCCGAGGGCATGCTGCTCCAATGCGGACCCTCATGGGGTGAGATAGGCTACAAGTTCCGTTCAATTTCAAGTAGTTCCAACTTTCGCTACGAGATATATCTGACACTTAGTGGTGAACGTTGGAAATTTGATAGAGCGTTTCAACGAAATCTAACTTGCAAATTTAGCTTAACACAAGTTTAATTAGTGGAAGGTTCTTTTAAATGCCATAAATCTATGACATGGGACCGCCGGCTTTACTTCCCCTCCGAAGGAAGGCATACTAAAGGATTTTAACGCTCTTAAGAAGGCCGATGATTTCAGCCGGGTTTGAACCCGCGATCTTGGGCGTAGAAGCTCAGAGTGCTACCGACTACACCACCGAAATCGCTTTCCCATTATAATATGCGAAGAACATAAACGTCCAGACCTGAGCTAATCTAGATTTTTAGCCTACTTTTCACATTTTGCAAAAATGAGGAAAAAGTAGTCTTATGAGTTCGATCCGGGAAAATGTCTGTCTGTCTGTCTGTCTGTGTGTCCCCCCCACCCCCCTATCAATTCCCAAACGGCTGCAGCAATCGAAACCAAATTCGATATGAGTAAAGATCTATACCGGGACATCTCAACGCCATACTTGAAAACGATGTCAGTGCTACCAACTGCTGAAAAATCATAATTGAAATTTCAGCTCCATGTTGGATATCATGGAATATATACGTGGGAATTATTCCAAAATTGGCACATATATAGATAATAATACTTCAGTTTAATTTTCAGGAGGCCATACATGACAGTGTTGCCAAAATGATTCTAAGCCTACTGATAGGTCCAATGTTTAAATGCATATAACTCATACACTATCAATTGGATTTCAACCAAATTTCATATGTACTATGTGTACGTAAACTGATATGACTGAGCGTATTCTTAGGAGCCACCAGGGCTGCCAACTGTCAATAAATGCTCTCTCTAGTTTTTATCCAAATACCAATATATCAGAAAGTATGAGAGCCAACAGCCTTAACCTATTACACGTATAGTGCCTGACATTCTAGATTAATTTGGAGCAACTAATGTATGTCAGTGCTACCAACATGATTCTAAGCCTGCTGATAGGACCACTTTTTAAATACATGTTACTTCTATACTATCAATTGGATTTCAACCAAATTTCGTATGTGCTATGTGTACTATAACCTATATGACTATGCGTATTGTTAAGAGCAATCAGGGCTGCCAACTGTTAATAAATGCTGTTTATATGTTTTACCCTAATATCAATATAGGCTATCAGAAAGTATGCATGCGAACAGTTCTAAACTTTGCGCACGTATAGTACCTGCCATTCTAGATTAATTTGGAGCAACTAATGTATGTCAGTGCTACCAACATCATTCTAAGCCTGATAGGTCCAATTTCAAAATATCAGTAACTACTATACTAACAAATGTATTTCATCCAAAATTGGCACAACAATAGATGATAATATTTCAAATTATTTCTAACCAACACATGCATGACATTGTTGCCAACATCATTTTACGCACGCTGCATGAAGTCCAATGTTTAACTGCATGTAAAGTCCATGCTATCCATTGGACTTCAACCAAATTTTGTATTCTGTACCTTAAGAGATGAAACTAAGAATATATTCAGTCACCAGGGCTGCCAACTGTAGTGCCAGGTATATTTCGAACTAATTAGAAATTTATAAATTACCAACTTTATTTCGTCATTATTCTAGATAGCCTAGGTCCATATAGATTAATCATTGGCATGAATTTAAAATTTTAAGAAAGGTAGGCTCTTTAGTTCGTCACGGAACTTCTTGTAACTGTCATTTACAAACTCAGCACACTAAAATCCATATAAAGCAGCTATTTTGGCCTTTGTTAAAAACAAAAAGTTAAAACATCTGTTGTCTAGTGTTATCAGACAGATTCCACAGACACACATCCAAGTACACGGGGCTACGCGATCACGATGTTTCAAAGCCCTGAAAGTAATCAACAACAGCAATACCAAGCTGTAACGAAAATTCTAGTTGACGCATGCTCCAAACTTGCTTTGATTCACTATAATATTTCCTATGTCTTGGCTAAGATAAATATTTATGATTGGGATTTGTGTGTGCATCTACTTTTGAGTTAGACTGTACATGTAAGCTGTGCTTCTCACTTTACGTGTTCGGTAGCCCATCCTGCTAAAGCTGAACCGCAATTCAATACAGAACGCTTCTCCTGTGATTACAACATGGGTAATCTAACCTACTTTATCGGAGAATCAATTTCTTTGTTCTCGCCCACTGATATTACCGGTCTATGTGTTGGGACACTTATCATGGACTCTTGGCAAGGAATTGTGTCATGAGTGATGTTAATCGCCTATTTAGCCTACTTTCGATTTTTGCAAAAAGTGCAAGTCGACTTTGGAATCCACACGGGTTAAACGTTGTCAGTCAGTCTGTCTGTCTGTCTGTCTATGTGAGTGTGTATATCTGCCCTCTCCCCCATCTATCAATTCAAACACGACGAAACCGAATTGAGCGAAATTTGGTACAGATTTAGCACTAGCAAAGGACACCTCAGTGTAGCGGCTTCGGTGGCGTAGTTGGTAGTATGCTGAGCTTCTATGTCCAAGATCGCGGGTTCAAACCCGGCCGAAGTCGTCGGATTTTTAAGAGCGTTAAAATCCCTTAGTATGCCTTCTTTCGGAGAGGAAGTAAAGCCAGCAGTCCCATGTCATAGATTTATGGCATGAAAAAGAACCTTTCACTAACTACACTTGTGGAAGCTAAAATGTGTAGGTTAGTTTTATAACGATATATTAATTCCAACGTTCGCCGCCAGGTCCTGACTACGATGGCATAAAGTAGCCAAGTCCGCAGCTAGGTGTCGTGGACGGTAGCATTTGGTAGCAAAAGTGGAAACTACTTGAAAAAATTAATCGTCTGCAGTCCTTCTACCTGAATCACAGACAACACACATTAATACAGCCATCACAATTAACACCGGTTATCAGACAAATTCTACAGACACCCAAAGAAACGGGGCTACATGACCGCGTTGTTGCAGCCCCTAACTAAGGAACCAACCAAACAACCACCTCATTGTAATGTTTTAACATTGCCGAGATTAATTTTGCCATTATGAACACGACCTAGTGAATTGAAATGGGTTCTTTAACATGCCAACAACGTATGATATGAGTACCGAGATTCACTTACCACGGCCAGGAGCGAACCTGCAAGCTTGGGGGGTTGGTAATCCGACACGATAACCACTCACCCACAATGGCAGGCAATTCAATACTGTCATCTGCCTTGGGAAGCCACGCAGTAATGGAGGTGGTTCTTCCATTCCTCATAGCAGTTTTTGAACTCGAATACTGTTATCACCTTCAGCTGGCCGGTTACAGCCGTTTGAATGGTGTCCAGTGTCTCCAAAACGACGTCATTAAGGTGCGCTTTCAATCTCGGAAAGAGAAAAAGTCACAACGACACAAATCGGATGAATAAGGTGGCTGAGGAGCCACAGGAATGTTCTTACTGGCTAAATACTGAAATCTCAGTGTGTCAAGGGGCATTGTCGTGAAGCAACACCCAGTTCTGTTTGCTGTTTGGTCTTACACGCGGCCCGTTTGCGAAGACTTTCAAGAACCCCTCGGTTGGTGGCTTCGGTGGCGTAGTTGGTAGCATGCTGAACCCAAGATCGCAGGTTCAAACCCGGCCGAAGTAGTTGGATTTTTAAGAGTGTTAAAAATCCCTCAAAATGCCTTCCTTTGGAGGGGAAGTAGGTCCCATGTCATAGATTTATGGCATGAAAGAGAATTACACTTGTGGAAGCTTAAATTTGTAGGTTAGTTTGATAATGCTATATTAGTTCCAACGTTCGCTGCCAGGTGCTGACTGCGATGGCATTTAGTAGCCACGTCCGCAGCTAGGTGTCGTGGATGGTAGCATTTGGTAGCAAAAGTAGGACCTACTTGAAAAAAATAATCTTCTACCTTCTACCTGAATCACAGTTAACACACACTAATACAGCCATCACAATTAACACCGGTTATCAAACAGATTCTACACACCCAAAGTACACTGGGCTAAATGACCGCGTCGTCACTAGCCCCTAAATTAAGGAACCAGCCAACCAACCGAAGTCTGGAACGGACACGTTCAGCCTCGTCAGGCAAAACAGAGAAGAAGCGAGATCTAGACGCTTATGGCCAATAGTAAAGAAGAACTGAGGGAAGGAGCATAAGATGATTCATAAACGACTCCGGCCTGAAGTAATGCGAGAGCAGTTCCGGGGTGGATATACACGTCGTGAGAGAAGGGTGTATGGTTTTTAGTGGGTAAGAGCCCCACACACTTGAAGAGTGCGGACCCTCTTCAAGCGTTTGCATGCAGATTTTCCACAATACCGGATAAACATAAATAAAAATAAATTATTATTATTTATTTATTTATTTATTTAATCGAATAGCCCTTAATAGAGCACATTAAATCAATACATCATGTTTTGCTATGAGATTTCTTCTTGGTCACCCAAAATTTATTCATTCTTTCAGATTGTTGTTGCCGGAGCTCCTCAATGTTGTGTGGCTGTTTCCTGCTTCTCTCTAGTTCCTCCTTGAAGGTGACTGTTTTAATTTTGTTCAGAAAGAGTTCTCTATTAGGCATGTCTTCAATTTGTATATTGGCCTCTTTAAGGTCATTCAAGGTCTGTTGAAACCAAGCTGGCTGTATCTTAAGTTTCATCATTTTATTGAAAATTTTCTTTGTCAATCTATCATCGTTCATTCTTTGTAAATGTCCAAAAAAGGATAATCTTCTTCTTCGCATGGTATGTAGCATGTTTTCTACATGCTCATAAATTTCTACATTTGGTCTAGGTCTGTTGTAATCTGCTCCTACTTTCCTAAGGCCAAGTATACTTCTAATTATTTTCTTTTCCATGACCATGATTTTGTTAATTTCACCTTTATTCATTAATTTGAGTGTTTCAGATCCATATAAGGCCTCTGGTTTCACAACAGTATTATAATGTTTAATTTTAATAGAATTAGGTAATGCTTTTTTCTTATAAATGTTCCTGGTGAAATGGAAAGCTATATTCATTTTCTTTGTTCTAACTGTTAGGCTGTTTTTCTCATTATTATTTATTGTAATCCATATTATTATTATTATTATTATTATTATTGATGTTAATCTCCTCTTCTCCTTCGTTATGCTAATTCAAAGAGCACGTTTGAACTTGAACTGGTTGGCCTCATGGTTTTCGTTGTCTTATCTTCCCTAAATCTCTTCATGAATGACTTGATTACTTTAAATAATCTTTTGGTTAGTCTGTCGCTGTCCATTCTATAGATAGGGCCATAGAACTTCACTAGTCTCTTGCGTACGGCTTCAGCGAGTCTGTCAATTAAGGAAATCGTGTGCTAGGACAAGAAAGAAGTTTCGAGTGAATTTCCAGGGAGACTCATTCCTATAAATCGGACAATAAAACAACTGGCTAATTTGAGATTCAAACGTACAGGCTCAGTCATCATCATCATCTTGTACAGTTTCCAGCCCCAGGCTGGGTCTGTTTGGAACATAAGCCTCGCCACTTAGATCTTTCTTCCCACCACCTCTCCGCTGTCACTCTGGTCCAGTCCTCGCCTCTCTTCTTGACACATTCCTCCACTCCTTTCAGCCATCTATCTCTTGGTCTTCCCCTCGGTCGTTTCTTCTGCATCTGCATCTCATGTATCCTCTTGGGAATCTTCTTCTCATCCATTCTCTTTAAGTGTCCATACCACCTCAGTCTTGATGTCTCAATCCTACCTTGCAAGGGCTCCTCTTTCACCATTTCCCTGACCTTTTCATTCCTCACCCTGTCTCTTCTTGTTACTCCGATCCTACTTCGCAGGAAATTCATTTCACCTGCCTGTATTCTGCTTATGTCTCTTTTCTTCATTGTCCATGTTTCTGAAGCATAGGTCAGTATCGGGATATAGTAGCTTCTGTATAACACTTCCTTGCTTTTTTGTGGGATATCTTTATTCCACACTAAGCTCCTAATGCTTCTCAGAAATGCTTCTGCCTGTCTGCCACGTTCCGTAATCTCTTTGTCATTTCTCCCATTTTCCTCCACTATACTTCCCAAGTACTTGAGACTTTCCACCTTCTTCAGCTGTCCACCTCCAAGTGTTATCCCACTCATTGGCCTGTCCTTTTTCCTGGTCGTTAACAGGATCTCACATTTACTAATGTTGAACTTCCATCCGTACTCTCCCACTGTTTCTTCCCAAGCCTTCAGTTGCACCTGAATTTCCTCCTCCTTGTTTCCCCAGACCATGAGATCATCTGAAAACACCATTGCTTTCATCTTATCTTCTCCTATCTTTCCTGCTATCCGTGTCATTACCTAGTCCATAACCACAATAAAGGGAAGGGGTGACAGCACACTACCCTGTTTCAGGCCACTCATTTGTATGAACCAGTCTGTTCTTTCCCCTCCAACTTTCACACAACTTACACTTCCACAATACATCTCCTTCACTCTGCCTACAGTCTCTTTTTCCACCCATGTTTTCCATTGCTTTCCAAACCTTCTCCCTACACACACTATCATAGGCCTTTTCGATGTCCAGGAAGGTCATCAACAGATCCTCTCCAAATTCGTAGTGGTGTTCCTGGGGCTGTCTCACTGAAAATATGAGATCCACTGTTGATCTCCCAGGTCTGAATCCATACTGCTCCTCTCTCAATTTTCTCTCCACTTTGGCTCGTATTCTACTTTCTAATATCTTTTCATATATTTTGGCACAGTGAGGTATGAGTGTGACTCCCCTGTAATTTCTGCACTCCTTTCTGCTTCCATTCTTAAATATTGGGACAATTAATCCTTTCTTCCAATCTTCTGGGGTCTTTTTATCCTTCCATATCACCCTCATCACACGGTACAGCCAGTGTTTCCCAACCTCCCCTGCTGCCTTCACCATTTCAACACTCACTTCATCCACACCTGGTGCCCTTCCTCCTTTCATCTTGTCTATAGCCATTTCCAGTTCTCTCCAAGTCAGGTCCTTTTCCATTCCTGTGTTGTCTTCTCCATCTTCCAATACATTGTCTTCCTCCCTATGACCATTTGGATTCAGCAAATCCTCAAAGTACTCTTTCCACACTGTCTTGAATGTCTCTTTGTTGTGTAACTCATTTCCGTTTTTGTCCATCATTACCACATCCTCTCGCAGACCTGTTCTCTTACTTTTGACCATCCCATAAAGAACTTTCTTATTTCCTCTGCTGTCTTCCTCCATCATCTCTGTCCACTTTACCATCCACTTCTTCCTCTCCTCTGCGACAATCTTGTTTGCTTCTTTCTTCTTTATCTTATAATCTTCCCTTGCCAGATCAGTTCTTTCCTGGAACCACACTCTGAAAGCCTTGTTCTTCCTTCCCACAGCTTCTTTTACTCTCTCATTCCACCATGGTGTCTCTTTACACCGCTTTCTGTTGCTTGTTCTTCCACATACTGCCACTGCAGCTTCCACCATTGTGTTTTTGAATTGCTTCCATTCCTCTTCCCCTGTTTTAGGATTGTCTGTTGGCATCCTTTCCCTTATTATCTTCTGGAATTCTTCCTTGACTTCCTTTTCCTTGAGTTTCCATACTTTGATTCTCCTTTCCTGGTACTCTGTCCTCTTGCTATCCTTAACAACTCCCAGGTTCATTACAAGTATTCTGTGGTCGCTATCTAAGGCCTCTGATGGTATTACCTTTATATCTCTGACACTTCTCTTCATTTCCCAGTCGTACAGCATGTAATCTACCAAAGATTTCTTTGTTAAATCACTGCTGTACCACGTTACCTTGTGGCTTTCTTTCTTCCGGAACCAGGAGTAGCCTACCACTAAACCGTTTCTCTTGCAAAAATCCAGCAACTTTCTCCCTTCTTCATTCCTGCTACCCCATCCTTCCGCTCCCAATACATTTTCATATCCTTGCCTTTCACTTCCTACATGTGCATTCAAATCTCCCATGACAATGATGCTCTGACCATTCAACTGCTGTTATAGCTCCTCCTCAAAGTCTTCCTTCTCTTGAGCTGTACATCCAACTTGAGGGGCATATACCTGGACTATCTCCAGGCTTCTTCCCTTTACAGTTACTCTGATCTTCATGATCCTGTCACTTATTCCCTTTACCTCTTCCTTAATTCCATCTCTCACAACTACTCCTACTCCGCTGCTCCTTCCTTCACTGTTCCCACTCCAGTACAACCGGTACCCTTTCCTCAGTTCTCTGCGACCTTCTCCTTTCCATCTTGTTTCTGCCAAGCCCAGTACATCCAGTTTTCTTCTCGCCATCACATCTACAATCTCCTCCACTTTTCCTGTCAGTGTCTGTATGTTTAATGTCCCAACTCGTAGTCCATTAGCATATCCGGGTCGTCGTCGTTTGCATCCGTCCTTTCCGAGGCCTGTTCCTGGTTTGAAAGCAAATATGATAACCACTACTGGCTTGCTAGGCCTATCGTAGCTTCACCAGAGCCCCGTCAGCCGTCACTTTTCAGGGTTCCCATAGAGCCTTCACAGCTACCGTAGCGGTCCCGGGGCACACAAAGTCCCCACTGTACTTCACCCCTACAGGCAATCCCCTACTTCATGCCGTTGCCCGTCTCCCACCACGTGGAGGAGGGGTTGGACTTGTGGGAGACACAGGCTCAGTAAATAATAAAAATACACGTTAAGGTCGTTATTTCCTTACTGAAGCTAAATTAACCGGATTAACCAGAAACTTCATACGAAGATGCCGATTATGCTTGGCAGCGGATAAGGAACATTTTCAGCATCTACTGTAAACATGGTGAGTAAAAATGCATGATACTGATTTTAAGCACCGTATTCTGCCGAACATACGCGCGCGCGGCAGCCCGCAACTGAGCCGTCAATGGCGAAGCGCGTGAGCGAGTATATCCTAGCCAAGCAAATATAAAGACCCTGTAGATCGGATTATTTTTAATTTCTCGACTA
The DNA here is from genome assembly GCA_946902985.2 of Meconema thalassinum. NCBI lineage: Eukaryota > Metazoa > Arthropoda > Insecta > Orthoptera > Tettigoniidae > Meconema > Meconema thalassinum. Next base: position 88,804,839 of record OX336388.2, read on the forward strand.
TAACATGAGCATGATTTCTCGGGTTTTAAACTTGTGCTACTTGAAAAGTCTGGTTGGTTGTACGGAGGAAACTCCATTCTTTCCTCCTGTACTGCAGTTAATACACATAGACAAAGGCGCACTGGCGACCAGAGAAAGAACTAGTTTTACCGCGGCCAAATGAACGGCAAGAGGAGAATATCCTCCCCTTGTTTTGCACATGCGTGTAGTGTGGCTAACATGCTGCAGATGCCATCTAGCGGCGTTGTACTCAATCACTTACCAGACCATTACGCTAGCAGAGCTGTGAAAATATTTATCTTCATTTTGAAAATAATATTATCCGTGGATTGAAAATTTCAATATAATTAGAAAGCTTCAGTAAGGTCGTGTTTTTATAGAGGGATGTTTGAAATAAAATTGTGAATCTGGATGTAGGCTAATTTATTGTATGTTTTATTTAAGACTAGCAACCCGACCCGGCTTCGCCCGGGAACAGTTATGAATGCATTACAAGATAAGCGCATTTTTTTCATGTCAATGAACAACGACCAATATTTGTTTTACGTCTCAGCATGATGGGTTAAAATCACTGACTGGACTGCTAATTATATTATCATGGAGATGCATGTGCAACAAATTCTTGTCTGACGTAATTTAAGAATGGCGAGGGGCATGAAACACTAATCCCCCTTCCGTCCAATCTTAACTTGACTGTGAATTTTGCGGAACGAAAAGTTCACAGGCGAAATGAAGAAAAGCCGAGTTGAACTTCCAGGGAAACTCCAAACACAACCACTCTTCACTAAAGTTTTTAACATCACGACGCGACAGTTTGCTGCTGGCTGTATCTGGGACAATAAGCTTGTCCGCTAGCTAAGCTGTAACTGGGGTGATAGACTCGCCCCAAGCTAGCTCGTAAACTGTCGCCTCAGTAACTGAATGGAGATTGTTGGAAGAAATGAAAACGTAAAAACACTTATAATAGGCGATGTATTGAAGATAGAAATATGATCTCCCGGGCTTTTTGTAGAACTTTTCATGCTGCACAATTCTTACACTCATAGTATATAGATATTTTTAACGGTTTGCCCAGCGTAAGCTTAAAAAGTGCATGGACGCCAGTTTTTTTTCGACCTTTTCACTGAAATCGTTAGTGTTTGACTTCCTTTGGTCATACATAAATTACTTTCCACAGAAACCTTCCTCGAGGTATCCTTTACAGAATGGTGAAAACCGCATCAAAATCCATGCAGTGGTTCTCAAGATTACCCGTGACATCCAAGAATCAGGGACTTTGTTTTATGCTAAGTAGAGATTATACGCCAATCAGTACAAATTAATGTAATATAATCCCCCTTCCGTCCAATCTTAAATTGACTGTGAATTTCGCGGAACGAAAAGTTCACAGGCGAAATGCGAGTTGCACTTCCAGGGAATGGCGAGGTGAATGAAACTCAAATCCCCCTTCCGTCCAATCTTAACTTGACTGTGTTTCACAGGCGAAATGAAGAAAAACCGAGTTACACTTCCAGGGAAACTCCAAACACAACCACCCTTCTCAGAAGTCTTAACTCAACACGAATCAACGGTTTGTTGCTGGCTGTATCTGTGACAATAAGTCCGCCCGCTAGCTAGGCTGTAACAGGGATGATAGAATCGGCCTTAGCTAGCTCGTAAACTGTCGCCTCATTAGTTGAATTGACATGGTTGGATGAAATTAAAACGTAAAAACACTTATAGTGGGCGATGTATTGAAGATAGACATATGCACTCCCGGACATTTTTGTAGAACTTTTCATGCTGAACAATTCTTACACTCATAGTATTTAGATATTTTCAACGATTTGCCCAGCGTAAGCTTACAAACCGCTCGGACGCCTGTTCTTTTTTTCGACTTTTCCACTGAAATCGTTACTGCTCGGCTTCCTTTGATCATAAATAAATTATTTTCTACAAAATCATCCTCGAGATATCCTTTACAGAATGGTGAAAACCGCATCAAAATCCATCCTGTGGTTCTTGTGTTTACCCGTTACATCCAAGAATCAGGGACTTTGTTTTATACTAAGAAGAGATGGTGCCATTTTATGCAGTTAACTTCTTCCTCCCTCATGACAAACATACACTAGCCTCCACTAATCACCATCTAGACTGGTTCTAAAAATCTGCCATGTTGGCTTTCATGGCCATCTGTTAGGTTCTTGTCTTGTCCATCGCATGTTTTCACGCACGTCACAAAACGAAGCAGAATATCTGCAACACTCTCTAATTTCCCTACTCTAATATTTAATCTAATCACATTTCATAGTAAACTACCGTGAAGCGCAAAATATGACCACAAATGCAGGTGAAAATTGTAATCAAATTTACTTGCTGTACCACTCAACAGATTGTCTCACAAATCTTCAAACTTCTGTCTATCACAGCGACAATGAGAGCAAGAAACGGAAGGATATAGATGGTATAACTTCAGATCTGGAGCCCAGCAATTCAAACAGATAACAGCTGCGACTTCAACTCTCAATCCTCACCCACCCCCGTCACCCCCTCCCTTCTCATTTGTTGTTCCTGGATTCGCCTCCGGCAAAGAGAGTGACATCACATCTGTTGAAAGCGCCATATTGCTGGAACAAGTGGAGTGTGATCGAACACATTTAAATACGAGAATCTCGCATTCTGTCACACTTACGCAACCTCTCTGAATTTATCAAGCACGAATCTGGAAGTAAACTCAAGGTAGATCCCGTAATGTATCCCAAGAGCCTGGAAGAATACCATTTAACTCCTTCGATGTAAAATACACCTCTTGAGCTCATGCAGGCTTAACGAAACGCGCTAGGCCTTTAGCGCACGAATTGTGCTGCACATTCACTTTTGACTGAGGACCAGTTCTTAACATGGATATAATTTAGGGCTCGTGTTCTACCTTGTGATTGGCGAGGAGTATAAACTAACACGCGTATCCGATGGTTACGATGACAACAAGCGTTCGTCTTCTAGTCCTACGGATTCTAGTTCAGTGGAGACATCTATAATGTTGCTGTATGTTCAGCCATCATAAGGTAAACACGGTACAGATGCCGCTGCTGTACAGATGCCGCAAACACTGTAGCTATAAATTCCCAGCGCTGCAGCTAGATGGCAGTGTGCAAGCTATTTCGGTATCCAAGCAATAACCACTGTGTGCGAGTATGGTGCAATTTGCTCATTACACAAAATTGTTGTTGACTAGCAGACCCGTGCGAGAAATCTCGCATGTTCATAAACCACAGTTTCCCTAATAGGTTTATAATGAGAGACTTAAGGTGTTTTTATTTAAACCAAATGATTATAGAACACTATTTACATTTCAGTTAGAATTCCAAGTTCTATGTTCCCTGACTGAAGAACTCAATCACTGAAAATTGGATCATCCTAACATTCACCGGTTATTTATGAAATTATACTATTTGAGTACTCATTCCTTTGAATTAGGCTGTTCTGAAATCCATGCAAAATGATAAAGAAAGACCTCAGAATGTTAAAAAGACATGAAAAAGGCGTAACAGCGGTAAAACTGTGAAATGGACAGCAATTATGGAGCGTATTTTCCTACAGCAACAGTAACTGTAATTCACACACTTCGTACATTTCTTTAAAGTCTCTTTTTAAAGAAATTATAGATATTTATGAAATTAGAGTGCAATTCGTCACTGCTAATGTATATTCTCTTTCATTTGAATACACATTTGTCGCGATCGGTAACTTGTGAGCGCCGCAGGAGGGATAATCTCTACTTAGTATAAAACAAAGTCCCCGATTCATGGATTCTTGGTAAACTCGAGAACCACTGGATGGATTTTGATGCGGTTTTCACTATAAGACGGAGTCCATACCATTCGAAAACTCATTCAAATCCTCGGGCGTTTCGGCCAAGATGACGATGTCATCAGCAAATCTCAGAGTTGAAATTATTTCTCCTTGAATCTTCAGTCCCACTTTACATTTTTCTCCAATTGCCTTCATTGCTTGTTCAATGTAAAGATTGAAAAGTATGGGTGATAAGTTGCAGCCTTGCCTTACACCTTTCTGAATACCAGTTTCTCTCTCATGTCCTTCAGCTCGAATGACTGCTGTCTGGTTTCTGTATATATTGTATGTCGCCCTCCTATCCCTGTACTTTATTCCAAAAGATTTCAAAATGTCAAACAATTTAGTCCAATCTACGTTATCAAAAGCCTTTTCTAAGTCTACAAAAGCCATGAACGTTCTCTTATTTTTCCTTATTCTACCTTCCAAAATCAACCTAAGACTTAGTACAGCTTCCCTTGTTCCTACATTTCTCCTGAAACCAAACTGGTCTTCACCCAACTCCGTTTCTATCTGGCTTTCCATCCTCTTGTAAATTATTCTGGACAGGATTTTTGAAGCATGAGTAATCAAGCTGATTGTACGGTAAGCTTCACATCTGTCAGCTCCCACTTTCTTTGGTATAGGGATAATAACATTCTTCTTGAAATCAGGGGGTTCCTCACCTGTCTCATAAATCCTACACACCAAGTGAAATAACCTGATCAGATCTTCATCTCCTATGCAGCGTTGCAACTCAATCGGTATATCATCTATGCCTGGAGCTTTGTTCCTGCTTAAGTCCTCCAATGTTCTGTCAAATTCTGATCTCAATATTAAATCTCCTTTGCATCCTCATCAATTTCCTCCTCCCTTTCCATTACATGATTCTCAATCTCCTTTCCCTTATACAAACACTCTATGTAAGCTTTCCATCTCTCAACCTATTCTTCCCTATCTGTTAGAGGCTTTCCATTTGTGTCCTTAAAATTCCAGCACTTAGTCTTCTTTTCCCCAAAAGTATTCTTAATCCTTCGATAAGCTGTGTCTACTTTTCCTAATTTCAGACAATTTTTTATACCTGCACATTTCTCTTTCAGCCATTCTTCTTTCGCTTCCTTGCACTTCTTGTTAACCTCATTTCTTAGACGTCTGTATTCTGCTTTCCCCTTTTCATCTCGCACATTCTTGTGTTTCCGCCTTTCATCCATCAATTCTAGTATATCCTGAGTGATCCACGGTTTTTTACCTATTCTTTCCTACCAATGTTTTCTTCTGCGGATTTTGTTATTTCATTCTTCAAAAGTGCCCGTTCATCTGCAATTGAAGTTGGTTTAGGGTTTTTCATTAGTCCTTCATTTATACTCTTCTTGAATCTTTCGTTTACATCCTTCACTTTCAGTCTGTCTATTGCCCACCTTTTTGGCTATTGACTTTTCTTCAGTTTCTTCAACTTTAATCTGCATTTCATTACAACCAGATTGTGGTCAGAGTTTATGTCAGCACCAGGATATGTTTTGCAATCCAAAATCTGGTTTCGAAACTGCTGCTTGACCATAATGAAGTCGATTTGGTAACGCCCTGTATCTCCTGGTCTCATCCATGTGTATATTCATCTATTGTGGTTATTGAATAAGGTGTTAGCTATGACCAACACATGCTCGGTGCAGAATTCCATCAGCCTTCTTCCTCGATCATTACTTTCACCTAATCCGAAATCTCCTACTATCTTCCCTTCTCTGCCTTTTCCTACCACAGCATTCCAATCTCCCATTACTATAACATTTTCATCACCCTTGATATACCTCAGAATTTCATCTATTTCTTCGTAAACCATTTCAACATCTTCATCATCAGCTTGACTGGTAGGCATATAGACTTGTACCACTGTGGTGCACGTAGGTTTAGTATTGATTTTTGCTACAATAATCCGTTCACTATATTGCTCATAATATTCCACCCGCTGTCCAAGTTTCCTACTCAATATGAGACCTACCCCTGCTTGGCCATTGTTTGATTTAGTGCTAATGACCCTATAGTCACCTGACCAAAAGTCCTGTTCTTCCTGCCAGCGCATTTCACTAATCCCAACCAAATCCAACCTCAATCTATCCATATCCCTTTCTAAGTTTTCTAACCTTCCATCTCCTAGCAGACTTCTAACATTCCACGCTCCGATCCGTAGAATGTCAGATTTACTCTATGTCACTTCTGTGATGTTAACCCCCTCTCGAGTAGTCCCCACCCGGAGATCCAAACGGAGGACTAGTTTGCCTCCAGATTGAAATTTTACAAGGGAGGAGGCCATCATCACATGTAATTATGCATAGAGACGTGAATATCCTCGGGAATAGCATTACGGCTGTAGTTTCCCGTTGCTTTCAGCCGTGCAGCAGAACGCAGTGTAGCCATTAGTTGGCTTATATTATCAATATCTTAACCTAATAGTAATTGTGGGCCGATAACCTAGATGTTAGGCCCCTTAAAACAACAATTATCATCAACCGTCTATAAGACAAGTAAAGAACTGATTTATTCTGAAAGGCTGCTACTCCCTTTCAGAATAAGTAAAGAGCAATTCTACTAACAAAAATACTAACTTTCTACTAACAATCAAATACAAAAATTCTACTAACGAAAAATTACTTAAGTTCCACCAACAACAAGTACTACCACTAAAACAGTCCGTCACCAGGCACACTCAGATGCACCCTCACACATCACAGTTTAATGAAAGAATGAACTATATCTAATAAACCTGCAACAGCCACCAGACACACTCACACACCACAGTCTAATAGATGATGATGATACAGAAGATGATAAGCAGACCTGACTACATGGTCATTGGCCCAGATGATGATGATGATAAACAGACCTGACTACATGGTCATTGGCCCAGATGATGATGATGATGATAAACAGACCTGCCTATATGGTAATTGGCCCAGATGGTGATGATAAACAGACCTGACTTCATGGTCATTGGCCCAGATTATGATGATAAACAGATCTGACTACTTGGTCATTGGCCCAGATGATGATGATGATGATAAACAGACCTGACTACATGGTCATTGGCCCGGATGATGATGATAACAGACCTGACTACTTGGTCATTGGCCCAGATGATGATGATAAACAGACCTGACTACACGGGCATTGGCCCAGATGATGATAAACAGACCTGACTACATGGTAATTGGTCTTCTTTAATATTTATTTAATCATTATAATATTAGCCTATCCTCAACACTCATTTAGAAGTGATTGAAGTATAATCTCTACTTGCAATAAAACAAAGTCCCCGATTCTTGGATGTCATGGGTAATCTCGAGAACCACTAAATGGATTTTGATGCAGTTTTCACCATTCTGTAAAGGATATCTCGAGGAATGTTTCTGTAGAAAATAATTTATTTATGACCAAAGGAAGTCAAGCAATAACGATTTCCGTGAAAAGGTCGAAAAAAACTGGCGTCCGTGCGCTTTTTAAGCTTTCGCTGGGCAAACCGTTAAAAATATCTATATACTATGAGAGCAAGAATTGTTCAGAATGAAACGTTCTACAAAAAGCCCAGGAGAGCATATTCAATACATCGCCTACTATAAGTGTTTTTAAGTTTTCATTTCTTCCAACAATCTCCATTCAGTTACTGAGGCGACAGTTTACGAGCTAGCTAGGGGCGAGTCTATCACCCCAGTTACTGCTTAGCTAGCGGACGAGCTTATTGCCCCAGATACAGCCAGCAGCAAACTGTCGAGTCGTGTTGAGTTTGAAACTTTAGAGAAGAGTGGTTGTGTTTGGAGTTTCCGTGGAAGTGCAACTCGGCTTTTCTTCATTTCGACTGTGAACTTTTCGTTCCGCAAAATTCATAGTCAAGTTAAGATTGGACGAAGGGGGATTTGTGTTTCATTCACCACGCCATTCCTAAATTATATCCGACAAGAATTTGTTGCACATGCATCTCCATGATAATATAATTAATAGTCCAGTCAGTGATTTTAACCCATCATGCCGAGACGTAAAACGGATATTGGTCGTTGTTCATTGGCATCGGGAAAAAGAGCGCTTATCACGTAATGCATTTATAACTGTTCCCGGGCGACGCCGGGTCGAGTTGCTAGTATATATGATAAAGCGAGCGCATGTTTCCTCCTGACAAAGTTTTTTTAATCATTTTAAATGATCTTGTCGACTTCGTCGTTACGCTGGGGTCTGGCGTTACGTTACGCTGACGGACGGACAGATGCTCTGAGGTGTGTGACGTAATAGTACCGCTGGGTGCATTTGTACCCCGACAATCTCTACTTCGTTAGTATAAGAAAAAAATCCCCGATCCTTGGATGTCACGGGTCATCTCGAGAACCACTGGATGGATTTTGATGCGGTTTTCACCATTCTGTAAAGGATATCTCTAGGAAAGATTCTGTAGAAAATAATTTATGTATGATCAAAGGAAGCCAAGCAGTAACGATTTCAGTGAAAAAAGTCGAAAACAAACTTGGCGTCCGTGCGCTTCTTAAGCTTACGCTGGGCAAACCGTTAAAAATATCAATATACTATGAGCGTAAGAATTGGTCAGCATGAAAAGTTCTACAAAAACGTCCGCGAGAGCATATCACTATCTTCAATACATCGCTCACTATAAGTGTTTTTAGACTGGATGGAAGGGGCAAGTCCCCGCGCGCTCTTGTGAGCGTGCAGCATCCCCCGCGCTGGACCTTGCTTTGCCCTTGGTTTGCACTTACCCTTCGCGGGTAATTTGAAACAAGATAAGCAAGATAAGTATTATGCAGATAATTTTCTAACATGTCAAGAGTCTTTGGCTTCGAGCGAAGCGAGAAGCCTCCAGCCTTTCTAGCATTTTTCAGCATTCGTAGCATTTAAAATGATACAAAGTCTAGTCTTTCAGACTGATTGTCACTTTTTTCCTTTGTTCATGTATTATACTATAATATGTTAAGTTGTTTTTATACTCTTAAATCACCTGTTTTTAGTGCAGAACAGTTCTTAACTGTTACTGTAGTAGATTGTCAGCTTCTTTCCGACCATATTAGCCAACAGGAGGGTGCGGCGTCTCTACCTGACGGGAGAGTTTCCACACAGCAACACTGTCGAGAAACCTCATTGATATATTTTTATCACTTAAGAGGTTTAAATCGTCAAAATCATTCAGTCCTCGACCGAGGGAAATTATCCATTTGAAATTAAAATCTCATCTCAGGAATAATTTAAACTATTCAGAGGGTACCGGTATTCCATTCGAGCATTTTATTATCTTATGATTCTCAAAGTACTTAATTTGTTTCATTCGTAATATTGTTAACATCATTGTTACTATATACAACTACTTTTTTTTTTCAGAAATAAAAATTAATGCCATGCCTACTCAGTACAAAAGTGAGGGCACAGTCAAGTGAGCTCAGTGAAAGGGAAAAAAATAAGAGAAGCTGTAAAAAAGGCTGAAAACAAAGGAAATATTATTCAGGAAGGCAGAAGGAATCAATGGAATGCAGGCACGAAGAATGGGTCACGGAAATCTGGATAAGGTACAATGGCTCCATACATGTTTGTTAAATGAGGACTGTATAAACACATAACATTTATAATGTGAATTAAAATAAAACGTAGTTTGTATTGATGAGGTGGAGTATTTTCAAAAGATAAATTCTATTTTAGCCTACTTTTCGAATTTTGCATAAGAGAGGAAAAAGTAGACTTATGAGATCGATCCGGACAAATGTCTGTCTGTCTGTCCTTCTGTCTGTCTGGCTGGCTGTGTGTGTCTCCCCCTATCAACTCCTAAACGGCTGCAGCAATCGAATCCAAATTTTGTTTGAGTAAAGATCTTTACCTGAATATCTCACACCCATATTTGAACATTATGTCAGTGCTACCAACTACTGAAAAACCGCAATTGAAATTTGAGCTCCATGTTGGATATCTTGGAAGGTATGCATGGGAGCTATTCCCAAATTGGCAAACATATACATAATAATATTTCAGTTTGATTTCCAGGAGGCCATGCATGGCAGTGTTGCCAAAATGATTCTAAGCCTGCTGATAGGTCCAATTTTTTATGCATATAACTTCTACACTATCAATTGGATTTCAACCAAATTTCATATTTACTATGTGTACATAAACAGATATGACTGAGCGTATTCTTAAAAACCACCAGGGCTGCCAACTGTTAATAAATGCTCTCTCTATCCAAATACCAATATATCAGAAAGTATGCAAGCCGACAGCTTTAAACTATTCACACATATAGTATCTGACATTCTAGAATAATTTGGAGTAACTCATGTACGTCAGTGCTACCAACATGAATCTAAGCCTGCTAATAGGACCAATTTTTAAATACTTGTAACTTCTATACTATCAATTGGAATTCAACCAAATTTCGAATGTGCTATGTGTACCATAACAGATATGACTATGATTATTCATAAGAGCAACCAGGGCTGCCAACTGTTAATAAATGCTGTCTCCATTTTTTTACCCTAATATTAATATATAAGAAAGTAGGTAAGCCAACAGATTTGAAATTTGCACACGTATAGTATCTGCCATTCTAGATTAATTTGGAGAAACTAATATACGTCAGTGCTGCAAACATGACTCTAAGCCTGCTGATAGGTCCAATTTTAAAATACATGTAACTTCTATACTAACAAATGGATTTCATCCAAAATTGGCACAACAAGAGATCATAATATTTCAGATATTTCTGACCAACACATGCATGACATTGTTGCCAACATAATTTTACGCGCGCTGATAGATCCAATATCTAACTGCATGTAACGTCCATGCTATCCATTGGACTTCAACCAAATTTTGTATTCTGTACTGTGCCCAATCGGACACGGCAGACTGGCATCGAACTCGGGTCTTATCAGAGAAGACCAGGCCCATGATTCTGCCTAGAGTCGAACCATTGATCTCTGAGGGGGAACAGCTACAGGGAACCCGAAGAACAATGAGTTGTATAATGACATATAATAATATCGCATGATTTCACGGCTAGAATGTGAATATCATAGCTGTTTAATGGAATAATTGTTAGAAAATGCAGTCATATGTACTATTTCGAAGCATAGAAACGTGAAAGCAGGCCAGCTTGACAGTTTACTAATGGCAGCCAGCAGAGGGGAGGAGATTCGTGACGCCGAAGGAACTCATTCCGTCTGGACCGAGGGGACAGCTCGAAATTAATGACCCTGGGGTTCCCCGATGGACAACACTTGAGACCGTAGTGGGGGTAATAGCCCACGGAAATTAATTGATTGCAGCCAATTGGAGCATCGAAATGGAGTAAAATGTACACCCAGGTGAATATATTCTAGGAGAGATAATTTAGGAGTGGTCTCACACCTAAATTAAAGCCTATATCTCTAAATAAGCCTGTGAACACAGAGCCTACGCGTGAGAGGAATGATTCGGAGACCCGCACGAGGGGATTTACCATGGTGGCGTCATGACGCTACGGAAGAAGGCAATTAATTGTAATTAATTGGCCGAAGCGATCGTTTGCACATGAGTGATTATGGGACTTCCACATCTAGATAAACAAGGTGTATACGTCATTTTGAATGGAAATGCATTATTTCAAGAAAGGAGTCGCTCTCGTGTGTCCCGTGGACTACATTTTACGAAAAACCTTTATATAGAGGGAGAAGCGCAGACCAAGCCAGTTCTTCTTCAGTTCATCTTTAGTTCATCTCCAGTTCATCTTGACTCTACACGTAAACTAAGACGCTGCCAGTAAGTGCGCGAAATGTTAGAGAATCGACGCTCGAGTGTATATGAAGAACAATGGAAGTGCATCATACAGCTTCTTAATAGTAATCATGAATCGCGTAAGCTTTAATCTACAGCAGATATCTATCCATTATTATACGCAAGTGTAATTCGCTACAGCGTAGGAACAAGTTAGGATGTTTTTGGACACTGAATACCAGGAGGTATTGTCATAGTTATAAATGACGCAGTATCGTCAGGATCATTACAATTATGGGAGCCGGGAAGGCATCACAAGTAATCATGACTGTGAAATAAACAGTATTTAAGGTGACGAGAATCGAACGCACTCACGCAAGATAGACTTTCACGGAGACCAGCGGTTGTCGTAGTTGCATCGCATCTCTGAGGTCAGGCGTTGGGAGGAGTCCAATTAAGGATCCACATGTGAAATAGTGCGAAAAGTGTATATAAGTTTTATTATAGTGATTTCAAAAGTGTTTATGTGTATTGTGAAATAATATGTATCGTGTTAAAGTGAGAAAGCCACTGATAAAAGTATGATTATCATGTGTGAAATATGTGATACCATGTGTCGTGTGAGATATAGCATGATGGCTTAAATCAAGCATCATGGTAGGCTCGTGGCTGGTGTGCTGGAATAATCCAGCGAAAATGAAAAGTGAGTACAAATTTACAATGTTATTCTAATTAGGTAATTCACCATACAACGATGCATCACTTTAAGACTAAAATGTAACAGTCACTTATGTACGGGCTTTCACCACTCGTATTTTGGTAGAATATGGCTTGGAAGGTGATTTGTTTAGGGCCATTTAGGCCTAAGATAGTGATGTATGTAACGGTAACGTTAAATGATAATAATAATAATAATATGGGGTCGGTAACAGTAAAGTAAAGTAATAGGCATTTCAGGCCTAAAGAACGTTCAAAGTGTGTCATGTCTAATATAAAGATACTGTGTTTTGGTAAACAGTAAGAAAGTAACGTAAAAATATAGCGAGATACGAGAATTTTCCAGTGTCAGTGAAGTGATGAATGAATATTTGATATAGTCAATTCTTAGGATTGTATTTGAGAACCATTAAAGTAATGTATGCCAGTAAATTTATACTTGTTTTTGGAGCTACTTAAAGCTTTGACTTAAGAGTAATTGCAGAGAGGACGTGAGTGCCTTAATAATTGAGTCATCTATGAGAAGTATTGTTTGAGCCGCATATAAGCGAGCGATGTAACGTAGAATCAAGTGATTTACGTCAATAAAGTTGCGGGGACCACTCTAATATAGCTTGCACGTTAGGTGAAAGGTTGGATAATCTACGAGATAGTATGCCGTAGTGCATACGTATATTATTCGCAGCTAATTGGACGGAGCCTGTCTGTATCCATCGCTTGCAGGAATATTGCCAAGAGGGATGCTCTTCGAGACCCCGTGAGCACATGTATTAATTGATCTGCCCTGAGAGGTAAGAATCAAAGTTTGTCGTATAGGAAACGCAGATTTCCTTATTATTATGGTAGGCAGCTGCTGATGAGAAATCTTGTATTCTCATTATGATGCGCGCCCGAAGCCACTAGTATTCGCCACAGAACGGCAAGGCTATTACAGGATCCATCCCCAGCCATGAATGTTAATTAGGAGCCGAGTTGAGCCTATTACACTATAAATATAGGTGGTAAATAATCAGAATGACTCAATTACTTGAGATAACACTCAGCGTAACTCCATTGTACTGCAATTGTAAACAAAGATGACCTTGCTTGCAGCCAAGGGGGGTGGTATGTATGCCACGAAGGACGGTGGCCATCTTGCTCGGCCAGCTGGAACTAATTTTATTGCCTGCTTGAAAGGGAGGTCTGGTGACCTGGTCCCTTTATTTTAAAAGCAGAGTGGGACACTGAAGAATCTCGATATTTCGAAATGTAATTAAGATATGATTGTTATGATGATGCCAATTGAATTAAATGATGTGTTTCAACACACATACCTTGTCGGATCATTTTGATCGGATAATATTTGGCCCAGTTATTCTCTGAGGAGGAACGCTGAACCAAATAAATGTAGGCATCTTTTTAAAGTGCATTTTTGCCCAGTTCATACTAATTTATGCAGACGGGTAGGTGATTTCTAAGAACATGACACGTTTGTAACGATAATAATTTCGACCAGACCCAGAAAATCGTTGTATGGTGAAACTATAAACATTTCTATCCATGTGTATTTTGGAAGGGAAACGTACCACTTTTAGCGTTTCATATTGATGGAAAAAGGGAAGACGATTCACACGACACAACATTTGTTAATTAAGGCATAAGATAATGAATTTATGTTAATGAAAGTAAATGCCCGTGAGAAAAACGGAGTAATGTTTAATTAATACAGTATTGATGTCATTTAAAAGTGATATGTGACTTTTGTGTTGTGATACTCCAGTTATGTTAAGTTGTGTCACATGATGAACACTATGGAGACTCGTAGATGTCTGAAAGTATCAATGATAGGATGCTAGAAATAGATTTGAGTGCAGTGAAGCACTAATTAAGAAGAGACTCACAAAATAACCTTGATTTTCATTGTGGGAATCAAATGTAAATTATCCTTTGTTTGTATTTTGTTGTATAGCCATGACTTTAGATCAGTAAATGTTTTATTTAGGAATATGTCGTTTCTTTCATGTAGAGTAGTTACCTGATAGACTCAAATCGAGAGCATGTGGTCGTATGGTGGGCAGGAACGTCCCATACCTCGAATGACCGTGAGTTAGCTGGGATACGAACACATGTTCCATATGATGACAATTGGGTACAGTACCTAAAGTGATGGAACTAACAATACATTCAGTCACCAGGGCTGCCAACTGTAGTGCTCTATGAGGCTACATTGCACCAGGTATATTTCGAACTAATTAGAAATTTTGATTTTACCAACTTAATTTCGTCATTATTCTAGATAGGTCTAGATAGATGGCATGAATCTTAAATTTTAAGAAAAGTAGGCTCTTTAGTTCGTCACAGAATTTCTTGTTCAAAATATAATTGACTTTTAGTATGTTCTAATACTCAATTGTATGAAAGAAGGAATTAGTATAAATTTGATTTTGTTATTAAATATTATACTTGCGACATCTCTCCCGAGCAAGGTCGGCATCTGCTGTATACCGGGTTCCAGGGAGGGACTTCGCTAATGCAAAACATTCTTTGTTCCCTTAACGCCGATTTATTTTCAATTACTAATGCTTTACTCATATGCGATCTATTGAAAACATTTTCAAATTATGCTTTATCAATTTTGCAACAATTTTCAAAGTAATTCTACTGAGATTGCCTATAACACAAGTTATAAAAAATAGTGCGGCAAGACTCCCGGATCTACCTTATACAAGGGAGGTCAGCAACAGTCAACAGAGCCATATACAGTACAAGATCCGGAATGGTGTCAGCCCTATCTCTAGCATAAATGCATCTGAAACTAATAATTGGTGGGAAATCTCGAATACAAATTATCGAAAATCAAGAGAGGAAAATTCTCAGGAGAATCTTAGGACCAAAGTGTGAAATTGGAATTTGGGTGAAAAAGAAAGCCATGAAATTTATGAACATGAATCACAGATACCATAAGGAATCGGTGGTAAGAATTTTACGGGCACCTATAGAATGGATAATAACAGGCTCTCAAAGAACATTTTCAACATAGCCTTATCAATTAAAAATCAAAACAACTGGCTAAAAAGTATCAGTGAAGACATAAATGAAGTTGGCTGTCCTGAAGAAACCATTCATGACAGAACAAAATTCAGAACTTTAATCACACACACAAATTTTCTGACGTTATTCCATACCACCATCTTACCCATTGTGACATATGGCCTAGAATTAGTATAGGATAACCTCACAATCAGCGATGTCTAAGGAATCGAGAGTGTCAAGTCGCGATTCTTAAAAATATGTGCTCAGATGGCCTCTACACGATTGGTATACGAGCTAGCGATGGAAACCTCCTATGTATAGAGGACCTCAAGCTAATAATAACATTGCCAGCTACAAGACCATCTATAGACCTATTAAACTTTAGAAAATCAAAGAGAAGAGAGATTGACCCAGACTTCTATATAACTGACGCCATGATGGACAATACACAGACCATCAAGAATCAAGAACATAC
This sequence comes from Meconema thalassinum, assembly GCA_946902985.2. Taxonomy (NCBI): domain Eukaryota; kingdom Metazoa; phylum Arthropoda; class Insecta; order Orthoptera; family Tettigoniidae; genus Meconema; species Meconema thalassinum. Next base: position 88,820,581 of record OX336388.2, read on the forward strand.
GATAACGAGCCTCACAATTCATGGCTTTGATCATAAGATTTGTTAAACCAGATCCTACCACAGACCAAGTGACAAAAGTTTATGTGTAGTCTACAACGAAAGGTGTACATGCCGCAAAAGAACAAAGTCACTTAATGAATATAGTAAAAATGGATGTCCATTCGTTGCGAACCTTCTTCCTTTTTCATTTGTTTAGTTTAGTTTTTGTTTCAACAAAATTGATATTGTACGGAACTTGTAGCTCACCCCATGGGTGTCCTCTTGAAACAGCTACAGCCTCTGGCGAGCGAAACATATCCTCGGACACTCTCGGCACTAAAAGACATACGCTAAATAAATAAAATTCAAAAAAGGCAATCTTTCATATATTGATATAGGAACATCGTAGGCCTACTTACTATTATTGAAAGTTAGTACGCCAATCGGTTGCGAGATAGTACGAACTCATAGTGTTGGACTCAAAGTCCCTAAAGTTACTAATAGTCGTTCAAAATATCGATTTTTGTTCTAGCGTCTCCGAGTGTCAAATAAAATTTTAAACATATAATTTTAGTGTTAATAAAAACTCCCAACTAAACTGCTAAATTCAAATTTCTTCAAAATTAATATTTCAAAAGCGCGAGTGATCTAGGCCCATATGGTTACCATGGAAAAAAGGCTGCCAAAATGGAACATTACAATGAATCGCACAAATGCCGCATAATAATATTTAAATGGTGCCATATAGACATGGAAGACATACAGGAAAATACGAACTTTGTTGATCAAACATCGAATACATCATTTCAAATGTTATCATAGGACGGTGTTCTCTTTCCTAAGCGTAACATTGATAAAAATATTTATTTTTAAAATGGTACAATAATAATAACAGAGAAAGAACTCACAACATTACTAGGAACAGATACAATAATAGTACATTATGCATCAAGCCTATAATGGCAATAATTAAGACACGAGTATGTTTACAAAACGAGCGTATGCGAGTTTTATAATTTCCATACGAGTGTCTTAATTACCATTAGAGGCGAGTTGCATACGACTATTTATTCAAAACTATTTTATGTTCGAACATAAATATTCATAAATATCTATCGAGATTTTGCCAGTTTTATGTACTGAACAGACCGCATGAGACGCAGAGAATGCCTTGTATTTGACCATGGCCTCCTCGATTACCCTACTGTGACACTAGGCCAGGAATCGCAATTTAAATTAGAAGGCCATGGAACTCAGCACATCTAATTATCTAATTGGTCAAACAACTGTTTCTTGAGCTCTGATTGGTGGGAGAAACTGTTTCATAATGAAAAATAGTGGTATAATGAACCTCATTATAGTTCAGTTGTCTGACATATAATAGTCAGGGTCGAACATAAAAGAATTATATCACCAAATGGCAAAATTAAGACATAATTACATAGTCGTTAAAACAGAAGCTCTATGTGCAACTGAAACTATTATAATTGGTGCAAATCTCGAATAAAAAGTATCGAAAAACAAGAAAGGAAAATCCTCAGGAGAATCTTGGGTCCAAATTGTGAAAATGGAATTTGGATGAAAAAGAAATCACATGAAATGTATGAACATGAATCACAGATACAATAATAAAACCGTGGTTACAGTTTTACGGACACCTATATAGTATGGATAATAACAGGCTCACAAAGAAAATTTTCAACCTAGTCTTATCAATGAAAAATTAAAATAACTGGCTGAAAGAAATCAGTGAAGACATAAATGAAATTGGCTGTCATGTGAAACCATTCAAGACGGAACAAAATTCAGAACTTTAATTCACAAACACAAGTTTTCTGAAAAGCCCGCCCGACAAAATACAGGAGCAAATACATTTCACCGTCTGCTTCTCGGCGCAATCCCTTAGCTCTCCACGATATGTTCCCTCAGATCGTTATCATGATTTCGAAAGAACTTACACTTACTAGCGTTTTTCTACTGAAAAAAAATGCAGCAGTAGAAATGGAAGGTGTAGAAAACGTACATTTCCTCCGCAATAAGGAAAAATCATACAATCATGTATCTATTTTCGAGAAGATAAAGAGATATTGCGAAGGTAAGAAGAAACAGTGCTAATAAGTTCTAACGCGCTCCTTAGTTGGGCACAATGAAAGAAAAAAGTAATAATAATACTATAAGACTATCCAGGAGAATGGGTCAGAAAAAGCAGCTGTTGGAGATCGAATTCTAAATTTGGAAAGAGCATATGCATTAACGAAAAATATCTACAACAAGAAATGCATCTCCTGGGATACCAAAATAAAGCATTATAACACTATCGTGAACGCGGAATGTCTCTTTGCCAGTGAATGCCTCTCGATGAGCTATAGCTTCGAAAATCTAGAAGTCCTGGAAAGGAGAATTCTAAGAAAAATCATGGTTGCAGTTCGGACTGAAGACGGATGGAAACTGCGAAGCAACAGAGAAATCTAGCAGAACATGGAAAGACTCTCAGAGACTATGCGGAAGAAGAGGCTGACATTCCTCGGACAACTATAGATAATGCACAAACATAGATTAACAAAACAAATATTTGACTATCTCAGGAAGAAGAAGACCACTCCAACGTGGACTAAGGAAGTTAGGACAGATTTAGAAAAGTTGAACATCACAGAGTCTCAGATGCTAGAAAGAAGTGAATTTAAGAGAAAAGTGAAAAATGTGGAAGGGTTTCATGATGGAGGAAAACCTAAGAGATGTAGACGAACTTGGACAGAAGATCAAAGGAAACACGCCAGTGAACGGATGAAGGAATAGGCTATTGGAGACGGAGGAAGCTCCAGGCAAAGGAAAATAAAAATAAATAAAGTTGGTGCGTGATCCTTAGTGGTCAATTCGCATTAAAAATATATATTAAATAAGAAAATAATAGTAATAATATTTTTTTTTCGGAGAAGAAATGCATTTACGCACAGAGTGTCGGGCTCCTGCTCCTGAGTAGCAGACTACCGACTAAAACTCCCCCGTTACTTCTGAACACTAGCCTGGAACCGTTTAACACATTACTTCAGGCTAGAGTCAATTTATATTTGCCCGTAGGGCACTCTTCCGTAATGATTCATCTTCAGTGGCAATCCAGATCCGTCTTCTTTGTTCGGAGGATATCTTCAACAAAACTTGCTACAAGTTTCCAATGTTCTTCATTTTGTAGCATTACCGCAACAGTATTGTTAGTTGCTTCTTGAGCATTTGACTCTGTCTCTTGCCTGGAGAATCTTCCCGCTGCAATTCAACCTGCATTTGATTCCTTTTCTCTCGTGGTTTCTTCCTGGACACAACCTTAGTCCATGACTCTACGTCTCCACTTTCCTTTTCTTCCATTTCTCTTTCGTCATCAAGAGAGTTTGATGCTTGTGCTCGATCAGTTATTGTGGTTTCGTCGATTTGTTGTTTCTCCTTGTACCTAGCAATCTTACAGAAGACAATGCTGTCACTGGCCTCCTCCATCTCCACAATACCATCCTTCACATCCTTGGACATGTTTTTCTGTTTCGCCGCAGCAAGCTTCATCTTTTGAATAATATTATAGCATTTCTGCAATGCCTCTTCTTCCGTTCTCCTCAGTTTGTCAAGATGTTGGGATGGGAGAAGTATTGTATCTTCCGCAACTGCCCCATCACTCGATGACTCTCCCGTTATATTCACGTTAGACAATCGAGGCCATACCTCATTTTTCCAGTTCGCATCTCTTTCTTGGTTCGTTAGAAGACGATTCATGTTCCGAAACTGGTAAAGCGTAGGTCAGGCCAGTGCCGCGGGAAGAAAATGGCGCTGACTCCAAAGAGCTCTGACCCTCCCTCCATTATCAAGCAGAGGGCAGTTGCTACGTACCCAAGGCAGCGGGGCTCTAATGGCCGCCAAAGTAGACCAGACCTTCTTACTGCCCCTGACGACGGAACCTATAGGCTCTGTTGACTATAGTACTATTCTAAGCTCAGATGGCTTTGGATAATACGATTTGATTACGTCACTTCCTGTGACAGAGGAAACGTCATGCTCTATGGGCTAATAGTACACGATAAAACTTAACCCCAAAATCATGTAACAAATCCAGCCTACACTTGATGAAGTTGATTTGAGGAATACAATTTAGTGAGCACCGTATGTTAGACCAGGGGTCTCCAAACTACGGCCCGGGGGCCACATCCGGCCCGCGGACAGATTTTGTCCGGCCCGCGGAGAGCTAGCATACTTTAAAACTCCTTTTAGAGAACATATTTTTTTATAGCAAATTAAATTTAGTTTACTGAAGTATTCTAATTTTATGTTGAATAATTATTAATATGACATCTACATTGATATGGTCATGGGCTAACTACTCATAACATTGTTGTAGGCTTATTGTTATTGTTTTTGTGATAAGTTGGATAAAGAAACACAGAATTGTAATGAGTAAAGACATGTATAACATGCAGACACATGAAATACTAATGAGATTTTTGTAATTGAGATTTTCCACTGACAATAGTTTGTAGTTGTGGACTAATTTTACTTGTACCAATTATTAAAAGAGATTTAAGATGCTCATCAGTTAATTTAGATCTGTAAACATTTTTTGTGTACTTCATTTTGGAGAAGGTCTTCTCACACAAATAAGTAGTACCAAAAACAGAAAACAGCCCACGAGCAAATTTATGCAAATTATCAAATTGTGTCAGTGGAAGACTCTTATAAAATTCCAACAAAGATGAGTTTTGATATTTGTTCTTAATTATATCACTGCACTGTAGTTCAATCATTTCCATTTGAAGTTCCGGGGCTAGGGTTTCAATGTCAGTATCAAAAGGATCCTGAAAAATCTTAATTTGATTCGCAAAGGCATCGAAGTCCGAGAAACGAGTATCAAAATTTATTTTCAAAGCACTCAAAGTTTCGATTGCAAAATCGATAGGAAACTCAGTCTCAGTGGTGTGGCTGAATATTTCACATGTTTTAAAATGTGAAAAACATTTACTTCGTAGTTGTGATTGAAACAGTATCAATTTCTTCCGGAATGATTTGATATTAGTGTATAAATCAGGAAGATGCAGGTTTTCTCCTTGCAATCTCAAATTCAGTTCGTTCACATGTTTTGTCAAATCAACATAGAATGCTAACTTCCACTGCCATGCGTTGTTTTGTAATTCAGTAAGAGGGCGATGCTTTTCATTCAAAAAAATTTCGATCACTGCTCGAAGTTCATAAAAGCGCTGAAGGACTTTCCCACAACTAAGCCAACGTACGGCAGTATGATAAGGTAAGTCATTTTCTCCAATCTCTTCAATAAATTGTCGGAATTGTCGGTGATTCAGCCCAAAATATCTCATAAAATTGACAGTTGATATGACTGGTTTCAGAACTTCAGACATATCCAAACATTTTCCGCACAAAGACTGTTGATGAATGATACAATGTAAGACTAATGGTTTTGAACCACCGTCATTTTCTACAGCCTTTGACACAAGAGCGACCACTCCTTTATCTTTCCCACTCATGTTTTTGCCTCCATCAGTTGTAATACATTTCAAGTTTTTCCATCGAAGGTTCTTTTGATTAATGGCCATTTCAACTCCTTTAAAAATATCTGTACCAGTAGTTGTGCCATGAATACTATACATATCAAGAAGTTCTTCATGCAATTCATAGCTTTTATCTACTCCTCGAATATAAATCAACACCTGAGCAACACATCCGTTGACTAATCCAAGGCCAAAGAAAACCACTCAACATCTCCATTTTTGTCGAACAGTTGAGAGGATATATTTTCAGCGATGTTTTCTACCCTTCGAGCCACAGTGTTTGCTGACATACTGACAGTTTTTAATAAATTTACCTTTTCAGGGCACATTTCTTCGGCTGCTGCAATTATGCATTCTTTGATCATTTCTCCATCGGTGAATGGTTTTCCACGTTTTGCAATTTCAAGAGCCACACGAAAGCTGGCACGAGTTGCAGCCTCTTGTTCGGTTTTGAGTTTTGTAAATGAAGATTGCTGCGATTTCAATCCGCGCTTCATAGCTTCGAATTTTTCTGTCCGCAAACTTCCTGTATATTTTGAGTAAGTTTGAAAATGTTTTGTTTCATAATGACGTTTAATGTTATATTCCTTGAGAACGGCTATGCTTTAATTGCAAATCAAACATAGCGCCTTGTTACTGGACTCAATTACGAAATACTGAATGTTCCACTCATCTTTGAATTTTCTGCATTCACTATCAATTTTTCGCTTCTTTTCCATACTACTAAATTACACACAAAAGCAACAATTCAAATCAAAATACTGTTACAAAGATGTCTTAAACATAACACGCACAAACACGTTTTAAGGAGGTACGCACTATTTTATTTCACAACAGTGTCATAGGAACTGACTTGTGGCTGCGCAACTAGCCTTCTTATATATTCCAATTACTGCCATCTAGAAGTGAGTGGAAGACACCAGAACTCTCTCGAACCAACGAGATTACTCTGTACGTGCTATTAGCGCCATCTGTTAGCGATAGAAGGTACTACCTATTTCCGCTTGTGTCCACCAGATGTCGTGTCACGTTACTCCTCATGGCTCGTACTCTACGACTAATCTAGAAATTACAGATAATGACAGGAAAATTAATAATATGCAGTGTTGCCGTTTTGCGGACTTTAGTCCGATTTGCAGCCTTTTTTCAACGTTGCGTACTTTTTCGGCCTTTTTTTTCATCAGTGGACTATTTCACTTTTTACCACCGGCAACAAAGATAATATGGTTTTGGCCCTCGGAACTTACTGGAGTAATCAGTGTGGCCCTAAGGCTGGAAAGTTTGGAGACCCCTGTGTTAGACTATGAACTACAATACACATTGACCTGTTACCAAGCTGGAATACAATTCTCACTTTCACAAATAACAATTTTTTTCGATAAATACACCAGTACTACACAAGCACACTGTATGTCAAACATGGCCACCACAACAATCAATAATAATAATAATAATAATAATAATAATAATAATAATAATAATAATAATAATAATAATAATAATAATTTGGGTTCTGATCATATTGAAGTATTGAACCCATATGCCATAGGGTCCAAGGAGTGCGAATCCATGCATTTGAGGAAGAAATCAAAGAAACGTACAGTTTCTAATGTAACTTAAAGAAAGATCCAGCTAGGAGGCCAGTATAAGGTTGTGCAACTAACGAGGACCAGGTGTTCGAGAGGATGATATCATCCCTCTTGACATTCTGAAGGGAGCGAGTCACAAGTATTAATAACCGAGTGGAAATTTCCAACGAATAAACAAGGAGGCCTGAATCGGAAATCGAGCTGACGTTGCTGGAAAATGACAACACCGCTTATGCGCCAGAAGAGGAATAATTAAATTTAACCCGTTTACAAGTATAATAATGAGTAAACAAGTACATTACAGTGAATTATTTTGAATGAGAGATTTTTTAGTAAAGAGAAACCATTTAATAATTGCGCAGGAAAAAACTGCAAACGCAAGACGACGTCATTGGGGAATTACCAAGGCCTGTGTGGAGGGGAGAAAGCAAAAGAAATGCAACACCCACACATCTGAGGACGAGAAATTAATTAATATCTCCGAATTGCACGATCGATTCTAAGGGGCAATAAGATTATTTGACATTGAGAAGACGAGCTTTCGGAAGGTATAATTTTTATAATTGTGGCACCATTATTTTAGAAATTGGCCACAGAAAGGACTAGAGTCTTATTTTTTTGTAGTGAAATAGTATAAAGCTTCGGGCTTCACCAAGCCAATCATGCAGTCTCGAACAGCCCGAGGGGGCGTAATCACGCATCACGCAGTACAAGTCCGTCCAGGGGGACGTGACGCTGGATCATCAGCATCATGTAGTTTCAAACGGCCTGAGGGCACGTCACTAGGCTACATCAAACACCGAATGCAGTTCGACAGTCCGTGAGGGGCGTAACTCTGCGTCACATCGAAGACAGTTACCAGTACTCCTTGAGGGGAGAAACGCTGTGTTACACCGCAGAAGTAATATCCGATAGCCATAGGCGTCGCAGTATTAACGACTTGCTTGCCTCCATAAGGAGTGGTAAAGAAGAAAGTTAAAGTATCGCCGTATTGAAAGAGTAGGAAAATCCTAGTTACAGGATTTAGGCCCGACTGTATACAAGTTATAGTGAAAGTTCGTAAGATATAGTCAGAGCAGGCCGCGAACGTCGGACTTAAAGGCGATAGGTCGTTAAATAGACGAACGAATATATCATAACGTACGGAAGTACCGTACCAGAAAGATAAACTGTTATTTAAATTAAAGAACCCAAAAAGGGAAGAACAGAATAAGGTTCGGAACGTATATCAGAAACGTAGGAGTGCTAGAACCGATCAAATAAAGAAGCAAGGAGACTATAAACATTATCTCCAGAAAGTAGGCGAACTATTCTTAAAGTACTAGACTCGAGAAGTACTAGCTGCTATAAACTAAATCTATAGGTTATTGAGAAGACCTCGATCCAAATAGACTTTCGCTAGGATCGATAAACAGATCTACAAAGAAGCCGTTCAAGCTAGATAAATAGCCGGTCATCCAGGATAGGAGTAGAAGAATTTGGATTCCAGGGAACAGTAGATGTTTCGAGACTTCCGTATTCTGCAGGATAGGAAGCCGACATTGAATAAATTTCACCCTTGGAAACGGGAAATTAAGAAGGTCACGTGTGATAGGCTCAGAAATACGGCCTAGTGATCAAGAATTGTGAAGTGTAAATTTATCCAGATTGTGTGTTAAATTAATATTTTTAGAGTTTATTATGTGTTCAAAAGGGACACATCAGTGTATAAAAATGTCGTCAATGTTAAGTGTTTTAAATATATGTCAAGAAGTGTTTATACGTAAGATGAATTCCTTTAATATGGAGTAAAAAGTTCAAAGTGGGCCCAAAATGAAGCACCGCACAAGAATAAAGATCATGGGACGATCTTAAAAACATGTGAGTACTGAATTTCATTCTATTTTGGTGTCAGGAATTGACTGTGTACAAATCCACCGGAGTTTTTGAGTAAAAGGGATGTGTTTTAAGAAATAAATACTGAATAAGCAAGAACGCGGTCTGAACAATAATAGAAAATTTGAGAAATTATAAATGATTATGTAAAGAATAAATCCCGTAGAGGAAATAAGTGAATAAAATGTTAATGTATTTAACAAATGTCATAAGAGCAAGCGAAATATCAGTAATTATCATGAAGGATATTTAAATAAAGTAAATTTGAGATATGAAAGAAATAGCTTTTGAGCTTGTGTAAAGAACAAAGATAATAATAATAACTAAGTATGGAAATATTAAATAAAGATCAAATAAATTGATGTGAACATAAGAGCGTTAAAGCCTTAATGTATGTGTAAGATATGATGTTCAAGGGAATATTTTAAAAGGGAGCGATTTATCGGCAACGGAAAAGATTAATATAAGAATTAAAAATAATGTGAATTGTTACTAATGAGATTTATCAGTTCTTGGGAAGACATTTCGGCTTAAAATAATGCATAGCGCAAAAGAGCGCAAATAATATTAAAATGTCACGCTAGGAACGCGTAGTGGTTAAATACTTGGTAAATTACTTATGGAGGGTAGTTGATTGCAGTGAATTGATAATTGTATAAGTCCTCTATTTGTGACGTAGTATCACGAGGCATTGTGTATGTATTTGAAAGGGAGCTAATATATGGTATTATTGAGCGTATGTCATATGGGCCACGGCCGACTTTAAATCGCATTTTGTATAAGTCCTCTGTAAGGGAATGGTTCCCGAGGCATGTGAAGAGATTCGAACGCAGAATCTTCTTATGATAAAAGCCCCTTAATTCTTCGTCGTCGAATGTGTATTAATCTTCCCAATCAATGAGGACCCTCTCATAATTAATAAATGCCAAGGTTACGAAAGTGGTCTATGAACCAAAGAATAGTTGTTTGAATGAATACGGTACAGTAAAAGCCCGGTCTCTCCCCAGAACTGAATATAATGTGAAGGTTTGTTTTGAAAGCCTTGGAAATAAGCTGCTAACGGGGGTTAGACAGAGAGTCGCCCGTCACCCTCCGTGTCATAAATCGCGCCCGAGTAGAATGGCCTGGCTCTCTTAGAGTAAGGGTGGGCCAGAAACCGTCTCGTAAGATGTTGTAAAGAGAAATGAATACACCAGGAGTGTTTAAAGTTGTTAATGACCCGGGCGTTGAACCGAGGTCCTTATAGATTGATATTTTTCGTTTGCCTGTTCAGATCGTAGTTTCTTATATGATAATGGTCTTATAAGACATAAGAGATAAATAACAATCCCTATTGTAATGATGTATGGACGTAGGATTCCACGAGTTAATTGAAGGCAACTAAGTTTCGGGAGTAACTATAGTTTTTTTGACTGTGTCAAGTATCTTCACGCTCTGGAGTACACAATTGATTTCCTGATTACCTTAATATATTTGTGAAATAAAGAGAGATGATAACAGCTGAATGTGTGGACATGCCCAAAATATTGAGTTAGATAATTAACATAAAATTTTAAAAGTAATTATACATTTGTTTTTTTGAGAATTAAGAAAATATAGAGGATAGTGTTTGAGGTGTACAAGAATGACACCATTATTATGTAAAGCATGGAGCCAAAAGAGCTCGGAGTTATATAAAACTTACAGCTAATGCTTTATGGAAGTAAGACTAAGTAGGAATTGTTGGTTTATGTGGAAACCATATGTTTGAATACAATATTTGTTTATTATTTGTGATTCCTTGTTCATTTGGAACAAGTAGATGATTATGGGTCAGTAATTAAATTGTTAAAGTGTTTGTAGCGCCATTAATTTTATTAATTAAATGTGTTTTAAAATAGGAGTTGATTTTGTTGTTATTTTTGCAAGTGTATCCTCTAATTAATCCAAAATATGTGAGTCACAGAGTGGGGGAACTTACCGCTGCCCCGAAATTTCCGAATTGAGCTACGCTGGTATACTGTGATTGGCATATTTCTTGCTAAAAGGGCACATGGGGGTCATATAAGTAATGTGCTGGATTAAATACTAGAGGAACACTTAAGACGGTCATTTCATGTAAAGTAAAGTAATGATAGGAGTAGCTACAACGTAAAATATTAACTGACCGCATGGGTCCCTAGAAACTCATACCGAGCAGCCCTGAATTATATTATTATCAACCCCCCTAGCAAATCATGTATGATTTTGGCGCCCAACGTGGGGATTCTACCAAATCATTTCATGGCGCCCAGTACGCAGGGCTGAGTTTTCCTAGGGAAAACCCGAGTTTTTCTCGAAAAATCAAAATTTTCATTTTTTGAAAAAAATGGTTTTTCGAAATTTTGAATTTTAAATACTTCCATAAAGGTTTATGAAATTGAATAAAAGTATCAAAAGGGTACGTTGTGGTAAAAACCCGTACCAAAGTAAGTTTTTAAAGAAATTGGGACACACTGATTCAGAGTATAATCTCTCAAACATATACTAGTGTGGTGGCATTAGTGTCCCACTGTATTTTAATATGATGTTGTTAAGTGAAGAGAGGCGGAGGCTCTCTGAGAATGTAAGGGCCGAGAGCCCAGATAAAGGTAAAACTACAGGTGAGAAAGAATACCCAAGTAAAGAAATTATAAATGTTTCTGTAGAAAGCATGCGTGCACCTGGAGACATAGTTACACGAAGAGAGGGTAACATGTCTGCAGACAAAAGGGTAAATGTTGAGCTTTCAGAGCTCGAAAAGAAAAAAGAAAATTGTACACCGATTCCAAGGGAAAATGTAATTAATACCGAGGATGATAAGAGTAAAGATGATTCGAAGTCTCACGTAGAAATGCAGGTTCAAGTAGGCACAGAAAACGAAGGGAAAAAGAACGATAGTCTTTGCGTGCAGGATCAGGAAAAAGTAGAAATGACGACCTGGAAGGAAGTAGAAGGGTTCTTGGATATAACTGATGAAATACGAGACGAGCACTATAAGATGAGGAATGAACTTTGGAATTTAAAAGATCTCAACTCAAGAAAGAAAGAAGGAATTGAGGAACAAAGAGATAGGATCGATGAGGAAATTAAGAAGATAAATAAACTTCGTAAGAGGGCCAGTATAAATAACTATACGATACCCAAACAGGAATTAGAAGAACTAAATAAAGAAATTCCTAAGGTCAAAGAGTCATTAAGAGAAACGAAGAGGAAATTTGCGAAACGTATGGAGAATGAAGGAAAAATAAAATTAGCTCCGTGGGAACAGCTAAAAATGTTTATTAATGAAGTAAGTAAGATAATGGAGCAGGTATGGGATATGAAAAGAGAATGGGATAGGATTTGGTGAAAGACCGATTATAAAGAGCACGAAAGGCTGAAATATGTGAAGGAACAAAAGGATTATATGAAAGAAGAATGGGAGAAGATGCGATGCTTCAGAAGGAACATGTATGGTGAACGAGATATAATAACCAGTCAGGAGTTAGCTGGATTAAGAGAAGGTAAGATTCAGGAATATCAAGAAATATTAGAGGCTGCCCAAAAGAAATATAATGAATACATATTAGCAGAGGACCTCAAAGCAAAAGAAATGGCTATCCCAGTCAAAAATGAAACAGCTGTCCAGACGGAAGTTGAAAAACAAGCTGAAATTGAAGAAGAAAAAGAAATCATAGTGCCAGAGGAGCCCAAAATTAATATGAAAGAAGAAAAACAAGAAGTAGAAATTATAATGACTCCAGTGGAAACTGAAGAAAACCTTGAGATCCTTCCAGAGAAACATCTGGAAATTCAAGAGGAAATAGTAAGTTCAGACCAGGAGAACAGCCAAGATGAGATCGAGCTGCAAACTGAAGAGACTCATTTTGATGAAAAGGTCGAGCTGGAAGAGCAAGAAGTAATCTCGGAACAGGAGATAACAAAGGAATTGATAGTCGAAGAAACGGAAATAATAATTCCAGAAGAAATAGAGAAATTAAATGAAATAAATATAGAAAATATCAACGAAGCACCGATGGAAACAGAGGTTCAAGATTTCACAGAAAGTGAAAAAGAAAACCCAGAAGACATTCAAGAGGACCAGGAAGATGAAAGGGCATTAGAAGCAGAAGAAGGAAAATTGAAAGCTCAGATCCTTGAGTTAATGATCAAATGTCAGAATTGTCAAAGAAAGAAAAGAGAAAGGAAAACAGATGCAAACAAGAGCCAAGAAAACCTAAAAGAAAAAGATGAGATTGTTGGGAACAATGAAAAAATGAGAGGAGACGTCTCTGAAGAAAATCAAGACAGAGGAAAACCGCCATTGGTAGTTGGTGTACCAGGAAATGGATACCCCATGGGAACAATGAAAGGAGGTGGAATAACATACGAAGCCTTGGAGAAAGAGGAAGCCCAGGTATACTTCAGCTGGAAGCTCCGTAAAAAGAAAGGGAGCGATAAAAAGAAGAGAAAAGAAGGAGATCTGAAAGACCTAAAGAACTGGAAGAGTCGAAAAAAGAAATACTCTTTGGAAAGGCCATCTCGATACGAGGTGAAGGAAAAGGATTATCCCATTGGAACAAACAGGTAAAGCCATTTGCAACCGTCAAAGAATAAGAGAAATAAGTATAATATTTGTTGAAATACCATCTCAAAGAGAGATGAGGAAGGGGGAAGAAAACCAGAAAGAGTCAGGTGAGGTCAGACTGAGCTCTTAAAAATCAAATGAAGTGTAACAAACTTGAAGTCTGAGAACTGTAATGAATTAAGTTACGGGTAAAGCTAATTGCACCCGCAAGGTAATTAGCAGAAAGTCATTAAGTTGAAAATATAAAATGAATAGAGAACAGACCGACTAGAAGTCTGTCTTGAGAAAAGAAGAAAGGAAACCAACTGTTGACTCGAGTTTGGAGAAGCATGCGCCAGACGAGGGGAGAGTTGTAAACACCGAACGTGACAAGAAATTTATGGCTCTGAGTGTAGACGTCCACTAGGGGAATAAATGAATGAAAGGGAACTTTTGAAGACCCAACCTAAACACAGACCATAGAGGAAAGGAACTTTAAAGAAGTAATTGATTTTATTGAAAAAGAAAATTTTAATGTAATAAAGGAGAAAGAAAGGGTAAAGACAGAGCATACCCAACCTACACAATTAGTGGAAGGAACTTTAAGGAAAGAAAACAACAGTAAATACGGATGACGTTATGATGGATTCGATCAAATAAAGAAGATAAAATTAATTAAAATAAATTTCCTCAAAAATTTTTCGAAAATTTATTTATCCTAAGGAAGGGTGAGATGAACCCATATGCCATAGGGTCCAAGGAGTGCGAATCCATGCATTTGAGGAAGAAATCAAAGAAACGTACAGTTTCTAATGTAACTTAAAGAAAGATCCAGCTAGGAGGCCAGTATAAGGTTGTGCAACTAACGAGGACCAGGTGTTCGAGAGGATGATATCATCCCTCTTGACATTCTGAAGGGAGCGAGTCACGAGTATTAATAACCGAGTGGAAATTTCCAACGAATAGACAAGGAGGCCTGAATCGGAAATCGAGCTGACGTTGCTGGAAAATGACAACACCGCTTATGCGCCAGAAGAGGAATAATTAAATTTAACCCGTTTACAAGTATAATAATGAGTAAACAAGTACAGTACAGTGAATTATTTTGAATGAGAGATTTTTTAGTAAAGAGAAACCATTTAATAATTGCGCAGGAAAAAACTGCAAACGCAAGACGACGTCATTGGGGAATTACCAAGGCCTGTGTGGAGGGGAGAAAGCAAAAGAAATGCAACACCCACACATCTGAGGACGAGAAATTAATTAATATCTCCGAATTGCACGATCGATTCTAAGGGGCAATAAGATTATTTGACATTGAGAAGACGAGCTTTCGGAAGGTATAATTTTTATAATTGTGGCACCATTATTTTAGAAATTGGCCACAGAAAGGACTAGAGTCTTATTTTTTTTGTAGTGAAATAGTATAAAGCTTCGGGCTTCACCAAGCCAATCATGCAGTCTCGAACAGCCCGAGGAGGCGTTATCACGCATCACGCAGTACAAGTCCGTCCAGGGGGACGTGACGCTGGATCATCAGCATCATGCAGTTTCAAACGGCCTGAGGGCACGTCACTAGGCTACATCAAACACCGAATGCAGTTCGACAGTCCGTGAGGGGCGTAACTCTGCGTCACATCGAAGACAGTTACCAGTACTCCTTGAGGGGAGAAACGCTGTGTTACACCGCAGAAGTAATATCCGATAGCCATAGGCGTCGCAGTATTAACGACTTGCTTGCCTCCATAAGGAGTGGTAAAGATGAAAGTTAAAGTATCGCCGTATTGAAAGAGTAGGAAAA
This sequence comes from Meconema thalassinum, assembly GCA_946902985.2. Lineage (NCBI taxonomy): Eukaryota > Metazoa > Arthropoda > Insecta > Orthoptera > Tettigoniidae > Meconema > Meconema thalassinum. The sequence goes on from OX336388.2 coordinate 88,835,908, forward strand.
TCCTAGTTACAGGATTTAGGCCCGACTGTATACAAGTTATAGTGAAAGTTCGTAAGATATAGTCAGAGCAGGCCGCGAACGTCGGACTTAAAGGCGATAGGTCGTTAAATAGACGAACGAATATATCATAACGTACGGAAGTACCGTACCAGAAAGATAAACTGTTATTTAAATTAAAGAACCCAAAAAGGGAAGAACAGAATAAGGTTCGGAACGTATATCAGAAACGTAGGAGTGCTAGAACCGATCAAATAAAGAAGCAAGGAGACTATAAACATTATCTCCAGAAAGTAGGCGAACTATTCTTAAAGTACTAGACTCGAGAAGTACTAGCTGCTATAAACTAAATCTATAGGTTATTGAGAAGACCTCGATCCGAATAGACTTTCGCTAGGATCGATAAACAGATCTACAAAGAAGCCGTTCAAGCTAGATAAATAGCCGGTCATCCAGGATAGGAGTAGAAGAATTTGGATTCCAGGGAACAGTAGATGTTTCGAGACTTCCGTATTCTGCAGGATAGGAAGCCGACATTGAATAAATTTCACCCTTGGAAACGGGAAATTAAGAAGGTCACGTGTGATAGGCTCAGAAATACGGCCTAGTGATCAAGAATTGTGAAGTGTAAATTTATCCAGATTGTGTGTTAAATTAATATTTTTAGTGTTTATTATGTGTTCAAAAGGGACACATCAGTGTATAAAAATGTCGTCAATGTTAAGTGTTTTAAATATATGTCAAGAAGTGTTTATACATAAGATGAATTCCTTTAATATGGAGTAAAAAGTTCAAAGTGGGCCCAAAATGAAGCACCGCACAAGAATAAAGATCATGGGACGATCTTAAAAACATGTGAGTACTGAATTTCATTCTATTTTGGTGTCAGGAATTGACTGTGTACAAATCCACCGGAGTTTTTGAGTAAAAGGGATGTGTTTTAAGAAATAAATACTGAATAAGCAAGAACGCGGTCTGAACAATAATAGAAAATTTGAGAAATTATAAATGATTATGTAAAGAATAAATCCCGTAGAGGAAATAAGTGAATAAAATGTTAATGTATTTAACAAATGTCATAAGAGCAAGCGAAATATCAGTAATTATCATGAAGGATATTTAAATAAAGTAAATTTGAGATATGAAAGAAATAGCTTTTGAGCTTGTGTAAAGAACAAAGATAATAATAATAACTAAGTATGGAAATATTAAATAAAGATCAAATAAATTGATGTGAACATAAGAGCGTTAAAGCCTTAATGTATGTGTAAGATATGATGTTCAAGGGAATATTTTAAAAGGGAGCGATTTATCGGCAACGGAAAAGATTAATATAAGAATTAAAAATAATGTGAATTGTTACTAATGAGATTTATCAGTTCTTGGGAAGACATTTCGGCTTAAAATAATGCATAGCGCAAAAGAGCGCAAATAATATTAAAATGTCACGCTAGGAACGCGTAGTGGTTAAATACTTGGTAAATTACTTATGGAGGGTAGTTGATTGCAGTGAATTGATAATTGTATAAGTCCTCTATTTGTGACGTAGTATCACGAGGCATTGTGTATGTATTTGAAAGGGAGCTAATATATGGTATTATTGAGCGTATGTCATATGGGCCACGGCCGACTTTAAATCGCATTTTGTATAAGTCCTCTGTAAGGGAATGGTTCCCGAGGCATGTGAAGAGATTCGAACGCAGAATCTTCTTATGATAAAAGCCCCTTAATTCTTCGTCGTCGAATGTGTATTAATCTTCCCAATCAATGAGGACCCTCTCATAATTAATAAATGCCAAGGTTACGAAAGTGGTCTATGAACCAAAGAATAGTTGTTTGAATGAATACGGTACAGTAAAAGCCCGGTCTCTCCCCAGAACTGAATATAATGTGAAGGTTTGTTTTGAAAGCCTTGGAAATAAGCTGCTAACGGGGGTTAGACAGAGAGTCGCCCGTCACCCTCCGTGTCATAAATCGCGCCCGAGTAGAATGGCCTGGCTCTCTTAGAGTAAGGGTGGGCCAGAAACCGTCTCGTAAGATGTTGTAAAGAGAAATGAATACACCAGGAGTGTTTAAAGTTGTTAATGACCCGGGCGTTGAACCGAGGTCCTTGTAGATTGATATTTTTCGTTTGCCTGTTCAGATCGTAGTTTCTTATATGATAATGGTCTTATAAGACATAAGAGATAAATAACAATCCCTATTGTAATGATGTATGGACGTAGGATTCCACGAGTTAATTGAAGGCAACTAAGTTTCGGGAGTAACTGTAGTTTTTTTGACTGTGTCAAGTATCTTCACGCTCTGGAGTACACAATTGATTTCCTGATTACCTTAATATATTTGTGAAATAAAGAGAGATGATAACAGCTGAATGTGTGGACATGCCCAAAATATTGAGTTAGATAATTAACATAAAATTTTAAAAGTAATTATACATTTGTTTTTTTGAGAATTAAGAAAATATAGAGGATAGTGTTTGAGGTGTACAAGAATGACACCATTATTATGTAAAGCATGGAGCCAAAAGAGCTCGGAGTTATATAAAACTTACAGCTAATGCTTTATGGAAGTAAGACTAAGTAGGAATTGTTGGTTTATGTGGAAACCATATGTTTGAATACAATATTTGTTTATTATTTGTGATTCCTTGTTCATTTGGAACAAGTAGATGATTATGGGTCAGTAATTAAATTGTTAAAGTGTTTGTAGCGCCATTAATTTTATTAATTAAATGTGTTTTAAAATAGGAGTTGATTTTGTTGTTATTTTTGCAAGTGTATCCTCTAATTAATCCAAAATATGTGAGTCACAGAGTGGGGGAACTTACCGCTGCCCCGAAATTTCCGAATTGAGCTACGCTGGTATACTGTGATTGGCATATTTCTTGCTAAAAGGGCACAGTATCATAGGAAGTTTGTTTGGAGCAAACCTTATATTCTATTTCTGAGATAAGGGCTCTTGTAGTTTGTCAACTTTGAAATATACAGTGATTCCGGGAATGTTCTCCGCAGCGAATACATGCGTCTGCGAGAGCTAGCTACAGAAGCACGGCTGCCGCTTGCATCATATTACCCTTTCACGAAATGATTGCCGGCGGTCGAGATGGGAACTATTCTTTGTTTACTTGTGTCACACGTCAGCCTGCTTCGTTGACAGGCACAGTTGCGCGAGTAGGATATGACTCAGCTCAAGTAGCCTCTGTCATCGTTTAACTGTCCGTGAAGATATGAGCTCCTATGACACGCAATGCTGCTTGACTTATGTGCAGAATGCATTCTGTCATCGCTGTGTTCCCTAATAACAAGCAAAGAGTAAACTTTGTAATCACCACAGCCATTCATAACAGATGCAGGAAGTGCTGATGACACATAAGCTCACTAAATGCAATACACACTGACGATTTCGACAGGCTACAGCCCACACGTGTGGGATTCACCCTGTTAAGGACACCGTGCTATAGTCCAGGACACCTTAAATAAGTTACTAGAAAACCAACATGGCCGCCACATATGGTGTTGCCAACTTACATCATTTAACACCAAAAAGTCAGCACACACATCCATGTAACACGTATCGCAAATGATCCAAACTAAGTAAAGGCTCTTTTACGAAAATACGTTTTACATGAAGTTGTGAAGCAGTCTTTGCTCAAGTTAGGGACATCTTGGTCATCAGTCCTCGACAGTAACTCTTAAGCAGTATTATGGTAGTGAAGTTAACTTAAATTATCTCTTCTAAATTGATTTTTAAAGCATCATATAAAATGCATAAGAACAGAAACATTAATACTTACTCAATTATTTTTGCCAGGGAGCTAAAGATGAGCATGTTCATTTCTTCTTATAGGCTACTAGCTGAAGTACCCGTGCTTCGCTACGCGTCATAAATAAATTAAAATGTGAAGGTGACAGTTAAAACAGGGGATAGGCGAGATGCTGCGCAGAGCGATATTAAGGATGGAACATTTTGTCCAACTACACCGCTCGGCGTTGACCGTGTTTTATAGCACAAATTTAGGTTTTTCTCGCTAACCGTTGGAGATATCTTTCGGATAGAAAATGTAATTTTAAACCTCGTATATGCCATCAAAAGTTTGCTATTTCTTAGCGTTCTCTTTTTATTTGAAATGGAAATATGAAAGTTTGAAACCAAAGGGTGTAGTGTCGTCACTAAAATGGTCGCCATCTTTAAATAGGGCAAATTATTGAAATCAAAAGTAACCTATATGTTAACCAGGTAAATCAGCTACTTCCATGTACAATTCATGTAAATCGGACCAGTGGTACTTGCGTGATTGAGTAATACACACACACCATCTCATTTTTAGCCTCGCTTCGCTCGCGTCATAGTCGTGTCATATTGTTATTGAATGAAATGCAGGTTTAACCCCGTTAACACCCCTTTAGAACCTGAATATCCAAAAATCCCTCCTTAGTAGGCATTTTCGACACACAACAAACATATCCCCAAAATATCATTCTTCTAACTTTAATAGTTTTGGTTGGTCGATGAGAGTGAACATCCAAAAATCCTTCCTTAGTGGACGTTTTTCTTCCAGAATTTCATCCCTCCCCATAGGCCCCTTAAATTGTATTTATGAAAAAACGGTCGAACACCTATTTATTTATTTATTTATTTATTTATTTTTAAGCTGATTGATTTACTCCGTGTTTCAAACACCTCGCTTATGTCGTTTAAGAGATACACGCTCCGTTAGGAATCTTTCAAACCCCACTTTTCATCCCTTTCACCTTATAATATACACTACATCGAAAAACCATTAGACATGTGTCAGCTTATTTTAATGATTAGAATATATGCCAAGTATCACATCCCCAAATGAAACCACTCGTGAGATATTGTTATTCAATGAAATGCACATTTACCCCTTAACACCTCTTTAGAACCTGAATATCCAAAACTCTATCCTTAGTGGACGTTTTCGACATACAACGAACATATCCCCAAAATTTCATGTTTCTAACATCAATAATTTTGGCTGGGCGATGATGAGTGAGTCAGTCAGGACATTTTCTTTCAATTATTTTTGATAATTTCACGCTTCCCCATGAACCCCTTAAATTGGATTTATGAAACAAACGGTCGAACACCTATTTACTTATTTAAAGCTGTTTTCCCCCTGAGTTTGATGAGTGAGTAAGTGAGTCAATCAGTTAGGACACTTTCTTTCCTGTTTTTTCCCCCCAGAATTTCACCCCTCTCCAAGGGCCCCTTAAATTGGATTTATGACAATACGGTCGAACACCTCTTTACTTGTATTTAAAGCTGTTTTTCCCGTCGAATTTCAAACTTCTCGCCTATGTCGTTTCATAAATACACGCTCCGTTAAGAATCCTTCAACACCCAATTTTCACCCCTTTCACCTCATAGTATACACCACGTCGATAAACCCTTAGACATATGTCTGATTATTTTTAATGATTAGTTTATATACCGAATAACACATCCCCAAAGAAACAACTCATGAGATATCGTTATTCAATGAAATGCACGTTTACCCCCTTAACACCTCTTAAAAACCCGAATAAACAAAAATCATTCCTTAGTTGACGTTTTCGACATACCGCGAACATATTCCCAAAATTTCATGTATCCAACTTGAATAGTTTTCGTTGGGCGTGATGAGTGAGTGAGTCAGACAGGACATTTTCTTTCAATTATTTTTACCAGAATTTCACCCCTCCCCACGGGCCTCTTAAATTGGATTGATGAAAAAACGCTTGAACACCTATTAACTTGTTTTTAAGCTGTCTTTTTTTCCCTGAGTTTGATGAGTGAGTGAGTTAGTCAGTCAGTTAGGACACTTTCTCTCCTTTTCCCCCCCAGAATTTCACACCACCCCATTGGCCCCTTAAATTAATTTATGAAAAAACGGTCGAACACCGATTTACTTACTTTTAAGCTGATTTTTTTCGCTGAGTTTCAAATTTCTCGCCTATGCCGTTTAAGAGATAGGCCTACACGCTCCGTTAGGAATCCTTCAACCCCCACTTTTCACCCCTTTCACCTCATAATAATACACCACATCGAAAAACCCTTAGACACATGTCTGCTTATTTTTAATGATTAGTTTATATGCCAAGTATCACATCCACAAATGAAACCACTCGTGAGATATTGTTATTCAATGAAATGCAGGCTTAACCCCCTTAAGACCCCTTTAGAACCTGAGTATCCAAAAATCCTCCCTTAGTGTACGGTTTTGACATACAACGAACATATCCCCAAACTGCCATGTTTCCAACTTCAATATTTTTGTCTGGGCGATGATGAGTGAGAGAATGAGTCAGGACATTTTCTTTAATTTTTTCTTCTTCAGAAATTCACCCCTCCCGATGAACCTCTTATATTTGATTGTTCAAAAAACTGTCGAAAAGCTATTTACTTACTTTAAAGCAGTTTTTCCCCCTAAGTTTGATGAGTGAGTCAGTCAGTCAATCAGTTAGGACACTTTCTTTTCTGCCCCCCCCCCCTCCCAGAATTTCACCCCTCCCCATGGGACCCTTAAATTGGATTTATGAAAAAACTGTCAAACACATATTTACTTATTTTTATCCTGATTTTTTTTCCGCTGAGTTTCAAACTCCTCACCTATGTCGTTTAAGAGATACACTCTCCGTTAGGAATCTTTCAATCCCCACTTTCGACCCCCTTTCACCTCATAATATACACCACATCGAAAAACCCTCAGACAGGTGTCTTCTTACTTTTTAATGATGAGTTTATATGCCGTGTATCACATCCCCCAATGAAACCAATCGGAAGATATTGTTATTCAATGAAATGCAGGTTTAACCCCCTTAAGACCCCCTTTAGAACCTGATTATCCGAAAATCCTCCCTTAGTAGACGGTTTTGACAAACGATGAATATATCCCCAAACTGTCATGTTTCTAACTTCAATAATTTTGGCTGGGCGATGATGAGTGAGTGAGTGAGTCAGGACATTTTCTTTCAATTTTCTTTTTTCAGAAATTCACCCCTCCCCATGAACCCCTTAAATTTGATTTAAGAAAAAAACTGTCAAGCAGCTATTTACTTACTTACTTACGTAATTTTCCCCTGAGTTTGATGAGTGAGTCAGTCAGTCAATCAGTTAGGTCACTTTCTTTCCTGTTCCCCCCCCCAGAATTACACCCCTCCCCGTGGGCCCCATAAATTGGATTTATGAAAAACCGGTCAAACACATATTTACTTCTTTTTATGTAGATTTTTTCGCTTAGTTTCAAACTCCTCGCCTGTGTCGTTTAAGAGATACACGCTCCGTTAGGATTCTTTTAATCCCCACTTTTCACCCCTTTCACCTCATAATATACACCACATCGAAAAACCCTCAGACACATGTATTCTTATTTTTAATGATTAGTTTATATGCCGAGTATCACATCCCCCAATGAAACCAATCGGGAAATATTGCTATTCAATGAAATGCAGGTCTACCCCCTTAACACCCCTTTAGAACCTGAATATGCAAAAATCCTCTCTTAGTGAGCATTTGCGTCCCTTGAGGAAGCTGCATACCAAATTTCATTCCAATCCGTTCGGTGGTTTCTGAGATTTCGTGATGAATGAATGAGTGAGTGAGTGAGTGAGTGGTATTTGACAAATATATAGTAGAAGATGGTGTCAAGTCTTTGTTACGCTAAACTCGGTTGACAGTGCTGTGTGAGTAGTTGAGTAACTAACGGGATTTCAAGTAAAGATCCTCATTTTCTATACCGGTAGTGCAGAGCGCTAATGGCATCCAGTCGGCCGTGTCTCGACTTGAGCTATGTTGCCATGGAAACTATCTGCCTTGCCATTCCTTCATGAGTATATTTTATGATTTGATTTGCCTGTGCTTGAGTGCAAAAGGGCCGAAATCAGAAGAATGAGAAAGACTATCGAAAATTCATGTAGCCAGCGGTTCGTTCTGGGTCCTAAACTATGTGTATGCAAAATTTGGTTGAGATTGGTGGAACGGTGTAGATTTGTTACGGAACAGACCCACCCACATACCCACATACATACAGACTTTCACTTTTATATATAAGATATTATTATAATTAGTCCAAAAATGCAGACCATTCTGTTTTAAGATGAGCGTTCAGAGAAGGATTTAGGAGTAGGAGAGAAATATAATAGTAGGGTACTTATTAGCTTATTATTTCTTTGTTTTTGATAAGTACCGTACTCATTTCTTGCATGTATAGGCCTACATATATGAAGACAAAATTGAGACAAGCTGTTGAAAGCCTGTTGGCAAATCCCTATTGAGATGCAAGAAGATGGTTGATCCAATGCTTAGGCCTAAAACCATTCGAACTAGTCGTGGATTTTAGGGGCATCAGACTAATGGCAACTCGTAGATTTCGTCTTGGAATGGTAGAAAGCAGCAGTTGGTTGATTTTGGGGCTTTGTGACATCATGGTCATGTAGATCTGTGTACTTGGGCATGTGGAATCTGTCTGATAACCTGTGTTATTGTGAAGGCTGGATTAGTGTGTGCATTTATTATTCAGATGAGGATTGGGAACGAGGTGGCCATGGCCTTAATTTAGGAACCATCCCGGCATTTGCCAGGAGTAGAAGCGTGGAATCCACTTCCAAGATGGCTAAGATAGGAATCGAACCCTCCTTTTCTCAGTTTTGCCTCATGAGGCTGAGTGTGCCTTGTTCCATCCCTCAGACCAAAATTAAAATTTCTTGGCAGAGCTGGAAATTGAACCTGGACCACCTGCAAAAAATGCTAGCCGCACAACGCGAGATGGTTGGTAGAATAGTCTCCTGACCTCTCATCAACCGGCATATTAAAAGCCACTTGTAGAAAAATCGATGAATTCACTGAGAAATTGACGAGTTAAGTACAGGCGTTGAAAGGCAAGCTTTATCGACGGAGTAATATCTCGAAAATTATAATTATAAGATACCAACACAAAACAATTTTCTGTGGAGAGCTGAGATATTTAAATTGCGAGAGCGGAATATATGAGAGGGAATTGAACTGAGGCAGCGTTGTCGCGAATGGGCACGTCCTCTACACTTCCACTCATTTCTACATGATCATAATAATGGCATTATCATGACGAATAGAATACATAGTGTTATCACTGACCGAGTTCAAGCGCGCCCCGCTGTTGGCCAGCGCTAGTGGTGCAGACCCCCAACGCTACAGTCAACCGCAGTCAGCTGTTCAAAAATGGGATACGCGCTGGCCTGCGTAAACCTCTTTACGAAGGCTGGGGTTAAGCTGATTACATCAAATTTTCAGTGCATATTCTAAAATAAAATAATAGCCCGCCTTCAACCAAAAATGTTCAAGGCAAAACGACATACGTAATAGAGGTAACACTTCAGGAGTGATGAAACAAGTAGAATACTTAAATTAGCCTAAATACCTTGTGTAATGATGAATAATAATTATGGAAGTGATGTCCTAATATATGTTTTCTCCTTCACTGACTGTAACCCACCCGCTATGCCCTTTTATAAAACGACATATACTGTAGTGAAATTTCAGATTAATTCTGTACCATGTATCATTCTTTTTTCTTTTCGCTTTCACTTTGATAATATATCATTTTCATACCTTATTTCATCTTTTGGCAGGAGGGGGGGGGGGGACATTATCAATTGTAACTACTAACCTTGATCACTTCTGCACCGGATATATGTGCTAAATCACTTAAACATGTGTTTTTATTTATTGTATATTTAACAACCGCAGCCATGTTCGACAGCATATTTGGTATGTGAAACTGCCGCAGTGAGCGATCACATTGACGTCATTAGTTACCAACATCTCCGATACTAAATAGGCCTACATTATACGACGCATGTAATGTTGTAATTATGTGAGAAAAAGAAATAAAGGAGCTCTTCTTGGTTGGACGACTGACTGGACGAAACCATTGGTCGCTACTTGGTTAGACGACTGTCTGGACGAAAATTACCGATTGCACTACAAGCAAGGAGGTCTGGGCATAAGCCCCAGGTTAGGTTTGTTTTGTATGTAGAACAGTATTTACCACTGTAATGAACGCTGCTCGCAAGAATTTCATGTTTCGAACTAATCGGGAAAACCAGCGCCTCACTGCCTAAAAGTTATAGGTCTAGGCACAAACCATGGGTTTGGATGAAAATTATTGATGCGTGTCTACCCCCACTGTGCGTGTCAAAATCCAGGGGTGTTTGTATGGCCCAATGAATTAACAATTATTGGTCTAGACAAAAACAGCTTGCACAATCCATTGCGAACTGGTTTCAACTTGGCGCTATTTTGTTTCATGGTACCGCGCTTATACAAAGTATAAGTGTGGGATTGGCAATACTGTACTTGTGCATAGTTAACAGCAAAAATAGCAGACTCAGCTGGAATTCCATTTATATAAGTCGTGATCTTATTTGCGACATCCTGAGATCTGAAAAATGCACACTTTGTCACGAGCCTGGAAGTAAAATGGATAAGGGGCACCTGCCACATTGCAACAAACTTGATGTGACTGCTAGAACTTCAGGAAACCTCACACAACTCTATTGGAACACAACTCTATTGGAACGCAAGAAAGCTGATGGATTGGAATCTGGGCTAGCCATAAGAAACAACAACAATGCTTTAATATGAAAAATTGAGGTAACGCGGGCCTCGTTAGCTAATATATAACACCCCCGGTTTTGTCATGCACAGTGGGGGTAGTCAAGCATCAATAATCTTTATCCAGGCCAATGGTTTTGCCTTTTATTTCATTATTCACGTGTCGTGAATTTTAAGAATGTCCAAGCAGTGTAGTATAGGCCTACGAGATCTATGAAATCTTTAGTTTTCTATTACTGTATAATGTATAGCCTACAAATATCGTTACCTGTGTGCTACTAATTCTAGCGCAGCCATCACAGCATACAGTCACAATCATGTCCGATGCAGGTGTACAAGCCACTTTCTACTTTCATTCAGAATTAATAATACAAGTAGGCTATAGCTGCGACCAATATTTATAACTTATTGCAACCAGTGGCTTCGCCCAAACCGTGTCATCTAACCAAGTAGCGAACAATGACTTTGTCTCACCCAACATTAGTACATCAGTAATTCTCACCCAGACATTCAGTGGCGAGGTAACTTATGTCGAGAACTAAAAGAGAGCTATGAGATATTGTTGGTATTCTCTGAAAATTTGCATATGTGACTCCAGCGCAGTGCATATACCATGCACATGTGAGTATATGGCTCTTCAGAATGATGATTGATTCATGTTGCACAACCCTTGAAGTTCGTTGAAGGGCATCACACTACTCTGTCGCAACCATGACTGAAACAAATAAAAATAGGCCTAATATAAATATTGTATCTGCCTACTACTAAGTAGGCTATAGGTCAGTAGCCAAGTACATAAGTTATAAGCTTCATAAATAATCACCAATATCCACGAACCTACTACGTTGTCGTAGCAGGCGGAGAGGTGATACTCCGACGTGGCGCGTCCCAGGTGGCGGATAGGGGGGTCCTCACCGGCTTGCCGGCGGACTTGAGCGAAATAAAATAGCTCTCGCGGACCAAACACACAAAATCCAATAGTGTCTGTTCTGGTATCCAGCGATTATTGGTCAGCGTCTGTTCACCTAGTTGGTGCGGCTGTGAAATATGTCTTGATCTCAACAATCAAGTCAACAATCATCGTGATCTTTCTTTAAGATCGCCACAACCACCTTCAACTTGAAGTAATCATGATGGAACAAAAGGAAAGAAATCCGCTACCCCAGGCCCCAGTCACCGTGCTGGACTTTCCTGGTCATCGGATTCTGGGGGACCAGGAACATCATGAGGAGAAGAGTCGGAGCTTCTCAAAATCTCTAAACAAACACTACATTGGCACTCTCAATGTTAATACTCTCTTCAAACTTGGAAAACTAAAACAACTCACAGACATGTTAGAAAAATTTCAAATAAAAATTATTGCTATTCAAGAGACTCGTTTTCAAGATGAAAATCATTTCAACACAGAAAATTATAGGATTTATAAAGGTAAACCTGCTGTCAGAAGAGGTACACCATCATTGTTTGGAACAGGATTTGCAGTACACAAATCAGTCATGGATAACATTATTGACTTTAATTCCATATCAGAAAGGATCTCCACACTCTCCTTCAAATCAGGTAATAAAGGTTACACGATTATCAATGCACATGCACCTACAAATGAGCATAATAGAAAGAAACCACAAGAAGTTGAAGACTTCTGGGAAGACATGGAAGAAGTAACAAACAACATACCAGAAAGGCATGTTAAAATTTTAATGGGAGACTTTAATGCGCAATTAGGTAAGGAGAGAAAATACAGACAAATCACAGGCCCTCATTCAGCACACTATCGCACAAACAAAGATGGGGAACACCTCATAAAATATTGTCAAAATTTTAACCTCAAAATTATGTCGACACAATTTCAAAAGCCAAGACGAAAACTTACAACATGGAAAGCACCCAACACCGTATGGGGAGAATTCCAGATTGATCATGTGGCCATTTATAACAAAAATACGCAGGAAATTTTAAATGTCAGAACGCGTAAAGGGTTCTTCGAGTCTGACCATTATTTGTTACAAGTAAAGATTAGACCAATCCCAAGACAGAAAAAGACAACAAAAAACAAAATAGTGAAGCCTGATCCAGAATATTTGAAGATAAACAGGGACAAAATCATTGAAGAAATTAATAGGCATCCAACAGACACTTGGACAGATCTTGCGACCACAGTTCAAAAGGCAATGCGTTGGGCACAACCTCCTAGAAAACGAAAACATAGGTGGTGGAACGTAATTTGTGATCAAGCCACTGAGAGAAGAACACAGGCATGGATGAAGTTCAGCAGTAACAGAACATCCGAAACATGGAAGGAATTTCACGAAGTTCAAAACCAATCATCAAAGGAAATCAGAAGAGAAAAACGAGCGTTCGACAACAACTGGCTAAAAGAAATTGAAGAAGATTTTAAGAGAAATAACACAAGAAATTTTTACAGAACATTCAAAGAAAATATTAGGGGTTATCAGCCTCCTAGCCTCTGCTTTCGAAGAACAGATGGGTCCCTGGAAACGAAAACGAAAGAAAACTGTACAATTCTCAAACAATACTTTAATAATCTTCTCAATTGTGCAGAACCCACGGAGAAATTGACCTTCCAAAAAACCACATCCAATCCCGATTCTACTCCACCTACAATAGAGGAGATAGAGGAGATCATACAACAAATGAAAAATAACAGAGCGGCAGGAGAAGATGGCATTATTGCTGAAGTATGGAAGCTTCAAGATAAAAACATCACCAAAACAATTCATAAGATCATCACAGACATTTGGATCACAGAGAAAATGCCAGAGGAATGGAAATGTGCATTGATCCACCCATTACATAAAAAGGGTGATAAGTCAGATCCAAATAATTACAGAGGGATTTCTCTAGTGCCAGTCGCTTACAAAATATTCTCTAAAGTGTTATTGAACAGACTAGAACCACAAGCAGATCCACAAATAGGAGAATACCAGGCAGGCTTCAGAAAAGGGAGATCATGCATCGAACAGATCTGGACCTTGAGAACACTACTGAAAGTCAGACAGACAAAAAACACTGTAGTTACCTTTGTGGACTTTAAAAAAGCATACGACAGCATTGATAGACAAACGCTATTTGCAGTACTGGAAGAATATGGCATTGACAAAAAAACCAGGGCACTTATACAACTAACGCTCTCGGACACCTCCTCTAAAGTTAAGTTCATGGGTGAAATTTCAGAACCCTTTCATATACGCACAGGTGTCAAATAAGGAGACGGCCTCTCACCAATCCTGTTCAACATGGTCTTAGACAAAATTGTTAAGCAGTGGGAGGAACAAGTTAAAGGAATACAGCTAGGAAGAACCCGTGAAACAAAAACAATCATAAAATGTCTAGCATTTGCAGATGACGTAGCCTTACTCAGCAATAACACACAGGAGGCAAAGGAAGCACTGGAACGATTACATGAAATAGCTGCTAAAACTGGTTTACAGATATCTTATGAGAAGACCCAATACATGGAACGACACACCAACAATGTACAAACCATGCATACCATATATGGATCCATACAAAGAGTTGAAAAATTTAAGTACTTAGGAGAATATATACAAATAGGAGGAACAAACAAGATGTCTAGCATAGAACGAACGGAAAAACTCCAGAAAGCATACAAACTTACATGGTCACATTATAATAAGAAAAGCATATCAAGACAGGCCAAACTTAGACACTACAAAACAGTTGTATTACCAGAAGCATTGTATGCGTCAGAAACGTCCACAATTGGAGCATCTGGCATCACAGAAACAGAAAAAATTGAACGTAAAATTCTGAGAAAAATATTTGGAGCAGTACACAGAGATGGGATATGGATGAAAAGACCTAACAAAGAGCTATATGAACACACAGATAGACTCACAGATATCATTAGAAAACGCAGACTAACTTTCTACGGGCACATACAGAGAATGAACAATAAACGACTTACAAAGAAAATCTTTGATGTAGTAAATAGTTCAAAAAGGAAAACAAATTGGTATCATGAAATAGAAGACGATTTAAAGCAATTAGGGATCAAAAAGCAAATGATAGAAGACAGAGAAAAATTCAGAAACAAAATTAAGAACGCCAAATTTTTAGTAAGTGAAAGGAAGAAGATAGGAACATTGTGGACGGAACAAAGGAAACAGGAGCACAGTCAAAGGATGAAGAGATTTTGGGAAGAGAAGAAGGGAAAGAAGTGAAAATTGTGACATCATGAGATACTTAAGTTCAAACACTGTCCATAAGGGCAAAAATGATGTAATAATAATAATCACCAATACATTCACTACCACCAACCGAGTGTGAATCATAGACTAGGCCTACTTCCAAGCTTAAGAGTTACATGTACAATGTATTATAATATTATGGCTGACGGCATTTGGAAGTCGAGAATAATATACATTAATATATTAGAAGGCGAATTGAACCTAAGAATATATTCCCGAGAGAGAACTTCCATAGGCTATATTTTAGGTTATGTTTGAAATAGGCCTATACGGAAAATGCAGTCGGAAGACTATTTCAAAATTTCCAAAGACCATTAAGGTTTTTTATTACGTTATTTGTGCTCTGACTGAATATAAAAATAAATAAAACAACGATTACTCTGTACTTTAAATTGTGTAGTTCTAGGCTAGGCCTACTTACTTAAATTGTAGTGATCTTTGTAGAGTTACTCCAATCCATCTCCAATCTTGTTCTCGTATTTTTTAGGCGTCATGATGAAATCTAAATAAGAATTTATCCAAAAATTAATTAAATAAAAGCTTCGAAACATCTCAGACAAGTGGATTTGACACACACATATCAAGAGTCTATAATAGCTGTAAAAACTGTTTTAATCGATGTATATTACTAGTACTTACCTTGTACAACTTGTTACAACTTCATTAAACTTGAATTTCCAAAGAAAACTATGAAATTATTTAAATAATAAGTCATTAGTTACAGTCGTAATTATAATGTTGGCTGACTTTGTGAAAAATGCATTCTGGGAGTTATTGCCAGAAACACGTCGGCAACTGTGTGGTACGGAATTTTACTGGTATTATGGTCTTTGGAGATGGCGGGATTTTAAGCAGTGTTGGCGACAATGTGTTCGCACCTGAAAACAACTTACCTTCAAGAAATGCAACCATAAACCAACATTTACGTAGGCATAGGGGACGGCTGTTAATGTTGCCTACCCTGTTTTGATCTAGTAACTCATTTAAGCTGTCCCGGACTATACCAACTAAACCGATGAGGCAACCACTCACAGCTGCACGTAACCACTGCGGAGGACATTCTCGTGCGCCCTGTACAATATACGAAATCTTCATTCATCTTACATTTGCAGACATTTCTTTGACAACCATTTCTTACAACCTTTATATTTAGGCATATAAGGTACATGATCTGAGAATTACAGCATCGATCTACTTGCAATGTTCACTGTATCTGTATATACATATGTGTATTAATCTGACATAGAATAATGGCTGCAAAATTTATGTAACTTGAAAAAAAAAAGGATTGATTCAAAACTTGTTAAACTTATCAGAGAACAATTACATATAAATGTTTGAAGCACTAGAATCATGATTGACGGCTTCGGTGGCGAAGTTGGTAGAATGCTGAGCTTCCATGCCCAAGATCGCGGGTTCAGACCAGGCTGAAATCGTCGGATTTTTTTAAGAGCGTTAAAAATCCCTCAGTATGCCTTCCTTCGGAGGCGAAGTAAAGCCGGCGTTCCCATATCTGAGATTTATGGCATGAAAGAGAACCTTCCACTAAATTCACTTGTTGAAGCTAATGTTTGTAGGTTAGTTTGATAACGCTATATTACTTCCAACGTTCTTTGTCAGGTGCTGGCTGCGATGGCATCTAGTAGCCACGTCGTGGATGTTAGCATTTGGTAGCAAAAGTAGAAACTACTTGAAAAATTTAATCGTCTGCAGTCCTTCAACCTGAAACACAGATAACACACACTAATACAGTCATTATAATTAACACCGGTTATCAGACAAATTCTACACACAGCCAAAGTACACGGAGCTACATGACCGCGTTGTCACAGCCACTAAACTAAGGAACCGACAAACCAGAATCATGATTCTAATTTGGATTGCAAACCATGAAATATTCTTCAATTGTATTTACCTATTTTTCAACCCTTTAACTTCAATAGTTAGGTCATAAATGTACCGCTTGCTTATTATTTTGTTTTAAAAAATCATTGATTGTATGTTGGTATCAGTGAATGATAATGTATTTTTAGTAACTTAACTATCATATATATCATTTCAGTAGACTAGTATAGATCCCTCCTGTGGCGCTCATAAGCGACCGATCGTGACAAATGAAAGAGAATAGACATTAGCAGTGACGAATTGCACTTTAATTTCATAAATATCTATAATTTCTTTAAATAATGACTTTAAAAATATGTACGAAGTGTGCGATTTGCAGATACTGTTGCTGTAGGAAACAACGTTCCATTATTTCTGTCCACTTCATATTTTGGCCACTGTACGCCTGTTTCATGTCATTTTAACCTCAATGGTGTGCGCTGGAAGCAGCTACAGACTCAGGCGAGCCAAAAATGTCCTCGGACACTCCTGGCACTATTTATTTATTTATTTATTTATTTATTCATTTATTTATTTATTTATTTATTTATTTATTTATCATATGGATTTTAGTGTCGGGAGTGTCCGAGGACATGTTCGGCTCGCCTGAGTCTGTAGCTGCTTCCAGTGGACACCCTTAGGGTGAGCTACAAGTTCCGTTCAATTTCAAGTAGTTAAAACTTTCAATGATACCTAGTGGTGAACGTTGGAACTTGGATAGAGCATTCTGACGAAATATAACCTAACAATTTAGCTTCACACAAGTTTAGTTTGTGGAAGGATCTTTTACATGCCATAAATCTATGTCATGGGACCGCTGGTTTTACTTCTCTTCCAAAGGAAGGCATACTGACGGATTTTTAACGCTCTTAAAAAATCCGACGACTTCGGTCGGGTTTGAACCTGCTATCTTGGGAACAGCATGCTACCAACTACGCCACCGAAGCCGGCACTAAAAGCCATACAATAAATAAATAATAAATATCATTTTGCATGGATTTCAGAGACAGTATATCAAAGGAATGAATACTCAAATCGTATAATTTCATAAATATTGAATAACCGGTGATTGTTACAGCTAAGCTGTCAATCATTGGACTCAGCACAGAAATGACATTATCAGTAACGAATTAATTGTATTCTAATATCATAAATATCAATTTTTGTAAGAAGTGTGCGATTAGCAAGTACTGTTTCTGTAGGGAAATACGTGACATCGTTGCCGTTCAGTTCACATTTTGGCCGTTTATGGCTGTTTCATGTCCAAACTATTAAACGAAATTCATTTATAAACCTATTGGGGAAAGTGTTGTTTATGAACATGCGAGATTTCTCGCACGGGTTCACTAGTTTTGTCTTATGATACATTTCCATTACATTGATTCAGTAGTTTGTGTGGTGGAGCATTTTAAGAAGCTGAACTGTTAAGTTTAACTAACCAGTTAGCGCGGTGTATCATTAAGGGGAGTATAAATTACCATTTTGTTGAAAAAGGAGTATTTTTAGCCTACTTTTCACATTTTGCAAAAATGAGGAAAAAGTAGACTTATGAGATCGATCGGGGAAAATGTGTGTCTGTCTGTCAGTCTGTCTGTCCTTCTGTCTGTCTGTCTGTCTATCTGTCCTTCTGTCTGTCTGGCTGTGAGTATGTCCCCCCTATCAACTCCTAAACGGCTGCAGAAATCGAAACCAAATTTAGTATGCGTAAAGATGTATACCGGAATATCTCACGTCCATATTTGAAAATGATGTCAGTGCTACCAACTGCTGAAAAAACGCACTAGAAATTTGAGCTCAATGTTGGATATCTTGGAAGATATGCATGGGAGCTATTCCAAAATTGGCTATCATGTAGATAACACTATTTCAGTTTAATTTCCAGGAGGCCATATATGACAGTGTTGCCAAAATAATTTTAAGCCTTCTGATAGGTCCAATTTTAAATGCCTATAACTTCTACACTATCAATTGGATTTCAACCAAATTTTGTATGTAATATGTGTACATAAACAGATATGACTAAGCGTATTGTTAAGAGCCACCAGGGCTGCCAACTGTTATTAATTGCTCTCCAAATACCAGTACATCATAAAGTATGCAAGCCGACAGCTTTAAACTATGCACACGTATAGTACCTGACATTTTAGATTAATTTTGAAGTAACTTATATACTTCAGTTGTACCAACATGATTCTAAGCCTTCTGATTTGGCTAATTTTTAAATACATGTAACTTCTATACTATCAGTAGGATTTCAATCAAATTTCGTATGTGCTATGTATAACATAACATATATGACTATAACTATTCTTAAGAGCAATCAGGGCTGCCAACTGTTAATAAATATAATATTTTTTAAACCTAATATCAATATATCAGGACGTATGCAAGCCAACAGCCCTATGCTTTGCACACGTATAGCACCTGACATTCTAGATTAATTTGGAATATTAAATATAAGACAGTGCTGCCAACATGATTCTATGCCTGCTGATAGGTCCAATTTTTAGAATGCATATAACTTCTATACTAACAAATGGATTTCGTCCAAAATTGGCACAACAAGATATCATAATATTTCAGATTAGGCTATTTCTGACCAGCACACGCATGACATTGTTGCCAAAATTCTTTTACGCGTGCTGATAGATCCAAAGTCTAATTGCATATAACGTCCATTGTACTTCAACCATTTTTTTAATTCTGTACCTTAAAGTTGGAACTAAGAATATATTCAGTCACCAGGGCTGCCAACTGAAATGCTCTATTAGGCTACATTATACCAGGTATATTTCGAGCTAATTAGACATTACGATATAACCAACTTAATTTCGTCATTTTTCTAGATAGGTTCAAATACTGTAGAATAATCATTGGCATGAAAGTAGGCTCTTTAGTTCGTCACGGAACTTCTTGTTTTTATTTTGATTCTAAAACATTATTTGGAATTTGCTGATTAATATGGTGTATGATTTAATAAATTTGATTGATTAGAAATATTTTTAATTTAATTTAATTTAATTAGTTGCACTGGGTATTTTCAGGATTTCATATAATATTTTTCAGTGAACACTTCATATCTCAAGAACCATATGGTCTAGAAGCCTGTGGTTTAATTAAATTCGAGAGCATGTTTTGCTGCATAATATAGTGGGCCTGGCATAACAGTTGTGTTTATTGTTTACGTTACGCGTGCGATATTCTAGGTATCACGTGCATATTTTTTGATTTTTTGTGTTATTGATCTTGAGTACATCTAATCATGACAGGAGCAAAATGAGTGTTCATGAAAGTAAATAACAAAGGCAATCGGTACTACAGAACTTATCCAGGTGTAAACGAGGTTCTGAGTGAGGTTAGGAATGAAAGTTCACCTTGTACGTCAGCTCTACACATTGCTACACCTTCAAGTTCCTTCTCGAAAAAGATACATTGAATGGTGTAAATACAAAAAAGCTGCAGCAGCTGGTACTTTAGATAACTTTACCCATAATACATCTTTACTCGAGGCTGTTATGTTGGCTGTAAAGCAAGTTCATAGAGATTTGGAAAATCTAGATCTACTGAAGAAATGTTTGACAGGGAAAACACAAAACGTGAATGAGTCATTCAACAATGTAGTGTTGTCAAGAGTACCTAAACATATATTTGTGAGGTACCATACAATGAAGCTTGGTGTGTATGCTGCTGCCATCACCATTAATCATGGCAATACTGGTAGACTGAAAGTCTTGGAGGAGCTGGGAGTAAATACTGGTTGGAATACACGAGCCATACTGAATGAACTGGACAAGGAGCGAGTCGACAAGGCCCAAAACGTGTCCTAGGATGCAAGATGTTTGAGGAGGAAGAAGAGGATGCACTCGGACAATGTAGGAGATGATGAAGACTACACTGCCGGGGCATTTTGGCAGTTGTTTCCATTGAAAAGTGAAGTACAATCTAAATTAATGTTTAATTGTAATTTCTGAATAACTAATTTTTTCAGACAAATGACCCGTTATCTCCGGTTCTATATAAGATATACTTTTGATTTTTTCACCTTTCATGTAGTATACCCTTGTAATACCACACCTCTAGAATGGTAGAGATAGCTTGTATATTTGAAGAAAAATGCACAATAATTTGACAAAAAAATGTGTAAAAAATGAAACAGAGAAAAGAAATTCTATCCCAACTCCTTGAATATGTATGTCAATAAAACTAGAGGAGTATGTACATAAAGCATGAATAAATAGCCTAATCTGCAAAAGTTTCACTATTTTGAATGAAGTAGTTCTTGAGAAAATGGGTCATGAAATTTGCAAATTTAACATTTGCGAGATAGGCCATTCATACTCCCCTCGTCCTACACTATAGTAGCTTATGTAATTGCGGTGCCTGTGTATGACCAGTCGTCTGTTCACTCGGGCCATTGGAAAGACTCACATTTCTCCATGCAGGTAGCCACATTCCCCCCTCGTCACTAACGTAGTGGGTACGACCTATATTGTTAAATATGGGAGGATATCAGACCGGAGAATGGTTCATTTTTCAAGTAGTAGGTGTGTATTTATCGCCGAGCACTGATAGCTGAAAGGATGGTATGGGGGCCTACAAGGCTTATGGACACCCGCTTTCTAATGACAGGCCGTGAAAGGTTCAACTCATACGCTGCTAACATTCAAGGAAACCCATGACAGATTTTTTAGCCTATTTTCATAAGTATGAATAAATAGGCTTATGAGATCACTCTTTGTTCGTGTGTGTGTGTGTGTGTGTGCATCTCCCTCCCACGCCCACACTCCTCTTAAAACTTCTAAACAGCTGGAGAGATTTCAATAAAACTCGGTAAGGTCATAGTACTGTTTTGGCCGACCCGGACGGTGCCCTTTCAAATGTATTACGACTCAACAAACCCAACATGGCGGTTGTGTGAAATATTTCACCGGCATTCCATATATCCGAAACTATTACTGATATAAACCAGAAAAGTTGTACGCTGATAAAGGGAACTACTAGAAGTTCACCTATGATAATTTTGAAAACCTGGTAACTACAAAACCAACATGGCAGCCAAGCGGATTTGCGACTTTTAATAGCCGTTTCTAGCGATTTAACCAACCAAACGCAATGAAACTTGGTACAGTATATGTTTATACAGATTGTAATGCACCGACGTTTAACTTTGTTCAATTGTTTACATAACCTCAAGATGGCGGCTGTGCGAAATATTTCATCGGCATTGTATATCTCTGAAACTATTACCGGTATCATCCTGAAATTTGGTATGGAGATAAAAGGCACTACTGGAAGTTTATCTATGAGACTTTCAAAAACCGGTTAAGTACAAAACGAACATGGCGGCCAAGCGAAGTTGAAAATTTTAAATAGATGTTTCTCGCGATTTAATGATCCAATCGCAATGAAACTTGGTCCAGCAAATGTTTATACACATTGTAATGCACTGGCATCTAATTTACTTCAATTATATACATAACCTCAATATGACGGCTGTGCGCATTTTAAAATTAAGTTTTATTTCTGGTGTCGTAATCATGCGATCGAAGTGAAAGTTTGAATAACGAACCAACGTAATAATTTTCCTTTAATGGTACATGACTCTATGGCCTATACAGTATACATATAACAATCCAACATGGCGACCATTCGAAATATTTAGACGATTCTCAATATCTATGAATCTATTACAGCAATCAAATTGATTTTTTATTTTCATAAGGGCTATGGACATAAGTTCACCTATAGGACTTTCAATAGCCTGATGATCACAAATCCAACATGGCGGCGTCGCGAAGTATAAATATTCACATGGACGTTTCTCGCAATTTAACCATCCGAGTGCAGTGAAACTTGGTACAGGAAATCCTTATACAAATGTTAATCAACTGGCATCTAATTTATTTCAATTGTTTTCATAACCACAAGATGGCTGCTGTGCGAAATTTTGAAACCTCGTTTTTACTTCTTGTATTCTAATCATGCGATTGAAGTTTGAATGCTACACGTATACAATAATCTTCATGTAACAGTACATAACTCTAATACCTACATAAAAATTCCAACATGGCGACCATCCGAAATATTTAGTCGGTTCTCAATATCTACAATCTATTACATCAATCAAACTGAAATTGTGTATGTTGACAGTGGCAATTAACATAAGTAGGATATATGTAAATAGGTCTTAGTTCTTCACGGAACTAGCCTACTTGTTTTTAAGAGTATGCCTTCCTTCTGAGGGGAAGTAATGCCGGCGGTCCCATGGCATGATTCTTTCACTAATTACACCTGTGTGAAGCTCAATTACAGGTTATATTGGACTATCACTCTTAGGTTCCAACTTTCGTCACCAGGAGCTGACTGCGGTGGCATCTTGTAACAAAGTTCAGAACTGGTTGGTCGTTGACGGTGGCGTTTGGAAGCAAAAGTAGGAACTACTTGAAAATAGAATATTTGCAGTCCTTACCTAAATTAAAAACAGACTAGTGCACCCGTGAATGTAGGTTTATGTGGTAGTAGGGAGAATGTGGGAGAAGGAAGTTTTAAATATTGAGGAAATATATTTATTTTTTAAACGGCATATGTACATGAGAAGAACACAAAGAACTATGTAGAACAGTGTTTGGTACTTGTCACAGCACCTCTTTGTAGACAATATTCGATGTTACTACAAATTCATCGGTTATTGTTGGCTCGGGAGTTTCTTCTACAGCAATTTTTACATTTGCAAAGGATTGAACCCCAGAGAAAGCGACATATAAATGTCCGTGTGAGAATACTGGATTTGGTAGGTAAATGCCTGCTATATCTAGAGTTTGACCCTGGGCCTTGTTTATTGTCATTGCGAAGGCAATATTTTTCTACATAGTTTGAGTGGTATAGTTGGATCGGATGGCGTCAATTTAATTCGAGGAATTGTAACTAATTCATTGGAACCTACTGGTTGTGATATAATATTGTGATCATTCAACTGTGTGACGATTAGACGTAATCCATTTACTAATCCGCGTTTGGAGTTGAGATTCCTTATGTGAATAATTATGGTATTAATCTTAAGAGTCAATTTGTGTGGAGGCAGTCCTCAGGGGTCAATGCTCTTTCGGAACTCGGTCGGATATATTTGAACTTCTAGTGGATCCTGTGTTTGAACTGAATACAAGCTGAGGTAGGTTTTGCTTTCGGCGGCAACTAAGTTCTGAACGATCTGATCATTGATTTTTTCGCAATCTTCATTTTTAGCGCAGAGGATTGCTGTACGTAATAAGGTGTGGATATTGTCCGCATTGATTTGGCTTCCGAAAGTGAGTTGTACTGAGTCCTGAGGGGCGCAATAGCATTGCTTGGGTATTCGAATACTGGTGGGGTTGACGGTGTCGTGTGGTGGCAAGGTTCCATTTCCCATCTGGAGTAACCAATGAGAGAATTATTGGTCACCAGCTGCTCGCATGTTGGTGGTGAGTCAGTGAAATGCTACTTGGGACCACAGTGGCGAGGATTTGACACACGCCTCTACGATGGTGATTCTATTTCCGCGCCTCGCAACTGGAAGGACCTGCCGGAAATCCCCTCCAAAAACGATAATTTTTCCTCCGAAAAGAATGTTTAGTCCTGTGATGTCCGTCAGGAGTCGATGCAATGAAGACAGAGCTTCTTTAGTGACCATTGAAACTTCGTCCCATATTATGATTGCTGCGTCTCTAATTGACTGCGCCTCTGAAGTTAGGTCTGATTGAGGAGACAGACGTGTCCGTAATGGGAACGGGAAATTTGAAGACGGAATGGGCAATGCGGCCATCTTCAAGCAACCTCGCCGCTATTGCAGTCCAAGCCACAGACAGAACAGTTTTTCCCTGGCCACGAAGTGTGTGTTTGAGGGTCTGGTAGACAAATGTTTTGCCGGTTCCGCCTGGATCATCGACGAAGAATGAATTGTGTGCGCCGCAATGAACCTCATCGACAATTGCTCGTTGCTGGTCGTTAAATTAGTTGTACATGATGTGTCCCTTTTCAGCGTCGGCTTGACGGTTGATTGGGTCTGGATTGGGATCTCTTGAAGATGGGGCACTGGTAAGCCGTAGTCTTTACAGGAGCGTCCGTGAACCTGGAGGAATTCCTGAATTTGGAGCATAGCCAGATTATGCGCAACGTCAGGTTCACAGTCCCTCAAGTAATCTTCCGCCAGATATACTGCCAGTCAACAATGCAGTTGGCTTCGGGCTTGGTTGTGATGAGGGCACAGTTTTAGTACCTGTTGTTACACCATGTTTCTGCAGGTTGCGTTTATCTCTTGCAGTACGATAGTTTAGTAGCATTTTCCTTGGCATATTTCACGCAGCGTGTAGGTCACTGCAATTTATTTTTTAGCAATGTGGAGAGTGCAATGAAGCAGATTTATTAATTTTCATTAACCCAAAGAAGCAACAATACCAAGACAAAGAATGATACAAAAAAAATTACGAGCCTTACAGTTGTCGCATATGATGTGTAACATCTGACATAGAAGAAACCTCACGTGAAATGGTTGATACACCAGTATTTTGTATTATTATTGGCACAAATATTAATCTATTGTAAACGGGAGTGTTTTTCAGATATTGTAGTTTATAATACGGAACTCATTTTATTAGATGATTTGTAGCTTCCACCAGCACTAGCCTAAATAAAGAATACGTTGTGGATCAACTAGATTAATAGACGCGATACCGCTCATAACCTTAAATTTCTTATAAACAGGTCCTCTTGATTCACAGACCAACCCGTAATTTCATATGGATTCTGTTAAAATGAGTCATATTGATATGTTAAATACCGTTTAAAATGATAATCTGGTAGTAAAATTATCCACCCCGTCCGGGATTCACACCCAAGATCCCTACATTCACAGTCACACGCACTAACCCCACGGCTATTTCGACTACGCAAATGGTGTGCACAAGATGGTGACTTATTTCCACGTTCCAATAATACTGCATTGCGGAATTAAGTTTCATTTATATTTTGCTTGTTTCGATTATGTTCCTGCGTGAAATTGAGTTTAAAATGCCTTGTGAATAGGCCCTCTTGTGAGTAAAGAGAATGTATTCAGTAATAGTTCATGAAGGCTTGCTCAATTCTCGTATAACTACAACGATTATATTATACTGATGGCTGCATTACCGTTATGTGGGTTAATATTTGAATAACCATTGTGCAGAAACATAATACCGGCAATGCCGACTACTTACAATGTTTGATATTAAGGAATTTTACCATTTAAATACTGATACGAAAACTTCGAACATGTACCATGTCATTTGTTTCAATCACTTGACACCAGAGTACGCATGAGCGTTTTCCGTTCAGTATGTCATATATATTACACATGGCCGAAAGTGTGTCGTGGTATCAATTTCCGACACCGGGCGCTGATAGTTTCTCTTACCAGAGCCAGCTGGATCGATCGATCGAGTTGGCAGTTCGTCTTTTACTTTCGTTCGATCCACCACTGCCAGCTAGGGCACACTTCCGTTCGATCGATCGAGCTGGCAGTGCATACTTCCGTTTTCCACCACTGCCAGCTAGTGCACTTCCGTTCGATCAATCGAGCGGGCAGTGCATACTTCCGTTTTCCACCACTGCCAGCAAGATCGTTCCGATCCACTTCCGTCCCCAATTTTCCAAATCACTCCCACAAAACTATCCAGCAACCGAGCGGAAAGATGTTACACATCGAAAATGTATATACAGACAAAGCCCTTCGCTCTCTGGTGAGTCCTCTGAAGTACCAATCAGTACCACCAGGAAGCGACATCCGCGCTGCCGTGCGCTCTAGAGGCAAGCTCGCCTAGCAGTACGGCGTGGTACAAATATTGTCAAGTCTTTGTTAAGCTATACTGGGTTGACAGTGCTGTATGAGCAGCAACTATTCTACTAAGGTCCCATTAGCATTACCCGGCGCGGCTTCGCCCGCGAATATTCTAGTTGTAAAGAGTACACTTGGCAAAATCTCAACCATGAATGCTATGACTGATTTATCCTTGGTCAGACTTTAACAATTCAGCTACTGGTGCAGTGGTTAGGGGTTTGTCATTCCTTCATATGTTTATCAGAGCGAAGTTAGTTTTCTGGGAATATCACAGACACTGTTAATTTAAGGGCCTTTAAATGTGGTTTTCGGAGACCCTTTATAGTCGGGTGAAAAAGGCTTTCGTACCACACTCACACGTGAAAATTGCGTGAAAGAGCCCCTTGACCCCCTTAAGCGCATTATACTGTATGTATTAATGAATTTTACAGCTTAATTTGGTTCAGTGATAACCTTATAACCGTCTGGAAACTTTCACAGTAATGTAATAATTGGAATTGCATTGCGTCTTACACAGATAGATGGGCCTGTGAGATTCTGTTACCATGGTTACCGTGTTGCATTCTTTCATTATTTCATTGTAAATATACATGTTTTAAGGTATTTATTTAATTGTGAGGCATTTAAAGAGTAAGTGAGTGCGTTCGCTTACGCATTGGGTTATGCTGAACCTGTAGGTACCCATATGTGTAGGTTGGTGTTTATGGGACCTTATTTTCGGTGCATAACTGGTATGGGACCTTAGCAGAAAAATATAGGGAGGGATAACACACACTAATACAGCCATCACAATTAACACAGGTTATCAGACATATTCTACACACACCCAAAGTACACGGCGCTATATACTTGCGTTGTTGCAGCCCCTAAACTGAGGAACCAACCAACCAGAAATAGAATGTGAAGAAAACGTACAATTCCTACACATTAGGGTAATATTATAATCATGTATCTTCTTTCTCCCTTTCTTTCTTTCTTTCTTTCTTTCTTTCTTTTTTCGTTTTGCCCACTTAGGGAGCACGTTTGAACTTGTTGACTCGGGTTGATGGTGTTTTCCTCTTCTTCTCCTCCCAAAATCTCCTCATGAACTCACTATGCCCCTTCTTACGTTCCTCCGTCCATTTTTCCCAGTGGTCTTTTTAGCTTTTTCGGTGAAAGAGTGATTTGTAACTAGAGTTTCAAAAGAGTCTTGAGATTCATGATGATATCTTCTGTATTGTTGATTTCCTTTAAGTCCTGTTTGATTTCTTCTAACGAACTGATTTTGACCTTTTTAGAATTAATTATATCAAGCAGTTTCTTTTTTTTTCATACCTTTTGTTGTCCATTCTGCAGATGAGACCTTAAAATTTCAGTCGTCTCTTACGCACGGTATCGGTGAACTTATTGATTACTGTGTACAAGTCTGTGAGTATGACGCTCAATAAAAGAATTGTGAAGTGTTATGTTGTATCCACCCTTCATTATGGTGTTGAAGCTTGGACCTTGTCGGTAGCTACAGAAAAGAGGATTCGAGCTTTTGAAATGTGGATATACAGGCGGATTCTTAAAATCTCGTGGACAGAACATGTGAGTTATGCGGACGCTTTTCAGCGCGTAGCAGTCATCCTGAGCTGTTAAACACAATTAAGAAGAGGAAATTGAAATACTTGGGACACATGATGAGGAATCCAAAATACCGTCTGCTCCAAGTTATACTTCAGGGTAAAGTTGAAGGTCAGAGTGGACCATGAAGGAGACGAATAACTTGGATGGATAATTTACGAACGTGGTTTGGGTTGTCTTCCACGGAACTCCTCAGGATTGCACAGGATAAGGAGGTGTTAGCCAACGTCCGTATCGGATAAGGCAGAAGAAGAAGAAGAAGAAGAGGAGGAAGAAGAAGAAGAAGAAGAAGAAGAAGAAGTGTAAACGTGTTAAGAAGGTGTTAGCCATGGTGGTAGCCAACGTCCGTATCGGAAAAGAAGGAGAAGAAGAAGTAGAAGTGTAAATGTGTTAAATTAGTTGGGCACTACGCTGCTGATAGCCTGGCTTCCACGAGTCTCCGTTCTGTAGGGAGGGTCCCCTGAAACACTGATCATTTATAATAAAAAATAAATCACCTAATTAACAAGTAGTTCCGTGCAGAGCTAAATAGCCTATTTTCATATAAACTACTTTAATTGCCTCTATCAACATGCAAATTATCACTTTGATTGCTGCAATATATTCGTAGATATTGAGAACCGTCTAAATATTTCGGATGGTCAACATGTTGGATTGTTATATATGTAGGCCATAGAGTTATGTACTATTATATGAAGATCATTCCATAGGTGTATTATTCAAACTTCAATCGCATGATTAGGACACATGAAATAAAAACGAAGATTTTAAAATATCGCACAGCTGCCATCTTGTGGTTATGGAAACAAGCATTTACCGTACCAAGTTTCACTGCGCTCGGATGGTTAAATCTGAAGAAACGTCCATTTAAATATTTAAATTTCGCGTCGCCGCCATGTTCGATTTCAGCTTAGCTGGTTATTGAAAGTCCCATAGGTGAACTTATGTTTATAGCCTTTATATACATACAAAATGTCAGTTTGATTGCTGTTGTACATTCGTAGATATTGAGAACCATCTAAATATTTCGGATGGTCACCATGTTGGATTTGTATATATTTAGGCCATAGTGTTACGTACTATTAGATGACGAATATTGCGTAGGTTCATTATTCAAACATTGAATTCGATCGCATGATTAGGACACAAAAAATAAAAACTTAATTTTAAAATGTCTCTCAGCCGCCATCTTGAGGTTATTTAATTAATTGGTATTCTTCCCGAAGGCAGGTCCGAGCCTCCGAAGAGGCTTCCCCTAACCGGAGTTAACGTGCGGTAGGGTGGCCAGGGCCTTTCCGCTTCTCCTTATGTTGGCCAACAGCGCGCAGTACCTACAACCGGCATACCATCCAAGTCCCGACCACGCCCAATGTTGCTTAAGTGCGGAGTTCTCATGGGATTCGGTGTTTCAACACGGCGAGGCCGTTGGCTCGAGGTTATGTAAACAATTGAACTAAATTAAATGTCAGTGCTTTACAACGTGTATAAACATTTTCAGTACCATGTTTCACAGCGCTCGGTTGTTTGAATCGAGAGAAAAAGTCTTTTTAAATGTAACAACTTCGCTTGGTCGCCATGTTCGTTCAGTACTTAACAGGTTTCTGAGGGTCACACAGGTAAACGTTTAGTAGCGCCCTTTATCACCATATAAAAGTTCAGGGTTCTATCGGTAATAGTTTCGGAGATATAGAATGCCGGTGAAATATCTCGCACTGCCGCCATGTTGAATTAATGATACGTAATAATCACTGATCTCTATGCATGGATCGCTGATGGCCGCTCTCCGCTGCACGAGAAAGTACGCCAGGTTGAGCGCGCGGTCCGCCATGTTGGCGCACCCATTCTCGAGCTCTCTTTATGGGGAAGCAATGATAATCTAGTGAATTTTAAGTCGTAATTAATGGTGCTTTGGAGCAAATAAAAATATAGAGATATGTTCACTCATAGCATAAGGGCATCATTGGGATCACTGACACGTCATTCCGAGGTCAGTAAATCTCCCGAATATCAATAAAAATGAATGTGTAATAACGGCTGACCAAATATCAACTGAGGAGCTGAGTACACGCAATTAGCGGTCAGTAACAGAGTAACGAGTGAAAAGCAATTCCCGGAAACATTCTTGTAAATTGTATATACGGTATAAGTGTATATATGCCACGAAATTATGCATCCTTCAAATGATGTACCTATAAACGTAGCTCACTATAAAGGCCTAGATACGACTTATCGTAATCGATGCTTGGTAATGAATTCCTTTTTTCATGAAATAACCAACACTTCCCCCAAGTAATCCCAGCACTCTACATCAAATACTACAGCTTTTAATCATTCTAGCAGCACAATAAACTTAATAATAACGGGAAGTAGATCAAAGCCAAAAATGCGCTTTAAGCCAAACCAATTTCACTCCTTAGCTCCACATAAAACTAACACCACTAAAATCCTACTCAGGATATACTCTCCCCACCGTTTTACAACTATTAAGCGAACTATTCGCACCCAGAACCGAAAAACCATGAAATGTAATCAAATTTAAACACGCAATAGCCTAGCCCGATCACGTCTGCTTCAGCACCACCGCATATGTATACTTAGTTCACAATAACTTCAAAACTACGGCTAAGTGACCTATCTGCCTGAGAAGTAAAGGTATTACCGGCTTGCCTGGGATGGTGGGTCACCAAACCAGTACTTAAAACTATGATTTTATGCTTTAAATAACCAAATCCAGCCCATTTTACAAGAACAAGAAGCACAAAATATTTACTGCCAGTATAAATACATGTATAACATCAAACTATCAGTAACCAATCACAGAGCCGGATTCACAATATTGCACCATGCGCTCGCGGCCATCTTGCTATACCTGTCATCGTCTATTCGGCATACTGCCGCCTTAGGTACCAGCCATCCATGTATAGAGATCAGTGGTAATAATACAAAATTAACTATCACTTTACCGAGTTTCATTGAAATCGCTGCAGCCGTTTAGACTTTATTAGGGTGGGGTTGGGATGCACACACACCGACAAAAGGTGATCTCATAATCCTATTCTTTTACAAATGAAAATAGGCTAAAAATATACAACATCAAGATGGAAGGAAGGAAAGATAGAGAGAAAGATATTGGGGATCTTTTTGTCCAGTTTGTACTGAGGGAATTTGGACGAAGAGGAAACCCCAGGTGCTTTATTAGCATTCAGAGAAGATCTCGGACACATTCCTGAAAATTTGTTTGAAATGTTATGGGTATTTTCTCAGAATGAGTGATCACAAGGGCTTGGATTTTAGGTAAATATTCTTTTTTTATGTAAATACATATTTTAAGCATTTTTTCTATAAATACATAAAATCCTGCTTTTCACTTATTAGCACATAAAAATACATAATATTTACATTTTTTTAAACCAGTATGCTTGATCTTTCAGTTTATTGCATTTTTATTTTGTGTTACTTCAACGGGGAAGAACCTGTGCGCTATCTAATCTTCGTGCAGAGCGTATTTCAGCTTGCAACTGTTCCTACTGTAACTTGACTCCCCGTGCCACTCACTGTGGAAGCCGGGGATTTCCTTGATCATAGCCATATTGCACCACATGCTAGACCATCCCCCTCCCCAGCTACCTGGAACCAGTGTCACTCACATGCAGTTCATTTCTGGCACTATGAAGTGTAAGGCAGTTCTGCGATGCCTAAAGTAAAAACAACTACACGTTATCGTCTGTTGCAGAATTTAAAGATCATTTTACTGCTGCCAACCATGTGGGAAAGCAATCAAGGCTGAACAGCGATCTCAAGGGCAAGAAACATACTGCCGCAGTTTAGGGCCTTCAGAATAAATGTTTTGCGATAATCGTCGGTCACTTGTGAAGTACAAACTGAAGATGTGTTGTAATGCTTCAGCAGTCAGTGAGACATAGAATAAATTGCATTCATGAGTACTGCATGTTATTTATATTCACATTAATAAAATAAATTATAATTCAATATTTTTACTTGTTTGTGACATATTTCAGGTAATTGTAATACATAGCAAGTAGTTCTGTGAAGAACTATACAGCCTATTTTCATATATCCTGCTCATGTTAATTGCCTCTTTCAACATACAAAATTTCAGTTTAATTGCTGTAACAGATTCGTAGATATTGAGAACCGTCTGAATATTTCAGATGGTCGCCAGGTTGGATTTTTATTTTTGTACTATTACATTAAGATTATTGTGTACGGGTGGTATTCCAACTTCAATCGCATGATTAGAACACAAGAAGTAAAAATGAGATTTTAAAATTACGCACAGCAGCCATCTTGTGATTTTGCAAACAATTGAAATAAATGAGATGCCAGTGGTTCAACATTTGTATAAGCATTTAATGTGCAACGTTTCACGGCACTCGGATAGTTAATTCGCGAGAAACGTCCATTTAAATATTTATACTTCTCGTCGCCGCCATGTTGAATTTGTGCTCACCAGGTTACTGAAAGTCCTATAGGTGAACATATGTTCATAGTCTCTATGAACATAAAAAAAATCAGTTTGGTTGCTGTAAAAGATTCATAGATATTGAGAACCGTCTAAATATTTCGGAAGCTCGCCATTTAGGATTATTATATGTGTAGGCCATAGAGTTATGTACCATACAAGGACACTTATTGCCTAGGTTCATTATTCAAACTTTCACTTCGATCGCATGATTACGACACAAGAAATAAAAACTTAATTTTAAAATTTCGCACTGCCGCCATCTTGAGGTTATGTGAACAATTGAATTAAATTAGATGGCAGTGCATTACAATCTGCAAAATCATTCACTGTACCACATTTCACTGCGCTCAGAGAGTTAAATCACGAGAAAAGTATATTAAAATATTTCAAATTCGCTTGGTCGCCATGTTCGTTTTGTACTTTACAGGTTTATGAAATATACATAGGTAAACTTGTATCAGTACCCTTTATCACCGTACAAAATTGCAGGGTGATATCTGTAATAGTTTCGGAGATATAGAATGTCAGTGAAATATTTCGCACAGCCGCCATTTTGAGGTTATGTAAACAATTGAACTAAATTAGACTCTAGTGCATTACAATGTGTATAAACATTTGCTGTACCAAGTTTCATTACGTTTGGATAGTTAAATCGCTAGAAAAGTCTATTTAAAAGTCTCAACTTCGCATGACCGCCATGATGGTTTTGTTGTCACCAGGTTTTTGAAAGTCACATAGGTGAACTTCTAGTAGTGCCCTTTATCACCGTACACAATTTCAGGGCGATATCGGTAATAGTTTCGGAGATATTGAATGCTAGTGAAATATTTTGCACAGCCGCCATGTTGGATTGGTGAGAAGTAACAAAATTTGAAGGGCACGGTCGAGGTCGCCGGGAATAGTGTTATGAGCTTACCGAGTTTCATTGAAATCGCTCCAGCCGTTTAGATTTTATTAGGGGGACACACACACACACACCTCACACACACGCACACACGCACACACACACGGACAAAAGGTGATCTCATAAGCCTATTTTTTTCAAAATTGAAAATAGGCTAAAAAAATAAATATTTTCCCGATTTTTAGCTCCTAAAAATCCGAGCCCTAATGATCACTGGCTGACGGTACTAAAAGCATTCGAAATCTCACTCTCTCAAAGAAAGCTTGAAGTTAAAAGACATCTCAAGTAATATGCTAGTGGACTGATCTCTATGCTTCTTCTTTCCTAGCGTGTACCCCGCGATGGTGCAGGGTCCGCTTGTTTGGTTGCTGTTCGCCACTTCCTCCTGTCAAGGGCATCTTCAGGTTTAAGTCCACACATCACCAAGTCCTCCTTGATTCTGTCCAGCCATCTTTTCTTTGGACGTCCACGGGGTCGATTTCCTCCTGGATCGTATTGGAGAGCTGTTCTTGCCACACAGTTCTCATCACTTCTTGTGACATGCCCATACCACCGAAGCCGTGCTTCTCTCATTTTATCGGTAATGGCTGCAACTCCCATCTGTTTCCGGATATGTTCATTCCTGACACGATCAAGCCGTGTAACACCCATGGACCAACGTAACATTTTCATCTCCATGCCATGTAGGGCTTGTTCATGCTTGGTTGAAGCTGGCCAACATTCCATGCCGTAAAGTGCCACTGGTCGTATCATGGACTTGTAAACTTTCCCTTTCAAAGGGATAGGTACTTTCTTATCGCGCAGCAGTCCTGTGCCTTGGCGCCACTTCATCCACGCAGTGTTAACTCGTGCTCGAGCATCGAGAAGCGTTTCGCCATCTGAAGTGATAAGGGAACCGAGATATTTAAAGTGTGTAGTTTTAGGGGATGGTCGGGATGAAGACAATGCGTAAATTGGGAATAATTTGGTGTATGGGGAGTATCGTCGAATAATGGTGGGCGAAAGCGCTTCAACAAGCGGATACTAAGTGTGGACCCTCCATATAGAACTAGGCCTCACGGAGGCCACCTGGCGCCCTGGGCACTGTGGCTAGCCGCTTGTAAGGCAAGACACTGGCGCTAGCAGCAGTATAGCGCCCAACTAGTTAAACACATTTACACTTTTTACGTATTTAATAATCATATTTACTTACATGAATTTCACAGAACAGAGGTGTGTAAATTATTAGAGTTGACGACGGTGTTCCAAAATAATATTTATTCTTTTCACGGCTTAATTCACTAAATATGTTTACAAGACGGTGAAATTACTTCCAATGTTTAACCAAGAGTCTTAATTATATTTTATTTTAAGAAACTCAAAGTTAAAATTCAGTATTTTTAAAATGTCCACTAACAGAGGTGCCTTGCTAATGCAAAATACCACACGTTTTGTTTTGATTACTTCGCTCTACTTTTCGTGTGAATTTAGAGCAGAGGGATTTTGAGTCATTTTACTGTTGATTCGCTCGTAAAGTATTCAAAGATATGGTTTGAAATCACCTGACTTAGAGGTTACATTCCGAAGTCAATGAGAAAATAGAAAAGGGACGCAGCTCAGATATTCCTCAGAATCTCCTATTCTGAAAGTTTCAGGACGCAATTCCTTATGGGAAAATGTGTAGGTCCACGGGGGAAAAAACATTACTAGGCTAAGTAGGGTAACAAAAGATGCAAGCAGTTGGTGAATAAAAATATTTTGAACAAAAATGATGACTGGGTTAAATTCTTAATTTGATTCTAATACTATTCACAGCTCTGTTGTTGCTGGAAATGCTGTCCTTTATCTTCTAAGCACACATTGCAGCATTGGTACACTCGCTGTAGTTCATCCCTACAGACATTTGAGTCGTCCAGTTGCAAAACTCGGTTAATCCACTTGTGAATAAGGATCATGTCGTAAAATTAAGTATTTAATTATTTTATTTTATTTTATTTTATTCTGTTTTATTTTGTTTTCTTTAATTTAATTTTATTTTGTTTTGTTTGATTTTATTTCGTTTTATTTCGTTTTAAACTGTTTTATTTAATTTTTTGTTTTGTTTTTTTGTTTTGTTTAATTTTGATTTTTTTTGTTTATTTTGTTTTATTTTATTTTGTTTTGTTTTATTTTGATTTTCCAGAAAACAAACATAAAACAACAAAAACACGAAGCAAAAAGAAAAATTCAAAACAAAAGCAAAAGCAGAAAATAAGAAACACAAAGCTAAAATCAAAATTCAAAAAAAAGGAAAAGCAGAAAACAAACACAAAACCAAGAAAGAAAAGCAAAAAGTAACATTCAAAAGCAAAAGCACAAAGCAAACACAAAACCAAAAAACATAAACACAAAGCAAAAAGAAATAAGTAGAAAGCAACAAACAGAAACGATACGCGGCAATGTCCAGAGAAACGTTTCTCACGAAAATGATTCTTATTCACAAGTGGAATAAACGAGTTTTGCAATTGGACGACTCATTTCGTATCGATTAAGTTATTTCGTTCTCTAGAGCCTCCAGATTACGCGGATTGTTTCTGTATACATTTTGATTGAGATTTCCCCACAAGTAAGATTCACACTGCGCTGAAACATACGAACACATGCTCTAAAGACTTCTTGAGAAGATAAGTTTGCACTAAGAAAATTCGTGGTTCACGGGATACAAGTTAGTCTACGGATCTTCACCAGAAGTCGTAATATTATCACAACTTAGGTATCTCGCCATCTCCGTGTGTAATAAGTGCAATGGCAGCATTCGGGGTTTCTCGACGCGCTGTTTTGTAACGGTAGATGCTAGTCAAGTGGCGCTGACTCAACGTGCTTCGCTCGTCCCACGGTGTAGACCTAGCTTCGTTCTATGGAGTGTAGCCCTACGCGGATGCGGATATCCGCAACATTTTTCGCCGTGCGGATATAGTTTGCATAGCTGTGCGTATAATGGATAAGCTGCGGATAATGTTTGGAGTGAATTTGTGGATAGTTTTTAGAACTTGTTGAATATCGTTACAAAGACTCGGATGTTTATGACATATCATATTTTTCCGTTATGTTTCTCCCATGACAAATGTAAGATGATGATTTAAGCTAATCTCATTAAATTATGTCATTAAAGCATAATTAACTCTCCGAACTGGGAAGTGCTGCAATTCTGGCTGCGTAACATTCATTTTAAACATAGCCCATGACATAGGCTACAAAGCCTTTCTCCTCAAATGTCTGTGTTGCTTTAATATTTAATGCTTTATCTAGTAAATTGAAAATATTTTCGTAAAGTCAGCAGATTGGGATAACAAACGTGCGGATGCGGATAACAGTCGTGCGGATGTGGGGCGGATGCGGATAACAGTCGTGCGGATGTGGGGCGGATGCGGAAAACAGTCGTGAGGATGTGGGGTGGATGCGGATAACAGTTGTGTGGATGTGGGGCGGATGCGGATAACAGTCGTGAGGATGTGAGGTGGATACGAATAACAGTTGTGTGGATGTGGGGCGGATACGAATAACAGTTGTGTGGATGTGGGGCGGATGCGGATAACAGTCGTGAGGATGTGGGGTGGATACGAATAACAGTTGTGTGGATGTGGGGCGGATGCGGATACCAGTTGTGTGGATGTGGGGCGGATACGAATAACAGTTGTGTGGATGTGGGGCGGATGCGGATAACAGTTGTGTGGATGTGGGGCGGATGCGGATAACAGTCGTGCGGATGTGGGGCGGATACGAATAACAGTTGTGTGGATGTGGGGCGGATGCGGATACCAGTTGTGTGGATGTGGGTCAGATGTGGATAACAGTTGTGTGGATGCGGGGCGGATTTGGATAACAGTTGTGTGGATGCGAGGCGGATGTGGATAACAGTTGTGTGGATGTGGGTCAGATGCGGATAACAGTTGTGTGGATGCGGGGCGGATGCGGATAACAGTTGTGTGGATGTGGGTCAGATGCGGATAACAGTTGTGTGGATGTGGGCGGATGCGGATAACAGTTGTGTGGATGTGGGGCGGATGCGGATAACAGTTGTGCGGATGTGGGGCGGAAGCGGATAACAGTTGTGTGGATGTGGGGCGGATGCGGATAACAGTCGTGCGGATGTGGGGCGGATGCGGATAACAGTTGTGTGGATGTGGGGCGGATGCGGATAACAGTCGTGAGGATGTGGGGTGGATACGAATAACAGTTGTAGGGATGTGGGGCGGATGCGGATACCAGTTGTGTGGATGTGGGGCGGATACGAATAACAGTTGTGTGGATGTGGGGCGGATGCGAATAACAGTTTTGTGGATGTGGGGCGGATGCGGATAACAGTCGTGCGGATGTGGGGCGGATACGAATAACAGTTGTGTGGATGTGGGGCGGATGCGGATACCAGTTGTGTGGATGTGGATCAGATGTGGATAACAGTTGTGTGGATGCGGGGCGGATTTGGATAACAGTTGTGTGGATGCGGGGCGGATGTGGATAACAGTTGTGTGGATGTGGGTCAGATGCGGATAACAGTTGTGTGGATGCGGGGCGGATGCGGATAACAGTTGTGTGGATGTGGGTCAGATGCGGATAACAGTTGTGTGGATGTGGGCGGATGCGGATAACAGTTGTGTGGATGTGGGGCGGATGCGGATAACAGTTGTGTGGATGTGGGGCGGAAGCGGATAACAGTTGTGTGGATGTGGGGCGGATGCGGATAACAGTCGTGCGGATGTGGGGCTGATGCGGATAACAGTTGTGTGGATGTGGGGCGGATGCGGATAACAGTCGTGTGGATGTGGGGCGGATGCGGATACCAGTTGTGTGGATGTGGGGCGGATACGAATAACAGTTGTGTGGATGTGGGGCGGATGCGGATAACAGTTGTGCGGATGTGGGGCGGAAGCGGATAACAGTTGTGTGGATGTGGGGCGCATGCGGATAACAGTCGTGCGGATGTGGGGCGGATGCGGATAACAGTTGTGTGGATGTGGGGCGGATGCGGATAACAGTCGTGAGGATGTGGGGTGGATACGAATAACAGTTGTGTGGATGTGGGGCGGATGCGGATACCAGTTGTGTGGATGTGGGGCGGATACGAATAACAGTTGTGTGGATGTGGGGCGGATGCGGATAACAGTTTTGTGGATGTGGGGCGGATGCGGATAACAGTCGTGCGGATGTGGGGCGGATACGAATAACAGTTGTGTGGATGTGGGGCGGATGCGGATACCAGTTGTGTGGATGTGGGTCAGATGTGGATAACAGTTGTGTGGATGCGGGGCGGATTTGGATAACAGTTGTGTGGATGCGGGGCGGATGTGGATAACAGTTGTGTGGATGAGGGTCAGATGCGGATAACAGTTGTGTGGATGCGGGGCGGATGCGGATAACAGTTGTGTGGATGTGGGTCAGATGCGGATAACAGTTGTGTGGATGTGGGCGGATGCGGATAACAGTTGTGTGGATGTGGGGCGGATGCGGATAACAGTTGTGCGGATGTGGGGCGGAAGCGGATAACAGTTGTGTGGATGTGGGGCGGATGCGGATAACAGTCGTGCGGATGTGGGGCGGATGCGGATAACAGTTGTGTGGATGTGGGGCGGATGCGGATAACAGTCGTGCGGATGTGGGGCGGATGCGGATAACAGTTGTGTGGATGTGGGGCGGATGCGGATACCAGTTGTGTGGATGTGGGGCGGATACGAATAACAGTTGTGTGGATGTGGGGCGGATGCGGATAACAGTTGTGAGGATGTGGGGCGGATGCGGATAACAGTCGTGCGGATGTGGGGCGGATACGAATAACAGTTGTGTGGATGTGGGGCGGATGCGGATACCAGTTGTGTGGATGTGGGTCAGATGTGGATAACAGTTGTGTGGATGCGGGGCGGATTTGGATAACAGTTGTGTGGAAGCGGGGCGGATGTGGATAACAGTTGTGTGGATGTGGGTCAGATGCCGATAACAGTTGTGTGGATGCGGGGCGGATGCGGATAACAGTTGTGTGGATGTGGGTCAGATGTGGATAACAGTTGTGTGGATGTGGGGCGGATGCGGATAACAGTCGTGCGGATGTGGGGCGGATACGAATAACAGTTGTGTGGATGTGGGGCGGATGCGGATAACAGTTGTGTGGATGTGGGGCGGATGCGGATAACAGTCGTGCGGATGTGGGGCGGATGCGAATAACAGTTGTGTGGATGCGAATAACAGTTGTGTGGATGCGGGGTGGATGTGGATAACAGTTGTGTGGATGTGGGGCGGATGCGGATAACAGTTGTGTGGATGCGAAGCGGATGCGAATAACAGTTGTGTGGATGCGGGGTGGATGTGGATAACAGTTGTGTGGATTCGGGGCGGATGTGGATAACAGTTGTGTGGATGCGGGGCGGATGGGGATAACAGTTGTGTGGATGCGGGGCGGAAGTGGATAACAGTTGTGTGAATGCGGGGTGGATGAGAATAACAGTTGTGTGGATGTGGGTCAGATGTGGATAACAGTTGTGTGGATGCGGGGCGGGGTGGATAACAGTTGTGTGGATGTGGGTCAGATGTGGATAACAGTTGTGTGGATGCGAAGCGGATGCGAATAACAGTTGTGTGGATGCGGGGTGGATGTGGATAACAGTTGTGTGGATGTGGGGCGGATGCGGATAACAGTTGTGTGGATGCGAAGCGGATGCGAATAACAGTTGTGTGGATGCGGGGTGGATGTGGATAACAGTTGTGGGGATGCGGGGCGGATGTGGATAACAGTTGTGTGGATGCGGGGCGGATGTGGATAACAGTTGTGTGGATGCGTGGCGGATGTGGATAACAGTTGTGTGAATGCGGGGTGGATGAGAATAATAGTTGTGTGGATGTGGGTCAGATGTGGATAACAGTTGTGTGGATGCGGGGCGGATGCGAATAACAGTTGTGTGGATGCGAAGCGGATGCGAATAAAAGTTGTGTGGATGCGGGGTGGATGTGGATAACAGTTGTGTGGATGCTGGGCGGATGTGGATAACAGTTGTGTGGATGCGGGGCGGATGTGGATAACAGTTGTGTGGATGTGGGTCAGATGTGGATAACAGTTGTGTGGATGCGGGGCGGATTTGGATAACAGTTGTGTGGATGCGGGGCGGAAGTGGATAACAGTTGTGTGGATGCGGGGCGGATGTGGATAACAGTTGTGTGGATGCGGGGTGGATGCGAATAACAGTTGTGTGGATGCGGGGCGGATGCGAATAACAGTTGTGTGGATGTGGGTCAGATGTGGATAACAGTTGTGTGGATGCGGGGCGGATGCGAATAACAGTTGTGTGGATGTGGGGCGGATGCGAATAACAGTTGTGTGGATGCGGGGTGGATGTGGATAACAGTTGTGTGGATGCGGGGCGGATGTGGATAACAGTTGTGTGGATGCGGGGCGGATGTGGATAACAGTTGTGTGGATGCGGGGCGGATGTGGATAACAGTTGTGTGAATGCGGGGTGGATGAGAATAACAGTTGTGTGGATATGGGTCAGATGTGGATAACAGTTGTGTGGATGCGGGGCGGAGGTGGATAACAGTTGTGTGGATGTGGGTCAGATGTGGATAACAGTTGTGTGGATGCGGGGCGGATGCGAATAACAGTTGTGTGGATGCGGGGTGGATGTGGATAACAGTTGTGTGGATGCGGGGCTGATGTGGATAACAGTTGTGTGGATGCGGGGCGGATGTGGATAACAGTTGTGTGGATGCGGGGTGGATGCGAATAACAGTTGTGTGGATGCGGGGCGGATGCGAATAACAGTTGTGTGGATGTGGGTCAGATGCGGATAACAGTTGTGTGGATGTGGGTCAGATGTGGATAACAGTTGAGTGGATGTGGGGCGGATGCGGATAACAGTTCACGTGGATGTGGGGCGGATGCGGATAACAGTTCACGTGGATGAGGGGCGGTTGCGGATAACATTTTGTTTATCCACGCAGTGCTCTATCCACAGTCTAGGGAAGGCTGTCACTGTAGGATGACGAGGCTGAGTGTACAACATTTCGTTTATCCACGCAGTGCTCTACCCACAGTCTAGGGAAGGCTGTCACTGTAGGATGACGAGGCTGAGTGTACAACATTTTGTTTATCCACGCAGTGCTCTATCCACAGTCTAGGGAAGACTGTCACTGTTGGATGACGAGGCTGAGTGTACAACATTTTGTTTATCCACGCAGTGCTCTATCCACAGTCTAGGGAAGGCTGTCACTGTAGGATGGCGAGGCTGAGTGAACCCCGCTCATTCTTGTTTTTCGAATGCAACGCTATCACTTAATTTCAACAGGAGAACAGCTACCTTACATTCAAATGCCAGTGTTCCATTCATCTATGACGCTCCTAGGTTGGTTGGTTGGTTCCTCAGTTTAGGGGCTGCGACAACGCGATCATGTAGCCCCGTGTACTTTGGGTGTGTGTAGAATATGTCTGATAACCAGTGTTAATTTTGATGGCTGTATTAGTGATAAGTAAGCATCAACACCAACTAAATATAACCATAAATGAAGAACCAGTACAACAGGTCAGTCGATTTAAATACCTTGGTCAGATCTTCACAGAAGACCTACGATGTGAAGTTGAAGTCAGGAGCCGTATAGCCATGACCAAGCAGGCATTCCGTGAGAAGCATTGTCTAATTTGTCAACGCTCGATGTCCCTCAGCCTTAGAAAACAACTGGTTAAGACCTACATATGGCCAGTTGCAATGTACTGCAGTGAGACCTGGTCAATGAACAGAGGTGGCATTAAACGACTAGAAGCGTTTGAGATGTGATGTTGGCGCCGAATGGAAAAGATCAGCTGGGTGGAGAAAATGACCAACAAAACGGTGCTGGATCGAATAAAGGAAAAACGGCAAATGATCTGCCAGATTTATAGAAGGAGATCCACCTGGAATGGCCACAGGTTGTGACATGGTGGCCTGATGATCGACATACTAGAAAGCAAAATCCCTGGAAAACACCCTCGCGGGAGGCCATGGAACTCTCTCATGAGTTCTTTCCTAGATAGCTCTGGCCTACGAAGTTATGAAGTGGTCAAAAGGACAGCACGAGACCGAACAACGTGGAAAAGACTCATTGTAGGGGCAGACCAGTCGCTTGACTGAAAAACATGATGATGATGATGATGATATATTAGTGTGTATTATCTGTGATCCTGGTAGAAGGACTGCAGACAATTAATTTGTTCCAGTAGTTCCTACTTTTGCTACCAAAAGCTACCGTCCACGACACCTAGCTGCGGACGAGGCTACTAAATGACATCGCAGTTAGCACCTGGCAGTGAACGTTGGAACTAATATAGCGTTTTCAAACTAACCTACAAATGTAGCTTCCACAAGTGTATTTAGTGGAAGGTTCTTTTTCATGTCATAAATCTATGACATGGGACCGCCGGCTTTACTTCCCCTCCAAAGGAAGGCATACTGAGGGATTTTTAACGCCGGGTTTGAACCCGAGATCTTGAGCATAGAAGCTCAGCATGCTACCAACTACGCCACCGAAGTCGCTTATACCGCTCCTAGAATGAGATCATTTTTTATTGCGATAGACATGGTTTATGTAAAACGTTGTGGCGTATAATTGTCATCCACAAACTTCCCGTACGGAGCGAAAATTAATATCATACCACAGGTTGACAGCTGACTGGAATACGCCTGAGGCGGGACAAACGCTGATTAATGAATTGCTATTTCTTCCATATAAATCATTCCTGATGGTAATATATTAAACGCAATTATTTGTGTTCCTCTTATTATCCAATGCATCTTCGTCACTCCTGAATGCTGAGTGGATTTAATAGGCTGTTGCCCTAGTTCTTTTTACAGCCGTCCAAACACACCATGTTGTGTCCTGCTAATTCATTACATTGTTGGTTATAAAATGACGCAGAGGGAAAGTGAAACTAGGCAGTCTAAAAAAGTGCTAAATTGTGAGAATGCACTGTGTTTTATCTTCAGTCTTATGACTGGTTTGATGCAGCCCTCCGTGTCTCCCTGTCCTGAGCTAACCAGTAGACATAGGTACCACACACTACATGAAAATCCACAGCCTGCTTCCAGTCTCCAACCGGGTCAGAAATGGAATGAATGAAGCCCCCCATCTAGCGGCGAGGATATGAACTGTGCCGGCTGCCGAGGCCTGACGCACTCCTCTGGGGCAATGATTAAATGAATGACAGATGAAGTGAAATGATAGTGGAGAGTGTTGCTGGAATGAAATTTTGACAGGGAAAACTGGAGTACCCGGAGAAAAACCTGTCTGCCTCCGTTTTGTCCAGCACAGATCTCACATGGAGTGACCGGGATTTGAACCACGGACCCAGCGGTGAGAGGCCGGCGTGCTGCCGCCTAAGCCATGGAGGCTTCCACACACTACATCCGTAATAATAATAATAATAATAATAATAATAATATCGTATGTCCTCGGGTGCCAGGTGCCGGGTGCAAGCTTTGTTATTAGACACCCAGAGTGCAACTTGCATGTCGAATTTTGTTGTTGTTCCTTGGAGCGCTATGAAAGTCAAGGATGTTGCATATCTAAGCTCCTTGACACTTATAGCGCCTTCTAGTAGACAAAGGAGGAACTTTTGTGTTAGCGGAAAATCCCGAGATTAATAATTTTGCCATTATGAACACGGCCTACTCAATTCATGTCAACAACGTTTGACATACCTGTTTGGGGTTGGTAGACCGACACCATAACTACTCACCCACCGTGGTAAGCTCCTACATACCAGGCAATAATATGAGTGGTTTAGAGCAAAAGTGGAGCAAGTCCACTTTTTACACTTCTGAGAATACATGAACCAAAGTTAAAGCTATTAAGCATTAAGCTTTAAGAAACTGCTGAACTCTGGGAGATTTGGTATTAAAATTCGGACTTGACCGCTATTACAGCGAATAATTCTAACATTTGCTATCATAAAAGGAAACAAGTAGTTCCGTGAGGAACTATACAGCCTATTTTCATATAACCTACTCATGTTAATTACCACTATCAGTAGTATAGGAAATGTATGTTTTGAATATTGCGTAATCGCGAGGACATATTG
The DNA here is from genome assembly GCA_946902985.2 of Meconema thalassinum. Lineage (NCBI taxonomy): Eukaryota > Metazoa > Arthropoda > Insecta > Orthoptera > Tettigoniidae > Meconema > Meconema thalassinum. Next base: position 88,880,512 of record OX336388.2, read on the forward strand.
CATCATCATGACGTCATCTGATAGCTATGCGGATGTGAGCATGTGCACGTGCACATGTTAGCGTGGGAAGAGGTTGACCTTTAACCGCTTGAAGAAGATAACCTTTGGGTAACCGCTTGAAGCAGATAACCTTTGACTTATTTATGCGATGGAGATAAAAATTAATGGGTGTTGACGTCATTTGATACCCATGCAAGTTTGCAGCTGTGCGAGCGATCACGTGATATGTCTGCAGTGTTCGCGTGAGACGTGGTTGACCTTACACGACATTGGGTAAGAATGTAATCTTTGACTTCTTTAAGTAATAGTGATAAAAATATAATGAAATGATTGCGTCAGAAGCTTGTTTTGTAGCATTTGGTTTCTTGAGTGTAGGTGGGGGTGAAGGATATATAAATGCATGTGTGCGTGGATGAGTTTAACTTCTACGTTTGCGCGAAGAGAGAGTGTGTGTGTGAAAGAAATAAAGAAAGTCAACGACGAGGAACACATTGTGTGTGTGATGGATGCTCTAACGAAGTTCAATAACTTAGCCACTTGCGTTGAGTATTCTAATAAGAAACTATCAGAACTAATAATTGATTTACCGTATGTGGTCCAAATTATTCGGGCTGTGGAGACGAGATTTGGAAGAAAAATAGTGGTGGACATTATCATTGAAGGTGAAATAACAAGTGTATTTCTACCAGCAGTATTTGCAAAACTAAGCGCATCAGAGATCGATGAACTAAACTCACTTAGAGGCAAACTGATGTTGGTGTATTTGGGGTTGAAGAACCGCTCACATCAAGTTGTTTTAAAACTGTAAATTTTTGGTGAGTATATATATGCAGATTATATATGTATTGATTGATATAACGAATTATATATATATTTAGTTGCTTATTATTTCTTAATTTGTTTAATTTTTCAGATTATCTAAAAACTAATAAAAAGGAACAGCAAAATGAAGTGGAAAACTGTTAATTTTCTGAGTGGAACTGAACATCGATCGCACCCGGTAATAGAGTATCATCGTGTATGCTTTCATCAGTCTGAAGAAGGAGAAGAAGAAGAAGAAGGAGAAGATGATAATGAGGTGAGTCATAATGAGAAAGAAGCTTGTTTTAACAAATGGACATCTTCGAGTGGAATTTCAACATTTTCAGTCTACGTTACTAATGTTAGCAAATCAGATGGTAGTCAGCGAGAGGTGACAGAAACAGTTCTAAGATATTTGTTACAAGAATTATGTGAAGATGAACATTTTATTTGTTTCTTCGTATACAATACATTTGATGAGGTTTACAAAATTGAATTTTCCATCACTTGTTTTGAAGTAACAAAATTGAATGAGTATAGAAACAAATTGCTTGGTAAACTTCAGGACGAATTTCCCTTTGAAGCCATTCATTGTTCGCTGGAGATTACAGGCAGCAATTTATCTCAATGGCTTGAATACACTTTAAAAGATTATAGGTTTTTGGTGAGCCGATGTTACAGCAACTGCTGGTGGTGTATTAACAACAGTGCGAATTGGACAATTGCTTAGACAACAATGGCAACACCTCCTAACAAACGTAGAAAGGTTGATATTGTAATACATAATAATAACAGTGAAAATATAAGAAACCAATTGGACAATGCATTTGAAAGTGTTTCTAATTTTAGAAGTGAACTAAACGGTGCTATTTCAATATCATACCAAATCGGGGAATACACTCAAACGGACTTGATTGAGAACAGTGATGAGTTGATTGAATGTTGGAGAGTTATTAGTGAGCACATATTGCAACAAGCTGTGAATTGTGAAGAAATTACACTTCAAATAAAGGATGAATCTTTCTTAAGCTGTGAGTTAATTGAAACAGCATTCAATTCTAGAGTGTACACACTTGCAGTTTCAAATGTTAAGAATGAGTTTTTGGATCCCCGCGAATTTTTAGCAAATGCTAATATTTGGTTTACAAAGTATGTTAAGAAAGCGTTAACTGTGCAAGCTTTAAAGGTGAATTCAGTTTTGTGTGCACAGTATGTGCTTCACGACAAATCAGAAACAAAATATTTTGCTGTCAAAAATAAAGTAGTTTTCGAGTATACGGATGTAAATGAATTTTATAATAATCATATCATTGAAGGTACATTGACAAAAATGAGCGAATTTGAAGCAAATGGCTCTGGGTGGGCTTTAGAAAAAATTCATAGTTTGAGAATTAATATAAATTAATATGTTGGATTTCGAGTAGGAATGTCCAATACTAGTAGATTGCCTGATGTAATAGTCAATAAACATGCAGTGCTAAATTTGTATGATACAAAGGAAGCTTGTTTTGCGTGGAGTGTGGTTGCTGGTTTGTATCCAAAAACGCGAAACGTGAATCATCTTTCTTCCTATCCTAATTACAGAGATGTTTTAAATTTAGATGATATTCCAATTCCAATGCAAATGAAATATTTAAACAAGTTTGAAAATCAAAACAATATTTCTGTGAATGTGTATGGAGCACAATATGATGAAAACAAATGGGTGTGTATGGGAACAAACGAAGTAAGAGGGAAAAAAAAAACATTTACTATTGTACCTTTGTATGTATCAGATAAAGTATATGAAAGGAGTGTGGACTTATTGATGTTGCAGATTGGAAACAGTGAAAGTTATCACTTATGTTTAATTAGAAATCTCGCTCGCCTTGTGCGTTCAAGCATCACTAAGAATTGTAGACGGATTTATATATGTAGACGTTGTTTGTCATATTATTCTCTTGAGGATGAGTTAAATGTTCACTTTGCAGACTGTAAACAGTTTCCTGTTGCAAAAAGCATATTGCCAACTGACGAACAAAGATTTGTTAATTTTACAGAATTTAAATTTAAAGATAGAGTTCCATTTATAATTTATGCAGATACTGAATGCGTTTTGTCTCCTATTTCCTCTTGTTTTCCAAATAGTGACATTCCTAACTCTACATTAACCCATAAACATATTCCTTACAGCATTTCTTTATACCTTCATTGTAATTTTGATAGTGATTTATGCAGTTTTAAACTCTTTAGGGGAAATAATTGCATTGAATTGTTTGTTAAGGAACTTTATAGTATTGTAGATAAACTTCAAACATATTATTTATCAGCTAAACCTATGTTATAGATGACGGAAAACGAAGAAAGATTATTTTTGTTAAGTAAAATTTGTCATATTTGCGAGAAACCGATTGCAGATAATGAACTCAAAGTACGCGATCATTGTCACATAACTGGAAAATATAGAGGAAGCGCACACAATAGTTGTAATTTAAATTACAAAGTAACAAGGGGCCTGCCTATAGCATTTCATAATCTAACGGCGTATGATGGACATTTTATAATTAAAGAAATTTGTGAGAAACATGAAGGTGGGGAGTTACATAATCCTGGTCAAATAAGATTGTTAGCAATGAATATGGAACGTTATAAAGGGTTTACAAAGCATGTATGGGTTAAGAATGGAATCTTTCAGTTAAGATTTATCGATACATATAATTTCTTGTACTGTTCACTAGATCAATGTTCATCTTCGTTAAGTGAAGATTCAAAGCAAATAACTCGACGTTATTTTAATGATGATGCACAGTTTCGACTTACTGCGAGAAAAGGCGTGTTTCCCTATGAATACGTCACGAGTATGGATGTACTTAACGAAACTAAATTACCTGAAATATCCAAGTTTTATAGCAGTCTTTATAATCAAACAATATCGAACGAGGAGTATGAGTTTGCTCAATCGGTGTGGGAAACGTTTTCCTGTCAAACATTAGGAGAATACGCTGATTTGTATTTAAAAGTTGACACACTTCTTTTGGCAGATGTCTTTGAAAATTTTAGATCGAATGGCATGGAAACTTATGGCATTAATGCAGCTCATTTTTACACTGCTCCATCTATGTCTTGGTGCGCAATGAAAAAGATAACCAACGTTCAACTCGAATTGCTTCAAGATATTGATATGTTACACTTTTTTGAACGATCTATTCGAGGGGGAAATGTTCAGTGTATAACACGACATGCGATTGCTAATAATAAGTACATGAAAACTTATGATGAGAAAAAGCAAGAGTCCTACATAATGTACTTTGACGTTAATAATTTATATGGATATGCGATGATGGAATATCTTCCAACGGGTGGCTTTAAATGGGTTGCAAATATTGAAGGCTTTGATGTTTTAACTATTGATGATACTTCAGAAATCGGATATATCTTGGAAGTAGATTTGACTTATCCTCAAGAGTTACATGACAAACATTCAGATTACCCTCTATGCCCGAAAAGTTGACAAAGCTAATGACTACCCTAGATAATAAAGAACGTTATGTTTTGCATTATAGAATGTTAAAGCAATGTATTCAACTAGGAATGAAATTAGAACGTATTCACAGAATAATCGAATTCAATCAGAGCCAATGGCTAAAACCATATATTGATGTGAACACAGAGAAACGAAAACATGCTAAAAATGATTTTGATTTTTTTTTTATAAATTGATGAATAATGCAATTTTTGGTCGTTCACTGATGAATGTGAGGAAGTTAAGGGACATCAAATGGGTTACCAAATGGCATGGAGCCAGTGGTGCTAAGTCTTTAATAGCTAAGGCTAATTTTGAACATAGAATTATATTCGATGAACAATGTATGGTCATCGAGATGAGCAGACTAAAGATTTTTCACAATCAACCAGTATATGTTGGTGCATCTATATTAGATTTGTCTAAATGTAAAATGAATGACTTTCATTACAATGTTATTTTAGCAAATCCTGAATCAAATGTGAGGTTTTTATACACAGACACAGATAGTTTTATGTATATATTCTATTATGATATTTATGAGTTCATGAAACAGCATTCAAATTTGTTTGATACTGGAAACTATGAAACAAACAATCCTTTTGGCATTGTGAGACAAAATAAAGGTGAAATTTGTTTAATGAAAGATGAACATGCTGGAAGGATTGTTGAAGAATTTGTGGGGTTAAGACCCAAAATGTATGCAATAAAATTGTGTGATGAAATGAATAGCTTGTGTAAGGCTAAAGGCATTAAGAAGAGCGTGAGTAAAACTATGAATATTGATGAGTATCGAAAGTGTCTTTATAACAGAGATCAAGCCAGCAAAGTTCAAATTTGTATAATTTCAAGATCTCATTTTGTATTTACTGTTCGGCAAAATAAGTTGGCAATTTCATCAAACGATGATAAAAGACACATAACTGAAAACGGAATTGATACTTTACCGTTTGGTCATTTTTCTCTGAAACAAATTTGAGATTAAAGCAATTCATCTCTCTTACTTACTTTATTTCTTTCACACACACACTTTTATTCTGTTAATAATACTAATTTTTTGTGTGTTCCTTTGCTTATGAAAAATAATATAAAAAAACGAATAAATAATAACCCAAATTTTGTGTGTATTATTTACAACTCCTCCCCCCACCATTCCCATTTTCCCGAATATATATAATTACATTATATTACTTATCATTTAGTAATGGTGCGTTGTAAGAGGAACAACTCTGCCACTCAATATAAACGATCAGGAAGTGGATCATTCATTAGTCGTGTACTTAATAATACTATTGATAATTTACCTGTGGAATTACACATTCCAGGATATGAATATTGTGGACCAGGAACAAAATTAGAAAAGCGATTGAGCCGTGGTGATCCAGGAATAAATATATTAGATAAAGCGTGCAAAGAGCACGACATTGCTTACGCAAATCATAAACTTTCAAACAAAAGAAGAGAGGCTGATGAAATTTTAGCTTCAAAAGCTTGGTCTCGTGTAAAATCTCGTGACGCATCATTAGGAGAGAGAGCGGCTGCACTAACAGTCAGTGGCATACTGAAAGCTATGTCTAAGCTTGGTGGAGGTAAACGAAAATTAAATATAAAAAAAAACAAGAAAAGATTAAAAAAAAGAGAGCATCGAAAAAGCAAGGTGGTATTTTACCCCTACTTCCGATATTTGCAGCCTTGTCGGGCTTGGGGGGTCTAGCAGGCGGAGCAGCCGGGGTAGCGTCTGCTATAAACAAAGCGAAAGCTGCACAAGAAGAATTAAAAGAAATGAAAAGACACAATCGAATGATAGAAGCAATGCGAGGAAAAGCAGGTCAAGGCATTTATTTAAATCCTCCTGCATACAAAAGATAATTAACCAAATACCAAATAAAGCATTAAGTAATTTCGATTTAGCTAAATACGCACATCAATTAAAGATTCCAAATTTTAGAGGAGTCTTTATGCGAGATACGTTACCAAGACATCCTCGAAAAAATGAAAACTGTATTGTTAACCTTGAACCGATGGTTAAATCTGGTTCACATTGGGTGGCTTTCAGTAAACAAGGTAAATACGTGCATTATTTTGATAGTATCGGTAATTTAAGACCACCATTAGAAATTTTAACATATCTAAAAAATTGTTATCTACAATATAATTTTCATTCATATCAATCGATTACTTCTTCGATTTGTGGACATTTATGTTTAGTCTTCTTGTATTGTATAAATAAGGGAAACACAGACTGTCTTTAAACATTTCAAAGATGGCTTTCGAAAGACGGATAACTCTTGAAGGTAAAGGCTCAAAGATTGATGTTACATTGGAGAATCCGCTTCATCTTGTAGGAGCAGAGTTTTTTGAAATAGGACTTGCAGGATTGTATACATCTAATTCTATTCGAAATGTTACCAACCGAAATAATAAATTTCGCATTCATTTTACTAATTTTTTGTTATCAATTGATTTAGTGGTACCACCAGGTATTTATGAATTTGAAGATCTAGCCTCAACATTTGATGATTTACTTAGTTATCACTCATTGTCGAAACTTATAACAAATCATATACAAAAAACAAATCTTTATTTGGAAGAGGATATAAATGGAAAATGACGCAACCGTCTTGTTTTGTCTTCTCCGTTTAATATTGATTTCAGTGTACCCAACAGTGTAGCAGAGGCTTTAGGTATTGAAAAGAAAGTTTACCCTAAAGAGAATAAAAAAGAAATTGAGATTGATCGAAATAGAATCGAAAGTGAAGTAAAAATTAACGAAAATAATAACGTTTTAGCCATAAAGATGAACAATGTGGATACAACAATTTTAATAATACCTGATGCTAGCTATACGTTTCAACAATTAAGTGCAAAGATTAATGAATTATTACTAGCACATTTATTATCAGTTTTATTAGGTGAAAAAGACAAATTTCCTTCATATATTTATATTAATTATGATAAAGTGTTCTCTAATTGTAAACTATATTCGAAAAACTTTGCTATAGATTTTGGTGTTGCAGATTCTATTGCAGATTAGTAGGGATTTTCTCATAAAAAGTTCGAGGCAAACACAACTCATCATTCTGAATATATGAATAAAATTAACACTGTTAATAGTATTCGAGTATGTTGCAACCTCGTGCTTGGTACGAGTTCTTATTTGAACCATAAACCAACACACTCTTTATATAATTTTAAAGCTCATGTTCCTGCTGGTTATCCAATTGTTGTACAACCAACAACAATTAATTTTTTGCCTATGAACAGCAAGGTTATTCAACATGTATCTGTGCAACTTGAAGATCATCTTCAGCAGCTCATTGATTTGCAAGATGAAGATTTAACTGTAGAATTAATTATTCGTCCAGCACGTTATCTTGCTATATAAAGTAATGAAATACTGTTATATTTTCATTCTAGTTGAGTAAGCTTACTAGAAAACATTCACAAATATGGTTATAATATATAATACTCAAAGTTTGAAAAAAAAGAAGTCAACTCTGATTCGAAAAAGAAATATAAATCAATCAGCTAAAATTTCAAAAAAAACAAAAAACAAAACATTGCCATCACACCTTAAAATCTAAGAAACAGTTATCGAGTAACAACAAACATTTCTTACAATCTTTAGGCTATCGTGTACTTTAATTTCAATATAAATATATATGCAATTGTTAATCTTATTTAGTTTCTATCTATATTTGAAGCTGTTAACATGTTTAACATAACCGATAAAAGAGAGGTTGACAACAGAGTTGTGCGACGAGAAGAAAGAGTTTACCAACCTTATTCAGCTAATAAATTTGAAAATAATGATGAAATTCGTATACCAATTCAAAATGAAGAAAACATAGTTTTATTATCAGAAGGTGTTCTTCACTTAGAAGGACAAATTATTAATTCTAACATAAATCCTGCTGCTTCTACTACAGCACATCCTGACCAAAATTTTGGGGCTAATCTTTTTAGCGAAATTCGCGTTACGTTAAATGGTAAAGAAATTGATCGTACACGCCATCTAGGTATAACAAGTTCGATAAAAACGTTTGCATCATATTCAAAAAACGAATATACAGCTTTACAAAATGCTGGTTATTTTCCCTCTATAACAACACCAGCAAGTGAAGCAAATATTGTTGATAGTATCACAAAACGTTTCCATGTAATACTTCCTTTAAGCAACCTGTTAGGTTTAGCAGAGGATTATAGAAAACCGATTTTAAACTGCAAGCATGAGCTAATACTTCTCAGATCGTCGAGTGACGCACGTGCGTTGCAATCTGCAACCGAAAATGATCTTTCTAAGGTCAAGTTATTTAAAGTTTATCTAAAAATTCCAGTTTTATTATTATCGGACGAAGAACAAATTAAAAGATTAAAACTAATGCAGAAAAATATTCCCATTCAGGTTGGTTTTCGATCATGGGATGTTCATGTCTTGCCATCTCTTCCTAGAACAACTAAATATAGTTGGACTGTAATGACAACTTCTGAAACGCAAAAACCACGTCAATTTTTATTAGGTTTTCAAACTAAAAGAAATGTACTAAATACGTGCTCTTCCTATTTTGACCATTGTAACATTAAATCTATAAGAGTTTTTTTTAAATTCAATTTTTTATCCCTATGAAATGCCAACTTCTGAAATTGCTATAAATGACTACAGCGAATTGTATTACATGTTTGTTAAATTTCGTAATGTATATTATCAGATCGATGATTTTCGTTCAGAGACTCTAGTTTCGCGAGATGAATTTAATTCTCATTGTTCGATTATTGTAATTAATTGCCTTGAGCAAGTGGAGGCAGTGAAGACATCTTCAGTTGACGTGCGAATTGAAATCGAGACAAGTGAGAATATACCTGAAGATACAACTCTTTATTGTGTTCTTATTCATGATCGTCAAATATCTTACAGACCATTAACTAATGAAGTAATTATCTAAACCAATATTTGCTAAGTTAGGCCTATAAGCAATCAAGTAAAGAAGTATTCTCACTTTAGTTGCAATCATGGAATTGACAACAACAAACTCTCCTTCTACTGATGCTGACATGTGGAATAAGAAGCAGCCAATAGTTGCAGACATTCGCAAGCTACCAAACGGCAGTTTGGAACTTGCTTACTGTATGTTAAATAACAGCAATTTACCTTCATTCAGTCCTGTGTTAACATGGGTCGCAGCGTATTGTGAAAAAACTCTTTCTTCTTTTTTTGACTCTATTAAAAATAAATATGAATATTTAGTTGTGTATAATTTGCCACAAGAATTTTCTTTGTTTGCACTAAAAACACTTTCCCCTGGGTCATTAATCGATCTTAATACGATTGATGGAATGTCAGATCTAATGTTGAAGCATAGCCAACGATTACCTACAGATTGTCCAAAACATTTACCATCTCTTGCATTGGGAAGCAATAGTTGTGCTAAATTTAATGTCAATGCTGTTCAACATTGGTTAAATTCTTCTGATGGCATCATGAAAATCGTGTGTTCGATAATAAACAAGTTTCGAAACAATGGACTTCAAGGTTTTAATAAGTTTGATTGGAACTACTTTCCTATAAACATACTGACTATATATGAGCCACAACGAATTCGTCTGGAGTGGGAACATCTACCAGATCATCTAAAAAGAAAATTTCAACTGTTTCATCTTCGCTGCAAATGTGATAACTGTAACCGCTATCTATAAAAGGTAATTCATTAAATCTACTAGTGTTCTTGACACCTATACATATTTTGTTTTGTTTGCTTTTTTAACACAGTGTATACTTTTTGTCTACAGAAAATAAACATCTGGACAACTAAAAGAACAAGATCATCTCAACACACACTCATCAGGACAACTAAAAGAATGAGATTACTTCAACACTCATACAAGAGAAATAAAATTGTATTAATTGTAATTCTAAATGAATAGAGAAGAAAAGGTCTTTGTACCACTTCATATTAAAGTTTCTTTAATGATCAACCACCTCCTCACTCCACATGTATATAAAATAATATTTGTCAGGTGAGGGATTCGAACCCTCGCTTTCAATTTCTGAAAATTAGATCTTAAGTCTAACGCCTTAGACCGCTCGGCCAACCCAACACACGCAAATCTTGCATATTAGCCAGCGTGTTTTGTTGATTCATATCAGTTCACATTTAGCTTCGTGCGGGGAACATCTTTTTTTTGTGAAGTAAAGCATCATCATGAAGTATTTTAATTGTGCAAAGTATTCCAAGAAACAGTTAATGCAAATGATATTGGGTCAAAAAGGAATGAATTTAAAATCTGAAAGAGATCGGCTAAAAACATTTAAGAACTGGTCTTCAAACAGTTTTACGAACACTGCATGGTTAGCAGCTGCGGGATTTTACTATCATGGATATAAGGATATGGTCAGGTGTGCTTTCTGTAATCTGCAACTTAGTTATTGGGAAGAAGATGATGATCCGTTTGAAGAGCATAAGAAATGGGCTTTTTCTTGCCCTTACGTAAACAATATTTCTCCTAGCATAGAATTAAAATCTGAATATGAAAGACTTAAAACTTTTCTAAATTGGCCTCTTCCCTCTCCAAACGAATTTTGTTTAGCATCAGCAGGATTTTATTATACCGGTCATGGTGATAAGGTGAAATGTATATTCTGTAAGATTGAAATTGAATATTGGAGAGAAAACGATATTCCTTTAAGTGATCATAAAAAATGGGCACCATATTGTCCATATTTAAGAGGGTTTTACGTTGGCAACGTTGATTTAAATCCTGAAAATCCTACTATTATTCCATATAATACAAGTTATGATGATACGTGTGGAAACAATATATGTTGATGTGATGTGATTTTTTGTGCAGTGTGCATTCTCAGACGTAAACGTAGACATGCTGAAGTTTGTTAAGCAGTCAAACACTCTACCAGTAATTTCATTTACTAATGGTGAAAATGAGAGTAAAAGTGAAAAAAGAAAGCATAGTGTTTTACTAACGAACACTATTCGATGTATCATTTGCGGTCCAACGAACTGTGGCAAAACAAACGTAATGCTAAATTTATTATGCCACAAAAATGGAGTTCGTTTTGAAAACGTTTATATTTATTCTAAATCACTTGCTCAAAGTAAGTATGTTGAATTAAAAAAGTTTTTGGACTCTATAAAAGAAATAAAAAGTGATTTTTTTCCGATAATGACGAAGTTATGCCTCCAGAAATGGCTAGAAAGAACTCTATATTTGTTTTTGATGATGTAGCCAGCAATAAACAACAACACATGAAAGATTATTTCAGTAGAGGTCGTCATCACGAAGTTGACGTATTTTATCTTCGTCAAACATATTCTTGTATACCTAAACATCTAATTAGAGATAACGCTAATTTTTTAATTCTTTTTAAACAAGACGGAACAAACTTGCGTCATGTATATAACGATCATGTAAATACAGATATGAGCTATGATCAGTTCTTCGATATTTGTTCTTATTGTTGGCAAAACTCTAAGTTTGGATTTTTGGTTATCGATAAAGATAGCGATTTACAAAATGGTCGATATCGCAATGGATTTGATGTTTATTTTCAGTTATAAATAATAGTTCAAAAGAGATAAATGCTCATTCGCGTTATACACTTTGTGAGGTTAACAACATAACTATGGCATCGTTTAACAAAATCAATAACGTGTCTATCAGACCACCAACTTCACGCCATGATATTGCAACTAAATCGTATGTTGATGATAAGCTACTGCAATATGGAAATCAAGTAACAACAACAACAAGCGACGGGCATCTAAGTATTAACGGCAAACGGTTAAAAGATGTTGGAACGCCCATACATGTTGAAGATGCTTGCAACAAAGGTTATGTATTGAAGTTACTGAATGAGCTAAATAAAATTGAGTCTAAAGAAGACATACAACAAAACATTAACGACCTTAAATGTTTAATTTTTTCAATTTGTAAAATAGAGAAACAACAACTTGACTTTGAAAACAAACGTCTCGCAGGCTTAGCTTTACCATCATCTGCAAATGATGCAGTAAACCTTATTGAAATGCAGCAACATACATCGAATATAAAAAAAATATCTGGAAAACCGAATAACCGAAGTGTTACAACGAGTAGAATTCATTCATGGTTTAGTGAGTGAATTATCAGAAGATCACTTTCCGTTTGATGATGATAGTCTCGACTTGGGTAACAAAAGAAAAAGAAATGTTAAAGATCCAATTCAAAATCAAGATGCGATATCGTATTCTTTTCTTAAAACTCATGTAACAAAAGAACTCGACGAAATTAAAAAATCTCTTTTGAATATAAACAAAGATGATGAAACTGTAGATATGTTAAATAGAAGAATAACAAACATATCTCAACCAATCGATTCGTTAGATGCAATAAACAAATATTATTTAGAAAACTTTGCTGCTTCTCGAAAAGATCTAGAAGACTTAATCACTAAATTTAATAAACAAAACTTCTTAAACGTAGACGATGGTGGGACTTTAAATATGATGAGTAGACGAATTACTCACGTAAACAATCCCATATACGATAACGATGTTGCAAATAAGACGTTTGTTGAACAATATGCCGCTTCACGAGATGAATTTGAAAAAATGAAACAGACTATAAACAATCTACAACATCAAAAACAAACAAATGTTGAGTTTCCTGTTAACGACCAAGATGTGACAAATAAACGGTTCGTAGAACACTATGCTGCTTCACGAACTGAAGTTAATCAACTAAAAGAAATTTTAAGCAATTTACAAACTCGTATTGAGGGTGTTGCTAACAATCTAATTATTGTTAAAAAAGAAGAACTTGAAAGTTACGCTGCTGCATCCAAAGAGGAATATAACAAGTTAAAAACTGAACTAGAAAATATTGAGCAATTGGTTAACAAAGAACCACTCGAAAGTTTTACCGCATCAAAGGAAGAATATGGTATATTACAAGATGAAGTAAAGAAAAAGAACTTATCGAAATTTATTCTGAAATTCTCCAACACACCATCAATCCATTCACCGGTATACACGCTTCATAATCATAATATACAATACCAACTTCCCTATAAAGGTATATTAAAACCAATTTTTGTTTCACCAAGATCTCCAATTGTGTATGCAATTTTAAATATACGTCAAGAGATTGAACTGGATGGCAGTGACATTGTAGTTGAAGAACAAGATGAAATACAGTTTCGACTTAGAGACTCCGAGAAACATAAAACCAATGATCTTCCTCTTCAAATTGATTTTGAATATACTATAAATAAATAAAACAACTACAATTTTAGTTTAGTCATGGAGAAGAGCTTGAAGATTAAAGCTGAAAGTCGAGTAAAGGATAAACATTCTCGCTTAAAAAAGATGTTAAGGACAAGTATCTTTCACTTCAAAATGATGTTAGACGTCAAGAATTAGATATAGAGACTAAGTTTAAACCAGTAACAAATTCATTAAATCAGCTTGTAGCTATTGCTAATACAACGTCAACTAAGAAAAAAGAAAATCAAAAAAGAAAAAAAAATGATGATTCTGAATCAACTGCTACTTCAGACGAAGAAGATGGAGATAGCATCAAAATAATTACACTACTTAACCGCTACTTTGATCCGTTCATTAAACAAAACGTGGATAGAACATTTGGTATAACGATAAGAAATGATAAACAATACTTGGGACGTGAACGAGTTTTCTTTGATAAAAAGTGGATAAAAGTTGGTGGTGAAAAATTTCCTATAACAGACGGTCTACTCGAATTGATTCAAAGGAAAGTACCAGATCACTCTCTAATCGATAGGAGTGATTTAAGTTCTTATTTGAAATTATTAAATGTTTCAAACGTGCACAAAAGAAATTATGCAAGCAATGCAGCTCCGAGAGGAACACAATCTCATAAGTATAAAAATATAATCGAACCCCTTCTTACTGAAGACATAGATAGAATTATAAAAACAACAGATGAGAATGAAGAAGCAAATACCACGATGCATACTGGATATGGCCAAAAGAAACACATCGAACCACAAGCCATTTGGAAATTCGAAGGAGGAAACAATATTGAATTTGTCCATTGGAATGAACCAAATAAATTAGTATCAAGACTTAAAAAATTAATTGCATCGAAAGCTGCAGGTCACACAGGACTTGACAGCGAAATCTTTGCAATTGAAGAAGAACTAAGAAATGCAGGATATATTGAATAAAAATTCATACATTTGTAAAACAATGCACAGTATGTTATAAATCTTTGTTTAGAAATTAACTATGAACGAAATCAGACGAGAAATTGCAAAAGAACTTCATGCACCTCTTAGAAAAAAGTTTAAAAGACGACATGTTATTAGCAAAGGAATCGATGACCTCCATGAAGCTGATCTTGTGGACATGTCAAAACTTGCAAAATGGAATAATGGATTTAAATATTTATTAACCATTATTGACGTTTACTCAAAATATGCATGGGCAATTCCTCTTAAAACCAAAAAAGGAAGTGAGATTGTAAAAAGTTTAAAATTTGTTTATTCTCAAAGTAAAAGATTGCCCAATTATTTTCACACTGATCGAGGAACGGAATTTTACAACCGTGAATTCAAAACATGGTCTCAGAAACAAAATCTAAAGCATTATTCCACTGGTAGCTCCATAAAAGCGAGTGTAGTAGAAAGATTTAATCGAACTCTTAAGGAATCGATGTGGAAAGAGTTCACAACACGTGGTTCATACCGATGGGTACATATTTTGCCCGAGTTATTAGTAAAGTATAATCACAAAATACATCTCAGCATTGGCATGAAACCTATTGATGTAAAAAGAAACAATCCACCCCGCTTGCCAACACAATATAATGAAACTTTAAGAAAACCAAAATATAAAATCGGTGGCATTGTAAGAATATCAAAAATCAAGAAACACTTCACAAAAGAATACGAAGCTAATTGGACTACGGAATTATTTACAATTTATAAAGTTCAAAATACTAATCCACGAACATATCTTTTAAAAGATAATAAAAATTTGCAGATATTTGGGGCGTTTTATGAAGCAGAGTTACAACGAACCAAACATCCTAATATTTACTTAGTTGACAAAGTACTACGTAGAAAAGGAACCCAAGCCTTCGTATCTTGGCTAGGATTAGATTCAACTCACAACTCTTGGATTTCGAACAAAAACATATTCTAATTAAACAATGTAAGTTTTTTTATTCATCGCAAAAAAATATTATTATTATTATTATTATTATTAATATTATTATTATTATTAATGTGTCTCTATATATTTTCAGCTCACGAAAACCAACACACTCAAGAAAGAAAAGAATGATTGTACTTACCTTCCACACAAGATAACCAGGATATTCAACTCTGCAGACAGCATCTTCAATTTTCAGCATCTTGGCGGAAAAAAAGAA
Source organism: Meconema thalassinum (assembly GCA_946902985.2). Lineage (NCBI taxonomy): Eukaryota > Metazoa > Arthropoda > Insecta > Orthoptera > Tettigoniidae > Meconema > Meconema thalassinum. Next base: position 88,896,221 of record OX336388.2, read on the forward strand.
CTACTTACCACTTTAAGAACGAAGATCATACCATTTTGTTTTCACTATTTCGTATTATATAATTAATGTAAACCACAATGATTAAAATAAATATATTTTAAAAAATATATACATCTCTCATTTTAAATTAAAAAAAAACACTGACCCTGTCCATTTAATTAATGATTTGACAATCATCATCATCATCATCAACTTCTTTTTCTTCTGCTTCTTCTGTTTCTCCAACACGCTCCTCATCCTCTTCTTCGCGTTCTTCTGCTAGAGGAGGCGGAGGACTCATTAAATCCTCCAACCTCAGTCCATGAAGAGGAGTCATACTTATAATATCCTCACCCCTCACTCTGAATGCTCGAAGTCTATTAATCAAAACATTAATAATTTCAATATTTAGTCCATTTAATATTAATTCAGCACTATATCGTTGGTCTGACACTATTTCCTTTACATGAAACTCGAAAATTTCTCTTTCTCGATCACTTAAAGTGTTTATGATTATCCTTTCTTCTACTTTTACAGCCGAAATAAGGTAATTTAAGTTCAGCACCCTCGCTCGCTCTCCTATTAATTTTACCTCTCCTATGCGGCACAACTTCTCAATAACACATTCAAATACGTTCATGATGAGAGCAACTATGGCTCCCAAACTATCTCTGCCCATATATACTATGAAGTTAAATAAACAAAAAGCTCATTAAACATATCACATGAATGAGGCTCTGTGAACGGACATCCAAACTTGTTCTCTCATTAAAATAATATCCGAGTTCAATATTGATGGTTAAGAATTTAAAACAAACAAGCCAATATTCATTTCATGCCGTCAATGATATATATTTGTCTTATAAAACAGTCTATGCAGAAAGAGACCGCAGAGCATGCAAGCCCGCAAAAAATGAGCTGCACATCCTATATGGGGCAGTAAGCGGGACCTCCCACGTTCAGCAGCCAAAGAACGATAACAGCCGCGGGGGCAAAAGGTTATCCGATTCAAGCGGTCAAGGGTCAATCTCTTCTTAGTGCAAACACATGCAGACCAATTAGCAAACGCATGTGAATAACCAACTGGCTCTCCATGGGCGCGCCCAGACAGTCTCATTCAAATGTTAGTACACCTAAAACATTTCCGCTAACAAAGACGCTATTTGAACATTTTCATTTCAATTTTGTCCTATACACCTGAGAGTTGGTTTACTGGTAGAGGAAATAGAGAGCTTTCATTTATGTCAATCAAACTTTTTTATAGATTTCCTAAATTTGGAAAATATAGCCTATTTTCAAAATTCTATTTATTTTGTCCTAGAGAGTTGAAATTTGGTGTGGGGCTAGAGCAAGTCAAGGCCATTCATTTATGCCAAACACACTTTTTTTGTCGCGAACACTGCAGACATATCACGTGATCGCTCGCATGATGATGCAATATGTCCTCGTGATTACGCAATATTCAAAACATACATTTCCTATACTACTACTATCAACATACAAAATTTCAGTTTGATTGCTGTAATAGATTCGTAGATATTGAGAACCGACTAAATATTTCGGATGGTCGCCATGTTGGATTTTATGTAAGTAGGTCCTAGAGTAATGTACTGTTACATGCAGATTATTGTGTACGTGTAGCATTCAAACTTCAATCGCATGATTAGGACACAAGAAGTACCTAACAAGGAGATTTTAAAAATTCGCACAGCTGCCATCTTGTGGTTATGGAAACAATTGAAATAAATTTGATGCCAGTGGATTAACATTCCTATAAGGATTTACTGTACCAAGTTTCACTGCACTCGGATAGTTAAATTGCGAGAAACGTCAATGTGAATATTTATACTTCGCGTCGCCGCCATGTTGGATTTGTGATCACCAGGTTATTTAAAGTCCTATAGGTGACTTAAGTTCATAGCCCCTATGAACGTAAAAAATTCAGTTTGATTGCTATAATAGATTCGTAGATCTTCAAATCCGTCTAAATATTTCGGATGGTCGCCATGTTGGATTGCTAAATGTATAGGCCAGATTCATGTAACATTAAAGGAAAATTATTGCGTAGGTTCATTATTCAAACTTTCACATTGATCGCATGATTACGAAACAAGAAATAAAAACTTAATTTTAAAATTCGCACAGCCGCCATCTAGAGGTTATGTAAACAATTGAACAAAATTAGATACCAGTGCATTACAATGTGTATAAACATTTCCTGTACCAGATTTTATTGCGTTTGGAACATTAAATCGCGAGAAAGGTCTATTTAAAATTTTCAAATTCGATTGGCCGCCATGTTCGTTTTATAGTTAACCGGTTTTTGAAAGTCTTATAGATGAACTTCCAGTAGTGCCCTGTATCTCCGTATAAAATTTCAGGATAATACCGCTAATAGTTTCAGAGATAATGCCGGTGAAATATTTCGCACATCCGCCATCTTGTGGTTATGTAAACAATTGAGCAAAGTTCAATGTCGGTGCATTACAATGCGTATAAACAGATACTGTACCATGTTTTATTGCGTTTGGTTGGTTAAATCGCGAGAAACATCTATTTAAAAGTCGCAAATCCGCGTGGCCGCCATGTTGGTTTTGTAGTTACAAGTATTTCAAAAGTCACATAGGTAAACTTCTAGTAGTTTCCTTTATCACCATCAAAAATTATAGGGTGATATCGGGAATAGTTTCGGAGATACTGAATGCGGGTGAAATATTTCCCACAGCCGCCATGTTGGATTGGTGAGCCGTAACAAAATTTTAAGGGCACGTTCGGGGTCGCCCGGAATAGTGCTATGAAATTGCCGAGTTTCATTGAAATCGCTCCAGCCGTTTAGATTTTATTAGGGGGGGGGGCACACACACACTCCTCACACACACACACGCACGCACACCCACACGGACAAAAGGTGATCTCATAAACCTTTTTTTTTTCAAAATTGAAAATAGGCTAAAAAGAAAAATGTAGTTACTTTTGGACTTGGTCCACTTTTGCACTGAACCACTCATGTTTAACACACGAGAGACAAACTGAGGAACCTACCAACCAACCAACCAAACACAACTTGATTTCTGTAAAGGTTAATAACATAATTATTCGGGTGGAAGTCGATAAACACAGGAGTGAGACTAGGTTGCGGTCTTTCCCCTCTCCTGTTCATATTTTATATGAATGCTCTTATACGAGAATTTAGAGAAACAAAACATAGCTCCATCCGCATTAACAGAAATCTACAGCTGGACGCAATATTATTTGCAGACGACTTACAAGGGGAGGATATGATTCATGGGTCACCGATTCGAACCGTCTTTAATACACGTGTAGGACATGGCCAGGCGTATATCAGATGCATGTAGTAAGGTGCGCTTCTCAGTCGTTTCCGAGAAATTAATTAATTGCAATAAATGCTGTGCGGCGTCTACTGTATGCGCGTTGTACGCTAGCAAGTGTCTAATGAGCACGTGGTGCAGGGGTAAGAGCTGCTGGTTCGTAAGCGCGGGATCGATGGATCGAATCCCACTGGCGAGCCATTGTGTTGTGTGTTTTTTTAACATTGGCAATTCGTACAACTGTAGGTGTCGTGAATACTGTTTATTTTGCAGTCAATTGTAATAACGTGTTATGTGAGCCGGAAAAGAGATTCTGAAATCATCGTAGCCGGGTCAATGTTTGTGACATTACATAATGTATAGTATTGGCAATGCAAATACATTGGTATTATACACGGTCAAGTGTATTCTAGTATATGTATACATTTATACATTGGAGGCCCAGTCTGTTCCGTTCATTGCATGTCTTGTCAACCATCAGACCACCCCATACTCCCAAGCAGTGACTCGTGCTATAGGCAGTGGTTGGAAATAGACAATGGTTAAACAAACAACAAGACACACACTGCGAAGGCTCACCGGTGGGATTCGATCCAGTGATCCCGCGCTTACGAAGCAGGACTCTTATCCCTGCACCACGCGCTCGTTGGGTTATTACTAGCGTACAAGAACGCACCTGGACGCCGCACTCTATTAATTAATTTCTCGAAAACGGCTGAGAAGCGCACCTTACTACTTGCACCTGATATACGCCTGGCTATGTCCTACACGTCTACTAAAGATGGTTCGAATCGGTGACCCATGCATCGTATCCCCCCTTGTTAGTGCTGGTTGCCACCTCAGAAGATGTTCTACAGCGTTCAATGTATAACCTGAAACTAGTTTCAGAAAAATACTCAGTGGAAATATATCTAGAGAAAACTAAGATAATGGCATTGTGTGGCACGGAACCAGTAAGAAGCAAGATCTGTTGGATAATAACATTTTGGAAAGAGTAAACGATTTTAAATACCTTGGTTACAGACTGTCTTTCCTTGAAGAAATAGTCATACCCTAGAAAATCTTTCAATTTAACAGATGTTTAGGAATCATCAATAAAGGTTTTAGACCATCATTCGTTCAGAAACACATCCGAACACGAATCAACAAAACATTAGCAAGACCAGTACTTTGCTATGGTAGTGAAGCGTGGACCGTGAGGAAATGCGATGAGAGACGAATATTTACCGCCGAAATGAAATATATGAGACGAACAGCAGGAGTCATTAAATGGGATCACAAACGAAACACACAAGTGTAGAATGGTCTTAACAGCAGACCTATATTGGAATACATCCATGAATAACAAAGAAATTGGCTAGGACACCTCAACAGGATGGACAAAAGCAGGATCCCTAAAGCAGTCATCAACTACTGCCCCGGTGGGAAGAGATCTCTAGGTCGCCCCAGGAAAAGATGGCGTGAAAATTCAAATCTTTTGTGTAGACCGTAACAGTTCTTCTAGGATTAACACATGAAAGTAGGATGATGATGCCCTTTTTAAAGTACTATATTGTTTTCTTTATCAATAGCTATAATAATATATTAGGTAGGTTATTTATTTAATCTAATGAAGCAGCTGGAATCAGTGCTGGGTAATTACGGGTGTATACTGTGCCCGCTGGCCGAAGGTTTCGGGGAGCCACTGGTTTCAAATGACCCCTCCGAGACCCTCTTCCAGATAACACACAAGTATGGGGGACGATACATTCATAGACTGGTGTAGCACAAAAGTCTGCACTCGGGGGTGTCGGGAATTAGTGAGGTTCAATCTTTAACCAGCTCAGAGGAATGCATCGATAACAAAACTAAACAAGAAAGAGAGGTCAGTCTTAGGTTAAAATCACATTTAAATTTTATTCAGAATAGATCCCTAGCCTAGCATGAGAGTTGCAAACGGCTAGTCCGATACTATTCTGCCCTGAAAGAAATATAAAAAAAAGTCCTAAAAAAGATCTAAATTGCTCTCATGGTCCTAATACAAAATGCGACAAATTGAACAATTAAGAGAATGGCACGTAAGATCGGCCCTAAGCAATTACATCGAAATAACTTACGGGTGGATCAAACATCAAAAGAATTTACAGCAAAGCAAGACATTTACTTGTTTACAAATACTAGAACATTTACATTTAGTAGCAAGGGGAAAATGTGTCCTATGCTATGATGGTGCCAACTCTAACATTTATCTTTAGAGTTAAGTGTTTAGCTTGTCCTAAATATCATTAATTAATAAACGAGATGCGTTTATTACTAAGAAAAACAAGCTATGTGCACAATGTTGCTGAATAAAAATCTATGCTAATACAACACAAATGCATACAATAATTCAGCACTCCTATGGTTGTGCAATTGGCACTGCCTACGTACTCGATTTGTTACTGTTTGTAACAAACGGTCATAGTGTCAAATTATTGAGAAAATAGAAATATAGGAAAGCCTGCAAATTTGATAGTAATTAAACAATTCCATCGACTCATATTGCTACTAATCTGATGTGTGTGCTTCAGTTATAACATCACCAATTAGTGGTCGACTAATCATGTGAAAATGTATCAAAATGTATCTACAATAGCTTAACAGTATCTAAGTGTTAACGTTTGCTCCAGAAAAATAGTTTATTTTTAATGTTTATAAATTTTATTTAGGTTCAGGGGGACTTATATGATTTGTTAGTTTTCAAAACCCTATTTTTGATTATTAAATAGTTTCACACAATTATTTATCCCTGCCAGTATTGTTGTTCAGTTTATGGACCGTTAAAAGCGTTCAGTGTATTCAGGTAACGTTTGTAACCAACTTAAGCAAATAACTCAATAGTTCAATAGTTTACGAGACACCCTGTGCCTTCACCAATATTTCATCACACTTATTAGACATCCTATGTCTTCACCAATTACTTTACTCTTATTTCGGATTCATTGATCCAGGCGTCTTCGGTTTTTGGTGCGACTTTAGTCAGTTCATTACCACCGATATAATCACAATAACAATGTCGGAGGTAGCCTATTCATCCACCGTCACGACTCATATAAATACTCTTAATTTACAAAAGTGTGGAATCCTAATTGATACACGTTTGAATTGCTGGTAATAAAAACACATCCTGACAATGCTTTAAATAAACATAAAGGTTCCTGGTACAAGCTAACTATGTGTGTGCGTTTATAATATTGCCTCTTCCCTGAATAAATCTAACCTGCGTTCATTTGGTTATAAAATACAATTTCATTAATTGTCTGTGTGGCTTCTTTTAAAGAAATAAACCTGTTTTCAAATATTGATCTGGCCAATAAATGTGAGTAACGGAACTCTGTATTCCACTTGTAATAATGTCTAGAATCTCACAGCCTTCTAAAACAAAACATTAATCCACTGCCTAGAATCGAGTGTGCTGTGTAGTGAACTTGGCTCGTAACCTTGGCCTCGATTTAACATTGTCCAACTAGTTTATTTGTCATCAGCCTGGCAAAAATAAAAGTTGATAATACTTGCTTTTAAATGATACGAATGAGCATTGGAAATCCAGCCTTCCTGGCGTCTATAAATGTTTAATAAAACTATTAATTTCCACACGCGTCTTATAATTAGCTACCTGCATTGTGCACTAAATAAATGAAACCAAAATAAACTAAGTCTACTGTTTTCTACTCTTACAATACGCTGTAAATATTTGATCTGACTTACAGATTCAGCGTCACTTGGTTCGAGTCCCGCCATGTGAAGTTGTATGCGGTCTCGTGTATGGCTTTAGGTTACCATTTCATTGTGTCTGGACATCCTCCGTCGCCAATTCCCCACGCATGATTTAGCAATCACATGCCATCGCGCGGTTGGAGTTGTATCTGAATATTTGCTGGTTAATCATTATTGCGATGTTAACGTTGGTAAAAATGTAGCACATAATAAATTAAACTGTCGCGCACTGCAGCTAATATGCGGTAAATAATTGGCCATTTCACTTCGCCACTGGCTCTAGTTTCTGTCGCTTGTGCGACACTCACTCGTGACTTGCACTGATATTTTCAAAAGAAAATATTAACAAAAAATAAATCAAAATCACTGCCCATCCGGCAAATAAAAATTGTACTTGTAGGTTTTGTACAGTTATAAAGTTAATTAAATCCACAGTTTATGGAACACTGAAACATGTGTGTGTGCGTGATAATGAGACCATGCGGTCGCAAAGTTTTCTTCACACAAGTCCTTCATTTCACCTCGGATAATGATAAAAATATTTTACAGTTTTCGTAGTGGTAAATGTCTTCATTCGTTCAATTATTACACAATTCCATGATGGCTATCCATAAGAAAGTTATTCGTAGGTTTTTCCTGCCACATGGTTTCCTTTCACTTGTGCTCCATCATGCACATGTTGTCTCTTCCACAGACGAATAGAAACTGGTGGTACCAAATATGGCGTGCTCTCAGTACATGAGCTGACCGCGTAAATTGATAGTTTCTTCGATTTACGAAGTATGCTGTACTTCAAATATGCAGAATTACTTGGTTATAATTATAGTAGATTTTTGGAATGTGAAAAATAAGTAAAAATATAATCATAAACGATATTGCTTCATCTTCTTCCCGCCGCTCGCAGGGTATGTTCACTTACATTCAGCATAAGTTTTAGTCTCTGTTGCCTGAGCAAACATGCGTCAACAGGCGCATACATCTCCACGTCAAGTAAATAAAAACTGTGGAAGACAATTTTTATTTCAGCCAATTACCAATCCTTGGTTTGACTTCATGCACGATCCATTCTGTCAGTGATCCTGTGATATTCTTCATCACTCAAGCGATTGTCTTCGCCTGCTGGTTCAATCTCAATGTTGTGAACATCAGCTGTCGTAACTTTCCTGTTATTCTCACGACATTTGTTATTTCCAACTCCTCTTCTGTCTGGTTCTTCGTCTTCTGCGTTTCTTCTTCTCCGTTCCTGGATGTATTGTCGACTTTCATTAGCCTTACATTTCCAATCATTATCGTATTGGAAATGAGAATCATTTTCTCTTCGGTAACCGCCACTGTGTCTGTAATCTCTTCTGGGATTATCAGTGTATCGGTTATTTCGATCCTCACGATGACGTGGCTGTCCTCTATAACCACGGTTGAAATTAGCGTTGTTATTGTTGTTACTACGACGATTGTTGTTGTAATTGTTGGCCCTATTTTGATATCTGTTCTGGTAATTCTTGTTGATTGTGTCAAATCGACGATTCCTTGCATAAGGTGTATTTTCTTTACGGTAATCACGGAAATCTCTCCTTCTATCTGGTCCCTCGTGATTTTGACGATTATTTGTTCGACGATTTTCTGTAGTTCGTACAGTCTGACTGGTTCTGTCCACTAAAGTTACATTTACCTCATGTGTGCTCCTGTGTTTAGGTGTAGGTGCAAATTGTTCGTGACTGCTATCCAGTTTTCTAAGAACTTCGACACATTTCATAAATGTATTTGCATCTGACGCTATGAGTAACCATTGTACTTCCAATGTCTTCTAATGGTTTGGACAAGTTCTAATTTGGATAAAGGGGGTTCCAAACATTGCAATTTCGAAAGCTGACTTGCGAAGTAGGTAGCGTACTTAGTTGTTTGAGTACTAGCGTACCTCTTATTGTACATTTCCGCCCTTATATTTTGCTGACGTTCCAAAGACCAGTAAGTCTTAAGGAATGCTACATTAAATTCCTGATAATTGTGAAATGAGTATCTGAATGCCTCGAACCAGGTTAACGGGCTGTTCTCTAGGTATTTTTCGACAGTCCGTAACTCCCTGTCTGGTGTTACCATAGTTTCTCTCATGTACGACTCCAAGTCTCTCAGAAAATCTACCGGTGTAACGGAATTGGAATGATTGAATTTTGCCGGTCGATCTTCATGGCTTCTCAAATACACAATATTTGAGTGCTGAGTTTGACCATAGTTCGGCGTGACATTAAAGTTAGGTGTCAGCCCATAATTCGGCGTTATGTTGGCATTCGGTGTCACAAATTGTGATGTTGTGCTAAATGGATTATAACCTTGGTTTTCCATCGGAATATTCGGTTTCGGTACGTTAGTCGCAGTGTTTGTAGATGGTACACCCTCTCTATTAGGTTTTAATAGACGATTGATGCGTTCATCCATCTCGGCGTATTCTAACACTTTCTCAGGTTGCTTATTAATTATAGCGTTCACATGTGATTCTATCTGCTCAAATCTTCCTTCAATGCGATTATCGAATTCTTTCTGTTTCCCATCCTGTTCCTCGAGATAAGCATCTAATGTTTTTGCTACGTATTGGTTGGATCTGTGATTGTTCTCACGAATTTCCTCTCGAATCGCTTCAATGTCTGTAGTTAAGTCCTGTTTTATTTTGATGACTTCAGCCTCCACCTTCTCTACTTTGCTTGCTACACGTTTGGTATTCATGTGTACGGCAAATGCTATGCCTCTAGTTAATTTTAATCCAGAGTTAACTATAGCCACATCAGCTTTTAACACACCCACGTACGTGTTAACTTCTTCCATACGATGTTCCACGGAGTTAATCCTAGTACTAACGATTTCTTTTGCATTAGCGACTTCACTCCTGACTGATTCGATGTTATCGTTCATCTCCGTCTGAACGTCTTTGAGTTTTTGATTTATCTCAGATCTATTTGTGCGTATCTCCTGTTTTATTCCCTCTAAGTGTGCGTGATATTCCGTGCGATAAGTTTCCATTTCTGCACGCAAATCATCACTAACCTTATTAATTGTGACAGTAATTTCGGCTTTAACATTGGCAATGTCCTCTTGCACTTCAACTACATTCTGTGCCATATCTGCCCTAATGTTATTGTTTAACAGTGCCATGTCAGCTCTAATATTGGTGTTTAACAGTGTCATATCAGCTCTAATATTTGTAGTAATGTTGTTACTATTTTGTAACAGAGTAGCTGTAGCATTGTTACTGTTCTCATTCATGTCTGCCCTCAAAGTTTCGTTATTTTGTGTGATCTCAGCCCTTACATTGTCACTGTTTTGTGTCACATCGGCTTTGACAGTGTTTATGTTTTCAGTAACATTAATAATATCTGCCCTTAAATTTTTATTATTCTGAGCCATATCTGTCCTAACAGTGTTTATGTTTTCAGTGACATTGTTTATATCGGTCCTGAGATCATTATTGTTTCGTGTCAAATTGTCCATCGACACCTGCAGATTATGCAGTAGGGCAGGCAACTTTGCCAACAACTCGGCTGTCTCTTGCGCAGACATAATATCTTCAATTGGAGAAATACGGGGAACTAACAACTTCATATGCCTTAACAATGATTTGAGTTGGAAAACAGTAGAAAATCCATTCCTTCATAAATTTATTCGATGATAACAGCTGAACCTCTGGTAAAATTTAAATGACATCAAGGCAACAACAAACTTAGATTTACTCAAGACTAGGATAACTGCAAATCAAATCCTCAACTTATTATCATTAATAAATGTTACCTAGCCTCATGGTCTTAATTCTGGAATAAGAATGCCATGTAGCCTTCCAAAACACTAGTACGAAATCTCCATTCGTTACTAATCTGTTGGATTTGCTAACAAAATAAAATCCTCACAAACAAACGAATCATGGAGATCGAACACAAGTTTCGATGCAACCACGTTCGGCGCGAACGTACTATATGTGCCCGCTGGCCGAAGGTTTCGGGGAGCCACCGGTTTCAAATGACCCTTCCGAGACCTTCTTCCAGTTAACACACAAGTATGGGGGACGATACATTCATAGGCTGGTGTAGCACAAAAGTCTGCACTAGGGGGTGTCGGGAATTAGTGAGGTTCGATCTTAAACCAGCTCAGAGGAATGCATCGATAACAAAACTAAACAAGAAAGAGAGGTCAGTCTTAGGTTAAAATCACAAATAAATTTTATTCAGTATAAATCCCTAGCCTATCTTGAGAGTTGCAAACGGCTACTCCGATACTATTCTGCCCTGAAAAAAATATAAAAAAGTCCTAAACAAGATCTAAATTGCTCTCATGGTCCTAATACAAAATTCGACAAAATGAACAAGCTAAGAGAATGGCACGTAAGATCGGCCCTAAGCAATTACATCGAAATAACTTACGGGTGGATCAAACATCAAAAGAATTTACAGCAAAGCAAGACATTTACTTGTTTACTAATACAGTGTAATCCCTCAAATCCGAACTAATTGGGGCTGAAGCCTGTTCGGATTTCAATTTGTTCGGATTAGCCGAAAGATATCCATAACATAATGACCAGCCCTCGTTACGGTATAGGACTGTAGCCTACATTGAGCGAGGCAGGCTGGTTTGGCACAAACAGAGAACATGAAATAGTGAGCCTGGTCTTAAGTCAACATGACGGCAATGTAGCTAATGACAGTGAGGAAGAAGAAACTTCGGCAGACAATGTGTCTTATACTGAAGCTGCATCTGCTGTTGACAACACGCAGCAGCCACGCCAAACGATGTCATCTTAGTGCGACGCTGGTGCGCAATTGCTTCCGCGGGAAGGTTTTCGACACTTCTACAATATTGAAGAAAACTGATTTCAAGTGAAAGATTAAGTGATATTTTGTTTGTTTTTATTGCTAATTCATTGTTTTAGCAAAGTGATTACCAACGGAATAATAATAACCAACGTTTCCGTTTCTTTATCCTGGATGGGATAAGTACGTAGTCTATGTAGGCAGTTTTACACTATGCTAACTGTACTTCTTGTTAATTTTTCAACTAATTATGTAAAATGCGGTCATAATGCAGAGTATATGATTGTTTTATGACTAAATAAATAAGTTTCTCTTTTTTGCGTGTATTTTTTCAAACTTCAAATTGTCGAAAGATCCGTGTTCGGATTACCCAGAATTTCGGATTTCCGGGGTTCGGATTTGAGGGGTTTCACTGTACTATAACATTTATATTTAGTATCAAGGGGAAATTTTTTCCTATGCTTTGATGGTGACATCTCTAACATTTATCTTTAGAGTTAAGTGTTTAGCTAGTCCTAAATATCATTAATTAATGAACGAGATGCTATTATTACTAAGAAAATCAAGCTATGTGCACAATGTTGCTGAATAAAAATCTATGCTAATACAACACAAATGCATACAATAATTCAGCACTCCTATGGTTGTGCAATTGGCACTGCCTACGTACTCGATTTGTTACTGTTTGTAACAAACGGTCATAGTGTCAAATTATTGAGAAAATAGAAATATAGAAAAGCCTGCAAATGCGATAGTAATTAAACAATTACATCGACTCATATTGCTACTAATCTGATGTGTGTGCTTCAGTTATAACATCACCAATTAGTGGTCGACTAATCATGTGAAAATGTATCAAAATGTATCTACAATAGCTTAACAGTATCTAAGTGTTAACGTTTGCTCCAGAAAAATACTTTATTTTTAATGTTTATAAATTTTATTTAGGTTCAGGGGGAATTATAAGATTTGTTAGTTTTCAAAACCCTATTTTTGATTATTAAAGAGTTTCACACAATTATTTATTCCTGCCAGTATTGTTGTTCAGTTTATGGACCTTTAAAAGTGTTCAGTGTATTCAGGTAACGTTTGTATCCAACTTAAGCAAATAACTCAATAGTTCAATAGTTTACAAGACACCCTGTGTCTTCACCAATATTTCATCACACTTATAAGACGTCCTATGTCTTCACCAATTACTTTACTCTTATTTCGGATCCATTGATCCAGGCGCCTTAGGTTTTTGGTACGACTTTTGTCAGTTCATTACCACCGATATAATCACAATAACAATGTCGGAGGTAGCCTATTCATCCACCGTCACGACTCATATAATACTCTTAATTTACAAAAGTGTGGAATCCTAATTGATACACGTTTGAATTGCTGGTAATAAAAATTATGTTTAAAAAAACACATCCTGACAACGCTTTAAATACACATAAAGGTTCCTGAAACAAGCTAACTGTGTGTGTGCGTTTATAAAATTGCCTCTTCCCTGAATAAATCGAACCTGCGTTCATTTGGTTACAAAATACAATTTCATTCATTGCCTGTGTGGCTTCTTTTAAAGAAATAAACCTGTTTTCAAATATTGATCTGGCCAATAAATGTGAGTAACGGAACTCTGCATTCTCACCCAAGTTTCATCGCAATGGGATGAATGGTATATGAACGCATGTGGGACTTTCTTGAAACAAACGCACGCCATTTTGTTGAAGCTACTCGCGCCATCTATTGTAAATTAGATTTACTACCCCTATACAAATTACATTGAATAACTAACGGGATTTCATGTTAACAGCCTCATTTTCTATACCGGTAGTGGAGAGTGCTACTCGCATCCAGTCGGCCGTGTCTCGTCAAGAGCTACTGTTGCCTGGAAACGACTTGCCTTAGCTGTCATTTGCGTTACGTTTTATAGTGACTTGTATTCTCTTTGACGTTTTATGTCACATCACGGGATAAAAAAAAAGTATCCTATGTCCGTCTCCTGGCTCTAAGCAATCCCCACACCAATTTTCAGCCAAATCGGTTCAGCCGTTCTTGAGTTATAAATAGTGTAACTAACATGACTTTCTTTTATATATATAGATTGTAGTGCCAATTTTGAATGAAATCCATTAGTTAGTACAGAAGTTACTTGCATTTTAAAATTGGAACGATCACCAGGCATAGAATCATGTTGGCAGCACTGGCGTAGGCCTATATTAGTTACTCCAAATTAATCAAGAATGCCAGGTATTATACGTGTGCAAAGTTTAGAGCTATTGGCTTGCATACTTTCTGATACATTGATATTAGGGTAACACAAATAGGGACAGCATTTATTAACAGTTGGCAGCCCTGGTTGCTCTTAAGAATACGCATAGTCATATCTGTTTTGGTACACATAGCACATAAGAAATTTGGTTGAAATCCAATTGATAGTATGGAAGGAACATGGATTGAAAGTTGGACCTATCAGCAGGCTTAGAATCATTTTGGTAGCACTGACGTATATAGTTACTCCAAATTAATATAGAATGTCAGGTACTATACGTGTGCATAGTTTAAAACTGTCGGCTTGCATACTTTCTGATATATTGGTATTTGGATGAAAGAAATTGAGAGCATTCATTAACAATTGGCAGCCCTGGTGGCTCTTAAGAATACGCTCAGTCGTATCTGTTATGGTAGTTTATACATAGTACATACGAAATTTGGTTGAAATCCAATTAATAGTGCAGAAGTTATATGCATTTCTAAATTGGACCTATCGGCAGGCTTAGAATCATTTTGGCAACACTGCCATGTATGGCCTCCTGGAAATTAAACTGAAATAATATTATCTATGCATGTACCAATTTTGAAATAGCTCCTTTTCGTACCTTCCAGGATATCCAACATGGAGCTGAAATTTCAATTCCGATTTTTCAGCAGTTGGTAGCACTGACATCATTTTCAAATACGGCATTAAGATATTCTGGTGTAGATCGTTATTCTCACCAAATTTTGTTTCGATTGCTGCAGCCGTTTAGGAGTTGATAGGGGGAGGGGTGGAAACACACACAGCCAGCCAGACAAACAGACAGACAGACAGGACGGACAGACAGACAAACAGACACAAATTCGCCCGGATCTATCTCATAAGTCTACTTTTTCCCCATTTTTGCAAAATGTGAAAAGTAGGCTAAAAATTCTGTGTTTAAATACTGGTATGTTTGTCTCCATCCGTCACTTCGTGTGTCTGATATGTCTGATATCAACCAACATAAATACAACCATCATGGCCAACATTACATAATTCTCGCTTTCAAAACACAAGATAATCCAAAATGGCCATCATTTCCACTGCCTACTTCACTCACACAGCAGGAGAACAGAACACACCGACGATCGCAATGGCCACGAACGGAATTGAATCATCGGTGTTTTTTGAAAGGGCGTAATCGACATTTTTTGACTTTATCACTTTTTTAGCGTTTTGTTTTCCTTTTGGATAGAGAAATCTTTTTCCTTTGAAAGGACGATTGTGCAAGCGATCTTTCCGTATAAACCTCATGCTCATAAATAATGAGTTTTTTTAGGGCGGACGTGCGTCACACCCAAAGTACGCGGGACTACATGACCTCGTTGTCGCAGCCCCTGAACTAAGAAACCAACCAACAATGACTTTCTTATGCTGTAATTGTTTCCCTGTGCTTCAGATTTGTTGCAATTTGTGTGTAGCAAATACATTCCATCTGAACACATTGTCTGTGCTTTAGATTTGCACTAATTTCTTAGTATTGAAAAATATATCCAATTTAAGTCCTAAACTGATATTTAACAATAATCCATTATATGTTGTGTCCATCTTTGCCATATATTTGTGTAAATATCTGTCTCTAGCAAATTCGAACAATATAATGAACATTTTTGTGTCTAATTATTCCATTTTTTTTGAAAGGGCGTAGTTGCACGACTTTCTTTTGCGCATATTTTCCAGACAAAAAATTATAAAACTACTAGCTGTACCCGGCATGCGTTGCAATGCCAGTCAAAGAAGTTGTTGGCGTTGTAACTTTGTTTGTTGAAGTGCTTTTGGATTCCCAATATTTATTTATTTTCCGTTAACCTCCTCTAATGTATTGTAAAATTGATTTACTATCACAAAAATAAATCATGGGAGCGTGCTCAACAATTCACCAAAGATTCATCGCAATGAAGTAAATGGTATATGAACGCATACGGGACTTTGTTGAAAAGATTCCAGCACCGTCACCCATTTGTTGAATCTACTCGTACGCTACCTATTGTAAAATGGATTTACTAAGTCGAAAACCTTCCCTGGCGTGTACACAACAACTCATGAACGTTTCATCGCAATTTTGGGAATATGTTCGCTGTATGTCGAAAACGTTAACTAAGGAATGATTTTTGTTTATTCGGGTTTTAGAGACGTGTCAAGGGGGTAAACGTGCATTTCATTTTATTTATTTTTTCTTAATTTTATTTTAGTTTACCGTATTTTATTTTACTTTATTTTATTTTGTTTTGTTTTATTTTGTTTTAAATTGATTTATTTTTTGTTTTGTTTTGATTTATTTTGTTTTTATTTTGTTTTGTTTATTTTGTTTTATATTGTTTTGTTTTATTTTCATTTTCCAGAAAACAAACATAAAACAAAAAATATAAAGCAAAACGATAAATTCAAAACAAAAGCAGAAAACATAAAACAAGAAACACAAAGCAAAAAAGCAACATTCAAAACCAAGCAAAAGCAGAAAACAAACACAAAACCAAAACCAAGAAAGAAAATCAAAAAGTAAAATTCAAGAGCAAAAGCACAAAGCAAACACAAAACCAAAAAACAAAAACACAAAGCCAAAAGAAAAAGTTGAAATCAACAAACACAAAAGATACGCGAGGCAAAGTCCAGAGAAAGGTTTCTCATGAAAATGATTCTTATTCACAAGTGGATTAAACGAGTTTTGCAACTGGACGACTCATATTTAAGTAACCCGTGGTAAAGAAAAGGAACTCGGAACGCCTGTAATCACTACATTCCCACTCTCTTACAACCAGCAGTGTTCTAACATGCAGACGCTTTCCTGTAACGTTGTAATTAAATTCTGGGAGATAATTATTATTCGGGACATTTTACATCTACTGTATTTATATGCATTTTCCGGAATGTGTAGTAAACTGTAAATGTTGATGTAATGGGATTCTAGAATTAGGAGCCATGTTAAGGAGGGTTGTATATCACCCGCTGTTGGGGAGAAGACCGAGGGGAAGTTCGGATCACAGGCTAGGCTTTAATTAAATAGCGTGTAATGATCCTCTTTGACTTCACTCTCCGTTTGTTTTACTGTACGTTTATATAAACAAAACTATTGTGACTCAACACTGTACGATCAGGACGTTTGTCATTTCATTCTAATTGTTGATACGGTGAAGGTTCTTATTCGAGTTGTGTACTCTTCTCGACGCAGCAGCATTCGGTCGTTCCCTACCGCAGTCGTTCATTGGTCTGACAGTGTGGGCCTAGGGGGAAAGAAGACACAGTAGTGACTCATGGTTGCGACAAAGTCACGTTTGGCTAGAAATAGAATTGTTACCACAGAGGTGTCCAAATTATTAGTCTCGACGCCAGAATTCCAAACATTTTATACTTTTCACGGCGAGGGGGGATGTATGCAAAATTGACCTCCAGTAAAAGAAGTCTTGTCACTCCCAGAGTTTTAAAGATAATGCTATATAATGTTACCACATGATTATCAGTGTGCTAGACATGTTTGTATTGATTTTCGTGGTGATAATGCAAATGGTTCTTCAGCTAGGAATATTTGAATTTTCTGAAACATGTAACCTTAATGTGTACATTTTCTACAAAACCATCACATTGTAAATTACAAAATTTGACATGTAATATCTAAAGACCAGGTTACATATACCTCTGGAACAAATTTTTGATATCTTATTTAATTTATTTTAACAGCACTTCAAAATCTGATGGACTTAATTTGATTTTAAAAAATAATGACATGTTACCCCTTAAAATCCAAAATATGTTCTTAAAAAGCAAATTATTCCAGGAAGTTATTTAGAATAATGGTTTACAGCTGCATACCAAGTTTCATCACTGTATGTACTGTAGGAGAAAAGGTACAATAAACCTACAAAAATGTAAGTTATGGAAAACTTGAATCTAAGATTTGAGTTTGTTTATATTGTATTGCCGCCCATCTAATGAATTAGTGCAGACCATATCCATTTTGCTCTGATTTATCTTATTCCTCCAGCAGTTTTCTCATTGAATTTCTCCTTTGATGAGCCTTCGTTTCCAATTTCATCATCTGATGATGACAGATTTTCCTCACTTTCTTCCTACAGAAGTGGGTAAGGAGTTACATATACTAATTTTTCTCACATTTACGGATGGTATTGAACTGTAATATTTCGGAATTAAATTCTTGATATCGTAAGGTAAATTATGGGCGAATAAAAAAATACTACTTTTACTCATTTTTACACCCCCCCCCCCCCCCCAGGGAACCAGGACGTGTGATGAATCACCTCCAAGATACCCTACAACAGTTTTGGAGACAGTATGTCCCGTCATCCGACGAAGACGAACCTCATCAAGCGCAGTCGTTTGGTGGAGGAGCAGGCAGCAGCATCAAGCCAGTGTCCAACCTATCGCCGCCCGCAGCGGCCCACTATCGTGCATCGGAGCATGCCTCCTAAGGCTCAGAAGACGCCAACAACTTCTGGGGAAAGGAGCTTGACGAAGCGACCAGCTAAGAATCAGCCTAGTGTATCAGCACACTTTAAGGAAACCCGCACGGGAACCACTACACCGAAGAACACTAACAAATCCAAAACGCCGCAGACTCAGCGCCCTAGGACACCGTCGCCCGCTAAGCGACCTCCGCCATCCACACCGACCCAGTCTACTGGAACAGACTCCGTGGACGACACCTTATCAGTGGCATCGGCGGTGATGACGGCACCAGCAGTGCATCCAGAACTCCTTCAACTAATGCAGGACATTCGTCAACGCCTGACTTTTTTGGAAGAGCGCCAGGCCCACGACGAACCACCAGACGACGAGGACGACGAGGATCCCGACGACGAACTCTGTCCGCCGGCCCCCCCAGCCTATCTTACCCTGGAGGGCCTTGGCTCCTGCAGACTATCCCAAGGGACTCCCAACACCAGCCGATCAACGAGTCTACAACCTCGCCATCGCCTTGCAACAACAACTCCTGTACGTGCCAACAGGGCGGGACCATCACGACGTCCAGACAACGCTCTTCCTCCTTTCAAATTGGAGACATCTCGACAACTGCCAGAAGAAGTACGCCTTCAACCGTGCAAATTTACTATATGCAGCACTCACCAAAGGTTGGGGCTTCGCCATCCAGATGGACAGTGCCGGCGGCGACGAACTCCTGGAACTCCCGCCGAACTTCCAATACCAGCCAGTCCGTCAGCCCGCGGTCACCCGCGGAGGGTTCTCAAGGGGAACCGGCCGAGGACGCGGACCACGCGGGGGCGGACGAGGGGCAGCAGCGACCAAATAGGACTCCAGGCGCGGCCTTCCCGGCAGGCCGACCGCTCGGGTCCTCCAGATTTCCTGTCCGGCACCACCTACACACAGCTTCCGAGAACTCGATCGTGGCGTTCCCTCGGTGATTACCACTTCGCCCTGGCAAGACTCGGTTCACACGCCGCAGCGGAATTATGCGGTCCTGATACTCGGGAAGAAGAATAGTGTTGTGAAGTGTTCATTGTGCTGGACTCATTTCTGTGTTATTCTAGGGTATTCCTTTGTCATGTAATTTGTAATTCTCCTAATGTATGTTATGCCCCTACGGGGGAAAGGTTATTATGATTATTCTGTTGTTTCGCTGCTTTGTATATATATATAACGAATAAAGCACAGGGCCCTCAGCCCGCCGCTCCTCGCCAGGCGGCTGCGCCCGTACTGCTCGGCTTCGCCCCTTTATACACGCCCGGCCTAGGCAAGTATATAAGGAGCGGAGTCGGGCTGTCGGGAGCAGTCGTTTGGTGGAGGAGCAGGCAGCATGCCCGCCAGCATATCTCTGTCACCTTCTATCACACTGCCTTCCCTTGCTTGAAGCACAGCAGTGGCCAGCGGCTTGCTCTCTAGCTCAGCAAATACGGCGAATTCGTAGATTTGAATCGCGCGCCCAGAAGTAACAAAGTAACCCCATTTTCTCGGAGGGAAAAATTTTCTCCGCCAATCCGATTGGGGCATCGTTTACATAACAAGCAGAGCGTCCCTGATTTTTGTCGGTATAATTAAGATACACCCTGTATGTCTATCGATTCACACGCCTGGTTCGCTTAGTGTACTAAATATGATTGGAAGGCGCTGAAATTACTTCAAATGTTTAACCAAGAGCCTTAATTATATTTTCTTTTCAGAAACTCAAAGTAAAATGATTTTTTAGATTTTCCACTAACAGAGGAGCCTTACCAATGCAAAATGCCACACGTATTGTTTTGATTACTTTGTACTCTTCGTGTGAATTTAGAGCTGAGTGATTTGAAGTCTCTTCACTAATGAACGCTTTTGAACTATTCAAAGATTCATGAACTATGGATTGAAATCACCTGACTTAGAGGGTACATTCCAAAGTTAACGAATAAATAAGACAAGTAGTTCCGTGAAGAACTATACAGCCTATTTTCATACATCCTGCTCATGTTAATTGTCTCTATCAACATACAAAATTTCAGTTTAATTGCTGTAACAGATTCGTAGATATTGAGAACCGTCTAAATATTTCATATGGTCACCAGGATGGATTTTTATTTTTGTACTATTACATTAAGATTATTGTGTACGTGTGGTATTCAAACTTCAATCGCATGATTAGAACACAAGAAGTAAAAACGAGATTTTAAAAGTACGCACAGCAGCCATCTTGTGATTATGCACACAATTGAAATGAATTACATGCCAGTGGATCAACATTTGTATAAGCATTTAACGTGCAACGTTTCACGGCACTCGGATAGTTAATTCGCGAGAAACGTCCATTTAAATATTTATACTTGGCGTCGCCGCCATGTTGGATTTGTGCTCACCAGGTTACTGAAAGTCCTATAGGTGAACATATGTTCATAGTATCTATGAACATAAAAAAAATCAGTTTGGTTGCTGTAAAAGCTTCATAGATATTGAGAACCGTCTAAATATTTCGGAAGCTCGCCATTTAGGATTGTTATATGTATAGGCCATAGAGTTAAGTACCATTCAAGGACAATTATGGCCTAGCTTCATTATTCAAACTTTCACTTCGATCGCATGATTACGACACAAGAATAAAAACTTAATTTTAAAATTTCGCACAGCCGCCATCTTGAGGATATGTAAACAATTGAATTAAATTAGATGGCAGTGCATTACAATCTGCAAAATCATTTACTGTACCACATTTCACTGCGCTCAGAGAGTTAAATCACGAGAAAAGTCTATTAAAATATTTCAAATTCGCTTGGTCGCCATGTTCGTTTTGTACTTTACAGGTTTATGAAATATACATAGGTAAACTTGTATCAGTACCCTTAATCTCCGTACAAAATTGCATGATGATATCTGTAATAGTTTCGGAGATATAGAATGTCAGTGAAATATTTCGCACAGCCGCCATTTTGAGGTTATATAAATAATTGAACTAAATTAGACTCCACTGCATTACAATGTTTATAAACATTTGCTGTACCAAGTTTCATTACGTTTGGATAGTTAAAACGCGAGAAAAGTCTATTTAAAAGTCCAAATTCGCTTGACCGCCATGTTGGTTTTGTAGTCACCAGGTTTTTGAAAGTCTCATAGGTGAACTTCTAGTAGTGCCCTTTATCACCGTACACAATTTCAGGACGATATCGGTAATAGTTTCGGAGATATTGAATGCTAGTGAAATATTTCGCACAGCCGCCATGTTGGATTGGTGAGGCGTAACAACATTTGAAGAGCACGGTCGAGGTCGCCGGGAATAGTGCTATGAACTTACCGAGTTTCATTGAAATCGTTCCAGCCCTTTAGATTTCATTAGGGACACACACACACACACCTCTCACACACACACACACGCACACGCACACACTCACGGACAAAAGGTGATCTCATAAGCCTATTTTTTCAAAATTGAAAATAGGCTAAAAAATGATACGAGCCTTACAGTAGTCGCATATGATGTGTGACATCTGACATGTTATCCTACTATGAAATTGAGATAAAATATATGTGAAGTCATCTGACATGTTATCCTACTCGTATAATACACAGCAGGGCAGTGTTAAAATGCTAATTTACGCTCCGCTTTCATACTGGTACTATGATGAATGTATAGATTAAATTGGAGATATGTTACTGTCAGACTTGTTTGAACAAACATCACCTATTATACTGTAAATTAAGAGGAGGAATGAAACCATAGTCTCTAGCCTACCTATATATAAAGCCCTGCGCGGATGTGGATATCCGCGGTTGCAGATAGCGGATAAGCTGCGGATAATGTTTGGAGTAAATTTGCGGATAGGTTTTAGAATACAAGACGAACTTGTTGAATATCATGGGGAAAGTTGGGTAATTGTGCGCACCCATGTTTTTCGAGTTGGTAGTACAACTAGCAACTCAGTTCCCTGCTACTCTTAAGCTGTCATCGTACCTATCAGATAGGGACAGTCAGCATGATGCCAGTTGCTATGCGATAGCCGTGAGGCTTGGATGAAGAAACTTGACACGTTGCATGTTATTTTCTGTAGCCAGCAAATAAAAGGTAAGCCTACAGTTGTGATTCAATTATTTAAAATTAAATGTAGTTTTAAATGCCGGTTTTTACAGTGTTGTTGCATGTATTTATTTTTCAATGTAATATAATAGATTAGTTTACCGGGATTTAGCGAGTTACGTTTTAAAAGCAGAGTGGGGTAATGGTACGCAGAACTATGATACAAGTAAATACAACGCAAAATTAATGGCAAAATATTTTTTGTTTGTTCTCCAGATGCCAAGAAATTATACGCGGAAAATGGAGAAAAACTCCTACCCAGCAGAAAATATGCAGAAAGCTCTACGTGCAATTAGGGATGATGGGAGGAAAATAAGGGAAGTGGGGAGACGTTTCAACAATCCCGAGTCAATCCTACGAAAGCAGTTGCTGCAAAATATGCCTGTTCTACCTCGTCTAGGCCGTAAACCTGTTTTTACCAAAGAAATGGTGTCACAATTATCCGAATACGTTTAGGCATTGGCAAAATTATTTTACGGCTTAACGCCCACCAAACTTGTACGACGGTTTGCGTTCAAGTTTGCAGAGGAGAATACGATTCCCCATAATTTCAATAAAGTTAAAGGTCTAGCAGGCAAAGTTTGGTTGTAAGGATTCTTGAAGAGAAATTCTGCATTAACGTTGAGACAATCTGAAAAATCAAGCCTAAATTGGATTGCCTCCTTTAATGTTGACGAAACTAAGATATTTAATTCTAATATCTAAAACTGCAGAATTATAGTATCATTGCATCGTTATTGCTATTGTAAAAAGCATTGGAATATTCTAATGTTAATGCACAATGCAAGTTTCAGCCAATTCACATTGTATTATTTTGGCTTTCCAACACTCATCCCATGCGCACGATTCCCCAACCCATGCGCGTGACTACCCTGCCGGGTAATCGTGCGCAAATGCATATTTGCGAGATTTTGAATTATAGTCCACCAAATTTATTTTTGAATTAAATTTGTTTCTGCACATCGAATATAGGGTTACTAAGGCTCTCTTATTCATAACTGCAGCTGTGTTATCTATTATGAGACCATCACAAGACCGATGCTTGCTTAAGTGCGCACAATTCCCCACTATCCCTTACTAGGGCCCGGATGTTCATGACTTTTTTTTTCATTATGTTTTTTTTAATGACAAATGTAAGATGATGATTTATGTTCGACCCAGACTATTATATGTCAGATAACTGTATCATAATGATGGTCATTATTACACTATTTTTTATTATGAAACAGTTTCTCCCGCCAATCAGAGCTCAAGCAACAGTTGTTTGACCAATAGCATATCACCTACGATGAGTTCCACGGCCTTCTAATTTAAATTTCATTGTGTGGCCTAGTGTCATAGTAGGGTAATCGAGGACGCCATGGTCAAATACAAGGCATTCTCTGCGTCTCATGCGCTCTGTTCAGTGCATAAAACTGGCGAAATCTCGAGAGATATTTATGTTCGAACATGAAATAGTTATAATAATTATCGTCGAACATAAACAGTCGTATGCAACTCGCCTATAATGGTAATTAAGACACTCCTATAGAAATTATAAATCTCGCATACGTTCGTTTTATAAACTTACTCGTGTCATAATTATTGCCATTAGAGGCTCGTTGCATAATGTACTATTACGCTAATTCCATTCAAATTATGTCATTAATGATAATCAACACTCCGAACTGAAAAGGGTTGCAATTCTGGCTGTATAACATTCATTTTATACATAGAACTTTGCATTCATAGCCTGAGGGAATGAATTTCCGCTCAAATGTCTAAAAGATAAAGTATAAAGCAAAGCATTGAAAATATTATTGTAATGCCAGTAGATTCGGATAACAAACGTGTTGATAAAAGTCGTGTGGATGCGGGGCGGATGCGGATTACAGCCGTGCGGATGTGAGGCGGATGCGGATAACAGCCGTGCGGATGCGGGGCGGATGCAGATAACAGCCGCGCGGATGTGAGGCGGATGCGGATAACAGCTGTGCGGATGCGGGATGGATGCGGATAACAGCCGCGCGGATGTGATGCGGATGCAGATAAAAGTCGTGCGGATGCGGGGTGGATGCGGATGCAGATAAAAGTCGTGCGGATGCGGGGTGGATGCGGATTTCGGTCGTTCGGATGCGGATAACAGCCGTGCGGATGTGGGGCGGATGCGGATAACAGCCGCGCGGATGTGGGGCGGATGCGGATAACAGCCGTGCGGATGTGGGGCGGATGTGGATAACAGCCGTGCGGATGCGGGGCGGATGCGGATAACAGCCGTGCGGATGTGGGGCGGATGCGGATAACAGCCGTGCGGATGTGGGGCGGATGCGGATAACAGCCGCGCGGATGTGGGGCGGATGCGGATAACAGCTGTGCGGATGCAGTGCGGATGCGGATAACAGCCGTGCGGATGTGGGGCGGATGTGGATAACAGCCGTGCGGATGCGGGGCGGATGCGGATAACAGCCGTGCGGATGTGGGGCGGATGCGGATAACAGCCGTGCGGATGTGGGGCGGATGTGGATAACAGCCGTGCGGATGCGGGGCGGATGCGGATAACAGCCGTGCGGATGTGGGGCGGTTGCGGATAACAGCCGTGCGGATGTGGGGCGGATGCGGATAACAGCCGTGCGGATGCGGGGCGGTTGCGGATAACAGCCGTGCGGATGCGGGGCGGATGCGGATAACGTTTTGTTTATCCGCGCAGGGCTCTGCCTATACACTACTAGAAATAATGTTGAATACAATCAAATTTCCCAACTTCTGCTTGGTGCACAATATTGTAATAAAAATTAGATAAATCGTAATTTCATGTAGGTTCTGTTAAAATGACGCATAATGTTATGATAAATATGGCTTAAATCGATAATCTGGTAGCAAAAATAATTGCTGGGACTGGGGTTCGAACCTGGGACCTCATGATTCGCACACAAAGACGCTATCATCGCAGCTATTACAACCACAGATGTTTAAAGTACAAGAGGGTTACTTATTTTCACGTACCGCCTTGAAAGGCTAGCTCAGTTCCCGTATAAACACATCTATATATATTGTATTGATAACTACATTACCGCAATGTTGGTTAATATCTGAATAGCCATTGTGCAGAAACATAATACCGGCATTTCCGAATAATTACAATGTTTCATATTAAAGCATATCATCATTTAAATACTGATACCAAGTGGTTTGTGTTTCAATCAGTTGACACCAGAGTTCGCATAGCTTTGCATTACAATAAAATTTCCCAACTCCTGTTTGGTGCACAATATTGTAATAAAAATTTGATAAATCGTAATTTTATGTAGATTCGTTTAAATCGCTAATCTGGTAGAAAAATAATTACTGGTACTGGGATTCGAACCTGAGACATCATGGTTCGTAGACCAAGACGCTATTTTCGTAGCTATTACAACCAACGATATTTAGAGTACAAGACGAATACTTATTATCACGTACCGCAACCGAAGGCTAGCCCAGTTCCCGTATAAACACACACATATATATTGTGCCCGTTTGGACCGAGATCCAACGACCACATTTTGTAAAATACCGACATCAGATTAGCACGAGATAATATATCTCGGGGTCTATCTAGGTGAAAACTTGGGTCTAATCTGGCATCCCTGATCTCAGTAATTCACAAGTAAGGTAAGGTGAGAAATTATTTTGAATTAGCACATTCCTTAAAATCTCAATTTATTTATAGATTAAAATCTGATTTGAATGGCAAAAACCTCAACAAAGGTAAAAAAAATCACACATGAGAAATCAACAGTCCCTAAAATTATTACTAGAATGTCGCAGATATGATAATCAGAAAATTAATTAGTCCATTCTGATATCAAAATAAATTTAAAAAAAGTATATTTACACTGGTAATCACCATTCAATAAAGAGTTCTGAGTGATTACTAATATTTACATGTTCGTAGTTCACTTTTCGAAAGATTGCATTTGATTGTTCAAATATTCGTAGCAAAACATTTCCAAAAAAAAAAGTCACTTGATTCATTCGGTGTTATTCCAAAATTTGACTTATTTGGAAAAATTATCATATCACTGATTCGTTGTTTCATAACAATATCAATACTCGACTGACATAAAGTCGAATGTTAATAATTGTTCATAAAGATTTTCAATTTCAAAAAAAACAAAATTTATTCAAAAAAACTTTTCATAATATTTTTGAAAAATTAACTTTCTTCTTTTCTCACTTTCATTTGTTTAATTAACACAATTTTTTTAAAAATAATTTTCATATGTTATTAAAATTACAAAAAATTGTTGTAAATAATATAAATTGTTGCTATCCACCATCAGCGGATTAAATCATTAACTCTTCACCAAATTTTTATATCATCAAAATTTTCTATCACCAAAATGTCATATAATCTCAAAGAAATAAATCAAAAAGATTTATAATTATTATTAATTAATAAATTTCTAAAATTCCCTTCACTTTATTTATAACAAGTTTTCTCAACCTCTCACATGATGAATATTTTATTTGCTCATTTCCACTGTTATTATTATTATTATTATTATTATTATTATTATTATTCCAAAAATAAAAATTCGTTGATTATTTATTTTAATTCATTTGCACTTTTCATCTTATTTTTATTTTTCTCGGTCAGGTTCAACTAATCTAAATTCATGTTCTTCAATTATTTATTTAGGCATACCATCGGAACTTCGAGTTGATCCAGAAAAAAAAATTGGATTGACAGAATAGTGAAATCTGACAAGAATATGGGGCGGTCCACATTGCCTAACCCTTCTTTTACAATTTAGCCCACATGCTCTTTCAAAAACATACGCACATCCTTGTGTGCCCACAACTACGGGAACAAAATCCCTCTCGGATGACCCCCAAGGTCTCCACAACTTTAAGTGTCGCTAAACGCACACTAAAATCATCACCAATTTTTTTTATCATATATTTTTAGCCTACTTTTCACATTTTGCAAAAATGAGGAAAAAGTAGACTTATGAGATCGATCCGGGAAAATGTGTGTCTGTCTGTCTGTCTGTCCTTCTGTCTGTCCTTCTGTCTGTCTGTCTGGCTGTGTGTGTTTCCCCCCCTATCAACTCCTAAACGGCTGCAGCTATCAACACCAAATTTGGTAAGAGTAAAGATCTATATTTGAATATCTCACGACCATATTTGAAATTGACGTCAGTGCTACCAACTGCTGAAAAATCGCAATTGAAATTTCAGCTCTATGTCGGATATCTCAGAAGTTACGCAGGCGAACTATTCCAAAATTGGAACACGTATAGATAATAACATTCCAGATTATTTTTCTGAAGTTCATACATGCCAGTGTTGCCAATATGATTCTAAGCCTGCCGGTAGGTCCAATTTCTAAATTCATGTAACTTCTATATTATCGATTGGATTTCAACCAAATTTCGTTTGTACTATGTGTACTACAACACATATGACTGTGCATATTCTAAACAGCCACCAGGGCTGCCAACTACACACATCAAAAAAAGTTTTGCATCACCTCGGTTCCCAGATCTCCGGCATATAGACGTTGACTGTGTATATTGTATCCAAGATACAGTCCCTTTGACTGTTCATAGATGTCACTAAAACTGCTCAAAGATGTAAACAACCATGCATGAGCAGGGCCTATTAGACGGAGGGGGTACGACAGCCGATCAGTTCCAGTCATTCCACCAGGACGAAGGTACGCTGCTCATGTTGTCTGTAGTTCTACCATGCCTAGAAGGTCAATACCGCAGTTCGATCGCGTCCGCATTGTTACTTTGTGTCAAGAAGGGCTCTCAACAAGGGAAGTTTCCAGACGTCTCAGAGTGAACCAAAGCGATGTTGTTCGGACATGGAGGAGGTACAGAGATACAGGAACTGTCGATGACAGGCCTCGCTCAGGCCGCCCAAGGGCTACTACTGTAGTGGATGACCGCTACTTACGGATTGCCGCTCGGAGGAACCCTGACAGCAATGCCACCATGTTGAATAATGCGTTTCGTTCAGCCACAGGACGTCGTGTTTCAACTCAAACTGTGCGCAATAGGCTGCATGATGCGCAACTTCACTCCCGACGTCCATGGCGAGGTCCAGCTTTGCAACCCCGACACCATGCAGCGCGGTACAGATGGGCCCAACAACATGCTGAATGGACCCCACGGAATTGGCATCACGTTCTCTTCACCGATGAGTGTCGCATATGCCTTCAACCAGACAATCGTCGGAGACGTGTTTGGAGGCACCCTGGTCAGGCTGAACGTCTTAGACACACTGTCCAGCGAGTGCAGCAAGGTGGTGGTTCCCTGATGTTTTGGGGTGGCATTATGTGGGGCCGACGTACGCCACTGGTGGTCATGGGAGGCTCCGAAACGGCTTTACGATACCTGAATGACATCCTCCGACCCATAGTGCAACCATATCGGCAGAATATTGGAGAGGCATTTGTCTTCATGGACGACAATTCTCGACCTCATCGTGCACATCTTGTGAATGCGTTCCTTCAAGATAACGACATCGCTCGACTACAGTGGCCAGCATGTTCGCCAGACATGAACCCTATCGAACATGCCTGGGATATGTTGAAAAGGGCTGTTTATGGACGTCTTGACCCACCAACCACTCTGAGAGATTTACGCCGAATTGTCGTTGAGGAGTGGGACAATTTGGACCAACAGTGTCTTGATGAACTTGTGGATAGTATGCCACGGCGAATACAGGCATGCATCAATGCAAGAGGACGTGCTACTGGGTATTAGAGGTAGTGGTGTGTACTGCAATCTGGACCACAAATGCTGAAAGTCTAGCTGTATGATGGTACAACATGCAATGTGTGGGTCTCATGAGCAATAAAACGAGCTGAAATGTTGTTTGTGTTGATCTCTATTCCCTTTGTATTTAACGGTTCCGGAACTCTTGGAACCGAGGTGATGCAAAACTTTTTTTGATGTGTGTATTAATAAATTCTCTCACTCTGTTTCAACCCTAATGTCAATACATCAGGAAGTATGCAAGCCAACAGCTCTAAACTTTGCACACGTGTAGTACCTGATATTCTACCCAAGTTCGGTGTAACTTATATACATCAGTGCTGCCAACACGATTCTAAGCCTGCTGATAAGTCAAGTTTTAAATGCATATAACTTCTATAATAACAAATGGATTTCAACCAAATTTTGTATGTGCTTTGTGTACCATAACAGTTATGATTATGCTTATTCGTATGATGCAGCAGGGCTGCCAACTGTTAATAAATGTTCTCTCTATTTGATTAACCCTAATGTCAATATATCAGAAAGTATGCGAGCCAACAGCTCTAAACATTGCACACTTATAATACCTAATATTCTACCCAAGTTCGGTGTAACTTATATACTTATTTGCTGCCAACATGATTCTAGGCCTGCTGATAGGTCAAGTTTTTAAATGCATATAACTTCTATAATAACAAATGCATTTCAACCAAATTTTGTATGTGCTTTGGGTACCATAACAGTTATGATTATGCGTATTCGTAGGAACCAGTAGGGCTGCCAACTGTTAATAAATGTTCTCTCTATTTGTTTTTTAGTCCTAATATCAATATATCAGAAATATATGCAAGCCTTCAGCTCTAAACTTTGCACACGTATAGTACCTGACTTTCTAGATTAATTTGGAGTATCTAATAAAAGTTACCTCAGTGCTGCCAAGATGATTCTAAGCTTTCTGATAGTTTCAATTTTAATTAAATGTAACTTCTATACTAACAATTATTACCAATTGGCACTAGGCTATAATAGATCGTATTATTTCAGATTAATTCTGAGCATCACATACATGACATTGTTCCCAACATGATTTTACACGCACTGATAAATCCAATATCAAGCAGCATGTAACGTCCGTACTATCCATTAGTCTTCAACCAAATTTTGTATGTGCATTCCATACCTTAAGAGAGGGAGCTCAGAATATATTCAGAGTCACCAGGGCTGCCAACTGTAGTAAGTTACTGTATTAGGCTACATTATTTTAGGTGTATTTCAAACTGCAGTACTTAGAAATTTTGGTATTAGGAACTTGATATCGTTATTATTGCAGATAGGTCTATATAGATTGGCTTGAATCTTACATTTTAAGAAAAGTAGGCTGTTTAGTTCGTCACGGAACTACTTGTTTTTCTTTGTAATATTCTGTCAATTACTAGACTGTGTTCTTCAGCGTTATTTTACCAATAAAATACATTCTGGTCAATCTCTCCTTGCCTCCCATTTACATAAATTCTCCCTGATTTGATACATTAAATACCTGCCGTTTCCTTTCTTTTCATCTGAATATATTTTTTTAAGTGCTTTTGGAAAAATTATTCAGAGCTCAAAAATCTTACTACTTCATTCTCTTCATCCATAAACTCATTTAAATGTATTTAAACTTCCAAAATTTTATTCAAAAATAAACAAAGTTCTTTAATTTAAGTCCTTCCAACTAATTAAATTCATCCACAAATTATTATTATTATTATTATCATTATTATTATTACAAAAAATATTTAGGCATCATCAATGTCATAAATGATTATTATCGCCCTATTTCTTTAATAAATAATTATTTAAAACTCATCTGTAAATGATTATTATTAATATCTCCTATTATTTTTATTTAGTGCACTAATTATTTAATCACAATAAACAATTAACCATTAATTTAATTTAGTTCCTAATGTTCGGTATTATCACTCCCTAATTATTTATAACTTTAAATAGCATCGTTATTATTTATAATATTATTAACTTATTCACTTCACACTTGATTATTATTATTATTAAATAAATCAAATTATTTAAATAATCCAAGTCGCAATTACTTCTGCTCTCATAATAAGAATTTAAAGAAAAATACTCCTATCCCTTGGAATAATCGAAATGTTTCATGTTGGAACATGAACTAATGCCTGTCCTGACAAATCGTAGATCGAAAAATAAATTGTCAGACAGCAGTTCCATTTGTCATCCAGACAAATACAATCGAAATCCTAGCTACGGTGAAAAATGTGTGCTGATTTCTGATCGTGACTGTTCAAAAATATGGAATTCTCGAATACTACAGGTTAGTGGATAGTACATGAATAGTTGTCTTACTTCATTCTTGATGTGTAGGAAGACCGTGTCCTGCGGTGGACACTATTCCAACGGTGTCTTCCCATGGCCATCTGCTGTATCCGTATACCTCGTTTGTCTCCATGTCCTACCAATCCTACGAGTAGTTTAACGGCGCATATTGATATTCGCAGTCACTCGTTCTAAATAACTCCCGCTATCACCTGTACCGTGTAACATGACGAAAAGTTGCTCAGTCATAGACTGGTACAGTACTCTTGTAGATTTGAGAATAAATCTCATATTCAAATAATGCGGTTTCATTAGCTCGCTAAAATAGGAACACCTATTAGCTGAATAAACGAACTAATGTAATAAATAACTTCTCCTGATGAAATTCGATGTGCCTGATGTATAGTCACCACAAGAAATACATCGTTCTGTAGGCTAACTTCTGTGAATGGTTTCGACACTACCATCACCTGACTGTAGAATATGTGACCTGAAAGTCAATGGATATTCTAAGTCCATTCGCTGCCAAAAGTTAAGTTTGTTCACTCGACCGAAAACTAAGTCTTGCTGACCACTGGTACAGCGACTAAGTCCTTCGACCGTCAGAATCTCGGCTTGTATACTGTCACTTCACGTTACGTCGTTCCGCACATGAGCAAATGCTCCGTTGTAATGATGTAACTATCTTGAGAATCGTGCCCTTTATATAGTCCAGCGAGCAAATGTTCCAGAAACTTCCATCTCGTATCTCGGCTTCTACTGGATCGATTTTAACGCTTGATAGCTCAAATTCCTTCTCTTGTAATTGCCAGTAAAGTGTGCTCATTTCCTAGCGTCCATCTTTTCTCCTAAAGGTAATTCCAGAAAAAGAATCTAGTGACGTATGCGGGCTCCACGTCACAAACTCGCATCACTCGCTCCCGGCGATGCATGCTTCCCTCAGCACTCTTGAGTCTCTTCCGCGCGCTATTCAAACCATCCATTCCCTCAATCTCTTCAATTAATAACTCTTCTTTCGAAAATAATAATGTCAACAATGTCACGGACGTGTGAACGATATATATATGTATATATTATATTGATAACTGCATTACCAAAATGTGGGTTAATATCTGAATAGCCATTGGGCAGAAACATAACACCGGCATTGCCGACTAGTAACAATGTTTCATATTAAAGCATATCATCATTTGAATACTGATAGGAAGACTTTGACCATGTGGTTTGTATTTCAATCAGTGGACACCAGAGTTCACATAACTTTGCATTGAAGAACACGTTACTTGGGGACTAGGTGTCCATAACTTTTATCCAGAGATTGAAAAACAGACCCTTAATAAATCATAATTGTTTTCAGCAAATATGATATAAAGAATATTTTCATGGTGTTACGGCTGTGAGTTTGTGTCATCGCTCGCCGCTTGAGTCACAACTGCCCCAGGGGCTGGGCTGTGGCTTGCCTCCTGTAATGCGCGCGCCTTATGCAACAGGGCTACTACAGACAAAGGGATAGTCCAGAAGATTCGTGACTGGACCAGCGTTGGAAACCTCGAGAAGCCGTGGACTCTGGATGGATCTAGAACCATTTATTGAGTCACCGGCCTGCTATATAAGAGTGACCCGTGAAGCAGTTGTGGTTGTGTTTTACGAGCTAGTGCGAGCGATTATCTTGTGCGACAGAAGTGTGGTGACGAAGTGCTGTGCGAGTTACGAAATCCTGTGACATTGTTTCTCCCAGCTTGTGGACAGCGAAATAGCCTGCAGCAAGTGATCGTAAGTAATTGTGGTCGGAGAACATAAATGAGAGGAACAGGTAGTGTCTGTCAAGGCCACCGTACTCATTAGGACGGATTAACTTCTGTGGTCTGTTGCAAGTGAAAGGGGCCAAGAGCGCATAAGGAATAGATTTGAGGAAACTGGAATAAGGCTCCTAATTGCTTGTATTTGCTGACTAGTGTAATTTTCTGGCCGCAATAAAGTTAATTATTTCTTTAAGCTGTAATTGGTGTTGTGCTTTGTACCCCCACCGTAATCCAGTTAACATAAGTGCCACTAGGGGGTGGCACGTAACAACTGGTGTCAGAAGCGGGATTACGAACTCAAGCACAACACCTGACGGTCCTGGTTTCAAAACCCGAGCAGGTCATTTTCTCTAATTTTCCTGTGAGTGCATGCCCTTTACAAGACAAACAACTAAAATGGAGGAGAAATTGGCAGCATTGCTTGAAAAGTTAAATGGCATGGAAACCAAGATGGGGGACGGCCAGAAGAAGATGGAGGACGGCCAGAAGAAGTTAGCCGAGGACCTAACTGCCAAACTAGAAGACGGCCAGAAGAAGTTAGCCAAGGAGCTAACTACCAAATTAGAAGACGGCCAGAAGAAGCTAGAAGACGGCCAGAAGAAGATGGAAGATGGTCAAAATAAGCTAGCGGAGGACCTGAGGAGGATAGAGGACGGCCAGAAGAAGATGGAAGACGGTCAGAATAAGTTGACACAGGACCTGAAGAAATTAGAACTGGGTCTGCGTGAGGAAGTCACGGCAGTGGAAAAAAAGTTCGACGCCTTACAAGTGGAAGTTGCCGAGCTGCGCCAACGCCCGCTGATGGGGGTGGAGGAGAAATTCAACGTCTTACAAAAGGAAGTTGCCGAGCTGTGCCAACGACCGCTGATGGGGGTGGAGGAGAAATTCAACGCCTTACAAAAGGAAGTTGCCGAGCTGCGCCAACGCCCACTGACGGGGGTGGAGGAGAAATTCAACGCTCTAAGAGAGGACGTTGCCGAGCTGCGCCAACGCCCGCCCACCGTTACACCGGGAATATTAGGAACGGGACATAGCAGAGTGACGCCCCCAACCTTCGACGGAAAGGTCCCGTGGAGCACCTACTTACGTCAGTTCGAGGCGGCCTGTTCCATAAATAACTGGAACAGCACAGAAAAGGCTACAGCTCTCATTGTAGCGCTGAGAGGTGACGCCCTTAACGTCCTTCAGGCCATCCCGACTGGATCCCAGGACTACGCTTCCCTGATCGCCCATATGGAGTCCCGATATGGAGATAGCCATCTTCAGCAGGCCTATCAGATGCAGCTCCGGACACGGGTACAGAAGAACGCGGAAACCCTGCAGGAGTTCGAGATGGACATCGCACGCCTCGTAAGGCTCGCCTACCCAACAGCGCCGGCCGACTTTCTGGAGCAGATAGCGACGCAGACTTTCACCGACGGGCTACGGGACTCGGACACTCAACAGGCGCTGCGTCTCGCGCGCAATAAGACCCTGGCAGATGCGCTGAGCCACGCACTTGAGTTCGAGACGGCAAAACAGGCATCCAGAATGCACGCGCGGGTGCGTCAAGTGGACGTCGACGAACCAGTAAAAACCAACGAGACCAAGCCCCTGGCTGACGAATTGATGGAGGCGCTAAGCCGTTTCTTCAAGAATCGCAGTACCACCAACAAAAACCTAGCCGAAGGACATCCGGAGAGGCGGCCCGGAAGAGGACTACCGACCTGCTGGACCTGCCGTAAGAGAGGCCACCTGAGCAAGGACTGCGGTGATCGCCGCCGCCAAGGGTTTCCATCGGGACAGTCAGTCGTAGGGAAACCGCGCGGCCCAGGAAAGCAAGTATCAGCCACCCTAGGGGGGCAAAGGTTGGCTTGTGACAGTCGTCAAGCCCCGGCAGTCCAAGTTCGTGTGACGCAGTTACGGAGGGATAATAGCAGCCTGATGGTCGACGGAGTCGTCAACGGAGAGAGCTGGCCCATGCTAATCGACGCGGGAGCATCGAGGACCATCGTCAGTCCCACCGTGATCCCGAAGTGGAGAGTTCAACCCACACAAGGGAACCTCCAGCTAATAACCGCTACCGGAGAGACCGCACCGGTACATGGCGAAGCATCACTGGAGTTCGTTATTGGTCGACGGGTGATAAAGCATCCAGTGCTTGTGGCTGACGTATCAAACGAAGTGATCATCGGACTGGACTTCCTGGACCAGAACAACATCATCTTGGACCTGAGTACCAACACTCTGCACTTCGGAGGTGAGGAACTTGCTTTGCAACCAGCACACGAGGCCGTCACCGCACGACGAGTAAGGCTGAGAGAGGACGTCATCGTTCCCGCCAGGACAGAGGTCAGCGCTGCCGTAATTGTCGACGGAACTGCTGAGCGAGTGGCGGCTGTTATCGAGCCAAAATATGAGGACATCCAGACAAAAGGATTGCTAGTTGCCAAGACTCTCATCAACACGACGTCTCGGCCGTACGTCCGCCTGTCCAACCTGAACGACTACGACATTACGGTTCACCAGGACACCAACCTAGGAGTCTGCGAGCCCGTTACCTGGATTGCCCGCATCACATATACGACGGACGGACACCTGCAGACGGACAACCGAAGAAGACGCGCCCTGCCAGAAGAACTACAGAAGCTGTACCAAGGATCCCAGGACCATTTAGACGAAGTGCAATCACGCCAACTTCAGGACCTGCTACGCGAATTCCAGGATGTCTTCTCCGTGGGGAGCAAAGACTTCGGCAGGACAAGCTTGGTCCAGCACAGAATCGACGTTGGGGACAGCGCACCGATTAGGGCCCCATTCCGACGTGTCCCGCTCGCCAAGCAAGCCGAAGTCGACCGGATGGTAGAAGAGATGAAGGAGCAAGGGGTGATCGAGCCATCACATAGTCCTTGGAGTTCTCCGGTCGTGCTAGTGAAGAAGAAGGACGGTTCCACCAGGTTCTGCGTGGACTACAGGCGGGTGAACGACGTCACGAAAAAGGACAGCTACCCTCTACCCCGGATCGACGACACGCTGGACACCATATCAGGATCAAGATGGTTCTCCACCTTGGATTTGAAGAGTGGCTACTGGCAGGTGGAGGTCCACCCTAAGGACCGCGAGAAAACGGCGTTCTCTGTGGGCAGCGGGCTCTGGCAGTTCACCGTCATGCCATTCGGTCTGTGCAACGCCCCTGCAACCTTCGAAAGGCTAATGGAGTCCATTCTGAGGGGACTACACTGGAAGACCTGCCTGGTATACCTAGACGACGTCATCGTTCTGGGGAGGAGCTTCGAGGAGCACTACAGCAACCTGAAGGAGATCTTGTTGAAGCTACGGGCTGCCCAGCTGAAGTTGAGCCCCAAGAAGTGTCAGCTCTTCCAGAAGCGGGTCCAGTACCTTGGGCATATCGTCTCCGAGGAAGGGGTGCGCACCGACCCAGAGAAGACCGCAGCTGTGAGGGAGTGGCCAGTTCCGAAGGACAAGTCCCAACTACGAAGCTTCCTGGGACTCTGCACTTATTATCGTCGCTTCGTGAGAGGATTCGCCGACATCGCCAAACCTTTACATCGACTGACTGAGAAGGACCAACTCTTCACGTGGACAGCAGAATGCCACAATGCCTTCGAGCAACTCAAGCAGGCTCTGTGCACCGCGCCTATTCTGGCCTACCCCAGACCTGGAACAAGGTTCATCGTCGACACAGATGCCAGCGACTTTGGCATAGGGGGGATCCTGTCGCAAGTAGTGGACGGCGAGGAGAGAGTAGTGGCCTACTTCAGCAAGGCCTTGTCAAAGCCAGAAAGGAACTACTGCGTCACCAGGAAGGAGCTGCTCGCCATCGTGAAGACCATTGAACACTTCCACAAGTACCTGTACGGGCAAGAATTTCTCATCAGGACCGACCATGCATCCCTGCGGTGGCTCCTGAACTTCAAGCAGCCCGAGGGTCAACTCGCGCGGTGGTTAGAGAGGCTTCAACAGTACAACTTTGAGATTCAGCACAGGAAAGGCCAACTGCATTCTAACGCCGACGCCCTGTCACGAAGACCGTGCCCAGAAAACTGCACCTTCTGTGCCCGAAGGGAGGAGAACACCGGGATACAGTGCCGAAGGACTACCGTGGAACTTCAAGGGAGCTGGAGCTGCGAATCTTTCACGCGGGCGCAAGCGGAAGATGATGACCTGGGACTGATAGCCGAATGGAAGAGGGCCTGTGTCCCCAGACCCGGGTGGAACATTGTGAGTGACTGCAGCCCAAAGTTTAAGTCCTACTGGGCACAGTGGGACTCGCTGATTGTAAGGGATGGCCTCATCTGCCGTACCTGGGAGAGCACCGACGGGAAGACATCTCGGGAACAAGTCGTCGTTCCAAAGGCTATGACCGAGGAAGTCCTGAAGGAAGTTCATGGAGGATCATCTGGTGGACACCTGGGGATAAAGAAGACCCTGGAGAAGCTGAGAGAGCGGTTCTACTGGATCGGATGCCGAACAGACGTGGAGAACCACTGCGCGAGGTGCCACGATTGCGCAGCCAGCAAGGGCCCAGGACGAAGACGACGGGGTCCACTGAAGACCTACAACGTGGGCGGCCCCATGGAGAGAGTGGCCATCGATGTTGCTGGGCCATTCCCGTTAAGCGAGGCAGGGAACCGCTACATATTAGTCGTCAGCGACTACTTTACCAAATGGCCGGAGGCGTATGCGCTCCCTAACCAAGAAGCCGCGACGATTGCAGAGACCCTGGTGAAGGAATTCGTCAGCCGGTACGGAGTACCCCTGGAGCTGCACTCCGACCAAGGGAGGAACTTCGAGTCGCAGGTGTTCCAGAACCTATGCCAGCTGCTGGGAATCCGGAAGACAAGGACAACGCCACTACACCCTCAGTCCGACGGGATGGTAGAGCGATTCAATCGCACCATCGAGAACCATCTTCGAATAGTCGTCAGCGAGCACCAGAGGGATTGGGACAAACATCTTCCACTATTTCTCCTGGCCTACCGCGCCGCCGTGCATGAAGCCACCGGTTGCACACCAGCCCGGGCCATGTTTGGGAGGGAGCTCCGTCTACCTGTCGATCTTGCCTTTGGCCGACCTGGGAACGATCCGATCCCGGTAAGCCAGTATTGTCAAGAACTGGTCGACCAACTGGAGGACGTGCACGCGTTCGCGAGGAGGAAACTGCGGATCGAGACCGACAGAATGAAGACCCGATACGACCAGCAGACGGATGCCGGCGGATTCCACGAGGACGACCTGGTCTGGCTCTTCAACCCATTACGGAAGAAAGGCCTGTCACCCAAACTTCAGAAGTCCTGGGAGGGCCCGTACCGAGTCGTGAAACGGATCAACGATGTCGTCTACAGGATCCAGCGGAGCCCGAGGGCGAAGATGAAGATCGTGCATCGAGATCGCCTGGCAGCCTACGGAGGGACACAGACGGACCAATGATTGATCGGGACGATCAGCCTTTTTAGGAAGGGGGTGGTGTTACGGCTGTGAGTTTGTGTCATCGCTCGCCGCTTGAGTCACAACTGCCCCAGGGGCTGGGCTGTGGCTTGCCTCCTGTAATGCGCGCGCCTTATGCAACAGGGCTACTACAGACAAAGGGATAGTCCAGAAGATTCGTGACTGGACCAGCGTTGGAAACCTCGAGAAGCCGTGGACTCTGGATGGATCTAGAACCATTTATTGAGTCACCGGCCTGCTATATAAGAGTGACCCGTGAAGCAGTTGTGGTTGTGTTTTACGAGCTAGTGCGAGCGATTATCTTGTGCGACAGAAGTGTGGTGACGAAGTGCTGTGCGAGTTACGAAATCCTGTGACATTGTGTCTCCCAGCTTGTGGACAGCGAAATAGCCTGCAGCAAGTGATCGTAAGTAATTGTGGTCGGAGAACATAAATGAGAGGAACGGGTAGTGTCTGTCAAGGCCACCGTACTCATTAGGACGGATTAACTTCTGTGGTCTGTTGCAAGTGAAAGGGGCCAAGAGCGCATAAGGAATAGATTTGAGGAAACTGGAATAAGGCTCCTAATTGCTTGTATTTGCTGACTAGTGTAATTTTCTGGCCGCAATAAAGTTAATTATTTCTTTAAGCTGTAATTGGTGTTGTGCTTTGTACCCCCACCGTAATCCAGTTAACATAAGTGCCACTAGGGGGTGGCACGTAACAATACCAAAGAACGACAACTTGAAGATGATTTATTGTAGGAATAGCTGTAATTGGGCCTCCAAACATTGAAGTACGTCGTGGTACCAATGTCCGCTACCACGCGCGCTCAATGTTGCATGTTACAATCCCACCGAGCGGAAATATGTTACACTTCAAACACGGACCCAGCTTGGGTATCCCTCGGAACCCCAATTCTGGAAGATTCCAGACGCAATTCCTTATGGGAAAAGGTGTAAGTCCACGGGGAAGAGAACATTATTAAGAATGTCTACCCCTCATTAATCCCGTTTTCCAACGGGGTCGGGGATGAGATGTGATGGAAGTCTTTGTGGCAGATGGTTTTTACGGTCGGATGCTCCTCCTGACGCCAACCTCATGAGGGGAGTTAATGAGAGATAAATGAATGATGTTGAATGAAACTGGGCAAGGATATGGAAGGAAGCGGCCGTGGCCTGTCAGAAGGTACCATCCCAGCATTTGCCTCGAGTTGAAAATCGGAAACCACGGAAAACCATTTCAAGGACGGCCGACGGTGGGGCTAGAACCCTCGCGTCTACTGAGTCAGCAGAGAACTTGGCCCCATGACCTAACGCTGCGCTTTAGCGAGCGTATTCGCCACTGTCGGTAGCTTTTGAACGTTGAGAGGTGCAAATAAACCGTACAAATGCTATCGAGATCAACATGAAAACGTACAGGTTTGTTTCATTGATTGTCTTATGTTGCCTCCCACACAAAGCAAGAAGAAAAATAAATACATGACCAAAACAGAAAGCAAATAGTAAAATTCAAAAGCAAAAGCAGAAAACAAAACCGAAAACACAGAGCAAAAATCAAAACTAAAAAGATAGCAAAAGCAGAAAATAAATACAAATCCAAGAACAGAAACACACAGCTAAAAGTAAAATTCGAAAACAAAAACAAACAGAAAACTGAAAACACAAAACGAAAAGCAGAATTAAAAAAACAAAAGCAGAACACCAACAAAAACACTACCGTAAGCAAAATTCAAAAAAAGCAAAATCAGAAAACAAACACAATACAAAACGAAACAAAAATAGAAAACACAGAGCAAAAATAAAAATTTAAAAACAAAATCAGAAAACTAGCATACTACAAAAAAACATAAAACACAAGGCAAAAAGAAAAGAAGTACAAAACAATAAACACAAACCAAAAGCGCAATTACTTCCGCCCATCCCCATTCGGAAGCGAATCCTAGTTACGCCACTGCCACGGTGGGTGAGTGGTTATGGTGTCGGTCTATCAACCCCAAGCTTGCAGGTTCGCTCCTGGCCATGGTAAGTGATTTTTGAAAGGTGACGCATATCACGACATGCATTGTTGGCATGTTAAAGAACTCATTTGAATTCAGTAGGCCGTGTTCACTATGGCAAAATTAATCTCGGGATTTTCCGCCAACACAAATGTTCCTCCTTTCTCTACTAGAAAGGGGCCGATAACCTAGATGTTAGGCCCCTTAAAAAAAACAATTATCATCATCATATCTACTAGAAAGCCCTATAGTGTCAAGGAGCGTAGATATCTGACTTCCTTGACTTTCAGAGCGCTCCAAGGAACGACTAAATTCGACATGCAAGCTGCCCTCTGGGTGTCAAATAACAAGTTGCCTTTAAATCACTGTAACCTATAAGTTGGTATTTTTGTTGTTCTCGCTACACCACTGTGATGCTGCCATTAAAGCCCAGAGTCCTTCTTGATATACCTCACCTATAATGAGGGTCAAGAAAAGTGGGGTCAAGCCACACTTGGGGCTGTGGTGTCAGCTCTTAGGTTTGGCCCACTGTGCACTGTGATGCTGCCATTAAAGCCCAGAGTCCTTCTTGATATACCTCACCTATAATGAGTGTCAAGAAAAGTGGGGTCAAGCCACACTTGGGGCTGTGGTGTCAGCTCTTAGGTTTGGCCCACTGTGCACTGTGATGCTGCCATTAAAGCCCAGAGTCCTTCTTGATATACCTCACCTATAATGAGGGTCAAGAAAAGTGGGGTCAAGCCACACTTGGGATTGTGGTGTCAGCTCTTAGGTTTGGCCCACTGTGCACTGTGATGCTGCCATCACAGCCCAGAGTCCTTCTTGATATACCTCACCTATAATGAGTGTCAAGAAAAGTGGGGTCAAGCCACACTTGGGATTGTGGTGTCAGCTCTTAGGTTTGGCCCACTGTGCACTGTGATGTTGCCATTAAAGCCCGGAGTCCTTCTTGATATACCTCACCTATAATGAGTGTCAAGAAAAG
The DNA here is from genome assembly GCA_946902985.2 of Meconema thalassinum. Lineage (NCBI taxonomy): Eukaryota > Metazoa > Arthropoda > Insecta > Orthoptera > Tettigoniidae > Meconema > Meconema thalassinum. Next base: position 88,938,131 of record OX336388.2, read on the forward strand.
TGGGGTCAAGCCACACTTGGGGCTGTGGTGTCAGCTCTTAGGTTTGGCCCACTGTGCACTGTGATGTTGCCATTAAAGCCCAGAGTCCTTCTTGATATACCTCACCTATAATGAGTGTCAAGAAAAGTGGGGTCAAGCCACACTTGGGGCTGTGGTGTCAGCTCTTAGGTTTGGCCCACTGTGCACTGTGATGTTGCCATTAAAGCCCAGAGTCCTTCTTGATATACCTCACCTATACTGAGGGTCAAGAAAAGTGGGGTCAAGCCACACTTGGGGCTGTGGTGTCAGCTCTTAGGTTTGGCCCACTGTGCACTGTGATGCTGCCATTAAAGCCCAGAGTCCTGCTTGATATACCTCACCTATAATGAGTGTCAAGAAAAGTGGGGTCAAGCCACACTTGGGGCTGTGGTGTCAGCTCTTAAGTTTGGCCCACTGTGCACTGTGATGCTGCCATTAAAGCCCAGAGTCCTTCTTGATATACCTCACCTATAATGAGGGTCAAGAAAAGTGGGGTCAAGCCACACTTGGGGCTGTGGTGTCAGCTCTTAGGTTTGGCCCACTGTGCACTGTGATGCTGCCATTAAAGCCCAGAGTCCGGCTTGATATACCTCACCTATAATGAGGGTCAAGAAAAGTGGGGTCAAGCCACACTTGGGGCTGTGGTGTCAGCTCTTAGGTTTGGCCCACTGTGCACTGTGATGCTGCCATTAAAGCCCCGAGTCCTTCTTGATATACCTCACCTATAATGAGTGTCAAGAAAAGTGGGGTCAAGCCACACTTAAAGCTGTAGTGTCAGCTCTTAGGTTTGGACCACTGTGCACTGTGATGCTGCCATTAAAGCCCAGAATCCTGCTTGATATACCTCACCTATAATGAGTGTCAAGAAAAGTGGGGTCAAGCCACACTTGGGATTGTGGTGTCAGCTCTTAGGTTTGGCCCACTGTGCACTGTGATGCTGCCATTAAAGCCCAGAGTCCTTCTTGATATACCTCACCTATAATGAGGGTCAAGAAAAGTGGGATCAAGCCACACCTGGGGCTGTGGTTTCAGCTCTTAGGTTTGGCACTGTGCACTGTGATGCTGCCATTAAAGCCCAGAGTCCTTCTTGATATACCTCACCTATAATGAGGGTCAAGAAAAGTGGGGTCAAGCCACACTTGGGGCAGTGGTGTCAGCTCTTAGGTTTGGCCCACTGTGCACTGTGATGCTGCCATTAAAGCCCAGAGTCCTGCTTGATATACCTCACCTATAATGAGTGTCAAGAAAAGTGGGGTCAAGCCACACTTGGGATTGTGGTGTCAGCTCTTAGGTTTGGCCCACTGTGCACTGTGATGCTGCCATTAAAGCCCAGAGTCCTTCTTGATATACCTCACCTATAATGAGGGTCAAGAAAATAGGGGTCAAGCCACACTTGGGGCTGTGGTGTCAGCTCTTAAGTTTGGCCCTCTGTGCACTGTGATGCTGCCATTAAAGCCCAGAGTCCTTCTTGATATACCTCACCTATATAGAAGGTCAAGAAAAGTGGGGTCAAGCCACACTTGGGGCTGTGGTGTCAGCTCTTAGGTTTGGCCCACTGTGCACTGTGATGCTGCCATTAAAGCCCAGAGTCCTGCTTGATATACCTCACCTATAATGAGGGTCAAGAAAAGTGGGATCAAGCCACACTTGGGGCTGTGGTGTCAGCTCTTAGGTTTGGCCCACTGTGCACTGTGATGCTGCCATTAAAGCCCAGAGTCCTGCTTGATATACCTCACCTATAATGAGGGTCAAGAAAAGTGGGGTCAAGCCTCACTTGGGATTGTGGTGTCAGCTCTTATGTTTGACCCACGGATCGCTAGACTGGAGCTTTCCATTGCAGTAATGTTTATGGATTATTTTACATCTTTGATCAGTGAAAGATTCTCTTTATTTTAATATCTCACCCAAAGCACCACACATCTAGCGAACGGATCTCAAAGCTGATAAGTTAAAGATGGATGCCTTTCAGAAGGAATATTAAGAAATGAAATTGCTTCGCCAAAATTGTAGCCTATATGGTGTAATACATTTAGGTAAGACCTGCATTGAGAGACAGAAATACTTCAAAGCACGGACGAAAAAACCTTGCTTCGCGTGGATCAATACAGAGGATGATGTATACCTACATATTCTTTACTACCTTCATCGCGATGTATTCAGTGTATCCGTAAGCGATTGAATATGTATCGATACTGGAATCCATTCAATATTTATGAAAATATTCCTCAAAGTAAGATCTGTGTGAATAATGGAATGAATGCCTTGCGCCGATCTGTGGTCGTTAGGTGCTCGCGAACATCTGTCATGCACTTGGATACATTACCGCCCACGGTCCACAAACGTATATTAAAGCTGTAAAGGATGATAACATATTTCCTTTTCAGTCGGCCAACATGTTAATGTGCCCAATTATATCGATTGGATTATTTGAAGCCAGTTTTAGCCTAATTTCAATTTTGAAAAAATAGGCTTATGAGATCACCTTTTGTCCGTGTGTGTGTGTGTGCGTGCGTGTGTGTGTGTGTGTGTGTCCTAATAAAATCTAAACGGCTGGAGCGATTTCAATGAAACTCGGTAAACTCATAACACTATTCCCGGCGACCTCGACCGTGCCCTTCAAATTTTGCGAAATATTTCACTAGCATTCAATATCTCTGAAGCTATTACCGATATCGCCCTGAAATTGTGTACGGTGATAAAGGGCACTACTAGAAGTTCACCTATGAGAATTTCAAAAACCTGGTGACTACAAAACCAACATGGCGTTCAAGCGAAGTTGAGACATTTAAATAGACTTTTCTCGCGATTTAAATATCCAAACGTAATAAAACTTGGTACAGCCAATGCTTGTACACATTGTAATGCACTGGAGTATAATTTAGTTAAATTGTTTACATAACCTCAAAATGGCGGCTGTGCGAAATATTTCACTGACATTCTATATCTCCGAAACTATTACAGATATCACCCTGCAATATTGTACGGTGATAAAGGGTACTGATACAAGTTTACCTATGTATATTTCGTAAACCTGTAAAGTACAAAACGAACATGGCGACCAAGCGAATATGAAATGTTTTAATAGACTTTTCTCGCGATTTAACTATCTGAGCGTAGTGAAATGAGGTACAGTAAATGATTTTGCAGATTGTAATGCACTGCCATCTAATTTAATTCAATTATTTACATAACCTCAAGATGGCGGCTGTGCGAAATTTTAAAATTAAGTTTTTATTTCTTGTGTCGTAATCATGCGATCGAGGTGAAAGTTTGAATAATGAACCTAGACAATAATTGTCCTTGAATGGTACATAACTCGATGGCCTATACATATAACAATCCTAAATAGCGAGCTTCCGAAATATTTAGACTGTTCTCAATATCTATGAATCTTTTACAGCAACCAAACTGAATTTGTTTATGTTCATAGAGACTATGAACATATGTTCACCTAAAGGACTTTCAGTAACCTGGTGAGCACAAATCCAACATGGCGGCGACGCGAAATATAAATATCTAAATGGACGTTTCTCGCGAATTAACTATCCGAGTGCCGTGAAACGTTGCACGTTAAATGCTTATACAAATGTTGATCCACTGGCATTTAATTTATTTCAATTGTTTGCATAATCACAAGATGGCTGCTGTGCGTAATTTTAAAATCTCGTTTTTACTTCTTGTGTTCTAATCATGCGATTGAAGTTTGAATACCACACGTACACAATAATCTTAATGTAATAGTACAAAAATAAAAATCCAACCTGGCGACCATCTGAAATATTTAGACCGTTCTCAATATCTACGAATCTGTCACAACAATTAAACTGAAATTTTGTATGTTGATAGAGGCAATTAACATAAGCAGGATATATGAAAATAGGCTGTATATTTCTTCACGGAACTACTTGTTCAGTGTTGCCTTATTAACAATATTAATATTGTTTTCAGTCGGTCCACACAAGTCATTTCAATTATGCCCTACTACTGGAATATGTGTCCGGCTCCGTGCCTAAATGGTTAGCGCGCTAGGCTTTGGCCCAAAGTGGCCCGGGTTCGATTCCCGACCGAGCCATCAGGGATTTTAATCTCCTAGCGTTAATTCCCGTGGCTCAGGGACTGGGTGTATATGCCGTCTTCATCATCACTTGATCCTCATTACGACGTGCAGATCGCCCACAGGCGTCAACTAGAAAGACCTGCACTCGGCCTCTCCGGAGGCCACACGATAATAATAATAATGATGATTGGAATATGTGAACATTAACCTGAAATAAATTACAATTGATTAAAGGCTCGGTCAAACAGGAAGCGGGCTGCCCGCGGCGGACAAATCTAGTTCGCGGCGGACAAGTGAGCAGGACCGCGCGGGCTGGAAACATGGCGGACGAAACAGAGAGGTTAATTGACGTTTGTGCGTGAGTGCGTATTTCTGTATTATTTGCGTCATCCTGACTACAAGGATGTAGTGAAGTAAAAATAACAAATTGATTAAAATATAAAACACTTTACTTACCGTACCTCAGACATATTGCTAGTCTTTCCTTCGTCCCAATGAGTTTCCTCCAGTTAGTAGTCAGTTTTGATATTGTAGGTTCTAGGAGAGTATGTAAGTTGTCAAATTGCTGTACAGTCATTCGAAAATATACGACAAAACGGTCAGGAAATGACCTCAACGCGCAGCATAGTTTGCGATACTCACCTAAATCCTGTATTTTTTCATTAGTATAATGCAACCATTTTCTTTTTTCTCTCGCTTGATTCAAAGCGAACAGAAGAAGAAGCAATTCTTCTTCGTCCGAGGAACTGCTGGACATGTTGAATTAACAGAAAACACTGTGATATGCACTCTTCGCGATTTCTTTCATACTGGTTCGCCTTGACTTGCCCGCATTCAATTTGACCACTCCAGTCCGCGACGGGCTGCGGTCGTTCGGTCCGTGCGGGCAGCCCGCTTCCTGTTTGACCGAAACTTAAGACACGGGTGATTTTTTGCTGTAGCGGGCCAGCTGCCAGCTACCAGGTGCGCGAACGCCTTCCCCCAGGTAACCGAACTCGGCTCCGCGGATTGCGAGAGGTAGAAACCACAACAGAGTCCCTTAATTAATGGTAAATTCACCGGCAAATTATGATTAAAGAACTTACCTTTTCACAGAGGATGCAGAAAATATTCTCCTTGAGCTTGGGTTAAAATCACTTATCCATTATCATGGAGATAGCATGTGCAACGAATCCTGGTCAGACGTAATGTAAGAATGGTGAGGTGCATGAAACACAAATCCCCCTCCCGTCCAATCTAAACTTGACTGAAAGTGGGGTGATAGGTTCACACGATAGCTAGCTCGTAATCTGTCTCCGAAGCTAGTAATTGAATGGACATTTTTGGAACAAATGAAAACGTAAAAAATAAACACTTAAAGTTGGCGATGTATTGAAGATAGAGATATGCTTTCACGGACGTTTTTGTAGAACTTTTCATGATGAACAATTCTATAGATGTTTACCCAGCGTAAGCTTAACCCTTGAGAACTGGCGAGAAAAAATATAACATGAGGACTGGCCCCTTTTGTCGTAGTCGTACGGAATTTAATTAAGTGATTTTACACCTGGTGTTTTCCTATGGACTATTCCCAATATAAAATTAGGTTTATTTACAGTTTTCAAAATTAACAAGCATATAAATGAACATAATTTTCGTAACAGTATAATTGGCCTTGATCGTGGCGATAAAGCAGTCATTTTGATTTTTTTTGAACAAAGGAGCTAATGACCAAAGTGTCCCTAGGCAATAAATATGGAAGGTCAACAACGTATGTGCTGCACCAAAAAAAAAGAATTTTCCCCCTTATTTTTTACTGATTGTCCAGACTGTCGTAATGTAGGCCGAAAATTGTCACGCGAGGACTGGCGCCATGGGTAAATCTGACCCGACCGTAAATAGTATAGAAATAACTCGAGTGTTCAATAAGCTATGGACATGTTTCTCTTTCAGGGCTAAGTTCAAGATTAAGAAGGAAGGTACTGTAAGCGACAGGAAATGAGGGTTGACCAAAACAAAAATATAGAGCATTATTTAAGTCTCGGGTCAAAAATACGCATGCGCCAGTCCTCGCGGGTTAAAAGGCGCACGGACGATAGCTTTTTTTTTCAACTCGATTCACTGAAATATTGTTGCTGCACGGCTTCCTTTGGTCATAAATAAATAATTTTCTACAGAAACCTTCCCCAAGAATCCTTACAGAATGGTGAAAACCTCATCTCGAGATTGCCCGGAACTCGAAGAATCGGGGTCTTTGTTTTATACTAAGCAGAGATGATTATTATTAGCATTGCTATCGTAATTAAATATTGGTCACTATGTCATTTAAATTATTTCTTTTTCCCTACTCAAACTCGTGTTGCTATCCTTAGGACTTTGCCAAACGGACTAAAATCCCTCGTCCTAAATCGAGCAATAGCAAACAACAACACCTAAATACAAATGGTTTATGAATCAATATAAACTCAGCTGTGGAGGTTCTACTCCCACAAGAAGACCGACCACAATTTTACTGTCGTGCGTAAAACCCGAGCATTTGTGGTTCACTACACAGCGAGTTATGGTGCTTATTGTAGCAAGGATTAGTAGCACACAGTTTACATTGTTCAAAGTATTATTGCGATTAAAACATTATTGACTAGTGTCTCTCCCACGAGCTTGTCATGCTTCACTCTTCGGAAACTAGAGGACAGAATGTGCCAAGCATTATTGACTAGTGTCTCTCCCACGAGCTTGTCATGCTCCACTCATCGGAAACTAGAGGACAGAATGTGCCAAGCATTATTGACTAGTGTCTCTCCCACGAGCTTGTCATGCTCCACTCTTCGGAAACTAGAGGACAGAATGTGCCAAGCGGTTATGCATGATACACACAACAACTTCAGGGCAAAGAGTCGGTCCACCACGGCCGCCAATTCTGTCAGACTTCATTATTATTTTTTAAAACGTAATAACGGTGCATACTGTAATTCCGGCACCCTGAATAAATGACTATCACGCTAACAAGCGGACACGCGCCTACCCGTCATCATCACTAGTTTCGTCCATATGTGGGCTATGGTGTAAGCAGGGCTTGACCAGAAAATCTTGGCACAAACGTGGGATGGACAAGCGGGGTCGGGCGATGCTTGAGACACGTATGTTAGCGTAGTTTCCAGCCAGCGCTTGGTGCAACGGAAAGAGCACAGAACGGTAATCCGAGGACCATGGGGTGGAGTCCCTATACAAAATTTGTTGTTTTGTTTTTAATTTTAGCCTATTTTCATTTATAAAGAAATTCTTTATTGAAAATTAAGATACAATTCATTAAAATGGAAGATTTTATTCGAATCTGAATCTCCGTTGCAAGACCTTTTAGGTTGTATTTGGCCATGATTGTAATCACCAAATGTGCTACACGAGATATTTTTCGAACCAACATCGTGTACATTACGCATTTTTAACGCATGCATCTTTAATGTGCTTGTATCTTATTTATTTTCTATGAAGCAATAGATAATAAGAATGTGAAATGTCTGCTGTCGGAACTTACCCTGTCTAAAACTGAATCTGTCGCCGTTTCTTCTATTTTTACGAGTAGTATATTGCCTACAAATATTTAGAATAGACGGTTTCTTTTAACAGCAAATCATCGATTAAAAATAGTTAATTTTATTAATTTCCAACCGCCGTAGCTCAATTGGTGGCCAAGACTGATCTGGTTAGGATGCCATAAAATCATAATTCTCCTCATCGGGATATAGGAAATATATACATTGTTGGAGATTCTGTAACAATGGAGAATCTGGTTCTATTCAGCTGTGTACTATCCTACCAGCGAATTGTTGTTTGGTGGCGGAAATCGGAACTAATGCACTTCGCTCAACCACACAACTGGGATAGATGTGCAGTCGTCACCGGCGAAACCTCATCGCATGTCGTGTGTGTGCATAATTCGTGCTGGATCGTGCACTGTGCAGTGTGTTCTCATAAACACATGCGTTCCCCTCTTGTCCTGCACCCGGCCGTGGCAGCCCTTACGAGGCGAGATGACGCATACTACAAATGCTACACATGTTAGAAAGGCAGGATAGGCTTCGCTCGAAGCCCCAGGACTCTTCCAACAGACTCCATTACCCATTAACTTGGGCTTCCCGCGCGGGGAACGGAGAGCGGGAGGTGCACTCTGCTGCATGACGTCACGCGTTCTCCGTCTCCGTATCGCGTAAAGCCATAGCCCAGGAGTAAACTCAGACTCGGTGCATATGCACTGAACAACATGATGACGTCATACGCTCAAGTGCAACCTTAGTACATTTCCTCTCCGTAACCGTAACGCATAACGGTGAAGTCGACAAGATCATTTGGAATGATAAAAACTATCGAAGCCAATAATCGAGACCTGCTTAGAACCACACGACTGAAACAAGGTGAAGTATAAATGTATTTGTATGCTTAATGCGCAACTTGTGCACATTTGTTTAATAATAACTTGATAAATGCTTTTGGTATGTAAGAATACATAAGGAACAAAAAACAGGAAAAATATTAAATTGTTATTATTATTAATAATACAGTAATAATCTAATAAAAGAATTACTTTTCAACGTGAAAATGTCTCTAATTAAATTGATCGGGGAATACAATGTATCTACTCACACCTGCTAACTTGGATTAATTATACCCACCGACTTTTCTTAGATCACTGAACCAACACTGAAAGTGAAGACGGTGATGATAATGATGCTGTGAAGTAAAGGCTGAAAGGGAAGTGACGCAGGTAAATGCTTCCAGTCGACCTACCGGGTCAGGGAATGGAATGAATGAAGCCCCCATCCAGCGCTTCTTCCAGTCGACCGACCGGGGCAGGAATGGAATGAATGAAGCCCCCATCCAGCGCTCCTTCCAGTCGACCGACCGGGGCAGGAATGGAATGGAATGAATGAAGCCCCCATCCAGCGCTTCTTCCAGTCGACCGACCGGGGCAGGAATGGAATGAATGAAGCCCCCATCCAGTGCATCTTCCAGTCGACCGACCGGGGCAGGAATGGAATGAATGAAACCCCCATCCAGCGCTTCTTCCAGTCGACCGACCGGGGCAGGAATGGAATGAATGAAGCCCCCATCCAGCGCTTCTTCCAGTCGACCGAACTGAGCAGGAATGGAATGAAAGAAGCCCCCATCCAGCGCTTCTTCCAGTCGACCGACCGGAGCAGGAATGGAATGAATGAAGCCCCCATCCAGCGCTTCTTCCAGTCGACCGACCGGGGCAGGAATGGAATGAATGAAATCCCCATCAAGCGCTTCTTCCAGTCGACCGACCGGGTCAGGGAATGGAATGAATGAAGCCCCCATCCAGCGCTTCTTCCAGTCGACCGACCGGGGCAGGAATGGAATGAATGAAGCCCCCATCCAGCGCTTCTTCCAGTCGACCGACCGGAGCAGGAATGGAATGAATGAAGCACCCATCCAGCGCTTCTTCCAGTCGACCGACCGGGGCAGGAATGGAATGAATGAAGCCCCCATCCAGCGCTTCTTCCAGTCGACCGACCGGACCAGGAATGGAATGAATGAAGCCCCCATCCAGCGCTTCTTCGAGTCGACCGACCGGGTCAGGAATGGAATGAATGAAGCCCCCATCCAGCGCTTCTTCCAGTCGACCGACCGGGGCAGGAATGGAATGAATGAAGCCCCCATCCAGCGCTTCTTCCAGTCGACCGACCGGAGCAGGAATGGAATGAATGAAGCACCCATCCAGCGCTTCTTCCAGTCGACCAACCGGGGCAGGAATGGAATGAATGAAGCCCCCATCCAGTGCTTCTTCCAGTTGACCGACCGGGGTAGGAATGGACTGAATGAAGCCCCCATCCAGTGCTTCTTCCAGTCGACCGACTGGAGCAGGAATGGAATGAATGAAGCCCCCATCCAGCGCTTCTTCCAGTCGACCGACTGGAGCAGGAATGGAATGAATGAAGCCCCCATCCAGCGCTTCTTCCAGTCGACAGACCGGGGCAGGAATGGAATGAATGAAGCCCCCATCCAGCGCTTCTTCCAGTCGACCGACCGGGGCAGGAATGAGGAGTGTGTTTTGATCGGTTCTGGCCCCTCCACCTCCACACCCTCCACACAAAATGGCGGTGGTGCGATATCTCGCGAACTTATGGTCGGGTTTTGACAAATGAGGTGTCATTGAACTCGGGCTGACACCCCCTTTCCAATGGACAACATATTTCAACCCCACAAATAAAACCTACCCCTACTAGAGGGTGAAATTGAATTTTTTAGAGAATCTCTCTTTCCAATTGCAACATGTGAGAGTTTGAATGCCGATATGGAATGTAACGTTGTTCTGCAAACCAATAATCAAAGAGGGGCATGTTAGGCCTTGAGGTGAGAGCCCCTGTTATTGTTGACGAGCCCCCTTCTGTCGGGCCCGTGTTGATGGGTTATTGTTGACAGGTCCTTGTGGACGAGTCCTTGTGGACAAGTCCTTGTGGACAGGTCCTTGTGGACGAGTCCTTGTGGACAAGTCTGTGTGGACAGGTCCTTGTGGACAAGTCCTTGTGGACGAGTCCTTGTCCCTTTGGACTGATCCCTTTGGACGGGTCCCTTTGGCCTGGTTCCTACGGACTAGCCCATGAATGTATTTAAATTATGTCAAAGGGCCTAACTACATTTGTGTGTGTGTTGAATTGACGTTGTTCACTAATCCCCCACTACTATAATGGGATAACGATATGAAAGGAAAGTGACGAAATACATGTGAACACGTGTGAAATGACCTTATTACCGTCCTCCTTGTGAAACAAGTCACATCCTGTTTTGCTTCATACGTGAGAAAATGTGAGTTCATGTGTAATATGATCTAACACACAGGTGTTCACCTGTACACGCGCACGATAAGAGCTAACAAGTCACAACCTGTTTTGACAGTGGTGGGAGGTGGTTTGCTGTTTTGAAGTGTAAGAGAGAACACAGGTGAAGAGAGAAAGAAGTATGTATTGCTCATAATACATGTATAGCTGAGGACTGTACATAGGACTGTAGGTTAAGTACAACATGAGTAAATAAATAAATACAAGACACACAGGTTCACACAACATGTAATTTATTAATCCAAGAATTAAAGGCTGAGCTAAATCCCAACCATTTTACATATAGTTTATTTCCTTTTTGTTTCAACACTTTTTCCACAAGGTAATGTTTAGGAAACGCTGTCTTCTGAAGTTCTTGAAGATAAAACCTGCCTTTTATGGGTTGATGGTTGAGGTCCTCGAGTAAATAGGTGACTGGACTGTTCAGGTTGACTTGACGAATTCGAAATAGTTCAGTCCCCCAATTTGGTGTGTAGCCCTTGTCGAAGACGGACTTGAATTTGCTCACACGAACATGGTCCCCAATGTTAAGGCGATGACGTTTAGGGTCTGCTGTTTTTATGGGGTTAAACAGTTTATCCAGTTGTGGAATATTTTTAGTTACAAGTCGTGGCTTGGTCCCAATGGTACTGTGTTTGGTGTCGTTGTAACGTGACACTAACTCAGGTAACAAGTCCAACCAGCGATAAGTGCCCTGAGCGGTAAACGCTTTCCACATATGGGTTTTCAATGTTCGGTTGAACCGCTCGACCACGCTGGCTTTGAGATTGCTGTACGTGGTGTAATGGTGAATATCCTTATATTTGAGAAAACTGGAGAAATCTTTGTTGAAAAATTCTTTTCCCTGATCGGTTTGTAGCAGCTGAGGTTGACGTTTGGATTGTTGAATAATATGTTGAAAGGCTTTGGTAACTAGTGGACTAGACTTGCGACGCACAGGTTCAATAAACGCCATTTTGGAATAAACATCAATGACCGTCAACATATAGCGTACACCATCGTTAACGCTAGCATAGGGAATCATTTCAACCAAGTCTGCTTGCCAAAGTTCATCCACACCCTGTGAAATCACCTTGAGTCGCTGATAGTGACGTCTAGCTGGACGATGCAACTCGTGAGCAATACCCATTTTAATGAGTGAGGGTTTAAACAATAATTTTGGCATTTCGAATTTCTTCCTCAATTTCTTGAATTTCCCAATCGTGACCAGTATGGCCGGCTTGGCGTGAAGCATGCAACAGCTGTATTCGTTGGACGAGTTTATTTGGATTGTGCCAGTAGGTAACATCCACAAGGGGTTTTAATGGTTTAAATGTCACTCCTGAAGCGGACACTTTACGACGACCACTTTGACTAGTGGGGAACATTTTTGCAATTATGGTTTTATATTTTTGAGATATATTGGCATTCACTTGTTGAGTGGGATCATACTGTCTTTTGTGAGCATGGGTATCCAATAAAATGGATTTATATTTACTAAGGTCCTCTGACGTATAATCTTGAGATGAGGGAGTCCGAGAGAATAGTAGCTTTAACAGTCCTGGTGTTAATTTATAGTTGATCTTTTTAATGACAGCTTTAGTACGACTAAATTTAATCGATGAATCTCCAATTTTAAAACTATCATCCTCATAGCGAACGCCATATGTGGTATCTGTGTTTCCAATAAATAGATTGGTGAAATAGGGTTCCAGTGTTGATCCATAATATTTTATTAAAATGTTTTTCAGTTGAGCTTTATGTTGAGGGGTGGCCAAGAGTTGTGAAAATGGAGACGATCTGGAAGGGCAAGGGGTTTCGACCATGGCCAAGGATTTCCTTTTTCTTAAAAACTCTGCAAGGGGTGATGCCTCTCTTTGAGGCGTAAACACTTGTTCCTCATTATCCTCAACTTCGCTAACACTAGTTAAATCTTCCTGTTCCTCTTCATCTTCCTCTTTCTCTTCCTCAGAGTCCTCGTGGTGCGTCTGACTGGCTTGTGAAACGGTAGGTAGCGTTTCAGATGGCTTGAAAGAGGGTTTCAACATGGCTTTTAGCGGAGGTGCTAAATGTTGTTGAATAAACAAAACATGATCCGCACGCGATCGTTTCAATTGACGAAACTTTTGGCGAATAGTATTTTTTGCTCTAATAATATGCTTTTTCAATTGACTCTCTGCTAACGCCATGTTGTCGTGACAAATGACTTGAGAGGGAATGATACAGTGCCTTAAATAGCAATAAAATGATCAAACCCTAAGCGATACCGCCCTTGGTTGAGTTCACTTTGTTTGTCAATCACTAAACAGGCATGACGTTGTGTGTTCCAGCACTTGCCACACAATTCTGTAAACATTGGAAAGGTCATATCCGGATTCACATGTTCATTATAAATGTAACGACTGTTCCTCTCGTCCTGGCGAAATAAAACAATGACATTGGCATTGTCACGAATCAACTGTTTGAACATTTTAGAATACGTTTGTCCAAGATAGAAGCAATCGATATGTTTGTGTCGACCCATGCTGAAATAGCTTTGAATGATACCTTGTCGTTCAGTGGATACATCATCGAAAATCATGAGTGAATCAGGCTTTACCTCATAAGGTGAAATAACATTTTCTTGCGTGGAATATGTAAAATACCCCATATTCTCATTTTTTAATCCAGACATGACTTGATCCAGAAACTCGTAGAGGGGTTGGTAGAGAGATTTTGCGAAAATATAAATATTTTGGGCGCTGTAATAAGTGTCAGCAAAAGATTGGTCTTTCCACAGCCGGAAGGTCCCACAATGATGCAGCGAATGGAAGATGGAAACAGTGAACCATGGCGTTGTTCACGTGATGTGGGGCAGAGATGGGAAACCATGTCCCTCACGGGGAATGACTCTTGCTGCTTAATTAGCTTCATTTCAACTAAGGCTTAGAGAGGCTAGAAGGCTGTCTATATACATCGCACCGAGCCTTGTCATAGAAACAGTAGACTCGTACTACAGGTTGACGATGGATGTCTTTGGACGTGCGTTGACGGTCAAAGCTAGGTCTGTTCCCATACATGATCCTAAACAAGAAACAGATCCTGCTAATAAACGCTATGTGGATAGGTCAGTAGTGCCACGCACAAAACAAGGAGATTATGACTTTAAAGGAAAGCGGTTAACTCATGTAAAACATCCCCAAGTGTCTACAGACGTTACTACAAAAAAGTATGTGGATAACAAGGTGTATGAGTTTTATGATAAAGTGCCTCAGCTTACGGTGGATGGCTATAGCGCTAATCATCACCGCATTATTCACGTGGAAGATCCACAAGAAGATGATGATGTCTGTACCAAGCGATACGTGACCTATGAAATGAAAAGTCTTTATAAATTTATCCCATCTGTATTTTTAGTGCATCTGACAAATGTAAAACCTGTGAATGAGAGAAACCATATACTGCTAGTTCATGACCAGCACTTGACCTATGTGCTTGCTTCGGGTTTAAGCCACTATCGACTACACTATAATGGAACCATTCACATCAAATATGCCATACCTGATGAGAACCATTTACAAATAGAGATAAATGGTCATAGGATGATGGTCCATAACCATGAAATGGTCAATGCAGGAGACGAATTATCCTTTCATCTCCTGTTGACATGGAATGAAAAGCAAGCTGGAAAAACCGTAAATGATGTAGAATTGGAATATACAGCCATGAAATAACAATCTGATGTTAGTTGTGACTTAAACTTTCTTGTGAAAGGTTGTTGGTCATCATCATCATGGTGAAACAAAGATATGTGGTGAGAAAGACTAAAAATATGAGCCTGTCCTTGGCAAAGCCTGGGCTTATGACATTCGTGGACAAGCCCTTGCGAAAGAAAAAAAAAGAACAAATGATGTGTTGACCATAAGGAAAGCTCTTCGAGTAGCACAGAGACATGTTATTCCAAAACGTCAGCGACAGGGTTCAAAACAAGGGCGAGTGATCCCCGTCCCCAAACGAGGGGGATTTTTACCTGCATTATTTGCTGGTCTGGCTGCTCTAGGTTCACTTTTAGGCGGCGCCAGTGCAGTGGCAAAAACCATTAAGGCCGTGCAACAGGGCAATCAACAACTCAATGAAAGTCAGCGACACAATGAAACAATGGAGGCCATTGCTATGGGGGCTAGAAATGTCAATTTGAAGCCAGCCTTTTATCAACAAGGATTTGGAATTTCACCTTTTCGAAATAAAATAAAAACATCTTTAACCTCAGCCATAGCAAGACATGCCCTGACGCATCAGCAAGTGGAAAGCTATGCTAAACAACTGAAGCTTTCTCATTTTCGAGGTGTGTTTATGCGAAACCAATTACCCTCACAACCCGGGAAACATGAATGTGCTGTTGTCAATTTGGATGATCACCGAGGACCTGGAACACATTATGTAGCTTATGTCAAAGAGGGATCTACTGTATGGTACTTTGACAGTTTTGGGAATTTGCCCCCGCCCATGGAACTAGTGGCCTATTTTGGAAACAGGATCAAGATATATTATAATGTGAAACGTGAGCAAACGTTTAACAGCCAACAGTGTGGACGTTTGTGTTTAATTTTTTTTATACAAGACGCAACATAAGCAAAAACGTCAACAGTATGTCGGCGGAAAGTAAGACGTTTACACTGCATGGACGTGGACCTGAAGTGAGTCTAGACTTTTACCCACCTATCGAATTGAGTGAAAAACCTTATGGTTTAGGACTTGTTTCTCTTGAAACGTACAATCGAATATACAACATACGTGAAAATGTGAACAACAAGTTTTAAGTTTTACTATGATGATTCTGTGCTCACCCTGAACTCTGGTGGATACACGATAGATGACATTTATGAACACATTTATGTGGTGTTGATCAATGAATATGGTTTAAAGTCATTTCTCGATGGAACGCGCAAGTTTGAACTTGTAGGAAATACCAACACTCATCGCTGCAGTATTTTTTAGCCTATTTTCAATTTTGAAAAAATAGGCTTATGAGATCACCTTTTGTCCGTGTGTGTGTGTGCGTGTGTGTGTGTGTGTGTGTGTGATTCGTGTGTGTGTCCCCCCCTAATAAAATCTAAACGGCTGGAGCGATTTCAATGAAACTCGGTATGTTCATAGCACTATTCCCGGCGACCTCGACCGTGCCCTTCAAATTTTGTTACGTCTCACCAATGCAAAATGGCGGCTGTGCGAAATATTTCACTAGTATTCAATATCTCCGAAACTATTACTGATATCGCCCTGAAATTGTGTACGGTGATGAAGGGTACTACTAGAAGTTCACCTATGAGACTTTCGAAAACCTGGTGACTACAAAACCAACATGGCGGTCAAGCGAAGTTGAGACATTTAAGTAACCTTTTCTCGCGATTAAACTATCCACACGTAATGAAACTTGGTACAGCAAATGTTTATACACATTGTAATGCACTGGAGTCTAATTTAGTTCAATTGTTTACATAACTTAAAAATGGCGGCTGTGCGAAATATTTCACTGACATTCTATATCTCCGAAACTATTACAGATATCACCCTGCAATTTAGTACAGTGATAAAGGGTACTGATACAAGTTTACCTATGTATATTTCATAAACTTGTAAAGTAGAAAACGAACATGGCGACCAAGCGAAGTTGAGACTTTTAAATAGACTTTTCTCACGATGTAACCATCCAAACGTAATGAAACTAGGTACAGCAAGTGTTTATACACATAGTAATGCACTGGAGTCTAATTTAGTTCAATTGTTTACATAACCTCAAAATGGCGGCTGTGCGAAATATTTCACTGACATTCTATATCTCCGAAACTATTACAGATATTACCCTGCAATTTTGTACGGTGATAAAGGGTACTGGTACAAGTTTATCTATGTATATTTCATAAACTTGTAAAGTAAAAAACGAACATGGCGACCAAGCGAATTTGAAATATTTTAATAGACTTTTCTCGTGATTTAACTCTCTGAGCGCAGTGAAATGTGGTACAGTAAATGATTTTGCAGATTGTAATG
Organism: Meconema thalassinum; assembly: GCA_946902985.2. NCBI lineage: Eukaryota > Metazoa > Arthropoda > Insecta > Orthoptera > Tettigoniidae > Meconema > Meconema thalassinum. The sequence goes on from OX336388.2 coordinate 88,955,048, forward strand.
CACTGCCATCTAATTTAAATCAATTGTTTACATAACCTCAATATGGCGGCTGTGCGAAATTTTAAAATTAAGTTTTTATTTCTTGTGTCGTAATCATGCGATCGAAGTGAAAGTTTGAATAATGAACCTAGGCAATAATTGGCCTTGAATGGTACATAATTCTATGGCCTATACATATAACAATCCTAAATGGCGAGCTTCCGAAATATTTAGACGGTTCTCAATATCTATGAATCTTTTACAGTAACCAAACTGATTTTTTTTATGTTCATAGAGACTATGAACATATGTTCACCTATAGGACTTTCATTAACCTGATGAGCACTAATCCAACATGGCGGCGACGCGAAGTATAAATATTTAAATGGACGATTCTCGCGAATTAACTATCCGAGTGCTGTGAAACGTTGCACGTTAAATGCTTATACAAATGTTGATCCACTGGCATCTAATTTATTTCAATTGTTTGCATAATCACAAGATGGCTGCTGTGCGTAATTTTAAAATCTCGTTTTTACTTCTTCTGTTCTAATCATGCGATTGAAGTTTGAATACCACACGTACACAATAATGTTAATGTAATAGTACAAAAATAAAAATCCAACCTGGCGACAATCTGAAATATTTAGACGGTTCTCAATATCTACGAATCTGTTACAGCAATTAAACTGAAATTTTGTATGTTGATAGAGGCAATTAACATGAGCAGGATATATGAAAATAGGCTGTATAGTTCTTCACGGAACTACTTGTTCTACATTCAAAATTGACTTTAAAACTCACCCCGATTCCATTGGTCCATTACTAGGATTTAAACCACGTGTGTTAGAGCCCAACAAAAAACATGAATCAGACCATGAAGTGAAATTCATTGAGGACCATCATGTGTCGGTGACGTGTAATATTATTAGTCAAGTGTACACCAATCAAGAACCGTCGCATTCGCTTTATGACTTTATTGTAACATCGCCCAATGGCTATATTATTCGTGAAAACCCTCCAGTGGTGCTTTTTCATTCTGTGGCTGTCGATGGTATTAGTAATATAACATTAAGACTGATCAATAGAGAGCAACAACTCATTGATCTAGATTCTACCACACCAGTGACTTACAAGTTGGTGCTAAAACCACTATGAAGTTTGTATATAAAGCAACAGCACCGTCTAGGAAAGGTGTTAGTTGTTTACCACGTGAATACACGTTAACATCTCAGAACAAGCAGATTTTACAGCATTTGGGTTACCACATTAACCCCCGCGATGAATTCTATTCTAGAGGTAGCGAACCACATCGAGGAGCAACCAGGAGTGGTAAGAATTGATCTGCATTCTTATCAAGCTCAAACACCTGGACTCAATAACAATGATGAAATTCAATTTGTTATCAACAACCAAGATATTTACACTCTACCGCATGAAAGTGTTATTCAGATTGAAGATCGGCTCACCAAAGCCGATGGTTCTACACCCACTACATCCAAGTTAGCCAACCATGCTTTCGCCTTCCTGTTTTCTGAAGTACGTTATGTCATTAACGATATCGTGGTGGATAGCACTCGAAATGTGGGTATTTCCAGTGTCATGAAACTATATCCCTCTTATAGTGAGGAAGAAGCTAAAACACTTTGCATGGCGGGTTGGTGCCCTGACTCGACCAATGACTGGATGGTACACACCGATGGCACCTTCACTGGATATTTACCTCTTAAACTGATTTTAGGCTTTGCTGAAGATCACCAGCGCATTGTGGTCAACGCAAGGCAAGTGCTTTATCTAGTGAGAGACAGGAGTGATAATAATGCACTCAAGGGAGTCGACAATGCCCCCATTGATTCAAAAATTCAACTACAACGCTTGCTATGGAAAGTGCCTCATGTGACCCTTAACGATAGCAAAAAACTGGACATACTCAAAATGGTAAAGAGAGATATACCTCTACCCATGGAATTTAGAAGCTGGGCACTCCATGAGTACCCGTTATTGCCCACCACCAACACACACAGTTGGTCTATAAAAACAGCCCGCTATACAGAGAGACCTCTCTACATGATTGTGGGTTTTCAAACGAATCGCAAGTATCAACAAACCAAAGATGTCACGCAATTTGATCACCTGCAATTGAGAAATGCACGTCTTTTCCTCAACGGTGCTGTGTTTCCCTATGAAGGACTGGATTTAGATTTTTCAAAAAATAAGTTTGCCCCCCTGTACGACTTGTTTTCTAAATTTAGATGGTCGTATTATCAAAAAGAGAATTGTCCAATGTTGTCACCCCAAGCTTTTAAGACAAGGGCGCCACTGATTGTCTTTGACTGTTCCTACTTGGAAGAGTCTGTCAAACCATCCAATATTGACATTCGACTAGATTTTGAAACGCATGACAATGTTCCAGCCAATACCACGGCCTACTGTTTGATTATTCATCACAAACAAGTCAACTATTATCCACTGTCCAACCAAGTGACAAGTGTATAAATAGCAGGTCAACACACATCAAACCACTCAGTCATGTCTTGCTTTCAAGCCTCAAGAGAAGTTACATCCATGAATTTAAAATCTGAGGAACAACGTTTCAAGACCTTTGCGACGTGGCCGGTGCCTTTTATAAACCCTCAAGCCTTAGCAGCCGCTGGATTCTACTATTTAAAAAGAAGAGATGAAGTGAAATGTGTGTTTTGTCCCATCATCTTAGACCAATGGCAAGAGAGCGATGAACCCATGCAGGAACATCAGCGCTGGTCACCTGCCTGCCCCTACCTGTGCAGAATGGAAGTGGGTAATATACCCTGACATTCAAATTACCCCTCACTCATGCCTCTGAGTGATGAAAAAAGTTATGATACGTGTGGACATTATGGTGCCGGCAGAGCTTCAGTGAGCAGCTCACAGTCAAAAACATCCAGTTTAGAGACATTGGGATATCATCGGTGTTATGGACACTATAAACACAAAATACTTTTTTGTTGTATGAGATGGTACCGCCTCTATCCTAGAAAGAAAAAAGAATGTAAAACTTGTTATGCTAATAAAATAATGAAATAAAAAAATTGGTTGTTGATGTTATATTATTATTTCTTTCCCCCCCCCCCCCCCTGTCATATCCTAACCTCTATAGTGACTACTCGATGTTTTTCTTTTCTTTTACTAGAATGGAATGTAAGTAAATGACATGGGTACACCTTACTGAACAATTGTCAGTCTGTGGTCAGTTGGACTTGATCCAGACAAGAGTGAACATGTTGCGTACACTGATTGTCGACTGTCAAGGGTTTAAAATTGGAGATAACAAATTTATATTTAAAGAAGTGGCCATCATCGATTGTTCCACTTTTTGGATATCACAAGCTACTCATTTGGTGTTTAAACCACCTTATGCGTTTGATTTGTTGTGTGATAAAGACCGTAAACAAACCCAGTGGATTGAAACTCATATGCAACTAGACTGGAAGCGAGGAACCATTTCATATAAGCACCTGGACATGGTCATGAAAGCCCACTTGTCTTCTGCCCATGTAATATTTGTGAAAGGTAGTGAAAAACGTCAATGGCTACAACCATTTTTAGCGTCTTACTGTCAATGTATCGATTTAATGGACATGGGCTGTCCATCGCTGCAAACACTCATGGATCGCTGCCCCTGTGACAATATTACCCATAAAGCCTTGGCACAGGTGTGGCAATTGTTTCATTGGCTATCCACCAATGCCTGCTGGGAGTTGTTAAATAAAATTAAAACTAAAGGTTTACCTGTGAATGACACCAGTGAGATTTCTACAAGCGACGTGTAAACATCAACGTGATACCATGGAGAAAGGGGATGCTACCGATAAAGCGATTGGAAAGTTCTTTGTGTGTAAAAAGAAACTAGACAGTTTTACTAAAGAAGAATTATTGGCTCTTCCAAAATCATTCATTTATTATGTCGCAGCAAATGCAGTGAAAGAAATCTGGCAACATGTACCAAAATCATGGACTCAAGACCCTTTGTTAAGTGAATTGCAACCATGTACAGATTATGATCACCATAAGCAAGTGGCTATGGCAAAAATACCCTCTATGCGACAGTGTGCTACTTGTCAGCTAGTCAAACTGTATCATGGTCATAAAAGTCAGTGTAAAGACTTTGTTTCCTCATACCACGGGAGTAATGAAGAAAAAAAGCAACAACAACAAACATCATCCACAGAGGAGGAGGAAGATCAAACCTTTTTACCATCGATGGAAAAGGATATGCCAGACCTGTACTGGCAATGGCGTCATTAACAAAGTAATTCAATACTTGACTTTCGAAATCTACCTACCTGGTTATTATTTGTGTAGTCCTGGAACTTGTCTTGAAGAACCTTTGCAGCATAGTGATATACCTATTAATCCTTTGGATCAAGCATGCACCTTTCTTATCACCACAGTCATTCTGCATTAAGACGTGTAGCGGATAAAATATCGTTGAAAAGCTAAACAACTTTTGAGATTCTGTGATGTCTCAGTGGGAGAGAGGTTGGCAGTCGTCATTGTGATTAGTGTTATAAAAGGAAAGTTGATAATGAGTGGACATGGACATTGAAAAGGATTGAGGAATTGGTATTTCTTTGTATTCTATTTTTGTAAAGCTCTATTTGTTGTGAAATAAAAACAAGGTTTACAAGATCACAATGTCTTTTATTTTAAAAAATGGTGATAGCCATTTCATTTTTTTCACACATGAATATTTACAATTTCCACTTTACATTTTTTTACATTCCCCTTGTTTAGTTTAAACATTCTGTACATTTTTGTTGTTGTGAAATAAAAAACAAGGTTTACCAGATCACAATATCTTTTAATTCTAAAAATGGTGATAGTCATTTCTTCATTTTCTTTTTTTCACACATGAATATTTACAATTTCCACTTTACATTTTTTTACATTCCCCTTGTTTAGTTCACACATTCTGTACATTTTTTTTGTGAAATATAAATAAGGTTCACTAAATCACTATATCTTTTAATTTTGAAAAATTGTGATAGCCATTTCATTTTTTTTACACATGAATATTTACAATTTCCACTTTTCATTTTTTACATTCCCTTGTTTGGTTTACACATTCTATACATTTTTGTTGTTGTGAAATAAAAAACAAGGTTTACCAGATTACAATGTCTTTTTAATTTTAAAATGGTGATAGCCATTTCACTTTTTACACATGGATATTTACAATTTCCACTTTACATTTTTTACATTCCCCTTGTTTAGTTCACACATTCAGTAAATTTTTTAAAATCTTTTTCGTAATATACAAAAGCAAACATTTTACACTAAAATATATTACTTATCTTATTTTTACTAAACTACTGTAGCCTAACATTATACATTCTACTTACAGTTTTTACAAAAAAATATTACAATATAAAACACACTACAAATATTACAATATAGTGATCATTAGACTTAAGTAAAGTAATAGTCGTCAATACGACTGTTTCCCCAAGCAAGAGTATTAAATGTGTTGGGTATAATGAATCGTTTGTTGTCTTCATTACTTAAAGCAACTTTGTTCAACAAATTGGTATGTAGCTGATGATTTTTACTTCTCAATACACACATTTTCTTATATAATACAGATGGGTTACTAACTATACAGTTCTTATAATCACTTATATCTAACTCTTTACTAACAACATTCTTTTTCACTCCTTTTAATTTTTTTACTACTACATCATCAATTGTCATATAGCTGTATGATTTAGATTTTGTGCCTACAAAGGTGTCTATAATAACACCAGCACATCCTTAAATTTCCCAAGAACCTTTTTGTTTACTAGAGGTAAATGGTAAATATTATGCTCTGGATAGTCACTTGTATCAAACCTATTTAGCTCAGTTTTGATATCATCATAAAAATCAACAATCATAAATCATAAATAAAAGAATCTGTGTCTGTGTAGAGAAATTTAGCATTATCAAGATAGTTTTTCTTTACATAATCATAGTGAAATTCATACATAAGTGTTTTTGACAATTCCAGAATGGTGTAACCCACATATATGGGTTTGTTGTAAGTTACTTTAAGACGATTCATTTGTATTACAACTAAATCGTAATGAATAATTGAACAGCTATGAAAGTTTGGCTTGCTTATTATGTTGCTCGCACCATACCTTTTACCATCATTCTCCCACTTTGTTATCAGCTTTACATCAACTCGTTTATCAACATTCTCCATAGTCTTTCCAAAAACACTATTATTCATGAGTTTATAAAAATCCTTTTCAAACGCGTTTGTTGACTGTGTTCTTAAATTATTGTTTAGATCAATATACGGTTTGAGCCATGCTGACTGATGAAATTGCAATACGCGATGAATTTTAGTTAATTTTAATCCATGCTGTAGACACTGTTTCAAGTTTTGATAATGTATTACATATTTACATTTATCATTTACATTAGCAATTAACATTTTTGTTCGTGATGAGATGTATGGAGATTTCATATTCTCAGGACAAAATGGTAAATCATTATGATCATTATGTAACTCTTTAGGGTACTCAAGATTTACCTCTAAAATATATCCTTTATCATCGTTATCATTAAGAGTGTCAACATGTAAGACATCAATTTCAGGTTGTGTCAGCCAGCGAAAATCTTTCAGTGGTAGATATTGACTCATAGCCCAACCATATTGGTTATTTGCATCGAGGTAGACAATATACTTTGACTCTTCACAAGGGTTGTAGATAGGCATGTATTTATTATTCGCTTTAGAGTACCGTCCACTACATTGGCTTAATCCACCTCGAATTGATGATTTTATAAAATTGATAATGTCTATATCAGTCATTAATTCTAAATTTACTTTCGTTTTTTTCAACATTGAACTGAAACTTAACCCAGGAGCATTGAAATACTGACAAGGATCAAGGTCATAAGTTTTCATACAAACATTTCGAAAATTTTCAAAAACATCTGCTAATAATAACACATATGTCTTCAAATATATGTCTGAAAATTCTCCTAAAGTTTGAATGTGGAACTGTGTCCATACACGTTGTGCATGTAAATATTCCTGACCACTGATATGACTTGTGTTTAAGGAACTGTAAAATGCATCTTTCGGTGGTAAACAACACTCCTCAAGACGTTCCAAACAGTTAATATATTCATAAGGGAATATACCCTTTTGACGAATCAAATTAAAATCATCTTCTTTAGGAAAGACACGATGAATTTCATGAAACTGATCTGATTTTAAATTACTAGCCAGCTTATCAAGACTACTCGGCATAAAGCGGAATGAATCTAAAAATCGCAGTTTAATGTTTTTTTTATTGCTAGTTTTGATGTATTTTGTGAACGATATGTATTGTTCCTTATTATTCGCAATCACATCAAATTTCACATCTGAAGCTTCAAATTCTTTAACGATAAAGTGGTTATCGTATTTGCTACCGTTGTGTAGAATGACCGGAATGAATTTACTTACTCTATAATTTAAATTACATTCTTGGTGAGCAGCACCACGATATTTTCCTGTTAAATGGCCATGAATATAAACATTCACCACATATAAAACAATTAGTTTCAGTTTCAAAATTCATTTGCTCTGAGGAAGTTAGTGACTCCATTGGAATGATCGTATTTAAAATAGAGGATATACGAATGGCATCTTTCTCAAGCCTTTCCATAAAAACTTTAGGTGCATCAGGTCCTCTATAGAGCTCAAACTAATTTAAAGAGTCATCATAACTACATTTAATATAATATGCAAAGCTATAAGGTTCATGAATGTGAGTTGTGTTGGTGAAAGGTTGGGCTGGATTTGATGAACATGTATTAAATGGTTTTAGCAAAGCCTCGAAGTCAGCATATATAACAAATGGTACTCGAAGCTGTTTCTCATAATCCTTAAATTTTAGAATGTTATTTTTAGGAGTCGGTAATACCGTACGAACATGATTACACCCCCATTTTTGATGTTGAGTTAGTTGGTCCTCCTTTCTGAAATATAGCAAACAGCCATCACACAACCACTTCTTAGCTTCACCTTTTGATAGCTGACTACCAACAAGTCTACTGAAATGTTTTATCCAACAATAGTGGGCGTTTTCACCTTCGGTTATGTATAGTAAATTTACATGAGCATCCTTTTTTTTCCTGAGTATAATATAGAGGGCCTACTATACTCTTATTTTCAATTTCATAAACATTAATACTTACATTGTTCAGCTCTTCAAAACGTTGAATGTCTTTTATCGCCATAGGAAATTCTATTTCTTTTAAATCTAACACTGAAGAATAGTGAGGATAAGATGACGTTCTCTCCACATGTCCCACTGCTGGATGGAGAGCTGAGGTTACAGCCCATGCAAAGCATGCGTCATCATTATTCATAACGTTTACACAAGCGTGCTTACGTTTGATCCATCCTGGCAAATCAACGTATGATGATGCTCGAAGGGGATTATATTTATTCATGTTGGTTTCTAAATAAAGTACTTCAACTAACGCCCAGCCTGACTCCCTTTCCTGGAACTCTTCACTCTTCACAATGATAGCACTTGAAATTTTTTGGTATATATCACTAATATTAGTTGATTCGCTAACAATTATGTTTTTTGTATTAAAGGATTTGATATCTGTAATTTCACCTTCGCTCCCAGTTTTTACATAGAGGCCAAAAAGTTCAAAATTCATTTTAATTGTTTTATGCTCTAATAAAACATTTTCTACTAAGCCAAACACAGTAGGTTGAACATTTTTTAAAAATGATTCAATACTTTGAGTTTTTTCTTCACTATGAAGTCTATAACTAGCAATTTGACTTTTAAATGCACTACCAATTTGTTGAACATTTCCAGAATTTCTTTCATGGCAAGTGTTATTTTTATGTTGAATACTGCGTAAATGTCCATGAATGATTGAAGAAGGTATATCAATATTACATACTGTACATCACAATGTGTTATTGAAGGTTCAACATTCTTTTTTCTTTTTGTTGCACAACTATTTTCACAATCTTGAGAACGTTTACGCTTTTGAGCATCACATTCATTTAAAGGTTCCGTGCTAGTTGATGGTTTTACAGATTTCAATTCCTGTTGTTCTCCATGCACTTCAACCTTGTGGGATTGATATCGTTTTACAGCAGAAAAACCAAGTTCGCAAACTGAACACGAAAATGGTGCTGAACTGACATGAATTAAATTTACATGTCGTGTAAGACTATCTTGTCTGTTAAATGTGGTAGCACAATGACTGCACACAAACATTTTCTGATTATGTTTTGTACTTGCATGACGTTGAAGGTTGTCAGGTCTTGAGAACTGTTTCTTACAGTCACCACACTTGAACATGATGATTACTTTCCAAGTTATCTATAAAAGAAAGAAATCATCAATGTTAGTAAAAGATAAAACAAAATTTACAATATAAATAGTTTAATTATATTCCAGTCAATGGTTATAGCAGGGTATTTAAATCGATCTGTGAACTCCTAGCAAGTCTAACTTTATGTAGTTCTAACTGAGGGTTACTATATACCACTGTCACTGACACCTAGCAGTTAACATTAGAACTTGATAGAGTGGTAGAAACCAGCGGTCGCCAGTTAAGTGAGCTAAGTGTGGCGTCATAGCCAGTCTTAAAACAAGTCTAAACTTGTAGAACGTATCACGTGATTGAAACCAGCGATCGTTAGTTAAGTGAGCTAAGTGTGACGTCATAGCCAGTCTTAAAACAAGTCTAAACTTGTAGAACATGTCACGTGATAGAAACCAGCGATCGCCAGTTAAGTGAGCTAAGTGTGACGTCATAGCCAGTCTTAAAACAAGTTTAAAATTGTAAAACATGTCACATGATAAGGTTAAGTTAGGTAAAGTTAGGTTATGTTAGGTGAACTGAGGTTAAGTCTTTAAATATTCCCTCTGACACTGACACCTAGCAATGAACATTCAGACTTAATAGAGCGGTAATCAAAATCTAACTTACAAAATTAGCTTTACACACCATGGTCAAGTAGTTCCAACGTTTGACTGCCAAATATACCATTTTCACTGACATGTAGTGGTGAACATTGGAAAATATCACTCTAACTGTTTAAAAGTTATTAGAGGGGGGCACTTACCTTTTTATAATTGATCAACTGATGCCACTGAATGAACAGATTGTAGGAATCTGGTAACCTACAGGTACCCAATTATCTGCAAACAAATCAATCAATCAATCAATCAATCAATAAATACATTCCAATCAATAACTTCAACATCAATTAGTAATAAAAGACTACAATCCATTAATAATAAGTACATACTTTGCAAAATAATTTAATGATTTTCTACCAAAACGGCTTTTTTTTACAACTCATGAGCAGTAATAGAGCACTGTTCACTCAAAGCGAGTAATAAAGACTGACAGTAGGGAGATATATGACACCCCTCTTATATAAACTCTCATCGCTCGTGTCAGCAGTTTTTTGCAGATCATTGCAATTCCTTTCCCAATACAGTTGAGAGTCCAAAGTACACTAGGAACACCTGTGTGGTATTCAATGACTGCTGACTTTGCATGATCATCACCCATCGTCTTAATCAACATATGGGGTTTCAAATTACTGCAGCGTCAGTCATAGCAACAGCAGTGTGCGCTCTCTGGTATGTCAGCAACATGACACCGGAAGGAACACCTGTGTAATATCCAATAACTGCTAACATTGCATGATCATCATCCATTGTCTTAATGAACACTTGCGGTTTCAAATTACTGCAGTGTTAGTCATAGCAACAGATCTGCGCGCTCTCTGTCATGTCTGTAATATGACACAGGAAGTAACAAGACGTCTTACTGCACGTGCCATCTCCTCAGTTTTAACATCTTAAGAACATGTATTATTCTCTTTCAACTACAAATGACTTGTTAGAACACATCCATCCACCAAGTTAGATCCCTTGTATGTTCACATGTATTTCGTCACTTTCCTTTCATATCGTTATCCCATTATAGTAGTGGGGGATTAGTGAACAACGTCAATTCAACACACACACAAATGTAGTTAGGCCCTTTGACATAATTTAAATACATTCATGGGCTAGTCCGTAGGAACCAGGCCAAAGGGACCCGTCCAAAGGGATCAGTCCAAAGGGACAAGGACTCGTCCACAAGGACTTGTCCACAAGGACCTGTCCACACAGACTTGTCCACAAGGACTCGTCCACAAGGACCTGTCCACAAGGACCTGTCAACAATAACCCATCAACACGGGCCCGACAGCAGGGGGCTCGTCAACAATAACAGGGGCTCTCACCTCAAGGCCTAACATGCCCCTCTTTGATTATTGGTTTGCAGAACAACGTTACATTCCATATCGGCATTCAAACTCTCACATGTTGCAATTGGAAAGAGAGATTTTCTAAAAAATTCAATTTCACCCTCTAGTAGGGGTAGGTTTTATTTTTGGGATTGAAATATGTTGTCCATTGGAAAGGGGGTGTCAGCCCAAGTTCAATGACACCTCATTTGTCAAAATCCGACCATAAGTTCGAGAGATATCGCACCACCGCCATCTTTTGTGGAGGGTGTGGAGGTGGAGGGGCCAGAACCGATCAAAACACACTACTGGAATGGAATGAATGAAGTCCCCATCCAGCGCTTCTTCCAGTCGACCGACCGGAGCAGGAATGGAATGCATGAAGCCCCCATCCAGCGCTTCTTCCAGTCGACCGACCGGGGCAGGAATGGAATGAATGAAGCCCCCATCCAGCGCTTCTTCCAGTCGACCAACTGGGGCAGGAATGGAATAAATGAAGCCTCCATCCAGCGCTTCTTCCAGTCGACCAACCGGGGCAGTAATGGAATGAATGAAGCCCCCATCCAGCGCTCCTTCCAGTCGACCGACCGGGGCAGGAATAGAATGAATAAAGCCCCCATCCAGCGCTTCTTCCAGTCGACCGACCGGGGCAGGAATGGAATGAATGACGCCCCCATCCGGCGCTTCTTCCAGTCGACCGACCGGGGCAGGAATGGAATGAATGAAGCCCCCATCCAGCGCTTCTTCCAGTTGACCGACCGGGGTAGGAATGGACTGAATGAAGCCCCCATCCAGTGCTTCTTCCAGTCGACCGACCGGAGCAGGAATGGAATGAATGAAGCCCCCATCCAGCGCTTCTTCCAGTCGACCGACCGGGTCAGGAATGGAAAGAATGGAGCCCCCATCTAGCGCTGCTTCCAGTCGACCGACCGGGGCTGAAATGGAATGAATGAAGCCCCCATCCAGCGTTCTTCCAGTCGACCGACCGGAGCAGGAATGGAATGAATGAAGCCCCCATCCAGCGCTTCTTCCAGTCGACCGACCGGGGCAGGAATGGAATGGAATGAATTAAGCCCCCATCCAGCACTTCTTCCAGTCGACCGACCGGGGCAGGAATGGAATGAATGAAGCCCCCATCCAGCGCTTCTTCCAGTTGACCGACCGGGGTAGGAATGGACTGAATGAAGCCCCCATCCAGTGCTTCTTCCAGTCGACCGACCGAAGCAGGAATGGAATGAATGAAGCCCCCATCCAACGCTTCTTCCAGTCGACCGACCGGGGCAGGAATGGAATGAATGAAGCCCCCATCCAGCGCTTCTTCCAGTCGACCGACCGGAGCAGGAATGGAATGAATGAAGCCCCCATCCAGCGGCGAGGATATGAACTGTGCCGGCTGCCGAAGCCTGTCGCACTCCCCTGGGGCAATGATTAAATGAATGACAGATGAAATGAAATAACAGTGGAGTGTGTTGCTGGAATGAAATTTTGACAGGGAAAACCGGAGTACCCGGAGAAAAACCTGTCTGCCTCCGTTTTCTCCAGCACAGATCTCACATGGAGTGACCGGGATTTGAACCACGGACCCAGCGGTGAGAGGCCGGCGTGCTGCCGCCTAAGCCACGGAGGCTTATAGGTAACTGTATGATGAATATGTAAAAGTAAGTGTACACAAATCTTGACCAATTAGAAGACCACATGTGTTACTGGAAGCTTGCTGTATACCAAACATGTATTCAAAGTAATGCCTAATTAATAATTCAGGTTCTGCTCCATTGCAAGCACGAATAAACACCCTTCACTGCCTACATCTTTGTCTTTTCAAATGAAATTAATGAACTTCTTCTTTTTGTCTTCCTCAATGCAGAAAGAGAACACGGAGAGGCAGAATAAAAGTGCGGATCCTTTGATAACAGTGCCTTGGTTGTCTTCATCTTCAGTTATTCTCAAGGTAGTTAGCCTAGTTAGGAATGTTGAGTTCATATCAGAGTATTGCTATACTGTATTTCTAGACATTTAGATTAATTGAGAAAATATTATTCTACTGCTCAGGGTTAATTGAGCTGTTTATTTATTAGTAAGTTATTGATCCAAGCCACGGAAACTTTATGTGCCATTCTGAAAGACAGTTTCCTTCGGGATTATTTCCATAGCCTCTAGTTTGCCGAGTTATACATATTTTCACAATTAGATTGTTTCACCGCACAATGGAGGGAGCTTGATACTACATTTTGTTTTTGAGAAATGTATGCAATTCCCAGTTGTGATTAAGGATTTAAATTTAAGGATATTTATAAAATAAATAATAATATAATAACCCCTGGCACTACAGCCCATTAAGGGCCTAGGTCTACCAAGCGACCGCTGCCCAGCCATTTGGCCTGCAGATATTGGGGTGACGCGGGATCAGCCCATCAGCTCCCCTCGGCCATTAATCTTAGTATTCGTGATCTGGGCGCTGCCTCACTGTCAGATAGCTACTCAATTGTCCTCAGGAGGCTGAGTGCACACCGTTCCAGACCTCACGTCAGTTTCTAAAATCCCTGACGGAGCCGGGAATCGAACCCAGGGCCTCCGAGCGAGAGGCAGGCACGCTTCCCCAACACCACGGGGCTGGCATATTTATAAAATGTGTCTATTAATTCTTTCGTTCGTCGTCATGCCCGACTAAGGAGCGCGATTGAAATTATTTAGCTGATGGCATTTCCTTTCTCTTCTCCCAAAATCTCTTCATCTTCTCACTGTGGCTTCTCTTGCGATCTTCTGACCAGGTTTTGTTGGTGATAGTGCTTGGATGGTCAACAAAGCGGTGATTATCGACTAATTCTCTGAACTTAGCTCTGTCTAGTACAATGCCATCTGTGATGCCTATTTCCTGAAGATATTTTCCAACTTCAAGCAGCCATGTGTTTTTAACTTTGATTGACAGAGCAAAGTTGAGAATCCTTTTGGTCAGTCTCGGATTGCCCATCCTAACATATTAACTCAATCGTGTTGGATGCTCCGTGGCTAAATGGTTAGCGTGGCCGAGTCATCAGGGATTTTAATATCCTGGGGTTAATTCCTGTGGCACGGGGACTGGGTGTATGAGACGTCTTCATCATCACTCCATCCTCATTACGACGCGCAAGTCACCCAAGACCTGCACTCAGCCTCTCCGGAGGTCACACGATCAAAAAAATCGTGTTGGGAGTCATTTTTCAGTGTTGCCTTAGTAAATGAAGTTTAAATGCTTTAGTCAGCCAACAAAATAGATATAGGCCACACGATTTGGTTAACTTTCTTGTAAATTTGCGTAATGGTATAAAATAAAACCACTAACAGTCAATAAATGTAATTTTTTTTATTAGTTGTTCAATGTACTACGACTAGTTTCGACAACAGTGTCGTCATCATCAGCAATTTTAACAAAGTGGCTTCTGTGGCGTAGTTGGTAGCATGCTGAGCTTCTATGCCCAAGATCGCGGGTTCAAACCCAGCCGAAGTCCTTGGAGTTTTTAAGAGCGTTAAAATCCCTCAGTATGCCTTTCTTCGGAGGGGAAGTAAAGACAGTGGTCCCATATCATAAATTTATGGCATGTTAAAGAACCTTCCACTAATTACACCTATGTGAAGCTAAAGTTAAACATTTGACTAACGTTCTTAATTTCCTACGTTCGTCGTCAAGAGCCGACTGTGGTGGCATCTGTTAACTAAGTTCTGAACTATATGGTCGTTGACGGTGGCGTTTGGCCTCAAAAGTAGGAACTACTTGATAAAATTAAATGGCTGCAGTCCTTATTTGAATTAAAACAGATACACACACTAATACAGTCATCGCAATTAACACAGATTCTACACACACCCAAAGTACAGGGGGCTACATGACGAGCCCCTAAACTGAGGAACCAACCAACCAATTTTAACAAGATTTCTATTTCAATTAAAATTTGTCAACGCGGATCAATTTGTTTCAGATATGGGTAATTTCATATCTATAATACAGTATAACTTACTCATCAGAACACGTTTTGCACTAACTTACTACATCGAGCGGCGATGGTACAAAACTTCCTCCAGGAGTCCACCAAGGCACGACTGGAATGGCCTGCGATGTCGCCGGACACGAACTGTATCGAACATGCAGGGATGTGCTGAGCCGTGTCTACGCCCTCCCATAACCCGCCAAGTGATCATGGAGGCTGCCATCGAAGAGTGGGATCGCCTGCCTCAAGAAGACCTGGACAACTTGATCTGTGGTGTGCCCCGGCCAGTATGAGTCCTGCTGGACGCCCGTGGTGGCCATGTTCCTTATTGAAACGTCACAGAATGGCAAGATTACATCACATATCAGTCCCTGTTTAACAGGCCAAATGTCTTCCTATTTATAATTTTCTTTTCACACATGAATAAAGTCTGCAGTATTTGTCAGATTGACGTCTCTTATGTAATGACCTCGCTCACAATCCCATATACGCTCTGCATCATGACAAACAAGTATTTTGCGAAACTCATAATACCAAAAGTATGACCAACTCATATGTACTTTATAGTGTTATCAGAAAGCAATGGTATTGAATTAAGATTCTCAATAATTAAAGCAGTCAATAATTTACCAGTTACGTCTAAAGTCTGTTCGCCGAGTCGAGACAGTGGAAGTAATCACAGTTGTACACGCGATTGCAGGGCTGCCCGCAAGGGGTGCATAGAGCTGTATCTGTTCTGTGCTGTGTATAGCCTACATGTGAAGCGGGCTGACTTATCGGTTACATGCTGCAGAGCGGTTTATTTATTCTCCGTTTATGTATTTAATTAATTAATTAATTTGTAAGTTCTTAACTGCTTATGATAGACAACAGTACACAGTGCAGCAAGTCTTGTATTTTCTAGGGCTACGGCAAGACATGATCTTGGAGCTTCTTGCCTACCCCTGTCCAGATGGTCGAACATCAATTCCACTCGATTTTCCTTAATTCCACTCGGTCCTCCAAGGGACCCAAAAATAAGTTCCTCAACTCCGCTCAGGCTTTGACAAGGGGTCGGCAAAGGGGTTATCCCCAATGACGTAAACAAATGCCATAACCCTCCTGCTCGCATACCAAGGGCCGGGTCAAACGCCTTATGCAGCGCATGAGTGAATTCTTGAATGCAGCTGATTTTTCCGTTCTAGGCTGGAAAGTAGTATTTTCAGCATCCGCAGCTGATATCGAAAGTATTTTTAGGTATAAATTATACAGCTATTATTATCTAAATTTAATTTAATAATGTCTGACTAGGTTAAAAAACATACAAACATTTAATTATGCACATGTTAAAAACAATGTATACAATTTGTAGAAAAAATAGAAAACATGGCAGACTTATTTAAAATAATATTATGATTAACTTTAAATCACTTGTATTTTTTGCCATATAAGCTATAATGTGCCAAACAATTTATACCTGATTTAACGAATGCGCGGACTTGACATCAGAGCGATTGACCAATGGCACAGCAATGTCTTGCGAACACCACCACGCCATCGGTCAAGCGCAATGGAAGTCAAGTCCGCTCATTCGTTAAATCAGATATAAACATAATACATAAAGAGCTAGATATTAATCACTGTTGTTAAATAAAAACATGGGCAGGAAATGTAATAAAATAAGAAAAATCAGCATCTTAAAATCACATAAATCTTTACTTCATTTCAAACTATAACCCCGGCCCTTGGTATGCGACCAGGAGGGTTATGGCATTTGTTTACGTCTTTGGGGATAACCCCTTTGCCGACCCCTTGTCAAAGCCTGAGCGGAGTTGAGGAACTTATTTTTGGGTCCCTTGGAAGACGGAGTGGAATTGAGGTAACCCTGGCTACCTGACTGGAATTCCCGAGCGGAATTGATGCCCGCCCGTCCAGACCGTCAAGCGACCACGTGCAAGTATTTGTGCGCACTCTCTCGACTCGGCGAACAGACTTTAAATGATACAACTAGCATGTGCATTTGCAAGTGCAAATAACTTGGGCAATATAGGCTATCTACAGATTGGAATATTTATCTCAACGATAAGCTATTATTCCACAGCTTCTTCCCAATTTTACATGATTATATCCATTCTGACAAATTCAATCTTAACCTAAAGTTTTTGTCTACATAACAAGCACATCACCGTTCCTTCTTCAAGCTGGTTTTATATCAAGATTTATTTCTTAACATTTAACATATTTTTGTAATAGATCTGTTTTTTTAAATTTTAGTGAAAGTTTTTTTTAGCTTTCAGATGATTAATTGTTTAGAAATAGTTTTGAGAACAACCTTCTTTATGGTAAACTTGTTCATGTACTGTAAGTCTTGCTTTTCTCTTCACATTATTATTTGCGCTGAGGAGGGCCACAATGAGGATGAAACCGGTACAATATGCAACGCGCCTATAAAGGCAATAAGAGAAACAATCAGAGCGCGGTGTCGAAAATTGATACCATGACGCACTCTCGGCCATGTGGAATGTATATGACATACTGAACGGAAAACGCTCATCGAACTCTGGTATCAAGTGATTTAAACGAATGACATGGTACATGTCGAAGTCTTCGTATCAGTATTTAAATAGTAAAATGCCTTAATATCAAACATTGTAAGTAGTCGGCATTGCATCGGCATAAGGCATTTTAAACTCAATGTCACTCAGGAACATTATCGAAACAAGCAAAATATAAATGAAACTTAATTCCGTAATGCAGTATTATTGGAACGTGGAAATAAGTCACCATCTTGTGCACAATAATTTCGTAGTCGAAATAGCCGTGGCGTTATTGCGTATGACTGTGAATCTAGAGATATTGGATTCGTATCCTGGGCGGGGTAGATATTTTTGCTACCAGATTATCATTTTAAACGATATTTACCATATCAATATGACTCATTTTATCAGAATCCATATGAAATTACGTGTAGGTCTGTGAATCAAGAGGACCTGTTTATAAGGAATTTAAGGTTATGAGCGGTGTCGCGTCTATTAATCTAGTTGATCCATATCGTATTCTTTATTTAGGCTAGTGCTGGTGGAAGCTACAAATCATCTAATAAAATGAGTTCCGTATTATAAACTACAATATCTGTTAAACACTCCCTTTTACAATAGATTAATATTTGTGCCAATAATAATATAAAATACTGGTGTATCAACAATTTCACGTGAGGTTTCTTCTATGTCAGATGTTACACATCACATGTGACTACTGTAAGGCTCGTATTTGTTGTCTTCACTCTCTGCCAATATCTCTTCATCCTCTCTCCCACTTCCTCTGTTCCTCCGTGTAAGATCTACCTTTCCTCACTGACAGCTCCTCTGTCTCCTGGAAACCTGTAAACTCCTTAACTAGTCGTGAAAATCCCTCTCTCTCTTCTTTCACCCCCATCCGATCCTAGTCCAATCTCACTTCCCGAAACCATTTCGGCTCCGACTTCCTCTTCCTGAAGAATTAAAATTCCTCTTCGTCAATCTGACACTGTTCATCCTCACCAAGTGTCCATAAAACTGTGTTCTCCTTTTTCTCCTGTCTCTCTTTGTTAGGTTTGCGTCTCCTCTCTCCATCCTTGATATTTGTGCCTTGTAATTTTTGGAGCATTTTCCTTTCTCTCTCCGGATGTCTTCGAGGCCACCCTTCCCTATCATTTCTTGTGTTTCTGCTGAATACAGACATTCAGGTCTGACAACAGTATCTGTCGGATTTTAGCCCCAAAGGATAAACCCTTTTTGTTGTATGAATCCTTCGTAAGTTGATTGCTTGCCACGGAGGGTGAGTGGTCAACGTGTCGGTCTACTAACCCCAAGCTTGCAGGGTCGCTCCTGGCTGTGGTAAGTGATTTTTGAAAGGCGACAAAAATGACGACACCATTTCATACGATGTTGGCATGTCAAAGAACTCATTTGAATTTTGTAGGCCGTGTTCATAATGGCAAAATTAATCTCGGCAGTTTCCGCCAACACAAAGTTCCTCATTTCTCTACTTTTTTTGTCGTGTAGCCTCCTGAGAGGCCGAGTGCAGGTCTTTCTAGTCGACGCCCGTGGGTGACCTGCGCGTCGGGATGAGAGATGGAATGGATGAAGATGAACGAATTTGGGCAAGGATGTGGAAGAAAGTGGCCGTGGCCTATCAGAAGGTACCGTCCCAACATTTGTTTGGTGTTGAAAATGGGGAAACCACGAAAAACCATTTCAAGGACGGCCGACGGTGGGGCTCGAGCCCACGCGTCTACCGAGTCAGCAGAGAGCTTGGCCCCATGACTTAATGCTGCGCTTTAGCCAGCGTAGCCACTGCTGTCGGTATTTCTCTACTAGAAAGCGCTATAGTGTTCAAGGAGCTTAGATATCTAACCTTCTTGACTTTCTTAGTGCTTCAAAGAACAACGAAATTCGACATGCAAGCTACCCTTTGGGTGTCAAATAACAAAGCTTGCACCCGGCACGCCAGGCCATACGATATTATCTATATATTTAAAACACTAAGGCGATTTTTGTTACATCGAGAATGAGATAACGTCTTAATGGATTGACTTCGTAATGCATTCTAACGAGAGCTTTTGGCATGTAGATTCGCACAGTGTCTTTAAAGTAAACAAATATGTTACAGAATATGTTTAAATTAATAAAGAAAGATTCAGAAATCTTGCCTATCACGCATGCGCACAATCGCCTTGCCTCACGACAGTCATGGCGGTTACAAGCCCACCGCGTTTTAATTTCATAGTTATGTATAAGAATTATAATGGAAGGGAACATTGTTTATGATATTTCCATAATATACACTGGAATATAATTATACCAGACGGAAAATGTTGAAAAACGTAAACTGACATCAAATTTTGAGTGTGCATGATGTTTAACTAACTTAATATTCCGCGCTACTACCAGTAATTCGGTAGCTCAGGTGGCAGCGCAGAATTCTCTCAATTTATGCATCGCCCAATGAGAGGGGTTCGAATCCCCCCTCCGGTATGGTTTTTTTATTTCCGTATTTTCCTTTCTTGCAATTGCTATTATATTGTCAAAACATATTTAACTTTTGGCATTCCCGTAAACTAAGGAATTCTGCGTTCCCATCTCAAGTTAAAACGCTATGGTAATTTCATTGAAACGCTTTATAAGTTCCAACATTCGACAGATTACATTTGCAATACCGGTAGGCTATTTATCTTTATTGCTACAGAATTTTTGGCATATTGTTGCACATGGGATAACTGTTAAGCCGACTGTGAATCAAGGATTGTACGAATTCCAACACATTAGAATCCACCCGCCTGGGCGACTTACTTCCGAGTGTCTTCAAATGGCGCCATGTGCTACGGTACTCATTTGTTTTCCTCAGTTCTTTCTTTACCTTATAAACATAAAAGGCATATCCGAAATGTTGTTACATTAAAATCCACTAATGAACTGTACCTTTACCAGTTATTTTTTCTTTTCATCTTTCTTGTCTAAGTCGTTTACCCTCCAGGTTGGTGGAACCCACGGACTCAGCGAGGGAACTCACCACTACCACATCTACGGGCAACATCTAATCGGAGTGGATACAACTGGTGAGGTGTGATTGGCACCTCGCCCAGGCGGCCTCACCTGCAAAGCGAACAGGGGCCTCATGAGGGAAGGTAATGGATGGTCAGGATGGATAGGCAAGGAAGAGGGAAGGAGGCGGTCGTGGCCTTGAAGAAGGTACCATCCCAGCATTTGCCCGAAGACGAAGTGGGAAACCACGGAAAACCACTTCGAGGATGGCTGAGGTGGGAATCTAACCCCCTCTACTCATTTGGAACACACGAGGCTGAGTAGACCCCGTTCCAGTCCTCATACCACTTTTCAAATTTCGAGCCGGGAATCGAACCCAGGACCTCCGGGGCGGCAGCTAACCATGCTGACCGCTACGCTACGGAGGCGACACCTTTACCAGTTATACGGCAATAATATACAGTAGGCCTACGTCGAAATTCTGATATTAGAAATGTAGGCCTATTTTTGATTCCATTGTTTTCCAAATTAACTTCTATGTTTCAGTAGCAGATGCCACTGCAGTCGAATGTTGGAACCGCCATTTGTATTGTGTTTCCGATCTTTCTGTTACATAGTCTTTGGTGGTATAGTCTTTGGTGGTCAGTCCAGGTCAGTCGTTGAATGTCGAGAATACATATCGCTGCTTCCACCATTTGTTAAACCTTTCATTTTATATACCATAACTATGGCATACTAGAAAGTGACTACGCAGAATTACTGGGCCGGTTTGTCTCGATAATTCATTGCCAGCTTTAATAGTGGGCTTCCCTGTGTAAATACACGCACAGGAAATATAATTATAAAACTGACTTCATTATTAAGGTGACTGGCGAAGTGGTTCTATGCTTCTCTTCATAATTTACTGTCATGGATATCCGAAGAATTGTACCAATATTAGGTGACGGAAATTGCTTATTTAGAGCAGTTTCGTACTGTTTATATCGAAACGAAGAACGTCATAGTGAGTTGCGTTTACAAACTGTTACAAAAATTGTTGCTGACTGGAATATTTATAAGGATTTTATTATTGGCGATGAGTCTTATCGCCTTCCCCTCAACAACCAACTTGAGTATGAAAATCTTATGTCTCTGAACGGTGAATATGCTGGTCATGTTGAACTCCATTGTATAAGCCAATTGTTTAATGATTATTTGTTTAGAGTGCATAACAATGAGACTAACCACGTTGTAGATTATGGCAATGGAAGTGTTATTTGTCATTAATTGTTTAGCGGCTCCGTTGATGCAGGACACTATAGTGTGATCGAATACGACATAGACGCATTCGACGAAAAAGAACATTAACCGGTCGTGTGGAAACTACAAATAGACGCAAAACAATGAGAAATCGGAGAAAAGGCGAAACCACTTTTAATATACAATATAAATATGCCATTTCAGAAACAATACCAGATATTATTCCGTACAGCGTTGGGTCCTTGACGAACGAATGTAAACATTGTTCTGCATTGTTCTTCTCTTGCGAAAAAAACTACGCTTGGTTACTTTGGCATTTCTACTGCATTTCTTCCATATATTCCAAAAATATAAGTGACAGGTGTTACGGCCAGTTGTATATATTAGACTGCTCAGAAGCTAATCAAATCATACTAGCAAATCGAGCGAATTCTTGCATCAGGGAGGGTACACTTCATATTCTAAATAATATTTTGCAAGAGAATAACCCTTACAATCAACTGTATAAGACAATGCATTCAAAAATATGCAAAGAAAATGAACTGGCTTTAAGAGAAAAACGTCAACCGTTAGATTTGGTCATGCGCTTTTACCATGAACCTCAAGATGATCTTAGACGTTACAATTACCCAGCCTCCTCAGAGATTGCAGCTATTTTTGAAACACCAGACGGTGCTCCGGCTTCACACCGCCACATAGCATTATTTTCCAATCAGGGAGTTTTAAAGGAAATTGATGTTGACAGTATGCATTGTGATCCATTAACTTACGTTTTAATCTGGCCTTGCGGAGAAACAGGGTGGCATATTTCACTGCCAACAGGAGGGAAACGTAAGACGAACGTTAGGCAAAATATGACAATGCGTGAATATATTTTGTATAGGCTGTCGATTCGAGGTTGTCCTCCCGCAGGAGATTTCAACCCTTTACTTCATGCAGGTAAACTTACCCAACAATTAATAATTGACTATTATTGTCGAATAGAAGGAGATAGACTAAAATATATTCGCAATCAACAAACGAAATTGCGTGTCGATACCTACGTTGGTCTTGCTGATGCTTTACACTTTAGAGCTGAAAATGAAAGTTTAAGAGCTGGTCCCATAGTTATTTTGCCTTCTACTTTTATTGGTAGTCCCCGAAATATGTTGCAAAATTATCAGGATGCAATGGCAATCGTGAGAAAATTTGGCAAGCCAGACCTCTTCATAACTTTCACTTGCAACCCATCATGGCCTGAAATTACTACTAGCCTCCAACCTTATGAAAATACAAACAATAGACCTGATGTCGTTGTTAGCGTTTTTCATGCGAAAGTGAAGGAACTCTTGCGTTTAATAAATCGAAAGCAAATTTTTGGCGAGGTACAAACTTTCTTATACCGGTAAACGGTTGAGTTCCAGAAGCGAGGTTTACCTCATATACACTTACTGGTTTGTCTTCGAGACAGTTGTAAATTACGAGAAATCTCTGATATTGATATGACAGTTTCTGCAGAAATACCAGATCCTTCCAATTCAACATTTTACAACTTAGTAAAGACACACATGGTACATGGACCATGCGGCCTTCTGAATCCCAATTCAATTTGCATGAAGGATGGAAGATGTAAGAAGGGTTTTCCAAAAGACTTTATGCCAGAAACTAAAGAGAATGTGAACGGCTATCCACTTTACTGTAGGCGACAGAATGGAAGATCATATACTGAACGAGTACAAGGCACCAATGTTGAAATCGACAATCGCTTCATTGTTCCATACAATCGATATCTATTGATTTACTTTCAGGCCCATATTAACGTCGAAATCTGTGCAAGTGTACACAGCATCAAATACATACATAAATATGTTTATAAGGGGCATGATTGCGCTAACTTGAAAATCACGGCAAACGATGGAATGTTACATCATGACGAAGTTTCTACGTATTTGAATGCTAGACATGTTGGGTCAAGTGAGGCTGCATACAGGATTTCTTATTACAACATGCACGAACAGTCCCAAATTGTCCATTTACCAGACCAACAAGATGTATTTTTTCGTGTTGATGATGCTCCCAAAGCATTAATACGGGCTCAGTTTAAAAGTACACAACTCACTGCATGGTTTCAGCTGAACCAAAATCCAACAACTAGGAGTGCATATATGTATCCTGAAACACCCGTTCATTATGTATGGGATAAATGCAAATGCATTTGGAAAAAACGACTTAGATTCGAAAAGGTAATAGGTCGGATGTACAATGTTTCTCCATCTGAATCAGAAAGATACCATCTGCGCTTACTTTTACTTCATATAGTAGGTGCCACAAGCTTTGAGGATCTCCGAACATATCAAAGTGTTACCTGCCCAACTTATAAGGATATGGCAATTAAGCTTGGTTTGCTTATCGATGATTCAGAATGGCAACGCTGTTTGATGGAAGCATCGGTTTTCCAAATGCCCTTTCAACTGAGACAGTTATTTGCCTACATATGCATATTTCATCAACCTTGCAATGCCAGTCACTTATGGGACATGCACAAAAACTCTCTCTGTGAAGATTATTTAAAGTCTGAAGACGAACATACAGCTTATCAACTATCTCTCAGAGATATTAATAAAACTCTGCAATTGCATGGTTTCTCTCTCCCAACATTTAACTTGCCTGTTGGTACACACTCCAACGATCAAATTACTAATGAGCCAGTGTTCCCTTTTGATTTGGCTGACCTGATGTCCTTAGCAAACCAGGAACAACTTTCAATTATTAATGAAATCACTAGCGTTCTTCAAAATAACATCACAACTGTCACGAACGCATTCTTTTTTGACGGTGCTGGGGGCACAGGAAAAACATTTATTTACCGATGCTTAATACAAAAGTTCTGCAGTTTAGGGCTCCATATTATATCAGTAGCATGGGCCGGAATAGCCGCTGTTTTGCTACCCAACGGTCGAACAGTACACAGTACATTCAAAATTCCTCTAAATTTAAATGCGAGTTCAGTGTCTGGATTAAAATTAAATTCCAAAGCAGCAGACGATATTCGATTAGCACGGCTCATAATATGGGATGAAGCCGCAATGGCAAATATTCATTCATTAATGTGTGTGAATCGTCTTCTAAAAGATATTATGGGTAATGACATTCCATTTGGTGGGAAAATTACTGTTCTTGGAGGAGACTTTAGGCAGGTTTTGCCTGTTGTGCCGCACGCTTCTCGCCAAACAATTATTCAAAGCTGTATTTAATACTCTCCTCTCTGGCCCTTCTTCAAAATACGCTGCTTACATAAAAACATGCGGTTGAAACCAGAAGAAATTGACTTTTCTGATTTCTTTGTTACAAATTGGTAACGGTGACTACCCTTCTGTAGATGGTGAGAAATCAAATGTTATTGAACTACCACCCAGAATTTTAGCGCATGATGATATCGTGACTGAGATTTACGGCGAAACATTCATTTATACGAAAGATATAATCAATTTCTCGAAAGTATGCATTCTAACACAAAAAAATGAACACTGTAATGAAATTAATTTGAAAGGCATCGAACTTATACCCGGTAGTTCAAAAACATACACCAGCGTTAACATATTAATTACTGAAGATGAAAGCCAGCTACTTCAATTTCCTACAGAATTCTTGAATTCCTTGGAATTAAGTGGTTTGCCTCCACATATTCTTACTCTAAAAGTTGGAGCCATAGTTATGCTTCTCCGAAATCTGAACGTTTCCCAAGAGCTCCTGAACGGATCATGATTATTTGTAAAGAATACGTATGAACATTGCTTGGATTTGGAAATAATCAGTGGAGATAAAATTGGGCAGAGAGCTCTAATCCCTCGAGTTGATTTAACACCATCCGACAAAACCCTTCCATTTTCTTTTAAGAGACGTCACTTTCCAATTCGCTTGGCATTCTGTATCACAATCAATAAAGCTCAAGGGGACACTCTCGAACGTGTAGGTCTGTATTTACCTCAGCAAGTTTTCAGTTATGGCCAGTTATATGTTGCAATGTCAAGAGTGCGATCTTTCGACGCCCTTAAAGTTTCAATAGTGCCAAAAAGTAGTCGTACAAAGAATGTCGTATATAAGGAAATCCTTCGGTAATTATTTTACCATTGACCATCATGTTTCGACTTCGTAAAGCACTCTGACAAAAGCTCTTGGCCTGTAGATTTGCAGAGTGTCTTTAAGAGAAAAAATTATGTTACCGACCTGTGTTATTGTGATGGTTGTATTAATGTGTGTATCTGTAACTAAAGTGAGGATTGGGAAGGAGAACGCCGAGGCCTTAAGAAAGGAACCATCCCGGTATTTCCCTGGAGTGGAAGTGGGAAACCGAAGAGAAACACATCCAAGATAGTGAAGGTTGGAATCGATCCTACCTCTCCTCAGTTCTACCTCACGAGGCTGAGTGCGTCCAGTTCCAGCCCTCAGGCCAGAATTAAATTACTTGGCAGAGCAGGGAAATGAATCCGGATCTCTGGGGTGATGGCCAAGAATATAGTCTTAATAGTGGGCTTCCCTATGTTAATGCGTTTTTTGACATGCACGGGACATATAATTCTAAAACTGCCTCCATTACGGGGGCTGGCAAAGTGAGTGTGTGCTCATCCTGTAATTGGTGAAGTGATTCTATGCTCCCCTGCATAGTTTGCTGTCATAGAAACCCAAAGGATTGTACCTATAACAGGCGATAGAAATTGCTTATTTCGAGAAGCGTTGTGCTGTTTATATCAAAATGAAGAACATCGCCCTGAGCTGCATTTGCAAACTATTGCAAACATTGTTGCTGGCAAGGATAATTATAAGGATTTTATTATTGGCGATCAGCCTCATCGCATTCTCCTCAGCAACCAACTTAGTATGAAAGTATCTGGACGGTGAATACACTGGTCATGTTGAACTTCATTGTATAAGCCATTTGTTTATTGATTTTGTTTGATTAGAGTACATAACAATGAGTCTAACCACACTGTTGTTTTTGCAATGGGAGTATTATTTGCCATTTAATATTTAGCGGCTCCATTGATGCAGGGCACTATAGTATTATCGAATAAGACGTTAATTTTGGGAGAAATACTACTATAAAACCCCGTTCGACGAAAAGGAACATTGTCCGGTCGTATGTAAACTACAAATTGACGCAATAAAGTGAGAAGTCAGAAAAAATACGAAGCCACTTTAAAAATCCAATATAAATATGCCATAAAAATACTCCCATTTTCTTTTAAAAGCCACCAATTTCCAATCGCTTGGCATAATTTATTACAATCAATAAAGCTCAAGGGGAAACTCGGGAACGTGTAGGTCACTATTTGCCTCATCAAGTTTTCAGTCATGGGCAGTTTATTACAATCAATAAAGCTCAAGGGGAAACTCGGGAACGTGTAGGTCACTATTTGCCTCATCAAGTTTTCAGTCATGGGCAGTTTATTACAATCAATAAAGCTCAAGGGGAAACTCGGGAACGTGTAGGTCACTATTTGCCTCATCAAGTTTTCAGTCATGGGCAGTTTATTACAATCAATAAAGCTCAAGGGGAAACTCGGGAACGTGTAGGTCACTATTTGCCTCATCAAGTTTTCAGTCATGGGCAGTTTATTACAATCAATAAAGCTCAAGGGGAAACTCGGGAACGTGTAGGTCACTATTTGCCTCATCAAGTTTTCAGTCATGGGCAGTTTATTACAATCAATAAAGCTCAAGGGGAAACTCGGGAACGTGTAGGTCACTATTTGCCTCATCAAGTTTTCAGTCATGGGCAGTTATATGTTGCAATGTCGATCTTTCTCTGTAATCATACAAAGAATGCATATTAGAAAATCCATCCGTAAATATTTTCCCAATGCCCGTCATGTTTTGACGGGTTTCAACTAGTTTTGTTATAAAAATTCTTAGTTATACCATATGATCTTTCCATATTGTGTACCCTTTCTTCTACCGAAGATTTTTCTAAACCAAAATTATTATTATTATTATTATTATTATGATAATTATTATTATTATTATTATTATTATTATTATTATTTCTACATTCATTTCACCACATAAGTGGGACATATCAACATATCGTCGGCTTGTTTGCAAGACGGTATGGCTAATTCTCTTAAGGTGGCACATTGAGAAACGAGCGAACAATGGAACAGGTCTCCAAGATGACGGCCTTCTGCATGGTGATATGTAGACCAGGATGTATTCCCAATATTTGTAGATTACGAGCCAATAATTTGGGGATGATGCCGGTAGAAGAAATTACTATGGGCAGAACCACTACACTTTCCTGTCTCCACATTTGCCGTATTTCCTCAGCCAATGGCAGATATTTGGTGATCTTATCACAGCAGGTTTGTTGCAGATTATGGGAATTGGGCACTGCAATATCAATTAGGAAGGTTCTCTTCTGCACCTTGTCCACAAGAACGATATCTGGTCGGTTTGCTGGTATGGTTTTATCAGTAATAACTGATCGGTCCCATAACAACTTGTGACTGGGATTTTCCAAAACGGCGTCAGGAACATACTGATAGTAAGGCAAAATATTATTAGATAATAAATGCTTTTGAGCAAGGTGTTGGTGCATTATTTTGGCCATTTGGTTGTGCCTTTTCATGTAATCAGTACAGGAGATTGCTTGGCAGCCTCCTGTGATATGTTGAATTGTTTCCGGTTCTAGTTGGCATCTTCTGCATTTATCATCCTGAATATTTGCCTTAACTATATATTTCAGGTAGTTTTTGGTGGCCACAACTTGATCCTGGATTGCAACCATGAATCCTTCAGTCTCAGTGAATAGGTCAGCATGAGTCAACCAGCTGTCCGACGCATCAATGTCGACATGTTTCTGGTTGAGATCATACGGATGACGACCGTGCAGAGCTTTCTGCGTCCACTGCTGAAGCTTGGTGGCTGAGCATTCCTCATCAGTGGCTAACTGTATATCCCTTACGTGAAGAAGATCCAGCGGTGTGCACTTGTCATCTGCCTTCACAGCGGCTTGATGTATGGGAGAGTCATGTCTTCCCAGAAAATATCTCTGAAGGTTCCTCACTTGCCTTGCATGCAATTGGATAATGTCCGTCAGCCCTCGTCCACCTCTTTGACGCGGGATTGTCAATCGCTCAACAGCTGACTTAGGGTGGAGACATCTGTGTTTTGTTAAGATGGTACGTGTCCTAATTAGGATGTTCTCCAAGTCAGTCTGCGTCCATTTGATAATACCGAAAGTATATGTCAGAGCAGGAATAGCATAGGTATTAATAGCCTTAAAGGTGTTCTTTCCATTCAACTTTGATTTTAAAATCTTGTTAAGGCGTTGATTGTAGATAGCTATGGTTCTATCTTTAATACCTTTATGATCAATTCGATTAGATTGCAGGAGACCAAGATATTTGTAGGTCTCATTACCTTCCATAGGCTTTATGAAACAACCGTCATCAAGTTGAAATGCGCGGGCCTCTAATTTTCCACGCCAAATGGTGAGGGTGCGACACTTATCTAATCCGAAGGACATTCCAATATCAGAAGAAAATGAAGCAGTAATTGCAATTAGATTGTCGATGTGTTTCTCAGAGGATGCATATAGTTTAATGTCATCCATATACATCAAATGAGAAATTTTGTATTTGACTATACCATGGTGCTTAATTGGAAAACCACACTTTGCATTGTTCAGCAATGATGATAGTGGATTGAGCGCCAAACAGAACCATAGAGGGCTCAAGCTGTCACCCTGAAAGATACCTCTTTTGATTTGAATAAATACCGATTCCATACATGTGTCTCCATTAGACATTAATAAATTGGTCCCCCAATGGGACATCATATGTTGCAGACTTATAATGATGGCAGGATCAACTTTATATATCTTCAGGATTTGGATTAACCAGGAATGTGGCACTGAATCAAAAGCTTTCTTGTAATCAATAAAGGTCATGTAGAGGTTACGCATCATCTTTCCTGCTTGTTCCATAGTAACTGCATCGATTACAAGTTGCTCTTTGCAACCTTGAGACTTCTTCATGCACCCCTTCTGCTCTTCAGCCAGGATGTTATTAAGATTTATGTGTCCACAAATCTTACGTGCAATGCAAGATGTAAATATCTTATACAGGGTGCACAGACAGGTGATATGTCGATATTTGGAAGGATCATTGGTTCTATCACCTTTTGGCAGAAGGTATGTTTTACCTCGCATCAAGTAAGAGGGGATAAGCTGTGGATTTTGGATGAAATCTGTGTAGCAGCGGGCAAGATGCTCATGAGTACAAGTGAAACGTTTGATCCAAAAGTTGTGGAGGTTGTCTGGTCCTACCGCTTTCCAATTTTGGGTCTCCTTAACCACACGGGTCACATCTTCAGTTGATACCGAAGAGTCACTCATCGTGTCAATTTCTGACATTCTCTCCTCCTCCTCCGTAATCCATTTAGCGCTGGTGTTATAATCTCCAGCATTCGACCATAGGGATGACCAGAAATTCTCTACCTCTTCTTTTTGCGGTGAACTGCCCATTTGAGTTCCAGGATCGTAAAGATTCCTATAGAACCGTTTCTCATTGGTAACAAATAGCTTGTTCTGTTGCTTTCGTTCGTTCGATTCTTTATATCGACGTTATCTCTGTGCCTTTGCCTCAAGTTGCTGCTTTAATGTGTCTAGGATCTCAAGGGGGCTACAGTTCGGAGGATTATACTTCGCATGTTTACTCTTCGTATGGCTCAACATTTTAACACATTGAACAACCTTCTTACTTCTATTGCCTGCAACATACTGATGCATTCTTCCGATATTTACTCTCAGTTCATCAACAGACTTTCGTAAACGTATCTCCCAAGCTGGCATCTTCTTCTGTCGACCTGACGTATATTTAGGTCGCCATAATCTACCTCCTGTCACTCGTATCACAGCTATCGCTCCAGCGTAAATTGCAGTCTGAACATGGTTGAAACAATATGATTTCTGGGACAGATGCTGAGAGAGAATGTCGTTCATTGTTACAACAGCGGTAGCAAGTTTCTTAGAGCAATGTTGGTTCGTGATCATGGGCCGCTCTATTGGATCAGTCCCTTCAAATTCTATGAGAGCCTTTCCAAATTCATCTTCGAGTTTTTTCTGCACTGGATCTCCGAGTGCTTCCGGCGATATTCTTACATCTTTGTCATCTGAACGATGATCGGTGTGCCTTTGTTCATTGACCAAACGTGTACTCTCCTGATCTATGGATTCGTCTACAGAGGTATGAGTATTGTCGGCAGCTACGTCAACCATTAGCAGCTTGAGCTGATGTTCTGGGATAAGTTTCTTCAAAACTATAGCACGGCGCAGATCTGCTATTCTCTGTTCCATAACATTAATATCAGGGAATTTCTAGCAGAATGCAGCGTGCACCTTCCGTCTATATGCAGTAGTGTCAGTTTCCATATTCGTTATCTGATAATATGAACGCATGATGTACATATTCATTTCATTTGTCCATTTCATGCGCTTTCTCGGTTTGCCTGCTCTTGTGGTCTCCTGAGTATCAGAAGAAACACTAGGAGCAGGTGTAGCGTTGAATGCTGTTAGGATGCTACTATCAACATCGGCTGTAACATGTTCGGGGTGTTCCCCGATCAGGGCCCGCCTGTTCAGCTCCTGATCACCACCGGCTTGTATGCTGTCACCCCCAGCGATGGCTCCAAGGGTGCCCCGACGCTCCTCGGGTAGCGGCCTTTTATTTCCACTTTTCTTATTTGATCTCATCATGATGATGGTGTGCCTTTTATACCTACGGCCAGGATATGATTTCGACCGCCCCTAACATGGGGAACAGACGTCGTTAGCAGCCGCCCGCTGCGGGACAGACGCTGCTGAAATGAGTTTGATTTCGGGGTTTTCATCCCCTAGGCAGGTTGCCTTCACTACGGCTGAAGAGTCCTACCTACCCTAAATGATTAATAGTCTAGTAATCGTTATTATTATTATTATTATTATTATTATTATTATTATTATTATTATTATTATTATTTTGAGTCGTTTCGGCCATCAATGGACCACGATGTTCTTCACTCATATGATCACTGTAATGCTTGTGTTCTTGTCTGCCAGTAGATCTTCATTCTTGACGAATGTTCAGCTCTCCTTTCTTCCGTCCACTTGCAGTGAGAGCGAGGCATCACAGATGTTAAAGGGTGTAGATTACTGGTTGATTTAACCGCCTTTCTGAACAGGTTCCTATCCCAAACCAGAGCTTGATTGATTCGAGCTTCTGTTAGGTCCTTTTTAACTTGCATCAACCATTTACAATAGGAATTTTTTTAGAGATTGATGAGTGTATTCGATATGAAAGTCGATGATGCTCCATCCGTTCCAAATGTCCAAGGAAAGACATTCTCCTTTTTCTCATCACACTCACCAAATCTTCTATATGTTCAAATAATTCATTGTTATGTCTTCTTCTGTAAGTACCATTATCATTAACAGGTCCTAATATTTTCCTTAGAATTTTCCGATCCTTAAGTTCTAATTTTCTCAATGGGCCTTTGTTTGTCATCTGTAGGCATTCTGCAGCATTATTATTATTATTATTATTATTATTATTATTATTATTGATCTTGATCTCCTCTTCTCCTTTATGCTAATTCAGAGCACGTTTGAACTTGAACTGGTTGGCCTCAAGGGTTTCGCTGTCTTATCATCCCAAAATCTCTTCATGAATGACTTGATTACTTTAAATAATCTTCTGGTTAGTCTGTCGCTGTCCATTCTATAGATAGGGCCATAGAATTTCAGAAGTCTCTTGTATACGGCATCAGCGAGTCTGTCAATTAAGGAAATCGTGCACTAGGACAAGACAGAAGTTTCGAGTGAAATTTCCAGGGAGACCCATTCCTATAAATCGGACAATAAAACAACTGGCTAATTTGAGATTCAAAGGTACAGGTTCAGTAAACAATAAAAATACACGTTAAGGTCGTTATTTCCTTACTGAAGCTAAATTAACCGGATTAGCCAGAAACTTCATACGACGATGCCGATTATGTTTGGCAGCGGATGGGGAACATTTTCAGCATCTACTGTAAACATAGTGAGTAAAAATGCATGATATTGATTTTAATTACCGTATTCTGCCGAACATACGCGCGCGCGGCAGCCGGGAACTGAGCAGTCACTGGTGGAGCGTGTGAGCGAGAATGTCCTAGCCAAGTAAATATAAAGACCCTGTAGATCGGATTATTTTTAATTTCTCGACTATAAAATGAGCATGATTACTCGGGTTTTAAACAACGCGCGATCTTGTGCTACTTGAAAAGTCTGGTTGGTTGTACTGAGGAAAGTCCATTCTTTCCTCCTGTACTGCAGTTAATACACATAGACAAAGGCACACTGGCGACCAGAGAAAGAACTACAGTTTTAACGCAGCCAAATGAACGGCAAGAGGAGAATATCCTCCCCTTGTTTTGCACATGCGTGTAGTGTGGCTAACATGCTGCAGATGCCATCTAGCGGCGTCGTACTCAATCACTTACCAGACCATTACGCTAGCAGAGCTTTGAAAATATTTATCTTAATTTTGAAGAAGCCTCCGTGGCTTAGGCGGCAGCACGCCGGCCTCTCATCGCTGGGTCCGTGGTTCAAATCCCGGTCACTCCATGTGTGATCTGTGCTGGACAAAACGGAGGCAGATAGGTTTTTCTCCGGGTACTCCGGTTTTCCCTGTCACAATTTCATTCCAGCAACACTTTCCACTATCATTTCATTTCATCTGTCATTCATTTAATCACTGCCCCAGAGGAGTGCGTCAGGCCTCGGCAGCCGGCACAGTTCATATCCTCGCCGCTGGATGGGGGCTTCATTCATTCCATTCCTGACCCGGTCGGAGACCGGAAGCAGGCTGTGGATTTTCATTTCATATTCATTTTGAAAGTAATATTATCCGTGGATTGAAACTTTCAATATAATTAGAAAGCTTTAGTAAGGTCGTGTTTTTATAGAGGGATGTTTGAAATAAAATTGTGCATTTAGATGTAGGCTAATTTATTGTATGTTTTATTTAAGACTAGCAACCCGACCAGGCTTCGCCCGGGAAGAGTTATGAATGCATTACATGATAAGCGCTTTTTTTTTCATGTTAATGAACAACGACCAATATCCGTTTTACGTCTCGGCATGTTGGGTTAAAATCACTGACTGGACTGTCAGACGTAATTTAAGAATGGCGAGGTGCATGAAACACTAATCCACCTTCCCTCCAATCTTAAGTTGACTGTGAATTTTGCGGAACGAAAAGTTCACAGTCGAAATGAAGAAAAGCCGAGTTGCACTTCCAGGGAAACTCCAAACACAACCACTCTTCACTAAAGTTTTTAACAACACGACTCGACAGTTTGCTGCTGGCTGTATCTGGGACAATACGCTTGTCCGCTAGCAAAGCTGTAACTGGGGTGATAGACTCGCCCCAAGCTAGCTCGTAAACTGTCGCCTCAGTAACTGAATGGAGATTGTTGGAAGAAATGAAAACGTAAAAACACTTATAATAGGCGATGTATTGAAGATAGAGATATGCTCTCCCGGCCTTTTTGTAGAACTTTTCATGCTGCACAATTCTTACACTCATAGTATATAGATATTATTAACGGTTTGCCCAGCGTAAGCTTAAAAAGTGCACGGACGCCAGTTTTTTTTCGACCTTTTTCACTGAAATCGTTAGTGTTTGACTTCCTTTGGGCATACATAAATTACTTTCTACGGAAACCTTCCTCGAGATATACTTTACAGAATGGTGAAAACCGCATCAAATTCCATTCAGTGGTTCTCGAGATTACCCGTGACATCCAAGAATCGGGGACTTTGTTTTATACTAAGTAGATATTATACGCCAATCAGTATAAATTAATGTAATATAATCCCCCTTCCGTCCAATCTTAAATTGACTGTGAATTTTGCGGAAAGAAAAGTTCACAGGCGAAATGAGTGTTGCACTTCCAGGGGCGAGGTGAATGAAACTCAAATCCCCCTTCCATCCATTCATAACTTGACTATGTTTCACAGGCGAAATGAAGAAAAACCGAGTTGCACTTCCAAGGAAACTCCAAACACAACTACCCTTCTCTGAAGTCTTAACTCAACACGACTCGGCGGTTTGCTGCTGGCTGTATCTGGGGCAATAGGTTCGCCCGCTAGCTAGGCTGTAACAGGGATGATAGACTCGGCCTTAGCTAGCTCGTAAACTGTCGCCTCAGTAGTTGAATGAACATGGTTGGAAGAAATTAAAACGTGAAAACACTTATAGTGGGCGATGTATTGAAGATAGACATATGCTCTACCGGACTTTTTTGTAGAACTTTTCATGCTGAACAATTCTTACACTCATAGTATTTAGATATTTTTAACGATTTGCCCAGCGTAAGCTTACAAACCGCTCGGATGCCAGGTTTTTTTTTCGACTTTTCCACTGAAATCGTTACTGCTCGGCTTCCTTTGATCATAAATAAATTATTAACTACAGAAACCATCCTCGAGATATCCTTTACAGAATGGTGAAAACCACATCAAAATCCATCCTGTGGTTCTCGTGTTTACCCGTTACATCCAACAATCACGGACTTCGTTTTATACTAAGTAGAGATGGTGCCATTTTATGCAGTTAACTTCTTCCACCCTCTTAACAAACATACACGAGCCACCACTAATAATCATCTAGACTGCTTCTAAAAATCTGCCATGTTGGCTTTCATGGCCATGAATTTAAACTTCAACAAAATCTGTTAGGTTCTTGTCTTGTCTATCGCGTGTTTTCACGCACGTCACAAGACGAAGCAGAATATCTGCAACACTCTCTAATTTCCCTACTCTAATATTTAATCTAATCACATTTCATAGTAAACTACCGTGAAGCGCAAAATGTGACCACAAACGCAGGTGAAAATTGTAATCAAATTTACTTGCTGTACCACTCAACAAATTGTCTCTCAAATCTTCAAATTTCTGTCTATCACAGCGACAGTGAGAGCAAGAAACGGAAGGATATAGATGGTATAACTTCTGATCTGGAGCCCAGCAATTCAAACAGATAACAGCTGCGACTTCAACTCTCAATCCTCACCCACCCCCGTCACCCCCTCCCTTCTCATTTGTTGTTCCTGGATTCGCTTCCGGCAAAGTGAGTGACGTCCCATCTGTTGAAAGCGCCATATTGCTGGAACAAGTGGAGTGTGATCGAACACATTTAAATGCGAGAATCTCGCATTCTGTCACACTTACGCACCCTCTCTGAATTTATCAAACACGAATCCGGAAGTAAACTCACGGTAGATCCCGTAATGTATCCCAAGAGCCTGGAAGAATACAATTAAACTCCTTCGATGTAAAATATACCTCTTGAACTCATGCAGCCGTAACGAAACGCGCTAGGGCTTTAGCGCTAGTATTGTGCAGGACATTCACTTTTGACTGAGGACCAGTTCTTAACATGGATATAATTTAGGGCTGGTGTTCCACCTGTGATTGGCGTGGACTATAAACTAACACGCATATCCGGTGGTTACCATGACAACAAGCGTTCGTCATCTAGTCCTACGGATTCTGTATGTTCAGCCATCATAAGGTAAACACGGTACAGATGCCGCTGCTGTACAGATGCCGCATACACTGTAGCTATAAATTCCCAGCGCTGCAGCTAGATGGCAGTGTGTGAGCTATTTCGGTATCCAAGCAATAACCACTGTGTGCGAGTATGGTGCAATTTGCTCAATACACAACATTGTTGTTGACTAGTGGACCCGTGCGAGAAATCTCGCATGTTCATAAACCACAGTTTCCCTAATTGGTTTATAATGAGAGACTTAAGGTGTTTCTATTTCAACCAAATGATTATAGAACACTACTTACATTTCAGTTAGAATTCCAAGTTCTACGTTCCCTGACTGAAGAACGCAATCACTGAAAATTGGATCATCCTAACATTCACCGGTTATTTATGAAATTATACTATTTGAGTACTCATTCCTTTGAATTAGGCTGTTCTGAAATCCATACAAAATGATAAAGAAAGACCTCAGAATGTTAAAAAGACATGAAAAAGGCGTCACAGCGGTAAAAATGTGAAATGGACAGCAAATATGGAGCGTATTTTCCTACAGCAACAGTATCTGTAAATCACACACTTCGTACATTTCTTTAAAGTCTCTTTTTAAAGAAATTATAGATATTTATGAAATTAGAGTGCAATTCGTCACTGCTAATGTATATTCTCTTTCATTTGAATACTCATTTGTCGCAATCGGTAACTTGTGAGCGCCGCAGGAGGGATAATCTCTTCTTAGTATAAAACTAAGTCCCCGATTCTTGAATTCTTGGTAAACTCGAGAACCACTGGATGGATTTTGATGCGGTTTTCACCGTTCTGTTAAATATATCTGGAGGATGATTTCTGAAGATAATAATATTTTTATGATCAAAGGAAGCCGAGCAGTAACGATTTCAGTGGAAGAGTTAAAAAAAACTGGCGTCCGAGCAACTTGTAAGCTTACGCTGGGCAAACCGTTAAAAATATCTAAATAAGAATTGTTCAGCATGAAAAGTTCTACAAAAAAGACCGCGAGAGCATATGTCTATTTTCAATACATCGCACACTATAAGTGTTTTTACATTTTAATTTCTTCCAACCATGTCCATTCAACTACTGAGGCGACATATTACGAGTTATAGCTAAGGGCGAGTCTATCATCCCTGTTACAGCCTAGCTAGCGGGCTAACCTATTGCCCCAGATACAGCCAGCAACAAGCCGGTGAGTCTTGTTGAGTTATGACTTCTGAGAAAGGTGGTTGTGTTTGGAGTTGCCCTGGAATTGCAACTCGTGTTTTCTTCATTTCGCCTGTGAACCACAGTCAAGTTAAGATTGGACGGAAGGGGGATTTGAGTTTCATTCACCTCGCCATTCCCTGGAAGTGCAACTGTCATTTCGCCTGTGAACTTTTCAATTTAAGATTGTACGGAAGGGGTATTATACTATATTTAATTATACTGATTGGCGTATAATCTCTACTTACAATAAAACAAAGTCCCCGATTCTTGGATGTCATGGGTAATCTCGAGAACCATTAAATGGGTTTTGATGCAGTTTTCACCATTCTGTAAAGGATATCTCGAGGAATGTTTCTGTAGAAAATAATTTATTAATGACCAGAGGAAGTCAAGCACTAACGATTTCAGTGAAAAGGTCGAAAAAAAACTGGCCTCCGTGCGCTTTTTAAGCTTACGCTGGGCAAACCGTTAAAAATATCTATATACTATGAGTGTAAGAATTGTTCAGCATGAAAAGTTCTACAAAAAGCCCGGGAGAGCATATTCAATACATCGCCTACTATAAGAGTTTTTAAGTTTTCATTTCTTCCAACAATCTCCATTCAGTTACTGAGGCGACAGTTTACGAGCTAGCTAGGGGCGCGTCTATCACCCCACTTACAGCTTAGCTTGCGGACGAGCTTATTGCCCCAGATACAGCCAGCAGCAAACTGTCGAGTCGTGTTGAGTTAAAAACTTTAGAGAAGAGTGGTTGTGTTTGGAGTTTCCGTGGAAGTGCAACTCGGCTTTTCTTCATTTCGACTGTGAACTTTTCGTTCCGCAAACTTCACAGTCTAGTTAAGATTGGACGGAAGGGGGATTTGTGTTTCATGCACCTCGCCATTCCTAAATTACGTCCGACAAGAATTTGTTGCACATGCATCTCCATGATAATATAATTAATAGTCCAGTCAGTGATTTTAACCCATCATGCCGAGACGTAAAACGGATATTGGTCGTTATTCATTGGCATTGGAAAAAAAGAGCGCTTATCACGTAATGCATTTATAACTGTTCCCGGGCGAAGCCGGGTCGGGTTGCTAGTATATATGATAAAGCGAGCGCATGTTTCCTCCTGACAAAGTTTTTTTTAAAATCATTTTAAATGATCTTGTCGACTTCGTCGTTACGCTGGGGTCTGGCGTTACGTTACGGTGACGGACGGACAGATGCTCTGAGGTGTGTGACGTAATAGTACCACCGGGTGCATTTGTTCCCCGACAATCTCTACTTCGTTAGTATAAGACCAAAATCCCCGATCCTTGGATGTCACGGGTGATCTCGAGAACCACTGGATGGATTTTGATACGGTTTTCACCATTCTGTAAAGGATATCTCGAGGAAAGATTCTGTAGAAAATAATTTATGTATGATCAAAGGAAGCCAAGCAGTAACGATTTCAGTGAAAAAGTCGAAAACAAACTTGGCGTCCGTGCGCTTCTTAAGCTTACGCTGGGCAAACCGTTAAAAATGTCAATATACTATGAGCGTAAGAATTGGTCAGCATGAAAAGTTCTACAATCTACAAAAAAGTCCGCGAGAGCATATCTCTATCTTCAATACATCGCCCACTAAAAGTGTTCTTAGACTGGATGGAAGGGGCAAGTCCCCGCGCGCTGAACCTTGCTTTGCCCTTGGTTTGCACTTGCCCTTCGCGAGTAATTTGAAACAAGATAAGCAAGATAAGTACTATGCAGATAATTTTCTAACATGTCAATAGTCTTTGGCTTCGAGCAAAGCGAGAAGCCTCCTGACTTTCTAGATTTTTCTGCATTTGTTAGCCTACTTTCGATTTTTGCAAAAAACGAAAGTAGACATGAGATCACTACAGGGCGAAAAAAGTGTGTCTGTCTGGGTGTGTATGTGTGTGAGTGAGTGTGTGTACTCTGAATGTTTGTCCCCCCCTATCAATTCGAACACGGTGAGCGCAAATTGAACGAAATTTGGTACAAAGGTAGCACTAGCAAAGGACACCTCAGTGTCATGTTTTATATCACCGCCATCTTGACGGAAACGTAATGGCGGCCACACAAATGTTCAAAGCTTAAATCAAATTACGACTAACCTATTCATCCGATCTCTACCAAATTTTGCAACAACATACCATTATGGGGGCAGAATCCTCTGACCAAACTAATAGGTCATCAGCCTAATAGTTTGCGCATGGCGGCCATCTTTGAGTCAAAATCGATTACCCCTATTAATTCGAACATGGTGAAACCAAATGGAATGCAATTTGGTACAGAGGTAGCACTTGCAAAGGGCACCCCAGTGTCATGTTCTATATCGCCGCCATCTTGACGGAAACGTAATGGCGGCCACCCAAATGTTCAAAGCTTAAATCAATTTACGACTAACGTGATCATCCGATCTCTACCAAATTTTGCAACAACATACCTTTATAAAGGGAGCATCCTTTGACAAATCTAATAGGTCATTAGCCTAATTTTTTGCGGATGGCGGCCATCTTTGTGTCAAAATCGATTACCCCTATTAATTCAAACACGGTGAAACCGAATGGAATGAAATTTGGTACAGAGGTAGCACTAGCAAAGGGCACCTCAGTGTCATGTTTTATATCACCGCCATCTTGACGGAAACGTAATGGCGGCCACACAAATGTTCAAAGCTTAAATCAAATTACGACTAACCTAATCATCCGATCTCTACCAAATTTTGCAACAATATACCTTTATGGAGGAAGCATCTTTTAACAAATCTAATAGGTCATTGGCCTGATAGTTTGCGGATGGCGGGCATCTATGTGTCAAAATCGATTACCCCTATTAATTCGAACACGGTGAATCCGAATGGAATGAAATTTGGTACAGAGGTAGCACTAGCAAAGGGCACCTCATTGTCATGTTTTATATCGCCGCCATCTTGACGGAAACGTAATGGCGGCCACACAAATATTCAAAGCTTACATCAAATTACGATTAACCTAATCATCCGATCTCTACCAAATTTTGCATCAACATACCATCATGGAGGGAGCATCCTTTGACCAAACTAATAGGTCATTAGCCTAATATTTTACGGATGGCGGCCATCTTTTCTGTGGAAATCGATTCTCCCTATTAATTCGAACACGGTGAAACCGAATGGAATGAAATTTGGTACAGAGGTAGCACTAGAAAAGGCCACCTCAGTGTCATGTTTTATATCACCGCCATCTTGACGGAAACGTAATCGCGGCCACCCAAATGTTGAAGGCTAAAATATAATTACGACCAACCTAATAATCTAGTCTCTACCAAATTTTGCAACAACAAATCTTAATGTGGGAAGCATATTCTGACCAAACTGCAAGATCATCAGCCCAATAGTTTGCAGATGGTGGCCAAGTATGTGTGCAAATCGATTCCCCCTATCAATTCAAACACGGTGAAACCGAATTGAACGAAATTTGGTACAGAGGTAGCACTAGCAAAAGGCACCTGTGTCATGTTTTATATCGCCGCCATCTTGACGGAAACGGAATGACGGCCACCCAAATGTTAAAAGCTTAAATCAAATTTCAACCATCCTAATAATTTGATCTCTACCGGATTTTGCAACAACATGCCTTTTTGTGGAAAGCATCTTATGACTGACTACAATGTCATCAGCCCAATAGTTTGCAAATAGCGGCCATGTATGTGTGCAAATCCATTCCCCAGATCAATTCAAACACGGTGAAACCGAATTGAATGATTTTTTTACAGAGGTAGCACTAGCAAAAGGCACCTCATATTCATGTTTAATATCCCTATAGCACGTTGTATTTCAACAAGCTACTACAACCAACAATCAATTATACTCCTTGAAAAGGACAAAGAGTTATAACAATACCCATGCATTTAGGAGAAAGTAGGCTATATGTTCTTTACTGAACATCTTGTTGCATTTAAAATGATACAAAGTCTAGTCTTTCAGACTGACTGTCACTTTTTTCCTTTGTTCATGTATTATACTATAATATGTTAAGTTGGTTTTATACTCTTAAATCACCCGTGTTTAGTACAGAACAATCCTTAACCGTTACTGTAGTAGATTGTCAGCTTCTTTTCGGCCATATTAGCCAACAGGAGGGTGCGGCGTCTCTACCTGACGGGAGAGTTTCCACACAGCAATACTGTCGAGATACCTCATTGATATATTTTTATCACTTAAGAGGTTTAAATCGTCAAAATAACTCAGTCCTCGACCCAGGGGAATTATCCATTTAAAATTAAAATCTCATCTCAGGAAACATTTAAACTATTCAGAGGGTACCGGAATTCCAACGAGCATTTTATTATCTTATGATTCCCAAAGTACCTAATTTGTTTCATTCGTAATATTGCTAATATCATTGTTACTATATACAACTACTTTTTTTTTCAGAAATAAAAATTAATGCCATGCCTACTCAGTACGAAAGTGAGGGCACAGTCAAGTGAGCTCAGTGAAAGGGAAAAATTAAGAGAAGCTGTAAAAAAAAGGCTGAAAACAAAGGAAATACTATTCAGGAAGGCAGAAAGGTGCAATGGAATTCAGGCACGAAGAAAGGGTCACGGAAATCTGGATAAGGCACAATGGCTCCATACATGTTTGTTAAATGAGGACTGTATAAACACATAACATTTATAATCATACTAATATACAGGGTGTAAAAAAAGTCCTGCACCAAACTTAGACTCCGCATGGGGTTGGGGGCAGGGAATAATTTGAGATAGGGAACCCATGTTCGGAACGCAACCGTAACGCCCCTATGAGCGATTTGAAATATGAGTACATCTGGCAACGTCGCGTGCTATCCATGGCAGAGGACAGAATATCGCTCACAAGTCTACCTAGCTCCAGTAGCACTTCCTGACTCAGTGGTAAAGCGCTCGACCTTCAGGCGTAGGTGACTACACGCTGGGGTTCGAATCCTTCTTCCAACGCAAATAGTATTTTTTTCCTCCGAGTAATTTGATGATGGAGCAACTCAATTACCGTAAGCATGATGTTTCAGGTAGATGTTTCAAGAAGGATTTAAGAATCTTAATTAAATGTTTAGGCTTATCCTAATAGCCACGTGTTCGTTAACTGTTCAAACTTCAGCAATATTGCGACTGTGTCTTTTCTTAAGATGCTCTGGCAGTTCTCTTTATCATTTAATTTACGTATTTATCTTTTTATTGTTGTTGCGGAGGGAGGTCTGTAATTAAAAAAACAAAAATTTCTCGTTTTGAAAATCAGAAAATTTATCAGTTTTAATACAAATTGTTTTTCATTTTCAATACATAACATATCTTTCCAGAAAAGTAGACTTGAAAGAAATGAACAATAGCAATCTAAATTATCTTTACTTTGTAGAGTTTTACAAATGATTTTTCGTTAAAGCAGTTGCTCAAAATTGCCTCCTTGCACATCGCCACGAAGGCAAAAATGAAGACGGTTTACAAGTGATTTGCGGACTCGTGCAAAAATTTCTTTTACTCTTTCCCGAACGACACCGGCTGCTACAGCTATTCTTCCGACTAGCTCTTCTTGACTGTCGATTTCTATCCCATCTTATATCAGGTCCTTTATGTATCCCCAAAAGAAAAAATCAAGTGGCGTCAAATCAGTAGAGCGAGGAGGCCACTGAACTGGACCTCCTCTGCCGATCCATCTTTCGGGTAGCGTTTCGTCCAAAATGTCCCGAACTACTCGGTGCCAGTGAGCTGGGGCGCCGTCATGCTGGAAGACCATTTCAGCCCTTGTCTCCAGCGGGACATCCTCCATAAGTTCTGGGAGAACCTCTTGAATAAACCGCAGATAAACGCGTCCGATGAGTCTGGCTGGTAAAATGTAAGGCCCGATTAGATGGTCCCCAATAATACCCGCCCAAACGTTCACAGATAATTTTTCTTGATTTCCCTGCACGACTGTCTGGTGAGGGTTTTCGTGACTCCACGTGTGATTTTTGTGGATGTTGAAGCAACCATCCCTGGTGAGCGTCGCTTCGTCGGTGAATAAAATTTTTGACAAGAAATCAGGGTCTTTCCCCAAGCGTTCGATCATTTGATTGGCGAAATCCATCCGGACTGGAAGATCCTCAGGCTTTACTTTTTGAACTTTTTGAAAATGATACGGATACAGGCCATCATCTTGTATCACGCTGTGGGCAGTGGTATGCGTTAACCCTTCCGCACGTCCGATCGCACGCATACTTGTGGAAGGATTGTTGCATACACGCTCCAAAACCCTTTCTTCCATTTCTGGAGTTCTCGTCCCCCGCGGTCTTCCCGGTCGGGGGTTGTGAGCCTGTGTAATGAAAAAGAACTTAATGAAACAATGTGAGTTAAACCGTTCTTCTTTGTTCCCACCAAACGATAACTTTAAAAATCCAACCTAAAATTCAGATTAAAAACAAAGCAAAATAGAAAGCACCGTTCGTAATTAAAATCTTCTATCAAAACTGATACTTCTAATAGGAAAGGTACTCAGAAAAATCACCGACGGATACCCCTAATCATAACAGAATGAACACTATGAATCACTAAAATTAAATT
Source organism: Meconema thalassinum (assembly GCA_946902985.2). Lineage (NCBI taxonomy): Eukaryota > Metazoa > Arthropoda > Insecta > Orthoptera > Tettigoniidae > Meconema > Meconema thalassinum. The sequence continues at coordinate 88,999,346 of OX336388.2, forward strand.
ATTTTCAGGGAGTGTAAAGTTTATTTTTGCATTCAAAAACCCTGAATCCGCCTTGAAATTTTAAGGCTTCACAATCGAAGAACATACGATCGGAAACCCACCGTTTGCCGTCCAGGCGCTTTCAAACGTTGGGTATCGGTACCCGCCATTCAGACTGGGCACTGTTTTTTTCTACAAATACAGCATTCGAGTTGAATAAGGTGCGTTGTATTTTTTAAAGTAACTTTCATTCCTGATAGCTTTGTCCTATTTGGAACGGTTTGTGTTTTAGGAGCCAAAAGCGAGATGCGAAAGTGTTACGTTCGATGGGACAATGTTTACATTCTCTTCTCGGCTTCTAGTACCTACACTGTTCCATTTTTAAATTGTTTAAAACACTAAGACGTAGCTATTATTTTATCATATTTACAGAGAAACAAAAGACGAATAAGAGATACACATTGACAGATATGGTACTTACATGAATCGATCCTGTTGCTCGCAAGGTGCGAGGTGTTCGTTAGGATATCCGTCCATTGCGAATTTTCAGGAAAGCTACGGTTTAGAAGACTCTCGCGGAAGAAGTGATAACGCATCGCTGTTCTTGAGGGCTTTTATACCCTGACAGAATTTTCTAGACTTTACAGAAACCGGAAACACCGGAATTTCCTGAAATTCCAATACGTGTAGTTACTCGGATTCGAACCGGGAACGCCCGATTCGTTGGCCAGCACGCAGACCAAAGGCTACCTCACTTTGATTGAAATAACGTGTAACAATAAGGCTTGGGAGCAACAAAACGACGGTTAGTAAATTCGGAGTTTCATTAACATACAATAATTAGGAAATCTAAGAAAAGCGACACAGAGAAGTGATCTTACACACAATTCAATAAAATAATTGATAAGCATTTAAGTTCCTCAGTTCCAACGATCGCTGAATCTTCACTGTAACATTTTTGAACTCGCTATATTTTGCATGTAAAGTAACCGCCTATCACCTTTACCTCAAATTGCGATCTTAAAGATATCATTGCGAAACAATCATACAGCAATATTTGTGTCCAAACAAACTCCTACCGCGAAAAAATAAATCGGCAACGAACAGAACCAATTTGTTTTTCTTTTAAAACGCAAAATTGCGGCGTATAATTTAGCTCCTTTAAAAAAGGAAATTAGAAACGAAACAAGATGTTCAGCAAAGAACATATAGTCTACTTTCTCCTAAATGTATGGGTATATTTATAACTCTTTGTCCTCATCCCTAAAACAATCACCTCTACCACCATGTAGTGTTTGTTTTCTTTTATATTGATAATTAGCTAGTAAGTGTCAAAATCATTGAGCCTCCGTGGCTTAGGCGGCAGCACGCCGGCCTCTCACCACTGGGTCCGTGGTTCAAATCCCGGTCACTCCATGTGAGATCTGTGCTGGACAAAACGGAGGCAGACAGGTTTTTCTCCGGGTACTCCGGTTTTCCCTGTCAAAATTTCATTCCAGCAACACTCTCCACTACCATTTCATTTCATCTGTTATTCATTTAATCATTGCCCCAGAGGAGTGCGTCAGGCCTCGGCAGCCGGCACAGTTCATATCCTCGCCGGTAGGTGGGAGCTTCATTCATTCCATTCCTGACCCGGTCGGAGACTGGAAGCAGGCTGTGGATTTTCATTTTCAAGTGTCAAAATCAATATTATATACTTTATGATGATTGAATAACAAAACTACTAACTTATTGTAATGCATCCACGTCCGTTAATCTCTATATTAAGCCAGCCTGCAAACTTAAGAATCTTTCGTTTTGGGTACCTTCCCCTTTAAAAATCCGCGCCGATCGCAGTAGGTTGGTGCTGCGACCTAGCAGTGAATTAATATTTATCTTGTATGCCTCTGGATGTTCAACAAGCAGGCAGTTTAAAGTAGCCAGGAGGGAGGCGATCCAGCTGGCAGTGTTTAAAGGTAATCGGAGCGCGATCGTGGCTAATAGTTGAACTACCAGTATTAAAAAATTGCCATACTTCAGGAGGCCAGTTATTTACACAGCGGTATGTTTGGAACAATATTACCCACATAACCCACAAGAGGACAGCACCGTACAGAGACATTAAGAAGGCTGTGGTTGATAACAACGTGTATCTAGTTCTTCTATTCTCCTTTTCCTAATGTCTTCTGTTTATGTGCAATGCTGGGACTGTGATTTTATACTGCTCAAAAAAATTAAAGCACCACTTTTTTCAAAGGCCACCAAATTTGGAAAGTTGACTGCACATGGTCGAAATCTCAGTATGACGTTTGCCCCGATGCCTACCAAGCACATGCTTCAGCACAACTCCCCAACTTGTGTAGTTTCGGGATAGCGCCCCCAAAACCAGCCCATTTTTGAAAACCGTAAATTGAAGTTTGCGAATAACGCTGTAGGACTTGTCGCAGGTTGCCAATGCAGTCGAAAATGAATGAGTCTTGCTCTTAAGGTTCCACGAACACCTTGAAATCGTTACATTTGACGTTTGGGCATTTTCAACCCCCTTCATCATCCCCTAAACATGGACTACCATTGGGGGCGCCTGAGAAGGTACCGGATGTGTTTAACCACCTGAAAACCTGCACACCGTCCTCAGTTGCTGATTGCAGTAAGTTCTTAAGGCCTCCGGCAATGTTCACCCCTCCTAACACCCTCAACTGGTAAGGGACCAAACCACCCCGTCTTGATTCACCCCTAAGGAAGGTTTAAATCGAGATTTTTATCAGTGCTGCTAATGGGGGGTCTTCCCCTAACGTTTCAAAAGAGGACCTGCGCCTGTGTCCCCACCCCTTCCCTTGCTACCCCCTTTTGTACGATTTTTCGGATCAGGCCCTTTTTAAGGGCTGAAATGAGGTCTTTATCGCTGAAAGGGCTGTAAAGGTCCTTAGAAGTAGTGGTGACACGAAATCAACCCCTTCCGATGTTTGATTGACATTCCATCCCCCAAAGTTGACATTTTTGCACCCTCAACCCTCCCTGTCTGGACGCGTAACGCGTCATGGCAGAGTTTTCAGAGTTGGATCAAAATGAAGCTTATGTCCTGAAATGGAGCCCAAAACAGCAGGTTGGATGGAAATTCATCGGTAGGGTGGGAAAAGGGACCAAAAAGTTTTCAAAAAAGTTAACAGCCTCTAGTAAGTACACCAATGCATAGGCAACCCACATCACGTCATTTTTCTTCCATTGCCAAACTTTGTAACCTATTGCCGATCATAGGCAACCCACACGCACGGACGTGATGTGGGTTGCCTATGCATGGGCGTACTTACTGTAGGCTGTACACTTTTTTGAAAAATTTTGGTCCCGTTTCCCAACCTACCGATGAACTTCTATCCAGCCTGCTGTTTTGGGCTCCATCGCAGGCCATAAGCTTCATTTTCATCCAACTCTGAAAACTCTGCCATGACGTATTACGCGTCCAGACAGGGAGGGTTGGGGGTGCAAAAATTTCGAATTTGGGGGACGGAATGTCAATCATCGATCGGAAGGGGTTGATTTCGTGTCACCACTACTTCTAAGGACCTTTACAGCCCTTTCAGCGATTAAGACGTCGTTTCAGCCCTTAAAAAGGGCCTGATTCGAAAAATCATACAAACGGGGGTTGCAGGGGAAGGGGTGGTGACAAAGGCACAGTTCCTTTTTTTGAAACGTTAGGGGAAGACCCCCCCATTAGCAGCACTGATAAACATCTCGATTAAAACCTTCCTTAGGGGTGAATCGAGAAGGGGTGGTTTGGTCCCATGCCAGTTGAGGGTGTTATGGGGTGTGGACATTGCCGGAAGCCTTAGGAACTTACTGCAATCAGCAACTGAGGACGGTGTACAGGTTTTCAGGTGGTTAAACACACCCGGTACCTTCTCAGACGCCCCCAATGGTAGTCCATGTTTAGGGGATGATGAAGGGGGTTGAAAATGCCCAAACGTAAAATGTAACGATTTCAACGTGTTTGTGGAACCTTTAAGAGCAAGACTCATTCATTTTCGACTGCCTTGGCAACCTGCGACAAGTCCTGCAGCGTTTTTCGCAAACTTCAATTTGCGGTTTTCGAAAATGGGCTGGTTTTCGGGGTGCTACCCCGAAACTACTCAAGTTGGGGAGTTGTGCTGAAGCATGTGCTTGGTAGGCGTCAGGACAAACGTAATACTGAGATTTCGAGCTTGTAGGTCAATTTTTCAAAATTTGGTGGCCTTTGAAAAAAGTGGTGCTTTAATTTTTTTGAGCAGTATATTAATAAACGAGTGTATACATTAGCCTCCCCTTTGAGCTAAATGACATTTTATTCAGTATCTGTGGAAAGAGCTTGTGCACATCATTTGTTAAAGAATTCAAGAGAAAAAAAGTTAACTGTAGCAGTATTCGATCCCCCGTCAACTGCGTGACAGACTAACACGCTAGCCCAGAGCTAACCATATCCTTAATAACATGGCGATCTTAACTGATATATTAGATACAACCTGTTGGCAAATAATGACATGAAAAAGACTATTTCTTCACTGCAGTACATCTTCATTATAGATCATTTCATACGAAGTTTATATTATTGTATCAGTAGGGTATATCACATACAACATACTAAAACTACTGAAATATAAGACAGGCTCATGAGGACAGCTGCCATCTTGTCGAGTGGCAGATACGGCTCAGCTCTTTTAAGCCACTCATACAGAATAATATTATAATATTAAATTATCATAAATAACGGATCACGACCTCCAGGATAGCTTAAACCACCCTAGGCTTCACAATCTGAATTGGTGGGTCTTAAGCTATTGATTATAATGGTTGCATAATTCACACGGCTACCATCCTGAAATGGCAAGGCCGATGACCTTGAAGTTTGGGTGAAAGACGCAACCTATACAAAGATATGTTGTCACCAAATTTGGTATAGATTGGATGATTAGTTTAGCCGTAATTTGAGTTTAGGTTTTGAACGTTTGAGTGGCCGCCATTCAGTTTTGGTAAAGATGGCGGCGATATAAAGTATGGCACTGAGGTGCCCTATGCTACAGCTACCTCTGTACCAAATTTCGTTCAATTCGGTTTCACCGTGTTCGAATTGATAGGGGGGACAGACATTCAGAGTACACACACTCACACACACACAGACTCACACACACACATACACACACACAGACAGACACACAATTTTTCGCCCTGTGTTGATCTCATAAGTCTACTTTATTTTTTTGCAAAAATCGAAAGTAGGCTAAAAAGGATCTAATCTAGACAAATGTAGTAATTAATTGATGCAATTCCTAACGACTCAAAGAAAACAAGAAGTTCCGTGAAGAACTATACAGCCTACTTTTCATGCCAATGATTATTCTACAGAATATGAACCTATCTAGAATAATGACGAAATTAAGTTGGTAATATCGAAAAATCTAATTAGTTCAAACTATACCTGGTATAATGTAGCCTAATAGAGCACTACAGTTGGCAGCCCTGGTGACTGAATATATTCTTAGTTCCATCTCTTAAGGTACAGAATACAAAATTTGTTTGAAGTCCAATGGACGTTACATGCAGTTAGACACTGGATCTATCAGCACGCGTAAAAGCAATGTTGCCAACAATATCATGCGTGTGCTGGCCAGAAATAATCTGAAATATTATGATATCTTGTTGTGCCAATTTTGGATGAAATCCATTTGTTAGTATAGAAGTTACATGTATTTTAAAATTGGACATATCATCAGGCATAGAATCATGTTGGCAGCACTGCCTAGTATTAATTACTCCAAATTAATCTAGAATGTCAGGTGCTATACGTGTGCAAAGTATAGAGCTGTTGGCTTGCATACTTTCTGATATATTGATATAAGGGTAAAAAAATATAGACAGCATTTATTAACAGTTGGCAGCCCTGATTGCTCCTAACAATACCTATAGTCATATCTGTTATGGTACACATAGCACATACGAAATTTGGTTGAAATCCAACTGATAGTATAGAAGTTACATGTATTTAAAAATTGGTACTATCAGCAGGCTTATAATCATGTTGGTAGAACTGACGTATATAAGTTACTCCAAATTAATCTAAAATGTCTGAATATACGTGTGCATAGTTTACAGCTATTGGCTTGCATACTTTCTGATATATTGGTATGTGGATTTTTAAAAATAGAGAGAGCAATTATTAACAGTTGACAGCCCTGGTGGCTCTTAAGAATACGCTCAGTCATATATGTTTATGTACACATATTACATACAAAATTTGGTTGAAATCCAATTGATAGCGTAGAAGTTATATGCATTTAAACATTGGACATATCAGAAGGCTTAAAATTATTTTGGCATCACTGTCATGGTTGGCCTCCTGGAAATTAAACTGAAATAGTCTCATCTACGTGTGTGCCAATTTTGGAATATCTCCCATGCATATCTTGCAAGATATCCAACATGGAACTCAAATTTCTAGTGCGTTTTTTCAGCAGTTGGCAGCACTGACATCATTTTCAAATATGGACGTGAGCTATTCTGGTGCACATCTTTACTCATACTAAATTTGGTTTTGATTGATGCAGCCGTTTAGGAGTTGATAGGGGGGGGGGGACACACACAGCCAGACAGACAGAAGGACAGACAGACAGACACACATTTTCCCGGATCGATCTCATAAGTCTACTTTTTCTTCATTTTTGCAAAATGTGAAAAGTAGGCTAAAAACAGCAATGTCGGAGGGGGGATTCTAACCCGGTCACCTCACGTGTGAGAGTCTAAAGCTTTGCCACTGAACCACGAGGTTGGCCTATAGCTAGATTAACTTGTGAGCCGTAATCGGTCCTCTGCCGTGGGTAGCACGCGACGTTGCCAAATGCACTCATAATTAAAATCGCTCATAGGGGCGTAACGGTTGAGTTCCGCACATGGGTTCTCTATCTCAAATTACTCCCTGCAGGACTTTTTTTACAGCCTGTATAAAAATGAGATGCTGTGTGTCTATCTTTCTGTCTGTCTGTCTGTCTGTCTGTGTGTGTGTTACTCAATAACTCAAGAACCACTGGTCCGATTTAAATGAAATTTTGCATGGATGTAGCTGATTTACCTGGTTTACATATAGGATACTTTTGATTTCGAAATTTTGCACTATTAAAAAATGGCGACCATTTTAGTGAGGTCATTAGACCCTTTGGTTTCAAAATTTCATATTTCCATATCAAATAAAATGAGAACGGTAGGAAATAGCAAACTTTTGATGGCACATACGAGCTTTGAAATTTAATTTCCTATCCGAAAGGTCCTTATCCCCTTTCGTGTATCTCCAACAGTTAGCGAGTAAAACCGACATTTGTGACGTCACTACACCCTTTGGTTTCAACATTTCATATTTCCTTTTCAAATAAAAAGAGAAAGCTAAGAAATAGCAAACTTTTGATGGTATACATGAGCTTTAACATTTAATTTTCTATCCGAAAGGTCCTTATCACTTTTCGTATATCTCCAACTGTTAGCGAGTAAACCAAATTCTGTGCAATAAAACACGGTCAACACCGAGCTTTGCAGTATATCTCTCTATATACGAGGCTCGTCCAGAAAGTAAGTTCCGTTTGGTAATAAAATTAACTTGTGTACAGATACAGACAAATTATTTATTGCACAACATTCTACAACACTTAAATTACTTTTTCACATAACTGCCGAACTTTTGCAGGCATTTGTCATAGCGTGGCACAAGTTTTTGGATACCTTCTTCATAGAAGTTTGCCGCCGACCGTAAACGAGAGTGAAGACTCCCCTGTAAGATATCCTACCGTTAGGCCACCACTGTTAGGCAAATTGCGTATGTGGTCAGGAGAACTCATAAACATACGCAGTTCTCCTGGTAAGCATCTAATTATCTAATTGGTCAAACAACTGTTTCTTGAGCTCTGATTGGTGGGAGAAACTGATTCATAATGAAAAATAGTGTTATAATGAACCTCATTATAGTTCAGTTGTCTGACATATAATAGGCAGGGTCGAACATAAAAGAATTATATCAACAAGATGTTCAGTAAAGAACATATAGCCTACTTTCTCCTAAATGCATGGGTATTGTTATAACTCTTTGTCCTTTTCAAGGAGTATAATTGAATGTTGGTTGTAGTAGCTTGTTGAAACACAACGTGCTATAGGGATATTAAACATGAATATGAGGTGCCCTTTGCTAGTGCTACCTCTGTAAAAAAAATCATTCAATTCGGATTCACCGTGTTTGAATTGATCTGGGGAATGGATTTACACACATACATGGCCGCTATTTGCAAACTATTGGGCTGATGACCTTGTAGTCAGTCATAAGATGCTTTCCACAAAAAGGCATGTTGTTCCAAAATCCGGTAGAGATCAAATTATTAGGATGGTCAAAATGTGATTTAAGCTTCTAACATTTGGGTGGCCGTCATTCCGTTTCCGTCAAGATGGCGGCGATAAAAAACATGACACTGAGGTGCCTTTTGCTAGTGCTACCTCTGTACCTAATTTCGTTCAATTCGGTTTCACCGTGTTTGAATTGATAGGGGGAATCGATTTGCACACATACTTGGCCACCATCTGCAAACTATTGGGCTGATGATCTAGCAGTTTGGTCAGAATATGCTTCCCACATAAAGATTTGTTGTTGCAAAATTTGGTAGAGACTAGATTATTAGGTTGGTCGTAATTACATTTTAGCCTTTAACATTTGGGTGGCCGCGATTACGTTTCCGTCAAGATGGCGGTGATATAAAACATGACACTGAGGTGGCCTTTTCTAGTGCTACCTCTGTACCAAATTTCGTTCCATTCGGTTTCACCGTGTTCGAATTAATAGGGGGAATCGATTTTCACACAAAGATGGCCGCCATCCGCAAAATATTAGGCTAATGACCTATTAGTTTGGTCAAAGGATGCTCCCTCTATAATGGTATGTTGATGCAAAATTTGGTAGAGATCGGATGATTAGGTTAATCGTAATTTGATATAAGCTTTGGATATTTGTGTGGCCGCCATTACGATTCCGTCAAGATGGCGGCGATATAAAACATGACACTGGGGTGCCCTTTGCTAGTGCTACCACTGTACCAAATTTCATTCCATTCGGTTTCACCGTGTTCGAATTAATAGGGGTAATCGATTTTGACACAAAGATGGCCGCCATCCGCAAACTATTAGGCTAATGACCTATTAGATTTGTCAAAGGATGCTCCCTTGATAAAGGTATGTTGTTGCAAAATTTGGTAGAGATCGGAAGATTAGGTTAGTCGTAATTTGATTTAAGCTTTGAACATTTGTGTGGCCGCCATTACGTTTCCGTCAAGATGGCGGCGATATAAAACATGACACTGGGGTGTCCTTTGCTCGTACTACCTCTGTACCAAATTTCGTTCCATTCGGTTTCACCGTGTTCGAATTAACAGGGGCAATCCATTTTCACACAAAGATGGCCGCCATCCGCAAACTATTAGGCTGATGACCTATTAGTTTGGTCAAAGGATGCTGCCCCCATAAAGGTATGTTGTTGAAAAATTTGGTAGAGATCGGATGATTAGGTTAGTCGTAATTTGATTTAAGCTTTGAACATTTGTGTGGACGCCATTACGTTTCCGTCAAGATGGCGGCGATATTAAACATGACACTGAGGTATCCTTTGCTAGTGCTACCTTTGTACCAAATTTCGTTCAATTTGCGCTCACCGTGTTCGAATTGATAGGGGGGGGCAGACATTCAGAGTACACACACACACAGACTCATACACATACACACACACAGACAGACACACTTTTTTTTCGCCCTGTAGTGATCTCATAAGTCTACTTTCATTTTTTGCAAAAATCGAAAGTAGGCTAACAAATGGCAAAATTAAGACATAATAACATAGTCGTTAAAACAGAAGCTCGATATGCAACTGGAACTATTATAATTGGTGCAAATCTCGAATAAAAAGTACCGAAAAACAAGAAAGGAAAATCCTCAGGAGAATCTTGGGACCAAATTGTGAAAATGGAATTTGGATGAAAAAGAAATCACATGAAATGTATGAACATGAATCACATATACAATAATAAAACCGTTGTTACAGTTTTACGGACACCTATATAGAATGGATAATAACAGTCTCACAAAGAAAATTTTCAACCTAGCCTTATCAATGAAAAATTAAAATAACTGGCTGAAAGAAATCAGTGAAGACATAAATGAAATTGGCTGTCATCAGAAACCATTCCCATTCAAGACGGAACAAAATTCAGAACTTTAATTCACAAACACAAGTTTTCTGAAAATCCCGCCCGACAAAATACAGGAGCAAATACATTTCATCGTCTGCTTCTCGGCGCAATCTCTTAGCTCTCTACGATATGTTCCCTCAGATCGTTATCATGATTTCGAAAGAACTTTCACTTACTAGCGTTTTTCTACTGAAGGAATGCAGCAGTAGAAATGGAAGGTGTAGAAAACGTACATTTCCTCCGCAATAATGAAAATCATACAATCATGTATCTATTTTCGAGAAGATAAAGAGTTATTGCGAAGGGAAGAAGAAAAAGTGCTAATAAGTTCTAACGCGCTCCTTAGTTGGGCACAACGAAAGAAAAATGTAATAATAATACTATAAGACTATCCAGGAGAATGGGTCAGAAAAAGCAGCTGTTGGAGATCGAATTCTAAATTTGGAAAGAGCATATGGATTAACGAAAAATATCTACAACAAGAAATGTATCTCCTGGGATACCAAAATAAAGCATTATAACACTATCGTAAACGCGGAATGTCTCTTTGCCAGTGAATGCCTCTCGATGAGCTATAGCCTCGAAAATCTAGAAGTCCTGGAAAGGAGAATTCTAAGAAAAATCATGGGTGCAGTTCAGACTGAAGACGGATGGAAACTGCGAAGCAACAGAGAAATCTCGCAGAACATGGAAAGAATCTCAGAGACTATGCGGAAGAAGAGGCTGACATCCTCGGACAACTATAGAGAATGCACAAACATAGATTAACAAAACAAATATTTGACTATCTCTGGAAGAAGAAGACCACTCCAACGTGGACTAAGGAAGTTAGGACAGATTTAGAAAAGTTGAACATCACAGAGTCTCAGATGCTAGAAAGAAGTGAATTTAAGAGAAAAGTGAAAAATGTGGAAGGGTTTCAAGATGGAGGAAAACCTAAGAGATGTGGACGAACTTGGACAGAAGATCAAAGGAAACACGCCAGTGAACGGATGAAGGAATAGGCTATTGGAGACAGAGGAAGCTCCAGGCAAAGGAAAAGAAAAAGAAATAAAGTTGGTGCGTGATCCTTAGTGGTCAATTCGCATTAAAAATATATATTAAATAATAAAATAATAGTAATAATATTTTTTTTTTTTTCGGGGAAGGAATGCATTTACGCACAGAGTGTCGGGCTCCTGCTCCTGAGTAGCAGACTACCGACTAAAACTCCCCCGTTACTTCTGAACACTAGCCTGGAACCGTTTAACACATTACTTCAGGCTAGAGTCAATTTATATTTGCCCGTAGGGCACTCTTCCGTAATGATTCATCTTCAGTGGCGATCCAGATCCGTCTTCTTTGTTCGGAGGATATCTTCAACAAAACTTGCTACAAGTTTCCAATGTTCTTCATTTTGTAGCATTACCGCAACAGTATTGTTAGTTGCTTCTTGAGCATTTGACTCTGTCTCTTGCCTGGAGAATCTTCCCACTGCAATTCAACCTGCATTTGATTCCTTTTCTCTCGTGGTTTCTTCCTGGACACAACCTTATTCCATGACTCGACTTCTCCACTTTCCTTTTCTTCCATTTCTCTTTCATCATCAAGAGAGTTTGATGCTTGTGCTCGATCAGTTATTGTGGTTTCGTCGATTTGTTGTTTCTCCTTGTACCTAGCATTCTTACAGAAGACAATGCTGTCAATGGCCTCCTCCATCTCCACAATACCATCCTTCACATCCTTGGACATGTTTTTCTGTTTCGCCGCAGCAAGCTTCATCTTTTGAATAATATTATAGCATTTCTGCAATGCCTCTTCTTCCGTTCTCCTCAGTTTGTCAAGATGTTGGGATGGGAGAAGTATTGTATCTTCCGCAACTGCCCCATCACTCGATGACTCTCCCGTTATATTCACGTTAGACAATCGAGGCCATACCTCATTTTTCCAGTTCGCATCTCTTTCTTGGTTCGTTAGAAGACGATTCATGTTCCGAAACTGGTAAAGCGTAGGTCAGGCCAGTGCCGTGGGAAGAAAATGGCGCTGACTCCAAAGAGCCCTGACCCTCCCTCCATTATCAAGCAGAGGGCAGTTGCTACGTACCCAAGGCAGCGGGGCTCTAATGGCCGCCAAAGTAGGCCAGACCTTCTTACTACCCCCTGATGACGGAACCTATAGGCTCTGTTGACTATACTACTATTCTAAGCTCAGATGGCTTTGGATAATACGATTAGATCACGTCACTTCCTGTCACAGAGAAACATCATGCTCTATGGGCTAATAGTACACGATAAAACTTAACCCCAAAATCACGTAACAAATCCAGCCTACACTCAATGAAGTTGATTTGAGGAATACAATTTAGTGACCACCGTATGTTAGACTATGAACTACGATACACATAGACCTGTTACCAAGCTGGAATACAATTCTCACTTCCACAAATAACAATTTTTTTTCGATAAATACACCAGTACCACACAAGCACACTGTATGTCAAACACGGCCACCACAACAATCAATAATAATAATAATAATAATAATAATAATAATAATAATTTGGGTTCTGATCATATTGAAGTATCATAGGAAGTTTGTTTGGAGCAAACCTTATATTCTATTTCTGAGATAAGGGCTCTTGTAGTTTGTCAACTTTGAAATATACAGTGAGTCCGGGAATGTTCTCCGCAGCGAATACATGCGTCTGCGAGAGCTAGCTACAGAAGCACGGCTGCCGCTTGCATCATATTACCCTTTCACGAAATGATTGCCGGCGGTCGAGATGGGAACTATTCTTTGTTTACTTGTGTCACACGTCAGCCTGCTTCGTTGACAGGCACAGTTGCGCGAGTAGGATATGACTCAGCTCAAGTAGCCTCTGTCATCGTTTAACTGTCCGTGATGATATGAGCTCCTATGACACGCAATGCTGCTTGACTTATGTGCAGAATGCATTCTGTCATCGCTGTGTTCCCTAATAACAAGCAAAGAGTAAACTTTGTACTCACCACAGCCATTCATAACAGATGCTGGAAGTGCAGATGACATATAAGCTCGCTAATAGCAATACACACTTACGATTTCGACAGGCTACAGCCCACACGTGTGGGATTCACCCTGTCAAGGACACCGTGCTATAGTCCAGGACACCTTAAATAAGTTACTAGAAAACCAACAAGGCCGCCACATTTGGTGTTGCCAACTTACATCATTTAACACCAAAAAGTCAGCACACACATCCATGTAACACGTATCGCAAATGATCCAAACTAAGTAAAGGCTCTTTTACGAAAATACGTTTTACATGAAGTTGTGAAGCAATCCTTGCTCAAGTTAGGGACATCTTGGTCATCAGTCCTCGACAGTAACTCTTAAGTAGTATTATGGTAGTGAAGTTAACTTAAATTATCTCTTCTAGATTGATTTTAAAGCATCATATAAAATGCATAAGAACAGAAACATTAATACTTACTCAATTATTTTTGCCAGGGAGCTAAAGATGAGCATGTTCATTTCTTCTTATAGGCTATATTTTTATAATTAGTCCAAAAATGCAGACCATTCTGTTTTAAAATGAGTGTTCAGAGAAGGATTTAGGAGTAGGAGAGAAATACAATAGTAGGGTACATATTAGCTTATTATTTCTTTATTTTTGATAAGTACCGTACTCATTTCTTGCATGTATAGGCCTACATATATGAAGGCAGAATTGAGACAAGCTGTTGAAAGCCTGTTGGCAAATCCCTATTGAGATGCAAGAAGATGGTTGATCCAATGCTTAGGCCTAAAACCATTCGAACTAGTCGTCGATTTTAGGGGCATTAGACTAATGGCAACTCGAAGATTTCGTCTTGGAATGGTAGAAAGCAGCAGTTGGTTGATTTTGGGGCTTTGTGACATCATGGTCATGTAGATCTGTGTACTTGGGCATGTGGAATTTGTCTGATAACCTGTGTTATTGTCATGGCTGGATTAGTGTGTGCATTTATTATTCAGATGAGGATTGGGAACGAGGTGGCCATGGCCTTAATTTAGGAACCATCCCGGCATTTGCCAGGAGTAGAAGCGTGGAAACCACTTCCAAGAGGTCTAAGATAGGAATCGAACCCTCCTTTTCTCAGTTTTGCCTCATGAGGCTGAGTGTGCCTTGTTCCATCCCTCAGACCAAAATTAAAATTTCCTGGCAGAGCTGGAAATTGAACCTGGACCAACTGCCAAAAAATGCTAGCCGCACAACGCGAGATGGTTGGTAGTCTCCTGACCTCTCATCAACCGGCACATTAAAAGCCACTTGTAGAAAATTCAATGAATTCACTGAGAAATTGACGAGTTAAGTACAGGCGTTGAAAGGCAAGCTTTATCGACGGAGTAACATCTCGAAAATTATAATTATAAGATACCAACACAAAACAATTTTCTGTGGAGAGCTGAGATATTTAAATTGCGAGAGCGGAATATATGAGAGGGAATTGAACTGAGGCAGCGTTGTCGCGAATGGGCACGTCCTCTACACTTCCACTCATTTCTACTTGATCATAATAATAGCATTATCAAGACGTATAGAATACATAGTGTTATCACTGACCGAGTTCAAGCGCGCCCCGCTGTTGGCCAGCGCTAGTGGTGCAGATCCCCAACGCTACAGTCAACCGCAGTCAGCTGTTCAAAAATGGGATACGCGCTGGCCTGCGTAAACCTCTTTACGAAGGCTGCGGTTACGCTGATTACATCAAATTTTCAGTGCATATTCTAAAATAAAATAATAGCCCGCCTTCAACCAAAAATTTTCAAGGCAAAACGACATACGTAATAGAGGTAACACTTCAGGAGTGATGAAACAAGTAGAATACTTAAATTAGCCTAAATACCTTGTGTAATGATGAATAATAATTATGGAAGTGATGTCCTAATATATGTTTTCTCCTTCACTGTCTGTAACCCACCCGCTATGCCCTTCTATAAAACGACATATACTGTAGTGAAATTTTAGATTAATTCTGTACCATGTATCATTCTTTTTTCTTTTCGCTTTCACTTTGATAATATATCATTTTCATACCTTATTTGATCTTTTGGCAGGAGGGGGGGGGGGACATTATCAATTGTAACTACTAACCTTGATCACTTCTGCACCGGATATATGTGCTAAATCACTTAAACATGTGTTTTTATTTATTGTATATTTAACAACCGCAGCCATGTTCGACAGCATATTTGGTATGTGAAACTGCCGCAGTGAGCGATCACATTGACGTCATTAGTTACCAACATCTCCGATACTAAATAGGCCTACATTAGACGACACATGTAATGTTGTAATTATGTGAGAAAAAGAAATAAAGGAGCTCTTCTTGGTTAGACGACTGACTGGACTAAACCATTGGTCGCTACTTGGTTAGACGACTTGTAACAGTTTTGCTAGCCCACACGTTGAGCGACAAATGTAGCGTATATTAATGCCCCATGTTGGTAGCAACAAGTGTAACGGTTTGGCTGCCCCTAACTGTTGGGTGATAAATGTAACTGTTTACCTTTGCCTAAGCTATGTTGTTTTAATGGGCGCCAAGACCTCAACGCTATGTTGAAATCTAAATTTGTATTTAACACCGTCTAGCTCTGGTAGAACACCTTCAAGAATCTATTCACTCAGATCGTGGTATGATTTGATCATTAACCCAACAAACAATTGTATCAGGAGAAGGAATTGGTCTATATCTAATGCTACCTACTGAAAGCAAAGATTGCATTGTAAAAGAATTGAATTTATTATATAAAACAAGTATAGCAAAATTAATAATAATAATAAGTATAAAATTTAAATTGGAGCGTTGCGATTAAAATATTACCGATAGAAAATTACGTGAAAACGGAGTCTGATAAATTATTGATTTTACTCTTATTCCCAAGCTATGAAGTTACTGAAATATGAAATATAAAACAAAGAGAAACGATAGGTTGCGTATTTCTGCGTCATTCGCGCTTACCACTGGAAATAGCCGAAGCCTTTCCCTCGTACTGGATGATGCTGTGAGCTTCCCACAGTCTCCTGGACGTCGTCATCTTCGTCGATGTTTGATGATATACTGGTAGATTTGAAGATTTATGGTCCGAACCTCGGAACCAACACGTACAACCACAACGGTTAAGTTTCACAAAGATCGTCCATCACTGCACGGAACATCGGAGCGACTCCCGAATGCAACCAAACTCGGCAAGTTCTACACAGATTGTCCCCGCTCCATGGCGCGCCGAACGATATAGGCACTCGACGGTCTCCCACCAGTCCCGACTTCCAGCTTACGTGGTCTCCACTGATTGGCTGCTCCCCACGTGCTACTTCCCCTTCTCTGGCTCAATACACTCGGCGGGATGGAGAAGTCGTTTTCCGTTCCATACATCCGCCTTTTCTTGACGCTGCGACCCAAGCTTGCGTAATGCTTCCCGACAAGATTAAGCCTGTATTTGAATTCCCAGTGAGTCATGTCTCTCATAATATCCTAACTGACGAAACTCCGTAAAATTCCGTAATCATATAATTTTCTATGATATTGTCGTTCGTAATAATTTGCTTGATAGTGTTTTCTAAGACATAGAAAACCTATCTGTATGCTTATAATTTTTATAAAATGCTCCGAAAATATCTTAATAATAATTATAATAAATTAATAATAATAATAAATTAACATGAAAAATTCTCTTCGCCGAACAATTTGCCACGTAAATAAATATAGAATGGCTTCCTACTGACTTATGCCAGTGGCATAAAAACCTCTCGAAAAACACATATTCGCCTCGGATCATCGGATGATTTACCGTGACGACGGTCCATTATCCGATTATCCCAGACACGTTAATAAACCCCATCCCAAATACATATTATATAAATGAAATCACCCTAAATTACAGATATATACACTCATAATTTTTCTTCTCGCACTTTGCGTCAAAGTTTGTTGTCACTATGGATTGCACTTTGCAACCAGTCCAATGTTTTACATATAGAATAGTGTTCCACGGATATTTCCGCCTCTCAAATTTCTCTATGTTGGAAAAATAGACATAATTAATGTGTGAGCACTATGTACTTATGATGTCGTATCACACGCATTGAAGGTGTTCTGATATATTTATATCACCATAGAACTTCCTAATTTCACCGGAGGTTCCTTCCTTATAGTGAAATTAATCCCATTTATCACTGAGCACACGATCACACTATTGTGGCAGCGCCTCGTGACCATAATACTTGATCTCTCTTTATAAAAGATGAAATTAATATTGACTTCTGAAAAAAAAAACAGTAAATGCGCATTACATATAACACTAAATATTTCTGTGCTGTAATCGCCCTGTCTTGCTAAGTTCCCGTAGACCATATTCTACTTAATACTAGTTCTCAACACAGACTGTCCTCCTTCCACGAATAATACCTTTGTACAAATTATCTTAAATTACACACTTACAAATCTTACATGGCGAGGCCGTAAACAGAAATCACGTGTGCCGTTATGTATGAGTTTCATGAAGGACTGTCTCGCATTCTGATGGCCCATCTTTTGTCCCGTGGACGGCTTAAGCAAAAATACCCTGTACAAGCGCTCACCCATCTCTTGGGGACAAATGGGAATTCACCAGCGCTACCAAATTCTGGCCTTGGTGTATCGAGACATTTTAGTGCTTAAGAGCATCCGTCAATCCCGTCATATTTCCCTGTACCTTAAAAACTCTCATTTACTTACATACTACCCCCCTGTGTGACTTCTGATACGCCTGCCTGGAAGACCATCTCTTCCACGCACCAAATACCACACTTATTCATTTGATAGGCTGGCTCGCCAGCTAAACATCCTCACTTTATGACACATACTTTCGGAGACTATGTATATTATACGTCCCGTATAATCTGTTTCCCTCACTATTCTCCAGCACATATGCTGTTTTCCCAATACGTTTGGAAACTATAAATGTTATTCCGTCACCTGCTTCCAACCTTGCCAGTGGCTCCCTTAAATGAACGTCATCACGTTGCTCCACCTACCTATTTCTCAGTGTATGTAACGATGCCCTGTTGCTACTGTCCACACATGCTAACCCTACTTTCCTCTGGTGTAACACCTCTACTTGACACTCTATGACCTAAAATTGTCACTTCTGACTGACAGAATGACGACTTAGACAGCTTCAAAGTGAAACCTGCCTGATCTAACTTCTGAAAAACTATATTTAAATGACGTAGATGCTCCTCAAAACTGCGTGAACTAATTACCATATCATCAATGTAAATGGTTACAAACTCTCCTGTGTCATCCCCTAATGCGATGTTTAAAGCCCTAAATAAAGCTGCTGAACTACTCTTTAACCCATAAGGTGTTCTACAAAATTGATAAAGGTTATATTTATGACTAAATCTGTAAATGGTCTATCTTCGTACATAAGTGGCACTTGCCAAAAACTGGAACTCAAGTCTACACAAGTGAAATACTTCTTCCCCTCAAATGTTTGCATTAATTCCTCTATTGACATAGATTTCAGCTGATCTGAACTAATTCTACTGTTAACCAAACGAGCGTCTAAACAAATACGAACCGTGCCGTCGGTCTTGGGTACCGTGATCAAAGAATTAACATATGGACTGTTAGAGTGCTCAATAATCCCATCTTCAAGCATCTGATTAATTTGTGCCTCAACTGCACTCTGATATGCGAAAGGTACAGGATATCTATGTCCTGTGAATACTGTCCTATCAATAACGTTCAATGAATGTGTATAGCAATTGGCCATACCAATGCGATACTCAAAAACTCTCATATTACACAATAACACATCATAGAGCCGAACACACTGTTCATCCTCTATATTTCCCTGAAATGCAGCATCACGTAACGAGTCCTCTAGACTTCCGTTCGTAATCACACTGCCCACAAAACAAGGAGAACCCCGCTCTACGGCTGGCGATATCTCATTTAAAGTACAAATCACACCTACAATACTACTCCTCTGAATATGGTCATTGAACACTACTTCTACTTCAGAATCTCCCCATTTAAATTTCAAACTCCCTACATCATAACATAAGTTACCAGACACTCTACTTAGCCACTCTGAACCCAAGATAACACTGAATACTAAATTTGGAATTACAAAGCAAATCTGCTTCTCTACATGATTATTAATTTTAATGTCTACTAAAACTTGTTTAGAAATTACTTTAGACCTCTTCCCAACAGCTGTGATAACAAAAGTGCTTTTAATTGGCATCTGCTCAAAATTTACTCCAGTTCCTTTCATTTTATCATAAAATGCACTACTTATGCAAATCTTCATACAACCACTATCAATTAAAACATCTGTGTACGCCTCGGACACGTTAAATTTAACTATGGGGCTCTTACTAACCACTTCCTGAATAATACCTTCATCATTTAGTTCTTGTAATAATTCATTTCTTACATTTAGGTCATAGGGTTCCTGTATAATTGTGTGAACAGGGCATGCTACAGACTGAGATTCTGACCTTACTTCGCAGCCTGGTTCGCGTTTAAAGAACCGCTACAGCTGGCCGTAGTACTACTAACTACTGAACTAGTCTGGTTGTTCTGGGCTGTGTTGTCATTGTTTGGCTGTATATTACTACCACTAGGCTGTCCTCTTCCTTGACCCCTATTCTGGTTGTAATTATTGTCATTATAATTTCTCACTTGATTTCCCCTGAAATCATTGTTTCTCCTTTGATTTCCCCTGTAATCATTGTTCCTCCCTTGATTTCCCCTGAAATCATTGTTCCTCCCTTGATACTGATTACCATAGCCATTTCCTCTGTTCTGATTTAGCTGATTATTATTATTTCTATTTTGAGCGTTGGCCTCTTCGCCACCGTTCCCTTGAACTTCTTGATGCCAGGCTTCATTAGGTCTATTATTATTATTACCCTGGTTCCGATTGAAATTGTCCTCATAACCCCCTCTCCCTAGTGCATCAAATGTGCTTAAGAAATTTTCTACTTGTGATATAGTCTTTACATTCTGGATACAAGCAGCCTCCTTGATCCTATAGGGAAAGTGCCTAAGTAGCAACCTCACCGCATCACTTTCCTCCTTCAAGCCATCAAGATATTTACACACTGATACCTGCCCTAAAAAGTATTCGGTCATGGTGGAGCTTCCTTTAGGGTTATATTTACCACACTCTACTCCCTCACGATGCTGCGACTGAATAACCTCATTCCAGAACTTTTCACAGAATTTCATTTTAAAATCATTAATATCAGTAAACTTGTCTCTGTAGACAGCAAACCAATTCCTCGTTTCCCCCAAAAACACTTGTTCTAAAATTTCAACTACCTGGCACCACTCAATACTACCATTTTCCAACCTCTCCCCGAATTTATTTTCTATAGTGTTCATGAACTCCATTGGGCACCCCTGTCGTTTGCTGAACTTACCCAGTTCTACCTCCCTGTGTGTGCTATTCACAAAAACTGGCCTATTCTGACTATTTTCTTGCCTGATCCTAGCTTTTAATTTTAACTCTAATTCTGCGATTTTCTCCTCAGCCTTCCTCTCAATACTGTTTACTGTTAATTTAATGTTTCCTTCTGATTCTTCTACTTTATCATATAGCTTTGCTTGTTTCTCCTCAATCTTGCTAATGCTCTCTCTATTACTCTCTCTTAAATCATTTACTTCTGCAACTATTTGTGAGTGGACTTTCTCAATTCTACCCCCCAGCTGTTCCTTAACCTCTTTAGTAGCTACCTGAATTTTGTCAATTTCTCCCCCCAATTGCTTTTTGACCTGCTGTGTTTCCAGCTGCACTAGTTCTTTTAAATTTTCAGCCTGTGTACTGATTCTAATTTCCAACTCCTCCTGTACTTTTCCTAATTTTCTGTCTACATCTGCAATAATCTCTTTAGCCGTTTCTTCCATCACCCCCCTGATCTCACCTCTAATCAGTTCGAATTTGTCACTCATTTCCCTACTGTTTTGTTCTAATTTAGCATTTAAAGTTTCAGTACTCTCTCTATTTTCTTTACTGTTTTGTTCTAATCTAGCGTTTAAAGTTTCATTACTCTCTCTATTTTCCCTACTGTTTTGTTCTAATCTAGCGTTTAAAGTTTCATTACTCTCTCTATTTTCCCCACTGTTTGGTCTAGTTTAGCGTTGTTTTGTTCCAGTTTTGCATTTAAAGCGTCTGTACTTTCTTTATTTTCCCTACTGTTTTGTTCTAATCTTGCATTATTCTGTTCTAACTTTGCATTTAAGGCATCACTACTAACTTTGTTCTGATACATAAACTCGAGAAGTAAAGTTTTTAATTCTGGTTGGCCGCCTACACTCCCTGATTCAGTATCGGGATTTACCTCCGCTACCCCGGTACTACCATCACTCGACATACTGCTCGTATCATCACTCTCCAGTTGATGACCACTACGTAACCTCATCTGTCTTTCTTTCTCATCCCCCATAATGATATACACTGATAAAAACAAATAACCCCCAAAACACAGCACAGAAATATATACCCTTCTCCTTCCACAAATGTTTATTAGGTTTTCAGCCCCAAGTTGTCGGCAACAATTGTAACAGTTTTGCTAGCCCACACGTTGAGCGACAAATGTAGCGTTAATTAATGCCCCATGTTGGTAGCAACAAGTGTAACGGTTTGGCTGCCCCTAACTGTTGGGTGATAAATGTAACTGTTTACCTTTGCCTAAGCTATGTTGTTTTAATGGGTGCCAGGACCTCAACGCTATGTTGAAATCTAAATTTGTATTTAACAACGTCTAGCTCTGGTAGAACACCTTCAAGAATCTATTCACTCAGATCGTGGTATGATTTGATCATTAACCCAACAAACAATTGTATCAGGAGAAGGAATTGGTCTATATCTAATGCTACCTACTGAAAGCAAAGATTGCATTGTAAAAGAATTGAATTTATTATATAAAACAAGTGTAGCAAAATTAATAATAATAATAATAATAATAATAATAATAAGTATAAAAATTAAATTGGAGCGTTGCGATTTTAATATTACCGATAGAAAATTACGTGAAAACGGAGTCTGATAAATTATTGATTTTACTCTTATTTCCAAGCTATGAAGTTACTGAAATATGAAATATAAAACAAAGAGAAACGAGAGATTGCGTATTTCTGCGTCATTCGCGCTTACCACTGGAAATGGCCGAAGCCTTTCCCTCGTACTGGATGATGCTGTGAGCTTCCCACAGTCTCCTGGACGTCGTCATCTTCGTCGATGTTTGATGATATACTGGTAGATTTGAAGATTTATGGTCCGAACCTCGGAACCAACACGTACAACCACAACGGTTAAGTTTCACAAAGATCGTCCTCCACTGCACGGAACATCGGAGCGACTCCCGCGTGCAACCATACTCGGCAAGTTCTACACTGATTGTCCCCGCTCCATGGCGCGCCGAACGATATAGGCACTCGACGGTCTCCCACTCCAGTCCCGACTTCCAGCTTACGTGGTCTCCACTGATTGGCTGCTCCCCACGTGCTACTTCCCCTTCTCTGGCTCAATACACTCGGCGGGAGGGAGAAGTCGTTTTCCGTTCCATACATCCGCCTTTTCTTGACGCTGCGACCCAAGCTTGCGTAATGCTTCCCGACAAGATTAAGCCTGTATTTGAATTCCCAGTGAGTCATGTCTCTCATAATATCCTAACTGACGAAACACCGTAAAATTCCGTAATCATATAATTTTCTATGATATTGTCGTTCGTAATAATTTGCTTGATAGTGTTTTCTATCTGTATGCTTATAATTTTTATAAAATGCTCCGAAAATATCTTAATAATAATTATAATAAATTAATAATAATAATAAATTAACATGAAAAATTCTCTTGGCCGAACAATTTGCCGCGTAAATAAATATAGAATGGCTTCCTACTGACTTATGCCAGTGGCATAAAAACCTCTCGAAAAACACGTTACAGACTGTCTGGACGAAAATTACCGATTGCACTACAAGCAAGGAGGTCTGGGCATAAGCCCCAGGTTAGGTTTGTTTTGTATGTAGAACAGTATTTACCACTGTAATGAACGCTGATCGCAAGAATTTCATGTTTCGAACTAATCGGGAAAACCAGCGCCTCACTGCCTAAAAGTTATTGGTCTAGGCACAAACCATGGGTTTGGATGAAAATTATTGATGCGTGTCTACCCCCACTGTGCGTGACAAAATCCAGGGGTGTTTGTATGGCCCAATGAATTAACAATTATTGGTCTAGTCAAAAACAGCTTGCACAATCCATTGCGAACTGGTATCAACTTGGCGCTATTTTGTTTCATGGTACCGCGCTTATACAAATTATAAGTGTGGGATTGGCAATACTGTACTTGTGCATAGTTAACAGCAAAAATAGCAGACTCAGCTGGAATTCCATTTATATAAGTCGTGATCTTATTTGCGACATCCTGAGATCTGAAAAATGCACACTTTGTCACGAGCCTGGAAGTAAAATGGATAAGGGGCACCTGCCACATTGCAACAAACTTGATGTGACTGCTAGAACTTCCAGGAAACCTCACACAACTCTATTGGAACACAACTCTATTGGAACGCAAGAAAGCTGATGGATTGGAATCTGGGCTAGCCATAAGAAACAACAACAATGCTTTAATATGAAAAATTGAGGTAACGCGGGCCTCGTTAGCTAATATATAACACCCCCGGTTTTTGTCATGCACAGTGGGGGTAGTCAAGCATCAATAATCTTTATCCAGACCAATGGTTTTGCCTTTTATTTCATTATTCACGTGTCGTGAATTTTAAGAATGTCCAAGCAGTGTAGTATAGGCCTACGAGATCTATGAAATCTTTAGTTTTCTATTACTGTATAATGTATAGCCTACAAATATCGCTACTTGTGTGCTACTAATTCTAGCGCAGCCATCACAGCATACAGTCACAATCATGTCCGATGCAGGTGTACAAGCCACTTTCTACTTTCATTCAGAATTAATAATACAAGTAGGCTATAGCTGCGACCAATATTTATAACTTATTGCAACCAGTGGCTTCGCCCAAACCGTGTCATCTAACCAAGTAGCGAACAATGACTTTGTCTCACCCAACATTAGTACATCAGTAATTTTCACCCAGACATTCAGTGGCGAGGTAACTTATGTCGAGAACTAAAAGAGAGCTTTGAGATATTGTTGGTATTCTCTGAAAATTTGCATATGTGACTCCAGCGCAGTGCATATACCATGCACATGTGAGTATATGGCTCTTCAGAATGATGATTGATTCATGTTGCACAACCCTTGAAGTTCGTTGAAGGGCATCACACTACTCTGTCGCAACCATGACTGAAACAAATAAAAATAGGCCTAATATAAATATTGTATCTGCCTACTACTAAGTAGGCTATAGGTCAGTAGCCAAGTACATAAGTTATAAGCTTCATAAATAATCACCAATACATTCACTACCACCAACCGAGTGTGAATCATAGACTAGGCCTACTTCCAAGCTTAAGAGTTACATGTGCAATGTATTATAATATTATGGCTGACGGCATTTGGAAGTCGAGAATAATATACATTACTATATTAGAATGCGAATTGAACCTAAGAATATATTCCCGAGAGAGAACTTCCATAGGCTATATTTTAGGTTATGTTTGAATTAGGCCTATACGGAAAATGCAGTCGGATGACTATTTCAAAATTTCCAAAGACCATTAAGGTTTTTTATTACGTTATTTGTGCTCTGACTGAATATAAAAATAAATAAAACAACGATTAAATAACTCTGTACTTTAAATTGTGTAGGTCTAGGCTAGGTCTACATACTTAAATTGTAGTGATCTTTGTAGAGTTACTCCAATCCATCTCCAATCTTGTTCTCGTATTTTTTAGGCCTCATGATGAAATCTAAATAAGAATTTATCCAAAATTTAATTAAATAAAAGCTTCGAAACATCTCAGACAAGTGGATTTGACACACACATATCAAGAGTCTATAATAGCTGTAAAAACTGTTTTAATCGATGTATATTACTAGTACTTACCTTGTACAACTTGTTACAACTTCATTAGACTTGAATTTCCAAAGAAAACTATGAAATTATTTAAATAATAAGTCATTAGTTACAGTCGTAATTATAATGTTGGCTGACTTTGTGAAAAATGCATTCTGGGAGTTATTGCCAGAAACACGTCGGCAACTGTGTGGTACGGAATTTTACTGGTATTATGGTCTTTGGAGATGGCGGGATTTTAAGCAGGGTTGGCGACAATGTGCTCGCACCTGAAAACAACTTACCTTCAAGAAATGCAGCCATAAACCAACATTTACCTAGGCATAGGGGACGGCTGTTAATGTTGCCTACCCTGTTTTGATCTAGTAACTCATTTAAGCTGTCCCGGACTATACCAACTAAACCGATGAGGCAACCACTCACAGCTGCACGTAACAACTGCGGAGGACATTCTCGTGCGCCCTGTACAATATACGAAATCTTCATTCATCTTACATTTGCAGACATTTCTTTGACAACCATTTCTGACAACCTTTATATTTAGGCATATAAGGTACATGATCTGAGAATTACAGCATCGATCTACTTGCAATGTTCACTGTATCTGTATATACGTAATGTGTATTAATCTGACATAGAATAATGGCTGCAAAATTTATGTAACTTGAAAAAAAAAATGATTGATTCAAAACTTGTTAAACTTATCAGAGAACAATTACATATAAATGTTTGAAGCACTAGAATCATGATTGGCGGCTTCGGTGGCGTAGTTGGTAGCATGCTGAGCTTCCATGCCCAAGATCGCGGGTTCAGACCAGACTGAAATCGTCGGATTTTTTTAAGAGCGTTAAAAATCCCTCAGTATGCCTTCCTTCGGAGGCAAAGTAAAGCCGGCGTTCCCATATCTGAGATTTATGGCATGAAAGAGAACCTTCCACTAAATTCACTTGTTGAAGGTAATGTTTGTAGGTTCGTTTGATAACGCTATATTACTTTCAACGTTCTTTGTCTGGTGCTGGCTGCGATGGCATCTAGTAGCCACGTCCGCAGCTAGGTGTCGTGGATGTTAGCATTTGGTAGCAAAAGTAGAAACTACTTGAAAAATTTAATCGTCTGCAGTCCTTCTACCTGAAACACAGATAACACACACTAATACAGTCATTATAATTAACACCGGTTATCAGACAAATTCTACACACAGCCAAAAACACGGAGCTACATGACCGCGTTGTCACAGCCCCTAAACTAAGGAACCGACAAACCAGAATCATGATTCTAATTTGGATTGCAAGCCATGAAATATTCTTCAATTGTATTTACCTATTTTTCAACCCTTTAACTTCAATAGTTAGGTCATAAATGTACCGCTTGCTTAATATTTTGTTTTAAAAAATCATTGATTGTATGTTGGTATCAGTGAATGATAATGTATTTTTAGTAACTTAACTATCATATATATCATTTCAGTAGACTAGTATAGATCCCTCCTGTGGCGCTCATAAGCGACCGATCGTGACAAATGAGCATTCAAATGAAAGAGAATAGACATTAGCAGTGACGAATTGCACTTTAATTTCATAAATATCTATAATTTCTTTAAATAATGACTTTAAAAATATGTACGAAGTGTGCGATTTGCAGATACTGTTGCTGTAGGAAACAACGTTCCATTATTGCTGTCCACTTCATATTTAGGCCACTGTACGCCTGTTTCATGTCATTTTAACCTCAATGGTGTGCGCTGGAAGCAGCTACAGACTCAGGCGAGCCAAAAATCTCCTCGGACACCCCTGGCACTATTTATTTATTTATTTATTTATTTATTTATTTATTTATTTATCATATGGATTTTAGTGTCGGGAGTGTCCGAGGACATGTTCGGCTCGCCTGAGTCTGTAGTTGCTTCCAGTGGACACCCTTAGGGTGAGCTACAAGTTCCGTTCAATTTCAAGTAGCTAAAACTTTCAATGATACCTAGTGGTGAACGTTGGAACTTGGATAGAGCATTCTGACGAAATATAACCTAACAATTTAGCTTCACACAAGTTTAGTTTGTGGAAGGATCTTTTACATGCCATAAATCTATGACATGGGACCGCTGGTTTTACTTCCCCTCCAAAGGAAGGCATACTGACGGATTTTTAACGCTCTTAAAAATCCGACGACTTCGGTCGGGTTTGAACCCGCTATCTTGGGAACAGCATGCTACCAACTACGCCACCGAAGCCGGCACTAAAAGCCATACAATAAATAAATAATAAATATCATTTTGCATGGATTTCAGAGACAGTATATCAAAGGAATGAATACTCAAATCGTATAATTTCATAAATATTGAATAACCGGTGATTGTTACAGCTAAGCTGTCAATCAATGGACTCAGCACAGAAATGACATTATCAGTAACGAATTAATTGTATTCTAATATCATAAATATCAATTTTTGTAAGAAGTGTGCGATTAGCAAGTACTGTTTCTGTAGGGAAATACGTGACATCGTTGCCGTTCAGTTCACATTTTGGACGTTTATGGCTGTTTCATGTCCAAACTATTAAACGAAATTCATTTATAAACCTATTGGGGAAAGTGTTGTTTATGAACATGCGAGATTTCTCGCACGGGTTCACTAGTTTTGTCTTATGATACATTTCCATTACATTGATTCAGTAGTTTGTGTGGTGGAGCATTTTAAGAAGCTGAACTGTTAAGTTTAACTAACCAGTTAGCGCGGTGTATCATTAAGGGGAGTATAAATTACCATTTTGTTGAAAAAGGTGTATTTTTAGCCTACTTTTCACATTTTGCAAAAATGAGGAAAAAGTAGACTTATGAGATCGATCCGGGAAAATGTGTGTCTGTCTGTCAGTCTGTCTGTCCTTCTGTCTGTCTGTCTGCTTGTCTGTCTATCTGTCCTTCTGTCTGTCTGGCTGTGAGTATGTCCCCCCTATCAACTCCTAAACGGCTGCAGAAATCGAAACCAAATTTAGTATGCGTAAAGATGTATACCGGAATATCTCACGTCCATATTTGAAAATGATGTCAGTGCTACCAACTGCTGAGAAAACGCACTAGAAATTTGAGCTCCATGTTGGATATCTTGAAAGGTATGCATGGGAGCTATTCCAAAATTGGCTATCATGTAGATAACACTATTTCAGTTTAATTTCCAGGAGGCCATATATGACAGTGTTGCCAAAATAATTTTAAGCCTTCTGATAGGTCCAATTTTAAATGCCTGTAACTTCTACACTATCAATTGGATTTCAACCAAATTTTGTATGTAATATGTGTACATAAACAGATATGACTGAGCGTATTGTTAAGAGCCACCAGGGCTGCCAACTGTTATTAATTGCTCTCTCTATTCTTCTATCCAAATACCAGTACATCATAAAGTATGCAAGCCGACAGCTTTAAACTATGCACACGTATAGTACCTGACATTTTAGATTAATTTTGGAGTAACTTATATACTTCAGTTGTACCAACATGATTCTAAGCCTTCTGATTTGGCTAATTTTTAAATGCATGTAACTTCTATACTATCAGTAGGATTTCAACCAAATTTCGTATGTGCTATGTGTAACATAACATATATGACTATAACTATTCTTAAGAGCAATCAGGGCTGCCAACAGTTAATAAATATAATATTTTTTAAACCTAATATCAATATATCAGGACGTATGCAAGCCAACAGCCCTATACTTTGCACACGTATAGCACCTGACATTCTAGATTAATTTGGAATATTAAATATAAGACAGTGCTGCCAACATGATTCTATGCCTGCTGATAGGTCCAATTTTTAGAATGCATGTAACTTCTATACTAACAAATGGATTTCGTCCAAAATTGGCACAACAAGATATCATAATATTTCAGATTAGGCTATTTCTGACCAGCACACGCATGACATTGTTGCCAAAATTCTTTTACGCGTGCTGATAGATCCTAAGTCTAATTGCATATAACGTCCATTGTACTTCAACCATTTTTTTTAATTCTGTACCTTAAAGATGGAACTAAGAATATATTCAGTCACCAGGGCTGCCAACTGAAATGCTCTATTAGGCTACATTATACCAGGTATATTTCGAGCTAATTAGACATTACGATATAACCAACTTAATTTCGTCATTTTTTTAGATAGGTTCATATACTGTAGAATAATCATTGACATGAAAGTAGGCTCTTTAGTTCGTCACGGAACTTCTTGTTTTTATTTTGATTCTAAAACATTATTTGGAATTTGCTGATTAATATGGTGTATGATTTATTAAATTTGATTGATTAGAAATATTTTAAATTTAATTTAATTTAATTAGTTGCACTGGGTATTTTCAGGATTTCATATAATATTTTTCAGTGAACACTTCATATCTCAAGAACCATATGGTCTAGAAGCCTGTGGTTTAATTAAATTCGAGAGGATGTTTTGCTGCATAATATAGAGGGCCTGGCATAACAGTTGTGTTTATTGTTTACGTTACGCGTGCGATATTCTAGGTATCACGTGCATATTTTTTGATTTTTTGTGTTATTGATCTTGAGTACATCTAATCATGACAGGAGCAAAATGAGCGTTCATGAAAGTAAATAACAAAGGCAATCGGTACTACAGAACTTATCCAGGTGTAAACGAGGTTCTGAGTGAGGTTAGGAATGAAAGTTCACCTTGTACGTCAGCTCTACACATTGCTACACCTTCAAGTTCCTTCTCGAAAAAGAAACATTGAGTGGTCTAAATATAAAAAAGCTGCAGCAGCTGGTACTTTAGATAACTTTACCCATAAGACATCTTTACTCGAGGCTGTTATGTTGGCTATAAAGCAAGTTCATAGAGATTTGGCAAATCTAGATCCACTGAAGAAATGTTTGACAGGGAAAACACAAAACGTGAATGAGTCATTCAACAATGTAGTGTTGTCAAGAGTACCTAAACATATATTTGTGGGGTACCATACAATGAAGCTTGGTGTGTATGCTGCTGCCATCACCATTAATCATGGCAATACTGGTAGACTGAAAGTCTTGGAGGAGCTGGGAGTGAAGACTGGTTGGAATACACGAGCCATACTGAAGGAACTGGACAAGGAGCGAGTCGACAAGGCCCACAACGTGTCCTAGGATGCAAGATATTTGAGGAGGAAGAAGAGGATGCACTCGGACAATGTAGGAGATGATGAAGACTACACTGCCGGGGCATTTTAGCAGTTGTTTCCATTGAAAAGTGAAGTACAAACTAAATTAATTTTTAATTGTAATTTCTGAATAACTAATTTTTTTCAGACAAATGACCCGTTATCTCCGGTTCTATATAAGATATACTTCTGATTTTTTTTTCACTTTTCATGTAGTATACCCTTGTAATACCACACCTCTAGAATGGTAGAGATAGCTAGTATATTTGAAGAAAAATGCACAATAATTTGACAAAATATGTGTAAAAAATGAAACAGAGAAAAGAAATTCTATCCCAACTCCTTGAATATGTATGTCAATAAAACTAGAGGAGTATGTACATAAAGCATGAATAAATAGCCTAATCTGCAAAAGTTTCACTATTTTGAATGAAGTAGTTCTTGAGAAAATGGGTCATGAAATTTGCAAATTTAACATTTGCGAGATAGGCCATTCATACTCCCCTCGTCCTACACTATAGTAGCTTATGTAATTGCGGTGCCTGTGTATGACCAGTCGTCTGTTCACTCGGGCCATTGGAAAGCCTCACGTTTCTCCATGCAGGTAGCCACATTCCGCCCTCGTCACTAACGATGCGGGTACGACCTATATTGTTAAATATGGGAGGATATCAGACCGGAGAATGGTTCATTCTTCAAGTAGTAGGTGTGTATTTATCGCCGAGGACTGATAACTGAAAGGATGGTATGGGGGCCTACAAGGCTTATGGACACCCGCTTTCTAATGACAGGCCGTGA
Source organism: Meconema thalassinum (assembly GCA_946902985.2). Lineage (NCBI taxonomy): Eukaryota > Metazoa > Arthropoda > Insecta > Orthoptera > Tettigoniidae > Meconema > Meconema thalassinum. The sequence continues at coordinate 89,030,481 of OX336388.2, forward strand.
AAGGTTCAACTCATACGCTGCTAACATTCAAGGAAACCCATGACAGATTTTTTAGCCTATTTTCATAAGTATGAATAAATAGGCTTATGAGATCACCCTTTGATCGTGTGTGTGTGCGTCCCCACCCACACTCCTCTTAAAACTTCTTAACAGCTGGAGAGATTTCAATAAAACTCGGTAAGGTCATAGTACTGTTTTGGCAGACCCCGACGGTGCCCTTTCAAATGTATTACGACTCAACAAACCCAACATGGCGGTTGTGTGAAATATTTCACCGGCATTCCATATATCCGAAACTATTACTGATATAAACCAGAAAAGTTGTACGCTGATAAAGGGAACTACTAGAAGTTCACCTATGATAATTTTGAAAACCTGGTAACTACAAAACCAACATGGCAGCCAAGCGGATTTGCGACTTTTAATAGCCGTTTCTAGCGATTTAACCAACCAAACGCAATGAAACTTGGTACAGTATATGTTTATACAGATTGTAATGCACCGACGTTTAACTTTGTTCAATTGTTTACATAACCTCAAGATGGCGGCTGTGCGAAATATTTCATCGGCATTGTATATCTCTGAAACTATTACCGGTATCATCCTGAAATTTGGTATGGAGATAAAAGGCACTACTGGAAGTTTATCTATGAGACTTTCAAAAACCGGTTAAGTACAAAACGAACATGGCGGCCAAGCGAAGTTGAAAATTTTAAATAGATGTTTCTCGCGATTTAATGATCCAATCGCAATGAAACTTGGTCCAGCAAATGTTTATACACATTGTAATGCACTGTCATCTAATTTACTTCAATTATATACATAACCTCAATATGGCGGCTGTGCGAATTTTAAAATTAAGTTTTATTTCTGGTGTCGTAATCATGCGATCGAAGTGAAAGTTTGAATAACGAACCAACGTAATAATTTTCCTTTAATGGTACATGACTCTATGGCCTATACAGTATACATATAACAATCCAACATGGCGACCATCCGAAATATTTAGACGATTCTCAATATCTATGAATCTATTACAGCAATCAAATTGATTTTTTATTTTCATAAGGGCTATGGACATAAGTTCACCTATAGGACTTTCAATAGCCTGATGATCACAAATCCAACATGGCGGCGTCGCGAAGTATAAATATTCACATGGACGTTTCTCGCAATTTAACCATCCGAGTGCAGTGAAACTTGGTACAGGAAATCCTTATACAAATGTTAATCAACTGGCATCTAATTTATTTCAATTGTTTTCATAACCACAAGATGACTGCAGTGCGAAATTTTGAAACCTCGTTTTTACTTCTTGTATTCTAATCGTGCGATTGAAGTTTGAATGCTACACGTATACAATAATCTTCATGTAACAGTACATAACTCTAATACCTACATAAAAATTCCAACATGGCGACCATCCGAAATATTTAGTCGGTTCTCAATATCTACAATCTATTACATCAATCAAACTGAAATTGTGTATGTTGACAGTGGCAATTAACATAAGTAGGATATATGTAAATAGGTATTAGTTCTTCACGGAACTAGCCTACTTGTTTTTAAGAGTAAGCCTTCCTTCTGGGGGGAAGTAATGCCGGCGGTCCCATGGCATGATTCTTTCACTAATTACACCTGTGTGATGCTCAATTACAGGTTATATTGGACTATCACTCTTAGGTTCCAACTTTCGTCACCAGGAGCTGACTGCGGTGGCATCTTGTAACAAAGTTCAGAACTGGTTGGTCGTTGACGGTGGCGTTTGGAAGCAAAAGTAGGAACTACTTGAAAATAGAATATTTGCAGTCCTTACCTAAATTAAAAACAGACTAGTGCACCCGTGAATGTAGGTTTATGTGGTAGTAGGGAGAATGTGGAAGAAGGAAGTTTTAAATATTGAGGAAATGTATTTATTGTTTTAAACGGCATATGTACATGAGAAGAACACAAAGAACTATGTAGAACAGTGTTTTGTACTTGTCACAGCACCTCTTTGTAGACAATATTCGATGTTACTACAAATTCATCGGTTATTGTTGGCTCGGGAGTTTCCTCTACAGCAATTTTTACATTTGCAAAGGATTGAACCCCAGAGAAAGTGACATATAAATGTCCGTGTGAGAATACTGGATTTGGTAGGTAAATGCCTGCTATATCTAGAGTTTGACTCTGGGCCTTGTTTATTGTCATTGCGAAGGCAATCTTTACACGGAACTGATTTCTACATAGTTTGAGAGGTATAGTTGGATCGGATGGCGTCAATTTAATTCGAGGAATTGTAACTAATTCATTGGAACCTACTGGTTGTGATATAATATTGTGATCACTCAACTGTGTGACGATTAGACGTAATCCATTTACTAATCCGCGTTTGGAGTTGAGATTCCTTATGAGAATAATTATGGTATTAATCTTAAGAGTCAATTTGTGTGGAGGCAGTCCTCAGGGGTCAATGCTCTTTCGGAACTCGGTCGGATATATTTGAACTTCTAGTGGATCCTGTGTTTGAACTGAATACAAGCTGAGGTAGGTTTTGCTTTCGGCGGCAACTAAGTTCTGAACGATCTGATCATTGATTTTTCCGCAATCTTCATTTTTAGCGCAGAGGATTGCTGTACGTAATAAGGTGTGGATATTGTCCGCATTAATTTGGCTTCTGAAAGTGAGTTGTACTGAGTCCTGAGGGGCGCAATAGCATTGCTTGGGTATTCGAATACTGGTGGAGTTGACGGTGTCGTGTGGTGGCAAGGTTCCATTTCCCATCTGGAGTAACCAATGAGAGAATTCTTGGTCACCAGCTGCTCGCATGTTGGTGGTGAGTCAGTGAAGTGCTACTTGGGACCACAGTGGCGAGGATTTGACACACGCCTCTACGATGGTGATTCTATTTCCGCGCCTCGCAACTGGAAGGACCTGCCGGAAATCCCCTCCAAAAACGATAATTTTTCCTCCGAAAAGAATGTTTAGTCCTGTGATGTCCGTCAGGAGTCGATGCAATGAAGACAGAGCTTCTTTAGTGACCATTGAAACTTCGTCCCATATTATGATTGCTGCGTCTCTAATTGACTGCGCCTCTGAAGTTAGGTCTGATTGAGGAGACATACGTGTCCGTAATGGGAACGGGAAATTTGAAGACGGAATGGGCAATGCGGCCATCTTCAAGCAACCTCGCCGCTATTGCAGTCCAAGCCACAGACAGAACAGTTTTTCCCTGGCCACAAAGTGTGTGTTTGAGGGTCTGGTAGACAAATGTTTTGCCGGTTCCGCCTGGATCATCGACGAAGAATGAATTTTGTGCGCCGCAATGAACCTCATCGACAATTGCTCGTTGCTGGTCGTTAAATTAGTTGTACATGATGTGTCCCTTTTCAGCGTCGGCTTGACGGTTGATTGGGTCTGGATTGGGATCTCTTGAAGATGGGGCACTGGTAAGCCGTAGTCTTGACAGGAGCGTCCGTGAACCTGGAGGAATTCCTGAATTTGGAGCATAGCCGGATTATGCGCAACGTCAGGTTCACAGTCCCTCAAGTAATCTTCCGCCAGATATACTGCCAGTCAACAATGCAGTTGGCTTCGGGCTTGGTTGTGATGAGGGCACAGTTTTAGTACCTGTTGTTACTCCATGTTTCTGCAGGTTGCGTTTATCTCTTGCAGTACGATAGTTTAGTAGCATTTTCCTTGGCATATTTCACGCAGCGTGTAGGTCACTGCAATTTATTTTTTAGCAATGTGGAGAGTGCAATGAAGCAGATTTATTAATTTTCATTAACCCAAAGAAGCAACAATACCAAGACAAAGAATGATACAAAAAAAATTACGAGCCTTACAGTAGTCGCATATGATGTGTAACATCTGACATAGAAGAAACCTCAGGTGAAATTGTTGATACACCAGTATTTTATATTATTATTGGCACAAATATTAATCTATTGTAAACGGGAGTGTTTTTCAGATATTGTAGTTTATAATACGGAACTCATTTTATTAGATGATTTGTAGCTTCCACCAGCACTAGCCTAAATAAAGAATACGTTATGGATCAACTAGATTAATAGACGCGACACCGCTCATAACCTTAAATTCCTTATAAACAGGTCCTCTTGATTCACAGACCAACACGTAATTTCATATGGATTCTGTTAAAATGAGTCATATTGATATGTTAAATGCCGTTTAAAATGATAATCTGGTAGCAAAATTATCCACCCCGTCCGGGATTCACACCCAAGATCCCTACATTCACAGTCACACGCACTAACCCCACGGCTATTTCGACTAAGCAAATGTTGTGCACAAGATGGTGACTTATTTCCACGTTCCAATAATACTGCATTGCGGAATTAAGTTTCATTTATATTTTGCTTGTTTCGATAATGTTCCTGCGTGAAATTGAGTTTAAAATGCCTTGTGAATAGGCCCTCTTGTGAGTAAAGAGAATGTATTCAGTAATAGTTCATGAAGGCTTGCTCAATTCCCGTATAACTACAACGATTATATTATACTGATGACTGCATTACCGTTATGTGGGTTAATATTTGAATAACCATTGTGCAGAAACATAATACCGGCAAAGCCGACTACTTACAATGTTTGATATTAAGGCATTTTACCATTTAAATACTGATACGAAGACTTCGAACATGTACCATGTCATTTGTTTCAATCACTTGACACCAGATTACGCATGAGCGTTTTCCGTTCAGTATGTCATATATATTACACATGGCCGAAAGTGCGTCGTGGTATCAATTTCCGACACCGGGCGCTGATAGTTTCTCTTACCAGAGCCAGCTGGATCGATCGATCGAGTTGACAGTGAGTCTTCTACTATCGTTCGATCCACCACTGCCAGCTAGGGCACACTTCCGTTCGATCGATCGAGCGGGCAGTGCATACTTCCGTTTTCCACCACTGCCAGCTAGTACATTTCGGTTCGATCAATCGAGCGGGCAGTGCATACTTCCGTTTTCCACCACTGCCAGCTAGTACACTTCCGTTCGATCCACCACTGCCAGCAAGATCGTTCCGATCCACTTCCGTCCCCAATTTTCCAAATCACTCCCACAAAACTATCCAGCAACCGAGCGGAAAGATGTTACACATCGAAAATGTATATACAGACAAAGCCCTTCGCTCTCTGGTGAGTCCTCTGAAGTACCAATCAGTACCACCAGGAAGCGACATCCGCGCTGCCGTGCGCTCTAGAGGCAAGCTCGCCTAGCAGTACGGCGCGGTACAAATATTGTCAAGTCTTTGTTAAGCTATACTGGGTTGACAGTGCTGTATGAGCAGCAACTATTCTACTAAGGTCCCATTAGCATTACCCGGCGCGGCTTCGGTCGCGAATATTCTAGTTGTAAAGAGTACACTTGGCAAAATCTCAACCATGAATGCTATGACTGATTTATCCTTGGTCAGACTTTAACAATTCAGCTACTGGTGCAGTGGTTAGGGGTTTGTCATTCCTTCATAGGTATATCAGAGCGAAGTTAGTTTTCTGGGAATATCACAGACACTGTTAATTTAAGGGCCTTTAAATGTGGTTTTCGGAGACCCTTTATAGTCGGGTGAAAAAGACTTTCGTACCACACTCACACGTGAAAATTGCGTGAAAGAGCCCCTTGACCCCCTTAAGCGCATTATACTGTATGTATTGATGAATTTTACAGCTTAATTTGGTTCAGTGATAACCTTATAACCGTCTGGAAACTTTCACAGTAATGTAATAATTGGAATTGCATTGCGTCTTACACAAATAGATAGGCCTGTGAGATTCTGTTACCGTAGTTACCGTGTTGCATTCTTTCATTATTTCATTGTAAATATACACGTTTTAAGGTATTTATTTAATTGTGAGGCATTTAAAGAGTAAGTGAGTGCGTTCGCTTACGCATTGGGTTATGCTGAACCTGTAGGTACCCATATGTGTAGGTTGGTGTTTATGGGACCTTATTTTCGGTACAAAACTGGTATGGGACCTTAGCAGAATAATATAGGGAGGGATAACACACACTAATACAGCCATCACAATTAACACCGGTTATCAGACATATTCTACACACACCCAAAGTACACGGCGCTATATACTTGCGTTGTTGCAGCCCCTAAACTGAGGAACCAACCAACCAGAAATAGAATGTGAAGAAAACGTACAATTCCTACACATTAGGGTAATCTTACAATCATGTATCTTCTTTCTCCCTTTCTTTCTTTCTTTCTTCCTTTCTTTCTTTCTATCTTCGTTTTGCCCACTTAGGGAGCACGTTTGAACTTGTTGACTCGGGTTGATGGTGTTTTCCTCTTCTTCTCCTCCCAAAATCTCCTCATGAACTCACTATGCCCCTTCTTACGTTCCTCCGTCCATTTTTCCCAGTGGTCTTTTTAGCTTTTTCGGTGAAAGAGTGATTTGTAACTAGAGTTTCAAAAGAGTCTTGCGATTCATGATGATATCTTCTGTAATGTTTATTTCCTTTAAGTCCTGTTTGATTTCTTCTAACCAACTGATTTTGACCTTCTTAGAATTAATTATATCAAGCAGTTTTTTTCTTTTCATACCTGTTGTTGTCCATTCTGCAGATGAGACCTTAAAATTTCAGTCGTCTCTTACGCACGGTATCGGTGAACTTTTTGATTACTGTGTACAAGTCTGAGAGTATGACGCTCAATAAAAGAATTGTGAAGTGTTATGTTGTATCCACCCTTCATTATGGTGTTGAAGCTTGGACCTTGTCGGTAGCTACAGAAAAGAGGACTCGAGCTTTTGAAATGTGGATATACAGGCGGATTCTTAAAATCTCGTGGACAGAACATGTGAGTTATGCCGACGCTTTTCAGCGTGTAGCAGTCATCCTGCGCTGTTAAACACAATTAAGAAGAGGAAATCGAAATACTTGGGACACATGATGAGGAATCCAAAATACCGTCTGCTCCAAGTTATACTTCAGGGTAAAGTTGAAGGTCAGAGTGGACCAGGAAGGAGACGAATAACTTGGATGGATAATTTACGAACGTGGTTTGGGTTGTCTTCCACGGAACTCCTCAGGATTGCACAGGATAAGGAGGTGTTAGCCAACGTTCGTATCGGAAAAGGCAGAAGATGAAGAAGTGTAAATGTGTTAAGAAGGTGTTAGCTATGGTGGTAGCCAACGTCCGTATCGGAAAAGAAGAAGAAGAAGTAAAAGTGTAAATGTGTTAAATTAGTTGGGCACTACGCTGCTGATAGCCCGGCTTCCACGAGTCTCCGTTCTGTAGGGAGGGTCCCCTGAAACACTGATCATTTATAATAAAAAATAAATCACCTAATTAACAAGTAGTTCCTTGCAGAGCTAAATAGCCTATTTTCATATAAACTACTTTAATTGCCTCTATCAACATGCAAATTATCACTTTGATTGCTGCAATATATTCGTAGATATTGAGAACCGTCTAAATATTTCGGATGGTCAACATGTTGGATTGTTATATATGTAGGCCATAGAGTTATGTACTATTATATGAAGATCATTGCATAGGTGTATTATTCAAACTTCAATCGCATGATTAGGACACATGAAATAAAAACGAAGATTTTAAAATATCGCACAGCCGCCATCTTGTGGTTATGGAAACAAGCATTTACCGTACCAAGTTTCACTGCGCTCGGATGGTTAAATCAGAAGGAACGTCCATTTAAATATTTAAATTTCACGTCGCCGCCATATTCGATTTCAGCTTAGCTGGTTATTGAAAGTCCCATAGGTGAACTTATGTTTATAGCCTTTATATGCTTACAAAATGTCAGTTTGATTGCTGTTGTACATTCGTAGATATTGAGAACCATCTAAATATTTCGGATGGTCACCATGTTGGATTTGTATATATTTAGGCCATAGTGTTACGTACTATTAGATGACGAATATTGCGTAGGTTCATTATTCAAACATTGAATTCGATCGCATGATTAGGACACAAAAAATAAAAACTTAATTTTAAAATGTCTCTCAGCCGCCATCTTGAGGTTAATTAATTAATTGGTATTCTGCCCGAAGGCAGGTCCGAGCCTCCGAAGAGGCTTCCCCTAACCGGAGTTAACGTGCGGTAGGGTGGCCAGGGCCTTTCCGCTTCTCCTTATGTTGGCCAACAGCGCGCAGTACCTACAACCGGCATACCATCCAAGTCCCGACCACGCCCAATGTTGCTTAAGTGCGGAGTTCTCATGGGATTCGGTGTTTCAACACGGCGAGGCCGTTGGCTCGAGGTTATGTAAACAATTGAACTAAATTAAATGTCAGTGCTTTACAACGTGTATAAACATTTTCAGTACCATGTTTCACAGCGCTCGGTTGTTTGAATCGAGAGAAAGTCTTTTTAAATGTAACAACTTCGCTTGGTCGCCATGTTCGTTCAGTACTTAACAGGTTTCTGAGGGTCACACAGGTAAACGTTTAGTAGCGCCCTTTATCACCATATAAAAGTTCAGGGTTCTATCGGTAATAGTTTCGGAGATATAGAATGCCGGTGAAATATTTCGCACTGCCGCCATGTTGAATTAATGATACGTAATAATCACTGATCTCTATGCATGGATCGCTGATGGCCGCTCTCCGCTGCACGAGAAAGTACGCCAGGTTGAGCGCGCGGTCCGCCATGTTGGCGCACCCATTCTCGAGCTCTCTTTATGGGGAAGCAATGATAATCTAGTGAATTTTAAGTCGTAATTAATGGTGCTTTGGAGCAAATAAAAATATAGAGATATGTTCACTCATAGCATAAGGGCATCATTGGGATCACTGACACGTCATTCCGAGGTCAGTAAATCTCCGGAATATCAATAAAAATGAATGTGTAATAACGGCTGACCAAATATCAACTGAGGAGCTGAGTACACGCAATTAGCGGTCAGTAACAGAGTAACGAGTGAAAAGCAATTCCCGGAAACATCCTTGTAAATTGTATATACGGTATAAGTGTATATATGCCACGAAATTATGCATCCTTCAAATGATGTACCTATAAACGTAGCTCACTATAAAGGCCTAGATATGACTTATCGTAATCGATGCTTGGTAATGAATTCCTTTTTCCATGAAATAACCAACACTTCCCCCAAGTAATCCCAGCACTCTACATCAAATCCTACAGCTTTTAATCACGCTAGCAGCACAATAAACTTAATAATAACGGGAAGTAGATCAAAGCCAAAAATGCGCTTTAAGCCAAACCAATTTCACTCCTCAGCTCCACATAAAACTAACACCACTAAAATCCTACTCAAGATATACTCTCCCCACCGTTTTACAACTATTAAGCGAACTATTTGCACCCAGAACCGAAAAACCATGAAATGTAATCAAATTTAAACACGCAATAGCCTAGCCCGATCACGTCTGGTTCAGCACCACCGCATATGTATACTTAGTTCACAATAACTTCAAAACTACGGCTAAGTGACCTATCTGCCTGAGAAGTAAAGGTATTACCGGCTTTCCTGGGATGATGGGTCACCAAACCAGTACTTAAAACTATGATTTTATGCTTTAAATAACCAAATCCAGCCCATTTTACAACTACAAGAAGCACAAAATATTTACTGCCAGTTTAAATACATGTATAACATCAAACTATCAGTAACCAATCACAGAGCCGGATTCACAATATTGCACCATGCGCTCGCGGCCATCTTGCTATACCTGTCATCCTCTATTCGGCTTACTGCCGCCTTAGTTACCAGCCATCCATGTATAGAGATCAGTGGTAATAATACAAAATTAACTGTCACTTTACCGAGTTTCATTGAAATCGCTGCAGCCGTTTAGACTTTATTAGGGTGGGGTTGGGATGCACACACAGACATTCACACACACACCGACAAAAGGTGGTCTCATAATCCTATTCTTCTACAAATGAAAATAGGCTAAAAATATACAACATCAAGAGGGAAGGAAGGAAAGATAGAGAGAAAGATATTGGGGATCTTTTTGTCCAGTTTGTACTGAGGGAATTTGGATGAAGGGAAAACCCCAGGAGCTTTATTAGCATTCAGAGAAGATCTCGGACACATTCCTGAAAATTTGTTTGAAATGTTATGGGTATTTTCTCAGAATGAGTGATCACAAGGGCTTGGATTTTAGGTATTTTTTTTTTATGTTAATACATATTTTAAGCATTTTTTCTATAAATACATAAAATCCTGCTTTTCACTTATTAGCACATAAAAATACATAATATTTACATTTTTTAAAACCAGTATGCTTGATCTTTCAGTTTATTGCATTTTTATTTTGTGTTACTTCAACGGGGAAGAACCTGTGCGCTATCTAATCTTCGTGCAGAGCGTACTTCAGCTTGCAACTGTTCCTACTGTAACTTGACTCCCCGTGCCACTCACTGTGGAAGCCGGGGATTTCCTTGACCATAGCCATATTGCACCACATGCTAGACCATCCCCTCCCCCAGCTACCTGGAACCAGTGTCACTCACATGCAGTTCATTTCTGGCACTGTGCAGTGTAAGGCAGTTCTGCGATGCCTAAAGTAAAAACAACTACAAGTTATCGTCTGTTGAAGAATTTAAAGATCATTTTACTGCTGCCAACCATGTGGGAAAGCAATCAAGGCTGAACAGCGATCTCAATGGCAAGAAATATACTGCCGCAGTTTAAGGCCTTCAGAATGAATGTTTTGCGATAATCGTCGGTCATTTGTGAAGTACAAACTGAAGATGTGTTGTAATGCTTCAGCAGTCAGTGAGACATAGAATAAATTGCATTCATGAGTACTGCATGTTATTTATATTCACATTAATAAAATAAATTATAATTCAATATTTTTACTTTTTTGTGACATATTTCAGGTAATTTTAATACATAACAAGTAGTTCCGTGAAGAACTATACAGTCTATTTTCATATATCCTGCTCATGTTAATTGCCTCTTTCAACATACAAATTTCAGTTTAATTGCTGTAACAGATTCGTAGATATTGAGAACCGTCTGAATATTTCAGATGGTCGCCAGGTTGGATTTCTATTTTTGTACTATTACATTAAGATTATTGTGTACGGGTGGTATTCAAACTTCAATCGCATGATTAGAACACAAGATGTAAAAACGAGATTTTAAAATTACGCACAGCAGTCATCTTGTGATTTTGCGAACAATTGAAATAAATTAGATGCCAGTGGATCAACATTTGTATAAGCATTTAACGTGCAAAGTTTCACGGCACTCGGATAGTTAATTCGCGAGAAACGTCCATTTAAATATTTATACTTCGCGTCGCCGCCATGTTGGATTTGTGTTTACCAGGTTACTGAAAGTCCTATTGGTGAACATATGTTCATAGTCTCTATGAACATAAAAAAAATCAGTTTGGTTGCTGTAAAAGATTCATAGATATTGAGAACCGTCTAAATATTTCGGAAGCTCGCCATTTAGGATTATTATATGTGTAGGCCACAGAGTTATGTACCATTCAAGGACAATTATTGCCTAGGTTCATTATTCAAACTTCCACTTCGATCGCATGATTACGACACAAGAAATAAAAACTTAATTTTAAAATTTCGCACTGCCGCCATCTTGAGGTGATGTAAACAATTGAATTAAATTAGATGGCAGTGCATTACAATCTGCAAAATCATTTACTGTACCACATTTCACTGCGCTCAGAGAGTTAAATCACGAGAAAAGTATATTAAAATATTTCAAATTCGCTTGGTCGCCATGTTCGTTTTGTACTTTACAGGTTTATGAAATATACAAAGGTAAACTTGCATCAGTACCCTTTATCACCGTACAAAATTGCAGGGTGATATCTGTAATTGTTTCGGAGATATAGAATGTCAGTGAAATATTTCGCACAGCCGCCATTTTGAGGTTATGTAAACAATTGAACTAAATTAGACTCCATTGCATTACAATGTATATAAACATTTGCTGTACCAAGTTTCATTACGTTTGGATAGTTAAATCGCTAGAAAAGTCTATTTAAAAGTCTCAACTTCGCTTGACCGCCATGTTGGTTTTGTTGTCACCAGGTTTTTGAAAGTCTCATAGGTGAACTTCTAGTAGTGCCCTTTATCACCGTACACAATTTTAGGGCGATATCGGTAATAGTTTCGGAGATATTGAATGCTAGTGAAATATTTCGCACAGCCGCCATGTTGGATTGGTGAGAAGTAACAAAATTTGAAGGGCACGGTCGAGGTCGCCGGTAATAGTGCTATGAACTTACCGAGTTTCATTGAAATCGCTCCAGCCGTTTAGATTTTATTAGGGGGGGGACCCACACACACCTCACACACACATGCGCGCACACACACACGCGGACAAAAGGTGATCTCATAATCCTATTTTTTTTTAAATTGAAAATAGGCTAAAAAATAAATATTTTCCCGATTTTTAGCTCCTAAAAATCCGAGCCCTAGTGATCACTGGCTGACGGTACTAAAAGCATTCGAAATCTCACTCTCTCAAAGAAAGCTTGAAGTTAAAAGACATCTCAAGTAATATGCTAGTGGACTGATCTCTATGCTTCTTCTTTCCTAGCGTGTACCCCGCGATGGTGCAGGGTCCGCTTGTTTGGTTGCTGTTCGCCACTTCCTCCTGTCAAGGGCATCTTCAGGTTTAAGTCCACACATAACCAAGTCCTCCTTGATTCTGTCCAGCCATCTTTTCTTTGGACGTCCACGGGGTCGATTTCCTCCTGGATCGTATTGGAGAGCTGTTCTTGCCACAGAGTTCTCAACACTTCTTGTGACATGCCCATACCACCGAAGCCGTGCTTCTCTCATTTTATCGGTAATGGCTGCAACTCTCATCTGTTTCCGGATATGTTCATTCCTGACACGATCAAGCCGTGTAACACCCATGGACCAACGTAACATTTTCATCTCCATGCCATGTAGGGCTTGTTCATGCTTGGTTGAAGCTGGCCAACATTCCATGCCGTAAAGTGCCACTGGTCGTATCATGGACTTGTAAACTTTCCCTTTCAAAGGGATAGGTACTTTCTTATCACACAGCACAACTGTGACTTGGCACCACTTCATCCACGCAGTGTTAACTCGTGCTCGAGCATCGAGAAGCGTTTCGCCATCTGAAGTGATAAGGGAACCGAGATATTTAAAGTGTGTAGTTTTAGTGAGATGATGCTCTTCAATGATGATGTACCGTTGGTATGTGTACCACATTGTAAGTATTCAGTTTTACCTATATTGAGTTTCAAGCCATTTTGCTCAGACATTTCTTCCAGCACACAGTTCGATTTTCTAGATTTCGCGAGTTTGATCTGCGAGAAACACATCATCAGCATATAGGATCGTCCATGGATGAGGTGTCTGAATGTCAGCTGTCACTGTATCCATGCACAGATTGAACAGAATCGGCTAGAGTGCTGATCCCTGATGAACTCCAACAGTGATAGGGTAAGCAGGTGAAATTCCATCTGGACAGCGTACCATACTTGTGACGTTCCAGTAGAGGGACTGAATACATCGGACGTAAACTTCTGGTATTTTGTGAGCTGATCTCTATTACGGGAACAATATTATTGGCCATCATCAATATTATCAGACCACACAAACATTGTAACCTAGCGATCCTGGTCGGAGGAGCAGAGAGAGAGCCTTAGCAAGAATATGAAATTTTGGGAGGACAAGAAAGCAAAATCAGCTAGATAGGTTCAATCGCGTTCCTTAGACGGTCATAACGATGTAAACATAATAATAATAACCAGCACTACCCGTCGTGGCTTCGCCCGCGAATATTCTCGTTGTAAAGAGTACACTTAGCAAAATCTCAATCATGAATGCTATGACTGATTTAGCCTTGGCATGAATAATCAGACATTTTCAATTCAGCTACTGGTGCAGTGGTTAGGGGTTTGTCATTCCTTCATAGGTAGAGCAAATTTAGTTACCTGGGAATATCACAGACACTGTTAATTTAAGGGCCTTTAAATGTGGTTTTCGGAGGCCCTTTATAGTCGCGTGAAAAAGGCCTTTCGTACCACACTCACACGTGAAAATTGTGTAAAAAAATCCTAGAGAGCCCCTTGACCCCCTTAAGCGCATTATTCGGTACAGATGTTAATCACTCTAAATATCCTTAGACCACAACTGGTAAATTGTACCCATCACCTTAAATTGTTTCTTAGGCAAGCGTTAAAAATGGGTCTCAAAGTCTCAGTTGAAAAGATCAAAATAATGAAGAACATAAAGAACCACCAAAAAAAAGCTTCAAGTTGGCAAACAATAAATAGAAATCGTCAAATAATTCAAATATATTGGGGAATGGATCAGCTGGAATGCGTTATAGAAAAAGGCAATTGAATGTAGGAGAAATAAAGTTGAATTGGCCTTCCAAATTACGAAGGACACTTATAAGAAGAAGTCTCTCCCTGGAATACCAAGATAAGACATGATACCACGATAATTAAACCAGAAGCCTTACATGCAGCCGAAACATTGTCTCTCACCATCCAGGGACCGCTTCAAAGGCTCAGGTCAAGGAAAAAAACATATTACGAAAAATATTAGGCCCTAAATTTCATAACAACAAATTAATCCATGTCAGGAAGGAAACGCTTTACCAAAAGACGGAAAAACTCTCGGACACAATAAAAAAACGAAGAATTGGTTTTTATGGGCACATCCTCCGAATGAATTCAAATAGACTAACCAAAAACATCTTAGACTACCTTCGTAATAGGCCTAAATTTAAAAAAAACTCTTTGGTTTAAGGAAACTGAGAAAGACCTCGTAGAAGTCCAAATTACAGACACCATGCTCATGGACAAAATAGCCAAAACCATCACCAAGGATAAGACCCAACGGTTCCAAGTTAAAATCAAACAAAAGCACTATTGCCGGCGACCTCGACCGTGCCCTTCAAATCCACATCTCTGCCGAAGAAAGGGAAGCCATATATCAAAGGATGAGGCAATACTGAGCTAAAAGGAAAGCTCATAGCAATTAAAAATGACTGATTTCATGAATCCCAAAGTTGGGTGAAACAAATAAATAATAAGAAATATACTGTTAAAGCTCAGTTTGAAACCATATTCTATCTTGGCTGGTTCCTAGTAGTGGTCTGTTGTGTCCAAGGCTACAGTCAGTAGGCGTTTAAGGGCCCTCAAATTGGAGAGAGCTGTGGCAGGAGATTTATTGCCACGTTAAAGATTTCCTTCAAAGATACATTTCAGCACTCGGATTTTGTAGAAATTGCAGTAGTTAAAAGGGGACAAACACTCATTTTTATTTTTTTTAACTTGCGAATTGACCACTTAGGATCACGCTACAATTTCACTATTTTGGTCGTAATTTCCTTTTCCTCCAGGAGGCCTACTCCTTCATACGATCGCTGTGCTGCTGCCGTTGTTCAGCCGTCCAAGCTCTTCCTGTCTTTGTAGCTCGTCACTCGTAAAGAAACCCTTCCAAGTTATGTGTACTTTTTCGAAACGTATCCCTTTCCAGCATTTGGGCCTCTGGGATGTTAGATCTGTCAAGGTCTTTCCGAGTTTCTTTAATCCAAGATGTAGTTTTTTTTGTTCCAGAAGCGGTCAAATAATTTCTTGGTTAATCTGGATTTGTCCAATCTGTACATGTGTCCAAGAAATATTAGCCTCGGTTTCCTCATGGTCGCAGAGATTTTTTGTATATTCTGGTCGACTTCGGCGTTGCTCCGAAGTTTCCATCCGGTTTCCGTCTGGATTGCGCCCATGATATCATTTCAGCACTCGGATTTTCTAGAAATTGCAGTAGTTAAAAGGGTCGAAAGGCTCATTTTTATCCTCAGGATCTTCCTTTCCAGGATCTCCAACTTCTCTAGCATGTAATTCAGTGAAAGGTATCCACAGGCGTACAGGCATTCTGTTTTGACTACAGTGCTTTATTTTGGCGTTCCAGGAAATGCATTTCTTGTTATACAGTAGATGTATTTTGTAAGCCAATTATTATTAATATTGATACATGTATTACGACATATTTATTTCGGCACATCTTCTTCTTCTTCTTCTTCTCCTTCCTCTTCTATCCCTTTTGCCTCCTGGCGTTGGGTCTGCCAGCGACTATCTGTATTCATTTCTATTCCCTGCGAATCTCCTGGTTTGCTGCAGAGTCCTTCCCATCTTCTCTGCCACCTCTCCGACATATTGGATCCATTCTTTCCTTAGACGACCTCTTGTTCGAGTGCCTTCAGGCTTTGCCTCAAACACTTGCTTCGGTTTCCTTCCTTCATCCATCCTTATGATATGTCCATACCATTATAAGCTTTCTTCTGGATAGTATGTACTAGCGATTCCACCTTTAATTCTTCTTATCTCTACAAATATCACCCACATCATCCATTACCCCCATCTCAAACACAATCTTCCACTTCTTCCACTCCATCCATTAAATAAAAATAAATAATAAATAAATAATAAACAAGTAGTTCCGTGAAGAACTACACAGCCTATTTTCATATATCCTATTTATTTTAACTGCCACTATGAACAAACAAAATTTCAGTTTGATTGCTGTAAGAGATACGTAGATATTGAGAACCAACTAAATATTTCGGATGGTCGCCATGTTGGATTTTATATATGTAGGTCCTAGAGTTATGTACTGTTACATGAAGATTATTGTGTACGTGTAGCATTCAAATTTCAATCGCATGATTAGGACACAAGAAGTAACAAGGATATTTTAAAATTTCGCACAACTGCCATCTTGTGATTATGGAAATAATTGAAATAAATTAGATGCCAGTGGATTAACATTCGTATAAGGACTTACTGTACCAAGTTTCACTGCACTAGGATGGTTAAATTGCGAGAAACGTCCATGTGAATATTTATAATTCGCGTCGCCGCCATGTTGGATTTGGGATCACCAGGTTATTTAAAGTCCTATAGGTGAACTTATGTTCATAGCCCCTATGTACATAAAGAAATTCAGTTTAATTGCTATAATAGATTCGTAGATATTTAGAGCCGTCTACATATTTCGGATGGTCACCATGTAGGATTGTTACATGTATAAGCCATAGAATCATGTACCATTAAAGGAAAATTATTGCGTAGGTTCATTATTCAAACTTTCACTTCGATCGCATGATTACGACGCAAGAAATAAGAACTTAATTTAAAAATTCGCACAGCCGCCATTTTGAGGTTATGTAAACAATTGAACTAAATTGGATACCAGTGCATTACAATGTGTATAAATATTTCCTGTACCAGATTTCATTGCGTTTGGAACATTAAATCGCGAGAAAGGTCTAATAAAATATTTAATTCGTTTGGCCGCCATGTTCGTTTTGTAGTTAACCGGTTTTTGAAAGTCTTATAGATGAACTTCCAGTAGTACTCTTTATCTCAGTACCAAATTTCAGGGTGATACCGATAATAGTTTCAGAGATATAGAATGCCGGTGAAATATTTCGCACATCCGCCATCTGTGGTTATGTAACAATTGAACGAAGTTTGATGACGGTGCATTACAATGTGTATAAACATATACTGTACCATGTTTTATTGCCTTTGGTCAGTTAAATCGCGAGAAACGTCTATTTAAAAGTCGCAAATTCGCTTATTTGTGCCAATTACCGTGATGTACAGAGAGTATTCTGCCTATACAGGAAAAAATCTTTACTTGACATTGCAGTTTTATCACTAAAATCCAAGACTAGGAGTGGTTAACGGCTTTGAGCATAAGAACAGCCATTTTCTTGCTACCCAAAGTGGGCGTGCCGTTTGGCTTCAACGGGTTGCAATAGTCAGCGCAGTGAAAGCATTTCCTTCCGTTCATTCCTCACTACTCAAAGAAGTCTCTGTTTATTTATAAATTTGGCCTTACACAGTGGTAAGGCCGTTGCAAAACATTAATATAGACTCATCATTCAAATACTATTTTCACTCAGCGTCTCCCAAATTGGTTAAAGGCGCAAATATCCCGATCGAATTTCGAAAATTGTAACAAGTCATAAATATTTATTGCACATGAGGTATTTCGCACATAGCAGTGTTTCAATTTACTTAGTCAATAAACACCAGAATTTTGCAATATGAGATTAACGAATATTTTTTTCCGACATAAAATATTTTTGTACGGCGAAGAATATTAATCTTCTTCGGTATACTTACATATTATTTGCTTGAATGCATTTTGAATATGTACTGAGTATGTCCTGTGGTGTGTCGTGTAGAGGTTCTCTTTGTCTCCGGTAGGTGACGTTATGGTATCCCCGGTAGGTGACGAGGTGTATATTCTGGTGATGGAGGAGTTTGGTTTATACATTTGGATGAAGGTGTGTTGGAATTTTTAGCCTATTTTCAATTTTGAAAAAATAGGCTTATGAGATCACCTTTTGTCCGTGTGTGTGCGTGCGTGTGTGTGTGTGATTCATGTGTGTGTCCCCCCCCTAATAAAATCTAAACGGCTAGAGCGATTTCAATGAAACTCGGAAAGTTCATACCACTATTCCGGGCGACCTCGACCGTGCCCTTCAAATTTTGTTACAACTCACCAATCCGACATGGCGGCTGTGCGAAATATTTCACCAGCATTCAATATCTCCGAAACTATTACCGATATTACCCTGACATTTTCTATGGTGATAGAGGGAACTATTATAAGTTCACTTACGTGACCTTTGAAAACCTGGTAACTACAAAACCAACATGGCGGCCAACCGAATTTGCGACTTTTAAATAGACATCTCTTGCGAATTGACCAACCAAACGCAATGAAACTTGGTACAGTATATGTTTATATACATTGTAATGCACCGACATTTAACTTCGTTCAATTGTTTACATAATCACAAGATGGCGGATGTGCGAAATATTTCACCGGCATTCTATATCTCTGAAACTATTACCGGTATCTCCCAAAAATTTTGTACGGAGATAAAGGGCACTACTGGAAGTCCATCTATACAACTTTCAAAAACCGGTTAACTACAAAACGAACATGGCGGCCAAGCGAATTTGAAAATTTTAAATAGACCTTTCTCGCGATTTAATGTTCCAAGCGCACTGAAACCTGGTACAGGAAATATTTATACACATTGTAATCCACTGCTATCTAATTTAGTTCAATTGTTTACATAACCTCAAGATGGCGGCAGTGCGAATTTTAAAATTAAGTTTTTATTTCTTGTGATGTAGTCATGCGATCGAAGTGAAAGTTTGAATAATGAACCTACGCAATAATTTTCCATTAATGGTACATGACTCTATGGCCTATACATTTAACAATCCAACATGGCGACCATCCGAAATATTTAGACGATACTGAATATCAACGAATCTATTTTAGCAATCAAACTGCATTTTTAGCCTATTTTCAGTTTTGAAAAAATAGGCTTATGAGATCACCTTTTGTCCGTGTGTGTGCGTGTGTGTGGCTGTGTGTGTGAGAGGTGTGTGTGTGTGTCCCCCTTATAAAATCTAAACGGCTGGAGCGACTTCAATGAAACTCGGTAAGTTCATAGCACTATTCCCGGCGACCTCGACCGTGCCCTTCAAATTTTGTTACGTCTCACCAATCCAACATGGCGGCTGCGCGAAATATTTCACTAGCATTCAATATCTCGGAAACTATTACCGATATCGCCCTGAAATTGTGTACGGTGATAAAGGGCACTACTAGAAGTTCACCTTTGAGACTTTCAAAAACCTGGTGACTACAAAACCAACATGGCGGTCAAGCGAATTTGAGACTTTTAAATAGACTTTTCTCGCGTTTTAACTATCCAAACGTAATGAAACTTGGTACAGCAAATGTTTATACACATTGTAATGCACTGGAGTCTAATTTAGTTCATTGTTTACATAACTTCAAAATGGCGGCTGTGCGAAGTATTTCACTGACATTCTATATCTCCGAAACTATTACAGATATCACCCTGCAATTTTGTACGGTGATAAAGGGTACTGATACAAGTTTACCTATGTATATTTCATAAACCTGTAAAGTACAAAACGAACATGGCGACCAAGCGAATTTGAAATATTTTAATAGACTTTTCTCGTGATTTAACACTCTGAGCGCAGTGAAATGTGGTACAGTAAATGATTTTGCAGATTGTAATGCACTGACATCTAATTTAATTCAATTGCTTACATAACCTCAAGATGGTGGCTGTGCGAAATTTTAAAATTAAGTTTTTATTTCTTGTCTCGTAATCATGCGATCGAACTGAAGGTTTGAATAATGAATCTAGGCAATAATTGTCCTTGAATGGTACATAACTCTATGGCCTATACATATAACAATCCTAAATGGCGAGCTTCCGAAATATTTAGACGGTTCCCAATATCTATGAATCTTTTACAGCAACCAAACTGAATTTTTTTAATGTTCGTAGAGACTATGAACATATGTTCACCTATAGGACTTTCAGTAACCAGGTGATCACAAATCCAACATGGCGGTGACTCGAAGTAAAAATATTTAAATGGACGTTTCTCGCGAATTAACTATCCGAGTGCCGTGAAACGTTGCACGTCAAATGCTTATACAAATGTTGATCTACTGGCAACTAATTTATTTCAATTATTTGCATAATCACAAGATGGCTACTGGGCGTAATTTTAAAATCTCGTTTTTACTTCTTGTGTTCTAATCATGCGATTGAAGTTTGAATACCACACGTACACAATAATCTTAATTTAATAGTACAAAAATAAAAATACAACCTGGTGACTATCTGAAATATTTGGACGGTTCTCAATATCTACGAATCTGTTACAGCAATTATACTGAAATTTTGTATGTTGATAGAGGCAATTGACATGAGCAGGATATATGAAAATAGGCTGTATAGTTCTTCACGGAACTACTTGTTAAGTTATTTTGTTGTTTGGAAGTAATTAGTGAGGTGATTAAGGGGTGTATTTACGTCGATATCATAAGGTGGTTGGTCGTGGTGAAGATGATGTGTGAATGAAGTATAGTTGGGGATGATATTCAATGGTAGAAAGCATTGCTGAGACGATGCAGGTGGAGATGGAGCTTGATGAATTATATATGTGAATTATTAGTATTTTTTTATTATTATTTAATTATACATATGGCAGTTAAAGGGGATGGCCAGGATGAAGACAAGGCGTAAATTGGGAATAATTTGGTGTATGGGGAGTATCGTCGAATAATGGTGGGCGATAGCGCTTCAACAAGCGGATACTAAGTGTGGACCCTCCATATAGAACTAGGCCTCACGGAGGCCACCTGGCGCCCTGGGCACTGTTGCTAGCCGCTTGTAAGGCAAGACACTGGCGCTAGCAGCAGTATAGCGCCCAACTAGTTAAACACATTTACGCTTTTTACGTATTTAATAATCATATTTACTTAATGAATTTCACAGAACAGAGGTGTGTAAATTATTAGAGTTGACGACGGTGTTCCAAAATAATATTTATTCTTTTCACGGCTTAATTCACTAAATATGTTTACAAGACGGTGAAATTACTTCCAATGTTTAACCAAGAGTCTTAATTATATTTTCTTTTAAGAAACTCAAAGTTAAAATTCAGTATTTTTAAAATGTCCACTAACAGAGGTGCCTTGCTAATGCAAAATGCCACACGTTTTGTTTTGATTACTTCGCTCTACTTTTCGTGTGAATTTAGAGTAGAGGGATTTGGAATCATTTTACTGTTGATTCGCTCGTAAAGTATTCAAAGATATGGATTGAAATCACCTGACTTAGAGGTTACATTCCGAAGTCAATGAGAAAATAGAAAAGGGACGCAGCTCAGATATCCCTCAGAATCTCCTATTCTGAAAGTTTCAGGACGCAATTCCTTATGGGAAAATGTGTAGGTCCACGGGGGAGAAAACATTACTAGGCTAAGTAGGGTAACAAAAGATGCGAGCAGTTGGTGAATAAAATATTTTGAACAAAAATGTTGACTGGGTTAAATTCTTAATTTGATTCTAATACTATTCACAGCTCTGTTGTTGCTGGAAATGCTGTCCTTTATCTTCTAAGCACACATTGCAGCATTGGTACACTCTCTGTGGTTCATCCCTACAGACATTTGAGTCGTCCAGTTGCAAAACTCGGTTAATCCACTTGTGAATAAGGATCATGTCGTAAAATTATGTATTTAATTATTTTATTTTATTTTATTCTGTTTTATTTTGTTTTCTTTAATTTAATTTTATTTTGTTTTGTTTGATTTTATTTCGTTTTATTTCGTTTTAAACTGTTTTATTTATTTTTTGTTTTGTTTTTTTGTTTTGTTTAATTTTGATTTTGTTTTGTTTATTTTGTTTTATTTTATTTTGTTTTGTTTTATTTTGATTTTCCAGAAAACAAACATAAAACAACAAAAACACGAAGTAAAAAGAAAAATTCAAAACAAAAGCAAAAGCAGAAAACAAGAAACACATAGCTAAAATCAAAATTCAAAAAAAAGGAAAAGCAGAAAAGAAACACAAAACCAAGGAAGAAAAGCAAAAAGTAACATTCGAAAGCAAAAGCACAAAGCAAACACAAAACCAAAAAACAAAAACACAAAGCAAAAAGAAATAAGTAGAAAGCAACAAACAGAAACGATACGCGGCAATGTCCAGAGAAACGTTTCTCACGAAAATGATTCTTATTCACAAGTGGAATAAACGAGTTTTGCAACTGGACGACTCATTTCGTATCGATTAAGTTATTTCGTTCTCTAGAGCCTCCAGATTACGCGGATTGTTTCTGTATACATTTTGATTGAGATTTCCCCACAAGTAAGATTCACACTGCGCTGAAACATACGAACACATGCTCTAAAGACTTCTTGAGAAGATAAGTTTGCACTAAGAAAATTCGTGGTTCACGGGATACAAGTTAGTCTACGGATCTTCACCAGAAGTCGTAATATTATCACAACTTAGGTATCTCGCCATCTCCGTGTGTAATAAGTGCAATGGCAGCATTCGGGGTTTCTCGACGCGCTGTTTTGTAACGGTAGATGCTAGTCAAGTGGCGCTGACTCAACGTGCTTCGCTCGTCCCACGGTGTAGACCTAGCTTTGTTCTATGGTGTGTAGCCCTACGCGGATGCGGATATCCGCAACATTTTTCGCCGTGCGGATATAGTTTGCATAGCTGTGCGTATAATGGATAAGCTGCGGATAATGTTTGGAGTGAATTTGTGGATAGTTTTTAGAACTTGTTGAATATCGTTACAAAGACTCGGATGTTTATGACATATCATATTTTTCCGTTATGTTTCTTCCATGACAAATGTAAGATGATGATTTAAGCTAATCTCATTAAATTATGTCATTAAAGCATAATTAACTCTCCGAACTGGGAAGTGCTGCAATTCTGGCTGCGTAACATTCATTTTAAACATAGCCCATGACATAGGCTACAAAGCCTTTCTCCTCAAATGTCTGTGTTGCTTTAATATTTAATGCTTTATCTAGTAAATTGAAAATATTTTCGTAAAGTCAGCAGATTGGGATAACAAACGTGCGGATGTGATAACAGTTGTGTGGATGTGGGGCGGATGTGGATAACAGTTGTGTGGATGTGGGGCGGATGTGGATAACAGTTGTGTGGATGTGGGGCGGATGCGGATAACAGTTGTGTGGATGTGGGGCGGATGCGGATAACAGTTGTGTGGATGTGGGGCGGATGTGGATAACAGTCGTGCGGATGTGGGGCGGATGCGAATAACAGTTGTGTGGATGTGGGGCTGATGTGGATAACACTCGTGTTTATGCGGGGCGGATGTGGATAACAGTTGTGCGGATGTGGGGCGGATGCGGATAACAGTTGTGTGGATGTGGGGCGGATGTGGATAACAGTCGTGCGGATGTGGGGCGGATGCGGATAACAGTTGTGCGGATGTGGGGCTGATGTGGATAACAGTTGTGTGGATGTGGGGCGGATGTGGATAACAGTCGTGCGGATGTGGGGCGGATGCGGATAACAGTTGTGTGGATGTGGGGCGGATGCGGATAACAGTTGTGTGGATGTGGGGCGGATGCGGATAACAGTCGTGCGGATGTGGGGCGGATGCGGATAACAGTCGTGAGGATGTGGGGCGGATGCGGATAACAGTTGTGTGGATGTGGGGCGGATGCGGATAACAGTCGTGCGGATGCGGGGCGGATGCGGATAACAGTTGTGTGGATGTGGGGCAGATGCGGATAACAGTTGTGTGGATGTGGGGCGGCTGTGGATAACAGTCGTGCGGATGTAGGGCGGATGTGGATAACAGTTGTGTGGATGTGGGGCGGATGCGAATAACGGTTGCGTGGATGTGGGGCGGATGTGGATAACAGTTGTGTGGATGTGGGGCGGATGCAGATAACAGTCGTGCGGATGTGGGGCGGATGAGGATAACGGTTGCATGGATGTGGGGTGGATGCGGATAACAGTCGTGCGGATGTGGGGCGGATGCCGATAACAGTCGTTCGGATGCGGGGTGGATGCGAATAACAGTTGTGTGGATGTGGGGCGGATGCGGATAACAGTCGTGCGGATGTGGGGTGGATGTGGATAACAGTCGTGCGGATGTGGGGCGGATGTGGATAACAGTCGTTCGGATGCGGGGCGGATGTGGATAACAGTCGAGCGGATGCGGGGCTGATGTGGATAACAGTTGTGTGGATGCGGGGCTGATGTGGATAACAGTCGTGCGGATGTGGGGCGGATACGAATAACAGTTGTGTGGATGCGGGGCTGATGTGGATAACAGTCGTGCGGATGTGGGGCGGATGCGGATAACAGTCGTGTGGATGTGGGTCAGATGCGGATAACAGTCGTGTGGATGCAGGACGGATGTGGATAGCCTAACAGTCGTGTGGATGTGGGGCGGATGCGAATAACAGTCGTGCGGATGCGGGGCGGATGCGAATAACAGTTGTGAGGAGGCGGGGCTGATGTGGATAACAGTCGTGCGGATGCAGGACGGATGTGGATAACAGTCATGCAGATGTGGGGCGGATGCGGGGCGGATACGAATAACAGACGTTTGGAATCGGGGCTGATGCGAATAACAGTCGTGTGGATGCGGGGTGGATGCGAATAACAGTTGTGTGGATGCGGGGTGGATGTGGATAACAGTTGTGTGGATGCGGGTCGGATGTGGATAACAGTTGTGTGGACGCGGGGTGGATGCGAATAACAGTTGTGTGGATGCGGGGCGGATGTGGATAACAGTTGTGTGGATGCGGGGCGGATGCGAATAACAGTTGTGTGGATGTGGGTCAGATGCGGATAACAGTTGTGTGGATGTGGGGCGGATGCGGATAACACTTGTGTGGATGTGGGTCAGATGTGGATAACAGTTGTGTGGATGCGGGGCGGATGCGAATAACAGCTGTGTGGATGCGGAGCGGATGCGGATAACAGTTGTGTGGATGTGGGTCAGATGTGGATAACAGTTGTGTGGATGCGGGGCGGATGCGAATAACAGTTGTGTGGATGCGGGGCGGATGCGAATAACAGTTGTGTGGATGGGGGGTTGATGTGGATAACAGTTGTGTGGATGCGGGGCGGATGTGGATAACAGTTGTGTGGATGCGGGGTGGATGCGAATAACAGTTGTGTGAATGCGGGGCGGATGCGAATAACAGTTGTGTGGATGTGGGTCAGATGCGGATAACAGTTGTGTGGATGTGGGGCGGATGCGGATAACAGTTCACGTGGATGAGGGGCGGTTGCGGATAACAGTTCACGTGGATGTGGGGCGGTTGCGGATAACAGTTCACGTGGATGAGGGGCGGTTGCGGATAACAGTTCACGTGGATGTGGGGCGGATGCGTACAAGCAGTGCTCTATCCACAGTCTAGGGAAGGCTGTCACTGTAGGATGACGAGGCTGAGTGTACAACAGTGTGTTTATCCACGCAGTGCTCTATCCACAGTCTAGGGAAGGCTGTCACTGTAGGATGACGAGGCTGAGTGTACAACAGTGTGTTTATCCACGCAGTGCTCTATCCACAGTCTAGGGAAGGCTGTCACTGTAGGATGACGAGGCTGAGTGTACAACATTTTGTTTATCCACGCAGTGCTCTATCCACAGTCTAGGGAAGGCTGTCACTGTAGGATGGCGAGGCTGAGTGTACAACATTTTGTTTATCCACGCAGTGCTCTATCCACAGTCTAGGGAAGGCTGTCACTGTAGGATGACGAGGCTGAGTGAACCCCGCTCATTCTTGTTACTCGAATGCAACGCTATCACTGAACTACAACAGGAGAACAGCTACCTTTACAATCAAATGCCAGTGTTCCATTCATCTATGACGCTCCTAGGTTGGTTGGTTGGTTCCTCAGTTTAGGGGCTGCGATAACGCGATCATGTAGCCCCGTGTACTTTGGGTGTGTGTAGAATATGTCTGATAACCAGTGTTAATTTTGATGGCTGTATTAGTGATAGGTAAGCATCAACACCAACTAAATATAACCATAAATGAAGAACCAGTACAACAGGTCAGTCGATTTAAATACCTTGGTCAGATCTTCACAGAAGACCTACGATGTGAAGTTGAAGTCAGGAGCCGTATAGCCATGACCAAGCAGGCATTCCGTGAGAAGCATTGTCTAATTTGTCAACGCTCGATGTCCCTCAGCCTTAGAAAACAACTGGTTAAGACCTACATATGGCCAGTTGCAATGTACTGCAGTGAGACCTGGTCAATGAACAGAGGAGGCAATAAACGACTAGAAGCGTTTGAGATGTGATGTTGGCGCCGAATGGAAGAGATCAGCTGGGTGGAGAAAATGACCAACAAAACGGTGCTGGATCGAATAAAGGAAAAACGGCAAATGATCTGCCAGATTTATAGAAGGAGATCCACCTGGAATGGCCACAGGTTGTGACATGGTGGCCTGATGATCGACATACTAGAAAGCAAAATCCCTGGAAAACACCCTCGCGGGAGGCCACGGAACGCTCTCATGAGATCTTTCCTAGATAGCTCTGGCCTACGAAGTTATGAAGTGGTCAAAAGGACAGCACGAGACCGAACAACGTGGAAAAGACTCATTGTAGGGGCAGACCAGTCGCTTGACTGAAAAACATGATGATTTTTTTTAGCGTATGGCTTTTAGTGCCGGGAGTGTCCGAGGACATGTTCGGCTCGCCAGTTTTGTAGCTGCTTCGAGACGGACACCCAATGGGTGAGCTACAAGTACCGTTGGGGAGGGAAGGAGGGAAGTTGGAATGTAAGGACGAGGAGTTGGAAGGTAGCGGCTGTGGCCTATAGTTAGGGACCAACCCCGGCATTTGCCTGGAAGGAAAATGGGAAACCACAGAAGACCATCTTCAAGGTTGCCGGCGGGGGGATTCGAACCTCCTCGCCTCCCGGATGTGAGCGACTGCCATCAGTCATGCCGTAACCACCACGGCTAACTCACCCGGTAACATGATGATGATGATGATATATTAGTGTGTGTTATCTGTGATCCAGGTAGAAGGACTGCAGACAATTAATTTGTTCCAGTAGTTCCTACTTTTGCTACCAAATGCTACCGTCCACGACACCTAGCTGCGGACGAGGCTATTAAATGGCATCGCAGTTAGCTCCTGGCAGTGAACGTTGGAACTAATATAGCGTTTTCAAACTAACCTACAAATTTTAGCTTCAACAAGTGTATTTAGTGGAAGGTTCTTTTTCATGTCATAAATCTATGACATGGGACCGCCGGCTTTACTTCCCCTCCGAAGGAAGGCATACTGAGGGATTTTTAACGCCGGGTTTGAACCCGAGATCTTGAGCATAGAAGCTCAGCATGCTACCAACTACGCCACCGAAGTCGCTTATACCGCTTCTAGAATGAGATCATTAGCCTATTTTCAATTTTGAAAAAATAGGCTTATGAGATCACCTTTTGTCCGTGTGTGTGTGCGTGTGTGTGTGTGTGTGTGTGTGTGTGTGTGATTCGTGTGTGTGTCCCCCCTAATAAAATCTAAACGGCTGGAGCGATTTCAATGAAACTCGGTTTGTTCATAGCACTATTCCCGGCGACCTCGACCGTGCCCTTCAAATTTTGTTACGTCTCACCAATGCAAAATGGCGGCTGTGCGAAATATTTCACTAGCATTCAATATCTCCGAAACTATTACCGATATCGCACTGAAATTGTGTACGGTGATAAAGGGTACTACTAGAAGTTCAGCTATGAAACTTTCAAAATCCTGGTGACTACAAAACCAACATGGCGGTCAAGCGAACTTGAGACTTTTAAATAGACTTTTCTCGCGATTTAACTATCCACACGTAATGAAACTTGGTACAGCAAATGTATATACACATTGTAATGCACTGAAATATAATTTAGTTCAATTGTTTACATAACTTCAAAATGGCGGCTGTGCGAAATATTTAACTGACATTCTATATCTCCGAAACTATTCCAGATATCACCCTGCAATTTAGTACGGTGATAAAGGGTACTGATACAAGTTTACCTATGTATATTTCATAAACTTGTAAAAGTAGAAAACGAACATGGCGACCAAGCGAAGTTGAGACTTTTAAATAGACTTTTCTCTCGATTTAACCATCCAAACGTAATGAAACTAGGTACAGCATGTGTTTATACACATAGTAATGCACTGGAGTCTAATTTAGTTCAATTGTTTACATAACCTCAAAATGGCGGCTGTGTGAAACATTTCACTGGCATTCTATATCTCCGAAACTATTACAGATATCATCATGCAATTTTGCACGGTGATAAAGGGTACTAGTACAAGTTTATCTATGTATATTTCATAAACTTGTAAAGTAAAAAACGAACATGGCGACCAAGCGAATTTGAAATATTTTAATAGACTTTTCTCGTGATTTAACTCTCTGGGCGCAGTGAAATGTGGTACAGTAAATGATTTTGCAGATTGTAATGCACTGCCATCTAATTTAAATCAATTGTTTACATAACCTCAATATGGCGGCTGTGCGAAATTTTAAAATTAAGTTTTTATTTCTTGTGTCGTAATCATGCGATCGAAGTGAAAGTTTGAATAATGAACCTAGGCAATAATTGTCCTTGAATGGTACATAATTCTATGGCCTATACATATAACAATCCTAAATGGCGAGCTTCCGAAATATTTAGACGGTTCTCAATATCTATGAATCTTTTACAGCAACCAAACTGATTTTTTTAATGTTCATAGAGACTATGAACATATGTTCACCTATAGGACTTTCATTAACCTGGTGAGCACAAATCCAACATGGCGGCGACGCGAAGTATAAATATTTAAATGGACGATTCTCGCGAATTAACTATCCGAGTGCCGTGAAACGTTGCACGTTAAATGCTTATACAAATGTTGATCCAATGGCATCTAATTTATTTCAATTGTTTGCATAATCACAAGATGGCTGCTGTGCGTAATTTTAAAATCTCGTTTTTACTTCTTGTGTTCTAATCATGCGATTGAAGTTTGAAAACCACACGTACACAATAATCTTAATGTAATAGTACAAAAATAAAAATCCATCCTGGCGACAATCTGAAATATTTAGACGGTTCTCAATATCTACGAATCTGTTACAGCAATTAAACTGAAATTTTGTATGTTGTTAGAAGAAATTAACATGAGCAGGATATATGAAAATAGGCTGTATAGTTCTTTACGGAACTACTTGTTTTTTATTGCGATAGACATGGTTTATGTAAAACGTTGTGGCGTATAATTGTCATCCACAAACTTCCCGTACGGAGCGAAAATAAATATCATACCACAGGTTGACAGCTGACTGGAATACGCCTGAGGAGGGACAAACGCTGATTAATGAATTGCTATTTCTTCCATATAAATCATTCCTGATGGTAATATATTAAACGCAATTATTTGTGTTCCTCTTATTATCCAATGCATCTTCGTCACTCCTGAGTGCTGAGTGGATTTAATAGGCTGTTGCCCTAGTTCTTTATACAGCCGTCCAAACACACCATGTTGTGTCCTGCTAATTCATTACATTGTTGGTTATAAAATGACGCAGAGGGAAAGTGAAACTAGGCAGTCTAAAAAAGTGCTAAATTGTGAGAATGCACTGTGTTTTATCTTCAGTCTTATGACTGGTTTGATGCAGCCCTCCGTGTCTCCGTGTCCTGAGCTAACCAGTAGACATAGGTACCACACACTACATGAAAATCCACAGCCTGCTTCCAGTCTCCAACCGGGTCAGGAATGGAATGAATGAAGCCCCCATCTAGCGGCGAGGATATGAACTGTGCCGGCTGCCGAGGCCTGACGCACTCCTCTGGGGCAATGATTAAATGAATGACAGATGAAGTGAAATGATAGTGGAGAGTGTTGCTGGAATGAAATTTTGACAGAGAAAACCGGAGTACCCGGAGAAAAACCTGTCTGCCTCCTTTTTGTCCAGCACAGATCTCACATGGAGTGACCGGGATTTGAACCACGGACCCAGCGGTGAGAGGCCGGCGTGCTGCCGCCTAAGCCACGGAGGCTTCCACACACTACATCCGTAATAATAATAATAATAATAATAATAATATCGTATGTCCTCGGGTGCCAGGTGCCGGGTGCAAGCTTTGTTATTAGACACCCAGAGCGCAACTTGCATGTCGAATTTTGTTGTTGTTCCTCGGAGCGCTATGAAAGTCAAGGATGTTGCATATCTAAGCTCCTTGACACTTATAGCGCCTTCTAGTAGACAAAGGAGGAACTTTTGTGTTAGCGGAAAATCCCGAGATTAATAATTTTGCCATTATGAACACGGCCTACTCAATTCATGTCAACAACCTTTGACATACCTGTTTGGGGTTGGTAGACCGACACCATAACTACTCACCCACCATGGTAAGCTCCTACATCCCAGGCAATAATGTGAGTGGTTTAGAGCAAAAGTGGAGCAAGTCCACTTTTTACACTTCTGAGAATACATGAACCAAAGTTAAAGCTATTAAGCATTAAGCTTTAAGAAACTGCTGCACTCTGGGAGATTTGGTATTAAAATTCGGACTTGACCGCTATTACAGCGAATAATTCTAACATTTGCTATCATAAAAGGAAACAAGTAGTTCCTTGAGGAACTATACAGCCTATTTTCATATATCCTACTCATGTTAATTACCACTATCAACATACAAAATTTCAGTTTGATTGCTGTAATAGATTCGTAGATATTGAGAACCGACTAAATATGACTGATGGCAGTCGCTCACATCCGGGAGGCGAGGAGGTTCGAATCCCCCCGCCGGCAACCTTGAAGATGGTCTTCTGTGGTTTCCCATTTTCCTTCCAGGCAAATGCCGGGGTTGGTCCCTAACTATAGGCCACAGCCGCTACCTTCCAACTCCTCGTCCTTACATTCCAACTTCCCTCCTTCCCTCCTTAACGGTACTTGTAGCTCACCCATTGGGTGTCCGTCTCGAAGCAGCTACAAAACTGGCGAGCCGAACATGTCCTCGGACACTCCCGGCACTAAAAGCCATACGCTAAAAAAAATCATCATGTTTTTCAGTCAAGCGACTGGTCTGCCCCTACAATGAGTCTTTTCCACGTTGTTCGGTCTCGTGGAGGCTTGTGTTCCAAACAGACCCGGCCAGTGGCTGGAAACTGTGCAAGATGATGATGACCTCATCACGTTTTCAGTCATGACCAGCAATATGTTGCAATGCTGAGAGTGCTATCTTTTGACGCCCTTAAAGTTGCAATAGTGCTAAAAAGTAATCGTACAAAGAATGTAACTTATATAAGAAGCTTCTTCAGTAAATTTGTTTTCCATTGTCCGTCATGTTTTGACGGGTTTCATCTAGTCAAATATTAAATGCATAACAGAATGTTGTTATATGAGTGGAATAAAAGCTGTATTTTCATCATTTGTGAGACTAGGTCATTTCATGATTGTAGGAAGCCATGTTTTGATTGTTTACGACGAATTGTATGAGAGCCTTGAGAATAATGAATGTTATAGTTACTGAGGAGTGTGCACACAGTCGACGTTGTGTGTCACTTTGTTATTATGAATTATTCATGTAAAAGGAAGGAAGGAAGCTTGTGGTTTTGTGTGACCGTTAATCTCACGATCATGATCCACGGTACCTCCCTTTTACGTGGAATGCGAACCACAGGACATGGCATTTCGAATCGAAAATTTCACATGTATTGACCGGGAATCGAACGCGGTCTACCTTGGTGAGAGACTAACAGCTTGACCGCTGCGCCAAAAGTGTGACAGTAGCATATCTCCAATTCAATCTATACATTCATCATAGCACCAGTATCAAAACGGAGCGTAAATTAACATCTTAAGAATGTCCAAGCTGTGTAGTATACGAGTAGGATAATGTCAGATGTTACACATCATATGCGACTACTGTAAGGCTCGTATCTTTTTTTTTTATGTTTGTCATTATTTTGGTCTTTTACAATACGATTTTGAGACTCATTTATAATGCTTGCCTCTGTAGTTGCAGGGCCCGTTCCTTAGCGTCTTCCCATGTCTCAGTTAGTAAGGCCATGTCATCATCAATAGCTAAACAATAATTGATCTTGATGCCTTTGCTTTTTGTTCCTAGTCTGATTCTACAATTTGGACTCACGTTCCACTCTCTGACGACTATTTCCAGGGCACAGTCAGATAACAGTGGAGAGAGTCCATTATTATTATTATTATTTTCAAGAAAATTTACCACTTACGGTCACGCTAAATCTTCCTCGCGCGGAGTTTTCTCTGTGCCTAGTACTCCTTCATGTATTAGCTGGTCTGTTTCCCTCCTTCTTTTGTCCAGGCTCTTCCGGTCTTCTCACTTCTTTCTCTGGCTGGAACCTCTTCCTTATATTCCACTATGCTCCTAAATGTACTTTTAACAATTGAACCTCTGAGATGTTGAATT
Source organism: Meconema thalassinum (assembly GCA_946902985.2). Lineage (NCBI taxonomy): Eukaryota > Metazoa > Arthropoda > Insecta > Orthoptera > Tettigoniidae > Meconema > Meconema thalassinum. The sequence continues at coordinate 89,063,279 of OX336388.2, forward strand.
TTTCCATATAACATATATTATTTCAGTAGTATAGATCCCTCCCGCGGCGCTCACAAGCGACCTATCCTGACAAATGACCATTCAAATGAGAGTGAATAGACATTAGCAGTGACGAATTGCACATTAAATTCATAAATATCTATAATTTCTTTAAAGAATGACTTTTAAAAGAATGTACGAAGGGTGCGATTTGCAGATACAGTTCCTGTAGGAAAATACGCTCCATAATTGCTGTCCACTTCAAATCTTGGCCGCTGTGACGCCTGTTTCATGTCATTTTTACATTCTGAGGGGTTTCCTTTATCATTTTGCATGGATTACAGAAACAGTAAATCAAAGGAATGAGTAGGCCTACTCAAATCGTATAATTTCCTAAATATTGAATAACCGGTGAGTGTTATGATGATCCAATTTTCAGTGATTGCCTTTTTAAGTCTAGGAACGTTGAACTTGGAATTCTAACTGAAATGTAAATACTGTAGTGTTCTATAATCATTTGGTTGAAATTGGCGGACACCAAAAATAATTGGGAACAACGCCAGGAACAAGAGAAGAATCATTTGGTTGAAATAAATACATAACATTCTTTCTCGTTAAGTCTCTCATTATAAAACTATTGGGGAAAGTGTGGTTTATGAACATGCGAGATTTCACGCACGGGTTTCTTTGTTTCCTCAATCTCGGCTGCAGTGTTGTTTTAAGGGGCCTAACATCTTAGTTATCGGCCCCTAATGGTTTGGTTGATCGTGAAAATGAAAGATGATCAAATGAAAATTACAACCAAAACTAACTACTCACATACAAACTAGAAGAGGAAAAGGGAAACAAAATGGAGAAGAATCTAAAAATAAAACAGGAGGAAGGGAAATGCCCTCAACCCGCGAGGAATGAGAATTGAAGTACTTGGAAAGGAAGATAGAAAAGGTAAAGAGAAGAGGGACCGCCCCAAAGGCAATGGAAGAAGGAGAACAACCGGACCCAGCTCAGGAAGCCCTCGAGGTCGCCAATTCCTGAACTCACCAGCCGTGAGAGCTCTTGAGGGTGTAGCACTATCCAGGGTACACCACAAGTGGTGGGGCTACCCACACCCTGCCTCCTTGAGGGCCTTGAGCAGAAGGCAGGAGATATGATGAACAGAAAACAAGAGATCTGACCCCTCGAAGAATGAGGGATCAGGAATGATGATACAAGGGCCAATTAAGGCGGGAAAGTGGAATACTCCCTAGGCCTTGGATAGCCTAATCTCGTCGGCGTCGGAAAAGAACAAGAGTTGACCAAGGGAGGTCGAGAGTAAAGATAACAGAGAGGAGCCTGGCAAAAGTAAGTGAAAGCGATGCCGGACTCAGCTGGTATCCCGTGGTCGCCCACCCACGTCCCACAAGTTGTAAGCCCTTGGGGGTAAGTAACCAAATATCTGTTTGGTTAGTCTATTGTCGTTCATTCTGTACAGATTTTCCTGGAACATCAGTTTCCTCTTCTTCATATTATTATTATTAGTATTATGAAGACTGAGGGACTCTGAAATAAGTAGAGCCATGAAAGGCAAAAGGGAAAGTGGAAGGGAAGAGAATCCATACCAAAAGCAATAGAAATAGGATAGAAACCGAACCTGGATCCCTTGGGTTTGCCAATTCCCGAACTCACCAGCCGTGAGCCCTTCAGGATGTAACACTATCCAGGGTGCATCTTAAGTTGTGGGGCTACACACACCCTGCCTAATTTATGGCCTTGACTAGAAGGCATGAGAATGAGGGTATCAGGAAAGATGAGACAAGGGCCAAGGGCCAATAAAGGCGGGAAAGGAAAAGACTCCCTAGGCCTCAGCTACTCTAATACCGTCTGGGTCAGAAGAGAACAAGAGTTGACCAAGGGAGGCCGACAGGAATGATGACAGAGAGCACAAGTAAGAGGAAGCAATACGAGACTCGGCTGGGGTTCCATAGTCGCCAACCCACGTCCTACTACTCGTGAGCCCCACGTGGCTACAGATCCCAGCAACAACCAGTTTAGTGACTTGATAGCAGAAATCAGATGTCTGTGGAAATAACAAACAATAACTGTCGCTCCAATCGTAACGAAACCACATGAGTCATTCCAAAAACAGCTCAAGATAGCCGTACAACAACATATTAAAAAAAACACAAGAATTCTCCTTTCCGAAGTCGTCGTACAGAATTTTATTACAAACATGTCGCTTTTGTTGTTAAGTCTGAACAACATGGTTATTAAAATAAGCTACACAACACAGCTTTAGTTCACAAAGCCGGCAATAAATGAAAAACATGAATTCCACAACAGAGCAGAATTATAGACCATGCTCTACTTGTAGTTAACAAGTTCACATTGTCGGTTTCGCTTCTTCGAATGTAGAGCGTATTGTTGACCACAGCCATCCTGGAAGTGATTTTCCGTGGTTTCCCACTTCTACTCCTGGCAAATTCCAGAATGATACCTAACTTAAAGCAACGGCCGCTTCCTACCCAAATCCTACCTCAAATTAAGAAAAAACAAAAATACATAACACATACACTAATATACATGTTACAGGAAAAGTCGATTCTCCAGTAAGAGTTGACTCTCCCTAGGTAAAGTCGACTCTTACTGATCTTTTCAGTAAAAGTTGATTAAAGGCGGCATGTGTTCAATTTCGATCAACATTTACTAGTCAGAGTTGACTATACCTAGGGAAAGTATACTCTCCCTGTCTTGAGGTAGTAACAGTTGACTATTTGCAAGGAAACGGTACTAGATAATAAAAACGAATAGGGAGGCAAAACCAATGTTTAAGAGAAACTAATAAAAATAAAAATAGACGTTGTAATACTGTACATAGAGAGATAGAAATATTTATCATTTATTACAGCAAGGTAAATATTTGTGACACTTTGAGTTGCAAAGTACACTTTTCTTCTTGCACATGCACTTCATGGATTCGCATTGAGTGTTGCAAGGACATTTGAAAAAACCTTGTCCACTTCCAAGTGATTGTGAAGTTGCAACAGTCCTCCCAGCTATTGTTTTATCCATAGAAACTTAATTTTCTTAGATAATGTTCGTAGGACATTACATTTACTGAATTGAGACCTGAAAAAATGTAATCATTGACATCTGAACAATTTATTACTATGGGCAGAGAGAGATAGAGAGAGCTATCTTTTATTTTAGCTTTGAAAACTTACCTTGGGAAAAACTGCTTTAGAATTCCATTTCTCGTTCGAATTCGATAAAAGCCATCATCGACAACCTCCAGTACCACCCCAAGGATAGATCGAGCATCTCCTCTACCGCGGTCAACATCGGGGATAGGAATTCGAAGATCAACATCGGGGATAGGAATTCGAACTGATGTTCCTTTTTCTACTGGCGGATGAATGTGATCTGATATTTTTTTCATGCGTTTAGCTTGTTCTAGACAGTAGAAAGCTTCATTTCTCTGTATCTTGATGTCCTCAGTAGATTTGTCCAGGCCAGTGAGGAGATAATCACTATCATCTAAGAGCTTTTCACCACTTGATATATTTTGGTTTGTTTCATTTTCATCAGGATTTCCATTCCCGTCCTACATCCAATTTCGTTTACTTGTAGTTGCTGAATTTGATCAATTGCGCATTGAAGATCCTCTTCTGTTTCTAAATTTGCCAGTACCTCAGTTGGTAATTTGAACTAGATAAGCCGTGTCTCGGGGGGCAACCGAACATTGTCTCATACGGGGATCGTTTTGTCCCACTATGCAATGCACTGTTTTTCATAAGTTGAATAAACTTTGAGCCTTCACTCCATTTTGATGTCTTGTGGTCTTGCATCCAGGTGGTTATCATATTCTCTATGTCCTGGTTGGCTCTTTCAACGCTACCTTGACCCTGACTATGTCGTGGTTTGCCGTGCACCATTTTGAAGTTCGGCCATGTATTAACCAGACTGTCAATAATTTTATTAACAAATTCTCTCGCATTGTCTGATTGTAAAATACAGTACAAAGAGCGCCTAACGAAGTAAAAATATCAACGATATTACTACACCCTTCGTCTGCAGTCTTTGATTTCAGTGGTCTTAGCACAACCAACTTTGTTAAATGGTCCCGGTACACCATTATAAATTTGAAGTCTTCATCAGGTTGCGACTGAAAGTCAATCAAGTCCACTGGACATCGTGAATTCATTTCCTTGAATAACAAAGGTTTTACAATCAGTCCTTTCATCTTATGTCTCAATTTTTGATCTCAAGGTTCGCACAAGCTTAAAAATAGTAAAATGTCCTTTGTAATAACATTTTGAAATTTCCCTTTCAATTGCTGAATCATACGATCTCTTCCTCCGTGTCCAGTGGATATGTGCGCTTCATTAAGGACTGCAAACAACTCTTCATCAAAAACATAATACCTTATGCTGTCTTGGTCTGTGACAGGGTGTATTAGTTTTGAAATACCATTTACTTCAATAAAGTCATATCTTCTTAAAAATCTGATATCGTTACTTTCGTATTTAATTGCAGTTTTCAGATTTTTCAATTTTTGAATGCAGCTATCATATTTCAATTTGGTCAATGTCAGTGAATTAACCTTGGAAGTCAAGCGGGTAAAACTTCACAAGAGGGTTTCACAATGGTTTTGCCTAGAACAATATTTTCGTCGAGACCAATGGTGGATTGATAGCGCGGCCCGCTAGCTAATAGATAACACCCCCTGGTTTTTGTCACGCACAGTGGGGGAAGTCACTCATCAATAATCTTTATCCAGGCCAATAGTTTTGCCTTTTATTTCATGTCGTGTGAAACCCTCTCGTAAAGAATTAATGTCGAGCGTTCCTGCTGCAGTTTTTCATGAAACAGTTCTGCCGTGGTGGCTGACATAATTATTACACACTTAAACTAATTATTTAAACGTAAATGAATCTTTTGTCACTATTGCACAACAATAAAGAGCCGAGTAATGACGAATGGCAACTGCTTGTTGTGTGGTGGGGTAATAAAAACAGAGAATTGTTCTGATCTATAACGGTCGGTCAAATAATGGAAGTACGAGTCCAAAAAATCGCAATGTTTTAATAATCATAACAAAGGTTTGGCGCGCGCGGTTATAATTTCAGAGCAGCATCTGTGAATCAACTTTTACTAAACCACAGCAGGCATAGTTAACTCTCCCTAGGAAAAGTGTGTTTTCAAGCAACTGTTACTGATACTTTCAGTAAGAGTTGACTCTACCTAGGGAGAGTCAACTCTTACTAAGAATCGACTTTCCCTGTAACATACACATAACAATGCCACATATGTGTCAGATAAATTCTACATATGAGTTGTCTAGTTACAAAACTCGTTTAATCCACTTGTGAATAAGGTTCATTTTCATCAGAAACGTTTCTCTGGACTTTGCCTCGCGTATCTTTTGTGTTTGTTGTTTTCTACTTTTTGCTTTGTGTTTTTGGTTTTTGGGTTTGTGTTTGCTTTGTGCTTTTGCGTTTGAATGTTACTTTTTGCTTTTCTTTCTTGGTTTTGTGTTTGTTTTCTGCTTTTGCTCTTTTAGAATTTTGCTTTTTGCTTTATGTTTCTTGATCTTGTTTTCTGCTTTTGCTTTTGTTTTTGAATTTTGCTTTTTGCTTCGTCTTTTTTGTTATGGTTTTGTGTTTGTTTTCTGCTTTTGATTTTTTGAATTTTGCTTTTTGCTCTATGTTTCTTGTTTTCTGCTTTTGCTTTTGTTTTTGAATTTTGCTTTTTGCTTATTGTTTCTTTTTTGTTGTTTTCTGCTTTTGCTTTTGTGTTTGAATTTTGCTTCGTGGTTTTTGGTTTTGTGTTGGTTTTCTGGAAAATCAAAATTAAACAAAACAAAATAAAATAAAATAAAACAAAATAATCAAAACCAAATTAAAATAAAACAAAATGAAATAAAACAAAATAAAATAAAATAAAAAGATAAAACAAGGCAATTAAAACAAAATAATTCGAAATAAATTAAACAAAATAAAATAAAATTAAACAAAACAAAATAAAACAAAATAAAATAATTAAATAAATAAGTCTACGATAAGTGGATTAAACATGTTTTGCAACTGGACGACTCATATAAAAACAGTATACATTGGGCTACATGAGCATGATTTCCCAAAGACCATTAAGAATCAACAACGGGAACAACAACAAATAGGCTATACATACATTATGCTCATTAGCGACTTCGGTGGCATAGTTGGCAGCATGCTGAGCTTCTGTGCCCAAAGTCGTAGGTTAAAACCCGGCCAAAGTCGTCGGAATTTTGAAGAGCGTTAAAAATCACTCAGTATGCCGTCCTTCGGAGGGGTTGTAAAGCCAATGGTCCCATGTCAGAGATTTATGACATGTTAAGGAACATTCAACTAATTACACTTGTGTGAAGCTAAATTATAGATTACATTTGACTAACGCTCTTAGGTTCCAAATTTCGTCACCAGGAGGCGACTGCTGTGGCATCTAGTAACCAAGTTCAGAACTATTTGTCGTTGATGCAGGTGTTTGGTACCAAAAGTAGGAACTACTTGAAAATTAAATGTCTGTAGTTCTTACTTGAATTAAAAAATTAAAAGAAAAACAAGATGTTCAATAAAGAACATATAGCCTACTTTCTCCTAAATGCATGGGTATTGTTATAACTCTTTGTCCTTTTCAAGGAGTATAATTGAATGTTGGTTGTAGTAGCTTGTTGAAATACAACGTGCTATAGGGATATTAAACATGAATATGAGGTGCCCTTTGCTAGTGCTACCTCCAGTGGCGGCTCGCTTATAACGTAGTTGGTGGGGCTGCATGCACATACATTAACTTACCTTATTTGTAGATCAGCTCCAGGCGCCGAGTCTTCAACGTGACGAATTTTTCGATGACAAGGTTATTAAAATTCGGTATGCTGTTTATCAGACCCTTCTCAATAGATAGCATTACAAGTGCAGTAAGTCTTTCTTGTCCCATGGCATTCCTGAGGTACGTCTTGATCCTCTTGAGGCACGAGAAGCAGCGTTCTGGTTCAGCGGTAGTCATAGGCAGGGTGATAGCGATACGTAACAGTTTAACGACCTCTGTAAATGACGGACCTAAGTTTTCAGTGAGAAGGAAACTCAAAAGTTTTACAGCACCACCAATGTTTCGAAATTCTTCTCTTTGATACAATATAGTCAGTTCGGTCCTGAGTTTGTCCGGCTCGAGCATTGGAAAGACACGTACGGTAGCTCGTAAGTCTCCTTCCGGAAATGAGTTCTTATGTATCTCAAATTTTTCGTTTTGCAGAAGAGAAGAAAGTACTAAATGGTCAACAAATTGAAACCGCGATGTGACTTGATTGTTGATGACGTCACAAACTTCCCTTGCAGCAGCAATACGCGTTTGACTTCCTCCGATCTTCCGTCTTTTTCTAGGATGTTCACTCTCGTCAGCGTTATTATCCAAATGAAATGAGTCTCGGACTTTCTGGACAGTTTCAACAAAACTCGAAACGCAGCTACGCACTTTTCCTACATCGATCTGACGACTCTGAAATTGTTGGTACAGAATGTCCACATGAGGCATGATGCAATGAAAGAAACGGAGCCAGAAATTGAATTCTGGATCATCCAGTGTCCGAAGAAGAGAACTAGCTTCGTTAACTGTAATATCACTCGAACAATCTGACTCGACTAGCACAGTGAAACATTCTTCTAGGGCTTCTTTTTTCTCAAACACAGTGTTCACCGTTCTAGCTCAAAAATTCCACCTGGTTGCTCCCGCAGACGGTATTCTCCTGGACCCACACGAATCTAAAACTGATGTCCTCTGCGACGATCTAGAAATGAATGCTGGGATAGCAGACAAATTGGCAAAAAATACTCGAGCTTTTGTATTCTGCTTAGCGGCTCTTTCCATAATCAGGTTCAGCTGATGGGCGTAACAGTGGATAAAAAGGGCATTCTTGTATTCGTCCCTGATTCGCTTCTGCACGCCATTTATTGCGCCACTCATCACAGATGCTCCATTGTAGCTCTGGGAAATTAACTTTCCCTTGTTTTCTTTCAATATTATGTGTAGCTGAGAAACAATGCATTCATATATTGAACTTTCATCCTGACCAGCTGGCTCAAAAAATCCCCAGAATCTTTCAACTGCTTTGCCTTCAATAGTGCAATATCGCAATACAATCACTAACTGCAACTTCTCAGTGATATCGGTAGTTTCATCGGCAAGAAGAGAAATGAAATCTACATCTTCAATTTCAGCTAAGATTCTTTCGCGACATACTTCCAGCATGCAACTAAGCAAGTCATTTTGTATGCTTTTCGATGTTCCTTTGAATGCTGTAGAGCTTTCTAAATGACTCTGAAAACAGGAATCTAATTCACTCGTGTATTGCACTAAATTTAGAAACACGCCCTCGTTGTCTGAATCGGCCTTCTCATCATGTCCGCGTAGCGCTAACTCATTAAAGGCACAGAAGTTAATACAGTTTATTAACTTTGAAAGTATTTCCCTGTTTCTAGTTACTTCATTGTTATGACGCTCAACCGATTGTTGATATGCCGAACTTAAGCTTTTCTGTACATCCACTTTCCCTAACACTGCAAAATTTACCATGTTATTTAAATCAGTTCCGGAAGATGCGTGTTTCTGAATTTTTTCACTCAGTTTCCAAAGATCTGTCATTCCCTTTGAGTCCAGCTAAATTCTCCACCGAACAAAATGCATGGAAAACAAAATAAAGCATTCTTTATCTCGCAACCACACAGCCAATCAAATTTCTTATACTCGTCAGGATTGAAGCTCCTAGTGTATTGCTTCTGCCTGCTAGTAGAACACTGTTTGATGTCTAACACAGGTGTTGGTCTCCCCTACTCTTTACATCACATTTCTCGTGAAGCGTCAAACTACTAAATTGAAGCGACTGTAAAAATTGCACAGTGTTACTCATTATTTACTTGATACACAATCGCAAGCTAATCACACAACCGTACACAAACTCCAACAGCACGTACTACGGTTGTTGATAAGGGGGGTAACTTCCACAGCTGGTGTAGAGCACTGGAGTAACGGATTTTTTTTTCTAAAACTGGTCTGAAATAAATCGATTTTGTAAGAACAAGGAACATTGCTAGGTATCATTAAAATAGGGCGAAATATACTGTGAAATAATATGCAAGTATTTGTTAAAATCACGCAAGCATACTACATTAGAATCTTTATCAATAATTCGCACGTTGGCAAGACTGATTGTACAAGTGCTTGAAGAAAATTGCGCCAGTCATGGAGACGGTTGAATGCCTCCCTCCTTGCTTTCACTGGCTAAGGGATGGAAATGGACTTAGTTCTGCTAGAACCTAACAAATGCCGTGAGCGCCTACTTCCTGCTTTTACTCACGATTCTATTGCTACTCATTGCTACAAACCTAGCCATGTTACAGCAAAAGCCGCTGCGATTTAAACATATCCTTGCGATAGTATTATGATTCTATCTATAATTTATTGCATTAGAATATTAGTTGCTAATTTTCTGAATACGAATTAGGAACAGTTAACCGCTGCCAGTACAATATTTGAGCTGTTTGTAAACTGTATACCCGATTGTTTCCAAAGATGTGTTAGCACTTCGTATCGTTGCTGCATGGAGTGCAGCTCCTAAAGAGGCTTTCATGACCTGCCTTGGCAATGGGCGAAGTGGAGTGCGATTTAAGTTCTTATGCTGCTGCAGAGGATGCAGCAGCCGTGGGGGGCAGCGGATTCACAAGCCAGCCTATACTTGCGAAAAATTTTAATGGCCCAGCAGAGATCCGTATAAATATACCGTTACCCCGTTACGTTCAAAGAGTAAATTGATATTGTCAAATACCCTGGGGGGGGGGGGGCTGCAGCGCTGCAGCTCCCCTTCACGGACCGCCACTGGCTACCTCTGTAAAAAATTTCATTCAATTCGATTTCACCGTGTGTGAATTGATATGGGGAATAGATTTCCACACATACATGGCCGCTATTTGCAAACTATTGGGCTGATGACATTGTAGTCAGTCATAAACTGCTTTCCACAAAAAGGCATGTTGTTGCAAAATCTGGTAGAGATCAAATTATTAGGATGATCGTAATTTGATTTAAGCTTTTAACATTCGGGTGGCCGTCATTCCGTTTCCGTCAAGATGGCGGCGATATAAAACATGACACTGAGGTGCCTTTGCTAGTGCTACCTCTGTACCAAATTTCGTTCAATTCGTTTTCACCGTGTTTGAATTGATAGGGGCAATCAATTTGCACACATACTGGCCACCATCTGCAAACTATTAGGCTGATGATCTTGCAGTTTGGTCAGAATATGCTTCCCACATAAAGATATGTTGTTGCAAAATTTGGTAGAGACCAGATTATTAGGTTGGTCGTAATTACATTTTAGCTTTTAACATTTGGGTTTCCGCGATTACGTTTCGGTCAGGATGGCGGTGATATAAAACATGACACTGAGGTGCCCTATGCTAGTGCTACCTCTGTACCAAATATCGTTCCATTCGGTTTCACCGTGTTCGAATTTATAGGGGGAATCGATTTTGACACAAAGATGGCCGCCATCTGCAAACTATTAGGGTAATGACCTATTAGATTGGTCAAAGGATGTTCCCTCCATAAAGGTATGTTGTTGCAAAATTTGGTAGAGATCAGATGATTAGTTTAGTCGTAATTTGATTTAAGCTTTGAACATTTATGTGGCCGCCATTACGTTTCCGTCAATATGGCGGCGATATAAAACATGACACTGAGGTGTCCTTTGCTAGTGCTACCTTTGTACCAAATTTCGTTCAATTCGCGTTCACCGTGTTCGAATTGATAGTGTGGGGACAGACATTCAGAGTACACACACTCACACACACACACACACACACACACACACAGACTCACACACACACATACACACACACTTTTTTCGCCCTGATTTGATATCATAAGTCTACTTTAATTTTTTGCAAAAATCGAAAGTAGGCAAAAAAAAAACAGATAACACACACTAATACAGTCATCACAATTAACACCGGTTATCAGACAGATTCTACACACATCCAAAGAACACGGGGCTACATGACCACATTGTCGCAGCCCCCAAACTGAGGAACCAGCCATTTTGCTCATTGACCCAAATTAAATCCCTTCTGATCAAAAATCCCAAACACTGATCTCCAAAAGAAAAAGAAAAAAACATTTTTGTTAACAAATATTTTTAGCCTACTTTCGATTTTTGCAAAAAATGAAAGTAGACTTATGAGATCTACACCGGGCCAAAAATTGTTTGTCTGTCTGTGTGTGTGTGTGTATGTGTGTATGTGTGTGTGTGTGTGTGTGTGTGTGAGTGTGTGTACTCTGAATGTCTGTCCCCCTCTATCAATTCGAACACGGTGAAACCGAATTGAACGAAATTTGGTAAGGAGGTAGAACTAGCAACGGGCAACACAGTGTCATGTTTTATATCGCCGCCATCTTGACGAAAACGTAATGGCGGCCACCCAAATGCTCAAAGCTCTACCTAATTTTGCAAAAACATATAGTTATATGGCGAGCGTCTTTTGACTATACTACAGGGTCATCAGCTAAATAGTTTGCAGATGGTGGCCATGTATGTTTGCAAATCGATTCCCCCTATAAAATTCAAACACGGTGAAACAGAATTGATCGAAGTTCGGTACAGAGGTAGCACTAGCAAAGGACACCTCAGTGTCATGTTTTATATCGCCGCCCATCTTGGCGAAAACGTAATGGTGCCCACACAAATGTTAAAAGCTTAAATCAAATTATGACCAACCTAATCATCTGATCTCTACCATATTTTGCAACATTATACCTTTATGTATGGAGAATCTTTTGCCCATACTACAAGGTCATCAGCCCAATACTTTGCGGATGGCGGCCCCTATCTTTTCAAACATGGTGAAAGCGAATTGAACAAAATTTGGTACAGAGGTAGCACTAGCAAAGGGCACCTCAGTGTCAGGTTTTATATTTCCGCCATCTTGACGGAAACGTAATGGTGGCCACTCAAATGACCAAAGCTTGAATCAAATTACGACTGACCTAATCATCCGATCTCTACCAAAAATTGCAACAACATATATTAATATGGCAAGCAACTTTTGAATAAACTACAAAGTCATCAGCCCAATAGTTTGGAGATGCGGCCATGTATGTGTGCAAATCGATTCCCCCTATCAATTCAAACACGTTGAAACCGAATTGAATGCAATTTTTTACATAGGTAGCACTAGCAAAGGGCACCTCATATTCATGTTTAATATCCGTATAGCACATTGTATTTCAACAAGCTACAACAACCAACATTCAATTATACACCTTGAAAAGGACAAAGAGTTATAACAGTACCCATGCATTTAGGAGAAAGTAGGCTGTATGTTCTTTACAAATCGTCTTGTTTTTTTTTACAGTACAATGTGTCCGTAATGCTAGTATACAGGGTGTAATTAAATATGTGGGAAAGCTTCTGGGATTCGATAGAGGACCTGACAACAAGCAGTTAGATAATGTCTCCGCCCCCATCCTCTTCACATGACCCCACCATCTAAGTCGGCTCATACGGACAGCTTCATCTAGCGTGTTCATTTCTAATTCAACCTTTCTCTCTCCATTACGAGTACCTTCCAGCCATTGCTCCCATCTATTTTCCCCAGCAATCATTCGTGCTACCCTCATATCAGCCTATCTTCATTTTTGAGATCACCTTTCGACCTTCTGTGTGTGTGTGTGTGTGTGCCTCTTTCATAATAATATCTAAACGGCTTGAGCGATTTCAATGAAACTCAGTAAGGTCATAGTACTACTGACCGAACCCGACCGTGCCCTTAAAATTGTATAACGTCTCATCAATCCAACATGGCGGCAGTGAGAAATATTTCACCGGCATTCTATATCTCCGAAACTATTAATGACATCGCCCTGAAGTTTTGTGCGGTGATAAAGGGCACTACAAGAAGTTCACCTATGTGACTTCAAAAAACCTGTTAACTACCAAACGAATATGGCGGCCAAGCGAAGTTGAAACATTTAAATAGCCTTATCTCGCGATTCACCATCCGAAGCCAGTGAAACTTGATACAGCAAATGTTTATACACATTGTAATGCGCTGTCATCGGATTTAGTTCAATAGCTGTGCGAAATTTTAAAATTAAGTTTTTATTTCTTGTGTCCTAATCATGCGATCGAAGTCAACGTTTGAATAATGAACCAACGCAATAATCGTCATCTAATAGTACATAACTCTATGGCCCACATATATTAAAATATATTAAAATCCAACATGGCGACCATCCGAAATATTTACTGTAGAGGGTTCTCAATATCCATTAATCTAGTATAGCAATCAAACTGAAATTTTGTATGTTGATAGAGACAATTAACATAAGTAGGATCTATGAAAATAGGCTATATAGCTCTTCACGGAACTACTTGTTCATTATTGCCCCAATAAGCGAAATTTAATGTTTTTAACTAATCATGTTGATCGACTGAAAAACATTAAATTTCGGATCAGATGTTCTGAATCTAACCAACTCTCACTTCCATACAGCAAGGTCGGTCTAAATATTGAGTGATGTAGGGAGAGTCTCGTCGATAACTTCTTTATTACAGAATTCTGTAAATCGCAACTGAGAACTCATTGCATTGGCTTTTCCTCACGCCGACTCTATTTCCTTCCCTATACAGTACTTCCATCCTGAGAATATTTTAAAAAGTATTGATCTTTATACAAAATAATCAAATACTAATGCTACTGACGATTTTTAAGATAAGAGATACACTTCATCATCATCATCATCATCATTGGCCCATGACAGAAAGCAAAAGAACATAACTTACACATCAAATATACAATATTGCATATTTTTTCATTCCATTGTCGTCAACCATTTGATCATTCCGATATTTTCCATTACCTTTTTCTTTGATCTCGTAATTTACGACTGGTAAGTTATCAGGCTTCCGAGCCCGAGCTCAGTGATGGGGCTGCCATCTGAGGTGCTGAGCCACCCGGTTTGTTATCAATGTGACCTTCTTCTAAGCGAGTTGCCTTCACCACGGCTCATAGAGTCTCACCTGCCCTTACCCATACCTATTGGTCCCGGTCCTATGCCGTTGTCCATCTGCTGGATCATCCGCCTTTAGGGAAGATTTCTCATACCAAGAACAAAGGGTGCCCTTTCCCTCACCTTGCTCATCTGCCCTCAAAAGTCATTGGTATTGTAAAGAACTCCTTATTCCGGGAATTATTCACACGCCAGAGCCTCGTCAGTTGACAGCAGGGTGCACCGTGTAAGAAAAAGATGGCATTTGCATGAGAATTCTCTCACCAGTCATTAAAATATACCTACTGAAAAGAACCATCAAAACGGATCATATAGACAAAAAAAGGCAGAATATAAAAGGTATTGATGCACTTGGAATTTAAAATGATGTCAAAGATGTTTTAAAAAGTGGTCCTCCCCTATCATCATGAGGATTCAAACGTATTCATATTCAGTATCAAATCTCGCTAAATACATGTACGATATTCACGCATCAGTACCTGATATTTGAGGACAGAAACTAAGAGATGAATCCTCCATTATTTGCACATTACAGTAACTCAGGCGTTGCAGAGAACTTTTCATGCCATAGGTACTGAACCCTTGCAAAGAAGCATACGAGACCCAGTTTTTGTTTTATGAACCCTTGCAAAGAAGCTTATGAGACTCAGTTTCGGGGGGTGTAACAGTCCATATCGTAAGTTGTTGTTAAAGCGCTTCATTAACATGCAGGGTAACATATAACAAAATAACATGCAGGAAAAAATGAAGCCAGGGTCATAACAAATGAATTTAATAACAGATCAGCTATTTACAAAAATGAATTAACAAACAAAACTCCCACAATGACTCCCACTGAATAAATTAAATATGCCAAAACTAGGCCAAATCTCAGGAGAGATTATTACTCGGACCAAGTGTCCCAAGAAGAAAAACTACAATAATGACAATGTATGCGCGAGTGCTGTTCTACATGCTTCACGATGAGTACAATTGAATGCATGATTCGTCATCATCCGGAATAAACTTTCAGAAGACGAATCCGCATTACTTAGAGCTAGACAGACGCGGGGAACAACTATTCAACACTTAAAACTAAACCGATACTTCCTATACTTAAAATAAACAACAAAATAATTTCCGCATGAAATTGGAATCAAGACTGCCGTAGCAAAACATTACTGCCTAAAAATTAGGACTTCTCACACAAATCAACACAAGTAAGTTAACACGTGACCAATAAAAGAAATACACATATGACCGCCGTCATTTTTACAAGTATACTACCACTACACCACACGGGCGTCACATACTAAATTACATGAACTGAGTCATAAACAAATCACTAGGCTCAAAGCCAACATTTACATTATTAACACAATATTCCATCCATACGACATGCAATAATCCGTCACAGACATGGCGAACTCACCAATTAATTATGGTTCAAAATAACCATCACAAAGAAACAGGTTCGCTAAATGAAAGCTTAAAGGGGCCAGTCGGAAAATAGGACTGCCTAACAAAATAAGTCACCAGGCTAGACGGGCGATTCGTGGAAATCTGCATATCTGTCAACCCACGTGTCAAAATAACCTCGGCCTCCCAAGGCACGGGATCCAGTCTCGAAGAAGCGTGCCCCAAAGCACAATAATACGTGTGTGTGTGTGTCAGAACAAAAATATATCTCAGCATTTCCCCTAGGAAATCCAAGAATCAGCATATGGACAAGGAACAGCGGTCTCCTCAGAGCACCCTGCCTTTCCATCAAAATACAACAACAACAAAAATAGGAGGGCGGTAGGACCACTACCCTCTTCACGTAAAATCAAAACACACACCTGACACGATAACACACACAAGAATCACACGTATGGGTTTGACAGACCCTGAAATAAAATGACATAAATATTTTCCACCTGCTGGCGCCTCCGTTCGATGCCAGTGACTAATAAACCTGAAAAGGACTAAAAAAATCTAAAAAATTAGAACTAAGGTGTTCTACAATTACATCTTACTTTGTTGCGCTTGGCAACCCTAATATGAATAATAACCTGTTCAGCAAACATCTTACAGTAATTACCTCCCTTTCCTATCAAAAAAATATGAACTTTAATAAAGCACCACTTATCGAATGTAACGGGTTTCGCATTCGCATGGATAAAATCACGTACACACGCCGTGTACATTAAATATGACTCCAATGAAAAATAAATACACAATAAACAACTTTGGCCACGCGCCAACGTACATTTAAAACATTAGTGTCGGTACAAGAAAAACACTCTAAAACAAGAAAAGACTAACATGAACTATTTACAAAGTTCCCCCGCCAATCTAACTACATATTGAATAATCAATTTTTGTACATCACCGTATCAGCTTGTAGAACATATGACTTGCATCTCGGCTCATTTCCCTCCGGGAAAATTAGCCTTCCATCGTTGTCTTCGTAGAAGCGTTGGACATCACTCCAGCTCCTGACCACACGTCGGACATCTTGGTGTAGTCTCTTTGGAAGAAAAGTTCAATGTTATTATAATTTGACCTGGCTATAATCACTTGTGAGTTACTAATTTCGCCCACGATAGTCCTATGCGATTAATCAACTAAGACTTTCCCTAGCTCTCGCTCATACACGCACAATACAACACTTAAAAAAAATACAGTAAAAATTTACATGAAATGTACACTTCAAACCCATCGTCACTGCCTTGACAATACAAGTTTTAAATCTGCCTGTCGTAGTCGTTATCTCGCTCGGTAATCTCTACTGCTCTTGGACCTTCGCTCGCCGAGCGCTAATTGGAATGTTACTCAAGTCTTGCCCCTAAGAGCTGAAAATAGTTGTCTTCAAGATAATATTAGAGTACTTAAAATCACCACGCAAACTGGCGTGAAGTTAGCTCACCAGAGCTCAAAACGAATTACTTCGAATAATATTAGAGCGTTAAAAATCACTACGCAAACTGGCGTGAAGTTAGCTCACCAGAGCTCAAAACGAAAGACTTCAAATAATATCAGAGTGTTAAAAATCACTACGCAAACTGGCGTGAAGTTAGCTCACCAGAGCTCAAAACGAAAGACATCGAAACAGCGTCTCGTCGATCAATTTATTGGAAACTGACAGAGTGAGGTGGAGTGGGGTGAATTAAGAAAAAATATCTAGAGTTTTCATCTCACACACATGGGACTAGTGTCAATCTTCATCATTTAATTCAAACGTCTCAGCGCACTCATGCGGAGATAATTCGGATCGGCGGTTCTTTAGATAATCAATTCCGCGCGCTTTATACCAGTGACGCCACCCATCGCGTGGTTTAGGCTTGGTCTCTCCTGATTGGGTGATTCAATCGTAGGTCGGTTGCAAGAAACTCGTGACCATCCCTTTATGACTCCAATTCTGGTGCATGTTGTTACACAATTTGGCCTTGAACTCAGCTTACCCGGCCGTTTTCAAGAATAGCTACCAAGCTCGGCTTCTGTGGCAATCATTGCAACACGCTAACTTGCCTTCCTCTCTGTCACCATCCATAAGTACTGCCTGGGCCACAGTAATAATAATAATAAATCATGAATACTTATTTATCGCAGATTAATAAGGGTTCATTTATCCTCAGCAAGGTTTTGAAATTCAAAGCAAGTGATTGATTTGGATTTCAAAAACAATATCCACAATAGTAACAACAACATCTCTTTAATACCTCGCTCAGCTGCTCGAGTGTACACTCCACTGACCCAATTAGTGTGCGCTCTCTTTGCCGGAATGTCACTCATACGTCTCGGTAGACCTCCCCTTCTCCTCACGTGATTACCACTCCTGTCGTCTCAGCTGTCTTGTTGTTTACAAACAAAGCACGCTCTCTCCCCAGGTGCTCCACGGCCACGTACATTTGAGTGTTGGCTCTCAAAATAAAATCTGCAATAATGATTCTGCACACATAATCCTGCTTATTCATCAAATGGTTCTCTTCTGTAATATAGTTATAAGTTGGCGCTATTGATGACAGATTTAGCACCAGTGCTCACTTCTTCAAGCCTGTAAGCATTGTTACCCAGATTCTTAATGACTCGGAACGGGCCAATAAATTTTGGACAGAATTTTGCAAACACTTTGTTTTTGGGATCAGATATCGGTGGTCTGCGGACAAGCACTAGCTCTTGTTCCTGTAATTCCCGGTGAAACTTCTTTCCTCTGTACCTTCTCAGTCTTCAGTCCGCTTGGTTCCTCATGTGCTCTCTCGTTCGCTGAATTCGCAACTCATGCGCTAATAGTGGATCCCTTGGACATGGAATAATCTTGTCCCAAGACCTCTCTGGCAACCTGTTGTGGTGTACAATTAGTGGAACTTGACCGGTTGACTCGTGCTTAGTGGTGTTCATGCACATCTCAATATCTCCTACTTTGTCAACTTGCCTATGATCGTTAGGAATCATTACTCCGTAGTACTTGGCAACACAGCGAATCGTTCTCTCGCTCGGATTCCCACAAGGATGACGAATGCTCGAAAATATATGTTTTATCCCCAGGCTCTCTAGACCTTGCCTAAAAACATTGCTCGTGAAATAAGTACCATGGTCTGATAAAATGGATTCCGGCTTCCCAAGCATCGGAATAACTTTGTTCTGAATTCTACTGAGGACTTGTTTCGATGTCGTCTTCTGGATTGGACATAACACTACCATCTTTGAAAATACATCGACACACACCAGAAGGTGTCGGCATCCACGTTTCCCTTTAACCAGAGGGCCAAAACAGTCGATAGCGAGCATCTCGCATGGTTTTTGAGGTAATAGTGGTCTTGGAGGTTGTTTCATAATGAAGTTGTTTGGTTTTGTGCGCTGGCACGCGTCACAAGTTCTTATTACTTCCACAATGGTGAATCGCATCTTAGGCCAAGTAAAAGTCTCCCCTATTGTAGCTTCTGTCTTGTCCGTGCCGATATGTGCTAGGCTCTCGTGGACATGCCACGTCAATCCTCTCTGTAGTGATGCTGGAACTAGGATTCGCAGTTTGGTATGATGCTCATCCACGTACTTATGCAAAAGGTTATTTAAGTAGTGAAATCTCGCTTCTTTAGCACGGGCTTCTCGGTATTCAGGTGAATTGGGTTGTAATTCCTTCCTGTAGAACTTGATCATCATCATCATCCATGGGTTTGCTTCTTGTTCCTTCCGAATTTCCTTTAGTTTCTCCAAAAACTCACGAGCCTTAGGTGTAAGTGTTATATGGTGAACTTCCGCTGTTACCACGTTCTCATCTTCAGGATTCCTGCTCAAAGCATCTGGTATGATGTTCATCCTTCCAGGGCAATGCTCTATTGTAATGTCAAACTGCTGTATGTAGATGGCCCAACGCGTAACTCTCTCACTTGCCATCGTCGTCTTGAATAGAAATGTAAGTGCATGGTGGTCGGTTCTGATAATAATGGCATAACCGAAAATCATCTTGCGCCATTGTTGGAGAGAATATAAAATCGCCAGCAACTCAAGCTCCGTCACAGTGTAGTTCCTCTCGTGCTTCCTCAATTTACGACTCGTAAATGCCAAATATGATCTCTTCTTGGGTTCTTCAGCGTCCTCTTGGTACAGCATAGCACCGATTCCAATCAATGAAGCATCTGCTTGAATAATAAATTTTTTCTCAAAGTCCGGATACCCTAGCTTCACACAGTTTTCCAGTAAGTCTTTCGTAGCTCTAAAGGACCTGTCGCACTCCTCATTCCACGACCATCGATTTGACTTCTTTAACATCTCTTGCATAGGTGCTACTGTTTCCGTGTATCCAGGACAATTCTCTTTGAAGAAACCTGTCACTCCCAAAAACGCTCTTACATGTTTGACTTTAGTTGGTGTGGGAAATTTCTTGATTGCATCAATTTTCGCTGGATTAGGTCTCACGCCCTCAACATCAATTATATGACCCAAATACAGAATCTCGCTCTGGCAAAAGTGTGATTTCTTTAGATTAATTTTGAAGTTCATGGTTCTCAAGTTATCCAGAAGTTTATTTAGGTTTACCAAGTGTTCCTCCATTGTTTCAGAAGCGATTAATATGTCGTCAACATATCTCGTAGTGAAGCTCTTGACCTACTCAGTCAGATTCCTATCTAGTGCTCTTATCAGTGCACATCCAGCCGTTTTTACACCAAAGGGCATACGAGACCAGATATAACTTTGGTTATCGAATAAAAATCCCGTCAATAGTTGGGATTTTTCTTCAAGTTCAAGATGGTGGAAACTATTTGTCAAGTCTACGCTCGAATAAATCTTCTTCCCACGGAAGCCCTTCAAAACATCCTTGATCCTAGGTGCTTGGTCATGCTCAACTAGCAGTTTACTGTTCAAAACTCGCGCGTCTAGGCATAACCTAATTGATCCATTTGGCTTGGCCACAGCCAATATTGCGCTTAGGTACGGGGTTGCTGCTTTCCTTATCATGCCGGAATCTAATAAATTACTAATGATGTCATTCACCTGAGCAAAATGTTTCTCTGGGATCGGGTACAATTTACTTTTAAATGGGGTCCAGTCAGTAACTTGCATGGCATATTGGAAATTCAAAACTTTTCCAGGGATGGTGTCGAAAGCTCCTATATGAAATCTCAAAATTTCTTCCAGTTTTCTTCTATCAGGTTCCCCTACTATTGCCTCCTTAAGCCGCTCCTGAAGTAGAATTTCAAATTTGGATCCGCTAATTTCTTCTTCCGCCAAATGTACCCAAAGTTCCTGCGAAATATCTCGGCTGTCAATTTCAACCACTACTGTCTGGCTTACTCGTTCCTCCGTCAAGTTCTTATCTCTAATCGCCTCATTAGTGCATTCTTCAATGACCCAAGTATTCGCCTCTCTCTCTAGTGGACTCTCCTCCATGTTTAAACCCACGTGATTCAACCCCTCAACTTGCTTGAAACTTACAGTGTTGTTATGTAAGTCAATTACAGCATGAAAATCACAGATAAAGTTGGCTCCCAAAATGATGTTATGATATTCATCTTCGGTATGACAATGAATGTTTGCGAAAATGTGTGGTTCAATATTTCCAGATCTAAATATCCTTGCTGCTTACAACTTATGGTCTTGTCAGGAATGACCCCTCTGACTTTCATTAACGGGGCACGCATAATTGGAACAGTTTGTTTACTTCTGATTTCTTTTAACAATACCTCTGTGACTAGGCTCACCTGGCTACCTGTGTCAATTAAGCATCTCACCCTCATACCTCCAATATGTGCGTAAATAATCGGCAATTGTCTGATGACATTTTCTCGGTCCGTCACCACTTCCTCCAGGCAATCGTCTGGGAATGCTACCCACTCTTCTATATTAGCAACAATCAGCTCTTCCCGCTCCCTGGCGTCCTCCATTTTCAGGCCATCAGGTTTTGGTTCATTTGAGGTTTTTTTTTTATCCCGGGACCCATTCGTTGAGTTCCGCCGGTTGTCATCGCGCCTCACTTGCTGCCGTAATAAACTTTCCGCCCCCTCTCCTTGGTGATTATCCGGGCTCTGTCTATTCGCCATTGCACGCCCCCACTTCTCTTTCTCCGTCTCCTCGGCGTTTAACTGATCTAAATACTTCTGCGATTCGACGTACCGCTCATCCCAATTGTTGCGGTAGTCTCCCCGATTTTCTTGGCGATAGTTCCTCGTGTTATTCCACCTGCCATCTCCATTCCTTAGGTAAGGTCTACCCTGCCTTTGGTTTCCCCTCCAATTGGTGTACTCCCGCTGGTATGTCCATTGATTTTGCTGGTTCTGATTGTTTTGGTTATAGATATCTCGGCGATTCTGAACATTTCGATTATTCTGGTTGAATTGATTTCGGCCATCATAGTCTTGCCGTCTCGGTGTAAACTGCGTTCCCGTAGATTGGGTTTTTATTTGGTTTCCTTGGTTGTGACTAGTTTGGTGTCCCTGAACCACGTCTGCCGTGTTGACACATTGTGCCCGTTTAGACCGGAGTCCGCACGACCACATATGCATTTTACCAATAATCAGTCAGCACGAGAGTCAAAATATCCCGGAGCGCCAGATGGGTTAAAGCAAATCGCAAAAACGACATCAAATAAAAAAAATGCTTTACTGATTTTTGGCTCAATGCAACAATAAGGATAGAAGGAGATTCAATTGGGCGTAACACATCAAGTAAAATTATCTCATTTTATTTTGAATTTAAAATTGACTGCAAAAAATGCTCAAAGCAGCATCACTCACGTGTGGCGACCCACACTCCTATTTACACAATATACAGAACTTTTCCAAACACATTTGACAATTATTTTTTTGGAAACACAAGTCTGATTGTTAGTCCTGTAGACTGTGTTCCAAAATTATTTATAATTAATGATTAAATCCAGTTCAAATTTAATTGTCTCTACTGGAAATGTCGTAGTTCACTGTTTGAATTTTTACATAATATTAACACTCGTAGAATAAATGTTCATAGAATTTTTAACTTTCACTTATTTTTCCAGTTTCAAAAATACATTGTCGAAAAATATTATTATCATTGAATCAACACAAATTATTTACACATATTAATAACATCTGAAAAGTATTTGACCTTGAGCATAGCATCGAAGAACTTGTGCGAAGCACAACAAAAATTAATTGTTCTTCCGACATTAAACATTTCGAGAAGTGACTCGATTATGAACTTCAAGTTCCTAACAAAATATATGATTTCTGAATCATCAACTTGATTAATAAATTGTTGAACCATTCAACTATTTGACTTTCCAATTAGAATCATTATTATAAAAAATATTTATATTTATGGCCAGTTTTAGCAACTTTCACAACTTGCAATTCTTCGACAGAATGCGGAAATAAGAATTGTAATTTCATAATGAATTCATTTAGTTCATGGCACTAGGATTGAAAATATCCTTCAAATTATTCGTGGTTAAAGAATTATTTTTAATTGGCAGTGGCCCATTCTATTATTTGTGTAAGAACACAATATTACAACAACAACGGCAAAGGTCTTCCTCTGAAGAAGAATAAACTACTATCATGACAAATCCGGGTTCTAGCAAAATCAAAGTCTAAATGGAATTCGTAAACAAGGTTGAAATAAGAACTGATGGTTTCTAAGAAATAACCTTCGGGTCATTCATACGACGAAATGTGTAGTTCCAATACTCCTATAAACCAGAGCCATCGAACCTGCTATTTGATTGATGCTCGAAAAAACCTCCTCATTCCTGCGACTTAAACATGCGCACCTGGGAATGGCATTTCAACTACTCCACACATATATATTTTCTTCCCAAAATTTATACAATAAATCAAGCCTCTGCATGTTATCAACACTGGAAGATTAATAAACTTACAAGTTTATTTTATTTTACCATTCAGTTCAACCCGTGAATTTACCATACTTATGAAAATCTTTATTTCACTTTCGAGTGTATTTACGTCATGATTTTATATAAATACAAAAATATCCTATTTGATACAAATATCATATGCTTCCCGTTTCATGCTTCTCCGTGTTATCTGAAAAATATACTTTGCTCATTGCAAATATTAACTGTTCAACCAGAACTGAAATGTTGGTTGAATGCGGGCTTGCGCTAACCACTCTCCTTCGGAAAATCTCCTGTTCCAAACTAGAAATGATTAAACTACTTCATAGGCTCTCTTTCAATACATATGATTATTAGAAAATATAATATCCAAGAATTATTTAGAAAAATTATGAAAATTATTATTATTATTATTATTAGTGGATTATTATTATTATTATTAGCTATAATATTTTAAATATGTTTAATTATCATCTCATTATGTGAGAATCCACATGTTCGAACCTTCGAATATGGAAAAAATATCCATTCCTCAACAAAAATAATTATCAACTTTTACAGTTACATCGGCTGATTACCGTGATTTCTCAAAAATATGAAATATTCAAATAAATGCTCGAAATGCTCGGTCATCGATCCTAAACTGTTCTGAGTGCTGAAAATACTCAGAATAACTCCAACAAGTCTTGCGTAAATCATTGCAAGATTTAAATACGAAGAAAAATAAATGTGCTGGTCATCTGCCGAAAAATAGTTTGTTCCAATTAGCTAGGCATAATATAATTCAAATGTGGCTTACATTTCTTGATGGTCTTGAAGCGTAGTGAACCTGGTCTGTACCATATTTATCCATAGACATGCCCTATCGGACAAGCACGTATAATCCTTGTATCGGCCGCCATTATATACCCACAATCCGTCTATTAAGACATAGTGGTAGTATCTCTTGACGTTTGAATTAACTGTTGTTCCATTTTAATATGGGCTTCTATCAAAGCCATAATAGTTTGTTTAAATAGGGTCAGATCTAAGTGATCTATTCTTAGATATGTCAGTTGAAACATAACTCACGGTAATCTTTTCAGTACAAGAAAACACTGACTGTCTAACCAATCAACGGCTGTCCTGAAGATCGTTCCCTGGGCATGGTTTATCACCATCTACCATGCGCTAAGCAACCTGTAGTTTCCCTGCGTAGACTAATGAACACCACCGTGATAGACTGGTCTTCAATGTACTGATAGATCGAAGTGGTTATTAAGTTACAAATATGAAAACTGACTGAAATGGATTTAAATATCCAAGTATTAGGTTATTACTGGACTGTGACAAAGTACTAATTCTAGACAAAGTCTAGCATATGTCCATGTAGAAATATAAATATTTCCACCAATGTCTGTAGAAAATTTCAATCACCTAGTGATTCTCCTTCGCCGGAAACTTACTAAGTTCCACCTCGTAGCGCAGCACTTTTGTGACTATCACAACTTTGAAAATAACTTCTGCGTAGATCCGGCAACCATGTGCCTTGGCTCAGCGTAGTTGCACCTTGCTAAGCAAGTGCTTGTGTCGAAGTGAGCTATCGATGCCTCGGCCGGCCGGCTTTTATTCAAAACTGCCAGGGTCACGCGTCATCAGCTGATATCTGGAATTCCTCATATCTCTGGTATCCCTGGTCCGATTTACTTGATACTAATTGCATTCTCTTTTATTTGGCCGTGCCAGTAATCTGATCCAAGTCTCAAGTCTCTACTCCATGGCTAACTATTTAATCAATAAATAGCCTCAACCTCTGCTATTACTCGCTACGTCACTTGACATGCAAGTATCGGTATATTCTTTCCTATTGCTTCGAGAAGCAATGGAGCGCGATATTCAAATATCTCAACTTTCAAAAGTGGCTGTAGCCTTTCCCTTGATATCTAGGTGTCTGAATCTTGGAATACCCATTCCTAGAGTGGGGCACATCCACCCCACACCTAGCAAAAAATAAAAATTGAAAAATTTTTATTTTCCTATCTACACATTAAATCATCTGGTTCCTGAATAATAAATCTTCAAATTCGATGCATTATAAGTTCCCACGATGTTACCAGTTCGTGTATTGGCGACTTCATAGCTTCCATTGTTGTTTACTTCCACAATATTCAAAATCTTTAATTTCACCAGGTTTAATATCAAAAACATCGTGATACTCTTCCAAAATTTTCCCTAGCTCTGGGGACTCCTCCTCAGTGTAGACTTCTCTTCCTTCAGCTTCATGAAAAATCAGAGACCATTGAGCATCTCCCTCGATGTCTTCCTCTTCTTTTCCCTCGAAGTTAATCTCTTCGGTATTCTTGAATCTGATCGTCTCTGTCTTCATGTCTATCACTGCTTGATATTTCTGAATGAAATCTGCTCCCAATATCATGTCAAAAGCCATGTCCTTCGTTACTACAAACACATGTCGGAAATCATGTCCTCCAATCGTAATACATAAGTATAATTGTGTTTTACACAGAGATATCTTGTTGGGTATTATTCCTTGTATCTTAATTCCTGATACTGGAATCTCCTCTAAATTCTCTTTGAGTTTCCACAGAATATAAAGCTTCTCACTTACAAGACAAAGCATAGCCCCAGTATCAATCAAAGTATCGACAGGCATACCGAATTGTAATATGATCTGGAAACACTCCGAAACCGCTGCGAATAGATTAATCATAATATTCTTCATTACCTTTGCTTATCCAACGACGCGTTAATGGCCACCGAGGCCTGGCCTACGGAACACTTCCGACCAATTCAGGTCCCCATAGTTGAATGCCTCTGACTCTCCTTTTGTTTTTCTACCCACCTCTGTTACTGCTTGCACATGCGCAGTGAACAGAAGCTTTAGCAGAAACAAATGAAAAGCCATGCGCGAATTACGCGTTGCCAACCGTTGCAAAAACACACAAGCACCTTACCTAAAGAGCTTCCACTCCAGATACAGAAATTTAAGTTGGCATTTTCATGACATTATGAGATGTTACATGCCCATTGGTTCTTCGACTACAATACACAATTAGAAGTACAAGACACATAAAACATGCAACAGAACTGGTACAGCACCATCATAGTAAATATACAATATTTTTCAATTACATGCAACGTTCCAGGTATTGACATGCCCTATTTCCTTTCCAAATAATTTCTTCTTCTTTATAATTAATGTGGCATGCAGAGGCATGCATTTTAAATTCATTAAAGGGGTAGCTAATAATTCTTTATTTCTTCTTTTCCTAATGCGGGGTTTGAAATTTTAAATCTTGAGGTAAGCAACGAAGTTTTTATACGAAATACGACGCCGGCCGACAGGACACGAGGGCTCCCGACGGGCCACGGAGAGGGCCGACAGCAGGGTTTGAATATTGTGTCAATTTCAATTGGCACAGTTCTTGACTTTATTTATTAAAGCGCATGGTATTGATCTATTTTAGAGGCATTCCCAGATTGTATTTCTCCGTACACTGTCGTAAGCCTTCTCAATATCTAGAAAAATAAAGATGATGTCTTTTCCCTTTTCCCAGTGCTTTTCGATAATCATCCTGACAGAAAATATCAGATCTGTTGTTGCCCTTTTCCGTCTGAAACCGTACTGCTCTTCTTCAAGCTGTGGTTCAATGATAATTCTTAATCTGTGTTCTATAATCCGTTCCATTATCTTCAGGCCATGATATAGAAGAGTAATTCCTCTGTAGTTGCTAGGTTTCTGTCTCCTTTCTTAAATAGAGGGACGTTAACACCTTTAGTCCAGTCTGTTGGTATTTTTTCTTGTTTCCATAGTTTTTAGGACTCTAAACAACCACTACCACTGAAATCCTTGTACTCCAGCTGCCTTGATCATGTCAGCACTTATATCATCAATGCCTGTTGCCCGAGCTTTTTTCGTAATTTAGTCTTATATCAATTAAATATTTAATATTACTTCCGAAAATGTGGCCAAGTTCATACGATATTAAACATGCACTGCTTTCATTGTGAGACTTCCTTAACCACACTTACCCACCACCCCTCACAAACAAACCAGCAAACAAACAAACAAACAAACAAACAAACAAACAAAAAAGAAAAAACACTCGTGCTCACTACTACCCATGGCTATTTCATTGAAATAGAAATTGCAAACTTAAGTTTTATTTAAGGGAGAGAGAATGCATCAATTAGGGAGTCGATGGATCATGGTGTACTCACGTCCTAGTTCACGAACCACGGGCAACGGCTGAGTGGCCTAGTAAGTGGTCCTGACGGTCAGAATACCAGTTACTATGGAATAGGAGTGGACATATTGGATATATTCCGAGTAGTGGCCCTCCTTATGCGACTAGGACTACCCAACTCGTTTGTTCTCCGAGGTCAAACTCTGGGGCACTGTGAAAGTAAGGCAAGCAACCTGCTTTTTGTACTTTCTAAACCTGCAAAAAATGTCGTGAGCAATCGAGTCCCACTTTCATCTGATCATGGATTTCTTGGAAACAAACTGGTATTTTATGGGGTGCTATTAATATCGACGGGGATTGAGTCAGCAAGTAAGATGAGATTGGATATTTTAGGGATCGTGCAATTTTGCATACGTCCCCCTTAAATTGCATTTTGTGACAATTTTGAATCTAAATTACATTTTGTAAGTATTTTCTATCTAAATTGCATTTTGTAAATATTGTCAATTCAAATAAAAGTACAGTAGTATGTAGTTAGTTTTAGTTGTAAGTAGGTAGTTAGTTTGTCTATTAGATATATGTCATTGTTCTATTAGACTGTGGTGTGTGAGTGTGTCTGGTAGCAGTTGCATTGTTTATTAGTTATAGTTCATTGTTTCAGTAGACTGTGATGTGTGAGGGGTGCATGTGAGTGTGCCTGGTGACAGACTGTTTTAGTGGTAGTATTTGTTGTTGGTGGAACTTAAGTTTTTTGTTAGTAGAGTTTTGGTATTTAATTGTTAGTACGGTAGAAGGTTAGTATTTTTGTTAGTAGAATTGCTCTTTACTTATTCTGAAAGGGAGTAGCAGCCTTTCAGAATAAATCAATTCTTTACTAGTCTTATAGACGGTTAAGATATTGATAATATAAGCCAATAATGGCTACACTGCGTCCTGCTGCACGGCTGAAAGCAACGGGAAACTACAGCCGTATGCTATTCCCGAGGATATGCACCTCTGTATGCATAATTACATGTGATGATGGCCTCCTCCCTTGTAAAATTTCAATCCGGAGGTAAACTAGTCCCCCGTTCGGATCTCCGGGTGGGGACTACTCGAGAGGGGGTTAACATCACAGAAGTGACAAAGAGGAAATCTGACATTCTACGGATCGGAGCGTGGAATGTTAGAAGTCTGCTAGGAAGTGGAAGGTTAGAAAACTTAGAAAGGGAAATGGATAGGTTGAGGTTGGATTTGGTTGGGATTAGTGAAATGCGCTGGCAGGAAGAACAGGACTTTTGGTCAGGAGACTATAGGGTCATTAGCACTAAATCAAACAATGGCCAAGCAGGGGTTGGCCTCATATTGAGTAGGAAACTTGGACAGCGGGTGGAATATTATGAGCAATATAGTGAACGGATTATTGTATCAAAAATCAATACAAAACCTACCTGCACTACAGTGGTACAAGTCTATATGCCTACCAGTCAAGCTGATGATGAGGATGTTGAAAAGGTCTACGAAGAAATTGACGAAATTCTGAGGTATATCAAGGGTGATGAAAATGTTATAGTAATGGGAGATTGGAATGCTGTGGTAGGAAAAGGGAGAGAAGGGAAGATAGTAGGAGATTTCGGATTAGGTGAAAGGAATGATCGAGGAAGCAGGCTGGTAGAATTCTGCACCGAGCATGAACTGGTCATAGCTAACACCTTATTCAATAACCACAATAGAAGAATATACACATGGATGAGACCAGGAGATACAGGGCGTTACCAAATCGACTTCATTATGGTCAAGCAGAGGTTTCGAAACCAGATTTTGGATTGTAAAACATATCCTGGTGCTGACATAAACTCTGATCACAATCTGGTTGTAATGAAATGCAGATTAAAGTTGAAGAAACTGAAGAAAAGTCAAAAGCCAAAAAGGTGGGCAATAGACAGACTGAAAGAGAAGGATGTAAACGAAAGATTCAAGAAGAGTATAAAGGAAGGACTAATGAAAAACCCTAAACAAACTTCAATTGCAGACGAATGGGCACTTTTGAAGAATGAAATAACAAAATCCGCAGAAGAAAACATTGGTAGGAAAGAAAGAATAGGTAGAAAACCGTGGATCACTCAGGATATACTAGAATTGATGGATGAAAGGCGGAAACACAAGAATGTAAGAGATGAAAAGGGGAAAGCAGAATACAGACGTCTGAGAAATGAGGTTAACAAGAAGTGCAAGGAAGCGAAAGAAGAATGGTTGAAAGAGAAATGTGCAGGTATAAAAAATTGTCTGAAATTAGGAAAAGTAGACACAGCTTATCGAAGGATTAAGAATACTTTTGGGGAAAAGAAGACTAAGTGCTGTAATATTAAGGACACAAATGGAAAGCCTCTAACAGTTAGGGAAGAAAAGGTTGAGAGATGGAAAGCTTACATAGAGAGTTTGTATAAGGGAAAGGAGATTGAGAATCATGTAATGGAAAGGGAGGAGGAAATTGATGAGGATGCGAAAGGAGATTTAATATTGAGATCAGAATTTGATAGAGCTTTGGAAGACTTAAGCAGGAACAAAGCACCAGGCATAGATGATATACCGATTGAGTTGCTACGCTGCATAGGAGATGAAGGTCTGATCAGGTTATTTCACATGGTGTGTAGGATTTATGAGACAGGTGAGGTACCCCCTGATTTCAAGAAGAATGTAATCATCCCTATACCAAAGAAAGTGGGAGCTGACAGATGTGAAGATTACCGTACAATCAGCTTGATTACTCATGCTTCAAAGATCCTGTCTAGAATAATTTACAAGAGGATTGAAAGCCAGATAGAAACGGAGTTGGGTGAAGACCAGTTTGGTTTCAGGAGAAATGTAGGAACAAGGGAAGCTGTACTAAGTCTTAGGCTGATTTTAGAAGGTAGAATAAGGAAAGATAAGAGAACGTTCATGGCTTTTGTAGACTTAGAAAAGGCTTTTGATAACGTTGATTGGACTAAATTGTTTGACATTTTGAAATCAATTGGAATAAAGTACAGGGATAGGAGGGTGATATACAATCTGTACAGAAACCAGACAGCAGTCATTCGAGTTGAAGGACATGAGAGAGAAGCTGGTATTCAGAAAGGTGTAAGGCAAGGCTGCAACTTATCACCCATACTTTTCAATCTTTACATTGAACAACCAATGAAGGAAATTAGAGAAAAATTTAAAGTGGGAGTGAAGATTCAAGGAGAAATAATTTCAACTCTGAGATTTGCTGATGACATCGTCATCTTGGCCGACAAGCCTGAGGATTTGAATGAGTTTTTGAATGGTATGGACTCCGTCTTACGGAAAGAATTCATGATGAAAATAAATAAATGTAAAACAAAAATACTGGAATGCAGCCGAAATAAATGAGAAACCTCTATGGAGATCAAATTGGCAGGTGAAAAGCTGAAGGAAGTAGGAGACTTCTGTTACTTAGGAAGCAGAATAACCAGTGATGGACGAAGCAAAGAGGTTATTAAAAGTAGGTTGGCTCAGGCAAAGAAAGCATTTCTACAAAAAAAGGAATCTGCTGACATCGAACATAGATTTAGGTATTAGGAAGTCATTTTTGAAAGCCTTTGTCTGGAGCGTGGCGCTCTATGGAAGTGAAACTTGGACTATTGGTGCAGCAGAAAAGAGGAGAATTGAAGCATTTGAAATGTGGTGTTACAGGAGAATGATGAAGATCAGATGGGTAGATAGGGTTACAAACAAAGAGGTATTAAGACGAGTGGGAGAGGAGAGATGTTTCTGGCGACTGCTAATGAAGAGAAGAGATAGGTTGGTAGGACACATACTAAGACACCCAGGAATAGCAAGCTTAGTTATGGAAGGAAGGGTCGAGGACAAAAACTGTAGGGGTAGACCAAGGTTAGAATATGTTAAACAGATTGCCTCCGATGTAGGGTGTCGGAGCTATGTAGAGATGAAACGATTAGCTCAGGACAGGGAGGCATGGAGAGCTGCATCAAACCAGTCAAAAGACTGAAGACTCAAACAACAACAACCGAATACTTCGCATGATATGATTGGCATTCTAATTCTTGTACCCATTTCTTTCCGTTCGTCATTCTGTTGAATTAAGTCATCATCCTCTGCTTGCCATTTAATAATTCTGGAAGTGAAAGTGTTCAAAATTCTATCTTCTACTGTGAATTCGAAGTTTTTTTTTTCGTTTCCATTCCCTCGGGATGGTTGTGTTCCCGATGGACCTGGATCATTGGGCCTCTGCTCCAAAAACTGCAAGTTATCTTGGTGTCTTGCTTCCAAGTTCTTCCTCGTCCCCTTGTTGAACTCTTCATTGGACTGACGAGTATCCACATTCCCTCTGTTATTGTAGTTGTTTCTACCATAGTACCTTCTTTCCTGGTACCTTCCTTGGTTATCCCTAGGCCTTCTCCATCGAGTATTATATCGATTTCCACCATCCGGTCTCGTATAAGGCTTGTAACTGTATCTGTTACTGTACTGATTCCATCCTCTCTTATTTGAATCTTCCCTCGGCGTTTTCTCTTCTCGCCCCTCTCGAATCTCTCGAGGTGTTTGAGAATAATTATCAGCCATAACAGCGTACACAGCGTTGTTATTCTTTCCTCCCTTCTGATGGAAGAATTGAGCGTTCGTATGATCCAGCTTCTGTAATACCTCGTCAAATTGCTCCATATTATAGATGTCAGCAGCGATCAAAGTCCTCTGGACGTCTGCTGGAAACTGACGTATCAATGCAGTAATTAATTCGTTATCTGGCATCGGCGGATCTAAATGTTGAAGTTTAGAAAGCTGTCCAGAAAAGTACGTAGAGTATCGAGTAGGTTGTGACGTCGAGAATCTCTTAGAATATAAGTCTGCTCTGACTTGCTGTTGGGTTTCCGGGGACCAAAACATTTTCAATAACCCACGGGAAAACTCCTCAAAAGTGGTTAGAGTGGATCTAAAAGCTCTAAACCAAAGAAGTGCAGGACCTTCCAAAAACTTCCCTATCACTCGGATCTGTCTTTCTTTAGGGATCTTGGAATCTTTCAAGTAATCCCCTGCTTCTCTCAAAAATTCCACGGGTGTCACAGAATCTCGCCCTGAAAATTTAGAAGGCTTATCCTCTACATTCTTGAATACAGTTATGGGGTTGGATTGATATACTGTCCTGACCTCATCCTGTCTTTGACTGTCAATTTCTCTAGCTCCTCCTAGATTTATCTGTATCTGTTCCTTTCCCCTTACAATTGGCATTTTCAACAAATGGTCAAACTGTTTCTCGTCCTTGATTTGCGTTTTCATAGCCTCAAGTTCCTTCTGGTTTTCTTCTGCCATTTTTTTAATTGCTTCAGTTTCTTTACAATTCTCCTTAACATCAGTGGATATCTGGTTCATAACAGCCTCATGACTTTTCAATGACCCTGTCATATCTGATATATCCTTCTGAGTTGCTTGGATATCTTTGGAAATTA
The DNA here is from genome assembly GCA_946902985.2 of Meconema thalassinum. Taxonomy (NCBI): domain Eukaryota; kingdom Metazoa; phylum Arthropoda; class Insecta; order Orthoptera; family Tettigoniidae; genus Meconema; species Meconema thalassinum. The sequence goes on from OX336388.2 coordinate 89,096,257, forward strand.
CTTGAATATGGGATGACAAAGATTCCCTAATCTCCTTGATTCCCTCTTGATTCTCCAGCTTGAGTGTGTCTTTAATTTAATTGACAACTGTGGTTTTAATTTCAGTTTGTAACTCATTAATCACACCTTCTCTTATTTCTCCCATTACAAGTTCTTTGAATTGTTCTGTCAACCGTTGAACAACTAGAATTCCCATCTCGTTACTCTCCTTCTTCACTCTGACTTCTAGGTTGACCATGTCTTCACCAACTTTCCTAAGACCATGTTCTATCCTATCAGCTAAGCTTTGAGATCGAAGATCGGCATCGCGAAATGTATCGTCCATTAAACTAGCGTTAGTAGCTAATGAAGTTTCGAGCTCATGTGTTTTTTCGCATAATTTATTCATTTTACTCTCAAGAGTCATTTTCAAAATTTCAGAATTCTCTTTAAATTTACTTCCCATTGAATTACATTTACTTTTAAAATTTTCTTTCAAGTTACCTTTTAAAGAATCAGAACTTTCTTTAAGTTTATTTTCTAAAGAATCAGAATTTTCTCTAAGTTTATTTTCTAAAGAATCAGAATTTTCTCTAAGTTTATCATTCAAAATTTCTTTAAGTTTATTTTCTAAAGAATCAGAATTTTCTTTAAGTTTATTTTCTAAAGAATCAGAATTTTCTTTAAGTTTATCGTTTAAACTGTCTTTAAGTTTATCAGAATTTTCTTTAAGTTTCCTTTCCAAAGCCTCAGTATTTTCTTTCATAATGGCTGCTACACGCAGTCCAGCTTCTTTTGAACTCTCCTCCAAACTCCTCATCATCCTCATCATTTCTTCCATAATTTCAATTATTATTCAAAACTTAGGGGTATACAATAGTGGCAAACACAAGCTTATAACTAGAACAAGAAATATGAATAGCTAATTGGAACACTCTAATAAAATGAGATTTGTCCTAATGTCGACGTGATGGAAAAACAAAATTCTCTACTTTTACGAATTACATTTACCACAATATCACAAGAAAAATATGCAAGTTCTCAAATATTCTCCACCTGGATTCTAATAATGCGTATGTCCAGTCATCGAACGTTTACTACTAAATTTACTTGACGCCCTAATGGTTAAGCCATTGTCAAAAATAATCAAACCCATTCTAATTATTAACCAAGTTAAATTTTTAATTTTCCTCACTAATTGGGTTTCCTACTAATTTATTCATCCAAACCAGACATCTCTCAACTCCCAAAATATTTCTACAAAAATTATCACAATTTAAATCGGCATGCGATTGACCATGTCTAAATCGAGACCCACGTTCGAAGCCATTTCTCTCTCTATCTTATTTTATGTGCCCGTTTAGACCGGAGTCCGCACGACCACATATGCATTTTACCAATAATCAGTCAGCACGAGAGTCAAAATATCCCGGAGCGCCAGATGGGTTAAAGCAAATCGCAAAAACGACATCAAATAAAAAAATAATTTACTGATTTTTGGCTCAATGCAACAATAAGGATAGAAGGAGATTCAATTGGGCGTAACACATCAAGTAAAATTATCTCATTTTATTTTGAATTTAAAATTGACTGCAAAAAATGCTCAACGCAGCATCACTCACGTGTGGCGACCCACACTCCTATTTACACAATATACAGAACTTTTCCAAACACATTTGACAATTATTTTTTGGAAACACAAGTCTGATTGTTAGTCCAGTAGACTGTGTTCCAAAATTATTTATAATTAATGATTAAATCCAGTTCAAATTTAATTGTCTCTACTGGAAATGTCGTAGTTCACTGTTTGAATTTTTACATAATATTAACACTCGTAGAATAAATGTTCATAGAATTTTTAACTTTCACTTATTTTTCCAGTTTCAAAAATACATTGTCGAAAAATATTATTATCATTGAATCAACACAAATTATTTACACATATTAATAACATCTGAAAAGTATTTGACCTTGAGCATAGCATCGAAGAACTTGTGCGAAGCACAACAAAAATTAATTGTTCTTCCGACATTAAACATTTCGAGAAGTGACTCGATTATGAACTTCAAGTTCCTAACAAAATATATGATTTCTGAATCAACAACTTGATTAATAAATTGTTGAACCATTCAACTACTTGACTTTCCACTTAGAATCATTATTATAAAAAATATTTATATTTATGGCCATTTTTAGCAACTTTCACAACTTGCAATTCTTCCACAGAATGCGGAAATAAGAATTGTAATTTCATAATGAATTCATTTAGTTCATGGCACTAGGATTGAAAATATCCTTCAAATTATTCGTGGTTAAAGAATTATTTTTAATTGGCAGTGGCCCATTCTATTATTTGTGTAAGAACACAATATTACAACAACAACGGCAAAGGTCTTCCTCTGAAGAAAAATAAACTACTATCATGACAAATCCGGGTTCTAGCAAAATCAAAGTCTAAATGGAATTCGTAAACAAGGTTGAAATAAGAACTGATGGTTTCTAAGAAATAACCTTCGGGTCATTCATACGACGAAATGTGTAGTTCAAATACTCCTATAAACCTGAGCCATCGAACCTGCTATTTGATTGATGCTCGAAAAAACCTCCTCATTTCTGCGACTTAAACATGCGCACCTGGGAATGGCATTTCAACTACTCCACACATATATATTTTCTTCCCAAAATTTATACAATAAATCAAGCCTCTGCTTGTTATCAACACTGGAAGATTAATAAACTTACAAGTTTATTTTATTTTACCATTCAGTTCAACCCGTGAATTTACCATACTTATGAAAATCTTTATTTCACTTTCGAGTGTATTTACGCCATGAATTTATATAAATACAAAAATATCCTATTTGATACAAATATCATTTGCTTCCCGTTTCATGCTTCTCCGTGTTATCTGAAAAATATACTTTGCTCATTGCAAATATTAACTGTTCAACCAGAACTGAAATGTTGGTTGAATGCGGGCTTGCGCTAACCACTCTCCTTCGGAAAATCTCCTGTTCCAAACTAGAAATGATTAAACTACTTCATAGGCTCTCTTTCAATACATATGATTATTAGAAAATATAATATCCAAGAATTATTTAGAAAAATTATGAAAATTATTATTATTATTATTATTAGTGGATTATTATTATTATTATTAGTTATATTATTTTAAATATGTTTAATTATCATCTCATTATGTGAGAATCCACATGTTCGAACCTTCGAATATGGAAAAAATATCCATTCCTCAACAAAAATAATTATCAACTTTTACAGTTACATCGGCTGATTACCGTGATTTCTCAAAAATATGAAATATTCAAATAAATGCTCGAAATGCTCGGTCATCGATCCTAAACTGTTCTGAGTGCTGAAAATACTCAGAATAACTCCAACAAGTCTTGCGTAAATCATTGCAAGATTTAAATACGAAGAAAAATAAATGTGCTGGTCATCTGCCGAAAAATAGTTTGTTCCAATTAGCTAGGCATAATATAATTCAAATGTGGCTTACATTTCTTGATGGTCTTGAAGCGTAGTGAACCTGGTCTGTACCATATTTATCCATAGACATGCCCTATCGGACAAGCACGTATAATCCTTGTATCGGCCGCCATTATATACCCACAATCCGTCTAGTAAGACATAGTGGTAGTATCTCTTGACGTTTGAATTAACTGTTGTTCCATTTTAATATGGGCTTCTATCAAAGCCATAATAGTTTGTTTAAATAGGGTCAGATCTAAGTGATCTATTCTTAGATATGTCAGTTGTAACATAACTCACGGTAACCTTTTCAGTACAAGAAAACACTGACTGTCTAACCAATCAACGGCTGTCCTGAAGATCGTTCCCTGGGCATGGTTTATCACCATCTACCATGCGCTAAGCAACCTGTAGTTTCCCTGCGTAGACTAATGAACACCACCGTGATAGACTGGTCTTCAATGTACTGATAGATCGAAGTGGTTATTAAGTTACAAATATGAAAACCGACTGAAATGGATTTAAATATCCAAGTATTAGGTTATTACTGGACTGTGACAAAGTACTAATTCAAGACAAAGTCTAGCATATGTCCAAGTAGAAATATAAATATTTCCACCAATGTCTGTAGAAAATTTCAATCACCTAGTGATTCTCCTTCGCCGGAAACTTACTAAGTTCCACCTCGTAGCGCAGCACTTTTGTGACTATCACAACTTTGAAAATAACTTCTGCGTAGATCCGGCAACCATGTGCCTTGGCTCAGCGTAGTTGCACCTTGCTAAGCAAGTGCTTGTGTCGAAGTGAGCTATCGATGCCTCGGCCGGCCGGCTTTTATTCTAAACTGCCAGGGTCACGCGTCATCAGCTGATATTTGGAAATCCTCATATCTCTGGTATCCCTGGTCCGATTTACTTGATACTAATTGCATTCTCTTTTATTTGGCCGTGCCAGTAATCTGATCCAAGTCTCAAGTCTCTACTCCATGGCTAACTATTTAATCAATAAATAGCCTCGACCTCTGCTATTACTCGCTACGTCACTTGACATGCAAGTATCGGTATATTCTTTCCAATTGCTTCGAGAAGCAATGGAGCGCGATATTCAAATATCTCAACTTTCAAAAGCGGCTGTAGCCTTTCCCTTGATATCTAGGTGTCTGAATCTTGGAATACCCATTCCTAGAGTTGGGCACAACATTCCATGTTTCTCCTCCCTGTCTGTGGACTAATCATACTTGTCTCGTCTAGATGGCGGAGTAACTCTTCAGCCTGCACTGCGGTCTTAATATTTCCGGCTACTAACAGCTGTTGAATGTTCATAGGAAGTTGTTTCCCGATGGTTAGAACCAAGTTTTGTTCACTAGGGGGGTCGTCAAAATCGCGGAATGTAACCAGTTGTTGGCTAAAGAATTCTGAAAATCTGGTCGGATGCGTGCTGTGATATTTTCTAGTGTACAGATCCATTCTTAATCCCTGCTGCAAAGAAGGACTCCAGAACTTCTTTAAGAACGCTTCTCTGAATTGTGCCATGTCGGTGAATGTATATTTAAAGCTCAAGAACCAGATTAAGCTTGGGCCTTCTAAAAACTTTTCCACAAGTCGCAACTGTTTTGCGGGACTGATATGTTGATCATTAAAATAGTCATCCAACTGACGTAAAAAAGCTTTGGGAGTGGTTCCTGTGTGCTCCCGGAATTTATCGGGTTTGAAATCATTCCCCCTAATGACCTGAATTACTTGGGCGGGTGCCAAGTCGGGTTGCGGTGTGGATGTCTCTCCCCTGTACTGTTGGAACGCGTTGCTCGTTAATTTAGGACTTTGACCTCGGCTGTTATCCTCAGTCAACTTCAAGCCCACCGGACTTCCAATGCTTCCCTGCTTGCCTACTACATTTTCTGTCGAAAATAATGTTGCGTTCTCTAATGATCTGATTTCATTTTTAATTATGAGATCTGTGTGTTCTTGGAGTTTGGATTTTACGTTTTCCTCCAAAGCCTGTACTCTCGAATTGTATTCACCTAAGCGCTTTAAAATTGTCAGCCTGTCTTCCTTCGTTTCGTTGACCTGCTGCTCCCAATCTCTTCGGATCCTGCTCTTCAAGCTGCTAATTTTCTCTTCGCTCCTTTCCTGATTCTTTTCTAGCTCCTCTCGTATTTGTTCTTGTATTTGCTCTTGTGTTTTAACTAATTGTTCTCCGACCTCTTCTCTTATAACCTACTGGGTTTTAATTAATTGGTCTTCCAGATTATCCCGATTTTTTATGAGCTGTTCTCCTACCTCTTCTCTTATGACCTGCTGGGTTTTATTTAATTGGTCCTCTAAGTTTTCACGCAAGTGGATACGTTCTGTTTCGGTTTTGATCTCAAGTTTATCGATTTCCTTTATTAATTCAAGTACTGAATTAATCTGTTGCTCTAATTTGTCCTGTGTGCTCTTTATTCCCGCTGTGTTGTTGACGCATGCTGCCTCGATTTGCTTTAATTTATTGGCCACCATTTCATCAAATTGTATGAGTTTATTGTCAAATTTCGCCTCCAACTTTTTAATTTCACCTAATTGTTTGGCGTTATTCTCCGCGACCTCATCTGCCAGTTTCTCTACTTCCCTAGCACTTTGATTTATGTCGTGAGTGATCTTTTCTAATTGCTCTGTTTGTGTTACCGCCTGTTCTGATAGTTTATGATTCGATTCGTTAAATTGTTTATCAGTATCCAATTTCTGGACCTGTAATTGGACCGTAATATTACCGCTCATGTCTTGTAACTGTTTTTCACTATGCTCCCGTAATTCGTATAATTGTTTGTCACTGTGCTCACGCTGAACTTCTAATTGCTTATTTAATTGTTCTTCCGTTTTCGCGGACATCTGTTCTAATTGTTTATCACTATGCTCGCTCTGAATTTTCAACTGTTCTTCCGTTTTCGCGGACATCTGCATCGACATCTGCTCTAACAATCCTTTGATTTCTTCAACACTCGCCATTGCACAATACACAAATATAACCAGAGAAAAACAGGGTCATGCACCGAGATTTCAGTCATACACACGCATACATGTCATAATATTTAAATATTACTGATTCTAATTTAATAAAAATTTCAGTAATCAAAATTTACTGAATAAATTACTCTTATTTCCAAACAACAAAATAACTCCCTAGTGATCTGCTTTTAAATTCCTAACCAACAGAATTTACGAACAACACTAATTAACCGAAGTTAATTAGATGTCAAATATAAGGCAACACCTTCCTGCTTTGACTGAGTTCAATAATATGCAAATTTTCTAATTTCAATGCCGGGTGCCAGAACAAGTTTATAACAAATACAATATCAAATTCTAACCTTGTTCAATATTTCTAACTTTAGGAACTCAGTGATTTTACTAATGCACATGGCGGTACAACATCGCCTCAATTTACTGAATTTACTTTGCCCGCTTGACCTGGCATCATTTCTCAGAGAAATAAATATGAGATCAGCGAAGCAACAACAACAACAAGTCCCACTTGGGCAGCCATTTTTGTTTTATGAACCCTTGCAAAGAAGCTTATGAGACTCAGTTTCGGGGGGTGTAACAGTCCATATCGTAAGTTGTTGTTAAAGCGCTTCATTAACATGCAGGGTAACATATAACAAAATAACATGCAGGAAAAAGTGAAGCCAGGGTTATAACAAATGAATTTAATAACAGATCAGCTATTTACAAAAATGAATTAACAAACAAAACTCCCACAATGACTCCCACTGAATAAATTAAATATGCCAAAACTAGGCCAAATCTCAGGAGAGATTATTACTCGGACCAAGTGTCCCAAGAAGAAAATCAACAATAATGACAATGTATGCGCGAGTGCTGTTCTACATGCTTCACGATGAGTACAATTGAATGCATGATTCGTCATCATCCGGAATAAACTTTCAGAAGACGAATCCGCATTACTTAGAGCTAGACAGACGCGGGGAACAACTATACAACACTTAAAACGAAACCGATACTTCCTATACTTAAAAAAAAACAACAAAATAATTTCCGCATGATATTGGAATCAAGACTGCCGTAGCAAAACATTACTGCCTAAAAATTAGGACTTCTCACACAAATCAACACAAGTAAGTTAACACGTGACCAATAAAAGAAATACACATATGACCGCCGTCATTTTTACAAGTATACTACCACTACACCACACGGGCGTCACATACTAAATTACATGAACTGAGTCATAAACAAATCACTAGGCTCAAAGCCAACATTTACATTATTAACACAATATTCCATCCATACGACATGCAATAATCCGTCACAGACATGGCGAACTCCCCAATTAATTATGGTTCAAAATAACCATCACAAAGAAACAGGTTCGCTAAATGAAAGCTTAAAGGGGTCAGTCGAAAAATAGGACTGCCTAACAAAATAAGTCACTAGGCTAGACGGGCGTTTCGTGGAAATCTGCATATCTGTCAACCCACGTGTCAAAATAACCTCGGCCTCCCAAGGCACGGGATCCAGTCTCGAAGAAGCGTGCCCCAAAGCACAATAATACGTGTGTGTGTGTCAGAACATAAATATATCTCAGCATTTCCCCTAGGAAATCCAAGAATCAGCATACGGACATGGAACAGCGGTCTCCTCAGAGCAACCTGCCTTTCCATCAAAATACAACAACAACAAAAATAGGAGGGCGGTAAGACCTCTACCCCTCTTCACGTAGAATCAAAACACACACCTGACACGATAACACACACAAGAATCACACGTATGGGTTTGACAGACCCTGAAATATAATGACATAAATATTTTCCACCTGCTGGCGCCTCCGTTCGATGCCAGTGACTAATAAACCTGAAAAGGACTCAAAAAAAAATCTAAAAAATTAGAACTAAGGTGTTCTACAATTACATCTTACTTTGTTGCGCTTGGCAACCCTAATATGAATAATAACCTGTTCAGCAAACATCTTACAGTTATTACCTCCCTTTCCTATCAAAAAATATGAACTTTAATAAAGCACCACTTATCGAATGTAACGGGTTTCGCATTCGCATGGATAAAATCACGTACACACGCCGTGTACATTAAATATGACTCCAAAGAAAAATAAATACACAATAAACAAATTTGGCCACGCGCCAACGTACATTTAAAACGTCAGTGTCGGTACAAGAAAAACACTCTAAAACAAGAAAAGACTAAAATGAACTATTTACAAAGTTCCCCCGCCAATCTAACTACATATTGAATAATCAATTTTTGTACATCACCGTATCAGCTTGTAGAACATATGACTTGCATCTCGGCTCATTTCCCTCCGGGAAAATTAGCCTTCCATCGTTGTCTTCGTAGAAGCGTTGGATATCACTCCAGCTCCTGACCACACGTCGGACATCTTGGTGTAGTCTCTTTGGAAGAAAAGTTCAATGTTATTATAATTTGACCTGGCTATAATCACTTGTGAGTTACTAATTTCGCCCACGATAGTCCTATGCGATTAATCAACGAAGACTTTCCCTAGCTCTCGCTCATACACGCACAATACAACACTTAAAAAAAATACAGTAAAAATTTACATGAAATGTACACTTCAAACCCATCGTCACTGCCTTGACAATACAAGTTTTAAATCTGCCTGTCGCAGTCGTTATCTCGCTCGGTAATCTCTACTGCTCTTGGACCTTCGCTCGCCGAGCGCTAATTGGAATGTTACTCAAGTCTTGCCCCTAAGAGCTGAAAATAGTTGTCTTCAAGATAATATTAGAGTACTTAAAATCACCACGCAAACTGGCGTGAAGTTAGCTCACCAGAGCTCAAAACGAATTACTTCGAATAATATTAGAGCGTTAAAAATCACTACGCAAACTGGCGTGAAGTTAGCTCACCAGAGCTCAAAACGAAAGACTTCAAATAATATCAGAGTGTTAAAAATCACTACGCAAACTGGCGTGAAGTTAGCTCACCAGAGCTCAAAACGAAAGACATCGAAACAGCGTCTCGTCGATCAATTTATTGGAAACTGACAGAGTGAGGTGGAGTGGGGTGAATTAAGAAAAAAAATTCTAGAGTTTTCATCTCACACACATGGGACTAGTGTCAATCTTCGTCATTTAATTCAAACGTCTCAGCGCACTCATGCGGAGATAATTCGAATCGGCGGTTCTTTAGATAATCAATTCCGCGCGCTTTTTACCAGTGACGCCACCCATCGCGTGGTTTAGGCTTGGTCTCTCCTGATTGGGTGATTCAATCGTAGGTCGGTTGCAAGAAACTCGTGACCATCCCTTTATGACTCCAATTCTGGTGCATGTTGTTACACAATTTGGCCTTGAACTCAGCTTACCCGGCCGTTTTCAAGAATAGCTACCAAGCTCGGCTTCTGTGGCAATCATTGCAACACGCTAACTTGCCTTCCTCTCTGTCACCATCCATAAGTACTGCCTGGGCCGCAGTAATAATAATAATAAATCATGAATACTTATTTATCGCAGATTATTAAGGGTTCAGTACATTAATTCCTTCAAACCATTTTTCCAGTCTAAGTTTACATAAGCCTCGTTGATGAATGGACTTCAATATTTTCTTTAGAATGTACGCAGTTCTCTTTCTCTCTCCCTCATATTGTACTGACAGACGAAATGTATAACTGGCAATAATATTTTGCTTTTTGAAGATAACACGCTACATCATATCCAAACAGAAGCTTTAATGATACATGTAACCGCGATAGTTACAGCTGTTATTTATTGTGAAAATAATTCACGGATTGTTTTATATTTAAAATGACAGAGACTCTATTTAAGCCCTAAAATATTGTGGGAGTCACAATAATTGATGTAATATAATTTACTGGCTAACGTGTCCGATCAATACAACAGCGTGCTGGTGGTAATCAAATCGTATTAGTTAATGGAAGGAGGTTATGATGCATTTCCTATTAATTACCTAATTGCCCGCTGTAAATCTGCATATCAATTTAATGTCTGCCGCTTTGAGATCTGACGTTTAATCTTTAAAAACAAAAATAATTTCCGTTTGAATTTACCGATTGCCTTTAGAGAATTCCTTTCAATCTCGTGCAAAACAACGTATGGGATAACCACTATAAAGTCCACGGCTGTAATCTGCACTAAAATAATTTGAATAAATATTCGTGGACATAAAATTATGAGATATTTCTGGCACTACGAAAGTTATGAGCATTGTAAATGTTTAGCTTTGCTGGCAGTTAAGCACATAGAGTATTTGGCCAGATGATTGATTATTTAATTTCCTCACAAATACTTAATTGAACCTTATTATTAGAGGTAGGATATTGAGAGTCTTATTTTATTTATTTACCTAGCAACCCGCGCCGGCTTCGCCCGTTAACAGTTATGAATGCATTACGTGATAAGCGCTTTTTTTCGTTGTCAATGAACTACGACCTATAACCGTTTTACGTCTCGGCATGATGGGTAAAGATCACTGACTGGACTATTAATTGTATTATCATGGAGATGCATGCGCAACGAATTCTTGTCAGACGTAATTTTTAAGAATGGCAAGATGCATGACAAACAAATCCCCCTTCCGTCCAATCTTAACTTGACTGTGTATTTTGCGGAATTAAATTAAGAAAAGCCGAGTTGCACTTCCAGAAATACTCCAAACACAACTACTCCTCTCTGAAGTCTTAACTCAACACGACTCGACAGTTTGCTGCTCTGTATCTGGGGTAATAGGCTCGCCCGCTAGCTGGGCTGTAACTGGGGTGACAGGCTCTCCCCTAGCTAGCTCGTAAACTGTCGCCTCAGAAATTAAATGGAGATTGTTGGAAGAAATGTAAAACACTTATAGTGGGCAATGTACTGAAGATAGAGATAAGCTCTCTCAGAATGTTTTGTAGAACTTTTCATGCTGAACAATTCTTACACTCATGGTATATTGATAGCCTTTTTTTTTAACGGTTTGCTCAGCGTAAGCTTAAAAAGCGCACGGACGCCGGGTATTTTTTCGACGTTTTGACTGAAATCGTTACAGCTCGGCTTCCTTTGATCATAAATAAATTATGTTCTACAGAAACCATCCTCGATCTTTCCTCTACAGATTGGTGAAAACCGCATCAAAATCCATCCAGTGGTTCTCGAGATTACCCGTGACATCCATGAATCGGGGACTTTGTTTTATACAAAGTACAGATTTCGCAACGTTGCGTGCTAAATCGCAACAACGCTAACGAAACTCGATTTGTCGAGGGATATCGTTTAGTATGGCTGCCTGTTATTGGTTTGTTTAAGTGATTTCACTTCAGACCGTTAGATAGCTCCAGCGTAGCACTGTGACGCCAAGTCGGAAGTAACGATGACATCACTATACAGTAGTCCAGTAGTTGTAGCAGTGCGAGTAGGTTCATTTCTCATTTTTAGCATTTCACTCATATCATTAGGGGCCGATAACCTAAATTGTCGAAAGAAATCAGAAACCCCTATGGATGTCGATTTGGCAGGTGAAAAGCTAAAGGAAGTAGGTGACTTCTGTTACTTAGGAAGCAAAATAACCAGTGATGGACGATGCAAAGAGGATTTAAAAAGTAGGTTAGCACAGGCAAGGAAAGCATTTCTACAGAAAAGGAATCTGTTGACATCGAATATAGATTTAGGTATTAGGAAGTCATTTTTGAAGGGTTGGAAATGTGGTGTTACAGGAGAATTATGAACATCAGATAGGGTTATTTTTTTTTTTTTTTTTTTTTAGCGTATGGCTTTTTTTTTTTTTAGTGCCGGGAGTGTCCGAGGACATGTTCGGCTCGCCAGTTTTGTAGCTGCTTCGAGACGGACACCCAATGGGTGAGCTACAAGTACCGTTGGGGAGGGAAGGAGGGAAGTTGGATTGTAAGGACGAGGAGTTGGAAGGTAGCGGCTGTGGCCTATAGTTAGGGACCAACCCCGGCATTTGCCTGGAAGGAAGATGGGAAACCACAGAAGACCATCTTCAAGGTTGCCGGCGGGGGGATTCGAACCTCCTCGCCTCCCGGATGTGAGCGACTGCCATCAGTCATGCCGTAACCACCACGGCTAACTCACCCGGTAGATAGGGTTATGAAAGAAGAGGTATTGAGACGAGAGGGAGAGGAGGGATGTTTCTGTCTACTGCTAATGAAGAGAAGTGATAAGTTGGTAGGACGCTTACTAAGACGCCCAGGAATAGCAAACTTACTCATAGAAGGAAGGGTCGAATATATGAATTGTAAGGGTAGACCAAGGTTAGAATATGTTAAACTGCCTCGGATGTAGGGTGTGGTAGCTATGTAGAGATGAAACGATTAGCTCAGGACAGGGAGGCATGGACAGCTGCATCAAACCAGTTGAAAGACTGAAGACTCTAACAACAACAACCTTAATACTAGACCCAATAAAACAACAGTTATCTACATCATCATCATCATCATGAATACCATCCTTTAATGGTGAACAGCACCTGTTCTGTTGAAGTCTCTCATGGAGCAATGCACTCACTGCCTGCAGAATCTCTGGAACAGTTTGGAAACGATACGCGAAGTAGCTACTTGATCCATGGGATCAAATCATAAACACAGGGGCTTAAATCCGGTAATATGGTGGTTGAAGTAGCACAACCCGACCCTAGTGGCAACTGGGTGTAACATATGGGCGGGCACTTTGCAACACGATGGGAGGGTTCTGCAGGAAGTGTTACCGCTTTCTTCACAACGCTGGTGTCAAGTTATGCTCCAAAGGTTACGGATATAGTGTGTGTTAGCAGCCGGTTCTTGTGCTGCGTAGCGTAGTGGTGGCGCTAACCATTGTGGGGCCCTGTGCGGTACGACATTTTCGAGGCCCTTTCTTCTGGGTGGGGGTTCTGGGGGTCAATACCATCTAGGAATAAAAATAAGTGAAATAAATTGAGTGAATTGTATTATTGTAATTTTAAAACATAGCACAGTATTACTATCTGAAAAACTTAGAGTAACAAAGAATGCTATAAATTACAGTAACTCCGCTCTTTTTCTGGCTGATCGTATAGGCCAATCAGAGTTGCCAACCTCTCAAACCTGAAAATCCCAACTTCCCACTTACTATCAGAATGTCCCTTTTCACTAGAAAATATCCCATGTAAAAATGTATTTTGTTCAAAACAAATGTATAATGAATAAGAAATGTTCTCTAGAATCTCGATAATGTGTTTCTAATTGCAGTACCATATGCGCTAAAATTGATTTTATGTTCGACGGTGTCGAAGTGTAAACATTATGTGTCAGAAAACTGCTTTTCATTACGATACAGTTTCTGCAGCCAATCAGAGCTCATTCATTGACCAATTAGGTAAGGATACCGTCGCGCATGCGCTAAAAATCCAACATGTCGGATATAAACACAACATCGTTCTATACAAATTACCGACATGGAATACGCACCGTCCATTTGTTCGCGTAAATAAGCTGGTGAATATGAGACAAGAAATAGCAGTGTACCTTAATATCACCAACTCCAATTTCTACACAGCGAATTGCTTTCAAACGACTTCGGTGACAATATTAGTGAATGCTAAAGAGCTGGACGGCAGATGTAAACATATGGCCTACATATGGCATTGCAAGCACACACAGTGCATGCGTCGGTCGGTCAGAGAGCTTGAAAGACAGAGATATCATACCCAGCGCAAAGAATACGTGTGACTGACTCTCAACAGATATTTATGAATATTTATGTTAAAACATATAATAAAGTTATAATTATCTTCGATAATAAACAGTCGTATGCAAATCGCCTATAATGATAATTAAGACACTCGTATGGAAATTATAGAACTCGCGTCGCTCGTTTAAAAAACATACTCGTGTCTTAATTATTATCATTATAGGCTCGTTGCTTAATGTACTATTATCTAAACACAAAACTCTCCTGTAAACTATCGTTACCATACACGATTTTATTCTTTTAAAGATTGAGTTGTTTATCGTTCCCTGTATAAGTCTTGGAATTATTTTTTTAATGAAGATTTCACAAAAACACAAAACATAAGTTTTAATCTCCAAAAACACACAAAACTGCCTTTTTTCGCACAAGCGGCAGTTGGCGATTGTAATGTAACACTAGTCTATACTTCCGTGAAAGGTTTATTTTTATTATATCAGCATGTATCAATCGTTTCTATTGTTCACTTTTGCTGAGCAAACGAAGCTTTTATGTAGGCCTATTAATGACAGCTCAGCTGGTGATATTTTGACATCGGCCAAATATCCCAAATTCGTCTCAATTTTGCAAAGAATTCCCTTTATCTCTATCCTAAAAATATTTGTCTAACTGTCCTACAATTTGGGACATATACCACGGGTTGGCATCACTGAGGCCAATTCATTTTCTATGGACAGGAATGCGAGTGCCGAGAGTCTGTCTTGGGTCATGGTGTTTCTGAGATAGTTTTTAATTCATTTGGATTTTGAGAAACTGCTCTCGGCAGCAGCAACTGTGACGGGAATAGTGCCTACTATTTTAAGTGCAATACTTGTATTTAGATCAATTTCACTCAGTTTGTTCTCCACGATGTACTTCATAGCCGTTACAATTCCACTTTCTTATTTTGTTTCTTCTACCTCGTGTGTCTTTCCCATTGCATTTGAATAGCCATCAAACACTGCGAGAAGGAAGGATTTTACTTTGTCAATAGTTAGGTTGGTTGGTTCCTTAGTTTAGGGGCTGCGACAACGCGGTCATGTTGCCCCGTGCAATTTTGGGTGTGTGTAGAATCTGTCTGATATCCAGTGTTAATTGTGGTGGCTGCATTAGTGTGTGTTTCTGTTTTCAATTCAAGTAAGGACAGCTTTCAGTGATTTTTTTTCAAGTAGTTTCTACGTTTGACACCAAACGCCAACGTCAACGACTACTAGTTAAGAACTTGGTTACCAGACGCAATCGCAGTCGCCTCCTGGTGACGAACGTAGGAACCTAAGAGCGTTTGTCAAATGTATAACTATAATTTAGCTTCACACAGGTGGAATTAGTGGAAGATTCTTTAACTTGCCATAAATCTATGACATGGGACCGCCGGCTTTATTTCCCCTCCGAAGGAAGGCATACTGAGGGATTTTTAACGCTCTTAAAACCGACAGTAGTGGCTACGCTGGCTAAAGCGAGGCGTTAGGTCATGGGGCCAAGCTCTCTGCTGACTCGGTAGACGCGTGGGTTCGAGCCCCACCGTCGGCTGTCCTTGAAATGGTTTTCCGTGGTTTCCCATTTTCAACACCAGGCAAATGCTGGGACAGTACCTTCTGACAGGCCACGGCCGCTTCCTTCCACATCCTTGCCCAGTTTCGTTCATCTTCATCCATTCCATCTCTCATCCCGACGCGCAGGTCGCCCCCGGACGTCGAATAGAAAGACCTGCACCCGGCCTCTCAGGAGGCTACACGAAAAAAAAAACGCTCTTAAAAATCCGATGATTTCGGCAGGGTTTGAACCCGCGATCTTGGGCATAGAAGCTCAGCATGCTACCAACTACGCCACCGAAGCCCCTCTGTCAATAGTTTAATGCGAAATATAATGATAAATGTTTGAATTATGATTCACATTAATTTCAAACAATTAGCATGTTTCGATCTGTGTAGCAAAAATGTAGCATAGCCCAAGTTGACAGGTTGTTGAAAGTTTGATTTCAATCTTTTTATTATTGTTCGTTTATTTATTCGTTAATTGCCCACATGATTTTGATGCCACTATTGGTATTGACGGACATACGTTTGAACGAGTAGATAAATTTAAATACTTGGGCTCGATTTTATCTAGTAAAAGTGAGATTGAAAAAGAGATCCAACAGAGGACTATTAGTGCCAATAGTAACTTTTTTGGTCTCAATAACTTATTTAAGTCACGCTTAATTTCACAAAACAGCAAGGTTAAGTTATACATGACACTAGTGAAACCAGTTCTGTTGTATGGATGCGAGTCATGGGCGACCTCACATACACTGGAAGAGCGCATTTGTGCATTTGAGAGGAAAGTGCTCAGAAAGATATATGGACCTATTTACAATAGGGAAGAAGGAAGATGGGAAAGGAGGGGAAAACAGGACTTCTACCAACGTTTTGGGAAAGCTGATGTGGGTAGGATCATCAGAGGGAGACGACTCCAGTGGATGGGACATATCGTAAGAGCTGTGGAATCTATCCCTAACTTGGTGTTCAATGGGCAGCTGTTTGGCAAACGTCCAACAGGCCATCCAAGGACGACATGGAAGGATAGGGTGATGAGATCGTTGCAGCAGGTGGAACCAACATCAGTACTGGATGATGCAATGGTTAGAGAAAAATGGAACGGCATTTGTAACAAATGCTTGAGATTTTGATCGGGTTAATGCCTCCTGTGTGATTGATTAGGATAGTGTGTTGTAATATTGTATATTTGATGTGTTTGTTATGTTTCTTTGTTTCCTGTCATGGGCCTTAATGGCCTGATGTGTACAATACATGATGATGATGATGATGAATTCCCCATAAGGAGAGCGATACAACACAATCAATGTTCATGTTTTACTCTGGCCCTTTCAGCTTTTTCCCAAAAACCTCTAATATACACACAATGCTTCCTCTCTTTCTCTTCTGTGCACTTCTTTCCCGGTTGTCTCTCTTTGGGAGTTTGCTCTAACTTCAGTTGTCTACGTTTTTCTCTGTATGTGCTCCAGTCTGCGATGTCTTCTGTAGAGATGTTTAGTTTCTTGAGGTCTTCCACGGTTTCCTTTGCCCAATTGGCTTTTAGTGTACTATTCGGTTATAGAACATGACGTACCACCGGACATAACGTTCATTCGGCACCAATGGTTTTGAGTAGACCAATATTTTCGTCCAGACCAATGGAGGATTGATAGCGTGGCCCTGCGGGCCCCTGGTGTTTGTCACGCACAGTTGGGGAAGTCACGCATCAATAATATTTGTCCAGGTCAATGGTTTTGCCTTTTATTTCATTTTTCATGTTGGCAACGTGTCACATGGGTATGACGTAGTGTACGGTTGATTTTAAAATGGATGATCTTGTTCAAATGAACACCACCAATAATGCTTTATTTACGTTAAAAGTACTTATTTCCGGTGGCAATTGAGAATGTGAAACGACTCCCAACAACTCCCAACATCTCCGAGAAAGGTTTGCCAATCGTAAATACTATATTTTCAGTAATATACCTTGTTGAATGTTACCAAGGCTTGGTCTCCTTAAAATATTTAGGAGAGGACATAATGTACCACTTGAAAGAGTGGGAAGTATTTAGGGTGCATGAAACCCTAACCGCACGGCCACTTGCTCGGTATTGCTCAATTAATCTTCTTCTTCTTCTTCTTCTTTTGCTTTAGCGTTTGTCCCACCTCGTGGCAGGGTCCGCTATTTGAGTTCGCTGTCTCCACTTGACTCGGTCATGGGCCATGTCCGGATGAAAGTTGACGCCTTTCAAATCCCTGTGCAGTGTATCGGCCCAACGTTGTCTCGGTCGCCCCTTTGGTCTTTTCCCGGCGACCTCCAGTGTATAGCCCTGTTTTGCAATGGTGTCCGCTCCTGACCGTAGCACATGCCCAAACCAGCGCAGACGACCCTCACGCATTTTGTTACTGATTGCTGCGATACCATATCGTTCCCTTATTCTTTGATTGGGGATGTGATCCAACCTAGTAATGCCTGCTGTCCATCTAAGCATCTTGGTCTCCATGGCACTTAGCCGACGTTCTGCTTCCTTCGTGGTCGGCCAACATTCGGTACTATAAAGCGCTACGGGACGAATGACAGTGCGGTAAATCTTCGATTTTAGGTGGTCTTTCATCTGGCGATCACACATGACACCTGTCGTTGTTCGCCACTTCATCCACGCAGCATTAATTCTTATGTTGACCTCCTCGGTGAGACGACCTTCAACAGTTATCGTAGAGCCAAGATACTTAAATTTTGTCGTTCGAGGCAGATCATCGCCGTCGACTTGGATTGTTCCGATTTCTCCAGCATCCGTTGTCATATATTCTGTTTTAGCTTTGTTAAGCCGCAGGCCATATTGACTTAAACGATCACTCCATTCCTGGACTTGATGTTGGAGATCCAGCTTGTTTTGAGCGGCCAACATAACGTCATCAGCATACAGAATGGTCCAAGGTAACGGTTGTTGTAGATCTGCAGTAACCGTGTCCATGACCATAATGAACAGCAATGGTGACAGGGCCGAACCTTGATAAACACCAACTGTTACATGGAAGTTTTCCGACGCTCCTGCGGCGGCTTGGACGTAACTTCTTGGCTCCGCATAGAGCAACTGTACCCAGTTGACAAGGTACTCTGGGATGCCATGTTGTCGGAGAGTCAACCAGATCAAGTCGTGCGGTACACGATCAAAAGCCTTTTCGAGATCTAAGAAAGCAAGGTGCAACGGCTTATTCTTTTCACGATGCTTTTCAACTAAAAGCCGTGTGGCGTGGATTGCATCTGTTGTGCTGCAATTTTTCACAAATCCTGCTTGGTTTTTGGTCAGCTGGGTGATTGCACGTATCCTCTTATCAAGAATGCACTCGAAGACCTTCATGGTGTGACAGAGGAGTCGAATTGGTCTGTAATTAGCACACTCGGCTGGACTTCCCTTCTTTTTGAATATAGGTATCGTGATGCTATGTTGCCAATCAAGTGGCGTTCGTCCTTTTTTGACTATTTGGTTGAAGAGTCTTGCCAACCAATCCGCTGGATCCCACTTCTGAGAGCACCATAGCTCCGCCGCGATGTCATCTGGACCAGTTGCCTTCCCTGGTTTCATTTGTTTCAAGGCCCCTGCAACCTCTAAGACATCAATAGGTTTGATAGGACCTTCGACAGCAGTAGCGACAGGTATCTGGTTGTGCTGGAATTCCTCTGTTGAGACCTTCTCAAAGTAATTTCTCCAACGTTCTCTCGCCTTCTTCCAGTCGACTAGCAAAACGCCCTTATCGTCATTGATGCCATAGAAGCGTTGGGTATCTTGAGATTTATGGTGCCTGGATTTGACGAGGCGATAGATGTCCCGCTCTCCCTTGCGTGTGTCCAGCTTCGCGTAGAGGTCTGCGTACCGAGCCGATTTTGTCGAAGCAACAGTCTTCTTCGCTTCCCTGCGTGCTACTTTGTAAGCATTCCAACGAGAAGGTGTTTTGTCTTCCAGAAACTCGTGGTAAAGCTGCTTCTTCTTGCGTACCGCAGTTTTGACTGCGTCATTCCAAAGCCATGTGTCCTTATCAATCCGACGTCTTCCTGGCTTCGTAAGTCCAAGAATGGCATGCGAGGCTCCGTGAACAGCTTTCTTCATTTTTGCCCAGCTTTCTTCAACGGTAGTAATCGGCGGCAGCGTAAGACGTCTAATGACTTCTTCTTCATTCTCTTTAAATTGCCACCATCTGATTCTCGCCGGTCCTGTTCGTGCTCAATTAATCCTGGTAATAAATACGTGGACAATAACGTAACATAAACTAATATAAAATATGATGAGTTTTTGTATTCCCATCACGCTTTTCATTCAAATGTGGCGATTCCTTGTGATTAAAAGCTGAACTAGTGATGTCAACAAACATTTTAATATCCATTTTCCTGAAAATTGGATTTTCTAGCTTCAATTCCAACTTTTTATTACCTAAATTTCAACCAATCTCAGTGAAATGTTTGCAGGAAGTAGTCATGAGTTATTTGCATACTTCTGTGCATTAATATTAAATGATATGCAGTTTCATTGATTTTATGACATTTATGTACAAATTATTTGAAAAAAAAATTGAAATTTGAAAAATGAACTAAGGGTAAATAAACAAACATTCTCATAAACGATGTCCTGTTACTGTGTCTGAAGAAATTGAAATGAAAAAAATAGTATCTGAGTACCAAATGTTGGTTTTCAAAAATGCCATTAAAAACTACATTGAAAATTAATAATCCAAAACCCATTCAAGTTATGGCCTTCAAAGCTTAGGCATTGCTACATACATCTTTACTTGATATATATGATAACAAAATTAATTTGAAATCGATTCAGTAGGAGAGAAGTTAAAATTTTCAGTGGAGTCTCCCCGTAAGAAGTTGTCTATCGTCGGTTGTCGATAACCTTTTTCGGGGCCCTGGGAGGCTCGGGGCCCTGTGCAGCTGCACACTTTGCACACCTCTGGTGCCACTACTGCTTGGACGCAGCCGTACACAAGCATCACTGTAACTTTCTCATTAGAGTAAAAACTCGATTAACCGTCATTGTCGGGACCGTGGTCGTGACGGTTCAGCGGATAACAGAAACACTGTATTATTCCTCCATAACATGACCTCAATCAATTATATTATAGAGAGATATCACTTTCACAGTAATGTAATATATTTCGGAGCGAAAAGAAATTAAACACGATTGTAAGAGTAAATAAAAGTAACTATTACATGATAAAAACATCCGTACAGAAGCTACAAATGTGGCAAAATAATGTACAGTACAGTAATATAAACTTACAGGTGAAATAGTTCATGTAGCTTAAAAATAGTGTCATTTTCATCTGTCTCTTTGATGCTCGAGCATTCACCGTGGCAATATTTCGTATTTTTCGGATCAGTAGTGTCTGCGTTGCATTGGCCTCTTCTTGACTTTGAAACCATTCTGTACACTTGGACAGCATTGTTTCAGCCTCTGAGTGGCTAATAGTTTGTTTTTGGTCATGGTTTGAACACTCGTCTTCATCAGTCCCTTCATCTTCTTCGGTGGACAACAATTTCGTCATCACTCAAAATTTGAACCCCCCGTCCACTCTGTCACACTCTAACCACTCTGATACTTCTTCTGACGTCAAGTTTGTACTAATTTGTGAATTATTGCACAAATTGACCATCTCGTCAACTGTCACACTCACTTCCCACTAAAATAGAGTAAGTAAACAAAGCGAACGCGTCACTGCACCTTAAAGCACTTTGTTATTGCAGTATTATTATGCTATTACAGCAATGACGGTTAACAGAAACTGACAGTTTAACGAAGTTTTACTCTACTAGGGGTTTGGCTAGCTTTTGATTAGCGTGGTGACTCGAAAGGTCGTCACCTACTGTATTGCCTCTCAAGTTGAAGTTGGCTGTTCCCTAGATCCTACACTCAGTGGATCACTTCACCAGAGACATCAACAGAACATGCGCTGCTACAGGCATTCTATGACTTGCACTTCGATGGCGCTGGTAACTAGAGCCTTGCGCGGATAAACGCCCCGCAACTGTTATCCCCATCCGCCTCGCATCCACGCGTTTGTTATCCGAATCTACTGGCATTACGTTAATATTCTTAATTAGATAAAGCTCAGCGCATTAAAGCAACACATTTACACATTTGAGGAGAAAGTCGTTCCTTTAGGTTTTGCATGTCAAGTTCTATGTTTAAAATGAATGGTATATAGCCAGAGTTGCAACCCTTTTCGGTTTGGAGTGTTAATTATGCTTAAAGACGTAATTTGAATGAGATTAGCTTAAATAATCATCTTACATTTGTCCGCTGTCCTTGGGGTAAATCTGAGATTTGTCTCATACAAAACTGTCACTTACAGTGGCATCGGACAAGAGCGTAAACTCTCAAAGATTGCCACGCAAGTGGAAAAAGCAGCGCATCATTGCGGTTCTCATCAGGATTTGGCATATAAAAAACATAACGGAAAAATATGATATGTCGTCTCATAAACAACTGGGTCCTAGTAATGATATTCAACAACTTCTAAAAACTATCCGCAAATTTACACGAAGCATTATCCGCATCTTATCCGCAAAGCCATGCAAACTATAAGGGGCGTTCCAAAAGTAACGAGCCGGAGGCTGGAATGCGCAAACCGATGACGACATCGGCTAATCGTGGCGTGTGTAACGAGGTGTGGTTCCGACCAGAGCGTGGAAGGTCACAGCCCATCGCTAGAGGGCACGTGTGCACGTCACGTGACGATACAAAGCGATCAGCAGCATGCATCAATCGTCCAACGCTGCCAGTCGCATTGCAAACAGTGACATGGAGGCGTCAAACGAAGAGGAAAGAGGTGTTGATCGGTTTCTGACAGAGGAAGGAGTAGGGGGAACGGACATTCTTCGCCGAATGTCACAAGTGTACGGCGAACACTGCATGTCCCTTGCAAGGGTCAAGGCGTGGCACAAGCGCTTCAGGGAAGGACAGGTGTCGTTAGCCGATGATGCCCAGTCTGGGGGACCACCCTGCATTACCGATGACGACGTCCAGCTGGTTGATGCACTCATTACCCAGAACCGTCGAGTGACAGTGACCGCCATAGCCACCGTGGTCGGATTGAGTGTCGGAAGTATGCACATCATCATGAAGGATCGACTGCACTTGCGGAAAGTGTGTGCCCAATGGGTGCCCCACAAACTTCAACCACACTAGGAAGCATGTCGAATGGCCTACTGTCTTGGTTGGACGATTGATGTTTTAAGGGGCCTAACATCTAGGTTATCAGCCCATAATTGTTTGGGTGATAGCGAAAGATGAGATGAGGATGAAAACTATAACTCATACTAACTAGACTTACTTACTTGAAGAGAAAATGGTTAACAAATAAAGGATAAGGCAAATAAAGGACAGGAAGAAAATAATTGCCCTCAACCATCGAACAATGAGGATTGAGGAACTTGGAAGGAAGGAGAGCCATGAAAGGCAGATAGCAAAGGGAAAGGGGAGAGGGCCCACTCCAAAGTCAGTGGAAAGAGAGGGACCCTGCTCAGGAAACCCTCGGGATCACCAACTCCCGAACTCACCAGCCGTGAGCCCCTGAGGGTGTAGCAATATCCAGGGTGCACCAGAAGTGGTGGGGCTACATACACCCTGTGCCTCCTTGAGGGCCTTGAGCAGAAGGCAGGAGACAATATGAAAAATAAAGAAGGCTGACCCCTTGCAGACGGAGGATATCAGGAAAGATGAGACAACGGTCAATTAAGGCGGGAAAGTGACAGACTCCCTACACCTCGTTTTACCCTAATACCATCGGGGTCGGAAGAGAACAATAGTTGACCAAGATGAGTCGACAGGAAAGAAGAGGGAAAGGAGCCGTCACAAGTAAGTGGAAGCAATGCCGGACTCAGCTGGGGTCCCGTGTTTGCAAACCCACGTCCCACTAGATGTCACTGAAAGCCATAGGATCACATGAAACTTGATCTGGTGCTGTTATTTTTCTTCCAAAATCCCTTTGACGTTCCGTTATGGCGAACTCTACGTTCCTCCGTCCATCCTTCTCCCGATCTCCTTGGTCGATCTTCAGGTGTATTTCCTCAACTGTGGATCTTATTCACCGGCCGTGAAAGCCAATATACCATCTTTTTGTGGATCTTATGTCTGAATGTTATTTTATATTCGATGTCGATTGGTGTGATATTGGCTCTTCTGAGATCAATTTGGACCTGTGTAACCCAGACTGTTGTCACTTTAAGTTTCCTTATGCACAGTATGTCAGAAATCTCTTTTTAAATCATTCGTCTTTCAGTCTCAAGATGTAGCTGCACAAATTCAGTCGTCATTTACAGAAATCTGTCTCGATGTTGGAGTATCTCCCTGTGATTGTGTGTGATTGTAGACGATATTCTTCATCTATGAGTTTAGGACCCACGATTTTCCAGATAATTTTTCTCTTCGCCTTCTTGATGTTCTCGAGATCCCCTTTGTAGTTGAGGTTTGAGGTCTCGCTGGCGTAGAGTGTGTCAGTCTTCATGACAGTCGTGTAGGGGTCAAATTTTGATTTGATGCTCATGCATCTCTTGTTGTAGGTGTTCGTGATTTTCCCGTAGTTTTTACTCATTTTGACTTCACGTGTTTTTGTGCTGCTCTCTCCATACCCGTGGGTTCGATGATTTCACCCAAGTACCGCACTTGAAGTGATTATTTTTATTATCAATATAAAATACGTGTTCTTTCAACTACCCTCAGTGGATAAACGAAACTGCTTTGTTGTACTGCAGATCAGTCACTTTTCTCTGTGTACCACACACCCATTAATATTCTATCCAACTAGACCTTATATCTGTCCAGTAAATACCGAGTGCTGATGTTAATCTTAATGGAATAATACCTCATGAAACTTGAGTATTATTTTAATGGACATTAAATGAACCTCTCCCTTCAATTACTCTGATGAAAATTCTCCATTACCTTGTCTGAATCAAATTCTACTTTATTCATTAATGGTGGTAATCCAAGTCTCTTTTGAAGTGTAGCCACATCAAAGCGGTCATAATCGCGATGGAAGCATATTATCTATTTCAACGACGGTATACCATTTCCCAATATCTGTCCCCTTTCCATTTTTCCCTTCCCGCAATTATTGATCCCAAGGTTTTAACATCAACGTGGAGTATATGCAGATGAAATGTCAGTGAAATGCACGTTTACACCCCTTAACACCTATTTAGAACCTGAATATTCAAAACCCTTTCCTTAGTGGACCTTTTCGACATACAACGAACATATCCCCAAAATTCATGTTTCTAACTTCAAGTAAGTAAGTAAGTAATCACAGACTCGGCGCTGTTTCGCATATTGATGATACTGCTGCGAGATCGACGTAATCGTGTGAGTAATTTCAAATGGCAAATTGAGACGCTATTTGAAGATGATGTCTCTTGAGTTGATAAATATGAAGATATGCAATATGATGGAAGTTTGTAATTTTAAATAAAAACAATCTTCGGATTGATGACAATTGATTGGATTGTGTTTGAAAGTATTTCTTTTCACTCGTGAAACTGAAAAGGCAAAAACATTCACTGTTACCAACATTACAATTGAATCGGTTGGAGCTGGAAAGCATTAAGTAAACAAGTAGTTCCGTGAAGAACTATACAGCCTATTTTCATATATCCTACTTATATTAATTGCCACTATCAACAAAATTTCAGTTTGATTGCTGTAATAGATTCGTAGATATTGAGAACCGTCTAAATATTTCAGATTGTCGCCAAGTTGGATTTTTATTTTTGTACTATTACATTAATATTATTGTGTACGTGTGGTATTCAAACTTCAATCGCATGATTAGAACACAAGAAGCAAAGACGAGATTTTAAAATTACGTACAGCAGCCATCTTGTGATTGTGCAAACAATTGAAATAAATTAGATGCCAGTGGATCGACATTTGTATAAGCATTTATCGTGCAACGTTTCACGGCACTCGGATAGTTAATTCGCGAGAAACGTCCATTTAAATATTTATACTTCGCGTCGCCGCCATGTTGGATTTGTGCTCACCAGGTTACTGAAGTCCTATAGGTGAACATATGTTCATAGTCTCTATGAACATAAAAAAATTAGTTTGGATGCTGTAAAAGATTCATAGATATTGATAACCGTCTAAATATTTCGGAAGCTTGCCATTTAGGATTGTTATATGTATAGGCCATAGAGTTATGTACCATTCAAGGACAATTATTGCCTAGATTCATTATTCAAAATTTTCCTTCGATCGCATAATTACGACACAAGAATAAAAACTTAATTTTAAAATTTCGCACAGTCGCCATCTTGAGGTTGTGTAAACAATTGAATTAAATTAGATGGCAGTGCATTACAATCTGCAAAATCATTTACTGTACCACATTTCACCGCACTCAGAGAGTTAAATCACGAGAAAAGTCTATTAAAATATTTCAAATTCGCTTGGTCGCCATGTTCGTTTTGTACTTTACAGGTTTATGAAATATACATAGGTTAACTTGTATCAGTACCCTTTATCACCGTACGAAATTGCAGGGTGATATCTGTAATAGTTCCGGAGATATAGAATGTCAGTGAAATATTTCGCACAGCCGCCATTTTGAGGTTATGTAAACAATTCAACTAAATTAGACTCCAGTGCATTACAATATGTATAAACATTTGCTGTACCAAGTTTCATTATGTTTGGATAGTTAAATCGCGAGAAAAGTCTATTTAAAAGTCTCAAATTCGCTTGACCGCCATGCTGGTTTTGTAGTCACCAGGTTTTTGAAAGTCTCATAGGTGAACTTCTAGTAGTGCCCTTTATCACCGTACACAATTTCAGGGCGATATCGGTAATAGTTTCGGAGATATTGAATGCTAGTGAAATATTTCGCACAGCCGCCATGTTGGATTAGTGAGACGTAAAAAAATTTGAAGGGCACGGTCAAGGTCGCCGGGAATAGTGCTATAAACTTACCGAGTTTCATTGAAATCGCTCCAGCCGTTTAGATGGCAATCACTTGCTGCCTTTCAGCGCCGTATTCCGTACTTAATGTTGGCCACACTGCAAGATTCCCACGTGTTACTGTGCTCTTCTAAATTACATTTGTATAGGGATTAAGTAGTCTTCATGTTACAAATCCATTTTTAGCCTACTTTCGATTTTTGCAAAAAATGAAAGTAGACTTATGAGATCAACACAGGGCGAAAAAAGTGTGTCTGTCTGTGTGTGTGTATGTGTGTGTGTGAGTCTGTGTGTGTGTGTGTGTATGTGTGTGTGTGAGTCTGTGTGTGTGTGTGTGTGTGTGTCTGTGTGTGTGTGAGTGTGTGTACTCTGAATGTCTGTCCCCCCCTATCAATTCGAACACGGTGAATGCAAATTGAACGAAATTTGGTACAAAGGTAGCACTAGCAAAGGACACCTCAGTGTCATGTTTTATATCGCCGCCATCTTTACTAAAACTGAATGGCGGCCACTCAAACGTTCAAAACGTAAAATCAAATAACGACTAACCAAATCATCCGATCTCTACCAAATTTGGTAACAACATACCTTCATATAGGATGCGTCTTGTGACCAAATTACAAGGTCGTCCGCCATACCATTTCAGGATGGCGGCCGTGCGAATTATGCAAACTTTATAATCCATATCATGGGAGCCACCAGTTCCGATTATCGAGCCGAGAATCGTTTTAACTGTTCTAAAGGAAGAGGCATGTTCGAAATTAAAAGTTTATTTTGTAATACTATAGTGCAGACGTGATTTTAAAAAGCTGAACTGATTCAGTAATAAGACAAGATGGCAGCGGATATCTTGTGCCGGACTTATATTTCACTAATTTGAGTATTGCATGCAATATAGCGTACTGATAAAAAATAAATAAACTTTGTATGAAATGCTTTATATATAAATAATATACTCCAGTGATGAAATCGTTTAGTATAAATCATTATTTGCTAACAAGTTCTATGTAAGTCATTTTAAATAGAACGATATTCGTTGACACAATTACCTCAGTGGTAGAGCGTTAGCCTATCGCTCAAATGCCTATGGTTCAAACCCGATCAGAGCTAGGTTTTTTGCTTGAAATGTTATATGTTTATTGTTTTGTAATGACTCAGATGTTTTAAAATTAAGCGTTATATTGTGCACATTATGGTGTAAAATATATATTTAATTAAAACATAATTCGCCAGCAGATTTACTCGGGACATCTAGCTGCCAAAAAGGTAACTTCCAGATTTTATTGAAAAGTTTCTTCTTCTGGCCGCTAGAATGCACTCGCTCTGTTAGGATTATATTGTTCGATATTTCACCAATAGATGTCACGACTAGTCTACGTGGGGATCCATTGATTACTATACCATTATCATTCTATGCGCATCGAATTTGAAGAATGACAAGATGATACTACGATACATTTTAACTTTTTATTTTAAAGGGTTTGTAACAGCCTATTTTGCGTTACTTGAAAATGTTATTAAGCGTTATATTGTGCACATTATGGTGTAAAATATATATTTAATTAAAACATAATTCGCCAGCAGATTTACTCGAGACATCTAGCTGCCAAAAAGGTAACTTCCAGATTTTATTGAAAAGTTTCTTCTTCTGGCCGCTAGAATGCACTCGCTCTGTTAGGATTATATTATCGAAAATATCCACATAGTTTGTATACACACGTCTCTGTAGGGTCATGGAAAGATTTGTTAATTCAATTAGGGTTGTGAAAGCCATGCACAACCAGACGTGTAAAGACATGCCTCAACTCAAAGTTGGATGTTGCCCACGGCAGGTCGTAATAATAATAATAATAATAATGTTATTGGTTTTACATCCCTTTTAACTACTGCTGATTTTAGAGACACCGGGGTGCCGGAATTTTGGCCCGAAGGGGATCTTTAACGTGCCAGTAAATGTACTGACACGGCTCCCTCGCATTTGTGCACCCTCAAATGCCAGCTGACTGCGCCAGGATACGAACCTGCAATCTAGGGCCCAGCAAGCGAGAACGTTACCGCTGAGCCACGCCGCCAGTCCGGTCGATTATGTCTCCAGATCCATAACATTCTTGATATACTTCTTATCTTTCTTTCTTCAATGATGGTAGCAGTTTTTATCTAGGTTGTGGCGTTTGGTAGAGGTAAATCGTTTCTAAGGTCTTCAACAAAGAATAGTTCTATTATACTCTTTGATAATAACAACGAGTTATAACTATACTCACACATTTAGGAGAAAGTAGGCTATATGTTCTTTACTGAACATCTTGTTTAAATTAAATATCATGTGAAATATTCATTCTGGATGGCTGTATGCCGCACGAAACTGACCACGGAGCTGAAAGGCATTAAGTCACTTTTCTAAAATTGACTTGAAAAATATGTTTATTAAATTAAAATTGATATTCCGCTAACACAAATATACCCTGAATAGTTGCTTCACAACATTCATGACTAATATAGTGTGTTTGTTAAGTTCTGTTCTGTCAATGACGTTTTATCTGTCTCCTGAGAAGTACTGAAAACTGACTTAATACCATTCAGCTCCGGCCGATTCAATTAATCAATTCTTAAAAACAAAATATTTAACAAAAGTTACATTCATCGCCTAACAATCAAAGTTGAAGATCTAAAACTAAATACAATTATAGAAGATTTCCTGGCTTTCAGACAACCCTACAATCATGGTTCTAGTTCACACTTTTTATTTGTAAATTTTTCTTTGATGTTTAATATAACTTGGCTTTTGAAGGAATGCATTTTTCTCAAGTTACATAAATACTGCAGCCATTACTCTAGGACAGATTGTTGCACATATGCGTATAAATATACTGTTAAAATTTCAAGTGGATCGGTTAATTAATTTTTGAGATTTTATTTGCATAAAACTAATATTTGCCAAAAATGGCTGTCAAGGAAATGTCCGAAAAGGTAAATGAGTGATAATGTTTGCCAACATTGAAAACATTCAAAAACTCTTACCTCAGAAATAGATTAACATTGTTGCTTTAATTCAATGTTCTATCATATTTCAATATGTGGAAACCCAAAACTTCAAAAATAACAAGATGTTCAGTAAAGAACATATAGCCTACTTTCTCCTAAAAACATGGGTATTGTTATAACTCTTTGTCCTTTGCTAGTGCTACCTCTGTAAACAAAATCATTCAATTCGGTTTCACCGTGTTTGAATTGATCTGGGGAATGGATTTGCACACATACATGGCCGCTATTTGCAAACTATTGGGCTGATGACCTTGTAGTCAGTCATAAGATGCTTTCCACAAAAAGGCATGTTGTAGCAAAATCCGGTAGAGATCAAATTATTAGGATGGTCGAAATTTGATTTAAGCTTTTAACATTTGGGTGGCCGTCATTCCATTTCCGTCAAGATGGCGGCGATATAAAACATGACACTGATGTGCCTTTTGCTAGTGCTACCTCTGTACCAAATTTCGTTCAATTCGGTTTCACCGTGTGAATTGATAGGGGGAATCGATTTGCACACATACTTGGCCACCATCTGCAAACTATTGGGCTGATGATCTAGCAGTTTGGTCAGAATATGCTTCCCACATAAAGATTTGTTGTTGCAAAATTTGGTAGAGATTAGATTATTTGGTTGGTCGTAATTACATTTTAGCCTTTAATATTTGGGTGGCCGCGATTACGTTTCCGTCAATATGACGGCGATATAAAACATGACACTGAGGTGCCTTTTGTTAGTACTACCTCTGTACCAAATTTCGTTCCATTCGGTTTCACCGTGTTCGAATTAATAGGGGGAATCGATTTTCACACAAAGATGGCCGCCATCCGAAACTATTACGCTGATGACCTATTGGTTTGGTCAAAGGTATGTTGTTGCAAAAGTTGGTAGAGATCGGATGATTAGGTTAGTCGTAATTTGATTTAAGCTTTGAACATTTGTGTGGCCGCCATTACGTTTCCGTCAAGATGGCGGCGATATAAAACATGACACTGAGGTGTCCTTTGCAAGTGCTACCTTTGTACCAAATTTCGTTCAATTCGCATTCACCGTGTTTGAATTGATTGGGGGGGACAGACATTCAGAGTACACTCACTCACACACAGAGACACACACACACAAACATACACGCACACATACACACACACAGACTCCCACACACACATACACACACAGAGACAGACACACTTTTTTCGCCCTGTGTTGATCTCATAAGTCTACTTTTATTTTTTGCAAAAATCGAAAGTAGGCAAACATGACACTGAGATGCCCTTTGCTAGTGCTACCTCTGTACCAAATTTCGTTCCATTCGGTTTCACCGTGTTTGAATTAATAGGGGGAATTGATTTTCACACAAATATGGCCGCCATCCGCAAACTATTAGGCTAATGACCTATTCATTTGGTCAAAGGATGCTTCCTCTATAAGGGTATGTAGTTGCAAAATTTGGTACAGATCGGATGATTAGGATAATCGTAATTTGATTTAAGCTTTGAACATTCGTGTGGCCGCCATTACGTTTCAGTCAAGATGGCGGCGATATAAAACATGACACTGAGGTGCCCTTTGCTAGTGCTACCTCTGTACCAAATTTCGTTCCATTTGGTTGCACCGTATTCGAATTAATAGGGGGAATCGATTTTCACACAAAGATGGCCGCCATCCGCAAACTATTACACTGATGACCTATTAGATTGGTCACAGGATGCTCTCTCCATAAAGGTATGTAGTTGCAAAATTTGGTAGAGATCGGATGATTAGGTTAATCGTAATTTGATTTAAGCTTTGAACATTCGTGTGGCCGTCATTACTTTTCAGTCAAGATGGCGGCGATATAAAACATGACACTGAGGTGCCCTTTGCTAGTGCTACCTCTGTACCAAATTTCGTTCCATTCAGTTCCACCGTGTTCGCATTAATAGGGGGAATCAATTTTGACATAAAGATGGCCGCCATCCGCAAACTATTAGGCTAATAACCTATTAGATTGGTCAAAGGATGCTCCCTCCATAAAGGTATGTTGTTGCAAAGTTTTGTAGAGATCGGATGGTTATGTTAGTCGTAATTTAACTTAAACTTTGAACATTTGTGTGGCCGCCATTACGTTTCTGTCAATATGGCGGCGATATAAAGTATGACACTGAGATGCCCTGTGCTAGTGCTACCTCTGTACCAAATTTCGTTCCATTCGGTTTCACCGTGTTTGAATTAATAGGGGGAATTTATTTTCACACAAAGATGGCTGCCATCCGCAAATTATTAGGCTAATGACCTATTCATTTGGTCAAAGGATGCTTCCTCTATAAGGGTATGTTGTTGCAAAATTTGGTAGAGATCGGATGATTAGGTTAATCGTAATTTGATTTAAGCTTTGAACATTTGTGTGGCCGCCATTACGTTTCCGTCAAGACGGCGCGATATAAAACATGACACTGAGGTGCCTTTTGTTAGTACTACCTCTGTACCAAATTTCGTTCTATTCGGTTGCACCGTGTTCGAATTAATAGGGGGAATCGATTTTCACACAAATATGGCCGCCATCCGCAAACTATTACGCTGATGACCTATTAGTTTGGTCAAAGGATGCTCCCCCTATAAAGGTATATTGTTGCAAAATTTGGTAGAGATCGGATGATTAGGTTAGTCGTAATTTGATTTAAGCTTTGAACATTTGTGTGGCCGCCATTACGTTTCCGTCAAGAAGGCGCGATATAAAACATGACACTGAGGTGCCTTTTGTTAGTACTACCTCTGTACCAAATTTCGTTCCATTCGGTTGCACCGAGTTCGAATTAATAGGGGGAATCGATTTTCATACAAAGATAGCCGCCATCCGCAAACTATTACGCTGATGACCTATTACTTTAGTCAAAGGATGCTCCCCCTATAAAGGTATATTGTTGCAAAATTTGGTAGAGATCGGATGATTAGGTTAGTCGTAATTTGATTTAAGCTTTGAACATTTGTGTGGCCGCCATTACGTTTCTGTCAAG
The DNA here is from genome assembly GCA_946902985.2 of Meconema thalassinum. Lineage (NCBI taxonomy): Eukaryota > Metazoa > Arthropoda > Insecta > Orthoptera > Tettigoniidae > Meconema > Meconema thalassinum. The sequence continues at coordinate 89,128,887 of OX336388.2, forward strand.
ATAGCGGCGAAATAAAACATGACACTGATGTGCCTTTTGTTAGTACTACCTCTGTACCAAATTTCGTTCCATTCGGTTGCACCGTGTTCGAATTAATAGGGGGAATCGATTTTCACACAAAGATGGCCGCCATCCGCAAACTATTCTGATGATGACCTATTCGTTTGGTCAAAGGATGCTCCCTCCATAAAGGTATGTTGTTGCAAAATTTGGTAGAGATCGGATGATTAGGTTAGTCGTAATTTGATTTAAGCTTTGAACATTTGTGTGGCCGCCATTACGTTTCCGTCAAGATGGCGGCTATATAAAACATGACACTGAGGTGTCCTTTGCTAGTGCTACCTTTGTACCAAATTTCGTTCAATTCGCATTCACCGTGTTCGAATTGATGGGCGGGGACAGACATTCAGAGTACACACACTCACACACACAAAGAGACACACACACACACACAGACTCACACACACACATACACACACACATAGACTCCCACACAGACTTACACACACACAGACAGACACACTTTTTTCGCCCTGTGTTGATCTCATAAGTCTACTTTCATTTTTTGCAAAAATTGAAAGTAGGCTAAAAACAAGAAGTTCCGTGACGAACTAAAGAGCCTACTTTTCTTGAAATTTAAGATGCATGCCAATGATTAATCTATATGGATCTATCTAGAATAATGACGAAATTAAGTTTGTAATATCGAAACTTCTAATAAGTTCAAAATACTGTATACCTGGCATAATGTAGCCTAATAGATAACTACAGTTGGCAGCCCTGGTGACTGAATATATTCTTAGTTCCATCTCTTAAGGTACAGAATACAAAATTTGGTTGAAGCCCAATGGATAGCATGGACGTTACATTCAGTTAAACATTGGGTCTAACAGCGCGCGTAAAATCATGTTGGCAACAGTGACATACATGTATTGGTCAGAAATAATCTGAAATAATATGATCTATTGTTGTGTCAATTTTGAATGAAATCCATTAGTTAGTATTGAAGTTACATGCATTTTAAAATTGGACCTATCAGCAGGCTTAGAATCATGCTGGCAGCACTGACGTATATTAGCTACGCCAAAGTAATCTAGAATGCCAGGTACTATACGTGTGCAAAGTTTAGAGCTATTGGTTTGCTTACTTTCTGATATATTGATATTAGGGTAACAAAAATAGAGACAGTATTTATTAACAGTTGGCAGCGCTGGTGGCTCTTAAGAATACGCTCAGTCATATCTGTTTATGTACACATACCACATACGAAATTTGGTTGAAATCCAATTGATAGTGTAGAAGTTATATGCATTTAAAATTTGGACCTATCAGCAGGCTTATAATCATTTTGACAACACTGCCTTGTATGGCCTCCTGGAAATTAAACTGCAATATTATTATCTATACTTGTGCCAATTTTGAATTAGCTCCCATTCATACCTTCCAAGATATCCATCATGGAGCTCAAATTTCAATTGCGATTTTTCAGCAGTTGGTAGAACTGACATCATTTTCAAATATGGCCGTGAGATATTCAGGTACAAATCTTTACTCCTCCCTAATTTTGTTTCGATTGCTGCAGCCGTTTAGGAGTTGATAGGGGGGGGGGGGGGGGACACACACACAGCCAGATAGACAGACAGAAGGACAGATAGACAGATGGACAGACAGACAGACAGACAGACACACATTTGCCCGATCTCATAACTCTACTTCTTCCTCATTTTTGCAAAATGTGAAAAGTAGGCTAATAGGCATATGAGAACACCTTTTGTCCGTGTGTGTGTGTGTGTGTGCGTGTGTGTGTGTCCCTAATAACTTCTAAACGGCTGGAGCGATTACAATAAAACTCGGTAAGATCATAGCACTATTCCGGCCGACCCCGACCGTGCCCTTCAAATTTTATTAAATCTCACCAATCCAACATGGCGGTTATGCGAATTATTTCACCGGCATTCAGTATCTCCGAAACTATTACCGATATCGCCCTGAAATTGTGTACGGTGATAAAGGACACTACTAGAAGTTCACCTTTGAGACATTCAAAAACCTGGTGACTGCAAAACCAACATGGCGGCCAAACGAATTTGAGACATTTAAATAGACTTTTCTCGTGATTTAACTATCCAAACGTAATTAAACTTGGTACAGCAAATGTTTATATACATTGTAATGTACTGGAATCTAATTTAGTTCATTTGTTTACATAACCTCAAAATGGCGGCTGTACGAAATATTTCACTGACATTCTATATCTCCGCAACTATTACAGATATCATCCTGAAATTTTGTACGGTGTTAAAGGGTACAGATACAAGTTTATCTATGTAACTTTCATAAACCTGTAAAGTGCAAAACGAACATGGCGGCCAAGCGAATTTGAAATATTTTAATAGACTTTTCTCGCGATTTAACTCTCTGAGTGCAGTGAAATGTGGTTCAGTAAATTATTTTACATATTTTAATGCACTGGCATCTAATTTAGTTCAATTGTTTACATAACCTCAATATGGCGGCTGTGCGAAATTTTAAAATTAAGTTTTTAATTCTTGTGTCGTAATCATGCGATCGAAGTGAAAGTTTGAATAATGAACCAAGGCAATAATTGTCCTTGAATGGTACATAACTCTATGGCCTATACATATAACAATCCAAAATGGCGAGCATCCGAAATATTTAGACGGTTCTCAATATCTATGAATCATTTACAGCAATCAAACTGAAATTTTCATAGAGGCTATGAAAACATGTTCCCATATACGACTTTCAGTAACCTGGTGAGCACAAATCCAACATGGCGGCGACGCGAAGTGTAAATATTTAAATGGACGTTTCTCACGAATTAACTATCCGAGTGCAGTGAAACGTTGCTCGTTAAATGCTTATGCAAATGTTAATCCTCTGGCATCTAATTTATTTTAATTGTTTGCATAATCACAAGATGGCAGTTGTGCGAAATTTTAAAATCTCGTTTTTACTTCTTGAGTTCTAATCATGCGATTGAAGTTTGAATACCACACGTACACAATAATCTTAATGTAATGGTAGAAAAAATAAAATCCAACCTGCCGACCATCTGAAATATTTATACGGTTCTCAATATCTACGAATCTATTACAACCTTCAATCTGAAATTGTGTATGTTGATAGAGGCTATTAACATGAGTAGGATATATGAAAATAGGCTGTATAGTACTTCACGGAACTACGTGTTGAGATTTTATTTGCATAAAAATAAAATTTGCAAAAAATGGCTGTCAAGGAAATGTCAGCAAAGGTAGATGACTGAAAACATTCAAAAACTCTTACCTCAGAAATAGATTAACATTGTTGCTTTAATTCAATTTTCTATGATATTTCAATGTGTTGAAAACCCAAAACTTAAAAAAATAAAAAATGTTTTTTTTCCAACAAACTCAAGGTTAGCGCCACCATAAGGGATAGAAAAGAAGTAAGTCAAAAATAATCTCTCATTTAGTATAAAATAAAGTGCCCGATTCTTGGATGTCACGGGTAAACTCGAGAACCACTGGATGGATTATGATGCGGTTTTCACCATTCTGTAATGGATATCTCGAGGAAGGTTTCTGTAGAAAATTATTTATTTATTATCAAAAGCCAAGCGGAAACGATTTCAGTGAGAATGTCGAAAAAAAGGAAGTGGCATCCGTGCGCCTTTTAAGCGTACATTGGGCAAACCGTTAAAGATATCAATATACTATGTGTGTAAGAATTGTTTATCACGAAAAGTTCTACAAAACAGTGCGGGAGAGCATATCTCTATCTTCAATACATCGCTCACTGTAAGGTTTTTACGTTTTCATTTCTTCCAACAATCTCCATTCAATTACAGAGGTGACAGTTTATGAGCTAGCCAGGGGCGAGTCTATCATCCCAGTTACAGCCTACCTAGTGGGCGAGCCTATTACCCCAGATACAGCCAGCAGCAAACTGTCGACTATTGTTGAGTTAAGACTTCAGAGAAGAGTGGTTGTATTTGGAGTTTCCCCTGGAAATGCAACTCGGCTTTTCTTCATTTCGCCTGTGAAATTTTCGTTCCGCAAAATACACAATCAGGTTTAGATTGGACAGAAGAGGGATTAGTGTTTCATGCACCTCACCATTCTTAAATTACCTCTGACAAGAATTTGTTGCACATGCATCTCCATGATTATATAATTAATAGTCCAGTCAATTATTTTAACCCATCATGCCGAGGCGTAAAACGGATATAGGTCGTAGTTCATTGGCATCGAAAAAAATGCGCTTGTCACGTAATGCATTCATAACTGTTCCCGGGCGAAGCCGGGGTGGGTTGCTAGTTTAAATATGAAATGCATTATATCACTGGTGTTTGCCAACTCTTATTTCTCTGTAAACCTCCCTTTGGGTTGCTAGTGAGATTTCAAAATTCCAAATGCCGAGGCCTCGTGCACCGTCCCCAGTTTTATACAATCGGCTATATCATGCTCTGGTTTCCGTGGACTGCTCCAATGAAGTTGTTTAAGCCACCACAGCGAATAATAATGCCTCATTCCCTTTGTACGCTTGTTTATCTGGCTGTCTGAATGTTTGGTATGCAAGTGATTACTGTGTCACGTGACAGTGGAGCAGAGAGCAGATACCGGGGATTCCCAAGGCAATATAATGGCATTGGACGAGTCGCCTGCTGAGCTAGATAACGTGCACCACGCTATTAACTCAACCACTTGTCGAAACATGTGTTTTGCATATTGTAGCCTATTGTTGAATACAAAGGAAAGGATCTGTTAAGTATGGCGCATTGAAAGAAAACACTAATAATAATAAGGAGCGGACCCGTGCGAGAATTCTCGCATAATTGTCGAATAATTGTCTGTGTGCGCCCCAAGTGTACAGACTGCCCGCCCGGACCTAGTGCTATACGGGTTGGACGCGAAACAGTTCTGCCAAGGGCTATCGTCTTGTTCATTTGTTTCAAAGCACTTTGTAAACAAATAAATATATTTCCGTTGACTTTTCAAGAAATGCTAGATTTTCCTGTACTAATCAGACAATTTGGAAGATTTTGGTATAAACCACACCTTCTAACTCCCTCTGGTTTAGGAGCTTGAGTTTTGTGAAACATGCACCTTAGCGTATTATATAATCCATAGGCTACTAAAATAATAAAGCTGAAGAGTTTGTGTGTTTAAACGCGCTAATCTCGGGAACTAGCAGTCCGATTCGAAAAATTCTGTGTTTTATGTGATAGCCAGATTCAAGAGGAATAGTTTAGGCTGTGTAGCACTAGGCTATACCTCTCAGGTAACCTTAAAGATTGATTTTTGTTCAGTAAGTTGGTAGAACAAGCGCTCCCGAACAGATCTATCCGCATGCGCTGGCGTTATGGTTAGTGATACGTACACCGTTTCACCTCCTGAACCAAAATTTGTATACTTACCCTTTGGAACCCTGATGGTAACACTGTCTACGTGAAATTTATGACAGACCAGTCCATTCCCTGCATTTAGGCCCTTTGGTTCAAATCTACACCTTTTACCCGATCTGAACCAAAATTTGTATACTTACCCTTTCGAACCCTGATGGTAACACTGTCTACGTGAAATTTATGACAGACCAGTCCATTCCCTGCATTTAGGCCCTTTGTTTCAAATCTACACCTTTTCCCCGATCTGAACCAAAATGTGTATACTTACCCTTTGGAACCCTGCGAGTAACACTGTTTACATGAAATTTCGGACAGGTGACTCCATTCCCTGCATTTAAGCCCTTTGGCACAAATCTACACCGTTTCGCCGATCTGAACCAAAAGTTGTATACTTTCCCTTTGGAACCCTGATGGTAACAGTGTCTACGTGAAATTTATGACAGACCAGTCCATTCCCTGCATTTAGGCCCTTTGGTTCAAATCTACACCGTTTAACCTATCAGAACCAAACTTTTTATACTTACCCTTTGGAACCCTGCGAGTAACACTGTTTACATGAAATTTCGGACAGACCATTCCATTCTTTGCATTTAGGCCTTTTGGCACAAATCTACACCGTTTAACCTATCAGAACCAAAATTTTTATACTTACCCTTTGGAACCCTACGATTAACACTGTTTACATGACATTTCGGACAGGTGACTCCATTCCCTGCATTTAGTCCCTTTGGCACAAATCTACACCGTTTCGCCGATCTGAACCAAAAGTTGTATACTTTCCCTTTGGAACTCTGCAAGTAACAATGCCTACATGAAATTCATGACAAACCAGTCCATTCCCTGCATTTAGGCCCTTTGGCACAACTCTACACCCTTTCACCAATCTGAACCAAAAGTTGTATACTTACCCTGCGAGTAACACTGTTTACATGAAATTTCGGACAGACCACTCCATTCCCTATATTTAGGCCCATTGGCACAAATCTACACCGTTTCACAGATCTGAACGGCAATTTGTATACTTACCCTTTGGAACCCTGCGAGTAACACTGTTTACATGAAATTTCGGACAGACCACTCCATTCCCTATATTTAGGCCCATTGGCACAAATCTACACCGTTTCACAGATCTGAACGGCAATTTGTATACTTACCCTTTGGAACCCTGCGAGTAACACTGTCTGCTTGAAATTTCGGACAGACCACTCCATTCCCTGCATTTAAGTCTTTTGGCACAAATCTACACAGATTCACCGATCTGAACCACATTTTGTATACTTACCCTTTGGAACCCTGCGAGTGACACTGTCCACTTTAAATTTTGGGCAGGTCACTCCATTCCCTGCATGTAGGCCCTTCATCACAAATCTACACCGTTCCTCCTATTTGCACCAAATTTTACATAAGTTACAATTTGAAACCCTGCTGGTAACACTGTCCACTTGATATTTTGGACAACGCTCCCCATTCTCTACATTTAGAATAACAGACAAAATGAACTTGAAAACCACGTATTAAGGCCCTAGAACCATTCGTGTCCGTAGTAGTGTAACTGTAAGAGTATTCTAATAAGTCTATTGTTGACGGGCAGTGCGGGCTGCATCACGTCACCCCTACCAGTGTTCTGGTGCAGAATTGCGAAAATAGTTGCATCTTGCGCTGTTTATAAATTGCAGTCACGGGGGGTAATTAGTGCAAAATGATTTCTTAGGCCCCTTTAAACAGTTATCATCATGAAAATATTATGCCTCTGTATAAGTGCAATGGTGTTGGTGCAGTACATTGAGGTTATCAGCTGCAATAAGAATTGGTGCTTTCAAATTTACCTTTATTTATTCCGAAACTTATCGTTAAGCGCTTTGTGGCGATAAATGATACTATTGCTACCTCAGTAGCTCGGGACAGCCGAAGTTTTCCAAAGAGTTCTGATTATTATCCTACGGCGCTTTGCGACAAAAGACGACACTATTGGTCTCTACATTTCTAACAGCCAATGAGATTTAGGCCCTAGGCAGAGTCTTTTATTTCACTTACTCCTCTTTCATTTTTTTTGTAAATTTGTTTGTAAATTACATGTGTCAGTGCTGTAGTTAGTAAATAGCTGTTTCCCTTTTCATAATTATCATTACGGGAAAATGACCTGAATGTTACGTCCATTATACTGTACTACTTATCACCCCCATTACAACCACCACCACCACCGCCACCACAAAAAGATATATTTTTAAAATATTGTTTCTGTTAGTTTAAGTATCATGTGCAGTTCTGTGGTAGTATTCATTGTCATCCATAAAACAAATAAATCCACCGGGCGAAGCCGGGCACTACTGCTAGTAAGATATTAATCATAATGCATATCTCAGTATACATAGACTACCTCAAATGACATGGATCAAAAATCCAGTTTCTAGCCCCAATCTTAAAACATAAAAAGATCCCTTAAGTCTCGCCAAAAATATATCAATAAGAGCAATCTGCAAATAAAATTTGAACCACTCTGTATGTCAGTCAACCCTATTGAATATAATATAAAAGTGACTACAGATCTTACATTGATAGAAGAGGTCTAAAAGAAAGACTCTTCAGCACATGATCTAAAACAACTGGCCCTCTGTACAATAGAAGAAAGATATCCCTCTAATCAAAGGCTAAAAATATTTACAGGTGGCTCACAAGGCACTGAAAATAGAACTGGAGCAGGAATACATTCATCTCTCTTCTCACTCTACTTCCCAGTAGGCCAAAACAAAACAAACTTTGATGCTGAGATGAAAGCAATTTCACATGCACTACAACAGTTATTAGGCAGAAACAATGATTATCAAAAATGTGTTATCATCACAGATTCAAAAGCAACCATTCAAGTCATCTCGTCAAATTATAAGCCTCAAAATAAAGAACTGAAATAATTTTTTTTATGATAAAAACCCTTCAAAGACCCCACAAACAGATCACATTTCAGTGGATCCCTTCTCATGTTGGAATAGCAGGTAATGAAGAGGCAGACAGGTTAGCAAAAAAAAAAGGTACCTTTCAGTCAGACTGATTTTATGTCAGCAAAAAGGATTTTGAAAAATACTATCAAAAACAAGTATGAGGAAATGGCAAAGAAAACAGCAGAAACCGTATTATGGAAGGACAGTGATGCTAAATGGGATCAATATAAATTAATACCAAGAGGAGAAGCTGAAACCTTCTTCAGACTTAATACTGGCCATGTCTGCCTTGCAGCTCATCTGAAACGAATCAACATCCTGAGATCTGAAAAATGCACACTTTGTCACGAACCTGGTAGTAAAATGGATAAGGGGCACCTGCTACATTGCAACAAACTTGATGTGACTGCTAGAACTTCAGGAAACCTTACACAACTCTATTGGAACGCAAGTAAGCTGATGGATTGGAATCCGGGCTAGCCATTAGAAACAACAACAATAATAATATTACTTTCGTCTCACTTGTCCTGAATCTATACCGTATATCCCATTGAGGGTTTTTGCCTACCAAGAGACCACATCCTGAAGATTGCGAGGTGATACGTGGTCAGTGTGACTTTGCGTTTTATCTTGGTTTTATAGACTAGGGCTACTGCTTTTTAAATCAGACAGCTAAATAATGTTTTCTCGGGGGGTAAAATCCCTGTCGATGTCGGGAATCTATCCCGGGACCTTATAGGAAGGAGGCAAGGGTGCTACCCTTAAACCACCTAAAGTATTTTATCATTTTAAATGATCTTGTCGACTTCGTCGTTACGCTGGGGTCTGGCGTTACGTTACGGTGACGGGACGAAATGTACCCAGATAAACTGAGGTGTGTGACGTCCTAGGACTGCTGGGAGCATGAATACCCCGACAATCTCTACTTCTTTAGTATAAGACAAAAATCTCCGATTCTTGGATGTCACGGGTAATCTCGAGAACTACTGGATGGATTTTGATGCGGTTTTCACCATTCTGTAAAGGATATCTCGAGGATAGATTCTGTAGACAATAATTTATGTATTGTCAAAGGAAGCCAAGCAGTAACGATTTCAGTGAAAAAGTCGAAAGCATACTTGGCGTCAGTGCGCTTCTTAAGCTTTCGCTGGGCAGACCGTTAAAAATATCAATATACTATGAGGGTAAGAATTGTTAAGCATGAAAAGTTCTACAAAAAAGTCCACGAGAGCATATATCTATCTTCAATACATCGCCCACTATAAGTGTTTTAGACTGGATGGAAGGGGCACGTCCCCGCGCGCTCTGGTGAGCGTGCGGCATCCCCCGCGCTGGACCTTGCTTTGCTCTTGGTTTTCACTTGCCCTTCGCGAGTAATTTGAAACAAGATAAGCAAGATAAGTATTATGCAGATAATTTTCTAACATGTTAAGAGTCTTTGGCTTCGAGCGAAGCGAGAAGCCTCCAGCCTTTCTAGCATTTTTCAGCATTTGTAGCATCTAAAATGATACAAAGTCTAGTCTTACAGACTGACTGTCACTTTTTTATTTTATTTTATTTTTACATCGATAAGTCTGTGGAAGGAGCATGATTGAACCAATCTAGCTGATCTTGCTTACTTGTCCTCGCAAAATCACTTCATCTTCTCAATTTTTGGTTTCTTCTGTGCTCCTCTGTCCAGGTTCTGGGAGATGATTGAGGAATATATCCACTAGCTATGGAAGCTCCGAGAATGCTGAGACAAGACAAATTTAACCATCCTTACCTCTCTTCTTTCTCCCACTGATCTGACACAATTATTTTTCAGTAAATCTAGCTACAGTATACTCACATTATTGTACACAAGGCTGCAATTCTAAAGACGTGCAGCATCATCAGAGTATTTTTGAATTCGCAGTGCGTATTTTGAACAGAATTATTTGAACTGTTGGGAAAAGGAAACGTGGAAGATGACATTCGAGAGAATAATATTGCTGTGAAAAAGTTATGCTGTAGTTTGTACTTGCATAGAATTTAGTCTCCGCAAAGAATGACTATACTATTTTTAGCCTACTTTTCACATTTTGCAAAAATGAGGAAAAAGTAGACTTATGAGATCGATCCGGGAAAATGTGTGTCTGTCTGTCTGTCCTTCTGTCTGTCTGGCTGTGTGTGTGCCCCCCCCCTATCAACTCCTAAACTGCTGCAGCAATAAAAACCAAATTTAGTATGAGTAAAGATGTGCACCGGAATATCTCACGTCCATATTTGAAAATAATGTCAGTGCTACTTACTGCTGAAAAACGCACTAGAAATTTGAGCTCCTTGTTGGATATCTTGCAAGGTATGCATGGGAGCTATTCCAAAATTGGCACACATGTAGATAATACTATTTCAGTTTAATTTCCAGGAGGCCAACCATGACAGTGTTGCCAAAATAATTGTAAGCCTTCTGATGGGTCCAATGTTTAAATGCATATAACTTCTACACTATCACTTGGATTTCAACCAAATTTTGTATGTAATATCTGTACATAAAAAGATATGACAGCGTATTCTTAAGAGCCACCAGGGCTGCCAACTGTAAATAATTGCTCTCTTAATTTTTTATCCAAATACCAATATATCAGAAAGTATGCAAGCCAACAGCTTTAAACTATGCACACGTATATTCTGACATTTTAGATTAATTTCGAGTAACTTATATACGTCAGTTCTACCAACATGATTATAAGCCTGCTGATACGACCAATTTTTAAATACATGGAACTTCTATACTATCAGTTGGATTTCAACCAAATTTCGTATGTGCTATGTGTACCACAACAGATATGACTATAAGTATTGTTAAGAGCAATCAGGGCTGACAACTGTTAATAAATGATGTCTATGTTTATTTTACACTAATATCAATATACCAGAAAGTATGCAAGTCAACAGCTCTATACTTTGCACACGTATAGCACCTGACATTCTAGATTAATTTGGAGTAATTAATACAAGGCAGTGCTGCCAACACGATTCTATGCCTGCTGATATGTCCAATTTTAAAATACATGTAATTTCTATACTAACAAATGGATATCATCCAAAATTGGCAAAACAAGATATCATAATATTTCAGATTATTTCTGACCAGCACACGCATGGTATTGTTGGCAACATGCTTTTACGCGTGCTGATAGATCCAGTGTCTAACTGCATGTAACGTCCATTGGACTTCAACCAAATTTTGTATTCTGTACCTTAAGATATTGAACTAAGAATATATTCAGTCGCCAGGGCAGCCAACTGTAGTGCTCTATTAGGCTACATTATACCAGGTATATTTTGAACTAATTAGATATTTTGATATTACCAAATTAATTTCGTCATTATTCTAGATTGGTTCATATACCGTAGACTAATCATTGGCATGAAAAGTAGGCTGTATAGTTCTTCAAGGAACTTCTTGTTTTTTTACTTCATGTACCGATCTGAATCATGTTACCAACTATAGGTTGGGGAAATAAAGAATTAATAATAATAATAATAATAGTAATAGTAACAACATGCACCGTGAATAGCAGAACAGGCAGATTCATATACTCAATCCCCCAGAAACATGTAACCAATTAACATCTGGTTATCTAAAGGTGTCCTTCACTCCCAAACGAATTTATGATGGCCATTCAGGACAGAGTCATAGAACCCTGTAATTTCAGAAGCTATATTGAGGCCGTCAGAGGAGCTGCCAGGATAGCCAACAACCGCAATGACTTTCCTAACATCTCATCCGTCGGACCTAACGGCCGGGAGGATCAGGTGAACTTCCAAATAGGCCAAAGCGGCACGAGAAACTGTAGTCCACAGGGATCGTGGTACATGGTGACGAAGGTCATAGACTGCCTAAGGAAAGGTTCACCTTAAAAGCTATACTGAGAAAATAAACATCCAGACTTATGTAAAACACCGTGAAAATTTATTGTTAAAATTCACAAGCCCCTAGCCTAGTTCGGAGGGTTTCAATCGGCTAATCCGCAAGCTAATAAATAATCAAAAATAAAGAGCAGGTCCCTACCTGAGAAGTTACGAAAAACCCTCGCGAAAGATCTAACTCACAATAATGAAGCAACAACAGCAACACTAGGAAAATGGTACGACGCAAATCCCTAGTTCAAGTTACAAGATCAAGCTAATATCAGAATTTACATTTAACAGGGTAGCAAAACAAATCTAAGTTAGGATGATACCATCTCCACATTTACATTTAACGTTAATTCATCTAGCTAAGTCCTATCAATTAATAACAAAATTTACGGCGATGACGTCCTTAACAGAAAACAATTACACTCAAAGCTAAGTGAACAGCCATGTAAAAAAACGTCTAATTATTCTTAGGAACTAATTGCTAACAGCACTCAAGAGGGTAACATGTAGGATTCATACACTTTAACATCAAAAATAAGTAATAAGAGACAACAGTTTTATTAAAATGCCTGCCTGCACCTTGGTTTACTCTTTGTAAGCCATAGTCATCTAATGTGTGTAGTTACGGTGACGACTGCGTAGTAAAGACTACGTCTAACATCGCATGGCCTGCGCTCCACAAGCTACGAACTCAAGGTTCGAGCAAGCTTCAGGTCGCTACAAAAGTGTCAGCTGTTCTAAGTCATTTCCTCAAAGGAAATACCTTCATCTGCACGGCCATGTCAGCAGGTTCCAAATGCAAAAGATCAAGGTTAAAATAGAAAGAATTCGTTAGTTAGCTTTTGTTTTACCAAGATTATGCGTTTTATTATTAAGATGTCGGTTTAGGTTTATCGTTGGTTTATGGCGAATAATACTGACAATAGCCTGGGTACGGAGCGTCACCACTGATATCATCTCTACCAAAAGCCTCGACTCAAAAGTCGGAATACAATCAACGAGCAATAACAACTCGGACACACAATAACACAAGTTACCAGCGGCACGCAGCTCGCGTTTAATAACTCTGGGATGGGCCTGCACACAATAGTAACCCTCCATAACATCTGGTCAACGGGAACAATCCCGGACAAGGCACACAAATACCTTCATACATGAAATACCTCCTTAACAGGGTAGCCTACAACATACTATAGAAAACCTGACATAACTGTACACGTCAAACAACGGTACACGCCACAGTGCGTTTAACTAACAAAAGACAATCTATGAAACATCTGATCAGATACAAGAATGGACACTGGGTTCCATGAGCTAAATTGCAATGAAAGGAAGGGTAAATACAACCAGTATTCTGTCCTCTGTCAATATCTGTCTGTCTCACAATACAAGCATGCTCTCAAGGGCACTGGGTCACAAACCAGTTTATGTCGCTGCAGGCTACAACATTCCTGCGATGTCTGACACAACACACACTAACTATCAAGGCCGGCGATTTAAGCAAAATAAAAACTGTAAAACTGGCCTCATCAATAAAACCTTTAGCATAGGTTATAAACCTCGAAGAATACGTGCATAAAAACACGCTATAAATCTGAAAACAATAATATAATCCTGTCTTTCACACCAAAGACATTTAAATGGTAGCAATGTCACATTGCTGGAGCTCTTTGCTCACAAAGATATGATACTTCAGTAGTTGCTTGTATAAACATGAAATAAATACGTGTCTTCACATGACACTAACAAAATAATAATTGTGACGCAGATTCCACACTCTGGATCTGCTTAATGATACGTTGGGTACTGGGTTCGATGCTAGACAACAACGAAATATCCCTTTTACTCATAAGGTCTACACTTGACCAAGAATGTCTTCTGAGCTCATTTCTAATGAAATATAATGCAGTTACAAAACTGGTAATTACTGTCGATTACCTAAATGATACGACTTTTCTAACGAAGTCAGGGGTGTAACAAAGACTGGTTGCAAAAAAAAAGCAGTTAAAGCAATATAACCATGGCATCTGATTGCCATAACTAAAGTCTGCAAAGACTTGAAAATCATCCCAGATAGGGTTAAACAAAGTAGCCTCAAATGACTACGGTCACGTTTAGCCTACGCTCTACGACGTCCATCAAGCTGCACCAGGGCTGACCAAAATGTCTGACCCAAGGGTGACTCACACTAACTGAAATAAATGACATCTAATTAGACTAATTACATTCCCTACCTATAAAATGGCTGTCACTGAGTTCGGTTGGTTCACAAACTACATTAAACCTACTATACCACCAGAAACTAGAACAAGGAAGGGTGTACAAAAACTCACGATACGAAGGAGCTCTCACTCAGCTCTCTGTCCAACGACAAGGGTTGAACAAATTCACCTCTGGCTTTCCGGAATGGCATCATCCTCATCAGGACTCCCATCTGGATTCTCCCAAAGACCAGGGTTCGATCTGTCCCTGTCGGTAACCTCGTGGATGTACAGGACAGGCCGAGGAAAGGCATCCTGGGTTCCTTCCTCCTCGTTCGATGTTCTGGAAGTTCCACCATCATGCTGGTCCCATCCGAGACATCTCCCACATACCATAGTGATATTAGCCCATGATCTCGGTCTCGAACATGGTGTAGAAATAGTTCATCACGTGGGCAGTAGAATAATACGTGTGGTAGTTCATTCTTTCACTTCAAAAATCACAATGTTTGTCGTAAGTGTCACAGGCTTGAATACAATTGATAATACAGCCTTTATGCTTCGCAGATATGAATATTGGGTGAAAATGCACTGTTCTGCGGTTCTTCACGTGTACTGACGCCACTTTTTATATCACGTGGCATCCGTGAAATGTGCGTGGATTTGTAATTGAAAAATACACTGTGGCAGTTCAAATATCTAGTAGTTTCATAATGACAATTGTTTAAAATAGTAATAGCACATTTACCGGTATATTTTTCACCAGGTTCTTGGCCCTCCACAAACACGTGGGTATAAAAATGTGGTGCTACGGTAATGTTACAAATCTTCACTATACTTGCCAATATTTCACAAAATGATTCCTGTTGTTCACTGTGCATCAATAAACAGTGATTTTTAGAATATTCGTGCACGATGGCACACGATGATAACTTCCACGCTGAAACAGCGGATATTTTCCACGTCTGACACGACGGCTATAACTTCTCGCCTACACAGGGCGGATTTTTCAGATGTAGTGCAAATAATTCACTATACAATTCTTACTTACAATCAAACGTATCGTACCGTATCTGTGCACGATGGCACCTGATAACAATTTCCACGCTAAACAGCGGATATTTTCTACGTCTGACACGACGGATATGATTTCACGCCTACACGGAGCGGATTCTCCAGACGTAGTGCAAGGCACTGAGTTCCTCGAGGAAGTAGGTCGTCAAACCAAAGTCGTTGAGCGACTACTTATATTCCTGTTTGCGTATCTGCAAGGATTTTACCTTACCTTAAGCGAAAATAACATTCTCAAAAATGTTTTAATAATGCTGAATGACGAAATTGAATATTCTGAGTCTTGTGGAAAGATAAAATTGCT
Source organism: Meconema thalassinum (assembly GCA_946902985.2). Lineage (NCBI taxonomy): Eukaryota > Metazoa > Arthropoda > Insecta > Orthoptera > Tettigoniidae > Meconema > Meconema thalassinum. The sequence continues at coordinate 89,144,697 of OX336388.2, forward strand.
TAATAAGACCTCAGATAATTAATTAGCAGACTTCACCAAAGTCAAAAGTGCGATTCACCGCTACTTCAAAGAGTGTAGTATGAGCTCTTAGCTCCACGTGGCTTTTTGGGTGTGTTCGAAGGTACTACATCCCATCATAAATGTGCTGTCATAAAAAATATCACATGAACCTTAGCTCAGCGGGTTCATCATATATCATCAAAGACAAAAACATCTACAGATTCAAGCCAAAAATTGCCGAAAAAACTAAAACCATTCATCACGTACTAACATCATGCCCAGTACGCAAAGGTAAGGTAAGGTCATCTACTAAGAACTATGCAAGCAGTGTCGACTACGAGCAGATTCAGAGCCGCAACCAATAGTAAAATAAACCAATAAAAGTACATTACAATTCCTATGTCATCACTGGGGCCCGGATCTTGATGCCGTAGAAAGGTTTTTTAAAATGCACTTAAGATTTTCAAAAATGGCTGTTTTAAATGACCTAAAAATTCGAAAAATGGAAAAAATTTGTTATAATAATAAAGATCTAAAAAACACTAAAAAATAGAGAAAATGAAAATATACTCACCAATATTTCAAAAATGGCATCTTAAGCTAAAACTGAAAAGTCAATCAAAATAGATTTCTAGCACTTAACAAAAGGTTTATGTTCACTGTAGTCTGAGTTGCAGTGCACTACGAATGCCATTTTGATGTTGTCAACTGTAAATAATCTGCGGTTATCAGCCAACAAGTTTTTATATTTCGAAAAGCTACGTTCAACATCAACTGATGTGATCGGAACTACTTAAACTGAGGAAGGTCGTTTGTTGCTAAATCATCCACAATCCCATCCGTGCAATAATTTTCGCCAGAAAGAATATCTGTGATTTAGCATAATGTTTTATACCCGGTGTTTTTTCCAGTACTTTTTTCAGTTTTGATGCAATACCCTCAGCAATTTCGCTACGATTGTTGCTAAGACTAGTTTCCAGCCACTTGATTAAAGAAATGGAATTAATATTTCAATATTTTAAATTATATTGTATCATCTACTAGCTTCTTAACTCTGAGAGACGTAACTCCCTCATACAAAGCAGTGACATCACTTGTGCCGGGCTCCTCTCCGTCTTCTTTCCTGTAGACCTCCCTTGGTCAACTCTTGTAGTCTTCCAACCCTGACGGTATTAGGGTATCCGAGGCCTAGGGAGTCTCTTCCTTTCCCGCCTTAATTGGCTCTTCTCTCATCGTTCCTGATCACTCATTCTTCTAGGTATCAGCCTTCTTTTTATTTTCATTATATTTCTATTTCTCTTTAAGATTCCCACACTGTTTTTGTGAATTGGTTCCCATGTTTCTAAATTAATTTTAGCGAGTTTCTTTTTGTGAATCTACAATACATTTTGTAAGTATTTTCAGTCTCACTGAATTTTCGTTATGGTTTCCATTTCATTGTCATTGTTGCTATCACCCAGACCATTAAGGGCCGATACCCTAGATGTTAGGCCCCTTAAAACAACAATTATCATCATCATCATCATCATTGTTACAGACAAAAGAAAGAAAGGCAATGTCAAATATATTCATGCTGAAATGTGTGCATAACTTGTTGCAGATTTTGGAAGTCTTCAGTAGAGATGAATGTTTAAGTTCCTCTGTATTGTCTCTTGGACAGTAGACCATAACACGTTCCAGTCTCATTGGCCGCGAAGGAACACATAATTCAAATTCAGATAACAAATAAGAACTATCAATGTTTAATGCATTAATTAACAGACTACTAACATACCTTCTTGTGTCTAATGACTTATAAAATAAGTAAGAAATTGTACCTTGCATACATAGGATATCCATTTGTTTTTGTATTCCAGGCATCTAAGAATTTTTTTGGTATCATTTCATTATATCGTTGGCATTCGCATATCTTGGGTTCCAAACTATTCCAAGCTACTTCTTACGAATTCATTATACATTTTTTTTTGTATTCAGATTACGAAATTCATATGTTGATCATTTTGTATGCATCTCGAACAGTTTGATCAACATGGTATACACCTAGATCCTTGATAGGTGGTGATGTTTTCTTTCGGATATTTCAACTCGAAAGTTGTATTTCTTCTTGTAAATATTACCAGCTGACATTTGTATTAAAATCCAAAGAATTTGTTTTGTTCCAATTAGAATAGGTGGCTTCGCTGGAGTAGTTGGGAGCATGACGAGCTACCATGCCCAAGATCACGGGTTCAAACTGGCCAAAATCGTCGGATTTTTAAGAGCGTTAAAATCCCTCAATTTGCCTTCCTTCGGATGGGAAGTGAAGACGGTGGGCCTATGTCATAGATTAATGGCATGAAAATGAACCTTCCACTAACTACAATTGTGTGAAGCTAAATTTATAGGTTAGATTTGATTAATTTTCTTTATGTTCCAATGTTCGCCACCAGATGCTGGTTGCAGTGCCGTCTAGTAGCCAAGTTCACAGCTAGGTGTCTTAGACTGTAGTATTTGGTAGCAAAAGTAGGAACTACTTGAAATTGATCGTCTGTAGTCCTTGCCTAAATTACAGATAACACACACTAATACAGCCATCAGACAGATTCTACACACACCCAAAGTACGTGTCTGCATTGTCGCAGCCCCTAAACTGAGGAAGCAACCAACCAATTTAGAATGTTCTCTACATCTTGTTGGAGCAATATGCAGGCCCCTTCTTCTTCTCCTTCTTCTGCTACTACTTCAGTCGGAATATTCTACAATGCAGTAGTTTTCCTTCAACCCACAAATATATTACTCCTCCAAATATTTCGGTGTTGAGCATCTTCCTCGGTTAAGCGTCTGGTAGCCACGCTTCTCGTTACACCAACCATCCATTGTTCTCCTGGTTAACACCGTTTCCTTTTGCTTTCAACTTGCCAATGTAATAGTACATTTGGAATTCTACTATTCTGCATCGTTTTTTCATGTCCAAACCATTGTAATCATCTTTCTTCAACCACTTCTTGTACATTTATTTACCAGCATAATTTCTCTGATTCTCGTATTTCTAAATTTTATCCGATCTTGATTTTCTTGCCACCCTCCTCCAATAATCCATCTCTGTTGCTAATAATGTGTTAGCTTGCTGTCTGTTTTACGTCCACGTTTCTGCTTCATACAACAAAATACTTTGTAGCAATGAACTCTAAATACGTTTCTTAGTTTTGTTTAAAATATTTCTGCTCCATAAAACGGAATTTAATGCTCCATTTGTTCTCATAGCCTCACTTACTCTTTCCTCAATTTCTGATGATCGTGTTAGCCCCAGCTTCTATTATTGAGCCCAATTTTAATATTAATAATTATAATAGTTATAATATATTCGTGATAAATATAGATTTACCTGGTATTACATGAGTTAAACTTGCTGCATGCATACCAAAATGTTCTTAGCGTATCCTGCGTGACACATACTTTGTTCCTACCCTGAGACATGTATTCTATCACGCACACGAAAACACCGATGTGTCTGGAAACATCAATAGCCCTTCGTGGGTGCGAACCAAGTAATTGATTCTCCAATAAACTGGGTTTAGTTTCTCGTGTTACTGTTGAACTGGCAGGCTAGCTAGTGTTTTGCCTTGTGAAACCTGCTGGCGTTACAAGTGAGGTTTATCCGCCTTCACTCTACGTCTACGCAAACACTGATGATACATTATTCAAGTACTTAAAAAATCTCATTCTAAGGCTTGAATGTTTACCTTTACCTTTACCTTGAGCTTGTACAGTAAAGTATAGCATAGGAACTCTTGGATCTCGGAACCACTCATTATGACCTTCCCCACGGAAAAATCACATGTTAAATTTTGTTGATAATGCCACCTGGGCATCCTGCCCAAGTTAAAAACAAGTAGTTCCGTGAAGAACTATACAGCCTATTTGCATATATCCTACTCATGTTAATTGCCTCTACCAACATACAAAATTTCTGTTTGATTGTTCTGATAGGTTCGTAGATATTGAGAACCGTCTAAATATTTCAGTTGGTCACCAGGTTGGATTTTAATTATTTATGTACTATTATATGAAGATTATTGTTTACGTGTGGTATTCAAACTTCAATCGCGTAATCAGAGCACAACAAGTAGAAACGAGATTTTAAAATTTCGCACAGCTGCCATCTTGTGGTTATGAAAACAATTGAAATAAATTAGATGCCAGTGGATTAACATTTGTATAAGCATTTAATGTGTAAAGTTTCACTGCACTCGGATGGTTATATTGCGAGAAACGTCCATTTAAATATTTAAACTTCGCGTCGCCGCCATGTTGGATTTGTGCTCACCAGATTACTGAATGTCCTATAGGTGAACTTACAAGATGGCGCAAGAAATGTCATACACTGGAAATTGTTTATAAAATATTTAATATACAACATATTTAATAAAATATGGTATTAAAACATTCACTGAAATGTGCATGATTAGTCAGTATGCAGAACATGTACAATATGTCCACCTTCTCGGCGTACAACAGCTTCAAGACGAACCTGCATGTTTGTGACCACTCTACGACACATGGCCTCACTCAACCCTCGGAAGAAAGTCACAATGACCGCTTGCAATTGCAATACATTTTCTGGTTTCTGGCGGTAGATTGTCTCCTTTAAATATCCCCACAGGAAGAAGTCACAGGGATTAAGATCGGGGCTATGTGGTGGCCAGATTGAGCCGCTCTGAAAACGTTCGGGATATCGAAGGGATATCACACGGGGCCAGAAATGGCCATGCAGGAAGTCCAGAACAACATTTGCTGTGTGCGAACGAGCTCCTCCATCTTGCATGAACCATTGTGTCTCTATTGGTAGTCGTGATGCAGAGAGCTGTGGAAGTAAACTGTTTTGCATCATGTCCATGTAACGCGCACTGTAGACTGTGTCATTGAAAAAGATTGGCCCAATAATTCCATGACTGGAAATTGCAGCCCATACACACACTTTTACTCCATGACTTTCAACCTCGTGCACAAGAGCAGGCCGCTATTTCGCCCAAAACCGGACATTATGTTTGTTGACAGCACCATTGTGATAAACGAATGCCTTATCACTGAACCATGTGTTGTGCAGTACGGGATAACCTTCTGCAATATCCTACGCAGCAAACTGTACTCGCCGTTGCTTGTCAAGCGCCGTTAGTTTATGACCCGTTGTAATTTTGTATGGGAATAGGTCAAACTTAGACTGCAGTAGTCTGAATTGACGGACGAGGGATACCCAGCTGAACACAGGCAGTTCTGGTGGATTTAGAGGGGCTCCGAGCCACAGCCGCTATCACAGCAGCAATATTCTCTAGTAAGCGGACTGGCTTGAGACGGTTCCGTTTTCTCTGCAGGATATTGCCTTCTGTTTCATATTGGCTGGCCAGTCTATACGCAGTCTGCCGGCAGGGAGCCCACCGGGTACGGAAATGAACACGAAACCTTTCCTGAGTTCGAATTACATTCTTTGTTTCCGTATAAAGCAACACTGTTTTCACCTTCTGTTCACGCGTCAACCTCCCTTTGTCCGCCATGTTGTATAACTGGACCAGGTTCGCATGCGCTACATGTGCTGCTGCCTGTCGAATCACGCAAGAAATAAGGTCTCTGTTCACGACAGGACATGGTTGTGAGCCCAGATTTACACATTTTATAAATCATTTCTGATGTATGGCATTTCGTGCGCCACCCCGTATGTTCATAGCCTCTATGAACATTAAAAACACAGTTTTATTGCTGTAAAAGATTCGCAGATATTGAGAACCGTCAAAATATTTCGGATGCTCGCCACTTTGGATTGTTATATGTATAGAACATAGAATTATGTACCATTAAAGGAAAATTATTGCGTTGCTTCAATATTCAAACTTTCACTTCAATCGCATGATTACGCCACATGAAATAAAAACTTAATTTTAAAATTTCGCACAGCCGCCATCTTGAGGTTATGTAAACAATTTAACTAAATTAGATGGCAGTGCAGTAAAATATGTATATTCATTTACTGTACCACATTTTAATGCGCTCAGATGGTCAAATCACGAGAAAAGTGAACTAAAATGTTTCAAATTCACTTGGCCACCATGTTCGTTTTGTACTTTACAGGTTTTTGAAAGTTACATATATGAACTAATAGTTTTGCCCTTTATCACGGTACAAAATTTCAGGGTGGTATCAGTAATAGTTTCGGAGATATTGAATGCCAGTAAAATATTTCGCACAGCCGCCATTTAGAGGTTATGTAAGCAATTGAACTAAATTAGACGCCAGTGTATTACAAAGTGTACAAACATTTGCTGTACCAAGTTTCATTACGTTTGGATAGTTAAATCACGAGAAAAGTCTATTTAAATATCTCAACTTCGCTTGGCCGCCATTTTGGTTTTGTAGTTACCAAGTTTTTGAAAGACTCATAGGTGAACTTCTAGTAGAGCCCTTTATCACCGTACAAACTTTCAGGGTGATATCGGTAATAGTTTCGGAGATACTGATTGTTGGTGAAATATTTCGCACAGCCGCCATGTTGGATTAGTGAGACACAACAAAATTTGAAGGGCACGGTCGGGGTCGGCCAGAATGGTGCTATGATCATATCGAGTTTCATTGAAATCGCTCCAACCGTTTAGAATTTATTAGGGACACACACACACACACCTCACACACACACACACACACACACGCGCACACACACACGGACAAAAGGTGATCTCATAAGCCTATTTTTTCAAAATTAAAAATAGGCTCATAATAAAAAATAAATGAATAAATGAATAAATGATTAAATAAATAAATTAATAAATAAATGAATAAATGAATAAATAAATGCATGAATACATGAATGAATAAATATATAAATAAATAAATGGATATATGAATGAATGAATAAATAAATGAATGAATAAATGAATGAATAAATAAATGAATGAATAAATAAATGAATGAATAAATGAATGAATAAATAAATGAATAACCGAATGAATAAAAGAATGAATAAATAAATGAATACATGAATGAATGAATAAATGAAAGAATGAATAAGTGAATGAATAATTGAATGAATGAATGAATACATAAATAAATAAATTAATAACTGAATGAATAAAATAATGAATAAATAAATGAATAAGTGAATGAATGAATAAATGAATGAATGAATACATAATTGAATAAATAAGTGAATAAATGAATGAATGAATAAATAAATGAATGAATAATTAAATGAATGAATAAATGAATGAATAAATAAGTGAATAAATAAGTGAATAAATGAATGAATAAATAAATGAATAAATGAATGAACATGAATGAATAAATAAATGAATAAATGAATGAATGAATGAATGAATGAATGAATGAATAAATGAATAAATAAATGAATAAGTTAATGAATAAATAAGTGAATAAATACATGAATAAATAAGTGAATAAATGAATTAATGAATAAATGAATGAATGAATAAGTGAATAAATGAATGAATAAATAAATGAATAAATGACTAGATAAATAAATGAATAAATGAATGAATAAATAAATTAATAAAATAATTAATAAATAAGTGAATAAAAGAATGAATGAATGAATGAATAAATAAATGAATAACTGAATGAATAATAGAATGAATGAATAAATTAATTAATAACTGAATGAATAAAGGAATGAATAAATAAATGAATAGGTGAATGAATGAATGAATGAATACATGAATAAACGAATGAATGAAATAATGAATAAGTGAATGATTGAATGAATGAATAAATACGCGAATATATGAATGAATTAATAAATAAATAAATAATAAATAAACGAACGAATGAACGAATCCATTTCACAATAGGTGGTTCATATGTCGTTACAGAAATGAGTGTATGTCATACAGTTTAGTGCCAGTTAATGTGTTTCCGTTGTGGCTCGCATTTGCGATGACCATCAACAAAGCACATTGACAATCCATACAAGTGTTTGGATAAAATTTGGAAAATCCATGCTTCTTATGTGAACAGCTATTTGTGGCTTGCTCACGCGTCGGAAAACCTTCTTATTCATGTACGGTAAAACTAAAAATATTGTCTATCCAAAAGCACTTCAATAATCAAAATTACAACTCGAACACTTTCTTTCTTCGGTTAGCATTGCAAAGGGTACAGCTAGTAAATAAATAAGTAAATAAATAAATAAACAAATAAACAAATAAATAACTACCTAGCTCATTAATTAAACTCTTTGTGGAGTAGTGACTAGCATTCTTGGCTGTAACCGCGGAGGTCCGGATTCGATTTTCGACTGTGTTAAGAAAATTAATTCTGGTCTGAGGGCTGGAACAGGGGTTGACTCAGCCTCGTGGGGCAGAATTGATAAGAGTTGGTTTCGATTCCTACCTATTCCTACCTAATTGCGGTCACTCTCATTTTAGGGAAGAGCAATAAACATTCCAGCGGTCACTTTCTTGGTTGTAACTCCCTTGGGGATTTCCTTCCCCACCCCCTCTTGCCAATATTGAGGTACATGCCATATGTCAGTTCTCTTTGGAATCTTAATAAACCTAAAACTTCAAATGTTTGATTTTGTGTGTAGAAGGGGGTGAGGACAAACATTTATTACAAAGGGGATTTAGAATCAAACACAGAACAAATTACTTTAACGAGACGAATTTTTCGAGGTAATGAAAATAATAATTTTAACAATACACAGTACCTATTATAAAAATAGATATCTCGCGCCTCAAGTGGGAGAGGAGGGGCAGAAATTTAAAATTATACTCTGTAAGTGTATAATTTCCCGTTTCAACAATTTTGTTGAAAGTGAAGGTCGTTGATTGCGATCCTGAAATGTTTCTATTCTTAAGACTAACAAGAAGTTCCGTGAAGAACTATACAGCCTACTTTTCATGCCAATGATTATTCTACAGTATATGAACCTATCAAAGATAATGACGAAATTAAGTTGGTAATATCGAAATATCTAATTAGTTCAAAATATACCTGGTATAATATAGCCTCAAAGAGCACTACAGTTGGCAGCCCTGGTGACTGAATATATTCTTACATCCTTCTCTTAAGGTACAGAATACAAAATTTGGTTGAAGTCCAATGGACGTTGCATGCAGTTAGACACTGGATCTATCAGCACGCGTAAAAGCATGTTGCCAACAATACCATGCGTGTGCTGGTCAGAAATAATCTGAATATCTTGTTGTGCCAATTTTGATTGAAATCCATTTGTTAGTATAGAAGTTACATGTATTTTAAAATTGGACATATCAGCAGGCATAGAATCATGTTGGCAGCACTGCCTTATATTAATTACTCCAAATTAATCTAGAATGTCAGGTGCTATACGTGTGCAAAGTATAGAGCTGTAGGCTTGCATACTTTCTGATATATTGATATAAGGGTAAAAAAAATAGACAGCATTTATTAACAGTTGGCAGCCCTGATTGCTCTTAACAATACTTATAGTCATATCTGTTATGGTACACATAGCTCATACGAAATTTGGTTGAAATCCAAATTATAGTATAGAAGTTAGATATATTTAAAAATTGGTATTATCAGCAGGCTTATAATCATGTTGGTAGAACTGACGTATATAAGTTACTCCAAATTAATCTAAAATGTCAGAATATACGTGTGCATACTTTAAAGCTGTTGGCTTGCATACTTTCTGATACATTGGTATTTGGATAAAAAAAATATAGAGAGCAATTATTAACAGTTGGCAACCCTGGTGGCTCTCAAGAATACACTCAGTCATATCTGTTTACATACAGATATTACATACAAAATTTGAAATCCAATTGATAGTGTAGAAGTTATATGCATTTAAACATTGGACCTATCAGAAGGCTTAAAATTATTTCGGCGACACTTTCATTGTTGGCCTCCTGGAAATTAAACGGAAATAATATTTTCTATATGTGTGCCAATTATGGAATAGCTCCCAAGCATACCTTGCATGATATCCAACATTGAGCTCAAATTTCTAGTGCGTTTTTTCAGCAGTTGGTAGCACTGACATCATTTTCCAATATGGACGTGAGATATTCCGGTGCACGTCTTTACTCATACTAAATTTGGTTTTGATTGCTGCAGCCGTTTAGGAGTTGATAGGGGGGGGGGGGGGGACACACACACACAGCCAGACAGACAGACACACATTTTCCCGGATCGATCTCATAAGTCTACTTCTTCCTCATTTTTGTAAAAGTAGGCTAAACATTTTATTATCATTGCTTTACGAGGTGCTGTGAGATTGGGAGGGGACTTGATATTGTGAAGCGAAGTTTTATTTGATGAGCTCAGCTGAACAGTATTCTGTGGTTAGGTAGTGAAATATCAGTTTCCTCTTGTTATAAACAAAACTCATGGAAGGTAATGTAAGAGTCAGTCGGGAAGAACGAAGTACCGGTCTCCCAAGAAAAGTGATCGCAATCTGGACGCTGGAATGTTTATAGTTCTTCCCTAAAATGAAAGTGACCGCAATCTGGTCTGCTAATGTGGTGAACGCAATCTGGAATGACCGCTATCAGGACACAACCGATATTACCGGTCTATGTGTTGTGACACATATCATGGACTTATGCAAAGAATTGTGTCATGAGTGATGTTAATCGCCTTATTAGCCTACTTTCGATTTTTGCAAAAAGTGCAAGTCGAATTATGGGATCCACACGGGTCAAAAGTTGTCAGTCTGTCTGTATGTATGAGTGTGTATATCTGCCCTCTCCCCACCTATCAATTCAAACACGACGAAACCGAATTGAGCGAAATTTGGTACAGATTTATCACTAGCAAAGGACACATCAGTGTAGCGGCTTCGGTGGCGTAGTTGGTAGTATGCTGAGCTTCTATGTCAAAGATCGCGGGTTCAAACCCGGCCGAAGTCGTCGGATTTTTTAAGAGCGTTAACAATCCCTTAGTATGCCTTCTTTCGGAGTGGAAGTAAAGCCAGCAGTCCCATGTCATAGATTTATAGCATGAAAAAGAACCTTTCACTAACTACACTTGTGGAGGCTAAAATTTGTAGGTTAGTTTGATAACGAAATATTAATTCCAACTTTCGTCGCCAGGTTCTGACTACGATGGCATTTAGTAGCCAAGTCCGCAGCTAGGTGTCGTGGACGGTAGCATTTGGTAGCAAAAGTAGAAACTACTTGAAAAAATTAATCGTCTGCTGTCCTGTCATTTCACTTCATATGTCATTCATTTTTTCATTGCCCCAGGGGAGTGCAACAGGCTTTGGCAGCCGGCACAGTTCATATCCTCGCCACTAGGGAGGAGGGGCTTCATTCATTCCATTCCCTGACCCCGTTGGTCGACTGGAAGCAGGCTGTGTCTTGCAGAATTATTCTCTAACGATCTCTTGCATAACTCCGTATGCTTATTAATGTTACTCCCATCCCGAGGGGCACACGACTAGTGGAACGTGGGTTGGCGACCATGGGATCCCAGCTGAGTCTGGCATTGCTTCCACGTACTTGTGCCGGGCTCCTCACTATCACCTTTTCTTTCGACGTCCCTTGGTCAACTCTTGTTCTCTTCCGACCCCCACGGTATTAGGGTAACCGAGGCCTAGGGAGTCTCTACCTTTCCCGCCTTAATTGTCCCTTGTCTCATATTTCCTGATCCCTCAGTCCTCTTGTTTTTGTTTTCATGATATCTCCTGCCTTCTGCTCAAGGCCCTAAAGGAGACAGGATGTGTGTAGTCCCACCACTTCCGTTCCACCCTGGATAGTGCTACACCCTCAAGGGCTCACGGCTGGTGAGTTCGGGAGTTGGCGACCCCGAGGGATTCCAGAGCTGGGTCCGTTTTTCCCCTTTTTCCATTGCCTTTGGGCGGGTCCTCTCCTCTTTCCATTTCCTATCTGCCGTTCTTGGCTCTCCTTCCTTCCAAGTCCCTCAATCCTCATTCTTCAAGTGTTGAGGACACTTCTTTTCTTCCTGTCCTTTACTTGCTTTATCCTTTATTTGTTTACCATTTCTTCGTCTAGTTTGTAAGTTTGTAGTTAGTGTTAGTTATAGTTTTAATTCTCATCTCATCTTTCACTATCACCCACGGTGGGTGAGTGGTTATCGAGTCGGAGTACTAACCCCAAGCTTGCAGGTTCGCTCCAGGCCGTGGTAAGTGATTCTTGAAAGGCGGCAAAAATTACGACACGCATGTCATACGATGTTGGCAAGTTGAAGAACCCATTTGAATTCAGTAGGCCGTGTTCATAATGGCAAAATTAATCTCGGGATGATCCGCCAACATAAAGTTTCTCATTTCTCTACTAGAAAGCGCTATAGTGTTCAAGGAGCTTAGATATAGAACCTCCTTAACTTTCACAGTGCATCAAAGAACAACAAAATTCGACATGCAAGCTGCCCTCTGGGTGGCAAATACGATATTATTATTATTATTATTATACTATCACCCAAACCATTAGGGGCCGATAACCTACATGTTAGGCCCCTTAAAACAACAGTTATCATTGTCATCATCAGTATTACTCCTATTAAGACCTCTATACCCACATTTCACTTACAGACAGAACACTGTGCATGCATGAGGCTATGAGATTACGGCCCATATTACCATTCTCAAGTAGGCTACTTCCCAATTACAGCAGTAAACCACACGGTCCTGAGGAAATGCACTCAGCCATAAACTGTGTATTGGAGCCTCCACTAACCGCCATGATGTATTACCGTCGCTCTTGATTGAACTAATTGGTGTACACTCGCGAGATATATTACATGCACCATAATGTTTGTTCTGCGTGCTAGAGAAAGGTTCCTCCATCACTTCTCTCAGCTCGCCTTCATTTCTCAGGAGAGAAGGATCTACCGGCATTGGTGGAATAGTGCGTTACTGCTACTATCTCAGGACTCAGGGGAAGAATGGGATCCATCCGCACCATCGATCCCTTAAAAAAAAGGGTTTTCCACGGTTTCCTACGAGGTAAGCAACGAGACTGGTTTTTACCTGTTTTTTTTCTTCAATTCCATCTCAATTCAACACTATATAATCTAATGATATCGTATGGTCTCGGGTGCTGGGTGCAGGCTTTGTTATTTGACGCCCAGAGGCCAGCTTGCATTTTGAATTTTGTTGTTCCTTGGAGCGCTGTGAAAGTCAAAGAGGTTAGATATCTAAGCTCTTTGACACTATAGCGCTTTCTAGTGGAGAATGGAGGAACTTTGTGCTGGCGGAAAATCACGAGATTAATTTTGCCATTATGAACACGGCCTACTGAATTCAAATGGGTTCTTTAACATGCCAACTACGTATGACATGCGTGTCGTGATTTTTGTCGCCCTTAAAAAAAATCACTTACCACGGCCAGGAGCGAACCTGCAAGCTTCGGGGGTTGGTAATCCGACACGATAACCACTCGCCCACCATGGCAGACAATTCAATACTGTCATCTGCCTTGGGAAGCCACACAGTAATGGAGGTGGTTCTTCCATTCCTCATAGCAGTTTTTGAACTCGAATACTGTTATCACCTTCAGCTGGCCGGTTACAGCCGTTTGAATGGTGTCCAGTGTCTCCAAAACGACGTCATTAAGGTGTGCTTTCAATCTCGGAAAGAGAAAAAGTCACAACGACACAAATCGGGTGAATACGGTAGCTGAGGAGCCACAGGAATGTTCTTACTGGCTAAATACTGATTCACTGAAATCTCAGTGTGTCAAGGGGTATTGTCGTGATGCAACACCCAGTTCTGTTTGCTGTTTGCTCTTACACGCTGGCCCGATTGCGAAGACTTTCAAGAACCCCTCGGATGGTGGCTTCGGTGGCGTAGTTGGTAGCATGCTGAGCCCAAGATCGCAGGTTCAAACCCGGCCATAGTCGGATTTTTTAAGAGTGATAAAAATCCCTCAAAATGCCTTCCTTTGGAGGAGAAGTAGGTCCCATGTCATAGATTTATGGCATGAAAGAGAACCTTCCACTAATTACACTTGTGGAAGCAAAAATTTGTAGGTTAGTTTGATAATGCTATATTAGTTCCAACGTTTGCTGCCAGGTGCTGACTGCGTTGGCATTTAGTAGCCACGTCCGCAGCTAGGTGTCGTGGATGGTAGCATTTGGTAGCAAAAGTAGGACCTACTTGAAAAAATAATCTTCTACCTTCTACCTGAATCACAGATAACACACACTAATACAGCCATCACAATTAACACCGGTTATCAAACAGATTCTACACACACCCAAAGTACACGGGGCTAAATGACCGCGTTGTCACTAGCCCCTAAATTAAGGAACCAACCAACCGAAGTCTGGAACGGGCACGCTCAGCCTCGTCAGGCAAAACAGAGAAGAAGCGAGATCTAGACGCTTTTGGCCAATAGTAAAGAAGAACTGAGGGAAGGAGCATAAGATGCTTCATAAACGACACCGCCCTGAAGTAATGCGAGAGCAGTTTCGGGGCGGATATACACGTCGTGGGAGAAGGGTGTGTGGTTTTAGAGAGTAAGAGTGCGGACCCTCTTCAAGCGTCTGCAAGTAGATTTTCCACAATCCCTGGTAAACATAAATAAAAATAAATAATTGTTATTATTATTCTTCTTTCCGATGAGGCCTGCTTGGGACCACGTGCCAATTTCAATTCTTCACACTTTGTTGTTTTCTCTTCCGTTCCCTCCAGTACTCCTTCATCCGTTCACTATGCTGCTTCTTTCTGTCCTCGGACAACTTCGCACCAGGTTTTTTGGCAATCTTCCTTGGAATCCTTTCATATTTAATACCCTTTTTCTAAAGATCTCTCTGTTCACCGTTTCTTCTTCACTTATATTATTTCTTTCTAAATCTTTCTTTACTTCTTGAATCCAGCTAGTTGTTGCCCTTTTCTCCCAAATGTACTTGAATATCCTTTTTGTTAATCTGGAATCATCCATTCTGTAAATATGTACAAAAAATTGCAATCTCCTTTTTCTTATCGTTTCTGTTATATTTTCTATGTTCCTGTGTATTTCATCATTAGATCTTAATTTCCATACTTCTGCTGTTTTCACTGGGCCTAAAATTTTCCTCATGATTCTCCTTTCTAGTACTTCAAGTTTATCTAATCTATAGTTCAGTACCAGACATTCACTTGCGTATAGGCATTCCGGTTTCACCACTGTAGTGTAGTGCCTTATTTTAAGATTTTTAGATAAGCACTTTTTGTTATAAAAATTCTTAGTGATACCATATGCTCTTTCCATCTTGTGTACCCTTTCTTCTACCGAAGATTTTTCTAAACCAAAATTATTAATATTATTATTATTATTATTATTATTATTATTATTATTATTATTGATGTTGATCTCCTCTTCTCCTTCTTTATGCTAATTCAAAGAGCACGTTTGAACTTGAACTGGTTGGCCTCATGGTTTTCGTTGTCTTATCTTCCCAAAATCTCTTCATGAATGACTTGATTACTTCAAATAATCTTCTGGTTAGTCTGTCGCTGCCCATTCTATAGATAGGGCCATAGAATTTCCCAAGTCTCTTGCGTACGGCATCAGCGAGTCTGTCAATTAAGGAAATCGTGCGCTAGGACAAGACAGAAGTTTCGAGTGAAATTTCCAGGGAAACCCATTCCTATAAATCGGACAATAAAACAAGTGGCTAATTTGAGATTCAAACGTACAGGTTCAGTAAACAATAAAAATACACGTTAAGGTCGTTATTTCCTTACTGAAGCTAAATTAACCGGATTAACCAGAAACTTCATACGAAGATGCCGATTATGCTTGGCAGCGGATGGGGAACATTTTCTGCATCTACTGTGAACATAGTGAGTAAAAATGAATGATACTGATTTTCAGTACTGTATTCTGCCGAACATACGCGCGCGTGGCAGCCGGCAACTGAGCCGTCAATGGCGGAGCGCGTGAGCGAGTATATCCTAGCCAAGCAAATATAAAGACCCTGTAGATCGGATAATTTTTAATTTCTCGACTATGACATGAGCATGATTTCTCGGGTTTTGACTACGCGCGCTCTTGTGCTACTTGAAAAGTCTAGTTGGTTGTACTGAGGAAAATCCATTCTTTCCTCCTGTACTGCAGTTAATACACACAGACAAAGGTGCAATGGCGACCAGAGAAAGAACTACAGTTTTAACGCAGCCAAATGAACGGCAAGAGGAGAATATCCTCCCCTTGTTTTGCACATGCGTGTCGTGTGGCTAACATGCTGCAGATGCCATCTAGCGGCGTTGTACTCAATCACCTACCAGACCATTACGCTAGCAGAGCTGTGAAAATATTTATCTTCATTTTGAAAGTAATATTATCCGTGGATTGAAACTTTCA
The DNA here is from genome assembly GCA_946902985.2 of Meconema thalassinum. Lineage (NCBI taxonomy): Eukaryota > Metazoa > Arthropoda > Insecta > Orthoptera > Tettigoniidae > Meconema > Meconema thalassinum. Next base: position 89,160,977 of record OX336388.2, read on the forward strand.
ATATAATTAGAAAGCTTTAGTAAGGTAGTGTTTTTATAGAGGGATGTTTGAAATAAAAAAAAAGTCCTCTCGGCACGCCGGAAGGCGGAGGTAGATTTCACCGGACAAACTTGGGGATAGGCGAAAATAGGCAGAATATGCAGGTTTTCGTAGAAGGATCAGACCTCATTTATTGCGAGAAGGTATTTTATAATTGGAGCTTAATTAACTTTGTTTTTCGTCATTTTATGCTTATTTTAAACATTTTATTGTCTTATGGGAACGGTAACCTTCTTGTCATTTGGGGTCCATTTTTATACTTGTGGTCACACTGTCCTTATGCAAGGTTTCGACACTGATGTGTAACTATGTAACGGTCTGTTACTTCTTCACGCAAAATTATATCTCCCGCAGAGATTTTGGTTGGTTCCTCAGCTTAGGGGCTGCGACAACGCGGTCATGTAACCCCGTGTACTTAGGGATGGCTGTATTAGTCTGTAATTCAGGTAAGGACTGCAGACGGTCAATTTCAAGCAGTAGTTCCTAATGTTGCTACCAGGTACTACCGTCAACGACACCTACCTGTGAACTTGGCTACTAGATGCCACCGCAGCCAGCAACTCGCAACGAATGTTGGAACTTCCCCTCCAAAGGAAAGCATACTGAGGGATTTTTAGCGCTCTTAGAAAATCCGACGACTTCGGCCGGCTTTCAACTCGCGACCTTGGGCATAGACATTCAGCATGCTTGCTACCAGTTACGTCACCGAAGCCGCTTCACACTTAGTCAGATGGAATTTTGAATATGATCTCGTGCAAGTGCGTTATCTTGGCAACGTCTGATGGCTCATCCCTCATCAATTTAGTAGAGTTGCCATGGCAAGCACTGATAGCTCTTGGCATTTTCTTATAATTCCGAAATCATTTTTCTCATCCCTTGGCATAATGGTGGGTCATATCAAAAATTCTTTAAGACAAAATGTTAGGTAATTATTAGGGGAATATTGTCCATTTTGTACGGTTTTGAGATTGTGCCTATTAAGAGAGATATGATTAATGTTTCCCGAAAAACCCACTTTTTCCCACCCCTTTGGTCAATGGTTGGTGCTATAAAAAAACTCTTCAAACATAAATTTTTGGGCTTTATCCGACACATAGTATGAACGTTGACCGGATTCGATATTTCACATATTAAGAGAGTTATAGCAATATTTCACTTTTTCGAAAAAAAAAAGCCCCCCATTTTCACCCCCTTCGACCGATTTAGCCCATTAACAAACTCTGCCGAGATTTTATAGGTATACATATTCGGTAAAATATTCAAAGTGATTGGTGCAAAATTACGGCAGTTATCGTGTCCACAAGAAACTGATATGCATAGGTATATATGTATATACACATATACATCCATAAATTATATATAAACTTTTGAACTGACGGTGGTTTTGGGGTCTGGGGGATGTGAAACGCGAAGATATGTCGAAATTTTCCTGAAGTCGAAACATGGTACCCATTGCAATAGTTAGCTTTCTAATGAAATCTACCTCTGGTTGGTTCCTCAGTTTAGGGGCTGCGACAACGCGGTCATCTAACCCCGTGTACTTTGGGTGAGTGTAGAATCTGTCTGATAAACGGTGTGAATTGTAATGGATGTATTAGTCTGTAATTCAGGTAAGGACTGCAGACGGTCAATTTCAAGCAGTAGTTCCTAATGTTGCTACCAGGTACTACCGTCAATGACACCTAGCGGTGAACTTGGCTACTAGATGCCACCCCAACCAGCAACTCGTAACGAACGTTGGAACTTCCCCTCCAAAGGAAAGCATACTGAGGGATTTTAGCGCTCTTAGAAAATCCGACGACTTCGGCTGGCTTTGAAACCGCGACCTTGGGCATAGACATTCTGCATGCTACCAGTTACGTCACCGAAGCCGCTTCCCACTTAGTCAGATGTCAAAGTCAACCCCTGGCACCATCCAGCCCATGACGGGCTAAGGCCGACCAAGCGACCGCTGCCCAGCCATTTGGCCTGAAGATATTGGGGTGACGCGTGATCAGCGCGTCGGGTCCCCTCGGCCGTTAATATTGGTATTCGTGATCGGGGTGCTGTCTCACTGTCAGACAGCTACTCAATTGTCCTCACGAGGCTGAGGGCACCCCGTTCCAACCCTCACGTCAGTTTTAAAATCCCTGACGGAGCCGGGGATCGAACCCGGGGCCTCCGGGTGAGAGGCAGGCGCGCTACCCCAACACCACGGGGCCGGCTTAGTCAGATGGAAATACTGAATCTGATCTCGTGCAAGTGCGTTGTCATGGCAACGGCTCATCCCTCATCAATTTAGTAGTGTTGCCATGGCAACCTCTGATAGCTCTTGCCATTTTCTTATAATTCCGAAATCATTTATCTCATCCCTTGGCGTAATGGTGGGTCATATCAAAAATTCTTTCAGACAAAAGTTTTAGGTAATTATTAGGGGAATATTGTCCATTTTGTACGGTTTTGATATTGTGCCTATTAAGAGAGATATGATTAATGTTTCCCGAAAAACCCACTTTTTTCCACCCCTTTGGTCAATGGTTGGTGCTATAAAAAAAACTTATTTGACATACATTATTGGCACTTATCCGACACATATTATGAACTTTAAATGGATTCGATATTTCACGTATTAAGAGAGTTATAGCGAAATTTCAATTTTTCGAAAAAAGCCCCCCATTTTCACCCCCTTTAAACGATTTTGCCCATTAACGAACTCGACCGAGATTTTATAGGGATACATATTATGTAAAAAATTCAAAGTGATTGGTGCAAAATTACGGCAGTTATCGTGTCCACAAGAAACTGATATACATATATATATACATATATATACATACATAAATTATATATAAACTTTTGAACTGACGGTGGTTTTGGGGTCTGGGGGATGTGAAACGCTAAGATATGTCGAAATTTTCCGGAAGTCGAAACATGGGACCCATTGCAATAGTTAGCTTTCTAATGAAATCTACCTAATGTGCATCTGGATGTAGGCTAATTTATTGTATGTTAGGTAGATTTCTTTAGAAAGCTAACTATTGCAATGGGTCCCATGTTTCGACTTCCGGAAAATTTCGACATATCTTCGCGTTTCACATCCCCCAGACCCCAAAACCACCGTCAGTTCAAAAGTTTATATATAATTTATGTATATATGTATCTATCTATCTATATATATATATATATATATATATATATCAGTTTCTTGTGGACACGATAACTGCCGTAATTTTGCACCAATCACTTTGAATGTTTTACATAATATGTATCCCTATAAGATCTCGGTCGAGTTCGTTAATGGGCAAAATCGGTCAAAGGGGGTAAAAATGGGGGGCTTTTTTCGAAAAAGTGAAATATCGCTATAACTCTCTTAATACATGAAATATCGAATCCCTTCAAAGTTCATAATATGTGTCGGATACGTGCCAAAAATTTATGTCAAATAAGTTTTTTGATAGCACCAACCATTGACCAAAGGGGTGGGAAAAAGTGTTTTTTTCGGGAAACATTAATCATATCTCTGTTAATAGGCACAATATCAAAACCGCACAAAATGGACAATATTCCTCCAATAATTACCTAAAACTTTTGTCTGAAAGAATTTTTGATATGACCCACCATTACGCCACGGGGTGAACAAAATGATTTAAATTATAAGAAAATGCCAAGTGCCAAGAGAGGTTGCCATGACAACTTTACTTTTAATTGATAAGGGATGACCATCAGCAGTTGCTATGACAACGCCACTGCACGAGATCACATTCAGTTTTCATATGTCAGTGGGAAGCGACTTCGGTATCGGAACTGGTAGCATGCTGAACTTCTATGCCCAAGGTCGCGGGTTCAAACCCGGCTGAAGTCGTCGGATTTACTAAGAGCGCTAAAAAACCTGAGTTTGCTTTCCTTCGGAGGGGAAGTTCCAACGTTCGTTGCGAGTTGCTGATTGAGGTGGCATCTAGTAGCCAAGTTCACAGCTAGGCGTCGTTGACGGCAGTATTTTAGGTAGATTTCATTAGAAAGCTAACTATTGCAATGGGTACCATGTTTCGATTTCCGGAAAATTTCGACATATCTTCGCGTTTCACATCCCCCAGACCCCAAAACCACCGTCAGTTCAAAAGTTTATATATAATTTATGTAATATATGTATATATGTATATCAGTTTCTTGTGGACACGATAACTGCTGTAATTTTGCACCAATCACTTTGAATTTTTTACCGAATATGTATACCCATAAAATCTCGGACGAGTTCGTTACTGGGCTAAATCGGTCGAAGGGGATGAAAATGGGGGACTTTTTTTTTTCGAAAAAATGAAATATTGCTATAACTCTCTTAATATGTGAAATATCGAATCCGTTCAAAGTTTATACTATGTGTCGGATAAAGCTCAGAAATTTATGTTTGAAACGTTTTTTGATAGCACCAACCATTGACCAAAGGGGTGGGAAAAAGTGTTTTTCTCGGGAAACATTAATCATATCTCTGTTAATAGGCACAATATCAAAACCGTACAAAATGGACAATATTCCCCTAATAATTACCTAAAACGTTTGTCTGAAAGAATTTTTGATATGAGCCACCATTGCGCCAAGGGATGAGAAAAATGATTTCGGAATTATAAGAAAATGCCAAGAACTATCAGTGGTTGACATGGCAACACTACTAAATTGATGAGGGATGAGCCATCAGACGTTGCCATGACAACGCACTTGCGCGAGATCAGATTCAGATTTCCATCTGACTAAGTGTGAAGCGGCTTCGGTGACGTAACTGGTAGCATGCTGAACTTCTATGCCCAAGGTCGCGGGTTCAAAGCCGGCCAAAGTCGTCGGATTTTCTAAGAGCGCTAAAAATCCCTCAGTAAGCTTTCCTTTGGAGGGGAAGTTCCAACGTTCGTTGCGAGTTGCTGATTGAGGTGGCATCCAGTAGCCAAGTTCTCAGCTGGGTGGCGTTGACGTTAGTATCTGGTAGCAACATTAGGAACTACTGCTTGAAATTTAGCGTCTGCATTCCTTACCTGAATTACAGACTAATACAGCCATCACAATTCACACCGTTTATCAGACAGATTCTACACTCACCCATAGTACACGGGGTTATATGACCGCGTTGTCGCAGCCCCTAAACTGAGGAACCAACCAACATCTCTGCGGGAGATATAATTTTGCGTGAAGAAGTAACAGACCGTTACATAGTTACACATCAGTGTCGAAACCTTGCATAAGGACAGTGTGACCACAAGTATAACAAGTAGTTCCGTGAAGAACTGTACAGCCTATTTTCATATATCCTGCTCATGTTAATTGCCTCTATCAACATACAAAATTTCAGTTTAATTGCTGTAACAGATTCGTAGATATTGAGAACCGTCTAAATATTTCAGACGGTCGCCAGGTTGGATTTTTATTTTTGTACTATTATATTAAGATTATTGTGTAAGTGTGGTATTCAAACTTCAATCGCATGATAAGAACACAAGAAGTAAAAACGAGATTTTAAAATTACGCACAGCAGCCATCTTGTGATTATGCAAACAATTGAAATAAATTAGATGCCAGTGGATCAACATTTGTGTAAGCATTTAAAACGTGCAACGTTTCACGGCACTCGGATAGTTAATTCGCGAGAAACGTCCATTTAAATATTTATACTTCGCGTCGCCGCCATGTTGGATTCGTGCTCACGAGGTTACTGAAAGTCCTATAGGTGAACATATGTTCATAGTCTCTATGAACATAAAAATTTCAGTTTGGTTGCTGTAAAAGATTCATATATATTCAGAACCGTCTAAATATTACGGAAGCTCGCCATTTAGGATTGTTATATGTATAGGCCATAGAGTTATGTACCATTCAAGGTCACTTATTGCCTAGGTTCATTATTCAAACTTTCACTTCGATCGCATGATTACGACACAAGAAATAAAAACTTAATTTTAAAATTTCGCACAGCCGCCATCTTGAGGTTATGTAAACAATTGAATTAAATTAGATGGCAGTACATTACAATCTGCAAAATCATTTACTGTACCACATTTCACTGCGCTAAGAGAGTTAACTCACGAGAAAAGTCTATTAAAATATTTCTTGTGGGCGTGGGTTGGCGACCACGGGGCCCCAGCTGAGTCCGGCATTGCTTACACTTACTTGTGCCGGGCTCCTCTCTGTCTTCTTTCCTGTCGACCTCACTTGGTCAACTCTTGTTCTCTTCTGACCCCGACGGCATTAGGGTATCCGAGGCCTAGGGAGTCTCTTCCTTTCCCGCCTTAATTGGCCCTTGTCTCATCTTTCCTGACACCCTCCTTCTGTGAGGGGTCAGCCTTCCTTTTCTTTTCCTTTTACCTCCTGCCTTGTGCTCAAGGCCCTTAAGGAGGCCGGGTGTATGTAGCCCCACCACTTTTGGTGTACCCTAGATAATGCTACACCCTCAGGGGCTCACGGCTGGTGAGTTCGGGAGTTGGCGACCCCGAGGGATTCCTGAGCTGGGTCCGGTTTTCCCTTTTGTCCTTTACCTTTGGGGCGGACCCTCTCCTCTTTCACTTTCCTATCTGCCTTTCGTGGCTCTCCTTCCTTCCAAGTCCCTCAATCCGCTTTCTTCGAGGGTTGAGGGCATTTCTTTTCCTCCTGTCCTTTATTTGCCTTATTCTCCTTTCGTTTTCCATTTCTTCTTCTAGTATGTAGGATAGTAGTTAGTTTTCAGTTTTAAGTTCGCTTTTCATTTTCATCTTCATGATCACCCAAACCATTAGGGGCCGATAACCTAGATGTTAGGCCCCTTAAAACAACAATTATCATCATCATCACTATTAAAATATTTCAAATTCGCTTGGTCGCCATGTTCGTTTTGTACTTTACTGGTTTATGAATTATACATAGGTAAACTTGTATCAGTACCCTTTATCACCGTACAAAATTGCAGGGTAATATCTGTAATAGTTTCGGGGATATAGAATGTCAGTGAAATATTTCGCACAGGCGCCATTTTGAGGTTATGTAAACAATTGAACTAAATTAGATTCCAGTGCATTGCAATGTGTATAAATATTTGCTGTACCAAGTTTCATTACGTTTGGATACTTAAATCGCGAGAAAAGTCTATTTAAAAGTCTCCACTTCGCTTGGCCGCCATGTTGGTTATGTAGTAACCAGGTTTTTGAAAGTTTCATAGGTGAACTTCTAGTAGTACCCTTTATCACCGTACACAATTTCAGGGCGATATCCGTTATAGTTTCGGAGATACTGAATGCTAGTGAAATATTTCGCACAGCCGCCATGTTGGATTGGTGAGACGTAACGAAATTCGATGGGCACGGTCGACGTCGCCGGGAATAGTGCTATGAACTTACCGAGTTTCACTGAAATCGCTCCAGCCGTTTAGATTTTATTAGGGGTGGACACACACCCACACCTCTCACACACACACACACACACACACGCACACACACACGGACAAAAGGTGATCTCATAAGCCTATTTTTTCAAAATTGAAAATAGGCTAAAAATGGACTCCAAGTGACAAGAAGGTTACCGTCCCCGTAAGACAATAAAATGTTTAAAATATGTTTAAAATGAAGACAAACAAAGTTAATTAATCTCCAATTATAAAATACTTTCACGCGATAAATGAGGTCTGATCCTTCTACGAAAACCTGCATATTCTGCCTATTTTCGCCTATCTCCAAGTTTGTCCGGTGAAATCTACCTCCGCCTTCCGGCGTGCCGAGAGGACTTTTTTTTATTTAAGACTAGCAACCCGACCCGGCTTCGCCCGGGAAGAGTTAAGAATGCATTACATGATAAGCGCTTTTTTCATGTCAATGAACAACGACCAATATTCGTTTTACGTCTCGGCATGATGGGTTAAAATCACTGACTGGACTGCTAATTATATTATCATGGAGATGCATGTGCAACAAATTCTTGTCTGACGTAATTTAAGAATGGCGAGGGGCATGAAACACTAATCCCCCTTCCGTCCAATCTTAAGTTGACTGTGAATTTTGCGGAACGAAAATTTCACAGGCGAAATGAAGAAAAGCCGAGTTGCACTTCCAGGGAAACTCCAAACACAACTACTCTTCACTAAAGTTTTTAACAACACGAGTCGACAGTTTGCTGCTGGCTGTATCTGGGGCAATAAGCTTGTCCGCTAGCTAAGATGTAACTGGAGTGATAGACTCGCCCCTAGCTAGCTCGTAAACTGTCGCCTCAGTAACTGAATGGAGATTGTTGGAAGAAATGAAAACGTAAAAACACTTATAATAGGCGATGTATTGAAGATAGAGATATGTTCTCCCGGGCTTTTTGTAGAACTTTTCATGCTGCACGATTCTTACACTCATAGTATATAGATATTTTTAATGGTTTGCCCAGCGTAAGATTAGAAAGTGCATGGACGCCAGTTTTCTTCGACCTTTTCACTGAACTGAACTCGTTAGTGTTTGACTTCCTTTGAAAAGTTCTACAAAAAGCCCGGGAAAGCATATTCAATACATTTATGACCAATGGAAATCAAGCACTAACGATTTCAGTGAAAAGGTCGAAAAAAAAACTGGCGTCCGTGCGCTTTTAAGCTTACGCTGGGCAAGCCGTTAAAAATATCTATATACTATGAGTGTAAGAATTGTTCAGCATGAAAAGTTCTACAAAAAGCCCGGGAGAGCATATTCAATACATCGCCTACTATCAGTGTTTTCATTTCTTCCAACAATCTCCATTCAGTTACTGAGGCGACTGTTTACGAGCTAGCTAGGGGCAAGTCTATCACCCCAGTTACAGCTTAGCTAGCGGACGAGCTTGTTGCCCCATATACAGGCAGCAGCTTACTGTCGAGTCGTGTTGAGTTAAAAACTTTAGAGAAGAGTGGTTGTGTTTGGAGTTTCCGTGGAAGTGCAACTCGGCTTTTCTTCATTTCGCCTGTGAACTTTTCGTTCCGCAAAATTCACAGTCAAGTTAAGATTGGACGGAAGGGGGATTTGTGTTTCATTCACCTTGCCATTCCTAAATTACTTCCGACAAGAATTTGTTGCACATGCATCTCAATGATAATATAATTAATACATTAACTTTGTGTTATTGATCTTGAGTACATCTAATCATGACGGGAGCAAAATGAGTGTTCATGAAAGTAAATAACAAAGAAAATCGGTACTACAGAACCTATCCAGGTGTAAACGAGGTTCTGAGTGAGGTTAGGAATGAAAGTTCACCTTGTACGTCAGCTCTACACATTGCTACACCTTCAAGTTCCTCCTCGAAAAAGAAACATTGTTCCGGTGAGTGGTGTAAATACAAAAGAGCTGCAGCAGCTGGTACTTTAGATAACATTACCCAGAAGACCTCTTTACTTGAGGCTGTTATGTTGGCTATAAAGCAAGATCATAGAGATTTGGCAAATCCAGATCTACTGAAGAAATATTTGACAGGGAAAACACAAAACGTGAATGAGTCATTCAATGTAGTATTGTCAAGAGTACCTAAAAATATATTTGTGGGGTACCATACAATGAAGCTTGGTGTGTATGCTGCTGCCATCACCATTAATCATGGCAATACTGGTAGACTGAAAGTCTTGGAGGAGCTGGGAGTGAAGACTGGTTGGAATACACGAGCCATACTGAAGGAACTGGACAAGGAGCGAGTCAACAAGGTCCAAAACGTGTCCTAGGATGCAAGATATTTGAGGAGGAAGAAGAGGATGCACTCGGACAATGTAGGAGATGATGAAGACTACACTGCCGGGGCATTTTAGCAGTTGTTTCCATTGAAAAGTGAAGTACAATCTAAATTAATTTTTAATTGTAATTTCTGAATAACTAATTTTTTTCAGACAAATGACCCGTTATCTCCGGTTCTATATAAGATATACTTCTGATTATTTTTTTTCACTTTTCATGTAGTATACCCTTGTAATACCACATCTCTAGAATGGTAGAGATAGCTTGTATATTTGAAGAAAATGCACAATAATTTGACAAAAAAAAATTGTGTAGAAAATGAAACAGAGAAAAGAAATTCTATCCCAACTCCTTGAACATGTATGTCAATAAGACTAGAGGAGTATGTACATAAAGCATGAATAAATAATCTGCAAAAGTTTTACTATTTTGAATGAAGTAGTTCTTGAGAAAATCGGTCATGAAATTAGCAAATTTAACATTAGCGAGATAGGTCATTCATACTCCCCTCGTCCTGCACTATAGTAGCGTATGTAATTGTGGTGGCTGTGTATGTCCAGTCGTCTGTTCACTCGGGCCATTGGAAAGCCTCACATTTCTCCATGCAGGTAGCCACATTCCCCCCTCGTCACTAACGATGCGGGTACGACCTATCAAGCTATATTGTTAAATGAGGGAGGATGTCAGACCGGAGAATGGTTCATTTTAGGTAGATTTCATTAGAAAGCTAACTATTGCAATGGGTCCCATGTTTCGACTTCCGGAAAATTTCGACATATCTTCGCGTTTCACATCCCCCAGACCCCAAAACCACCGTCAGTTCAAAAGTTTATATATAATTTATGTATATATGTATCTATCTATCTATCTATATATATATATATGAGTTTCTTGTGGACACGATAACTGCCGTAATTTTGAACCAATCACTTTGAATTGTTTACATAATATCTATCCCTATAAAATCTCGGTCGAGTTCGTTAATGGGCAAAATCGGTCGAAGGGGGTGAAAATGGGGGGCTTTTTTCGAAAAAGTGAAATTTCGCTATAACTCTCTTAATACGTGAAATATCGAATCCATTCAAAGTTCATAATATGCGTCGGATAAGTGCCAAAAATTTTTGTCAAATAAGTTTTTTGATAGCACCAACCATTGACCAAAGGGGTGGAAAAAAGTGGTTTTTTCGGGAAACATTAATCATATCTCTCTTAATAGGCACAATATCAAAACCGTACAAAATGGAAAATATTCTCCTAATAATTACCTAAAACTTTTGTCTGAAAGAATTTTTGATATGAACCACCATTACGCCAAGGGATGAGAAAAATGATGCCATCAGAAGTTACCATAACAACGCTTTTAAATTGATAAGGGATGATCTATCAGAGGTTGCCAAGACAACGTCATTGACGAGATCACATTCATTTTAGCCTACTTTCGAGTTTTGAAAAAAAAAATGAAAGTAGACTTATGAGATCACTACAGGGCGAAAAAAAAGTGTGTCTGTCTGTGTGTGTGTATGTGTGTGTGTGTGAGTCTGTGTGTGTGTGTGTGTGTGAGTGTGTGTACTCTGAATGTCTGTCCCCCCCTATCAATTCGAACACGGTGAGCGCAAATTTAACGAAATTTGGTAAAAAGGTAGCACTAGCAAAGGACACCTCAGTGTCATGTTTTATATCGCCGCCATCTTGACGGAAACGTAATGGCGGCCACACAAATGTTCAAAGCTTAAATCAAATTACGACTAACCTAATCATTCGATCTCTAACAAATTTTTCAACAACATACCTTTATGGAGGAAGCATCCTTTGACAAATCTAATAGGTCATTAGCCTAATAGTTTGCGGATGGCGGCCATCTTTGTGTCAAAATCGATTACCCCTATTAATTCGAACACGGTGAAACCGAATGGAATGAAATTTGGTACAGAGGTAGCACTAGCAAAGGGCACCTCAGTGTCATGTTTTATATCGCCGCCATCTTGACGGAAACGTAATGGCGGCCACACAAATATTCAAAGCTTAAATCAAATTACGATTAACCTAATCGTCCGATCTCTACCAAATTTTGCATCAACATACCATTATGGAGGGAGCATCCTTTGACCAAACTAATAGGTCATTAGCCTAATATTTTGCGGATGGCGGCCATCTTTGTGTGAAAATCGATTCCCCCTATTAATTCGAATACGGTGAAACCGAATGGAACGAAATTTGGTACAGAGGTAGCACTAGAAAAGGCCACCTCAGTGTCATGTTTTGTATCACCGCCATCTTGACGGAAACGTAATCGCGGCCACCCAAAAGTTAAAGGATAAAATGTAATTACGACCAACCTAATAATCTAGTCTCTACCAAATTTTGCAACAACAAATCTTTATGTGGGAAGCATAATCTGACCAAACTGCTAGATCATCAGCCCAATAGTTTGCAGATGGTGGCCAAGTATGTGTGCAAATCGATTCCCCCTATCAATTCAAACACGGTGAAACCGAATTGAACGAAATTTGGTACAGAGGTAGCACTAGCAAAAGGCACCTCAGTGTCATGTTTTATATCGCCGCCATCTTGACGGAAACGGAATGACGGCCACCCAAATGTTAAATGCTTAATTCAAATTTCCACCATCCTAATAATTTGATCTCTACCGGATTTTGCAACAACATGCCTTTTTGTGGAAAGCATCTTATGACTGACTACAAGGTCATCAGCCCAATAGTTTGCAAATAGCGGCCATGTATGTGTGCAAATCCATTCCCCAGATCAATTCAAACACGGTGAAACCGAATTGAATGATTTTTTTTTTACAGAGGTAGCACTAGCAAAGGGCACCTCATATTCATGTTTAATATCCCTATAGCACGTTGTATTTCAACAAGCTACTACAACCAACATTCAATTATACTCCTTGAAAAGGACAAAGAGTTATAACAATACCCATGCATTTAGGAGAAAGTAGGCTATATGTTCTTTACTGAACATCTTGTTTAGCCTTCTTTTCACACTTTTCAAAAATGAGGAAAAAGTAGACTTATAAGATATATCCGGTAAAATGTGTCTGTCCTTCTGTCTGTCTGTCTGTCTGTCTGTCTGTCTGTCCTTCTGTCTGTCTGGCTGTGTGTGTGTGTGTGTGTGTGTGTGTCCCCTATCAACTCCTAAACGGCTGCAGCAATCGAAACCAAATTTAGTATGAGTAAAGGTGTATACCGGAATATCTCAGGCCCATATTTGAAAAAGATGCCAGTGCGACCAACTGCTAAAAAAACGCACTAGAAATTTGAGCTCCATGTTGGATATCTTGGAAGGTATACATGGGAGCTATTCTAAAATTGGCACACATGTAGACAATACTATTTCAGTTTAATTTCCAGGTGGCCATACATGACAGCGTTGCCAAAATAATTTTAAGCCTTCTGATAAGTCCAACTTTTAAATGCATATAACTTCTACACTATCAATTGGATTTCAACCAAATTGTGTATGTAATATGTGTACATAAACATATAGAGTGTATTCTTAAGAGCCAACAGGGCTGCCAACTGTTAATAATTGCTCTCTATTTTGTATCCAAATATATCAGAAAGTATGCAAACCGACAGCTTTAAACTATGCACATGTAAATTACCCGACATTTTACATTAATTTGGAGTAATTTATATACGTCAGTTCTATCAACATGATTCTAAGCCTGCTGATAGGACCAATTTTTAAATACATGTAACTTCTATACCAACAAATGGATTTCATCCAAAATTGGCACAAAAATATATAATATTTCAGATTATTTCTGACCAGCACTCGCATGACATTGTTGCCAACATGCTTTTAGATGTACTAATAGATCCAATGTCTAAATCCAGGTAACGTCCTTTGGACTTCAACCACATTTTGTATTCTGTACCTTAGGAGATGGAAGTAAGAATATATTCAGTCTCCAGAGCTGCCAACTGTATTGCTCTATTAGGCTACATTATGCCTAGTATACCTTATTTCGAACTAATTAAGACATTTCGATATGACCCACTTAATTTCGTCATTATTCTAGATAGGTTCATATACTGTAGATTAATCTATGGCATGAATCTTAATTTTATGAAAAGTAGGCTCTTTAGTTCGTCACGGAACTTCTTGTTCCATCTGACTATGAGGGAAGCGGCTAACTGGTAGCATGCTGAACTTCTATGCCCAAGGTGCTGGTTCAAAGCAGGCCAAAGTCGCTGGATTTTCTAAGAGCGCTAAAAATCCGTCAGCATGCTTTCCTTCGGAGGGGAAGTTACAACGCTCGTTGCAAGTTGCTGGTTGCGGTGGCATCTAGCAGCCAAGTTCACAGCTAGGTGTCGTTGACGTTAGTATTTGGCACAAAATTAGGTACTACTACTTAAAATTGACCGTCTGCAGACCTTACCTGAATTACAGACTAATACAGTCATCACAAATAACACCGTTTATCAGACAGATTCTACACACACCCAATGTACACGGGGTTACATGACCACCTTGTCGCAGCTCCTAAACTGAGGAACTAACCAACATCTCTGCGAGAGATAAAATTTTGCGTGAAGTAATAACAGACTGATAGATAGTTACACATTAGTTCCAAACCTTGCATAAGGACAGTGTGATCACAAGTATAAAAATTAACCCCAAATGACAAGAAGGTTACCATCCCCATAAGACAGTAAAATGTTAAAAGAAAATGCATAGAAAGACGAAAAAATGTTAACTAACCTCCAATTGTAAAATACTTTCTCGCAATAAATGAGGTCTGATCCTCCTACGAAAACCTGCATATTTTGCCTATTATAGCCTATCCCCTAGTTTGCCCGGTGAAATCTACCTCCGCCTTCCGGCGTGCCGAGAGGAATTTTATAACAATCAAACTGATTTTTTTATGTTCATAGGGGCTATGAACTTAAGTTCACCTATAGGACTTTAAATAACCTGGTGATCACAAATCCAACATGGCGGCGACTCGAAGTATAAATATTCACATGGACGTTTCTCGCAATTTAACCATCCGAGTGCAGTGAAACTTGGTACAGTAAATCCTTATGCGAATGATAATCCATTGGCATCTAATTTATTTCAATTGTTTCCATAACCACAAGATGGCAGCTGAGCGAAATTTTAAAATCTCCTTGTTACTTATTGTGTCCTAATCAAGCGATTGAAGTTTGAATACTACACGTACACAATAATCTGCATGTAACAGTACACAACTCTAGGACCTACATATATAAAATCCGACATGGCGACCATCCGAAATTTTAGTCGGTTCTCATTATCTACGAATCTATTTCAGCAATCAAACTGAAATTTGGTATGTAGATAGAGGCAATTAACATAAGTAGGATATATGAAAATAGGCTGTATAATTCTTCACGGAACTACTTGTTAGCATTGTGACCTTCTTCAGCGTGATATATGATGAGCAACTGAGTAGTACCATACCAAAAGTTCTCAGAGTAAAAATTTTAAATAATACCCGACCTTTTACAATTATTTTGTTAATAATGCATTAATAAATGTCATGATAAACAGCGTAGAAATGAAGAGATGTGTATGGGAAAATATGCACTGTATGTTGGAAAACTTAGGTTATAAAAAATATGCTTGAGGTGTATTTGCCAGGTATTGTAGATAAAATCATGTGGCGATGTTACAGGGTAATTATGTGTGCGCGCAGGTAAACACGGCATGCTAAGCCGGCTGTGTCTGGCGCGTACCCGTTCAGCCGGTGGTTTGGTGCGCACTTTCACACTTTTACGAAACATGTTCAATAATGTCTACTTATAATGCTCCTAGGCGATGATGAAATTATCCTCCCTCTCTTGTAACACACACCTGACATCTTCTGATGAAAGAATGCCTGTCAACTCTTTTATTATTATTTGTTGTTGTTTGAGTCTTCAGTCTTTTGACTGGTTTGATGCAGATCTCCATTCCTCCCTGTCCTGAGCTAATCGTTTCATTTCTACATAGCTACCACACCCTGCATCCGAGGCAATCTGTTTAACATATTCTAACCTTGGTCTACCCCTACAGTTCTTATCCTCGACCCTTCCTTCCATAACTAAGCTTGCTATTCCTGGGTGTCTGAGTATGTGTCCTACCAACCTATCTCTTCTCTTCATTAACAGTCGCCAGAAACATCTCTCCTCTCCCACTCGCCTTAATACCTCTTCGTTTGTAACCCTATCTACCCATCTGATCTTCATCATTCTCCTGTAACACCACATTTCAAATGCTTCAATTCTCCTCTTTTCTGCTGCACCAATAGTCCAAGTTTCACTTCCATAGAGCGCCACGCTCCAGACAAAGGCTTTCAAAAATGACTTCCTAATACCTAAATCTAAATTAAATTATTTACGGAGTCTGTTTCCTTGAATCGTTTAGCGAGCCTCCTAATTGTCCTCGCATTAGGCACAGGTCTTCCTGGAAACTTAAATTTTTGTCTCGTTTCTGAACAAGATTATCTGCTTTTCATATACGAATCATGGATATACACACGTTCGCGCAATGGGAATTGGTGTCTTGGCATGGCCAACAATCAGAGTAATCACGACCGGGTGAGTTAGCCGTGGTCGTTACGGCATGACTGCTGGCAGTCGCTCACATCCGGGAGGCGAGGAGGTTCGAATCCCCCCGCCGGCAACCTTGAAGATGGTCTTCTGTGGTTTCCCATCTTCCTTCCAGGCAAATGCCGGGGTTGGTCCCTAACTATAGGCCACAGCCGTAACCTTCCAACTCCTCGCCCTTACATTCCAACTTCCCTCCCCAACGGTACTTGTAGCTCACCCATTGGGTGTCCGTCTCGAAGCAGCTACAAAACTGGCGAGCCGAACATGTCCTCGGACACTCCCGGCACTAAAAGCCATACGCTAAAAAAAAAAAAAAAAAAAAGAATAATCACAATGCTCACTAAACGTGCAGTACTAACGTCTAAGCTTTGCAGATACACGTCCATATGAATGACAAAACACGTGTGAACTATTATGAGTTAGCGGAGCGGGTTATTGCACCGGCTGAACCAGGTGCGCGCGATCTATGCTAGTCACAGCTGGCTTAGCTTGCCGTGTTAACTGGCGCGCACATACATAATAACCCTGTACTATGAGGTGTTGATCAATGTATCGGTTGTGTAGTTGCCAAGAAACAAAATTATTGTAACAGATCTGGTTTTTTTTGTTTGTTTTTCCTTTAAATTTTTACTCTGTGAACTTTTGGTATGGGGCTACTCGGTTGCTTATCCTATACCACGCTGAAGAAGGTCGCAATGTGACCGAAACCCATGTACTAAATATTGACTTTCGGTAAAAATAAATAGATTAATATACTGTAATTAACACGTCAATAAGGTATCGGGCTATCATGGTCATTTTATGTCATTCTATTTATTTTCAATGCATAATTTTTAGCCTTCTTTTTACATTTTGCAAAAATTAGGAAAAGTAGACTTATGAGATCGATCCGGGAAATTATGTGTCTGTGCGTCTGTCCTTCTGTCTGTCTGTCTGTCTGACTGTGTGTGTGTGTGTGTGTCTCCCCCCCCCCTCTATCAACTCCTAAACGGCTGCAGAAATCGGAACCAAATTTAGTATGAGTAAAGTTGTATATCGGTATATCTCAAGCCCATGTTTGAAAATTATGTCAGTGCTACCAACTGCTAAAGAACGCACTAGAAGTGCTCCATGTTGGATATCTTGGAAGGTATGCATGGGAGCTATTCCAAAATTGGCACACATGTAGATAATACAATTTCAGTTTAATTTCCAGGAGGCCATACATAGCAGAGTTGCCAAAATAATTTTAAGCCTTCTGATAAGTCCAATTTTTAAATCCATATATCTTCTACACTGTCAATTGGATTTCAACCAAATTTTGTATGTAATATGTGTACATAAACACATATGACTGAGCGTATTCTTAAGAGCCACCAGGGCTGCCGACTGTTAATAATTGCTCTTTCTATTTTTTATCCAAAAACCAATCTATCAGAAAGTATGAAAGCCGACAGCTTTAAACTATGCACACGTATAGTACCTGACATTTTAGATTAATTTGGAGTAATTCATATAAGTCAGTTCTGCCAACATGATTCCATGCCTGCTGATATGTCCAATTTAAAAATAAATGTAACTTCTATACTAACAAATTGATTTCATCCAAAATTGGCACAACAAGATATCATAATATTTCAGATTATTTCTGAGCAGCACACGCATGGCATTGTTGCCAACATGTTTTTACGCGTGCTTATAGATCCAATGTCTAACTGCATGTAACGTCCATTGGACTTCAACCAAATTCTGTATTCTGTACCTTAAGAGATGGAACTAAGAATATATTCAGTCACCAGGGCTGCCAACTGTAGTGCTCTATTAGGCTACATTATACCAGGTATATTTCTAACTAATTAAACATTTCGATATTACCAACTTAATTTCGTCATTATTATCGATAGGTCCATATACTGTAGATTAATCATTGGCATGAATCTTAATTTTAAGAAACGTAGGCTCATTAGTTCGTTACGGAACTTCTTGTTTAATATTTTTTTTATTTCTGTTTCAAATTATATTGTACAGATTTCCTTTCAGACAGCAAGTGTTTGACGATTTAAATATCTTTTCAACTTAACGGATATTCAATAGCTGTTACTTCCGTAAATTATTAGCTAACGATGAACGTTAAATGTGTAGATTTTCAGGCCTATCTTTGCACTTATGAGATGCACAAACCCAAACCACTCTTTTTTTAAAACTACAAATAACAGCCTCGTGATTTAACTTCGACTGCAAGACTTTTGCAATGCAAAAAATGTCACATTAAGAAAGTGAGTCGTTCAATGTATTGTTTATCATACACGTTGTGCTCAAACATATGTTGAAGATAAAGGAAGGGCATATAACATAAGATAGTTACGTTACTGAAAAGGCAATATATTTTACTGATACCAACATTAAATTAATGATTTTTTTTCGTATTTTACGCCCTCATTGGAGCACTTTAATCAATACAAATACAATTAAGTCTAACAACGGTATCTGGAGATTAGCGATTCGGCTTCAGCTTCTTCTACACCCAAAATGTCTTCATTCCATCTGACCGGGCTGCCCTTTGTTCATCTGTGATGGTGTAGTTTTCCGTTCAAATGTTGTTAATGTGACTCGTAAGTACTTATTCCTTAAAATATTCTTCTCTTCTCTATTTTCAATTTGGATCATCGTTAAATTTAATTCATCTAAATCATGCTGGATCTCTTTGAACCAATTGTTGTTTGTTTTACTCTTCCACTAGTAACTAAAGAGATGTTTTATTAGTCTGGTTTCTGGTAGGTTTGAGATATGGCAGAAAAAAGAGATTCTCATTTTCCGCATTGTATCTATTATTGATTCACTCTCTCGATATACCACCTCATTTAGTAGTAATCTCCATTGGCCATTTACTTGGTGCTTTTTGTTAATAATTGTTCTGATGGATTTTGACCACCTAGGGATCCCACTTAATTCCATACAGGACCGCCAACAATTCCGGCATGCCATCCGACAGCTAGGAAGAACACTGGTGCCAGCAGACCACCATGGACGGAGGAAAGAAAGCTGGCTCATAGTCAGATGATGAAAAAGTACTGGAAGAAGAGAAAATACAAAGCGACGGGGAAATACGAGCCCCGTGGTCCTCAGTAGGCCCAAACGACGAAGAAGAAGAAGAAGAAGAAGAATTGTTCTGATGATTCTTCTGTCTGCTATGTGCAGTTTGTCAGTTGTTGATTTGATGTTCAACTTGAAGAGTGTTTCACTACCATAAGTTGCCTAATTAATGATTACTTGAAAACAAAACATTAAGCAAACGGTACATTTATGACCTAACTATTGAAGTTAAAGGGTTGAAACTTAATACAATTGAAGAAGATTTCATGGTTTGCAATCCAAATTAGAATCATGATTCTAGTGCTTCAAACGTTTTATTTGTAAATTGTCTTTGACAAGTTATAAAATTTGGAAGCAATGCAATATTTTTCTCAAGTTACATAAATACTGCAGCATTTATTCTATGCCCGATTAATGCACATAAATATACTCTGAAAATTACAAGTAGATCGGTGCCGCAATCTCTGAGGTAATGTACCTTGGTTGGTTGGTTGGTTGGTTCCTCAGTTTAGTGGCTGTAGCCCCGTGTACTTTGGGTGTGTGTGGAATCTGTCTGATTACCGGTGTTAATTGTGATGGCTGTTTGGTGTGTGTATCAGCTTTTTAATTCAAGTAAGGACTGCAACATTGAATTTTTCAAATAGTTCCTACTTTTGCCGCCAAACGCCACCGTCAACGACTACTAGGCCTAGTTCAGAACTTAGATACTAACGCCACCGCAGTCGGATCTTGGCAACGAACGTAGGAACCTAAGAGAGTTGTTTACATTCTTAACCTATACAATTTAACTTCACACAGGTGTAATTAGTGGAAGGTTCTTTAACATTCAATAAATCTATGACATGGGACCACCGGCTTTACTTCCCCTCCGAAGGAAGGCATACTGAGAGATTTTTAACGCTCTTAAAAATCCGACGGCTTCGGCCAGGTTTGAACCCGCTATCTTGGGCATAGAAGCTCAGCATGCTACCGACTACGCCACCGAAGCCGCCGTAATGTACCTTATCTGCCTAAAGATGAAAGTTGTAAAAATGGATGTCGAAGAAATGTCAGCAAAGATAGACGAATAAAGATTTGGGAGATGTTTGCCAATGTTGATAAACTCCAAAAACCCTCATCTCGGAAACAGATTAACAAATTTTTCTCCAAACTAATTTCGTATGATATTTCAATATGCTGAGAACCTAAATCACCAGAAAAGAGAAAATTGCATTTTTCAACCGAAGCCTAAGTTAATGCCACCGTAATTTTTAACTGTTAATTTTCTAAATAAATGTCAACGTAATTTCTTATATCCTTTTAAAATATATGGCCTATTGCATATTTGATTTTGCAAATAATTTTGACGATAAAATGTAGTCATGACTGTAACCGTCATCATCAGCATCATCAGATACAATAACAACAACAACATGTTATTCTTTTCTCTTCTTTCAACTCTGAGATTTGCCGATGCCATAGTCATCTTGGCCGACATGCCTGAGGATTTGAAAGAGTTTTTAAATAGTATGGACTCCGTCTTAAGGAAAGAATTCATGATGAAAATTAATAAATGTAAAAGAAAAATACTGGAATGCAGCCGAAATAAATCAGAAACCTCTATGGACATCAAATTGGCAGGCGAAAAACTAAATGAAGTAGGAGACTTCTGTACCTTAGGAAGCAAAATAACCAGTGATGGACGAAGCAAAGAGGATGTAAAAAGTAGGTTAGCTCAGGGAAGGAAAGCATTTCTGCAGAAAAGGAATCTGTTGGCATCGAATATAGATTTAGGTATTAGGAAGTCATTTTTGAAGGCCTTTTTCTGGAGCGTGGCGCTCTATGGCAGTGAAACTTGGACTAGTGGTGCAGCAGAAAAGAGGAGAAATGAAGCGTTTGAAATGTGGTTTTACAGGAGAATGTTGAAGATCAGATGGGTAGCTAAGGTTAATAACGAAGAGGTATTAAGGCTTCTGGGAGAGGAGAGATGTTTCTGGAGACTGCTAATGAAGAGAAGAGATAGGTTGGTAGGACACATACTAAGACACCCAGGAATAGCAAGCTTACTTATGGAAGGAAGGGTCGAGGGCAAGAACTGTGGGCGGGCATCAATTCCACCCCGGAGTTCCAGTCAGGTAGCCAGGGTTACCTCAATTCCTCCCGGTCCTCCAAGGGGCCCAGAAATGAGTTCCTCAACTCCGCCCAGGCTTTTCCCCAATGACGTAAGCAAATGTCATAACCCTCCTGCTCGCATACCAAGGGCCGTGTCAAACACCTTATGCAGCGCAGGAGTAGAAAAAAATAGAAAACTTGGCAGACCTATGTAAAAGAATATTATGTTTAATTTTAAATCACGACCACCAAGTCCGCTCAATCTTTAAATCAGATATAAACATAATATAAAGAGCTAGATATTAATCACTGTTGTTAAATAAAAATATGGACAGGAAATTTAATAAAATAAGAAAAATCAGCATCTTAAAATCACATAAATCTTTACTTCATTTCAAACTATACAAAAAACGTTAGATGAAACTCTTTTCATTCCCTAACTATTGTGTGAGAAACACACTTCACAAGATCTAATCTACTCATTGTTTGGTTGGCGTACTGCAAGAGCTTGTATTCAATGAATTCTTTTTCAAGTAGTAGGTGTGTATTTATCGCCGAGCACTGATAACTGAAAGTATGGTATGGGGGCCTGCAAGGCTTATGGACACCCGCTTTCTAATGACAGGCCGTGAAAGGTTCAACTCATACGCTGCTAACATTCAAGGAAACACAGGACAGATTTTTTAGCCTATTTTCATAAGTATGAATAAATAGGCTTATGAGATCACCCTTTGTTCGTGTGTGTGTGCGTCCCCACCCACACTCCTCTTAAAACTTCTAAACAGCTGGAGCGATTTCAATAAAACTCGGTAAGGTCATAGTACTATTTCGGCTGACCCCGACGGTGCCCTTTCAAATGTATTAAGACTCAACAATCCAACATGGCGGTTGTGTGAAATATTTCACCGGCATTCCATATCTCCGAAACTATTACTGATATAACCCTCAAAATAAGTACGCTGATAAAGGGAACTACTAGAAGTTCACCTGGTAACTACAAAACCAACATGGCGTCCAAGTGAATTTGCGACATTTAAATAGCCGTTTCTAGCGATTTAACCAACCAAACGCAATGAAACTTGGTACAGTATATGTTTATACACATTTTAATGCACTGCCATCTAACTTTGTTCAATTGTTTACATAACCTCAAGATGGCGGCTGTGCGAAATATTTCATCGGCATTGTATATCTCTGAAACTATTACCGGTATCATCCTGAAATTTGGTACGGAGTTAAAGGGCACTACTGGAAGTTTATCTATAAGACTTTCAAAAACCGGTTAACTACAAAACGAACATGACGGCCAAGCGAATTTGAACATTTTAAATATACTTTTCTCGCAATTTAATGATCCAATCGCAATGAAACTTGGTCCAGCAAATGTTTATACTCATTGTAATGCACTGGCATCTAATTTACTTCAATTATATACATAACCTCAAGATGGCGGCTGTGCGAATTTTAAAATTAAGTTTTATTTCTTGTGTCGTAATCATGCGATCGAAGTGAAAGTTTGAATAACGAACCTACGTAATAATTTTCCTTTAATGGTACATGACTCTATGATCTATACAGTATACATATATCAATCCACCATGGCGACCATCCGAAATATTTATACGGTTCTCAATATCTATGAATATATTACAGCAATCAAATTGATTTTTTAATGTTTATAGAGGCTATGAACATAAGTTCATCTATAGGACTTTCAATAACCTGATGATCACAAATCAAACATGGCGGCGTCGCGAAGTATAAATATTCACATGGACGTTTCTCGCAATTTAATCATCTGAGTGCAGTGAAACTTGGTACAGGAAATCCTTATACAAATGTTAATCCACTGGCATCTAATTTATTTCAATTGTTTCCATAACCACAAGATGGCTGCTGTGCAAAATTTTGAAACCTCGTTTTTACTTCTTGTGTTCTAATCATGCGATTGAAGTTTGAATACTACACGTATACAATAATCTTCATGTAACAGTACATAACTCTAATACCTACATAAAAATCCAACATGGCGACCATCCGAAATATTTAGTCGGTTCTCAATATCTACGAATCTATTACATCAAACTGAAATTGTGTATGTTGACAGTGGCAATTAACATAAGTAGGATATATGAAAATAGGCTTTAGTTCTTCACGGAACTAGCCTACTTGTTTTTAAGAGTATGCCTTCCTTCTGAGGGGAAGTAATGCCGGCGGTCCCATGTCATAGAATTATGGCATGATCCTTTCACTAATTGCACCTGTGTGAAGCTAAATTACAGGTTATATTGGACTATCACTCTTAGGTTCCAACGTTCGTCACCAGGAGCCGACTGCGGTGGCATCTTGTAACAAAGTTCAGAACTGGTTGGTCGTTGACGGTGGCGTTTGGAAGCAAAAGTAGAAACTACTTGAAAATAGAATATTTGCAGTCCTTACCTGAATTAAAAACATATTAGTGCGCCTGTGCGAGTTTTCGCAAGGTGAATGTAGGTTTATGTGGTGGTAGGGGAGAATGTGGGAGAAGGAAGTTTTAAATATTGAGGAAATGTATTTATTGTTTTAAACGGCATATGGACATGAGAAGAACACAAAGAACTATGTAGAACAGTGTTTGGTACTTGTCACAGCACCTCTTTGTAGACAATATTCGATGTTACTACAAATTCATCGGTTATTGTTGGCTCGGGAGTTTCTTCTACAGCAATTTTTACATTTGCAAAGGATTGAACCCTAGAGAAAGCGACATATAAATGTCCGTGTGAGAATACTGGATTTGGTAGGTAAATGCCTGCTTTATCTAGAGTTTGACTCTGGGCCTTGTTTATTGTCATTGCGAAGGCAATCTTTACACGGAACTGATTTCTACATAGTTTGAGAGGTATAGTTGGATCGGATGGCGTCAATTTAATTCGAGGAATTATAACTAATTCATTGGAACCCACTGGTTGTGATATAATATTGTGATCATTCAACTGTGTGACGATTAGACGTAATCCGTTTACTAATCCGCTTTTGGAGTTGAGGTTTCTTATGAGCGTAATTATGGTATTAATCTTAAGAGTCAATTTCGTGTGGAGGCAGTCCTGAGGGGTCAATGCTGTTTAGGAACTAGGTCGGATGTATTTGAACATCTAGTGGATCCTGTGTTTGAACTGAATACAAGCTGAGGTAGGTTTTGCTTTCGGCGGTAACTAAGTTCTGAACGATCTGATCATTGATTTTTCAGCAATCTTCATTTTTAGAGCAGAGGATTGCTGTACGTAATAAGGTGTGGATGTTATCCGCATTGATTTGGCTTCCGAAAGTGAGTTGTACTGAGTCCTGAGGGGCGCAATAGCATTGCTTGGGTATTCGAATACTGGTGGGGTTGACGGTGTCGTGTGGTGGCAAGGTTCCATTTCCCATCTGGAGTAACCAATGAGAGAATTCTTGTTCTCCGGCTGCTCGCATGTTGGTGGTGAGTCAGTGAAATGCTACTTGGGACCACAGTGGCGAGGATTTGACACAAGCCTCTACGATGGTGATTCTATTTCCGCACCTCACAACTGGAAGGACCTGCCGGAAATCCCCTCCAAAAACGATAATTTTTCCTCCGAAAAGAATGTTTAGCCCTGTGATGTCCGTCAGGAGTCGATGCAATGAAGACAATGCTTCTTTAGTGACCATTGGAACTTCGTCCCATATTATGATTGCTGCGTCTCTAATTGACTGCGCCTCTGAAGTTAGGTCTGATTGAGGAGACAGACGTGTCCGTAATGGGAACGGGAAATTTGAAGACGGAATGGGTAGTGCGGCCATCTTCAAGCAACCTCGCCGCTATTCCAGTCCAAGCCACAGACAGAACAGTTTTTTCCTGGCCACGAAGTGTGTGTATGAGGGTCTGGTAGACAAATGTTTTGCCGGTTCCGCCTGGATCATCGACGAAGAATGAATTGTGTGCGCCGCAATGAACCTCATCGACAATTGCTCGTTGCTGGTCGTTAAATTAGTTGTACATGATGTGTCCCTTTTCAGCGTCGGCTTGACGGTTGATTGGGTCTGGATTGGGATCTCTTGAAGACGGGGGACCTGGTAAGCCGTAGTCTTGACAGGAGCGTCCGTGAACCTGGAGGAATTCCTGAATTTGGAGCATAGCCAGATTATGCGCAACGTCAGGTTCACAGTCCCTCAAGTAATCTTCCGCCAGATATACTGCCAGTCAACAATGCAGTTGGCTTCGAGCTTGGTTGTGATGAGGGCACAGTTTTAGTACCTGTTGTTACACCATGTTTCTGCAGGTTGCGTTTATCTCTTGCAGTACGATAGTTTAGTAGCATTTTCCTTGGCATATTTCACGCAGCGTGTAGGTCACTGCAATTTATTTTTTAGCAATGTGGAGAGTGCAATGAAGCAGATTTATTAATTTTCATTAACCCAAAGAAGCAACAATACCAAGACAAAGAATGATACAAAAAAAAATTACGAGCCTTACAGTAGTCGCATATGATGTGTAACATCTGACATAGAAGAAACCTCACGTGAAATTGTTGATAAACCAGTATTTTATATTATTATTGGCACAAATATTAATCTATTGTAAAAGGGAGTGTTTTTCAGATATTGTAGTTTATAATACGGAACTCATTTTATTAGATGATTTGTAGCTTCCACCAGCACTAGCCTAAATAAAGAATACGTTATGGATCAACTAGATTAATAGACGCGACACCGCTCATAACCTTAAATTCCTTATAAACAGGTCCTCTTGATTCATAGACCAACACGTAATTTCATATGGATTCTGTTAAAATGAGTCATATTGATATGTTAAATACCGTTTAAAATGATAATCTGGTAGCAAAATTATCCACCCCGTCCGGAATTCACACCCAAGATCCCTACATTCACAGTCACACGCACTAACCCCACGGCTATTTCGACTACGCAAATGTTGTGCACAAGATGGTGACTTATTTCCACGTTCCAATAATACTGCATTGCGGAATTAAGTTTCATTTATATTTTGCTTGTTTCGATAATGTTCCTGCGTGAAATTGAGTTTAAAATGCCTTGTAAATAGGCCCTCTTGTGAGTAAAGAGAATGTATTCAGTAATAGTTCATGAAGGCTTGCTCAATTCTCGTATAACTACAACGATTATATTAAACTGATGACTGCATTACCGTTATGTGGGTTAATATTTGAATAACCATTGTGCAGAAACATAATACCGGCAATGCCGACTACTTACAATGTTTGATATTAAGGCATTTTACCATTTAAATACTGATACGAAGACTTCGAACATGTACCATGTCATTTGTTTCAATCACTTGACACCAGAGTACGCATGAGCGTTTTCCGTTCAGTATGTCATATATATTACACATGGCCGAAAGTGCGTCGTGGTATCAATTTCCGACACCGGGCGCTGATAGTTTCTCTTACCAGAGCCAGCTGGATCGATCGATCGAGTTGGCAGTGCGTCTTTTACTTTCGTTCGATCCACCACTGCCAGCTAGGGCACACTTCCGTTCGATCGATCGAGCGGGCAGTGCATACTTCCGTTTTCCACCACTGCCAGCTAGTACACTTCCGTTCGGTCAATCGAGCGGGCAGTGCATACTTCCGTTTTCCACCACTGCCAGATAGTACACTTCCGTTCGATCCACCACTGCCAGAAAGATCGTTCCGATCCACTTCCGTCCCCAATTTTCCAAATCACTCCCACAAAACTATCCAGCAACCGAGCGGAAAGATGTTACACATCGAAAATGTATATACAGACAAAGCCCTTCGCTCTCTGGTGAGTCCTCTGAAGTACCAATCAGTACCACCAGGAAGCGACATCCGCGCTGCCGTGCGCTCTAGAGGCACGCTCGCCTAGCAGTACGGCCCGGTACAAATATTGTCAAGTCTTTGTTAAGCTATACTGGGTTGACAGTGCTGTATGAGCAGCAACTATTCTACTAAGGTCCCATTAGCATTACCCGGCGCGGCTTCGCCCGCGAATATTCTAGTTGTAAAGAGTACACTTGGCAAAATCTCAACCATGAATGTTATGACTGATTTATCCTTGGCCAGACTTTAACAATTCAGCTACTGGTGCAGTAGTTAGGGGTTTGTCATTCCTTCATAGGTATATCAGAGCGAAGTTAGTTTTCTGGGAATATCACAGACACTGTTAATTTAAGGGCCTTTAAATGTGGTTTTCGGAGACCCTTTATAGTCGGGTGAAAAAGACTTTCGTACCACACTCACACGTGAAAATTGCGTGAAAGAGCCCCTTGACCCCCTTAAGCGCATTATACTGTATGTATTGATGAATTTTACAGCTTAATTTGGTTCAGTGATAACCTTATAACCGTCTGGAAACTTTCACAGTAATGTAATAATTGGAATTGCATTGCATCTTACAGAAATAGATGGACCTGTGAGATTCTGTTACCATGGTTACCGTGTTGCATTCCTTCATTATTTCATTGTAAATATACATGTTTTAAGGTATTTATTTAATTGTGAGGCATTTAAAGAGTAAGTGAGTGCGTTCGCTTACGCATTGGGTTATGCTGAACCTGTAGGTACCCATATGTGTAGGTTGGTGTTTATTGGACCTTATTTTCGGTACAAAACTGGTATGGGACCTTAGCAGAATAATATAGGGAGGGATAACACACACTAATACAGCCATCACAATTAACACCGGTTATCAGACATATTCTACACACACCCAAAGTACACGGCGCTATATACTTGCGTTGTTGCAGCCCTAAACTGAGGAACCAACCAACCAGAAATAGAATGTGAAGAAAACGTACAATTCCTACACATTAGGGTAATCTTACAATCATGTATCTTCTTTCTCCCTTTCTTTCTTCCTTTCTTTCTTTCTTTCTTTCTTTCTTTCTTTCTTTCTTTCTTCGTTTTGCCCACTTAGGGAGCACGTTTGAACTTGTTGACTCGGGTTGATGGCGTTTTCCTCTTCTTCTCCTCCCAAAATCTCCTCATGAACTCACTATGCCCCTTCTTACGTTCCTCCGTCCATTTTTCCCAGTGGTCTTTTTAGCTTTTTCGGTGAAAGAGTGATTTGTAACTAGAGTTTCAAAAGAGTCTTGCGATTCATGATGATATCTTCTGTAATGTTTATTTCCTTTAAGTCCTGTTTGATTTCTTCTAACCAACTGATTTTGACCTTCTTAGAATTAATTATATCAAGCAGTTTCTTTTTTTTTCACATCTGGTGTTGTCCATTCTGCAGATGAGACCTTAAAATTTCAGTCGTCTCTTTCGCACGGTATCGGTGAACTTATTGATTACTGTGTACAAGTCTGTGAGTATGACGCTCAATAAAAGAATTGTGAAGTATTATGTTGTATCCACCCTTCATTATGGTGTTGAAGCTTGGACCTTGTCGGTAGCTACAGAAAAGAGGATTCGAGTTTTTGAAATGTGGATATACAGGCGGATTCTTAAAATCTCGTGGACAGAACATGTGAGTTATGCCGACGCTTTTCAGCGCGTGGCAGTCATCCTGAGCTGTTAAACACAATTAAGAAGAGGAAATTGAAATACTTGGGACACATGATGAGGAATCCAAAATACCGTCTGCTCCAAGTTATACTTCAGGGTAAAGTTGAAGGTCAGAGTGGACCGGGAAGGAGACGAATAACTTGGATGGATAATTTACGAACGTGGTTTGGGTTGTCTTCCACGGAACTCCTCAGGATTGCACAGGATAAGGAGGTGTTAGCCAACGTCCGTATCGGATAAGTCAGAAGATGAAGAAGTGTAAATGTGTTAAGAAGGTGTTAGCCATGGTGGTAACCAACGTCCGTATCGGAAAAGAAGAAGAAGAAGTAAAAGTGTAAATGTGTTAAATTAGTTGGGCACTACGCTGCTGATAGCCCGGCTTCCACGAGTCTCCGTTCTGTAGGGAGGGTCCCCTGAAACACTGATCATTTATAATAAAAATTAAATCACCTAATTAACAAGTAGTTCCGTGCAGAGCTAAATAGCCTATTTTCATATAAACTACTTTAATTGCCTCTATCAACATGCAAATTATCACTTTGATTGCTGCAATATATTCGTAGATATTGAGAACCGTCTAAATATTTCGGATGGTCAACATGTTGGATTGTTATATATGTAGGCCATAGAGTTATGTACTATTATATGAAGATCATTGCAAAGGTGTATTATTCAAACTTCAATCGCATGATTAGGACACATGAAATAAAAACGAAGATTTTAAAATATCGCACAGCCGCCATCTTGTGGTTATGGAAACAAGCATTTACCGTACCAAGTTTCACTGCGCTCGGATGGTTAAATCAGAAGAAACGTCCATATAAATATTTAAATTTTGCGTCGCCACCATGTTCAATTTCAGCTTAGCTGGATATTGAAAGTCCTATAGGTGAACTTATGTTTATAGCCTTTATATACATACAAAATGTCAGTTTGATTGCTGTTGTACATTCGTAGATATTGAGAACCATCTAAATATTTCGGATGGTCACCATGTTGGATTTGTATATATTTAGGCCATAGTGTTACGTACTATTAGATGACGAATATTGCGTAGGTTCATTATTCAAACATTGAATTCGATCGCATGATTAGGACACAAAAAATAAAAACTTAATTTTAAAATGTCTCTCAGCCGCCATCTTGAGGTTAATTAATTAATTGGTATTCTGCCCGAAGGCAGGTCCGAGCCTCCGAAGAGGCTTCCCCTAACCGGAGTTAACGTGCGGTAGGGTGGCCAGGGCCTTTCCGCTTCCCCTTATGTTGGCCATCAGCGCGCAGTACCTACAACCGGCATACCATCCAAGTCACGACCACGCCCAATGTTGCTTAAGTGCGGAGTTCTCATGGGATTCGGTGTTTCAACACGGCGAGGCCGTTGGCTCGAGGTTATGTAAACAATTGAACTAAATTAAATGTCAGTGCTTTACAACGTGTATAAACATTTTCAGTACCATGTTTCACAGCGCTCGGTTGTTTGAATCGAGAGAAAAAGTCTTTTTAAATGTAACAACTTCGCTTGGTCGCCATGTTCGTTCAGTACTTAACAGGTTTCTGAGGGTCACACAGGTAAACGTTTAGTAGCGCCCTTTATCACCATATAAAAGTTCAGGGTTCTATCGGTAATAGTTTCGGAGATATAGAATGCCGGTGAAATATTTCGCACTGCCGCCATGTTGAATTAATGATACGTAATAATCACTGATCTCTATGCATGGATCGCTGATGGCCGCTCTCCGCTGCACGAGAAAGTACGCCAGGTTGAGCGCGCGGTCCGCCATGTTGGCGCACCCATTCTCGAGCTCTCTTTATGGGGAAGCAATGATAATCTAGTGAATTTTAAGTCGTAATTAATGGTGCTTTGGAGCAAATAAAAAGATAGAGATATGTTTACTCATAGCATAAGGGCATCATTGGGATCACTGACACGTCATTCCGAGGTCAGTAAATCTCTGGAATATCAATAAAAATGAATGTGTAATAACGGCTGACCAAATATCAACTGAGGAGCTGAGTACACGCAATTAGCGGTCAGTAACAGAGTAACGAGTGAAAAGCAATTCCCGGAAACATTCTTGTAAATTGTATATACGGTATAAGTGTATATATGCCACGAAATTATGCATCCTTCAAATGATGTACCTATAAACGTAGCTCACTATAAAGGCCTAGATACGACTTATCGTAATCGATGCTTGGTAATGAATTCCTTTTTCCATGAAATAACCAACACTTCCCCCAAGTAATCCCAGCACTCTACATCAAATACTACAGCTTTTAATCACGCTAGCAGCACAATAAACTTAATAATAACGGGAAGTAGATCAAAGCCAAAAATGCGCTTTAAGCCAAACCAATTTCACTCCTCAGCTCCACATAAAACTAACACCACTAAAATCCTACTCAGGATATACTCTCCCCACCGTTTTACAACTATTAAGCGAACTATTTGCACCCAGAACCGAAAAACCATGAAATGTAATCAAATTTAAACACGCAATAGCCTAGCCCGATCACGTCTGCTTCAGCACCACCGCACATGTATACTTAGTTCACAATAACTTCAAAACTACGGCTAAGTGACCTATCTGCCTGAGAAGTAAAGGTATTACCGGCTTGCCTTGGATGATGGGTCACCAAACCAGTACTTAAAACTATGATTTTATGCTTTAAATAACCAAATCCAGCCCATTTTACAAGTACAAGAAGCACAAAATATTTACTGCCAGTTTAAATACATGTATAACATCAAACTATCAGTAACCAATCACAGAGCCGGATTCACAATATTGCACCATGCGCTCGCGGCCATCTTGCTATACCTGTCATCGTCTATTCAGCTTACTGCCGCCTTAGGAACCAGCCATCCATGTATAGAGATCAGTGGTAATAATACAAAATTAACTATCACTTTACCGAGTTTCATTGAAATCGCAGCAGCCGTTTAGACTTTATTAGGGTGAGGTTGGGATGCACACACAGACATTCACACACACACCGACAAAAGGTGATCTCATAATCCTACTCTTATACAAATGAAAATAGGCTAAAAATATACAACATCAAGAGGGAAGGAAGGAAAGATAGAGAGAAAGATATTGGGGATCTTTTTGTCCAGTTTGCACTGAGGGAATTTGGATGAAGAGAAAACCCCAGGAGCTTTATTAGCATTCAGAGAAGATCTCGGACACATTCCTGAAAATTTGTTTGAAATGTTATGGGTATTTTCTCAGAATGAGTGATCACAAGGGCTTGGATTTTAGGTAAATATTTTTCTTTATGTAAATACATATTTTAAGCATTTTTTCTATAAATACATAAAATCCTGATTTTCACTTATTAGCACATAAAAATACATAATATTTACATTTTTTTAAACCAGTATGCTAGATCTTTCAGTTTATTGCATTTTTATTTTGTGTTACTTCAACGGGGAAGAACCTGTGCGCTATCTAATCTTCGTGCAGAGCGCACTTCAGCTTGCAACTGTTCCTACTGTAACTTGACTCCCTGTGCCACTCACTGTGGAAGCCGGGGATTTCCTTGACCATAGCCATATTGCACCACATGCTAGACCATCCCCTCCCCCAGCTACCTGGAACCAGTGTCACTCACATGCAGTTCATTTCTGGCACTGTGAAGTGTAAGGCAGTTCTGCGATGCCTAAAGTAAAAACAACTACAAGTTATCGTCTGTTGCAGAATTTAAAGATCATTTTACTGCTGCCAACCATGTGGGAAAGCAATCAAGGCTGAACAGCGATCTCAAGGGCAAGAAATATACTGCCGCAGTTTAGGGCCTTCAGAATAAATGTTTTGCGATAATCGTCGGTCATTTGTGAAGTACAAACTGAAGATGTGTTGTAATGCTTCAGCAGTCAGTGAGACATAGAATAAATTGCATTCATGAGGACTGCATGTTATTTGTATTCACATTAATAAAATAAATTATAATTCAATATTTTTACTTTTTGTGACATATTTCAGGTAATTTTAATTCATAACAAGTAGTTCCGTGAAGAACTATACAGTCTATTTTCATATATCCTGCTCATGTTAATTGCCTCTTTCAACATACAAAATTTCAGTTTAATTGCTGTAACAGATTCGTAGATATTGAGAACCGTCTGAATATTTCAGATGGTCGCCAGGTTGGATTTTTATTTTTGTACTATTACATTAAGATTATTGTGTACGGGTGGTATTCAAACTTCAATCGCATGATTAGAACACAAGAAGTAAAAACGAGATTTTAAAATTACGCACAGCAGCCATCTTGTGATTTTGCAAACAATTGAAATAAATTAGATGCCAGTGGATCAACATTTGTATAAGCATTTAACGTGCAACGTTTCACGGCACTCGGATAGTTAATTCGCGAGAAACGTCCATTTAAATATTTATACTTCGCGTCGCCGCCATGTTGGATTTGTGCTCACCAGGTTACTGAAAGTCCTATAAGTGAACATATGTTCATAGTCTCTATGAACATAAAAAAAATCAGTTTGGTTGCTGTAAAAGATTCATAGATATTGAGAACCGTCTAAATATTTCGGAAGCTCGCCATTTAGGATTATTATATGTGTAGGCCATAGAGTTATGTACCATTCAAGGACAATTATTGCCTAGGTTCATTATTCAAACTTTCACTTCGATCGCATGATTACGACACAAGAAATAAAAACTTAATTTTAAAATTTCGCACTGCCGCCATCTTGAGGTGATGTAAACAATTGAATTAAATTAGATGGCAGTGCATTACAATCTGCAAAATCATTTACTGTACCACATTTCACTGCGCTCAGAGAGTTAAATCACGAGAAAAGTATATTAAAATATTTCAAATTCGCTTGGTCGCCATGTTCGTTTTGTACTTTACAGGTTTATGAAATATACATAGGTAAACTTGCATCTGTACCCTTTATCACCGTACAAAATTGCAGGGTGATATCTGTAATAGTTTCGGAGATATAGAATGTCAGTGAAATATTTCGCACAGACGCCATTTTGAGGTTATGTAAACAATTGAACTAAATTAGACTCTAGTGCATTACAATGTGTATAAACATTTGCTGTACCAAGTTTCATTACGTTTGGATAGTTAAATCGCTAGAAAAGTCTATTTAAAAGTCTCAACTTCGCTTGACCGCCATGTTGGTTTTGTTGTCACCAGGTTTTTGAAAGTCTCATAGGTGAACTTCTAGTAGTGCCCTTTATCACCGTACACAATTTCAGGGCGATATCTGTAATAGTTTCGGAGATATTGAATGCTAGTGAAATATTTCGCCCAGCCGCCATGTCAGATTGGTGAGAAGTAACAAAATTTGAAGGGCACGGTCAAGGTCGCCGGCAATAGTGCTATGAACTTACCGAGTTTCATTGAAATCGCTCCAGCCGTTTAGATTTTATTAGGGGGGACACACACACACCTCACACACACACACACACGCACACACACACGGACAAAAGGTGATCTCATAAGCCTATTTTTTTATCAAAATTGAAAATAGGCTAAAAAAAATAAACGTTTTCCCTATTTTTAGCTCCTAAAAATCCGAGCCCTAGTGATCACTGGCTGACGGTACTAAAAGCATTCGAAATCTCACTCTCTCAAAGAAAGCTTAGAACAACTGCTTGAAGTTAAAAGACATCTCAAGTAATATGCTAGTGGACTGATCTCTATGCTTCTTCTTTCCTAGCCTGTATCCCGCGATGGTGCAGGGTCCGCTTGTTTGGTTGCTGTTCGCCACTTCCTCCTGTCAAGGGCATCTTCAGGTTTAAGTCCACACATCACCAAGTCCTCCTTGATTCTGTCCAGCCATTTTTTCTTTGGACGTCCACGGGGTCGATTTCCTCCTGGATCGTATTGGAGAGCTGTTCTTGCCACAGAGTTCTCAACACTTCTTGTGACATGCCCATACCACCGAAGCCGTGCTTCTCTCATTTTATTGGTAATGGCTGCAACTCCCATCTGTTTCCGGATATGTTCATTCCTGACACGATCAAGCCGTGTAACACCCATGGACCAACGTAACATTTTCATCTCCATGCCATGTAGGGCTTGTTCTTGCTTGGTTGAAGCTGGCCAACATTCCATGCCGTAAAGTGCCACTGGTCGTATCATGGACTTGTAAACTTTCCCTTTCAAAGGGATAGGTACTTTCTTATCGCGCAGCAGTCCTGTGACTTGGCGCCACTTCATCCACGCAGTGTTAACTCGTGCTCGAGCATCGAGAAGCGTTTCGCCATCTGAAGTGATAAGGGAACCGAGATATTTAAAGTGTGTAGTTTTAGTGAGATGATGCTCTTCAATGATAATGTACCGTTGGTCTGTGTACCACATTGTAAGTATTCAGTTTTACCTATGTTGGGTTTCAAGCCATTTTTGCTCAGACATTTCTTCCAGCACACAGTTCGATTTTCTAGATTTCGCGAGTTTGATCTGCGAGAAACACATCATCAGCATATAGGATCGTCCATGGATGAGGTGTCTGAATGTCAGCTGTCACTGTATCCATGCACAGATTGAACAGAATCGGCTAGAGTGCTGATCCCTGATGAACTCCAACAGTGATAGGGTAAGCAGGTGAAATTCCATCTGGACAGCGTACCATACTTCTGACGTTCCAGTAGAGGGACTGAATACATCGGACGTAAACTTCTGGGATTTTGTGAGCTGATCTCTATTACGGGAACAATATTATTGGCCATCATCAATATTATCAGACCACACAAACATTGTAACCTAGCGATCCTGGTCGGAGGAGCACAGAGAGAGCCTTAGCAAGAATATGAGATTTTGGGAGGACAAGAAAGCAAAATCAGCTAGATAGCTTCAATCGCGTTCCTTAGACGGTCATAACGATGTAAACATAATAATAATAATAACCAGCACTACCCGTCGTGGCTTCGCCCGCGAATATTCTCGTTGTAAAGAGTACACTTAGCAAAATCTCAATCACGAATGCTATGACTGATTTAGCCTTGGCATGAATAATCAGACATTATCAATTCAGCTACTGGTACAATGGTTAGGGGTTTGTCATTCCTTCATAGGTAGAGCGAATTTAGTTACCTGGGAATATCACAGACACTGTTAATTTAAGGGCCTTTAAATGTGGTTTTCGGAGGCCCGTTATAGTCGCGTGAAAAAGGCCTTTCGTACCACACTCACACGTGAAAATTGTGTAAAAAAAATCCTAGAGAGCCCCTTGACCCCCTTAAGCGCATTATACGGTACAGATGTTAATCACTCTAAATATCCTTAGACCACAACTGGTAAATTGGACCCATCACCTTAAATTGTTTCTTAGGCAAGCGTTAAAAATGGGTCTCAAAGTCTCAGTTGAAAAGATCAAAATAATGAAGAACATAAAGAACCACCACAAAAAAAAAAAAAAAAGCTTCAAGTGGGCAAACAATAAATAGAAATCGTCAAATAATTCAAAAATATTGGGGAATGGATCAGCTGGAATGCGTTATAGAAAAAGGCAATTGAATGTAGGAGAAATAAAGTTGAATTGGCCTTCCAAATTACGAAGGACACTTATAAGAAGAAGTCTCTCCATGGAATACCAAGATAAGACATGATACCACGATAATTAAACCAGAAGCCGAAACATTGTCTCTCACCATCCAGGGACCGCTTCAAAGGCTGAGGTCAAGGAAAAAAATCATATTACGAAAAATATTAGGCCCTAAATTTCATAACAACAAATTAATCCATGTCAGGAAGGAAACGCTTTACCAAAAGACGGAAAAACTCTCGGACACAATAAAAAAACAGGAATTGATTTTTATGGGCACATCCTCCGAATGAATTCAAATAGACTAACCAAAAACATCTTAGACTACCTTCGTAATAGGCCTAAATTTTAAAAAACTCTTTGGTTTAAGGAAACTGAGAAAGACCTCGTAGAACTCCAAATTACAGACACCATGCTCATGGACAAAACAGCCAAAACCATCACCAAGGATAAGACCCAACGGTTCCAAGTTAAAATCAAACAAAAGCGTACGATCCACATCTCTGCCGAAGAAAGGGAAGCAATATATCAAAGGATGAGGCAATACTGAGCTAAAGGGAAAGCTCATAGCAATTAAAAACAAGTAGTTCCGTGAAGAACTATACAGCCTATTTTCATATATCCTACTTATGTTAACTGCCACAATCAACATACAAAATTTCAGTTTAATTGCTGTAACAGATTCGTAGATATTGAGAACCGTCTAAATATTTCAGATGTTCGCCAGGTTGGATTTTTATTTTTGTACTATTACATTAAGATTATTGTGTACGTGTGGTATTCAAACTTCAATCCCATGATTAGACAACAAGAAGTAAAAACGAGATTTTAAAATTACGCACAGCAGCCATCTTGTGATAATGCAAACCATTGAAATAAATTAGATGCCAGTGGATCAACATTTGTATAAGCATTTAACGTGCAACGTTTCACGGCACTCGGATAGTTAATTCGCGAGAAACGTCCATTTAAATATTTATACTTCGCGTCGCCGCCATGTTGGATTTGTGCTCACCAGGTTCCTGAAGGTCCTATAGGTGAACATATGTTCATAGTCTCTATGAACATAAAAAAAATCAGTTTGGTTGCTGTAAAAGATTCATAGATATTGAGAACCGTCTAAATATTTCGGGAGCTCACCATTTAGGAGTGTTATGTGTATAGGCCATAGAGTTAAGTACCATTCAAGGACAATTATTGCCTAGGTTCATTATTCAAACTTTCACTTCGATCGCATGATTACGACACAAGAAATTAGAACTTAATTTTAAAATTTCGCACAGCCGCCATCTTGAGGTTATGTAAGCAATTGAATTAAATTAGATGGCAGTGCATTACAATCTGCAAAATCAATTACTGTTCCACATTTCACTGCGCTCAGAGAGTTAAATCACGAGAAAAGTCTATTAAAATATTTTAAATTCGCTTGGTCGCCATGTTCGTTTCGTACTTTACAGGTTTATGAAATATACGTAGGTATACCTGTATCAGTACCCTTTATCACCGTACAAAATTGCAGGCTGATATCTGTAATAGTTTCGGAGATATAGAATGTCAGTGAAATATTTCGCACAGCCGCCATTTTGAGGTTATGTAAACAATTGAACTAAATTAGACTCCAGTGCATTACAATGTGTATAAATATTTGCTGTACCAAGTTTCTTTACATTTAGATAGTTAAATCGCGAGAAAAGTCTATTTAAATGTCTCAACTTCGCTTGGCCGCCATGTTGGTTTTGTAGTCACCAGGTTTTTGAAAGTCTCATAGGTGAACTTCTAGTAGTGCCCTTTATCACCGTACACAATTTCAGGGCAATATCGGTAATAGTTTAGGAGATATTGAATGCTAGTGAAATATTTCGCACAGCCGCCATGTTGGATTGGAGAGACGTAACAAAATTTGAAGGGCACGGTCGAGGTCGCCGGGAATAGTGCTATGAACATTCCGAGTTTCATTGAAATCGCTCCAGCCGTTTCGATTTTATTAGGGGGGGACACACACACGAATCACACACACACACACACACACACGCACGCACACACACACGGACAAAAGGTGATCTCATAAGCCTATTTTTTCAAAATTGAAAATAGGCTAATGACTGATTTCATGAATCCCAAAGTTGGGTGAAACAAATAAATAATAAGAAATATACTGTTAAAGCTCAGATTGAAACCATATTCTATCTTGGCTGGTTCCTAGCAGTGGTCTGTTGTGTCCAAGGCTACGTGTCTACAGTCAGTAGGCGTTTAAGGGCCCTCAAATTGGAGAGAGCTGTGGCAGGAGATTTATTGCCACGTTAAAGATTTCCTTCAAAGATACATTTCAGCACTCGGATTTTGTAGAAATTGCAGTAGTTAAAAGGGGCCAAACACTCATTTTTATTTTTTTAACTTGCGAATTGACCACTTAGGATCACGCTACAATTTCACTATTTTGGTCGTAATTTCCTTTTCCTCCAGTAGGCCTACTCCTTCATACGATCGCTGTGCTGCTGCCGTTGTTCAGCCGTCCAAGCTCTTCCTGTCTTTGTAGCTCGTCACTCGTAAAGAAACCCTTCCAAGTTATGTGTACTTTTTCGAAACGTATCCCTTTCCAGCATTTGGGCCTCTGGGATGTTAGATCTGTCAAGGTCTTTCCGAGTTTCTTTAATCCAAGATGTAGTTTTTTTTGTTCCAGAAGCAGTCAAATAATTTCTTGGTTAATCTGGATTTGTCCAATCTGTACATGTGCCCAAGAAATATTAGCCTCGGTTTCCTCATGGTCGCAGAGATTTTTTGTATATTATGGTCGACTTCGGCGTTGCTCCGAAGTTTCCATCTGGTTTCCGTCTGGATTGGGCCCATGATATCATTTCAGCACTCGGATTTTCTAGAAATTGCAGTAGTTAAAAGGGGCGAAAGGCTCATTTTTATCCTCAGGATCTTCCTTTCCAGGATCTCCAACTTCTCTAGCCTGTAATTCAGTGAATGGTATCCACAGGCGTACAGGCATTCTGTTTTGACTACAGTGCTTTATTTTGGCGTTCCAGGAAATGCATTTCTTGTTATACAGTAGATGTATTTTGTAAGCCAATTATTATTAATATTGATACATGTATTACGACATATTTATTTCAGCACATCTTCTTCTTCTTCTTCTCCTTCCTCTTCTATCCCTATTGCCTCTCGGCGTTGGGTCTGCCAGCGACTATCTGTATTCATTTCTATTCCCTGCGAATCTCCTGGTTTGCTGCAGAGTCCTTCCCATCTTCTCTGCCACCTCTCCGACATATTGGATCCATTCTTTCCTTAGACGACCTCATGTTCGAGTGCCTTCAGGCTTTGCCTCAAACACTTGCTTCGGTTTCCTTCCTTCATCCATCCTTATGATATGTCCATACCATTATAAGCTTTCTTCTGGATAGTATGTACTAGCGATTCCACCTTTAATTCTTCTTATCTCTACAAACATCACCCACATCATCCATTACCCCCATCTCAAACACAATCTTCCACTTCTTCCACTCCATCCATTAAATAAAAATAAATAATAAATAAATAAATAAATAATAAACAAGTAGTTCCGTGAAGAACTACACAGCCTATTTTCATATATCCTATTTATGTTAACTGCCACTATGAACAAACAAAATTTCAGTTTGATTTCTGTAAGAGATTCGTAGATATTGAGAACCAACTAAATATTTCGGATGGTCGCCATGTTGGATTTTATATATGTAGGTCCTAGAGTTATGTACTGTTACATGAAGATTATTGTGTACGTGTAGCATTCAAATTTCAATCGCATGATTAGGACACAAGAAGTAACAAGGATATTTTAAAATTTCGCACAACTGCCATCTTGTGATTATGGAAATAATTGAAATAAATTAGATGCCAGTGGATTAACATTCGTATAAGGATTTACTGTACCAAGTTTCACTGCACTAGGATGGTTAAATTGCGAGAAACGTCCATGTGAATATTTATAATTCGCGTCGCCGCCATGTTGGATTTGGGATCACCAGGTTATTTAAAGTCCTATAGGTGAACTTATGTTCATAGCCCCTATGTACATAAAGAAATTCAGTTTAATTGCTATAATAGATTCGTAGATATTTAGAGCCGTCTAAATATTTCGGATGGTCACCATGTAGGATTGTTACATGTATAGGCCATAGAATCATGTACCATTAAAGGAAAATTATTGCGTAGGTTCATTATTCAAACTTTCACTTCGATCGCATGATTACGACGCAAGAAATAAGAACTTAATTTTAAAATTCGCACAGCCGCCATGTTGAGGTTATGTAAACAATTGAACTAAATTGGATACCAGTGCATTACAATGTGTATAAATATTTCCTGTACCAGATTTCATTGCGTTTGGAACATTAAATCGCGAGAAAGGTCTAATAAAATATTTAATTCGTTTGGCCGCCATGTTCGTTTTGTAGTTAACCGGTTTTTGAAAGTCTTATAGATGAACTTCCAGTAGTACTCTTTATCTCCGTACCAAATTTCAGGGTGATACCGATAATAGTTTCAGAGATATAGAATGCCGGTGAAATATTTCGCACATCCGCCATCTTGTGGTTATGTAAACAATTGAACGAAGTTTGATGTCGGTGCATTACAATGTGTATAAACATATACTGTACCATGTTTTATTGCCTTTGGTCGGTTAAATCGCGAGAAACGTCTATTTAAAAGTCGCAAATTCGCTTATTTGTGCCAATTACCGGGATGTACAGAGTGTATTCTGCCTATACAAGAAAAAATCTTTACTGGACATTGCAGTTTTATCACGAAAATCCAAGACTAGGAGTGGTTAACGGCTTTGAGCATAGGAACAGCCATTTTCTTGCTACCCAAAGTGGGCGTGCCGTTTGGCTTCAACGGGTTGCACTAGGCAGCGCAGTGAAGGCATTTCCTTCCGTTCATTCCTCACTACTCCCAGAAGTCTCTGTTTATTTATAAAATTGGCCGTACACAGTGGTAAGGCCGTTGCAAAACTTTATTATAGACACATCATTCGAATACTATTTTCACTCGGAGGTAATCAAGTCAAGTGAAAAGATTTGCGATCGAATTTCGAAAATTCTAACATGTCATAAATATTTATTGCACATGAGGTATTTCGCACATAGCAGTGTTTCAATTTACTCAGTCAATAAACACCAGAATTTTGCAAGATGAGATTAACGAATATATTTTTCCGACATATAATATTTTTGTACGGCGAAGAATATTAATCTTCTTCGGTATTCTTACATATTATTTGCTTGAATGCATTTTGAATAGCCTATGTAGGCCTACTGAGTATGTCCTGTGGTGTGTCGTGTAGAGGTTCTCTTTGTCTCCGGTAGGTGACGTTATGGTATCCCCGATAGGTGACGAGGTGTATATTCTGGTGATGGAGGAGTTTGGTTTATACATTTGGATGAAGGTGTGTTGGAATTTTTATTTTAGGCCATAGCGGTGAAATTCGGTGATGTGCTGGGGGTGGGGGAGGGGGTGGAAGTATCGCAGGGAGATTTAGATGTAGAAATGGGGATAAGGGGTGGAAGGGGTGACTGCTTTATTAGTGGGAGGTACAACTTTAAATGACTTATAATTTTCGAAGAACAAGAAAACACGGAAACAATCGCTGCAATTGCCAAAAGTAGATTGAGTAACTTATATTGTTCGGGGGTTTTTAGCCTATTTTCAATTTTGAAAAAATAGGCTTATGAGATCACCTTTTGTCCGTGTGTGTGTGCGTGTGTGTGTGATTCGTGTGTGGGTCCCCCCCTAATAAAATCTAAACGGCTGGAGCGATTTCGATGAAACTCGGAAAGTTCATACCACTATTTCGGGCGACCTCGACCGTGCCCTTCAAATTTTGTTACGACTCACCAATCCAACATGGCGGCTGTGCGAAATA
Source organism: Meconema thalassinum (assembly GCA_946902985.2). Classification (NCBI taxonomy): domain Eukaryota; kingdom Metazoa; phylum Arthropoda; class Insecta; order Orthoptera; family Tettigoniidae; genus Meconema; species Meconema thalassinum. The sequence continues at coordinate 89,203,363 of OX336388.2, forward strand.
TTTCACCAGCATTCAATATCTCCGAAACTATTACCGATATTACCCTGACATTTTCTATGGTGATAGAGAGAACTATTATAAGTTCACTTATGTGACCTTTGGAAACCTGGTAACTACAAAACCATCATGGCGGCCAACCGAATTTGCGACTTTTAAATAGACATCTCTTGCGAATTGACCAACCAAACGCAATGAAACTTGGTACAGTATATGTTTATATACATTGTAATGCACCGACATTTAACTTCGTTCAATTGTTTACATAACTTCAAAATGGCGGCTGTGCGAAATATTTCACTGACATTCTATATCTCCGAAACTATTACAGATATCACCCTGCAATTTTGTACGGTGATAAAGGGTACTGATACAAGTTTACCTATGTATATTTCATAAACCTGTAAAGTACAAAACGAACATGGCGACCAAGCGAATTTGAAATATTTTAATAGACTTTTCTCGTGATTTAACACTCTGAGCGCAGTGAAATGTGGTACAGTAAATGATTGTGCAGATTGTAATGCAATGACATCTAATTTAATTCAATTGCTTACATAACCTCAAGATGGTGACTGAGCGAAATTTTAAAATTAAGTTTTTATTTCTTGTCTCGTAATCATGCGATCGAACTGAAGGTTTGAATAATGAATCTAGGCAATAATTGTCCTTGAATGGTACATAACTCTATGGCCTATACATATAACAATCCTAAATGGCGAGCTTCCGAAATATTTAGACGGTTCCCAATATCTATGAATCTTTTACAGCAACCAAACTGAATTTTTTAAATGTTCATGGAGACTATGAACATATGTTCACCAATAGGACTTTCAGTAACCTGGTGAGCACAAATCCAAGATGGCGGCGACGCGAAGTGTAAATATTTAAATGGACGTTTCTCGCGAATTAACTATCCGAGTGCCGTGAAACGTTGCACGTCAAATGCTTATACAAATGTTGATCCACTGGCAACTAATTTATTTCAATTATTTGCATAATCACAAGATGGCTACTGGGCGTAATTTTAAAATCTCGTTTTTACTTCTTGTGTTCTAATCATGCGATTGAAGTTTGAATACCACACGTACACACTAATCTTAATTTAATAGTACAAAAATAGAAATACAACCTGGTGACTATCTGACATATTTGGACGGTTCTCAATATCTACGAATCTGTTACAGCAATTAAACTGAAATTTTGTATGTTGATAGAGGCAATTGACATGAGCAGGATATATGAAAATAGGCTGTATAGTTCCTCACGGAACTACTTGTTAAGTTATTTGGTTGTTTGGAAGTAATTAGTGAGGTGATTAAGGGGTGTATTTACGTCGTGATCATAAGTTGGTTGGTCGTGGTGAAGATGATGTGTGAATGAAGTATAGTTGGGGATGATATTCAATGGTAGAAAGCATTGCTGAGACGATGCAGGTGGAGATGGAGCTTGATGAATTATATATGTGGATTATTAGTATTTTTTTATTATTATTTAATTATACATATGGCAGTTAAAGGGGATGGTCGGGATGAAGACAATGCGTAAATTGGGAATAATTTGGTGTATGGGGAGTATCGTCGAATAATGGTGGGCGATAGCGCTTCAACAAGCGGATACTAAGTGTGGACCCTCCATATAGAACTAGGCCTCACGGAGGCCACCTGGCGCCCTGGGCACTGTGGCTAGCCGCTTGTAAGGCAAGACACTGGCGCTAGCAGCAGTATAGCGCCCAACTAGTTAAACACATTTACACTTTTTACGTATTTAATAATCATATTTACTTAATGAATTTCACAGAACAGAGGTGTGTAAATTATTAGAGTTGACGACGGTGTTCCAAAATAATATTTATTCTTTTCACGGCTTAATTCACTAAATATGTTTACAAGACGGTGAAATTACTTCCAATGTTTAACCAAGAGTCTTAATTATATTTTCTTTTAAGAAACTCAAAGTTAAAATTCAGTATTTTTAGAATGTCCACTAACAGAGGTGCCTTGCTAATGCAAAATGCCACACGTTTTGTTTTGATTACTTCGCTCTACTTTTCGTGTGAATTTAGAGCAGAGGGATTTGGAGTCATTTTACTGTTGATTCGCTCGTAAAGTATTCAAAGATATGGATTGAAATCACCTGACTTAGAGGTTACATTCCGAAGTCAATGAGAAAATAGAAAAGGGACGCAGCTCAGATATCCCTCAGAATCTCCTATTCTGAAAGTTTCAGGACGCAATTCCTTATGGAAAAATGTGTAAATCCACGGGGGAGAAAACATTACTAGGCTAAGTAGGGTAACAAAAGATGCGAGCAGTTGGTGAATAAAAATATTTTGAACAAAAATGTTGACTGGGTTAAATTCTTAATTTGATTCTAATACTATTCACAGCTCTGTTGTTGCTGGAAATGCTGTCCTTTATCTTCTAAGCACACATTGCAGCATTGGTACACTCTCTGTGGTTCATCCCTACAGACATTTGAGTCGTCCAGTTGCAAAACTCGGTTAATCCACTTGTGAATAAGGATCATGTCGTAAAATTATGTATTTAATTATTTTATTTTATTTTATTCTGTTTTATTTTGTTTTCTTTAATTTAATTTTATTTTGTTTTGTTTGATTTTATTTCGTTTTATTTCGTTTTAAACTGTTTTATTTAATTTTTTGTTTTGTTTTTTTGTTTTGTTTAATTTTGATTTTGTTTTGTTTATTTTGTTTTCTTTTATTTTGTTTTGTTTTATTTTGATTTTCCAGAAAACAAATATAAAACAACAAAAACCCGAAGTAAAAAGAAAAATTCAAAACAAAAGCAAAAGCAGAAAACAAGAAACACAAAGCTAAAATCAAAATTCAAAAAAAAGGAAAAGCAGAAAACAAACACAAAACCAAGAAAGAAAAGCAAAAAGTAACATTCAAAAGCAAAAGCACAAAGCAAACACAAAACCAAAAAACAAAAACACAAAGCAAAAAGAAATAAGTAGAAAGCAACAAACAGAAACGATACGCGGCAATGTCCAGAGAAACGTTTCTCACGAAAATGATTCTTATTCACAAGTGGAATAAACGAGTTTTTCAACTGGACGACTCATTTCGTATCGATTAAGTTATTTCGTTCTCTAGAGCCTCCAGATTACGCGGATTGTTTCTGTATACATTTTGTTTGAGATTTCCCCACAAGTAAGATTCACACTGCGCTGAAACATACGAACACATGCTCTAAAGACTTCTTGAGAAGATAAGTTTGCACTAAGAAAATTCGTGGTTCACGGGATACAAGTTAGTCTACGGATCTTCACCAGAAGTCGTAATATTATCACAACTTAGGTATCTCGCCATCTCCGTGTGTAATAAGTGCAATGGCAGCATTCGGGGTTTCTCGACGCGCTGTTTTGTAACGGTAGATGCTAGTCAAGTGGCGCTGACTCAACGTGCTTCGCTCGTCCCACGGTGTAGACCTAGCTTCGTTCTATGGAGTGTAGCCCTACGCGGATGCGGTTATCCGCAACATTTTTCGCCGTGCGGATATAGTTTGCATAGCTGTGCGTATAATGGATAAGTTGCGGATAATGTTTGGAGTGATTTTGTGGATAGTTTTTAGAACTTGTTGAATATCATTACTAAGACTCGGATGTTTATGACATATCATATTTTTCCGTTATGTTTCTTCCATGACAAATGTAAGATGATGATTTAAGCTAATGTCATTAAATTATGTCATTAAAGCATAATTAACACTCCGAACTGGGAAGTGCTGCAATTCTGGCTGTGTAACATTCATTTTAAACATAGCCCATGACATAGGCTACAAAGCCTTTCTCCTCAAATGTCTGTGTTGCTTTAATATTTAATGCTTTATCTAGTAAATTGAAAATATTTTCGTAAAGTCAGCAGATTGGGATAACAAACGTGCGGATGCGGATAACAGTCGTGCGGATGTGGGGCGGATGCGGATAACAGTTGTTTGGATGTGGGGCAGATGCGGATAACAGTTGTGTGGATGTGGGGCAGATGTGGATAATAGTCGTACGGATGTGGGGTGGATTCGGATAACAGTTGTGTGGATGTGGGGCGGATGCGGATAACAGTTGTGTGGATGTGGGGCGGATGCGGATAACAGTCGTGCGGATGTGGGGCGGATAGGGATAACAGTCGTGCGGATGCGGGGTGGATGCGAATAACAGTCGTGCGGATGTGGGGCGGATGCGGATAACAGTCGTGCGGATGTGGGTCAGATGCGGATAACAATCGTGTGGATGTTGGTCAGATGCGGATAACAATCGTGCGGATGCAGGACGGATGTGGATAGCCTAACAGTCGTGCGGATGCGGGGCGGATGCGGATAACAGTTGTGTGGATGTGGGGCGGATGCGGATAACAGTCGTGCGGATGTGGGGCAGATTCGGATAACAGTCGTGCGGATGTGGGGCGGATGTGGATAACAGTCGTGCGGATGTGGGGCGGATGCGGATAACAGTCGTGCGGATGCGGGGCGGATGCGGATAACAGTCGTGCGGATGCGGTGCTGATGTGGATAGCAGTCGTGTGGATGTGGGTCAGATGCGGATAACAATCGTGCGGATGCAGGACGGATGTGGATAGCCTAACAATCGTGCGGATGCGGGGCGGATGCGGATAACAGTCGTGCGGATGTGGGTCAGATGCGGATAACAGTCGTGCGGATGCAGGACGGATGTGGATAGCCTAACAGTCGTGTGGATGTGGGGCGGATGCGGATAACAGTCGTGCGGATGTGGGGCGGATGAGGATAACAGTCGTGCGGATGCGGGGCTGATGTAGATAACAGTCGTGCGGATGTGGGGCGGATACGAATAACAGTTGTGTGGATGCGGGGCTGATTTGGATAACAGTCGTGCGGATGTGGGGCGGATGCGGATAACAGTCGTGTGGATGTGGGTTAGATGCGGATAACAGTCGTGCGGATGCAGGACGGATGTGGATAGCCTAACAGTCGTGCGGAAGTGGGGCGGATGTGAATAACAGTCGTGCGGATGCGGGGCGGATGCGAATAACAGTTGTGAGGAGGCGGGGCTGATGTGGATAACAGTCGTGCGGATGCAGGACGGATGTGGATAACAGTCATGCAGATGTGGGGCGGATGCGGGGCGGATACGAATAACAGTCGTGTGGAATCGGGGCTGATGCGAATAACAGTCGTGTGGATGCGGGGTAGATGCGAATAACAGTTGTGTGGATGCGGGGTGGATGTGGATAACAGTTGTGTGGATGCGGGGCGGATGTGGATAACAGTTGTGTGGATGCGGGGTGGATGCGAATAACAGTTGTGTGGATGCGGGGCGGATGCGAATAACAGTTGTGTGGATGCGGGGTGGATGCGAATAACAGTTGTGTGGATGTGGGTCAGATGCGGATAACAGTTGTGTGGATGTGGGGCGGATGCGGATAACAGTTGTGTGGATGTGGGTCAGATTTGGATTACAGTTGTGTGGATGCGGGGCGGATGCGAATAACAGTTGTGTGGATACGGGGCGGATGCGAATAACAGTTGTGTGGATCCGGGGTGGATGTGGATAACAGTTGTGTGGATGCGGGGCGGATGTGGATAACAGTTGTGTGGATGCGGGGTGGATGCGAATAACAGTTGTGTGGATGCGGGGCGGATGCGAATAACAGTTGGGTGGATGTGGGTCAGATGCGGATAACAGTTGTGTGGATGTGGGGCGGATGCGGATAACAGTTCACGTGGATGAGGGGCGGTTGCGGATAACAGTTCACGTGGATGTGGGGCGGATGCGTACAACATTTTGTTTATCCACGCAGTGCTCTACCCACAGTCTAGGGAAGGCTGTCACTGTAGGATGACGAGACTGAGTGAACCCCGCTCATTCTTGTTACTCGAATGCAACGCTATCACTGAACTACAACAGGAGAACAGCTACCTTTACAATCAAATGCCAGTGTTCCATTCATCTATGACGCTCCTAGGTTGGTTGGTTGGTTGGTTGGTTCCTCAGTTTAGGGGCTGCGATAACGCGATCATGTAGCCCCGTGTACTTTGTGTGTGTGTAGAATATGTCTGATAACCAGTGTTAATTTTGATGCCTGTATTAGTGATAAGTAAGCATCAACACCAACTAAATATATATAACCATAAATGAAGAACCAGTACAACAGGTCAGTCGATTTAAATACCTTGGTCAGATCTTCACAGAAGACCTACGATGTGAAGTTGAAGTCAGGAGCCGTATAGCCATGGCTAAGCAGGCATTCCGTGAGAAGCATTGTCTAATTTGTCAACGCTCGATGTCCCTCAGCCTTAGAAAACAACTGGTTAAGACCTACATATGGCCAGTTGTTATGTACTGCAGTGAGACCTGGTCAATGAACAGAGGTGGCATTAAACGACTAGAAGCGTTTGAGATGTGATGTTGGCGCCGAATGGAAAAGATCAGCTGGGTGGAGAAAATGACCAACAAAACGGTGCTGGATCGAATAAAGGAAAAACGGCAAATGATCTGCCAGATTTATAGAAGGAGATCCACCTGGAATGGCCACAGGTTGTGACATGGTGGCCTGATGATCGACATACTAGAAAGCAATATCCCTGGAAAACACCCTCGCGGGAGGCCACGGAACGCTCTCATGAGTTCTTGCCTAGATAGCTCTGGCCTACGAAGTTATGAAGTGGTCAAAAGGACAGCACGAGACCGAACAACGTGGAAAAGACTCATTGTAGGAGCAGACCAGTCGCTTGACTGAAAAACATGATGATGATGATGATATATTAGTGTGTGTTATCTGTGATCCAGGTAGAAGGACTGCAGACAATTAATTTGTTCCAGTAGTTCCTACTTTTGCTACCAAATGCTACCGTCCACGACACCTAGCCGCGGACGAGGCTACTAAATGACATCGCAGTTAGCACCTGGCAGTGAACGTTGAAACTAATATAGCGTTTTCAAACTAACCTACAAATTTTAGCTTCCACAAGTGTATTTAGTGGAAGGTTCTTTTTCATGTCACAAATCTATGACATGGGACCGCCGGCTTTACTTCCCCTCCGAAGGAAGGCATACTGAGGGATTTTTAACGCCCGGTTTGAACCCGAGATCTTGAGCATAGAAGCTCAGCATGCTACCAACTACGCCACCGAAGTCGCTTATACCGCTTCTAGAATGAGATCATTTTTTATTGCGATAGACATGGTTTATGTAAAACGTTGTGGCGTATAATTGTCATCCACAAACTTCCCGTACGGAGCGAAACTTAATATCATACCACAGGTTGACAGCTGACTGGAATACGCCTGAGGCGGGACAAACGCTGATTAATGAATTGCTATTTCTTCCATATAAATCATTCCTGATGGTAATATATTAAACGCAATTATTTGTGTTCCTCTTATTATCCAATGCATCTTCGTCACTCCTGAGTGCTGAGTGAATTTAATAGGCTGTTGCCCTAGTTCTTTATACAGCCGTCAAACACACCATGTTGTGTCCTGCTAATTCATTACATTGTTGGTTATAAAATGACGCAGAGGGAAAGTGAAACTAGGCAGTCTAAAAAAGTGTTAAATTGTGAGAATGCACTGTGTTTTATCTTCAGTCTTATGACTGGTTTGATGCAGCCCTCCGTGTCTCCCTGTCCTGAGCTAACCAGTAGACATAGGTACCACACACTACATGAAAATCCACAGCCTGCTTCCAGTCTCCGACCGGGTCAGGAATGGAATGAATGAAGCCCCCATCTAGCGGCGAGGATATGAACTGTGCCGGCTGCCGAGGCCTGACGCACTCCTCTGGGGCAATGATTAAATGAATGACAGATGAAGTTAAATGATAGTGGAGAGTGTTGCTGGAATGAAATTTTGACAGGGAAAACCGGAGTACCCGGAGAAAAACCTGTCTGCCTCCGTTTTGTCCAACACAGATCTCACATGGAGTGACCGGGATTTGAACCACGGACCCAGCGGTGAGAGGCCGGCGTGCTGCCGCCTAAGCCACGGAGGCTTCCACACACTACATCCGTAATAATAATAATAATAATAATAATAATAATAATAATAATAATAATAATAATAATAATATCGTATGTCCTCGGGTGCCAGGTGCCGGGTGCAAGCTTTGTTATTAGACACCCAGAGCGCAACTTGCATGTCGAATTTTGTTGTTGTTCCTTGGAGCGCTATGAAAGTCAAGGATGTTGCATATCTAAGCTCCTTGACACTTATAGCGCCTTCTAGTAGACAAAGGAGGAACTTTTGTGTTAGCGGAAAATCCCGAGATTAATAATTTTGCCATTATGAACACGGCCTACTCAATTCATGTCAACAACGTTTGACATACCTGTTTGGGGTTGGAAGACCGACACCATAACTACTCACCCACCGTGGTAAGCTCCTACATCCCAGGCAATAATGTGAGTGGTTTAGAGCAAAAGTGGAGCAAGTCCACTTTTTACACTTCTGAGAATACATGAACCAAAGTTAAAGCTATTAAGCATTAAGCTTTAAGAAACTGCTGCACTCTGGGAGATTTGGTATTAAAATTCGGACTTGACCGCTATTACAGCGAATAATTCTAACATTTGCTATCATAAAAGGAAACAAGTAGTTCCGTGAGGAACTATACAGCCTATTTTCATATATCCTACTCATATTAATTACCACTATCAACATACAAAATTTCAGTTTGATTGCTGTAATAGATTCGTAGATATTGAGAACCGACTAAATATTTCGGATGGTCGCCATGTTGGATTTTATGTAAGTAGGTCCTAGAGTTATGTACTGTTACATGCAGATTATTGAGTACGTGTAGCATTCAAACTTCAATCGCATGATTAGGACACAAGAAGTACCTAACAAGGAGATTTTAAAATTTCGCACAGCTGCCATCTTGTGGTTATGGAAACAATTGAAATAAATTAGATGCCAGTGGATTAACATTCGTATAAGGATTTACTGTACCAAGTTTCACTGCAGTCGGATAGTTAAATTGCGAAAAACGTCAATGTGAATATTTATACTTCGCGTCGCCGCCATGTTGGATTTATGATCACCAGGTTATTTAAAGTCCTATAGGTGACTTAAGTTCATAGCCCCTATGAACGTAAAAAATTCAGTTTGATTGCTATAATAGATTCGTAGATCTTCAGAGCCGTCTAAATATTTCGGATGGTCGCCATGTTGGATTGCTAAATGTATAGGCCAGATTCATGTAACATTAAAGGAAAATTATTGCGTAGGTTCATTATTCAAACTTTCACTTTGATTGCATGATTACGAAACAAGAAATAAAAACTTAATTTTAAAATTCGCACAGCCGCCATCTTGAGGTTATGTAAACAATTGAACAAAATTAGATACCAGTGCATTACAATGTGTATAAACATTTCCTGTACCAGATTTCATTGCGTTTGGAACATTAAATCGCGAGAAAGGTCTATTTAAAATTTTCAAATTCGCTTGGCCGCCATGTTCGTTTTATAGTTAACCGGATTTTGAAAGTCTTATTGATGAACTTCCAGTACTGCCCTTTATCTCCGTAAGAAATTTCAGGGTATACCGCTAGTAGTTTCAGAGATATAGAATGCCGGTGAAATATTTCGCACATCTGCCATCTTGTGGTTATGTACACAATTGAACGAAGTTAGATGTCGGTGCATTAGAATGTGTATAAACATATACTGTACGAAGTTTTATTGCGTTTGGTTGGTTAAATCGCGAGAAACATCTATTTAAAAGTCGCAAATCCGCGTGGCCGCCATGTTGGTTTTGTAGTTACAAGTTTTTCAAAAGTCACATAGGTGAACTTCTAGTAGTTTCCTTTATCACCATCAAAAATTATAGGGTGATATCGGGAATAGTTTCGGAGATACTGAATGCAGGTGAAATATTTCCCACAGCCACCATGTTGGATTGGTGAGCCGTAACAAAATTTTAAGGGCACGTTCGGGGTCGCCCGGAATAGTGCTATGAAATTGCCAAGTTTCATTGAAATCGCTCCAGCCGTTTAGATTTTATTAGGGGGGGGGGCACACACTCCTCACACACACACACACACACACACACACGCACGCACACCCACACGGACAAAAGGTGATCTCATAAGCCTATTTTTTCAAAATTGAAAATAGGCTAAAAAGAAAAAAGTAGTTACTTTTGGACTTGGTCCACTTTTGCACTGAACCACTCATGTTTAACACACGAGAGACAATTTGCCGCGCTTTTTGAATTTTCTTAATAATTATGTTGCTATTTGCGGGAGACTGTTGGTCGCTCGTTACATGTCTCGCCATACAGATTTTTATAATATTTTTAGTATCCAAGATGCAACTTCTATGGAATTGATAATAGTTCGAGTAATCATGTCACTCATGTACTTGTTTTAATAATAGATCATATTAGAATTCACATTCAAATTGTAGCAAAACATAAGTAACCTTTACAAACACAACTTATGGCGTAGTTCGTAGCATGCTGAGCTTCTATGCCCAAGATAGCGGGTTCAAACCCGGCCGAAGCCGTCGGATATTTTAAGAGCGTTAAAAATCCCTCAGTATGCCTTCCTTCGGAGGGGAAGTAAAGCCGCGGGCCCATGTCATAGATTATGGCATGTTAAAGAACCTTCCACTAATTAAACCTATGTGAAGCTAAATTGGATAGGTTAAGAATGTAAACAACGCTCTTAGGTTTCTACGTTCGTTGCCAAGAGCCGAGTGCGGTGGCCTCTAGTAGCTAAGTTCTGAACTAGGCCTAGTAGTCGTTGACGTTGGCGTCTGGCGGCAAAAGTAGGAACTATTTGAAAAATTCTAAGTTGCAGTCTGTACTTAAATTAAAAAACAGATACACACACTAATACAGCCATCACAATTAACACCGGTTATCAGACAGATTCTATACACACCCAAAGTACACGGGGCTACATGACCACGTTGTCGCAGCCTCTAAACTGAGGAACCAACCAACCAACCAACCAAACACAACTTGATTTCTGTAAAGGTTAATAATAAATTATCCGGGTGGAAGTCGATAAACACAGGAGTGAGACTAGGTTGCGGTCTTTCCCCTCTCCTGTTCATATTTTATATGAATGCTCTTATACGAGAATTTAGAGGAAATGCGATAAAAGACGAATATTTACCGCCGAAATGAAATATATGAGACGAACAGCAGGAGTCATTAAATGGGATCACAAACGAAACACACAAGTGTTGAATGGTCTTAACAGCAGACCTATATTGGAATACATCCATGAACAACAAAGAAATTGGCTAGGACACTTCAACAGGATGGACAGAAGCAGGATCCCTAAAGCAGTCATCAACTACTGCCCCGGTGGGAAGAGATCTCTAGGTCGCCCCAGGAAAAGATGGCGTGAAAATTCAAATCTTTTGTGTAGACCGTAACAGTTCTTCTAGGATTAACACATGAAAGTAGGATGATGATGAAGCCCTTTTTAACGTACTATATTGTTTTCTTTATCAATAGCTATAATAATACATTAGGTAGGTTATTTATTTAATCTAATGAAGCAGCTGGAATCAGTGCTGGGTAATTACGGGTGTATACTGTGCCCGCTGGCCGAAGGTTTCGGGGAGCCACCGGTTTCAAATGACCCCTCCGAGACCCTCTTCCAGCTAACACACAAGTATGGGGGACGATACATTCATAGGCTGGTGTAGCACAAAAGTCTGCACTCGGGGGTGTCGGGAATTAGTGAGGTTCGATCTTTAACCAGCTCAGAGGAATGCATCGATAACAAAACTAAACAAGAAAGAGAGGTCAGTCTTAGGTTAAAATCACATTTAAATTTTATTCAGAATAGATCCCTAGCCTAGCATGAGAGTTGCAAACGGCTAGTCCGATATTATTCTGCCCTGAAAGAAATATAAAAAAGTCCTAAACAAGATCTAAATTACTCTCATGGTCCTAGTACAAAATTCGACAAAATGAACAAGCTAAGAGAATGGCACGTAAGATCGGCCCTAAGCAATTACTTCGAAATAAAGTACGGGTGGATCAAACATCAAAAGAATTTACAGCAAAGCAAGACATTTACTTGTTTACAAATACTAGAACATTTACATTTAGTAGCAAGGGGATAATTTGTCCTATGCTATGATGGTGCCATCTCTAACATTTACCTTCAGAGTTTAGTTTGTCCTAAATATCATTAATTAATAAACGAGATGCGTTTATTACTAAGAAAAACAAGCTATGTGCACAATGTTGCTGAATAAAAATCTTTGCTAATACAACACAAATGCATACAATAATTCAGCACTCCTATGGTTGTGCAATTGGCACTGCCTACGTACTCGATTTGTTACGGTTTGTAACAAACGGTCATAGTGTCAAATTATTGAGAAAATAGAAATATAGGAAAGCCTGCAAATGCGATAGTAATTAAACAATTACATCGACTCATATTGCTACTAATCTGATGTGTGTGCTTCAGTTATAACATCACCAATTAGAGGTCGACTAATCATGTGAAAATGTATCAAAATGTATCTACAATAGCTTAACAGTATCTAAGTGTTAACGTTTGCTCCAGAAAAATAGTTTATTTTTAATGTTTATAAATTTTATTTAGGTTCAGGGGGAATTATAAGATTTGTTAGTTTTAAAAACTCTATTTTTGATTATTAAAGAGTTTCACACAATTATTTATCCCTGCCAGTATTGTTGTTCAGTTTATGGACCGTTAAAAGCGTTCAGTGTATTCAGGTAACGTTTGTATCCAACTTAAGCAAATAACTCAATAGTTCAATAGTTTACGAGACACCCTGTGTCTTCACCAATATTTCATCACACTTATTAGACATCCTATGTCTTCACCAATTACTTTACTCTTATTTCGGATCCATTGATCCAGGCGCCTTCGGTTTTTGGTACGACTTTAGTCAGTTCATTACCACCGATATAATCACAATAACAATGTCGGAGGTAGCCTATTCATCCACCGTCACGACTCATATAATACTCTTAATTTACAAAAGTGTGGAATCCTAATTGATACACGTTTGAATTCCTGGTAATAAAAACACATCCTGACAACGCTTTAAATAAACATAAAGGTTCCTGGTACAAGCTAACTGTGTGTGTGCGTTTATAAAATTGCCTCTTCCCTGAATAAATCGAACCTGCGTTCATTTGGTTATAAAATACAATTTCATTCATTGCCTGTGTGGCTTCTTTTAAAGAAATAAACCTGTTTTCAAATATTGATCTGGCCAATAAATGTGAGTAACGGAACTCTGTATTCCACTTCTAATAATGTCTAGAATCTCACAGCCTTCTAAAACAAAATATTAATCCACTGCCTAGAATCGAGTGTGCTGTGTAGTTAACTTGGCTCGTAACCTTGGCCTCGATTTAACATTGTCAAACTAGTTTATTTGTCATCAGCCTGGCAAAAATAAAAGTTGATAATACTTGTTTTTAAATGATACGAATGAGCATTGGAAATCCAGCCTTCCTGGCGTCTATAAATGTTTAATAAAACTATTAATTTCCACACGCGTCTTATAATTAGCTACCTGCATTGTGCACTAAATAAATGAAACCAAAATAAACTAAGTCTACTGTTTTCCACTCTTACAATACGCTGTAAATATTTGATCTGACTTACAGATTCAGCGTCACTTGGTTCGAGTCCCGCCATGAGATGTTGTATGCGGTCTCGTGTATGGCTTTAGTTTACCATTTCATTGTGTCTGGACATCCTCAGTCGCCGATTCCCCACGCATGATTTAGCAATCACATGACATCGCGTGGTTGGAGTTGTATCTGAAGAACTGCTGGTTTATCATTATTGCGATGTTAACTTTGGTAAAAATGTAGCACATAATAAATTAAACTGTCGCGCACTGCAGCTAATATGCGGTAAATAATTGCCCATTTCACTCCGCCACTGGCTCTAGTTTCTGTCGCTTGTGCGATACTCACTCGTGACTTGCACTGATATTTTCACAAGAAAATATTAACAAAATATAAATCAAAATCACTGCCCATCCGGCAAATAAAAATTGTACTTGTAGGTTTTGTACAGTTATAAAGTTAATTAAATCCACAGTTTATAGAACACTGAAACATGTGTGTGTGTGCGTGAGAATGAGACCAAGCGGTCGCAAAGTTTTCTTCACACAAGTCCTTCATTTCACCTCGGATAATGATAAAAATATTTTACAGTTCTCGTAGTGGTAAATGTCTTCAATCGTTCAATTATTACACAATTCCATGATGGCTATCCATAAGAAAGTTATTCGTAGATTTTTCCTGCCACATGGTTTCCTTTCACTTGTGCTCCATCATGCACATGTTGTTCCACAGACGAATAGGAACTGGTGGTACCAAATATGGCGTGCTCTCAGTACATGAGCTGGCCGCGTAAATTGATAGTTTCTTCGATTTACGAAGTATGCTGTACTTCAAATATGCAGAATTACTTGGTTATAATTATAGTAGATTTTTGGAATGTGAAAAATAAGTAAAAATATAATCATAAGCGATATTGCTTCATCTTCTTCCCGCCGCTCGCAGGGTATGTTCAGTTACATTCAGCATAAGTTTTAGTCTCTGTTGCCTGAGCAAAAATGCGTCAACGGGCGCATACATCTCCACGTCAAGTAAATAAAAATTGTGGAAGTCAATTTTTATTTCAGCCAATTACCAATCCTTGGTTTGACTTCGTGCACGATCCATTTTGTCAGTGATCCTGTGATATTCTTCATCACTCATGCGATTGTCTTCGCCTGCTGGTTCAATCTCAATGTTGTGAACATCAGCTGTCGTAACTTTCCTGTTATTCTCACGACATTTGTTATTTCCAACTCCACTTCTGTCTGGTTCTTCGTCTTCTGCGTTTCTTCTTCTCCGTTCCTGGATGTATTGTCGACTTTCATTAGCCTTACCTTTCCAATCATTATCGTATTGGAAATGAGAATCATTTTCTCTTCGGTAACCGCCACTGTGTCTGTAATCTCTTCTGGGATTATCAGTGTATCGGTTATTTCGATCCTCACGATCACGTGGCTGTCCTCTATAACCACAGTTGAAATTAGCGTTGTTATTGTTATTGTTGTTACTACGACGATTGTTGTTGTAATTGTTGGCCCTATTTTGATATCTGTTCTGGTAATTCTTGTTGATTGTGTCAAATCGACGATTCCTTACATAAGGTGTATTTTCTTTACGGTAATCACGGAAATCTCTCCTTCTATCTGGTCCCTCGTGATTTTGACGATTATTTGTTCGACGATTTTCTGTAGTTCGTACAGTCTGACTGGTTCTGTCCACTGAAGTTACATTTACCTCATGTGTGCTCCTGTGTTTAGGTGTAGGTGCAAATTGTTCGTGACTGCTATCCAGTTTTCTAAGAACTTCGTCACATTTCATAAATGTATTTGCATCTGACGCTATGAGTAACCTTTGTACTTCCAAAGGATATTGTCTTCTAATGGTTTGGACAAGTTCTAATTCGGATAAAGGGGGTTCCAAACATTGCAATTTCGAAAGCTGACTTGCGAAGTAGGTAGCGTACATAGTTGTTTGAGTACTAGCGTACCTCTTATTGTACATTTCCGCCCTTATATTTTGCTGACGTTCCAAAGACCAGTAAGTCTTAAGGAATGCTACTTTAAATTACTGATAATTGTGGAATGAGTATCTGAATGCCTTGAACCAGGTTAACGGGCTGTTCTCTAGGTATTTTTCGACAGTCCGTAACTCCCTGTCTGGTGTTACCATAGTTTCTCTCATGTACGACTCCAAGTCTCTCAGAAAATCTACCGGTGTAACGGAATTGGAATGATTGAATTTTGCCGGTCGATCTTCATGGCTTCTCAAATACACAATATTTGAGTGCTGAGTTTGACCATAGTTCGGCGTGACATTAAAGTTAGGTGTCAGCCCATAATTCGGCGTTATGTTGGCATTCGGTGTCACAAATTGTGATGTTGTGCTAAATGGATTATAACCTTGGTTTTCCATCGGAATATTCGGTTTCGGTATGTTAGTTGCAGTGTTTGTAGATGGTACACCCTCTCTATTAGGTTTTAATAGACGATTGATGCGTTCATCCATCTCGGCGTATTCTAACACTTTCTCAGGTTGCTTATTAATTATAGCGTTCACATGTGATTCTATCTGCTCAAATCTTCCTTCAATGCGATTATCGAATTCTTTCTGTTTCCCATCCTGTTCCTCGAGGTAAGCATCTAATGTTTTTGCTACGTATTGGTTGGATCTGTGATTGTTCTCACGAATTTCCTCTCGAATCGCTTCAATGTCTGTAGTTAAGTCCTGTTTTATTTTGATGACTTCAGCCTCCACCTTCTCTACTTTGCTTGCTACACGTTTGGTATTCATGTGTACGGAAATTCTATGCCTCTAGTTAATTTTAATCCAGAGTTAACTATAGCCACATCAGCTTTTAACACACGCACGTACGTGTTAACTTCTTCCATACGATGTTCCACGGAGTTAATCCTAGTACTAACGATTTCTTTTGCATTAGCGACTTCACTCCTGACTGATTCGATGTTATCGTTCATCTCCGTCTGAACGTCTTTGTGTTTTTGATTTATCTCAGATCTATTTGTGCGTATCTCCTGTTTTATTCCCTCTAAGTGTGCGTGATATTCCGTGCGATAAGTTTCCATTTCTGCACGCAAATCATCACTAACCTTATTAATTGTGACAGTAATTTCGGCTTTAACATTGGCAATGTCCTCTTGCACTTCAACTACATTCTGTGCCATATCTGCCCTAATGTTATTGTTTAACAGTGCCATGTCAGCTCTAATATTGGTGTTTAACAGTGTCATATCAGCTCTAATATTTGTAGTAATGTTGTTACTATTTTTTAACAGAATTGCTGTAGCATTGTTACTGTTCTCTTTCATGTCTGCCCTCAAAGTTTCGTTATTTTGTGTGATCTCAGCCCTTACATTATCACTGTTTTGTGTCACATCGACTTTGACAGTGTTTATGTTTTCAGTAACATTATTAATATCTGCCCTTAATTTTTTATTATTCTGAGCCATATCTGTCCTAACAGTGTTTATGTTTTCAGTGACATTGTTTATATCGGCCCTGAGATCATTATTGTTTCGTGTCAAATTGTCCATCGACACCTGCAGATTATGCAGTAGGGCAGGCAACTTTGCCAACAACTCGGCTGTCTCTTGCGCAGACATAATATCTTCAATTGGAGAAATACGGGGAACTAACAACTTCATATGCCTTAACAATGATTTGAGTTGGAAAACAGTAGAAAATCCATTCCTTCATAAATTTATTCGATGATAACAGCTGAACCTCTGGTAAAATTTAAATGACATCAAGGCAACAACAAACTTACATTTACTCAAGACTAGGATAACTGCAAATCAAATCCTCAACTTATTATCATTAATAAATGTTACCTAGCCTCATGGTCTTAATTCTGGAATAAGAATGCCATGTAGCCTTCCAAAACACTAGTACGAAATCTCCATTCGTTACTAATCTGTTGGATTTGCTAACAAAATAAAATCCACACAAACAAACGAATCATGGAGATCGAACACAAGTTTCGATGCAACCACGTTCGGCGCCAACGTACTATATGTGCCCGCTGGCCGAAGGTTTCGGGGAGCCACCGGTTTCAAATGACCCTTCCGAGACCTTCTTCCAGTTAACACACAAGTATGGGGGACGATACATTCATAGGCTGGTGTAGCACAAAAGTCTGCACTAGGGGGTGTCGGGAATTAGTGAGGTTCGATCTTTAACCAGTTCAGAGGAATGCATCGATAACAAAACTAAACAAAAAGAGAGGTCAGTCTTAGGTTAAAATCACAAATAAATTTTATTCAGAATAGATCCCTAGCCTAGCATGAGAGTTGCAAACGGCTAGTCCGATACTATTCTGCCCTGAAAGAAATATAAAAAAGTCCTAAACAAGATCTAAATTGCTCTCATGGTCCTAATACAAAATTCGACAAAATGAACAAGCTAAGAGAATGGCACGTAAGATCGTCCCACAGCAATTACATGGAAATAACTTATGGGTGGATCAAACATCAAAAGAATTTACAGCAAAGCAAGACATTTACTTGTTTACTTGTACTATAACATTTATATTTAGTAGCAAGGGGAAAATTTGTCCTATGCTTTGATGGAGACATCTCTAACATTTATCTTTAGAGTTAAGTGTTTAGCTAGTCCTAAATATCATTAATTAATAAACGAGATGCAATTATTACTAAGAAAATCAAGCTATGTGCACAATGTTGCTGATTAAAAAACTATGCTAATTAAACACAAATGCATACAATAATTCAGCACTCCTATGGTTGTGCAATTGTCACTGCCTACGTACTCGATTTGTTACTGTTTGTAACAAACGGTCATGGTGTCAAAGTATTAAGAAAATAGAAAATATAAGAAAGCCTGCAAATGCGATAGTAATTAAACAATTACATCGACTCATATTGCTACTAATCTGATGTGTGTGCTTCAGTTATCACATCACCAATTAGTGGTCGACTAATCATGTGAAAATGTATAAAAATGTATCTACAATAGCTTAACAGTATCTAAGTGTCAACGTTTGGTCCAGAAAAATAGTTTATTTCAAATGTTTATAAATTTTATTTAGGTTCAGGGGGAATTATAAGATTTGTTAGTTTTCAAAACCCTATTTTTAGCCTACTTTCGATTTTTGCAAAAAATGAAAGTAGACTTATGAGATCAACACAGGGCGAAAAAAGTGTGTCTGTCTGTGTGTGTGTATGTGTGTGTGTGAGTCTGTGTGTGTGTGTGTGTGTGTATGTGTGTGTGCGTGAGTCTGTGTGTGTGTGTGAGTCTGTGTGCGTGTGTGTGTGTGTGAGTGTGTGTACTCTGAATGTCTGTCCCCCCTTATCAATTCGAACACGGTGAATCCGAATTGAATGAAATTTGGTACAAAGGTAGCACTAGCAAAGGACACCTCAGTGTCATGTTTTATATCGCCGCCATCTTGACGGAAACGTAATGGCGGCCACACAAATGTTCAAAGCTTAAATCAAATTACGATTAACCTAATCATCCGATCTCTACCAAATTTTGCAACAACATACCTTTATAGAGGAAGCATCCTTTGACAAAATGACTAGGTCATTAGCCTAATAGTTTGCGGATGGCGGCCATCTTTGTGTGAAAATCAATTCCCCCTATTAATTCAAACACGGTGAAACCGAATGGAACGAAATTTGGTACTGAGGTAGCACTAGCAAAAGGCATCTCAGTGTCATGTTTTATATCGCCGCCATATTGACAGAAACGTAATGGCGGCCACACAAATGTTCAAAGCTTAAGTTAAATTACGACTAAGATAACCATCCGATCTCTACCAAACTTTGCAACAACATTCCTTAATGGAGGGAGCATCCTTTGACCAATCTAATAGGTTATTAGCCTAATAGTTTGCGGGTGGCGGCCATCTTTATGTCAAAATTGATTCCCCCTATTAATTCGAACACGGTGGAACCGAATGAACGAAATTTGGTACAGAGGTAGCACTAGCAAAGGGCACCTCAGTGTTATGTTTTATATCGCCGCCATCTTGACAGAAACGTAATGGCGGCCACACAAATGTTCAAAGCTTAAGTTAAATTACGACTAACATAACCATCTGATCTCTACCAAACTTTGTAACAGCATTCCTTTATGGAGGGAGCATCCTTTGACCATTCTAATAGGTTATTAGCCTAATAGTTTGCGGGTGGCGGCCATCTTTATGTCAAAATTGATTCCCCCTATTAATTCGAACACGGTGGAACCGAATCGAACGAAATTTGGTACAGAGGTAGTACTAGCAAAGGGCACCTCAGTGTCATGTTTCATATCGCCGCCATCTTGACTGAAACGTAATGGCGGCCACACGAATGTTCAATGCTTAAATCAAATTACGATTAACCTAATCATCCGATCTCTACCAAATTTTGCAACTACATACCTTTATGGAGGGAGCATCCTTTGACCAATCTAATAGGTCATTCGCCTAATAGTTTGCGGATGGCGGCCATCTTTATGTCAAAATTGATTCCCCCTATTAATTCGAACACGGTGGAACCGGATGAACGAAATTTGGTACAGAGATAGCACTAGCAAAGGGCATCTCAGTGGCATGTTTTATATCGCCGCCATCTTGACGGAAACGTAATGGCGGCCACACAAATGTTAAAAGCTTAAATCGAATTACGATTAGCCTAGTCATCCGATCTCTAGAAAATTTTGCAACAACATACCTTTATGGAGGGAGCATCCTTTGACCAAACAAGTGGGTCATCAGCCTAATATTTTGCGGATGGTGGCCATCTTTGTGTGAAAATCGATTACCCTTATCAATTCGAACACGGTGAAACCGAATGGAACGAAATTTGGTACAGAGGTAGCACTAGCAAAGGGCACCTCAGTGTCATGTTTTATATCACCGCTATCTTGACGGAAACGTAATCGCGGCCACCCAAATGTTAAAAGCTAAAATGTAATTACGACCAACCTAATAATCTAATCTCTACCAAATTTTGCAACACCATATCTTTATGTGGGAAACATATCCAGACCAAACTGCAAGAACATCAGCCCAATAGTTTGCAGATGGTGGCCAAGTATGTGTGCAAATCGATTCCCCCTATCAATTCAAACACGGTGAAACCGAATTGAACGAAATTTGGTACAGAGGTAGCACTAGCAAAGGGCACCTCATATTCATGTTTAATATCCCTATAGCACGTTGTATTTCAACAAGCTACTACAACCAACATTCAATCATACTCCTTGAAAAGGAGAAAGAGTTATAACAATACCCATGCATTTAGGAGAAAGTAGGCTATATGTTCCTTACTGAACATCTTGTTGATTATTAAAGAGTTTCACACAATTATTTATTCCTGCCAGTATTGTTGTTCAGTTTATGGACCTTTAAAAGTGTTCAGTGTATTCAGGTAACGTTTGTATCCAACTTAAGCAAATAACTCAATAGTTCAATAGTTTACGAGACACCCTGTGTCTTCACCAATATTTCATCACACTTATTAGACATCCTATGTCTTCACCAATTACTTTACTCTTATTTCGGATCCATTGATCCAGGGGCCTTCGGTTTTTGGTACGACTTTAGTCAGTTCATTACCACCGATATAATCACAATAACAATGTCGGAGGTCAAGGCTTGTAGAGAACAGGTTGTCTCTTTCTCATAAGGTCTGTGGTAACAGCGCTCCCCTGCTGCGTGACGTCATCAGCCGACCCGCGCTGAGCGGATGGGACTACTGTTACGGCTAGCCTTGCACTACTGCAGAAGGTAACCACGGGGTTGATGTACAACATAAGAACTCGTGATACTTGTAGCTATAAATGCAGTTTAATATAATAGAGCTTTAAATAATCAGAGCGTGTAAATACACTTTTTGTTTACCATTTCCTCTTCTAGTTTGTAAGTGAGTAGTTAGTTTTAGTTGTAGGTTTCATTTGATCATCTTTCATTTTCACTATCACCCAAGCCATTAGGGTCCGATAACCTAGATGTTAGGCCCCTTAAAACAACAATTATCATCATCATCATCATCATGAATAATTAAATATAAAAGTTATTCGAATCGACAAAGAACGAGAATTCTGAAGCTTCAAAATTGAGTCACAATTGATAAAGTTCAACATAATGTACAATACACAGCGCCGTTTTAATTCTATTAAAATTCATGCTCAATTATACTGTTGAGATTAAGTAGGGAAAACTATTGCCGGTACATGTGCTCACTGTTCACGAACTCAATCGAGCGTTCAAGCCTGAAAATATATTCACCTAGTGCATTTTTTCATCTTCTTGGATATTTTGTCATGAGAGACTGAACATTCATTACTCCTCTTGTAGCTCCCCTGTGTTGTCTTCAGTCCATTCATGAACTTCATTCGTATGAAGGTCCTCTGTAGAACGAATGTCTCTACCACTACACGATTTATTTCAGGATATTTCTTGTAAAGAGATTCAACCAAATTGGTAATGCACAATTTACCCCTTTTTATGCTCTTGAGACCATGGTACTTCTTAAATTCATCTTCTAGCAATTTTGTCTCTTTTTTCCAGCTTTCAGAAGGCTCTACGAGTCCACCGAACGACAAACTTTTGATCCATGCATTTTGTGGATTCATAGTCTGCGATTCAGAGCTAGTAAATGTATAGCTACCAAGGTTTGGACATGTCGATCTAAGCTTTTATGCTACCCATCCAGAAAAGTAAAACAATCCATTGGCTTCCATTTCAGTTAGGGGGGGGGGGTGCTCAATTCGTTTTCAGGAATCGAAGATGCAATCATTTCTATGGTGACATCTATTTCGCTATCTTTCTCCGGATTATCCTCTTCCTTCATGCATAATACACCAGACATTCGAAGCACTTTGGCTGGAATATATTCGGAATCATCTTCGGTTCCTGTATTAGAATTATTTTGAAGGAGTCCTTGATTTCTCCCTAAAATAATCATTCCTAAACGATATAATGTGTCTAAAGGAGAAGGATGAACATTCAGACCCCCTTTCGTCCTAATCTGAGAAAACAGATTTTCTAAAGCGTCCTGGTTGAGACGGTGGGTGAGTATGTACTCAATACCATGGACACTCTTCAAATCTAATAGAAGATACTTCAAAGATTAAATTGATGTGATGATTCCTCTCTGAAAAAGCTGTATATTTGTCTTGCCACAGCATCTCATTGTTTCAATTAATTCAAGCATATCGTTGAGAATTGCGTCTTGAGATTCCAGATCTTTTCCATATGGGTTCTTGGAAGGTCTACCTGAAGGTTTGGGAGTGTATGTATTCATCACATCGTACCACCTATCAATTATTTCAATACATTTTCCAGTTTCTTCAGCCAGCTGAGGATCAGCTCCCGGTTTCATAAATTGCAGAGCAGTAGTTGCCTTGTGCGACAATAACTGACACGCTTTCCTCACATTTTGTCTCTGAGTCTTTTCCACAGTGATGTGACTTTCGTTCAGATTATGCAACATTTTGAGATCACTTTTCTTCTGATCATTTAATAATGCTACGATAGGATTTCTATTTACAATCTGTCCGCTCTTTAGCTGGAACCCAGTGTCTAAAAACCAGTTCCGCACTAGTTTCAGAAGATGTGGCGCGTCAGCAAACATGTATATTTTTTCTTTCATAGAGGGATGAGTAAACCAGGTTTTTTCAGTACTAATTCCTAGTTCCTTCCAAAGTCCAACATTTCCACCCCCCCCACCCCCCATGTCGCTAACACATGCTTTTACAATGTACCATATATCGGAAAGTTTTAAAATAATAGAGTTTAAAATCTCGCAGGTTATTTTCACGTCAAAATCAACAAAGAGAGGCACCTTCCATTGAGCAAAAAGTCCCCGAGCCATTATTATTTGCACATTGGAGAGTGGCCCGATAACTTCATCTCCTTTCCGGTCATATTCCATGACGCTTTTAACTTTCATTTCATCAAAAAGAAGAACCGTATTTTTTTCTTTCTTGCTCAGAGATGAACCAGCAACGCACAGAAAGCGGAAAACATCTTGGAGAACACCATTGTTCATATCGACTGTTGATGCCCATTTTTGCAGTGTAGACAGTCCAGGCAAAGGAAAGTTCATTTTCTTCTTCAGAAAAAGATACGAACGCTTACTAATATATCTCAGGGAAAATGCAAGAGATATTTCATCGTCTGACCATTTAACTTTCTTTTTCTTACTTAAAAGGATGTCTATTTGATTTTCGGTGAAAACTGAACCGAGTATTTCCCGGGCCTTTTTACGCACTCTGGTTTCATCAATCCTTTTTCTCTTCATTTTACAAAGTTCTCTTTTAAGCCTGCCAATTTCTTGGCTTTTCAGTACGATTCTCTCCTCCAGCTCTGCGTTCTTTTGTCGCAACTTTTCATTTTCCATCTTCAAAACATCTATTTGATTTTCCTCCGTTGTAGTTTGGACGTCATCACACACTTCTTGAACAGAGTACGAGCGTTCTAAAATTTGATTCACAGTTCTTTTATTTTCTCTCTTCTCACTACGTATTTCACGTTCACGTATCTGCACCTGGGTTTCTTCGGGTGTATCAGTTCCTAATTTAAGTGAAGGCACAGCAGTCTGGTTTAGTTTTCTCTTAGGAATTAAATGTAATAACTCTGCTTTCAGGTCCCTCTCATAGTCATCCTCCGTAAAATGTTCAGAGCATATTTGTGAAGTATTCGGATTCCACTTCCCGTCTCTTCTAGTACACAGCACCCATTTTTGCCTAATTAAATTGTCTTTAGGGAATGAATTATACTTTATATGCGCACTCCCGGGATCCCGCTTCGTTTTAATAAGACTGTTTGTACACAAAGCCACCGTGCATCTCATTCCAGGCATCGTAGAAAACTGAAAGAAATAAAAAACATCAAAACTATCAGGTCGTACCACGAAGCTAATGATACACAAATGGCTCTTCCATTTACCGAGCACTTACCTATTACTAGGGGAAACGTGTAGAGCGGTACTTAATGAAGCACTATCAAACACCACTAAATAATGACACGTAACGAGAATAGATAAACACATCAACACAACACCATAAAGAATAGCTGAAGCTGCCAGCTTACTGGAGACTGTGGTGTTAGCTGTTGCCGGGTCTGAGCAATACGTCATCAGCCGGTGGAGTAGAGCGCATGCGCGCGGAACGAGACAACCTCTTATATACGAACCTTGGTCGGAGGTAGCCTATTCATCCACCGTCACGACTCATATAATACTCTTAATTTACAAACGTGTGGAATCCTAATTGTTACACGTTTGAATTGCTGGTAATAAAAATTATGTGTACAAAAACACACCCTGACAACGCTTTAAATACACATAAAGGTTCCTGAAACAAGCTAACTGTGTGTGTGCGTTTATAAAATTGCCTCTTCCCTGAATAAATCGAACCTGCGTTCATTTGGTTACAAAATACAATTTCATTCATTGCCTGTGTGGCTTCTTTTAAAGAAATAAACCTGTTTTCAAGTATTGATCTGGCCAATAAATGTGAGTAACGGAACTCTGCATTCCACTTGTAATAATGTCTAGAATCTCACAGCCTTCTAAAACAAAATATTAATCCACTGCCTAGAATCGAGTGTGCTGTGTAGTGAACTTGGCTCGTAATCTTGGCCTCGATTTAACATTGTCAAACTAGTTTATTTGTCATCAGCCTGACAAAAATAAAAGTTGATAATACTTGTTTTTAAATGATACGAATGAGCATTGAAAATCCAGCCTTCCTGTCGTCTTTAAATGTTTAATAATACTATTAATTTCCACACGCGTCTTATAATTAGCTACCTGCATTGTGCACTAAATAAATGAAACCAAAATAAACTAAGTCTACTGTTTTCCACTCTTACAATACGCTGTAAATATTTGATCTGACTTACAGATTCAGCGTCACTTGGTTCGAGTCCCGCCATGAGATGTTGTATGCGGTCTCGTGTATGGCTTTAGGTGACCATTTCATTGTGTCTGGACATCCTCCGTCGCCAATTCCCCACGCATGATTTAGCAATCACATGCCATCGCGCGTTTGGAGTTGTATCTGAAGATCTGCTGGTTTATCATTATTGCGATGTTAGCGTTGGTAAAAATGTAGCACATAATTAAATAAAACTGTCGCGCACTGCAGCTAATATGCGGTAAATAATTGCCCATTTCACTCCGCCACTGGCTCTAGTTTCTGTCGCTTGTGCGACACTCACTAGTGACTTGCACTGATATTTACACAAGAAAATATTAACAAAAAATAAATCAAAATCACTGCCCATCCGGCAAATAAAAATTGTACTTGTAGGTTTTGTACAGTTATAAAGTTAATTCAATCCACAGTTTATAGAACACTGAAACATGTGTGTGTGTGCGTGAGAATGAGACCATGCGGTCGCAAAGTTTTCTTCACACAAGTCCTTCATTTCACCTCGGATAATAACAATATTTAACAGTTCTCGTAGTGGTATCGTTCAATTATTACACAATTCCATGATGGCTATCCATAAGAAAGTTATTCTTAGATTTTTCCTGCCACATGGTTTTCTTTCACTTGTGCTCCATCATGCACATGTTGTCTCTTCCACAGACGAATAGGAACTGGTGGTACCAAAAATGGCATGCTCTCAGTACATGAGCTGGCCGCGTAAATTGATAGTTTCTTCGATTTACGAAGTATGCTGTACTTCAAATATGCTGAATTACTTGGTCATACTTATAGTAGATTTTTGGAATGTGAAAAATAAGTAAAAATATAATCATAAGCGATATTGCTTCAGCTTCTTCCCGCCGCTCGCAGGGTATGTTCAGTTACATTTCAGCATAAGTTTTAGTCTCTGTTGCCTGAGCAAACATGCGTCAACGGGCGCAATACTAACAGCAGTCCAAGAGACAAGATTACCGAAAGGGATCATGAACGTTGGAAATCAATATATGATATTTAATAGTAACGAAGATCGACCTGAATGGACTTCGGGAGTTGGATTTGTTGTACATAATAAGATATCTTCTGCTGTAAGTAAGTGGTTACCCATAAATGATCGAATTTGTGCACTGATCTTGAAAGCATCCCCATATAAGACATGTGTTGCAAATTATCATGCACCATCAGAAGATGCGGAGGAGGAGGTGAAAAACAACTTTTATGTGGAATTGGAATCTACTGTACATCATTTACCAAAACATGCTGTTCATCTCATACTAGGTGACTTAACGCACAAGTTGGACGTGAAGACGAATATCATACAACCATCGGACCAGATATTCTCCATGACAATAGCAATGAAAATGGTAACAAAATGATCACATTTGCATACGTCAGAAGAATGGTCATCAGTAGCACATATTTTCCACGTAAAGAAATACATAAGGCAACATGGATATCACCAGCTGGAGAGACGAGGAATCAGATTGATCACATAATAGTAGATGGTACACACCGTGGGTGTGTTGAACAAGTACGAAAATTCCGTGGAGCGGATATGAATTCAGATCATCTTCTAGTAGTAATGAAATTGCGCCTCAAGCTGTCTACCAAATGGCGAAAGCGAAAGCAAGAAATGGTCATCCCGGACAATGGTAAATTGGCCCTTACGTCTGTGAGGGAAGAATATCAAGATAGAATCAAGGAGTGCCTTCCTACATCAAATACATACAAGATGTAGAAGGACAGTGGTCTGTTTTGCGGAGGGCAGTTCTACAAAGTGCAAATGAAGTTTTGGGGCAGCGACCAAAAACCAAAAACAAACCCTGGTATGATAATGAGTGTCAAGTCGCAGTGAAAAACAGAACAATAAAAAGATTGCAATGGGTGAAATATCCATCGGAAGAGAATAATGCAGCTTATATGGAAGTGAGACATATGACAGATCGACTCATCCGACAGAAAAAAACGGGATCATGGTAAGGCACTTCTGACAGCAATAGAGGAATCCAAGAAAGCATCGAGATCCTTCTTTAGAATGGTTAACCCTGCGCGGGGAATCTACAAGCAACAGACACTAATACTAAAGGACGAATATGGAGAAATTGTACCTCCTGAAGAACAGGCAGATCTATTTGAAAATCATTTTGATCAGTTACTAAATGTTGATGTTAGATGGATGCTATAAATGCACAGGTGCCAATGATGACGGCGGAAATGCCAACTATTGATGAGATAAGACATATTGTGGAATCTCTAAAGCACAACAAAGCTCCGGGAGGAAGTGGAATTACTGCCGAGTTGATTAGGTATGGTGGAGCAGTGATAATGACAAATCTGCAACAATTAATTGTTAATATTTGGAGGAAAGAAGTTATTCCAAGTGAGTGGAAAAGAGCCGTGATATGGCCCATTTTTAAGAAGGTGATGCCACACAACCTTCTAACTACTGAGGGATTTCCTTACTCGAGATAGGATATACAATTTTTACCTAACTGCTTATGAATCGACTTAAGCCATTTTTGGGAGACATTATAGGCTCATACCAATGTGGTTATGTATCTGGTCGATCTACTATCGACCACATCTTTACATTGAGGTAACTAATGGAGAAAATCTACGAATTTGACAAGGAATTGCATTTAATCTTTATTGATTTTCGTCAGGCCTATGACAGTATAAACCGTATAGTACAGGTATACAAATCCTGAGGAGATGCGTAGGCAAGGCCTACTCTTGGTGTGGAAATAAAGATGTTTTAAAATATTTATTGCATAAATACCTCTTTGTTCGCTCAGAGTTATTTGGACCTATCAAAATCCCTTCTATGTCTATGGCAATAAATTTATGTCTTTATTAATCGTCTTCGACTTACCACAACGCTAATTAAATCAAGAAGTCCCGGGACGAACTAAAGACCCTACTTTTCTTAAAATTTAAGATTCATGCAAATGATTAATCTCTATGGATTTATCTAGAATAATGACGAAATTAAGTTGGTAATATCGAAATTTCTAATTAATTCGAAATACTGTATAATTGGCATAATGTAGCCTAATAGAGCACTACAGTCGGCAGCCCTGGTGACTGAATATATTCTTAGTTCCATCTCTTAAGGTACATCATACAACATTTAGTTGAAGTCCAATGGATAGCATGGACTTTACATTGAGTTAAACATAGGATGTAACAGTGCGCGTAAAATCATGTTGGCAACAATGTCATGCATGTATTGGTCAGAAATAATCTGAAATAATATGATCTACTAGCTGTACCCGGCATGCGTTGCAATGCCAATCAAAGAAAATGTTGGCGTTGTAACTTTGTTTATTGAAGTGCTTTTGGATTCCCAATATTTTATTCTTTTTCCGTTAACCACCTCTAAACTATTGTAAAATTGATTAACTATCTCAGAAAACATCCTGGGAGCGTGCTCAACAAATCACCAAAGTTTCCTCGCAATGAAATGAATGGCATATGAACGCATACGGGACTTAGTTGAAACGATTCGAGCGCCGTCACACATTTCTTGAATATACTCGTACGCTACTTATTGTAAAATGGATTTACTAGTTCGAAAACCTTCCCTGGCGTGTACACAACAACTCATCAAAATTTCATCACAATCGAATGAATGGCATATGAACGCATACGGGATTTTTTATAAACGATTCGCGCGCCGTTACTCACTTTTTGAATCTACCTGTGCGCCACCCATTGAAAAACGAATTTACTAATTCATACACCTTCGCAGGACTGTACTAAACTCACCAAAGTTTTATCACTATCGGATGAATGGTATATGAACGCATACGGGACTTGGTTGAAACGATTCACGCGCTGTCGCTCATTAGTTGAATCTATTCGGGCGTTACCATATTGTAAAATGGATTTACAAAATCAGAAATCTTCGTGGGAGTGGAAACAACATTTCACCAAATTTCATTGCAATCGCATGAATGGTATATGAACGCATACGGATTTTTTTAAACGATACGCGGACCGTTACTCATTTGTTGAATCTACTCGAGCGCTACCTATTGTAAAAAGGATTTACTAAGTCAGAAACATTTCCTGGAGGGTGCACAACAATTCACCAAAGTTTCATAGCAATCGGAGTATACAGGCAAGAGAGAGGTTCAAGCAGGACTGGTGGTGGGGTGCTAATAGCGGTAAAAGAGGAGATTACCGTTCTCAAGGCTGAAGGAAGGTCTCAGAACTCAGAAGTCTTGCTGTTGAAGTTGGAAACAAAAGGAAGAGTCTGGTATGTCTGTTCCCTGTACATTCCTCCTAGCTCGGACCTTGAGTCTTACCGTGAAATGCTAGGGTGGATAGAGAGGCATTATGAAATGTACAATAATAACATCATTATAGCGGGAGATTTTAACATTCCTACAATAACGTGTACAGAAATTAATGATGTAGATAAAAATAGCTATTCACAGTTACTGTATAACTTCATGAACCTACTTCAACTTAAGACTTACAACAACATTCAGAATTCGAATGGAAGAACTCTTGACCTAATACTCACTAACTACACAAACCTAAATCTTGTAAGACATAATACTCCTCTTTTACCCGAAGACGCCCACCATCCCGCACTGGATTTAACTGTACCTCTCAATGGAGCCAAAAACACCTTCAGAATTAAAGAGCAAACTAAATTTAATTTTAAAAAAGCTAAATTTGATGAACTGTACCTCGGTTTAAGAGACACAAATTGGGACGATCTCTACAAAATTATGGAAATAAATTCAGCAGTTAATTTTTTTTATGATAAAGTTTACGAAGTTTTCCAAAATACCGTCCCGGTATTAATGCCTTTTAAAAGCAGTAAATACCCTGTTTGGTTTACAAAACAAATAATTAATGATTTGAAAGATAAAGACTTCCACAGAAAAAGAAAAGACTACTCTGAATATAGCAAATTGAGATACAAACAATTAAGAAACAAGACCAAAACAGACATCAAACTAGCTCATAAAGGATATATAACAACAGTTGAAAATAACATTAATAGTGATTGTAAAACTTTTTGGACGTACGTGAAAAGCAGGAGAAGGGCCAATGGTACATGTACTATAATGCAATACAATGAGGAAGAGCTAAAAAGCGGGGAAGCGGTTGTTCAGGGTTTTGCAAAATACTTCCAGTCGGTGTATTCACAACACCCTTCTTCCTACAGAATATCGCAAGATGAGGCAAATACGCCAGTAACCCTGCACATAAGCGAAGTAACAATGGCGGAAATTGATAGAGCGTTTAAAAAACTGAGACCAAAAACATCAGCGGGCCCGGACCAAATACCCCCTTACGTAATTAAGGGTTGCTCACAGATTTTAAAAGATCCCCTTCATTTTCTTTATAACCTAGCAATTAGTACAAATACATTCCCAGATATTTGGAAAAAAACTCGCGTCTGTCCTATTTTAAAATCAGGTAACCAAACATTAATAAAGAACTATCGACCCGTGAGTATAGTATCAGCTGTTGCAAAGATATTTGAATTTATCTTACATGACAGAATTGTTACTCATGTAGCGCCAGCCATCTCAGAACAACAACATGGATTCATGCAACGGAGATCTACAGTCACAAATCTGATGAATTTCTCCCACGATGTTTCATCTGAGTTGGATATCGGAGGACAGATGGACGCTATTTTCACGGATTTTGAAAAGGCATTCGATAGTATAGATCATGATATTATTTTGACAAAATTAAACAATTTCGGTTTTTTACAAGCAAATTTACGATTTTTTAGCTCGTATCTGTCTGGTAGACAGCAATATGTATACTTTCTCGGAAATTCATCAATGGAATATACCGTAAATTCCGGAATTCCACAGGGATCGAACCTTGGACCAATTATGTTTCTGATAGCAATCAATGACATTTCTGAATGTATTAAGCACTCTAAATGTCTTCTATACGCCGATGATTTTAAGATATTCCGTCCTGTATCCTCTGCTCATGACCGCTATCTTCTACAAAATGACTTGGACAACATCTTTGAATGGAGTAGGAAAAATAAACTTAATTTTAATCTAACGAAATGTGTCACAATGTCATTTACCCGAAGGAAGAATAAAGTTAGTTTCCAGTTTAAGCTGGGGTTGAGTACGCTGCGGGAGGTTAATGATGTAAGTGACCTTGGTGTGGAACTGGATAAAGGTTTGACTTTCGCTTCTCACATCAACAAGGTAACAAGTGAGGCGTACCGAGCACTAGGCTTCGTCATTAGAAATGTAAGACCTTTTCGGCAGGTGAAAACGGCCATTACACTCTTTAATGCTTACGTAAGAGCGAAATTAGAATATGCAAGCGTAGTGTGGAATCCGTGGCGTAAAAATACATAAGATTACTAGAAGGAGTACAGAAGCGATTCGCCAGATTTATACATTATAAAATGAGCGGAAATTACCCATATATGGTCCCATATAAAATTTTATCGAATAATCTAAAAATTATTGCTTTGGAAGATCGTAGGAAAATAAATGATTCCAAGATCTTACACAAGATTGTAAATTCTGCGGTAGATAACTCTTATTTTTTATCGTTGCTGAATTTCAATGTTCCACGTCTATCTTCAAGAACGTGGACAACTTTTAGGAATAAGAAAACATGCACCACGTCACACAAACATTCACCGCTTTATAGACTCTGCAGTAATTACAATAAAGCTGTAGTGTGTAATAAAAGTCTAGACTTCGATCTTAGTCTCCAAAATTTTGTAAAGGTATTTATGACCACATTGCCATGAGTGTAATTAATTAATAAAAAGGTAGAATATGTAACAGCATTAAGGTTAAGCTATAAATAATATAATTATGTAATTAATTTAGATGCTAATAATAGATTTAAGATTAGATTTAAGTTATGAAAAAATTAGAATTACTGTTAAAATTTTGTAGGTTTACTGTTATTGGGGTTAAAGACCCTGTTGTAAACCAGAATAAATAAATAAATAAATAAATAAATACATAAATAAATAAATGAATGGTATATGAACGCATACGGGAATTTGAATAAACGATTCGCGTGCCGTCGCTCATTTGTTGAATATACTTGTGCGATACCTATTGTAAAGTGGAGTTACTAAGCCAGAAACCTTCCCTGAAGTGTACACAACAACTCACCTAAGTTTAGTCGCTATCGGACGAATGGTATATGAAAGCACACGGGACAATGTTGAAACACTTCGCGCGTCGTCGCTCATTTGTTCAATCTACTTGTGCGATACCTATTGTAAAGTGGATTTACTAAGCCAAAAACCTTGCCTGTAGTGTAGACAACCGCTCACCCAAGTTTCATCGCTATCTGACGAATGGTATGTGAACGCATACAGGACTTTGTTGAAAGGCTTCACCCGTCATCGCTCATTTGTTGAATCTACTCGTGTGCTACCTATTGTTAAGTGGATTTACTAAGCCAGAAACATTCCCTGAAGTGTACACAACATCTCACCCAAGTTTCATCGCTATCAGACGAAGAGTATATGAACGCATACGGGACTTTGTTGAAACGCTTCGCGCGTCGTCGCACATTTGTTGAATCTACTCGTTCGCTACCTATTATAACATGGATTTACTAAGCCAGAAACCTTGCTTGTAGTGTACACAACCTCTCACCCATGTTTCGTCGCTATCGGACGAATGGTATGTGAACGCATACAGGACTTTGTTGAAACGTTTCGCCCGTCGTCGCTCATTTGTTGAATCTACTCGTGCGCTACCAATTGTTAAGTGAATTTACTCAGCCAGAAACCTTACCTGAAGTGTACAGAACATCTCACCCAAGTTTTATCGCAATGGGATGAATGGTATATGAACGCATGTGGGGCTTTCTTGAAACAAACGCACGCCATTTTGTTGAAGCTACTCGCGCCATCTATTGTAAATTAGATTTACTACCCCTATACAAATTACATTGAATAACTAACGGGATTTCATGTTAACAGCCTCATTTCCTATACCGGTAGTGGAGAGTGCTACTCGCATCCAGTCGGCCGTGTCTCGTCAAGAGCTACTGTTGCCTGGAAACGACTTGCCTTAGCTGTCATTTGCGTTACGTTTTATAGTGACTTGTATTCTCTTTGACGTTTTATGTCACATCACGGGATAAAAAAAAAAGTATCCTATGTCCGTCTCCTGGTTCTAAGCAATCCCCACACCAATTTTCAGCCAAATCGGTTCAGCCGTTCTTGAGTCATAAATAGTGTAACTAACATGACTTTCTTTTATATATATAGATTGTAGAGCCAATTTTGAATGAAATCCATTAGTTAGTACAGAAGTTACTTGCATTTTAAAATTGGACCGATCACCAGGCATAGAATCATGTTGGCAGCACTGGCGTAGGCCTATATTAGTTACTCCAAATTAATCAAGAATGCCAGGTGTTATACGTGTGCCAAGTTTAGAGCTATTGGCTTGCATACTTTCTGATACATTGATATTAGGGTAACACAAATAGGGACAGCATTTATTAACAGTTGGCAGCCCTGGTTGCTCTTAAGAATACGCATAGTCATATCTGTTTTGGTACACATAGCACATAAGAAATTTGGTTGAAATCCAATTGATAGTATGGAAGGTACATGGACTGAAATTTGGACCTATCAGCAGGCTTAGAATCATTTTGGTAGCACTGACGTATATAGTTACTCCAAATTAATATAGAATGTCAGGTACTATACGTGTGCATAGTTTAAAACTGTCGGCTTGCATACTTTCTGATATATTGGTATTTGGATGAAAGAAATTGAGAGCATTCATTAACAGTTGGCAGCCCTGGTGGCTCTTAAGAATACGCTCAGTCGTATCTGTTATGGTAGTTTATACATAGTACATACGAAATTTGGTTGAAATCCAATTGATAGTGCAGAAGTTATATGCATTTCTAAATTGGACCTATCGGCAGGCTTAGAATCATTTTGGCAACACTGCCATGTATGGCCTCCTGGAAATTAAACTGAAATAATATTATCTGTGCGTGTACCAATTTTGAAATAGCTCCTTTTCGTACCTTCCAGGATATCCAACATGGAGCTGAAATTTCAATTCCGATTTTTCAGCAGTTGGTAGCACTGACATCATTTTCAAATACGGCATTGAGATATTCTGGTGCAGATCGTTACTCTCACCAAATTTTGTTTCGATTGCTGCAGCCGTTTAGGAGTTGATAGAGGGAGGGTTGGAAACACACACAGCCAGCCAGCCAGCCAGACAGACAGACAGACAGACAGGACGGACAGACAGACAGACAGACACACATTTGCCCGGATCTATCTCATAAGTCTACTTTTTCCCCATTTTTGCAAAATGTGAAAAGTAGGCTAAAAATTCTGTGCTTAAATACTGGTATGTTTGTCTCCATCCGTCACTTCGTGTGTCTGATATGTCTGATATCAACCAACATAAATACAACCATCATGGCCAACATTACATAATTCTCGCTTTCAAAACACAAGATAATCCAAAATGGCCATCATTTCCACTGCCTACTTCACTCACACAGCAGGAGAACAGAACACACCGACGATCGCAATGGCCACGAACGGAATTGAATCATCGGTGTTTTTTGAAAGGGCGTAATCGACATTTTTTGACTTTTTCACTTTTTTAGCGTTTTGTTTTCCTTTTGGATAGAGAAATCTGTTTCCTTTGAAAGGACGCTTGTGCAAGCGTTCTTTCCGTATAAACCTCATGCTCATAAATATTGAGTTTTTTTAGGGCGGACGTGCGTCACACCCAAAGTACGCGGGACTACATGACCTCGTTGTCGCAGCCCCTGAACTAAGAAACCAACCAACAATGACTTTCTTATGCTGTAATTGTTTCCCTGTGCTTCAGATTTGTTGCAATTTTTGTGTGTAGCAAATACATTTCTTCTGAACACATTGTCTGTGCTTTAGATTTGCCCTAATTTCTTAGTATTGAAAAAAAAAAAAAACAATTTAAGTTTTAAACTGATATTTAACAATAATCCATTATATGTTGTGTCCATCTTTGCCATATATTTGTGTAAATATCTGTCTCTAGCAAATTCGAACAATATAATGAACATTTTTGTGTCTAATTATTCCAATTTTTTTTTTGAAAGGGCGTAGTTGCACGATTTTCTTTTGCGCATATTTTCCAGACAAAAAATTATAAAACTACTAGCTGTACCCGGCATGCGTTGCAATGCCAGTCAAAGAAGGTGTTGGCGTTGTAACTTTGTTTGTTGAAGTGCTTTTGGATTCCCAATATTTATTTATTTTCCGTTAACCTCCTCTAATGTATTGTAAAATTGATTTACTTTCACAAAAAAAAAATCATGGGAGCGTGCTCAACAATTCACCAAAGATTCATCGCAATGAAATAAATGGTATATGAACGCATACGGGACTTTGTTGAAAAGATTCGAGCACCGTCACCCATTTGTTGAATCTACTCGTACGCTACCTATTGTAAAATGGATTTACTAAGTCGAAAACCTTCCCTGGCGTGTACACAACAACTCATGAACGATTCATCGCAATCGGATGAATGGCATATGGACGCATACGAGATTTTTTTTAACGATTCACGCGCCTTCACTCATTTGTTGAATCTTTTGTGCGTCACCCATTGAAAAACTGATTTACTAATTCATACACCTTCGCAGGACTGTACTCAACTCACCAACGTTTTATCACAATCGGATAAATGGTATATGAACGCATACGGGACTTGGTTGAAACAATTCCAATTCAAATTTCCACTACTTGCACCTGTGTGAAGCTAAATTGGATAGGTTAAGAATGTAAACATCGCAGCTGTATTGTACTACAGGTAACACAGAGTGTAACCACAGCTAATTTGCCCGTCCTCTAAATCGACTGCCTGACACTTGCTCTACCCACGAATTGGCGGTCAGACTCTAATCATGTATTTTAGACGTCTAGACAAAGGGTGCACAACTCACGGCCCTCAATGTCAGTAAATGCGTCCCAGTCACCAATGGTTTTGCCGTCAAAATTGCATGCGAGCGCCGAGTTTCGTCTCATTATTATAAGTTAAACTAAGCGAATTTTAAAAATGTTGGATTTCATCACATGAGGCATTGTTAGACAGGTTTTCTGTACCGTTTACTACTGACGTTGCGACAGTGCTAATTAATTTCCAGATGGAACCAGGGGCGTATATAGGGGGGGGGGAGCTTTGGGGGCTCCCCCTCCCCCCCCGAAAAAAACAATAAAAATTAAGAAAGTGTAGTTTTGCTAAAAACATAATATAATTGTAAATTTGGTTGTATCCTAATCTTAACTTATTGGCTAAGTTATAAACAATATTAAAATTGAAATTTGTGGCTAGCATTCTTAGCTGCCGTCCCGGAGGTCCGAATTCGATTCTCGGCTCCGCAAGAAATTTTAATTCTGATCTGAAGGCTAGAACGGGGTAGGCCTACACTCAGCCTTGTGAGGCAAAACTAGGAATTCCACAGTACGGTACTTTTGAGAAATGCATTATCAATTTGTAATAAATTAATTTAAAAAAATTGTTTAGTTTTCTCTTGAATAAATTGACAAAAGTTTATATATTTGCCATTCCTACTCCATTGGCCATAATAGAAAATGCATGGAGCATAAAATTTTATTTGTGTGTTTTGTTGTATTTTACAACCTCTTTGTATCGCCACTAATTGTAGGCTACATAAACTTAGAATTTTACAATTAGCTCTTATCTAAAATAATTACACAAAGTTATATGCTCTAAGATATTGGTTGATATTTCTGGTTATTTTGTGGTGACAATCCCCTGAGAACACTCACATTTTTTGAGAATAGTCACCCTTGGTTGGTTGGTTTGTTCCTCAGTTTAGGGGCTGCGACTACGCGGTCATGTAGCCCCGTGTTCTTTTGGTGTGTGTAAAATCTGTCTGATAACCGGTGTTGATTGTGATGACTGTATTAGTGTGTGTTATGTGTTTCTTTTTGAAATTCAAGTAAGGACTGCAGACTTTTGAATTTTTCAAATAGTTCCTACTTTTTCCGCCAAACGCCACCGTCAACGACTGGAGTAAAGTTCTGCCCTAAAACTTCCCCATACGGGAGAACGCATCAGGCGAGAGCCTGGACAAAATAACTACAATTGGTCAAGAAACTTAGACTGAAGCGGTGCGGGGTAGAGGGCATGAAATACATCACTAGAAAACCAATGTAGGTAGCCATACATTAACAATGTTTATTTCTAATAATAAATGTATAATCAATAAACAAATTGCACTTAAGTGCTTATCACAGAAATGAATAATTATAAATGGAACAAAGTGTGAGGGCCTGATGAAAGAAACCCAGACTAAGGAAATGCCAATGAAACAAGCTTGCTTAATTCGAGAGAAGTTGAGCTTAACATAAAAAATGCACCTTATAAAAAGAACCATAAAACTGATTAAGAGTGTAAGATAACTAGTATGATTTAAATTCTTCATAAAATTGAACTTATCTTCTCAAAGGGTTGAAGAGCCAGCTCCTTAAAAGTTCGAGCTAGCATAAGCGTTGATTGAGAAGTCCTCACAGTTTCTTCTGAAGGAGGCGTACATGGCCTAGAGATATGAACACAATTGATAAAAAAGGTCAACTCTCTCTTCTTCTCTTGCGAAGGAATGACACTTATAGCGTCCAAGTGGTGATCCAGTAGCATTTTGAAAATTGGTTGGCGGCCGAAAGGACTGCAGCTACTTCGAAAGACGAATCAAAGTACCCCATCTAAGGTACGGCTTTAAGAGTACGACAGCTGGCAATTATTCTTGCCATCTTGAGCAATACGCCAGGGTGCAGATCTCGTGACGTAACTGCTAGGTAGCGTAGAGACTAGCGATGGTGTCATGAGATGTAGTAGCGGTGACCAGCAGGTTGAAGTGATCAGAAGTGATGATTGATCAGAAGTGGGTGAAGAACGCCAGCAAGTGGCGTCTTAAATAGTGGTCATGGAACAATCTCGAAGCTGGAGATTGCCCGACCAGACAAAGACCTGCCATTGGTCGAACGAAAGTCAGGGTGACGCCAGTCGACCCTACTCAGCAGACAGCAGATCAACCAGTAGAGCCCTGTATGTCGGGAGTGTGGGAGCTTGAAGTAGCGAGCGACTGGAACACTCAAGGTGAGAACTATAATACCTATGAATAGGTGATTGATAACAAGATTATGCATGTGGGTTAAGCAATTAATACATTTACAAAGAAATAATTACCATTCGGGGATCTCGGTAACAAGAAACAAAATTTGACCGACAAATGGGCCAAGCTAAACATTGAAAGTATCACGAAAAGTGATCATGCTCCGAGAACTCCAAATGAAAACAAACAAAAGAATCAGTCAAAGCAAAACATGGATAACAGACGACCGGAAACTAAGACTCGAAAGGCAAAACAGAGATAGCAGAGATGGGTCTAGTATAAAGACCTTTACTAGTTAAAACATCAACAACTCTGACGCGTTTATCACGGCCAAAGTGGCAGTGAATAACTCTGCCTAGGTTCCACACGAGAGGCGGAGATGGGTCTCGAAGAAGAACCATGTCCCCC
Source organism: Meconema thalassinum (assembly GCA_946902985.2). Lineage (NCBI taxonomy): Eukaryota > Metazoa > Arthropoda > Insecta > Orthoptera > Tettigoniidae > Meconema > Meconema thalassinum. The sequence goes on from OX336388.2 coordinate 89,242,380, forward strand.
ACTCGTACATCTGGTTGAGGAAGCCGCCATTTCTCACGCCTATTTAGCAAGCTGAGATATTCTAACTTCCATCGGCGCCAAAAAGAACAGCGCAATGATTCTACTTTTCTCCAAAAGATAGGTAGGTTAGGATCACAGCGTCGAACCAGCAAAGGCGGAGTAGCAGCAAGCGAACATCCAATCAGGAAGTGACTGGGTGTTAAAGGTAAAAGATCCTTAGGATCGTTTGAAAGAGGAGTCAGAGGTCTGGAATTTACAATACCTTCGACTTGAATAATTAAAGAGTTGAATTCCTCATAAGAAAGTATGGTAGGGCCAAGAGTTTTCTTAAGCTGTCTTTTAGTAAGTTTGATGCAGGACTCCCATCGGCCCCCATGATGGGGAGCATAAGGCGGGGTGAAATGCCATTTGAAACCTTTAGAATAGGAAAAGTTGGAAAATTTTTCTTTAGCAGAAGGGGAGCTTAACACTTTTTTCCAGAGATCAGAAGCGCTTACAAAAATTTTTGCATTGTCTGAAAAGACTTCAGATGGGACACCCCTTCTAGCAGCAAATCTAGAAAAGGCGGCCATAAAGTAAGATACAGAAGCGTTCGTAACCAACTCAAGGTGGATAGCTCCCGTGACCATACATACAAATAACGAGATGTAAAGTTTACCTAAGATTTTGCGCTTAGATGAAGAGGGATTGGTCTGATATACGTAAGGACCAGCGTAATCGATCCCAGTAAGAGCGAAGGGCTTACTAGGTTCTGAACGAAATGGAGGTAAATTACCCATAATCTGCGGGGCGGGCCCTGGTTTAACCTTAAAGCAAGGTATACACTTTTTGACAACAGAAGAAACCTCATGAACGCCATTGATGATCCAGTAGAGTTCATGAATTAGACAGAGCAAGGTGCGAGTGCCAGCATGAAGGTGTTTATAATGAAACTTTTTTATTATAAGGGTAGTGATAGGATGCTTTGAAGGAAGGATGATGGGATGCTTTTTCCCATCCTCACAACTAGACATAGCTAATCTTCCACCCACACGTATTATGCCGTCCTGGTCTAGAAAAGGAGTGAGTGGTGAAAGCCTGCTAGACTTGGGTAAATCTTTACCACTTATAAGAGCTTGCTTTTCAGGAGCAAATACTTCCTGCTGAACAAGTAACAAAATCTTGCAAGTAGCAAATTCTAATTCTACTCTGGTGAGAAAGGGTTGAGGCTTCAATGGTTGATCAATTACTAAATATTTCCCTCGGAAGATATAAGACACTACACGAATCAATTTATCAAATGAAGAGTATCTATGAAAAAGGCTAGTAGAAGTAGAAGTAAGATGCGACGTGACAGGGTCATTACGGGCATCAGGTATTTCTTCTGCAAATTGATTACCTAAGCGAGGCCAGCAAGATGATTCCTGACTTAGCCAAGGAGGACCATTCCAGTACAGGTCTGAAGAAATCAATTTTTTAGGCGTGCAACCACGTGATATTATATCCGCGGGGTTTTCACGGCTAGGAACATGTCTCCATTGTTCAGAATGAGAGACTTCATGAATCTTAGAAACGCGATTTGCCACAAAGGTATTCCAATGAGAAGAAGGCTTGGAAATCCACGCTAATACAATAGGAGAATCGCTCCAAAAAATGTGCGGGAAAATTTTAACTTTAAACTGACATTTAGTTTAGTAGCCAATTCTGTTGCCATTAAAGCAGAGCATAATTCTAATCTCGGCAATGATACCGTTTTAAGTGGAGCAACTTTTGATTTAGCGCACACTAAATTAGAAAATCCAGGGAAAGTGGCTGAGGAACGTCCTACTATGTATGCACAACAGCCATAAGCCCGTTCTGAACTATCAGAAAATACATGCAGGTCATACTGTTATAAGGGATTAGAAATTAAAAGGCGGGGTATAGAAACCTTGGAGAGATCCAGCAAACTGCTGCGGTACTCTAACCATTCTTCTACAAGAGGAAGGGGGAGATTTTCATCCCAGTCTGATTTTAATGACCAAAGCTTTTGCAAGAACATTTTTGCAACAATAATTATAGGAGCAATATATTGCAAAGGATCAAAGATCTTTGCGATTTCTGACAGAACTTGTCTCTTAGTTACAGGGGGAGATTCTGACAAATGTACCTGATAAGAGAAGGTATCAGAAGAAGGACACCAAAAAACACCCAATGCTTTTACGGCTGCTTCATCAGTAGGAATAGCAACAAATTCATCAACTGGGACCTCTGATGAAAATTTTGATATAAATTAAGTAGAATTTGAAGTCCATTTATGGAGCGGAAAACCACCTCCTAGGAGCAGGGATTTCAAATCTTCGCACACAAGGAGTGCTTCAGAAATATTAGGGAAAGAGCACAAGAAATCGTCAACATAAAATGCCGTTTTTAATGACTCAGAGGCCAAAGGATGATACAGATGACCATCTTGCTCGGCTAACATGTGGAGAGACCGAATCGCAAGAAAGGCTGAAGGCTTCAGGCCATATGTCACAGTCTTCAATCTAAATATCTTTATGGGTTTGGAACTCTCATCGCGCCACAATATTCTTTGCAGATCTTGCTGCTCAGAATTTACGAGAATCTGCCGGTACATCTGCTTAATATCTGAGATTACAGCAATAGGAAACCGTCGAAAATTAAGCAAAACAGAGGTAAGATCTGTTTGAATCGCGGGACCACATTGCAAGGTATCATTTAAAGAGACTCCATTGGAATCTGGTGATGAGCCATTGAAAACTACTCTTATATTGTCTTGGGTTAAGGAATTTTTCCATACCGGGTGATGATTTAGATAAACTATTTCATTTAAAGGATGGTCAATTTCTTCTGATTTAGAAATTACCTCCATGTGATTGGATGATTCGTTATCCTCCATAAAGGAAGCATACTGAGTTTTGACAGAAGCATCTTGTTTGAACCGATTTTCAATAGCAAATAGTGCCCTAAGTGCTCTGGAATGCGAGCCCGTAATGGCGGGAGGATTAGGAATACGTAGAAGAGTTACTATAAATCTACCTTCAGCAGTACGGGCAGTGGTTTCCTTGTATAACTTTTCACAAATTTCGTTAGAAGAAGAAGAAGTAGCCTGAACATTCTCAAGAACCCAGAACTTGGTTAGCTCTTGACTCAAATCGGTACCAACAAAATAACAATTCGATACAGTTTGAATAGGATTACGGTATATTTGGCCAGTAGCGATCCAACCAAAATCAGTTTTGCGGAAGAAAACATTAGGAGCAATTTTTACTTTATTGGAATGAAGACATTGCCAAAATACGCTTGAGCTGAAAAGAAGCTCTACGGGCGAAGCTCTGTTGAAATGAGGGTCAGCTAGCTGGACAAAATTCGGGATATTCCAACTTTGAATAGGATAAGAAGTGCCAGGAATATTGTTGCCTATAGACTTGATAATCAAACAATCTAATTGCAACTGCGTACCAAGATTATTAGAGTCCTTCAGATCCACTTTAGCAAAGCTTAAGGATTGTGATTTAGAGCAGTTTATTCCTGTAACCTCTATTGAGGTAGGATGTTTTGGGAGGCCTAACTTTTGTACCAAAGATTCATTAATAAAATTGTTGGTAGCGGCATTGTCTAATAATCCCCTGACAGATACTCATTTCCCGTGAGAATTTTTCAATAGAACCTGCACGGTAGATAATAAAACCTGGACTTTGCCAAGAGAGGTAGAACTTTGAGCATACGACTGCGCACTATTTTGAGAAGTCTCAGAATTAGACTTGGTATTGGAACTGCTTGGTCCTGATAACCGTGATCTTTCATGTCTGTGCAAAAGGGAATAGGGTCTAGCCTTACAATGAAAGCATAAACGTTGTGAACGGCAATTGTTTAACATATGCGTTCCTGACAAACAGTTGAAACAATGTTTTTTGTTCGTAATGAACTTTCGTCTTTCATCTACTGATAAAGATTTAAATTCATCACAATTGTATAAATTACGCGATTGCTGACACAGACCGCACGTTTGCATTTGGTTAGGTGACCGAGCATCAACAGGAAGAGCCTGTGATCTTAAAATTCTTTGATTAGAACTGCTAACCTTATCTTTTGAGAAGGCTTTTGAATCTGAAATACTAGTTTTTTGATTAGCTATGGCGGAAAAGACTTGGCTTCTGGCCTTCAAAAAGTTAATAATCGCCTCATAAGTGCATTGCAAATTCTGGGAAAGTTCTGTTTACCAGGCTTTTAATGTATTTGCATCCAATCTTGCAAAAATGAGGTGGACTAGAAATAAATCCCAGTGATTTACAGGTTGGTTTAAATTGGACAATGCTCTGACGTGTAGCTCTGCAGTGTCAATCAACTTACGAAGTGATAAACTGTTATCTGCTTGCACGTTAGGTAACTCGAATAAGCTTTGTATATGGCGTTGAATAGATAAACGAATGTTCCCATACCTATCCTTAAGAAGATTCAGAGCAACTTCATAATTATCACTGGTCAAAGAAAGTGCTTGAATCAGGTTAAGTGCGTTGCCTTGAACTGCCAGACGCAAGTAGTGAAATTTTTGAATTACTGGTATAGAAGTATTCTCATGTACTAAAGAATTGAATAATTCAAAAAATGGCTCCCATTCTATGTCCTTACCAGTGAATTTGGGTATTTCTAATTTGGGTAATATAATGCGTGAAGAAGATGCAGAAGATGCTGCAGAAGTTTGATCTTCTTGTTTTTCTTTTAAAGTTAAAGCCCTAATAAGCTGTTTAGCTTCAGCAAATCCCTGATAGTATAATTTTTCAACTTCCAACCTATCACTTTGCTGGTCCGGATGCTGAGTTTCTATACTGCATTGTATCTAATCATATTTCTCAAAGGCTTGTTCATAATTCTTAAGCCTCTGCGAAATTATGTCAAGATTATGCTCTTGGGGTTCAAGCTCCGTTAAGAAAGTACGAAACCGTGTGAGCTTGCCCTTACAAGAGGCTCTGGTGTTACTGAGTTTTTCATCAAGGTTAGGCATGTTAAAAGTTGTTTGTTACTCACGTCAATATTGTGACTTCGAGTACTGGAAGCCAGAGGATGACAGCTTGCTAGGTAGTAAGGTTTAGTCTGATGCGGAAGAAACCGGCTTAGCTTAAGTTTCTCTCCTCCTCTGCTGAACATGCGCCTCAGGCTGAAACTTACAATGTGAATTAGTGTTGAAACACAATGAACAAAAATTGTTAATGTGAAATCCAAGATATGAAACTTGTAACATTCCCAGGGTGCAACAGATATGTTTCCCGGGTTTCGGCACCAAAAATATGGAGTAAAGTTCTGCCCTAAAACTTCCCCATACGGGAACACGCATCAGGCGAGAGCCTGGACAAAATAACTACAATTGGTCAAGAAAATTAGACTGAAGCGGTGCGGGGTAGTGGGCATGAAATACATCACTAGAAAACCAATGTAGGTAGCCATACATTAACAATGTTTATTTCTAATAATAAATGTATAATCAATAAACAAATTGCACTAAAGTGCTTATCACAGAAATGAATAATTATAAATGGAACAAAGTGTGAGGGCCTTATGACAGAAACCCAGACTATGGAAATGCCAATGAAACAAGCTTGCTTAATTCGAGAGAAGTTGAGCTTAACATAAAAATGCACCTTATAAAAAGAACCATAACACTGATTAAGAGTGTAAGATAACTAGTATGATTTAAATTCTTCATAAAATTGAACTTATCTTCTCAAAGGGTTGAAGAGCCAGCTCCTTAAATGTTCCAGCTAGCATAAGCGTTGATTGAGAAGTCCTCACAGTTTCTTCTGAAGGAGGCGTACATGGCCTAGAGATATGTACACAATTGATAAAAAGGTCAACTCTCTCTTCTTCTCTTGCGAAGGAATGACACTTATAGCGTCCAAGTGGTGATCCACTAGCATTTTGAAAATTGGTTGGCGGCCGAAAGGACTGCAGCTACTTCGAAAGACGAATCAAAGTACCCCATCTAAGGTACGGCTTGAAGAGTACGACAGCTGGCAATTATTCTTGCCATCTTGAGCAATACGTCAGGGTGCAGATCTCGTGACGTAACTGCTAGGTAGCGTAGAGACTAGCGATGGTGTCATGAGATGCAGTAGCGGTGACCAGCAGGTTGAAGTGATCAGAAGTGATGATTGATCAGAAGTGGGTGAAGAACGCCAGCAAGTGGCGTCTTAAATAGTGATCATGGAACAATCTCGAAGCTGGAGATTGCCCGACCAGACAATGACCTGCCATTGGTCGAACGAAAGTCAGGGTGACGTCAGTCGACCCTACTCAGCAGACAGCAGATCAACCAGTAGAGCCCTGTATGTCGGGAGTGTGGGAGCTTGAAGTAGCGAGCGACTGGAACACTCAAGGTGAGAACTATAATATCTATGAATAGGTGATTGATAACAAGATTATGCATGTGGGTTAAGCAATTAATACATTTACAAAGAAATAATTACCATTCGGGGATCTCGGTAACAAGAAACAAAATTTGACCGACAAATGGGCCAAGCTAAACATTGAAAGTATCACGAAAAGTGATCAACGACTAATAGTTCAGAACTTAGCTAACAGACGCCACCGCAGTCGGCTCTTGGCAACGAACGTAGGAACCTAAGAGCGTTGTTTACATTCTTAACCTATACAATTTAGCTTCACAAAGGTGTAATTAGTGGAAGGTTCTTTAACATGCCATAAATCTATGACATGGGACCGCCGGCTTTACTTCCCCTCCGAAGGAAGGCATACTGAGGATTTGAAACGCTCTTAAAAATCCGACGACTTCAGCTGGATTTGAACCCGCGATCTTGGGCATAGAAGCTCAGCATGCTACCAACTTCGCCACCGAAGCCGTCGGATAGTCACCCTATCCCCCCCCCTCCCCCCTCCCGAAGAAAAATTGTATATACGCCCCTAGATGGAACTATTTGATCTTCAGTGTAAGTTAGGTTTAGGTCAGTATTTTAGAGGACGTTTAGTACAACACTTAACAAATGCGTGAGAAATATATTTAACTAGTGCGCCCGTGCGAGCTTTTGTAACGAGGATGTAGGTTTATGGGGTTGTAGGGGAGAATGTGGGAGAAGGAAGTTTTAAATATTGAAGAAATGTATTTATTGTTGTTAAACAGAATATGTACATGAGAAGAACACAAAGAAGTATATCTATTGTAGGTCTTACCTTGTTCACATATGTTCAGGCACATGAGAAGTAAACATGCAAGAAATACAAAGCATAAATACAGTCTGGAAATACAGAAAGACATATCTATACCGTTAGTGGAGAGCGCTACTCGCATCCAGTCGGCCGTGTCTCGTCAAGAGCTACTGTTGCCTGGTAACGACATGACTTGCCATTCCTTCATGAGTTTATTTTATGACTTTACTAGCAGGTACCCGCGGCTTCGCCCGCGATCAAGACAATGAGGACGATGCATTATTGCTGATAATTGGTCTATTCTATTACAGCAATCGCGGCTGTAGGTGGATCCATTCTAATTCAGAATATTCTGATACATACGGTATATTGATATGAGCAGCAAAGTGGGAATTTTATAGAGTTGTGAATGTCTGCAGGGTTCAATATTACACGATGTTAACACATTTTAAAATTACGTTTTTGGTTTTGCCATCTTCTGCTGAGACAAAACGATTTTGTTAACCGGATGCTCGCGAGCAAGCCACATACAGTTGCCCATGGGAAAAATGGTTTTGTCTAAATGTACACGTGCTACTGTTAAGTGTGTGTCATTGCGCTTTGTTAAAGAAATTGCGAATATTGTTTGAAGAGGGAACTGCACTCTTGCACACTGGAATGGCAAATCTATCGGAATATGGGGAATTAATTCTTACTTAAGCTATTCTGGACTTAATTTGGCCATACTTATTGATGATTTGAACGTCAACATATCGCTATTATTAGACCTATAGTTAAATATCTCTCACCTTGGCCGATGATGTACATTATGCAGTCTCTTCCAGTGTTACATACCAGGGATTGAAATTCTCCAACCACCCTTTGCCTCACATGCCTCTCTAAGTAATTAAAATTCCTGATTGTTGTTGTTTGAGCTTTCAGATTTTTTAACTGGTTTGATGCAGCCCTCCATGTCTCCCTCTTCTGAGCTAATCGTTTCATCTCTACATAGCTACCACACCCTACATCCGAGGCATCTGTTTAACCCTAGTTTACCCCTACAGTTCTAGTCCGCGACCCTCCCATCCATAACTAAGCTTGCTATACCTGGGTGTCTTAATATGTGTCCTACCGTCCTATATCTTCTCTTCATTAGCAGTCACCAGAAACATCTCTCCTTTCCCACTCGTCTTAATACCTGTTCATTTGTTACCCTATCTACCCATCTGATCATCATTCTCCTGTATCACCACATTTCAAAAGCTTCAATTCTCCTCTTGTCTGCTGCACCATTTCCTCCATTAGTCCAACTCAGCAACATTTCTAGGTTTAAGCCGTGCCTTGTGCGGGGATTCAATGGCCGTGAAAGACAAAATACCAACTTTATTGAAATAAGTTTGCCCAATTCCTCAGTAAGAGTAATTAAGAAAAAATAATAATTAACGTGACAGCCGGTAGAATACGACACATTCGACTGTGGATATGGGTTGCTGATCATGGTAAAAACGAAAAAGAGCAGATAAAAATTGGCAAACAAAAATATTCAGTTAACAAAAAACAAATTTATAAAGAAAATGAAAGCATACCGTGCAAAATAGAAAGCATCTTAACATTGTAAATTAGAGTACAGATCTGAAAGCTCGCTTACAATAACCAGCTCAAAGAGTATAAGATTAGACTCAAAATCACGATCGTATCCGACCCCAAAAGCCACCTCTATAAATAAAATATATCTCATTTTACATGTATCAATGCGAGGAGCAATGTTCGTGGTTAGAAGTGGGAAACGAACCCCGCGTTTTAAGGCCCTAAAATGAACGGTTTTCGAGATATTGCCATAAAACTATCCCCGGTCTGCGAAATTTCAGCGGTTGCCATAGTAACGTTGATCTGTTTCTCAGAGGGAACACAGTTATTTGGGAATATCTCCGAAACCGTTCATTTTAAGTACTTAAAAATTGTGTTTCGGGGTCCCTACAGGACCTACGAGTATTGTTTCTCGTATCTGGCGGCTTAAAATGAGCTAAATCCGAACTTTGTACCGACTGTCCTTGCTCAGTGCCAAAGGGCCGAAAAAAAGTCACTTAGAAATTGAATTTTCCAAAACCGTTTCTTAGTGGGCCTCTACATACTCGGATCAACCAACATGCAAAATTTCAGCTTTCTAGGTCTAGTGGTTTGAGCCCTGCGTCGATGAGTCAATTTTGGATGGTCAATCCCAAAGGGCCGAAAAAAGACACTTACAAATTCAATTTTCAAAAACCGTTTCTTAGTGAGCCTCTACATACTGGGATCAACCAATATGCAAAATTTCAGCTTTCTAGGTCTAGTGGTTTGAGCCCTGGATTATATATAATAGATAAGCCTTTTCTCGGGTGCAAAATGGTATTTATTTAATTATGAAGCATTTAAGGAGTAAGTGAGTGTGTTTCGCGCACACATTGGGTTATGCGGAACCTGTTGGTACCCTATATGAGTAGATTGGTGTTAATAGGACCTTATTTTCGGTACAAAACTGGAATGGGACCTTAGCAGTATAATATAGGGAGGGAGTGTTAAATTTAAATGACATGAAAATGTTTTACTACCACATTTTACGTCCTCTGGTAGCATAAGTTACTCAAGTAACGGTGGAATTAGCTATCGAGAGGGGGTTCGCAAGTGGGAAGCCCCCACCTATAAAATTATTGTATACCGCTGGTGATGGTGGTGGTAATGTTTTTCTCAAGAAAAGAAATATGAAAGTTATCTCCCCCATATGTGGACTGTGAAGAAATGGTTTGATACATTCGTTTCATGGCTGTGGGAATTGACATGATGTTCAAACACACATACAGCTATCCTTGTGTTCCCGTCATTAAAATATTGCTTCAAATAGAACTCATTAATAATTAATTTGCAGCACAATAACATACGTGTTTTCCATACGACATTTATTACTTACTGAGACAATATTTTCTCATCAGTAAAGATAATATGACATTTCATTGGTTTCCTGATATGCTGTAATTAGCTATTAGTTTAGAATAAGCTTGTCACGGTGGGTGAGTGGATAGCGTGTCGGTCTACTAACCCCAAGATTGCAGGTTCGCCCCTGGCCGTGGTAAGTGATTTTTGAAAAGCGGCAAAAATACGATACGCATGTCATACGATGTTGGCATGTCAAAGAACCCATTTGAATTCAGTAGGCCGAGTTCATCCTGGCAAAATGAATCTCGGGAGTTTCCGCCAACACGAAGTTCCTCATTTCTCTACTAGAAAGCACTATAATGTGGTCGCTGCAGGCTACAACATTCCTGCGATGTCTGACACAACACACACACTAACTATCAAGGCCGGCGATTTAAGCAAAATAAAAACTGTAAAACTGGCCTCATCAATAAAACCTTTAGCATAGGTTATAAACCTCGAAGAATACGTGCATAAAAAACACGCTATAAATCTGAATACAATAATATAATCCTGTCTTTCACACCAAAGACATTTAAATGGTAGCAATGTCACATTGCTGGAGCTCTTTGCTCACAAAGATATGATACTTCAGTAGTTGCTTGTATAAACATGAAATAAATACGTGTCTTCACATGACACTAACAAAATAATAATTGTGACGCAGATTCCACACTATGGATCTGCTTAATGATACGTTGGGTACTGGGTTCGATGCTAGACAACAACGAAATATCCCTTTTACTCATAAGGTCTACACTTGACCAAGAATGATTTCTGAGCTCATTTCTAATGAAATATAATGCAGTTACAAAACTGGTAATTACTGTCGATTACCTAAATGATACGACTTTTCTAACGAAGTCAGGGGTGTAACAAAGACTGGTTGCAAAATATGCAGTTAAAGAAATATAACCATGGCATCTGATTGCCATAACTAAAGTCTGCAAAGACTTGAAAATCATCCCAGATAGGGTTAAACAAAGTAGCCTCAAATGACTACGGTCACGTTTAGCAAAAGATAGGCATTGACGCTCTACGACGTCCATCAAGCTGCACCAGGGCTGACCAAAATGTCTGACCGAAGGGTGACTCACACTAACTGAAATAAATGACATCTAATTAGACTAATTACATTCCCTACCTATAAAATGGCTGTCACTGAGTTCGGCTGGTTCACAAACTACATTAAACCTACTATACCACCAGAAACTAGAACAAGGAAGGGTGTACAAAAACTCACGATACGAAGGAGCTCTCACTCAGCTCTCTGTCCAACGACAAGGGTTGAACAAATTCACCTCTGGCTTTCCGGAATGGCATCATCCTCATCAGGACTCCCATCTGGACTCTCCCAAAGACCAGGGTTCGATCTGTCCCTGTCGGTAACCTCGTGGATGTACAGGACAGGCCTAGGAAAGGCATCCTGGGTTCCTTCCTCCTCGTTCGATGTTCTGGAAGTTCCACCATCATGCTGGTCCCATCCTAGACATCTCCCTCATACCATAGTGATATTAGCCCATGATCTCGGTCTCGAACATGGTGTAGAAATAGTTCATCACGTGGGCGGTAGAATAATACGTGTGGTAGTTCATTCTTTCACTTCAAAAATCACAATGTTTGTCGTAAGTGTTACAGGCTTGAATACAATTGATAATACAGCCTTTATGCTTCGCAGATATGAATAATGGGTGAAAATGCACTGTTCTGCGGTGCTTCACGTGTACTGACGCCACTTTTTATATCACGTGGCATCCGTGAAATGTGCGTCGATTTGTAATTGAAAAATACACTGTGGCAGTTCAAATATCTAGTATTTTCATAGTCACTATTGTTTAAAATAGTAATAGCACATTTACCGGTATATTTTTCACCAGGTTCTTGGCCCTCCACAAACACGTTGGTATAAGAATGTGGTGCTACGGTAATGTTACAAATCTTCACTATACTTGCCAATATTTCACAAAATGATTCCTGTTGTTCACTGTGCATCAATAAACAGTGATTTATAGAATATTCGTGCACGATGGCACACGATGATAACTTCCACGCTGAAACAGCGGATATTTTCCACGTCTGACACGACGGCTATAAACTCTCGCCTACACAGGGCGGATTTTTCAGATGTAGTGCAAATAATTCACTATACAATTCTTACTTGCAATCAAACTATCGTACCGTATCTGTGCACGATGGCACCTGATAACAATTTCCACGCTAAACAGCGGATATTTTCTACGTCTGACACGACGGATATGATTTCACGCCTACACGGGGCGGATTCTCCAGACGTAGTGCAAGGCACTGAGTTCCTCGAGGAAGTAGGTCGTCAAACCAAAGTCGTTGAGCGACTACTTACATTCCTGTTTGCGTATCTGCAAGGATATTACCTTACCTTAAGCGAAAATAACATTCTCAAAAATGTTTTAATAATGCTGAATGACGAAATAGAATATTCTGAGTCACGTGGAAAGATAAAATTGATTAATTGATTAATAAGACCTCAGATAATTAATTAGCAGACTTCACCAAAGTCGAAAGTGCGATTCACCGCTACTTCAAAGAGTGTAGTATGAGCTCTCAGCTCCACGTGGCTTTTTGGGTGGGTTCGAAGGTACTACATCCCATCATAAATGTGCTGTCATAAAAAATATCACATGAACCTCAGCTCAGCGGGTTCATCATATATCATCAAAGACAAAAACATCTACAGATTCAAGCCAAAAATTGCCGAAAAAACTGAAACCATTCATCACGTACAAACATCATGCCCAGTACGCAAAGGTAAGGTAAGGTCATCTACTAAGAACTATGCAAGCAGTTTCGACTACGAGCAGATTCAGAGCCGCAACCAATAGTAAAATCTATATATATAAAGCACAAATTTGTCTGTCTGTCTGTCTGTCTGTTATGTATACAAATCTACACCGTTTCACCGATCTGAACCAAAATTTGTATACTTACCCTTTGGAACCCTGCGGGTAACCCTGTCAACATTAAATTTCGGACAGACCACCCCATGCCCTGCATTTAGGCCCTTTTGCACAAATCTACACCGTTTCACCGATCTCAGTCAAAATTTGTATATTTACCCTTTGTAACCCTGCGAGTAACACTGTCCACTTAAAATTTCGGACAGACCACCCCATTCCCTGCATTTAGGCCCTTTGGTCCAAATCTACACCGTTTCACCGATCAGAACAAAAATTCGTATTCTTACCCTTCGGTACCCTGCGAGTAACACAGTCTGCTTGAAATTGCGGACAGACCACTCCATTCCCTGCATTTAGGCCCTTTGGCCCAAATCAACACCGTTTCACCGATCTCAACCAAAATTTGTATATTTACCCTATGGAACACTGCGACTAACACTGTCTGCTTGAAATTTCGGACAGACCACGCCATTCCCTGCATTTAGGCCCTTTTTGCACAAATCTACACCGTTTCACCGATCTGAACCAAAATGTGTATAATTACCCTTTGTAACCCTGCGAGTAACACTGTCCACTTGACATTTCGGACAGACCACCCCATTCCCTGCATTTAGGCCCTTTGGTCCAAATCTACACCGTTTCACCGATCAGAACCAAATTTAGTATTCTTACCCTTTGGTACCCTGCGAGTAACACTGTCTGCTTGAAATTGCGGACAGACCACTCCATTCCCTGCATTTAGGCCCTTTGGCCCAAATCTACACCGTTCCACCGATCTCAACCAAAATTTGTATATTTACCCTTTGGAACACTGCGACAAACACTGTCTGCTTGAATGCGGAGAGGCTACTCCATCCGCTGCATTTAGGCCCTTTGGCACAAATCTACACCGTTTCACCGATCTGAACTAAACTTTGTATACTTACCATTTGGAACCCTGCGAGTAACACCGTCCACTTAAAATTTTGGACAGACCACCCCATTCCCTGCATTTAGGCACTTTGGCACAAATCTACACCGTTTCACCGATCGGAACCAATATTCGGAAACTTTCCCTTTGGTACCCAGCGAGTAACACTGTCTGCTTGAAATTGCGGACAGACCACTCCATTCCCTGCATTTAGGCCCTTTGTACCAAATCTACACCGTTTCACCGATCTCAACCAAAATTTGTATATCTACCCTTTGGAACACTGCGACTAACACTGTCTGCTTGAAATTGCGGCGAGGCCTCTCCATCCCTTGCATTTAGGCTGTTTGGCACAAATCTACACCGTTTCACCGATCTGACCCCAATTTTATATACTTACCCGTAGGAACCCGAAAAGTAACACTGTTCACTTTAAATTTCGGACAGACCACACTATTCCCTGCGTTTTGTCCCTTTGGCAGAAAACTACACCGTTTCACCGATCTCAACCAGATTTTACATAATTAGCCTTTGGAACTCGACGAGTAACACTGTCCACTCGAAATTTCGGACAGACCACTCCATTCCACGCATTTAGGCCCTTTGGCACAAATCTACACCGTTCACCGATCGAAAACAAAATGTGTATACGTACCCTTTGGAACCCGATGAGTAACACTGTCCACTTCAAAATTTGGACAGGCCACTCCATTCCCTGCATTTTGGCCCTTTGGCACAAAACTACACCGTTTCACCGATCTCAACCAGATTTTACATAATTACCGTTTGGAACTCGACGAGTAACACTGTCCACTCGAAATTTCGGACAGAGCACTCCATTTCCCGCATTAAGGCCCTTTGGTACAAATCTACATCGTTCACCGATCGAAAACAAAGTGTGTATACTTACCCTTTGGAACCCGATGCGTAATACTGTCCACTTGAAATTTCTGACATACCACTCCATTCCCTGCATTTAGCTCAGGAATTCCTCGGGGTTGCCAGCTTCCTAACTCACCAGTCATGAGCCCTTGAGGGTGTACCAGAAGGTGTGGGTCTACACACACCCGGCCTCTTTGAGGGCCTTGAGCAGAAGACAGGAGATATTATGAAAAGGAAAAGAAGGCAGACCCCTCGAAGAATGAGGGTATCAGGAAAGATGAGACAAAGCCAATTAAGGCGGGAAATTGAAAGACTCCCTAGCCCTTGGATACCCTAATACAGTCTGGGTCGGAAGAGAACAAGAGTTGACCAAGGGAGGCCGACAGGAAAGAGAACTGAAATGAGCCCGGCACCAGGAATTAGAAGCGATACCAGACTCAGCTGGGGTCCCGTGGTCGCCAACCCACGTCCCACAAGTTGTGAGACCCTGGGGGGGGGGGGGGAGGTCAGTTGTGAGAATAGCTTGCTGATTCATCGCAAGGTTACTTGAGAGTACTTTCCAGAGCCCGCCGTGTTATCTCCTGCTGTCTATGCTGATGCCAGCACAGGGCCGTTGCGAAACAGTGAGTGATTCCCGGTCAATCTAGATAGGACGGGGAACCCCGCACGTGTGTCATCATATTTCGTCATCATCTGCGATCATCTCAGGTTCGTGCAGCTTGGACCTATATTCTTTGTCTTTGCCGAGCAGTACGCTCTTTCACTAGACGCATCGAGTACAGGCCTAAGCCAGAAAATAAGGTTGAGACTTTGGAAGACATCGAAGCTAGACACCTGAATTACCTATATCAGTTTTAAAATAACACCATGTTTGTTTAGTAATCATTTTTTCATTACCTTATTATTATCATCATAAGTGCAAATGACCTAGATGTTACCCGCATCATACCAATAATCACCGCCGCATTAAGTCTTTCTCGACTGTGATTTTTAAAATATTCATTTTTGGTTGGTTGGTTCTTAAGTTTAGGGCCTGCGACAACGCGGTCATGTAGCCCCGTGTACTTTGGGTGTGTGTAGAATCTGTCTGATAACCGGTGTTAATTGTGATGACTGTATTAGTGTGTGTTATCTGTTTTTTTAATTTAAGTACAAACTGCAACTTAGAATTCTTCAAATAGTTCGTACTTTTGCCGCCAAGCGCCACTGTCAACGACTACTAGGCCAAGTTTGGAACTTAGCTACTAGACGCCACTGAAGTCGGCTCTTGGCAACGGACGTAGACATCTAAGAGCGTTGTTTACCTATGCAATTTAGCTTCACACAGGTGTAATTAGTGGAAGGTTCTTTAGCATGCCATAAATCTGACATGGGACCGCCGGCTTTACTTCCCCTCCGAATTAAGGCATACTGACGGATTTTTAACGCTCTTAAAAATCCGACGGCTTTGGCCGGGTTTGAACCCGCTATCTCAGGCATAGAAGCTCAGCATGCTACCAAATACGCCACCGAAGCCGCCATATAGTTATTTTTATTACAGTACATTGTGTACATTATACGTTGACGTGTCAATTCAATACCGGTAGTAGTTTCCCTTATCATCCTCATCATAAGAGCAAATGACCTACAGTAGATGTTACGCCCATTACACCATTAATCACCACACACAATAAGTCTTCCTCGCCTGTGAATTTTGAAATATGTATTTCTATTACGGTAGTTTGTAAGTTTGACGTGTCAATTCAACAGTAGTTTTTATTATCATCCTTATCAAAAGGGCAAATGACCTAGATATTACTCCCTCTTTGTCTTTGGGGGCAAATGACTTAGATTTTAATTCCATTATATTTCTAAGGAGACCTTAAAACATTATCATCATTCCACCGGGCGAAGCCGGGTACTACTGCTAGTAAACCAATAAAAATACATTGCAATTCCTATGTCATCACTAGGGCCCGCATCGTGATGCCGTAAAAAAGTTTTACAAAATGCACTTAAGATTTTCAAAAATGGCTGTTTTAAATGACCTAAAAATTCGAAAAATGCACTATAAAATGGAAAATAATATGTTATAATAATAAAGATCTAAAAAAACACTAAAAAATAGAGAAAATGAAAATATACTCACCAATATTTCAAAAATGGCATCTTAAGCTAAAACTGAAAAGTCAATCAAAATAGATTTCTAGCACTTAACAAAAGGTTTATGTTCACTTTAGTCTGAGTTGCAGTGCACTACGAATGCCATTTTGATGTTGTCAACTGTAAATAATCTGCGGTTATCAGCCAACAAGTTTTTATATCTCGAAAAGCTACGTTCAACATCAACTGATGTGATCGGAACTACTTAAACTGAGGAAGGTCGTTTGCTGCTAAATCCTCCTCAATCCCATCCGTGCAGTAGTTTTCGCCAGAAAGAATATCTGTGATTTAGCATAATGTTTTATACCCGGTGTTTTTTCCAGTACTTTTTTCAGTTTTGATGCAATACCCTCAGCAATTTCGCTACGATTGTTGCTAAGACTAGTTTCCAGCCACTTGATTAAAGAAATGGAATTAATATTTCAATATTTTAAATTATATTGAATCATCTACTAGCTTCTTAACTCTGAGAGACGTAACTCCCTCATACAAAGCAGTGACATCACTTGTGCCGGGCTCCTCTCCGTCTTCTTTCCTGTAGACCTCCCTTGGTCAACTCTTGTAGTCTTCCAACCCTGACGGTATTAGGGTATCCGAGGCCTAGGGAGTCTCTTCCTTTCCCGCCTTAATTGGCTCTTCTCTCATCGTTCCTGATCCCTCATTCTTCTAGGTATCAGCCTTCTTTTTATTTTCATTATATTTCTATTTCTCTTTAAGATTCCCGCACTGTTTTTGTGAATTGGTTCCCATGTTTCTAAATTAATTTTAGCGAGTTTCTTTTTGTGAATCTACAATACATTTTGTAAGTATTTTCAGTCTCACTGAATTTTCGTTATGGTTTCCATTTCATTGTCATTGTTGCTATCACCCAGACCATTAGGGGCCGATACCCTAGATGTTAGGCCCCTTAAAACAACAATTATCATCATCATCATCATCATTGTTACAGACAAAAGAAAGAAAGGCAATGTCAAATATATTCATGCTGAAATGTGTGCATAACTTGTTCCAGATTTTGGAAGTCTTCAGTAGAGATGAATGTTTAAGTTCCTCTGTATTGGCTCTTGGACAGTGGACCATAACACGTTCCAGTCTCATTGGCCGCGAAGGAACACATAATTCAAATTCAGATAACAAATAAGAACTATCAATGTTTAATGCATTAATACATTTTAAGAGTAATTAACAGACTACTAACCTACCTTCTTGTGTCTAATGACTTATAAAATAATTGTGTCAGTAAGAAATTGTACCTTGCATACATAGGATATCCATTTGTTTTTGTATTCCAGGCATCTAAGAATTTTTTTGGTATCATTTCATTTTATCGTTGGCATTCGCATATCTTGGGTTCCAAACTATTCCAAGCTACTTCTTACGAATTCATTATACATTTTTTTTGTATTCAGATTACGAAATTCATATGTTGATCATTTTGTATGCATCTCGAACAGTTTGATCAACATGGTATACACCTAGATCCTTGATAGGTGGTGATGTTTTCTTTCGGATATTTCAACTCGAAAGTTGTATTTCTTCTTGTAAATATTACCAGCTGACATTTGTATTAAAATCCAAAGAATTTGTTTTGTTCCAATTAGAATAGGTGGCTTCGCTGGAGTAGTTGGGAGCATGACGAGCTACCATGCCCAAGATCACGGGTTCAAACTGGCCAAAATCGTCGGATCTTTAAGAGCGTTAAAATCCCTCAATTTGCCTTCCTTCGGATGGGAAGTGAAGACGGTGGGCCTATGTCATAGATTAATGGCATGCAAATGAACCTTGCACTAACTACAATTGTGTGAAGCTAAATTTATAGGTTAGATTTGATTAATACTCTTTATGTTCCAACGTTCGCCACCAGATGCTGGTTGCAGTGCCGTCTAGTAGCCAAGTTCACAGCTAGGTGTCTTAGACTGTAGTATTTGGTAGCAAAAGTAGGAACTACTTGAAATTGATCGTCTGAAGTCCTTACCTAAATTACAGATAACACACACTAATACAGCCATCAGACAGATTCTACACACACCCAAAGTACACGGGGCTACATGTCTGCCCCTAAACTGAGGAAGCAACCAACCAATTTAGAATGTTCTCTACATCTTGTTGGAGCAATATGCAGGCCCCTTAAACAGTTTTCTTCTTCTCCTTCTTCTTCTGCTACTACTTCAGTCGGAATATTCTACAATGCAGTAGTTTTCCTTCAACCCACAAATATATTACTCCTCCAAATATTTCGGTGTTGAGCATCTTCCTCGGTTAAGCGTCTGGTAGCCACGCTTCTCCTTAACCAACCATCCATTGTTCTCCTGGTTAACACCGTTTCCTTTTGCTTTCAACTTGCCAATGTAATAGTACATTTGGAATTCTACTATTCTGCATCGTTTTTTCATGTCCAAACCATTGTAATCATCTTTCTTCAATCACTTCTTGTACATTTATTTACCAGCATAATTTCTCTGATTCTCGTATTTCTAAATTTTATCCGATCTTGATTTTCTTGCCACCCTCCTCCAATAATCCATCTCTGTTGCTAATAATGTGTTAGCTTGCTGTCTGTTTTACGTCCACGTTTCTGCTTCATACAACAAAATACTTTGTAGCAATGAACTCTAAATACGTTTCTTAGTTTTGTTTAAAATATTTCTGCTCCATAAAACGGAATTTAATGCTCCATTTGTTCTCATAGCCTCACTTACTCTTTCCTCAATTTCTGATGATCGTGTTAGCCCCAGCTTCTATTATTGAGCCCAATTTTAATATTAATAATTATAATAGTTATAATATATTCATGATAAACATACTTTGTTCCTACCCTGTGACATGTATTCTATCACGCACACGAAAACACCGATGTGTCTGGAAACATCAATAGCCCTTCGTGGGTGCGAACCAAGTAATTGATTCTCCAATAAACTGGGTTTAGTTTCTCGTGTTACTATTGAACTGGCAGGCTAGCTAGTGTTTTGTCTTGTGAAACCTGCTGACGTTACAAGTGTGGTTTATCCACCTTCACTCTACGCAAACACTGGTGATACATTATTCAAGTACTTAAAAAATCTCATTCTAAGGCTTGAATGTTTACCTTTACCTCTACCTTGAGCTTGTACAGTAAAGTATAGCATAGGAACTCTTGGATCTCGGAACCACTCAATATGACCTTCCACACGGAAAAATCACATGTGAAATTTTGTTGATAATGCCACCTGGGCATCCTGCCCAAGTTAAAAACAAGTAGTTCCGTGAAGAACTATACAGCCTATTTGCATATATCCTACTCATGTTAATTGCCTCTACCAACTTACAAAATTTCAGTTTGATTGTTCTGATAGGTTCGTAGATATTGAGAACCGTCGAAATATTTCAGTTGGTCGCCAGGTTGGATTTTTATTATTTATGTACTATTATATGAAGATTATTGTTTACGTGTGGTATTCAAACTTCAATCGCGTAATCAGAGCACAACAAGTAGAAACGAGATTTTAAAATTTCGCACAGCTGCCATCTTGTGGTTATGAAAACAATTGAAATAAATTAGATGCCAGTGGATTAACATTTGTATAAGCATTTAATGTGCAAAGTTTCACTGCACTCGGATGGTTAAATCGCGAGAAACGTCCATTTAAATATTTAAACTTCGCGTCGCCACCATGTTGGATTTGTGCTCACCAGATTACTGAATGTCCTATAGGTGAACTTACAGGGTGGCGCAAGAAATGTCATACACTGGAAATTGTTTATAGAATATTTAATATACAACATATTTAATAAAATATGGTATTAAAACATTCACTGAAATGTGCATGATTAGTCAGTATGCAGAACATGTTCAATATGTCCACCTTCTCGGCGTACAACAGCTTCAAGACGAACCTGCATGTTTGTGACCACTCTACGACACATGGCCTCACTTAACCCTCGGAAGAAAGTCACAATGGCCGCTTGCAATTGCAATACATTTTCTGGTTTCTGGCGGTAGATTGTCTCCTTTAAATATCCCCGCAGGAAGAAGTCACAGGGATTAAGATCGGGGCTATGTGGTGGTCAGATTGAGCCGCTCTGAAAACGTTCGGGATATCGAAGGGACATCACACGGGGCCAGAAATGGTCATGCAGGAAGTCCAGAACAACATTTGCTGTGTGCGAACGAGCTCCTCCATCTTGCATGAACCATTGTGTCTCTGTTGGTAGTCGTGATGCAGAGAGTTGTGGAAGTAAACTGTAACGCGCACTGTAGACTGTGTCATTGAAAAAGATGGGCCCAATAATTCCATGACTGGAAATTGCAGTCCATACACACACTTTTGCACCATGACTTTCAACCTCGTGCACAATAGCAGGCCGCTATTTCGCCCAAACCCGGACATTCTGTTTGTTCACAGCACCATTGTGATAAACGAATGCCTTATCACTGAACCATGTGTTGTGCAGTACGGGATAACCTTCTGCAATATCCTACGCAGCAAACTGTACTCGCCGTTGCTTGTCAAGCGCCGTTAGTTTATGACCCGTTGTAATTGTGTATGGGAATAGGTCATGCTTAGACTGCAGTAGTCTGAATTGACGGACGAGGGTTACCCAGCTGAACACAGGCAGTTCTGGTGGATTTGGAGGGGCTCCGAGCCACAGCCGCTATCACAGCAGCAATATTCTCTAGTAAGCGGACTGGCTTGCGAAGGTTCCGTTTTCTCTGCAGGATATTGCCTTCTGTTTCATCTTGGCTGGCCAGTCTATACGCAGTCTGCCGGCAGGGAGCCCACCGGGTACGGAAATGAACACGAAACCTCTCCTGAGTTCGAATTACATTCTTTGTTTCCGTATAAAGCAACACTGTTTTCACCTTCTGTTCACGCGTCAACCTCCCTTTGTCCGCCATGTTGTATAACTGGACCAGGTTCGCATGCGCTACATGTGCTGCTGCCTGTCGAATCACGCAAGAAATAAGGTCTCTGTTCACGACAGGACATGGTTGTGAGCCCAGATTTACACATTTTATAAATCATTTTTGATGTATGGCATTTCGTGCGCCACCCCGTATGTTCATAGCCTCTATGAACATTAAAAACACAGTTTTATTGCTGTTAAAGATTCGCAGATATTGAGAACCGTCAAAATATTTCGGATGCTCGCCACTTTGGATTGTTATATGTATAGAACATAGAATTATGTACCATTAAAGGAAAATTATTGCGTTGCTTCAATATTCAAACTTTCACTTCAATCGCATGATTACGCCACATGAAATAAAAACTTAATTTTAAAATTTCGCACAGCCGCCATCTTGAGGTTATGTAAACAATTTAACTAAATTAGATGGCAGTGCAGTACAATATGTATATTCATTTACTGTACCACATTTTAATGCGCTCAGATGGTCAAATCACGAGAAAAGTGAACTAAAATGTTTCAAATTCACTTGGCCACCATGTTCGTTTTGTACTTTACAGGTTTTTGAAAGTTACATATATGAACTAATAGTTTTGCCCTTTATCACGGTACAAAATTTCAGGGTGATATCAGTAATAGTTTCGGAGATATTGAATGCCAGTAAAATATTTCGCACAGCCGCCATTTAGAGGTTATGTAAGCAATTGAACTAAATTAGACGCCAGTGTATTACAAAGTGTACAAACATTTGCTGTACCAAGTTTCATTACGTTTGGATAGTTAAATCACGAGAAAAGTCTATTTAAATATCTCAACTTCGCTTGGCCGCCATTTTGGTTTTGTAGTTACCAAGTTTTTGAAAGACTCATAGGTGAACTTCTAGTAGAGCCCTTTATCACCGTACAAACTTTCAGGGTGATATCGGTAATAGTTTCGGAGATACTGATTGTTGGTGAAATATTTCGCACAGCCGCCATGTTGGATTAGTGAGACACAACAAAATTTGAAGGGCACGGTCGGGGTCGGCCAGAATGGTGCTATGATCATATCGAGTTTCATTGAAATCGCTCCAACCGTTTAGAATTTATTAGGGACACACACACACACACCTCACACACACACACACACACACGCACACACACACGGACAAAAGGTGATCTCATAAGCCTATTTTTTCAAAATTAAAAATAGGCTCATAATAAAAAATAAATGAATAAATGAATAAATGATTAAATAAATAAATTAATAAATAAATGAATAAATGAATAAATAAATGCATGAATACATGAATGAATAAATATATAAATAAATAAATGGATATATGAATGAATGAATAAATAAATGAATGAATAAATGAATGAATAAATAAATGAATGAATAAATAAATGAATGAATAAATGAATGAATAAATAAATGAATAACCGAATGAATAAAAGAATGAATAAATAAATGAATACATGAATGAATGAATAAATGAAAGAATGAATAAGTGAATGAATAATTGAATGAATGAATGAATACATAAATAAATAAATTAATAACTGAATGAATAAAATAATGAATAAATAAATGAATAAGTGAATGAATGAATAAATGAATGAATGAATACATAATTGAATAAATAAGTGAATAAATGAATGAATGAATAAATAAATGAATGAATAATTAAATGAATGAATAAATGAATGAATAAATAAGTGAATAAATAAGTGAATAAATGAATGAATAAATAAATGAATAAATGAATGAACATGAATGAATAAATAAATGAATAAATGAATGAATAAATGAATGAATGAATGAATAAATGAATAAATAAATGAATAAGTTAATGAATAAATAAGTGAATAAATACATGAATAAATAAGTGAATAAATGAATTAATGAATAAATGAATGAATGAATAAGTGAATAAATGAATGAATAAATAAATGAATAAATGACTAGATAAATAAATGAATAAATGAATGAATAAATAAATTAATAAAATAATTAATAAATAAGTGAATAAAAGAATGAATGAATGAATGAATAAATAAATGAATAACTGAATGAATAATAGAATGAATGAATAAATTAATTAATAACTGAATGAATAAAGGAATGAATAAATAAATGAATAGGTGAATGAATGAATGAATGAATACATGAATAAACGAATGAATGAAATAATGAATAAGTGAATGATTGAATGAATGAATAAATACGCGAATATATGAATGAATGAATTAATAAATAAATAAATAAATAATAAATAAACGAACGAATGAACGAATCCATTTCACAATAGGTGGTTCATATGTCGTTACAGAAATTAGTGTATGTCATACAGTTTAGTGCCAGTTAATGTGTTTCCGTTGTGGCTCGCATTTGCGATGACCATCAACAAAGCACATTGACAATCCATACAAGTGTTTGGATAAAATTTGGAAAATCCATGCTTCTTATGTGAACAGCTATTTGTGGCTTGCTCACGCGTCGGAAAACCTTCTTATTCATGTACGGTAAAACTAAAAATATTGTCTATCCAAAAGCACTTCAATAATCAAAATTACAACTCGAACACTTTCTTTCTTCGGTTAGCATTGCAAAGGGTACAGCTAGTAAATAAATAAGTAAATAAATAAATAAACAAATAAACAAATAAATAACTACCTAGCTCATTAATTAAACTCTTTGTGGAGTAGTGACTAGCATTCTTGGCTGTAACCGCGGAGGTCCGGATTCGATTTTCGACTGTGTTAAGAAAATTAATTCTGGTCTGAGGGCTGGAACAGGGGTTGACTCAGCCTCGTGGGGCAGAATTGATAAGAGTTGGTTTCGATTCCTACCTATTCCTACCTAATTGCGGTCACTCTCATTTTAGGGAAGAGCAATAAACATTCCAGCGGTCACTTTCTTGGTTGTAACTCCCTTGGGGATTTCCTTCCCCACCCCCTCTTGCCAATATTGAGGTACATGCCATATGTCAGTTCTCTTTGGAATCTTAATAAACCTAAAACTTCAAATGTTTGATTTTGTGTGTAGAAGGGGGTGAGGACAAACATTTATTACAAAGGGGATTTAGAATCAAACACAGAACAAATTACTTTAACGAGACGAATTTTTCGAGGTAATGAAAATAATAATTTTAACAATACACAGTACCTATTATAAAAATAGATATCTCGCGCCTCAAGTGGGAGAGGAGGGGCAGAAATTTAAAATTATACTCTGTAAGTGTATAATTTCCCGTTTCAACAATTTTGTTGAAAGTGAAGGTCGTTGATTGCGATCCTGAAATGTTTCTATTCTTAAGACTAACAAGAAGTTCCGTGAAGAACTATACAGCCTACTTTTCATGCCAATGATTATTCTACAGTATATGAACCTATCAAAGATAATGACGAAATTAAGTTGGTAATATCGAAATATCTAATTAGTTCAAAATATACCTGGTATAATATAGCCTCAAAGAGCACTACAGTTGGCAGCCCTGGTGACTGAATATATTCTTACTTCCTTCTCTTAAGGTACAGAATACAAAATTTGGTTGAAGTCCAATGGACGTTGCATGCAGTTAGACACTGGATCTATCAGCACGCGTAAAAGCATGTTGCCAACAATACCATGCGTGTGCTGGTCAGAAATAATCTGAATATCTTGTTGTGCCAATTTTGATTGAAATCCATTTGTTAGTATAGAAGTTACATGTATTTTAAAATTGGACATATCAGCAGGCATAGAATCATGTTGGCAGCACTGCCTTATATTAATTACTCCAAATTAATCTAGAATGTCAGGTGCTATACGTGTGCAAAGTATAGAGCTGTAGGCTTGCATACTTTCTGATATATTGATATAAGGGTAAAAAAAATAGACAGCATTTATTAACAGTTGGCAGCCCTGATTGCTCTTAACAATACTTATAGTCATATCTGTTATGGTACACATAGCTCATACGAAATTTGGTTGAAATCCAAATTATAGTAAAGAAGTTAGATATATTTAAAAATTGGTATTATCAGCAGGCTTATAATCATGTTGGTAGAACTGACGTATATAAGTTACTCCAAATTAATCTAAAATGTCAGAATATACGTGTGCATACTTTAAAGCTGTTGGCTTGCATACTTTCTGATACATTGGTATTTGGATAAAAAAAATATAGAGAGCAATTATTAACAGTTGGCAACCCTGGTGGCTCTCAAGAATACACTCAGTCATATCTGTTTACATACAGATATTACATACAAAATTTGAAATCCAATTGATAGTGTAGAAGTTATATGCATTTAAACATTGGACCTATCAGAAGGCTTAAAATTATTTCGGCGACACTTTCATTGTTGGCCTCCTGGAAATTAAACGGAAATAATATTTTCTACATGTGTGCCAATTATGGAATAGCTCCCAAGCATACCTTGCATGATATCCAACATTGAGCTCAAATTTCTAGTGCGTTTTTTCAGCAGTTGGTAGCACTGACATCATTTTCCAATATGGACGTGAGATATTCCGGTGCACGTCTTGACTCATACTAAATTTGGTTTTGATTGCTGCAGCCGTTTAGGAGTTGATAGGGGGGGGGGGGGACACACACACACAGCCAGACAGACAGACACACATTTTCCCGGATCGATCTCATAAGTCTACTTCTTCCTCATTTTTGTAAAAGTAGGCTAAACATTTTATTATCATTGCTTTACGAGGTGCTGTGAGATTGGGAGGGGACTTGATATTGTGAAGCGAAGTTTTATTTGATGAGCTCAGCTGAACAGTATTCTGTGGTTAGGTAGTGAAATATCAGTTTCCTCTTGTTATAAACAAAACTCATGGAAGGTAATGTAAGAGTCAGTCGGGAAGAACGAAGTACCGGTCTCCCAAGAAAAGTGATCGCAATCTGGACGCTGGAATGTTTATAGTTCTTCCCTAAAATGAAAGTGACCGCAATCTGGTCTGCTAATGTGGTGAACGCAATCTGGAATGACCGCTATCAGGACACAACCGATATTACCGGTCTATGTGTTGTGACACATATCATGGACTTATGCAAAGAATTGTGTCATGAGTGATGTTAATCGCCTTATTAGCCTACTTTCGATTTTTGCAAAAAGTGCAAGTCGAATTATGGGATCCACACGGGTCAAAAGTTGTCAGTCTGTCTGTATGTATGAGTGTGTATATCTGCCCTCTCCCCACCTATCAATTCAAACACGACGAAACCGAATTGAGCGAAATTTGGTACAGATTTATCACTAGCAAAGGACACATCAGTGTAGCGGCTTCGGTGGCGTAGTTGGTAGTATGCTGAGCTTCTATGTCAAAGATCGCGGGTTCAAACCCGGCCGAAGTCGTCGGATTTTTTAAGAGCGTTAACAATCCCTTAGTATGCCTTCTTTCGGAGTGGAAGTAAAGCCAACAGTCCCATGTCATAGATTTATAGCATGAAAAAGAACCTTTCACTAACTACACTTGTGGAGGCTAAAATTTGTAGGTTAGTTTGATAACGAAATATTAATTCCAACTTTCGTCGCCAGGTTCTGACTACGATGGCATTTAGTAGCCAAGTCCGCAGCTAGGTGTCGTGGACGGTAGCATTTGGTAGCAAAAGTAGAAACTACTTGAAAAAATTAATCGTCTGCTGTCCTGTCATTTCACTTCATATGTCATTCATTTTTTCATTGCCCCAGGGGAGTGCAACAGGCTTTGGCAGCCGGCACAGTTCATATCCTCGCCACTAGGGAGGAGGGGCTTCATTCATTCCATTCCCTGACCCCGTTGGTCGACTGGAAGCAGGCTGTGTCTTGCAGAATTATTCTCTAACGATCTCTTGCATAACTCCGTATGCTTATTAATGTTACTCCCATCCCGAGGGGCACACGACTAGTGGAACGTGGGTTGGCGACCATGGGATCCCAGCTGAGTCTGGCATTGCTTCCACGTACTTGTGCCGGGCTCCTCACTATCACCTTTTCTTTCGACGTCCCTTGGTCAACTCTTGTTCTCTTCCGACCCCCACGGTATTAGGGTAACCGAGGCCTAGGGAGTCTCTACCTTTCCCGCCTTAATTGGCCCTTGTCTCATCTTTCCTGATCCCTCAGTCCTCTTGTTTTTGTTTTCATGATATCTCCTGCCTTCTGCTCAAGGCCCTAAAGGAGACAGGATGTGTGTAGTCCCACCACTTCCGTTCCACCCTGGATAGTGCTACACCCTCAAGGGCTCACGGCTGGTGAGTTCGGGAGTTGGCGACCCCGAGGGATTCCAGAGCTGGGTCCGTTTTTCCCCTTTTTCCATTGCCTTTGGGCGGGTCCTCTCCTCTTTCCATTTCCTATCTGCCGTTCTTGGCTCTCCTTCCTTCCAAGTCCCTCAATCCTCATTCTTCAAGTGTTGAGGACACTTCTTTTCTTCCTGTCCTTTACTTGCTTTATCCTTTATTTGTTTACCATTTCTTCGTCTAGTTTGTAAGTTTGTAGTTAGTGTTAGTTATAGTTTTAATTCTCATCTCATCTTTCACTATCACCCACGGTGGGTGAGTGGTTATCGAGTCGGAGTACTAACCCCAAGCTTGCAGGTTCGCTCCAGGCCGTGGTAAGTGATTCTTGAAAGGCGGCAAAAATTACGACACGCATGTCATACGATGTTGGCAAGTTGAAGAACCCATTTGAATTCAGTAGGCCGTGTTCATAATGGCAAAATTAATCTCGGGATGATCCGCCAACATAAAGTTTCTCATTTCTCTACTAGAAAGCGCTATAGTGTTCAAGGAGCTTAGATATAGAACCTCCTTAACTTTCACAGTGCATCAAAGAACAACAAAATTCGACATGCAAGCTGCCCTCTGGGTGGCAAATACGATATTATTATTATTATTATTATACTATCACCCAAACCATTAGGGGCCGATAACCTACATGTTAGGCCCCTTAAAACAACAGTTATCATTGTCATCATCAGTATTACTCCTATTAAGACCTCTATACCCACATTTCACTTACAGACAGAACACTGTGCATGCATGAGGCTATGAGATTACGGCCCATATTACCATTCTCAAGTAGGCTACTTCCCAATTACAGCAGTAAACCACACGGTCCTGAGGAAATGCACTCAGCCATAAACTGTGTATTGGAGCCTCCACTAACCGCCATGATGTATTACCGTCGCTCTTGATTGAACTAATTGGTGTACACTCGCGAGATATATTACATGCACCATAATGTTTGTTCTGCGTGCTAGAGAAAGGTTCCTCCATCACTTCTCTCAGCTCGCCTTCATTTCTCAGGAGAGAAGGATCTACCGGCATTGGTGGAATAGTGCGTTACTGCTACTATCTCAGGACTCAGGGGAAGAATGGGATCCATCCGCACCATCGATCCCTTAAAAAAAAGGGTTTTCCATGGTTTCCTACGAGGTAAGCCACGAGACTGGTTTTTACCTGTTTTTTTTCTTCAATTCCATCTCAATTCAACACTATATAGTCTAATGATATCGTATGGTCTCGGGTGCTGGGTGCAGGCTTTGTTATTTGACGCCCAGAGGCCAGCTTGCATTTTGAATTTTGTTGTTCCTTGGAGCGCTGTGAAAGTCAAAGAGGTTAGATATCTAAGCTCCTTGACATTATAGCGCTTTCTAGTGGAGAATGGAGGAACTTTGTGCTGGCGGAAAATCACGAGATTAATTTTGCCATTATGAACATGGCCTACTGAATTCAAATGGGTTCTTTAACATGCCAACTACGTATGACATGCGTGTCGTGATTTTTGTCGCCCTTAAAAAAATCACTTACCACGGCCAGGAGCGAACCTGCAAGCTTGGGGGTTGGTAATCCGACACGATAACCACTCGCCCACCATGGCAGGCAATTCAATACTGTCATCTGCCTTGGGAAGCCACACAGTAATGGAGGTGGTTCTTCCATTCCTCATAGCAGTTTTTGAACTCGAATACTGTTATCACCTTCAGCTGGCCGGTTACAGCCGTTTGAATGGTGTCCAGTGTCTCCAAAACGACGTCATTAAGGTGTGCTTTCAATCTCGGATAGAGAAAAAGTCACAACGACACAAATCGGGTGAATACGGTAGCTGAGGAGCCACAGGAATGTTCTTACTGGCTAAATACTGGTCCACTGAAATCTCAGTGTGTCAAGGGGTATTGTCGTGATGCAACACCCAGTTCTGTTTGCTGTTTGCTCTTACACGCTGGCCCGTTTGCGAAGACTTTCAAGAACCCCTCGGATGGTGGCTTCGGTGGCGTAGTTGGTAGCATGCTGAGCCCAAGATCGCAGGTTCAAACCCGGCCATAGTCGGATTTTTTAAGAGTGATAAAAATCCCTCAAAATGCCTTCCTTTGGAAGTGAAGTAGGTCCCATGTCATAGATTTATGGCATGAAAGAGAACCTTCCACTAATTACACTTGTGGAAGCAAAAATTTGTAGGTTAGTTTGATAATGCTATATTAGTTCCAACGTTTGCTGCCAGGTGCTGACTGCGTTGGCATTTAGTAGCCACGTCCGCAGCTAGGTGTCGTGGATGGTAGCATTTGGTAGCAAAAGTAGGACCTACTTGAAAAAATAATCTTCTACCTTCTACCTGAATCACAGATAACACACACTAATACAGCCATCACAACTAACACCGGTTATCAAACAGATTCTACACACACCCAAAGTACACGGGGCTAAATGACCGCGTTGTCACTAGCCCCTAAATTAAGGAACCAACCAACCGAAGTCTGGAACGGGCACGCTCAGCCTCGTCAGGCAAAACAGAGAAGAAGCGAGATCTAGACGCTTTTGGCCTATAGTAAAGAAGAACTGAGGGAAGGAGCATAAGATGCTTCATAAACGACACCGCCCTGAAGTAATGCGAGAGCAGTTTCGGGGCGGATATACACGTCGTGGGAGAAGGGTGTGTGGTTTTAGAGAGTAAGAGTGCGGACCCTCTTCAAGCGTCTGCAAGTAGATTTTCCACAATCCCTGGTAAACATAAATAAAAATAAATAATTGTTATTATTATTCTTCTTTCCGATGAGGCCTGCTTGGGACCACGTGCCAATTTCAATTCTTCACACTTTGTTGTTTTCTCTTCCGTTCCCTCCAGTACTCCTTCATCCGTTCACTATGCTGCTTCTTTCTGTCCTCGGACAACTTTGCACCAGGTTTCTTTGGCAATCTTCCTTGGAATCCTTTCATATTTAATACCCTTTTTCTAAAGATCTCTCTGTTCACCGTTTCTTCTTCACTTATATTATTTCTTTCTAAATCTTTCTTTACTTCTTGAATCCAGCTAGTTGTTGCCCTTTTCTCCCAAAGGTACTTGAATATCCTTTTTGTTAATCTGGAATCATCCGTTCTGTAAATATGTCAAAAAAACTGCAATCTCCTTTTTCTTATCGTTTCTGTTATATTTTCTATGTTCCTGTGTATTTCATCATTAGATCTTAATTTCCATACTTCTGCTGTTTTCACTGGGCCTAAAATTTTCCTCATGATTCTCCTTTCTAGTACTTCAAGTTTATCTAATCTATAGTTTAGTACCAGACATTCACTTGCGTATAGGCATTCCGGTTTCACCACTGTAGTGTAGTGCCTTATTTTAAGATTTTTAGATAAGCATTTTGTTAAAAAATTCTTAGTTATACCATATGATCTTTCCATATTGTGTACCCTTTCTTCTACCGAAGATTTTTCTAAACCAAAATTATTATTATTATTATTATTATTATTATTATTATTATTATTATTATTATTATTATTATTGATGTTGATCTCCTCTTCTCCTTCTTTATGCTAATTCAAAGAGCACGTTTGAACTTCAACTGGTTGGCCTCATGGTTTTCGTTGTCTTATCTTCCCAAAATCACTTCATGAATGACTTGATTACTTTAAATAATCTTCTGGTTAGTCTGTCGCTGCCCATTCTATAGATAGGGCCATAGAATTTCCCAAGTCTCTTGCGTACGGCATCAGCGAGTCTGTCAATTAAGGAAATCGTGTGCTAGGACAAGAAAGAAGTTTCGAGTGAATTTTCCAGGGAAACCCATTCCTATAAATCGGACAATAAAACAAGTGGCTAATTTGAGATTCAAACGTACAGGTTCAGTAAACAATAAAAATACACGTTAAGGTCGTTATTTCCTTACTGAAGCTAAATTAACCGGATTAACCAGAAACTTCATACGAAGATGCCGATTATGCTTGGCAGCGGATGGAGAACATTTTCTGCATCTACTGTAAACATAGTGAGTAAAAATGCATGATACTGATTTTCAGTACTGTATTCTGCCGAACATACGCGCGCGCGGCAGCCGGCAACTGAGCGTCAATGGCGGAGCGCGTGAGCGAGTATATCCTAGCCAAGCAAATATATAGACCCTGTAGATCGGATAATTTTTAATTTCTCGACTATGACATGAGCATGATTTCTCGGGTTTTGACTACGCGCGCTCTTGTGCTACTTGAAAAGTCTAGTTGGTTGTACTGAGGAAAATCCATTCTTTCCTCCTGTACTGCAGTTAATACACATAGACAAAGGTGCACTGGCGACCAGAGAAAGAACTACAGTTTTAACGCAGCCAAATGAACGGCAAGAGGAGAATATCCTCCCCTTGTTTTGCACATGCGTGTCGTGTGGCTAACATGCTGCAGATGCCATCTAGCGGCGTTGTACTCAATCACCTACCAGACCATTACGCTAGCAGAGCTGTGAAAATATTTATCTTCATTTTGAAAGTAATATTATCCGTGGATTGAAACTTTCAATATAATTAGAAAGCTTTAGTAAGGTAGTGTTTTTATAGAGGGATGTTTGAAATAAAAAAAAAGTCCTCTCGGCACGCCGGAAGGCGGAGGTAGATTTCACCGGACAAACTTGGGGATAGGCGAAAATAGGCAGAATATGCAGGTTTTCGTAGAAGGATCAGACCTCATTTATTGCGAGAAGGTATTTTATAATTGGAGCTTAATTAACTTTGTTTTTCGTCATTTTATGCTTATTTTAAACATTTTATTGTCTTATGGGAACGGTATCCTTCTTGTCATTTGGGGTCCATTTTTATACTTGTGGTCACACTGTCCTTATGCAAGGTTTCGACACTGATGTGTAACTATGTAACGGTCTGTTACTTCTTCACGCAAAATTATATCTCCCGCAGAGATTTTGGTTGGTTCCTCAGTTTAGGGGCTGCGACAACGCGGTCATGTAACCCCGTGTACTTAGGGATGGCTGTATTAGTCTGTAATTCAGGTGAGGACTGCAGACGGTCAATTTCAAGCAGTAGTTCCTAATGTTGCTACCAGGTACTACCGTCAACGACACCTACCTGTGAACTTGGCTACTAGATGCCACCGCAGCCAGCAACTCGCAACGAATGTTGGAACTTCCCCTCCAAAGGAAAGCATACTGAGGGATTTTTAGCGCTCTTAGAAAATCCGACGACTTCGGCCGGCTTTCAACTCGCGACCTTGGGCATAGACATTCAGCATGCTTGCTACCAGTTACGTCACCGAAGCCGCTTCACACTTAGTCAGATGGAATTTTGAATATGATCTCGTGCAAGTGCGTTATCTTGGCAACGTCTGATGGCTCATCCCTCATCAATTTAGTAGAGTTGCCATGGCAAGCACTGATAGCTCTTGGCATTTTCTTATAATTCCGAAATCATTTTTCTCATCCCTTGGCATAATGGTGGGTCATATCAAAAATTCTTTAAGACAAAATGTTAGGTAATTATTAGGGGAATATTGTCCATTTTGTACGGTTTTGAGATTGTGCCTATTAAGAGAGATATGATTAATGTTTCCCGAAAAACCCACTTTTTCCCACCCCTTTGGTCAATGGTTGGTGCTATAAAAAAACTCTTCAAACATAAATTTTTGGGCTTTATCCGACACATAGTATGAACGTTGACCGGATTCGATATTTCACATATTAAGAGAGTTATAGCAATATTTCACTTTTTCGAAAAAAAAAAGCCCCCCATTTTCACCCCCTTCGACCGATTTAGCCCATTAACAAACTCTGCCGAGATTTTATAGGTATACATATTCGGTAAAATATTCAAAGTGATTGGTGCAAAATTACGGCAGTTATCGTGTCCACAAGAAACTGATATGCATAGGTATATATGTATATACACATATACATCCATAAATTATATATAAACTTTTGAACTGACGGTGGTTTTGGGGTCTGGGGGATGTGAAACGCGAAGATATGTCGAAATTTTCCTGAAGTCGAAACATGGTACCCATTACAATAGTTAGCTTTCTAATGAAATCTACCTCTGGTTGGTTCCTCAGTTTAGGGGCTGCGACAACGCGGTCATCTAACCCCGTGTACTTTGGGTGAGTGTAGAATCTGTCTGATAAACGGTGTGAATTGTAATGGATGTATTAGTCTGTAATTCAGGTAAGGACTGCAGAGGTCAATTTCAAGCAGTAGTTCCTAATGTTGCTACCAGGTACTACCGTCAATGACACCTAGCGGTGAACTTGGCTACTAGATGCCACCCCAACCAGCAACTCGTAACGAACGTTGGAACTTCCCCTCCAAAGGAAAGCATACTGAGGGATTTTAGCGCTCTTAGAAAATCCGACGACTTCGGCTGGCTTTGAAACCGCGACCTTGGGCATAGACATTCTGCATGCTACCAGTTACGTCACCGAAGCCGCTTCCCACTTAGTCAGATGTCAAAGTCAACCCCTGGCACCATCCAGCCCATGACGGGCTAAGGCCGACCAAGCGACCGCTGCCCAGCCATTTGGCCTGAAGATATTGGGGTGACGCGTGATCAGCGCGTCG
This sequence comes from Meconema thalassinum, assembly GCA_946902985.2. NCBI lineage: Eukaryota > Metazoa > Arthropoda > Insecta > Orthoptera > Tettigoniidae > Meconema > Meconema thalassinum. Next base: position 89,276,984 of record OX336388.2, read on the forward strand.
GGTCCCCTCGGCCGTTAATATTGGTATTCGTGATCGGGGTGCTGTCTCACTGTCAGACAGCTACTCAATTGTCCTCACGAGGCTGAGGGCACCCCGTTCCAACCCTCACGTCAGTTTTAAAATCCCTGACGGAGCCGGGGATCGAACCCGGGGCCTCCGGGTGAGAGGCAGGCGCGCTACCCCAACACCACGGGGCCGGCTTAGTCAGATGGAAATACTGAATCTGATCTCGTGCAAGTGCGTTGTCATGGCAACGGCTCATCCCTCATCAATTTAGTAGTGTTGCCATGGCAACCTCTGATAGCTCTTGCCATTTTCTTATAATTCCGAAATCATTTATCTCATCCCTTCGCGTAATGGTGGGTCATATCAAAAATTCTTTCAGACAAAAGTTTTAGGTAATTATTAGGGGAAAATTGTCCATTTTGTACGGTTTTGATATTGTGCCTATTAAGAGAGATATGATTAATGTTTCCCGAAAAACCCACTTTTTTCCACCCCTTTGGTCAATGGTTGGTGCTATAAAAAAAACTTATTTGACATACATTATTGGCACTTATCCGACACATATTATGAACTTTAAATGGATTCGATATTTCACGTATTAAGAGAGTTATAGCGAAATTTCAATTTTTCGAAAAAAGCCCCCCATTTTCACCCCCTTTAAACGATTTTGCCCATTAACGAACTCGACCGAGATTTTATAGGGATACATATTATGTAAAAAATTCAAAGTGATTGGTGCAAAATTACGGCAGTTATCGTGTCCACAAGAAACTGATATACATATATATATACATATATATACATACATAAATTATATATAAACTTTTGAACTGACGGTGGTTTTGGGGTCTGGGGGATGTGAAACGCTAAGATATGTCGAAATTTTCCGGAAGTCGAAACATGGGACCCATTGCAATAGTTAGCTTTCTAATGAAATCTACCTAATGTGCATCTGGATGTAGGCTAATTTATTGTATGTTAGGTAGATTTCTTTAGAAAGCTAACTATTGCAATGGGTCCCATGTTTCGACTTCCGGAAAATTTCGACATATCTTCGCGTTTCACATCCCCCAGACCCCAAAACCACCGTCAGTTCAAAAGTTTATATATAATTTATGTATATATGTATCTATCTATCTATCTATATATATATATATATATATATATATATATATATATCAGTTTCTTGTGGACACGATAACTGCCGTAATTTTGCACCAATCACTTTGAATGTTTTACATAATATGTATCCCTATAAGATCTCGGTCGAGTTCGTTAATGGGCAAAATCGGTCAAAGGGGGTAAAAATGGGGGGCTTTTTTCGAAAAAGTGAAATATCGCTATAACTCTCTTAATACATGAAATATCGAATCCCTTCAAAGTTAATAATATGTGTCGGATACGTGCCAAAAATTTATGTCAAATAAGTTTTTTGATAGCACCAACCATTGACCAAAGGGGTGGGAAAAAGTGTTTTTTTCGGGAAACATTAATCATATCTCTGTTAATAGGCACAATATCAAAACCGCACAAAATGGACAATATTCCTCCAATAATTACCTAAAACTTTTGTCTGAAAGAATTTTTGATATGACCCACCATTACGCCACGGGGTGAACAAAATGATTTAAATTATAAGAAAATGCCAAGTGCCAAGAGAGGTTGCCATGACAACTTTACTTTTAATTGATAAGGGATGACCATCAGCAGTTGCTATGACAACGCCACTGCACGAGATCACATTCAGTTTTCATATGTCAGTGGGAAGCGACTTCGGTATCGGAACTGGTAGCATGCTGAACTTCTATGCCCAAGGTCGCGGGTTCAAACCCGGCTGAAGTCGTCGGATTTACTAAGAGCGCTAAAAAACCTGAGTTTGCTTTCCTTCGGAGGGGAAGTTCCAACGTTCGTTGCGAGTTGCTGATTGAGGTGGCATCTAGTAGCCAAGTTCACAGCTAGGCGTCGTTGACGGCAGTATTTTAGGTAGATTTCATTAGAAAGCTAACTATTGCAATGGGTACCATGTTTCGATTTCCGGAAAATTTCGACATATCTTCGCGTTTCACATCCCCCAGACCCCAAAACCACCGTCAGTTCAAAAGTTTATATATAATTTATGTAATATATGTATATATGTATATCAGTTTCTTGTGGACACGATAACTGCTGTAATTTTGCACCAATCACTTTGAATTTTTTACCGAATATGTATACCCATAAAATCTCGGACGAGTTCGTTACTGGGCTAAATCGGTCGAAGGGGATGAAAATGGGGGACTTTTTTTTTTCGAAAAAATGAAATATTGCTATAACTCTCTTAATATGTGAAATATCGAATCCGTTCAAAGTTTATACTATGTGTCGGATAAAGCTCAGAAATTTATGTTTGAAACGTTTTTTGATAGCACCAACCATTGACCAAAGGGGTGGGAAAAAGTGTTTTTCTCGGGAAACATTAATCATATCTCTGTTAATAGGCACAATATCAAAACCGTACAAAATGGACAATATTCCCCTAATAATTACCTAAAACGTTTGTCTGAAAGAATTTTTGATATGAGCCACCATTGCGCCAAGGGATGAGAAAAATGATTTCGGAATTATAAGAAAATGCCAAGAACTATCAGTGGTTGACATGGCAACACTACTAAATTGATGAGGGATGAGCCATCAGACGTTGCCATGACAACGCACTTGCGCGAGATCAGATTCAGATTTCCATCTGACTAAGTGTGAAGCGGCTTCGGTGACGTAACTGGTAGCATGCTGAACTTCTATGCCCAAGGTCGCGGGTTCAAAGCCGGCCAAAGTCGTCGGATTTTCTAAGAGCGCTAAAAATCCCTCAGTAAGCTTTCCTTTGGAGGGGAAGTTCCAACGTTCGTTGCGAGTTGCTGATTGAGGTGGCATCCAGTAGCCAAGTTCACAGCTGGGTGGCGTTGACGTTAGTATCTGGTAGCAACATTAGGAACTACTGCTTGAAATTTAGCGTCTGCATTCCTTACCTGAATTACAGACTAATACAGCCATCACAATTCACACCGTTTATCAGACAGATTCTACACTCACCCATAGTACACGGGGTTATATGACCGCGTTGTCGCAGCCCCTAAACTGAGGAACCAACCAACATCTCTGCGGGAGATATAATTTTGCGTGAAGAAGTAACAGACCGTTACATAGTTACACATCAGTGTCGAAACCTTGCATAAGGACAGTGTGACCACAAGTATAACAAGTAGTTCCGTGAAGAACTGTACAGCCTATTTTCATATATCCTGCTCATGTTAATTGCCTCTATCAACATACAAAATTTCAGTTTAATTGCTGTAACAGATTCGTAGATATTGAGAACCGTCTAAATATTTCAGACGGTCGCCAGGTTGGATTTTTATTTTTGTACTATTATATTAAGATTATTGTGTAAGTGTGGTATTCAAACTTCAATCGCATGATAAGAACACAAGAAGTAAAAACGAGATTTTAAAATTACGCACAGCAGCCATCTTGTGATTATGCAAACAATTGAAATAAATTAGATGCCAGTGGATCAACATTTGTGTAAGCATTTAAAACGTGCAACGTTTCACGGCACTCGGATAGTTAATTCGCGAGAAACGTCCATTTAAATATTTATACTTCGCGTCGCCGCCATGTTGGATTCGTGCTCACGAGGTTACTGAAAGTCCTATAGGTGAACATATGTTCATAGTCTCTATGAACATAAAAATTTCAGTTTGGTTGCTGTAAAAGATTCATATATATTCAGAACCGTCTAAATATTACGGAAGCTCGCCATTTAGGATTGTTATATGTATAGGCCATAGAGTTATGTACCATTCAAGGTCACTTATTGCCTAGGTTCATTATTCAAACTTTCACTTCGATCGCATGATTACGACACAAGAAATAAAAACTTAATTTTAAAATTTCGCACAGCCGCCATCTTGAGGTTATGTAAACAATTGAATTAAATTAGATGGCAGTACATTACAATCTGCAAAATCATTTACTGTACCACATTTCACTGCGCTAAGAGAGTTAACTCACGAGAAAAGTCTATTAAAATATTTCTTGTGGGCGTGGGTTGGCGACCACGGGGCCCCAGCTGAGTCCGGCATTGCTTACACTTACTTGTGCCGGGCTCCTCTCTGTCTTCTTTCCTGTCGACCTCACTTGGTCAACTCTTGTTCTCTTCTGACCCCGACGGCATTAGGGTATCCGAGGCCTAGGGAGTCTCTTCCTTTCCCGCCTTAATTGGCCCTTGTCTCATCTTTCCTGACACCCTCCTTCTGTGAGGGGTCAGCCTTCCTTTTCTTTTCCTTTTACCTCCTGCCTTGTGCTCAAGGCCCTTAAGGAGGCCGGGTGTATGTAGCCCCACCACTTTTGGTGTACCCTAGATAATGCTACACCCTCAGGGGCTCACGGCTGGTGAGTTCGGGAGTTGGCGACCCCGAGGGATTCCTGAGCTGGGTCCGGTTTTCCCTTTTGTCCTTTACCTTTGGGGCGGACCCTCTCCTCTTTCACTTTCCTATCTGCCTTTCGTGGCTCTCCTTCCTTCCAAGTCCCTCAATCCGCTTTCTTCGAGGGTTGAGGGCATTTCTTTTCCTCCTGTCCTTTATTTGCCTTATTCTCCTTTCGTTTTCCATTTCTTCTTCTAGTATGTAGGATAGTAGTTAGTTTTCAGTTTTAAGTTCGCTTTTCATTTTCATCTTCATGATCACCCAAACCATTAGGGGCCGATAACCTAGATGTTAGGCCCCTTAAAACAACAATTATCATCATCATCACTATTAAAATATTTCAAATTCGCTTGGTCGCCATGTTCGTTTTGTACTTTACTGGTTTATGAATTATACATAGGTAAACTTGTATCAGTACCCTTTATCACCGTACAAAATTGCAGGGTAATATCTGTAATAGTTTCGGGGATATAGAATGTCAGTGAAATATTTCGCACAGGCGCCATTTTGAGGTTATGTAAACAATTGAACTAAATTAGATTCCAGTGCATTGCAATGTGTATAAATATTTGCTGTACCAAGTTTCATTACGTTTGGATACTTAAATCGCGAGAAAAGTCTATTTAAAAGTCTCCACTTCGCTTGGCCGCCATGTTGGTTATGTAGTAACCAGGTTTTTGAAAGTTTCATAGGTGAACTTCTAGTAGTACCCTTTATCACCGTACACAATTTCAGGGCGATATCCGTTATAGTTTCGGAGATACTGAATGCTAGTGAAATATTTCGCACAGCCGCCATGTTGGATTGGTGAGACGTAACGAAATTCGATGGGCACGGTCGACGTCGCCGGGAATAGTGCTATGAACTTACCGAGTTTCACTGAAATCGCTCCAGCCGTTTAGATTTTATTAGGGGTGGACACACACCCACACCTCACACACACACACACACACACACACACGCACACACACACGGACAAAAGGTGATCTCATAAGCCTATTTTTTCAAAATTGAAAATAGGCTAAAAATGGACTCCAAATGACAAGAAGGTTACCGTCCCCGTAAGACAATAAAATGTTTAAAATATGTTTAAAATGAAGACAAACAAAGTTAATTAATCTCCAATTATAAAATACTTTCACGCGATAAATGAGGTCTGATCCTTCTACGAAAACCTGCATATTCTGCCTATTTTCGCCTATCTCCAAGTTTGTCCGGTGAAATCTACCTCCGCCTTCCGGCGTGCCGAGAGGACTTTTTTTTATTTAAGACTAGCAACCCGACCCGGCTTCGCCCGGGAAGAGTTAAGAATGCATTACATGATAAGCGCTTTTTTCATGTCAATGAACAACGACCAATATTCGTTTTACGTCTCGGCATGATGGGTTAAAATCACTGACTGGACTGCTAATTATATTATCATGGAGATGCATGTGCAACAAATTCTTGTCTGACGTAATTTAAGAATGGCGAGGGGCATGAAACACTAATCCCCCTTCCGTCCAATCTTAAGTTGACTGTGAATTTTGCGGAACGAAAATTTCACAGGCGAAATGAAGAAAAGCCGAGTTGCACTTCCAGGGAAACTCCAAACACAACTACTCTTCACTAAAGTTTTTAACAACACGAGTCGACAGTTTGCTGCTGGCTGTATCTGGGGCAATAAGCTTGTCCGCTAGCTAAGATGTAACTGGAGTGATAGACTCGCCCCTAGCTAGCTCGTAAACTGTCGCCTCAGTAACTGAATGGAGATTGTTGGAAGAAATGAAAACGTAAAAACACTTATAATAGGCGATGTATTGAAGATAGAGATATGTTCTCCCGGGCTTTTTGTAGAACTTTTCATGCTGCACGATTCTTACACTCATAGTATATAGATATTTTTAATGGTTTGCCCAGCGTAAGCTTAGAAAGTGCATGGACGCCAGTTTTCTTCGACCTTTTCACTGAACTGAACTCGTTAGTGTTTGACTTCCTTTGAAAAGTTCTACAAAAAGCCCGGGAAAGCATATTCAATACATTTATGACCAATGGAAATCAAGCACTAACGATTTCAGTGAAAAGGTCGAAAAAAAAACTGGCGTCCGTGCGCTTTTAAGCTTACGCTGGGCAAGCCGTTAAAAATATCTATATACTATGAGTGTAAGAATTGTTCAGCATGAAAAGTTCTACAAAAAGCCCGGGAGAGCATATTCAATACATCGCCTACTATCAGTGTTTTCATTTCTTCCAACAATCTCCATTCAGTTACTGAGGCGACTGTTTACGAGCTAGCTAGGGGCAAGTCTATCACCCCAGTTACAGCTTAGCTAGCGGACGAGCTTGTTGCCCCATATACAGGCAGCAGCTTACTGTCGAGTCGTGTTGAGTTAAAAACTTTAGAGAAGAGTGGTTGTGTTTGGAGTTTCCGTGGAAGTGCAACTCGGCTTTTCTTCATTTCGCCTGTGAACTTTTCGTTCCGCAAAATTCACAGTCAAGTTAAGATTGGACGGAAGGGGGATTTGTGTTTCATTCACCTTGCCATTCCTAAATTACTTCCGACAAGAATTTGTTGCACATGCATCTCAATGATAATATAATTAATACATTAACTTTGTGTTATTGATCTTGAGTACATCTAATCATGACGGGAGCAAAATGAGTGTTCATGAAAGTAAATAACAAAGAAAATCGGTACTACAGAACCTATCCAGGTGTAAACGAGGTTCTGAGTGAGGTTAGGAATGAAAGTTCACCTTGTACGTCAGCTCTACACATTGCTACACCTTCAAGTTCCTCCTCGAAAAAGAAACATTGTTCCGGTGAGTGGTGTAAATACAAAAGAGCTGCAGCAGCTGGTACTTTAGATAACATTACCCAGAAGACCTCTTTACTTGAGGCTGTTATGTTGGCTATAAAGCAAGATCATAGAGATTTGGCAAATCCAGATCTACTGAAGAAATATTTGACAGGGAAAACACAAAACGTGAATGAGTCATTCAATGTAGTATTGTCAAGAGTACCTAAAAATATATTTGTGGGGTACCATACAATGAAGCTTGGTGTGTATGCTGCTGCCATCACCATTAATCATGGCAATACTGGTAGACTGAAAGTCTTGGAGGAGCTGGGAGTGAAGACTGGTTGGAATACACGAGCCATACTGAAGGAACTGGACAAGGAGCGAGTCGACAAGGTCCAAAACGTGTCCTAGGATGCAAGATATTTGAGGAGGAAGAAGAGGATGCACTCGGACAATGTAGGAGATGATGAAGACTACACTACCGGGGCATTTTAGCAGTTGTTTCCATTGAAAAGTGAAGTACAAACTAAATTAATTTTTAATTGTAATTTCTGAATAACTAATTTTTTTCAGACAAATGACCCGTTATCTCCGGTTCTATATAAGATATACTTCTGATTTTTTTTCACTTTTCATGTAGTATACCCTTGTAATACCACATCTCTAGAATGGTAGAGATAGCTTGTATATTTGAAGAAAATGCACAATAATTTGACCAAAAAAAATTGTGTAGAAAATGAAACAGAGAAAAGAAATTCTATCCCAACTCCTTGAACATGTATGTCAATAAAACTAGAGGAGTATGTACATAAAGCATGAATAAATAATCTGCAAAAGTTTTACTATTTTGAATGAAGTAGTTCTTGAGAAAATCGGTCATGAAATTAGCAAATTTAACATTAGCGAGATAGGTCATTCATACTCCCCTCGTCCTGCACTATAGTAGCGTATGTAATTGTGGTGGCTGTGTATGTCCAGTCGTCTGTTCACTCGGGCCATTGGAAAGCCTCACATTTCTCCATGCAGGTAGCCACATTCCCCCCTCGTCACTAACGATGCGGGTACGACCTATCAAGCTATATTGTTAAATGAGGGAGGATGTCAGACCGGAGAATGGTTCATTTTAGGTAGATTTCATTATAAAGCTAACTATTGCAATGGGTCCCATGTTTCGACTTCCGGAAAATGTCGACATATCTTCGCGTTTCACATCCCCCAGACCCCAAAACCACCGTCAGTTCAAAAGTTTATATATAATTTATGTATATATGTATCTATCTATCTATCTATATATATATATATATCAGTTTCTTGTGGACACGATAACTGCCGTAATTTTGAACCAATCACTTTGAATTGTTTACATAATATCTATCCCTATAAAATCTCGGTCGAGTTCGTTAATGGGCAAAATCGGTCGAAGGGGGTGAAAATGGGGGGCTTTTTTCGAAAAAGTGAAATTTCGCTATAACTCTCTTAATACGTGAAATATCGAATCCATTCAAAGTTCATAATATGCGTCGGATAAGTGCCAAAAATTTTTGTCAAATAAGTTTTTTGATAGCACCAACCATTGACCAAAGGGGTGGAAAAAAGTGTTTTTTTCGGGAAACATTAATCATATCTCTCTTAATAGGCACAATATCAAAACCGTACAAAATGGAAAATATTCTCCTAATAATTACCTAAAACTTTTGTCTGAAAGAATTTTTGATATGACCCACCATTACGCCAAGGGATGAGAAAAATGATGCCATCAGAAGTTACCATAACAACGCTTTTAAATTGATAAGGGATGATCTATCAGAGGTTGCCAAGACAACGTCATTGACGAGATCACATTCATTTTAGCCTACTTTCGAGTTTTGAAAAAAAAAATGAAAGTAGACTTATGAGATCACTACAGGGCGAAAAAAAAGTGTGTCTGTCTGTGTGTGTGTATGTGTGTGTGTGTGAGTCTGTGTGTGTGTGTGTGTGTGAGTGTGTGTACTCTGAATGTCTGTCCCCCCCTATCAATTCGAACACGGTGAGCGCAAATTTAACGAAATTTGGTAAAAAGGTAGCACTAGCAAAGGACACCTCAGTGTCATGTTTTATATCGCCGCCATCTTGACGGAAACGTAATGGCGGCCACACAAATGTTCAAAGCTTAAATCAAATTACGACTAACCTAATCATTCGATCTCTAACAAATTTTTCAACAACATACCTTTATGGAGGAAGCATCCTTTGACAAATCTAATAGGTCATTAGCCTAATAGTTTGCGGATGGCGGCCATCTTTGTGTCAAAATCGATTACCCCTATTAATTCGAAAACGGTGAAACCGAATGGAATGAAATTTGGTACAGAGGTAGCACTAGCAAAGGGCACCTCAGTGTCATGTTTTATATCGCCGCCATCTTGACGGAAACGTAATGGCGGCCACACAAATATTCAAAGCTTAAATCAAATTACGATTAACCTAATCGTCCGATCTCTACCAAATTTTGCATCAACATACCATTATGGAGGGAGCATCCTTTGACCAAACTAATAGGTCATTAGCCTAATATTTTGCGGATGGCGGCCATCTTTGTGTGAAAATCGATTCCCCCTATTAATTCGAATACGGTGAAACCGAATGGAACGAAATTTGGTACAGAGGTAGCACTAGAAAAGGCCACCTCAGTGTCATGTTTTGTATCACCGCCATCTTGACGGAAACGTAATCGCGGCCACCCAAAAGTTAAAGGATAAAATGTAATTACGACCAACCTAATAATCTAGTCTCTACCAAATTTTGCAACAACAAATCTTTATGTGGGAAGCATAATCTGACCAAACTGCTAGATCATCAGCCCAATAGTTTGCAGATGGTGGCCAAGTATGTGTGCAAATCGATTCCCCCTATCAATTCAAACACGGTGAAACCGAATTGAACGAAATTTGGTACAGAGGTAGCACTAGCAAAAGGCACCTCAGTGTCATGTTTTATATCGCCGCCATCTTGACGGAAACGGAATGACGGCCACCCAAATGTTAAATGCTTAATTCAAATTTCCACCATCCTAATAATTTGATCTCTACCGGATTTTGCAACAACATGCCTTTTTGTGGAAAGCATCTTATGACTGACTGCAAGGTCATCAGCCCAATAGTTTGCAAATAGCGGCCATGTATGTGTGCAAATCCATTCCCCAGATCAATTCAAACACGGTGAAACCGAATTGAATGATTTTTTTTTACAGAGGTAGCACTAGCAAAGGGCACCTCATATTCATGTTTAATATCCCTATAGCACGTTGTATTTCAACAAGCTACTACAACCAACATTCAATTATACTCCTTGAAAAGGACAAAGAGTTATAACAATACCCATGCATTTAGGAGAAAGTAGGCTATATGTTCTTTACTGAACATCTTGTTTAGCCTTCTTTTCACACTTTTCAAAAATGAGGAAAAAGTAGACTTATAAGATATATCCGGTAAAATGTGTCTGTCCTTCTGTCTGTCTGTCTGTCTGTCTGTCTGTCCTTCTGTCTGTCTGGCTGTGTGTGTGTGTGTGTGTGTGTCCCCTATCAACTCCTAAACGGCTGCAGCAATCGAAACCAAATTTAGTATGAGTAAAGGTGTATACCGGAATATCTCAGGCCCATATTTGAAAAAGATGCCAGTGCGACCAACTGCTAAAAAAACGCACTAGAAATTTGAGCTCCATGTTGGATATCTTGGAAGGTATACATGGGAGCTATTCTAAAATTGGCACACATGTAGACAATACTATTTCAGTTTAATTTCCAGGTGGCCATACATGACAGCGTTGCCAAAATAATTTTAAGCCTTCTGATAAGTCCAACTTTTAAATGCATATAACTTCTACACTATCAATTGGATTTCAACCAAATTGTGTATGTAATATGTGTACATAAACATATAGAGTGTATTCTTAAGAGCCAACAGGGCTGCCAACTGTTAATAATTGCTCTCTATTTTGTATCCAAATATATCAGAAAGTATGCAAACCGACAGCTTTAAACTATGCACATGTAAATTACCCGACATTTTACATTAATTTGGAGTAATTTATATACGTCAGTTCTATCAACATGATTCTAAGCCTGCTGATAGGACCAATTTTTAAATACATGTAACTTCTATACCAACAAATGGATTTCATCCAAAATTGGCACAAAAATATATAATATTTCAGATTATTTCTGACCAGCACTCGCATGACATTGTTGCCAACATGCTTTTAGATGTACTAATAGATCCAATGTCTAAATCCAGGTAACGTCCTTTGGACTTCAACCACATTTTGTATTCTGTACCTTAGGAGATGGAAGTAAGAATATATTCAGTCTCCAGAGCTGCCAACTGTATTGCTCTATTAGGCTACATTATGCCTAGTATACCTTATTTCGAACTAATTAAGACATTTCGATATGACCCACTTAATTTCGTCATTATTCTAGATAGGTTCATATACTGTAGATTAATCTATGGCATGAATCTTAATTTTATGAAAAGTAGGCTCTTTAGTTCGTCACGGAACTTCTTGTTCCATCTGACTATGAGGGAAGCGGCTAACTGGTAGCATGCTGAACTTCTATGCCCAAGGTGCTGGTTCAAAGCAGGCCAAAGTCGCTGGATTTTCTAAGAGCGCTAAAAATCCGTCAGCATGCTTTCCTTCGGAGGGGAAGTTACAACGCTCGTTGCAAGTTGCTGGTTGCGGTGGCATCTAGCAGCCAAGTTCACAGCTAGGTGTCGTTGACGTTAGTATTTGGTACAAAATTAGGTACTACTACTTAAAATTGACCGTCTGCAGACCTTACCTGAATTACAGACTAATACAGTCATCACAAATAACACCGTTTATCAGACAGATTCTACACACACCCAATGTACACGGGGTTACATGACCACCTTGTCGCAGCTCCTAAACTGAGGAACTAACCAACATCTCTGCGAGAGATAAAATTTTGCGTGAAGTAATAACAGACTGATAGATAGTTACACATTAGTTCCAAACCTTGCATAAGGACAGTGTGATCACAAGTATAAAAATTAACCCCAAATGACAAGAAGGTTACCATCCCCATAAGACAGTAAAATGTTAAAAGAAAATGCATAGAAAGACGAAAAAATGTTAACTAACCTCCAATTGTAAAATACTTTCTCGCAATAAATGAGGTCTGATCCTCCTACGAAAACCTGCATATTTTGCCTATTATAGCCTATCCCCTAGTTTGCCCGGTGAAATCTACCTCCGCCTTCCGGCGTGCCGAGAGGAATTTTATAACAATCAAACTGATTTTTTTATGTTCATAGGGGCTATGAACTTAAGTTCACCTATAGGACTTTAAATAACCTGGTGATCACAAATCCAACATGGCGGCGACTCGAAGTATAAATATTCACATGGACGTTTCTCGCAATTTAACCATCCGAGTGCAGTGAAACTTGGTACAGTAAATCCTTATGCGAATGATAATCCATTGGCATCTAATTTATTTCAATTGTTTCCATAACCACAAGATGGCAGCTGAGCGAAATTTTAAAATCTCCTTGTTACTTATTGTGTCCCAATCAAGCGATTGAAGTTTGAATACTACACGTACACAATAATCTGCATGTAACAGTACACAACTCTAGGACCTACATATATAAAATCCGACATGGCGACCATCCGAAATTTTAGTCGGTTCTCATTATCTACGAATCTATTTCAGCAATCAAACTGAAATTTGGTATGTAGATAGAGGCAATTAACATAAGTAGGATATATGAAAATAGGCTGTATAATTCTTCACGGAACTACTTGTTAGCATTGTGACCTTCTTCAGCGTGATATATGATGAGCAACTGAGTAGTACCATACCAAAAGTTCTCAGAGTAAAAATTTTAAATAATACCCGACCTTTTACAATTATTTTGTTAATAATGCATTAATAAATGTCATGATAAACAGCGTAGAAATGAAGAGATGTGTATGGGAAAATATGCACTGTATGTTGGAAAACTTAGGTTATAAAAAATATGCTTGAGGTGTATTTGCCAGGTATTGTAGATAAAATCATGTGGCGATGTTACAGGGTAATTATGTGTGCGCGCAGGTAAACACGGCATGCTAAGCCGGCTGTGTCTGGCGCGTACCCGTTCAGCCGGTGGTTTGGTGCGCACTTTCACACTTTTACGAAACATGTTCAATAATGTCTACTTATAATGCTCCTAGGCGATGATGAAATTATCCTCCCTCTCTTGTAACACACACCTGACATCTTCTGATGAAAGAATGCCTGTCAACTCTTTTATTATTATTTGTTGTTGTTTGAGTCTTCAGTCTTTTGACTGGTTTGATGCAGATCTCCATTCCTCCCTGTCCTGAGCTAATCGTTTCATTTCTACATAGCTACCACACCCTGCATCCGAGGCAATCTGTTTAACATATTCTAACCTTGGTCTACCCCTACAGTTCTTATCCTCGACCCTTCCTTCCATAACTAAGCTTGCTATTCCTGGGTGTCTGAGTATGTGTCCTACCAACCTATCTCTTCTCTTCATTAACAGTCGCCAGAAACATCTCTCCTCTCCCACTCGCCTTAATACCTCTTCGTTTGTAACCCTATCTACCCATCTGATCTTCATCATTCTCCTGTAACACCACATTTCAAATGCTTCAATTCTCCTCTTTTCTGCTGCACCAATAGTCCAAGTTTCACTTCCATAGAGCGCCACGCTCCAGACAAAGGCTTTCAAAAATGACTTCCTAATACCTAAATCTAAATTAAATTATTTACGGAGTCTGTTTCCTTGAATCGTTTAGCGAGCCTCCTAATTGTCCTCGCATTAGGCACAGGTCTTCCTGGAAACTTAAATTTTTGTCTCGTTTCTGAACAAGATTATCTGCTTTTCATATACGAATCATGGATATACACACGTTCGCGCAATGGGAATTGGTGTCTTGGCATGGCCAACAATCAGAGTAATCACGACCGGGTGAGTTAGCCGTGGTCGTTACGGCATGACTGCTGGCAGTCGCTCACATCCGGGAGGCGAGGAGGTTCGAATCCCCCCGCCGGCAACCTTGAAGATGGTCTTCTGTGGTTTCCCATCTTCCTTCCAGGCAAATGCCGGGGTTGGTCCCTAACTATAGGCCACAGCCGTAACCTTCCAACTCCTCGCCCTTACATTCCAACTTCCCTCCCCAACGGTACTTGTAGCTCACCCATTGGGTGTCCGTCTCGAAGCAGCTACAAAACTGGCGAGCCGAACATGTCCTCGGACACTCCCGGCACTAAAAGCCATACGCTAAAAAAAAAAAAAAAAAAAAGAATAATCACAATGCTCACTAAACGTGCAGTACTAACGTCTAAGCTTTGCAGATACACGTCCATATGAATGACAAAACACGTGTGAACTATTATGAGTTAGCGGAGCGGGTTATTGCACCGGCTGAACCAGGTGCGCGCGATCTATGCTAGTCACAGCTGGCTTAGCTTGCCGTGTTAACTGGCGCGCACATACATAATAACCCTGTACTATGAGGTGTTGATCAATGTATCGGTTGTGTAGTTGCCAAGAAACAAAATTATTGTAACAGATCTGGTTTTTTTTGTTTGTTTTTCTTTTAAATTTTTACTCTGTGAACTTTTGGTATGGGGCTACTCGGTTGCTTATCCTATACCACGCTGAAGAAGGTCGCAATGTGACCGAAACCCATGTACTAAATATTGACTTTCGGTAAAAATAAATAGATTAATATACTGTAATTAACACGTCAATAAGGTATCGGGCTATCATGGTCATTTTATGTCATTCTATTTATTTTCAATGCATAATTTTTAGCCTTCTTTTTACATTTTGCAAAAATTAGGAAAAGTAGACTTATGAGATCGATCCGGGAAATTATGTGTCTGTGCGTCTGTCCTTCTGTCTGTCTGTCTGTCTGTCTGACTGTGTGTGTGTGTGTGTGTCTCCCCCCCCCCCCCCCTCTATCAACTCCTAAACGGCTGCAGAAATCGGAACCAAATTTAGTATGAGTAAAGTTGTATATCGGTATATCTCAAGCCCATGTTTGAAAATTATGTCAGTGCTACCAACTGCTAAAGAACGCACTAGAAGTGCTCCATGTTGGATATCTTGGAAGGTATGCATGGGAGCTATTCCAAAATTGGCACACATGTAGATAATACAATTTCAGTTTAATTTCCAGGAGGCCATACATAGCAGAGTTGCCAAAATAATTTTAAGCCTTCTGATAAGTCCAATTTTTAAATCCATATATCTTCTACACTGTAAATTGGATTTCAACCAAATTTTGTATGTAATATGTGTACATAAACACATATGACTGAGCGTATTCTTAAGAGCCACCAGGGCTGCCGACTGTTAATAATTGCTCTTTCTATTTTTTATCCAAAAACCAATCTATCAGAAAGTATGAAAGCCGACAGCTTTAAACTATGCACACGTATAGTACCTGACATTTTAGATTAATTTGGAGTAATTCATATAAGTCAGTTCTGCCAACATGATTCCATGCCTGCTGATATGTCCAATTTAAAAATAAATGTAACTTCTATACTAACAAATTGATTTCATCCAAAATTGGCACAACAAGATATCATAATATTTCAGATTATTTCTGAGCAGCACACGCATGGCATTGTTGCCAACATGTTTTTACGCGTGCTTATAGATCCAATGTCTAACTGCATGTAACGTCCATTGGACTTCAACCAAATTCTGTATTCTGTACCTTAAGAGATGGAACTAAGAATATATTCAGTCACCAGGGCTGCCAACTGTAGTGCTCTATTAGGCTACATTATACCAGGTATATTTCTAACTAATTAAACATTTCGATATTACCAACTTAATTTCGTCATTATTATCGATAGGTCCATATACTGTAGATTAATCATTGGCATGAATCTTAATTTTAAGAAACGTAGGCTCATTAGTTCGTTACGGAACTTCTTGTTTAATATTTTTTTTATTTCTGTTTCAAATTATATTGTACAGATTTCCTTTCAGACAGCAAGTGTTTGATGATTTAAATATCTTTTCAACTTAACGGATATTCAATAGCTGTTACTTCCGTAAATTATTAGCTAACGATGAACGTTAAATGTGTAGATTTTCAGGCCTATCTTTGCACTTATGAGATGCACAAACCCAAACCACTCTTTTTTTAAAACTACAAATAACAGCCTCGTGATTTAACTTCGACTGCAAGACATTTGCAATGCAAAAAATGTCACATTAAGAAAGTGAGTCGTTCAATGTATTGTTTATCATACACGTTGTGCTCAAACATATGTTGAAGATAAAGGAAGGGCATATAACATAAGATAGTTACGTTACTGAAAAGGCAATATATTTTACTGATACCAACATTAAATTAATGATTTTTTTTCGTATTTTACGCCCTCATTGGAGCACTTTAATCAATACAAATACAATTAAGTCTAACAACGGTATCTGGAGATTAGCGATTCGGCTTCAGCTTCTTCTACACCCAAAATGTCTTCATTCCATCTGACCGGGCTGCCCTTTGTTCATCTGTGATGGTGTAGTTTTCCGTTCAAATGCTGTTAATGTGACTCGTAAGTACTTATTCCTTAAAATATTCTTCTCTTCTCTATTTTCAATTTGGATCATCGTTAAATTTAATTCATCTAAATCATGCTGGATCTCTTTGAACCAATTGTTGTTTGTTTTACTCTTCCACTAGTAACTAAAGAGATGTTTTATTAGTCTGGTTTCTGGTAGGTTTGAGATATGGCAGAAAAAAGAGATTCTCATTTTCCGCATTGTATCTATTATTGATTCACTCTCTCGATATACCACCTCATTTAGTAGTAATCTCCATTGGCCATTTACTTGGTGCTTTTTGTTAATAATTGTTCTGATGGATTTTGACCACCTAGGGATCCCACTTAATTCCATACAAGACCGCCAACAATTCCGGCATGCCATCCGACAGCTAGGAAGAACACTGGTGCCAGCAGACCACCATGGACGGAGGAAAGAAAGCTGGCTCATAGTCAGATGATGAAAAAGTACTGGAAGAAGAGAAAATACAAAGCGACGGGGAAATACGAGCCCCGTGGTCCTCAGTAGGCCCAAACGACGAAGAAGAAGAAGAAGAAGAAGAATTGTTCTGATGATTCTTCTGTCTGCTATGTGCAGTTTGTCAGTTGTTGATTTGATGTTCAACTTGAAGAGTGTTTCACTACCATAAGTTGCCTAATTAATGATTACTTGAAAACAAAACATTAAGCAAACGGTACATTTATGACCTAACTATTGAAGTTAAAGGGTTGAAACTTAATACAATTGAAGAAGATTTCATGGTTTGCAATCCAAATTAGAATCATGATTCTAGTGCTTCAAACGTTTTATTTGTAAATTGTCTTTGACAAGTTATAAAATTTGGAAGCAATGCAATATTTTTCTCAAGTTACATAAATACTGCAGCATTTATTCTATGCCCGATTAATGCACATAAATATACTCTGAAAATTACAAGTAGATCGGTGCCGCAATCTCTGAGGTAATGTACCTTGGTTGGTTGGTTGGTTGGTTCCTCAGTTTAGTGGCTGTAGCCCCGTGTACTTTGGGTGTGTGTGGAATCTGTCTGATTACCGGTGTTAATTGTGATGGCTGTTTGGTGTGTGTATCAGCTTTTTAATTCAAGTAAGGACTGCAACATTGAATTTTTCAAATAGTTCCTACTTTTGCCGCCAAACGCCACCGTCAACGACTACTAGGCCTAGTTCAGAACTTAGATACTAACGCCACCGCAGTCGGATCTTGGCAACGAACGTAGGAACCTAAGAGAGTTGTTTACATTCTTAACCTATACAATTTAACTTCACACAGGTGTAATTAGTGGAAGGTTCTTTAACATTCAATAAATCTATGACATGGGACCACCGGCTTTACTTCCCCTCCGAAGGAAGGCATACTGAGAGATTTTTAACGCTCTTAAAAATCCGACGGCTTCGGCCAGGTTTGAACCCGCTATCTTGGGCATAGAAGCTCAGCATGCTACCGACTACGCCACCGAAGCCGCCGTAATGTACCTTATCTGCCTAAAGATGAAAGTTGTAAAAATGGATGTCGAAGAAATGTCAGCAAAGATAGACGAATAAAGATTTGGGAGATGTTTGCCAATGTTGATAAACTCCAAAAACCCTCATCTCGGAAACAGATTAACAAATTTTTCTCCAAACTAATTTCGTATGATATTTCAATATGCTGAGAACCTAAATCACCAGAAAAGAGAAAATTGCATTTTTCAACCGAAGCCTAAGTTAATGCCACCGTAATTTTTAACTGTTAATTTTCTAAATAAATGTCAACGTAATTTCTTATATCCTTTTAAAATATATGGCCTATTGCATATTTGATTTTGCAAATAATTTTGACGATAAAATGTAGTCATGACTGTAACCGTCATCATCAGCATCATCAGATACAATAACAACAACAACATGTTATTCTTTTCTCTTCTTTCAACTCTGAGATTTGCCGATGCCATAGTCATCTTGGCCGACATGCCTGAGGATTTGAAAGAGTTTTTAAATAGTATGGACTCCGTCTTAAGGAAAGAATTCATGATGAAAATTAATAAATGTAAAAGAAAAATACTGGAATGCAGCCGAAATAAATCAGAAACCTCTATGGACATCAAATTGGCAGGCGAAAAACTAAATGAAGTAGGAGACTTCTGTACCTTAGGAAGCAAAATAACCAGTGATGGACGAAGCAAAGAGGATGTAAAAAGTAGGTTAGCTCAGGGAAGGAAAGCATTTCTGCAGAAAAGGAATCTGTTGGCATCGAATATAGATTTAGGTATTAGGAAGTCATTTTTGAAGGCCTTTTTCTGGAGCGTGGGGCTCTATGGCAGTGAAACTTGGACTAGTGGTGCAGCAGAAAAGAGGAGAAATGAAGCGTTTGAAATGTGGTTTTACAGGAGAATGTTGAAGATCAGATGGGTAGCTAAGGTTAATAACGAAGAGGTATTAAGGCTTCTGGGAGAGGAGAGATGTTTCTGGAGACTGCTAATGAAGAGAAGAGATAGGTTGGTAGGACACATACTAAGACACCCAGGAATAGCAAGCTTACTTATGGAAGGAAGGGTCGAGGGCAAGAACTGTGGGCGGGCATCAATTCCACCCCGGAGTTCCAGTCAGGTAGCCAGGGTTACCTCAATTCCTCCCGGTCCTCCAAGGGGCCCAGAAATGAGTTCCTCAACTCCGCCCAGGCTTTTCCCCAATGACGTAAGCAAATGTCATAACCCTCCTGCTCGCATACCAAGGGCCGTGTCAAACACCTTATGCAGCGCAGGAGTAGAAAAAAATAGAAAACTTGGCAGACCTATGTAAAAGAATATTATGTTTAATTTTAAATCACGACCACCAAGTCCGCTCAATCTTTAAATCAGATATAAACATAATATAAAGAGCTAGATATTAATCACTGTTGTTAAATAAAAATATGGACAGGAAATTTAATAAAATAAGAAAAATCAGCATCTTAAAATCACATAAATCTTTACTTCATTTCAAACTATACAAAAAACATTAGATGAAACTCTTTTCATTCCCTAACTATTGTGTGAGAAACACACTTCACAAGATCTAATCTACTCATTGTTTGGTTGGCGTACTGCAAGAGCTTGTATTCAATGAATTCTTTTTCAAGTAGTAGGTGTGTATTTATCGCCGAGCACTGATAACTGAAAGTATGGTATGGGGGCCTGCAAGGCTTATGGACACCCGCTTTCTAATGACAGGCCGTGAAAGGTTCAACTCATACGCTGCTAACATTCAAGGAAACACAGGACAGATTTTTTAGCCTATTTTCATAAGTATGAATAAATAGGCTTATGAGATCACCCTTTGTTCGTGTGTGTGTGCGTCCCCACCCACACTCCTCTTAAAACTTCTAAACAGCTGGAGCGATTTCAATAAAACTCGGTAAGGTCATAGTACTATTTCGGCTGACCCCGACGGTGCCCTTTCAAATGTATTAAGACTCAACAATCCAACATGGCGGTTGTGTGAAATATTTCACCGGCATTCCATATCTCCGAAACTATTACTGATATAACCCTCAAAATAAGTACGCTGATAAAGGGAACTACTAGAATTTCACCTGGTAACTACAAAACCAACATGGCGTCCAAGTGAATTTGCGACATTTAAATAGCCGTTTCTAGCGATTTAACCAACCAAACGCAATGAAACTTGGTACAGTATATGTTTATACACATTTTAATGCACTGCCATCTAACTTTGTTCAATTGTTTACATAACCTCAAGATGGCGGCTGTGCGAAATATTTCATCGGCATTGTATATCTCTGAAACTATTACCGGTATCATCCTGAAATTTGGTACGGAGTTAAAGGGCACTACTGGAAGTTTATCTATAAGACTTTCAAAAACCGGTTAACTACAAAACGAACATGACGGCCAAGCGAATTTGAACATTTTAAATATACTTTTCTCGCAATTTAATGATCCAATCGCAATGAAACTTGGTCCAGCAAATGTTTATACTCATTGTAATGCACTGGCATCTAATTTACTTCAATTATATACATAACCACAAGATGGCGGCTGTGCGAATTTTAAAATTAAGTTTTATTTCTTGTGTCGTAATCATGCGATCGAAGTGAAAGTTTGAATAACGAACCTACGTAATAATTTTCCTTTAATGGTACATGACTCTATGATCTATACAGTATACATATATCAATCCACCATGGCGACCATCCGAAATATTTATACGGTTCTCAATATCTATGAATATATTACAGCAATCAAATTGATTTTTTAATGTTTATAGAGGCTATGAACATAAGTTCATCTATAGGACTTTCAATAACCTGATGATCACAAATCAAACATGGCGGCGTCGCGAAGTATAAATATTCACATGGACGTTTCTCGCAATTTAATCATCTGAGTGCAGTGAAACTTGGTACAGGAAATCCTTATACAAATGTTAATCCACTGGCATCTAATTTATTTCAATTGTTTCCATAACCACAAGATGGCTGCTGTGCAAAATTTTGAAACCTCGTTTTTACTTCTTGTGTTCTAATCATGCGATTGAAGTTTGAATACTACACGTATACAATAATCTTCATGTAACAGTACATAACTCTAATACCTACATAAAAAATCCAACATGGCGACCATCCGAAATATTTAGTCGGTTCTCAATATCTACGAATCTATTACATCAAACTGAAATTGTGTATGTTGACAGTGGCAATTAACATAAGTAGGATATATGAAAATAGGCTTTAGTTCTTCACGGAACTAGCCTACTTGTTTTTAAGAGTATGCCTTCCTTCTGAGGGGAAGTAATGCCGGCGGTCCCATGTCATAGAATTATGGCATGATCCTTTCACTAATTGCACCTGTGTGAAGCTAAATTACAGGTTATATTGGACTATCACTCTTAGGTTCCAACGTTCGTCACCAGGAGCCGACTGCGGTGGCATCTTGTAACAAAGTTCAGAACTGGTTGGTCGTTGACGGTGGCGTTTGGAAGCAAAAGTAGAAACTACTTGAAAATAGAATATTTGCAGTCCTTACCTGAATTAAAAACATATTAGTGCGCCTGTGCGAGTTTTCGCAAGGTGAATGTAGGTTTATGTGGTGGTAGGGGAGAATGTGGGAGAAGGAAGTTTTAAATATTGAGGAAATGTATTTATTGTTTTAAACGGCATATGGACATGAGAAGAACACAAAGAACTATGTAGAACAGTGTTTGGTACTTGTCACAGCACCTCTTTGTAGACAATATTCGATGTTACTACAAATTCATCGGTTATTGTTGGCTCGGGAGTTTCTTCTACAGCAATTTTTACATTTGCAAAGGATTGAACCCTAGAGAAAGCGACATATAAATGTCCGTGTGAGAATACTGGATTTGGTAGGTAAATGCCTGCTTTATCTAGAGTTTGACTATGGGCCTTGTTTATTGTCATTGCGAAGGCAATCTTTACACGGAACTGATTTCTACATAGTTTGAGAGGTATAGTTGGATCGGATGGCGTCAATTTAATTCGAGGAATTATAACTAATTCATTGGAACCCACTGGTTGTGATATAATATTGTGATCATTCAACTGTGTGACGATTAGACGTAATCCGTTTACTAATCCGCTTTTGGAGTTGAGGTTTCTTATGAGCGTAATTATGGTATTAATCTCAAGAGTCAATTTCGTGTGGAGGCAGTCCTGAGGGGTCAATGCTGTTTAGGAACTAGGTCGGATGTATTTGAACATCTAGTGGATCCTGTGTTTGAACTGAATACAAGCTGAGGTAGGTTTTGCTTTCGGCGGTAACTAAGTTCTGAACGATCTGATCATTGATTTTTCAGCAATCTTCATTTTTAGAGCAGAGGATTGCTGTACGTAATAAGGTGTGGATGTTATCCGCATTGATTTGGCTTCCGAAAGTGAGTTGTACTGAGTCCTGAGGGGCGCAATAGCATTGCTTGGGTATTCGAATACTGGTGGGGTTGACGGTGTCGTGTGGTGGCAAGGTTCCATTTCCCATCTGGAGTAACCAATGAGAGAATTCTTGTTCTCCGGCTGCTCGCATGTTGGTGGTGAGTCAGTGAAATGCTACTTGGGACCACAGTGGCGAGGATTTGACACAAGCCTCTACGATGGTGATTCTATTTCCGCACCTCACAACTGGAAGGACCTGCCGGAAATCCCCTCCAAAAACGATAATTTTTCCTCCGAAAAGAATGTTTAGCCCTGTGATGTCCGTCAGGAGTCGATGCAATGAAGACAATGCTTCTTTAGTGACCATTGGAACTTCGTCCCATATTATGATTGCTGCGTCTCTAATTGACTGCGCCTCTGAAGTTAGGTCTGATTGAGGAGACAGACGTGTCCGTAATGGGAACGGGAAATTTGAAGACGGAATGGGTAGTGCGGCCATCTTCAAGCAACCTCGCCGCTATTCCAGTCCAAGCCACAGACAGAACAGTTTTTTCCTGGCCACGAAGTGTGTGTATGAGGGTCTGGTAGACAAATGTTTTGCCGGTTCCGCCTGGATCATCGACGAAGAATGAATTGTGTGCGCCGCAATGAACCTCATCGACAATTGCTCGTTGCTGGTCGTTAAATTAGTTGTACATGATGTGTCCCTTTTCAGCGTCGGCTTGACGGTTGATTGGGTCTGGATTGGGATCTCTTGAAGACGGGGGACCTGGTAAGCCGTAGTCTTGACAGGAGCGTCCGTGAACCTGGAGGAATTCCTGAATTTGGAGCATAGCCAGATTATGCGCAACGTCAGGTTCACAGTCCCTCAAGTAATCTTCCGCCAGATATACTGCCAGTCAACAATGCAGTTGGCTTCGAGCTTGGTTGTGATGAGGGCACAGTTTTAGTACCTGTTGTTACACCATGTTTCTGCAGGTTGCGTTTATCTCTTGCAGTACGATAGTTTAGTAGCATTTTCCTTGGCATATTTCACGCAGCGTGTAGGTCACTGCAATTTATTTTTTAGCAATGTGGAGAGTGCAATGAAGCAGATTTATTAATTTTCATTAACCCAAAGAAGCAACAATACCAAGACAAAGAATGATACAAAAAAAAATTACGAGCCTTACAGTAGTCGCATATGATGTGTAACATCTGACATAGAAGAAACCTCACGTGAAATTGTTGATAAACCAGTATTTTATATTATTATTGGCACAAATATTAATCTATTGTAAAAGGGAGTGTTTTTCAGATATTGTAGTTTATAATACGGAACTCATTTTATTAGATGATTTGTAGCTTCCACCAGCACTAGCCTAAATAAAGAATACGTTATGGATCAACTAGATTAATAGACGCGACACCGCTCATAACCTTAAATTCCTTATAAACAGGTCCTCTTGATTCATAGACCAACACGTAATTTCATATGGATTCTGTTAAAATGAGTCATATTGATATGTTAAATACCGTTTAAAATGATAATCTGGTAGCAAAATTATCCACCCCGTCCGGGATTCACACCCAAGATCCCTACATTCACAGTCACACGCACTAACCCCACGGCTATTTCGACTACGCAAATGTTGTGCACAAGATGGTGACTTATTTCCACGTTCCAATAATACTGCATTGCGGAATTAAGTTTCATTTATATTTTGCTTGTTTCGATAATGTTCCTGCGTGAAATTGAGTTTAAAATGCCTTGTAAATAGGCCCTCTTGTGAGTAAAGAGAATGTATTCAGTAATAGTTCATGAAGGCTTGCTCAATTCTCGTATAACTACAACGATTATATTATACTGATGACTGCATTACCGTTATGTGGGTTAATATTTGAATAACCATTGTGCAGAAACATAATACCGGCAATGCCGACTACTTACAATGTTTGATATTAAGGCATTTTACCATTTAAATACTGATACGAAGACTTCGAACATGTACCATGTCATTTGTTTCAATCACTTGACACCAGAGTACGCATGAGCGTTTTCCGTTCAGTATGTCATATATATTACACATGGCCGAAAGTGCGTCGTGGTATCAATTTCCGACACCGGGCGCTGATAGTTTCTCTTACCAGAGCCAGCTGGATCGATCGATCGAGTTGGCAGTGCGTCTTTTACTTTCGTTCGATCCACCACTGCCAGCTAGGGCGCACTTCCGTTCGATCGATCGAGCGGGCAGTGCATACTTCCGTTTTCCACCACTGCCAGCTAGTACACTTCCGTTCGGTCAATCGAGCGGGCAGTGCATACTTCCGTTTTCCACCACTGCCAGATAGTACACTTCCGTTCGATCCACCACTGCCAGAAAGATCGTTCCGATCCACTTCCGTCTCCAATTTTCCAAATCACTCCCACAAAACTATCCAGCAACCGAGCGGAAAGATGTTACACATCGAAAATGTATATACAGACAAAGCCCTTCGCTCTCTGGTGAGTCCTCTGAAGTACCAATCAGTACCACCAGGAAGCGACATCCGCGCTGCCGTGCGCTCTAGAGGCACGCTCGCCTAGCAGTACGGCCCGGTACAAATATTGTCAAGTCTTTGTTAAGCTATACTGGGTTGACAGTGCTGTATGAGCAGCAACTATTCTACTAAGGTCCCATTAGCATTACCCGGCGCGGCTTCGCCCGCGAATATTCTAGTTGTAAAGAGTACACTTGGCAAAATCTCAACCATGAATGTTATGACTGATTTATCCTTGGCCAGACTTTAACAATTCAGCTACTGGTGCAGTAGTTAGGGGTTTGTCATTCCTTCATAGGTATATCAGAGCGAAGTTAGTTTTCTGGGAATATCACAGACACTGTTAATTTAAGGGCCTTTAAATGTGGTTTTCGGAGACCCTTTATAGTCGGGTGAAAAAGACTTTCGTACCACACTCACACGTGAAAATTGCGTGAAAGAGCCCCTTGACCCCCTTAAGCGCATTATACTGTATGTATTGATGAATTTTACAGCTTAATTTGGTTCAGTGATAACCTTATAACCGTCTGGAAACTTTCACAGTAATGTAATAATTGGAATTGCATTGCATCTTACAGAAATAGATGGACCTGTGAGATTCTGTTACCATGGTTACCGTGTTGCATTCCTTCATTATTTCATTGTAAATATACATGTTTTAAGGTATTTATTTAATTGTGAGGCATTTAAAGAGTAAGTGAGTGCGTTCGCTTACGCATTGGGTTATGCTGAACCTGTAGGTACCCATATGTGTAGGTTGGTGTTTATTGGACCTTATTTTCGGTACAAAACTGGTATGGGACCTTAGCAGAATAATATAGGGAGGGATAACACACACTAATACAGCCATCACAATTAACACCGGTTATCAGACATATTCTACACACACCCAAAGTACACGGCGCTATATACTTGCGTTGTTGCAGCCCTAAACTGAGGAACCAACCAACCAGAAATAGAATGTGAAGAAAACGTACAATTCCTACACATTAGGGTAATCTTACAATCATGTATCTTCTTTCTCCCTTTCTTTCTTCCTTTCTTTCTTTCTTTCTTTCTTTCTTTCTTTCTTCGTTTTGCCCACTTAGGGAGCACGTTTGAACTTGTTGACTCGGGTTGATGGCGTTTTCCTCTTCTTCTCCTCCCAAAATCTCCTCATGAACTCACTATGCCCCTTCTTACGTTCCTCCGTCCATTTTTCCCAGTGGTCTTTTTAGCTTTTTCGGTGAAAGAGTGATTTGTAACTAGAGTTTCAAAAGAGTCTTGCGATTCATGATGATATCTTTTGTAATGTTTATTTCCTTTAAGTCCTGTTTGATTTCTTCTAACCAACTGATTTTGACCTTCTTAGAATTAATTATATCAAGCAGTTTCTTTTTTTTTCACATCTGGTGTTGTCCATTCTGCAGATGAGACCTTAAAATTTCAGTCATCTCTTTCGCACGGTATCGGTGAACTTATTGATTACTGTGTACAAGTCTGTGAGTATGACGCTCAATAAAAGAATTGTGAAGTATTATGTTGTATCCACCCTTCATTATGGTGTTGAAGCTTGGACCTTGTCGGTAGCTACAGAAAAGAGGATTCGAGCTTTTGAAATGTGGATATACAGGCGGATTCTTAAAATCTCGTGGACAGAACATGTGAGTTATGCGGACGCTTTTCAGCGCGTAGCAGTCATCCTGAGCTGTTAAACACAATTAAGAAGAGAAAATTGAAATACTTGGGACACATGATGAGGAATCCAAAATACCGTCTGCTCCAAGTTATACTTCAGGGTAAAGTTGAAGGTCAGAGTGGACCGGGAAGGAGACGAATAACTTGGATGGATAATTTACGAACGTGGTTTGGGTTGTCTTCCACGGAACTCCTCAGGATTGCACAGGATAAGGAGGTGTTAGCCAACGTCCGTATCGGATAAGGCAGAAGATGAAGAAGTGTAAATGTGTTAAGAAGGTGTTAGCCATGGTGGTAGCCAACGTCCGTATCGGAAGAGAAGAAGAAGAAGTAAAAGTGTAAATGTGTTAAATTAGTTGGGCACTACGCTGCTGATAGCCCGGCTTCCACGAGTCTCCGTTCTGTAGGGAGGGTCCCCTGAAACACTGATCATTTATAATAAAAATTAAATCACCTAATTAACAAGTAGTTCCGTGCAGAGCTAAATAGCCTATTTTCATATAAACTACTTTAATTGCCTCTATCAACATGCAAATTATCACTTTGATTGCTGCAATATATTCGTAGATATTGAGAACCGTCTAAATATTTCGGATGGTCAACATGTTGGATTGTTATATATGTAGGCCATAGAGTTATGTACTATTATATGAAGATCATTGCATAGGTGTATTATTCAAACTTCAATCGCATGATTAGGACACATGAAATAAAAACGAAGATTTTATAATATCGCACAGCCGCCATCTTGTGGTTATGGAAACAAGCATTTACCGTACCAAGTTTCACTGCGCTCGGATGGTTAAATCAGAAGAAAAATCCATTTAAATATTTAAATTTCGCGTCGCCGCCATGTTCGATTTCAGCTTAGCTGGTTATTGAAAGTCCCATAAGTGAACTTATGTTTATAGCCTTTATATACAAACAAAATGTCAGTTTGATTGCTGTTGTACATTCGTAGATATTGAGAACCATCTAAATATTTCGGATGGTCACCATGTTGGATTTGTATATATTTAGGCCATAGTGTTACGTACTATTAGATGACGATTATTGCGTAGGTTCATTATTCAAACATTGAATTCGATCGCATGATTAGGACACAAAAAATAAAAACTTAATTTTAAAATGTCTCTCAGCCGCCATCTTGAGGTTAATTAATTAATTGGTATTCTGCCCGAAGGCAGGTCCGAGCCTCCGAAGAGGCTTCCCCTAACAGGAGTTAACGTGCGGTAGGGTGGCCAGGGCCTTTCCGCTTTTCCTTATGTTGACAAACAGCGCGCAGTACCTACAATCGGCATACCATCCAAGTCCCGACCACGCCCAGTGTTGCTTAAGTGCGGAGTTCTCATGGGATTCGGTGTTTCAACACGGCGAGGCCGTTGGCTCGAGGTTATGTAAACAATTGAACTAAATTAAATGTCAGTGCTTTACAACGTGTATAAACATTTTCAGTGTCATGTTTCACAGCGCTCGGTTGTTTGAATCGAGAGAAAAAGTCTTTTTAAATGTAACAACTTCGCTTGATCGCCATGTTCGTTCAGTACTTAACAGGTTTCTGAGGGTCACACAGGTAAACGTTTAGTAGCGCCCTTTATCACCATATAAAAGTTCAGGGTTCTATCGGTAATAGAGTCGGAGATATAGAATGCCGATGAAATATTTCGCACTGCCGCCATGTTGAATTAATGATACGTAATAATCACTGATCTCTATGCATGGATCGCTGATGGCCGCTCTCCGCTGCACGAGAAAGTACGCCAGGTTGAGCGCGCGGTCCGCCATGTTGGCGCACCCATTCTCGAGCTCTCTTTATGGGGAAGCAATGATAATCTAGTGAATTTTAAATCGTAATTAATGGTGCTTTGGAGCAAATAAAAATATAGAGATATGTTCACTCATAGCATAAGGGCATCATTGGGATCACTGACACGTCATTCCGAGGTCAGTAAATCTCCGGAATATCAATAAAAATGAATGTGTAATAACGGCTGACCAAATATCAACTGAGGAGCTGAGTACACGCAATTAGCGGTCAGTAACAGAGTAACGAGTGAAAAGCAATTCCCGGAAACATTCTTGTAAATTGTATATACGGTATAAGTGTATATATGCCACGAAATTATGCATTCTTCAAATGATGTACCTATAAACGTAGCTCACTATAAAGGCCTAGATACGACTTATCGTAATCGATGCTTGGTAATGAATTCCTTTTTCCATGAAATAACCAACACTTCCCCCAAGTAATCCCAGCACTCTACATCAAATACTACAGCTTTTAATCACGCTAGAAGCACAATAAACATAATAATAACGGGAAGTAGATCAAAGCCAAAAATGCACTTTAAGCCAAACCAAATTCACTCCTCAGCTCCACATAAAACTTAACACCACTAAAATCCTACTCAGGATATACTCTCCCCACCGTTTTACAACTATTAAGCGAACTATTCGCACCCAGAACCGAAAAACCATGAAATGTAATCAAATTTAAACACGCAATAGCCTAGCCCGATCACGTCTGCTTCAGCACCACCGCATATGTATACTTAGCTCACAATAACTTCAAAATTACAGCTAAGTGACCTATCTGCTTGAGAAGTAAAGGTATTACCGGCTTGCCTGGGACGATGGGTCACCAAACCGGTACTTAAAACTAAGATTTTACGCTTTAAATAACCAAAATCAGCCCATTTTACAACTACAAGAAACACAAAATATTTACTGCCAGTTTAAATACATGTATAACATCAAACTACCAGTAACCAATCACAGAGCCGGATTCACAATATTGCACCATGCGCTCGCGGCCATCTTGCTATACCTGTCATCGTCTATTCAGCTTACTGCCGCCTTAGGTACCAGCCATCCATGTATAGAGATCAGTGGTAATAATACAAAATTAACTATCACTTTACCGAGTTTCATTGAAATCGCTGCAGCCGTTTAGACTTTATTAGGGTGGGGTTGGGATGCACACACACCGACAAAAGGTGATCTCATAATCCTATTCTTTTACAAATGAAAATAGGCTAAAAATATACAACATCAAGAGGGAAGGAAGGAAAGATAGAGAGAAAGATATCGGGGATCTTTTTGTCCAGTTTGTACTGAGGGAATTTGGATGAAGAGGAAACCCCAGGAGCTTTATTAGCATTCAGAGAAGATCTCGGACACATTCCTGAAAATTTGTTTGAAATGTTATGGGTATTTTCTCAGAATGAGTGATCACAAGGGCTTGGATTTTAGGTAAATATTTTTTTTATGTAAATACATATTTTAAGCATTTTTTCTATAAATACATAAAATCCTGCTTTCCACTTATTAGCACATAAAAATACATAATATTTACATTTTTAAAACCAGTATGCTTGATCTTTCAGTTTATTGCATTTTTATTTTGTGTTACTTCAACGGGGAAGAACCTGTGCGCTATCTAATCTTCGTGCAGAGCGTACTTCAGCTTGCAACTGTTCCTACTGTAACTTGACTCCCCGTGCCACTCACTGTGGAAGCCGGGGATTTCCTTGACCATAGCCATATTGCACCACATGCTAGACCATCCCCCTCCCCCAGCTACCTGGAACCAGTGTCACTCACATGCAGTTCATTTCTGGCACTGTGAAGTGTAAGGCAGTTCTGCGATGCTTAAAGTAAAAACAACTACAAGTTATCGTCTGTTGCAGAATTTAAAGATCATTTTACTGCTGCCAACCATGTGGGAAAGCAATCAAGGCTTAACAGCGATCTCAAGGGCAAGAAACATACTGCCGCAGTTTAGGGCCTTCAGAATAAATGTTTTGGGATAATCGTCGGTCATTTGTGAAGTACAAACTGAAGATGTGTTGTAATGCTTCAGCAGTTAGTGAGACATAGAATAAATTGCATTCATGAGTACTGCATGTTATTTATATTCACATTAATAAAATAAATTATAATTCAATATTTTTACTTTTTTGTGACATATTTCAGGTAATTTTAATACATAACAAGTAGTTCCGTGAAGAACTATACAGTCTATTTTCATATATCCTGCTCATGTTAATTGCCTCTTTCAACATACAAAATTTCAGTTTAATTGCTGTAACAGATTCGTAGATATTGAGAACCATCTGGATATTTCAGATGGTCGCCAGGTTGGATTTTTATTTTTGTACTATTACATTAAGATTATTGTGTACGGGTGGTATTCAAACTTCAATCGCATGATTAGAACACAAGAAGTAAAAACGAGATTTTAAAATTACGCACAACAGCCATCTTGTTATTTTGCAAACAATTGAAATAAATTAGATGCCAGTGGATCAACATTTGTATAAGCATTTAACGTGCAACGTTTCACGGCACTCGGATAGTTAATTCGCGAGAAACGTCCATTTAAATATTTATACTTCGCGTCGCCGCCATGTTGGATTTGTGCTCACCAGAATACTGAAAGTCCTATGGGTGAACATATGTTCATAGTCTCTATGAACATAAAAAAAAAAACATTTTGGTTGCTGTAAAAGATTCATAGATATTGAGAACCGTCTAAATATTTCGGAAGCTCGCCATTTAGGATTATTATATGTGTAGGCCATAGAGTTATGTACTATTCAAGGACAATTATTGCCTAGGTTCATTATTCAAACTTTCACTTCGATCGCATGATTA
Organism: Meconema thalassinum; assembly: GCA_946902985.2. Classification (NCBI taxonomy): domain Eukaryota; kingdom Metazoa; phylum Arthropoda; class Insecta; order Orthoptera; family Tettigoniidae; genus Meconema; species Meconema thalassinum. The sequence goes on from OX336388.2 coordinate 89,308,552, forward strand.
CGACACAAGAAATAAAAACTTAATTTTAAAATTTCGCACAGCCGCCATCTTGAGGATATGTAAACAATTGAATTAAATTAGATGGCAGTGCATTACAATCTGCAAAATCATTTACTGTACCACATTTCACTGCGCTCAGAGAGTTAAATCACGAGAAAAGTATATTAAAATATTTCAAATTCGCTTGGTCGCCATGTTCGTTTTGTACTTTACAGGTTTATGAAATATACATAGGTAAACTTGCATCAGTACCCTTTATCACCGTACAAAATTGCAGGATGATATCTGTAATAGTTTCGGAGATATAGAATGTCAGTGAAATATTTCGTACAGCCGCCATTTTGAGGTTATGTAAACAATTGAACTAAATTAGACTCCAGTGCATTACAATGTGTATAAACATTTGCTGTACCAAGTTTCATTACGTTTGGATAGTTAAATCGCTAGAAATGTCTATTTAAAAGTCTCAACTTCGCTTGACCGCCATGTTGGGTTTGTTGTCTCCAAGTTTTTGAAAGTCTCATAGGTGAACTTCTAGTAGTGGCCTTTATCACCGTACACAATTTCAGGGCGATATCTGTAATAGTTTCGGAGATATTGAATGCTAGTGAAATATTTCGCCCAGCCGCCATGTTGGATTGGTGAGAAGTAACAAAATTTGAAGGGCACGGTCGAGGTCGCCGGCAATAGTGCTATGAACTTACCGAGTTTCATTGAAATCGCTCCAGCCGTTTAGATTTTATAAGGGGGGGACACACACACACCTCACACACACACACACACACGCACACACACACGGACAAAAGGTGATCTCATAAGCCTATTTTTTTTTCAAAATTGAAAATAGGCTAAAAAAAATGTTTTCCCGATTTTTAGCTCCTAAAAATCCGAGCCCTAGTGATCACTGGCTGACGGTACTAAAAGCATTCGAAATCTCACTCTCTCAAAGAAAGCTTAGAACAACTGCTTGAAGTTAAAAGACATCTCAAGTAATATGCTAGTGGACTGATCTCTATGCTTCTTCTTTCCTAGCGTGTACCCCGCGATGGTGCAGGGTCCGCTTGTTTGGTTGCTGTTCGCCACTTCCTCCTGTCAAGGGCATCTTCAGGTTTAAGTCCACACATCACCAAGTCCTCCTTGATTCTGTCCAGCCATCTTTTCTTTGGACGTCCACGGGGTCGATTTCCTCCTGGATCGTATTGGAGAGCTGTTCTTGCCACAGAGTTCTCAACACTTCTTGTGACATGCCCATACCACCGAAGCCGTGCTTCTCTCATTTTATCGGTAATGGCTGCAACTCTCATCTGTTTCCGGATATGTTCATTCCTGACACGATCAAGCCGTGTAACACCCATGGACCAACGTAACATTTTCATCTCCATGCCATGTAGGGCTTGTTCATGCTTGGTTGAAGCTGGCCAACATTCCATGCCGTAAAGTGCCACTGGTCGTATCATGGACTTGTAAACTTTCCCTTTCAAAGGGATAGGTACTTTCTTATCACACAGCACAACTGTGACTTGGCACCACTTCATCCACGCAGTGTTAACTCGTGCTCGAGCATCGAGAAGCGTTTCGCCATCTGAAGTGATAAGGGAACCGAGATATTTAAAGTGTGTAGTTTTAGTGAGATGATGCTCTTCAATGATGATGTACCGTTGGTCTGTGTACCACATTGTAAGTATTCAGTTTTACCTATGTTGAGTTTCAAGCCATTTTTTCTCAGACATTTCTTCCAGCACACAATTCGATTTTCTAGATTTCGCGAGTTTGATCTGCGAGAAACACATCATCAGCATATAGGATCGTCCATGGATGAGGTGTCTGAGTGTCAGCTGTCACTGTATCCATGCACAGATTGAACAGAATCGGCTAGAGTGCTGATCCCTGATGAACTCCAACAGTGATAGGGTAAGCAGGTGAAATTCCATCTGGACAGCGTACCATACTTGTGACGTTCCAGTAGAGGGACTGAATACATCGGACGTAAACTTCTGGTATTTTGTGAGCTGATCTCTATTACGGGAACAATATTATTGGCCATCATCAATATTATCAGACCACACAAACATTGTAACCTAGCGATCCTGGTCGGAGGAGCAGAGAGAGAGCCTTAGCAAGAATATGAAATTTTGGGAGGACAAGAAAGCAAAATCAGCTAGATAGGTTCAATCGCGTTCCTTAGACGGTCATAACGATGTAAACATAATAATAATAACCAGCACTACCCGTCGTGGCTTCGCCCGCGAATATTCTCGTTGTAAAGAGTACACTTAGCAAAATCTCAATCATGAATGCTATGACTGATTTAGCCTTGGCATGAATAATCAGACATTTTCAATTCAGCTACTGGTGCAGTGGTTAGGGGTTTGTCATTCCTTCATAGGTAGAGCGAATTTAGTTACCTGGGAATATCACAGACACTGTTAATTTAAGGGCCTTTAAATGTGGTTTTCGGAGGCCCTTTATAGTCGCGTGAAAAAGGCCTTTCGTACCACACTCACACGTGAAAATTATGTAAAAAATTCCTAGAGAGCCCCTTGACCCCCTTAAGCGCATTATACGGTACAGATGTTAATCACTCTAAATATCCTTAGACCACAACTGGTAAATTGTACCCATCACCTTAAATGTTTCTTAGGCAAGCGTTAAAAATGGGTCTCAAAGTCTCAGTTGAAAAGATCAAAATAATGAAGAACATAAAGAACCACCAAAAAAAAGCTTCAAGTAGGCAAACAATAAATAGAAATCGTCAAATAATTCAAATATATTGGGGAATGGATCAGCTGGAATGCGTTATAGAAAAAGGCAATTGAATGTAGGAGAAATAAAGTTGAATTGGCCTTCCAAATTACGAAGGACACTTCTAAGAAGAAGTCTCTCCCTGGAATACCAAGATAAGACATGATACCACGATAATTAAACCAGAAGCCTTACATGCAGCCGAAACATTGTCTCTCACCATCCAGGGACCGCTTCAAAGGCTCAGGTCAAGGAAACAAACATATTACGAAAAATATTAGGCCCCAAATATCATAACAACAAATTAATCCATGTCTGGAAGGAAACGCTTTACCAAAAGACGGAAAAACTCTCGGACACAATAAAAAACGAGGAATTGATTTTTATAGGCACATCCTCCGAATGAATTCAAATAGACTAACCAAAAACATCTTAGACTACCTTCGTAATAGGCCTAAATTAAAAAAAACTCTTTGGTTTAAGGAAACTGAGAAAGACCTCGTAGAAGTCCAAATTACAGACACCATGCTCATGGACAAAACAGCCAAAACCATCACCAAGGATAAGACCCAACGGTTCCAAGTTAAAATCAAACAAAAGCGTACGATCCACATCTCTGCCGAAGAAAGGGAAGCAATATATCAAAGGATGAGGCAATACTGAGCTAAAGGGAAAGCTCATAGCAATTAAAAATGACTGATTTCATGAATCCCAAAGTTGGGTGAAACAAATAAATAATAAGAAATATACTGTTAAAGCTCAGATTGAAACCATATTCTATCTTGGCTGGTTCCTAGCAGTGGTCTGTTGTGTCCAAGGCTACAGTCAGTAGGCGTTTAAGGGGCCTCAAATTGGAGAGAGCTGTGGCAGGAGATTTATTGCCACGTTAAAGATTTCCTTCAAAGATACATTTCAGCACTCGGATTTTGTAGAAATTGCAGTAGTTAAAAGGGGCCAAACACTCATTTTTATTTTTTTAACTTGCGAATTGACCACTTAGGATCACGCTACAATTTCACTATTTTGGTCGTAATTTCCTTTTCCTCCAGTAGGCCTACTCCTTCATACGATCGCTGTGCTGCTGCCGTTGTTCAGCCGTCCAAGCTCTTCCTGTCTTTGTAGCTCGTCACTCGTAAAGAAACCCTTCCAAGTTATGTGTACTTTTTCGAAACGTATCCCTTTCCAGCATTTGGGCCTCTGGGATGTTAGATCTGTCAAGGTCTTTCCGAGTTTCTTTAATCCAAGATGTAGTTTTTTTTTGTTCCAGAAGCAGTCAAATAATTTCTTGGTTAATCTGGATTTGTCCAATCTGTACATGTGCCCAAGAAATATTAGCCTCGGTTTCCTCATGGTCGCAGAGATTTTTTGTATATTCTGGTCGACTTCGGCGTTGCTCCGAAGTTTCCATCCGGTTTCCGTCTGGATTGGGCCCATGATATCATTTCAGCACTCGGATTTTCTAGAAATTGCAGTAGTTAAAAGGGTCGAAAGGCTCATTTTTATCCTCAGGATCTTCCTTTCCAGGATCTCCAACTTCTCTAGCATGTAATTCAGTGAAAGGTATCCACAGGCGTACAGGCATTCTGTTTTGACTACAGTGCTTTATTTTGGCGTTCCAGGAAATGCATTTCTTGTTATACAGTAGATGTATTTTGTAAGCCAATTATTATTAATATTGATACATGTATTACGACATATTTATTTCGGCACATCTTCTTCTTCTTCTTCTCCTTCCACTTCTATCCCTTTTGCCTCTCGGCGTTGGGTCTGCCAGCGACTATCTGTATTCATTTCTATTCCCTGCGAATCTCCTGGTTTGCTGCAGAGTCCTTCCCATCTTCTCTGCCACCTCTCCGACATATTGGATCCATTCTTTCCTTAGACGACCTCTTGTTCGAGTGCCTTCAGGCTTTGCCTCAAACACTTGCTTCGGTTTCCTTCCTTCATCCATCCTTATGATATGTCCATACCATTATAAGCTTTCTTCTGGATAGTATGTACTAGCGATTCCACCTTTAATTCTTCTTAACTCTACAAACATCACCCACATCATCCATTACCCCCATCTCAAACACAATCTTCCACTTCTTCCACTCCATCCATTAAATAAAAATAAATAATAAACAAGTAGTTCCGTGAAGAACTACACAGCCTTTTTTCATATATCCTATTTATGTTAACTGCCACTATGAACAAACAAAATTTCAGTTTGATTGCTGTAAGAGATTCGTAGATATTGAGAACCAACTAAATATTTCGGATGGTCGCCATGTTGGATTTTATATATGTAGGTCCTAGAGTTATGTACTGTTACATGAAGATTATTGTGTACGTGTAGCATTCAAATTTCAATCGCATGATTAGGACACAAGAAGTAACAAGGAGATTTTAAAATTTCGCACAACTGCCATCTTGTGATTATGGAAATAATTGAAATAAATTAGATGCCAGTGGATTAACATTCGTATAAGGATTTACTGTACCACGTTTCACTGCACTAGGATGGTTAAATTGCGAGAAACGTCCATGTGAATATTTATAATTCGCGTCGCCGCCATGTTGGATTTGGGATCACCAGGTTATTTAAAGTCCTATAGGTGAAATAACGTTCATAGCCCCTATGTACATAAAGAAATTCAGTTTAATTACTATAATAGATTCGTAGATATTTAGAGCCGTCTAAATATTTCGGATGGTCACCATGTAGGATTGTTACATGTATAGGCCATAGAATCATGTACCATTAAAGGAAAATTATTGCGTAGGTTCATTATTCAAACTTTCACTTCGATCGCATGATTACGACGCAAGAAATAAGAACTTAATTTTAAAATTCGCACAGCCGCCATTTTGAGGTTATGTAAACAATTCAACTAAATTGGATACCAGTGCATTACAATGTGTATAAATATTTCCTGTACCAGATTTCATTGCGTTTGGAACATTAAATCGCGAGAAAGGTCTAATAAAATATTTAATTCGTTTGGCCGCCATGTTCGTTTTGTAGTTAACCGGTTTTTGAAAGTCTTATAGATGAACTTCCAGTAGTACTCTTTATCTCCGTACCAAATTTCAGGGTGATACCGATAATAGTTTCAGAGATATAGAATGCCGGTGAAATATTTCGCACATCCGCCATCTTGTGGTTATGTAAACAATTGAACGAAGTTTGATGTCGGTGCATTACAATGTGTATAAACATATACTGTACCATGTTTTATTGCCTTTGGTCGGTTAAATCGCGAGAAACGTCTATTTAAAAGTCGCAAATTCGCTTATTTGTGCCAATTACCGTGAAGTACAGAGTGTATTCTGCCTATACAAGAAAGAATCTTTACTTGACATTGCAGTTTTATCACTAAAATCCAAGATTAAATACATACACATACACACAAGAGATTCCCGGTCAATGAATGTGATCTTTTAAGATTTTATGGATCAGATTCTATATGATTATTAGAAAATATAATATCCAAGAATTATTTAGAAAAATTATTATTATTAGTGGATTATTATTATTTAGGAGTGGTTAACGGCTTTGAGCATAGGAACAGCCATTTTCTTGCTACCCAAAGTGGGCGTGCCGTTTGGCTTCAACGGGTTGCACTAGGCAGCGCAGTAAGGGCATTTCCTTCCGTTAATTCCTCACTACTCCCAGAAGTCTCTGTTTATTTATAAATTTGGCCTTACACAGTGGTAGAGCCGTTGCAAAACTTTATTATAGACTTATCATTCGAATACTATTTTCACTCAGGGGAACAGAAGATATGAATGAATTACTTCCGATCGAATTTCGAAAATTCTAACATGTCATAAATATTTATTGCCCATGAGGTATTTCGCACATAGCAGTGTTTCAATTCACTTAGTCAATAAACACCAGAATTTTGCAATATGAGATTAACGAATATATTTTTCCGACATCAAATATTTTTGTACGGCGAGGAATATTAATCTTCTTCGGTATACTTACATATTATTTGCTTGAATGCATTTTGAATAGCCTATGTAGGCCTACTGAGTATGTCCTGTGGTGTGTCGTGTAGAGGTTCTCTTTGTCTCCGGTAGGTGAGTGGCATGGTGACGTTCATGATATCCCCGATAGGTGACGAGGTGTATATTCTGGTGATGGAGGAGTTTGATTTATACATTTGGATGAAGGTGTGTTGGAATTTTTATTTTAGGCCATAGCGGTGAAATTCGGAGATGTGCTGGGGGTGGGGGAGGGGGTGGAAGTATCGCTTCTGGGCAGGGAGATTTAGATGTAGAAATGGGGATAAGGGGTGGAAGGGGTGACTGCTTTATTAGTGGTAGGTATAACTTTAAATGACTTATAATTTTCGAAGACCAAGAAAACACGGAAACAATCGCTGCAATTGCCAAAAGTAGATTGAGTAACTTATATTGTTCGGGGGTTTTTAGCCTATTTTCAATTTTGAAAAAATAGGCTTATGAGATCACCTTTTGTCCGTGTGTGCGTGTGTGTGTGTGTGTGATTCGTGTGTGTGTGTCCCCCTAATAAAATCTAAACGGCTGGAGCGATTTCAATGAAACTCGGAAAGTTCATACCACTATTCCGGGCGACCTCGACCGTGCCCTTCTAATTTTGTTACGACTCACCAATCCAACATGGCGGCTGTGCGAAATATTTCACCAGCATTCAATATCTCCGAAACTATTACCGATATTACCCTGACATTTTCTATGGTGATAGAGGGAACTATTATAAGTTCACTTATGTGACCTTTGAAAACCTGGTAACTACAAAACCAACATGGCGGCCAACCGAATTTGCGACTTTTAAATAGACATCTCTTGCGAATTGACCAACCAAACGCAATGAAACTTGGTACAGTATATGTTTATATACATTGTAATGCACCGACATTTAACTTCGTTCAATTGTTTACATAATCACAAGATGGCGGATGTGCGAAATATTTCACCGGCATTCTATATCTCTGAAACTATTACCGGTATCTCCCAAAAATTTTGTACGGAGATAAAGGGCACTACTGGAAGTCCATCTATACAACTTTCAAAAACCGGTTAACTACAAAACGAACATGGCGGCCAAGCGAATTTGAAAATTTTAAATAGACCTTTCTCGCGATTTAATGTTCCAAGCGCACTGAAACCTGGTACAGGAAATATTTATACACATTGGAATCCACTGCTATCTAATTTAGTTCAATTGTTTACATAACCTCAAGATGGCGGCAGTGCGAATTTTAAAATTAAGTTTTTATTTCTTGTGATGTAGTCATGCGATCGAAGTGAAAGTTTGAATAATGAACCTACGCTATAATTTTCCTTTAATGGTACATGACTCTATGGCCTATTCATTTAACAATCCAACATGGCGACCATCCGAAATATTTAGACGATACTGAATATCAACGAATCTATTTTAGCAATCAAACTGCATTTTTAGCCTATTTTCAGTTTTGAAAAAATAGGCTTATGAGATCACCTTTTGTCCGTGTGTGTGCGTGTGTGTGGCTGTGTGTGTGTGAGGTGTGTGTGTGTGTCCCCCTTATAAAATCTAAACGGCTGGAGCGACATCAATGAAACTCGGTAAGTTCATAGCACTATTCCCGGCGACCTCGACCGTGCCCTTCAAATTTTGTTACGTCTCACCAATCCAACATGGCGGCTGTGCGAAATATTTCACTAGCATTCAATATCTCCGAAACTATTACCGAAATCGCCCTGAAATTGTGTAAGGTGATAAAGGGCACTACTAGAAGTTCACCTATGAGACTTTCAAAAACCTGGTGACTACAAAACCAACATGGCGGTCAAGCGAACTTGAGACTTTTAAATAGACTTTTCTCGCGTTTTAACTATCCAAACGTAATGAAACTTGGTACAGAAAATGTTTATACACATTGTAATGCACTGGAGTCTAATTTAGTTCATTGTTTACATAACTTCAAAATGGCGGCTGTGCGAAATATTTCACTGACATTCTATATCTCCGAAACTATTACAGATATCACCCTGCAATTTTGTACGGTGATAAAGGGTACTGATACAAGTTTACCTATGTATATTTCATAAACCTGTAAAGTACAAAACGAACATGGCGACCAAGCGAATTTGAAATATTTTAATAGACTTTACTCGTGATTTAACACTCTGAGCGCAGTGAAATGTGGTACAGTAAATGATTTTGCAGATTGTAATGCACTGACATCTAATTTAATTCAATTGTTTACATAACCTCAAGATGGTGGCCGTGCGAAATTTGAAATTAAGTTTTTATTTCTTGTCTCGTAATCATGCGATCGAACTGAAGGTTTGAATAATGAATCTAGGCATTAATTGTCCTTGAATGGTACATAACTCTATGGCCTATACATATAACAATCCTAAATGGCGAGCTTCCGAAATATTTAGACGGTTCCCAATATCTATGAATCTTTTACAGCAACCAAACTGAATTTTTTAAATGTTCATAGAGACTATGAACATATGTTCACCTATAGGACTTTCAGTAACCTGGTGAGCACAAATCCAACATGGCGGCGACGCGAAGTATAAATATTTAAATGGACGTTTCTCGCGAATTAACTATCCGAGTGCCGTGAAACGTTGCACGTCAAATGCTTATACAAATGTTGATCCACTGGCAACTAATTTATTTCAATTATTTGCATAATCACAAGATGGCTACTGGGCGTAATTTTAAAATCTCGTTTTTACTTCTTGTGTTCTAATCATGCGATTGAAGTTTGAATACCACACGTACACAATAATCTTAATGTAATAGTACAAAAATAAAAATACAACCTGGTGACTATCTGAAATATTTGGACGGTTCTCAATATCTACGAATCTGTTACAGCAATTAAACTGAAATTTTGTATGTTGATAGAGGCAATTGACATGAGCAGGATATATGAAAATAGGCTGTATAGTTCTTCACGGAACTACTTGTTAAGTTATTTGGTTGTTTGGAAGTAATTAGTGAGGTGATTAAGGGGTGTATTTACGTCGAGATCATAAGGTGGTCGGTCGTGGTGAAGATGATGTGTGAATGAAGTATAGTTGGGGATGATATTCAATGGTAGAAAGCATTGCTGAGACGATGCAGGTGGAGATGGAGCTTGATGAATTATATATGTGGATTATTAGTATTTTATTATTATTATTTAATTATACATATGGCAGTTAAAGGGGATGGTCGGGATGAAGACAATGCGTAAATTGGGAATAATTTGGTGTATGGGGAGTATCGTCGAATAATGGTGGGCGATAGCGCTTCAACAAGCGGATACTAAGTGTGGACCCTCCATATAGAACTAGGCCTCACGGAGGCCACCTGGCGCCCTGGGCACTGTTGCTAGCCGCTTGTAAGGCAAGACACTGGCGCTAGCAGCAGTATAGCGCCCAACTAGTTAAACACATTTACACTTTTTACGTACTTAATACTGTAATCATATTTACTTACATGAATTTCACAGAAAAGAGGTGTGTAAATTATTAGAGTTGACGACGGTGTTCCAAAATAATATTTATTCTTTTCACGGCTTAATTCACTAAATATGTTTACAAGACGGTGAAATTACTTCCAATGTTTAACCAAGAGTCTTAATTATATTTTCTTTTAAGAAACTCAAAGTTAAAATTCAGTATTTTTAGAATGTCCACTAACAGAGGTGCCTTGCTAATGCAAAATGCCACACGTTTTGTTTTGATTACTTCGCTCTACTTTTCCTGTGAATTTAGAGCAGAGAGATTTGGAGTCATTTTACTGTTGATTCGCTCGTAAAGTATTCAAAGATATGGATTGAAATCACCTGACTTAGAGGTTACATTCCGAAGTCAATGAGAAAATAGAAAAGGGACGCAGCTCAGATATCCCTCAGAATCTCCTAATCTGAAAGTTTCAGGACGCAATTCCTTATAAGAAAATGTGTATGTCCACGGGGGAGAAAACATTACTAGGCTAAGTAGGGTAACAAAAGATGCGAGCAGTTGGTGAATAAAAATATTTTGAACAAAAATGTTGACTGGGTTAAATTCTTAATTTGATTCTAATACTATTCACAGCTCTGTTGTTGCTGGAAATGCTGTCCTTTATCTTCTAAGCACACATTGCAGCATTGGTACACTCGCTGTAGTTCATCCCTACAGACATTTGAGTCGTCCAGTTGCAAAACTCGGTTAATCCACTTGTGAATAAGGATCATGTCGTAAAATTATGTATTTAATTATTTTATTTTATTTTATTCTGTTTTATTTTGTTTTCTTTAATTTAATTTTATTTTGTTTTGTTTGATTTTATTTCGTTTTATTTCGTTTTAAACTGTTTTATTTAATTTTTTGTTTTGTTTTTTTGTTTTGTTTAATTTTGATTTTGTTTTGTTTATTTTGTTTTATTTTATTTTGTTTTGTTTTATTTTGATTTTCCAGAAAACAAACATAAAACAACAAAAACACGAAGTAAAAAGAAAAATTCAAAACAAAAGCAAAAGCAGAAAACAAGAAACACAAAGCTAAAATCAAAATTCAAAAAAAAGGAAAAGCAGAAAACAAACACAAAACCAAGAAAGAAAAGCAAAAAGTAACATTCAAAAGCAAAAGCACAAAGCAAACACAAAATCAAAAAACAAAAACACAAAGCAAAAAGAAATAAGTAGAAAGCAACAAACACAAACGATACGAGGCAAAGTCCAGAGAAACGTTTCTCACGAAAATGATTCTTATTCACAAGTGGAATAAACGAGTTTTGCAATTGGACGACTCATTTCGTATCGATTAAGTTATTTCGTTCTCTAGAGCCTCCAGATTACGCGGATTGTTTCTGTATACATTTTGTTTGAGATTTCCCCACAAGTAAGATTCACACTGCGCTGAAACATACGAACACATGCTCTAAAGACTTCTTGAGAAGATAAGTTTGCACTAAGAAAATTCGTGGTTCACGGGATACAAGTTAGTCTACGGATCTTCACCAGAAGTCGTAATATTATCACAACTTAGGTATCTCGCCATCTCCGTGTGTAATAAGTGCAATGGCAGCATTCGGGGTTTCTCGACGCACTGTTTTGTAACGGTAGATGCTAGTCAAGTGGCGCTGACTCAACGTGCTTCGCTCGTCCCACGGTGTAGACCTAGCTTCGTTCTATGGTGTGTAGCCCTACGCGGATGCGGATATAGTTTGCATAGCTGTGCGTATAATGGATAAGTTGCGGATAATGTTTGGAGTGAATTTGTGGATAGTTTTTAGAACACAATCCCAACTTGTTGAATATCATTACTAAGACTCGGATGTTTATGACATATCATATTTTCCGTTATGTTTCTTCCATGACAAATGTAAGATGATGATTTAAGCTAATCTCACTAAATTATGTCATTAAAGCATAATTAACACTCCGAACTGGGAAGTGCTGCAATTCTGGCTGTGTAACATTCATTTTAAACATAGCCCATGACATTGGCTACAAAGCCTTTCTCCTCAAATGTCTGTGTTGCTTTAATATTTAATGCTTTATCTAGTAAATTGAAAATATTTTCGTAAAGTCAGCAGATTGGGATAACAAACGTGTGGATGTGGATAACAGTTGTGTGGATGTGGGTCAGATGTGGATAACAGTTGTGTGGATGTGGGGCGGATGCGTACACGCAGTGCTCTATCCACAGTCTAGGGAAGGCTGTCACTGTAGGATGACGAGGCTGAGTGTACAACATTTTGTTTATCCACGCAGTGCTCTACCCACAGTCTAGGGAAGGCTGTCACTGTAGGATGACGAGGCTGAGTGTACAACAGTGTGTTTATCCACGCAGTGCTCTACCCACAGTCTAGGGAAGGCTGTCACTGTAGGATGACGAGGCTGAGTGAACCCCGCTCATTCTTGTTACTCGAATGCAACGCTATCACTGAATTACAACAGGAGAACAGCTACCTTTACAATCAAATGCCAGTGTTCCATTCATCTATGACGCTCCTAGGTTGGTTGGTTGGTTGGTTGGTTCCTCAGTTTAGGGGCTGCGATAACGCGATCATGTAGCCCCGTGTACTTTGGGTGTGTGTAGAATATGTCTGATAACCAGTGTTAATTTTGATGGCTGTATTAGTGATAAGTAAGCATCAACACCAACTAAATATAACCATAAATGAAGAACCAGTACAACAGGTCAGTCGATTTAAATACCTTGGTCAGATCTTCACAGAAGACCTACGATGTGAAGTTGAAGTCAGGAGCCGTATAGCCGTGACCAAGCAGGCATTCCTTGAGAAGCATTGTCTAATTTGTCAACGCTCGATGTCCCTCAGCCTTAGAAAACAACTGGTTAAGACCTACATACGGCCAGTCGCAATGTACTGCAGTGAGACCTGGTCATTGAACAGAGGTGGCATTAAACGACTAGAAGCGTTTGAGATGTGATGTTGGCGCCGAATGGAAGAGATCAGCTGGGTGGGGAAAATGACCAACAAAACGGTGCTGGATCGAATAAAGGAAAAACGGCAAATGATCTGCCAGATTTATAGAAGGAGATCCACCTGGAATGGCCACAGGTTGTGACATGGTGGCCTGATGATCGACATACTAGAAAGCAAAATCCCTGGAAAACACCCTCGCGGGAGGCCACGGAACGCTCTCATGAGATCTTTCCTAGATAGCTCTGGCCTACGAAGTTATGAAGTGGTCAAAAGGACAGCACGAGACCGAACAACGTGGAAAAGACTCATTGTAGGGGCAGACCAGTCGCTTGACTGAAAAACATGATGATGATGATCATATTGTTACGTGCCACCCCCTAGTGGCACTTTTGTTAACTGGATTACGGTGGGGGTACAAAGCACAACACCAATTACTGCTTAAAGAAATAATTAACTTTATTGTGGCCAGAAAATTACACGAATCAGCAAATACAAGCAATTAGGAGCCTTACTCCAGTTTCGTCAAGTCTCTTCCTTGAGCGCTCTTGGCCCTTCCACTTGTCAACAAACCACAGAAGTTAATCCTGCCGCTAATGAGCCTAGTGGCCTTGACAGAACTACATGCAACTTCTTTCTAAAGTGCGCCTACTACAGTACTTACGAGCACTTGCTGCGCGCTGTTCACCAGCTGGGAGAAACAATGTCACTTAATTTCGACACCACAATATCTGACACTCAGTGAAAGCACACTTACTCAGAACACGGCAGTCCCCTGTATGTTCCTCACTTCGCCGCTACACTAGGGGTTTCGCAAGTCACCACACTTCTGTCGCACAAGATAATCGCTCGCACTAGCTCGTAAAACACAACAACAACTGCTTCACGGGTCACTCTTATATAGCAGGCCGGTGACTCAATAAATGGTTCTAGATCCATCCAGAGTCCACGGCTTCTCGAGGTTTCCACCGCTGGTCCAGTCACGAATCTTCTGGACTATCCCTTTGTCTGTAGTAGCCCTGTTGCATAAGGCGCGCGCAATACAGGAGGCAAGCCACAGCCCAGCCCCTGGGGCAGTTGTGACTCAAGCGGCGAGCGATGACACAAACTCACAGCCGTAACACCGCCCCCTTCCTAAAAAGGCTGATCGTCCCGATCAATCATTGGTCCGTCTGTGTCCCTCCGTAGGCTGCCAGGCGATCTCGATGCACGATCTTCATCTTCGCCCTCGGGCTCCGCTGGATCCTGTAGACGACATCGTTGATCCCTTTCACGACTCGGTACGGGCCCTCCCAGAACTTCTGCAGTTTGGGTGACAGGCCTTTCTTCCGTGATGGGTTGAAGAGCCAGACCAGGTCGTCCTCGTGGAATCCGCCGGCATCCGTCTGCTGGTCGTATCGGGTCTTCATTCTGTCGGTCTCGATCCGCAGTTTCCTCCTCGCGAACGCGTGCACGTCCTCCAGTTGGTCGACCAGTTCTTGACAATACTGGCTTACCGGGATCGGATCATTCCCAGGTCGGCCAAAGGCAAGATCGACAGGTAGACGGAGCTCCCTCCCAAACATGGCCCGGGCTGGTGTGCACCCGGTGGCTTCATGCACGGCGGCGCGGTAGGCCAGGAGAAATAGTGGAAGATGTTTGTCCCAATCCCTCTGGTGCTCGCTGACGACTATTCGAAGATGGTTCTCGATGGTGCGATTGAATCGCTCTACCATCCCGTCGGACTGAGGGTGTAGTGGCGTTGTCCTTGTCTTCCGGATTCCCAGCAGCTGGCATAGGTTCTGGAACACCTGCGACTCGAAGTTCCTCCCTTGGTCGGAGTGCAGCTCCAGGGGTACTCCGTACCGGCTGACGAATTCCTTCACCAGGGTCTCTGCAATCGTCGCGGCTTCTTGGTTAGGGAGCGCATACGCCTCCGGCCATTTGGTAAAGTAGTCGCTGACGACTAATATGTAGCGGTTCCCTGCCTCGCTTAACGGGAATGGCCCAGCAACATCGATGGCCACTCTCTCCATGGGGCCGCCCACGTTGTAGGTCTTCAGTGGGCCCCGTCGTCTTCGTCCTGGGCCCTTGCTGGCTGCGCAATCGTGGCACCTCGCGCAGTGGTTCTCCACGTCTGTTCGGCATCCGATCCAGTAGAACCGCTCTCTCAGCTTCTCCAGGGTCTTCTTTATCCCTAGGTGTCCACCAGATGATCCTCCATGAACTTCCTTCAGGACTTCCTCCGTCATAGCCTTTGGAACGACGACTTGTTCCCGAGATGTCTTCCCGTCGGTGCTCTCCCAGGTACGGCAGATGAGGCCATCCCTTACAATCAACGAGTCCCACTGTGCCCAGTAGGACTTAAACTTTGGGCTGCAGTCACTCACAATGTTCCACCCGGGTCTGGGGACACAGGCCCTCTTCCATTCGGCTATCAGTCCCAGGTCATCATCCTCTGCTTGTGCCCGCGTGAAAGATTCGCGGCTCCAGTTCCCTTGAAGTTCCACAGTAGTCCGTCGGCACAGTATCCCGGTGTTCTCCTCCCTTCGGGCACAGAAGGTGCAGTCTTCGGGGCACGGTCTTCGTGACAGGGCGTCGGCGTTAGAATGCAGTTGGCCTTTCCTGTGCTGAATCTCAAAGTTGTACTGTTGAAGTCTCTCTAACCACCGCGCGAGTTGACCCTCGGGCTGCTTGAAGTTCAGGAGCCACCGCAGGGATGCATGGTCGGTCCTGATGAGAAATTCTTGCCCGTACAGGTACTTGTGGAAGTGTTCAATGGTCTTCACGATGGCGAGCAGCTCCTTCCTGGTGACGCAGTAGTTCCTTTCTGGCTTTGACAAGGCCTTGCTGCAGTAGGCCACTACTCTCTCCTCGCCGTCCACTACTTGCGACAGGATCCCCCCTATGCCAAAGTCGCTGGCATCGGTATCGACGATGAACCTTGTTCCAGGTCTGGGGTAGGCCAGAATAGGCGCGGTGCACAGAGCCTGCTTGAGTTGTTCGATGGCACTGTGGCATTCTGCTGTCCACGTGAAGAGTTGGTCCTTCTCAGTCAGTCGATGTAAAGGTTTGGCGATGTCGGCGAATCCTCTCACGAAGCGACGGTAATAAGTGCAGAGTCCCAGGAAGCTTCGTAGTTGCGACTTGTCCTTCGGAACTGGCCACCCCCTCACAGCTGCGGTCTTCTCTGGGTCGGTGCGCACCCCTTCCTCGGAGACGATATGCCCAAGGTACTGGACCCGCTTCTGGAAGAGCTGACACTTCTTGGGGCTCAACTTCAGCTGGGCAGCCCGTAGCTTCAACAAGATCTCCTTCAGGTTGCTGTAGTGCTCCTCGAAGCTCCTCCCCAGAACAATGACGTCGTCTAGGTATACCAGGCAGGTCTTCCAGTGTAGTCCCCTCAGAATGGACTCCATTAGCCTTTCGAAGGTTGCAGGGGCGTTGCACAGACCGAATGGCATGACGGTGAACTGCCAGAGCCCACTGCCCACAGAGAACGCCGTTTTCTCGCGGTCCTTAGGGTGGACCTCCACCTGCCAGTAGCCACTCTTCAAATCCAAGGTGGAGAACCATCTTGATCCTGATATGGTGTCCAGAGTGTCGTCGATCCGGGGTAGAGGGTAGCTGTCCTTTTTCGTGACGTCGTTCACCCGCCTGTAGTCCACGCAGAACCTGGTGGAACCGTCCTTCTTCTTCACTAGCACGACCGGAGAACTCCAAGGACTATGTGATGGCTCGATCACCCCTTGCTCCTTCATCTCTTCTACCATCCGGTCGACTTCGGCTTGCTTGGCGAGCGGGACACGTCGGAATGGGGCCCTAATCGGTGCGCTGTCCCCAACGTCGATTCTGTGCTGGACCAAGCTTGTCCTGCCGAAGTCTTTGCTCCCCACGGAGAAGACATCCTGGAATTCGCGTAGCAGGTCCTGAAGTTGGCGTGATTGCTCTTCGTCTAGATGGTCCTGGGATCCTTGGTACAGCTTCTGTAGTTCTTCTGGCAGGGCGCCTCTTCTTCGGTTGTCCGTCTGCAGGTGTCCGTCCGTCGTATCTGTGATGCGGGCAATCCAGGTAACGGGCTCGCAGACTCCTAGGTTGGTGTCCCGGTGAACCGTAATGTCGTAGTCGTTCAGGTTGGACAGGCGGACGTACGGCCGAGACGTCATGTTGATGAGAGTCTTGGCAACTAGCAATCCTTTTGTCTGGATGTCCTCATATTTTGGCTCGATGACAGCCGCCACACCCTCAGCAGTTCCGTCGACCATTACGGCAGCGCTGACTTCCGTCCTGGCGGGAACGATGACGTCCTCTCTCAGCCTTACTCGTCGTGCGGCGACGGCCTCGTGTGCTGGTTGCAAAGCAAGTTCCTCACTTCCGAAGTGCAGAGTGTTGGTACTCAGATCCAAGATGATGTTGTTCTGGTCCAGGAAGTCCAGTCCGATGATCACTTCATTTGATACGTCAGCCACAAGTACTGGATGCTTTATCGCCTGTCGACCAATGACGAACTCCAGTGATGCTTCGCCATGTACCGGTGCGGTCTCTCCGGTCGCGGTTATTAGCTGGAGGTTCCTTTGTGTGGGTTGCACTCTCCACTTTGGGATCACGGTGGGGCTGACGATGGTCCTCGATGCTCCCGTGTCGATTAGCATGGGCCAGCTCACTCCGTTGATAACTCCGTCGACCATCAGGCTGCTATTGTCCCTCCGTAACTTCGTCACACGGACTTGGACTGCCGGGGCTTGACGACTGTCACAAGCCAACCTTTGCCCCCCAAGGCTGGCTAATACTCGTT
This sequence comes from Meconema thalassinum, assembly GCA_946902985.2. NCBI lineage: Eukaryota > Metazoa > Arthropoda > Insecta > Orthoptera > Tettigoniidae > Meconema > Meconema thalassinum. The sequence continues at coordinate 89,326,461 of OX336388.2, forward strand.
TCCCTGGGCCGCGCGGTTTTCAGACGACTGACTTCCCGTCGGATACCCTCGGCGGCGGCGATCACCGCAGTCCTTGCTCAGGTGGCCTTTCTTACCGCAGGTCCAGCAGGTCGGTAGTCCTCTTCCGGGCCGCCTCTCCGGTTGTCTTCCGGCTGTGTCGTTGCTGGTAGTGCCGCGACTATCGAAGAAACGGCTTAGCGCCTCCATCAATTCGTCGGCCAGGGGCTTGGTCTCGTTGGGTTTTGCTGGTTCGTCAACGTCCACTTGACGCACCCGCGCGTGCATTCTAGATGCCCGTTTCGCCGTCTCAAACTCAAGTGCGTGGCTCAGCGCATCTGCCAGGGTCTTATTGCGCGCGAGTCGCAGCGCCTGTTGAGTGTCCGAGTCCCGTAGTCCGTCGGTGAAGGTTTGCGTCGCAATCTGCTCCAGAAAGTCGGCCGGCGCTGTTGGGTAGGCTAGCCTTACGAGGCGTGCGATGTCCATCTCGAACTCCTGCAGGGTTTCCGCGTTCTTTTGTACCCGGGTCCGGAGCTGCATCTGGTAGGCCTGCTGAAGATGGCTATCCCCATATCTGGACTCCATATGTGCGATCAGTGATGCGTAGTCCTGGGATCCGGTCGGGATGGCCTGAAGGACGTTAAGGGCGTCCCCTCTCAGCGCTACAATGAGAGCTGTAGCCTTTTCCGTGCTGTTCCAGTTGTTTATGGAACAGGCTGCCTCGAACTGACGTAAATAGGTGCTCCACGGGACCTTTCCGTCGAAGGTTGGGGGCGTCACTCTGCTCTGTCCCGTTCCTGGTGTCCCCGGTGTACCTGTGGGCGGGCGTCGGCGCAGCTCGGCAACTTCCTCTTGAAGAGCGTTGACTTTCTCTTCCACCCCCGTGAGTGGGCGTTGGCGCAGTTCGGCTACTTCCTCTTGTAGGGCTTTGACTCTCTCATCCACCCCGGTCGGCGGGCGTCGGCGCAGCTCGGCGACTTCCTCTTGTAGGGCTTTGAATCTATCTTCCATCCCTGTCGGCGGGTGTCGGCGCAGCTCAGCAAATTCCTTTTGTAGAGCGATAAATCTCTCTTCCACCCCAGTCAGCGGGCGTCGGCGTAGCTCAGCAACTTCTTCTTTTAAGGCGTCGAACTTCTTTTCCACTGCCGTGACTTCCTCACGCAGACCCAGTTCTAATTTCTTCAAGTCCTGTGCTAACTTATTCTGCCCGTCTTCCATCTTCTTCTGGCCGTCCTCTATCTTCTTGGTTAAATTCTTCTGGCCATCTTCTAATTTAGCAGTTAGGTCCTCGGCTAACTTCTTCTGGCCGTCCTCCATCTTCTTCTGGCCGTCCTCCATCTTCTTCAGGTCCTCCGCTAACTTATTTTGACCGTCTTCCATCTTCTTCTGGCCGTCTTCTAATTTGCAAGTTAGCTCCTTGGTTAAATTCTTCTGGCCGTCTTCTATGCCATTTAACTTTTCTAGCAATGCTGCCAATTGCGCCTCCATTTTAGTTGTTTGCCTTGTAAAGGGCATGCACTCACAGGAAAATTTTAAAAAAATTGACCTGCTCGGGTTTTGAAACCAGGACCGTCAGGTGTTGTGCTTGAGTTCGTAATCCGGCTTCTGACACCAGTTGTTACGTGCCACCCCCTAGTGGCACTTTTGTTAACTGGATTACGGTGGGGGTACAAAGCACAAAACCAATTACTGCTTAAAGAAATAATTAACTTTATTGTGGCCAGAAAATTACACGAATCAGCAAATACAAGCAATTAGGAGCCTTACTCCAGTTTCGTCAAGTCTCTTCCTTGAGCGCTCTTGGCCCTTCCACTTGTCAACAAACCACAGAAGTTAATCCTGCCGCTAATGAGCCTAGTGGCCTTGACAGAACTACATGCAACTTCTTTCTAATGTGCACCTACTGCAGTACTTACGAGCACTTGCTGCGCGCTGTTCACCAGCTGGGAGAAACAATGTCACTTAATTTCGACACCACAATATCTGACACTCAGTGAAAGCACACTTACTCAGAACACGGCAGTCCCCTGTATGTTCCTCACTTCGCCGCTACACTAGGGGTTTCGCAAGTCACCACACTTCTGTCGCACAAGATAATCGCTCGCACTAGCTCGTAAAACACAACAACAACTGCTTCACGGGTCACTCTTATATAGCAGGCCGGTGACTCAATAAATGGTTCTGGATCCATCCAGAGTCCACGGCTTCTCGAGGTTTCCACCGCTGGTCCAGTCACGAATCTTCTGGACTATCCCTTTGTCTGTAGTAGCCCTGTTGCATAAGGCGCGCGCAATACAGGAGGCAAGCCACAGCCCAGCCCCTGGGGCAGTTGTGACTCAAGCGGCGAGCGATGACACAAACTCACAGCCGTAACAATATATTAGTGTGTGTTATCTGTGATCCAGGTAGAAGGACTGCAGACAGTTAATTTGTTCCAGTAGTTCCTACTTTTGCTACCAAATGCTACCGTCCACGACACCTAGCTGCGGACGAGGCTACTAAATGACATCGCAGTTAGCACCTGGCAGTGAACGTTGGAACTAATATAGCGTTTTCAAACTAACCTACAAATTTTAGCTTCCACAAGTGTATTTAGTGGAAGGTTCTTTTTCATGTCATAAATCTATGACATGGGACCGCCGGCTTTACTTCCCCTCCGAAGGAAGGCATTCTGAGGGATTTTTAACGCTGGGTTTGAACCCGAGATCTTGAGCATAGAAGCTCAGCATGCTACTAACAGCGCCACCGAAGTCGCTTATACCGCTTCTAGAATGGGATCATTTTTTATTGCGATAGACATGGTTTATGTAAAACGTTGTGGCGTATAATTGTCATCCACAAACTTCCCGTACGGAGCGAAAATTAATATCATACCACAGGTTGACAGTTGACTGGAATACGCCTGAGGCGGGACAAACGCTGATTAATGAATTGCTATTTCTTCCATATAAATCATTCCTGATGGTAATATATTAAACGCAATTATTTGTGCGACACTCACTCGTGACTTGCACTGATATTTACACAAGAAAATATTAACAAAAAATAAATCAAAATCACTGCCCATCCGGCAAATAAAAATTTTACTTGTAGGTTTTGTACAGTTATAAATTTAATTAAATCCACAGTTTATAGAACACTGAAACATGTGTGTGTGTGTGTGTGTGCGTGAGAATGTGACCATGCGGTCGCAAAGTTTTCTTCACACAAGTCCTTCATTTCACCTCGGTTAATAACAATATTTAATAGTTCTCTCCTAGTGGTATCGTTCAATTATTACACAATTCCAAGATGGCTATCCATAGGAAAGTTATTCGTAGATTTTTCCTGCCACATGGTTTCCTTTCACTTGTGCTCCATCATGCACATGTTGTCTCTTCCACAGACGAATAGGAACTGGAGGTACCAAATATGGCGTGCTCTCAGTACATGAGCTGACCGCGTAAATTGATAGTTTCTTCGATTTACGAAGTATGCTGTACTTCAAATATGCATAATTACTTGGTCATATTTATAGTAGATTTTTGGAATGTGAAAAATAAGTAAAAATATAATCATAAGCGATATTGCTTCAGCTTCTTCCCGCCGCTCGCAGGGTATGTTCAGTTACATTTCAGCATAAGTTTTAGTCTCTGTTGCCTGAGCAAACATGCGTCAACGGGTGCAATACTAACAGCAGTCCAAGAGACAAGATTACCGAAAGGGATCATGAACGTTGGAAATCAATATATGATATTTAATATAACGAAGATCGACCTGAATGGACTTCGGGAGTTGGATTTGTTGTACATAATAAGATATCTTCTGCTGTAAGTAAGTGGTTACCCATAAATGATCGAATTTTTGCACTGATCTTGAAAGCATCCCCATATAAGGCATGTGTTGCAAATTGTCATGCACCATCAGAAGATGCGGAGGAGGAGGTGAAAAACAACTTTTATGTGGAATTGGAATCTACTGTACATCATTTACCAAAACATGCTATTCATCTCATACTAGGTGACTTAACGCACAAGTTGGACGTGAAGACGAATATCATCCAACCATCGGACCAGATATTCTCCATGTCAATCGCAATGAAAATGGTATCAAAATGATCACATTTGCATACGTCAGAAGAATGGTCATCAGTAGCACATATTTTCCACGTAAAGAAATACATAAGGCAACATGGATATCACCAGCTGGAGAGACGAGGAATCAGATTTATCACATAATAGTAGACGGCAGTGGCGGCTGGTGATTTTTCACTTGGTGATGCCAGCAAATTCAAAATTTGCAATAAAATCATTCAAACTTGCAGGTACGGATAGAGCATATTTTATGCAATAAGTTATATGTTTAACATTATTTAACTGTGCTATTGTAGAAGACGTTTTTAATTGAAGTGTCAGCTGAAGTGAATTGAGAAATTGCGTAACTACTACAAATATTTTAATCACAGGATTTTTCGCCAAAACAAAAGTTCCTCCTTTCTCTACTAGAAAGCGCTATAGTGTCAAGGAGCTTAGATATCTAACCTCCTTGACTTTCATGGCCCTCCAAGGAACAACAAAAATTCGACATGCAAGCTGCCCTTTGGGTGTCAAACAACAAAGCTTGCACCTGGCACCGAGGCCATACGATATTATATCATACACAGATTTTGATCCATATGCATTTTAAATAAAACCCACTTTTAAGAATTTTAATTGAACAAACCTCTCAGAAAAATAATTTGAAGAAAACAACATATGATAGGCCTACTCATCAAAAATATTTGTTCCAAAACCTCGATCGACACCTTCATTTGAATTAATAAGAGCGGTCCTATTGCTAAATGGAGATTGTAACAACTCGCTTATTTTATTCATTGTTACACTTCCGAAAGGTGACACAGAGCTCATTGAGATTCCTACGACTTCGTACGTTGCGCTCGAGCTATGCGATCTTCAAACATGAAACAAATCAAATTTTATTAAGGAACCTAGCTTGCATGTATCGATTCAAAAAGCACACTTATTAGATTAAAACGGTGTGTATATGGTCACTGCCGCATGATGCTATGCAAGTTTAAGTAACATGTCTATATAGGAATAAATAAGCATGGCTATTGCTAACACACACGTGCCCACAGCCTCTTTGTCGCAATTTCAGTTGCTGTCTCAAAATAAATAGGTGAGATGAAATGAACACGATGACCTACCTCTAAGACAACCTTACTTATCGTACATACGGATTGATTGGAAAGGATATCCCCTGCATCTAATATAAATGAACACAAAAGCTATTTAACGACGGACACTATTCATACACATTTGCAGTCAAACTTGAGAATTTGTGTTTACGCTTGGGACGTGAAACTGTGCCGCCAAATTAAATTAACGAAACACAGTAAAACTCGTTGAAAAATTCCGAATTTTTACATTACAAACAGAGAACAAATAATCCCCGTCATCAATATGAGCCTAAAAAAGTTGCTAAATGTCAAACAATAAAGAACTAAAACTATTTTGTGGCTTGAATTTATTTAATAGTCAAGACACAGTGATATATCGTCAAGCTGGTACCACTGGAGGTGTGCTGCCATATGCTGTATTCTAGTGGTTGAAAAATAAAGCAGTTCAGCAGTTCTAACGTGTATGTAATCTGTGCTTGTACCTGTGACGTGCTGCTATCTCGTGGATAGAATTGAAGCTCCGCGTCACGAGGCCGTTGGCTCTACCTCAGGGTAATATGCGTCTCAACACAACACAAACAAACTCAAGCCAATCTAGTCCTTATTGCAGCACAGTGTCTGATGCGGTCTGATGTTCGTAGGTAGTGCCGGTTGGCTCTGGCTCAGTAATTCAATAAAGCGCCACCAGAACGCATGTCAGTTTGCGCGCTCGTTCAAATAAATGCAGAATATGCATACAATTTCCTCAAAATATAAATGTAATATAAACTGTTCTTGAGAGGGAAAAGTCACATATTCTCTCTTCATTACATTGGTGGTGCCATGGCACACGGGCACCACCTCAGGAGCCGCCCCTGGTAGATGGTACACACCGTGGTCATCCCGGACAAAGATAAATTGGCCCTTACGTCTGTGAGGGAAGAATATCAAGATAGAATCAAGGAGTGCCTTCCTACATCAAATACATTACAAGATGTAGAAGGACAGTGGTCTGTTTTGCGGAGGGCAGTTCTACAAAGTGCAAATGAAGTTTTGGGGCAGCGACCAAAAACCAAAAACAAACCCTGGTTTGATAATGAGTGTCAAGTCGCAGTGAAAAACAGAACAATAAAAAGATTGCAATGGGCGAAATATCCATCGGAAGAGAATAATGCAGCTTATATGGAAGTGAGACATATGACAGATCGACTCATCCGACAGAAAAAACGGGATCATGGTAAGACACTTCTGACAGCAATAGAGGAATCCAAGAAAGCATCGAGATCCTTCTTTAGAATGGTTAACCCTGCGCGGGGAATCTACAAGCAACAGACACTAATACTAAAGGACGAATATGGAGAAATTGTACCTCCTGAAGAACAGGCAGATCTATTTGGAAAACATTTTGATCAGTTACTTAATGTTGATGTTAGATGGATGCTATAAATGCACAGGTGCCAATGATGACGGCGAAAATGCCAACTATTGATGAGATAAGACATATTGTGGAATCTCTAAAGCACAACAAAGCTCCGGGAGGAAGTGGAATTACTGCCGAGTTGATTAGGTATGGTGGAGCAGTGATAATGACAAATCTGCAACAATTATTGTTAATATTTGGAGGAAAGAAGTTATTCCAAGTGAGTGGAAAAGAGCCGTGATATGGCCCATTTTTAATAAGGTGATGCCACACAACCTTCTAACTACTGAGGGATTTCCTTACTCGAGATAGGATATACAATTTTTACCTAACTGCTTATGAATCGACTTAAGCCATTTTTGGGAGACATTATAGGCTCATACCAATGTGGTTATGTATCAGGTCGATCTACTATCGACCACATCTTTACATTGAAGCAACTAATGGAGAAAATCTACGAATTTGACAAGGAATTGCATTTAATCTTTATTGATTTTCGTCAGGCCTATGACAGTATAAACCGTATAGTACAGGTATACAAATCCTGAGGAGATGCGTAGGCAAGGCCTACTCATGGTGTGGAAATAAAGATGTTTTAAAATATTTATTGCATAAATACCTCTTTGTTCGCTCAGAGTTATTTGGACCTATCAAAATCCCTTCTATGTCTATGGCAATAAATTTATGTCTTTATTAATCGTCTTCGACTTACCACAACGCTAATTAAAACAAGAAGTCCGGGACGAACTAAAGACCCTACTTTTCTTAAAATTTAAGATTCATGCAAATGATTAATCTCTATGGATTTATCTAGAATAATGACGAAATTAAGTTGGTAATATCGAAATTTCTAATTAATTCGAAATACTGTATAATTGGCATAATGTAGCCTAATAGAGCACTACAGTCGGCAGTATCCAGTTCTATAATAGAAAAACAGATGGTGGAGGCGCGGTACTACGCACAGTAGAACAGGACTCAACCAACGAGCCCTCGTAGTAAAAACGACCCCTTCCGTACCGCACATAGCCAAGCGAGACTGAAATTTTTTTTTTTCCTCTTGACCTTATATTACGTCACACATTTTTGCATATACATATAGGAGTTTGTATTATTACACCAACCCCCATTCGCCCCATAGTGTAAACGCAGTGGAAATTAGATGTCCACATTTAAAACTACACTAAGAGACTTTGCGCACCATTTGTCGGCTAGTACGACTCCACTCTTGCCAAAGCTAAAAATTAGGAACAGTGACTTAATAACTGACCAGACTGCAGTACAACTTCTCAGGGACCTTGAATTCAAAACATCACAGATCCGTGCTCAACACCCTACCGCCGCAGCACAAGTTATACACTTTACACGGTCCCAGGCCAGTGAACACACACAAGAGTCACCAGTATCCAGCGCTAGTGAAGTAGATTGCCTGCCAACACTCCATCCCCTATTGTTGCAGCAACTGCAGATCACAGAGCAGAAAACTAATAATCTGCTCGAGCGCATTACAGAATTACTAGAGACAGACACTGTCAAGTCAAACAATCATACGACAGAAGTGGTTCTTGACATCCACACTATTCTGGAAACTGTGAAACAGGACTTAGACAGGACTGTACACATAGTTAAATCCACACAGTACGACAACACACCGTCACTCAGTACAGACATATCAGGTGACGAGCCACCTGGTAACATAACACAGGTGTCGTACACGGGAAGCGAGGCTAATTCCCCTCTAAATAGCCCAAACACCTCGGCACACGATAGTGGTGCGAACAGAATAGACAGACCAGAATCACTACACAGCCAACAAGAGACAGCTGAAAACGAGATGAATAGACACACTGAGTACCCCATGATCCACCCCACAAAGTTCACGGGGGAAGGCCAGGATCCCGAGGAATACCTCAAGGCCTTCAATAGAACGGCCCGGATCAATGGTTGGAGCGAGGAAGTTAGGAAACGGCTCCTTCCTGCTTAGCTCACAAAGGCGGCCATGACATGGTATGAGCTCCATGAGGACACATTAGAAGCTGCCACATGGGAGGAAACCGCTTTACTCTTGAAGGAGGAGTTCCAGCTCATACCAGATGATGACGATCTCTATGACCAGATTAGACAGAGGTCACAGGGACCTAAAGAGAGCGCCCAGGCATACATCAATGTAAAATTGATAATGTGCGAAAAGTACAATGCAGCCATGACAAATAAACAGAAAGTCAAGCTGTTAATGCAGGGCCTCAGACCAGCCATAGTGGAAAAGCTATGCATAATGAACAACCCCACGGTCCAACATATGTTAAATAACATAAAGACCATAGAGGAGGGAAGAAAGATCACGGAAAAGGCTACGGAAAAAGCCGTGGATCTGCACTTCCAAACTCAAAGAGACGACACCAATAATAAAATGGACGAATTGGTGGACAGAATGGAGAAACTGACAATAGCTGCCATCCAAGCGGGCGGGAGACCGCTAAGAGATGAGCACGCAGACAAACAAGAACACTATTATACTGAGAGGGACAGGGGGTACACAGAGAGGAGACGCTACGGGAGGGAGGAAAATTACTACCCTCCACAGCGGCCAACAACACCTCCCCCACAGGATAGGCCACACTACCCTCCTCGGTATTCACCGATATCATACACGGACACAGAGCCGACATACCCCTCACGGCGTTCACAATCCCCGTACACACAGGAGTACTACCCTGAGGAGTACGAGCACGACATCCCCCGACGAAACAGCCCGCCACCAGGTCGACAGTCCTACGCACCCCCACAATACAGACCAGACAGGCAGTACCGGGGAAACTCGCCCCCACGCAGGCAGGGCTATGCAGCCCCGCAATACAGGGGAAATGGGGAATATCAGGAGAACCCGCCCCCGCGCAGGCAAAGCTATACATCCCCACAGTACAGGGGAAATGGGGACAGGCGAGGAAACACAACCCCGACCAGACAGGGGTATGCAGCTGCCCAGTATAGGGAAAAGGGGAATCGACGGGAAAACCCGCCCCAGCAGCAGCGGACATACACCCCACCCTGGCGGGGACAGGACAACAGACCACCGGGCAATAACCGACAGGGAAGAAAACCCACAAGGGGACGGGACAATGTGGTTAAACACACGAAGGGCCCGGAACACTACCCCCTCCCCGACGAATACCCGAGGGAGTTCAGGGATGAAACACCCCACAGGACAGACAGGGGGGCAATACTCCGTACACCTAGCCACACACCGCAGGCGGGGAGCTGGCGCAGCCACCCCGAGGGGGGGGGGCGCACATACATTACAGGCAGGCGTACACCCACGTTTCAAAAAACGCCTAGATGGGGAGGTTCGGCCAGCTGATGAAGCGGCTGAGGTTCTTCCCCCAACACAACACCGGAAAGGACCTTCCCCCAAGCGGACTCGTAAGAGTAAGGGGAAGAAGCAGCCAGCTAAGGCTAAGGCTGATGATCCGCCCCCGGACCGTTTCCAAACACACCCCGTGCAAGGAGACGGCAACTGTCTGTTTAGGGCCATGAGCTTCCTAATCCGGAAGACCGAGGATTATCATGGGGACTACAGACAGAAAACGGTCAAACATATCCTGGCCAACTGGAGCGAGTACCGAGACTTTGTGTCGGACGAGCGGGAAAACCCATTTCAGACCGGGGCGGATTACAAAAAATACATGGGTAGAGACGGCACTTATGCCAGTGCCGTAGAGGTGACCGCTCTCGGCAAGGTGCTGCAAGCCAACATCCATGTATACACTGATGTGCACTCGCCTCCGCTATTCTCAACTGCGGGATTCGATAGGGACCTACATGTACTTTTTACAGGAAATCCTAAGGCGGGACATTACACACCCCTCACAATCATAAGCAAACAGCCTGAGAACACGCCCACACCCTCCAAACAGAAAACCCTACCCCCTTCACCACAACACAGGGTGGGAATTGACCACACAAAGGCGCAGGACGCGAGCTCGCTCGGCACTGGGAAGCCAGCAACAGGAGTCGAACTCGCGACCGCCTGGAACAAAAAACGGGGTAACAAGGGCAAGCTCAGGGTCACATTCGCAGACACACCTTCCCAAGAGGAAGGAAACAACAGTACGCCTACACAAAAGCTGGGAACGGTCAATGCATTAAACATTCGCCAGCAGACTTCTATTTCCACAGCGCGAGCGATTAAGAGAGCTGGCAATGTACTTGCTGAGCGCACTTTGCTGACCGAGCCAAAGTACTCAGGACAGGAAGTCAGCCGAGAGGCGAAGCGTGCCAGGTACGATAAGCGGCCCACTCCATACCTTCCCAGTACACATGTCACTCCGGTAACAACAACAACAACAACTACATACATCCTACACAACACATCGGTGCAGCACGGCGGATTTCAGGTATCGGCCCTCACGATACACGCCACCATAAATGGCCACAGAGTGCAGGCCCTAATTGACACCGGGGCAGCCGTAAGTTGTGTTAATAGGAGACACGTTACCGAAGCCCAAATACACGACGTCACGAGTGACATCCGGCTGGTAGCGGCCAATGCTCAGACGCTAGCAAACGCGGGGGTGGCAAACATACATCTTAGGATAGACCATTTTGCCACAACGCACCCCATGTTCGTTATCGAACACCTTTCTGCGTCAGCCATAATTGGCATGGATTTTCTCGCTAGATATGAGGCTAGCATAAATTTCGCTAGTGGTCAGATGCTTTTAAAGCACGACCAGAGGCTCACCACACATCCCATGATATACACCAGGAACAAAGATGGGATTCGAGCGGAGCGAGAAAATCATGAGCACCAGGCCTCTGCACTACATACTATCAGCCAACACACACACACACACACAGATAAGGCGGCCAACCAGAACCACAGGCAGGACCTGACTCCGGAGCAAAATAAAAGGCTCACGGAGCTCCTGGAGACCAACAGAGATATTTTTGTCCATTCAATGAAGGATCTCGCTGTAACAGACCTCATTGAACACCATGTCACACTCACTAGTGACCGGCCAGTACACCAGCCTCCCTTCAGAGTGAGCCAGAAGGAGAGACACGCCATCGACGCTCAGATCTCAGAGATGCTCGAGGCAGGGGTCATTGTTCCCGTTATCTCTAACTACAGCTCACCGGTTCTGCTGACAAAAAAAGGACGGATCGCACAGGTTTTGTACTGACTACAGGAGGCTCAATAAGTTAGTCGAAAATGATAGTTATCCACTACCAAGGGCAGACACCTATTTGGACGCCCTTGGTGGAGCTAGCTGGTTCAGTTCGATGGATTGCTATAGTGGATTCTATTCAATCCCCGTCTATGAACCAGATAGGCACAAGCTGGCGTTCGTTACAGAGAACGGACTATTTACCTACACCCGCTTACCGATGGGTCTCCGTAACGCCAGCCAAACCTTCCAAAAGCTAGTGGATAAGACATTTTCAGGGCTTAAGTGGCGTTCCGTATTAGTGTACGTGGATGATATAACGGTTTTCTCCAACACTTTTGACGAACACATCGTACATTTGGAGGAGGCTTTCGCAAGGATCAGAGAAGCTAAACTAAGGCTTAAACCTGCGAAATGTCAATTTGCCAGACAGCAAATTAACATATTGGGCCATATTGTCAACAGGGAGGGCATTATTCCCGACCCAGCTAAGACTGACGCAATAACGGGCATTCCAATGCCCACAAATTTGAAACAATTGCGCAGTTTTATTGGTTTGGCTTCGTATTACCGGAAGTATATCTACAGGTTTGCACACATCGCCCATCCCCTAACTGAGCTCACACGTGAAAAAACGCCCTTCAGCATCAAGCAGGAACACATAGATGCCTTCAACACACTGAAGCAACTATTGACCTCACCTCCATTACTGCAACACTTCCACAGTGATAGGCCCACATTTTTACACGTGGATGCCAGCCTGTATGGGCTGGGGGCGGCCCTATTGCAGGAAGACGCAGAAGGGCGCAAACGGCCCGTCGCCTACGCTAGCAGGAAGTTAACGGCCGTTGAGACTAGATACTCTGCCACAGAGCGGGAAATGCTGGCATTTTCGTGGGGAGTGAACTATTTTAGAGTATACCTCTATGGTATCAAGTTCACGGTAGTGACTGACCACGCGAGCTTGCTTTTTTGGGACAAATTTAAAAACCCAAATTCGCGGCTCAACAGGTTTATATTCCGCCTGTATGAATATGACTTCGTGGTCAAACACAAGAAAGGCGCTACACACCTAGACGCAGATGGGTTGTCTAGGCTGCCAGTAGCCGATCCCCCGGATGACAGTAAGGACCACGACTGGGACGATATGCCCACCTTTGCCCTGACGGTGATTAACATCAAACAGGAGCAAGAAAGTGATCCGTACTTGAAACAGATTCTATTGGCACTAGAAGACTTGGATAAAGTGGACTCCAAGACAGCACGGCTGTCTAGGAGATTTTTCCTAGACAAAGACGGGGTACTGAAATTTAAGCCCACGGCCATGCACGATAACGCACCTATAGCGGTTCCGGAATCATTGAGAGAAAATATCATGATCGGACACCACAATAGCCCACTGGCAGGGGCACACTTAGGTACGCATAAAACATACCTTAGAATCCGTGACAAGTACTATTGGGTAAACATGAAGGCCGACATAGATACCTTTGTAAAGACATGTCACACTTGCCAACGATTCAAAACAAGACCTGGCAAGCCTCATGGACTACTCAACCCAATTCCCGTGGGAGAGTTATTTCACAGAGTCGGGATAGATGTGAAAGGCCCCATTACGACAAGTCAGAAAGGTAATAAATATATCCTGGTGGCCACCGAGTATCTCACACGATATATGATTACAAAGGCCGTTCCCAAAGCAGACACGAACAGCATAGCCGAATTTCTATTTGATATAGTTACACGATACGGCCTATTCCAAACCTTATTATCCGACAGAGGTACTATTTTCACCTCGAGAGTGCTCCAACAGTTTTTGGAGATACTCAGGATTAAGGCATACACTACCACGAGTTTTTCCCCGCAAACCAACGGACTCACGGAGAGTATGAACAAAATACTCGGAATAGCGCTGGCCAAATTTACAGAGGACGCAGGAACAGACTGGGATGAATACCTGCAAGCCATTACTTTTAGTTATAATACCTCTGTATCCACGGCTACGAAACACTCTCCACACTTCCTACTGCACGGATACACACCCAGAAGTCCCATAGACAATATATGTATCCCACAGGACGCCTACACGGACAATGCGGCCCGGCTAGAGCATTTGCAGATAGCCCGCATGGACGCTAGAAAAAACATAGCCGAGGCTCAAAAGAAACAAAAAGAGCGGTACGATCGGAATAGGAAAACCGTGGAATACACACCCGGGCAATTGGTCATGGTCTCCAATTCTGCCCGTAAGAAAAACGTGTCCGAGTTTCTCCTGCCACGCTGGTCAGGTCCCTTCAAAGTCAGCAGGAAGGTATCTGACTTAAATTACATAGTCAGCGTGCGCCATGGGAGAAAACTCATTAAAGACACTATTCACGCCCGCCGGATGAAGGCATATCATACACGCCAAGCTCACACACCTACACGTACAGGCGGGCACACTACTAAAAGAAAAGGAAACGATCCCGCTGGCAGACGTCGAAAGAAGGCCAAGAAATAGCCTTCAGACCTCACTGACCGAACCGGGATACGAACCTAACACTCACCAGAACTGTACTGGAGACACAACCTGAATAGTGCCAGAAACAATTACTCTGGGTAAAAGACGGTCTCAAAACCCGCAACCTTCTGAATACCAGGAATATAAGGTCGGGTAGCTATCCAGGTCTAGGGTGGAAGACTAGGAAGCTAAAATAGATTGGGACAGTTCCACTAACAAATGGTCATAAATGGAAAACAACAAAATCGCCTCCGGCATCTAGTCACCAAACACGTGACTAGCGGCCCAGACACACTAGTGTATAACGACATTTGGTACAACGGATAGGGACATACTCAAACCACGATACAGTTAACACAAAATTTGGGGACACAAATGTAGTTAGTGAGAGGTTCTTTTACGATGCGGCCAAGGCATGTGCGATTTCCGAAGTGAAATGCCATGGCCTGTGGTTTGGACTCCACGTAAAACGGAAGGCCCGTGGCTCATGATCTACAGATCAACGGGCACGCTAAACTACAAGTTTCCTTCTTTTTTTTTACAGTGCGAGAAGCACTACTCACAATTACACAGAGAGCAATCAAGTTCCCACATACGCGTGCCGAACACAAGAGCATGCACAGAACATAAAACAAATAAGAGCTCACGACATTGTAATTCTACACTGTCAGTGATAACGCACGCATGACTGGCTGACCTTCACGCATACAGACGAACTAAGCCAACTCCTAGTGAACAGGAATAAACGCATCATTCACGTCCGATCCAAGGACCCTATAACTTTCAAAATTACACTACGAGGAGAGTCCAAAAACATACAAACTCTGCACAGGTATGCGTACTTTCATTTGCGCAGTGCACATACACGGGGAACGTGCCATAATATGGACGGCACAAATACCGTCGTGACAAGTCTTTACAGGCAACCGGGTCCGAACCCATGATCACACACCACGCTCGTACCAAAAACTAACTATCCAACGGTATTTTTGGTACGGGGAACACAATCAAAATACATACAAGGAGCGCACAAAACATGAACAACGCAGACATAGTACACAGAGAATGACACGAGATCACGGGTTCCAATCCCAGTAAACATTAGACACCAAGGAAGGCAATCATCCAGGCTTCCAACCACACCGAAATTGGCCCATACAAATACATGAACAGGGAATACCACATTTCCTCCCGCCAAAAACCGGGCATAAAATTTCAAAATACACCTGACATGGGAAATACATTTCCCAGACACAGCCAGGATAATTTCATAAGACAAAGGTCTTACGGAATAGTGACCACACAATAGTATTAGCAAATAGTATGAATTGCCACATTAAGGCCGCCAGGAATCTAGAACAATAACATCCCAGCCTGACATTACACATACAAACTGCTGACTGGCAGACTGCGTCACATTGCAATACCGCTGGTGACAAGACACTATTGTTTATAACATTAACCATGAAGTTACGAACGCAAAACAATGACAACACCATACATTTTTCTTAACACTGCAAAAACATTTAGCAATAGACAAGGCGTGACAGACCGGAACTTATCTTGGGCCCATAGGAGCACGTTCGCAAAGACGTTGACAGGCCACGGGCGCCTTCTGCCCATACACGCGATACATATTACGACTTAGCCTGCAACAGACCAACCGTCCGCGTGGTGTAGCGGGTCATAGGCACACACACACGCGCTCACTAATTAGAAGCGAACACAGACAGGGGCTCTGAGGAAACAATACCTCCCCCCCCCAATAACTTCCTTTCTGGATTTCAGTTTTCAAAAATTATTACAGGCAATTAGGACATGGCCAGTCGCACTACGACCACTGGCCACATTCACACTACAAATGGCAGACCAGATTAGGTCGTGAAGCTTTACTATCCCAAGGCGCGAATAGAAAGCCAACATGGACCAAGGGAGGATGACAGGAGAACAGGCTACCAGCGTACCACCTTACTCCCTTCCAATAACCTTCTCACGTCCAACATAAACAACGCAGACACATGAACACGACCAAAACAGCTACACTACATTACAGAGTATACACAAGGGGTTGATAGACTTCATGCGTCTAAAGAGAAGGCATGCTACGCCTTGGATCACGATGCTACCACCTGAGTATTAGGGGTGGGTCGGCAAACATTAAATAAGCATAATGCGCATCTCCAAATGAGAGATGAGGCCACAATTATATATATTAACCACTTTTTGTTAATTAAATACTCCCGCATGACAGGAATATATTGGTATTATGCCTCAACCTACACCTATCCGTACATGAGTGCAGACGCCTCATATCCAGATACATGCATGAGTATCCCATCCATTTACCAGGGGTATTACTATCAAACCTGCATGGAATTTTCATATTTTTGCAATCCCGGGAATTACCTGCCCCAGTCCACTCATCGTAGGAGCACTCCTAGTAGCATTACCGGCGCAAGGCCACCATTTATTTGAGCCCAAAGATGCACATCCCCTTCCTACCATACTTTAAACCCACTCTACAAATAACTACCCCCAGATCCTAATAACAGGGTACCTGACATCATAGACCCTACTAACACCTCCATAAAGGGTAAAAAGAGCATTATTGCTGGAAAGCTGACGTAGCAATGGTAGACCAGAAGTAGACTATGTACTTAGAAGTTCTACAACCCCACAACACTGGAAATATTTTACATTTTACACAAAGATTAAACTATTTACACAGGTTACACCCACATATTTTTGTTACAAAGGAATCTGAAACACTCTGATTGATGATAACGGCATAAGCCAAAGGTCAAAGGCACCACACTTTGAGAGCGGGTAAGGCGATGTTGAGCCTACCCTAGTTCACTTAACGACCCGACCAAACAGACGAACCACGTAAGGTTAAGGCACTCGCGGCCTGGCCGGGCAAGCTCTGGAATCCTAGGTGCGCGTAAACTGCCCCTGGGAGGAAGGGATGCTACACCCACTCTGGGCCACGGTCGTCGAAGCCAAGACCTGCAGGGAAGACTTTCTGAGGATGGTGGGAGAAATAGCTCACTCCGCGCCGAACTCAGGAGACAACCCTAGAGACGACCCCATTATGACTAGACTTCTAGTTAAATTTAAGTTAGGTAGGGCTTCTATAGCGGGAAGCCAGACTCCTGTGCGTTGGAGTGAAATATTATTGCGGCCGATAGAGGCGAAATGATATATTAATGCGAAAAGCATATTACTGCGGCCGATAGAGGCGAAATGATATATTAATGCGAAAAGCATATTACTGCGGCCGATAGAGGCGAAATAATATATATTAATGCGAAAAGCATATTACTGCGGCCGATAGAGGCGAAATGATATATTAATGCGAAAAGCATATTACTGCGGCCGATAAAGGCGAAATGATATATTAATGCGAAAAGCATACTACGGCGGCCGATAAAGGCGAATATTACTGCGAAAAGCAGACTGCGATTGCTGATGAAGGCGAAGAGGATATTATGCCATTGGACAATGTCCAATGCCCACATAAATGGCGACGCAGCGGGCAGTCAATGGGCATTAAGAGAGGGGCATTGCGGGCACCTCATAGGAGCCAAAGTGGGCGGCTCAACTATGACAACATATCGACAACAATGGCAACGAGCAGGATGGTACAGCAGGCGAAACGGTTTGCTCAGGGGCACCGTAAGCCGCCTGCGACTAGGTTAATACTAATGATAAGCGTCGACACCTAGAATTAAGGGAACGGAATCCAGCGATTCTAGGGACAACCGGTGTTTCTGGAATCGTGCGGGTGGTGTCCTGAGGAAGTAAATTGCCTCAGGCGATCGTTCTGGTCCAAATTTAGCTGTAAGACGGTTGCATTTGACACGCAACCTAGGATTAAGCAAATTTATTAACCGCTGTTGCCAGGCAATGGAACAGCACATTTCGGCATTAGGGTAAGGCCATCTTTTCGGCTTAGTCATAGCAGCCATTTTTTTACCATAAGTAAGGTAAATAGTATTAAGCCGTTCGGCACCTGATGACCCACAAACCCGGCATCAGGGTAAGTCCGACAACTCATGATAAGTCATGATAATTCGATGTAATATAGCATAAGCCTACACTTAAGGATTTTTTTTTATTATATAAATGGATTGCGGTAGAATATCTCGGCACTTGGTGACTAAAAATCCGTTACCAAGGTAAGCCTGACAACATTAGGCTAAGATAGGTTAATATAGGATAACCTAGAGTAAATTAGACTTCAGTGGCGCCACACTTAATTCTATAAATTAAGCGCTGCCACGAAAATGTCATATATAATATATTGTAATGTATTGTCATGTATTGATAACAACTAATCCGTTTTCCCAAACACAGGAAACCCAGGGAGCAACGCGTCCACGGATAGACACAACAGAAAAAGTGTTGCCATTAATACATTTTTTTAACATATAGCAAGGAGCATGAGCATGTCTATTGTAAATATATTTCCCACACCAAATTACACATACCCTTATCTCTGTCACACAAACACACTACTCCTCATCATTTTTCAGTCGCGCCAATAAGGTGACGGCGCCGCGATCAGCGACGTAAGGTGACGTGGGGCACCGAGCGACGCTGACGCACACACACGTATGAATACGCTTCAATAATAAGCAATATACGGTAGCCAGGGGTGGTGCAGAGATTGTGAGCACCTACCCTCGCTGCCAAGGTGAATTTTTCCACCCACGGGGAAAATTTGCAACAGGTGAGGTTAACGGCATGACCACTAACCTACAGCCATAGGTAAGAGGTACCTACAGCTCAGCGAATAGCAAAATGAAGGGAGAATGAGTCGACAGAGGAGAGCGCTACAGAAGGCCTAGAGAATGGGACGAGGTACCAGGCTCATGAGCAAACCGGTCTAGTAATAAGATTATTATTTTATATTATATCATGCCTGTAAATTAAATGTAAACCCAAAGCGTACACAAATATATATTAATGCTCAAGTGTACGCCTATGCACGTAAACTCACAATATGTCACGCCATTCAACACTGCCATAATGGCAACACTGAATACACGATTTTGTTTTTTCCTTTCTACTCTTCTAACTTCCCCATTTGTCAGGGTGCTCCGTTTTAGCCCAAACCAATAAATACTTTGAATATTTTCCCTTAAATTATACCCTGGGACACCCATTTTTTCTATTTTCTTCTACCTTTCTTATTGCAGGGAGCACTTTTTCCCCAAGATAGGGCGGACGACGCAATCATCCGTTCGGCCCTGGGTTTTTTCCTCCCTGCACAACAATGTACCATCAGTACCATGTATTATTTTTTTTCTCTCTCCATCACACTTCAAAGATGCAAATGTCAATTTCGGTTGCAATATTTTTTATGCAAATGTCAATTTCTGTTTCAATATTTTTTATGCAAATGTCAATTTCTGTTTCAATATTTTTTATGCAAATGTCAATTTCTGTTTCAATATTTTTTATGCAAATGTCAATTTCTGTTACAATATTTTTATGCCAATGGCAATGTTATGTATATATGTATATCCCATAACCCTCCCCTCTGAACACGAACTGATCTCACGCACACACATCAATACGACATCACGACGACGAGGAAGACATCTACGGAAGATACGAGGGGACTTCAAAAACAACAACATCGACTACATTCATAACATCGACATCCCAACCCCAAGTTCCGTTCCCGTTCGCGGGGACGCGAACTAAATAGGGAAAGAGGCTTGTACAGTACCCCAGGGGTATGCACCCCTTGGAGACCATCCCCCCGTCATCTATCTAAATCTCCTAACTGACAACCATTGTAAAGTCAGACCAACATCCATCAACGCCGCAAGGACAGCTTGCCATTCTAGAAAGCAGCTCAATCCTTGCACAATTATTACACACAGCGACACATTATTAACTAGGGCAGCTATGCCGTCACAATGCTGACAGCATAGCGCCGAAGAATATAAAAAGGGGTCCTAAGGAGGTCAGAGGATCTCTCAATTATCAGTGTTTCAACGGGACGGCCGGAGGCTACGCTGGTATCATCAGGTGAGTGAGTCAGCAAGTGTTCAGATCTCCTACATTTGTAACCTTACCCACAGACTGTACTTTTACATTGTAACATCACTACGTCCCTTAAAAGGGACTCACATATACATTATTACTGACCAATAAACACTTGGTCAGTTTCTTACACCTGCATTACTGTTTACACGCTTCTTTACGCCCTAATTCCCTTCCTGAACTATCCGTCACTATTAGACGTGACTTGTGGTAGCCAGATACTTGCTGGTGTAAGCATCCTTGTATTCCGTATCGGCCTGCTTGCTAGAGGCGGCCCGCGCCATATAGCTGACACGTACAAGTCGATTATCTAACCGGACAGCTGGGCGACCAGCACAGTGACCCTTGCTTTGAGTGCCATCCCCTAAAACACTCCTACATTATTTATAGGAGCACCCCAACACTAAAACAACACTCTACACTGGTCAGATTGCCCGACTGCGGGAAGCTACCCCCTTTTAGACACCTTCTTCTAAATCAACACAATAACTCTTCCGTTTTAGATCCTACCACCCCCAAATAAGGGATCTAAAACAATATTCTTAGTTCCATCTCTTAAGGTACATCATACAAAATTTAGTTGAAGTCCAATGGATAGCATGGACTTTACATTGAGTTAAACATTGGATGTAACAGTGCGCGTAAAATCATGTTGGCAACAATGTCATGCATGTATTGGTCAGAAATAATCTGAAATAATATGATCTACTAGCTGTACCCGGCATGCGTAGCAATGCCAATCAAAGAAAGTGTTGGCGTTGTAACTTTGTTTATTGAAGTGCTTTTGGATTCCCAATATTTTATTCTTTTTCCGTTAACCACCTCTAAACTATTGTAAAATTGATTAACTATCTCAGAAAACATCCTGGGAGCGTGCTCAACAAATCACCAAAGTTTCCTCGCAATGAAATGAATGGCATATGAACGCATACGGGACTTAGTTGAAACGATTCGAGCGCCGTCACACATTTCTTGAATATACTCGTACGCTACTTATTGTAAAATGGATTTACTAATTCGAAAACCTTCCCTGGCGTGTACACAACAACTCATCAATGTTTCATCACAATCGAATGAATGGCATATGAACGCATACGGGATTTTTTATAAACGATTCGCGCGCCGTTACTCACTTTTTGAATCTACCTGTGCGCCACCCATTGAAAAACAAATTTACTAATTCATACACCTTCGCAGGACTGTACTAAACTCACCAAAGTTTTATCACTATCGGATGAATGGTATATGAACGCATACAGGACTTTGTTGAAAGGCTTCACCCTTCATCGCTCATTCGTTCAATCTACTCGTGCGCTACCTATTGTTAAGTGGATTTACTAAGCCAGAAACATTCCCTGAAGTGTACACAACATCTCATCCAAGTTTCATCGCTATCAGACGAAGAGTATATGAACGCATACGGGACTTTGTTGAAACGCTTCGCGCGTCGTCGCACATTTGTTGAATCTACTCGTTCGCTACCTATTATAACATGGATTTACTAAGCCAGAAACCTTGCTTGTAGTGTACACAACCTCTCACCCATGTTTCGTCGCTATCGGACGAATGGTATGTGAACGCTTACAGGACTTTGTTGAAACGTTTCGCCCGTCGTCGCTCATTTGTTGAATCTACTCGTGCGCTACAAATTGTTAAGTGGATTTACTCAGCCAGAAACCTTACCTGAAGTGTACAGAACATCTCACCCAAGTTTTATCGCAATGGGATGAATGGTATATGAACGCATGTGGGACTTTCTTGAAACAAACGCACGCCATTTTGTTGAAGCTACTCGCGCCATCTATTGTAAATTAGATTTACTACCCCTATACAAATTACATTGAATAACTAACGGGATTTCATGTTAACAGCCTCATTTTCTATACCGGTAGTGGAGAGTGCTACTCGCATCCAGTCGGCCGTGTCTCGTCAAGAGCTACTGTTGCCTGGAAACGACTTGCCTTAGCTGTCATTTGCGTTTCGTTTTATAGTGACTAGTATTCTCTTTGACGTTTTATGTCACATCATGGGATAAAAAAAGGTATCCTATGTCCGTCTCCTGGTTCTAAGCAATCCCCACACCAATTTTCAGCCAAATCGGTTCAGCCGTTCTTGAGTTATAAATAGTGTACCTAACATGACTTTCTTTTATATATATAGATTGTAGTGCCAATTTTGAATGAAAGCCATTAATTAGTACAGAAGTTACTTGCATTTTAAAATTGGACCGATCACCAGGCATAGAATCATGTTGGCAGCACTGGCGTAGGCCTATATTAGTTACTCCAAATTAATCAAGAATGCCAGGTATTATACGTGTGCAAAGTTTAGAGCTATTGGCTTGCATACTTTCTGATACATTGATATTAGGGTAACACAAATAGGGACAGCATTTATTAACAGTTGGCAGCCCTGGTTGCTCTTAAGAATACGCATAGTCATATCTGTTTTGGTACACATAGCACATAAGAAATTTGGATGAAATCCAATTGATAGTATGAAAGGAACATGGATTGAAAGTTGGACCTATCAGCAGGCTTAGAATCATTTTGGTAGCACTGACGTATATAGTTACTCCAAATTAATATAGAATGTCAGGTACTATACGTGTGCATAGTTTAAAACTGTCGGCTTGCATACTTTCTGATATATTGGTATTTGGATGAAAGAAATTGAGAGCATTCATTAACAGTTGGCATCCCTGGTGGCTCTTAAGAATACTCTCAGCCGTATCTGTTATGGTAGTTTATACATAGTACATACGAAATTTGGTTGAAATCCAATTGATAGTTCAGAAGTTATATGCATTTCTAAATTGGACCTATCGGCAGGCTTAGAATCATTTTGGCAACACTGCCATGTATGGCCTCCTGGAAATTAAACTGAAATAATATTATCTATGCGTGTACCAATTTTGAAATAGCTCCTTTTCGTACCTTCCAGGATATCCAACATGGAGCTGAAATTTCAATTCCGATTTTTCAGCAGTTGGTAGCACTGACATCATTTTCAAATACGTCATTGAGATATTCTGGTGTAGATCGTTACTCTCACCAAATTTTGTTTCGATTGCTGCAGCCGTTTAGGAGTTGATAGGGGGAGGGGTGGAAACACACACAGCCAGCCAGCCAGACAGACAGACAGACAGACAGACACACATTTGCCCGGATCTATCTCATAAGTCTACTTTTTCCCCATTTTTGCAAAATGTGAAAAGTAGGCTAAAAATTCTGTGTTTAAATACTGGTATGTTTGTCTCCATCCGTCACTTCGTGTGTCTGATATGTCTGATATCAACCAACATAAATACAACCATCATGGCCAACATTACATAATTCTCGCTTTCAAAACACAAGATAATCCAAAATGGCCATCATTTCCACTGCCTACTTCACTCACACAGCAGGAGAACAGAACACACCGACGATCGCAATGGCCACGAACGGAATTGATTCGGTGTTTTTTGAAAGGGCGTAATCGACATTTTTTGACTTTTTCACTTTTTTAGCGTTTTGTTTTCCTTTTGGATAGAGAAATCTGTTTCCTTTGAAAGGACGCTTGTGCAAGCGTTCTTTCCGTATAAACCTCATGCTCATAAATATTGAGTTTTTTTAGGGCGGACGTGCGTCACACCCAAAGTACGCGGGACTACATGACCTCGTTGTCGCAGCCCCTGAACTAAGAAACCAACCAACAATGACTTTCTTATGCTGTAAGTGTTTCCCTGTGCTTCAGATTTGTTGCAATTTGTGTGTAGCAAATACATTCCATCTGAACACATTGTCTGTGCTTTAGATTTGCACTAATTTCTTAGTATTGAAAAAAAAAAAAAACAATTTAAGTCCTAAACTGATATTTAACAATAATCCATTATATGTTGTGTCCATCTTTGCCATATATTTGTGTAAATATCTGTCTCTAGCAAATTCGAACAATATAATGAACATTTTTGTGTCTAATTAATCCATTTTTTTTGAAAGGGCGTAGTTGCACGATTTTCTTTTGCGCATATTTTCCAGACAAAAAATTATAAAACTACTAGCTGTACCCGGCATGCGTTGCAATGCCAGTCAAAGAAGGTGTTGGCGTTGTAACAGCGTGCTCAACAATTCACCAAAGATTCATCGCAATGAAATAAATGGTATATGAACGCATACGGGACTTTGTTGAAAAGATTCGAGCGCCATCACCCATTTGTTGAATCTACTCGTACGCTACCTATTGTAAAATGGATTTACTAAGTCGAAAACCTTCCCTGGCGTGTACATAACAACTCATGAACGTTTCATCGCAATCGGATGAATGGCATATGGACGCATACGAGATTTTGTTTAAACGATTCACGCGCCTTCACTCATTTGTTGAATCTTTTGTGCGTCACCCATTGAAGAACGGATTTACTAATTCATACACCTTCGCAGGACTGTACTCAACTCACCAACGTTTTATCACAATCGGATAAATGGTATATGAACGCATACGGGACTTGGTTGAAACAATTCACGTGCTGTCGCTCATTAGTTAAATTTCCACTACTTGCACCTGTGTGAAGCTAAATTGGATAGGTTAAGAATGTAAACATCGCTCTTAGGTTTCTACGTTCGTTGCCTAGAGCCGACTGCGGTGGCGTCTAGTAGCTAAGTTCTGAACTTGGCCTAGTAGTCGTTGACGGTGGCGCTTGATGGCAAATGTAGGAACTATTTGAAAAATTCTAAGTTGCAGTCTGTGCTTTTTTGTGCTTTTCTAACGATTTACAAAAAGCCAACCATAGCACGGTTTTTGGAACAAAACCATTCCAGCTGTATTGTACTACAGGTAACACAGAGTGTAACCACAGCTAATTTGCCCGTCCTCTAAATCGACTGCCTGACACTTGCTCTACCCACGAATTGGCGGTCAGACTCTAATCATGTATTTTAGACGTCTAGACAAAGGGTGCACAACTCACGGCCCTCAATGTCAGAAAATGCGTCCCAGTCACCAATGGTTTTGCCGTCAAAATTGCATGCGAAAGCCGAGTTTCGTCTCATTATTTTAAGTTAAACTAAGCGAATTTTAAAAATGTTCGATTTCATCATATGAGACATTGTTAGACAGGTTTTCTGTACCGTTTAGTACTGACGTTGCGGCAGTGCTAATTAATTTCCATATGGAACCAGGGGCGTATATAGGGGGGGGGAGCTGTGGGGGGCCCCATCCCCTCCCCTCTCCCCACGAAAAAACAATAAAATTTAAGAAAGTGTAGTTTTGGTAAAAACATAAAACAATTGTAAATTTGGTTGTATCCTAATCTTAACTTATTGGCTAAGTTATAAACAATATTAAGATTGAAATTAGTGGCTAGCATTCTTAGCTGCCGTCCCGGAGGTTCGAATTCGATTCTCGGCTCCGCAAGAAATTTTAATTCTGATCTGAAGGCTGGAACGGGGTACAATCAGCCTTGTGAGGCAAAACTAGGAATTCCACAGTACGGTACTTTTGAGAAATACATTATCAATTTGTAATAAATTACTTTTAAAAAAATTGTTTAGCTTTCTGCTTAATAAATTGACAAATATTTAGATATTTGCCATTCATACT
Organism: Meconema thalassinum; assembly: GCA_946902985.2. NCBI lineage: Eukaryota > Metazoa > Arthropoda > Insecta > Orthoptera > Tettigoniidae > Meconema > Meconema thalassinum. Next base: position 89,352,320 of record OX336388.2, read on the forward strand.
CCATAGATCATAATAAAAAATGCATTAAGTATAACATTGTATTTGTGTGTTGTGTTGTATCGCCACTAATTGTGGGCTATATAACCTTTGAATTTTACAATTAGCTCTTATCTAAAATAATTTCACAAAGTTATATGCTCTAAGATATTGGTTGATATTTCTGGTTATTTTGCGGTGTCAATCCCTTGAGAATACTCATATTATTGGAGGAGAGTCACCCTTGGTTGGTTGGTTTGTTCCTCAGTTTAGGGGCTGCGACAACGCGGTCATGTATCCCCGTGTTCTTTTGGTGTGAGTATAATCTGTCTGATAACCGGTGTTAATTGTGATGACTGTATTAGTGTGTATTATCTGTTTCTTTTTAAAATTCAAGGAAGATTACTGCAGCCTTTTGAATTTTTCAAATAGTCCCTACTTTTTCCGCCAAACGCCACCGTCAACGACTAATAGTTCAGAACTTAGCTACCAGACGCCACCGCAGTCGGCTCTTGGCAACGAATGTAGGAACCTAAGAGCGTTGTTTACATTCTTAACCTATACAATTTAGCTTCACAAAGGTGTAATTAGTGGAAGGTTTTTTAACATGCCATTAATCTATGACATGGGACCGCCGGCTTTACTTCCCCTCTGAAGGAAGGCATACTGAGGGATTTGTAACGCTCTTAAAAGTCCGACGACTTCGGCCGGATTTGAACCCGTGATCTTGGGCATAGAAGCTCAGCATGCTACCAACTACGCCACCGAAGCCGTCGGATAGTCACCCTATCCACCCCCCTCCCGAAGAAATATTGTATATACGCCCCTAGATGGAACTATTTGATCTTCAGTGTAAGTTAGGTTTAGGTCAGTATTTTAGAGGACGTTTAGTACAACACTTAAGAAATGCGTGAGAAATATATTTAACTAGTGCGCCCGTGCGAGCTTTCGCAACATGAATGTAGGTTTATTGGTTTAGTAGGGGAGAATGTGGGAGAAGTAAGTTTCAAATATTGAAGACATGTATTTATTGTTGTTAAACGGCATTTTTACATGAGAAGAACACAACGAAATATATAAATTGTAGGTCTTTCCTCGTTCACATATGTTCAGGCAAAAGTAAACATGCCAATGCAATGCAAGAAATGCAAATCATAAAATCAGTCTGGAAATACAGAAAGACACATAGGTTAGGCATCTTGCCAATGCCGCCGCGCTGCCCTGCGCTCTAGCGGCAGGTTCGCCTAGCAGTTCGCCGCACAGTGGTCCTATTGCACGATCTGGGCGCTCAAAATGTAAATAATAAATGTCTTGTATTTTCATGTTGTATGACATTTTTAGTATCAGCAATGTCAGAGGACCTCAGAACTTGTCTTATTTGTTCACCCCCTGGATTGAGAAAGACCGCTGAAGTAGGACGTTTCTTATCGCATCCACAGCTGGAAGCAAAGCTGATTATTTGTGTTTGAATCTTGTGCTTGTAAATACTTATTAGTTCAGCTATCTGCATCGTTTGTCAGTGGATATGACAGACTATGATATGATCTGTCATTATGAAATTTGCAAAATCCTATACAAATCGCTCTGTTTATGAGATAAACGATTGAAAATAGTGAAATTTGTTATAAAATAATTCTTCTGTTATGGGTTTTCAGACCAGGAAATTCACAATTGTCAACCATTGGTGAATTTCTTTCCATTAGCCTATAGCCTACATCCTATTTTGTTTTCTGTGTAAAAATGATTTACAACTTTTTGCAACTTTGGCTTTTGCTCTCGTTTTAGTGTTGTCGTAAGGATTTTCGTGGAACAATCTTTACGATGCTTGGCGCCATGAAGGTGGAAAAGCGAAAGGATTTGAACCTATCTAATAGAAAACAGCGATCTGAAATCCCTTGGACAGTCTGTTAAGGATAATGTTAGAAAAAATCTTATTCATTTTTCCGCGCAGTTAAGAAAAACGTGGGTTGCCAATCGCAGGATCTTAAGGATGTGTGTCACAAAATAAGAATAGCCTGGAAGGGAACATGGAGAGGGAATACAGGTAATGTGGGTCGTCCTTCTCAATCACTCGTGGAGTGGAGTGAATTTTCGAAACGAAGGAAATAGCGACCTTTAATACAAAAACTCAGCAGGGAGGAGCTAGCGTTAGCGTTACTCAAAAGTGAGTATACGCTTAGAAGGAAGGAGAGACACCACTGAAATTATTGGGAAAAAAATGCAGAATTTTCTCCCAGTTTAGCGGCGTTAAGAAAAATTCTAATCCAGTTGAAAAATATTATTATTTTTATTATTATTATAAGGCTAATAAGACAAGTTTAACCTCAATTATTGTCGTTGTTGCTTATTTTAGGGGCTGCGACATCTTGCGCGTATAGTCCCATGTATTTTGGGTGTGTCTGTATAATTTATGTGATAACCTGTGTTATTGTGATGCCTGTACTACTATTTGTACATTTGGGATCTCAGCATTTGCCTGGAGTAGAAGTGGGGGAAACCACGGAAAACCACTTCCAGGATGGTTGGGGTGGGAATCGAATCCTCCTCTTCTCAGTTTTGCCTCAGGAAGCTTAGTGTACCCCGTACCAGTCCTCACCCCAGAAGTCAATTTTCTTGGCAGAGCCGGGAATCGAACCCGGACCTCCGGGACCCCTTCCAGGATGGTTGGGGTGGGAATCGAATCCTCCTCTTCGCAGTTTTGCCTCAGGAAGCTTAGTGTACCCCGTACCAGCCCTCACCCCAGAAGTCAATTTTTTTGGCAGAGCCGGGAATCGAACCCGGACCTCCGGGACCCCTTCCAGGATGGTTGAGGTGGGAATCGAATCCTCCTCTTCGCAGTTTTGCCTCAGGAAGCTTAGTGTACCCCGTACCAGTCCTCACCCCAGAAGTCAATTTTCTTGGCAGAGCCGGGAATCGAACCCGGACCTCCGGGACCCCTTCCAGGATGGTTGAGGTGGGAATCGAATCCTCCTCTACGCAGTTTTGCCTCAGGAAGCTTAGTGTACCCCGTACCAGTCCTCACCCCAGAAGTCAATTTTCTTGGCAGAGCCGGGAATCGAACCCGGACCTCCGGGACCCCTTCCAGGATGGTTGGGGTGGGAATCGAATCCTCCTCTTCTCAGTTTTGCCTCAGGAAGCTTAGTGTACCCCGTACCAGTCCTCACCCCAGAAGTCAATTTTCTTGGCAGAGCCGGGAATCGAACCCGGACCTCCGGGACCCCTTCTAGGATGGTTGGGGTGGGAATCGAATCCTCCTCTTCTCAGTTTTGCCTCAGGAAGCTTAGTGTACCCCGTACCAGTCCTCACCCCAGAAGTCAATTTTCTTGACAGAGCCGGGAATCGAACCCGGACCTCCGGGACCTCTTCCAGGATGGTTGAGGTGGGAATCGAATCCTCCTCTTCGCAGTTTTGCCTCAGGAAGCTTAGTGTACCCCGTACCAGTCCTTACCCCAGAAGTCAATTTTCTTGGCAGAGCCGGGAATCGAACCCGGACCTCCGGGACCCCTTCCAGGATGGTTGAGGTGGGAATCGAATCCTCCTCTACGCAGTTTTGCCTCAGGAAGCTTAGTGTACCCCGTACCAGTCCTCACCCCAGAAGTCAATTTTCTTGGCAGAGCCGGGAATCGAACCCGGACCTCCGGGACCCCTTCCAGGATGGTTGAGGTGGGAATCGAATACTCCTCTTCGCAGTTTTGCCTCAGGAAGCTTAGTGTACCCCGTACAAGCCCTCACACCAGAATTAAAATTTCTTCACAGAGCCGGGGATCGAACCTGAGCCTCAGGGGCGACAGTCAAACTTAAATTCTTATAAATGAGAATAAGGAAATTGTTTTACATAATTTTCAACAGTTATTTTAAGGTTTATAGTCCATTTCTATATACAAAGGTATTTTGCGCGGCCAGATACCATAAAAGGACCACTGTGCGCAGCGGTGCAAATAGTGTCAAGTCTTTGTTAAGCTTTACTGGGTTGACAGTGCTGTATGAGCAGTAGAGTAACTAACGGGATTTCATGTAAAGAGCCTCATTTTCTATACCAGTAGTGGAGAGCGCTACTCGCATCCAGTCGGCCGTGTCTCGTCAAGAGCTACTGTTGCCTGGAAACGACACCCTTCATGAGTTTATTTTATGACTTTATAAGCCTTTTCTCGAGTGCAAAATGGTATTTATTTAATTGTGAGACATTTAAGGAGTAAGTGAGTGTGTTTCGCGCACACATTGGGTTATGCGGAACCTATAGGTACCCCATATGTGTAGGTTGGTGTTAATAGGACCTTATTTTCGGTACAAAACTGGAATGGGACCTTAGCAGTATAATATAGGGAGGGATTGTTAAATTTAAATGACATGAAAATGTCTTACTATCACATTTTACGTCCTCTGGTAGCATAAGTTACTCAAGTAACGGGGAATTAGCTATCGAGAGGGGGTTCGCAAGGGGGAAGCCCCCACATATAACATTATTGTATACCCCTGGTGATGGTGGTGGTAATGTTTGTCTCAAGAGACAAAATATGAAAGTTATCTGCCCCATATGTGGACTGTGAAGAAATGGTTTGATACATTCGTTTCACGGCTGTGGGAATTGACAAGATGTTCAAACACACAAACAGTTATCCTTGTGTTCACATCATTAAAATATTGCTTCAAATAGAACTCATTAATAATTCATTTGCAGCACAATAACATACGACATTTATTACTTACTGAGACAATATCAGTAAAGATAATATGACATTTCATTGGTTTCCGGATATGCTGTAATTAGCTATTAGTTTAGAATAACTCCCTCGAGCAAAATTGTATTAATTGCTTTTTACCAATTTGCGATTGGGATCCCGTTAAGGGCGATGGATATTGCCGCGTATTTTAGAACGGATATTGGAGAGAGTTTGAGTGGCGAATCACAACGTTGATCATCTTGAAATATTTTTATCTTGTTTCTGGAAGAAAAACAAAACCGGGATGGTGGCTCTTTCATAGACCATGGAAGGAAGAAAGAAAGAAATTTAGAATTAAAGAAATAAAAAATAAAGAAAGATAGGGAACAATGACAAAAAGAAGCCTGGAAGAATGGAAGGATGAAAGAAAGGACGAAAGAAAGGAGGGAAGAGAGGAAAGACGAATGGAAGGGAGAAAGGAAGGACGAAAGGAAGGTGGAGTGGAAGGAAGAAAGAAAGGATGGACGGAAGGAAGAATGGAAGAAAGTAAGGACGAAAGGAGGTACGGACGGAATGAAAGAAATAAAGGAAGGACGCAAGGAAGGAAGGACGAAAGAAGGGAAGGACAAAATGAAGGAAGAATGCAAGAAAGGAAGGAAGAATGGAAGAAAAGAAGGAAGAATGGAAGAAAGGAAGTACGAAAGGAAAGAAGAAAGGAAGGAAGGACGAATGGGAGGAAGGAAGAATGGAAGGACGAAAGGAAGGAAAGAAGGAAGGAAAGAAGGAAGGTAGGACGAATGGAAGGAAGAATGCAAGGTTTGTTGTTGCTGCTTTGCGGCATCGCGGTCATGAGTCCCTTGAACAGGGTGTGTGTGTGGAATGTCTCTGATAACCTGTGCCATTGTGATGGTTGTTCTAGTGAATGTACTTTTAACTGATGCTGGGATTTAAGTGGGAGACGAGACGAGCATGACCTTAATTTAGGCACCAGCCCGGCATTTGCTTGGAGTTGAGGTGAGGAAACCACGCGAAACTACTTCCAGGATGTTTTAGGTAGGATTTGAATACACTTCTTATCAAATTTGCATCACGATGCTGGATGAACGGCATTCCAGTCTTCAGGCCAGATTTTAATTTATTGCCAGGGAATCGAAGCCAGAACTTCACGGTAACAGCCAAGAATGGGTGGTCAAGTACTACTAACTTACGCTTAACCTACGTACTGGAAGAAGGAATAAGGGCAGATGACCTCACTGTTCTGCCCTGTACAACTACAATAACTAACTTAACTAGAAGAAGGAATGGACAACATAAAGAGCAATGAAAATAAAATACCGGAGAAAGAAATGTCGACGATCTCGAATAATGAGGGTTGAAAATATTACTTTTTGCTCCTTGCGTTTGTTAACGATAACCAAATAAGAGTCAGTGACAGTGCAAGGACAAACATCAATCAAATTGGAAAGGGTTTCGAAAAAAGAAAACGAAGATTTTGAACTTTTGTTCAATGTTTGCAATTTAGGACAGGAACATTTTTGATTTATTTTATTTTACGGATAGCCTAATTTTACAAAGAAGGTACCGTACATTATTTAACAAGTAGTTCCGTCAATAACTAAATCCTATTTTCATATAACCTACTTACGTTAATTGCCACTATCAACATACAAAATTTCAGTTTGATTGCTGTAATAGATTCGTAAATATTGAGATCCGACTAAATATTTCAGATGGACGCCATGTTGGATTATTATATGTATAGGCCATAGAGGCATGTACCATTAAAAGAAAATTATTGCGTAGGTCCTTGATTCAAACTTTCACTTCGAACGCATGATTACGACACAAGAAATAAAAACGTTATTTTAAAATTCGCACAGCCGCCATATTGAGGTTATGTAACCAACATAACTAAATTAAATTCCAGTGCATTACAATGTGTATAAACATTTTCTGTACCAAGTTTCATTGCGTTTGGATTATTAAATCGCGAGATAAGTCTATTTAAAACTTTCATTTTCGCTTAGCCGCCATGTTCGTATTGTAGTTAACCGGTTTTTGAAAGTCCCGTAGATGAACTTCCAGTTGAGCCCTTTATCTCCGTACAAAATTTCAGGGTGATAACTGTAATAGTTTCAGAGATATAGAATACCGGTGAAATGTTTCGCAAAGCCGCCATCTTGAGGTTATGTAAACAATTGAACGAAGATAGATGTCGGTAAATTACAATGTGTATATACATATACTGTACCAAGGTTCATTGCGCTTGGTTGGTTAAATCGCGAGAAACGTCTATTTAAAAGTCGCAACTTCGCTTGGCCGCGATGTTGGTTTCATAGTTACCAGCTTTTCGAAGGTCACATAGGTATACATCTAGTAGTTTCCTTTATCGCCGCCCAAAATTTCAGGGTGATATCGGTAACAGTTTCGGAGATATTGAATGCTGGTGAAATATTTCGCACAGCCGCCATGTTGGATTGGTGAGACGTAAAATAACTTTGAAGGGCACGGTTGAGGTTGTTCTAAATGGTGCTTTGACCTTACTGAGTTTCATTGAAATCGCTCCAGCCGTTTATACGTTATTAGGAGGGACACACACACACACATCACAGATACATACGCACACACACACACACACACACACGGGCAAGAGGTGATCTCATAAGCCTATTTGTTTTCATCAAATGAAAATAGGCTAAAAATTGGATATCCTTACAAATAGGCCTACTGCTAACTTAAATTATGATAAACTTGTAAATAAATGAATTGAACTGAAATTAGGGAAACTACTTTAAAATACTATATTGATATTCCACTGGTATTTCGAAAAATATATTAATATGAGACTTCTTTTCCAATGTGAAATGGCATGTAAATCGTGGTTAGAAATTGGAAGATGTTTCGAAAATGAACGTAAATATACTTACTTACTTCGTTGGCCACACGAACCGAAGTCGGTTCATTGCCTCACTCTTTAGCCTCTTCCATTGGTCTTTGTTGCTAGCCATGTTCTCGTTGGCTCCCAGTGTATCCAGGTCTTTCTTGACTCCATCCATCCGCCTCAGTTTTGGTCCACCCAGGGGTCTCGTACCTTGTGGCTTCCTTTCTAGCACTGTCTTCACCATTTTCTCTTCTCTTCTCAGGGCGTGTCCCAGCCATTCAATTCTTCTGCTCTTTATTACAGCTGTCACATCGGGTTCATTAAACAGCGTGTGGATTTCAATATTTTTTCTTCTTCTAAAGATTCCATTTACAGATACTGGCCCAAAAACTTTTCTTAATACCTTGTTTTCAAAAGTTATAATTTTTCTCTCCATTTTCTTGCTCAGTGTCCATGTTTCCGCCCCATACATTAATACTGGTCGCATGATTGTCTTGTAAATGCGGAGTTTTGTTGTTTTCGTTAATAGCCTGCTGGTAAATAGTTTATTCATTGAAAAGAGACACCTCTCTGCAGATTTTAGCCGGTTCATTACTTCCTCCTCCATGTTGTTGTTGGCATTGACTGTACTCCCTAGGTATTTGAAAGACCTAGTCTTCCTAAATTCCATATCTTCTATTGAAAGTACTCCCTCTGTTTCCACTTCATTGTTTCTGGTTACAATCATATACTCTGTCTTATCTTGATTGATCCTCAGAACCATTCTTTGAGCTTCTTCTATTAGAACTTTAGCTGTTATTTTTAGTTCCTCTTCCTCCTCCGCTAAAACAACAATGTCATCGGCAAACACTAAGAGTTTCACTTCACCACCTAAAATCGTACCTCTTCCAATCGAAGATGCTCTTTTTAGTGCTTTTTCCAAAACCAAGTTAAACAGGCTGGGCGATATGCAATCTCCCTGTTTGACACCCGTCTCCACACTAACACATTCAGATTCCCTGCCTTCAACTCTCACTTTACATTCCGTTTTCTCAATGCACATTCTTGTCAGCCCGATCAGCTTCGAAGGTATTCCCGATTTTTCCATTATCCGCCAGATGCTTTCTCTGTTGACACTATCATAGGCCTTTTTGAAATCAATAAATAGGCAGTATACCTTTTTATCAATTCCCACGTGTTTTCAATTATCTGTCTGAGTATGAATATTTGGTCTATTGTTGGCAGCCCTTTCCGGAAACCGGCCTGGTGTTCTTCAAGATTTTCCTCTATGTATGGTAGTAGCCTATGTAAGAGAATGCGCGCAAGAATCTTGTATGCGCTACATAATAATGATATGCCCCTGTAATTCTCACACTTGGTTCTTTTTCCTTTCTTATATATTGGGCATATTACTGCTTGTTGCCATTCATTGGGCATATTTTCATTTCTCCATACTTGCAGTATCAATCGATACAGTGCTTTTCTGCATGCTTCTCCACCTTGTTTTAGCAGTTCTATTGCCATGCCGTCGGTTCCTGGAGCTTTGCTGTTTTTCATTTGCTTTAGAGCTTCATCCAATTCCTTCATTGTAGGCTCCTCCACATTTGGTGGGGGTCCTTCATATGCATTTGTTTCCTCAGTCACTTCTTTTCCCTCAGGGACATTCAACAATTCTTCAAAATAGTCCTTCCAAAACTTCAAGCCCTCTTCTTGACCAGCCACCAAATCACCTTCATTGTTTTCCATTGCTACGATTCTTGGTCTGTACCCCGTCTTGAAATATCTTGCATACCTATAGAATTCCCTTACATTGTTCTTGTTTCTGTCTTCTTCAGCTTTTTCCAGGTGCTTGTTGATGAACTGCCTCTTTTCTTTACCTATTACTTTCCTTGTTTCTCTCGCTGCCTCCACGTATTCTTCTCTGGATTGTGGGGTGTCGTTATCTAGCATCCTCTGTTTGTACTTCTTTCTCTTTTTAATCGCCTCTTTGCACTCCACACTGAACCATATCTTGTCCTGTCCTTTATTTTCTTTCTTCTTTAGGTGTTCCTTTGCAGTCTCAGTCACAATGGATTTGAATATTTCCCAGTAGTTATCTTTCCTTTCTCCTTCTTCTAGCTCTTCCAGAACTTGAAAACGATTTTGTAGCTTTATCTGGTACTCACTTCGTATTTTCTCATTTTCCAGTAGGCTTACATCTATTTTGCCTTTTAGTGTGCCTGCTTTCGTCATCTTCTCTCGTGATATTCTTTGTTTCACTTTAATTAATACCAGATTGTGATCAATTCCCACTTCTGCTCCTCGAACTGCTCTGACATCCTCGATTCCACTTGCATGTCTTGAATCCACCAAAACGTGGTCAATCTGGTTGGTATATCGCCCTCCTGGAGCGTTCCACGTTCCTAGGTGAATCTTCTTGTGTGGGAACATTGTGCTGGCGATCTTCATGTCCTTTGCAGTTGCAAATGTTACCAGCCTTAATCCATTATCATTAGACTCTTTGTGAAGGGTGTGCGCCGCTCACACCTCTATTTGCAGTTTCCACACCAACTTTTGCGTTTGCGTCCCCTATCACCATTTTCATGTCGTATTGCGGAATCCCGTCGTATACCTGTTCAACCATTTCATAAAAGCAGTCCTTTTCCTCGTCGTCCTTTTCTTCTGTAGGGGCATGTACTGCGAGAATGGACATGCTCTGAAACCTTCCCTTCATTCTCACGTAGCAGAGCCTTTCGCTGATTGCTTCATATTTTATTGTTGGCTGCTATTCCTGTTCCAAGTTGCCCTTTTGTTCCTCCAGTCCCACTGTGAAATATAGTGTAGTTCTCTCCCTTCTGTATGCCTTCCTCTTTCCATCTGATCTCCTGTGAGGCAACCACATCCATATTGTAATTGCACAACTCCTCATCCAATGCCTTCACTGCTCCTGGTGCATTCAGCGTTCTGATATTCCACGTCCCCATCCGTAAATGTTTGTATCGTAGTCCTTGTCCTTTGCCATGTCCGTCAACATATGAATCCATCTCCGAGGCTTGTTTTGAGTGTTTCGTAACAGTCGTTTTTTAACAGGGTGGGTTGTCGGCCCGACCCCCAACCCCCAACCTGGAGGGCCAGGATTTGTGTAGGGTTTACTCCCATAGAGAGAATGGCTTCACTTCGCTTTACTGAGCTCCCTCTACCCATGGTTTTCTGTTAGGGTTTGCCATCCCTTAGCCTTTGGGGTGCGACCCTACCTGCGAGGCAGCAGGGGCAGCACTTATTTACTGGCGGTGCTTACTCGCCAAGCCGCAGGATCAGCATTGAGCTCGTATGGTATTTGTTGAGTGTATTCCTGCCTTAGAATACCCTCCCACGCTCCCTTATCCTGCCGCCTCAGTCCGGGACTGCTTATTAGGATTTCTCCGTATTCGCAACTAACCCCCACATCTGAGGGCCGTTCACTATCCGCCACCTGTGACCCGCCTGGTAGCTTACTAACTTATATACTAGAAGAAGAAATGGAAAACAAAAGGAGAATAATGCAAATAAAGGACAGGAGGAAAACGTAAATATATATTATCAAAAATTTGTCGAAAATTCAAAATGATTCTTCAATGTTTAACTAATTTTTAAGGTGTAATATTTTTCTCGCCGAGGATGTAATCATTGATATTCCGAAACATGTACGTCGTTTAATATTTCATTTAACAACTTTACTCTTTATTTCAAAAGAAAGAACGTGAAGGAAATGGCGGGAGTTTGGAACAGCTGAGCTGTGTTGCCAAGTTTCTATGGTTGATTTAGATCAGCTGATTCAAATATACACAGGGCTACACTTGGGGCATTATTTCGATACAATTATGCGCAATATAATGTAAATGTCGATCCTGAGTCAACGCCGAAGACATTCAATTTGAGAAATACGGTACATAAACAAATAAATAACACACCGAAGCTATATCACCGTTATTCAATAACTACGAGAAAGGGTCGAAACAGCTATGCAAATATAGATTACCGGTAATACAAAATACAAAGTAATCAGATGATGAATATATAGCACTCACCATGCAATGATCCTTCAAGATGAAACAACATTCACAGTTTACAGCAGTTGAACACAGAAACAACACCAAGCTGAGTCACTGTATCACGACTCAGTACGGTCAATACCAAATAGCCTTTGTCATTCCACAAACGTAATGTTAAGATAAAGAAGTAATTTAGCCGAGCACACCAACAAGCCGCTCTGTAGCGTCATTATTGCAGTGTTTTTACATTGTCGATTTGTAGGCTATTGAAAGAAAGGCGGTAATTTGAACACTCCGGTAAGACAGGAAACAGTAACTTGTGCTGTACCTACTCGTAAGTTAGTATCAAAGTAAAAATGGAAACAAAAATATTAAAACTCGATGCTAAAAGTAATCGAAACGATGACAATGAAACAACTCAGACACAGGCAGCGCTGAATCGTGAGCAATGCGCTGGCAACGTGTGCTGCTAATTGTCACAATCCAGCCAATAGGAGCCCGCGGCGGCCTTTTACTATCGTTCCCGCCAAATATGCCAGGTTCTTACTCTGGAAATGAAAATCCACAGCCTGCTTCCAGTCTCCGACCGGGTCAGGAATGGAAGGAATGAAGCCCCTATCTAGCGGCGAGGATATGAACTGTGCCGGCTGCCGAGGCCTGACGCACTCCTCTGGGGCAATGATTAAATGAATGACGGGTGAAATGAAATGATAGTGGAGAGTGTTGCTGGAATGAAATGTTGACAGGGAAAACCGGAGTACCCGGAGAAAAACCTGTCTGCCTCCGTTTTGTCCAGCACATATCTCACATGGAGTGACCGGGATTTGAACCACGGAACCAGCGGTGAGAGGCCGGCGTGCTGCCGCCTAAGCCACGGAGGCTCCCTTACTCTGGAAATACAGAGTATAATATTGATCAGGCGGATTTTCAATTTATCTATTCTATCACTCAATACGGATAGGCTATATCTATTTACCATTTTTTTAAAATTGTTAATAGGTACGCATTCTGTAGCAATTAATCGATTTTTCTGCTTCGATTAATCGATTATTCGTAAACTTAACTTAATCGATTAAAATTACGAACCCTTATTTACACACCTCCTATATGAGTCGTCCAGTTGCAAAACTCGTTTAATCCACTTGTGAATAAGGATCATGTCGTAAAATTATGTATTTAATTATTTTATTTTATTTATTTTTACTTTATTTTATTTTATTTTGTTTTGTTTTGATTTATTTTGTTTTTATTTTGTTTTGTTTATTTTGTTTTATTTTGTTTTGTTTTATTTTCATTTTCCAGAAAACAAACATAAAACAATAAATATAAAGCAAAACGATAAATTCAAAACAAAAGCAGAAAACATAAAACAAGAAACAAAAAGCAACATTCAAAAACAAGCAAAAGCAGAAAACAAACACAAAACCAAAACCAAGAAAGACAAGCAAAAAGTAAAATTCAAGAGCAAAAGCACAAAGCAAACACAAAACCAAAAAACAAAAACACAAAGCCAAAAGAAATAGTAGAAAACAACAAACACAAAAGATACGTGAGGCAAAGTCCAGAGAAACGTTTCTCATGAAAATGATTCTTATTCACAAGTGGATTAAACGAGTTTTGCAACTGGACGACTCATATTTAAGTAACCCGTGGTAAAGAAAAGGAACTCGGAACGCCTGTAATCACTACATTCCCACTCTCTTACAACCAGCAGTGTTCTAACATGCAGACGCTTTCCTGTAACATTGTAATTAAATTCTGGGAGATAATTATTATTCGGGACATCTTACATCTACTGTATTTATATGCATTTTCCGGAATGTGTAGTAAACTGTAAATGTTGATGTAATGGGATTCTAGAATTAGGAGACATGTTAAGGAGAGTTGTATATCACCCGCTGTTGGGGAGAAGACCGAGGGGAAGTTCGGATCACAGGCTAGGCTTTAATTAAGTAGCGTGTAATGATCCTGTTTGACTTCACGCACCGTTTGTTTTACTGTACGTTTATATAAACAAAACTATTGTGACTCAACACTGTACGATCAGGACGTTTGTCATTTCCTTCTAATTGTTGATACGGTGAAGGTTCTTATTCGAGTTGTGTACTCTTCTCGACGCAGCAGCATTCGGTCGTTCCCTCCCGCAGTCGTTCATTGGTCTGACAGTGTGGGCCTAGGGGGAAAGAAGACACAGTAGTGACTCATGGTTGCGACAAAGTCACGTTTGGCTAGAAATAGAATTGTTACCACAGAGGTGTCCAAATTATTAGTCTCGACGCCAGAATTCCAAACATTTTATACTTTTCACGGCGAGGGGGGACGTATGCAAAATTGACCTCCAGTAGAAGAAGTCTTGTCACTCCCAGAGTTTTAAAGATAATGCTATATAATGTTACCACATGATTATCAGTGTGCTAGACATGTTTGTATTGATTTTCGTGGTGATAATGCAAATGGTTCTTCAGCTAGGAATATTTGAATTTTCTGAAACATGTAACCTTAATGTGTACCTTTTCTACAAAACCATCACATTGTAAATTACAAAATTTGACATGTAATATCTAAAGAACAGGTTACATATACCTGTAGAATAAATTTTTGATATCTTATTTAATTTATTTTTAACAGCACTTCAAAATCTGATGGACTTAATTTGATTTTAAAAAATAATGACATGTTACCCCTTAAAATCCAAAATATGATCTTAAAAAGCAAATTATTCCAGGAAGTTATTTAGAATAATGGTTTACAGCTGCATACCAAGTTTCATCACTGTATGTACTGTAGGAGAAGAGGTACAATAAACCTACAAAAATGTAAGTTATGGAAAACTTGAATCTAAGATTTGAGTTTGTTTATATTGTATTGCCGCCCATCTAATGAATTAGTGCAGACCATATCCATTTTCCTCTGATTTATCTTATTCCTCCAGCAGTTTTCTCATTGAATTTCTCCTTTGATGAGCCTTCGTTTCCAATTTCATCATCTGATGATGACAGATTTTCCTCACTTTCTTCCTACAGAAGTGGGTAAGGAGTTACATATACTAATTTTTCTCACATTTACGGATGGTATTGAACTGTAATATTTCGGAATTAAATTCTTGATATCGTAAGGTAAATTATGGGCGAATAAAAAAATACTACTTTTACTCATTTTTACACCCCCCCCCCCCCCCCCCAGGGAACCAGGACGTGTGATAGGCTCAAAAATGTCATTTTTTTTTTGCTTAAAAAAATCTCCCATCTTTCCTGAAGAATTTGGTGTATTAAATATTGGTGCAATAAAATTAGGTTTAAACATAATCGCAAGTCGAGGCGATCGAGGAAACTTGCGCATGCCCGCCAGCATATCTCTGTCACCTTCTATCACACTGCCTTCCCTTGCTTGAAGCACAGCAGTGGCCAGCGGCTTGCTCTCTAGCTCAGCATATACGGAGAGTTCGAAGATTTGAATCGCGCGCCCAGAAGTAACAAAGTAACCCCATTTTCTCGGAGGGAAAAATTTTCTCCGCCAATCCGATTGGGGCATCGTTTACATAACAAGCAGAGCGTCCCTGATTTTTTGTCGGTATAATTAAGATACACCCTGTATGTCTATCGATTCACACGCCCGGTTCGCTTAATGCACTAAATATGATTGGAAGGCGCTGAAATTACTTCAAATGTTTAACCAAGAGTCTTAATTATATTTTCTTTTCAGAAACTCAAAGTAAAATGATTTTTTAGATTTCACACTAACAAAGGAGCCTTACCAATGCAAAATGCCACACGTATTGTTTTGATTACTTTGTACTCTTCGTGTGAATTTAGAGCTGAGTGATTTGAAGTCTCTTCACTAATGAACGCTTTTGAACTATTCAAAGATTCATGAACTATGGATTGAAATCACCTGACTTAGAGGGTACATTCCAAAGTTAACGAATAAATAAGACAAGTAGTTCCGTGAAGAACTATACAGCCTATTTTCATATATCCTGCTCATGTTGTCTCTATCAACATACAAAATTTCAGTTTAATTGCTGTAACAGATTCGTAGATATTGAGAACCGTCTAAATATTTCATATGGTCGCCAGGATGGATTTTTATTTTTGTACTATTACATTAAGATTATTGTGTACGTGTGGTATTCAAACTTCAATCGCATGATTAGAACACAAGAAGTAAAAACGAGATTTTAAAAGTACGCACAGCAGCCATCTTGTGATTATACAAACAATTGAAATAAATTAGATGTCAGTGCATTACAATCTGCAAAATCATTTACTGTACCACATTTCACTGCGCTCAGAGTGTTAAATCACGAGTAAAGTCTATTAAAATATTTCAAATTCGCTTGGTCGCCATGTTCGTTTTGTACTTTACAGGTTTATGAAATATACATAGGTAAACTTGTATCAGTACCCCTTATCTCCGTACAAAATTGCATGATGATATCTGTAATAGTTTCGGAGATATAGATTGTCAGTGAAATATTTCGCACAGCCGCCATTTTGAGGTTATGTAAACAATTGAACTAAATTAGACTCCAGTGCATTACAATGTGTATAAACATTTGCTGTACCAAGTTTCATTACGTTTGGATAGTTAAATCGCTAGAAAAGTCTATTTAAAAGTCTCAATTTCGCTTTTTGCCATGTTGGTTTTGTAGTCACCAGGTTTTTGAAATCTCATAGATGAACTTCTAGTAGTGCCCTTTATCACCGTACACAATTTCAGGGCGATATCGGTAATAGTTTCGGAGATATTGAATGCTAGTGAAATATTTCGCACAACCGCCATGTTGGATTGGTGAGGCGTAACAACATTTGAAGGGCACGGTCGAGGTCGCCGGGAATAGTGCTATGAACTTACCGAGTTTCATTGAAATCGTTCCAGCCCTTTAGATTTTATTAGGGACACACACACATACACCTCACACACACACACAAACACACACACGGACAAACGGTGATCTCATAAGCCAATTTTTTCAAAATTGAAAATAGGCTAAAAAATGATACGAGCCTTACAGTAGTCGCATATGATGTGTGACATCTGACATGTTATCCTACTCGTATAATACACAGCAGGGCAGTGTTAAAATGTTAATTTACGCTCCGCTTTCAAACTGGTACTATGATGAATGTATAGATTAAATTGGAGATATGTTACTGTCACACTTGTTTGAACAAACATCACCTATTATACTGTAAATTAAGAGGAGGAATGAAACCATAGTCTCTAGCCTACCTATATATAAAGCCCTGCGCGGATGCGGATAGCGGATAAGCTGCGGATAATGTTTGGAGTAAATTTGCGGATAGTTTTTAGAATACAAGACGAACTTGTTGAATATCATGGGGAAAGTTGGGTAATTGTGCGCACCCATGTTTTTCGAGTTGGTAGTACAACTAGCAACTCAGTTCCCTGCTACCCTTAAGCAGTCATCGTACCTATCAGATAGGGACGGTCAGCATGATGCCAGTTGCTATGCGATAGCCGTGAGGCTTGGATGAAGAAACTTGACACGTTGCATGTTATTTTCTGTAGCCAGCAAATAAAAGGTAAGCCTACAGTTGTGATTCAATTATTTAAAATTAAATGTAGTTTTAAATGCCGGTTTTTACAGTGTTGTTGCATGTATTTATTTTTCAATGTAATATAATAGATTAGTTTACCGGGATTTAGCGAGTTACATTTTAAAAGCAGAGTGGGGTAATGGTACGCAGAACTATGATACAAGTAAATACAACGCAAAATTAATGGCAAAATATTTCGTGTTTGTTCTCCAGATGCCAAGAAATTATACGCGGAAAATGGAGAAAAACTCCTACCCAGCAGAAAATATGCAGAAAGCTCTACGTGCAATTAGGGATGACGGGAGGAAAATAAGGGAAGTGGGGAGACGTTTCAACATTCCCGAGTCAATCCTACGAAAGCAGTTGCTGCAAAATATGCCTGTTCTACCTCGTCTAGGCCGTAAACCTGTTTTTACCAACGAAATGGTGTCACAATTATCCGAATACGTTTAGGCATTGGCAAAATTATTTTACGGCTTAACGCCCACCAAACTTGTCCGACGGTTTGCGTTCAAGTTTGCAGAGGAGAATACGATTCCCCATAATTTCAATAAAGTTAAAGGTCTAGCAGGCAAAGATTGGTTGTATGGATTCTTGAAGAGAAATTCTGCATTAACGTTGAGACAATCTGAAAAATCAAGCCTAAATTGGATTGCCTCCTTTAATGTTGACGAAACTAAGATATTTAATTCTAATATCTAAAACTGCAGAATTATAGTATCATTGCATCGTTATTGCTATTGTAAAAAGCATTGGAATATTCTAATATTAATGCACAATGCAAGTTTCAGCCAATTCACATTGTATTATTTTGGCTTTCCAACACTCATCCTATGCGCACGATTCCCCAACCCATGCGCGTGACTACCCTGCCGGGGAATCGTCCGCAAATGCATATTTGCGAGATTTTGAATTATAGTCCACCAAATTTATTTTTGAATTAAATTTGTTTCTGCACATCGAATATAGGGTTACTAAGGCTCTCTTATTCATAACTGCAGCTGTGTTATCTATTATGAGACCATCACAAGACCGATGCTTGCTTAAGTGCGCACAATTCCCCACTATCCCTTACTAGGGCCCGGATGTTCATGACTTTTTTTCATTATGTTTTTTATGACAGATGTAAGATGATGATTTATGTTCGACCCAGACTATTATATGTCAGATAACTGTATCATAATGATGGTCATTATAACACTATTTTTTATTATGAAACAGTTTCTCCCACCAATCAGAGCTCAAGCAACAGTTGTTTGACCAATAGCATATCACCTACGATGAGTTCCACGGCCTTCTAATTTAAATTTCACTGCGTGGCCTAGTGTCATAGTAGGGTAATCGAGGAGGCCATGGTCAAATACAAGGCATTCTTTGCGTCTCATGCGCTCTGTTCAGTGCATAAAACTGGCGAAATCTCGAGAGATATTTATGTTCGAACATGAAATAGTTATAATAATTATCGTCGAACATAAACAGTCGTATGCAACTCGCCTATAATGGTAATTAAGACACTCCTATAGAAATTATAACTCTCGCATACGTTCGATTTATAAACTTACTCGTGTCTTAATTATTGCCATTAGAGGCTCGTTGCATAATGTACTATTACGCTAATTCCATTCAAATTATGTCATTAATGATAATCAACACTCCGAACTGAAAAGGGTTGCAATTCTGGCTGTATAACATTCATTTTATACATAGAACTTTGCATTCATAGCCTGAGGGAATGAATTTCCGCTCAAATGTCTAAAAGATAAAGTATAAAGCAAAGCATTGAAAATATTATTGTAATGCCAGTAGATTCGGGTAACAAACGTGTTGATAAAAGTCGTGTGGATGCGGGGCGGATGCGGATTTCGGTCGTGCGGATGTGAGGCGGATGCGGATAACAGCCGTGCGGATGCGGGGCGGATGCAGATAACAGCCGTGCGGATGTGGGGCGGATGCGGATAACAGCCGTGCGGATGTGGGGCGGATGCGGATTTCGGTCGTGCGGATGCGGATAACAGCCGTGCGGATGTGGATTTCGGTCGTGCGGATGCGGATAACAGCCGTGCGGATGCGGGGCGGATGCGGATAACAGCCGTGCGGATGCGGATAACAGCCGTGCGGATGTGGGTCGGATGCGGATAACAGCCGTGCGGATGCGGATAAAAGTCGTGCGGATGTGGGGCGGATGCGGATAACAGCCGTGCGGATGCGGGGCGGATGCGGATAACAGCCGTGCGGATGCGGATAAAAGTCGTGTGGATGCGGGGCGGATGCGGATAACAGCCGTGCGGATGCGGGGCGGATGCGGATAACAGCCGTGCGGATGTGGGGCGGCTGCGGATAACAGCCGTGCGGATGTGGGGCGGCTGCGGATAACAGCCGTGCGGATGCGGGGCGGATGCGGATAACAGCCGTGCGGATGCGGGGCGGATGCGGATAACAGCCGTGCGGATGCGGGGCGGATGCGGATAACAGCCGTGCGGATGCGGGGCGGATGCGGATAACAGCCGTGCGGATGCGGGGCGGATGCGGATAACAGCCGTGCGGATGCGGGGCGGATGCGGGGCGGATGCGGATAACAGCCGTGCGGATGCGGGGCGGATGCGGATAACGTTTTGTTTATCCGCGCAGGGCTCTGCCTATACACTACTAGAACTAATGTTGAATACAATCAAATTTCCCAACTTCTGCTTGGTGCACAATATTGTAATAAAAATTAGATAAATCGTAATTTCATGTAGATTCTGTTAAAGTGACGTATAATGTTTTGATAAATATGGCTTAAATCGATAATCTGGTAGCAAAAGTAATTGCTGGGACTGGGGTTCGAACCTGGGACCTCATGATTCGCACATAAAAACGCTATCACCGCAGCTATTACAACCACAGATGTTTAAAGTACAAGAGGGTTACTTATATATATATATATATTGTATTGATAACTACATTACCGCAATGTTGGTTAATATCTGAATAGCCATTGTGCAGAAACATATTACCGGCATTTCCGAATAGTTACAATGTTTCATATTAAAGCGTATCATCCACTGATCTCTATACATGGATCGCTGATGGCAGCTCTCCACTGCACGAGAAAGTACGCCAGGTTGAGCGCGCGATCCGCCATGTTGGTGTGCCCATTCTCGAGCCATCCTTATGGGGAAGCAATGATAATCTAGTCAATTTTAAATCGTAATTAATGGTGCTTTGGAAAAAATAAAAATATAGAGATATGTTCACTCATAGCATAAGGTCATTGGGATCACTGACACGTCATTCCGAGGTCAGTAAATCTCCGGAATAGCAATAAAAATGAATGTATAATAACGGCTGACAAATATAAACTTAGGTGCTGAGTACACGCAATTAGCGATCAGTAACAGAGTAACGAGTGAAAAACAATTTCTGGAAACTTTCTTGTAAATTGTATAAATATATATGCCACGAAATTATGCATTCTTCAAATGATGTACCTATAAACGCAGCTCACTATACACTCGACATATCGTAATCGGTTCTTGGTAATGAATTTCTGTTTCCATGAAATAACGCGCAGTTTAATTTATAAAATGAAAATATCATTTAAGCAAATTGTACGTATTTATGAAACCAGCAAATATTCAGACCTTGTCAATATATCACATAACCAGCAGCTTATTTGCCACAGTAAAAGTTACACAAAAATAAATGTACCGGTAGCCTATATAATTATCAGGGTGCGAAATCGGAAAGAAATGGGGGGGGGGGGGGCAGAAGGATTACAGGGCTTAATTACTAATCCCAGCACTCTACATCAAATACTACAGCTTTTAATCACGCTAGCAGCACAATAAACTTAATAATAAAGGGAAGTAGATCTAGGCCAAACTGCACTTTAAGCCAAACCAATTTCACTCCTCAGCTCCACATAAAAGTTAACACAACTAAAAACCTACTCAAAATATACTCTCCCCACAGTTTTACAACAATTAAGCGAACTATTCGCACCCAGAACCGAAAAACCCTGAAATGGGATCAAATTTAAACACGCAATAGCTTAGCCCGATCACGTCTGCTTCAGCACCACCGCATATGTATACTTAACTTCACAATAACTTCAAAATTACGGCTAAGTGACCTGTCTGCCTGAGAAGTAAAGGTATTACCGACTTGCTTGGGATGATGGGTCACCAAACCGGTACTTAAAACTAAGATTTTACGCTTTAAATAACCAAATTCAGCCCATTTTACAACTACAAGAAACACAAAATATTAACTGCCAGTGGCCTATATGTATAACATCTCTTACTTTCTCTTTTTGCTGTTCGGTTCTGTTTGTACATCCATATGCTGAGCACTGCGGCATGTTGAAACCTCATTCAAAATTCACATGAACACATAGTACACATTGAAATTGAATCTTGTAATTTACATGTATACTACTAGACATCGAACCTAATTTCGCAAAATACACTACTACTTCTTTTGCATTAACACAACACAGAACACTCGTGGAACTACAATCAAGAGACCTGGCCACTGGGCATGGCGTCACTGAATAAGACAAGAGCGCTCTACGGACCACGTGGTCTACGAGCAATATTGCACCATGCGCTCGCTGCCATCTTGCTATACCTCCTGTCATCGCCTATTGGGCTTACTGCTGCCTTAGCTACCAGCCATCCATGTATAGAGATCAGTGGTATCATCATTTAAATACTGATACGAAGACTTTGACCAAGTGGTTTGTGTTTCAATCAGTTGACACCAGAGTTCGCATAGCTTTGCATTACTATAAAATTTCCCAACTCCTGTTTGGTGCACAATATTGTAATAAAAATTTGATAAATCGTAATTTTATGTAGATTCTGTTGAATAGGCGCATAATGTTATGATAAATATCGTTTAAATCGCTAATCTGGTAGAAAAATAATTACTGGTACTGGGATTCGAACCTGAGACATCATGATTCGTAGACCAAGACGCTATTATCGCAGCTATTACAACCAACGATATTTAGAGTACAAGACGAATACTTATTATCACGTACCGCAACGGAAGGCTAGCCCAGTTCCCGTATAAACACACACATATATATTGTGCCCGTTTGGACCGAGATCCAACGACCACATTTTGTAAAATACCGACATCAGATTAGCACGAGAAAATATATCTCAGGGTCTATCTAGGTGAAAACTTGGGTCTAATCTGGCAACCCTGATCTCGGTAATTCACAAGTAAGGTAAGGTGAGAAATTATTTTGAATTAGCACATTCCTTAAAATCTCAATTTATTTATAGATTAAAATATGATTTGAATGGCAAAAAACTCAACAAAGGTAAAACAAATCACACATGAGAAATCAACAGTCCCTAAAATTATTACTAGAATGTCGCAGATATGATAATCAGAAAATTAATTAGTCCATTCTGATATCAAAATAAATTTTGAAAAAGAATATTTACACTGGTAATCACTGTTCAATAAAGAGTTCTGAGTGATTACTAATATTTACATGTTCGTAGTTCACTTTTCGAAAGATTGCATTTGATTGTTCAAATATTCGTAGCAAAACATTTACAAAAAAAAAGTCACTTGATTCATTCGGTGTTTTTCCAAAATTTGACTTATTTGTAAAAATTATCATATCACTGATTCGTTGTTTCATAACAATATCAATACTCGACTGACATAAAGTCGAATGTTAATAATTGTTCATAAAGATTTTCAATTTCAAAAAAAAAAAAAAAATTTCAAAAAAACTTTTCATAATATTTTTGAAAAATTAACTTTCTTCTTTTCTCACTTTCATTTGTTTAATTAACACAATTTGTTTAAATAATTTTCATTTGTTATTAAAATTACAAAAAAATGTTGTAAACAATATAAATTGTTGCTATCCACCATCAGCGGATTAAATCATTAACTCTTCACCAAATTTTTATATCATCAAAATTTTCTATCACCAAAATTTTCATATAATCTCAAAGAAATAAATCAAAAAGATTTATAATTATTATTATTTAATACATTTCAAAAATTCCCTTCACTTTATTTATAACAAGTTTTCTCAACCTCTCACATGATGAATATTTTATTTACTCATTTCCATTGTAATTATTATTATTATTATTATTATTATTCCAAAAATAAGAATTCGTTGATTATTTATTTTAATTCATTTGCACTTTTCATCTTATTTTTATTTTTCTTGGTCAGTTTCAACTAATCTAAATTCATGTTCTTCAATTATTTATTTAGGCATACCATCGGAACTTCGAGTTGATCCAGAAAAAAAAATTGGATTGACAGAATAGTGAAATCTGACAAGAATATGGGGCGGTCCACATTGCCTAACCCTTCTTTTACAATTTAGCCCACATGCTCTTTCAAAAACCTACGCACATCCTTGTGTGCCCATAACTACGGGAACAAAATCCCTCTTGGATGACCCCCAAGGTCTCCACAACTTTAAGTGTCGCTAAACGCACACAAAAATCATCACCAATTTTTATTATCATATATTTTTTTCTTTGTAATATTCTGTCAATTACTAGACTGTGTTCTTCAGTGTTATTTTACCAATAAAATAAATTCTGGTCAATCTCTCCTTGCCTCCCATTTACATAAATTCTCCCTGATTTGATACATTAAATACCTGCCGTTTCCTTTCTTTTCATCTGAACATATTTTTTTAAGTACTTTTGGGGAAAATTATTCAGAGCTCAAAAATCTTACTACTTCATTCTCTTTATCCATAAACTCATTTAAATGTATTTAAACTTCCAAACTTTTATTCAAAAATAAACAAAGTTCTTTAATTTAAGTCCTTCCAACTAATTAAATTCATCCACAAATTATTATTATTATTATTTTTATTACAAAAAATATTTAGGCATCATCAATGTCATAAATGATTATTATCGCCCTATTTCTTTAATAAATAATTATTTAAATCTCATCTGTAAATGATTATTATTAATATCTCCTATTATTTTTATTTAGTGCACTAATTATTTAATCACAATAAACAATTAACCATTAATTTAATTTAGTTCCTAATGTTCGGTATTATCACTCCCTAATTATTTATAACTTTAAATAGCATCTTTATTATTTATAATATTATTAACTTATTCACTTCACACTTGATTATTATTATTATTATTATTATTATTAAATAAATCAAATTATTTAAATAATCCAAGTCGCAATTACTTCTGCTCTCATAATAAGAATTTAAAGAAAAATACTCCTATCCCTTGGAATAATCGATATGTTTCATGTTGGAACATGAACTAATGCCTGTCCTGACAAATCGTAGATCGAAAAATAAATTGTCAGACAGCAGTTCCATTTGTCATCCAGACAAATACAATCGAAATCCTAGCTACGGTGAAAAATGTGTGCTGATTTCTGATCGTGACTGTTCAAAAATATGGAATTCTCGAATACTACAGGTTAGTTGATAGTACATGAATAGTTGTCTTACTTCATTCTTGATGTGTTGGAAGACCGTGTCCTGCGGTGGACACTATTCCAACGGTGTCTTCCCATGGCCATCTGCTATATCCGTATACCTCGTTTGTCTCCATGTCCTACCAATCCTACGAGTAGTTTAACGGCGCATATTGATAATCGCAGTCACTCGTTCTAAATAACTCCCGCTATCACCTGTACCGTGTAACATGACGAAAAGTTGCTCAGTCATAGACTGGTACAGTACTCTTGTAGATTTGAGAATAAATCTCATATTCAAATAATGCGGTTTCATTAGCTCGCTAAAATAGGAACACCTATTAGCTGAATAAACGAACTAATGTAATAAATAACTTCTCCTGATGAAATTCGAAGTGCCTGATGTATAGTCACCACAAGAAATACATCGTTCTGTAGGCTAACTTCTGTGAATGGTTTCGACACTGCCATCACCTGACTGTAGAATATGTGACCTGAAAGTCAATGGTTATTCTAAGTCCATTCGCTGCCAAAAGTTAAGTTTGTTCATTCGACCAAAAACTAAGTCTTGCTGACCACTGGTACAGCGACTAAGTCCTTCGACCGTCAGAATCTCGGCGTGTATACTGTCACTTCGCGTTACGTCGTTCCGCACATGAGCAAATGCTCCGTTGTAATGATGTAACTATCTTGAGAATCGTGCCCTTTATATAGTCCAGCGAGCAAATGTTCCAGAAACTTCCATCTCGTATCTCGGCTTCTACTGGATCGATTTTAACACTTGATGGCTCAAATTCCTTCTCTTGTAATTGCCAGTAAAGTGTGCTCATTTCCTAGCGTCCATCTCTTCTCCTAAAGGTAATTCCAGAAAAAGAATCCAGTGACGTATGCGGGCTCTACGTCACAAACTCGCGTCACTCGCTCCCGGCGATGCATGCTTCCCTCAGCACTCTTGAGTCTCCTCCGCGCGCTATTCAAACCATCCATTCCCTCAATCTCTTCAATTAATAACTCTTCTTTCGAAAATAATAATGTCAACAATGTCACGGACGTGTGAACGATATATATATGTATATATTATATTGATAACTGCATTACCGCAATGTGGGTTAATATCTGAATAGCCATTGGGCAGAAACATAACACCGGCATTGCCGACTAGTAACAATGTTTCATATTAAAGCATATCATCATTTGAATACTGATACGAAGACTTTGACCATGTGGTTTGTATTTCAATCAGTGGACACCAGAGTTCGCATAACTTTGCATTGAAGAACACGTTACTTGGGGACTAGGTGTCCATAACTTTTATCCAGAGATTGAAAAACAGACCCTTAATAAATCATAATTGTTTTCAGCAAATTTGATATAAAGAATATTTTCAGACCAAAGAACGACAACTTGAAGATCATTTATTGTAGGAATAGCTGTAATTGGGCCTCCAAACATTGAAGTACGTCGTGGTACCAATGTCCGCGCTCAATGTTTCAGGTTACAATCCCACCGAGCGGAAATATGTTTCACTTCAAACACGGACCCAGCTTGGGTATCCCTCGGAACCCCAATTCTGGAAGATTCCAGACGCAATTCTTTATGGGAAAAGGTGTAAGTCCACGGGGAAGAGAACATTATTAAGCATGTCTACCCCTCATTAATCCCGTTTTCCAACGGGGTCGGGGATGAGATGTGATGGAAGTCTTTGTGGCAGATGGTTTTTACGGTCGGATGCTCCTCCTGACGCCAACCTCATGAGGGGAGTTAATGAGAGATAAATGAATGATGGTGAATGAAACTGGGCAAGGATATGGAAGGAAGCGGCCGTGACCTGTCAGAAGGTACCATCCCAGCATTTGCCTGGAGTTGAAAATCGGAAACCACGGAAAACCATTTCAATGACGGCCGACGGTGGGGCTAGAACCCTCGCGTCTACTGAGTCAGCAGAGAACTTGGCCCCATGACCTAACGCTGCGCTTTAGCGAGCGTAGTCGCCACTGTCGGTAGCTTTTGAACGTTGAGAGGTGCAAATAAACCGTACAAATGCTATCGAGATCAACATGAAAACGTACAGGTTTGTTTCATTGATTGTCTTATGTTGCCTCCCACACAAAGCAAGAAGAAAAATAAATACATGACCAAAACAGAAAGCAAATAGTAAAATGCAAAAGCAAAAGCAGAAAACAAAACCGAAAACACAGATCAAAAATCAAAACTAAAAAGATAGCAAAAGCAGAAAAT
Organism: Meconema thalassinum; assembly: GCA_946902985.2. Lineage (NCBI taxonomy): Eukaryota > Metazoa > Arthropoda > Insecta > Orthoptera > Tettigoniidae > Meconema > Meconema thalassinum. The sequence continues at coordinate 89,379,060 of OX336388.2, forward strand.
AAATACAAATCCAAGAACAAAAAACACACAGCTAAAAGTAAAATTCAAAAACAAAAACAAACAGAAAACTGAAAACACAAAACGAAAAGCAGAATTAAAAAAAACCAAAAGCAGAACACCAACAAAAACACTACCGTAAGCAAAATTCAAAAAAAGCAAAATCAGAAAACAAACACAAAACAAAACGAAACAAAAATAGAAAACACAGAGCAAAAATAAAAATTTAAAAACAAAATCAGAAAACTAGCATACTACAAAAAAACATAAAACACAAGGCAAAAAGAAAAGAAGTACAAAACAATAAACACAAACCAAAAGCGCAATTACTTCCGCTCATCCCCATAAGGAAGCGAATCCTAGTTACGCCACTGCCACGGTGGGTGAGTGGTTATGGTGTCGGTCTATCAACCACAAGCTTGCAGGTTCGTTCCTGGCCATGGTAAGTGATTTTTGAAAGGTGACGCATATCACGACATGCATTGTTGGCATGTTAAAGAACTCATTTGAATTCAGTAGGCCGTGTTCACTGGCAAAATTAATCTCAGGATTTTCCGCCAACACAAATGTTCCTCCTTTCTCTACTAGAAAGCGCTATAGTGTCAAGGAGCGTAGATATCTGACTTCCTTGACTTTCAGAGCGCTCCAAGGAACGACTAAATTCGACATGCAAGCTGCCCTCTGGGTGTCAAATAACAAGTTGCCTTTAAATCACTGTAACCTATAAGTTGGTATTTTTGTTGTTCTCGCTACACCACTGTGATGCTGCCATTAAAGCCCAGAGTCCTTCTTGATATACCTCACCTATAATGAGTGTCAAGAAAAGTGGGGTCAAGCCACACTTGGGGCTGTGGTGTCAGCTCTTAGATTTGGCCCACTGTGCACTGTGATGCTGCCATTAAAGCCCAGAGTCCTTCTTGATATACCTCACCTATAATGAGTGTCAAGAAAAGTGGGGTCAAGCCACACTTGGGATTGTGGTGTCAGCTCTTAGGTTTGGCCCACTGTGCACTGTGATGTTGCCATTAAAGCCCAGAGTCCTGCTTGATGTACCTCACCTATAATGAGGGTCAAGAAATGTGGGGTCAAGCCACTCTTGGGGCTGTGGTGTCAGCTCTTAGGTTTGGCCCACTGTGCACTGTGATGTTGCCATTAAAGCCCAGAGTCCTGCATGATGTACCTCACCTATAATGAGGGTCAAGAAAAGTGGGGTCAAGCCACTCTTGGGGCTGTGGTGTCAGCTCTTAGGTTTGGCCCACTGTGCACTGTGATGTTGCCATTAAAGCCCAGAGTCCTGCTTGATGTACCTCTCCTATAATGAGGGTCAAGAAAAGTGGGGTCAAGCCACTCTTGGGGCTGTGGTGTCAGCTCTTAGGTTTGGCCCACTGTGCACTGTGATGTTGCCATTAAAGCCCAGAGTCCTTCTTGATATACCTCACCTATACTGAGGGTCAAGAAAAGTGGGGTCAAGCCACACTTGGGGCTGTGGTGTCAGCTCTTAGGTTTGGCCCACTGTGCACTGTGATGCTGCCATTAAAGCCCAGAGTCCTGCTTGATGTACTTCACCTATAATGAGGGTCAAGAAAAGTGGGGCAAGCCACACTTGGGGCTGTGGTGTCAGCTCTTAGGTTTGGCCCACTGTGCACTGTGATGCTGCCATTAAAGCCCAGAGTCCTTCTTGATATACCTCACCTATAATGAGGGTCAAGAAAAGTGGGGTCAAGCCACACTTGGGGCTGTGGTGTCAGCTCTTAGGTTTGGCCCACTGTGCACTGTGATGCTGCCATTAAAGCCCAGAGTCCTGCTTGATATACCTCACCTATAATGAGGGTCAAGAAAAGTGGGGTCAAGCCACACTTGGGATTGTGGTGTCAGCTCTTAAGTTTGGCCCACTGTGCACTGTGATGCTGCCATTAAAGCCCAGAGTCCTTCTTGATATACCTCACCTATAATGAGGGTCAAGAAAAGTGGGGTCAAGCCACACTTGGGATTGTGGTGTCAGCTCTTAAGTTTGGCCCACTGTGCACTGTGATGCTGCCATTAAAGCCCAGAGTCCTTCTTGATATACCTCACCTATAATGAGGGTCAAGAAAAGTGGGGCCAAGCCACACTTGGGGCTGTGGTGTCAGCTCTTAGGTTTGGCCCACTGTGCACTGTGATGCTGCCATTAAAGCCCAGAGTCCTTCTTGATATACCTCACCTATAATGAGTGTCAAGAAAAGTGGGGTCAAGCCACACTTGGGGCTGTGGTGTCAGCTCTTAAGTTTGGCCCACTGTGCACTGTGATGCTGCCATTAAAGCCCCGAGTCCTGCTTGATATACCTCACCTATAATGAGGGTCAAGAAAAGTGGGGTCAAGCCACACTTGGGGCTGTGGTGTCAGCTCTTAGGTTTGGCCCACTGTGCACTGTGATGCTGCCATTAAAGCCCAGAGTCCTGCTTGATATACCTCACCTATAATGAGGGTCAAGAAAAGTGGGGTCAAGCCACACTTGGGATTGTGGTGTCAGCTCTTAGGTTTGGCCCACTGTGCACTGTGATGCTGCCATTAAAGCCCAGAGTCCTGCTTGATGTACCTCACCTATAATGAGGGTCAAGAAAAGTGGGGTCAAGCCACACTTGGGATTGTGGTGTCAGCTCTTAGGTTTGGCCCACTGTGCACTGTGATGTTGCCATTAAAGCCCAGAGTCCTGCTTGATGTACCTCACCTATAATGAGGGTCAAGAAATGTGGGGTCAAGCCACTCTTGGGGCTGTGGTGTCAGCTCTTAGGTTTGGCCCACTGTGCACTGTGATGTTGCCATTAAAGCCCAGAGTCCTGCTTGATGTACCTCACCTATAATGAGGGTCAAGTAAAGTGGGGTCAAGCCACACTTGGGGCTGTGGTGTCAGCTCTTAAGTTTGGCCCACTGTGCACTGTGATGCTGCCATTAAAGCCCAGAGTCCTTCTTGATATACCTCACCTATAATGAGTGTCAAGAAAAGTGGGGTCAAGCCACACTTGGGGCTGTGGTGTCAGCTCTTAAGTTTGGCCCACTGTGCACTGTGATGCTGCCATTAAAGCCCAGAGTCCTGCTTGATATACCTCACCTATAATGAGGGTCAAGAAAAGTGGGGCCAAGCCACACTTGGAGCTGTGGTGTCAGCTCTTAGGTTTGGCCCACTGTGCACTGTGATGCTGCCATTAAAGCCCCGAGTCCTTCTTGATATACCTCACCTATAATGAGTGTCAAGAAAAGTGGAGTCAAGCCACACTTGGGGCTGTGGTGTCAGCTCTTAGGTTTGGCCCACTGTGCACTGTGATGTTGCCATTAAAGCCCAGAGTCCTGCTTGATGTACCTCACCTATAATGAGGGTCAAGTAAAGTGGGGTCAAGCCACACTTGGGGCTGTGGTGTCAGCTCTTAAGTTTGGCCCACTGTGCACTGTGATGCTGCCATTAAAGCTCAGAGTCCTTCTTGATATACCTCACCTACAATGAGTGTCAAGAAAAGTGGGGTCAAGCCACACTTGGGGCTGTGGTGTCAGTTCTTAAGTTTGGCCCACTGTGCACTGTGATGCTGCCATTAAAGCCCCGAGTCCTTCTTGATATACCTCACCTATAATGAGTGTCAAGAAAAGTGGAGTCAAGCCACACTTGGGGCTGTAGTGTCTGCTCTTAGGTTTGGCCCACTGTGCACTGTGATGCTGCCATTAAAGCCCAGAGTCCTTCTTGATATACCTCACCTATAATGAGTGTCAAGAAAAGTGGAGTCAAGCCGCACCTGGGATTGTGGTGTCAGCTCTTATGTTTGGCCCACGGATCGCTAGACTGGAGCTTTCCATTGCAGTAATGTTTATGGATTATCTTACATCTTTGATCAGTGAAAGATTCTCTTTATTTTAATATCTCACCCAAAGCACCACACATCTAGCGAATGGATCTCAAAGCTGATAAGTTAAAGATGGATGCCTTTCAGAAGGAATATTAAGAAATGAAATTGCTTCGCCAAAATTGTAGCCTATATGGTGTAATACATTCAGGTAACACCTGCATTGAGAGACAGAAATACTTCAAAGCACGGACGAAAAAACCTCGCTTCGCGTGGATCAATACAGAGGATGATGTATACCTACATATTCTTTACTACCTTCATCGCGATGTATTCAGTGTATCCGTAAGCGATTGAATATGTATCGATACTGGAATCCATTCAATATTTATGAAAATATGCCTTAAAGTAAGATCTGTGTGAATAATGGAATGAATGCCTTGCGCCGATCTGTGGTCGTTAGGTGCTCGCGAACATCTGTCATGCACTTGGATACATTACCGCCCACGGTCCACAAACGTGTATTAAAGCTGTAAAGGATGATAACATATTTCCTTTTCAGTCGGCCAACATGTTAATGTGCCCAATTATATCGATTGGAGTATTTGAAGCCATTTTTAGCCTAATTTCAATTTTGAAAAAATAGGCTTATGAGATCACTTTTGTCCGTGTGTGTGTGCGTGCGTGCGTGTGTGTGTGTGTGTCCTAATAAAATCTAAACGGCTGGAGCGATTTCAATGAAACTCGGTAAGCTCATAACACTATTCCCGGCGACCTCGACCGTGCCCTTTAAATTTTGTTACGTCTCACCAATCCAACATGGCGGCTATGCGAAATATTTCACTAGCATTCAATATCTCTGAAGCTATTACCGATATCGCCCTGAAATTGTGTATGGTGATAAAGGGCACTACTAGAATTTCACCTATGAGAATTTCATAAACCTGGTGACTACAAAACCAACATGCCGGTCAAGCGAAGTTGAGACTTTTAAATAGACTTTTCTCGCGATTTAACTATCCAAACGTAATGAAACTTGGTACAGCAAATGCTTATACACATTGTAATGCACTGGAGTATAATTTAGTTAAATTGTTTACATAACCTCAAAATGGCGGCTGTGCGAAATATTTCACTGACATTCTATATCTCCGAAACTATTACAGATATCACCCTGCAATTTTGTACGGTGATAAAGGGTACTGATACAAGTTTACCAATGTATATTTTGTAAACCTGTAAAGTACAAAACGAACATGCCGACCAAGCGAATTTGAAATGTTTTAATAGACTTTTCTCGTGATTTGACTCTCTGAGCGTAGTGAAATGAGGTACAGTAAATTATTTTGCAGATTGTAATGTACTGCCATCTAATTTAATTCAATTGTTTACATAACCTCATGATGGCGGCTGTGCGAAATTTTAAAATTAAGTTTTTATTTCTTGTGTCGTAATCATGCGATCGAGGTGAAAGTTTGAATAATGAACCTAGGCAATAATTGTCCTTGAATGGTACATAACTCAATGGCCTATACATATAACAATCGTAAATGGCGAGCTTCCGAAATATTTAGACTGTTCTCAATATCTATGAATCTTTTACAGCAACCAAACTGAATTTGTTTATGTTCATAGAGACTATGAACAAATGTTCCCCTTTAGGACTTTCAGTAACCTGGTGAGCACAAATCCAACATGGCGGCGACGCGAAGTATAAATATTTAAATGGACGTTTCTCGCGAATTAACTATCCGAGTGCCGTGAAACGTTGCACGTTAAATGCTTATACAAATGTTGATCCACTGGCATCTAATTTATTTTAATTGTTTGCATAATCACAAGATGGCTGCTGTGCGTAATTTTAAAATCTCGTTTTTACTTCTTGTGTTCTAATCATGCGATTGAAGTTTGAATACCACACGTACACAATAATCTTAATGTAATAGTACAAAAATAAAAATCCAACCTGGCGACCATCTGAAATATTTAGACGGTTCTCAATATCTACGAATCTGTCACAACAATTAAACTGAAATTTTGTATGTTGATAGAGGCAATTAACATAAGCAGGATATATGAAAATAGGCTGTATAGTTCTTCACGGAACTACTTGTTCAGTGTTGCCATATTAACAATATTAATATTGTTTTCTGTCGGTCCACACAAGTCATTTCAATTAGGCCCTACTACTGGAATATGTGTCCGGCTCCGTGCCTAAATGGTTAGCGCGCTAGGCTTTGGCCCTAAGTGGCCCGGGTTCGATTCCCGACCGAGCCATCAGGGATTTTAATCTCCTAGCGTTAATTCCCGTGGCTCAGGGACTGGGTGTATATGCCGTCTTCATCATCACTTGATCCTCATTACGACGTGCAGGTCGCCCACAGGCGTCAACTAGAAAGACCTGCACTCGGCCTCTCCGGAGGCCACACGATAATAATAATAATAATGATGATTGGAATATGTGAACAATAACCTGAAATAAATTACAATTGATTAAAGGCTCGGTCAAACAGGAAGCGGACAAATCTAGTTGGCGGTGGGCAAGTGAGCAGGACCGCGCGGGCTGGAAGCATGGCGGACGACCTTGACCTTGTGCGTGAGTGCGTATTTCTGTATTATTTGCGTCATCCTGACTACAAGGATGTAGTGAAGTAAAAATAACAAATTGATTAAAATATCAAATACTTTACTTACCGTACCTCAGACATATTGCTAGTCTTTCCTCCAGTTAGTAGTCAGTTTTGATATTGTAGGTTCTACGAGAGTATGTAATTTGTCAAATTGCTGTTCAGTCATTCGAAAATATATGACAAAACGGTCAGGAAATGACCTCAATTCACAGCATAGTTTGCGATACTCACCAAAATCCTGTATTTTTTCATTAGTATAATGCAACCATTTTCTTTTTTCTCTCGCTTGATTCAAAGCGAACAGAAGAAGAAGCAATTCTTCTTCGTCCGAGGAACTGCTGGACATGTTGAATTAACAGAAAACACTGTGATATGCACTCTTCGCGATTTCTTTCATACTGGTTCGCCTTGACTTGCCCGCATTCAATTTGACCACTCCAGTCCGCGACGGGCTGCGGTCGTTCGGTCCGTGCGGGCAGCCCGCTTCCTGTTTGACCGAAACTTTAGAGACGGGTGATTTTTTGCTGTAGCGGGCCAGCGGCCAGCTACCAGGTGAGCGAACGCCTTCCCCCAGGCAACCGAACTCGGCTCCGCGGATTGCGAGAGGTAGAAACCACAACAGAGTCCCTTAATTAATGGTAAATTCACCGGCAAATTATGATTAAAGAACTTACCTTTTCACAGAGGATGCAGAAAATATTCTCCTTGAGCTTGGGTTAAAATCACTTATCCATTATCATGGAGATAGCATGTGCAACGAATTCTGGTCAGACGTAATGTAAGAATGGTGAGGTGCATGAAACACAAATCCCCCTCCCGTCCAATCTAAACTTGACTGAAAGTGGGGTGATAGGCTCACAGGATAGCTAGCTCGTAATCTGTCTCCGAAGCTAGTAATTGAATGGACATTTTTGGAACAAATGAAAACGTAAAAAATAAACACTTAAAGTTGCGATGTATTGAAGATAGAGATATGCTTTCACGGACGTTTTTGTAGAACTTTTCATGATGAACAATTCTATAGATGTTTACCCAGCGTAAGCTTAACCCTTGAGAACTGGCGAGAAAAAATATAACATGAGGACTGGCCCCTTTTGTCGTAGTCGTACGGAATTTAATTAAGTGATTTTACACCTGGTGTTTTCCTATGGACTATTCCCAATATAAAATTAGGTTTATTTACAGTTTTCAAAATTAACAAGCATATAAATGAACATAATTTTCCTAACAATATAATTGGCCTTGATCGTGGCGATAAAGCAGTCATTTTGATTTTTTTGAACAAAGGAGCTAATGACTAAAGTGTCCCTAGGCAATAAACATGGAAGGACAACAACGTATGTGATTGTGCTGCACCAAAAAAAATGAATTTTCCCCCTTATTTTTTACTGATTGTCCAGACTGACGTAATGTAGGCCGCAAATTGTCACGCGAGGACTGGCGCCATGGGTAAATCTGACCCGACCGTAAATAATATAGAAATAACTCGAGTGTTCAAAAAGCTATGGACATGTTTCTCTTTCAGGGCGAAGTTCAAGGTTAAGAAGGAAGGTAAGCGACAGGAAATGAGGGTTGACCAAAACAAAAATATAGAGCATTATTTAAGTCTCGGGTCAAAAATACGCATGCGCCAGTCCTCGCGGGTTAAAAGGCGCACGGACGATAGCTTTTTTTTCAACTCGATTCACTGAAATATTGTTGCTGCACGGCTTCCTTTGGTCATAAATAAATAATTTTCTACAGAAACCTTCCCCGAGAATCCTTACAGAATGGTGAAAACCGCATCTCGAGATTGCCCGGAACTCCAAGAATCGGGGTCTTTGTTTTATACTAAGCAGAGATGATAATTATTAGCATTGCTATCGTAATTAGATATTGGTCACTGTGTCATTTAAATTATTTCTTTTTCCTTACTCAAACTCGTGTTGCTATCCTTAGGACTTTGCCAAACGGACTAAAATCCCTCGACCTAAATCGAGCAATAGCAAACAACAACACCTAAATACAAATGGTTTATGAATCAATATAAACTCAGCTGTGGAGGTTCTACTCCCACAAGAAGACCGACCACAATTTTACTGTCGTGCGTAAAACCCGAGCATTTGTGGTTCACTACACAGCGAGTTATGGTGCTTATTGTAGCAAGGATTAGTAGCACACAGTTTACATTGTTCAAAGTATTATTGCGATTAAAACATTATTGACTAGTGTCTCTCCCACGAGCTTGTCATGCTTCACTCTTCGGAAACTAGAGGACAGAATGTGCCAAGCATTATTGACTAGTGTCTCTCCCACGAGCTTGTCATGCTCCACTCATCGGAAACTAGAGGACAGAATGTGCCAAGCATTATTGACTAGTTTCTCTCCCACGAGCTTGTCATGCTCCACTCTTCGGAAACTAAAGGACAGAATGTGCCAAGCATTATTGACTAGTGTCTCTCCCACGAGCTTGTCATGCTCCACTCTTCGGAAACTAGAGGACAGAATGTGCCAAGCATTATTGACTAGTGTCTCTCCCACGAGCTTGTCATGCTTCACTCTTCGGAAACTAAAGGACAGAATGTGCCAAGCATTATTGACTAGTGTCTCTCCCACGAGCTTGTCATGCTCCATTCTTCGGAAACCAGAGGACAGAATGTGCCAAGCATTATTGACTAGTGTCTCTCCCACGAGCTTGTCATGCTCCACTCTTCGGAAACTAGAGGACAGAATGTGCCAAGCGGTTATGCATGATACACACAACAACTTCAGGGCAAAGAGTCGGTCCACCACGGCCGCCAATTCTGTCAGACTTCATTATTAATTTTTAAAACGTAATAACGGTGCATACTGTAATTCAGGCACCCTGAATAAATGACTATCACGCTAACAAGCGGACACGCGCCTACTCGTCATCATCACTAGTTTCGTCCATATGTGGGCTATGGTGTAAGCAGGGCTTGACAGTAGTGGTTTTGTGGGGGTTCCGCAGCCTCCACCTCCACACCCTCCACACAAGATGGCGGCAGCCCGATAACTCTCGAACCCGTGGTCGGATTTTGACGAATGAGGTGTCATTGAACTCGGGCTGACACCCCCTTTCCCATGGACAACATATTTCCACCCCAAAAGTAAAACCTACCCCTACTAGGGGGTGAAATTGATTTTTTTAGAGAATCTCTGTTACCAATTGCAACATGTGAGAGTTTGAATGCTAATATGGAATGAAACGTTGTTCTACATAAAGTGCATGTGTTCGGTGGAAAGCCACTATGAATTAACATGCTAGTTTTTTTTTGTTTTTACACATGTCCACTCATAGGTTTGGTAAGAGGGCGGGCTTTTTAAAAAATGGTGGCTGTAGTGTAACCTAACCTAACCCAACCTAACGGGTCCTTGTTGACAGGTCCTTGTGGACGAGTCCTTGTGGACAGGTCCCTGTTGACAGATCCCTGTGGACGGGTCATTTTTGACGAGTCATTGTTGACGGGTCCTTGTTGACGAGTCCCTGTGGACGGGTCATTGTTGACGAGTCCTTGTGGGCAGGTCCTTGTGGACGAGTCCTTGTCCCTTTGGACTGATCCCTTTGGCCTGGTTCCTACGGACTAGCCCATGAATTTATTTAAATTATGTCAAAGGGCCTAACTACATTTGTGTGTGTGTTGAATTGACGTTGTTCACCACTACTATAATGGGATAACGATATGAAAGGAAAGTAGCGAAATACATGTGAACATACAAGGATCTAACTTGGTGGATGGATGTGTTCTAACGAGTCATTTGTAGTTGAAAGAGAATAATACATGTTCTTAAGATGTTAAAACTTAAGAAATGACACGTTCAGTACGACGTCTTGTTACTTCCTGTGTCATATTACAGACATGGCAGAGAGCGCTCAGATCTGTTGCTATGACTAACACTGCAGTAATTTGAAACTGCAAGTGTTCATTAAGACAATGGATGATGATCATGCAAAGTTAGCAGTTATTGGATATTACACAGGTGTTCCTTCCGGTGTCATGTTGCTGACATACCAGAGAGCGCACACTGCTGTTGCTATGACTGACGCTGCAGTAATTTGAAACTCCATATGTTGATTAAGACAATGGGTGATGATCATGCAAAGTCAGCAGTCATTGGATACCACACAGGTGTTCCTAGTGTACTTTGGACTCTCAACTGTATTGGGAAAGGAATTGCAATGATCTGCAAAAAACTGCTGACACGAGCGATGAGAGTTTATATAAGAGGGGTGTCATATATCTCCCTACTGTCAGTCTATATTACTCGCTTTGAGTGAACAGTGCTCTATTACTGCTCAAGAGTTGTAAAAAAAGGCCGTTTTGGTAGAAAATCATTAAATTATTTTGCAAGGTATGTACTTATTATTAATGGATTGTAGTCTTTTATTACTAATTGATGTTGAAGTTATTGATTGGAATGTATTGATTGATTGATTGATTTGTTTACAGATAATTGGGTACCTGTAGGTTACCAAATTCCTTCAATCTGTTCATTCAGTGACAGTAGTTGATCAATTATAAAAAGGTAAGTGCCCCCTCTAATAACTTTTAAACAGTTAGAGTGATATTTTCCAATGTCCACCACTACATGTTAGTGAAAATGGTATATTTGACAGTCAAAAGTTGGAACTACTTGACCATGGTGTGTAAAGCTAATTTTGTAGGTTAGATTTTGATTACCGCTCTATTAAGTTTGAATGTTCATTGCTAGGTGTCAGTGACAGAGGGAATATTTAAAGACTTAACCTCAGTTCACTTAACTTTACCTAACTTAACCTTGTCATGTGACATGTTTTACAAGTTTAAACTTGTTTTAAGACTGGCTATGACATTACACTTAGCTCACTTAACTGGCGATCGCTGGTTTTTATCACGTGACATGTTCTACAAGTTTAGACTTGTTTTAAGACTGGCTATGACGTCACACTTAGCTCACTTAACTGGTGATCGCTGGTTTCTATCACGTAACATGTTCTACAAGTTTAGACTTGTTTTAAGACTGGCTATGACGCCACACTTAGCTCACTTAACTGACGACCGCTGGTTTCTACCACTCTATCATGTTCCAATGTTCACCGCTAGGTGTCAGTGACAGTGGTATATAGTAACCCCCCAGTTAGAACTACATAAAGTTAGACTTGCTAGGAGTTCACAGATCGATTTAAATACCCTGCTATAACCATTGACTGGAATATAATTAAACTATTTATATTATACTTTTTGTTTTATCTTTTATTAACATTGATGATTTCTTTCTTTTATAGGTAATTTCGAAAGTGATCATAATGTTCAAGTGTGGTGACTGTAAGAAACAGTTCTCAAGACCTGACAACCTTCAACGTCATGCAAGTACAAAACATAATCAGAAAATGTTTGTGTGCAGTCATTGTGCTACAACATTTAACAGACAAGATAGTCTTACACGACATGTAAATTTAATGCATGTCAGTTCAGCACCATTTTCGTGTTCAGTTTGCGAACTTGGTTTTTCTGCTGTAAAGCGATATCAATTCCACATGGTTGAAGTGCATGGAGAACAACAGGAATTGAAATCTGTAAAACCATCAACTAGCACGGAACCTTTAAATGAATGTGATGCTCAAAAGCGTAAACGTTCTCAAGATTGTGAAAATAGTTGTGCAACAAAAAGAAAAAAGAATGGTGAACCTTCAATAACACATTGTAATGTATGTAATATTGATATACCTTCTTCAATCATTCATGGACATTTACGCAGTATTCAACATAAAAATAACGCTTGCCATGAAAGAAATTCTGGAAATGTTCAACAAATTGGTAGTGCATTTAAAAGTCGAATTGCTAGTTATAGACTTTATAGTAAAGAAAAAACTCAAAGTATTGAATCATTTTTAAAAAATGTTCAACCTACTGTGTTTGGCTTAGTAGAAAATGTTTTATTAGAGCATAAAACAATTAAAATGAATTTTGAACTTTTTGGCCTCTATGTAAAAACTGGGAGCGAAGGTGAAATTACAGATATCAAATCTTTTAATACAAAAAACATAATTGTTAGCGAATCAACTAATATTAGTGATATATATCAAAATATTTCAAGTGCCATCATCGTGAAGAGTGAAGAGTTCCAGGAAAGGGAGTCAGGCTGGGCGTTGGTTGAAGTACTTTATTTAGAAACCAACCTGAATAAATATAATCCCCTTCGAGCATCATCATACATTGATTTACCTGCATGGATTAAACGTAAGAATGCATGTGTAAACGTTATGAATAATGATGACGCATGCTTTGCATGGGCTGTAACCTCAGCTCTCCATCCAGCAGCGATGAATGAAAAGAGAACGTCATCATATCCTCACTATTCTTCAGTGTTAGATTTAAAAGAAATAGAATTTCCTATGGCGATAAAAGACATTCAACGTTTTGAAGAGCTGAACAATGTAAGTATTAATGTTTATGGAATTGAAAATAAGAGTATAGTTGGTCCTCTATATTATACTCAGGAAAAAAAGGATGCTCATGTAAATTTACTATACATAACTGAAGGTGAAAATGCCCACTATTGTTGGATAAAACATTTAAGTAGACTTGTTGGTAGTCAAGTATCAAAACATAAATCTAAGAAGTGGTTGTGTGATGGCTGTTTGCTACATTTCCAGAAAGAGGACCAACTAACTCAACATCAAAAATGGGGGTGTAATCATGTGTGTACGGTATTACCGACTCCTAAAAATAACATTCTAAAATTTGAGGATTATGAGAAACAGCTTCGAGTACCATTTGTTATATATGCTGACTTCGAGGCTTTGCTAAAACCATTTAATACATGTTCATCAAATCCATCCCAACCTTTCACCAACACTACTCACATTCATGAACCTTTTAGCTTTGCATATTATATTAAATGTAGTTATGATGACTCTTTAAATAAGTTTGAGCTCTATAGAGGACCTGATGCACCTAAAGTTTTTATGGAAAGGCTTGAGAAAGATGCCGTCCGTATATCCTTTATTTTAAATACGATCATTCCAATGGAGCCACTAACTTCATTAGAGCAAATGAATTTTGAAACTGAAACTAATTGTTTTATATGTGGTGAATGTTTATATACAGACAGGGTTCGCGATCATGACCATTTAACAGGAAAATATCGTGGTGCGGCTCACCAAGAATGTAATTTAAATTATAGAGTAAGTAAATTCATTCCGGTCATTCTACACAATGGTAGCAAATACGATAACCACTTTATCGTTAAAGAATTTGGAGCTTCAGATGTGAAAATTGATGTTATTGCAAATAATAAGGAACAATACATATCGTTCACAAAATACATCAAAACTAGCAATAAAACAACCATTAAACTGCGATTTTTAGATTCATTCCGCTTTATGCCGAGTAGTCTTGATAAGCTGGCTAGTAATTTAAAATCAGATCAGTTTCATGAAATTCAACGTGTCTTTCCTAAAGAAGATGATTTTAATTTGATTCGTCAAAAGGGTATATTCCCTTATGAATATATTAACTGTGTGGAACGTCTTGAGGAGTGTTCTTTACCACCGAAAGATGCATTTTACAGTTCCTTAAACACAAGTCATATCAGTGATCAGGAATATTTACATGCACAACGTGTATGGGCACAGTTCCACATTCAAACTTTAGGAGAATTTTCAGACATATATTTGAAGACAGATGTGTTGTTATTAGCAGATGTTTTTGAAAATTTTCGGAATGTTTGTATGAAAACTTATGACCTTGATCCTTGTCAGTATTTCACAGCTCCTGGGTTAAGTTTCAGTTCAATGTTGAAAAAAACGAAAGTAAATTTAGAATTAATGACTGATATAGACATGATCAATTTTATAAAATCATCAATTCGAGGTGGATTAAGTCAATGTAGTGGACGGTACTCTAAAGCGAATAATAAATACATGCCTAGCTACAACCCTTGTGAAGAGTCAAAGTATATTGTTTACCTCGATGCAAATAACCAATATGGTTGGGCTATGAGTCAATATCTACCACTGAAAGATTTTCGCTGGCTGACACAACCTGAAATTGATGTCTTACATGTTGACACTCTTAATGATAACGATGATAAAGGATATATTTTAGAGGTAAATCTTGAGTACCCTAAAGAGTTACATGATGATCATAATGATTTACCATTTTGTCCTGAGAATATGAAATCTCCATACATCACATCACGAACAAAAATGTTAATTGCTAATGTAAATGATAAATGTAAATATGTAATACATTATCAAAACTTGAAACAGTGTCTACAGCATGGATTGAAATTAACTAAAATTCATCGCGTATTGCAATTTCATCAGTCAGCATGGCTCAAACCGTATATTGATCTAAACAATAATTTAAGAACGCAGTCAACAAACGCGTTTGAAAAAGATTTTTATAAACTCATGAATAATAGTGTTTTTGGAAAGACTATGGAGAATGTTGATAAACGAGTTGATGTAAAGCTGATAACAAAGTGGGAGAATGATGGTAAAAGGTATGGTGCGAGCAACTTAATAAGCAAGCCTAACTTTCATAGCTGTTCAATTATTCATGAGGATTTAGTTGTAATACAAATGAATCGTCTTAAAGTAACTTACAACAAACCCATATATGTGGGTTACACCATTCTGGAATTATCAAAAACACTTATGTATGAATTTCACTATGATTATGTAAAGAAAAACTATCTTGATAATGCTAAATTACTCTACACAGACACAGATTCTTTTATTTATGAGTTTAAAACTGATGATTTTTACGAGGATATCAAAACTGAGCTAAATAGGTTTGATACAAGTGACTACCCCAGGGATAATATTTACCATTTACCTCTAGTAAACAAAAAGGTTCTTGGGAAATTTAAGGATGAATGTGCTGGTGTTATTATAGACACCTTTGTAGGCACAAAATCTAAATCATACAGCTATATGACAATTGATGATGTAGTAGTAAAAAAATTAAAAGGAGTGAAAAAGAATGTTGTTAGTAAAGAGTTAGATATAAGTGATTATAAAAACTGTATAGTTAGTAACCCACCTGTATTATATAAGAAAATGTGTGTATTTAGAAGTAAAAATCATCAGCTACATACCAATTTGTTGAACAAAGTTGCTTTAAGTAATGAAGACAACAAACGATTCATTATACCCAACACATTTAATACTCTTGCTTGGGGAAACAGTCGTATTGACGACTATTACTTTACTTAAGTCTAATGATCACTATATTGTAATATTTGTAGTGTGTTTTATATTGTAATATTTTTGGTAAAAACTGTAAGTAGAATGTATAATGTTAGACTACAGTAATTTAGAAAAGTAAGATAAGTAATACATTTTAGTGTAAAATGTTTGCTTTTGTATATTACGAAAAAGATTTAAAAAAATTTACTGAATGTGTGAACTAAACAAGGGGAATGTAAAAAATGTAAAGTGGAAATTGTAAATATCCATGTGTGAAAAAGTGAAACGGCTATCACCATTTTAAAATTAAAAAGACATTGTTATCTGGTAAACCTCGTTTTTTATTTCACAACGACAAAAATGTATAGAATGTGTAAACTAAACAAGGGAATGTAAAAAATGAAAAGTGGAAATTGTAAATATTCATGTGTGAAAAAAAAATGAAATGGCTATCACCATTTTAAAAAATAAAAGATATAGTGATTTAGTGAACCTTATTTATATTTCACAAAAATGTACAGAATGTGTGAACTAAACAAGGGGAATGTAAAAAATGTAAAGTGGAAATTGTGAATATTCATGTGTGAAAAAATGAAAATGATGAAATGACTATCACCATTTTTAGAATTAAAAGACATTGTGATCTGGTAAACCTTGTTTTTATTTCACAACAACAAAAATGTACAGAATGTTTAAACTAAACAAGGGGAATGTAAAAAATGTAAAGTGGAAATTGTAAATATTCATGTGTGAAAAAAATGAAATGGCTATCACCATTTTTTTAAATAAAAGACATTGTGATCTTGTAAACCTTGTTTTTATTTCACAACAAATAGAGCTTTACAAAAATAGAATACAAAGAAATACCAATTCCTCAATCCTTTTCAATGTCCATGTCCACTCATTATTAACTTTCCTTTTATAACACTAATCACAATGACGACTGCCAACCTCTCTCCCACTGAGACATCACAGAATGTCAAAAGTTGTTTAGCTTTTCAACGATACTTTATCCGCTACACGTCTTAATGCAGGATGACTGTGGTGATAAGAAAGGTACATGCTTGATCCAAAGGATTAATAGGTATATCACTACACTGCAAAAGGTTCTTCAAGACAAGTTCCAGGACTACACAAATAATAACCAGGTAGGTAGATTTCGAAAGTCAAGTATTGAATTACTTTGTTAATGACGCCATTGCCAGTACAGGTCTGGCATATCCTTTTCCATTGGTGGTAAAAAGGTTTGATCTTCCTCTTCCTTTGTGGATGACTTTTGTTGTTGCTGCTTTTTTTCTCCATCACACCCGTGGAATGAGGAAACAAAGTCTTTACACTGACTTTTATGACCATGATACAGTTTGACCAGCTGGCAAGTAGCACACTGTCGCATAGAGGGTATTTTTGCCATAGCCACTTGCTTATGGTGATCATAATCCGTACATGGTTGCAATTCACTTAACACAGGGTCTTGAGTCCATGATTTTGGTACATGTTGCCAGATTTCTTTCACTGCATTTGCTGCGACATAATAAATGAATGATTTTGGAAGAGCCAATAATTCTTCTTTAGTAAAACTGTCTAGTTTCTTTTTACACACAAAGAACTTTCCAATCGCTTTATCGGTAGCATCCCCTTTCTCCATGGTATTACGTTGATGTTTACACGTCGCTTGTAGAAATCTCACTGGTGTCATCCACAGGTAAACCTTTAGTTTTAATTTTATTTAACAACTCCCAGCAGGCATTGGTGGATAGCCAATGAAACAATTGCCACACCTGTGCCAAGGCTTTATGGGTAATATTGACACAGGGGCAGCGATCCATGAGTGTTTGCAGCGATGGACAGCCCATCTCCATTAAATCGATACATTGACAGTAAGACGCTAAAAATGGTTGTAGCCATTGACGTTTTTCACTACCTTTCACAAATATTACATGGGCAGAAGACAAGTGGGCTTTCATGACCATGTCCAGGTGCTTATATGAAATGGTTCCCTGCTTCCAGTCTAGTTGCATATGAGTTTCAATCCACTGGGTTTGTTTACGGTCTTTATCACACAACAAATCAAACGCATAAGGTGGTTTAAACACCAAATGAGTAGCTTGTGATATCCAAAAAGTGGAACAATCGATGATGGCCACTTCTTTAAATATAAATTTGTTATCTCCAATTTTAAACCCTTGACAGTCGACAATCAGTGTACGCAACATGTTCACTCTTGTCTGGATCAAGTCCAACTGACCACAGACTTACAATTGTTCAGTAAGGTGTACCCATGTCATTTACTTACATTCCATTCTAGTAAAAGAAAAGAAAAACATCGAGTAGTCCCTATAGAGGTTAGGATATGACAGGGAGGCATAAGAAATAATAATATAACAACAACAACCAATTTTTTTATTTCATTATTTTATTAGCATAACAAGTTTTACATTCTTTTTTCATTCTAGGATAGAGGCGGTACCATCTCATACAACAAAAAAGTCTTTTGTGTTTATAGTGTCCATAACACCGATGATATCCCAATGTCTCTAAACTGGATGTTTTTGACTGTGAGCTGCTCACTGAAGCACTGCCGGCACCATAAAGTCCACACGTATCATAACTTTTTTCATCACTCAGAGGCATGAGTGAGGGGTAACTTGAATGACAGGGTATATTACCCACCTCCATTCTGCACAGGTAGGGACAGGCAGGTGACCAGCGCTGATGTTCCTGCATGAGTTCATCGCTCTCTTGCCATTGGTCTAAGATGATGGGACAAAACACACATTTCACTTCATCTCTTGTTTTTAAATAGTAGAATCCAGCGGCTGCTAAGGCTTGAGGGTTTATAAAAGGCACCGGCCACGTCGCAAAGGTCTTGAAACGTTGTTCCTCAGATTTTAAATTCATGGATGTAACTTCTCTTGAGGCTTGAAAGCAAGACATGACTGAGCGGTTTGTGTGTTGACCTGCTATTTATACACTTGTCACTTGGTTGGACAGTGGATAATAGTTGACTTGTTTGTGATGAATAATCAAACAGTAGCCCGTGGTATTGGCTGGAACATTGTCATGCGTTTCAAAATCTAGTCGAATGTCAATATTGGATGGTTTGACAGACTCTTCCAAGTAGGAACAGTCAAAGACAATCAGTGGCGCCCTTGTCTTATAAGCTTGGGGTGATAACATTGGACAATTCTCTTTTTGATAATACGACCATCTAAATTTAGAAAACAAGTCGTACAGGGGGGCAAACTTATTTTTTGAAAAATCTAAATCCAGCCCTTCATAGGGAAACACAGCACCGTTGAGGAAAAGACGTGCATTTCTCAATTGCAGGTGATCAAATTGCGTGACATCTTTGGTTTGTTGATACTTGCGATTCGTTTGAAAACCCACAATCATGTAGAGAGGTCTCTCTGTATAGCGGGCTGTTTTTATAGACCAACTGTGTGTGTTGGTGGTGGGCAATAACGGGTACTCATGGAGTGCCCAGCTTCTAAATTCCATGGGTAGAGGTATATCTCTCTTTACCATTTTGAGTATGTCCAGTTTTTTGCTATCGTTAAGGGTCACATGAGGCACTTTCCATAGCAAGCGTTGTAGTTGAATTTTTGAATCAATGGGGGCATTGTCGACTCCCTTGAGTGCATTATTATCACTCCTGGCTCTCACCAAATAAAGCACTTGCCTTGCGTTGACCACAATGCGCTGGTGATCTTCAGCAAAGCCTAAAATCAGTTTAAGAGGTAAATATCCAGTGAAGGTGCCATCGGTGTGTACCATCCAATCATTGGTCGAGTCAGGGCACCAACCCGCCATGCAAAGTGTTTTAGCTTCTTCCTCACTATAAGAGGGATATAGTTTCGTGACACTGGAAATACCCACATTTCGAGTGCTATCCACCACGATATCGTTAATGACATAACGTACTTCAGAAAACAGGAAGGCGAAAGCATGGTTGGCTAACTTGGATGTAGTGGGTGCAGAACCATCGGCTTTGGTGAGCCGACCTTCAATCTGAATAACACTTTCATGTGGTAGAGTGTAAATATCTTGTTGTTGATAACAAATTGAATTTCATCATTGTTATTGAGTCCAGGTGTTTGAGCTTGATAAGAATGCAGATCAATTCTTACCACTCCTAGTTGCTCCTCGATGTGGTTCGCTACCTCTAGAATAGAATTCATCGCGGGGGTTAATGTGGTAACCCAAATGCTGTAAAATCTGCTTGTTCTGAGATGTTAACGTGTATTCACGTGGTAAACAACTAACACCATTCCTAGACGGTGCTGTTGCTTTATATACAAACTTCATAGTGGTTTTAGCACCAACTTGTAAGTCACTGGTGTGGTAGAATCTAGATCAATGAGTTGTTGCTCTCTATTGATCAGTCTTAATGTTATATTACTAATACCATCGACAGCCACAGAATGAAAAAGCACCACTGGAGGGTTTTCACGAATAATATAGCCATTGGGCGATGTTACAATAAAGTCATAAAGCGAATGCGACGGTTCTTGATTGGTGTACACTTGACTAATAATATTACACGTCACCGACACATGATGGTCCTCAATGAATTTCACTTCATGGTCTGATTCATGTTTTTTGTTGGGCTCTAACACACGTGGTTTAAATCCTAGTAATGGACCAATGGAATCGGAGTGAGTTTTAAAGTCAATTTTGAATGTAGAAAAAATACTGCAGCGATGAGTGTTGGTATTTCCTACAAGTTCAAACTTGCGCGTTCCATCGAGAAATGACTTTAAACCATATTCATTGATCAACACCACATAAATGTGTTCATAAATGTCATCTATCGTGTATCCACCAGAGTTCAGGGTGAGCACAGAATCATCATAGTAAAACTTGTTGTTCACATTTTCACGTATGTTGTATATTCGATTGTACGTTTCAAGAGAAACAAGTCCTAAACCATAAGTTTTTTCACTCAATTCGATAGGTGGGTAAAAGTCTAGACTCACTTCAGGTCCACGTCCATGCAGTGTAAACGTCTTACTTTCCACCGACATACTGTTGACGTTTTTGCTTATGTTGCGTCTTATATAAAAAAATTAAACATAAACGTCCACACTGTTGGCTGTTAAACGTTTGCTCACGTTTCACATTATAATATATCTTGATCCTGTTTCCAAAATAGGCCACTAGTTCCATGGGCGGGGGTAAATTCCCAAAACTGTCAAAGTACCATACAGTAAATCCATCTTTGACATAAGCTACATAATGTGTTCCAGGTCCTCGGTGATCATCCAAATTGACAACAGCACATTCATGTTTCCAGGGTCGTGAGGGT
Source organism: Meconema thalassinum (assembly GCA_946902985.2). NCBI lineage: Eukaryota > Metazoa > Arthropoda > Insecta > Orthoptera > Tettigoniidae > Meconema > Meconema thalassinum. The sequence continues at coordinate 89,399,980 of OX336388.2, forward strand.
AATTGGTTTCGCATAAACACACCTCGAAAATGAGAAAGCTTTAGTTGTTTATCATAGCTTTCCACTTGCTGATGCGTCAGGGCATGTCTTGCTATGGTTGAGGTTAAAGATGTTTTTATTTTATTTCGAAAAGGTGAAATTCCAAATCCTTGTTGATAAAAGGCTGGCTTCAAATTGACATTTCTAGCCCCCATAGCAATGGCCTCCATTGTTTCATTGTGTCGCTGACTTTCTTTGAGTTGTTGCTTGCCCTGTTGCGCGGCTTTAATAGTTTTTGCCACTGCACTGGCACCGCCTAAAAGTGAACCCAGAGCAGCCAGACCAGCGAATAATGCAGGTAAAAATCCCGCTCGTTTAGGGACGGGGATCACTCGCCCTTGTTTTGAACCCTGTCGCTGACGTTTTGGAATAACATGTCTCTGTGCTACTCGAAGAGCTTTCCTTATGGTCAACACATTATTTTTTCTTTTTCTCTTTCGTAAGGGCTTGTCCACGATTGTCATAAGCCCAGGCTTTGCCAAGGACAGGCTTTTTGTCTTTCTCTCCACATATCTTTGTTTCACCATGATGATGATGACCAACAACCTTTCACAAGAAAGTTTAAGTCACAACTAACATTAGATTGTTATTTCATGGCTGTATATTCCAATTCTACATAAAGTGGGAAATCATTTATGGTTTTTCCAGCTTGCTTTTCATTCCATGTCAACAGGAGATGAAAGGATAATTCGTCTCCTGCATTGACCATTTCATGGTTATGGACCAACATCCTATGACCATTTATCTCTATTTGTAAATGGTTCTCATCAGGTATGGCATATTTGATGTGAATGGTTCCATTATAGTGTAGTCGATAGTGGCTTAAACCCGAAGCAAGCACATAGGTCAAGTGCTGGTCATGAACTAGCGGTATATGGTTTCTCTCATTCACAGGTTTTACATTTGTCAGATGCACTAAAAATACAGATGGGATAAATTTATAAAGCCTTTTCATTTCATAGGTCACGTATCGCTTGGTACAGACATCATCATCTTCTTGTGGGTCTTCCACGTGAATAATGCGGTGATGATTAGCGCTATAGCCATCCACCGTAAGCTGAGGCACTTTATCATAAAACTCATACACCTTGTTATCCACATACTTTTTTGTAGTAACGTCTGTAGACACTTGAGGATGTTTTACATGAGTTAACCGCTTTCCTTTAAAGTCATAATCTCCTTGTTTTGTGCGTGGCACTACTGACCTATCCACATAGTGTTTATTAGCAGGATCTGTTTCTTGTTTAGGATCATGTATGGGAACAGACCTAGCTTTGACCATCAACGCACGTCCAAAGACATCCATCGTCAACCTGTAATACGAGTCTACTGTTTCTATGACGAGGCTCGGTGCGATGTATATAGACAGCCTGCTAGCCTCTCTAAGCCTTAGTTGAAATGAAGCTAATTAAGCAGCAAGAGTCATTCCCTGTGAGGGACATGGTTTCCCATCTCTGCCCCACATCACGTGAACAACGCCATGGTTCACTGTTTCCATCTTCCATTCGCTGCATCATTGTGGGACCTTCCGGCTGTGGAAAGACCAATCTTTTGCTGACACTTATTACAGCGCCCAATGGTCTGTGTTTTCAAAATATTTATATTTTCGCAAAATCTCTCTACCAACCCCTCTACGTGTTTCTGGATCAAGTCATGTCTGGATTAAAAAATGAGAATATGGGGTATTTTACATTTTCCACGCATGAAAATGTTATTTCACCGGATGAGGTAAAGCCTGATTCACTCATGATTTTCGATGATGTATCCACTGAACGACAAGGTATCATTCAAAGCTATTTCAGCATGGGTTGACACAAACATATCGATTGCTTCTATCTTGGACAAACGTATTCTATAATGTCCAAACAGTTGATTCGTGACAATGCCAATGTCATTGTTTTATTTCGCCAGGACGAGAGGAACAGTCGTTACATTTATAATGAACATGTGAATCCGGATATGACCTTTCAAATGTTTACAGAATTGTGTGGCAAGTGCTGGAACACACAACGTCATGCCTGTTTAGTGATTGACAAACAAAGTGAACTCAACCAAGGGCGGTATCGCTTAGGGTTTGATCATTTTATTGCTATTTAAGGCACTGTATCATTCCCTCTCAAGTCATTTGTCGCGACATCATGGCGTTAGCAGAGAGTCAATTGATAAAGCATATTATTAGAGCAAAAAATACTATTCGCCAAAAGTTTCGTCAATTGAAACGATCGCGTGCGGATCATGCTTTGTTTATTCAACAACATTTAGCACCTCCGCTAAAAGCTATGTTGAAACCCTCTATCAAGCCATTTGAAACGCTACCTACCGTTTCACAAGCCAGTCAGACGCACCACGAGGACTCTGAGGAAGAGAAAGAGGAATATGAAGAGGAACAGGAAGATTTAACTAGTGTTAGCGAAGTTGAGGATAATGAGGAACAAGTGTTTACGCCTCAAAAAAAGGCATCACCCCTTGCAGAGTTTTTGAGAAAAAGGAAATCCTTGGCCATGGTCGAAACCCCTTGCCCTTCCAGATCGTCTCCATTTTCACAACTCTTGGCCACTCCTCAACATAAAGCTCAACTGAAAAACATTTTAATAAAATATTATGGATCAACACTGGAACCCTATTTCACCAATCTATTTGTTGGAAACACAGATACCACATATGGCGTTCGCTATGAGAATGATAGTTTTAAAATTGGTGATTCATCGATTAAATTTAGTCGTACTAAAGCTGTCATTAAAAAGATCAACTATAAATTAACACCAGGACTGTTAAAGCTACTATTCTCTAGGACTCCCTCATCTCAAGATTATACGTCAGAGGACCTTAGTAAATATAAATCCATTTTATTGGATACCCATGCTCACAAAAGACAGTATGATCCCACTCAACAAGTGAATGCTAATATATCCCAAAAATATAAAACCATCATTGCAAAAATGTTCCCCACTAGTCAAAGTGGTCGTCGTAAAGTGTCCGCTTCAGGGGTGACATTTAAACCATTAAAACCCCTTGTGGATGTTACCTACTGGCACAATCCAAATAAACTCGTCCAGCGACTACAGCTGTTGCATGCTTCACGTCAAGCCGGCCATACTGGTCACGATTGGGAAATTCAAGAAATTGAGGAAGAACTTCGAAATGCCAAAATTATTGTTTAAGCCCTCACCCATTAAAATGGGTATTGCTCACGAGTTGCATCGTCCAGCTAGACGTCACTATCAGCGACTCAAGGTGATTTCACAGGGTGTGGATGAACTTTGGCAAGCAGACTTGGTTGAAATGATTCCCTATGCTAACGTTAACGATGGTGTACGCTATATGTTGACGGTCATTGATGTTTATTCCAAAATGGCGTTTGTTGAACCTGTGCGTCGCAAGTCTAGTCCACTAGTCACCAAAGCCTTTCAACATATTATTCAACAATCTAAACGTCAACCTCAGCTGCTACAAACCGACCAGGAAAAGGAATTTTTCAACAAGGAATTCTCCAGTTTTCTCAAATCTAAGGATATTCACCATTACACCACGTACAGCAATCTCAAAGCCAGCGTGGTCGAGCGGTTCAACCGAACATTGAAAACCCATATGTGGAAAGCATTTACCGCTCAGGGCACTTATCGCTGGTTGGACTTATTACCTGAGTTAGTGTCACGTTACAACGACACCAAACACAGAACCATTGGGACCAAGCCACGACTTGTAACTAAAAATATTCCACAACTGGATAAACTGTTTAACCCCATAAAAACAGCAGACCCTAAACGTCATCGCCTTAACATTGGGGACCATGTTCGTGTGAGCAAATTCAAGTCCGTCTTCGACAAGGGCTACACATCAAATTGGGGGACAGAACTATTTCGAATTCGTCAAGTCAACCTGAACAGTCCAGTCACCTATTTACTCGAGGACCTCAACCATCAACCCATAAAAGGCAGGTTTTATCTTCAAGAACTTCAAAAGACAGCGTTCCCTAAACATTACCTTGTGGAAAAAGTGTTGAAACAAAAAGGAAATAAACTATATGTAAAATGGTTGGGATTTAGCTCAGCCTTTAATTCTTGGATTAATAAATTACATGTTGTGTGAACCTGTGTGTCTTGTATTTATTTATTTACTCATGTTGTACTTAACCTACAGTCCTATGTACAGTCCTCAGCTATACATGTATTATGAGCAAATACATATTTCTTTCTCTCTTCACCTGTGTTCTCTCTTACACTAACTCTCCCCCCTTCACCTCTCACCACCGTCAAAACAGGTTGTGACTTGTTAGCTCTTATCGTGCACGTGTACAGGTGAACACCTGTGTGTTAGATCATATTACACATGAACTTGCATTTTCTCACGTATGAAGCAAAACAGGATGTGACTTGTTTCACAAGGAGGACGGTAATAAGGTCATCTCACACGTGTTCACATGTATTTCGCTACTTTCCTTTCATATCGTTATCCCATTATAGTAGTGGTGAACAACGTCAATTCAACACACACACAAATGTAGTTAGGCCCTTTGACATAATTTAAATAAATTCATGGGCTAGTCCGTAGGAACCAGGCCAAAGGGATCAGTCCAAAGGGACAAGGACTCGTCCACAAGGACCTGCCCACAAGGACTCGTCAACAATGACCCGTCCACAGGGACTCGTCAACAAGGACCCGTCAACAATGACTCGTCAAAAATGACCCGTCCACAGGGATCTGTCAACAGGGACCTGTCCACAAGGACTCGTCCACAAGGACCTGTCAACAAGGACCCGTTAGGTTGGGTTAGGTTAGGTTACACTACAGCCACCATTTTTTAAAAAGCCCGCCCGCTTACCAAACCTATGAGTGGACATGTGTAAAAACAAAAAAAACTAGCATGTTAATTCATAGTGGCTTTCCACCGAACACATGCACTTTATGTAGAACAACGTTTCATTCCATATTAGCATTCGAACTCTCACATGTTGCAATTGGTAACAGAGATTCTCTAAAAAAATCAATTTCACCCCCTAGTAGGGGTAGGTTTTACTTTTGGGGTGGAAATATGTTGTCCATGGGAAAGGGAGTGTCAGCCCGAGTTCAATGACACCTCATTCGTCAAAATCCGACCACGGGTTCGAGAGTTATCGGGCTGCCGCCATCTTGTGTGGAGGGTGTGGAGGTGGAGGCTGCGGAACTCCCACAAAACCACTACTCTTGACCAGAAAATATTGGCACAAACGTGGGAGCAGCGGATGGACAAGCGGGGTCGGGCGAGGCTTGAGACACGTATGTTAGCGTAGTTTCCAGCCAGCGCTAGGTGCAGCGGAAAGAGCACAGAACGGTAATCCGAGGACCATGGGGTGGAGTCCCTATACAGAATTTGTTGTTTTGTTTTTAATTTTAGCCTATTTTCATTTATGAAGAAATTCTTTATTGAAAATTAAGATACAATTCATTGAAATGGAAGATTTTATTCGAATCTGAATCTCCGTTGCAAGACCTTTTAGGTTGTATTTTGCCATGATTGTACTCACCAAATGTGCTACACGAGATATTTTTCGAACCAACATCGTGTACATTACGCATTTTTAACGCATGCATCTTTAAAGTGCTTGTATCTTATTTATTTTCTATGAGGCAATAGATATTAAGAATGTGAAATGTCTGCTGTCGGAACTTACCCTGTCTAAAACTCAATCTGTCGCCGTTTCTTCTATTATTACGAGTAGTATATTGCCAACAAATATTTAGAATAGACGGATTCTTTTAACAGCAAATCATCGATTAAAAATAGTTAATTTTATTACGTTCCAACCGCCGTAGCTCAATTGGTGGCCAAGACTGATCTGGTAAGGATGCCATAAAAACATAATTCTCCTCATCGGGATACAGGAAATATATACATTGTTGGAGATTCTGTAACAATGGAGAATCTGGTTCTATTCAGCTGTGTACTATCCTACCAGCGAATTGTTGCTGGTGGCGGAAATCGGAACTAATGCACTTCGCTCAACCACACAACTGGGATAGACGTGCAGTCGTCACCGGCGAAACCTCATCGCATGTCGTGTGTGTGCATAATTCGTGCTGGATCGTTTACTGTGCAGTGTGTTCTCATAGTATAACTGTACATGCGTTCCCCTCTTGTCCTGCACCCGGCCGTGGCAGCCCTTACGAGGCGAGATGACGCATGCTACAAATGCTACACATGTTAGAAAGGCAGGATAGGTTTCGCTCGAAGCCCCAGGACTCTTCCAACAGACTCCATTACCCATTAACTTGGGCTTCCCGCGCGGGGAACGGAGAGCGGGAGGTGCACTCTGCTGCATGACGTCACGCGTTCTCCGTCTCCGTATCGCGTAAAGCCATAGCCCAGGAGTAAACTCAGACTCGGTGCATATGCACTGAACAACATGATGACGTCATACGCTCAAGTGCAACCTTAGTACATTTCCTCTCCGTAACCGTAACGCATAACGGTGAAGTCGACAAGATCATTTGAAGTGATAAAAACTATCGAAGCCAATAATCGAGACCTGCTTAGAACCACACGACTGAAACAAGGTGAAGTATAAATGTATTTGTATGCTTAATGCGCAACTTGTGCGCGTTTGTTTAATAATAACTTGAGAAATGCTTTTGCTATGTAAGAATACATAAGGAACAAAAAACAGGAAAAATATTAAATTGTTATTATTATTAATAACAAGCTGAACCCGGCATGCGTTGCAATGCCAATCAAAGAAAGTGTTGGCGTTGAAATTCTGTTTCTTGAAGTGCTTTTGGATACACAACATGTTAACTGCCTCTAAGCTATCATAAAATGGATTTTCTAATTTAGAACCATTCGTGGGAGCGTGCACAACAACTTTCAAAAAGTTTCATCGCTGTCACTCATTTGTTGAATCTAATCGTACGCTACCTATTGTGAAATGGATTTACTAAGTCGAAACCCTTCCCTGGCGTGTACACAATGACTCATCAATGATTCATCGCAATCGGATGAATGGTATATGCACGTATAGGGTTTTTTGTTTAAACGATTCGTGCGCTGTCACTCATTTGTTGAATCTACTCGTGCGCTACCTATTGAGAAATGTATTACTAAGTCGAAGCCCTTCCCTGGCGTGTACACAATAACTCATCAAGGTTTCATCGCAATCGAAGAATGTTATATGAACGCAATAGGGAATTTTGTTGAAACGCTTCGCGCGTCGTCACCCATTTGTTGCATCTACTCTTGCGCTACTTATTGTGCAATGGATTTACTAAGTCCCCTTCCCTGGCGGGTACAAAATAACTGATCAATGTTTCATCGCAATCGGATGAATAGTATATGAACGCATACCTGATTTTGTTTAAACGATTCGCACTCCGTCACTCATTTGTTGAATCTACTCGTGCGCTACCTACTGTAAAATGTATTTACTAAGTTAGAAACCGTCACGTAAGTGTCCACAACATCTCACCCAAGTTTCATCGCTATCGTCGTTCATTTGTCGAAACTACTCGTGTGCTACCTACTGTGAAATGTATTTACTAAGCCAGAAACCTTCCTTGGAGTGTCAACCATATTTCACCCAAGTTTCATCGCTAACGGCAGAATGGTATATGACCTTATACGGGACTTTGTTGAAACGCTTCGCGCGTCGTCCCTCATTTGTTGAATCAACTTGTGCGCTGCATATTGTATAGGGGATTTACTAAGGTAGAAATTTTCCATGACGTGTACACAATATCTCACCCAAGTTTCATAAGTACGGACGAATGGTACATGTATGCATACGGGACTTGGTTGAAACGCTTCGCGTGTCGTCGCTCATTTGTTGATTCTACTCTTGCGCTACATATTGTAATATGGATGTACTCAGCCAGAAACCTTCCCTGGAGTGTACACAACATCTCACCCAAGTTTCATCGCAATCGGATGAATGGTATGTGAACGTATACGGGACGTTGTCGAAACGCTTCGGGCGTAGTCACTCATTTGTTGAACATAAACGTGCGCTTCGTATTGTAAAATAGATTTACTTAGCCAGAAACCTTTCCTGGAGTGTACACAACAATTCACCAAACATTTATCACTATCAGACGAATGGTATATGACTTTATACGGGACTTTGTTGAAACGCTTCGCGTGTCATCGCTCATTTGTTGAATCTACTGGTGCGCTACCTATTGTAAAATGTATGTACTAAGCCAGAAACCTTCCCTGGAGTGTACACAGCATCTCACCCAAGTTTCATCGCTATCGGATGAATGGTATATGAAATTAAATGGGACTTTGTTGAAACGCTTCGCGCGCCGTTGCTCATTTGTTGATTCTACTCGTGCTCTACCTATTTTTAAAGGGATTTACTAAGCTAGAAACCTTCCCTGGAGTGCACACAAAATCTCAGCCTAGATTCATCGCTATCGGACGAATGGTATATGAACGCAAACGTGACTTTGTTGAAATGCTTCGCGCGTCGTAGCTCATTTGTTGAATCTAATCGTGCGCTGCCTATTGTAAAGTGGATGTACTAAGCCAGAAAATTTCCCTGCAGTGTACACAACACTTTACGCAAGTTTCATAGCTATCGGACGAATGGTATATGAATGCATACGGGACTTTGTTGAAATGCTTCGCGCATCGTCGCTCATTTGTTGAATCTACGCGTGCGCTACCTATTGTAAAATGGATTTACTAAGTCAGAAACCTTCCTTGGAGTGTACTCAACATCTCACCCAAGTTTCATCGCAATCGGACGAATGGTATATGAACACATACGGGACTTTGTTGAAATGCTTCGCGCATCGTCGCTCATTTGTTGAATCTACGCGTGCGCTACCTATTGTAAAATGGATTTACTAAGTCAGAAACCTTCCTTGGAGTGTACTCAACATCTCACCCAAGTTTCATCGCTATCGGACGAATGGTATATGAACACATACGGGACTTTGTTGAAATGCTTCGCGCATCGTCGCTCATTTGTTGAATCTACGCGTGCGCTACCTATTGTAAAATGGATTTACTAAGTCAGAAACCTTCCTTCGAGTGTACTGAACATCTCACCCAAGTTTCATCGCTATCGGACGAATGGTATATGAACACATACGGGACTTTGTTGAAATGCTTCGCGCATCGTCGCTCATTTGTTGAATCTACGCGTGCGCTACCTATTGTAAAATGGATTTACTAAGTCAGAAACCTTCCTTCGAGTGTACTGAACATCTCACCCAAGTTTCATCGCTATCGGACGAATGGTATATGAACACATACGGGACTTTGTTGAAATGCTTCGCGCATCGTCGCTCATTTGTTGAATCTACGCGTGCGCTACCTATTGTAAAATGGATTTACTAAGTCAGAAACCTTCCTTGGAGTGTACTCAACATCTCACCCAAGTTTCATCGCAATCGGACGAATGGTATATGAACGCATAGGAGACATACACACCCACAGACAAACTATCACGTAACATTGATTTTTATATATATAGATACAGTAATAATCTAATAAAAGAATTACATTTCAACGTGATAATGTCTCTAATTAAATTGATCGGGGAATACAATGTATCTACTCACACCTGCTAACTTGGAATAAGTAACATGGATTAATTATACCCACCGACTTTTCTTAGATCACAGAACCAACACTGAAAGTGATGACGGTGATGATAATGATGCTGTGAAGTAAAGTGACGCAGGTAAATGCTTCCAGTCGACCGACCGGAGCAGGAATGGAATGAATGAAGCCCCCATCCAGCGCTGCTTCCAGTCGACCGACCGGGTCAGGGAATGGAATGAATGAAGCCCCCATCCAACGCTTCTTCCAGTCGACCGACCGGGGCAGGAATGGAATGAATGAAGCCCCCATCCAGCGCTTCTTCCAGTCGACCGACCGGAGCAGGAATGGAATGAATGAATCCCCCATCCAGCGCTTCTTCCAGTCGACCGACCGGGGCAGGAATGGAATGAATGAAGCCCCCATCCAGCGCTTCTTCCAGTCGACCGACCGGAGCAGGAATGGAATGAATGAAGCCCCCATCCAGCGCTTCTTCCAGTCGACCGACCGGGGCAGGAATGGAATGAATGAAGCCCCCATCCAGCGCTTCTTCCAGTCGACCGACCGGGTCAGGAATGGAATGAATGAAGCCCCCATCCAGCGCTTCTTCCAGTCGACCGACCGGGTCAGGAATGGAAAGAATGGAGCCCCCATCCAGCGCTTCTTCCAGTCGACCGACCAGGGCAGGAATGGAATGAATGAAGCCCCCATCCAGCGCTGCTTCCAGTCGACCGACCGGGGCAGGAATGGAATGAATGAAGCCCCCATCCAGCGCTTCTTCCAGTCGACCGACCGGGGCAGGAATGGAATGAATGAAGCCCCCATCCAGCGCTTCTTCCAGTCGACCGACCGGGGCAGGAATGGAATGAATGAAGCCCCCAGCTCTTCTTCCAGTCGACCGACCGGGGCAGGAATGGAATGAATGAAGCCCCCATCCAGCGCTTCTTCCAGTCGACCGACCGGGGCAGGAATGGAATGAATGAAGCCCCCATCCAGCTCTTCTTCCAGTCGACCGACCGGCGCAGGAATGGAATGAATGAAGCCCCCATCCAGCGCTTCTTCCAGTCGACCGACCGGGTCAGGAATGGAAAGAATGGAGCCCCCATCCAGCGCTTCTTCCAGTCGACCGACCGGGGCAGGAATGGAATGAATGAAGCCCCCATCCAGCGCTGCTTCCAGTCGACCGACCGGGGCAGGAATGGAATGAATGAAGCCCCCATCCAGCGCTTCTTCCAGTCGACCGACCGGGGCAGGAATGGAATGAATGAAGCCCCCATCCAGCGGCGAGGATATGACTGTGCCGGCTGCCGACGCCTGTCGCACTCCCCTGGGGCAATGATTAAATGAATGACAGATGAAATGAAATAACAGTGGAGGGTGTTGCTGGAATGAATTTTTGACAGGGAAAACCGGAGTACCCGGAGAAAAACCTGTCTGCCTCCGTTTTGTCCAGCACAGATCTCACATGGAGTGACCGGGATTTGAACCACGGACCCAGCGGTAAGAGGCCGACGTGCTGCCGCCTAAGCCACGGAGGCTTATAGGTAACTGTATGATGAATATGTAAAAGTAAGTGTACACAAAACTTGACCAATTAGAAGACCACATGTGTTACTGGAGGCTAGCTGTATACCAAACAGGTATTCAAAGTAAGGCCTAATTAATAAATCAGGTTCTGCTCCATTGCAAGCACGAATAAACACCCTTCACTGCCTACATCTTTGTCTTTTCAAATGAAATTAATGAACTTCTTCTTTTTGTCTTCCTCAATGCAGAAAGAGAACACGGAGAGGCAGAATAAAAGTGCGGATCCTTTGATAACGAAGACAATTGGCTGTCTTCATCTTCAGTTCTTCTCAAGGTAGTTAGCCTAGTTAGGAATGTTGAGTTCATATCAGAGTATTGCTATACTGTATTTCTAGACATTTAGATTAATTGAGAAAATATTATTCTACTGCTCAGGGTTAATTGAGCTGTTTATTTATTGGTATTGATCCAAGCCACGGTAACTTTATGTGCCATTCTGAAAGACAGCTTCCTTCGGGATTATTTTCATAGCCTCTAGTTTGCCGAGTTATATATATTTTCACAATTAGATTGTTTCACCGCACAATGGAAGGTAGCTTGAGACTACATTTTCTTTTTGAGAAATGTTTGCAATTCCCAGTTGTGTAAGGATTTAAATTTAAGGATATTTATAAAATAAATAATAATATAATAACCCCCGGCACTACAGCCCATTAAGGGCCTAGGCCTACCAAGCGACCGCTGCCCAGCCATTTGGCCTGCAGATATTGGGGTGACGCGTGATCAGCACATCAGCTCCCCTCGACCATTAATCTTAGTATTCGTGATCTGGGCGCTGCCTCACTGTCAGACAGCTACTCAATTGTCCTCACGAGGCTGAGTGCACACCGTTCCAGACCTCAAGTCAGTTTCTAAAATTCCTGACGGAGCCGGGAATCGAAACCGGGGCCTCCGAGCGAGAGGCAGGCACGTTTCCCCAACACCACGGGGCTGGCATATTTATGAAATGTGTCTATTAATTCTTTCGTTCCTCGTCATGCCGGACTAAGGAGCGCGATTGAACTTATTTAGCTGATGGCATTGCCTTTCTCTTCTCCCAAAATCTCTTCATCTGCTCGCTGTGGCTTCTCTTGCGATCTTCTGACCAGGTTTTGTTGGTGATAATGGATGGTCTGCAAAGCGGTGATTATCGACTAATTCTCTGAACTTAGCTCTGTCTAGTACAATGCCATCTGTGATGCCTATTTCATGAAGATCTTTCCAACTTCAAGCAGCCAGGTGTTTTTAACTTTGATTGACAGAGCAAAGTTGAGAATTATTTGGTCAGTCTCGGATTGCCCATTCTAACATATTAACTTAATCGTGTTGGATGCTCCGTGGTTAAATGGTTAGCGTGGCCGAGCCATCAGGGATTTTAATTTCCTGGGGTTCATTCCCGTGTCTCGGGGACTGGGTGTATGAGACGTCTTCATCCTCACTTCATCCTCATAACGACGCGCAGGTCGCCCACGGGCGTCAATTAGACAGACCTGCACTCGGCCTCTCCGGAGGTCACAGGATAAAAAAAACGTGTTGGGAGTCATTTTTCAATGTTGCCTTAGTAAATGAAGTTTAAATGCTTTAGTCAGCCAACAAAATAGATATAGGCCACACGATTTGGTTAACTTTCTTGTAAATTTGGGTAATGGTATAAAAAAAAACCACTGACAGTCAATAAATGTAATTTTTTTATTAGTTGTTCAATGTACTACGACTATTTTCGACAACAGTGTCGTCATCATCAGCAATTTTAACAAAGTGGCTTCGGTGGCGTAGTTGGTAGCATGCTGAGCTTCTATGCCCAAGATCGCGGGTTCAAACCCAGCCGAAGTCCTTGGAGTTTTTAAGAGCGTTAAAAATCCCTCAGTATGCCTTTCATCGGCGGGGAAGTAAAGCCAGTGGTCCCATATCATAAATTTATGGCATGTTAAAGAACCTTCCACTAATTACACCTATGTGAAGCTAAAGTTAAACATTTGACTAACGTTCTTAATTTCCTACGTTCGTCGTCAAAAGCCGACTGCGGTGGCATCTGGTAACTAAGTTCTGAACTATATGGTCGTTGACGGTGGCGTTTGGCGTCAAAAGTAGGAACTACTTGATAAAATTAAATGACTGCAGTCCTTATTTGAATTAAAACAGATACACACACTAATACAGTCATCGCAATTAACACAGATTCTACACACACCCAAAGTACAGGGGGTTACATGTCGAGCCCCTAAACTGAGGATCCAACCAACCAATTTTAACAACATTTCGATTTCAATTAAAGTTTGTCAACGCGGATCAATTTGTTTCAGATATGGGTAATTTCATATCTATAATACAGTATAACTTACTCATCAGAACACGTTTTGCATAAACTTACTACATCGAGCGGCGATGGTACAAAACTTCCTCCAGGAGTCCACCAAGGCACGACTGGAATGGCCTGCGATGTCGCCGGACATGAACTGTATCGAACATGCAGGGATGTGCTGAGCCGTGTCTACGCCCTCCCATAACCCGCCAAGTGATCATGGAAGCTGCCATCGAAGAGTGGGATCGCCTGCCTCAAGAAGACCTGTACAACTTGATCTGTGGTGTGCCCCGGCCAGTTTGAGTCCTGCTGGACGCCCGTGGTGGCCATGTTCCTTATTGAAACGTCACAGAATGGCAAGATTACATCACATATCAGTCCCTGATTAACAGGCCAAATGTCTTCCTGTTTATAATTTTCTTTTCACACATGAATAAAGTCTGCAGTATTTGTCAGATTGACGTCTCTTATGTAATGACCTCGCTCGCAATCCCAAATACGCTCTGCACCATGACAAACAAGTATTATGAGAAACTCATAATACCAAAAGTATGACCAACTCATATGTACCTTATAGTGTTATCAGAAAGCAATGGTAGATTCTCAATAATTAAAGCACTCAATAATTTACCAGTTACATCTAAAGTCTGTTCGCCGAGTCGAGAGAGTGGAAGTAAACACAGGTGTACTCGTGATTGCAGGGCTGCCGCAAGGGGTGCATAGAGCTGTGCCTGTTCTGTGCTGTGTATAGCCTACATGTGGAGGTTACATGCTACAGCACGGTTTATTTATTGTTCGATTATGTATTTAATTAATTCATCATCATCATCATCATCATCATCATACCACCTTATCCAGCTCCTGCCGGGTCGGGGTATTTATGGCACTTCTCCACTTTCCTCTTTCCTTCCACCATTCTTCTTCCATGATCTTGTCCCAGTCCAGATTTATTTTTCTTATGCTGTTCTTCACTGAATCAATCCACCTTGTTCTAGGTCTTCCCCTTGCTCTCTTACCCTTGCACTTGGCCTCCAGCATCTGTCTTGGTATTCTATTTTCCTGCATCCTCTTAACATGTCCAAACCACCTTAGTTTATTCTTCTCAATTCTCTCATTACCGACAACAGTGGCTACGCTGGCTAAAGCGCAGCGTTAGGTCATGGGGCCAAGCTCTCAGCTGACTCGGTAGACGCGTGGGTTCGAGCACCACCGTCGGCCGTCCTGGAAATGGTTTTCCGTGGTTTCCCATTTTCAACGCCAGGCAAATGCTGGGACGGTACCTTCTGACAGGCCACGGCCGCTTCCTTCCACATCCTTGCCCAGATTCATTCATCTTCATCCATTCCATCTCTCATCCTGACGCGCAGGTCGCCCATGGGCGTCTTCTAGAAGGACCTGCACTCGGCCTCTCAGGAGGCCGCACGACAAACAAACAAACAAAAAATCTCATTTAAATTTCCCATCCAACTTCCTTCCTAACATCTTCATTTCTCACTCTGTCTTTCCTTGTCTTTCCTATCATACTTCTTAGGAATTTTATTTCACTGGCTTGAATTCTACTCTGTTGCCTGCTTGTCAGGGTCCAAGTCTCAGCTGAATATGGGAACATAGTGCACTTAGTTCATTACCTCTTTGCTTTTCCATGGTACATCCTTGGCACTTCCTTATTACTCTGCTGTACCCTCCTGCTGCCATTCTCCATGTCCAACCTACCAGTTTGCATTAATTCACTTCCTAGGTATTTGAACGTGTCCACAATTTCCAAACTGCTTATGACATGCAACAGTATACAGTGCAGCAAGTCTTGTACAGTATTTTCTAGGGCTACGGCATGACTAATGATCTCGGAGCTTCTTGGCATCCCCTGTCCCGCAGAGCCGATGACGTGAATTGGGCGTGTTTCCCTGTCCAGGTAGTCAAGTTACCACGTGCAAGTATTTGTGCGCACTATCTCGACTCGGCGAACAGACTTTAAATGATAAAACTAGCATGTGCATTTGCAAGTGCAAATAACTTGGGCAATATAGGCTATCTACAGATTGGAATATTTATCTCAACGATAAGCTATTATTCCACAGCTTCTTCACAATTTTACATGATTATATCCATTCTGACAAATTCAATCTTAAACTAAAGTTTTTGTCTACATAACAAGCACATCACCGTTCCTTCTTCAAGCTGGTTTTATATCAAGATTTATTTCTTAACATTTAACATATTTTTGTAATAGAACTGTTTTTTTTAAATTTTAGTGAATAGGCGATTAATGTTTTAGAAACAGTTTTGAGAACAACCTTCTCTATGGTAAACTTGTTCATGTACTGTAAGTCCTGCTTTTCTATTCTTATCATTATTTGCGCTGAGGAGGGCCACAATGTGGCCGAAACCGGTACATTATGCAACGAGCCTATAATGGCTATAATTAAGACACGAGTATTTTTACAAAACGAGCGTATGCGAGTTTTATAATTTCCATACGAGTGTCTTAATTACCATTATAGGCGAGTTGCATACGACTGTTTATGTTCGACTATAATTATAACTTTATTACATGTTTTAACATAAATATTCATAAATATCTGTTCAATCACTAGAATGTTGTGATCGGGTGCTGCGGTGGGTAGTATAGGCCTATCTCTGTTTTTCAAGCTCTCTGAACAACCGACGCATGCGCTCTGTGTGCTTCAATGCCATATGTTCAGATTGTATTCAATAAAACTGTCACCGAAGTCGTTTCAAAACCACGCGCTGTGTAGAAATTGATTTTGGTGATTTTAAGGTACAGTGCCATTTCTTGTCTCATATTCACCAGTTTATTTACGCGAACATATGGACGGTGCAATTTCGGTAATTTATATAGACATGTTAAATTTTGAGCGCATGCGCGAAGGTATCCTTATCAAATTGGTCACACTGCTGTTTCTTAAGCTCTGATTGGTTGAGAAACTGTTTCTTAATGAAACATAGTGTTATAATGAGCCTCATTATGATACAGTTTTCTGACATATAATAGTAAGGGTCGAACATAAAGTACAAATTAATATTGACTTAAGGTGTTTAATCTTCAGGACTTATAACACTTCGTCAATAAGGAACAGTCATATTCATGTCACATTACACTAATATAGTCTATACTTCTCTTGGTGACAACCTCGATCTTCGTCTCTGATATTTGACAAGATATGAAAAAGGTAAGAGATAATTAAAAAAGGAAATGAGTTTAAGTTTCTACGATGGAATATATTCCTTTCCCTGAAATCTCCGACTATTTTTAGACGGCACCTAAGTCACGTGTATGCTGAGTCTAAAATAAGCCTGCTGTCTTTTCTAAAGAAGGGTTGGTATTAGATTATGGCTGTCGGTAAACTAGATTTATGCCCTAGCTTTATTTACTTGATCAAAATAAAATCTTCCCGCAGCACCTCATGCGGGAATCCATGTGACATATCCCATCAATTTCTGTGTGGCGCGAGCTGGATAGACTAGTAGGAAGGCAGGCACCGTATTTCTGTTTGAAGTCTTGAGAACGAAGACGAAGGGAGAGGAGACAGAGAATAAGATTTCATTTCTTCGGATTCTGTTCCTTGAGTTGAAGCTGAGGTGAGGGGTTATAAGGTTTCAGAAAATATATCGAAAGGATTGGGAAGGACGTAGCCTATATTAGCTTTGAGTAATCTGAAAGCCATAATTCTGTTATTTGACGTACTATTTATTTCCTTGATTAATGTAACGCGAGAGTGGATTGTAAATTTAAGTAATGTTCAAGAACTACTCTCTTTTAATATCATTCTATTTATTCGTTATGGCCAACTATGGACCACGTTTGACAGTTTGTACATTATTTTCGATGTGTAACAACTTTCCGCTCGGTTGCTGGATAGTTTTGTGGGAGCGATTTTGAAAATTGGGGACGGAAGTGGATCGGAACGATCGAGCTGGCAGTAGTGGATCGAACGGAAGTATGCACTGCCCGCTCGATCGATCAAACGAAAGTGTACTAGCTGGCAGTGGTGGACAACGGAAGTATGCACTGCCCGCTCGATCGATCAAACGGAAGTGTACTAGCTGGCAGTGGTGGACAACGGAAGTATGCACTGCCCGCTCGATCGATCGAATGGAAGTGTGGCCTAGGTGGCAGTGGTGGATCGAACGGAAGTATAAGACGCACTGCCAACTCGATCGATCGATCCAGCTGGCACTGGTAAGAGAAAAAATCAGCGCGCGGTGTCGAAAATTGATACCATGACGCACTCTCGGCCATGTGGAATGTATATGACATACTGAACGGAAAACGCTCATCGAACTCTGGTGTCAAGTGATTTAAACGAATGACATGGTACATGTCGAAGTCTTCGTATCAGTATTTAAATAGTAAAATGCCTTAATATCAAACATTGTAAGTAGTCGGCATTGCATCGGCATAAGGCATTTTAAACTCAATGTCACTCAGGAACATTATCGAAACAAGCAAAATATAAATGAAACTTAATTCCGTAATGCAGTATTATTGGAACGTGGAAATAAGTCACCATCTTGTGCACAATCATTTCGTAGTCGAAATAGCCGTGGCGTTATTGCGTATGACTGTGAATCTAGAGATATTGGGTTCGAATCCTGGGCGGGGTAGATATTTTTGCTACCAGATTATCATTTTAAACGATATTTACCATATCAATATGACTCATTTTAACAGAATCCATATGAAATTACGTGTTGGTCTGTGAATCAAGAGGACCTGTTTATAAGGAATTTAAGGTTATGAGCGGTGTCGCGTCTATTAATCTAGTTGATCCATATCGTATTCTTTATTTAGGCTAGTGCTGGTGGAAGCTGCAAATCATCTAATAAAATGAGTTCCGTATTATAAACTACAATATCTGTAAAACACTCCCTTTTACAATAGATTAATATTTGTGCCAATAACACTATAAAATACCGGTGTATCAACAAATTCACGTGAGGTTTCTTCTATGTCAGATGTTACACATCATATGCGACTACTGTAAGGCTCGTAGTTTGTGTCTTCACTCTCTGCCAATATCTCTTCATCCTCTCTCCCACTTCCTTCTTCTGTTCCTCCGTGTAAGATCTACCTTTCCACACTGACAACTCCCCTGTCTCCTGGAAACCTGTTAAGTCCTTAACTAGTCGTCTAAATCCCTCTCTCTCTTGTTTCACCCCCATCCGATCCTAGTCCAATCTCACTTCCCGAAACCATTTCGGCTCCGACTTCCTCTTCCTGAAGAATTAAAAATCCTCTTCGTCAATCTGATACTGTTCATCCTCACCAAGTGTCCATAAAACTGTGTTCTCCTTTTTCTCCTGTCTTCAGGTATTGCTCTTTGTTAGGGTTGAGTCTCCTCTCTCCATCCTTGATATTTGGGCCTAGTAATTTTCAGAGCATTTTCCTTTCTCTCTCCCGGATGTCTTCGAGGCCGCCCTTCCCTATCATTTCTTGTGTTTCTGCTGAATACAGACATTCAGATCTGACAACAGTATCTGTCGGATTTTAGCCCCAAAGGATAAACCCTTTTTGTTGTATGAATCCTTCGTAAGTTGATTGCTTGCCACGGAGGGTGAGTGGTCAACGTGTCGGTCTACTAACCCCATGCTTGCAGGGTCGCTCCTGGCCGTGGTATGTGATTTTTGAAAGGCGACAAAAATTACGACACCATTTCATACGATGTTGGCATGTCAAAGAACCCATTTGAATTCAGTAGGCCGTGTTCATAATGGCAAAATTAATCTCGGCAGTTTCCGCCAACACAAAGTTCCTCATTTCTCTACTTTTTTTTGTCGTGTAGCCTCCTGAGAGGCCGAGTGCAGGTCTTTCTAGTCGACGCCCGTGGGTGACCTGCGCGTCGGGATGAGAGATGGAATGGATGAAGATGAACGAATTTGGGCAAGGATGTGGAAGGAAGCGGCCGTGGCCTATCATAAGGTACCGTCCCAGCATTTGTTTGGTGTTGAAAATGGGGAAGCCACGAAAAACCATTTCAAGGACGGCCGACGGTGGGGCTCGAGCCCACGCGTCTACCGAGTCAGCAGAGAGCTTGGCCCCATGACTTAATGCTGCGGTTTAGCCAGCGTAGCCACTGCTGTCGGTATTTCTCTACTAGAAAGCGCTATAGTGTTCAAGGAGCTTAGATATCTAACCTTCTTGACTTTCATAGTGCTTCAAAGAACAACGAAATCCGACATGCAAGCTACCCTTTGGGTGTCAAATAACAAAGCTTGCACCCGGCATCCGAGGCCATACGATATTATTATTATTGTAAGTTGATAAGCCATTTCCATTCTTCGTCTTATTGTTAGTATTATTATAATTCATTGGAGGGTATGGCAATCCAACTTTGACTACTTTTCTTTGTAATTGACTTACTTTGTTTCACAATTTCCTTCATTCTTCGAGAGTGGCGTCCCTTTTTTCTTGACTACACGAAACTAGCTGTTAGTCTCTTTCTCTCCTGAAATCCTGCCTTTTGTGTTACAGTCTAAAGGAAATTCTGTTTTCTGTTGTATTTGTTTAAATACCAGTGTTTTTCATATATTTTCCAATATAAATGAGCCATGTTACTAAGATCACATATAAAAACGCTAAGGTGTTTGTTTCATAAAACTCAAGCTCTTAAACTAGAGGGAATTAGAAAGTGTGGTTTGTACCCAATTTTTCCAAATCATCCCAATAATATAGGAAAAAAACTTGGTTTTCTTGAAAGGTCAACTTAAATATATTTATTTGTTTAAAAAGTGTGTTTAAACAATTCAACAAGACGATAGCCCCTGCCCGTTCCGTGTTGCTAGCCCGCTTAACATCAGTTAACAACGGTAACATCAACTCCTACACAGCCAGTTCGGTCATCAGACACATCAACAAAGCAACCATTACAACAAACGAAGAAGGTAATTCTGACATCCACAGGTTACGACAGGCCATTGACAAGAAACGCGCTCATAATAAATCACCCATTGCTTACTGTTGTGCGAGGCTAATACACGACAACAATTTTGTAGAAATGCGACATTTCGCACACGGGTTCACTAGTTATTATTATTATTACATTATGCGAACCGGCCTAAACCACGCAAATATCATGTCATATCCTTCTCATAGTTCTTTCTTCCTTCCTCTTTCTCCACACTTCCTTCATTCTTTCAGAGTGTTGCACCTTTCTCTCTGCTGTCCATCTTCCTCCCCTGCGTTCTCTATTATCATTATTATTATTATTATTATTATCCTCATTTATTGGTTAGATACATTTCGTTTGAACCTGTCTTATAACTACCGATGAGAGTTAAATAATATATCAAACAATAATTATACACTAGCGGATCCGGGCGAGAACTCGCGCATAATGGGTTGTGTGCGCCCCATGTGTACAGACTACCCGCCCGGCCCTAGTTCCATGCGGGATGTATGCGATAAAGTTCTAGCAGGGGCTATCGTCTCGTTTATTTGTTTAAAAGCACTTAAAAAGCAAATAAAATAATATATTTCCATTGACATTTCAAGAAATGCAAGATTTTTCCTGTAGGTCTACTAATGAGACGATTTGTAAGATTTTGGTACAAACCACACCTTCTAACTCCCTCTGGTTTAGGAACTTGAGTTTTGCGAAACGTACACCTTAGCGTATTATATAATAAGTCACTACAAGTAAGCACCATAAAGATAATCCTTTTGCGTCAGTGGCACACTTCAATTATCTAGGAGTGACATTGCAGACTACAGGGACAGTTTTTACAACCCACATCAAGGAGAGAGTACACGCGGCATTGAGACCCAGGAACGACATAACGCATCTCCGGGAGATATCAATAAAGATAGCCAGGGAATTATTCCAGACTAAGATTGTGCCAGTGGCGACATACGGACTAGAGAACATTTGGCCCCACCTAAGCTACAAGAACCTAACAGAGCTAGAAAAGATCAAGAGTAACTTTCCGAAATGGGCCCTATGCCTCTCAAAGTTCACAACAATCCGGCTGACGTATGCACTAGCAAGAGAACCACCGCTTATAATAGAAGACTTGCGACTCAAACTTCTCATGCCATCGACTGAAACAAGACTTAAAGACGAAACAGAACGACATTTGGAGCGACTTCTACAGCGCGGATGCGATGATAGACAAAGACTGGATGACAAGCCTACGCGAACTACGCCACGTCGCACAGTGTGTCGAATCGCATATCTAGGTGGAAAAAATTCACTGTCGCAAATGAAAGCGAAAACTGTCTCATTCGATACTGAACAAACCAGATGGTGACCTTCGGTCTTCCTTTCCGCTCTCTGGTGCGTAGGAGGGAGATTATAGGTGCTGAAACGTCTTCCTGGCAGTTATCAGGTCATTTGATAGGAGGTGTCGGAGTGAACCGAACGTTGTGATTCTAGTGAGTTCAACGAGGTGTTGTCTTCTGCGGCTCATGGAATAGTGAAAAGAGGTATGTGTTCGCACTTTTATGCGTAATACATGCTTTTTGCAATAAATAAATTATTTACTTTATGAGTGCCTCATAGTGCCACTTTACTTTAAACGTCATTCGATAGGAAATTTAATGTAGATTCAGGATCTGTAGTGGTTTGGTTGCGCACGAATAAGCATGATGGTTTATTTTCTTATTTTCAGTGACTATGTGGGCATTACCGCGAGAAGATTTTTTCAACGCGTGGCGGTCGTGTCGTAAATAGGAGCGTACAGACGTCATATTTCAATATGTTATGAATAAATTTGATCCTACAACTCTTACTGACACTCAGGTGCAAGAGCTAAGAAATAAAATTAAGTTGATATCCCATAATATTAACAAAAATGGGAGAGTGCAGGAAGAACAATGCACCGTACATAGGTAATCTACCTATGGAAACTATTTAGTTACTTAATGACCCCCAAGGAACTTTGACATCAAATGATGAAGACCAGTATAGCAATGACTACGATGCTCTGGACTCTACAGAAGAATCAGGTGACGAATGGACATTAGACATTTTGTTATTATTAAGGGGAGTGAGATTAAAGAGAACATTACTTGACGAATGGACGTTTCCTTTTTATTTGCAATAGGAGAAATAGGCCTAATATTCAATATATGTTGTCTTTATTTCCATGCTTTTCTACAGAAATAATATTGTTTTCGTGTGTGAAGTGTGTTTACTAAAACTGCGTCATTAACAGGACTGTAAAATGACATTTTGTTATAAAGAAATAGTTTGTATGATTTTGACGAATATTTTTTATTTTTAGAAAATAAGTGTTATTTTTGTGCATATTTGATTGTTCTATGTTTAGTAAAAATTTAATATACGTTTTTAATCTGGATGATTTTACAAACAGTGACTTCGTCTATTCCCTCAAATAAGGTCTAACAATAATACTTGACTGAAAAAGAATACTTGACTGAAAGTCTCAGTGTTATTCATATTTTATCGAGTTTTAAATAGTATGTTTATCACTGTCATAAACTATCATATACACATCTAAATCGTGATTTTTACTACCAAAAATGGATGATTCTTGTGTTGCTTTCGGTCAATTTTTTCAACTCACCTTACCCCTCACCCCTATATATTTATCCCCGTAGATCGTACACTTTAGACGATGCCAGAAATGAATTCAGCGACCTCGAAAACGGTATATTGCCAACTCTTAATTGAATCCCAGCACTATTAACGAAGTTATTAATTTTTTCCACCTAGAATTGGGATTCGACACACTGTGCGTCGCGACCAAATTCGTGACTCATGGATTCCACTACAAAGTATGCATCAACAAGAAATACCACCATGTGTATGCTCGTGGTGCGGAAAGAAGTGGGATAGAATTGATTGCTGGCGGTCGAGATGGGAACTATTCTCTGTTTACTTGTGTCACACGTCACTGTGCTTCTTTGATAGGTACAGTTGCCCGTGTAGGATATGACTCAGCTCCAGTAGCTCCTGTGACGCTCATCTGCGCTCCTAAGACAGGTAGTGCGCGCAATGCTGCTTGACTTATGTGCAGACTGCACTGTGTCACCACCCCGCGGGGCTCCTGCTACAATAATAATGAGCAAACGTGGCGCAGCCATGCTCAGCGGCAATCAAATCTTAAATGGGTAATACTACCCAATGGGATGTGAACAGAGGCAACTATCTGTTACACAGCTGAGGGTCGACCAATAGTGCCTTATATTTAATGCATATTTAGCGCTGTATGATTTACTGTTGGTTTAATAAATCTACCTTTATCATAGTAATAATAATAATAATATATCTGGTCCACCTCGTGGCGTGTTAACTAGCATTCTTAGCTGTCATCGCGTAGGTCCGCCTTCTATTCCCAGCTCTACCAAGAAATATAATTCTTGTCTGAGGGCTGGAACGTGATACCCTTAGCCTCATGAGTCAGAACTGAGAAGAGGTGGGTTCGATTCCCATCTTAGCCACAATTGGTGGTTTCACTCTCGTACTCCAGGTGGATACTGGAATGATTCCCATTGATGGTCATAAGGTGCCTCCTTTTGAATCCTAGCCTCAATTATAATTACACACACTACTGCAGTATTTCTTAATGTAAATGCATATTTTAAACATTTTGTCTATAAATAAAGAAATAATATTTACATTTTTTACAATCAGTATGCTAGATCTTTCAGTTTATTGAATATTGGTCTGTATTACTTCAACGGGGAAAAACCTGTTAGTTATCTAATCTTCATGAAGAGCGTATATCAGCTTGCAGCTGTGTTTTTCTTATCTTGTTGTCCCGTCCCACTCACTGTGGAAGCCGGGGATGCCTAAAGTAAAACCAACTACAAGTTATCGTCTGCAGAAGTATGTTGCAAAATTTAAGGATAATTTTACTTCTGATGAGGGCGTTCTGTTCTGCCAACCATGTGGGAAAGCAATCAAGGGTGAACAGCGATCTCAAGTTTCACCACACCTCGTAGGCAAGAAACATATTGGCGCAGTTTCGCGCCTCCAGAATAAGTGTTTCGCGACAATCGTCGGTCATTTGTGATGGACAATCTGAAGATGTATCTCGTTGTGTATTGTAATTCTTAAGCAGTCGCTGAGGCATTGCATAAATCGCATTCGCAAATACTGCATATTGTTTATATTGTCATTAATAAACTTAATTACAATTAAATATTTTTATTTTTTGTAACATATTTCAGAAATATTTAATACATAAAAAATAGACTAAATATTTTCCTGATTTTTTGTACCTAAAAATCCTAGCCCTAGTCATCACAATGGCATAGGTTATCAGATTGCACACTTACCCAAGTACACAGGGTTACATGGCCATGATGTCACAAATCTCTTAAATTAATCAACAACTACAACAATAATCACATCTCTACTTCGTACAAAAGAAACTCCCCGATTCTTGGATGTACCGGGTAATATCGAGATTTTCGCCATCCTGTAATGCATTTCTCGAGGAAGGTTTGTAGCTTCGAAGCGAGTTTACGAGCTAGCTAGCAAGCCCCTCACCCCAGCTTCGGCCAGCAACAAACTGTAGAATCGTGTCGAGATAAGACTTCAGAGAAGAGTAGTGTGGAGTTTCGCTATTCACCTCGGCTTTTCTGAATTGCGTCTGGAACCTGCCGTCCATGCGCCTTTTAAGCTTACGCTGGGTAAACCGTCAAAGACACCGGGCGAAGCCGGGGCAGGTTGCTTGTATACATTTGAATCGCAGCCAATGCCCATAGCTGGGTATTTTTGATTGATCCCCCGAGGGCTCCCAACAAGTTCAATTTCAAGTAGATCTAACTTTGACTACCAGATGCCACAGTCACTAACACCTAGCGGCGAACGTTGGAACTTGATTGAGCGTTTCTAAATAGCAAAATATAACCTACAAATTTTGCTAAACACTGCCAATGGCCCGCCGTCTTTACTTCCCCCTCCAAAGGAAGGCATACTGAAGGATTTTAACGCTCTTAACAAGAAGTTCCGTGACGAACTAAAGAGCCTAATTTTCTTAAAATTTAAGATTCATGCCAATGCTTAATCTATATGGATCTATCTAGAATAATGACAAAATTATGTTGGTAATATCGAAATTTCTAATTAGTTCGTATACTTGGCATAATGTAGTCTAATGGAGAACTACAGTTGGCAGTCCTGGTGACTGAATATATTCTTAGTTCCATCTCTTAAGGTACAGAATACAATATTTGGTTGAAGTCCAATGGATAGCATGGACGTTACATGCAGTTAAACATTGGATCTAACAGCGCGCGTAAAATCATGTTGGCAACAATGACGTACATGTATTGGTCAGAAATAATCTGAAATAATATGATCTATTGTTGTGTCAATTTTGAATGAAATCCATTAGTTAGTATAAAAGTTACATGCATTTTAAAATTGACCTATCAACAGGCTTCGAATCATGTTGGCAGCACTGGCGTAGGCCTATATTAGTTACTCCAAATTAATCTAGAATGCCCGGTACTGTACGTGTGCGAAGTTTAGAGCTAATGACTTGCAAACTTTCTAATATATTGATATTAGGGTGACAAAAAGAGTATTTATTAACAGTTGGCAGCCCTGGTTACTCTTAAGAATCGGCATAGTCATATCTGTTATGGTACACATAGCACACACGAAATTTGGTTGAAATCCAAATGATAGTATAGAAGTTACATGTATTTTAAGTTGGACCTCTCAGCAGGTGTAGAATCATGTTGGTAGCACTGACGTATATAAGTTACTCCAAATTAATATAGAATGTCAGGTACTATACGTGTGCATAGTTTAAAGCTGTCGGCTTGCATACTCTCTGATATATGGGTATTTGGATAAAAAAATATTGAGAGCATTTATTAACAGTTGGCAGCCCTGGTGGCTCTTAAGAATACGCTCAGTCATATGTGTTTATGTCCACATGCACATACGATATTAGGGGAAGATGACATCGTAGTTCCACCCCTTAAAACAACAATAACTAACTAACTAACACATACGAAATTTGGTTGAAATCCAATTGATAGTGTAGAAGTTATATGCATTAAAAATTTGGACCTATGAGCAGGCTTATAATCATTTTGGCAACACTGCCATGTATGGGCTCCTGGAAATTAAACTGCAATAGTATTATCTATACGTGTGCCAGTTTTAAAATAGCTCCCATTCATACCTTCCAAGATATCCAACATGGAGCTCAAATTTCAATTGCGATTTCTCAGCAGTTGGTAGCACTGATGTCATTTTCAAATATGGCCGTGAGATATTTAGGTATAGATCTTTACTCCTACCAAATTTTGTTTCGATTGCTGCAGCCGTTTAGGAGTTGATAGGGGGGTGGGACACACACAGACAGACAGACAGACAGACAGATGGGCAGACAGACAGACAGACACACATTTGCCCGATCTTATAAGTCTACTTTTTCCTCATTTTTGCAAAATGTGAAAAGTAGGCTAAAAAGCCGACGACTTTGGCCGGCCTAGCAGTTCAGCATGCTACCGACTACGCCACCGAAATCGACTGCTAATATAATATACACTATTGTATAAACATGAGGTCGAGGTATTCCTTTTGTTGTTAATAATTATGTAAGTTGGTTTCGGATAAGAGTTTACCATGGCATCCTTTTTGTCGTTGATATGCTTCATCGCGATAATTCTTCAATATTTCACTCTTGTTGCCCTTTCAACGTAAGATAAAATAATAGCAGCCCATTGTAAGGTTGATCTAACAAAGTAAACAAGCTCGCACGGCATCCTGAGAGAAAACATGGACTCCAAGTAAACCAACAGTTTCAATGTTATTTCTTTGCAAACAACAATAGAAGCTCCTTTGTTTTAAACATGATGGCGACGTTAGAATATTCACTGGTCGAATATTTCAAAGGGAATAACTAAGAACAGGTTATGGTGGCGCTAACTTAGGTTCTGTTGATATTTTGTGTGTGAAATATCACAGGAAGATTGTTTGGAACAAAATGTTAATATATTTCCGAGGTATGCAGGCATTTCTTTCACAGATATTTTCCATTGCTTCCAGTTTCGTCCAATACGTTATCTTAAGAGAGTACTGCACCGATCTACTTGAAATATTCATAGTATTCATATGTGCATATGTACTAATCTGAACTAGAATAACAGCTCCAGTAATTATGTAACTTGATGTAAATTTCCGAAGAAAAGTTTTCAAATAATATGTTTGTAGAAATAGAACCATGAATTTTGGTAGGATTACAAGCCATGGACTCCCTTTTAAGTGTATTTAGTTTCAAATCTTCAAGCTTAATAGTTAACCCTTTATAGGGCAGAATAGTACATAAGTAAATATATACTATTTGTATTCATTTACATTTAATTATTTTAGCCTAATTATATTAATTTTAATTTAATATGAGTGAATGGTTCAACAATCTGCATCTTTGACAATATAAATTGTCCTTTTGCTAGATGGTTAATATACTGACCACTAACCTATAAAGGGTTAAGTCATAAATAAACCTTTTGCTTAATATTTGGTTTATAAAGATTCATTCATTGTAATGTTCGTAAGAGTAAAGGCTATTGCTTTTTCATTAACAACTATTTTATCTTATATCCGGAGTTTCACTTAACATGTTGAAAAACTTTTATAACAATTGATTCATAATTTTGGGTGGTATGAGCATATTAAAAAATTGAAGTGTTTTGTTCAGTTAGCGCCACCTCGTGGACGTCAGTGTTTCAATAGTTCTATTACGTGTAGGTTTTTTACAATTTTAGGTTCAGTTACGGTTTATCAAAATGTATTGGACATAAAACTCTAAACAGAATGCATACTAATAAGTTGAGTGAAACAATTTTTTAATGATACGGTAGTCCAACTCCGACCACACACGATGGAGCATATCCTGGCCAATTTTAGTTACAGCCGCATGGATCCGATTCCTCAGTTCAACAATTGGAAAACTGATAGCGTTGATTATTGTCATCTTGTGAAAGATGTGGATCGGTGTATTATGCGCTGGCCTCCCTGGTCACCTGATCTGATCCCGTGTGATTTCTTTTTATCGGGTTTATCAAAGATTAAGTTTATGTACCACACATGCCAGTTAACTTCGTTGAACTGAGGAACCGGATTCATGCGGCTTGAGCTAAAATTGACCAGGATATGCTTCAGCGTTTGTGGTTGGAGTTGCACCTCCATATCGATATATGCCGTGTGACGCGAGGAGGGCACATCGAGAATTTGTAGCAGGCAGACTCAAAAAACTTGGTGAGTTTCTCTTTTAGTTGGTATGTGTGTCAATTGTGTAGCCTATATACTTTCAATAATACATGTGCATGAAATCGCTTAAATAATTTGTGCTAACCCTGTACTTCTCTCCTAATCCTCCTTTTGCTGAAGGACTTTCCTCTGAATTATTTTGTTATATTACAACATGAAGGTATTATTTTGAACACCTGTATGCTACTTCTGAATCTGTCTTGTTGGGAACAATCTAAGAAATGCCTATCGCCAGATAGCATAGATAAACGAGCATAATTCTGTGTAAATCATGTTAACGCACCTTTATCTCCTTTCTAGGTAAGTAATCTGTGCTACATGACCGGAGGCTGAAGAAGGCGATCTACTATCTGTGAGTTACACATTATTTCTTCGATTATAGTTACATCGGTGGACTTTTATTATCATTTGTATACTATTATTATTATTATTATTATTATTATTATTATTATTTTTATTATTATTATTATTATTATTATTATTATTATTATTATTTTGCACCGCTTGTGCTTTTACGTTAAACAAAATAGCAGAGATATGAGGAATACAGTGGAAGCAAAAACAATAAAAACTAAACAGGATTACGTAGGGAACGAGGAAGGAATACTTCTTTCGATGCGTGCTGGGCCCAAGATTTCGAATCGAAAGAAAGATGACTTCCACAGAAAGTAAACCAGAACAAAGGTTTAAAGTAAAATCAAAAGGAAAAATTAAACTTAAGTAATAGAGCAAGGGTTCCAGAGTCCGTGTTAGTCGTAACTTCGCTACAGTGCGAAGCCAAGACTAAGTCGAATCGAAAGACAAACGAGGAACTCAAATACGAGAAATCATAAGACAGAAGCAAATATTGTACTTACTGAATAAAAATATATTAATAATAAAATAAACACATGTGTACTGATTACAAATTAGAAATGAAAATAAAACACGAACAACTTAAATATAAAATAAAAGGAATCTAGAAATAAATTCAAATCATAAAAGCAACTAATTGGAAACGTGATTCAATAATAAAACTTAATAAAGATGAAGCAAAATTAAAGAAATTAAAGAAATTTGTGGGATAGATTACAAGAGCGACTACTTACAGAGACGACATGATCTGGACTAGAATGTCCAGCGCCAAAAACAGAACTACGACGCTCATGATGTTGTGAAATCATGGGGAAGGGGGTGAAAGTGGTGGGGATTGGAGGAGTGCGTTTGTGGGGAAACGGGGGGGGGGGATGACACTGAGTTACGTAATATAACGAAGTCAGAGGAAATAACACAAAATTAACACATAAAACTAAACGAAATGAAAATTACATTAAATTACATGACATTACCGGGACAGGAAATAAAAGAAAAAAAATCAATCAGCTAAGAAATATGCTTCGTAGGAAGATGTAGGCTTACACAGAGGTAGAAATGCTGAATCACAACGACATACGATGAAACAAAGAAAGTAATGCGGCGCATGGACAGTGATTAGCACCATGACCATCGCTCGCATACATTTCAATAAAACAGAGGGAGGATCTGACTGAAGACGTGAGACTCAGCTCCGTAACTTCACCGATTCCATCCATAAAAACAAGGCTCTGATGCGACAATCGACCGGAGGTCATCATAAAAGAACGCCGAACCAGGTGGTGACGCAATACAGAGCATAATTAAGCCTCGTAGAAAAATAGCAGATATTTCAGACCTGAGAGATTTACGTAAAAATAAAATCGATAACATGAAAGGGAGGGATGACAAATAAACACAGAGACTTCGCTAAACTAACGTAAACAAAGGCGAAGGGACTTGGGTTCATGGATCGAATTCACATCATCATAAGGAAGGGAAATTGTAAGTGAATCAAAGGGGACACAAAATGAAAAAATATGGAGAAATAGAAATTTAGAAAGACCTCAAGTTAGATAACTTCAATGACTGAATCGTACTTACATTTAGTTGCTTTCTGGGTGCGGGCAAAAGCCCGACACGTGCACACACGTCCGTCTTACATGACGGCCCAAAAATAGAAGGAAAACAACTTTCCTTTAAGGAACGCAGTAACGCGCTCCGAGAAAAATAAGTCGTAGAAACATCCCCTCTCCAGAACATAAAGGGGGCCAATGGGAGAAGCAAAGCTTAGCAACAAGTTATGCTTCAACCAATGGTAAAACTGTGTCAGTAGGGGTGAAAAGTTTCACCATCTGACGAAACATTTACGCAGAATTATAAAGTTTGAACGCAGTAGGTAAGACAGAGAAACGTATGTCACAATAATGCGACATGAAGGAAATGATGATAATAATAATAATAATAATAATAATAATAATAATAATAATAATAATAATAATAATAATAATAATAATAATAATTTGACAAAAAAATAATGAACCTATTAAAACGGTTCAATTTATATAAATATGTATTTAATTATTTAATCGATTGTTCCCCTTTAGGAGAGTGATTGAACTTCAATACATGATTTCATCTTCTGGCGTTTTCCCGCTTATCTTCCCAAAATCTCTTCTTCCTCTCAAAATGCTCCTTCTTCCGCCCATCTGTCCATTTTCTTCCAGGCTGTCGTGATGCTCTATGCTCAAACTTAACATTTTTGATTTTATTCCGGTGCTCGGTGCGGTCCTCGAGATTTTCTATGTTGACCTGTTGTTGGTTCCTCTGGACCTCTGTCAGCCAATCCGTGCCACACTTACTCTGTGTTATAACGTTATTATTATTATTATTATTACTATTATTATTATTATTATTATTATTATTATTACAGTTATTATTATTTACTTAGTAAATGAACAATGTGTGTGCAAAATATGTGGCAAATGTGAGAAGTTAGCCACTTCAATCGGTGCAAAAAATAGGAAATTGTCATAAAATAAACTCATGGAATGGTCATTGGAGTGCATCATTGTTTATATTAATATATAGCCTATTGTAAACCATTCCTGGCTATTTGGCCACAATAAATGTAATGAATTTATTATTATTGTTCTTTTCTTCTTCTACTACTTAATACTATTTATGTTCGACCCTCACTATTATGTGTTAGAAAACTGTATCATAATGATGGTCATTATAACACCGTTTTTCATTATGATACAGTTTCCCCAGCCAATCAGAGCTCGTTCATTGACCAATTAGGTAACGATACCTTCGCGCATGCACTCAAAATCCAACATGTCGGACATAAACACAACATCGAACTATAATAAATAACCGGCATGGAATACGCACCGTCCATATGTTCGCGTAAATAAACTGGCGAATATGAGACAAGAAATAGCACTGTACTGGTACCTTAATATCCCCAAAACCAATTTCTACACAGCGCGTGGTTTTGACACGACTTCAGTGACAGTTTTACTGAATACTGGTGCGCAATCTGAACATATGGTATTGAAGCACACAGAGCGCATGCGTCGGTTGTCCAGAGAGCTTGGACAAGAGAGATATACTACCCACCGCAGCACCCGATCACAACATTCTACTGTAGTGACTGAACAGATATTTATGAATATTTATGTTTAAACATATAATAAAGTTATAATTATCGTCGAACATAAACAGTCGTATGCAACTCGCCTATAATGGTAATTAAGACACTCGTATGGAAATTATAAAACTCGCATACGCTCGTTTAATAAAATACTCGTGTCTTAATTATAGCCATTATAGGCTCGTTGCATAATGTACTATAATATTATTATTATTAAAAACTCATTCAGTACTATTGCTGGTACGTGACGATCGCATATTTTACACCGTTGAATATATACATTTCATAAAGCTATCCCGTGTATTTCCATTCCTTAGATAGTTATAGGAATCTCAACCAGCAATCGATACATCTTTGTAAGCTCAGCAGTGATGATAGATCGAGCGATAAACGCCATAATTTATACACGGTGTTTCAACATTAACTAAGTGAATATAATTTCAAAGTAAACATTCTGCGAGGTAGGTTGCTCAGTCTTGTTGAAATGCGTTCTTGAAATACCAAGAACATACAGCTTGAGTTAACACGAGTCTTATTTTTATGTCAATACTTGGCAGAAACAAAATAATACAACATTTACAAACGCAAGTAAAATTTTTCTTAAAAGAAAGTGAAATTTTTGAATTTTTGATTACTTCTCCATTCATACTAGAAAACTAACAAGTGTGCAACAATGGACCAAAATTCAGTCCTGTAAGTTTCCAAAACCTCTAAAGAAGAGACAAAATACAGAAAGGTAAACTCATGTACGTTCTGGACAACTTAGTACATTTAAAACCATCACTGCTCCGTAAACTTCCTGTGATGATTATCGGTTTGGTGTTGCTAACCATGTAGCATTATGGAATAAATTATGAAAAAAAATATGTTCAAAACCATGATTTGAACACTTGTAAAAATTCAAATAACATGATTTTTGAAAAAGGAATAAGAATTAGTTCAGAGTAGCTTTTATATTGAAAGAATCTCTATTACAATATATATCGTTGGATACAGAAATCATGAGGGGCAGATGACTTCACTGTTCCGCCTCTTAAAACAACAATAGCTAACTAACTAACTAACCAACTAACAGAAATAGTGGAATTTAAAAAATACTGATTAATTATTATTTGACAGGTTGTTACCAGTGACCTTGTTTGCTTATAACAATGAGAATACAATTATCCAACAGACCACATTTCAGAGTAATGGTTTTAAATTTAAATGCGGACATCATTATAGCCGAGCGGGTTAATGACGCTCCATGACTGCATTGGATATTCTAGGTTTTAATCACGACGTTGGGGACATACAGAACGCTGTTCAGAATGTTCAACGCTATTCCATAGAAATCAAAATTATAATATGGTCCATGGATACAAGCAAAGTTTCTCTAAGATGCCGATGTTCACCTTGAAAAAGATATTCCTAAGGATTCCCCTGATAATATGATTCATTCACCTAAAACACAATGGTTTTAATTTTTTTAAGATAAGCTAGGAAGCAAAATAAATAAATAAATAAATAAACAAATAAATTGGAGATTTTGGGGAGCTTTGAAAATAATACAGCCATTATTCAGTCTTTACAATAAAAAAAAACAATAATTACGTTTTCAAAAGAAAATCTTTGCTGTTTCAATTGAGCATTGCACTTATAGAACGAGTTTGCCAAGGCGTCTTCTAGCGAGATTCTTGAACTTTGTATTGAACTAATCTTGGGCTAATAGATTCGGAAGGACTGAACAAGAATTGTTGGGGGTTTGAGTCTGTATTTTATGATGCACTTCATATTGAGTGTATGGATATCAGTAGGTGAGGAGGGTAAACTCAGAATAGAGGGGTAGCGATTGTCTTTCTATAAAGGGCACAATACCTGCTTCCAGAGGAAGGAGGGGAATGTGATGCTCGAGGCAGAGCAGTGCGGTGGAGCACAAAGAGACATCCTCTCGTCTTTCACGCACCCGCTGAAGAGCCTAGGCAGTGGTTATTATAGTCAAGAACACTGCCGATTGAGCAAAGACAAGGTCTCTCTATCTCTACCACCGCGAGATAAATGCCGAATAAGCACATACTGCCACTCACACAGTCTTCCCGCGTTTGGCAAAAAAAAGTAGTTTCCTTGACAGTACATGTCGAACTCTTACTAGTTTCAATAGTTGAAGCGTATGCGTGAACACACGTCTATGTTACATTTCTATCTTATTGGAAAAAAACAGCAATAAAGGTGAGTGTTGTCCATGGGACATAGTCCAGTCAAAATATAGCCTACATCCGACCTTGGAGGAACTACTAAACGTACAGAGATCACTAAGGACTCACAGTGTAGGCTATACAATTTAATATCATTGTAAACAGATATTCACAATGTTTACTCTCAGACGCATACTTTAGACGATATTGAGGAAATACTGAAAAAAATTGCAAATATCTGGCTGTTTTTGGCTGTTACACAGCTATCACATGACTTTCGACGTTGCAAATTTGGATTTTTACTGTTGGCAGAGGTCCAAACAACATATAGATAAATTCAGGGCTAGATTTGTGACGGTACGCACCGATACGCCGTACCGAAACCTCTGATCGGGGGAAAAGTCGAATATATAACATAATTATTAGAACTGTGGAACGTTAGTTGTAAGTCAAGGTCAACTTGGTGTTTGATTGGATGATTATTTCAGAAAAGTGTAAAGACAAAATTATAAAACAAGAAATAAAAGATTGTTGGTGAACATGTGTGTATTTTCGAGCCGAATGTTTTTTAAAATTACGTTAAAAAATTGAAAATAATGTACATTGTTTGAATGGTAGCCTAGTTGACCTACATTAAAATTATATATAGGCCAACGGCTATGGGAAGAAAAATGTTGCTACAGCAGTCTCAATTTAATTTCAAATTGCAATCAAAATTAGATTGCTATGTTGTCCGCTGATCAATTTTTAAAGGTGTTCAGAAAGGCGTAAAAATATCGTTTTTAGAACTCTATATTTCAATATTCCATAAAGACCGCTCCCCCTCATTCCCCTCCCCCCATCCGGTAGCCCACGGTACCGGGACCTCTTTCTTTACAAATCAAGCACTGGATAAATTAGAACTACATGACCTTTTGCAAGGTCGGGCCCCCTTTTATGTCTAATTTGACTGGACTAACAGGGCATTGCGGTAAGACGTAACATAGACTTTAGTTCCGTAAACCAACACACTACACAGCGCGCTCTCACTCACTCGCCCATAATGGAGGCGAACGGAATAGATAGCGTTATTTTAAGTTAAATGCTATTGTTTGAACCTACTTATAGTGTATTAGTCCGTAAAAATAATTTTCCTTTAAATGTAAAACGCGAATGAACTAGTTTCTTTGCCGTGGTCAAGTTATTTTTATTAAGTTTAAAAGTACAACTATGGTGCGTTTCCTTTTGGATTTAACACAATAATTTGCACTAAGATGCTTAGTAATACACAGCTGATAACACCAGAATAGCTTCTTGCCGAGAATGTTTTCATTATATGAACACTCCACGGGAAAGTCACACTGTATTTTTTTTCAGGAGAGCCAATTTAAACCCTCAACACTAATAAGAAATACTTTCAATTGAGTGTAAGCAATGTTGTTAATTTGCCAAGTTTATTTCTTATAAAGGAAGTACGGTAGGCCTACATGTTTTACAAATAACATATAATAATATTGATAATAACAATAACCCCTGGCACTACAGCCCATGAAGGGCCCAGGCCTACCAAGCGATCGCTGCCCAGCCTTTTCGCCGTGCAGATATTAGGGTGATGCGTGGTCAGCACAATCGGGTCCCCTCGGCCGTTAATCCTGTTTTTCGTAGCCGGGGCGCTGCCGCACTGTCAGGCAGCCACTCAATTGTCCTCACGAGGCTGAGTACACCCCGTTCCATCCCTCACGTCAGTTTCTAAAATCCCTGACGGAGCCGGGAATCGAACCCGCGGCCTCCGAGTGAGCGGCAGGCGCACTAACCCAACACCATGGAGCCGGCAATACAAATAACAACTAAAGTTAAATTATGAAAGAGAGAGAGAGGATGTGGGACGTTCTTCACCGTTTTCACTAGAAATAAAAACCTCTGATCTCGGTGACTTACTGCTTTATTTGAAATAAATTTCAACTGATCAGTAGTGACGATGGCTGGCCACCAGAATGCGCCATAAACTCATTTCCGAAAACAATGGACTAACCCGATCTTTCCGTGGGGTCTTCATATCCATTCACTTCATAACATTGTTGCCGAGAGCGTTATAACATAGACTTTTGCTCCGTTAGTTCTAAAGTGCATTTCGCTTCACAAATTCGGGAATACTAAAGCCATCTTTTGAGATATGCTCGAACTACTTGGAAATACAGTACGTATTCAGAAACCATCGTAGATGTTGGTTTTGTTCCGTGAATAGGCCTATCTCAAATTACACAAAATGTAACATAGACGTTTCTTCCCGCCTACGCTTCAGTTTTCGTATAACTGGCCACTGTGGCCGAGAGCACTAACGCGCTAACTGATACCTCGCTAGCACCGGGAGAGCGTGGGTTCGAATTCCTCCACGGCCGTTCTGAAAATGGTTATCGTAGTTTCCCATTTTCACCACCACACAAATACCGGGACGGTTCCTTTCAACAGGTGGCCAGCACTCTTGGCTGTCACTATGGAAGTCCAGGTTCGATTCCCGGCTCTGGCAAGAAATTCAATTCTGGTCTGAAGTTTGGGACGGATTACACTCAACCTCGTGAGTCAAAACTGAGAAGAGGCGGGTTTGATTCCTACTCAGCCTTCCCGGAAGTAATTAGAATTAGTTCAGAGTAGCTTTTATATTGAAAGAAGCATCTATTAAAATATATCGTTGGATACAGAAATCATGAAGGCAGATGACGCCGCTGTTCCGCCTCCTAAGAAAACAATCGCTAACTAACTAACCAACTATCAGAAATAGAGCAATTTAATACAAAAAAATACTGATTGATTATTTGACAGATTGTCACTAGTGACGTTGTTGACTTATAACAATGAGAATAAATTTATCCAATAGACCACGTTTCAGAGTAATGGCTTTAGAAATAAATCGGGGCATCATTATAGCCGTGGTTTCCCACTTCTACTCCAGGCAAATACCTGGATGGTACCTAACATAAGGCCTTGGCTGATTCCTACCGAAATTCTACCTGAATTGCAAATACACAAAGTAATACAGACATCACAGACACATAGGTTATTGGACAAATTTTGCACACACCCAAGTACACGGGGCTATATGACCATGATGCCCCGAAGCCTATAAATCAATCAAGAACAACAACATCTAATAGGCCACGACCTCTTCCTTCCAAGTTCTTACCAAATTCCATTCATTTCATCTCTCTCGAGTAATATTCTCCATTATGACTTAGAAAGACGAAGATCTGGCTAACCACAAGGCTGTATTCATGTAAAGCGACCATTGGACGACTGTTCTCTTTGAGAAATACGGAATCGATTCAAAGCCCGTCGCTGAATATTGTAATTCGTGAATGCAAATGTATTCCCTTCCAGCGTCTTGTGAGTCAATCAGGGCAAAGCAATACCCCTCCACAAGCCCACCGTAATCAGTTCGCTTTGATTTCCTCTTCCAAGTCAGTGCTTGCAAAGTAAACGTCTGTGGAACATGCTGAAAAATAAAGAATGGAATGCACCTAATTTTATCAGTGATGTTGCCAGCTTGCTGCTGATGTGCGTTTGTTATTTTCTGCTTAACTAGTCACAGCAGGAAAATCGAAACTGGTCATCCTATTGTATTTATTAATCTCATGTAATTTATTTCAGGATTAGGGCATAACCCAACTCGTTTGGGTACATTCGTGTTGACCGACTGAATAGCACCAAACTTCTAGTTAGTCCAATAAAATAGAGTAGTTATAAAGGAATGTTTGGTCATGGAATAAGTTGTTGAGCTTACTGTTCAAGAGATTTATCTTTCCTCGTTAGTCTAAACATTGTAACATTTCTGAATTTTAGTCTTATAGAGTACTAGCTGAAGTACCCGTGCTTCGCTATGCGTCATAAATAAATTAAAATGTGAAGGTGGCAGTTAAAACAGGGGATAGGCGAGGTGCTGCGCAGAGGGAGATTAAGGATGGAACATTTTGTCCAACTACAACGCTCGGCGTTGACCGTGTTTTATAGCACAAATTTAGATTTTACTCGCTAACCGTTGGTGATACCTTTCGGATAGAAAATGTAATTTTAAACCTCGTATATGCCATCAAAAGTTTGCTATTTCTTAGCGTTCTCTTTTTATTTCAAATGGAAATATGAGTTTGAAACCAAAGGGTGTAGTGACGTCACTAAAATGGTCGCCATCTTTAAATAGTGCAAAGTATTGTAATCAAAAGTAACCTATATGTTAACCAGGTAAATCAGCTACTTCCATGTAAAATTCACGTATATCGGACCAGTGGTACTTGCCAGATTGAGTAATACACAGACACACACCATCTCATTTTTAGCCTTGCTTCGCTCGCGTCATTACTTACATTACTTACAAGGGTAGGAGCGATCATCCTTTCAAAGTTAAGGGCCGACCACAGCGAACAAATTATGGTAAATATTCTTTTGTAAACCGTGCCATTGATAACTGGAACTCTCTACCTGCCGCAGTCTTAGAGCCTTTTCCCAAACATATAGGTGTGTTTAAGAAAAGACTGACTATTTGTGTAAATACTCCAGTTTAATTGTTGTATAATTGTTATTGAATTGTTATGTGTAATTATTTATTTGATATGTATATCCAATTTGCCTCCGGGGGCCACACCCTCCATTGCAAATAAATGAATGAATGAACGAATGAGTGTCATATTGTTATATAATGAAATGCAGTTTTAACCCCGTTAACACCCCTTTAGAACCTGAATATCCAAAAATCCCTCCTTAGTATACGTATTCGACACACAACGAACATATCCCCAAAATGTAATTCTTCTAACTTTAATAGTTTTTGTTGGTCGATGAGAGTGAACATCCAAAAATCATTCCTTAGTGGACGTTTTTCTTCCAAAATTTCACCCCTCCCCATATGCCCCTTAAATTGCATTTATGAAAAAACGGTCGAACACCTATTTATTTTATTTATTTATTTATTTATTTATTTATTTTTAAGCTGATTGATTTCCGAGGAGTTTCAAACTCCTCGCCTATGTATTTTAAGAGATACACGCTCCGTTAGGAATCTTTCAACCCCCACTTTTCATTCCTTTAACCTCATATTATACACTACATGGAAAAACCATTAGACATGTGTCAGCTTATTTGTAATGATTAGTATATATGCCAAGTATCACATCCCCAAATGAAACCACTCGTCAGATATTGTT
Source organism: Meconema thalassinum (assembly GCA_946902985.2). Taxonomy (NCBI): domain Eukaryota; kingdom Metazoa; phylum Arthropoda; class Insecta; order Orthoptera; family Tettigoniidae; genus Meconema; species Meconema thalassinum. Next base: position 89,439,463 of record OX336388.2, read on the forward strand.
ATTCAATGAAATGCACGTTTACCCCCTTAACTCCTCTTTAGAACCTGAATATCAAAAACTCTTTCCTTAGTGGACGTTTTCGACATACAATGAACATATCCCCAACATTTCATGTTTCTAATTTTAATAATTTTGGCTGGGCGATGATGAGTGAGTGAGTCAGTCTGGACATTTTTTCATTTATTTTTGATAATTTCACCCCTCCCTATGAACCCCTTAAATTGGATTTATGAAACAAACTGTCGAACGCCTATTTACTTATTTAAAGCTGTTTTCCCCCTGAGTTTGATGAGTGACTAAGTGAGTCAATCATTTAGGACACTTTCTTTCCTGTTTTCCCCCCCCAGAATTTCTCCCCTCTCCAAGGGCTCCTGAAATTGGATTTATGAAAAAAACGGTCGATCACCTATTTACTTGTATTTTAAGCTGTTTTTCCCGCCGAATTTAATTTTTTCCCCTATGTCGTTTCAGAGATACACGCTCCGTTAAGAATCCCTCAACCCTCAATTTTCACCCGTTTCGCCTCATAATATACATCACATCGACAAACCCTTAGACATATGTCTGATTATTTTTAATGATTAGTTTCTATACCGAATATCACATCCCCAAAGAAACAAATCATGTGATATCGTTATTCAATGAAATGCATCTTTACCCCCTTAACACCTCTTTAAAATCCCGAATAAACACAAATCATTCCTTAGTTGACGTTTTCGACATACAACGAACATATTCCCAAAATTTCATGTTTCCAACATTAATAGTTTTCGCTGGGCGTGATGAGTGAGTGAGTCAGACAGGACATTTTCTTTCAATTATTTTTACCAGAATTTCACCCTTCCCCATGGGCCCCTTAAATTGGATTGATGAAAAAACTCTTGAACACCTATTAACTTATTTTTTAAGCTGTCTTTTTCCCCTGAGTTTGATGAGTGAGTGAGTCAGTCAGTCAGTTAGGACAATTTCTCTCCTTTTTTCCCCCAGAATTTCACCCCTCCCCATTGGCCCCTTAAATTAATTTATGAAAAAAACCGGTCGAACACCGATTTACTTATTTATTTAGCTGATTTTCTTTCTCTGAGTTTCAAATTTCTCACCTATGTCGTTTAAGAGATAGGCCTTCACGCTCCGTTAGGAATCCTTCAACCCCCACTTTTCACCCCTTGCACCTCATAATAATACACCATATCGAAAAACCCTTAGACACCTGTCTGCTTATTTTTAATGATTAGTTTATATGCCGAGTATCACATCCACAAATGAAACCACTCTTGAGATATTGTTATTCAATGAAATGCAGGTTTAACCCCCTTAAGACCCCTTTAGAGCCTGAATATCCAAAAATCCTCCCTTAGTGTACGGTTTTGACATACAACGAACATATCTCCAAAATGCCATGTTTCCAACTTCAATATTTTTGGCTGGGCGATGATGAGTGAGCGAATGAGTCAGGACATTTTCTTTCATTTGTTTTTCTTCAGAATTTCACCCCTCCCGATGAACCCCTTCAATTTGATTGATCAAAAAAAAACTGTCGAACAGCTATTTACTTACTTTAAAGCAGTTTTTCCCCCTGAGTTTGATGAGTGAGTCAGTCAGTCAATCGGTTAGGACACTTTCTTTCCAGTTTTTTTCCCCCTGAATTTCACCCCTCCCCATGGGCTCCTTAAATTGGATTTATGAAAAAACGGTCAAACAAATATTTACTTATTTTGTATGCTGATTTCTTTCCGCTGAGTTTCAAACTCCTCGCCTATGTCGTTTAAGAGATACACGCTCCGTTAGGAATCTTTCAATCCCTACTTTTCACCCCTTTCACCTCATAATATACACCACATCGAAAAACCATCAGGCACGTGTCTTCTTACTTTTTAATGATGAGTTTATATGCCGTGAATCACATCCCCCAATGAAACCATTCGAGAGATATTGTTATTCAATGAAATGCAGGTTTAACCCCCTTAAGACCCCTTTAGAACCTGAATATCCGAAAATCCTCCTTTAGTAGACTATTTTGACATACAATGAACATATCCCCAAACTGTCATGTTTCTAACTTCAATAATTTTGGCAGGGCGATGATGATGAGTGAGTGAGTGAGTGAGTGAGTGAGTCAGGACATTTTCTTTCAATTTTCCTTTTTCAGAATTTCACCCCTCCCCATGAACCCCTTAAATTTGATTTATGAAAAAAAAAACCTGTCGAACAGCTATTTACTTACTTTAAAGCAGTTTTTCCCCCTGAGTTTGATGAGTGAATCAGTCAGTCAATCAGTTAGGACACTTTCTTTCCTGTCCCCCCCATCAGAATTTCACCCTTCCCCATGGGCCCCTTAAATTGGATTTATAAAAAAACGGTCAAACAAATATTTATTTATTTATTTTTATGCTGATTTTTTTTCGCTGAGTTTCAAACTCCTCGCCTTTGTCGTTTAAGAGATACACGCTCATTTAGGAATATTTCAATCCCCACTTTTCACCCCTTTCACCTCATAATATACACCACATCGAAAAACCCTGAGACTCGGGTCTTCTTATTTTTAATGATGAGTTTATGTGCCGAGTATCACATCCCCCGATGAAACCAATCGGGAGATATTGCTAGTCAATGAAATGCAGGTCTACCCCCTTAACACCCCTTTAGAACCTGAATATACAAAAATCCTTTCTTAGTGGGCATTTGCGGTCCTTGGGGAAGCTGCATACCAAATTTCATTCCAATCCGTTCGGTGGTTTCTGAGATTTCGTGATGAATGAATGAGTGAGTGAGTGGTATTTGACAAATATATAGTAGAAGATAGTGTCAAGTCTTTGTTATGCTAAACTCGGTTGACAGTGCTGTGTGAGTAGGTGAGTAACTAACGGGATTTCAAGTAAAGATGCTCATTTTCTATACCAGTAGTGCAGAGCGCAACTGTCATCCAGACGGCCGTGTCTCGACTTGAGCTATGTTGCCATGGAAACTATCTGCCTTGCCATTCCTTCATGAGTATATTTTATGATTTGATTAGCCTGTGCTTGAGTCCAAAAGGGCCTAAATCAAAAGAATGAGAAAGACTATCGAAAATTCATGTAGCTAGCGGTTCCTTCCGGGTCCTAAACTATGTGTATGCAAAATTTGGTTGAGATTGGTGGAACGGTGTAGATTTGTATACGGAACAGACCCACCCACATACATACCCACATACAGACTTTCACTTTTATATATTAGATTTTTTATCATTTTAGATAGTTAGTGTTTTGGAAATAATTTTGAAATCAGCATTTTTATAAAATGTTGTGTCAATCTTGCGACTGCATTTGTATCAACTACTGTTTGGTGAAAATGGTACACTGTACTCAGTAGTGGAGTGATGATGGTTCTAGGCCGCTCCAGAACCCTCCTTGCCCCACTACTAAGCCTCAGCCATGTTAAATATTTCTCGAACGCATGGTCCGATTTTGACAAATGAGGTGTCATTGGACTCGGGCTGACGTCCTCTTTGCTGTGGACCACTCGTTATATTTTTGTTTTTTTTTTGAAAATTTTCGTTTTCGAAAATAGGTAATAGTTTGAAAACCAAAGATGATAGAACGTTGTGCCATAGCTCAAACGAATGGTCTTTATGACCTTTATTTTTTTTAATAAAACTTTTTTATTTTTTATGTTTTTTGAAAACACTCGAATTTTGAAAATCCTATATTTTGGAAACTAGGAAGTTTACAAAACAGTTTGTTTGATGTAAATCAATCGAAAAAAAATTCAGGTCTCTATAGCAAAAATTTGTGTTTTGTAAGTAGTGGGATGAGGAGAGAGCTGTCTACTAACTTATTGAACCCTCCTCGTATTTGCCCCGAAGCTGATATCTCGCTAACCAATCATGGGATTTCAACATACAGGGTGTCCTAGCACTCGTAGTGATGCCCCCTACTTTCCTATAGGCTCTTAATTTAATTAAACGACCAAAACTAAAAGGTCATCCGATTTTAATATCTCGCGAACCAATCATGCTAGAGGCATGAACGAGGGGTCCAAGGACTAGGGCTGACGTCCTCTTTGCTATGGACCACTCGTTATATTTTAAAAAAAATTGAAAACTCGATTTTGGGGTAAACATGTGTTTTTTGTGATTTTGCCGATATCTCACGAACCAATAACGCTAGAGACGTGTACGAGGTGTCCTAGGACTCGGGCTAACGCCCCCTTTCAAATGTGGTAGATATTTTTTCCAAAAAATAATTCACAAAGGGCCTAACGCCGTACAAGTTGAAAAAAAATTCTTTACCGTTACCTGTTTATAATGTTTATGAAGCGTGGTGGTTGAGAGAGACGATACGGCTGGGTGTGTGTGTGTTTCAACGAACCTGTCGCTGACCACGGTGGCTATGCTTAATAGAACAATCGCTATTTCGGCGGGTCGGTGTATGACAGAGCTTCGTACATGACAAAATGCAAGTTCAGGTGAAATTTGATCTGCCACAGGTGTTCGCTTGGGTGTTATCTGTCCACGTGCGCAATAACTGTTAACAAGTTACATCCTGTTTTGCTTCGTACGTGATAAAATGCAAATTGACGTGAAATTTGATCTGTCACAGGTGTTCACCTTGGACGTTAGCAGTCCACGTGCTTGATAACAGAATGTTCAAAGCGTGGGAATCGCTGAATCAGTAAAAAGTATGATGCAACTTGTCGGAATGATGTTACAACCAATAGATAGGCAAGAGCTGCAAACACCAGTGGTGGGAGGTGAAGGGAGGGAGAAGGGGAGGGGTAATGTACGAGAGAACACAGGTGGAAAGAGAAAGAAATATGTGGAGCTGAGGACTGTACACATAGAGCTATAGGTGGTGTACAACATGTGTGAATATATAAATTAATAATTGCACAGGTTTACACAACATGTAATTTATTGATCCAAGAATTAAACATATAGTTAAACCCTAACCATTTGACATAGAGTTTATTTCCTTTTTGTTTCAACACTTTTTCCACTAGATAATGCTGAGGAAATGCTGTTTTCTGAAGTTCATGGAGATAAAATCTACCTTTTATGGGTTGGTCGTTTAGGTCCTCGAGTAAATAGGTGACTGGAGTGTCCAAGTTGACTTGACGAATTCGAAATAGTTCAGTCCCCCACTGAGGCGTGTAGCCCTTATTGAAGGCAGACTTAAATTTGCTCACACGAACAAAATCCCCAATTTTCAGTCGGTGACGTTTAGGATCGGCTGTTTTTATGGGGTTAAACAGTTTATCCAATCGCTGAATATTTTTGGTCACGAGGCGTGGCTTGGTCCCAATCGTTCTATGTTTGGTGTCATTGTAACGTGATACTAGCTCAGGTAACATGTCCAACCAGCGATACGTGCCCTGAGCGGTAAACGCTTTCCACATATGGGTTTTCAATGTTCGGTTGAACCGTTCGACCACACTGGCTTTGAGGTTGCTGTACGTGGTGTAATGGTGAATATCCTTAGATTTGAGAAAACTGGAGAAATCCTTGTTGAAAAATTCTTTCCCCTGGTCGGTTTGTAGCAGCTGAGGTTGACGTTTGGAGTGTTGAATAATATGTTGAAAGGCCTTGGTAACTAGTGGGCCAGACTTGCGACGCACAGGTTCAACAAAGGCCATTTTGGAATAGACATCAATGACGGTTAACATATAGCGTACACCGTCGTTAACACCAGCATAGGGTATCATTTCAACCAAGTCAGCCTGCCAAAGTTCATCCACACCTCGTGAAATCACCTTGAGACGTGGATAGTGACGCCTAGCTGGGCGATGCAACTCGTGAGCAATACCCATTTTAATGGGTGAGGGCTTAAACAATAATTTTGGCATTTCGAAGTTCTTGTTCAATTTCTTGAATTTCCCAATCGTGACCGGTATGACCAGCTTGACGTGAAGCATGCAACAACTGTAGCCGCTGGACGAGCTTATTGGGATTGTGCCAGTAGGTAACATCCACAAGGGGTTTAAATGTCACTCCCGAAGCGGACGCTTTACAACGAGTACTTTGACTGGTGGGAAACATTTTTGCAATGATGGTTTTATATTTTTGAGATATATTAGCATTCACTTGTTGAGCGGGATCATACTGTCTTTTGTGGGCATGGGTATCCAATAAAATGGATTTATATTTGTCAAGATCCTCTGACGTATAATCATGGGGAGAGGGTGTCCGAGAAAAGAGCAGCTTTAACAGTCCTGGCGTTAATTTATAGTTGATGTTTTTAATGACAGCTTTAGTACGAGCAAATTTAATGGATGAATCGCCAATTTTAAAACTATCATCCTCATAGCGAACACCATACGTGGTATCTGTGTTTCCAATAAATAGATCGGTGAAATAGGGTTCCAATGTTGATCCATAATATTTTATTAAAATGGTTTTCAGTTGAGCTTTATGTTGAGGGGTGGCCAAGAGTTGTGAAAACGGAGACGTTCTGGAAGGGCAAGCTGTTTCGACCATGGCCAAGGATTTCTTTTTTCTCAAAAACTCTGCAAGGGGTGCGGCCTTTTTTTGAGGCGTAAACACTTGTTCCTCCTCATCCTCAACTTCGCTAACACTAGTCAAATCTTCCTGTTCCTCTTCCTCTTCCTCAGGGTCCTCGTGCAGCGTCTGCGTGGCTTGTGAAACGGTGGGTAGCGTTTCAGATGGCTTGAAAGAGGGTTTCAACATGGCTTTTAGCGGAGGTGCTAAATGTTGTTGAATAAACAAAGCATGATTTGCACGTGATTGTTTCAATTGACGAAACTTTTGGCAAATAGTATTTTTTGCTTTAATAATATGCTTTTTCAATTGACTCTCTGCTAACGCCATGGTGTCTTGACAAATGACTTGCCGGGGAATGAGACAGGGCCTTAAATAGCAATAAAATGATCAAACCCTAAGCGATACCGTCCTTGGTTGAGTTCACTTTGTTTGTCAATCACTAAACAGGCATGACGTTGAGTGTTCCAGCACTTGGCACACAATTCTGTAAACATTTGAAAGGTCATATCAGGATTCACATGTTCATTATAAATGTGACGACTGTTCCTCTCGTCCTGGCGAAATAAAACAATGACATTGGCATTGTCACGAATCAACTGTTTGGACATTTTAGAATACGTTTGTCCAAGATAGAAGCAATCGATATGTTTGTGAAGACCCATGCTGAAATAGCTTTGAATGATGCCTTGACGTTCAGTGGATACATCATCGAAAATCATGAGTGAATCAGGCTTTACCTCATCCGGTGAAATCACATTTTCTTGCATGAAAAATGTAAAATAACCCATATTCTCTTTTTGTAATCCAGACATGACTTGATCCAGAAACACGTAGAGGGGTTGGTAGAGAGATTTTGCAAAAATATAAATATTTTGAAAACGCAGACCATTGGGCGCTGTGATGAGCGTTAGCAAAAGATTTGTCTTTCCACAGCCGGAAGGCCCCACAATGATGCAGCGAATGGAAGATGGAAACAGTGAACCATGACGTTGTTCACGTGATGTGGGACAGAGATGGGAAACCATGTCCCCCACGGGAAATGACTCTTGCTGCTTAATAATCTTCATTTCAACTAAGGCTTAGACAGGCTAGCAGGCTGTCTATATACAGGACACCGAGCCTTGTCATAGAAACAGTAGACTGGTACTACAGGTTGACGATGGATGTCTTTGGACGTGCGTTGATGGCCAAAGCTAGGTCTGTCCCCATACATGATCCTAAACAAGAAACAGATCCTGCTAATAAACACTATGTGGATAGGTCAGTAGTGCCACGCACAAAACAGGGAGATTATGACTTTAAGGGAAAGCGGTTAACCCATGTAAAACATCCTCAAGTGTCTACAGACGTTACTACGAAAAAGTATGTGGATAACAAAGTGTATGAGTTTTATGACAAAGTGCCTCAGCTTACGGTGAATGGCTATAGCGCTAATCACCATCGGATTATTCACGTGGAAGACCCGCAAGACGAAGACGATGTTTATACCAAGCGTTACATGACCCATGAAATGAAAAGGCTTTATAAATTTATACCATCTGTATTTTTAGTGTATCTGACAAATGAAAAACCTTTGAATGACAGAAACCATTTACCGTTAGTCCATGATCAGCACTTGACCTATGTGCTTGCTTCGGGTTTAAGCCACTATCGATTACACTATGATGGAACCATTCACATTAAATATGCCATACCTGATGAGAACCATTTACAAATAAAGATAAATGGTCATAGGATGTTGGTCCATAACCATGAAATGGTCAATGCTGGTGAAGAATTATCCTTTCACCTCATGTTGACATGGGATGAAAAGCAAGCGGGAAAAACCATAAACGATTTCCCACTTTATGTGGAATTGGAATATACAGCCATGAAATAACCATCTGACGTTAGTTGTGATTTAAACTTTCTTGTGAAAGGTTGTTAGTCATTATCATGGTGAAACAAAGGTATGCGGTGAGAAAGAGTAAAAAAAGGACTTTGTCCTTGGCAAAGCCTGGGCTTAAGACATTCGTGGACAAGCCCTTGCGAAAGAAAAAAAGAAAAAATAATGTATTGACCATACGGAAAGCCTTTCGAGCAGCACAGAGACATGTTATTCCAAAACGTCGGCGACAGGTTTCAAACCAAGGGCGAGTGATTCCCGTCCCCAAACGAGCGGGATTTTTACCTGCATTATTTGCCGGTTTGGCTGCTCTGGGCTCACTTTTGGGCGGTGCCAGTGCAGTGGCGAAAACCATTAAAGCCGCGCAGCAGGGCAAGCAACAACTCAAAGAAAGTCAGCGACACAATGAAACGATGGAAGCGATCGCCATGGGGGCTAGAAATGCCAATTTAAAGCCAGCCTTTTATCAACAAGGATATGGGATTTCACCATTTCGAAATATTAAAAAAAAAACCTCAGCCATAGCAAAACATGCCCTGACGCATCAACAAATGGAAAGCTATGCTAAACAACTAAAGCTTTCTCATTTTCGAGGTGTGTTTATGCGAAACCAATTACCCCCACGACCCTGGAAACAGGAATGTGCTGTTGTCAATTTGGATGATCACCGAGGACCAGGAACGCATTATGTAGCTTATGTCAAAGAGGGATCCACTGTATGGTACTTTGACAGTTTTGGGAATTTGCCTCCGCCCATGGAACTAGTGACCTATTTTGGAAACAGGATCAAGATATATTATAATGTGAAACGTGAGCAAACGTTTAACAGCCAACAGTGTGGACGTTTGTGTTTAATTTTTTTATATAAGACGCAGCATAAGCTAAAACGCCACCAGTATGTCGGCAGAAAGTAAAACGTTTACAGTGCATGGACGTGGACCTGAAGTCAGCCTAGACTTTTACCCGCCTATCGAATTGAGTGAAAAACCCTATGGTTTAGGACTTGTTTCTCTTGAAACGTACAATCGAATATACAACATACGTGAAAATGTGAACGACAAGTTTTACTATGATGATTCTGTGCTCACCTTGAACTCTGGCGGATACACGATCGATGACATTTATGAACACATTTATGTGGTGTTGATCAATCAATATGGTTTAAAGTCATTTCTCGACGGAACGCACAAGTTTGAACTTGTAGGCAATACCAACACTCATCGCTGCAGTATTTTCTCTACCTTCAACATTGACTTTAAAACACACCCCGATTCCATTGGCTCACAGCCACCACCTGGGGGGCAAGTCCTCACGTCCTAAGAACTTCTGCTCTTGCTTTGTGCATGTCTGCTGCAGAGTACGCTTCACCTGTGTGGAGTGCATCCAGTCACACCATGCAGATTGACATTGCCATCAACGAGACCATACGAATCTTGTCGGGATGTATGAAGCCTACTCCAGTCGACAAACTTTACCCGATTGTTGGGATAGCTCCCCCAACTATCAGAAGGGCTGTTGCTGCTGATGCAGAGAGGGCGAAGCAGATTAATGATCCCCGTCATCCACTGCATAATCATCAGGCTGTTGTCCGTCGACTGAAATCAAGAAAGAGTTTCATCGCCAGGACTCAACCACTGGAGGGAACATCGGAATCTAACCGCATCTCCAGGTGGAAGAGCAAGCTGCCGCCGGATATCCCTGTTAAGGAAGAGCTAGCCCCAGGAAATGACCTGCCTTACCCTGTTTGGAAATCACTTAATCGTCTCAGGGTGGGCGTCCCTCGTTGCAAGACCAACATGCAGAAATGGGGTATCCTTCCAGCTGATGGAGACACGTCCTGCGAGTGTGGAGCAACACAAGACCCAGCCCACCTGCTCATTTGTCCACTACTAGAACAACCCTGCACTACCCAGGACCTGATCGAGGCAAACAACAAGGCCATCGGAGTTGCTACATTCTGGAAATGATCGGACACGGAAATGAATGAATGAATTACTAGGATTTAAACCACGTGTGTTGGAGCCCAACAAAAAACATGAATCAGACCATGAAGTGAAATTCATTGAGGACCATCATGTGTCGGTGACGTGTAATATTATTAGCCAAGTGTACACCAATCAAGAACCATCGCATTCACTTTATGACTTTATTGTAACATCGCCCAATGGGTATATTATTCGTGAAAACCCTCCAGTGGTGCTTTTTCATTCTGTGGCTGTCGATAGTATTAGTAATATAACATTAAGACTGATCAATAGAGATCAACAACTCATTGATCTAGATTCTACCACACCGGTGACTTACAAGTTGGTGCTAAAGCCACTATGAAGTTTGTGTATAAAGCAACAACACCGTCTAGGAATGGTGTTAGTTGTTTGCCACGTGAATACACGTTAACATCTCAAGGCAAGCAGATTTTACAGCATTTGGGTTACCACGTCAACCCTCATAATGAATTCTATCCTAGAGATAGCGAACCGCATCGAGGAGCAACCTGGAGTGGTAAGAATTGATCTCCATTCCTATAAAGCTCAAACACCTGGACTCAATAACAATGATGAAATTCAATTTGTTATCAACAACCAAGATATTTACACCCTACCGCATGAAAGTGTCATTCAGATTGAAGGTCGGCTCACCAAAGCCGATGGCTCTACACCCACCACATCCAAGTTGGCCCACCATGGTTCAGCCTTTCTGTTTTCTGAAGTGCGGTATGTCATTAACGATATCGTGGTGGATAGCACTCGAAATGTGGGCATTTCCAGTGTCATGAAACTATACCCCTCTTATAGTGAGGAAGAGGGTAAAACACTTTGCATGGCAGGTTGGTGTCCTGACTCGACCAATGACTGGATGGTACACACCGATGGGACCTTTACTGGATATTTACCTCTTAAACTGATTTTAGGCTTTGCCGAAGATCACCAACGCATTGTGGTCAACGCAAGGCAAGTGCTTTATCTAGTGAGAGACAGGAGTGATAATAATGCACTCAAGGGAGCCGACAATGCCCCCATCGATTCAAAAATTCAACTACAACGCTTGCTATGGAAAGTCCCCCATGTGACCCTTGAAGATAGCAAAAAACTGGACATACTCAAAATGGTAAAGAGAGATATGCCTCTACCCATGGAATTTAGAAGCTGGTCACTTCATGAGTATCCGCTATTGCCCACCACCAACACACACAGTTGGTCTGTAAAAACAGCTCGCTATACAGAGAGACCTCTCTACCTGATCGTGGGTTTTCAAACGAATCGCAAGTATCAACAAACCAAAGATGCCACGCAATTTGATCACCTGCAATTGAGAAATGCACGTCTTTTCCTCAACGGAGCTGTGTTTCCCTATGAAGGACTGGATTTGGATTTTTCAAAAAATAAGTTTGGCCCCCTGTACGACTTGTTTTCTAAATTTCGATGGTCTTATTATCAAAAAGAGAACGGCCCCATGCTACTACCCCAAGCGTTTAAGGCAAGAGCACCACTGATTGTTTTTGACTGTTCTTACCTGGAAGAGTCTGTCAAGCCATCCAATATCGACATTCGACTAGATTTTGAAACGCATGACAATGTACCAGCCAATACGACGGCCTACTGTTTGATTATTCATCACAAACAAGTCAACTATTATCCACTGTCCAACCAAGTGACGAGTGTATAAATAACAGCTCAACCCATGTCAAGCCGCTCAGTCATGTCTTGCTTTAAAGCCTCAAGACACGTTACATCCATGAATTTAAACTCTGAGGAACAACGTTTCAAGACTTTTGCCACATGGCCAGTGCCTTTCATAAACCCTCAAGCCTTAGCGGCCGCTGGATTCTACTATTTAAAAACAAGAGATGAAGTGAAATGTGCCTTTTGTCCCATCATCATAGACCAATGGCAGGAGGGCGATGAACCCATGCAGGAACATCAGCGCTGGTCACCCACCTGCCCCTACCTGTGTAGAATGGAAGTGGGAAATATATCCTGTCATTCAAGCTATCCCTCACTTGTGTCTCTGGGTGATGAAAAGAAAACAAGTTACGATACGTGTGGACCGTATGGTGTCCATGGTGCTTCGGTGAGCAGCTCACCATCAAAAACACCTAGTTTAGAGACATTGGGACATCATCGATGTTATGGACGTTACAAACACAAGAGACTATATTGTTTTATCAGTTGCTATCGTCCTTATCCTAAAATGAGAAAAGCCTGTAAGACGTGTTATGAAAATAAAATGATGTAATTCTTAAATTCTTATTTTTGCATGTCCCCCTGTCCTACCCTAACCTCAATTTGAAACTAGCATGGAAGGTAAGCCCATGCCATGATCACACGTGATCGTCAGTCAGTCGTCAGTTGAACATGGTCCAGGCAAGCGTCAACATGTTGCGCACACTCATTGTGGATTGCCAAGGGTTTAAAATTGGTGACAACAAATTTATATTTAAACAAGTGGCCATGATCGATTGTACCACGTTTTGGATATCGCAAGCTACGCATTTGCTATTTAAACCACCCCATGCTTTTGATTTGTTGTGTGAAAAAGACCGTAAACAAACCCAGTGGATTGAAAATCATAGGCAACTAGACTGGAATCAGGGAACCATTTCCTATAAATATTTGGACGTGGTCATGAAAGCACACTTGTCCTCGGCCAATGTGGTATTTTTGAAAGGTAATGAAAAACGTCAATGGTTGCAACCATTTTTAGCGTCTTACTGCCAATGTATCGACCTCATGGAGTTGGGCTGCCCCTCCCTGCAAACGCTCATGGATACTTGTTCCTGTGGCAACATTACCCATACAGCCCTATCGCATGCGTGGCATCTCTTTCATTGGTTAACCACTCATGCCTGCTGGGAGTTGTTGAACAAAATTATAACTCAAGATTTACCTGTGAATGACGTCAGTGAGATTTCTACAAGCGACGTGTAAACATCTACAGCACGTGATAACATGGAGAAAGGCTATGCTACGGACAAAGTCATCGGCAAGTTCTTTGTGTGCAAAAAGAAACTAGACAGTTTTACCAAAGAGGAACTCTTGGCGCTCCCCAAGTCGTTCATTTATTATGTGGCCGCCAACGCGGTCAAAGAAATCTGGCAACATGTACCAAAATCATGGACTCAAGACCCTGTGTTGAGTGAATTGCAACCCTGTACGGATTACGATCACCATAAGCAAGTGGCCATGGCAAAAATACCGTCTATGCGTCAGTGTGCGACTTGCCAGCTAGTGAAACTGTATCACGGTCATAAAAGTCCATGTAAAGACTTTGTTGAATCATTCCACGGGTGTCATGGCGAGAAAAAGCAACAACAACAACAACAACAACAAACACAAACATCGTCCACAGAGGAGGAGGAAGACCAAACCTTTTTACCATCGATGGAAAAGGATATGCCAGACCTGTACTGGCAATGGCGTCATTGACAAAGTGATTCAATACTTACCTTTCGAAATCCATCTTCCAGGTTATCGTTTTTGCGGCCCTGGAACTCGTCTCGAAAAACGTTTACAACGTGGTGATTTCCCCATTAATCTTTTGGATCAAGCATGCAAGGAACATGACCTTTCTTATCGCCATAGTCATCCTGGTTTAAGACATGTGGCAGATAAATTGTTATTGAAGAAAGCTAAACAACGTTTCACATCCAGTGATGCCTCAGTGGGTGAAAGGATGGCAGCCCTGATTGTCATGAGTGCTATGAAAGGAAAGTTGATGATGCATGGACATAAACATTGAGGAATTGAGGAGTGAGGAATTGGGATGTGATTGTATTCTATTTTTCATTTGTCAATTGACTTATAGTTATGAAATAAAAACAAAGGTTTGCCAGAGCACGATGTTTTGTGTTTTTATTATTTTTAAAAATTATGATGTTGATGGCTGATTTCTCATTTTCACATTTCACACATTGTCATTTTGCCAATTTGCAATTTACAGTTTTTTGAAAACATTCGTTTCAGGTTTAACGTTTTTGATGATATGGATTTTTCCATTTTGCTGATGACACTTTTTAAACAATGTCCGTTTGAAGTTTTTGAATTTTCATATTTCACATATGGCCATTTCAGTTTTTAAAAATGTCCGTTTTAAGTTTTGCTGTTTTTGGTGATATGGAAACATAGATTTTCCATTTTGCTGTTTTCACATTTCACATTTGGTGTATGTCGAAAGTTGTGATTTGACAATGATGTTGATGCAAGTGCTTGACCATGGCGATGCTGCAATGTGTTAATACGTGTTTGGAGAAACGTCGAGGTCTACCACTACTGCAGGTAAGACTGTTTTTACAAAAATAATGTCTTTTGACTGACACATTTCAATGAAAAAACAAAACTATTGAAAACAAAATGAGTATATTAGTGACCATTTACCCCTCCCCACCCACTCTCCCTACCTCACTGTGTTTGCTCTGGTCAACCATACACACGAGCTTTCTCTCTCCACTCATACATTCACACCTGTCTTTGGGAACAAACACAACCACTTTATTTATTCCCAAAAGCAGATTCTCGACAAGCACACTCATCCCAAAGAACATTTTTTAGTTTATCATTTACATTACGAAAAATAATTAAATACTAGTTATTAAAGTTACTAAAAAATACTATTACTCATTAAATATTTACAAAAAACTCCAACTTTGAACAGCTTTAAAAGAATCAAACTATTTACCAGTCAATTTTTTAAAAAAATAAGGTTGCATAGAACTGTTTTAAAGAGCAAAAGGTCCATGTGGGTTGCCACTATTTACAAAATCTACTATTTACAATAACAAAAAAACAATATTTACAAAATACTAAATCTACAAGTTATATAAAGCTATGTCCCATAAACGATTAAACAGTGAAATCACACCTCCTCCTCCTTGCGATCATAACCCCAGGGCAGGCTAGTGAGCAGGTCATCAGCCCACACACGCTTGTTATCCATGGAGGCGAGGGTGCGTTTTCTCTGTTCCACTAGATACAAATGATGGTTGCTGGATTGTATCCTGCACTGTGTATGAGACATAGCTTTGCCAGTGCGTAAAACCGCTAGGTAATCGTCTACACGTAGCGATTTTACCACTGCTCTACCTACACCTTTTGCTCTTTTGGCTTCCTTACAGTCGAGTGTGCGGTAAGCATACATTTTTGAAGCCAAACCTACGAATTCCGTCATAATGGAATCACCGCATTCATCTTTTAAAACGCCCATTTTCTTCTTGTTTTTTATGGGCAGCTGAAACACGTTGTCAGCACTATAGCAAGAGGTGTCGAACCAGTCACTATGTTGCCTCATGACGTCATAGGGGTTGCAGTGGCGAATGTGGTAAATGAATGAGTCCGTGTCCATATACAAAAGAGAGACGTCCTCAAAATGGCGTTTCGCAAACTTATAGTGGAATCGATACATGACCGATTTAGAAAAGTCTAAAATGACTTGACCCAAGTAAATGGGTTTATCCATGGTCACGCTGGTCTTACTCATTTCAATAGTAGCCAAATCCTCATCGATAATTTTGATCGATTTGAAATTTGGCTTGGCAATGTACCGCCGGGCACCCCACTGCCCCTCCCAGACATTCACCAATTTAATGTCACGGTATTTACGGACATTCTCCATAGACTTGCCATAAATGCAGTTGTTCATTAATTTAAAAAAATTAATTTCAAACTGCTGTTTTGCCATTTGTCGGTGCTCTGTGTTGAGTCGCATGTATGGCTCAAGCCATGCTTTTTGAGCAAAAGAAATACCCCTGTGGGCTTTCTTCAACACCAAGCCTTGGGCGAGGCATTGCACCAACATTTGGATATGTAGCACATACCGATTTTTGTTGTAAAGTGTGCCCATGAGTTTTTCAGTTTTCACTTTACTGTCAGGGGGAACCATTTGCTCAAGGCAGAATGGGAAATCGGCATGTTCATCATACAAGGATGATGGATATTCAATATCCACTTCTAGCACATATCCACGGCCTGTTTCTTGGCTAGCCATGTTCACATCAAATTCTGACACTTGTTTGTCTGTCAGCCAAGCAAACTTCCCATAGGGCAAAGGCTGACTCATGGCGTAACCGTACAAATTATTCACGTCATAGTACATTAAGGCTGTGCGGTCAAAAATTGAAATTTTATTTTTATTTTTATTTTTACTCTTAATCTCTAATGTAGGTCTTTGTGAGATATTATATGCGTTTTAAAGAAAATAACGACGGCTCGTTTGCTGAGGACATGGCTTCAAAGTGGCTATTTTGAGCGTTAAAGGTACAATCTCCACGACGAAACTAATAATCGGAAGACACCGAAATTTATGTACAATAACCCCTGTAGTAGTACCTGCAATAGGAACAATTCTTATTACGAAATTCAAATTTTGTATTAACCTCTTCAGATTTGAATACCATTTTTAGTGAGAAAAAATTGTTATATTAACTTCAAAGATTTATTAATTTGATGTGGCTCTTATTCTGAGCAGTAGAAAAGTTCGATAAAGAAAATTGGTTCAGCGATATACCCGTGGTGATTGTACCTTTCACACTCTACAAAACGCAGGTTGAATCAGTCACACACACATACACACACGCGCGCACACACACAGCGGTAAGACAAGGTCTTGGGCAAGAGCGCGCTCGGGCACCTGCCTTACCCTGTCCTTCAACACCTTTGCTATCGCAGCTTCCGCCTCCCTCCCGCCCTGACTCATCATGCCAGTCCTCACGACCACAGACTAGAGCAGAGTTTACCAACCTTTTGAAGTTCACGGCACCCTTGAAAATAACATGAAACACTAGGGGCACCCTTCCTTGAATAAAAAAATAATTATGTTTCATATGTAAATTTATTGAAATATTTTATAATAAGTAACGTACACCATAACATAATACAGTCAACTTTACTACAGTCAGTGAGTAAAAATACATCAAAATTTTGTTCGATAAATCGTTAATATGAAACTTGTGATTGATGCTTAGAGCACAGGTACGTGATATCGGGCCTTGCAGTTGACAATGAAACACGCAAATCATCCTCAAGGTTATTCAGTCCATTTCTTGCTTTGGATTTTATTGTCACCAGAGCAGAGAAGGCTTGCTCGCATAGATAGGATTTTGGAAAGGGCGAAAGTGTGTTAATTGCTTTCTTCATTAGGTTAGGATACTACTCTCTCCGCTGAAGCCCAAAAGTAGCCACCGACGCCTCACTCTTGGTGGACTTACCTTTGAGTGTGGAATCGGCACAAAGATCAATAAATTCATCTCGTTCGCAACCAGTGAAATCTATTTCCTCGCACTATCTATGAAATCAAATGGTGAGACAACCCAGTTGACATAGTGGAAATAGATGGAAAGTATGTATCTATTGCTTCTTGCAATCTTGATAAGTGATCACAAATGCGGTCTTTCAGCTTACCCAGATCGTTATCTACTGCCAGATGAAGAAAGTTTGAAAGATCTCCTTTCTGAACTGCAGACGTCCAAGAACTAAGTTTTCTTCTAAAATTTTTCATTTTATTGGTTGAGGAAATTATTGTTTCCTGTCTACCCTGCATTGAAACATTCAGTTAATTCAGTTTATGAAAAATATCTGCCAGATACGACAGTTCCAAGCACCAAGAATCAGTTAGTAACAGCTCATAAAATGTATCTTGATTTTCATCCTTAAAAAGAGTTTTCACCTGTTCTCTAAGTTCAAGAAACTGCTTCAATACACGACCCCGCGACACCTACCTTACTCTGTATGAAGTAACAAAGAGGTATGAGGTGCATCCGTTGCGAGACATAACTGTTTAAAAATCCTGCACATTAAAGGTCGAGACTTGATGTAGTTCACCATTTTCACAACTTCGTTAAACAATGCAGCAAAATCGTGAGCTCTTGCAGTAAAAACCTTCAAATTTCCCAGACATAGATTGTGCACCATCTGTACATATACCACAACAGTCTTTCCATGCCGGCCGAAGTCGTCGGATTTTTTAAGAGAGTTAAAAATCCCTCAGTATGCCTTCCTTCGGAGGGGAAGTAAATCCGGCGGTCCCATGTCATAGATTTATGGCATGTTAAAGAACCTTCCACTAATTACACCTGTGTGAAGCTAAATTATATATAGGTTAAACATTTGACTAACGTTCTTAAGTTCCTACGTTCGTCGTCAAGAGCCGACTGCGGTGGCGTCTGGTAGCTAAGTTCTGAACTAGTAGTCATTGACGGTGGCGTTTGGCAGCAAAAGTCGGAACTATTTGAAAAATTCAAAAGACTGCAGTCCTTACTTGAATTAAAAACAGATAACACGCACTAATACAGTCATCACAATTAACACCGGTTATCAGACAGATTCTACACACACCAAAGTACACGGGGCTACATGACCGCGTTGTCGCAGCCCCTAAACTTAAGAACCAACCAACCAGTCTTTCCATGAAAGATCTTGGTCATTGAAAAAGGAATTAATAGAAACAAAAATATCATGGCCTGAGGTTGTAGTCTCCAGCGGTCTACAGAACAGAAACGGCTCATTAATATCTTTATCATCAATATATCTGGTAAAACCAAGGAGTTGCAGTTTGTCACCACTATCGATACTCTCATCTACTTGCAAAGCAAATGCTCTATCAGTTTTTCTTTTCCCCACGACTTGTTCGTTGATATTGCAAACATTTCAGATATCCTGCGACTGATTGTGTTGTTGGAAAGAGGAAATTTCGAAATTTGATTAGCTGCTCCTTCACCAAGTATTGTTGAAACTATAATTTTCCATGCAGGACCTATGATTTCCTCTCCAAGAGTATGAGGTGTGTGTGTGATTTTTTTCCTATCAGTTCTGCTACTTTAAACGAGGCTTCAAGAGCAGTATCACTTATGGTCATTCTCTTTACCATTCGCACAGCTGGTTTTTTTTCTCCCCTTCTAGTACACGTGAAAAATATATCACACTCTTCCCTGACCCACTAGGATGCTTAATTGTGAGATGTCACTTCAGTTTGCTAGGTACCATGGCCTCGTGTTTCGCCACAAACTAAACACACAGGGATAGGGTTTTCCTCGTTCTTATTCCACGTAAATCCATACACTACGTAACTGTCCTGGTATGTTCTTTTCTTTCGTTTGTCTTCTTTATGTTGAATTCGACGGTTCGGGAGTAGGAGCCGACTGCTCACTTTCACTCTCCAGGCGTTTACGTTTAACAATGAACTTGTCCATAGCTAAACACTGCTACTGTAATCAACGCCAAGAAAACATGTTAAAGTGGCGTAGGAACGGGTACACTTTTATATATTTATATATATGTAAGTGACTGATGTGAAACAGCTTTTGTCAAAGCATTTCGGCCCTGAGTGGCACAACAGAGAGGATCTAGGCTTCTACCGAGACTTGCTACTATGTGGCGAAGACATAGCTCGACAAAATGTATCTGAAGTAGAAGAAGAAGAAGACCCCATGGAATGACGTTGCTGTGCAGTCCAATGGACTCTATTTCGCCTAGTTTGAAAAGCTGTGAGCATATTGTGAATGGAAATTTAAGGTTGAAAGGTTACTTTTATTGTATACTGGGTAGTTTCTTAGAGAACTTTAAAATATAGCAATAATTTCACTTTCACATAGAAACCATAATTACTGACTTAATGAAACTAATCCAAAACTACTTAAGTCCTAGATCCTGTATCAAAACTGCTTAAGTGCAATATATTTTCTATTATTACGTAAAAACTGCTTTTACTGTATTTTTAAAACATACATAAAATGAAAACTAATCGTATTTTGTAACTATTATACAAACTGTTTCTATTTAAACGCGCACGGATAACTCAAGACAGTTTTTTGCCATTTCTCAAATATTTCATGAAATTGACTTAGGTAGTTCTGGAATTGGAAGACTCACATACATATCTTTATAACCTCTGTTATTTATTTTATTTCTTATTTAATTTCCAATGAATTTGTTATTATTAAGTCCCTTTTTTTGGTTAAATTTTATTGTTTGTTTTCTTACTGTCAATACTTTATATTGTTATACAGTCAGTATAAAATGGTGTACTTCGTACCTGTATCAGATTATTACTAAAAAAAGATGTTTCAATATAGAACAATATGATATGTAAATGATTTTTCAAAATCTGAAATAATAAAATTTATTTTCATGATAATATTTGCTCATAATAAAATATGTGTGTGTTTCGTTTACAGAATGTTAAAAATTATTTATGAGTTACTTTATAAAATTCTGTAAGTTATATTCGCAGAATAAATCATGTTTAAGATCAATAGAACTTTATAGGCCAGGCGACAGGTCGAAAAACAAAAGCCTCAATAAGGAAATAATTAGTGGAAAGCTGGAAATTGCTTTAATTGCTTTATTTTGACCCAGATATTACTCTCCCAAGTTTTCCCCCTCAAGCGAAGTCGGCGTTGGCCCTTCTGGCCCGAAGAAGGTACCATTTTTCCTTTTTTTTGCTAATATCTCCCAAACCATCAACTTGATCAACAAAATGCCTATTATAACAAGTAGTTCCGTGAGGAACTATACAGCCTATTTTCATATATCCTACTTATGTTAATTGCCTCTAGCAACATACAATATTTCAGTTTGATTGCTGTAATAGATTCGTAGATATTGAGAACCGACTAAATATTGCGGATGGTCGCCATGTTGGATTTTATATATGTAGGTCCTAGAGTTATGTACTGTTACATGCAGATTATTGTGAACGTGTAGTATTCAAACTTCAATCGCATAATTAGGACACAAGAAAAAAGGAGGAGATTTTAAAATTTTTCACAGCTGCCATCTTGAGGTTATGGAAACAATTGAAATAAATTAGATGCCAGTGGATTAACATTCGTATAAGGATTTACTGTACCAAGTTTCACTGCACTCGGATGGTTAAATTGCGAGAAACGTCCATGTGAATATTTATAATTCGCGTCACCTCCATGTTGGATTTGTGATCACCAGGTTATTTAAGGTCCTATAGGTGAACTTAAGTTCATAGCCCCTATGAACATTAAAAAATGCAGTTTGATTGCTAAAATAGATTCGTAGATATTCAGTATCGTCTAATTATTTCGGATGGTCGCCATGTTGGATTATTAAATGTATAGGCCATAGAGCCATGTACCATTAAAGGAAAATTATTGCGTAGGATCATTATTCAAACGTTCACTTCGATCGCATGACTACATCACAAGAAATTAAAACTTAATTTTAAAATTCGCACTGCCGCCATCTTGAGGTTATGTAAACAATTGAACTAAATTAGATACCAGTGCATTACAATGTGTATAAATATTTCCTGTACCAGATTTCAGTGCGTTTGGAACATTAAATCGCGAGAAAGGTCTATTTAAAATTTTCAAATTCGCATAGCCGCCATGTTCGTTTTGTAGTTAACCGGTTTTTGAAAGTCTTATAGATGGACTTCCAGTAGTGCCCTTTATCTCCGTACAAAATTTTAGGGAGATACCTCTAATAGTTTCAGAGATATAGAATGCCGCCGAAATATTTCGCACATCCGCCATCTTGTGATTATGTAAACAATTGAACGAAGTTAGATGTCGGTGCATTACAATGTATATAAACATATACTGTACCAAGTTTCATTGCGATTGGTTGGTCAAATGGCGAGAAACGTCTATTTAAAAGTCGAAAATTCGCTTGGCCTCCATGTTGGTTTTGTAGTTACCAGGTTTTCAAAAGTCACATAAGTGAACTTATAGTAGTTCCCTCTATCACCATAGAAAATGTCAGGGTAATATCGGTAATAGTTTCGGAGATATTGAATGCTGGTGAAATATTTCGCACAGCCGCCATGTTGGATTGGTGAGTCGTAACAAAATTTGAAGGGCACGGTCGAGGTCGCCGGGAATAATGCTATGAACTTTCCGAGTTTCATTGAAATCGCTCCTGCCGTTTAGATTTTATTAGGGGGACACACACACACGAATCACACACACACACACACACACACGCACACACACACGGACAAAAGGTGATCTCATAAGCCTATTTTTTTCAAAATTGAAAATAGGCTAAAAATAATCTTGAGTACATTTTCTACAAAAATGCTCTCTACCTTTTGTCTCTAATGTGAACTGTTACGATGCTACGACCATTCAAATTGGAGCCCTTTTAGATTCTTGCGGAAAAGCTATGGAAATGATATGCCATATCAAAGTTTCTACGTATTATAAAATATTTGTCAGCATTCCAGGTGCACAAGCTGTTAACTTGTTACAAGTATAACAGATTTTCAATGTAAACAGCTGTGGCCTCAATTTCTCCGTCATCGCTTTCATCGTCTGTATCGGTACATTTGTCCGACGTCACAGGGCGCTCAAGATTAACATCGATGTCTCCGTCACAATCATCCATATCATCTTCCTCGGCAGCATTTGTACATGACCGTCCCATACAATTCATGCAGATTCTGGAGCATCGGAGGCCAGTTTTCCTGCAACCACAAGCTGCGTTACATCCTTCCGAACATTTGCTGTGTTTAGAAGCGTTTGTGGCACCGGATCCCTCGTAGGTATGGGAGCCAAACCACATTGAGAATTTTTCCAGCCCCAATCCAGTGGATTTGTATCATTTCCATACCATGTTTGGATTTGATGATATGTTCTTAAAGAGTGCTCACGTGCCGCTGATTCGGTGGGAGGTAAGCTTGCGAGATTAAATCGATGTTTGCTTAGAGATTTTTCAAACAGTTGGAACCGCAGCTCATTCAGGGTATTTCCCGTGGTTTTGTTGTCATAAAGCCCAGCCAAAACCAATATTCGATGTCAACAGATTTATTTTCTGTAGAAATGCTTTCCTTGCCTGAGCCAACCTACTTTTTTGATATCCTCTTTGCTTCGTCCATCAATGGTTATTTTGTTCCCTTCTTTCCGTTGCATTCCATTATTTTTGTTTTACATTTATTGATTTTCATCATGGATTCTTTCCCCAAGACAGGGGCGTATATATAAGGGTGGTGCTGAGGGGGCTCCAGCTTCTCCCCCGAAAAAAGCCAATAAAAATTAAGAAAATGTTGCTTAGGTAAGAGCATAACATAATTGCAAATTTAATTATACCCTAATATTAACTATTGGCTAAGTTATAAACAATATTAAAATTAAAATTAGATTACCTCGTGGTGTAGTGGCTAGCATTCTTGGCTGTCGTCCCAGAGGTCCGAAGTCGTTTCCTAGCTCTGCCAAGAAATTTTAATTCTAGTCTGAAGGCTGGAACTGGGTTCACTCAGCCTTATGAGGCAAAACTGTGAATTTCACAGTACGGTACTTTAGAGAAATAAGTTATCAACTTGTAAAACAAACGAAAACTCTTTACCTTTCTGCTTAGTAAATTGACAAATATTTTGATATTTGTCATTCATACTCCATAGATCATAATAGAAAATGCATTAAGTATAAAATTTTATTTGTGTGTTGTGTTGTATTTTACAACTTTTTTTGTATTGCCAGTAATTGTAGGCTATATAAACTTTGAATCTTATGTAAAAATAATTACACAAAGTTATATGCTCTAAGATATTGGTTGATATTTCTGGATATTTTGCGGGGACAATCCCCTGAGAATACTCACAATTTTCCAGGATAGAACGCGAACCCCCCCCCCCCCCCCCGAAAAAAATTGTATATACGCCCCTGCCTCAAGATACCATATAGAAACGCATTCAAATCCTCCGGTGAATCAGTTAAGATAGCAATGTTCCACTCATTTGAAGCAAAGTAATAAATCCCCAATTCAATACGGCGTCAAAACCTTGACAATATTTAATTAAGTCATAATTTAGTAAATGTCTTTAAATCATTAAGGGGGGAGGTACAACTTTCGCATGACAATTAAACATTTAATGCAGCCAAATGGCCATAGGATTACAAAAATACTATTTATATAAACTTGATTTCTATTGGTTCGCATAATCACTGATTGTCCTTGTTCTTTTTGTACACATTTCCAAGTGGTCATAGTGATCGCATGCATGTCCACACAGTTGACACTTGCATGTAATTGAAGGCTCATGATACGTCTTGTTGTGACAAATGATGTGATGGAAGCCGTGTACTGCCATTCTTGTATAGACGTGACGCATTTCAAAGTTTGCTTTCGATCAATCATGGCGCCAGATGCAAAAAACTCCGGATATGCGTCTTCTCGCTTTTGGATGAGTGTTGCCAATAGATTCTCTGATCCATTTGTGTTGGGAAGGATTCTCTTGCCAGGAGATAAACTAATCTGTATCTTGTTGTCTTTGAAACTCCAATTGCTTTCTTAATGTATACTGCTTTTACTCTTTCTAATGTGGAGAGGTTTTTCATTGAGAGATACGGCCAGATAATTTCTAAGCCATACGTCAATATTGGCAGTATTTTTGCTTTCGCATGACAATTTCTACTGGGTTAAAAATATATATACAGTATATTTCATAAACTATATGCTAGAAAGAAATAAAACTTTGCAGGATTATTAAACACAGTTCACTCATCAAAACACATTTTATAATATGCTTGCAGTCATGCATTAATATACCTCCAAACGTTCACCTGTTTATTTGTACAGTTGGACAGCGTCTACGTTATTATTATTATTATTATTATTGATTTAAGCCCACTACGGAGCGCTTATCACTAGTTCTTCTTCGATGCTTTTTTCGTTCTCAATATTTCTTGAGCCCTGCTGATAATTTCTCCCTTCTCTCCTGCGAAAGGGGCTTCCGACATTTAGGGACTCTAGGTGGTGGGGTCCAAGATTCTACCATAGCACAACATTTAGGACGATTTTCTACATCAAGGTCTGCAATTCCAGCCGAATCCAAGTCCTTTAGTACTTAATTAAGCCACAGGCTTCCAGTCTCGTAGCTTTTAACCAAGAAGAAGATCTTGGTAAGCCTGTTGCTGTTCATTCGTTGCAGAGGCCCCTAGAACATTAGCCTCCTACGTTTACATGATAACTACCCCACAATTTAAAATATTTACATGAATGTTCTTTTGAGCTGTTGGTAACATTCATGGCTACAACATACACTAAAATAATTGACACACATATTCAGGATTTTCTTTTTCATATTCTTACTCTAAATGTATATTTTTTACTTTTGCTGAGGAAAGAATATCCTCATAAATGGGAAGTATACTTGATACACAAAATATTGTGGTAGGCCTATCTGTTGTTTATATTAGTACAATATACAATCCTGCAAAATTTCATTGAGATATCTCTAATAGTACGGTATTTCAGTTATCATCTAAACGCTCCGTAAAAATAACATTTTCGGGAAACGAGCTTCAAACTTATATTCAGGAGACAACCTCAGCGACAGCAACTAACATTTAGGGGTTAGTTGGTTGGTTCCTTATTTTTATGGGCTGCGTCAACGCGGTCATGTAGCCCCGTGTACTTTGGGTGTGTGTAGAATGTGTCTGATAACCGGTGTTAATTGTGATGTCTGTATTAGTGTGTGTTATCTGTGATTCAGGTAGAAGGACTGCAGACGATTAACTTTTTCAAAGTAGTTCCTACCTTTGCTACCAAATGCTACCACCCACGACACCTAGCTGCAGACGTGGATAGTAAATGCCATCGCAGTCAGCATCTGGCGGCGAACGTTGGAACTAATATAGCGTTATCAAACAAACCTACAAATTTTAGCTTCCACAAGTGTAGTTAGTGGAAGGATCTTTTTCATGCCATAAATCTATGGGACCACCGGCTTTACCTCCCCTCCGAAGGAAGGCATACTGAGGGATTTGTAAAGCTCTTAAAACATCCGACGACTTATGCCGGGGTTGAACCCGAGATCTTGGGCACAGTAGCTCGGCATGCTACCTACTGTGCCACCGAAGCCGCTAAACAACTAGGGGCATATCACTGGAAGTATTGAAGATAGTATTCATTTTGTTTTCACCAAATGAAAGACAAAATATTATTCATTGGAATAATCCATTTAAAAAAGTTGGAACAAGAACTAAACCCAAACATCATAACAGTTACCGGTTTTATAAATTTGCGCAATATGTGAAGATTTATTCGTTAACTTATATGTGATTATAATCACTGCTGAAACCAAACAAGTGTGTAGGTGAGACATTGCTACTTCCGCAGTACTTCAAATATGTCTTCTCTCTAGAGGTGCCAGCGTGAAGGTGACGAGATCATCTCACCAGTTCTGTTGAGTCGACTATTTAATTTTCTATACTATGGATTTAGAAACGACATATGCTACAATCTAGCGGTAAAATTTTGAAAACCTGTGTTGTCAATTGTTTGCGAGTTACTCTTAAAATCTCATGTATTTCTTTGATTCATTTATCAGGTAGTGGTAGTAATGAGGAATATTATTAGACTTATGTCCGGCTCCATGGCTAAGTGCTTAGCGTGCTAGGCTTTGGACCCAAAGTCCCGTGCTCGATTTCCGGTCGGGCCATCAGGGATTTTAATCTCCTGGGGTTAATTCCCGTGGTTCGGGGATTGGGTGTATGTGACGTCTTCATCATCACATCATCCTCATTACGGTGCGCAGATCACCCACGGGCGTCAACTAGATAGACCTGCACTCGGCCTCTCAGGAGGCCACACGAAAATAAAAATTAGACTTATCATATTATTAGACTGCGGATTTACCCCTAGTACCACTACCACTAGTATAATAAAAACTAAGAAGTTACCAAATTCAAATTTCTTCAAAAGGGTTATTAATTGATTTAGACAACCCATGTCAGATGAAATTTTATGAGCTGAATTTATGCCACAAATAGGGTATTGTTGTATCCTTATAGGGGATACACCCCCCTTACACTCTCACCCCCATATTTCCACATCATTTTAACACTACTCCAAATACACCATAACTATCCATAATCTAACACACCTCAATGAACTCACATAACCTCACACATGGCCCCTCTTGAACTCACACGACCCCCAGGCCTGTAGCTGCTAGCACGGAATGTGCTGATAATGATTAGCTTGCAGCACCATAATTATAAAAGCAGGCAGTCAGAGGTAGTCAGGATCTGTGTCCTACCGAATCTCTGAAGGTCTACTTCGTGACAGCCGCCATCTAGGGTAAGTGTGCTTACGGGTTACATCCCTTACACTCTACCCTTTTTACACTTTGTTGTAGCCTTGTTTGAACGCCAAGACCAGTAGCACTCAAGTCTGGTCTTTGGAATAATTATACCTCACTAAAGAAGTGATCTTAAACCTACTGGTATTAACTTTATTGGCCTTGTAGCTTACTTGATTGTAGGATAATCCCCTATCCTTCAACCCCGACCCATTAGGGCTCAGTATTGCTTAATTGTTTTTAAAGCATCAGGTCAGCGGTCCGCCTAACGACTCGCCATAGAGCTCCAGTCAGCAGGTCTGCTCACAACACTCGCTTGTACGCGCTGCCCGCCTGTGTTGAGCAATCGCCGCAAAGCCGCAGGTTATCAATTAGCCATCAACCCCTTAAAAAATACCCCATCCCCGAGCTCACCAATCACCTCGAACACTTGGTAGCTCTTCTTCGAGCCCGTCTAACCTAAATAGACGCCCAGCACTCAACCTTACACAAAACACCTAATCAAACAGCCCCTATCACCACGACATTCTACAGCAACCCCAGCAACCCCTAACACATTGTATAAGCCCTCCAAGGTCCTTACAGTATGCAGTTATTTATTTTCTATGCTATTATTTTCTTTTGTCCCTTCATTTACCCTGTTTACCATCAGCCCCTTAATATTGAGGAATTAGTGGAGTCTCCCCGATATTGCAAATATCATCACCCACATAATTGTAGACATAGAGTTTAAAGGATCGGATGATGACCGCTTGACGTTCGCCATTGATCATCCAAGTAAATGTATTAATTGAATCGGCCGGACCTGAAAAGTATTAAGTCAGTTTTCAGTACTTCTCAGGAGACAGATAAAACGTCATTGACAGAACAGAACTTAACAAACACACTATATTAGTCATCTACGAAGTGAAGCAACTATTCAGGTTATATTTGTGGTAGCGGAATATCAATTTAAATTTAATAAATATATATTTCAAATACATTTTGGAAACGTGACTTAATGCCTTTCAGCTCCGTGGTCAGTTTAGTGCCGCATAAAGCCATCCAGAATGAATATTTCACGTGACAGTTTCTTTTAAAAAGGATTAGTAACATAAAAACCATCTACACCCGATTACAGATGTATTTTAGAATAACACTGTGACATGCGCGAATCTTGCAGTGCAGCCAATATTAAGTACGGAATTCAGCACTGATGGCAACAAGTCATTGACTTAATGCCTTTCTCCTCTGATCGCACTGCATGTAACAGTGGTTTCTGGCTTAAACAGAAAGCTGACTTAATTCTTTCCTATGCCATTACAAGGTCCTTATAACACTTATTATTTAAATAATGACAATTTTTGACTTAATGCTTTTCAGAACCGACCGATTCAATTGTACAATTGGGTGCAATCGTGTTGTTGTTGTTTGAGTCTTCAAACTCTTGACTGGTTAGGAGCAGCACTCCATGCCTCCCTGTCCTGAGCTAATCGTTTCATCTCTACATAGCTACCACACCCTACATCCAAGGCAATCTGTTTAACATATTCTAACCTTGGTCTACCCCTACAGTTCTTGTCCTCGACCCTTCCTTCCATAACTAAGCTTTCTATTCCTGGGTGTCTTAGTATGTGTCCTACCAACCTATCTCTTCTCTTAATTAGCAGACGCCAGAAACATCTCTCCTCTCCCACTCGTCTTAATAGCTCTTCGTTTGTAACCCTATCTACCCATCTGATCTTCATCATTCTCCTCTAACACCACATTTCAAACGCTTCAATTCTCCTCTTTTCTGCTACACCAACAGTCCAAGTTTCACTTCCATAGAGCGCCACGCACCAGACAAAGACTTTCAAAAATGACTTCCAAATACATAAATCAATATTCGATGTCAACAGATTCCTTTTTTGTAGAAATGCTTTCCTTGCCTGAGCCAACCTACTTTTTATATCCCCTTTGCTTCGTCCATCACTGGTTATTTTGCTTCCTAAGTAACAGAAGTCTCCTACTTCCTTCAGCTTTTCACCTGCCAATTTAATGTCCATAGAGGTTTCTGATTTATTTTGGCTGCATTCCAATATTTTTGTGGCCCGACTGAAAAACATTAAATTGCGGCCACATAGAGCTGAAATCTTCCTTGGAAGTAAAATACCATACAAGAGCGTTGGCAACGCGTTATCCTCGCTTAGTGGCAGACAGGAAACTGTGTTTATTCTGCTTGCTCCACTTCCATTACAACACATTATCGTTGATTTCACATCTGTCTTCAGTTGCTATCATCTCATTAAAAGTGATAGCTTTTAAATCCCTTTCTTCCGGCTTCAGATTATGAACACTGCGAAAAGAAAAATTAGAAGGGTTAATTTGTTTTTATGGAAGTGATCGTAAAAACGCCGAGTCCCGCTGTTAAATGAGGACCACGCGGTGACAGGCCAGTAACAAGCTGAAGACAGGGAGGAATGCCAATAGGACTGAGGTTAAGAACTAAGTTATTACAGACATTATGTGTCTGTGTTGTAGCGTCCACGACCAGATCGA
Organism: Meconema thalassinum; assembly: GCA_946902985.2. Lineage (NCBI taxonomy): Eukaryota > Metazoa > Arthropoda > Insecta > Orthoptera > Tettigoniidae > Meconema > Meconema thalassinum. The sequence continues at coordinate 89,469,387 of OX336388.2, forward strand.
TCAAACTCCATGTCAGTACACACCAATATACTATCCCATGTAAAACAAAAACAAGAAGTTCCGTGACAAACTAAAGAGCCTACTTTTCTTAAAATTTAAGATTCATGCCAAAGATTATTCTATAGCCTATGGACCTATCTAGAATAATGACGAGATTATGTTGGTAATACCAAATTTTTTAATTAGTTCGAATTATACCTGGCATAGTGTAACCTAATATAGCACTACAGTTGGCAGCCCTGGTGACTGAATATATTCTTAATTCCATCTCTTAAGGTAAAGAATGCACATACCCAATTTGGTTGAAATCTATTTGTTAGTATACATGTTCCGTGCATTTAAAATTGGTCCTATCAGCATGCTTAGATTCATTTTTGCAACACTGTCATGAATGGCCTCCTGGAAATTAAACTGAAATGTTATTATCTATAAGTGTGCCAATTTTGGAATAGCTCCCAGGCATACCTTCCAAGATATCCAACATGGAGCTCAAATTCCAATTGCGACTTTTCAGCAGTTGCTGGCACTGACACCATTTTCAAATATGGCCTTGAGATCTTCAGGTATTGATCGTTACTCATACAAAGTTTGGTTGCGATAGCTGGAGCCATTTAGGAGTTGATGGGGGGGGGGGGGGGGGGCGACACACACATTCAGATAGACACACATTTGTCCGGATCGATCTTATACAAGTCTACTTTTCCCTCATTTTTGCAACAAGAGAAAAATAGGTTAGTAATTGAAAGCAGCCGAAATAAATCAGACAGCCCTTTGGACATCAAATAGGCAGGTGAAAAGCTAAAGGAATTAGGAGACTTCTGTTAATTAGGAAGCAAAATATCCAGCAATGAGGATATAAACAAGTAGTTCCGTGAAGAACTATACAGCCTATTTTCATATATCCTATTTATGTTAATTGCCTCTATCAAAATACAAAAGTTCAGTTTGATTGCTGTAATAGATTCGTAGATATTGAGATCCATCTAAATTTTTCGGATGGTCGCCATGTTGGATTGTTATATGTATAGGCCATAGAGTCATGTATCATTAAAGGACAATTATTGCAAAGGGTTCATTAATCAAACTTTCACTTCGATCGCATGATTACGACACAAGAAATGAAAACTTAATTTTAAAATTCGCACAGCCGCCATCTTGAGGTTATGTAAACAATTGAACTAAATTAGATACCAGTGCATCACAATGTGTACACACATTTCCTGTACCAATTTTCATTGCGTTTAGATAATTAAATCGCGAGAAAGGTCCATTTAAAATTGTCAAATTCGCTTGGCCGCCATATTCGTTTTGTAGTTAACTGGTTTTTCTAAGTCTTATAGATGAACTTCCAGCAGTGCCCTTTATCTCCGTACAGAATTTCAGGGTGATACCTCTATAGTTTCAGAGATATAGAATGCCGGTGAAATATTTCGCTCAGCCGCCATCTTGAGGTTATGTAAACAATTGAACGAAGTTTCATTGCGTTCGGTAGGTTAAATCGTGAGAAACGTCTATTTAAAAGTCGCAACTTCGCTTGGCCGGCATGTAGGTTTTGTAGTTTTCAGATTTTCAAAAATCCCATAGGTGAACTTCTAGTAGTTCCCTTTATCACCGTGAAATGTTCCAGGGTGATATCGGTAATAGTTTCGTAGATATCGAATGCTGGTGAAATATTTCGCACAGCCGCCATTTTGGATTGGTGAGACGTAACAAAATTTGAAGGGCACCGTCGGGGTGGTCCGGAATACTGCTATGAACTTACTGAGTTTCATTGCAATTGCTCCAGCGGTTTAGAAGTTATTAAAGGGGGACACACACCATCTCTCTCACACACTCACACACACGCACACACGGACAGACACACGGAAAAAAGGTGATCTCATAAGCCTGTTTTTAGCCTACTTTTCACATTTTGCAAAAATGAGGAAAAAGTAGACTTATGAGATCGATCCGGGAAAATGTCTGTCTGTCTGTCCTTCTGTCTGTCTGTCTGTCTGTCTGGCTGTGTGTGTGTCCCCCCCTATCAACTCCTAAACGGCTGCAGCAATCAAAACCAAATTTAGTATGAGTAATGATGTGCACCGGAATAGCTCACGTCCATATTTGAAAATGATGTCAGTGCTACCAACTGCTGAAAAAACGCACTAGAAATTTGTGCTCCATGTTGGATATCTTGCAAGGTATGCATGGGAGCTATCCTACAATTGTCACACATGTATATAATACTATTTAAGTTTAATTTCCAGGAGGCCAACCATGACAGTGTTTCCAAAATAATTGTAAGCCTTCTGATAGGTCCAATGTTTAAATGCATATAACTTCTACACTATCAATTGGATTTCAACCAAATTTTGTATGTAATATCTGTACATAAACAGATATGACTGAGCGTATTCTTAAGAGCCACCAGGGCTGCCAACTGTTAATAATTGCTCTCTCTATTTTTTTATCCAAATACCAATATATCAGAAAGTATGCAAGCCAACAGCTTTAATCTACGCACACGTATATTCTGACATTTTAGATTAATTTGGAGTAACTTATATACGTCAGTTCTACCAACATGATTATAAGCCTGCTGATAGTACCAATTTTTAAATACATGTAACTTCTATACTATCAGTTGGATTTCAACCAAATATCGTATGTGATATGTGTACCATAACAGATATGACTATAAGTATTGTTAAGAGCAATCAGGGCTGCCAACTGTTAATAAATGCTGTCTATATTCTTTTTACCCTAATATCAATATATCAGAAAGTATGCAAGCCAACAGCTCTATACTTTGCACATGTATAGCACCTGACATTCTAGATTAATTTGGAGTAATTAATACAAGGCAGTGCTGCCAACATGATTCTATGCCTGCTGATATGTCCAATTTTAAAATACATGTAACTTATATACTAACAAATGGATTTCATCCAAAATTGGCTCAACAAGATATCATAATAATTCAGATTATTTCTGACCAGCACAAGCATGGTATTGTTGGCAACATGCTTTTACGCGTGCTGATAGATCCAGTGTCTAACTGCATGTAACGTCCATTAGATTTCAACCAAATTTTGTATTCTGTACCTTAAGAGGTGGAACTAAGAATATATTCAGTCACCAGGGCTGCCAACTGTAGTGCTCTAATAGGCTACATTATACCAGGTATATTTTGAACTAATTAGATATTTCGATATTACCAACTTAATTTCGTCATTATTCTAGATAGGTTCATATACTGTAGAATAATCATTGCCATGAAAAGTAGGCTGTATAGTTCTTCACGGAACTTCTTGTTCCATACTGTAAATGAAAATAGGCTAAAAATATAACTGTAATGTCAGCGGATTTGGACAACACACGTGCGGATACGGGTACAAGTCGTGTGGTTGCGGGTTGGATGCGGATAATGGTCGTGTGGTTGCGGGGCGGATGCGGATAACAGTCGTGCGGTTGCGGGGTGGACGCGGATAACGTTTTGATTATGCGCGCCGGGCTCTACCTATCGGGGATACGATGAACGTCATGCCAGCATGCCACGCACCTACCGGGGACAAAGAGAACCTCTACACGATACACCACAGCAACAGGACATAATCAGTAGATCTTCAAAATACATTTAAGCAAATGCTATGTCGGTATACACCAGAAGATTAATATTGTTTGCCGTGAAAAATATTTGATGTCGGTAACATATAATCGTTAATCTCATATTGCAAAATTCTGGATTTTATTGAATAAGTAAATTGAAACACTGCTATGTGCGAAATTCCTTACGTGCAATAAATAATCATTACATTGCAGTTAATGTTGCATAATCTCCTGAACCCTCTTAATTTTCTAGTTATATCCGCTGGGACAATACAGCTCTGGGTGTGTTGACCCTACAATCTGTCTCATAACCGGTGTTAATTGCGTTCACTGGTCTAGTGTGTGTTATCTGTTTTCAATTCAAGTGAGAACTGCAGGTATTGACTTTTTAGCCTATTTTTTTACAATTTGCAATAAGTAGTTCCGTTAATAAATATACAGCGTATTTTCGTACTGTTACGTAAAGGTTATTGTGTACGTGTAGCATTCAAACTTCAATCGCATGATTAGGACACAAGATGTAACAAGGAGATTTTAAAATTTCGCACAGCTGCCATCTTGTGGTTATGGAAACAATTGAAATAAATTAGATGCCAGTGGATTAACATTCGTATAAGGATTTACTGTACCAAGTTTCACTACACTCTGATGGTTAAATTGCGAGAAACGTCCATGTGAATATTTATATTTCGCGTCGCCGCCGTGTTGGGTTTGTGATCACCAGGTTATTTAAAGTCCTATAGGTGAACTTAAGTTCATAGCCCCTATGAACATTAAAAACAAGTAGTTCCGTGAAGAACTATACAGCCTATTTTCATATATCCTGCTCATGTTAATTGTCTCTATCAACATACAAAATTTCAGTTTAATTGCTGTAACAGATTCGCAGATATTGAGAACCGTCTAAATATTTCATATGGTCGCCAGGATGGGGTTTTTTTTTGTACTATTACATTAAGATTATTGTGTACGTGTGGTATTCAAGCTTCAATCGCATGATTAGAACACAAGAAGTAAAAACGAGGTTTTAAAAGTACGCACGCCAGCCATCTTGTGATTATGCAAACAATTGAAATAAATTACATGCCAGTGGATCAACATTTGTATAAGCATTTTACGTGCAACGTTTCACGGCACTCAGATAGTTAATTCGCGAGAAACGTCCATTTAAATATTTATACTTTGCGTCGCCGCCATGTTGGATTTGTGCTCACCAGGTTACTGAAAGTCCTATAGGTGAACATATGTTCATAGTCTCTATGAAAATAAAAAAATCACTTTGGTTGCTGTAAAAGATTCATAGATATTGAGAACCGTCTAAATATTTCGGAAGCTCGCCATTTAGGATTGTTATATGTATGGGCCATAGAGTTATGTACCATTCAAGGACAATTATTGCCTAGATTCATTATTCAAACTTTCGCTTCGATCGCATGATTACGACACAAGAACAAAAAATTAATTTTAAAATTTCGCACAGCCGCCATCTTGAGGTTATGTAAACAATTGAATTAAATTAGATGGCAGTGCATTACAATCTGCAAAATCATTTACTGTACCACATTTCACTGCGCTCAAGGAGTTAAATCACGAGAAAAGTCTATTAAAATATTTCAAATTCGCTTGGACGCCATGTTCGTTTTGTACTTTACGGGTTTATGAAATATACATAGGTAAACTTGCATCAATACCCTTTATCACCGTACAAAATTCCATGATGATATCTGTAATAGTTTCGGAGATATAGAATGTCAGTGAAATATTTCGCACAGCCGCCATTTTGAGGTTATTTAAACAATTGAACTAAATTAGACTCCAGTGCATTACAATGCGTATAAACATTTGCTGTACCACGTTTCATTACGTTTGGATAGTTAAATCGCGAGAAATGTCTATTTAAAAGTCTCAATTTCGCTTGACCGCCATGTTGGTTTTGTAGTCACCAGGTTTTTGAAAGTCTCATAGGTGAACTTCTAGTAGTGCCCTTTATCACCGTACACAATTTCAGGGCGATATCGGGAATAGTTTCGGAGATATTGAATGCTAGTGAAATATTTCGCACAGCCGCCATGTTGGATTGGTGAGACGTAACAAAATTTGAAGGGTACGGTCGAGGTCGCCGGGAATAGTGCTATGAACTTACCGAGTTTCATTGAAATCGCTCCAGCCGTTTAGATTTTATTAGGGGACACACACACACACCTCACACACACACACGCACACACACACTGACAAAAGGTGATGTCATAAGCCTATTTTTTCAAAATTGAAAATAGTCTAAAAATAGGCTGGCTCAGGCAAGGAAAGCTGTAGGTAGCTCTCGCAGACGCATGTAGACGCTGTGGAGAACATTCCCGGACTCACTGTAGAATTATAAGCATCATAACACAACGTGGTACAGAGAGTATGCCAGCATGCAGGAAGAGGTAGACCTTCACCATTTGGTGGTACATTCCCTGCATCACAGTTCATTGAAGCGATGACAGCTGGCGGTTTATTTTCCTCACCACCTAACCTGAAAGAGTTAACTTAGCTCTCTCCCAAATGGTAAAAAAAAAATGTAATTTATTTTCTCAGAAATGCTTTTACCATTTTATCTGAAATTTTGTCCAGGTATCACATACATGTGACTACAAATATAAAATAAATTTCAATTCTAAATACTGCAGGGCTACCAACTTACAAATTCTCAATTGATTCCCTTTTATCTTTGATATTGTATCACTGGTACATCTTTAGAAAAAGTATTGGAATGATTAAGAAGCTGAAATTTCCTGATCATAATGAGGTAATTCTGTGCCATGATCTAAAGAAGAGAAATTGTTATAGGCCTACTCCATTAACTTTTTAAAAATATGATTTTATAAACTTAAAATATTAATATATGAATAATTTTAGCCTCAAGGATTTTTTTTTCTCCTAGCTTAAGTAAGGTATTAGAATTCTGGTTCGTAAAGTTATACTCATAAGGGATATAAGGCATCCCTAAATATTGCATTGAATCCCCTTGAATATTTTTTGAGAAAATTTACCTTATGTCAACAAATATTCGATTTAGAGATTATCGCGTTCAAAGAAACGCATGCATAATTACTGAGGTCCCAACTCAAAAGTCTAAAACATTCCATAGGCTATCCATAATCTCAGCTTGCACTCATGCTTTGTAGCACGTAACCTACTCGACTTGTATTTAGGCCTACATTACCGGTAACCTTCTTTCTGGTATGATTATTGTCAGTAAACTTCTGTTTCTTTCACCACGAGGCATCTTCAATTACTTCCGAAATCACTAACAGAACAAACTGGCTTAAATACGCTCTCAATATTCATTATAACAACAATACACGTGGATATCAACAGAATATTGCATATGATGCCATCTGTGACCGGAAAAACGTACTACTTTCTTTAGAGGAAAATACTGTTTTATAAACAGTGGGTGAACTTCCTCGAGTCCAACTGTTTGCTCAAGTTGCTGTGAGCCACACCCATTTTAACGTCAAACTTTATTGGCCCATAACTCAAAAATTAACACAGACTAGTGGGCCAGTGCGAGCTTTCGCAACGTGAATGTAGGTTTATGGGGTAGTAGGGGAGAATGTGGGAGAAGGAAGTTTTACATATTGAAGAAATGTATTTATTGTTGTTAAACGGCATATGTACATGAGAAGAACACAAAGAAATATGTATAACAATGTAGTAGTAGTCTATTGTAGGTCTTACCTTGTTCACATATGTTCAGGCACATGAGAAGTAAACATGCCAATGCATTTCAAGACATTTAAAGCATAAATACAGTCTGGAAATACAGAAAGACATACAGGTTAGGTATCTTGCCAATGCTACCGCACTGCCCTGCGCTCTAGCGGCAGGTTCGCCTAGCAGTACGCCGCGGTACAAATAGTGTCAAGTCTTTGTTAAGCTTTACTGGGTTGACAGTGCTGTATGAGCAGTAGAGTAACTAACGGGATTTCATGTTAAGAGCCTCATTTTCTATACCGGTAGTGGAGAGCGTTACTCGCATCCAGTCGGCCGTGTCTCGTCAAGAGCTACTGTTGCCTGGAAACGACATGACTTGCCATTCCTTCATGAGTTTATTTTATGACTTTACTAGCAGAAGTACCCGTTCTTCGAACGGTGTTCGTTTTTAACACCAGGCATTATCAATTGAGCTACTATTGCAATGGTTAGCGGTTTGTCATTCCTTCAAGTTTATCAGAACGAAGTTAGTTTTCTGGGAATATCTCACACACGGTTAATTTAAGGCCCTTAAAATGTAATTTTCGGAGACCCTTTATAGATTCCCGAATTTTATGTCTCACATTGAGAAGCGCAACATATGCTTCGGTCGTCCTTCTAGGATAATTTTTATATTTCGCCTATTTTAGCATGTATTGAGAAGTTTTTCTCTATATCCACCCTTCTACTGTATCAAAAGTGCGGTGAGGAGTTTTATAAATGATTGGTGTATTGACTCTCATGGTTACCATAGCCTACCTAATTTTACGATGCTCCAAGCATCCGAACACGAGTTATAGGCGTGCATAAAGATACACAGAAAGACAGACAGACAATTCTATTGTGTACAACATATTACCGAGATATCCAAATATGGGTATATCTACCACACAGTATCAAACAAAATCTTCCTTACGATGAACCCGTTTGTCGACAAAAATAAAATAGTTAAAATGTGCTCTCAGACTAAATTCACCTAACGTGTAATTCCTGACGTGAAATAGAATTGAAAGCCTTGTAGATGAAACGCAATACACGTCACATAAAAACTGACCCTCTACGTTGTGCTAGGTGCCCATACACAGGAAGACACCTTTCATAAATAATTATAAAGGCTTATGGTGCATGAAAATTCCGGTTGTTTAGCCTCAAATTGCCCAAATTCCTAAAAGCCGCAAAAAATGCTGGTTCAATTCAAGAATTTTTGAAAATAATGTTGCTGTTTGGAGATATACTAGACCTTCTGTACTATATGTCGAACGTGAAAATTGCATGAAAAAATTATAGGTTACCCCTTGACCCCCTTAATTGAATTGTTGAATTGTACAGTCTACGTTATTTCCGTGATAACCTCATAGGCATTTGCAAACTTTCACAGAAATGTAATAAATGGAGTGATATTGCTTCTTACAGAAATAGAAGGAAAGTTGTAAGCCACCCCTTGATATAATGTTCTCATGGTTACCGATTTGCATTCCTTCATTAGTTTGTTAAATTAAATTAAATTAGTTTTCTGGGAATATTTCAGAAACTGTTGGATTTAGAGCCTTATAATGTAGTTTTCGAGGACCCTTTAGGCCCCCCGAGTTTTGTTTCTGGCACCGAGGGGATTTGTCTCGTCGTTGTACGCCAATATAAAACTAATAATAATATAGGGAGAAATTATAACACCTATTTTTTAAAATGATTAATGCAGCCAATGGCCATGTACTTTTATTTTCAGGACGGGTCAGGGAAGGGATATTATCAGAGAAAGAAGCATTCAATCACGCATGAGCAAAATGGAAATGGCCTACCATTTAACTAAGGACATCTATAAGAAAAGGTCAATATCCTTCAACGCAAAACTAAAACATTACTACAGTGTTAACCGTCCGGAGGTCTTGCATGCTTCTGAATGCCTCATGGTGAAGAAAAAGGCTTGGTCGAGAAACTGGAGGCCAAAGAAAGAAACATTTTGAGAAAGATATTGGGTTCCATCAAAGACAATGGGGAATACAGAAGACGGCATAACCATGAACTATATACTCATGAGGAGAAGATAAGTAACGTCATCCGGAAGAGAAGGATACCATTTTTTTGGACATGTGAAACGAATGAGCCCAGCGAGACTGACCAACCGCAACATAACTTACTTTCAGGAGAGGAAAACAAAATAGGCCTGGTTCATAGAACTGGATCAAGATCTGAAAGAAGTGGGGATTACACCAATCGACATTCAGGAGCGCGCCCCACTCAAAAGGAAACTTCAAGCTTGCAAAGGTTTCCAAGAAAAACCGAAGCTGAAAACGGGAAATATTTGGACCCAGGAACGGAAGGAAGTCCACCGAGAACGAATGCGGGCGTACTGGGCAAACATCAAAGCCAGTAGGAGACAGTGGGAATGACGCGGTCCATAGATGGCCTATACGAAATGAATGAATGAATAATATGGGGATAGGAATATAATAGACCTGCCGTACCACACCCGCAGGTGTAAATAGCGTGAAAAAATTCTAGAATACCCCTTGATCCCCTTAAGCGCGTTAAACGTATTGATGAATTTTACGGCTTAATTTGGTTCCGTGATAACCTTCTAGCCGTTCGCAAACGTTCACACTAATGTAATCAATGGAATTGCATTGCGTCTTACAGCAATAGATGGACCTCTGAGAATCTGTTGCCATGGTTACTGGCTTGCATTTGTTCATTGGTTTATTAAATGAAATTAGTTTTCGGGGAATATCTCCAAAATGGTTGGTCTTAGGACCTTAAAATTTGGTTTTCGGGTACCCGAGTTTTGTCTCTCACATTGAGGGGCTGAAAATGAGCTTTGTCTCGTCCTTCGACGCCTATTTCAGCATGTATTTTAAGGGGCTAGGCCCCCTTTTATGAGGGGTACGGAGAAGAGTTATATCAACGATAAGTGTCGTGCCTCTGATGGATATCTGTACCAAATTTTACGTTGATACACCCAGCCGTTCTCGAGTTATAAGGGAACAAAGTTGTCCACAGACGAACAAACAAACAAACAGACAGACGAAAAAAATCACGCGCATCCATCAAAAACAGTCTGAAACGCGTAAACAACTCAATTTTCCGTAGAAATTCAGAGAAAAACAGACAAACTTTCATTTTTATATAGAGAGAGATATAATGCACCGGTCGGTGTTGGCCGTGTTTTATTGCACAAATTTAGTTTTCACTCGCTAACCGTTGGAGATATACGAAAAGTGATAAGGACCTTTCGGATAGAAAATTAAATGTTAAAGCTCATGTATGCCATCAAATGTTTGCTATTTCTTGGCGTTCTCTTTTTATTTGAAATGGAATTATGAAATTTTGAAACCAAAGGGTGTAGTGACGTCACAAATGTCGGTTTTACTCGCTAACCGTTGGAGATACACGAAAAGTGATAAGGGCCTTTTGGATAGGAAATTAAATTTCAAAGCTCGTTTGTGCCATCAAAGGTTTGCTATTTCCTACCGTTCTCTTTTTATTTGATATGGAAATATGAAATTTTGAAACCAAAGGGTCTAGTGACGTCACTAAAATGGTCGCCATTTTTTAATAGTGCAAAATTTCGAAATCAAAATTATCCTATATGTAAACCTGGTAAATCAGATACATCCATGCAAAATTTCATTTAAATCGGACTAATGGTTCTTGCGTTATTGAGTAACAAACAGACAGACAGACAGAAAGACAGACACACACCATCTCATTTTTAGCCTACTTTCGATTTTTGCAAAAAATGAAAGTAGACTTATGAGATCACTACAGGGCGAAAAAAGTGTGTCTGTCTGTCTGTGTGTGTGTGTGTGTGTGTGTGTGAGTGTGTGTACTCTGAATGTCTGTCCCCCCCTATCAATTCGAACACGGTGAAACCTAATTGACCGAAATTTGGTACAGAGGTAGCACTAGCAAAGGGCACATCAGTGTCATACTTTATATAGCCGCCATCTTTACCAAAACTGAATGGCGTCCACTCAAACGTTCAAAATATAAAATCAAATTACGGCTAAACTAATCATCCGATCTCTACCAAATTTGGTGACAACATACCTATATATAGGACGCGTCTTTCACCCACACCTCAAGGTCATCGGCCGTGCCATTTCAGTATGGCGGCCATGTGAATTATGCAACCATTATAATCAATAGCTTAAGACCCACCAATTCCGATTATCGAGCCTAGGGTGGTTTAAGCTATCCTGAAGGTCGTGATCTGTTATTTATTATAATTTAATATTATACTGTATGAAGCCTCCGTGGCTTAGACGGCAGCACGCTGGCCTCTCACCGCTGGGTCCGTGGTTCAAATCCCGGTCACTCCATGTGAGATCTGTGCTGGACAAAACGGAGGCAGACAGGTTTTTCTCCGGGTACTCTGGTTTTCCCTGTCAAAATTTCATTCCAGCAACACTCTCCACTATCATTTCATTTCATCTGTCATTCATTTAATCATTGCCCCAGAGGAGTGCGTCAGGCCTCGGCAGCCGGCACAGTTCATATCCTCGCCGCTAGTTGGGGGCTTCATTCATTCCATTCCTGACCCGGTCGGAGACTGGAAGCAGGCTGTGGATTTTCATTTTTCATAATATTATACTGTATGAGTGGCTTAAAAGAGCTGAGCCGTCTGTGCCATACGACAAGATGGCAGCTGTCCTCATGTGGTTGTCTTATATTTCAGTAGTTTTATATTTTGTATGTGATATACCCTTCTGATACAATAATATAAACTTTGTATGAAATGATCTATAATGAAGATGTACTGCAGTGAAGAAATCGTTTATTTCAAGTCATTATTTGCCAACAGGTTGTATCTAATATGTCAGTTAAGAACACCATGACGATAAGGGTATGGTTAGCTCTGGGCTAGCGTGTTAGTCTGTCACGCAGTTGGCTGGGGATCGAATATTGCTTCATTTAACTTTTTTTTTCTTGAATTATTTTATAAATGATGTGCACGAGCTCTTTCCACAGATACTGAATAAAATGTCATTTAGCTCAAAGGAGAGGCTAATGTATACACTCGTTTATTAATAAAATCACAGCCCCAGCATCGTACTTAAACAGAAGACATTAGGAAAAGGAGAATAGAAGAACTAGATCAGATACTCGTTGTTATCAACCACAGCCTTCTTAATGCCTCTGTACGGTCCTGTCCTCTTGTGGGTTATGTGGGTAATATTGTTCCAAACATGCTGCTGTGTAAATACCTGGCCTCCTGAAGTATGGCAATTTTGTAATACTGATAGTTCAACTATTAGCCACGATCGCACTACGATTACCTTTAAACACTGCCAGCTGGATCGCCTCCCTCTTGGCTACGTTAAACTGCCTGCTCATTCAACACCCATAGGCGTACAAGATAATTATTAATTCACTGCTAGGTGGCAGCTCCAACCTACTGCGATCGGTGCGGATTTTTGGTTGGTTGGTTGGTTGGTTGTTCTTAAGTTTAGGGGCTGCGACAACGCGGTCATGTAGCCCCGTGTACTTTGGGTGTGTGTAGAGTCTGTCTGATAACCGGTGTTAATTGTGATGACTGTATTAGTGTGTATTATCTGTTTGTTTTTTTTATTTAAGTACTGAAACTTAGAATTTTTCAAATAGTTCCTACTTTTGCCGCCAAGCGCCACCGTCAACGGTTACTAGGGCAAGTTCAGAACTTAGCTACTACACACCACCGCAGTCGGCTCTTGGCAACGAACATAGAAACCAAAGAGCGTTGTTTACATTCTTAACCTATCCAATTTAGCTTCAAACAGGTGCAATTAGTGGAAGGTTCTTTAACGGCGCGGATTTTTAAAGGGGAAGATACCCAAAACGAAACATTCTTAAGTTTGCAGGCTGGCTTAATATAGAGATTAACGGACGTGAATGCATTACAATAAGTTAGTAGTTTTGTTATTCAATCATCATAAAGTACATGATATTAGCCCAAAACATGAATTATTTATATAATCCGGGCCGTGAAAGCCTTAATATACATATATAATATTGATTTTGACACTTACTGGCTAATTATTAATATAAAAGAAAACAAACAATACATAGTGGTAGAGGTGATTGTTTTAGGGATGAGGACAAAGAGTTATAAATATACCCATACATTTAGGAGAAAGTAGTCTATATGTTCTTTGCTGAACATCTTGTTATATATTAGTATGATAAGCCTTTTCTCGAGTGCAAAATGGTATTTATTTAATTGTGAGGCATTTAAGGAGTAAGTGAATGTGTTTCGCACACACATTGGGTTATGTGGAACCTGTAAGTCCCCATATGTATAGGTTGGTGTTAATAGGACCTTATTTTCGGTACAAAACTGGAATGGGACCTTAGCAGAATAATATAGGTAGGGATACTAACATGAAACAGCTTTTCCTAGGATTTTGAAGGTCTGCAGCAATCAAAAAGACAAAAAAGTAAAATTTGATCCTTTTACCGGAAACCTAAGTTAACGCCCCCTTAAATACAAATATACACTCTAATACTGACAACATAATTCCACAAACACACAGAAGTGCACGAGACTGCTGACCATACAAGCCCCACAGTTACATAACTACTACAAACATTTTCCTGGTAAATGTACGGAGCCTACATTTCTTTCAAGTCAGCTGCGTATGGCGTGAGGAGGTGTTTGGAGATACTAATTTTGGCCCTGCATCTGTATCAAAATCTCTGCTAAAGCGAGCACTATATATCTTCCTTGAACCAGGGCTTTCTTGCTCCAAGCATTTATTTACGGGTGTACGATGTAAAAACAAGAACCCGTCACTGGGTGTACTTAGTCGCCTTACTCGAAAATCCTTGGGATTATCAACATCCCCAATACTATTGAAATGGGAACGGGATGAGATGTAAGTTAAGAAGTGGATTCTTCGCTATGTAGAGTCTGACTGTATCTTATCGCAGACGTTCCAACTTATAATTAACTCGTAGTGACACTGTGTGCCTTTAAAGAAGCCGTGAATTTAATCTGAAATTAGATTTCCAAAGCTGAAGTGAAGTGAGAGACATACTTTACTTCGGCTTGATAACTAAGGAAGGAGTTAAATCAATACAGACTACTTCTAGAGTAATTTTTGATGTTGTTGTTGCATATACCTTGGATCGTCCTGTTATTGTGGTTATTTATTAACAACAACAATAACAGCGGCTTCGGTGGCGCAGTTGGTAGCACGCTGAGCTTCGATGCCCAAGATCGCAGGTTCAAACCCGGCTGAAATCGTCGGATTTTTAAGAGCGTTAAGAATCCATCAGTATGCCTTCCTTCGGACGGGAAGTAAAGTCGGCGGTCCCATGTCATAAATTTATGGCATGAAAAAGAACCTTCTACTAACTATACTTGTGGAAGCTAAAGATTGTAGGTTAGTTTGATAACGCTATATTAGTTCCAACGTTCGCCGCCAGGTGCTGACTGCGATGGCTTTTAGTAGCCACGTCCGCAGCTAGGTGTGGTGGACGGTAGCATTTGGTAGTAAAAGTAGAAACTACTTGAAAAGTTTAAACGTCTGTAGTCCTTCGAGCTGAATCACAGATAAACACACACGAATACAGTCATCACAATGAACACCGGTTATCAGACAAATTCTACACACACCCAAAGTACACGGGTATACATGGCCGCGTTGTCGCAGCCCCTAATCAGCAACAACCAACAACAATGATAATAAAACAGAATGACTGGAAACTATTGTTGCCAAAGTTCAGACTGATACCACTTTGTTACTTGCGGTAATCAGTAGGGTTGGACATATTCAACAATTATTCAATTTTTTCGAATAGATTCAAATATGAATATTTGATTGGAATATTCACAGATTCGAATAATTCAAATTTCCAACCTAAATAAATGTCGAAATATTCGCATTGGTGAAATAACCTGAACAAGTCGCATCATTCAATTGTTCAAATAAGCATAAGAAACATAGAAACAAAGTGGAAAGAAAGAAAGAGATAATAATAATAATATCGTATGACCTCGGATGCCGGGTGCAAGCTTTGTTAATTGTCGCCCAGAAGGCAGCTTGCATGTCGAATTTTATTGTTCCTTGGAGCGCTTTGAAAGTCAAGGAGGCTAGATAAGTAAGATCCTTGGCACTATAGCGCTTTCTACAAGAGAAAGGAGGAACTTTTTTTTTGTGTTGGCGGAAAATCCTGAGATTAATTTTGCCAAATGGGTTCTTTAATATGCCAACAATGTATGGCATGCGTACCTAGATTTTTGTCGCCTTTCAAAAATCACTCACCACGTCCAGGAGCGAACCTGCAAGCTTGAGATTGGTAGTCCGACACGATAACCACTAACCCACCGTGGCAAGCTAAAAGATAGATAAAACGATATCATCACCTTTCACTGTAACACTTTTTCACGAACCTCACTGTATTCCAACAATTTATTTGACGTCGTCATAAAGGAAGGCAGGAAAGAAAGAAAGAACGAAAGAAAAAAGAGTACAAGTATGCTTGTTTTGAAGGATATTTATTTATAAAGATCTTTCAGGACGAATGGGGAAGCGCTTAACCCCATCTGACCACTTGGATTCCCCCTGCTTCAATCAGCTCGTTCACTGAGCATTTTTAGCCTACTTTCGATTTTTGCAAAAAATGAAAGTAGACTTATGAGTCTACACAGGGCCAAAAATTGTGTGCATTGCTGTGTGTGTGTGTGTGTACTCGGAATGTCTGTCTCCCCCCCCTATCAATTCGAACACGGTGAAACCGAATGGAACGAAATTTGGTACAGAGGTAGAACTAGCAAAGGGCACCTCAGTGTCATGTTTTATATAGCCGCCATCTTGACGGAAACGTAATGGCGGCCACCCTAATGTTCAAAGCTTAAATAAAATTACGACTAACTTAATCATCCGATCTCTACCAAATTTTGCAACAACATATACTTATTATTAACTATTTTGGCAGAAAGAGTGCCTTGAATTTAGAATTCAAATATGTAAATAATTACATGGCGAGCGTCTTTTGACTAAACTACAAGGTCATCAACCCAATTGTTTGCAGATAGCGGCCATGTATGTGTGCAAATCGATTCCCCATATCAATTCAAACACGGTGAAACCGAATTGAATGAAATTTTTTACAGAGGTAGCACTAGCAAAGGGCACCTCATATTCATGCATCCGTATAACACGTTGTATTTCAACAAGCTACTACAACCAACATTCAATTATACTCCTTGAAAAGGACAAAGAGTTATAACAATACCCATGCATTTAAGAGAAAGTAGGCTATATGTTCTTTACTGAACATCTTGTTCTTTACACAAATTGCTGTAATTGTCAGGCACTTATCATTAGGGCTCGGATTTTTAGGTAAATAAATATTTTTTTATGTAAATACATATTTTAAGCTTTATTTCTATAAATGCACAAATTCCTGCTTTTCACTTAATAGCACATAAAAAGACAAAATATTTACATTTTAAAAATCATTTTATTGCATTTTTGTTCTTTGTTACTTCAACGGGGAAGAATCTGTGAGCTATTTAATCCTAATGCACAGCTTATGTCAGCTTGCAGCAGTGTCGCCCCGTGCCACTCACTGTGGAAGTCGGGGATTTCCTTGTCCATAGCCACATTGCACCATGTGCTAGACTTCCCCTCTCCCAGCTACCCGGAACCAGTGTCACTCACATGCAATTCATATCTAGCACTGTGCAATGTAGGGCAGTTCTACGATGCCTAAAGTAAAAATAAGTTACCGCCTGCAGCAGTATGTTGCAGAATTTAAAGATAATTTTACTTCTGATGGGAGCGTTTTGTTCTGCCAACCATGTGGGAAAGCAATCAAGGCTGAACAGCGATCTCAAGTTACACAACACCTGAAGGGCAAGAAACATATTTCTGCAGTTTCGTGCCTTCAGAAGAAGTCGGTCATTAGTGATGGACACCCTGTATACACATTAATAAACTAAATTATAAATTACAATTTTTCCTTTTTTGACACATATTTCAGGTATTTTTAATACATAACAAATAAATATTTTCCAGATTTTTAGCACCTAAAAATCCGAGCCATACTTATCATATTCGAACAACCGAAGTATTAAGTCATCCTCATGTCCGAATATTCGAATTCTTCGAAGATTCCAATCTTCGAATACTTGCAATTTTGAATTTTAAATTGTCAAATTTCCGAAGTAGTCGAATTAATAGAATATTGATCATATATTAATCGCAGCCAATGGCCATAAGCTGGGCATTTTCTATTGAACGCCCGACGGCCCCCAACAAGTTCAATTCCACGTAGTTCCAACCTTGGCTGCCAGATGCTACTGTCAGTAACACCTAGCGGCAAACGGTGGAACTTGATAGAGCGTTTCCTAACCAGCCAAATAAAGCCTAAAAATGTTCCTACACGCCACCAATTGCAGTTGTAGGTTCTTTTACGTGCCAAAAATCTATGACATTGGCCCACATGCTTTATTTCCCCTCCGAAGGAAGGCATACAGAAGGATTTTAAAGCTCTTAAATAATCCGACGACTTCAGCCGGGCTCGAACCCATGATCTTGGGCATAGCAGTTCAGCATGCTACAGAATACGCCACCGAATATTCGAATGAGAAGTACAGTCCCAGTAATCAGTAACACAATGCACAACGGGAAAAAGCATAACTATCTCTGTGCATATTATGTTCATATAATGTTTGGTCAAAATTGGCTGTCAATGATTCAAGAGACACCTTGACGTAATTACCATGCTTTCCGATGGCAGCAGTGAAAACAATTTCTGTTGGTTGTCTGCTCTTTGTATAGGCTTGACCAAAAATCAGTTATTGATCAATTAAGCATGTTATATAAGGTGCGTTCAAAAAGTAACGAGCCAGAGGCTTGAATGCGCAAACCGGTGACTACATCACCTAACCGTGGCGTGTGTAACGAGGTGTGGTTCCGACCAGAGCGTGGAAGGTCACAGCCCGTCGCTAGAGGCCACGCGTGCACGTCACGTGACGATACAAGCGAGCAGCAGCATGCATCAATCGTCCAAAGCTGCCAGTCGCATTGCAAACAGTGACACGGAGGCGTCAACCGAAGAGCAAAGAGGTGTTGTTCGGTTTCTGACTGCGGAAGGAGTAGGGGGAACGGACATTCATCGCCGAATGTCACAAGTGTACGGCGAACTCTGCATGTCCCTTGCATGGGTCAAGGCGTGGCACAAGCGCTTCAGGGAAGGACGGGTGCCGCGTTAGCCGATGATGCCCGGTCTGGGACACACCCCTGCATTACCGATGACAACGTCCAGCTGGTTGATGCACTAATTACCCAGGACCGCTGAGTGACAGTGAACGCCATAGCCGCCGTGGTCGCCCCACTACAATGCACGACTTCATACGGCCAACACAGACGCGGCACTCCTGCAGATATTCAAATGGGAGGTTCTCGGTCACCCTCCATACAGTCCAGACCTCTCTCCCTGTGATTACGCCAAGTTTGGTCCCCTGAAAAGGGCTCTGTGGGGCCAACGATTCACCTTAGACGCCGACGTCCAGCTGTACGTGCGGAACTGGTTCACATCGCAGCCCAGGGAATTTTATGAGACAGCCATTCACCGCCTCGTGTCACAGTGGGACAAGTGCCTCAACAGCCAGTGTCAATACTTCTAACATACAGGTACTGGTTTCTGTAAATATGCCTCCGGCTCGTAACTTTTTGAACGCACCTTATATTATAGAAATGTTTTCAGTCGGTCAATACAAATGGTGCCCAATTATATTAGGCGGGAAAACAAATATTGATATCATGCTGAGCATGTGGCCCAAGGTCACGAGTTCAAACCCGGCCGAAGTCTTCGGATTTTTTAATGAGCGTTGAAAATCCCTCAGTATGCCTTCCTTTGGAGGGGAAGAAAAGCTGGCGGGCCCATGTCATGGCATGTAAATGAACCTTCCACTAACTAAACTTGTGTGAAGCAAAATTTGTAGATTCGGTTTATTAATGCTCTTAAGTTCCAACGTTAGTCATCGGGCGCTGATTACGTTGGCATCTAATAGTAGCCAAGTTCACAGCTAGGTGTCGTGGAAGGTAGCATTTGGTAGCGAAAGTAGGAACTACTTGAAATTATCGTCTTCACTCCTTACTTGAATTAAAAGCAGATAACACACACTAATACAGTCATCACAATTAACACCGGTTATCGGACAGATTCTACACACACCCAAAGTATACGGGCCTACATGACCACGTTTTCGCAGCCCCTAAACTAAGGAACCAACCGAGCGACCCTAAACTCAGACAAATATTACAAGAGAGATTTATCACAAAAACACGCTCTTCTGTAAAAAAAAAAAAAAAAAAAAAAAATGGAGAAAGGGGGTGTACTTAATTGGACGACATTATTCGATCGTCAGCAGATCAGAGCCAGCTCACTTTAGGCTTAGATAAGGTACAATGTGTTTGTATTACACTTATGCTCAAATATATACACAATATTTAGACTACAAATGTTTGTAAAAACTGGTGTAACGTGTCAATCTTATTTACAAATATTATTAATGTAGAGTGAGTATGTAAATCTACTGATTTACTATTGTGACGAACTTCAGGTGTGATGTTGTCTATTCCAGGTTTACTATAAACATTGGTACCAGGTATTGATAATGAGATTTGCTGACGTCATTGTCATGTTAGGCGATTCACCAGAGGATTTGAAGGAGTTTTTATATGGAATGGACTCCCTCTTGAGAAAAGAATTCACCTATTGACGTCAAACTGTAGGTGAAAAGGAAGTAGGACACGTCCACCACTCAGGAAGCAAAAAGCTAGTGATGGACGAAGAAAAGAGGATATAAGAAGTAGGTTGGCTCACGCAAGGAAAGCATTTCTAGAAAAGTGAAATCTTTTGACATCAAATGCGAATCATATATTAGAATGTCATTTGTGAAATCCTTCGTCTGGAGCGTCTCACCCTATGGAGGTGAAACTTGAACTGTTCGCGCAGAAGAAAAGTACTAGTGTTTGAAATGTGGTGTTACAGGAGAACGATGAAAATCTGATTGGTAGATAGAGTAACAAATGAAGAAAGTTAGACGAGTGGGCGAGGAGAGATGTTTCTGGTGACTGCTAATAGAGAGAAGGGATAGGTTGGTTGGACACGTACTAAGGAATAGCAAACTTAGTTATGGAAGGAAGCGTTGAGGACAAGAACTATAGGTTAGAATATGTTAAACAGATTGCCTCGGATGTAAGGTGTGGTAGCTATGTAGAGATGAAACAATTAGCTCAGGACAGGGAGGATAGGCGCGCTGCATCAAATCAGTCAAAAGACTGAAGAATCGAACAACAACAACATTATTTTATTTATTTAGCGTATGGTTTGACAGATACAATATGTACACAGATGATAATTAGTTTAGGAAAGGAAGACAAAATATATATTTATATCTAAATTGTTTATGGCATTGCCTCTGGTGATCCATGAGCGAAATCAGTGACGCTGCCTCTGTACTTTCTTTTAGAACACTTGGTGATGATGTGCTGGATGGTGTGCTTAGGGGCACCACAATCACAGTTAGGTGAATAAATTATGTTCCATTTATAATGGAAGTCTGCACGAGCATCCTACAAAGGACGAATTACCCGTTTCAGAAAGTACATAAAAGAGCTAGATCCCTCAGAAGCTCAATTAGACTTGTTAAAACACCGCGTACGAGATTATGAACGGTCTTACGAAAATTATTGTAACATCCAAACTGAAATAGAAACTTGCATGCTCAATCAAACCGAAGATCGAGTTGAAGTAGAAAACCAATATTACGAAGGCATAGGTTCTGCTTTCAAAATAATACGCCAACTCGAAGAGGAGCAGAAAAAGGACGCTTCTGTTCTTGGTTCCCTTCACGAACCACAAACTTCTTTCCGTGAGGGTACTCACAAGCCCAAACCAATGAAGAAATAGTATTCTTTGAATACACGGTACCTGAGATATAATGTTTACTGCTCCTTGCATGTTTATTTCTTCCTTCCTCTTTGCCAAACACCAACAGTGATCTTCTGTTTTCTCCTTGTTGGGCAAATCTCTTACGTCTGCATAAGTATGTTTCAGATATATAACTTCTGTGACCCACCTAGCGTCATCTAGTAGCGAACCTCTGAAGCTACTCAATCCCTCATCGTGCAAGAGGACTTACATATCCATCTGGCCACCAGATCTTTACTATCGCCAGCTATTTTCTCCTTGAGCAAGAGGACTACATCTACTGTTTCACCCACCATGCTGCGCTAATATCGCCTACTATAAATTCTTAGAAGATCATCCATCAAGAAGAAAATTTATTTATGATAAGTTGGTTATGCTGATATGTATACCTTTTGTTTCCTACCCCCACTCTCTCCCCTTCCTAGGACCTTCCGTGCTTCATTGAGCAAGTCTCACTTCTTAGTCGGCAGTTGAAGCAATCAGTTAAGGCTCAACCAGAGCTAGCCTCCTGACCTAACGAGGCATTTTTTAAATTCCACGCCATGTTGGAACTCTAAGCATCAGTGAGGAACTTCACTTCGACATGCAACAAAGATAAGTACCTTCTTCAAGTTTTAACCTCATCTTCATGGTTTTAACTTCCACGTGTTTTTAATGATACCTTTATAGACAGTGTGAAAGTATTTATTCTGGGGCAATAATCATTCTTCGTGGGATTTGCCATGTTGAGCTTTCGCTTGTATAAGCCGACTTTACCATAAAGAGCTTTTATTAAGCTATTCTAATGAGAAATCCTCTCACTACGTGGGATATTATCTAATTACCCGCTGTCTATAATCCAACAAACTAATTCCTCCGTTGGATTTCATTAGCCCCATTTTACTGCTAAGATTGTTCTGGAACCTTCTAGACTCCGTACTTAATCTACAAGTCCTGCCGTCATGTATTTCTCACGTACCTGTGAGAATTCTGTTTAAAATTGAATTATCTTACTTCTAAATTACTACATAGTGAAGTTTCGTCCACCGCTTTTCATATATTTCGATGAACTATAGTGAAAACCAGTGCTTGCTCAACTTTTCTACCGCGTCGCGATCGTCCGCTTATATTCAAATAAGGCCATGAACATTTTCCTTAATTCCCATTTCTCTTTCCTAAACCTCTTACTAACAATTTGCAATAAACTTTTAATCTAGTTCTGTTCCAATGAGGTGTCATTCTAAGAAGTGCCCTTCCAATTTTGTTGGTTTATCATTAAGTATCTCTGTATAATTACGTGTCTAGCACACGTTTTAAACTTACATTGTTCCTCCCTTTAAAAGCAGGGAAAAACAATTCTCTCAACTCTTGAGTGAGTTATTTTGTTTTGGTCTCGCTAAATGAAAACTGCCTCATTTAACTTGCGAGTCTTATTTAAAGTATAGGAGGTCTAGAACTTTCCTTCTGATTAACTTTTCAGGTTCACAGTAAGTGACCTGCTCTCTTTGTATAATTCTCATAAAGTAATTCTGTTTAAATATAAGAAGTTGTAGGAACTTCCTTTTTATTCTCTAAGTTTTCTATTTTGTTATCTTCAAAGTTGTTATTCTCGTTAGAATGTCCTTTCAGAGGTTTCTTATAGTACACTACTTGTACTCCTGTAAATGTTAAAACTTTAATTATTCCATTTTGCCTATTTTATTAAATCTTACCAAGATTTTAATACAAGGTTTAAAAACCTCAAAAATTGTCATTTGCCTGGAGCAATTTCTGAACGTTGTTGGAGGTCTGCGACCCCAAATTGTTAACTACATAGAACATATTTATTTGTTAAAGTTACGCTTCTTTGAATTGTTAAATAAATTAAATATTTGTTTTTGGATTCTCACTTTTCCCATACAACGGTTAAGCAAGGTCCTGTACTCCTTGGCTCTCCCTACTCGATGCCCTTAAATCTATTGATAGGGATTTCACCACTCGTTGCATTTGAGCAAAAACTCTTAGTGGTAATCTTGTCAAAGCTTCTCTTAGCTTTAATAGCTAATTCTAATTGGCCAGTAAGGCAAGTAAAGCTCGCTACGCCAGCTACCTGCTTGTGGAGATCCTCTCCGAAAACTTATGGTCAATTTCCCAAAAGATAATTGTTTCTTTTTTGTCTAAGCTTTTAGCCGGCCTCTCGCTGAGTAAGGGCTTAGCCATTTCCAAATGCAACCATTGGGTCACTTACCAAAATTACTTTCCAAGTTATAATTTTTTCGTCACTCCCCTTCCTTGAAGCACTTGGTCGCTCTTTTCAGGAATTCTATAACTTCAAAAAATTGAAAATACCAAGCTTGATTAACTATTGGCATTCTTCGAATCGTTTCGAAAAAACTAATTTCTTTGAGAAGACATACAATAAATTGTTTGCTCTCTGTCTGGCCAGACCATCACCCTTCCCTATAGTACTTTTATTCGTGCTTGGGAGGAAAGACACTAAAGCCTCTCTCTTGCAAATCGCCCAAGTCTTAGCTGCGGTTCCCGTTGGCCTCGACCAAGCTCGTACCTATTTTAGATATCAGAAGGTTAAGTTTCTGTGGCAATCGCCTTTAAGTGTGTTTAAAGTGAAGCTTATTAATTTTGTGGGGCTCTCCTCCTATTTTTCTATCCTTTTTCTTCAGTCCGAAACCCATTTCCTTTTCTTAATCATCTTCCCTTGGTGGGTGGGTTATTCCCTAGCCTATAATCTACCCAAAGATTGGTACCAGAAACCCGGGAGAGTCCTTTTTTTCAGTTTTTCTATTTGGCAATATTCTGCAAAATTATTAATATTTACTTTGAATTTTTCAGCTATAATTACATCGTGCAAAGCCTGTGAAAGGGAACGAGACCACTCCTGTCTTCTTTGGTGGGTCCCGTGCTTTCTACCCATTCGCTGCTGCCAGCTTGACAGCATTTCCAAGGTTCCACAGTATCGTGAGTTACATTTCAATCTATTTTTATAACATGGCTCCTACTGAGAAGGATAAAGATGAAAAACTTACTTCTAAACGAGCATCCTACAAAGGACAAATTACCCGTTTCAGAAAGTACATAAAAGAGCTAGATCCCTCAGAAGCTCAATTAGACTTGTTAAAACACCGCGTACGAGATTATGAACGGTCTTACGAAAATTATTGTAACATCCAAACTGAAATAGAAACTTGCATGCTCAATCAAACCGAAGATCGAGTTGAAGTAGAAAACCAATATTACGAAGGCATAGGTTCTGCTTTCAAAATAATACGCCAACTCGAAGAGGAGCAGAAAAAGGACGCTTCTGTTCTTGGTTCCCTTCACGAACCACAAACTTCTTTCCGTGAGGGTACTCACAAGCCCAAACCAATTTTACCGAAAATTGATTTGCCCCATTTTTCTGGAGATGAATCCGCTTGGGATTCTTTTTATGAATTATTTTGCTCCCTTGTTCACGACAATGAAGACATTCAAGTCATTTACAAGTTTCAGTATTTAAGATCTATCCTCCGAGGTCAAGCTTTGCAGTTGGTCGAAGCACTTCCTCTTCGTGCCGAAAATTATTCCATTGCCTTTAACTTATTAAAGGATATATATGGAAATTTACGGTTACGCATTCAACGACACATAAGGGCTCTATTCAATCTACCTGCGTCACAGCATAATGACGTCACTAGTCTGCGCACTCTAGTTGACACTACACAGCTTCACGTAAAGGCTTTGTCCCAATTAGATCAACCTACTAATTATTGGGATACTTTCCTAATACATTTAGTGGTTTCTAAAGTTGATGTTGCTACCCTCAAAGCTTGGGAAATCGAACTTTCTAAAGAAGACGACTATACTTACGAGCATTTAGTCACCTTCATAAACGCTAGATGCCAACTTTTAACAACGCTAGCTAATCAGAGCGAACCTTCATCTCCTAGTTCCAAATTTGAATTAATGTCCATCAAACCCAAAAGCGAACGCTCAGCGTCTAATACCCAAAAATCAGGGTTCAGCTCATCCAAATTCAAATCAAACACTACTGGTTACCCAACTAGGTCTAGTGAACGTCGTGTTGCTAGCTCTATTGTTTTAAATACGCAAAGCGAACCTCGCAAAAGTTTAAACGAACCTGTAAAGTGCATACTTTGTAAAGATTCCCATGCCCTATACTTATGTAAATCCTTTAAAGAAATGTTAGTCGACGACAGACGAAAACTAGTTGCTCAAAACAAACATTGTTTCAACTGTCTAGCGCCCACGCATTCTGCCTCTAATTGTAAGTCCGCAAGACTTTGTTACCATTGTGAAAAGGCTCATCATACTTTGCTACACCGTCATGATCAGGCAAGGTCATCAACAGCATCCACTTCTCCTAAAAATGATAGTGTTAACAGTTCTAATGCTTCATCATACATTCAAAATGCTAAGTCCATTCGCAGTGCTCAAGTATTGTTGTCTACTGTTCAAATTGAATTTCAGGATAACTTTGGCAACTGGGTCCGTGCACGCGGCCTTCTAGATTCAGCTGCAACTCATGATTTTGTGTCTAATTCCTTGATTAGAAAACTAGGCCTACCCGTAAACCCCACTTCTATCAATGTGTCGGGCATCAACAGCTCAAAATCGCAAGCTTTACAATTTTCAAAACTAACCATAAGAGATATTTGTCATAGAAACAACTTTTTTAAACTTAATTGTCTAATTCTCAATAGCATTGGAGAAGACACTCCTAGTCACTCGGTTGATATTTCAGGGTTAAATATTCCCTCGCATTTAAGGTTAGCCGATCCTTCGTTTAACATACAAAATCCCATTGACATACTCTTTAGTGCCAATGTCTTTTGGAACTGCCTTCGGAAACAGGTTCGCAAGCTATCCTCAAACGTGGTCGCTAGAGACACTAATTTTGGATGGATTGTCACAGGGCAACATCCCCATTATTCACCCCAACCTGCATCGCAATGTTACTTCTCCAATACTGATCTGGAACAGTTTTGGAGGCTTGAAAATGTTGATTCTCCTAATATAACTTCTACAGAAAACGAATTCTGTGAGCAACATTTTTTGAACACGACCACTCGTTCTTCTGATGGCCGGTTCATTGTTCAAATGCCAAGATTACACAATCCCCCCAAACTTATTAACTCTCAGCCTAAAGCTCGAAAAGCTCTCTTTGCTATCGAAAGCAAATTCAAAAAGGAACCCCTTGTCAAAAAGCAGTACACTGAGTTCATGGATGAGTATGAAAGCTTAGATCATATGGAGGTTGTTAACAAATCCGATGATGAATTGCACCCCCCAATTGAAACGGTTTATTTAAATCATCATCCTGTGTGGAAAAACCCTCTTGTAAAAGATAAAATCCGAGTTGTTTTCAATGGTTCATCACCCGACGTTAATGGCAACAGCCTTAATGACACTCTTTATTCTGGTCCTGCTATTCAATCAGATTTATCTGCCATACTTTTAAACATTCGATTATTTCCCATAGCTGTCATAGCCGATATAAAACAGATGTACCGTCAAGTGTTAATTCAACCAGAACAACGAGATCTTCAAAGAATCTTGTGGCGTGATGAAATCAATAAGCCCATTAAGGTATTTCGCTTGAAAACGGTTACTTATGGCTTAAAACCCTCTGCTTTCCTTGCTATCCGATCCCTACACTTGCTAGCCTCACAAGATGGTCATTTATTTAACCCCAAAGCCTCTGAAGCATTAACTACGTCATTCTATGTTGACGATTACTTGCAGTCCTTCTCTACTTTGGAGGAAGCTTCTTTTGTGTCTTTAGAACTTCAAGCATTACTAAGGAATGGAGGTTTCCCACTTCATAAGTGGAACTCCAACTCCCCTGAGTTTCTCGCCCAATTTCCCATCGAAGACGTAGATCCCTCTTCTGTCGAAATTTGTGGAAACTCCGAATCTATAAAAACTTTAGGAGTTCATTGGTGCACTAGCACTGACACTCTTATCTATAAAGTTACGCTCGCAGAAGAGCTTCCTAATACAAAAAGACAAATCCTCTCTGAAATTGCAAAAATTTTTGATCCGCTTCAATTTCTTGCCCCAGTTATCGTTATAGCCAAACTCTTCATGCAAGAGCTGTGGTCGCTTAAATGTGAATGGGATGACACTGTCCCTCTATCTTTTCTGAATCGTTGGCTCTCGTTTCGCAGCAATTTGCTGGATCTTTCCCTTATTGAAATTCCCAGGAATTTAATCAGCTCTCATTCTAATGCATTCTTTTTCCTCCATGTGTTCGCGGACAGTTCCGAAAAAGCTTACGGTTGCTGTGCATATTTAGTTTACCATGATTCATTCTCTGGATCTCTAGTTTCCAACCTTGTTTGCGCCAAATCGAAGGTCGCTCCTCTTAAAACTATCACTTTGCCTAGGCTCGAACTGTGCGCTGCACTCATGGCTGCAGAACTTGTCAAGAAATTACGGGAAGTATTGAAAGTCGAATTCTCGCAAATCTATCTCTGGAGCGATTCCATGATCACCCTTTCTTGGATCGCTAAAAACCCCTCTCACTGGCAAACTTTTGTCGCAAACAGGGTTTCCAAAATTCAAACTCTTTCTTCTGAATGTCAATGGAGGCATGTTCCCAGTGCGGATAATCCAGCCGACATTATCTCTCGTGGTTGTTTACCCTCTCAATTGGCAGCTTCCCAATTGTACTGGCATGGGCCCTCGTGGTTAATCAAAGACTCTTCTTCATGGCCTGCTAAACCTCCAACTACAAACTCCAACTTGCCTGACGCTAAAGTACCTCTTTCTATTGCCTCATGTCTGGTTTCTAATGCTTCTTATCCTTTGTTGTCACGCTATTCTTCTTTTCATAAATTAATACGAATTATCGCCTATCTCCTTAGATGGAAATATTTTGTGGTTGATCAACCTCTTCTCCCCAAGCCACACCTTACCAATCATGAATTGAATCTCGCCACCATTAAAGTTTTACAACTGACACAGCAAGAAGCCTTTTCTTCTGAGTTGTCTTTGCTTTCTTCTAAAAGAGATCTTCCCAAATCCAGCCGTCTTCGTGCTTTAGCCCCGTTCCTTGATGACCATGGGTTACTCAGGGTAGGTGGAAGGCTCTCGCAATCTTTACTCTCTGAGGACAAAAAGCATCCCGTTATTTTGCCTTCCAAACATCACGTTACTTCTTTAATTATACGTGACTTTTATTATCGTAATCTGCATGTTGGTACACGCACTCTGCTTTGCCTTTTAAGGGAAAAGTACTGGATTATAAATGGAATTCATGAAGTTTCTTCTGTAATTCATAAGTGCATTCCTTGCTTTAAAGCGAAACCTAAAATCAATACTCAATTAATGAGCGATCTGCCCTCTTTTCGCTCTTCTCCTATACGCCCATTTGCTTTAACTGGTGTGGACTATATGGGTCCGTTTCAATATCAACGAAATTCTCCTGAAGCTAAACGCAAATTGTTTGGTAAGCTTTATGTTTCTCTCTTTGTTTGCATGGTTACAGGCGCAATCCACTTGGAACTAGTAACGAATGCTTCTACTTCTTATTTTCTATCAGCTGTCTCTCGCTTCACTGCTAGGCGTGGTGTGCCTTCAGAGATGTTCTCTGATAACGCTTCCACTTTTCAGGGCGCAGCTTCCCTGTGGAAGAAAGCTCTTACTTCCTCTCCTGCCATGGAACAAATTTCTAATTTTTCCTACTCAAAGGGTTTCAAATGGCGCTTTATACCTCCTTACGCTCCTCATCACGGTGGTAGGTGGGAATCTTGCGTAAAGCTCACTAAACGTCATTTAAGAAAAGTCTTAGGTAATCGAATTCTGACTTACGAAGAATTCAATTCACTGTCTGTTCTGATTGAAGGTGTTGTTAATTCTCGACCTTTAACTCCGCTGTCCAATGACCCTGATGACCTGCTTCCACTTACACCTGGTCACTTCCTTATAGGCACTTCTCTTTCTGCTCCTCCTCCTCTTCCCAATTCTTACAGGGATTCTAATCTACCTATCGCTTGGCGGAAACTTGAAGCCCTCCGTAATTCCTTTTGGAAAAGGTGGAACTTGGAATATTTAACTTCCTTACAACGGAGACAGAAGTGGTTTCTTTCCAGTCCCGACATTAAGGTGGGGGACTTGGTCTTGGTTAGGGATGTCTCACCCCCCCTAGTATGGATTTCTGGTAGGGTGACCGAATGTTACCCTGGGAGAGATGGGAGAGTCAGGGTGGCCAGAATCTTGACCACAAATGGACCGATCACAAGACCACTGTCTTTGATCGCTCCGCTGCCATCAAATGTGTAACTGCTTATTTGCTCTCTGTTGGTGTTTTTCTCCCCAGTATGGTGTATTCTTTGAATACACGGTACCTGAGATATAATGTTTACTGCTCCTTGCATGTTTATTTCTTCCTTCCTCTTTGCCAAACACCAACAGTGATCTTCTGTTTTCTCCTTGTTGGGCAAATCTCTTACGTCTGCATAAGTATGTTTCAGATATATAACTTCTGTGACCCACCTAGCGTCATCTAGTAGCGAACCTCTGAAGCTACTCAATCCCTCATCGTGCAAGAGGACTTACATATCCATCTGGCCACCAGATCTTTACTATCGCCAGCTATTTTCTCCTTGAGCAAGAGGACTACATCTACTGTTTCACCCACCATGCTGCGCTAATATCGCCTACTATAAATTCTTAGAAGATCATCCATCAAGAAGAAAATTTATTTATGATAAGTTGGTTATGCTGATATGTATACCTTTTGTTTCCTACCCCCACTCTCTCCCCTTCCTAGGACCTTCCGTGCTTCATTGAGCAAGTCTCACTTCTTAGTCGGCAGTTGAAGCAATCAGTTAAGGCTCAACCAGAGCTAGCCTCCTGACCTAACGAGGCATTTTTTAAATTCCACGCTATGTTGGAACTCTAAGCATCAGTGAGGAACTTCACTTCGACATGCAACAAAGATAAGTACCTTCTTCAAGTTTTAACCTCATCTTCATGGTTTTAACTTCCACGTGTTTTTAATGATACCTTTATAGACAGAGTGAAAGTATTTATTCTGGGGCAATAATCATTCTTCGTGGGATTTGCCATGTTGAGCTTTCGCTTGTATAAGCCGACTTTACCATAAAGAGCTTTTATTAAGCTATTCTAATGAGAAATCCTCTCACTACGTGGGATATTATCTAATTACCCGCTGTCTATAATCCAACAAACTAATTCCTCCTCTGGATTTCATTAGCCCCATTTTACTGCTAAGATTGTTCTGGAACCTTCTAGACTCCGTACTTAATCTACAAGTCCTGCCGTCATGTATTTCTCACGTACCTGTGAGAATTCTGTTTAAAATTGAATTATCTTACTTCTAAATTACTACATAGTGAAGTTTCGTCCACCGCGGGAATTTTCTATAGCGCATTTAATTGTAATTTACAACTTTCTCAAGAAATAGACTCTCACTTATCTAGTGAAACCAGTTATTTTCATCATTGCAATAACTTTCTTTTCCATAAACTTTGTGTCTACACAGTGAACTTTTCATATATTTCGATGAACTATAGTGAAAACCAGTGCTTGCTCAACTTTTCTACCGCGTCGCGATCGTCCGCTTATATTCAAATAAGGCCATGAACATTTTCCTTAATTCCCATTTCTCTTTCCTAAACCTCTTACTAACAATTTGCAATAAACTTTTAATCTAGTTCTGTTCCAATGAGGTGTCATTCTAAGAAGTGCCCTTCCAATTTTGTTGGTTTATCATTAAGTATCTCTGTATAATTACGTGTCTAGCACACG
Source organism: Meconema thalassinum (assembly GCA_946902985.2). Classification (NCBI taxonomy): domain Eukaryota; kingdom Metazoa; phylum Arthropoda; class Insecta; order Orthoptera; family Tettigoniidae; genus Meconema; species Meconema thalassinum. The sequence goes on from OX336388.2 coordinate 89,500,386, forward strand.
TTTTAAACTTACATTGTTCCTCCCTTTAAAAGCAGGGAAAAACAATTCTCTCAACTCTTGAGTGAGTTATTTTGTTTTGGTCTCGCTAAATGAAAACTGCCTCATTTAACTTGCGAGTCTTATTTAAAGTATAGGAGGTCTAGAACTTTCCTTCTGATTAACTTTTCAGGTTCACAGTAAGTGACCTGCTCTCTTTGTATAATTCTCATAAAGTAATTCTGTTTAAATATAAGAAGTTGTAGGAACTTCCTTTTTATTCTTTGTGTTTTCTATTTTGTTATCTTCAAAGTTGTTATTCTCGTTAGAATGTCCTTTCAGAGGTTTCTTATAGTACACTACTTGTACTCCTGTAAATGTTAAAACTTTAATTATTCCATTTTGCCTATTTTATTAAATCTTACCAAGATTTTAATACAAGGTTTAAAAACCTCAAAAATTGTCATTTGCCTGGAGCAATTTCTGAACGTTGTTGGAGGTCTGCGATCCCAAATTGTTAACTACATAGAACATATTTATTTGTTAAAGTTACGCTTCTTTGAATTGTTAAATAAATTAAATATTTGTTTTTGGATTCTCACTTTTCCCATACAACGGTTAAGCAAGGTCCTGTACTCCTTGGCTCTCCCTACTCGATGCCCTTAAATCTATTGATAGGGATTTCACCACTCGTTGCATTTGAGCAAAAACTCTTAGTGGTAATCTTGTCAAAGCTTCTCTTAGCTTTAATAGCTAATTCTAATTGGCCAGTAAGGCAAGTAAAGCTCGCTACGCCAGCTACCTGCTTGCGGAGATCCTCTCCGAAAACTTATGGTCAATTTCCCAAAAGATAATTGTTTCTTTTTTGTCTAAGCTTTTAGCCGGCCTCTCGCTGAGTAAGGGCTTAGCCATTTCCAAATGCAACCATTGGGTCACTTACCAAAATTACTTTCCAAGTTATAATTTTTTCGTCACTCCCCTTCCTTGAAGCACTTGGTCGCTCTTTTCAGGAATTCTATAACTTCAAAAAATTGAAAATACCAAGCTTGATTAACTATTGGCATTCTTCGAATCGTTTCGAAAAAACTAATTTCTTTGAGAAGACATACAATAAATTGTTTGCTCTCTGTCTGGCCAGACCATCACCCTTCCCTATAGTACTTTTATTCGTGCTTGGGAGGAAAGACACTAAAGCCTCTCTCTTGCAAATCGCCCAAGTCTTAGCTGCGGTTCCCGTTGGCCTCGACCAAGCTCGTACCTATTTTAGATATCAGAAGGTTAAGTTTCTGTGGCAATCGCCTTTAAGTGTGTTTAAAGTGAAGCTTATTAATTTTGTGGGGCTCTCCTCCTATTTTTCTATCCTTTTTCTTCAGTCCGAAACCCATTTCCTTTTCTTAATCATCTTCCCTTGGTGGGTGGGTTATTCCCTAGCCTATAATCTACCCAAAGATTGGTACCAGAAACCCGGGAGAGTCCTTTTTTTCAGTTTTTCTATTTGGCAATATTCTGCAAATTATTAATATTTACTTTGAATTTTTCAGCTATAATTACATCGTGCAAAGCCTGTGAAAGGGAACGAGACCACTCCTGTCTTCTTTGGTGGGTCCCGTGCTTTCTACCCATTCGCTGCTGCCAGCTTGACAGCATTTCCAAGGTTCCACAGTATCGTGAGTTACATTTCAATCTATTTTTTATAACATGGCTCCTACTGAGAAGGATAAAGATGAAAAACTTACTTCTAAACGAGCATCCTACAAAGGACAAATTACCCGTTTCAGAAAGTACATAAAAGAGCTAGATCCCTCAGAAGCTCAATTAGACTTGTTAAAACACCGCGTACGAGATTATGAACGGTCTTACGAAAATTATTGTAACATCCAAACTGAAATAGAAACTTGCATGCTCAATCAAACCGAAGATCGAGTTGAAGTAGAAAACCAATATTACGAAGGCATAGGTTCTGCTTTCAAAATAATACGCCAACTCGAAGAGGAGCAGAAAAAGGACGCTTCTGTTCTTGGTTCCCTTCACGAACCACAAACTTCTTTCCGTGAGGGTACTCACAAGCCCAAACCAATTTTACCGAAAATTGATTTGCCCCATTTTTCTGGAGATGAATCCGCTTGGGATTCTTTTTATGAATTATTTTGCTCCCTTGTTCACGACAATGAAGACATTCAAGTCATTTACAAGTTTCAGTATTTAAGATCTATCCTCCGAGGTCAAGCTTTGCAGTTGGTCGAAGCACTTCCTCTTCGTGCCGAAAATTATTCCATTGCCTTTAACTTATTAAAGGATAGATATGGAAATTTACGGTTACGCATTCAACGACACATAAGGGCTCTATTCAATCTACCTGCGTCACAGCATAATGACGTCACTAGTCTGCGCACTCTAGTTGACACTACACAGCTTCACGTAAAGGCTTTGTCCCAATTAGATCAACCTACTAATTATTGGGATACTTTCCTAATACATTTAGTGGTTTCTAAAGTTGATGTTGCTACCCTCAAAGCTTGGGAAATCGAACTTTCTAAAGAAGACGACTATACTTACGAGCATTTAGTCACCTTCATAAACGCTAGATGCCAACTTTTAACCGCGCTAGCTAATCAGAGCGAACCTTCATCTCCTAGTTCCAAATTTGAATTAATGTCCATCAAACCCAAAAGCGAACGCTCAGCGTCTAATACCCAAAAATCAGGGTTCAGCTCATCCAAATTCAAATCAAACACTACTGGTTACCCAACTAGGTCTAGTGAACGTCGTGTTGCTAGCTCTATTGTTTTAAATACGCAAAGCGAACCTCGCAAAAGTTTAAACGAACCTGTAAAGTGCATATTTTGTAAAGATTCCCATGCCCTATACTTATGTAAATCCTTTAAAGAAATGTTAGTCGACGACAGACGAAAACTAGTTGCTCAAAATAAACATTGTTTCAACTGTCTAGCGCCCACGCATTCTGCCTCTAATTGTAAGTCCACAAGACTTTGTTACCATTGTGAAAAGGCTCATCATACTTTGCTACACCGTCATGATCAGGCAAGGTCATCAACAGCATCCACTTCTCCTAAAAATGATAGTGTTAACAGTTCTAATGCTTCATCATACATTCAAAATCCTAAGTCCATTCGCAGTGCTCAAGTATTGTTGTCTACTGTTCAAATTGAATTTCAGGATAACTTTGGCAACTGGGTCCGTGCACGCGGCCTTCTAGATTCAGCTGCAACTCATGATTTTGTGTCTAATTCCTTGATTAGAAAACTAGGCCTACCCGTAAACCCCACTTCTATCAATGTGTCGGGCATCAACAGCTCAAAATCGCAAGCTTTACAATTTTCAAAACTAACCATAAGAGATATTTGTCATAGAAACAACTTTTTTAAACTTAATTGTCTAATTCTCAATAGCATTGGAGAAGACACTCCTAGTCACTCGGTTGATATTTCAGGGTTAAACATTCCCTCGCATTTAAGGTTAGCCGATCCTTCGTTTAACATACAAAATCCCATTGACATACTCTTTAGTGCCAATGTCTTTTGGAACTGCCTTCGGAAACAGGTTCGCAAGCTATCCTCAAACGTGGTCGCTAGAGACACTAATTTTGGATGGATTGTCACAGGGCAACTTCCCCATTATTCACCCCAACCTGCATCGCAATGTTACTTCTCCAATACTGATCTGGAACAGTTTTGGAGGCTTGAAAATGTTGATTCTCCTAATATAACTTCTACAGAAAACGAATTCTGTGAGCAACATTTTTTGAACACGACCACTGGTTCTTCTGATGGCCGGTTCATTGTTCAAATGCCAAGATTACACAATCCCCCCAAACTTATTAACTCTCAGCCTAAAGCTCGAAAAGCTCTCTTTGCTATCGAAAGCAAATTCAAAAAGGAACCCCTTGTCAAAAAGCAGTACACTGAGTTCATGGATGAGTATGAAAGCTTAGATCATATGGAGGTTGTTAACAAATCCGATGATGAATTGCACCCCCCAATTGAAACGGTTTATTTAAATCATCATCCTGTGTGGAAAAACCCTCTTGTAAAAGATAAAATCCGAGTTGTTTTCAATGGTTCATCACCCGACGTTAATGGCAACAGCCTTAATGACACTCTTTATTCTGGTCCTGCTATTCAATCAGATTTATCTGCCATACTTTTAAACTTTCGATTATTTCCCATAGCTGTCATAGCCGATATAAAACAGATGTACCGTCAAGTGTTAATTCAACCAGAACAACGAGATCTTCAAAGAATCTTGTGGCGTGATGAAATCAATAAGCCCATTAAGGTATTTCGCTTGAAAACGGTTACTTATGGCTTAAAACCCTCTGCTTTCCTTGCTATCCGATCCCTACACTTGCTAGCCTCACAAGATGGTCATTTATTTAACCCCAAAGCCTCTGAAGCATTAACTACGTCATTCTATGTTGACGATTACTTGCAGTCCTTCTCTACTTTGGAGGAAGCTTCTTTTGTGTCTTTAGAACTTCAAGCATTACTAAGGAATGGAGGTTTCCCACTTCATAAGTGGAACTCCAACTCCCCTGAGTTTCTCGCCCAATTTCCCATCGAAGACGTAGATCCCTCTTCTGTCGAAATTTGTGGAAACTCCGAATCTATAAAAACTTTAGGAGTTCATTGGTGCACTAGCACTGACACTCTTATCTATAAAGTTACGCTCGCAGAAGAGCTTCCTAATACAAAAAGACAAATCCTCTCTGAAATTGCAAAAATTTTTGATCCGCTTCAATTTCTTGCCCCAGTTATCGTTATAGCCAAACTCTTCATGCAAGAGCTGTGGTCGCTTAAATGTGAATGGGATGACACTGTCCCTCTATCTTTTCTGAATCGTTGGCTCTCGTTTCGCAGCAATTTGCTGGATCTTTCCCTTATTGAAATTCCCAGGAATTTAATCAGCTCTCATTCTAATGCATTCTTTTTCCTCCATGTGTTCGCGGACAGTTCCGAAAAAGCTTACGGTTGCTGTGCATATTTAGTTTACCATGATTCATTCTCTGGATCTCTAGTTTCCAACCTTGTTTGCGCCAAATCGAAGGTCGCTCCTCTTAAAACTATCACTTTGCCTAGGCTCGAACTGTGCGCTGCACTCATGGCTGCAGAACTTGTCAAGAAATTACGGGAAGTATTGAAAGTCGAATTCTCGCAAATCTATCTCTGGAGCGATTCCATGATCACCCTTTCTTGGATCGCTAAAAACCCCTCTCACTGGCAAACTTTTGTCGCAAACAGGGTTTCCAAAATTCAAACTCTTTCTTCTGAATGTCAATGGAGGCATGTTCCCAGTGCGGATAATCCAGCCGACATTATCTCTCGTGGTTGTTTACCCTCTCAATTGGCAGCTTCCCAATTGTACTGGCATGGGCCCTCGTGGTTAATCAAAGACTCTTCTTCATGGCCTGCTAAACCTCCAACTACAAACTCCAACTTGCCTGACGCTAAAGTACCTCTTTCTATTGCCTCATGTCTGGTTTCTAATGCTTCTTATCCTTTGTTGTCACGCTATTCTTCTTTTCATAAATTAATACGAATTATCGCCTATCTCCTTAGATGGAAATATTTTGTGGTTGATCAACCTCTTCTCCCCAAGCCACACCTTACCAATCATGAATTGAATCTCGCCACCATTAAAGTTTTACAACTGACACAGCAAGAAGCCTTTTCTTCTGAGTTGTCTTTGCTTTCTTCTAAAAGAGATCTTCCCAAATCCAGCCGTCTTCGTGCTTTAGCCCCGTTCCTTGATGACCATGGGTTACTCAGGGTAGGTGGAAGGCTCTCGCAATCTTTACTCTCTGAGGACAAAAAGCATCCCGTTATTTTGCCTTCCAAACATCACGTTACTTCTTTAATTATACGTGACTTTTATTATCGTAATCTGCATGTTGGTACACGCACTCTGCTTTGCCTTTTAAGGGAAAAGTACTGGATTATAAATGGAATTCATGAAGTTTCTTCTGTAATTCATAAGTGCATTCCTTGCTTTAAAGCGAAACCTAAAATCAATACTCAATTAATGAGCGATCTGCCCTCTTTTCGCTCTTCTCCTATACGCCCATTTGCTTTAACTGGTGTGGACTATATGGGTCCGTTTCAATATCAACGAAATTCTCCTGAAGCTAAACGCAAATTGTTTGGTAAGCTTTATGTTTCTCTCTTTGTTTGCATGGTTACAGGCGCAATCCACTTGGAACTAGTAACGAATGCTTCTACTTCTTATTTTCTATCAGCTGTCTCTCGCTTCACTGCTAGGCGTGGTGTGCCTTCAGAGATGTTCTCTGATAACGCTTCCACTTTTCAGGGCGCAGCTTCCCTGTGGAAGAAAGCTCTTACTTCCTCTCCTGCCATGGAACAAATTTCTAATTTTTCCTACTCAAAGGGTTTCAAATGGCGCTTTATACCTCCTTACGCTCCTCATCACGGTGGTAGGTGGGAATCTTGCGTAAAGCTCACTAAACGTCATTTAAGAAAAGTCTTAGGTAATCGAATTCTGACTTACGAAGAATTCAATTCACTGTCTGTTCTGATTGAAGGTGTTGTTAATTCTCGACCTTTAACTCCGCTGTCCAATGACCCTGATGACCTGCTTCCACTTACACCTGGTCACTTCCTTATAGGCACTTCTCTTTCTGCTCCTCCTCCTCTTCCCAATTCTTACAGGGATTCTAATCTACCTATCGCTTGGCGGAAACTTGAAGCCCTCCGTAATTCCTTTTGGAAAAGGTGGAACTTGGAATATTTAACTTCCTTACAACGGAGACAGAAGTGGTTTCTTTCCAGTCCCGACATTAAGGTGGGGGACTTGGTCTTGGTTAGGGATGTCTCACCCCCCCTAGTATGGATTTCTGGTAGGGTGACCGAATGTTACCCTGGGAGAGATGGGAGAGTCAGGGTGGCCAGAATCTTGACCACAAATTGACCGATCACAAGACCACTGTCTTTGATCGCTCCGCTGCCATCAAATGTGTAACTGCTTATTTGCTCTCTGTTGGTGTTTTTCTCCCCAGTATGGTGTATTCTTTGAATACACGGTACCTGAGATATAATGTTTACTGCTCCTTGCATGTTTATTTCTTCCTTCCTCTTTGCCAAACACCAACAGTGATCTTCTGTTTTCTCCTTGTTGGGTAAATCTCTTACGTCTGCATAAGTATGTTTCAGATATATAACTTCTGTGACCCACCTAGCGTCATCTAGTAGCGAACCTCTGAAGCTACTCAATCCCTCATCGTGCAAGAGGACTTACATATCCATCTGGCCACCAGATCTTTACTATCGCCAGCTATTTTCTCCTTGAGCAAGAGGACTACATCTACTGTTTCACCCACCATGCTGCGCTAATATCGCCTACTATAAATTCTTAGAAGATCATCCATCAAGAAGAAAATTTATTTATGATAAGTTGGTTATGCTGATATGTATACCTTTTGTTTCCTACCCCCACTCTCTCCCCTTCCTAGGACCTTCCGTGCTTCATTGAGCAAGTCTCACTTCTTAGTCGGCAGTTGAAGCAATCAGTTAAGGCTCAACCAGAGCTAGCCTCCTGACCTAACGAGGCATTTTTTAAATTCCACGCCATGTTGGAACTCTAAGCATCAGTGAGGAACTTCACTTCGACATGCAACAAAGATAAGTACCTTCTTCAAGTTTTAACCTCATCTTCATGGTTTTAACTTCCACGTGTTTTTAATGATACCTTTATAGACAGTGTGAAAGTATTTATTCTGGGGCAATAATCATTCTTCGTGGGATTTGCCATGTTGAGCTTTCGCTTGTATAAGCCGACTTTACCATAAAGAGCTTTTATTAAGCTATTCTAATGAGAAATCCTCTCACTACGTGGGATATTATCTAATTACCCGCTGTCTATAATCCAACAAACTAATTCCTCCGCTGGATTTCATTAGCCCCATTTTACTGCTAAGATTGTTCTGGAACCTTCTAGACTCCGTACTTAATCTACAAGTCCTGCCGTCATGTATTTCTCACGTACCTGTGAGAATTCTGTTTAAAATTGAATTATCTTACTTCTAAATTACTACATAGTGAAGTTTCGTCCACCGCGGGAATTTTCTATAGCGCATTTAATTGTAATTTACAACTTTCTCAAGAAATAGACTCTCACTTATCTAGTGAAACCAGTTATTTTCATCATTGCAATAACTTTCTTTTCCATAAACTTTGTGTCTACACAGTGAACTTTTCATATATTTCGATGAACTATAGTGAAAACCAGTGCTTGCTCAACTTTTCTACCGCGTCGCGATCGTCCGCTTATATTCAAATAAGGCCATGAACATTTTCCTTAATTCCCATTTCTCTTTCCTAAACCTCTTACTAACAATTTGCAATAAACTTTTAATCTAGTTCTGTTCCAATGAGGTGTCATTCTAAGAAGTGCCCTTCCAATTTTGTTGGTTTATCATTAAGTATCTCTGTATAATTACGTGTCTAGCACACGTTTTAAACTTACATTGTTCCTCCCTTTAAAAGCAGGGAAAAACAATTCTCTCAACTCTTGAGTGAGTTATTTTGTTTTGGTCTCGCTAAATGAAAACTGCCTCATTTAACTTGCGAGTCTTATTTAAAGTATAGGAGGTCTAGAACTTTCCTTCTGATTAACTTTTCAGGTTCACAGTAAGTGACCTGCTCTCTTTGTATAATTCTCATAAAGTAATTCTGTTTAAATATAAGAAGTTGTAGGAACTTCCTTTTTATTCTTTAAGTTTTCTATTTTGTTATCTTCAAAGTTGTTATTCTCGTTAGAATGTCCTTTCAGAGGTTTCTTATAGTACACTACTTGTACTCCTGTAAATGTTAAAACTTTAATTATTCCATTTTGCCTATTTTATTAAATCTTACCAAGATTTTAATACAAGGTTTAAAAACCTCAAAAATTGTCATTTGCCTGGAGCAATTTCTGAACGTTGTTGGAGGTCTGCGACCCCAAATTGTTAACTACATAGAACATATTTATTTGTTAAAGTTACGCTTCTTTGAATTGTTAAATAAATTAAATATTTGTTTTTGGATTCTCACTTTTCCCATACAACGGTTAAGCAAGGTCCTGTACTCCTTGGCTCTCCCTACTCGATGCCCTTAAATCTATTGATAGGGATTTCACCACTCGTTGCATTTGAGCAAAAACTCTTAGTGGTAATCTTGTCAAAGCTTCTCTTAGCTTTAATAGCTAATTCTAATTGGCCAGTAAGGCAAGTAAAGCTCGCTACGCCAGCTACCTGCTTGCGGAGATCCTCTCCGAAAACTTATGGTCAATTTCCCAAAAGATAATTGTTTCTTTTTTGTCTAAGCTTTTAGCCGGCCTCTCGCTGAGTAAGGGCTTAGCCATTTCCAAATGCAACCATTGGGTCACTTACCAAAATTACTTTCCAAGTTATAATTTTTTCGTCACTCCCCTTCCTTGAAGCACTTGGTCGCTCTTTTCAGGAATTCTATAACTTCAAAAAATTGAAAATACCAAGCTTGATTAACTATTGGCATTCTTCGAATCGTTTCGAAAAAACTAATTTCTTTGAGAAGACATACAATAAATTGTTTGCTCTCTGTCTGGCCAGACCATCACCCTTCCCTATAGTACTTTTATTCGTGCTTGGGAGGAAAGACACTAAAGCCTCTCTCTTGCAAATCGCCCAAGTCTTAGCTGCGGTTCCCGTTGGCCTCGACCAAGCTCGTACCTATTTTAGATATCAGAAGGTTAAGTTTCTGTGGCAATCGCCTTTAAGTGTGTTTAAAGTGAAGCTTATTAATTTTGTGGGGCTCTCCTCCTATTTTAATATCCTTTTTCTTCAGTCCGAAACCCATTTCCTTTTCTTAATCATCTTCCCTTGGTGGGTGGGTTATTCCCTAGCCTATAATCTACCCAAAGATTGGTACCAGAAACCCGGGAGAGTCCTTTTTTTCAGTTTTTCTATTTGGCAATATTCTGCAAATTATTAATATTTACTTTGAATTTTTCAGCTATAATTACATCGTGCAAAGCCTGTGAAAGGGAACGAGACCACTCCTGTCTTCTTTGGTGGGTCCCGTGCTTTCTACCCATTCGCTGCTGCCAGCTTGACAACATTTCCAAGGTTCCACAGTATCGTGAGTTACATTTCAATCTATTTTTTATAACATGGCTCCTACTGAGAAGGATAAAGATGAAAAACTTACTTCTAAACGAGCATCCTACAAAGGACAAATTACCCGTTTCAGAAAGTACATAAAAGAGCTAGATCCCTCAGAAGCTCAATTAGACTTGTTAAAACACCGCGTACGAGATTATGAACGGTCTTACGAAAATTATTGTAACATCCAAACTGAAATAGAAACTTGCATGCTCAATCAAACCGAAGATCGAGTTGAAGTAGAAAACCAATATTACGAAGGCATAGGTTCTGCTTTCAAAATAATACGCCAACTCGAAGAGGAGCAGAAAAAGGACGCTTCTGTTCTTGGTTCCCTTCACGAACCACAAACTTCTTTCCGTGAGGGTACTCACAATCCCAAACCAATTTTACCGAAAATTGATTTGCCCCATTTTTCTGGAGATGAATCCGCTTGGGATTCTTTTTATGAATTATTTTGCTCCCTTGTTCACGACAATGAAGACATTCAAGTCATTTACAAGTTTCAGTATTTAAGATCTATCCTCCGAGGTCAAGCTTTGCAGTTGGTCGAAGCACTTCCTCTTCGTGCCGAAAATTATTCCATTGCCTTTAACTTATTAAAGGATAGATATGGAAATTTACGGTTACGCATTCAACGACACATAAGGGCTCTATTCAATCTACCTGCGTCACAGCATAATGACGTCACTAGTCTGCGCACTCTAGTTGACACTACACAGCTTCACGTAAAGGCTTTGTCCCAATTAGATCAACCTACTAATTATTGGGATACTTTCCTAATACATTTAGTGGTTTCTAAAGTTGATGTTGCTACCCTCAAAGCTTGGGAAATCGAACTTTCTAAAGAAGACGACTATACTTACGAGCATTTAGTCTCCTTCATAAACGCTAGATGCCAACTTTTAACCGCGCTAGCTAATCAGAGCGAACCTTCATCTCCTAGTTCCAAATTTGAATTAATGTCCATCAAACCCAAAAGCGAACGCTCAGCGTCTAATACCCAAAAATCAGGGTTCAGCTCATCCAAATTCAAATCAAACACTACTGGTTACCCAACTAGGTCTAGTGAACGTCGTGTTGCTAGCTCTATTGTTTTAAATACGCAAAGCGAACCTCGCAAAAGTTTAAACGAACCTGTAAAGTGCATACTTTGTAAAGATTCCCATGCCCTATACTTATGTAAATCCTTTAAAGAAATGTTAGTCGACGACAGACGAAAACTAGTTGCTCAAAATAAACATTGTTTCAACTGTCTAGCGCCCACGCATTCTGCCTCTAATTGTAAGTCCACAAGACTTTGTTACCATTGTGAAAAGGCTCATCATACTTTGCTACACCGTCATGATCAGGCAAGGTCATCAACAGCATCCACTTCTCCTAAAAATGATAGTGTTAACAGTTCTAATGCTTCATCATACATTCAAAATGCTAAGTCCATTCGCAGTGCTCAAGTATTGTTGTCTACTGTTCAAATTGAATTTCAGGATAACTTTGGCAACTGGGTCCGTGCACGCGGCCTTCTAGATTCAGCTGCAACTCATGATTTTGTGTCTAATTCCTTGATTAGAAAACTAGGCCTACCCGTAAACCCCACTTCTATCAATGTGTCGGGCATCAACAGCTCAAAATCGCAAGCTTTACAATTTTCAAAACTAACCATAAGAGATATTTGTCATAGAATCAACTTTTTTAAACTTAATTGTCTAATTCTCAATAGCATTGGAGAAGACACTCCTAGTCACTCGGTTGATATTTCAGGGTTAAACATTCCCTCGCATTTAAGGTTAGCCGATCCTTCGTTTAACATACAAAATCCCATTGACATACTCTTTAGTGCCAATGTCTTTTGGAACTGCCTTCGGAAACAGGTTCGCAAGCTATCCTCAAACGTGGTCGCTAGAGACACTAATTTTGGATGGATTGTCACAGGGCAACTTCCCCATTATTCACCCCAACCTGCATCGCAATGTTACTTCTCCAATACTGATCTGGAACAGTTTTGGAGGCTTGAAAATGTTGATTCTCCTAATATAACTTCTACAGAAAACGAATTCTGTGAGCAACATTTTTTGAACACGACCACTCGTTCTTCTGATGGCCGGTTCATTGTTCAAATGCCAAGATTACACAATCCCCCCAAACTTATTAACTCTCAGCCTAAAGCTCGAAAAGCTCTCTTTGCTATCGAAAGCAAATTCAAAAAGGAACCCCTTGTCAAAAAGCAGTACACTGAGTTCATGGATGAGTATGAAAGCTTAGATCATATGGAGGTTGTTAACAAATCCGATGATGAATTGCACCCCCCAATTGAAACGGTTTATTTAAATCATCATCCTGTGTGGAAAAACCCTCTTGTAAAAGATAAAATCCGAGTTGTTTTCAATGGTTCATCACCCGACGTTAATGGCAACAGCCTTAATGACACTCTTTATTCTGGTCCTGCTATTCAATCAGATTTATCTGCCATACTTTTAAACTTTCGATTATTTCCCATAGCTGTCATAGCCGATATAAAACAGATGTACCGTCAAGTGTTAATTCAACCAGAACAACGAGATCTTCAAAGAATCTTGTGGCGTGATGAAATCAATAAGCCCATTAAGGTATTTCGCTTGAAAACGGTTACTTATGGCTTAAAACCCTCTGCTTTCCTTGCTATCCGATCCCTACACTTGCTAGCCTCACAAGATGGTCATTTATTTAACCCCAAAGCCTCTGAAGCATTAACTACGTCATTCTATGTTGACGATTACTTGCAGTCCTTCTCTACTTTGGAGGAAGCTTCTTTTGTGTCTTTAGAACTTCAAGCATTACTAAGGAATGGAGGTTTCCCACTTCATAAGTGGAACTCCAACTCCCCTGAGTTTCTCGCCCAATTTCCCATCGAAGACGTAGATCCCTCTTCTGTCGAAATTTGTGGAAACTCCGAATCTATAAAAACTTTAGGAGTTCATTGGTGCACTAGCACTGACACTCTTATCTATAAAGTTACGCTCGCAGAAGAGCTTCCTAATACAAAAAGACAAATCCTCTCTGAAATTGCAAAAATTTTTGATCCGCTTCAATTTCTTGCCCCAGTTATCGTTATAGCCAAACTCTTCATGCAAGAGCTGTGGTCGCTTAAATGTGAATGGGATGACACTGTCCCTCTATCTTTTCTGAATCGTTGGCTCTCGTTTCGCAGCAATTTGCTGGATCTTTCCCTTATTGAAATTCCCAGGAATTTAATCAGCTCTCATTCTAATGCATTCTTTTTCCTCCATGTGTTCGCGGACAGTTCCGAAAAAGCTTACGGTTGCTGTGCATATTTAGTTTACCATGATTCATTCTCTGGATCTCTAGTTTCCAACCTTGTTTGCGCCAAATCGAAGGTCGCTCCTCTTAAAACTATCACTTTGCCTAGGCTCGAACTGTGCGCTGCACTCATGGCTGCAGAACTTGTCAAGAAATTACGGGAAGTATTGAAAGTCGAATTCTCGCAAATCTATCTCTGGAGCGATTCCATGATCACCCTTTCTTGGATCGCTAAAAACCCCTCTCACTGGCAAACTTTTGTCGCAAACAGGGTTTCCAAAATTCAAACTCTTTCTTCTGAATGTCAATGGAGGCATGTTCCCAGTGCGGATAATCCAGCCGACATTATCTCTCGTGGTTGTTTACCCTCTCAATTGGCAGCTTCCCAATTGTACTGGCATGGGCCCTCGTGGTTAATCAAAGACTCTTCTTCATGGCCTGCTAAACCTCCAACTACAAACTCCAACTTGCCTGACGCTAAAGTACCTCTTTCTATTGCCTCGTGTCTGGTTTCTAATGCTTCTTATCCTTTGTTGTCACGCTATTCTTCTTTTCATAAATTAATACGAATTATCGCCTATCTCCTTAGATGGAAATATTTTGTGGTTGATCAACCTCTTCTCCCCAAGCCACACCTTACCAATCATGAATTGAATCTCGCCACCATTAAAGTTTTACAACTGACACAGCAAGAAGCCTTTTCTTCTGAGTTGTCTTTGCTTTCTTCTAAAAGAGATCTTCCCAAATCCAGCCGTCTTCGTGCTTTAGCCCCGTTCCTTGATGACCATGGGTTACTCAGGGTAGGTGGAAGGCTCTCGCAATCTTTACTCTCTGAGGACAAAAAGCATCCCGTTATTTTGCCTTCCAAACATCACGTTACTTCTTTAATTATACGTGACTTTTATTATCGTAATCTGCATGTTGGTACACGCACTCTGCTTTGCCTTTTAAGGGAAAAGTACTGGATTATAAATGGAATTCATGAAGTTTCTTCTGTAATTCATAAGTGCATTCCTTGCTTTAAAGCGAAACGTAAAATCAATACTCAATTAATGAGCGATCTGCCCTCCTTTCGCTCTTCTCCTATACGCCCATTTGCTTTAACTGGTGTGGACTATATGGGTCCGTTTCAATATCAACGAAATTCTCCTGAAGCTAAACGCAAATTGTTTGGTAAGCTTTATGTTTCTCTCTTTGTTTGCATGGTTACAGGCGCAATCCACTTGGAACTAGTAACGAATGCTTCTACTTCTTATTTTCTATCAGCTGTCTCTCGCTTCACTGCTAGGCGTGGTGTGCCTTCAGAGATGTTCTCTGATAACGCTTCCACTTTTCAGGGCGCAGCTTCCCTGTGGAAGAAAGCTCTTACTTCCTCTCCTGCCATGGAACAAATTTCTAATTTTTCCTACTCAAAGGGTTTCAAATGGCGCTTTATACCTCCTTACGCTCCTCATCACGGTGGTAGGTGGGAATCTTGCGTAAAGCTCACTAAACGTCATTTAAGAAAAGTCTTAGGTAATCGAATTCTGACTTACGAAGAATTCAATTCACTGTCTGTTCTGATTGAAGGTGTTGTTAATTCTCGACCTTTAACTCCGCTGTCCAATGACCCTGATGACCTGCTTCCACTTACACCTGGTCACTTCCTTATAGGCACTTCTCTTTCTGCTCCTCCTCCTCTTCCCAATTCTTACAGGGATTCTAATCTACCTATCGCTTGGCGGAAACTTGAAGCCCTCCGTAATTCCTTTTGGAAAAGGTGGAACTTGGAATATTTAACTTCCTTACAACGGAGACAGAAGTGGTTTCTTTCCAGTCCCGACATTAAGGTGGGGGACTTGGTCTTGGTTAGGGATGTCTCACCCCCCCTAGTATGGATTTCTGGTAGGGTGACCGAATGTTACCCTGGGAGAGATGGGAGAGTCAGGGTGGCCAGAATCTTGACCACAAATGGACCGATCACAAGACCACTGTCTTTGATCGCTCCGCTGCCATCAAATGTGTAACTGCTTATTTGCTCTCTGTTGGTGTTTTTCTCCCCAGTATGGTGTATTCTTTGAATACACGGTACCTGAGATATAATGTTTACTGCTCCTTGCATGTTTATTTCTTCCTTCCTCTTTGCCAAACACCAACAGTGATCTTCTGTTTTCTCCTTGTTGGGCAAATCTCTTACGTCTGCATAAGTATGTTTCAGATATATAACTTCTGTGACCCACCTAGCGTCATCTAGTAGCGAACCTCTGAAGCTACTCAATCCCTCATCGTGCAAGAGGACTTACATATCCATCTGGCCACCAGATCTTTACTATCGCCAGCTATTTTCTCCTTGAGCAAGAGGACTACATCTACTGTTTCACCCACCATGCTGCGCTAATATCGCCTACTATAAATTCTTAGAAGATCATCCATCAAGAAGAAAATTTATTTATGATAAGTTGGTTATGCTGATATGTATACCTTTTGTTTCCTACCCCCACTCTCTCCCCTTCCTAGGACCTTCCGTGCTTCATTGAGCAAGTCTCACTTCTTAGTCGGCAGTTGAAGCAATCAGTTAAGGCTCAACCAGAGCTAGCCTCCTGACCTAACGAGGCATTTTTTTAATTCCACGCCATGTTGGAACTCTAAGCATCAGTGAGGAACTTCACTTCGACATGCAACAAAGATAAGTACCTTCTTCAAGTTTTAACCTCATCTTCATGGTTTTAACTTCCACGTGTTTTTAATGATACCTTTATAGACAGTGTGAAAGTATTTATTCTGGGGCAATAATCATTCTTCGTGGGATTTGCCATGTTGAGCTTTCGCTTGTATAAGCCGACTTTACCATAAAGAGCTTTTATTAAGCTATTCTAATGAGAAATCCTCTCACTACGTGGGATATTATCTAATTACCCGCTGTCTATAATCCAACAAACTAATTCCTCCGCTGGATTTCATTAGCCCCATTTTACTGCTAAGATTGTTCTGGAACCTTCTAGACTCCGTACTTAATCTACAAGTCCTGCCGTCATGTATTTCTCACGTACCTGTGAGAATTCTGTTTAAAATTGAATTATCTTACTTCTAAATTACTACATAGTGAAGTTTCGTCCACCGCGGGAATTTTCTATAGCGCATTTAATTGTAATTTACAACTTTCTCAAGAAATAGACTCTCACTTATCTAGTGAAACCAGTTATTTTCATCATTGCAATAACTTTCTTTTCCATAAACTTTGTGTCTACACAGTGAACTTTTCATATATTTCGATGAACTATAGTGAAAACCAGTGCTTGCTCAACTTTTCTACCGCGTCGCGATCGTCCGCTTATATTCAAATAAGGCCATGAACATTTTCCTTAATTCCCATTTCTCTTTCCTAAACCTCTTACTAACAATTTGCAATAAACTTTTAATCTAGTTCTGTTCCAATGAGGTGTCATTCTAAGAAGTGCCCTTCCAATTTTGTTGGTTTATCATTAAGTATCTCTGTATAATTACGTGTCTAGCACACGTTTTAAACTTACATTGTTCCTCCCTTTAAAAGCAGGGAAAAACAATTCTCTCAACTCTTGAGTGAGTTATTTTGTTTTGGTCTCGCTAAATGAAAACTGCCTCATTTAACTTGCGAGTCTTATTTAAAGTATAGGAGGTCTAGAACTTTCCTTCTGATTAACTTTTCAGGTTCACAGTAAGTGACCTGCTCTCTTTGTATAATTCTCATAAAGTAATTCTGTTTAAATATAAGAAGTTGTAGGAACTTCCTTTTTATTCTTTATGTTTTCTATTTTGTTATCTTCAAAGTTGTTATTCTCGTTAGAATGTCCTTTCAGAGGTTTCTTATAGTACACTACTTGTACTCCTGTAAATGTTAAAACTTTAATTATTCCATTTTGCCTATTTTATTAAATCTTACCAAGATTTTAATACAAGGTTTAAAAACCTCAAAAATTGTCATTTGCCTGGAGCAATTTCTGAACGTTGTTGGAGGTCTGCGACCCCAAATTGTTAACTACATAGAACATATTTATTTGTTAAAGTTACGCTTCTTTGAATTGTTAAATAAATTAAATATTTGTTTTTGGATTCTCACTTTTCCCATACAACGGTTAAGCAAGGTCCTGTACTCCTTGGCTCTCCCTACTCGATGCCCTTAAATCTATTGATAGGGATTTCACCACTCGTTGCATTTGAGCAAAAACTCTTAGTGGTAATCTTGTCAAAGCTTCTCTTAGCTTTAATAGCTAATTCTAATTGGCCAGTAAGGCAAGTAAAGCTCGCTACGCCAGCTACCTGCTTGCGGAGATCCTCTCCGAAAACTTATGGTCAATTTCCCAAAAGATAATTGTTTCTTTTTTGTCTAAGCTTTTAGCCGGCCTCTCGCTGAGTAAGGGGCTTAGCCATTTCCAAATGCAACCATTGGGTCACTTACCAAAATTACTTTCCAAGTTATAATTTTTTCGTCACTCCCCTTCCTTGAAGCACTTGGTCGCTCTTTTCAGGAATTCTATAACTTCAAAAAATTGAAAATACCAAGCTTGATTAACTATTGGCATTCTTCGAATCGTTTCGAAAAAACTAATTTCTTTGAGAAGACATACAATAAATTGTTTGCTCTCTGTCTGGCCAGACCATCACCCTTCCCTATAGTACTTTTATTCGTGCTTGGGAGGAAAGACACTAAAGCCTCTCTCTTGCAAATCGCCCAAGTCTTAGCTGCGGTTCCCGTTGGCCTCGACCAAGCTCGTACCTATTTTAGATATCAGAAGGTTAAGTTTCTGTGGCAATCGCCTTTAAGTGTGTTTAAAGTGAAGCTTATTAATTTTGTGGGGCTCTCCTCCTATTTTTCTATCCTTTTTCTTCAGTCCGAAACCCATTTCCTTTTCTTAATCATCTTCCCTTGGTGGGTGGGTTATTCCCTAGCCTATAATCTACCCAAAGATTGGTACCAGAAACCCGGGAGAGTCCTTTTTTTCAGTTTTTCTATTTGGCAATATTCTGCAAATTATTAATATTTACTTTGAATTTTTCAGCTATAATTACATCGTGCAAAGCCTGTGAAAGGGAACGAGACCACTCCTGTCTTCTTTGGTGGGTCCCGTGCTTTCTACCCATTCGCTGCTGCCAGCTTGACAGCATTTCCAAGGTTCCACAGTATCGTGAGTTACATTTCAATCTATTTTTTATAACATGGCTCCTACTGAGAAGGATAAAGATGAAAAACTTACTTCTAAACGAGCATCCTACAAAGGACAAATTACCCGTTTCAGAAAGTACATAAAAGAGCTAGATCCCTCAGAAGCTCAATTAGACTTGTTAAAACACCGCGTACGAGATTATGAACGGTCTTACGAAAATTATTGTAACATCCAAACTGAAATAGAAACTTGCATGCTCAATCAAACCGAAGATCGAGTTGAAGTAGAAAACCAATATTACGAAGGCATAGGTTCTGCTTTCAAAATAATACGCCAACTCGAAGAGGAGCAGAAAAAGGACGCTTCTGTTCTTGGTTCCCTTCACGAACCACAAACTTCTTTCCGTGAGGGTACTCACAAGCCCAAACCAATTTTACCGAAAATTGATTTGCCCCATTTTTCTGGAGATGAATCCGCTTGGGATTCTTTTTATGAATTATTTTGCTCCCTTGTTCACGACAATGAAGACATTCAAGTCATTTACAAGTTTCAGTATTTAAGATCTATCCTCCGAGGTCAAGCTTTGCAGTTGGTCGAAGCACTTCCTCTTCGTGCCGAAAATTATTCCATTGCCTTTAACTTATTAAAGGATAGATATGGAAATTTACGGTTACGCATTCAACGACACATAATGGCTCTATTCAATCTACCTGCGTCACAGCATAATGACGTCACTAGTCTGCGCACTCTAGTTGACACTACACAGCTTCACGTAAAGGCTTTGTCCCAATTAGATCAACCTACTAATTATTGGGATACTTTCCTAATACATTTAGTGGTTTCTAAAGTTGATGTTGCTACCCTCAAAGCTTGGGAAATCGAACTTTCTAAAGAAGACGACTATACTTACGAGCATTTAGTCACCTTCATAAACGCTAGATGCCAACTTTTAACCGCGCTAGCTAATCAGAGCGAACCTTCATCTCCTAGTTCCAAATTTGAATTAATGTCCATCAAACCCAAAAGCGAACGCTCAGCGTCTAATACCCAAAAATCAGGGTTCAGCTCATCCAAATTCAAATCAAACACTACTGGTTACCCAACTAGGTCTAGTGAACGTCGTGTTGCTAGCTCTATTGTTTTAAATACGCAAAGCGAACCTCGCAAAAGTTTAAACGAACCTGTAAAGTGCATACTTTGTAAAGATTCCCATGCCCTATACTTATGTAAATCCTTTAAAGAAATGTTAGTCGACGACAGACGAAAACTAGTTGCTCAAAATAAACATTGTTTCAACTGTCTAGCGCCCACGCATTCTGCCTCTAATTGTAAGTCCACAAGACTTTGTTACCATTGTGAAAAGGCTCATCATACTTTGCTACACCGTCATGATCAGGCAAGGTCATCAACAGCATCCACTTCTCCTAAAAATGATAGTGTTAACAGTTCTAATGCTTCATCATACATTCAAAATGCTAAGTCCATTCGCAGTGCTCAAGTATTGTTGTCTACTGTTCAAATTGAATTTCAGGATAACTTTGGCAACTGGGTCCGTGCACGCGGCCTTCTAGATTCAGCTGCAACTCATGATTTTGTGTCTAATTCCTTGATTAGAAAACTAGGCCTACCCGTAAACCCCACTTCTATCAATGTGTCGGGCATCAACAGCTCAAAATCGCAAGCTTTACAATTTTCAAAACTAACCATAAGAGATATTTGTCATAGAAACAACTTTTTTAAACTTAATTGTCTAATTCTCAATAGCATTGGAGAAGACACTCCTAGTCACTCGGTTGATATTTCAGGGTTAAACATTCCCTCGCATTTAAGGTTAGCCGATCCTTCGTTTAACATACAAAATCCCATTGACATACTCTTTAGTGCCAATGTCTTTTGGAACTGCCTTCGGAAACAGGTTCGCAAGCTATCCTCAAACGTGGTCGCTAGAGACACTAATTTTGGATGGATTGTCACAGGGCAACTTCCCCATTATTCACCCCAACCTGCATCGCAATGTTACTTCTCCAATACTGATCTGGAACAGTTTTGGAGGCTTGAAAATGTTGATTCTCCTAATATAACTTCTACAGAAAACGAATTCTGTGAGCAACATTTTTTGAACACGACCACTCGTTCTTCTGATGGCCGGTTCATTGTTCAAATGCCAAGATTACACAATCCCCCCAAACTTATTAACTCTCAGCCTAAAGCTCGAAAAGCTCTCTTTGCTATCGAAAGCAAATTCAAAAAGGAACCCCTTGTCAAAAAGCAGTACACTGAGTTCATGGATGAGTATGAAAGCTTAGATCATATGGAGGTTGTTAACAAATCCGATGATGAATTGCACCCCCCAATTGAAACGGTTTATTTAAATCATCATCCTGTGTGGAAAAACCCTCTTGTAAAAGATAAAATCCGAGTTGTTTTCAATGGTTCATCACCCGACGTTAATGGCAACAGCCTTAATGACACTCTTTATTCTGGTCCTGCTATTCAATCAGATTTATCTGCCATACTTTTAAACTTTCGATTATTTCCCATAGCTGTCATAGCCGATATAAAACAGATGTACCGTCAAGTGTTAATTCAACCAGAACAACGAGATCTTCAAAGAATCTTGTGGCGTGATGAAATCAATAAGCCCATTAAGGTATTTCGCTTGAAAACGGTTACTTATGGCTTAAAACCCTCTGCTTTCCTTGCTATCCGATCCCTACACTTGCTAGCCTCACAAGATGGTCATTTATTTAACCCCAAAGCCTCTGAAGCATTAACTACGTCATTCTATGTTGACGATTACTTGCAGTCCTTCTCTACTTTGGAGGAAGCTTCTTTTGTGTCTTTAGAACTTCAAGCATTACTAAGGAATGGAGGTTTCCCACTTCATAAGTGGAACTCCAACTCCCCTGAGTTTCTCGCCCAATTTCCCATCGAAGACGTAGATCCCTCTTCTGTCGAAATTTGTGGAAACTCCGAATCTATAAAAACTTTAGGAGTTCATTGGTGCACTAGCACTGACACTCTTATCTATAAAGTTACGCTCGCAGAAGAGCTTCCTAATACAAAAAGACAAATCCTCTCTGAAATTGCAAAAATTTTTGATCCGCTTCAATTTCTTGCCCCAGTTATCGTTATAGCCAAACTCTTCATGCAAGAGCTGTGGTCGCTTAAATGTGAATGGGATGACACTGTCCCTCTATCTTTTCTGAATCGTTGGCTCTCGTTTCGCAGCAATTTGCTGGATCTTTCCCTTATTGAAATTCCCAGGAATTTAATCAGCTCTCATTCTAATGCATTCTTTTTCCTCCATGTGTTCGCGGACAGTTCCGAAAAAGCTTACGGTTGCTGTGCATATTTAGTTTACCATGATTCATTCTCTGGATCTCTAGTTTCCAACCTTGTTTGCGCCAAATCGAAGGTCGCTCCTCTTAAAACTATCACTTTGCCTAGGCTCGAACTGTGCGCTGCACTCATGGCTGCAGAACTTGTCAAGAAATTACGGGAAGTATTGAAAGTCGAATTCTCGCAAATCTATCTCTGGAGCGATTCCATGATCACCCTTTCTTGGATCGCTAAAAACCCCTCTCACTGGCAAACTTTTGTCGCAAACAGGGTTTCCAAAATTCAAACTCTTTCTTCTGAATGTCAATGGAGGCATGTTCCCAGTGCGGATAATCCAGCCGACATTATCTCTCGTGGTTGTTTACCCTCTCAATTGGCAGCTTCCCAATTGTACTGGCATGGGCCCTCGTGGTTAATCAAAGACTCTTCTTCATGGCCTGCTAAACCTCCAACTACAAACTCCAACTTGCCTGACGCTAAAGTACCTCTTTCTATTGCCTCGTGTCTGGTTTCTAATGCTTCTTATCCTTTGTTGTCACGCTATTCTTCTTTTCATAAATTAATACGAATTATCGCCTATCTCCTTAGATGGAAATATTTTGTGGTTGATCAACCTCTTCTCCCCAAGCCACACCTTACCAATCATGAATTGAATCTCGCCACCATTAAAGTTTTACAACTGACACAGCAAGAAGCCTTTTCTTCTGAGTTGTCTTTGCTTTCTTCTAAAAGAGATCTTCCCAAATCCAGCCGTCTTCGTGCTTTAGCCCCGTTCCTTGATGACCATGGGTTACTCAGGGTAGGTGGAAGGCTCTCGCAATCTTTACTCTCTGAGGACAAAAAGCATCCCGTTATTTTGCCTTCCAAACATCACGTTACTTCTTTAATTATACGTGACTTTTATTATCGTAATCTGCATGTTGGTACACGCACTCTGCTTTGCCTTTTAAGGGAAAAGTACTGGATTATAAATGGAATTCATGAAGTTTCTTCTGTAATTCATAAGTGCATTCCTTGCTTTAAAGCGAAACGTAAAATCAATACTCAATTAATGAGCGATCTGCCCTCCTTTCGCTCTTCTCCTATACGCCCATTTGCTTTAACTGGTGTGGACTATATGGGTCCGTTTCAATATCAACGAAATTCTCCTGAAGCTAAACGCAAATTGTTTGGTAAGCTTTATGTTTCTCTCTTTGTTTGCATGGTTACAGGCGCAATCCACTTGGAACTAGTAACGAATGCTTCTACTTCTTATTTTCTATCAGCTGTCTCTCGCTTCACTGCTAGGCGTGGTGTGCCTTCAGAGATGTTCTCTGATAACGCTTCCACTTTTCAGGGCGCAGCTTCCCTGTGGAAGAAAGCTCTTACTTCCTCTCCTGCCATGGAACAAATTTCTAATTTTTCCTACTCAAAGGGTTTCAAATGGCGCTTTATACCTCCTTACGCTCCTCATCACGGTGGTAGGTGGGAATCTTGCGTAAAGCTCACTAAACGTCATTTAAGAAAAGTCTTAGGTAATCGAATTCTGACTTACGAAGAATTCAATTCACTGTCTGTTCTGATTGAAGGTGTTGTTAATTCTCGACCTTTAACTCCGCTGTCCAATGACCCTGATGACCTGCTTCCACTTACACCTGGTCACTTCCTTATAGGCACTTCTCTTTCTGCTCCTCCTCCTCTTCCCAATTCTTACAGGGATTCTAATCTACCTATCGCTTGGCGGAAACTTGAAGCCCTCCGTAATTCCTTTTGGAAAAGGTGGAACTTGGAATATTTAACTTCCTTACAACGGAGACAGAAGTGGTTTCTTTCCAGTCCCGACATTAAGGTGGGGGACTTGGTCTTGGTTAGGGATGTCTCACCCCCCCTAGTATGGATTTCTGGTAGGGTGACCGAATGTTACCCTGGGAGAGATGGGAGAGTCAGGGTGGCCAGAATCTTGACCACAAATGGACCGATCACAAGACCACTGTCTTTGATCGCTCCGCTGCCATCAAATGTGTAACTGCTTATTTGCTCTCTGTTGGTGTTTTTCTCCCCAGTATGGTGTATTCTTTGAATACACGGTACCTGAGATATAATGTTTACTGCTCCTTGCATGTTTATTTCTTCCTTCCTCTTTGCCAAACACCAACAGTGATCTTCTGTTTTCTCCTTGTTGGGCAAATCTCTTACGTCTGCATAAGTATGTTTCAGATATATAACTTCTGTGACCCACCTAGCGTCATCTAGTAGCGAACCTCTGAAGCTACTCAATCCCTCATCGTGCAAGAGGACTTACATATCCATCTGGCCACCAGATCTTTACTATCGCCAGCTATTTTCTCCTTGAGCAAGAGGACTACATCTACTGTTTCACCCACCATGCTGCGCTAATATCGCCTACTATAAATTCTTAGAAGATCATCCATCAAGAAGAAAATTTATTTATGATAAGTTGGTTATGCTGATATGTATACCTTTTGTTTCCTACCCCCACTCTCTCCCCTTCCTAGGACCTTCCGTGCTTCATTGAGCAAGTCTCACTTCTTAGTCGGCAGTTGAAGCAATCAGTTAAGGCTCAACCAGAGCTAGCCTCCTGACCTAACGAGGCATTTTTTAAATTCCACGCCATGTTGGAACTCTAAGCATCAGTGAGGAACTTCACTTCGACATGCAACAAAGATAAGTACCTTCTTCAAGTTTTAACCTCATCTTCATGGTTTTAACTTCCACGTGTTTTTAATGATACCTTTATAGACAGTGTGAAAGTATTTATTCTGGGGCAATAATCATTCTTCGTGGGATTTGCCATGTTGAGCTTTCGCTTGTATAAGCCGACTTTACCATAAAGAGCTTTTATTAAGCTATTCTAATGAGAAATCCTCTCACTACGTGGGATATTATCTAATTACCCGCTGTCTATAATCCAACAAACTAATTCCTCCGCTGGATTTCATTAGCCCCATTTTACTGCTAAGATTGTTCTGGAACCTTCTAGACTCCGTACTTAATCTACAAGTCCTGCCGTCATGTATTTCTCACGTACCTGTGAGAATTCTGTTTAAAATTGAATTATCTTACTTCTAAATTACTACATAGTGAAGTTTCGTCCACCGCGGGAATTTTCTATAGCGCATTTAATTGTAATTTACAACTTTCTCAAGAAATAGACTCTCACTTATCTAGTGAAACCAGTTATTTTCATCATTGCAATAACTTTCTTTTCCATAAACTTTGTGTCTACACAGTGAACTTTTCATATATTTCGATGAACTATAGTGAAAACCAGTGCTTGCTCAACTTTTCTACCGCGTCGCGATCGTCCGCTTATATTCAAATAAGGCCATGAACATTTTCCTTAATTCCCATTTCTCTTTCCTAAACCTCTTACTAACAATTTGCAATAAACTTTTAATCTAGTTCTGTTCCAATGAGGTGTCATTCTAAGAAGTGCCCTTCCAATTTTGTTGGTTTATCATTAAGTATCTCTGTATAATTACGTGTCTAGCACACGTTTTAAACTTACATTGTTCCTCCCTTTAAAAGCAGGGAAAAACAATTCTCTCAACTCTTGAGTGAGTTATTTTGTTTTGGTCTCGCTAAATGAAAACTGCCTCATTTAACTTGCGAGTCTTATTTAAAGTATAGGAGGTCTAGAACTTTCCTTCTGATTAACTTTTCAGGTTCACAGTAAGTGACCTGCTCTCTTTGTATAATTCTCATAAAGTAATTCTGTTTAAATATAAGAAGTTGTAGGAACTTCCTTTTTATTCTTTAAGTTTTCTATTTTGTTATCTTCAAAGTTGTTATTCTCGTTAGAATGTCCTTTCAGAGGTTTCTTATAGTACACTACTTGTACTCCTGTAAATGTTAAAACTTTAATTATTCCATTTTGCCTATTTTATTAAATCTTACCAAGATTTTAATACAAGGTTTAAAAACCTCAAAAATTGTCATTTGCCTGGAGCAATTTCTGAACGTTGTTGGAGGTCTGCGACCCCAAATTGTTAACTACATAGAACATATTTATTTGTTAAAGTTACGCTTCTTTGAATTGTTAAATAAATTAAATATTTGTTTTTGGATTCTCACTTTTCCCATACAACGGTTAAGCAAGGTCCTGTACTCCTTGGCTCTCCCTACTCGATGCCCTTAAATCTATTGATAGGGATTTCACCACTCGTTGCATTTGAGCAAAAACTCTTAGTGGTAATCTTGTCAAAGCTTCTCTTAGCTTTAATAGCTAATTCTAATTGGCCAGTAAGGCAAGTAAAGCTCGCTACGCCAGCTACCTGCTTGCGGAGATCCTCTCCGAAAACTTATGGTCAATTTCCCAAAAGATAATTGTTTCTTTTTTGTCTAAGCTTTTAGCCGGCCTCTCGCTGAGTAAGGGCTTAGCCATTTCCAAAAGCAACCATTGGGTCACTTACCAAAATTACTTTCCAAGTTATAATTTTTCCGTCACTCCCCTTCCTTGAAGCACTTGGTCGCTCTTTTCAGGAATTCTATAACTTCAAAAAATTGAAAATACCAAGCTTGATTAACTATTGGCATTCTTCGAATCGTTTCGAAAAAACTAATTTCTTTGAGAAGACATACAATAAATTGTTTGCTCTCTGTCTGGCCAGACCATCACCCTTCCCTATAGTACTTTTATTCGTGCTTGGGAGGAAAGACACTAAAGCCTCTCTCTTGCAAATCGCCCAAGTCTTAGCTGCGGTTCCCGTTGGCCTCGACCAAGCTCGTACCTATTTTAGATATCAGAAGGTTAAGTTTCTGTGGCAATCGCCTTTAAGTGTGTTTAAAGTGAAGCTTATTAATTTTGTGGGGCTCTCCTCCTATTTTAATATCCTTTTTCTTCAGTCCGAAACCCATTTCCTTTTCTTAATCATCTTCCCTTGGTGGGTGGGTTATTCCCTAGCCTATAATCTACCCAAAGATTGGTACCAGAAACCCGGGAGAGTCCTTTTTTTCAGTTTTTCTATTTGGCAATAGTCTGCAAATTATTAATATTTACTTTGAATTTTTCAGCTATAATTACATCGTGCAAAGCCTGTGAAAGGGAACGAGACCACTCCTGTCTTCTTTGGTGGGTCCCGTGCTTTCTACCCATTCGCTGCTGCCAGCTTGACAACATTTCCAAGGTTCCACAGTATCGTGAGTTACATTTCAATCTATTTTTTATAACATGGCTCCTACTGAGAAGGATAAAGATGAAAAACTTACTTCTAAACGAGCATCCTACAAAGGACAAATTACCCGTTTCAGAAAGTACATAAAAGAGCTAGATCCCTCAGAAGCTCAATTAGACTTGTTAAAACACCGCGTACGAGATTATGAACGGTCTTACGAAAATTATTGTAACATCCAAACTGAAATAGAAACTTGCATGCTCAATCAAACCGAAGATCGAGTTGAAGTAGAAAACCAATATTACGAAGGCATAGGTTCTGCTTTCAAAATAATACGCCAACTCGAAGAGGAGCAGAAAAAGGACGCTTCTGTTCTTGGTTCCCTTCACGAACCACAAACTTCTTTCCGTGAGGGTACTCACAAGCCCAAACCAATTTTACCGAAAATTGATTTGCCCCATTTTTCTGGAGATGAATCCGCTTGGGATTCTTTTTATGAATTATTTTGCTCCCTTGTTCACGACAATGAAGACATTCAAGTCATTTACAAGTTTCAGTATTTAAGATCTATCCTCCGAGGTCAAGCTTTGCAGTTGGTCGAAGCACTTCCTCTTCGTGCCGAAAATTATTCCATTGCCTTTAACTTATTAAAGGATAGATATGGAAATTTACGGTTACGCATTCAACGACACATAAGGGCTCTATTCAATCTACCTGCGTCACAGCATAATGACGTCACTAGTCTGCGCACTCTAGTTGACACTACACAGCTTCACGTAAAGGCTTTGTCCCAATTAGATCAACCTACTAATTATTGGGATACTTTCCTAATACATTTAGTGGTTTCTAAAGTTGATGTTGCTACCCTCAAAGCTTGGGAAATCGAACTTTCTAAAGAAGACGACTATACTTACGAGCATTTAGTCACCTTCATAAACGCTAGATGCCAACTTTTAACCGCGCTAGCTAATCAGAGCGAACCTTCATCTCCTAGTTCCAAATTTGAATTAATGTCCATCAAACCCAAAAGCGAACGCTCAGCGTCTAATACCCAAAAATCAGGGTTCAGCTCATCCAAATTCAAATCAAACACTACTGGTTACCCAACTAGGTCTAGTGAACGTCGTGTTGCTAGCTCTATTGTTTTAAATACGCAAAGCGAACCTCGCAAAAGTTTAAACGAACCTGTAAAGTGCATACTTTGTAAAGATTCCCAAGCCCTATACTTATGTAAATCCTTTAAAGAAATGTTAGTCGACGACAGACGAAAACTAGTTGCTCAAAATAAACATTGTTTCAACTGTCTAGCGCCCACGCATTCTGCCTCTAATTGTAAGTCCACAAGACTTTGTTACCATTGTGAAAAGGCTCATCATACTTTGCTACACCGTCATGATCAGGCAAGGTCATCAACAGCATCCACTTCTCCTAAAAATGATAGTGTTAACAGTTCTAATGCTTCATCATACATTCAAAATGCTAAGTCCATTCGCAGTGCTCAAGTATTGTTGTCTACTGTTCAAATTGAATTTCAGGATAACTTTGGCAACTGGGTCCGTGCACGCGGCCTTCTAGATTCAGCTGCAACTCATGATTTTGTGTCTAATTCCTTGATTAGAAAACTAGGCCTACCCGTAAACCCCACTTCTATCAATGTGTCGGGCATCAACAGCTCAAAATCGCAAGCTTTACAATTTTCAAAACTAACCATAAGAGATATTTGTCATAGAAACAACTTTTTTAAACTTAATTGTCTAATTCTCAATAGCATTGGAGAAGACACTCCTAGTCACTCGGTTGATATTTCAGGGTTAAACATTCCCTCGCATTTAAGGTTAGCCGATCCTTCGTTTAACATACAAAATCCCATTGACATACTCTTTAGTGCCAATGTCTTTTGGAACTGCCTTCGGAAACAGGTTCGCAAGCTATCCTCAAACGTGGTCGCTAGAGACACTAATTTTGGATGGATTGTCACAGGGCAACTTCCCCATTATTCACCCCAACCTGCATCGCAATGTTACTTCTCCAATACTGATCTGGAACAGTTTTGGAGGCTTGAAAATGTTGATTCTCCTAATATAACTTCTACAGAAAACGAATTCTGTGAGCAACATTTTTTGAACACGACCACTCGTTCTTCTGATGGCCGGTTCATTGTTCAAATGCCAAGATTACACAATCCCCCCAAACTTATTAACTCTCAGCCTAAAGCTCGAAAAGCTCTCTTTGCTATCGAAAGCAAATTCAAAAAGGAACCCCTTGTCAAAAAGCAGTACACTGAGTTCATGGATGAGTATGAAAGCTTAGATCATATGGAGGTTGTTAACAAATCCGATGATGAATTGCACCCCCCAATTGAAACGGTTTATTTAAATCATCATCCTGTGTGGAAAAACCCTCTTGTAAAAGATAAAATCCGAGTTGTTTTCAATGGTTCATCACCCGACGTTAATGGCAACAGCCTTAATGACACTCTTTATTCTGGTCCTGCTATTCAATCAGATTTATCTGCCATACTTTTAAACTTTCGATTATTTCCCATAGCTGTCATAGCCGATATAAAACAGATGTACCGTCAAGTGTTAATTCAACCAGAACAACGAGATCTTCAAAGAATCTTGTGGCGTGATGAAATCAATAAGCCCATTAAGGTATTTCGCTTGAAAACGGTTACTTATGGCTTAAAACCCTCTGCTTTCCTTGCTATCCGATCCCTACACTTGCTAGCCTCACAAGATGGTCATTTATTTAACCCCAAAGCCTCTGAAGCATTAACTACGTCATTCTATGTTGACGATTACTTGCAGTCCTTCTCTACTTTGGAGGAAGCTTCTTTTGTGTCTTTAGAACTTCAAGCATTACTAAGGAATGGAGGTTTCCCACTTCATAAGTGGAACTCCAACTCCCCTGAGTTTCTCGCCCAATTTCCCATCGAAGACGTAGATCCCTCTTCTGTCGAAATTTGTGGAAACTCCGAATCTATAAAAACTTTAGGAGTTCATTGGTGCACTAGCACTGACACTCTTATCTATAAAGTTACGCTCGCAGAAGAGCTTCCTAATACAAAAAGACAAATCCTCTCTGAAATTGCAAAAATTTTTGATCCGCTTCAATTTCTTGCCCCAGTTATCGTTATAGCCAAACTCTTCATGCAAGAGCTGTGGTCGCTTAAATGTGAATGGGATGACACTGTCCCTCTATCTTTTCTGAATCGTTGGCTCTCGTTTCGCAGCAATTTGCTGGATCTTTCCCTTATTGAAATTCCCAGGAATTTAATCAGCTCTCATTCTAATGCATTCTTTTTTCTCCATGTGTTCGCGGACAGTTCCGAAAAAGCTTACGGTTGCTGTGCATATTTAGTTTACCATGATTCATTCTCTGGATCTCTAGTTTCCAACCTTGTTTGCGCCAAATCGAAGGTCGCTCCTCTTAAAACTATCACTTTGCCTAGGCTCGAACTGTGCGCTGCACTCATGGCTGCAGAACTTGTCAAGAAATTACGGGAAGTATTGAAAGTCGAATTCTCGCAAATCTATCTCTGGAGCGATTCCATGATCACCCTTTCTTGGATCGCTAAAAACCCCTCTCACTGGCAAACTTTTGTCGCAAACAGGGTTTCCAAAATTCAAACTCTTTCTTCTGAATGTCAATGGAGGCATGTTCCCAGTGCGGATAATCCAGCCGACATTATCTCTCGTGGTTGTTTACCCTCTCAATTGGCAGCTTCCCAATTGTACTGGCATGGGCCCTCGTGGTTAATCAAAGACTCTTCTTCATGGCCTGCTAAACCTCCAACTACAAACTCCAACTTGCCTGACGCTAAAGTACCTCTTTCTATTGCCTCGTGTCTGGTTTCTAATGCTTCTTATCCTTTGTTGTCACGCTATTCTTCTTTTCATAAATTAATACGAATTATCGCCTATCTCCTTAGATGGAAATATTTTGTGGTTGATCAACCTCTTCTCCCCAAGCCACACCTTACCAATCATGAATTGAATCTCGCCACCATTAAAGTTTTACAACTGACACAGCAAGAAGCCTTTTCTTCTGAGTTGTCTTTGCTTTCTTCTAAAAGAGATCTTCCCAAATCCAGCCGTCTTCGTGCTTTAGCCCCGTTCCTTGATGACCATGGGTTACTCAGGGTAGGTGGAAGGCTCTCGCAATCTTTACTCTCTGAGGACAAAAAGCATCCCGTTATTTTGCCTTCCAAACATCACGTTACTTCTTTAATTATACGTGACTTTTATTATCGTAATCTGCATGTTGGTACACGCACTCTGCTTTGCCTTTTAAGGGAAAAGTACTGGATTATAAATGGAATTCATGAAGTTTCTTCTGTAATTCATAAGTGCATTCCTTGCTTTAAAGCGAAACCTAAAATCAATACTCAATTAATGAGCGATCTGCCCTCCTTTCGCTCTTCTCCTATACGCCCATTTGCTTTAACTGGTGTGGACTATATGGGTCCGTTTCAATATCAACGAAATTCTCCTGAAGCTAAACGCAAATTGTTTGGTAAGCTTTATGTTTCTCTCTTTGTTTGCATGGTTACAGGCGCAATCCACTTGGAACTAGTAACGAATGCTTCTACTTCTTATTTTCTATCAGCTGTCTCTCGCTTCACTGCTAGGCGTGGTGTGCCTTCAGAGATGTTCTCTGATAACGCTTCCACTTTTCAGGGCGCAGCTTCCCTGTGGAAGAAAGCTCTTACTTCCTCTCCTGCCATGGAACAAATTTCTAATTTTTCCTACTCAAAGGGTTTCAAATGGCGCTTTATACCTCCTTACGCTCCTCATCACGGTGGTAGGTGGGAATCTTGCGTAAAGCTCACTAAACGTCATTTAAGAAAAGTCTTAGGTAATCGAATTCTGACTTACGAAGAATTCAATTCACTGTCTGTTCTGATTGAAGGTGTTGTTAATTCTCGACCTTTAACTCCGCTGTCCAATGACCCTGATGACCTGCTTCCACTTACACCTGGTCACTTCCTTATAGGCACTTCTCTTTCTGCTCCTCCTCCTCTTCCCAATTCTTACAGGGATTCTAATCTACCTATCGCTTGGCGGAAACTTGAAGCCCTCCGTAATTCCTTTTGGAAAAGGTGGAACTTGGAATATTTAACTTCCTTACAACGGAGACAGAAGTGGTTTCTTTCCAGTCCCGACATTAAGGTGGGGGACTTGGTCTTGGTTAGGGATGTCTCACCCCCCCTAGTATGGATTTCTGGTAGGGTGACCGAATGTTACCCTGGGAGAGATGGGAGAGTCAGGGTGGCCAGAATCTTGACCACAAATGGACCGATCACAAGACCACTGTCTTTGATCGCTCCGCTGCCATCAAATGTGTAACTGCTTATTTGCTCTCTGTTGGTGTTTGTCTCCCCAGTATGGTGTATTCTTTGAATACACGGTACCTGAGATATAATGTTTACTGCTCCTTGCATGTTTATTTCTTCCTTCCTCTTTGCCAAACACCAACAGTGATCTTCTGTTTTCTCCTTGTTGGGCAAATCTCTTACGTCTGCATAAGTATGTTTCAGATATATAACTTCTGTGACCCACCTAGCGTCATCTAGTAGCGAACCTCTGAAGCTACTCAATCCCTCATCGTGCAAGAGGACTTACATATCCATCTGGCCACCAGATCTTTACTATCGCCAGCTATTTTCTCCTTGAGCAAGAGGACTACATCTACTGTTTCACCCACCATGCTGCGCTAATATCGCCTACTATAAATTCTTAGAAGATCATCCATCAAGAAGAAAATTTATTTATGATAAGTTGGTTATGCTGATATGTATACCTTTTGTTTCCTACCCCCACTCTCTCCCCTTCCTAGGACCTTCCGTGCTTCATTGAGCAAGTCTCACTTCTTAGTCGGCAGTTGAAGCAATCAGTTAAGGCTCAACCAGAGCTAGCCTCCTGACCTAACGAGGCATTTTTTAAATTCCACGCCATGTTGGAACTCTAAGCATCAGTGAGGAACTTCACTTCGACATGCAACAAAGATAAGTACCTTCTTCAAGTTTTAACCTCATCTTCATGGTTTTAACTTCCACGTGTTTTTAATGATACCTTTATAGACAGTGTGAAAGTATTTATTCTGGGGCAATAATCATTCTTCGTGGGATTTGCCATGTTGAGCTTTCGCTTGTATAAGCCGACTTTACCATAAAGAGCTTTTATTAAGCTATTCTAATGAGAAATCCTCTCACTACGTGGGATATTATCTAATTACCCGCTGTCTATAATCCAACAAACTAATTCCTCCGCTGGATTTCATTAGCCCCATTTTACTGCTAAGATTGTTCTGGAACCTTCTAGACTCCGTACTTAATCTACAAGTCCTGCCGTCATGTATTTCTCACGTACCTGTGAGAATTCTGTTTAAAATTGAATTATCTTACTTCTAAATTACTACATAGTGAAGTTTCGTCCACCGCGGGAATTTTCTATAGCGCATTTAATTGTAATTTACAACTTTCTCAAGAAATAGACTCTCACTTATCTAGTGAAACCAGTTATTTTCATCATTGCAATAACTTTCTTTTCCATAAACTTTGTGTCTACACAGTGAACTTTTCATATATTTCGATGAACTATAGTGAAAACCAGTGCTTGCTCAACTTTTCTACCGCGTCGCGATCGTCCGCTTATATTCAAATAAGGCCATGAACATTTTCCTTAATTCCCATTTCTCTTTCCTAAACCTCTTACTAACAATTTGCAATAAACTTTTAATCTAGTTCTGTTCCAATGAGGTGTCATTCTAAGAAGTGCCCTTCCAATTTTGTTGGTTTATCATTAAGTATCTCTGTATAATTACGTGTCTAGCACACGTTTTAAACTTACATTGTTCCTCCCTTTAAAAGCAGGGAAAAACAATTCTCTCAACTCTTGAGTGAGTTATTTTGTTTTGGTCTCGCTAAATGAAAACTGCCTCATTTAACTTGCGAGTCTTATTTAAAGTATAGGAGGTCTAGAACTTTCCTTCTGATTAACTTTTCAGGTTCACAGTAAGTGACCTGCTCTCTTTGTATAATTCTCATAAAGTAATTCTGTTTAAATATAAGAAGTTGTAGGAACTTCCTTTTTATTCTTTAAGTTTTCTATTTTGTTATCTTCAAAGTTGTTATTCTCGTTAGAATGTCCTTTCAGAGGTTTCTTATAGTACACTACTTGTACTCCTGTAAATGTTAAAACTTTAATTATTCCATTTTGCCTATTTTATTAAATCTTACCAAGATTTTAATACAAGGTTTAAAAACCTCAAAAATTGTCATTTGCCTGGAGCAATTTCTGAACGTTGTTGGAGGTCTGCGACCCCAAATTGTTAACTACATAGAACATATTTATTTGTTAAAGTTACGCTTCTTTGAATTGTTAAATAAATTAAATATTTGTTTTTGGATTCTCACTTTTCCCATACAACGGTTAAGCAAGGTCCTGTACTCCTTGGCTCTCCCTACTCGATGCCCTTAAATCTATTGATAGGGATTTCACCACTCGTTGCATTTGAGCAAAAACTCTTAGTGGTAATCTTGTCAAAGCTTCTCTTAGCTTTAATAGCTAATTCTAATTGGCCAGTAAGGCAAGTAAAGCTCGCTACGCCAGCTACCTGCTTGCGGAGATCCTCTCCGAAAACTTATGGTCAATTTCCCAAAAGATAATTGTTTCTTTTTTGTCTAAGCTTTTAGCCGGCCTCTCGCTGAGTAAGGGCTTAGCCATTTCCAAAAGCAACCATTGGGTCACTTACCAAAATTACTTTCCAAGTTATAATTTTTCCGTCACTCCCCTTCCTTGAAGCACTTGGTCGCTCTTTTCAGGAATTCTATAACTTCAAAAAATTGAAAATACCAAGCTTGATTAACTATTGGCATTCTTCGAATCGTTTCGAAAAAACTAATTTCTTTGAGAAGACATACAATAAATTGTTTGCTCTCTGTCTGGCCAGACCATCACCCTTCCCTATAGTACTTTTATTCGTGCTTGGGAGGAAAGACACTAAAGCCTCTCTCTTGCAAATCGCCCAAGTCTTAGCTGCGGTTCCCGTTGGCCTCGACCAAGCTCGTACCTATTTTAGATATCAGAAGGTTAAGTTTCTGTGGCAATCGCCTTTAAGTGTGTTTAAAGTGAAGCTTATTAATTTTGTGGGGCTCTCCTCCTATTTTAATATCCTTTTTCTTCAGTCCGAAACCCATTTCCTTTTCTTAATCATCTTCCCTTGGTGGGTGGGTTATTCCCTAGCCTATAATCTACCCAAAGATTGGTACCAGAAACCCGGGAGAGTCCTTTTTTTCAGTTTTTCTATTTGGCAATATTCTGCAAATTATTAATATTTACTTTGAATTTTTCAGCTATAATTACATCGTGCAAAGCCTGTGAAAGGGAACGAGACCACTCCTGTCTTCTTTGGTGGGTCCCGTGCTTTCTACCCATTCGCTGCTGCCAGCTTGACAACATTTCCAAGGTTCCACAGTATCGTGAGTTACATTTCAATCTATTTTTTATAACATGGCTCCTACTGAGAAGGATAAAGATGAAAAACTTACTTCTAAACGAGCATCCTACAAAGGACAAATTACCCGTTTCAGAAAGTACATAAAAGAGCTAGATCCCTCAGAAGCTCAATTAGACTTGTTAAAACACCGCGTACGAGATTATGAACGGTCTTACGAAAATTATTGTAACATCCAAACTGAAATAGAAACTTGCATGCTCAATCAAACCGAAGATCGAGTTGAAGTAGAAAACCAATATTACGAAGGCATAGGTTCTGCTTTCAAAATAATACGCCAACTCGAAGAGGAGCAGAAAAAGGACGCTTCTGTTCTTGGTTCCCTTCACGAACCACAAACTTCTTTCCGTGAGGGTACTCACAAGCCCAAACCAATTTTACCGAAAATTGATTTGCCCCATTTTTCTGGAGATGAATCCGCTTGGGATTCTTTTTATGAATTATTTTGCTCCCTTGTTCACGACAATGAAGACATTCAAGTCATTTACAAGTTTCAGTATTTAAGATCTATCCTCCGAGGTCAAGCTTTGCAGTTGGTCGAAGCACTTCCTCTTCGTGCCGAAAATTATTCCATTGCCTTTAACTTATTAAAGGATAGATATGGAAATTTACGGTTACGCATTCAACGACACATAAGGGCTCTATTCAATCTACCTGCGTCACAGCATAATGACGTCACTAGTCTGCGCACTCTAGTTGACACTACACAGCTTCACGTAAAGGCTTTGTCCCAATTAGATCAACCTACTAATTATTGGGATACTTTCCTAATACATTTAGTGGTTTCTAAAGTTGATGTTGCTACCCTCAAAGCTTGGGAAATCGAACTTTCTAAAGAAGACGACTATACTTACGAGCATTTAGTCACCTTCATAAACGCTAGATGCCAACTTTTAACCGCGCTAGCTAATCAGAGCGAACCTTCATCTCCTAGTTCCAAATTTGAATTAATGTCCATCAAACCCAAAAGCGAACGCTCAGCGTCTAATACCCAAAAATCAGGGTTCAGCTCATCCAAATTCAAATCAAACACTACTGGTTACCCAACTAGGTCTAGTGAACGTCGTGTTGCTAGCTCTATTGTTTTAAATACGCAAAGCGAACCTCGCAAAAGTTTAAACGAACCTGTAAAGTGCATACTTTGTAAAGATTCCCAAGCCCTATACTTATGTAAATCCTTTAAAGAAATGTTAGTCGACGACAGACGAAAACTAGTTGCTCAAAATAAACATTGTTTCAACTGTCTAGCGCCCACGCATTCTGCCTCTAATTGTAAGTCCACAAGACTTTGTTACCATTGTGAAAAGGCTCATCATACTTTGCTACACCGTCATGATCAGGCAAGGTCATCAACAGCATCCACTTCTCCTAAAAATGATAGTGTTAACAGTTCTAATGCTTCATCATACATTCAAAATGCTAAGTCCATTCGCAGTGCTCAAGTATTGTTGTCTACTGTTCAAATTGAATTTCAGGATAACTTTGGCAACTGGGTCCGTGCACGCGGCCTTCTAGATTCAGCTGCAACTCATGATTTTGTGTCTAATTCCTTGATTAGAAAACTAGGCCTACCCGTAAACCCCACTTCTATCAATGTGTCGGGCATCAACAGCTCAAAATCGCAAGCTTTACAATTTTCAAAACTAACCATAAGAGATATTTGTCATAGAAACAACTTTTTTAAACTTAATTGTCTAATTCTCAATAGCATTGGAGAAGACACTCCTAGTCACTCGGTTGATATTTCAGGGTTAAACATTCCCTCGCATTTAAGGTTAGCCGATCCTTCGTTTAACATACAAAATCCCATTGACATACTCTTTAGTGCCAATGTCTTTTGGAACTGCCTTCGGAAACAGGTTCACAAGCTATCCTCAAACGTGGTCGCTAGAGACACTAATTTTGGATGGATTGTCACAGGGCAACTTCCCCATTATTCACCCCAACCTGCATCGCAATGTTACTTCTCCAATACTGATCTGGAACAGTTTTGGAGGCTTGAAAATGTTGATTCTCCTAATATAACTTCTACAGAAAACGAATTCTGTGAGCAACATTTTTTGAACACGACCACTCGTTCTTCTGATGGCCGGTTCATTGTTCAAATGCCAAGATTACACAATCCCCCCAAACTTATTAACTCTCAGCCTAAAGCTCGAAAAGCTCTCTTTGCTATCGAAAGCAAATTCAAAAAGGAACCCCTTGTCAAAAAGCAGTACACTGAGTTCATGGATGAGTATGAAAGCTTAGATCATATGGAGGTTGTTAACAAATCCGATGATGAATTGCACCCCCCAATTGAAACGGTTTATTTAAATCATCATCCTGTGTGGAAAAACCCTCTTGTAAAAGATAAAATCCGAGTTGTTTTCAA
Source organism: Meconema thalassinum (assembly GCA_946902985.2). Classification (NCBI taxonomy): domain Eukaryota; kingdom Metazoa; phylum Arthropoda; class Insecta; order Orthoptera; family Tettigoniidae; genus Meconema; species Meconema thalassinum. Next base: position 89,538,279 of record OX336388.2, read on the forward strand.
TGGTTCATCACCCGACGTTAATGGCAACAGCCTTAATGACACTCTTTATTCTGGTCCTGCTATTCAATCAGATTTATCTGCCATACTTTTAAACTTTCGATTATTTCCCATAGCTGTCATAGCCGATATAAAACAGATGTACCGTCAAGTGTTAATTCAACCAGAACAACGAGATCTTCAAAGAATCTTGTGGCGTGATGAAATCAATAAGCCCATTAAGGTATTTCGCTTGAAAACGGTTACTTATGGCTTAAAACCCTCTGCTTTCCTTGCTATCCGATCCCTACACTTGCTAGCCTCACAAGATGGTCATTTATTTAACCCCAAAGCCTCTGAAGCATTAACTACGTCATTCTATGTTGACGATTACTTGCAGTCCTTCTCTACTTTGGAGGAAGCTTCTTTTGTGTCTTTAGAACTTCAAGCATTACTAAGGAATGGAGGTTTCCCACTTCATAAGTGGAACTCCAACTCCCCTGAGTTTCTCGCCCAATTTCCCATCGAAGACGTAGATCCCTCTTCTGTCGAAATTTGTGGAAACTCCGAATCTATAAAAACTTTAGGAGTTCATTGGTGCACTAGCACTGACACTCTTATCTATAAAGTTACGCTCGCAGAAGAGCTTCCTAATACAAAAAGACAAATCCTCTCTGAAATTGCAAAAATTTTTGATCCGCTTCAATTTCTTGCCCCAGTTATCGTTATAGCCAAACTCTTCATGCAAGAGCTGTGGTCGCTTAAATGTGAATGGGATGACACTGTCCCTCTATCTTTTCTGAATCGTTGGCTCTCGTTTCGCAGCAATTTGCTGGATCTTTCCCTTATTGAAATTCCCAGGAATTTAATCAGCTCTCATTCTAATGCATTCTTTTTCCTCCATGTGTTCGCGGACAGTTCCGAAAAAGCTTACGGTTGCTGTGCATATTTAGTTTACCATGATTCATTCTCTGGATCTCTAGTTTCCAACCTTGTTTGCGCCAAATCGAAGGTCGCTCCTCTTAAAACTATCACTTTGCCTAGGCTCGAACTGTGCGCTGCACTCATGGCTGCAGAACTTGTCAAGAAATTACGGGAAGTATTGAAAGTCGAATTCTCGCAAATCTATCTCTGGAGCGATTCCATGATCACCCTTTCTTGGATCGCTAAAAACCCCTCTCACTGGCAAACTTTTGTCGCAAACAGGGTTTCCAAAATTCAAACTCTTTCTTCTGAATGTCAATGGAGGCATGTTCCCAGTGCGGATAATCCAGCCGACATTATCTCTCGTGGTTGTTTACCCTCTCAATTGGCAGCTTCCCAATTGTACTGGCATGGGCCCTCGTGGTTAATCAAAGGCTCTTCTTCATGGCCTGCTAAACCTCCAACTACAAACTCCAACTTGCCTGACGCTAAAGTACCTCTTTCTATTGCCTCGTGTCTGGTTTCTAATGCTTCTTATCCTTTGTTGTCACGCTATTCTTCTTTTCATAAATTAATACGAATTATCGCCTATCTCCTTAGATGGAAATATTTTGTGGTTGATCAACCTCTTCTCCCCAAGCCACACCTTACCAATCATGAATTGAATCTCGCCACCATTAAAGTTTTACAACTGACACAGCAAGAAGCCTTTTCTTCTGAGTTGTCTTTGCTTTCTTCTAAAAGAGATCTTCCCAAATCCAGCCGTCTTCGTGCTTTAGCCCCGTTCCTTGATGACCATGGGTTACTCAGGGTAGGTGGAAGGCTCTCGCAATCTTTACTCTCTGAGGACAAAAAGCATCCCGTTATTTTGCCTTCCAAACATCACGTTACTTCTTTAATTATACGTGACTTTTATTATCGTAATCTGCATGTTGGTACACGCACTCTGCTTTGCCTTTTAAGGGAAAAGTACTGGATTATAAATGGAATTCATGAAGTTTCTTCTGTAATTCATAAGTGCATTCCTTGCTTTAAAGCGAAACCTAAAATCAATGAGCGATCTGCCCTCTTTTCGCTCTTCTCCTATACGCCCATTTGCTTTAACTGGTGTGGACTATATGGGTCCGTTTCAATATCAACGAAATTCTCCTGAAGCTAAACGCAAATTGTTTGGTAAGCTTTATGTTTCTCTCTTTGTTTGCATGGTTACAGGCGCAATCCACTTGGAGCTAGTAACGAATGCTTCTACTTCTTATTTTCTATCAGCTGTCTCTCGCTTCACTGCTAGGCGTGGTGTGCCTTCAGAGATGTTCTCTGATAACGCTTCCACTTTTCAGGGCGCAGCTTCCCTGTGGAAGAAAGCTCTTACTTCCTCTCCTGCCATGGAACAAATTTCTAATTTTTCCTACTCAAAGGGTTTCAAATGGCGCTTTATACCTCCTTACGCTCCTCATCACGGTGGTAGGTGGGAATCTTGCGTAAAGCTCACTAAACGTCATTTAAGAAAAGTCTTAGGTAATCGAATTCTGACTTACGAAGAATTCAATTCACTGTCTGTTCTGATTGAAGGTGTTGTTAATTCTCGACCTTTAACTCCGCTGTCCAATGACCCTGATGACCTGCTTCCACTTACACCTGGTCACTTCCTTATAGGCACTTCTCTTTCTGCTCCTCCTCCTCTTCCCAATTCTTACAGGGATTCTAATCTACCTATCGCTTGGCGGAAACTTGAAGCCCTCCGTAATTCCTTTTGGAAAAGGTGGAACTTGGAATATTTAACTTCCTTACAACGGAGACAGAAGTGGTTTCTTTCCAGTCCCGACATTAAGGTGGGGGACTTGGTCTTGGTTAGGGATGTCTCACCCCCCCTAGTATGGATTTCTGGTAGGGTGACCGAATGTTACCCTGGGAGAGATGGGAGAGTCAGGGTGGCCAGAATCTTGACCACAAATGGACCGATCACAAGACCACTGTCTTTGATCGCTCCGCTGCCATCAAATGTGTAACTGCTTATTTGCTCTCTGTTGGTGTTTTTCTCCCCAGTATGGTGTATTCTTTGAATACACGGTACCTGAGATATAATGTTTACTGCTCCTTGCATGTTTATTTCTTCCTTCCTCTTTGCCAAACACCAACAGTGATCTTCTGTTTTCTCCTTGTTGGGCAAATCTCTTACGTCTGCATAAGTATGTTTCAGATATATAACTTCTGTGACCCACCTAGCGTCATCTAGTAGCGAACCTCTGAAGCTACTCAATCCCTCATCGTGCAAGAGGACTTACATATCCATCTGGCCACCAGATCTTTACTATCGCCAGCTATTTTCTCCTTGAGCAAGAGGACTACATCTACTGTTTCACCCACCATGCTGCGCTAATATCGCCTACTATAAATTCTTAGAAGATCATCCATCAAGAAGAAAATTTATTTATGATAAGTTGGTTATGCTGATATGTATACCTTTTGTTTCCTACCCCCACTCTCTCCCCTTCCTAGGACCTTCCGTGCTTCATTGAGCAAGTCTCACTTCTTAGTCGGCAGTTGAAGCAATCAGTTAAGGCTCAACCAGAGCTAGCCTCCTGACCTAACGAGGCATTTTTTAAATTCCACGCCATGTTGGAACTCTAAGCATCAGTGAGGAACTTCACTTCGACATGCAACAAAGATAAGTACCTTCTTCAAGTTTTAACCTCATCTTCATGGTTTTAACTTCCACGTGTTTTTAATGATACCTTTATAGACAGTGTGAAAGTATTTATTCTGGGGCAATAATCATTCTTCGTGGGATTTGCCATGTTGAGCTTTCGCTTGTATAAGCCGACTTTACCATAAAGAGCTTTTATTAAGCTATTCTAATGAGAAATCCTCTCACTACGTGGGATATTATCTAATTACCCGCTGTCTATAATCCAACAAACTAATTCCTCCGCTGGATTTCATTAGCCCCATTTTACTGCTAAGATTGTTCTGGAACCTTCTAGACTCCGTACTTAATCTACAAGTCCTGCCGTCATGTATTTCTCACGTACCTGTGAGAATTCTGTTTAAAATTGAATTATCTTACTTCTAAATTACTACATAGTGAAGTTTCGTCCACCGCGGGAATTTTCTATAGCGCATTTAATTGTAATTTACAACTTTCTCAAGAAATAGACTCTCACTTATCTAGTGAAACCAGTTATTTTCATCATTGCAATAACTTTCTTTTCCATAAACTTTGTGTCTACACAGTGAACTTTTCATATATTTCGATGAACTATAGTGAAAACCAGTGCTTGCTCAACTTTTCTACCGCGTCGCGATCGTCCGCTTATATTCAAATAAGGCCATGAACATTTTCCTTAATTCCCATTTCTCTTTCCTAAACCTCTTACTAACAATTTGCAATAAACTTTTAATCTAGTTCTGTTCCAATGAGGTGTCATTCTAAGAAGTGCCCTTCCAATTTTGTTGGTTTATCATTAAGTATCTCTGTATAATTACGTGTCTAGCACACGTTTTAAACTTACATTGTTCCTCCCTTTAAAAGCAGGGAAAAACAATTCTCTCAACTCTTGAGTGAGTTATTTTGTTTTGGTCTCGCTAAATGAAAACTGCCTCATTTAACTTGCGAGTCTTATTTAAAGTATAGGAGGTCTAGAACTTTCCTTCTGATTAACTTTTCAGGTTCACAGTAAGTGACCTGCTCTCTTTGTATAATTCTCATAAAGTAATTCTGTTTAAATATAAGAAGTTGTAGGAACTTCCTTTTTATTCTTTAAGTTTTCTATTTTGTTATCTTCAAAGTTGTTATTCTCGTTAGAATGTCCTTTCAGAGGTTTCTTATAGTACACTACTTGTACTCCTGTAAATGTTAAAACTTTAATTATTCCATTTTGCCTATTTTATTAAATCTTACCAAGATTTTAATACAAGGTTTAAAAACCTCAAAAATTGTCATTTGCCTGGAGCAATTTCTGAACGTTGTTGGAGGTCTGCGACCCCAAATTGTTAACTACATAGAACATATTTATTTGTTAAAGTTACGCTTCTTTGAATTGTTAAATAAATTAAATATTTGTTTTTGGATTCTCACTTTTCCCATACAACGGTTAAGCAAGGTCCTGTACTCCTTGGCTCTCCCTACTCGATGCCCTTAAATCTATTGATAGGGATTTCACCACTCGTTGCATTTGAGCAAAAACTCTTAGTGGTAATCTTGTCAAAGCTTCTCTTAGCTTTAATAGCTAATTCTAATTGGCCAGTAAGGCAAGTAAAGCTCGCTACGCCAGCTACCTGCTTGCGGAGATCCTCTCCGAAAACTTATGGTCAATTTCCCAAAAGATAAGTGTTTCTTTTTTGTCTAAGCTTTTAGCCGGCCTCTCGCTGAGTAAGGGCTTAGCCATTTCCAAATGCAACCATTGGGTCACTTACCAAAATTACTTTCCAAGTTATAATTTTTTCGTCACTCCCCTTCCTTGAAGCACTTGGTCGCTCTTTTCAGGAATTCTATAACTTCAAAAAATTGAAAATACCAAGCTTGATTAACTATTGGCATTCTTCGAATCGTTTCGAAAAAACTAATTTCTTTGAGAAGACATACAATAAATTGTTTGCTCTCTGTCTGGCCAGACCATCACCCTTCCCTATAGTACTTTTATTCGTGCTTGGGAGGAAAGACACTAAAGCCTCTCTCTTGCAAATCGCCCAAGTCTTAGCTGCGGTTCCCGTTGGCCTCGACCAAGCTCGTACCTATTTTAGATATCAGAAGGTTAAGTTTCTGTGGCAATCGCCTTTAAGTGTGTTTAAAGTGAAGCTTATTAATTTTGTGGGGCTCTCCTCCTATTTTTCTATCCTTTTTCTTCAGTCCGAAACCCATTTCCTTTTCTTAATCATCTTCCCTTGGTGGGTGGGTTATTCCCTAGCCTATAATCTACCCAACCCGTACGAATCCTAATGAGAGTTGACCATGTTTTTCGAGGAAACTCAAATCCAGGTGGTAGCGATGATCCAATGCGTGGTAAGGTTGATCCAGGCCTAGTATCATGTCTTCCCCTCCATTCTTTAGTTATGTTGAAGTTGGTAGTCTCCAAATCTATTGCAGTCCTTGTTGATGTATTTCGAGATCGTAGACGATGCAGGCGAACATTGATAAAGCTCGACAGCACTACTGCAACCGCCACAATCCTAGGGTATAAATCACCCAGCGCGTTTGCTTGTGTTCCAGCATTTGTAGCGTGTACTTGAGGGTTAATGACGGGTACGACTGCTAGTACTGTAAATGAAACTATTTAATTGTATACATTGCAAATCTACCAATAGATAAAGTGCAGATTGTGTCACGGGTGGGTATCCGAGTGCACAAGCTCGGGATATATTTATTAGGTAATGTTGTCCATGCATCAATGAAGCATCCAACAATCCCATATATTGCAACTCTGTCATAAATAACGTTACCGCGGATTCATTAATGATATTTTACTTGTATAATATGCCATCATATGTAAATAAAATCTATCGACTGAAATGGAATACTTTTCTGCATTTGTCAGCATACAAAACAAAAGTGTTACAGTAGATGTAACATTATCGGACTCCAAAAAAAAAGTAACAAACATTATCCGGGATACTGCGCTACTTCTCTGACAATGAGTATACTATCACTGAGCCACGACCTTTGACACGCGCACAAAATAATTTAAAAAAAAATGAAAAATAAACTGTGTGATTCTATGTAATGAACGCGGATTATACTGGGGGGATTCAACACACTTTAAAAGGACTGGAGTGTTTATCTTCCACAACCTTTAGCGGTGGAGGCTAACTCACCTCTCAGTGTATCCATTACGTGTGTATCTCTGTTTATTTTATTTCCTTTCTGCTTCACTTTCGACCTGTAGTTGAGCACATTAAAGTTACAAGCAAAATATACTCAGCGATAAAATTACGGTAATGCAGTAATTAATCCTTGTTTGTCAGAAATGTATATACGGTAAGCACTAGATAATTGTTTGCAAATATATTTCAGGTCACTATGCGGCGTAGCCGAGCAAGTTATATCGCGAACCATGACTGCGATGTAGACCTGCAGCATGTTCCGAGATCAGTTGTTTGAACCCTGGCACTGACACTACACCGCTAAGTGGTCCTTTATATTAAGGTGGCTACACACGTAACGGCGAGCTTAACAAGCATGCATGATCAATCTTGTTGTGCAAGCAGGCTTTAGCGTCTGTAGGAGAATTCTGCGAAAACATTTTAATTGTACAAGCAGCTTGAAGATGGATTGAATTGAAATCATGCAAGCTTGTACAAGCCCCGTTTGGCCAAGCATGTGTACCAAGGATGTGCCAGCTTGTGCAAGCAAACGTCAGTCATGAGTGAGCTCTGCAGGTGGTGACATCATTTGGACCCTGCCTAGAGCCCGAACCAGCCGGGAAGGCGGTGCGCAGAACACAACGCTACCATTACGTCTTGCCTCACTTCCATCCCACCAATCACAGTGTTGTCAGGAAAGCTAAGTGTAAAGCAGCGTGAAGGAGACAAGCTCGTTGAGGTAAGCGACGGTGTTGTCATACCGCAGGAACTCATGGCAACAGCCTGCGGTGTGAGAACTCGGACATGGTGGACCTGTTGCAACAGTGGAAATGTATATCTTTCTCTCTCTGTGCAAATCCCACAGACCCGTCCGCCTTCCGGGCTGACGCGAGCTCTAGTGATCTGAAGAAGGTCAGCCGTCAATAACCATCGTTCGCTACTGACCAATAGCTGACGGTTCTTAGCAAATACCATACTTCATCTATCACTCCACGTGAACTCAAATGTCCAGTGTTGCACAGTTGCACACAATTCTGTCCAGTCTCGCTGCTTGCTCTCAGCGGCTACGGTGTAGAGTTGGCAACACTGTGTCTCACTATAGGAAAGCCTTAGCTTCCCGCAGACATGGAATGTAAACATATCCGCCCGTGATCGTATTCTTCTTTATAATTAAAGGTGTTACGTGTGACAAAAGGTTCACATACGTTTCTTTATTCATTCTGATATAATTATGCCAATCCCGCGGATATAATTAACTTCAATTCACTCAGCAAATTAACGTGGGAATAGGTATTTCTCTTCAATAACCACTATTTGCACAACATATCACGCTTCTTCTTTCGCGTTTTCCTCTTGTGGACAAGGCAAGGCCAATGCGAGGGCATCGTCTTCCAAGCTCGGCATAGTGCAAGCGCCAACTGACACTTGTTCAAGCATACTTGTACCGTGTGGTGTCGTAGGGAAATTTTGCATTCCAGTACAAAAAGATTGATCATGCATGCTTGTCAAGCTTGCACTTGCGTGTGTAGCCACCTTTAGACAAACTCGTTCTCTTGAAGGATTGAGGATCAGGTGCTCCTCGGACCTTTCTGCCCTCATGTGGTTTTTTTCCCATCCTGTCCAACGAGTGGTTACAAACTATGACGCCTATCTTCTATACAATATAAAGATACCATCCGGGCAACGCCGGACACAATAGTAGTCTTACATAAAATCTGATGTAGACAATCAAAAGACAGGTCATACATAGGTTTACACAAATCGTGCCATATACCGGGTTATTTAGTAGCCCCTTCAGTATCGGTTTTTTTTCAACCCAACGAAAGCGTGTTGGCAGAAAAGTCGATATTTCTCTGCCTGCATCCCGTATGGTAGCCAACGGCCTGGCTATGTTAAAACACCGGATCCCATGATAACTCCACAGTTAAGCAACATTGGGCGTGGTTGTACCTTGGATAGAATGCCGGTTTAGTAGAACCACGCACTGTTGGCGGGAAAAGGTGGAGCGGAAAAGCCCTGGCCACCCTACCGCACGTAATCTCCGGCTGAGGTTAGCCTCTTCGAAGATACGGACCTGCCATCGGAGTGGCTAGGAGGAGATCTTCCTCTGCACAAGTTGAAGGGCACAGAGTGCAATTAAGCATGTGTTTTGTGGTTTGTTCCTGTCCACATTCGTAAGATGTGTCACCTGAACTGAGGCCTCATCTCCTGAGATTGTCTCGGGATCTTCCAACTCCTGATCGCAACCTGTTCAGGGACTTCCACACCAACCAACTTTCGTTGTGTCCGGGTGGTAGTTCTTCAGCTACTGGTATCCAACCGTAGGGGTGAGGGGTCGTCTTCTTCCATAAATCTAGCCTTGCCTTCTCCGGTGAGACGGTAAGCATCTCAGATGTCCTCAGGAAGCTCTTTCGAGACCTCAGCCATTGCTGAGGAGGATTATATCCATGCAGTGGGTAGGCGCTGTTCTCTTCCACTCTCAGCCTCTCACTGTTGCCAGACACCTCTCTGCGTACACAAAATCGAATAATAATAATTATTGAATGAAAATCCACAGCCTGCTTCCAGTCTCCAACCGGGTCAGGAATGGAATGAATGAAGCCCCTATCTAGCGGCGAGGATATTAATTGTGCCGGCTGCCGAGGCCTGACGCACTCCTCTGGGGCAATGATTAAATGAATGACAGATGAAATGAAATGATAGTGGAGAGTGTTGCTGGAATGAAATTTTTGACAGGGAAAACCGGAGTACCCGGAGAAAAACCTGTCTGCCTCCGTTTTGTCCAGCACAGATCTCACATGGAGTGACCGGGATTTGAACCACGGACCCAGCGGTGAGAGGCCGGCGTGCTGCCGCCTAAGCCACGGAGGCTGCAATAATAATTATTATTATTAATAATTAAATCAATAAATAAACAAGTAGTTCCGTGAAGAACTATACAGCCTATTTTCATATATCCTACTTATGTTAATTGCCTCTATCAACATACAAAAATTCAGTTTGATTGCTGTAATAGATTCTTAGATATAGAGATCCATCTAAATAATTCGGATGGTCACCATGTTGGAGTGTTATATGTATAGGCCATATAGTCAAGTACCATTGAAGGAAAATTATTGCGTAGGTTCATTATTCAAACTTTCACTTCGATCGCATGATTACGACACAAGAAATTAGGACTTGATTTTAAAATTCGCACAGCCGCCATCTTGAAGTTATGTAAACAATTGAACTAAATTAGATACCAGTGCATTACAATGTGTATAAACATTTCCTGTACCAAGTTTCATCGCGTTTGGATTATTAAATCGCGAGAAAGGTCCAATTAAAATTTTCAAATTCGCTTGGCCGCCATATTCGTTTTGCAGTTAACCGGTTTTTGAAAGTCTTATAGATGAACTTCCTGTAGTACCCTTTATCTCCGTACAAAATGTCAGCGTGATACCGCTAAATGTTTCAGAGATATAGAATGCCGGTGAAATATTTCGCACGGCCGCCATCTTGAGGTTATGTAAACAATTGAACGAAGCTAGATGTCGGTACATTACAATGTGTTTAAACATATACTGTACCTAGTTTTATTGCGTTTAGTTGGTTAAATCGCAAGAAACGTCTATTTAAAAGTCACCACTTCTTTTGGCGGCCATGTTGGTTTTGTAGTTACCAGGTTTTCAAAAGTCATATAGGTGAACTTCTAGTAGTTCCCTTTATCGCCGTGAAATATTCCAGGGTGATATCGGTAATAGTTTCGGAGATACTGGATACTGGTGAAATATTTAGCACAGCCACCATGTTGGATTGGTGAGACGTAACAAACTGTGAGGGACACGGTCGGGGTCGTCCAGAATAGTGCTATGAACTTACTGAGTTTCATTGAAATCGCTTCAGCCGTTTAGGAGTTATTAGGGAACACACACACCATCACACACCCGCACACACAGACAGACACACGGACAAAAGGTGACCTCATAAGCCTATTTCTTTTCATAAATGAAAATAGGCTAATAAGAAAATGAATGAATGAATAAATACATAAATGGGTATCTCTTGTAAGACTTGCACCGCGGTACACTAGTAGCCTATTGTATTGAAGATCACTGCCTGTTCTAATTATTCTCCCTCTGTTTCTATGGAAACACTTGAATGACTCATTATGTAGAACGAGTCTTCTATCGATTGCCAGCAGGATCCTTGTGGCCTATTAGCACAGACACACTCCAGATACAAGTACGAATTTTGCATCGTGATGTTGAACAAATGAAGCTAAGATAATTGTTGTGAATATCGCGATGAAGATCTAGCTTAACCCTCTTAGTGCCAAGCCATTTCCTGAAATACTTGCCAAGAATGCCCAGCCATTTTCAATGGTCATGCAGACTATTCGACAAAAATCATAAATACCACATTTCCAACGATAGAATCATTATTTTTGCTTTGCTTTTTAACCAATTCTTCATTCTTTCATACATTATGTTCATAAAATTAAATACGGCATATAAACCTTTTTAATTGAGGTTATTCTGATAATTGTTCAATTTTTCAATTTGTTTTGTAAAAAATCAGTTTTGAGCCTGAATTAAGGACACCTAAGAGTCATATTCGAAGAAACACTACGTTTCCAGCTGTAGAAAGTTCTTAGATACATCTGTAGGCCGGAAACTTCAACAAGAAGAAAACAACTGCACCGCAATTTTGGCGGGAACGCGCGTGTTTGGGCGAGGGTGTGAATACAAACTCAAACCTATCGTGGAACGAACTTTGAAGGGAAAAAGTAAACACTGCACAGGTAAGCTTGAAACCTCACCTTTCCAACAGTATGAAATAATCACGGACATGTGCCTACAGAATGTAAGATAAACAGTGCGCCGATTGAATCGGCTTTGGCACTTTTGGCACGAGCAGCGAGATCGGCGTGTTGCACTGAGAGGGCTTCAGGGTAAACTCGTAGTTCCTTTTCCAGTCAGCTCAAATTTGGCTTCAGCACCTGCCGTCGAATATTTTCTTAGTTATTTCTAATTTCTTAAGATACGGAACATTCTGTTATGAGGGTAAAATAATTATATTTTAGACTACTTTCTTCATTAAAGGTGAGAAGAATGCACATTTATTAGATCACGAAGGGGCAGGAATGTGCGTGTGTCTGTATGTCCTCACTATCAACTTGTGAATGACTGGCAGGTTTTCATAAAATTTAAAATATTGCTAAAATTGGTTCCGAACATCCAACTTTTCCTACTTCTCTTTGTTGATTTAATTATACGAAATAGGTGGTGTCAACTTATCAAATTCTCATGAATGTGTCGTAAAGTACATATTCAATATCGACCCAAACTTGTTAAGTACACACCAATATCATATAATTTGCATATTATAAATGAAGAAAAGCGGAATTAATGGATATTTGATGTTGTTGTTGTTTTTGTTTGACTCTTAAGTACTAATATTTTGCAAAAGTTCCGCCTAATCAATACCTTTATTGTACTAAATATAAATGATCACTTAGTGGTCATTGGTATGTTTCGGGGCCTAATTGTTTTGGCCCCTTCATCAGCCTGTTTAGCTATTATAGCCTGGCTCGCTTCATTGATTTTAGTATTTGAATGGTTCATTATGGTTCCGTATTGATGCAACAATTAGTACTAATATTTTGCAAAAGTTCCGCCTAATCAATACCTTTATTGTACTAAATATAAATGATCACTTAGTGGTCATTGGTATGTTTCGGGGCCTAATTGTTTTGGCCCCTTCATCAGCCTGTTTAGCTATTATAGCCTGGTTCGCTTCATTGATTTTAGTATTTGAATGGTTCATTATGGTTTAGACTGGCTGCGTGCCTCAGCTGTAACGTTCTCACCTGCTGTGCCCAAGGTAGCAAGATTGAATCTTGGCGCTGTCAGCTGGCATTTGAGGGAGCGGAAATGTGAGGGAGCCGTGAGAGTCAATTTACTGACAAGTTAAAGACCCCATTCGGGGCAAAATTCCGGCACCCCGGCGTCTCTAAAAGCCGGAGTATTAACAGAGACGCAAAGCCAATAACATTATTGTTAACTTTAGTCTTTTCACAGGTTTGAAGCAGCCCTCCATGACTCCCTGTCCTGAGCTAATCATTTCATCTCTACATCTACAACATCTTACATCCGAGGCGATCTGTTTAGCATAATCTAACCTTGGTCTACCTTTACAGTTTCTTCCAAAACTAAGTGTGCTATTCCTGGGTGTCTTAGTATGTGTCCTGTCAACCTATCTCCTCTTCATTAGCAATTGCCTGAGACATGTCTCCTCTTCCACTAATCTTAATACATATTAATTTGTTACTACCCAAATGATCTTCATCGTTTTTCCTGTAACACCCCATTTTTCCTCGTTTCTGCCGCGCCAACAACCCAAGGTTCACTTCCATAAAATGCCACGCTCCTGACAAAGACTTTTAAAAATTACTTTATAATACCTAAATCTTTATTTGATGTCAACAGATTTCTGTTCTGTATACATGCTTTCCTCGCCTGAACCAATCTATTTATATATCCTCTTTGCTTCGTCCATCACTGGTTATTTTGCTTTCTAAGAAGCCAAAGTCTCGTACTTCTTTTAGCTTTTCACCTGCTAATTAGCTTTCCACGGTGGGTGAGTGGTTATCGTGTCGGACTACCAACCCCAAGCTTGCAGGTTCGCTCCTGGACGTGGTAAGTGATTTTTTTGGAAGGGGACAAAAATCACGACAGGCATGTCATACGTTCTTGGCATGTTAAAGAACTCATATGAATTCAGTAGGCCGTGTCATAATGGCAAAAATAATTTCGGAAGTTTCCGCCGACACTAATGTTCCTCCTTTCTCTACTAGAAAGCGCTATAGTGTCAAGGATCTTAGACATCTGACCTCCTTGACTTTCATAGCGCTCCAAGGAGCGATATAGCTTTTGACATGCAAGATGCCCTCTGGGCGTCAAATAACAAAGTTTGCACCCGGCACCCGAGGCCGTACGATATTATTATTAGGCTATATTATTTGCCAATTTGATGTCAATAGGGGTTTCTGGAAGTGGAGATTTTGACTCCGGTGGTGCACTGGCATGCTCGTGACGTGGCCACATATGTGGCGAGGCGTCTTGCATTGGCCTTCTCAGTGTGTACCTGCTACGCGTCTTGGTAGGTGTGCCTTTACCAACTGAAGAGCCCAATTGGCACGCTGGGGCGAAACGCTAGCAATGTGTTGAGTTATGCTGGACATTTTTATTACTTTTAGTGTAAATAGGGGTTTCTCATTCCTTTCGGCTGCGTTCAATTATTTTGGATTTACATTTATTGGTTGTCATCATGAATAGCGATATTACCTACGTTAAACAACAAGGGTATGATCCATATTTTCCTCTGAAGCAGAACACATTCAGAAAATGTTGCCAGAGTAACAATTTGCACACGTACGCTATCTTAACAACATGTGATCTGTAATTTAAAGAGGACAATATGAACTTGTATTTGTTAAGCAATGTGTGGCTCGGTTGATACGCGGGTTCTCTGTAAGCCCTAGTTCTCAAAATTGTCATCTATAAGCGGATTACAGAACATGGCCAAGTTGGCGTCTGACAGCAGAGTGACAAAGTACTCAACTGGTGTTCATTATCGCCACAAGAATGAGCATGTCTTGGCTCCACACAAGGTTCAAATAGTCAAACAAACTGCACACTTTTCTATAATGAAACTCTATAAGCTGGGCTACACTAATTGACATGGCATTTATTATTGTTACGTGCCACCCCTCTAGTGGCACTTTTGTTAACTGGATTACGGTGGGTTGAAGCACAACACAGATTGTTTCTTTAAAGAAATAATTAACTTTATTGCGGCCTGAAAATTACACTACTCATCAGCAAATACAAGCAATTGGAACCTTACTCCAGTTTCCTCAAGTCTCTTCCTTGAGCGCTCTTGGCACTTTTACTTGTCAACAGACCACAGAAGTTAATCCGTCCTAATGAGTACGGTGGCCTTGACAGAAACTACCTGCTCCTCTCCCTTATGTACACCGACCACAGTTACTTACGATCACTTGCTGCAGGCTATTTCGCTGTCCACAAGCTGGGGGAAACAATGTCACTGGATTTCGTAACTCACCACACTTCTGTCGCTCAGGATAAACGCTCGCACTCGCTCGTAAAACACAACAACAACAATTGCTTGACAGGTCGCTCTTATATAGCAGGCCGGTGACTCAATAAATGCTTCTAGACCCATCCAGGGTTCACGGCTTCTCGAGGCTTCCTCCACTGGCTGAGTCACGAATATTCTGGACCATCCCTTTGTCCTAGTAGCCCTGTTGCATAAGGCACACGCAATACACGAGGCAGGGCACAGCCCAGCCCTGGGGCAGTTGTGACTCATGTGGCGAGCGATGACACAAACTCACAGCCATAACATTATTTTATTAATCCTGTAAGTGGCCATTTATTTTATTTTCAGGACAGTTCAGTGAAGGAATTTTGCAAGGAAATCGGCCGTGGACCTATTGAATGGTATCGTCCCGGCATTTTCCTGGTGGTGAAAATGCAAATCCATAAAAACCATTTTCAGGACGGCCACCGTGGTCGATATTAAAATTGTATTTATAGAGTAGGCTATTTGAGGAATGTACGATTTTTACAACATTATTATTATTATTATGCAGTTGTTTCATTCCGCCGCATGGCTATTTGCCCCTGCGGCGGCGGGCCCCCTTAGACGGTTTCGCCGTCTCTTCGGGCCAGGGGATTAAGGTTTTTGGGAGGGGTGAAATTTTGGGGATGGGTGGGTTTGGTGTTAGGATTTGGATGAAAGTGTGTTTGAATTTAGGTTTGGGGCAATGTGGGGAGATTGAAGATGGGCTTGGGCGATGTGTCGCTGTTGAGAAGGGAGAGTTAGATGCTAGGTTGGGGAAGAAGGTGGAGAAGGGGGATTGTGTGGTTTGACATGGGTAGTGTTTAAAAGGTCGGATATTTATGACCAACAAAGAAAACATGGAATTACTGCTGCAACTGCCAAAAGTAGACGATGTAACTGATATTGCTCGGAGGTTTACGTGCGTTTGGTGTTGAAGAGACTAAGTGTGGTGGATAAGGGGCTGCAATGATGTCCAGATCATAAGGTCGTGGAGGAAATAAAGTGATGGTGATGGTGAAGAGTGGGTTTGGAGCTGAAGATAGATATATAGAGTTTTTTTTTAAGAAATGGATGTTGTCGATGACGACGGAGTAGATAAGTATGTTCGCTGAGATGAAGAGGAGAATGATAATATGTTAAGAGAGAGAAAGAATAAATGAAAAAGAAGAAAAGAAAAAGAAAAGGGGTAGTATAGCTGGCGATATGGGGAGTGCGGCGAATTAATGAGATGAGATGTAGTAAGCGTATAAAGTAAATCAGGATTTTTTTTTTGCATATTAAGGCTTTCACGGCCCAATAATTTTAACAGAGACACTGGATATCAGCTAAGTGACACTTGGCTACCAGTTATTAAGGATCTAGGGAGATAGTTCCTCTCAGTCTCTCTGTTCTTCACATATTTAAAATTGTACATTTTCCCTCTAGGGCTCAGAGCCTGGATTTGATCTCCTTTGTTCGTCACTGGAGGAGTTTCCATCTGTTTTTTCGCCGTTGACTGTATGACGTTAGGTATTGTTCAGATACACTTCCCTTTTGTTTATGTTTCCTTATATCCATCTAACCCCCCACCCACATCCCCCCCCCCCCCTCCTCATTCTTCGAGGAGTTTCTATATTTTCACACCGACCCCTTTACCTTCTGGTTACTTACTACTTTGTCCGCCGTTCCACCATGGTCCATACAGTAATTTCTGGCAGCTGCTCTCTGGTGACGAACAGAGGAATTTATCTATATTTTTTTGAAATCTCATTGATATACTTTCTTTGGCCACATTGTTTATTTCCATTGAAAAAGGAGGCAAGGTTTCTCCGAAACGTATGGTTTAAATTAAAAATACACACGGCATTAGCCCAAAAGCATAAATTGTTTATATAAGGATTTTTTTTTTTTTTTGGTGATGAATGTAAGTGATGAGATGGAAATAGTGGGTGATGCGTGCGGGGTTCAGAAGAAGAGTGTTGCCGTAAAAGGAAAGAAAGAGAGAGAAACTGATAGAAAGAAAGAAGGAAAGAAAGAAGAAAGATAGAAAGAAATAAAGAAACAAACGGACCCATAGCATATCTGCTGGGACGGTTGTACTAACGAATTTAGGGGGTAGTAGGCTGATGAGGTGAATGAATTATTGTAAGATGATGGTGGCTATGGTGACAGTTGGCGTGAGAGATGTGAATATGGAAGACCATTGCGGGAGACGTAAATGGTGGATGAAATATCTTATTATGGCGGATGGTGGTTGCTGAGGTGGTTGGGATGGATGTGTAATGCTGTGAACTGTAATTTGGATAATGTAACCACATAATGTAAGCCATTTGCTGGTGTTGAACCGTGTGTGAGAGCCAGAGCCATTGGTGGCTACTTGAACCATTGGTTGCTACTTAATACGAAATTTGTTTAGGATGGAAAAGTAGGGGGTTCTGGAGGCTGTAAGTGACCTCATCGGTTGACGGGATTTAGTCCGGTGCCGGGAGGAGCCCCTTGAGGGTATATACGCCCAACTTGGTGCGCAGGGGCGTGCGGAGAGGTCGTGTCAACAAGGGGCTGACGACAGGGTTCTGTTGAGTGCGCGCCCTCAGGACGTAGCGTCGTTGTAGAATCTCGACGTATGTGGTAAGAGGTGGCAGGGGCATGCAGTCGATGAGATCCGCGGTCCGAAAGGTGAAGGGAAGGCGCATGGCCACTCGGACCAGGCGACGCTCGAGTTGGAGATAGAGCCGGAGGTTATCCGGATTGCGTGTAACGCTTGTTGCCCGTCTGCGAGGGCGAAACAGAATGGTTTGCGTTTTGTCGCCATTAAGGCTGAGGTGCCACCTGTCACACCATGCTGTGAAGCGCTCAAGGTACGGTTGAGTGTGTCCAGTGATGTGCTGGACGCTGGCGAAGGGAGCCACTATGGCGGTGTCGTCCGCAAACTGTAGAAGCTGGAGGGGGAGGGTGGTTGAGGGATATCTGCCACGAAGAGGACGTAGAGAAGTGGGGAAAGGACGGAGCCCTGGGGGACGCCTTGTTCGAAGGGTATGGGTCGGGAAAAGAGGTTATTGATAGTGATTTTGGCTGTGCGGTGTCTAAGGAAGGAGTTGACGAATCGGATGTAGCTGTGGGGAAGATTGAAGTAGTGGAGCTTCAGGATGAGGGCGTCGTGCCATACCGTGTTGAAGGCATTTTGGAAATCGAAGGCTATGAGAAGGGTGGGAGCGGGACGATTGAAGTTGTCGGCGACGAGAGTGGAGAGGCGAAGGAGTTGGTCTTGTGCGGATAGGTGAGGGCGGAAGCCGCATTGAGAAAGGGGGAGGAGGTGATGGCGAAGAAGGTGGCGGTGGAGGCGCTTGGTAAGGATTTTTTCGAAGGTTTTGGAAAGGACGGCGGTCAGGCAGATGGGGCGATAAGAACTAGGGGAGGAAAGTGGTTTTCCGGGTTTAGGGAAGAGAAGCATTGTGGCGCGACGCCACTGGGTGGGATAGAAGCCGGAGCGAAGAAGAAAGTTATAGAGGCGGGTGAGTGCGGTGAGAAAAATGGGAGGGGCCTCCTTAAGATGACGATAGCGAAAGGAGTCGGGACCGGGTGCTGTGTTGGTGGTGCGGGACAAGGCGCAGGAAATATCGAGTTCCGTGATGGGGTCGTCGAGGGGATGAGGTGAGAGGGTGTGGTGGGAGGAAGGTTGTAAGTGAGGGCGAGAAGGTACGGTGGCGATGAAATCGTCGTGATCGTGGGTGTGAGAGGGGTCGTCGGAATAGCGAAACGTGCGGGAGAAGCGTTTGGCGAAAACGTCCAGCTTGGCTTCGTCGTCTGGCGGCGCCGTCCCATTATATATGATGGGGTAGGTTGGTGCTGTGGTCTGACCAGTTAATTTATGGAGTTGGCGCCAGTAGGCGGGCAGAGAGGCAGAGACTCGGTTGAGCCGCGTGCAGGCAGTGTGCCATGAGAGGCGTTTGTGGGCCTCTATGTATGATTTCACTTGCCGGAGGGATTGTCGATGGCGCTGAAGGAAATATCGATCGTGCGTACGGAGATAAGTGCCGTGGTAGGAGTGTGCCAGGGCGAGAAGGCGACGTGCCTTTGGGGGGATTGGAGGGCGGGAGGGTGTCGTCGGGATGAGGGGAATGGCTAGGGAAGATGCTTGTTGTAGCGTGGCTTCAATATGTGTGGTATATGTATCAACTGTCGCTTGGTCTTCCAACGGAAGTTGATCGGTATGAAGGTTGTTATTTATGTGCTCCCGATACTCTGGCCAGTTTGCCGTGCAAAAGCTCTGAATCATCCTGGGGGGCGGGAGGGGCGCGTTGCGAGGTGGGAGGGGGAATGTGAGCAGTACCGGGGCGTGGTCGCCTCCGATGAGGGGCAAGACTGTAACGGCGAACAAATGTAGGAGGGAGTTGTGGGCTATAACTGCATCGGGGGTGGTGTTGGAGGAGGGACGGGTAGGTTTGGGTAAGGGAACGAGGGTGGCATCGATATGGCGGAGATAAATGTCCAGGCTGCGACGTTCCAGGGCTGAACGAGAGTGTAGGTTGAGGTCGGCCATTACAAAAAAATGGGGGAAAACCTCGGCCACGTGGGCAATAAAGTCTTTGAGGATGGGATGGTTGGGACGAATGTAAATTGTGGCGAGGTGTAGGACGCGGGACGGGAAATAGATGGAGCAAATGAGGCTTTCAGGGAAGATCAGAGGGGGAGGGGGGATATGATGGCGAGTGGGGAGACGCGCGCGACTGGCGAGGGCCGAGCCACCGCGGCCTGCGTTGTTGGGGCGATCGGCGTGCAGAAGGGTGTAGCCGGGGAGAAAAGCGTGTTGGTCGCTCCTAAGAAAGGTTTCATTTAGGAGGGCTGCATCGACATGATGGGACCTGAGGGTGTGGGTGAGGAGAGTACGGCGGGCATGGAAGGAACAGACGTTGTGGTAAAGGAGGGTGATGTTGCGGGGAGTTCCAGGTCTAGCAGTTTGTAGCGCCATAATGAGCTTATACGGCGGTGACTCGGGGGTAGTGGGAGAAGGTGAAGTGGGTGAGGGGGCCCGAGAAAGAAGGGTGGAACCGAACCCCGAAGATTTGCTGCGTGGCCAGTTGAAGCTGTGTCAGTACCAGTGGCCGTTGGTAGGGGAGGATATTCTGGAGGGAGACCACCATGAAGCGGATGAGGTCTTCGATGGTGGGGGGGGGGGGGGGAATTGGGATTGGGCAGGGGCGGTGGGTGGGTCGACGGATTTTACTGGAGCAACCGTTTCGGGGCGGTTGGGGTGAGGTGCAGGTTTTGCTTTGCACTTATAGGAGTAGGTGGGGTGAGTAAGCTGGCACTGGTTGCACCGGGGGGGGGGGGGGCAGGGGGAGGTTGGGACACTTTCCGGTGGTGTGCGCAGGTTGTGAGCAGTGACCGCAGCGCGGCGGTTGCCGGCATTGGTCGGTGGAGTGCTCATTATATGCTAGGCACCTGTTGCACCTAAGAGCGACTGGAGCAGGAGCTTTTGAGGGTTCGACTCTATGATGGTAGCGGTACAAGTAGACTCCGTCCGTAAGCAGGCGGTCGACCTCGGCCTGGGTAACGAGGAGTATCCTCATCATCCACGTCGGGCCCCCAGCGTTACGAATTCGGAAAGCCTTCCGCGCATCGACTTGTTCTAGGTGGAGTTCCTGCAAGACCGCCTCCTCGGTGAGATCGGGGTCCACGCCCCGGATCACACACGAGAAGTGCGGGTTGCGTTGCGGAGGGGGGGGGGGGGGGGGAGTAGCCGGGTGTTGGCGGGCACGGATGGGTTCCGCAGTCACCTGCGGTCCAAGCTGGCGGACCACCCCGGGGTCGTGGAGAACGGCGGCAGTGGCGTCATCGTCAGTTTTGACGTAGACTCCATTAGTGGTGGCGGTGGCGGTGAAATTGGGGTGGCCAAGCACTCGGCGCAGCGCGTCAGTGAATAAGTATTTGTTGGCGTGGGTATGGCCGCGGAAAAGGAAGATATGCTTGTATGTAGGCTCGGAGGCCTTGGTAGCATAGGAGGGCAAAGAAGGAGATATCTGGAAAGGAGTGGCTGTGGTGGGGGTGAAGTGGGGTATGGTCCCGGTGGATGGGAGGCGAGGGTCGTGTGGAGAGATCAGAGGGGCCATCGGCGGCGGGGAGATGCTGCAGTGACGGCGAGAGTCAGTGGCTATCTCTTCCATCCCCTCGTGCACCCGCAGACGGGAGCGGTGGAGTTCCTGCAAGACCGCCCCCTCAGTATCGGAGGCATCGGACGCGCGCCGCTTCTCTGGACAGCTCGGAGTCTGGGGAACGACAGGCGGCAAAGCGAAATGGGTTCCAGGGGATTTAGGGGTAGGTGGAAGGGTGGGCGCCCTCGCTGGCTTAGGTATGGCCCCTTTGGAGGAGGAGGGGTTGGTGGTGCTGCGTGAGGCAGAAGCTTGGGAGCGGCCGGGTGAAGTCTTTCCTTTGCCTTTACCCATAGTGAGCTATAGGCTGAATATAACAATTATATGACGGAAATGAGGATATGAGGTAAAGTGGGGCACTATTTCAGAGGTAGCTACAAGGCCTGGCAGCCTTCTAAAGTAAGGTGAGGGAAGGTGAGGGAAGGTAACGGGCGAAGCCGAGCCGAGCGACGCACGGGAAGTATTGGAGAAGGAAGGTGAATTATGTGCTGTGCTGGTAGTGGGAAATGAAGGAGTAAGTGAGATAATGTGAAAGTGTTATAGGAGCAGCTTGCCACTAGCTCACTATAGCTGTATGAAGTGTGAATGTGTTATGTGTTTGCGTAGTGTGACAGGGGCTGGTGCTGGGGGTGAATAAATATGATGATTTGAATGGAAGTGAGAGCAAGCTGCGCGCCCGACACCAATGAAAAGAGGCTAGCAGCTGTGAGCTCGGTAAATGTTGTAGCGTGCTAGGTCACTGAACGCTAGTGCGATGACGTAGAACTTGATGCTTAATAGAAGTATGAATAAATGTCGTAGATGAACTGAAGTTATGAAGTGCTGGAATATTGCGTTGCGAAGATTGTAGCGATGTTCAGTTGGTGTAGCGGAGATGAGGTTAGAATAAATAATTTGCCAGTAGTGAGCCACTAAGGGCAGATGAAATGTAGAAACGTAGAATTACGTAGCGAAGAGTAGATGTTTAAATGTATGAAGACGAAAGTGCACTGACTGCAATGCAGTGGCGTGATGTGAGCTCCACGTGGCCAGACGGGGTCGCCTCGAAGGATCCAGAAACTTCTAGAGCTGTAACGATGGCGATGACGTGGCGATAACGAGGTGACGACTTGATGATGACGTAGATACTTTCTGGAGATATTCGGCGAGAATGACGTTCTTCGGAATAGTCAGAAATAAGATGTTTTACAACATTACCACACTATCTTTATATACAGCAATGATTCTCTTCCACGCGAAATTAACCCCCGACATTACATATGGTCTAGAACTGATATGGGAAAGGCTTACCATAACAGACCTAATCACAATAGAAAAAGTAAAGGCTTCTTTCCTGAAAAGGGTGCTAGGAATTGCAAGAACGTCCCCGTCCAGACTGTTATATGTCCTAACAAAAGACACATACTACATCGCAGATCTCAGATTAAGACTACAACTGCCATCTACCAAGCATATCAAGAAACTCCTCGAGATAAGACATCAGAAGCAGAACGAACTCCCGCTCGAATTCTCGAATTCTCGAATTCTACGCAACCGAAGCAATTGTGGACAGAATATGGACAAACGAGAACCAGGAGATGAGACATGTGATAACAAGACTCGCCATCCACGGCTTCCACCACAAGATTTGTAGAAATGTTAAATACCATGAACCGAATGAAGAATGCATATGTTCTCTGTGCAATAACCCCTGCGACAAAAACCACATAACATCATCCAGCAAACGGACAAAGAGCATAGTTGAATACAACAAAGATTTGTCTACCTGTAATTTATTTATTTATTTATCGTATGGTATGGTGCACACTTACAGTACATCATAATACATCTTAATGAAATAATGAAGAAAGAAAAAAAGAGAACAGATAGTCTCATAATTTTATATCTAAATTCAAAATGTAGTCCACTGATGCATGAGTCGCTGAGTGAAAATCCAATATGTTACCACCATAGAGGACAGTCCTGAATGATGTGCTTCACCGTTTGTCTATCAGCTCCAAAGTCACACTTTGGAGAGGATAACCTGTTCCACTTGAACAAAGAGTCCGCACAAACACCAGAAATGGTCCTGATACGGTTTAATTTCGACCATATCCGAAGTGACGGATGGCATATCTCGGCACTCCTGTGGAGCAAAAATCTTCCAATCATGAGACCAGTCCTGGACTATGTCAAAGTTCTCATTGATAAGTCTCGTAGCTGTCTTCACAGGCGGTTGCCTTGAGCGAAGTCTGGGTAGACAAGCAGCAGGTATATCAGCACTTGCAAGCACACTTTGTAACAGTCCATTATTGCCACTTGACTGCAATACATATTTATTATTATAATGAGATTTTTGTTTCACTTCAGGAATTAAATTAATTTGGTGTTATAATCAGAGCGAGTATTGAAAAGTTCGAACAATAATCACGACGGCAGCTGTCAGTGCAAGAATTCGAACCTCTGATCTTCCATCTTCAGTTACCATTCTATTGGTGAGATCCAGCGGCGTGGCCGTGCACTTTTAAATCCCGCACAATAACTGCAATAGAGAGGATCCGGCAAGTGTGGAGGTAGGTGGCTCTAATCCCGCGGTCATTTGAATGTGTTTTTTCTTCATTCTATCCAGTTTAGGGGACCGGGTAGTCACTTTTAGGCTCAGAACATAATACAATGACATAGCTGAAGTATCCGTTCTACGAACGGCTTTTAGTACTTGCTGGCCTATACCATTAATATAATCACACATTCGTAATGTAGTTATGTTATTTTCATGTTACCAACTACATGTGTAGACTACATGCATTTTCACTCACCCAATTATTCATCAGAGGTACAAAAATTGAAAATCCACAGCCTGCTTTCAGGGAATGGAATGAATGAAACCCCCGTCTAGCAGCGATTATATTAACTGTGCCGGCAGCCGAAGCTTGTCGCACTCCCCTGGGGCAATGATTAAATGAATGACAGATGAAATGAAATGATAGTGGAGATTGTTGCTGGAATGAAATTGTGACGGAGAAAACTGGAATACCCGGAGAACAACCTGTCTGTCTCCGCTTTGTAGGTAGGAAAGTGCGTTTATATATTGGAAATAAATTTCAGCTTCTATGTAGTAAAAGTTAAATAACCTGTCTTAAATATTGAATACCTATCGTTTAACGTCTTCATACTATATTTAAACTTATAAACAGTATGCTAAAATACATCAAACTTGGTAGCAATTGTCATATCCGCAGTAAGTAATATTGCGGAAACTACGTATCATGTCATGATAAAGAGTAACAGTAACAAAACAAACTTTAATTATCCCAAGTAATAAAAAGTTACAGTCAGTCTGAGAGACTAGACTTTATATCATTTCAAATGACGCATGCTACAAATGCTACACATGTTAGAAAGGCTCGCTTCGCTCGAAGCCGCACGACTCTTTCAACAGACTCCATTACGGAGAGCGGGAGGTGCACTCTGCTGCATGATGTCACGCACTCGCCGTCTCCGTATCGCATAACGCCAGACCTCAGGAGTAAACTCAGACTCGGTGCATATGCACTGAACAACATGATGACGTCATACACGCCGTAACCGTGACGCATAACGATGATGTCGACAAGATAATTTGAAATGATAAAATAATAACAAAATCACAGCAAATGTTCTAAGTTTATGCCGTGTCTTGTGAGAGTAACTCCGAGAAGGTGCATCAGCGAACTCTTGTGGTTTATTTGCGGACCACCAAAAGAGAAGCAAACTGCGCGATACCTCAATTCTTATCTAGAACACCTCCGGTTATTTGCTGCGAGAGCTAAACGCTAAAACAGTCTTTCACCTCCCTATAATGGCTTCCAAAATGATTGTTTATTGAAGCAATTAAAACTCAGCAACTTTTCTAGGTTTACGCCATGTTTTGTGCAGGGTTTCATTGGCCGTGAAAGGCAAAATACCAACTTTATTCAAATAAGTTTGTCCAATTCTGTAGTAAGATTAATTAATAAACTAATATGACAGTCGGTAGACTTCGACACATTCGTCTGTGAATTTGGGTTTCTGATCATGGTAAAAAACGATAAAAAGCAGATAAATATTGGCCAACAGAAATATTCAGTTAATAAAACACAAATCTATAAAAAGTAAGAAAGCATACCGTGCCTAGTAGAAAAACTATAACATTGTAAAACAGTGTAAAGATCCCAATACTCACATACAATACCGGCACGAAGAGTATAAAATTAGACTGAAAATCATGCCTCGTTTCAGACCCCACAAACCACCTCTATAAACAAAACAGTTCATGTAGGGACTAACATAGACTAATATAGCTCGGCGTTGACCGTGTTTTATAGCACAAAGTTAGGTTTTACTCGCTAACCATTGGAGATACACGAAAAGTGACAAGGACCTTTCGGATCAAAAGTAGCCTGTATGTTAACTTGGTAAATTCCATTTAAATCGGACCAGTGGTTCTTGCGTGATTGAATAACACACAGACACACAGACAGACACACACCATCCCATATTTATATATTAATATGGACTGGCCAATATGTATAAAACATTTTAACCATGACTGTAAGTGAAACTGTGTAATTGTTGTTTTTGCGGCGGAACAGCAAGGTTCTCTGTTAGAATGGCACTTTACAGAGGTGTGCAAATTATTAGAAACGACGCCAGTTTTCCAAAATTTCCTTTAATACGGCTTAATGCACTAAATATGTTTTCAAGGTCCTGATATTACTTCTAATGTTTAAACAAGACTTCTAATTATATTTTCTTATAAGAAAATTAAGTAAAATGATTCTTTAGAATTTCCACTAACAGAGGAGCTTTGATACTGCAAAATGCTACCCATGTTTTGTTTTGATTATTTCACTCTTCTTTTCGTTTGAATTTAGAGCTGTGGGTTTTGGAGTAATTTTACTGATGATCCGCTCTTAAACTATTTATGGATTCATAAACTATGGATTGAAATCACCTGACATAGAGAGTACATTCGAAAGTCAATGAGAAATAGAAAACAGACCCAGCTCAGGTACCCCTCGGAATCTCCTATTCTGAAAGTTTCTAGACGCAATTCCTTTTGGGAAAAGCTATAAGTACACGGGGGATAAATCATTACTAAGTTGGTCAGTAAAATGATTTTGAATAAGAAATTATTGTGTCTGATTTAAAATCATTATTTGATACTAATACAGTAATTTTCACACGTCTGTAACTTGTGTTTTCACAAAACCTGAAATTTTCTAAATTTTGTAACTCTTCCTCAGGATCCACAAGCTCAATCAAGTTGAAAGTTTACACACTTCTCGACGTTTTTGATCCAGAACTTCTGAAGTAAAATGAATGTTATCAAAATGTATTTATTTATTAGTGTCAGAAGTACAAAATATAAAACGACAGTAACAAGAAAGAAACTATAAATAGACACAAGATCATGCAACTTCAAACAGTTCCTGCCCAAACTTAGCGACTTCGAGAGCATTTGATTTTGCTTGGGTCAAATTACTCATTGAACAGGGCGATTCTTTTGCTGGAGCGGGACTGGCGGCCGGCAGTCCGGCGCGCGCAGATGGAAACCGTAACAAAGTGCATTAATTAAAGGTAAATTCACCAGCAAGTCATGATTAAAGAACTTACTTTTTCACAGAAGATGCTGAGAGTGTTCTCGTTCAGCTGACAGACAGGTGTTGTACCGTGTAAATAAATTAGTGTTTACACGTTGTGATTCCCTTCTGTTGTGAGGGATATCTGCTGCCGTATATTGTTCTCCAGCTCCACTAGAGTGCGGGTAATTGATCTGCACACTTTGTATTTTAAATTGACCCACAACATCAAACGGTCTTAGGTCCATGCTACGAGTAATTACTGTAAACACGCAGGGGGGTGCAGGAGTAGCTACATATAGTAATGATGTAACTTCCAAAGTTACTGTCTGTCAGCTGAAGGAGAACTTTTTAGTATCTTCTGTGAAAACGTAAGTTCTAACCTTTAACTGGTGACGTGAAGTCATCCAGATTCTCAAGAAATAAAGTAAAACATCTGTGCTTCTTTAATTGAATCTTGCAGCTGTTGTTTATGTTACCTTCTTATCTGCGCGCTGACACTGCACACCCTCGTTGATGTAAGTTTAGTGACTTAATGACTTTAATGACCCTGGTTAGCTCGCCTCCGCCTCGCGCAACCTTGTAGCCCGAGCTCGGTTGGCCGGCGGAAGTCGCGCGCGCCCGGCAGTCGGCCGCTGGCCCCGCTTCAGTAAAAGAATCTCCCTGTACATCTAGATGGGCACAACGGACAACATAAGAGATGCTGTGGTGTTTGAAATACGCCACAATCTCATAGAACCATGTTGGTCGGAAAATGACACTTATATAAGTTGTGCCTTGATCTTGCAACTTCAGGGATTTCCAGATGGACCTGTTCTCTGTGTGACCAGGAAGTAGAGGTTCTCTCGGTTTCATATATTCAGACAAATTGTTGGTTCGCTCCTTCCACATGGAAACTCGTGCTGATGTTACTGGTTGAGTAGTTGTCAAGCTCCTTCTCGATTTTAATCTCCTATCAGCAGGTTGATATACAAAGAGTGGTTGTGAATGCATAACAGATGATTTACTCATTTCATTGTTTGCAGCCACTTCACGACTGATATCTGGTGGAGTAATATTTGACAGTATATTTCACAAAGTATGTCAGACATTTCCTTAAAACTTTCCTGAACTGGTGCCATTATATATAACTTGCTGTAGCTTGTGGTTGTCAAATAAAGAAGACTTAAATATTTTTAAAAATAATTGTTATCTTCATGGACCATTTTTTCAGAAACTACTTGATAAACATTCCATAGATTTTTCACACATATTATTGTAACCGTTGTGGAGCCTCTGTAGTAAATCTGTTGCCATGGTAAGTTTAAAACTAAGGGACAAATATATTATTCTGAATCATAATTTGATTCTTAAATATTGGTTGGTTGGTTGGTTGGTTCGTCAGTTTAGGGGCTGCGACAACGCGGCCATGTAGCCCCTTGTACTTTGGGGGTGTGTAGAATCTGTCTGATAACCGGTGTTAATTTTGATGACTGTATTAGTGTGTGTTATCTGTTTTCAATTCAAGTGAGGACTGCAGACATTGATCTTTTTTCAAGTAGTTCTTACTTTTGCCGCCAAACGCCACCGTCAACGACTACTAGTTCAGAACTTGATTACCAGATGCCACCTCAGTCGGCTCCTGGCGACGAACGTCGGAACCTAAGAGCGTTTGTCGAATGTTTAACCTATATACAATTTAGCTTCACACAGGTGTAATTAGTGGAAGGTTCTTTAACATGCCATAAATCTATAATATGGGACCGCCGGCTTTACTTCCCCTCCGAAAGAAGGTATACTGAGGGATTTTTAACGCTCTTAAAAAATCCGACGACTTTGGCCGGGTTTGAACCCGAGAACTTGGGCATAGAAGCTCAGCATGCTACCAACTACGCCACCCAAGCGGCCTTCTTAAATATTCAGTGGAAATATTAGTGGTTGTGAAGTCTTTTATTCGAAACTAACAAAGATATCCGAATATGATTACCATTACACATACAAAACATAGGTTTGAAGCATCATTCCATGCTTAATCTAGAGTTTGAGAAATTGTACCTGAAATTGACAATTATTTTAAATAACATTTATCTCTCTCTATTGAAATTACTACTGGTTCTTTTCGACAACCTATTGTCCTATAGTCCTCTACATGTAATTACACAGTGTCATTTACATTAATTTTCAAGAATATTTTTAGTAAATATGTCAAATATAGGAAGCTGCACTATTCTGTCGCTTCACAATTCCCAGTTCCCTTAACCCGGGTGTGGTGGCGCGGGGTCTTTTGTTGGAGTATGCTTGGCTCTAAAGTTAGAGATCCTGGATACTACGTATCCCTCCCCTCATTCCTTGTCGTTAGTCTGAGGTCAGTAACATTGTAGTGATGGGTGTACATTCTCAGAAAGCTTGCCACGATAGGTGAGTGGTTAACGTGTCGGTCTACTAACCCCAAGCTTGCAAGCTCGCTCCAGGCCGTGGTAAGTGATTTTTGAAAGGCGGTAAAAATTACGACACCATGCCATACGATGTTGGCATGTCAAAGAACCCATATGAATTCAGTAAGCCGTGTTCATAATGGCAAAACTAATCTCGGGAGTGTCCGCCAACGCAAAGTTCCTCATTTCTCTACTAGAAAGCGCTATAGTGTTCAAGGAGCTTAGATATCTAACCTCCGTGACTTTCATAGTGATTCAAGGAACAACGAAATTCGACATGCAAGCTACCCTTTGGGTGTCAAATAACAAAGCTTGCACCCGGCACCCGGCACCCGGGGGCATACGATATTATTCATATTATTCATATTATTCATATTATTATTATTATTATTATTTATTTTTATTTATCGTATGGCTTTTAGTGCCGGGAGTGTCCGAGGACATGTTCGGCTCGCCTGAGTCTGTAGCTGCTTCCAGCGGACACCCATAGGGTGAGCTTCAAGTTCAAGTAGTTCCAACTTTCGCCACCAGATATCAATGATACCTAGTGGTGAACGTTGGAACTTTGATAGAGCGTTCCGAGGAAATCTAACCTAACAATAATTTAGCGTCACACAAGTTTAGTCTGTGGAAGGATCTTTTACATGCCATAAATCTATGACAAGGGAGCGCCGGCTTTACTTCCCCTCCGAAGGATGGCATACTGAAGGATTTTTAACGCTCTTAAAAAATCCGACGACTTCAGCAGAGTTGAACCCGCTATCTTGGGCACAGCAGTTCTGCATGCTAACAACTACGCCACCAAAGCCGCTGTTATTATTATTATTATTATTATTATTCTCAGAAAGAGTGATTATTGTCAAGATTTGCGTGTGAGAGAACCCCATAGTTGATTTATTGAAAGCCTGTTATTTCGAAAGGTTTGTAAATATTGTTTGGATGATTCCTTGGTGTTCCTTGGGTACATCGTGAACTCATTGGGTGTATAAAATGTGTTTCATAACCTGTGCTAATGTAGTTTCTATGGATTCATGTATATTGTTTGGTAAACTATGCTGGGAAGATAATAAGCATTTATGATCAATACGATATCATGCAATTGAGCCAATAAACCCAATGCATAAATGTATGATACATAAAACTTAGTAATTTTGTTATCAGAACAAGTTCCTTCATAAGGGCCACGCGCCACCTCTCAACGAGCACCACCTTTCCAAGGTTAATAACTGTTTTCGACTAGTGGTCGGAAAGTTCAGTGCATAAAGAGTAAACCACTTTCTACTGCCGTGCTTGTTTAGCGAAGATAAAAGATCCAGTGAGGGAGATATGCCATTTCCTCTTTGATATTACTGTCGAGAGTGGGAGCAATCCTGACTATACGGCGCTAATTGCCATGAAATGTGTTGGTGCGTTCATACATCAGAGCTTTAAAACCGAATTACATATCAGAAGAATTGGGAGGGGTGGTGATAAGCTTCCTGTATCAAAAAGTATATTAAAAGGGATGCTGAATATAATAATTAAACAAATTAGGTGGAATTATTTTTGAAATATGTATCTAGTAAACGTGAAAGGGAAATTTTTGCCCTGTGAACTCAAATAGAGGGCAGCGTACACTCCTCAACCGAGCTATCAGAATGTTGCTTTGTTATTTTCCCTCAACCAATAGCCTACTTCCGGAATACCTATGGTACTTTGCATTAGGTAGGTAGAGCATGTAATAATAATAATAATAAATAACCCCTGGCACTACAGCCCATGAAGTGCCTGCTGTCCAGCCATTTGATATATGAATCGCAGCCAATGGCCATAAGCTGGGCATTATTGATTGAACGCCCGACGGGCCCCAACAAGTTGAATTTCAAGTAGTTCCAAATTTGACTACCAGATGCTACTGTCACTAACACTAGCGGCGAACGTTGGAACTTGATGGAGCGTTTCCTAACCAGTCAAATATAACCTACAAATTTTGCTACACACCACCAATTAATTGCAGTAGTGGATTCCTTTACGTGCCATAAGTCTATAACATGGCCCGCTGGCTTTACTTTCTCTCCAAAGGAAGGCATACTGAGGGATTTTAACGCTCTTAAATAATCCGACGACTTCGTCCGGGTTTGAACCCGTCATTTGGCCTGCAGATATTGGGGTGACGCGTGGTTAGCGCATCGGGTCCCCTCGGCCTTTAATCTGGGTTTTCGTGACCAGGGCGCTGCCTCAATGTCAGACAGCTACTTCATTGTCCTCACGAGGCTGAGTGCACCCCGTTCCTCACGTCAGTTTCTAAAATCACTGCCGAGCTGGGAATCGAACCCGGGGCCCCAGGGTGAGAGGCAGGCTGCCCCAACACCGGCACAGATATAGCATGTACAAGAGTAAATGTAAATTTATTCAGGGGTTTACAACTAGTGGACCGTTGGTTGGCGACTAAAGGAGCCCACATGAGTCCTGTTTATATTTCCGGCGACCTCCCTTGGTCAAATTTTGTTCTCTTCCGAGCCCGACGGAATTAGGATATCCTTGAGCTAGGGTGATTTATATTTTCCCACATTGTCATACCGTTCCAGACCTCAAGGGTCAGACCTCTTGTTTCTCTTTTCATGATATCTCCTGCCTTCTGCATAAGACCCTAAATGAGGCAGGAAGTGTGTATCCACACCACTTATGGGACGCTCTCATGGGATCGGGAGCTGGCAACCCTGTTGGACTCCCGAGCTGGGTCCGTTTTGCCCTTTTACCATTGCCTTTGGAGCGGATCCTCTCCTCTTTCCCCCCTTTTCTATCTGCCTTTCATGGCTCTATGTCTCTTCGAGTGAGACCGGTTTGTTTTACCGTACTGATGACAGGTCGTTCCTCAGTACGCAGGTTCGGACATTTAGTGCACGCGCTCGGTCAAGCGGGGCAGTGCGAAGCTACCATCCGTGAGATTAAGCCTGAACGCCTCTAAGGCTGAATGCCTTCTAGCCTTCTCGGGAGTCTCGTGAGCGGGGCGTACCGTCCATCCCCTGTGACTTAGCCAAATGGAGCAAACCAGGTGGCCGCGTCGGGATTTACCCCTTCCGTCGGCCCGCTCCTAGCGGTCGATCATGGGTATACCTGTGTTCGATGTCGGGACTCGGAATCGTCTGTAGACGACTTAGACACCGGGAGGGGTGTCCTACTAGCTAGAGCAGTTGCCACGCTGCGAGCTATTGAGACTCAACCCTAGCTTGGGTATTTGTCTGGTCGGATGACGAACCCGTCTAAGCTAGGTTGGATGGTTCCTCAGTTTAGGGGCTGCGACAACGCGGTCATGTAGCCCCGTGTACTTTGGGTGTGTGTAGAATGTGTCTGATAACCGCTATTAATTGTGATGGCTGTATTAGTGTGTGATCTGTTTTTCATTCAAGTAAGGACTGCTGACATTGAATGTTCACGTAGTTCCTCTTTTGCTACCAAACGCCACCGTCAAGGCCGGTTTTATAGAAGGCACCGCATTCAGCTCCTGGCGACGAACGTTGCAACCTAAGAGCGTTAGTCTAATTTAACCAATAATTTAGCTTCACACATGTGTAATTAGTGGAAGGTTCTTTATCATGCCATAGATCTATGACATGAGCCCGCAGACTTTACTTCCCCTCCGAAGGAAGGCATACTGAAGGATTTTTAACGCTCTTGAAAAATCCGACGACTTCGGCCGGGTTTGAACCCGCGACCTTGGGCATAGAAGCTCAGCATGCTACCAACTACGCCACCGAAGCCACTCGTTAAGCTAGCTTTATAATTTCTTTCCGCCTTGCGCAGTTGGTCCGCGAGTGCCGCGCTGGCGACGTCCGGACCCGGCGGGGTGAGGGAAATAGAATATCAAGCAACTATAAAGACGGTACGCGCTTGACGAGCGATACATGTCATCCCTTATATATCATTTAAGGTTACTTTTCGCATGTCCCAGTAGTTGAAATTACATTATGTTCACTGCCAGAAAATGTGTAATATCAATTACGAATGCACCTTCCTCATCACGTGCAACCCAGGGTGAGAAAATATGTGCGTTTCCAAAAAAATAAAAAAAATAAAAATAAAACAATACAAAATAAATAACCACATCCATGATTTGATGTTCCTAATTGGAGAGGAGAAACGTTTATTCATTCATTGAATCATTCATTCATTCATTATACCTCTCCTCTCTTTTATTCATTCATTCATTCATGCATTCATTCATTCTTTCTTTCTTTCTTTCTTTCTTTCCTTCTTTCTTTCTATGTATAATTTTCAAAAGAAAAATATATGTATTGTCCGTTGAGCCATTATATATTTAAACACAAATTGTGCTAAATGTTCCGGCATAACTCAACAAAATGACAGTGTTTCGCCCCGGTGTGCAATTGGGCTCTTCAGTTGGTTAAAGTACACCTCACCAAGACACTGTCTAGTACACACTGGGAAGGCCATTGCAAGACGTATTTGATACATGTGTATCCACGTCACGAGCAAAGCCAGCCAGTGTGTACTAGACAGTGTCTTGGTGAGGTGTGCTTTAACCAACTGAAGAGCCCAATAGCACACCGGGGTGAAACAATGTCATTTTGTTGAGTTATGCCGGAACATTTAGCACAATTCTTTCTTTCTCTCAATTATTCATTATATATTTCCTTTTTTCTCTCTTTTAATCATTTAACCATTGATCTTTCTTTTTAATCATTCTTTCTTTCTCTCTCTTTTTAGCCTATTTTTAGCCTACTTTTCACATTTTGCAAAAATGAGGAAAAAGTAGACTTATGAGATCGGGCAAATGTCTGTCTGTCTGTGTGTGTGTGTCCCCCCCCCCCCCCCTATCAACTCCTAAAAGGCTGCAGCAATCGAAACGAAATTTGGTAGGAGTTAAGATCTATACCTGAATATCTCACGGCCATATTTGAAAATGATGTCAGTGCTACCAACTGCTGAAAAATCGCAATTGAAATTTGAGCTCCTTGTTGGATATCTTGGAAAGTATGAATGGGAGCTATTTCAAAATTGGCACACGTATAGATAATAATATTGTATTTTAATTTCCAGGAGGCCATACATGGCAGTGTTGCCAAAATGATTATAAGCCTGCTGATAGGTCCAAATTTTAAATGCATATAACGTCTACACTATCAATTGGATTTCAACCAAATTTCGTATGTGCTATGTGTACATAAACAGATATGACTGCCCGTATTCTTAAGTGCCACCAGGGCTGCCAAATGTTAATAAATGCTCTCATTGTTTTAATCCAAATTCCCATATATCAGAAAGTATGCAAGCCGACAGCTTTAAACTATGCACACGTATAGTACCTGACATTCTAGATTAATTTGGAGTAACTAATATACGTCAGTGCTGCCAACATGATTCTAAGCCTGCTGATAGGTCCAATTTTAAAATGCATGCAACTTCTATACTAACTAATGGATTTCATTCAAAATTGACACAACAATTGATCATATTATTTCAGATGATTTCTGACTAATACATGTATGTCATTGTTGCCAACATGATTTTACGTGCGCTGTTATATCCAATGTTCAACTCCATGTAACGTCCATGATATCCATTGGACTTCAACCAAATTTTGTATGCTGTACCTTAAGAGATGGAACTAAGAATATATTCAGTCACCAGGGCTGCCAACTGTACTTCTCTATTAGGCTACATTATGCAGGTATACAGTATTTCGAACTAATTAGAAATTTCGATATTACCAACTTAATTCCGTCATTATTCTAGATAGATCCATATAGATAAATCATTGGCATGAATCTTAAATTTTAAGAAAAGTAGGCTCTTTAGTTCGTCATGGAACTTCTTGTTATTTATGAAAATATAAGCTTATGAGATAACCTTTTGTCCGTGTGTCTGTGTGTGTGTGTGCGTGTGTGATTCGTGTGTGTGTGTCCCTAATAAAAACTAAACGGCTGAAGCGATTTCAATGAAACTCGGTAACTTTATAGCACTGCTCCGGACGACCCCAATCGTGCCCTTCAAATTTTGTTACGTCTCGCTAATCCAACATGGCGGCTGTGCGAAATATTTCATCAGCATTCAATATCTCCGAAACTATTACCCACATCACCCTGGATATTTTTACGGTAATAAAGGGAACTACTAGAAGTTCACCTATGTGACTTTTCTAAACCTGGTAACTACACAACCAACATGGCGGTCAAGCGAAGTTGCGACTTTTAAATAGACGTTTCTCGCGATGTAACCAACCAAACGCAATGAAACTTGGTACAGTATATGTTTTTACACATTGTAATGCACCGACATCTAACTTCGTTCAATTGTTTACATAGCCTCAAGATGGTGTCTGTGTGAAGTATTTCACTGCATTCTATATCTCTGAAACTATTACCGGTATCACCCTGAAATTTTGTACGGAGATAAAAGGTACTACTGGAAGTTCATCTATGAGACTTTCAAAAATCGGTTAACTACAAAACTAACATGGCGGCCAAGCGAAGTTGAAAGTTTTAAATAGACTTTTCTCGCGATTTAATGATCCAAACGCAATGAACTTTGGTACAGGAAATGTTTACACACATTGTAATGCACTGGTATCAAATTTAGTTCAATTGTTTACATAACCTCAAGATGGCGGCTGTGCGAAATTTTAAAATTAAGATTTTATTTCTTGTGCCGTATTCATGTGATCGAAGTGAAAGTTTGAATAATGAACCTACGCAATGATGTTCCTTTAATGGTACACGACTCTATGGCCTATACATATAACAATCCAACATGGCGACCATCCGAAATATTTAGTCGGTTCTCAATATCTACAAATCTATTACAGCAATTTACCTGAAATGTTGTATGTTGATAGTGGCAGTTAGCATAAGTAGGATATATGAAAATAGGCTTTAGTTCTTCACGGAACTAGTCTACTTGTTATACGAGGCACGTCCAGAAAGTAAGCTCCGTTTGGTAATAAAATTAAATTGTGTACAGATACAGAAAAAATATTTATTGCACAGCATTCTACACCTCTTAAACTAATTTTCCACATAACTGCCGAACTTTTGCAGGCATTTGTCATAGCGTGGCACAAGTTTTTGGATACCTTCTTCATAGAAGTTTGCCGCCGACCCATAAACGAGAGTGAAGACTCCCCTTAAGATATCCTACTGTTTGGCCACTACGCAATTTGCCTAACAGTGATGGCCAAACAGTAGGATATCTTAAGGGGAGTCTTCACTCTCGTTTATGGGTCGGCGGCAAACTTCTATGAAGAAGGTATCCAAAAACTTGTGCCACGCTATGACAAATGCCTGCAAAAGTTCGGCAGTTATGTGGAAAATTAGTTTAAGAGGTGTAGAATGCTGTGCAATAAATATTTTTTCTGTATCTGTACACAATTTAATTTTATTACCAAACGGAGCTTACTTTCTGGACGTGCCTCGTACATTCGTTCTTTCATTCATTCATTCCTTCATTCTTTCTTCTTTCATTTATTCATTGTTTCTTTTTTTCTCTCTTTTATTTTCTTTCTTTCTTTCTTTCTTTCTTTCTTTCTTTCATTCAGCATTCATTCATTCATTCATTCATTGATTCCTTCATTCATTCATTCCTTCTTTCTTTCTTTCTTTCTTTCTTTCTTTCTTTCATTCATCATTCGATCATTCATTCATTCATTCATTCTTTCTTTCTTTCTTTCTTTCTTTCTTCTTTCTTTCATTCATCATTCATTCATTCATTCATTCATTCATTCCTTCTTTCTTTCTTTCTTTCTTTCTTTCTTTCTACCCTTCTTCCCTCTTTTATTCATTCATTGTTTCTTTTTTTTCTTTCTCTGATATTCATTCATTCATTCCTTCATTCATTTGTTCATTCATTCATTCAAACATTCTTTCTTTCATATATTCTCCCCCCTCCCCTCCCCCTGCTTATCTATCTGTCTACCTATTAATCGGTAGTGCGTTCACAAATCACGGTGACGCAGGCAACGCTCCAATTCCTCTCAAAATTATGCATGCGTTCGGTAATGCGACATGACCGAACAAGCCAAGTGGTAATTTCCTTATCAGAACAGTATTCTGGCCAGACCTGTGGGTTATCTAGATACCATAATTCACGTAAATCACTGCATATAATATTTTATTCTGTGGCATAGAAAAATGATAGTCTCACGTGTTTTTGAAGATCTTGAACGAAGTCTACACCTGTAATACAGGCTATACAAATTAACATTGCTCAGTAAATATCACGTGATCCTTAGTGGTCGATTATTATTATTATTATTATTATTATTTATTATTTCTTTATTCGTTAATTCCCCATAAGGAGAGCGTTACAACACAATCACTCTTCATGTTTTATTCTGGCCCTTTCTTCTTTTTCCTCAAAAACCTCTCATATACACACTATGCTTCCTCTTTGTCTCTTCTGCCCACTTCTTTCTTGGTTGCCTCTCTTTGGGAGTTTGCTCAAATTTCTGTTGTCTACGTTTTTCTCTGTATGTGCTCCTGTATTCCATGCCTTCTGTAGAGATGTTTAGTTTCTTAAGGTCTTCCAGGGTTTCCTTTACCCAATTGGTTTTTAGTGTACTACTCGTAACTATTGTTACGGCTGTGAGTTTGTGTCATCGCTCGCCGCATGAGTCACAACTGCCCCAGGGCTGGGCTGTGCCCTGCCTCAGTGTATTGCGTGCGCCTTATGCAACAGGGCTACTAGGACAAAGGTATGGCCCAGAATATTCGTGACTGAGCCAGTGAAGGAAATCTGTAGAAGCCGTGTGTCCTGGACGATTCTAGAATTTATTGAGCCACCGGACTGCTATATAAGCGGCTTCAACAGTGAGGGGACCGAGTTATCTGTGGGTGTGTGTTTTTGAGCGAGTGCGACAGAAGTGTGGTGACGAAGTGCTGTGCGAGTTACGAAACCCAGTGGCATTGTTTCTCCAGCTTGTGGACAGCGAAATAGCCTGCAGCAAATGATCGTAAGTAATTGTAGTCGGTGAACATAAGGGAGAGGAGCAGGTAGTTTCTGTCAAGGCCACCGTACTCATTAGGACGGATTAACTTCTGTGGTCTGTTGACAAGTGGAAGGGCCAGGAGCGCTCAAGGAAGAGACTTGAGGAAACTGGAGTAAGGTTCCAATTGCTTGTATTTGCTGATGAGTAGTGTAATTTTCTGGCCGCAATAAAGTTAGTTATTTCTTTAAAGAAACAATCTGTGTTGTGCTTCAACCCACCGTAATCCAGTTAACAAAAGTGCCACTAGGGGGGTGGCACGTAACAACTGGTCTCAGAAGCCGGATTACGAACTCAAGCACAGGCACAACACCTGGCGGTCCTGGTTTCAAAACCCGAGAAAGTCATTTTCTCTAATTTTCCTGTGAGTGCATGCCCTTTACAAGACAAACAACTAAAAAGGAGGCGCAATTGGCAGCATTGCTAGATAAGTTAAATGGCATGGAAACCAAGATGGAAGACGGCCAGAAGAAAATGGAGGACGGCCAGAAGAATTTAACCAAGGACCTAACTGCCAAATTAGAAGACGGCCAGAAGAAGATGGAGGACGGCCAGAAGAAGATGGAGGATGGCCAGAAGAAGTTAGCAGAGGACCTGGAGGATGGCCAGAAGAAGTTAGCAGAGGACCTGAAGGACAGCCAGAATAAGTTAGCAGAGGACCTAACCGCCAAATTTCTGGATGGCCAGAAAAATCTGGAAGAGTGTCTGCTGACGAAATTAGAGGAGAGCCAAAGGAAATTAGAACAGGGCCTACGTGAGGAAGTCGCAGCAGTGGAAAAAAAAGTTCGACGCCTTACAAGTGGAAGTTGCCGAGCTGCGCCAACGCCCGCTGATGGGGGTGGAGGAGAAATTCAACGCCTTACAAGTGGAAGTTGCCGAGCTGTGCCAACGCCCGCTGATGGGGTGGAAGAGAAATTCAACGCCTAACAAAAGGAAGTTGCCGAGCTGCGCCAACGCCCACTGACGGGGGTGGAAGAGGAATTCAACGCTCTACGAGAGGAAGTTGCCGAGCTGCGCCAACGCCCGCCCACCGTTACACCGGGAATATCAGGAACGGGACATAGCAGAGTGACGCCCCCAACCTTCGACGGAAAGGTCCCGTGGAGCACCTACTTACGTCAGTTCGAGGCAGCCTGTTCCATAAATAACTGGAACAACACAGAAAAGGCTACAGCTCTCATTGTAGCGCTGAAAGGCGACGCCCTTAACGTCCTTCAGGCCATCCCGACTGGATCCCAGGACTACGCTTCACTGATCGCCCATATGGAGTCCCGATATGGAGATAGCCATCTTCAGCAAGCCTACCAGATGCAGCTCCGGACCCGGGTACAGAAGAACGCGGAAACCCTGCAGGAGTTCGAGATGGACATCGCACGTCTCGTAAGGCTCGCCTACCCAACAGCGCCGGCCGACTTTCTGGAGCAGATAGCGACGCAGACTTTCACCGACGGGCTACGGGACTCGGACACTCAACAGGCGCTGCGACTCGCGCGCAATAAGACCCTGACAGATGCGCTGAGCCACGCACTTTAGTTCGAGACGGCAAAGCAGGTATCTAGAATGCGCGCGCGGGTGCGTCAGGTGGACGTCGACGAATCAGCCAAAGCCGGCAAGACCAAGCCCCTGGCCGATGAACTGATGGAGGCGCTAGGCCGGTTCTTCAAGAGTCGCAGTACCACCAACAAAAACGTAGCCGAAGGACATCCGGAGAGGCGGCCCGGAAGAGGGCTACCGACCTGCTGGACCTGCCGTAAGAGAGGCCACCTGAGCAAGGACTGCGGTGATCGCCGCCGCCAAGGGTTTCCGTCGGGACAGTCAGTCGTAGGGAAACCGCGCGGCCCAGGAAAGCAAGTATCAGCCAGCCTTGGGGGGCAAAGGTTGGCTTGTGATAGTCGTCAAGCCCCGGCAGTCCAAGTGCGTGTGACGCAGTTACGGAGGGATAATAGCAGCCTGATGGTCGACGGAGTCGTCAACGGAGAGAGCTGGCCCATGCTAATCGACACGGGAGCATCGAGGACCATCGTCTGTCCCACAGTGATCCCGAAGTGGAGAGTGCAACCCACACGAAGGAACCTCCAGCTAATAACCGCGACCGGAGAGACCGCACCAGTACATGGCGAAGCATCACTGGAGTTCGTCATTGGTCGACGGGCGATAAAGCATCCAGTGCTTGTGGCTGACGTATCAAATGAAGTGATCATCGGACTGGACTTCCTGGACCAGAACAACATCATCTTGGATCTGAGTACCAACACTCTGCACTTCGGAAGGGAGGAATTTGCTTTGCAACCAGCACACGAGGCCGTCGCCGCACGACGAGTAAGGCTGAGAGAGGACGTCATCGTTCCCGCCAGGACGGAAGTCAGCGCTGCCATAATTGTCGACGGAACAGCTGAGGGAGTGGCGGCTGTCATCGAGCCAAAATATGAGGACATCCTGACAAAAGGATTGCTAGTTGCCAAGACTCTCATCAACACGACGTCTCAGCCGTACGTCCGCCTGTCCAACCTGAACGACTACGATATTACGGCTCACCGGGACACCAACCTAGGAGTCTGCGAGCCCGTTACCTGGATTGCCCACATCACAGACACGACGGACGGACACCTGCAGACGGACAACCGAAGAAGACGTGCCCTGCCAGAAGAACTACAGAAGCTGTACCAAGGATCCCAGGACCATTTAGACGAGGAACAATCACGCCAACTTCGGGACCTGCTACACGAATTCCAGGATGTCTTCTCCGTGGGGAGCAAAGACTTCGGCAGGACAAGCTTGGTCCAGCACAGAATCGACGTCGGGGACAGCGTACCGATTAGGGCCCCATTCCGGCGTGTCCCGCTCGCCAAGCAAGCCGAAATCGACCGGATGGTAGAAGAGATTAAGGAGCAAGGGGTGATCGAGCCATCACATAGTCCTTGGAGTTCTCCGGTCGTGCTTGTGAAGAAGAAGGACGGTTCCACCAGGTTCTGCGTGGACTACAGGCGGGTGAATGACGTCACGAAGAAGGACAGCTACCCTCTACCCCGGATCGATAACACCCTGGACACCATATCAGGGTCGAGATGGTTCTCCACCTTGGATTTGAAGAGTGGCTACTGGCAGGAGGAGGTCCACCCTAAGGACCGCGAGAAAACTGCGTTCTCTGTGGGCAGCGGGCTCTGGCAGTTCACCGTCAAGCCATTCGGTCTGTGCAACGCCCCTGCGACCTTCGAAAGGCTAATGGAGTCCATTCAGAGGGGTCTACACTGGAAGACCTGCCTGGTCTACCTAGACGACGTCATCGTTTAGGGGAGAAGCTTCGAGGAGCACTACAGCAACTTGAAGGAGATCTTGTTGAAGCTACGGGCTGCCCAGCTGAAGTTGAGCCACAAGAAATGTCAGCTCTTCCAGAAGCGAGTCCAGTACCTTGGGCATATCGTCTCAGAGGAAGGGGTGTGCACCGACCCAGAGAAGACCGCAGCTGTGAGGGAGTGGCCAGTTCCGAAGGACAAGTCCCAACTACGAAGCTTCCTGGGACTCTGCACCTATTACCGTCGCTTCGTGAGAGGATTCGCCGACATCGCCAATCCTTTACATCGACTGACTGAGAAGGACCAACTCTTCACGTGGACAGCAGAATGCCACAGTGCCTTCGAACAACTCAAGCAGGCTCTGTGCACCGCACCTATTCTGGCCTACCCCAGACCTGGAACAAGGTTCATCGTCGATACCGATGCCAGTGACTTTGGCATAGGGGGAATCCTGTCGCAAGTAGTGGACGGCGAGGAGAGAGTAGTGGCCTACTTCAGCAAGGCCTTGTCAAAGCCAGAAAGGAACTACTGCGTCACCAGAAAGGAGCTGCTCGCCATCGTGAAGACCATTGAACACTTCCACAAGTACCTGTACGGGCAAGAATTTCTCATCAGGACCGACCATGCATCCCTGCGGTGGCTCCTGAACTTCAAGCAGCCCGAGGGTCAACTCGCGCGGTGGTTAGAGAGGCTTCAACAGTACAACTTTGAGATTCAGCACAGGAAAGGCCAACTGCATTCTAACGCCGACGCCCTGTCACGAAGAACGTGCCCTGAAGAGTGCACCTTCTGTGCTCGAAGGGAGGAGAACACCGGGATACAGTGCCGAAGGACTACCGTGGAACTTCAAGGGAGCTGGAGCCGCGAATCTTTCACGCGGGCACAAGCAGAAGAAGATGACCTGGGACTGATAGCCGAATGGAAGAGGGCCTGTGTCCCCAGACCCGGGTGGAACATTGTGAGTGACTGCAGCCCAAAGTTTAAGTCCTACTGGGCACAGAGGGACTCGCTGATTGTAAGGGATGGCCTCATCTGCCGTACCTGGGAGAGCACCGACGGGAAGACATCTCGGGAGAAAGTCGTCGTTCCTAAGGCTATGACGGAGGAAGTCCTGAAGGAAGTTCATGGAGGATCATCTGGAGGACACCTAGGGATAAAGAAGACCCTGGAGAAGCTGAGAGAGCGGTTCTACTGGATCGGATGCCGAACAGACGTGGAGAACCACTGCGCGAGGTGCCACGATTGCGCAGCCAGCAAGGGCCCAGGACGAAGACGACGGGGTCCACTGAAGACCTACAACGTGGGCGGCCCCAGGGAGAGAGTGGCCATCGATGTTGCAGGGCCATTCCCATTAAGCGAGGCAGGGAACCGCTACATATTAGTCGTCAGCGACTTCTTTACCAAATGGCCGGAGGCGTATGCGCTCCCTAACCAAGAAGCCGCGACGATTGCAGAGACCCTGGTGAAGGAATTCGTCAGCCGGTACGGAGTGTCCCTGGAACTGCACTCCGACCAAGGGAGGAACTTCGAGTCGCAGGTGTTCCAAAACCTATGCCAGCTGCTGGGAATCCGGAAGACAAGGACAACGCCGCTACACCCTCAGTCCGACGGGATGGTAGAGCGATTCAATCGCACCATCGAGAACCATCTCCGAATAGTCGTCAGCGAGCACCAGAGGGATTGGGACAAACATCTTCCACTATTTCTCCTGGCCTACCGCGCCGCCGTGCATGAAGCCACCGGGTGCACACCCGCCCGGGCCATGTTTGGGAGGGAGCTCCGTCTACCTGTCGATCTTGCCTTCGGCCAACCTGGGAATGATCCGATCCCAGTAAGCCAGTATTGTCAAGAACTGGTCGACCAACTGGAGGACGTGCACGCGTTCGCGAGGAGGAAACTGCGGATCGAGACCGACCGAATGAAGACACGATACGACCAGCAGACGGATGCCGGCGGATTCCGCGAGGACGACCTGGTCTGGCTCTTCAACCCATTACGGAAGAAAGGCCTGTCACCCAAACTGCAGAAGTCCTGGGAGGGCCCGTACCGAGTCGTAAAACGGATCAACGATGTCGTCTACAGGATCCAGCGGAGCCCGAGGGCGAAGATGAAGATCGTGCATCGAGATCGCCTGGCAGCCTACGGAGGGACACAGACGGACCAATGATTGATCGGGACGATCAGCCTTTTTAGGAAGGGGGTGGTGTTACGGCTGTGAGTTTGTGTCATCGCTCGCCGCATGAGTCACAACAGCTCCAGGGCTGGGCTGTTCCCTGCCTCGAGTATTGCGTGAGCCTTATGCAACAGGGCTACTAGGACAAAGGGATGTCCCAGAATATTCGTGACTGAGCCAGTGAAGGAAATCTCTAGAAGCCGTGTGTCCTGGACGACTCTAGAATTTATTGAGTCACCGGACTGCTATATAAGCGGCTTCAACAGTGAGGGGACCGAGTTTTCTGTGGGTGGGTGTTTTTGAGCGAGTGCGACAGAAGTGTGGTGACGAAGTGCTGTGCGAGTTACGAAATCCAGTGACATTGTTTCTCCAGCTTGTGGACAGCGAAATAGCCAGCAGCAAGTGCTCGTAAGTAATTGTAGTCGGTGAACATAAGGGAGAGGAGCAGGTAGTTTCTGTCAAGGCCACCGTACTCATTAGGACGGATTAACTTCTGTGGACTGTTGACAAGTGGAAGGGCCAAGAGCGCTCAAGGAAGAGACTTGAGACTTGAGGAAACTGGAGTAAGGTTCCAATTGCTTGTATTTGCTGATGAGTAGTGTAATTTTCTGGCCGCAATAAAGTTAGTTATTTCTTTAAAGAAACAATCTGTGTTGTGCTTCAACCCACCGTAATCCAGTTAACAAAAGTGCCACTAGGGGGGTGGCACGTAACACTATATTAAACATTGTCTTGGTCAGTCTGTCTTCGGTCATCCTATGAATATGTCCATAAAA
Organism: Meconema thalassinum; assembly: GCA_946902985.2. NCBI lineage: Eukaryota > Metazoa > Arthropoda > Insecta > Orthoptera > Tettigoniidae > Meconema > Meconema thalassinum. The sequence continues at coordinate 89,582,451 of OX336388.2, forward strand.
TTTTGCCCTCTTTTCCTTATGTTGTTTGTAATCGTCTTTGTCTGTTTGTACAGTTCTATTGTCGGTCTCTTTATCCATATTCCCTCTTTCTGAACTGGCTCGTATATCTTTCTCAGAATTCTTCTCTCTTGTTTTTCTAATTCCTTGATTTATTATTATTATTATTATTATTATTATTATTATTATTATTATTATTATTATTATTATTATTAGAGGAAAATACCAAAAACCCGAGCCCCCAGGTTGTTTTAGAATTTTTTTAAATCCAATTTTGTCCAACCTTAAATCAAATTATTTGCAACTTATACCTTATTTAGTTCTCCAACTGTCATGTTTTACTTAAAATCATTGATCAACTTTTGTAGGTGTAAATCATGTTTTTCATAAACATTACGTCCCGTTGATTTTAGCCTACTTTTCACATTTTGCAAAAATGAGGAAAAAGTAGACTTATGAGATCGATCCGGGAAAATGTGTGTCCTTCTGTCTGTCTGTCTGGCTGTGTGTGTGTCCCCCCCCCCTATCAACTCCTAAATGGCTGCAGCAATCAAAACCAAATTTAGTATGAGTAAAGACGTGCACCGGAATATCTCACGTCCATATTTGAAAATGATGTCAGTGCTACCAACTGCTGAAAAAACGCACTAGAAATTTGAACTCAATGTTGGATATCATGCAAGGTATACATGGGAGCTATTCCAAAATTGGCACACATGTAGATAATATTATTTTAGTTTAATTTCCAGGAGGCCAACTATGACAGTGTTGCCAAAATAATTTTAAGCCTTCTGATAGGTCCAATGTTTAAATGCATATAACTTCTACACTATTAATTGGATTTCAACCAAATTTTATATGTAATATCTGTACATAAACAGATATGTCTGAGCGTATTCTTAACAGCCACCAGGGCTGCCAACTGTTAATAATTGATCTCTCTATTTTTTTTATCCAAATACCAATATATCAGAAAGTATGCAAGCCAACAGCTTTAAACTATGCACACGTATATTCTGACATTTTAGATTAATTTGGAGTAACTTATATACGTCAGTTCTACCAACATGATTATAAGCCTGCTGATAATACCAATTTTTAAATACATCTAACTTCTATACTATCAGTTGGATTTCAACCAAATTTCGTATGTGCTATGTGTACCATAACAGATATGACTATAAGTATTGTTAAGAGCAATCAGGGCTGCCAACTGTTAATAAATGCTGTCTATATTTTTACCTTAATATCAATATATCAGAAAGTATGCAAGCCAACAGCTCTATACTTTGCACACGTATAGCACCTGACATTCTAGATTAATTCGGAGTAATTAATGCAAGGCAGTGCTGCCAACATGATTCTATGACTGCTGATATGTCCAATTTTAAAATACATGTAACTTCTATACTAACAAATGGATTTCATCCAAAATTGGCACAACAAGATATAATATTTCAGATTATTTCTGACCAGCACACGCATGGTATTGTTGGCAACATGCTTTTACGCGTGCTGATAGATCCAGTGTCTAACTGCTTGTAACGTCCATTGGACTTCAACCAAATTTTGTATTCTGTACCTTAAGATATGGAACTAAGAATATATTCAGTCACCAGGGCTGCCAACTGTAGTGCTCTATGAGGCTACATTATACCAGGTATATTTTGAACTAATTAGATATTTCGATATTACCAACTTAATTTCGTCATTATTCTTGATAGGTTCATATATTGTAGAATAATCATTGGCATGAAAAGTAGGCTGTATAGTTCTTCACGGAACTTCTTGTTAAATATGGGTTCCTAATGTGGGCCCCAGAAAAAATAAAACAGAAATGGAAAATAGGTGTGTGTCATTTTACAAAGATAGAAATTTGACAGTTATGCACAGAGTCTATGTATTCAAATGCGACAAAAATCACATATGTATCATTTTCCGCCCCCGCACATTCCACATGAGCTCAGAATGAACACATTACACACATCATCCACAGTTGACTTTTAGATTCCTCTGATAATTTTACACTGCTAAACATGCACTCTGCATGATCTTCACAAAAGAGGGAAGATACCCCTCGTGGAATATTCAATTCAGAAGAGCCTGAGGACATGTCGTTCGAGTCTTCATCAGAACTAGAACTGGATTCTTTCCGATGTTTTTTGTTGAACTCCAGACGTTTTCAAAATCCCTCCTTTCTCGGACGAACTTGACTGCATGCTGCCTTTAAGATTGCAGGTTGTTTACTAACCTTAGATCCTTTAGCCTACCTACGTTTTTAGCCTCCTGCTATTCCGATTTGTACAGGGAAGAAGTTAGGATTGAGGAACTACACGCTTTAGGTCCTCTTGTAGATGCCCTCTTCTTAAGATTTGGTATGGGGGTTGACTTGATATGGACTTGTATCAAAAGCCTTTCCCTGTGATGTTTCATCTATCTCTGGTAAGTTAAGCTTGGAGAGTTGAATCTGCAAAGGTGTCAATCTAACAAATTGATATGCTCCAAATGACATTGACGAAACAGCATTCTGAGATGCTCTGGTTGAGGATGGTTTATTGAGGTCTGTTTCAACATCCTCGACTTCTTCACATGTCCTTTGATCTCTCTATTCTTCTACATCTTGCCACCTCGAACTATCAGGCACATTGTAGAGTTTACTGGCTTTTTCTTAAGCCCATCTTATTTTTACGGAGAGATTCCAATAGCGTTTCCCACTTCTGCAGAGGACCACGATCTTAACAGTTAACTTTTCGCCTTTAGGGCTGCAAGCCGATTTATCAAAATCAAACACATTTTAGTTTTACAAGACTAACAAGTAGTTCCGTGAAGAACTATACAGCCTATTTTCATATATCCTACTTATGTTAATTGCCTCTATCAATATACAAAATTTCAGTTCGATTGCTGTAATAGATTCGTAGATATTGAGATCCATCTAAATATTTCGGATGGTTGCCATGTTGGATTGTTATATGTAAAGGCCATAGAGTCATGTACCATTAAAGGAAAATTATTGCGTAGGTTCATTATTCAAACTTTCACATCGATCGCATGATTACGACACAAGAAATAAAATTTTAATTTTAAAATTCACACAGCCGCCATCTTGAGGTTATGTAAACTATTGAACTAAATTAGATACCAGTGCATTACAATGTGTATAAAAATTTCCTGTACCAAGTTTCATTGCGCTTGGATCATTAAATCGCGAGAAAGGTCTATTTAAAATTTTCAAATTCGCTTGGCTGCCATATTCGTTTTGCAGTTAACCGGTTTTTGAAAGTCTTATAGATGAACTTCCAGTAGTGCCCTTTATCTCCGTACAAAATTTCAGGGTGATACCGCTAATAGTTTCAGAGATATAGAATGCCGGTGAAATATTTCGCACAGCCGCCATCTTGAGGTTAAGTAAACAATTGAACGAAAGATGTCTGTCTGTATTACAATGTGTATAAACATATACTGTACCAACGTTTATTGCGTTTGGTTGGTTAAATCACGATAAACGTCTATTTAAAAGTCGCAAATTCGCTTGGCCGCCATGCTGGTTTAGTAGTTACCAGGTTTTCAAAGGTCACATAGGTGAACTTCTAGTAGTTCCCTTTATCATCGTAAAATATTCCAGGATGATATCGGTAATAGTTTCGGAGATATTGAATGCTGGTGAAATATTTCGCACAGCCACCATTTTAGATTGGCGAGACGTAAAAAAATTTGAAGGGCACGGTCGGGGTCGTCCGGAATAGTGCTATGAACTTACCGAGTTTCATTGAAATCGATTCAGCCGTTTCGAAGTTATTAGGGGGGACACACACCATCACTCAGGCACATACAGACAGATACACGGACACAAGGTGATCTCATAAGCCTATTTTTTCATAAATGAAAATAGGCTAATAATAGAGGGGCCGGATTAGGAACCTTAGGGGGGTCGGGTTAAGCACCGGCATGCTTGTATTCCGAATACCGAGAACTTTTTAACGAGTCAACGAAAATGTGTTACAGTACATTACCCTACACTGATAGCTTGTAATGTCCCCTTCAAAATAATGTAGATGTTAAGAAATTTACCTCTTTAATCGCGTAGTAAGGCAACTGAAAATAAGCACGTGCAAAAACATTGCAAGTAATTGTTTTCATCAATGGCCGACTGTTCAACGAGAATTGGAGACAACGACACTAGTTCTTGACTGAGTTCTGGTCATCTGAGGACCTACTACTTCAGTATATTTACAATGGGTAGCAGCACCGTACAGAGCTGTAAGCATGGGGGCTCGCAATAAGAACTGCGCCCGGGATTGCGTACTTTCCTCTATTATTATTATTATTATTATTATTATTACAAAGAAGGCTTTTGGATCGTGTGTAGCACACACAGTTCAAACCATGTAGACGACATTTAGAGAATTACATTTTTATCCCCAGCGGGCTTAGAACCCGCGTCGTTCGGCTTTGTTTTAGGCTATTAGTTAGGGCGCGAATGTTGAAGAGATAAGCTGGAAAGTTCCTCAATTCTCATTATATTTGCACTGCTCCTTTTAATTCATTTGGTTAAATAACCAATGAATTAAACAATTATTATTATCTTATTATTAAATTAAATCCATGCACAACAAATACGCTGGCAATGGTAAGCGAATACCATTGGCAGTTGTAATATTTTTTTTCAATTCATAACATCGCACTATTACTAAGTTTTCCTCTCACAACGGAGTAATAGGAGCCCGGTATACAGGCACCGGACTCCAACTTTAGTTCCCGCATCCACCTTCATCCAAGGTGGTATGCCCGCACGACATGTAGTCCAGTCTAATTAGACCAAAAATGATGGTTTTGCTGCATTAAATCATGTAGTTCCAATTTTTTCTGGAATGTGTAGAGGGAGGTCCCCTGAACAACGCCTAATAAAGTCCCGTCGATTTCAGGTGCTGCGGGGGGGCAGAAGGGGGCTTGAAGGCCCCCCTTTTTGGTTTTTGGCGCATAACTTTCAAACGGTGCATCTTACAGAAATTTTTATACTCTCCTAACTGAAAGGTAATTAAATGCCCTACAAAATGGTATATTCATTTTCACACCTGTGTGTTACCTTCTTCGAGATATGAGCTGGTGAACATGGAAAATTTGCAGAAAAATATGTAGCGCCTGACGTTTCTCGTCAAACTTGCCCTTCCAATTCGTTTGCCTTCCATTTTACAGGAAAGTTGTGAGGAAGGAAGTTGTAGAGCACGAAGTTGCCTTCAAGAATATATATACTTATGCTAATTTATCTTTATATCTTTAAACGTTATAGCGTTTTGACGTATCGGGGTCGGTTTCAAGATTTCGCTAGTAAACTGCTCATTATTTTACTTATGTTTTTAACGGCTTTAACTCTCTGTAACTCGTTATTTATTGATTATGTAAACATAAATGGTATTTATTACCCATATAAATAATGATATATACCTAGAATGTATAAATATATATGAACGCAGTGGCGTATATATGATTGTTTTGGGGGAGACCAATATTTTGGAATACAATTTCGTTTTTATGGGAATGAAAACGTCATCAAAATCTAATAGTTTGCAGTCCAGCCCTTCGGAGTATACCGGTATATATATATATTCTGAAGAGTTCGTTATTTTTCGTTGTATATATTCTTTAAAAAATAAATTATAAATGCCTATTTTATAGTTAACGCCACCGTTACCTTCTTATAATAAACATAAATTTACTTGTTGGACAAAGAGAAACTTGAATATGTCAATCAATTGTTTAAAATGTTCATAAATTACTGACCAAATTGGGGGGGCTGTTGGTTATAAACTGTATATGTTTGAAATGCGTACATTTTTCTGTGCGACTGTACCTAGCCCGTTTAGTACGTGTTAGTGCGTAAAATGGGTCACCTGGTATGTCCCCAGTTACCGGTGTCCACTGTAAATGTATGTCTGGAACCTATACACCAAGGTACAAGAAGGCCACAGTTTAAAAAAAGTGACCACCTAGGAATGAGACATAGAGAGGAATAAGTAACAACCCAAACATAATTCTAATACAATCGTTTTTATTGACTATCAAACATTTCATACTCCTCACCGTCCAACTCTTCTGACTAATTGAATGGGAGCACTGTTGGTGCAAGCGCCAGGAGATATCGCTGAATCTGGGGGGAACAAATGTGCCTACTGATGTATCAGGCACCACTCCACGAGCATGACTTCAATCATCACAGGTACATTTCATTTTGTATTGCTTGTACTAACTTCGTTGCTGTTTGATAAATACATATTCTATTGTATTATGTTCTGTTCACAGGTACATGTGCTTCGTCAAATCGTCAGCCAAGATGAAAGCAAACTTGTCTTCATTGCCACCTACAAAAATGCTGCTCTATATCAGTCGTGCAGAGTGTTTCTACAGGTTCAGCAGTGGTTTGGAAATGAAACACTCGAACCTGATCGTTGGGGTTGGACAAGGGGAGATGGGGGATATCTGACTCCTATTAAGACCAAGGCCGCTATTGCACCTGACAGCGTGCTCAATTCTATATTTTGCCGTTGTGCCACAGGCTGCGGTAAGCCGGCATCCACTGCTCACCTGTCTGTGGCAATTGCCACGGCGCTTGCACCAACAGTGCTCCCATTCAATTAGTCAGAAGAGTTGGACGGTGAGGAGTATGAAATGTTTGATAGTCAATAAAAACGATTGTATTAGAATTATGTTTGGGTTGTTACTTATTCCTCTCTATGTCTCATTCCTAGGTGGTCACTTTTTTTAAACTGTGGCCTTCTTGTACCTTGGTGTATAGGTTCCAGACATACATTTACAGTGGACACCGGTAACTGGGGACATACCAGGTGACCCATTTTACGCACTAACACGTACTAAACGGGCTAGGAAAAGTCTCACAAAAAATGTACGCATTTCAAACATATACAGTTTACAACCAACACCCCCCCCCCCCCCCATTTGGTCAGTAATTTATGAACATTTTAAACAATTGAATGACATATTCAAGTTTCTCTTTGTCCAACAAGTAAATTTATTTTTATTATAAGAAGGTAACAGTGGCGTTAACTATAAAATATGCATTTATAATTTATTTTTTAAAGAATACATACAACGAAAAATAACGAACTCTTCAGAATATATATTCCGGTATACTCCGAAGGGCGGGACTGCAAACTATTAGATTTTGATCATGTTTTCATTCCCATAAAAACGAAATTGTATTCCGAAATATTGGGCTCCCCCAAAACAATCATATATGCGCCACTGCGTTCATATATATTTATACATTCTAGGTATATATCAATATTTATATGGGTGATAAATACCATTTATGTTTACATAATCAATAAATAACGAGTTACAGAGAGTTAAAGCCGTTGAAAACATAAGTAAAATAATGAGCAGTTTACTAGCGAAATCTTGAAACCGACCCCGATACGTCAAAACGCTATAACGTTTAAAGATATAAATATAAATTAGCATAAGTATATATATTCATGAAGGCAACTTCGTGCTCTACAACTTCCTTCCTTACAACTTTCCTGTAAAATGGAAGGCAAACGAATTGGAAGGGCAAGTTTGACGAGAAACGTCAGGCGCTACATATTTTTCTGCAAATTTTCCATGTTCTCCAGCTCATATCTCGAAGAAGGTAACACACAGGTGTGAAAATGAATATACCATTTTGTAGGGCATTTAATTACCTTTCAGTTAGTAAAGTATAAAAATTTCTGTAAGATGCACCGTTTGAAAGCTATGCACCAAAAACGAAAAAGGGGGGCCTTCGAGCCCCCCTCTGCTCCCCCCCCGCAACACCTGAAATCGACGGGACTTTATTAGGCGTTGTTCAGGGGACCTCCCTCTACACATTCCAGAAAGAATTGGAACTACATGATTTAATGCAGCAAAAAATCCTAATTTGACTGGACTAATGGGAATAGAAGACATGAAATATTTAAATAGGTTCAGATGAGATACTGCTTAAGTACTGCGAAAAGTTAGTAAGTCCACTTTAGGACAAAATGGAGTTATTGGCAGAAAGGTCTTAAGAATTGTATTATCTCTGACAGGAAATCATTGGTAACTTCATTCAGAGAGCGCAAAATGTTCAATGTAGGTTTTCTGGTTTCGCTACGTCCATGCTTCCTTAAATGTAGCCTGTAAAAAGTAAGTAAAGTCACTTACCAATTTCTTGCTGTAGTCTTTTCTCCGCCCTGTGTCGCTTACCAATGTAGTCTTTTCTCCGCATTATGTTTCAGTTCATTATGAAAAAAAGTCCTCTCGGCACGCCGGAAGGCGGAGGTAGATTTCACCGGACAAACTTGGAGATAGGCGAAAATAGGCAGAATATGCAGGTTTTCGTAGAAGGATCAGACCTCATTTATTTCGAGAAAGTATTTTATAATTGGAGCTTAATTAACTTTGTTTTTCGTCATTTTATGCTAATTTAAAACATTTTATTGTCTTATCGGGACTATAACCTTCTTGTCATTCGGCGTCCATTTTTATACTTGTGGTCACACTGTCCTTATGCTAGGTTTTGTCACTGATGTGTGACTATGTAACGGTCTGTTACTTCTTCACGCAAAATTATATCTCCCGCAGAGATTTTGGTTGGTTCCTCAGTTTAGGGGCTGCGACAATGTGGTCATGTAACCCCATGTACTTTGGGTGAGTGTAGAATCTGTCTGAAAAACGGTGTGAATTGTGATGGCTGTATTAGTCTGTAATTCAGGTAAGGACTGCCGACGGTCGATTTCAAGCAGTAGTTCATAATGTTGCTACCAGATACTACCGTCAACGACACCTAGCTGTGAAATTGGCTACTAGATGCCACCGCAACCAGCAACTCGCAACGAACGTTGGAACTTCCCCTCCAAAGGAAAGCATACTGAGGGATTTTTAGCGCTCTTAGAAAATCCGACGACTTCGGCCGGCTTTGAACCCGCAACCTTGGGCATAGAAGTTCAGCATGCTACCAGTTACGTCACCGAAGCCGCTTTACACTTAGTCAGATGGAAATCTGAATCTGATCTCGTGCAAGTGTGTTGTCATGGTAACGTATGATGGCTCATCCCTCATCAATTTAGTTGTGTTGCCATGGCAACCTCTGATAGCTCTTGGCATGTTCTTATAATTCCGAAATCATTTTTCTCATCCCTTGGCGTAATGGTGGGTCATATCAAAAATTATTTCAGACAAAAGTTTTAGGTAATTATTAGGGGAATATTGTCCCTTTCTTACGGTTTTGATATTGTGCCTATTAAGAGAGATATGATTAATGTTTCCCGAAATATCCACTTTTCTCACCCCTTTGTTCAATGGTTAGTGCTATAGAAAACTCTTCAAACATAAATTTTTGGGCTTTATCCGACACATAGTATGAACTTTGAATGGATTCGATATTTCACATATTAAGAGAGTTATAGCAATATTTCACGTTTTCGGAAAAGCCCCCCATTTTCACCCCCTTCGACCGATTTAGCCCAGTAACAAACTCGACCTAGATTTTATAGCTATACATATTCGGTAAAATATTCAAAGTGATTGGTGCAAAATTACGGCAGTTATCGTGTCCACAAGGAACTGATATACATACATATATATAATCTTTTGAACTGACGGTGGTTTTGGGGTCTGGGGGATGTGAAACGCGAAGATATGTCGAAATTTTCTGGAAGTCGAAACATGGTACTGCGCCCGAATCCCGCTAAGTCACAGTCCGAAATCCGCATAGATGGAAAATAAGGATCGTAGGAGAGTCAACACCCGGCTAAAGAATCAACGATTCCTACAGGACTGATGACTAGGGAACCTTGATCACACATAACGCATATCTAACCAAACTACTAACTAGTTGCCCACAGAACAGTCTACAAACAAAAAGTTGAGCACAAATTGAGCGACTCGGCTCTCGGGTTAATGGAATAATGTGTCGATTTACTGTATCCATCGAACTAGCAGTATCGCTATCGCGTAATTAAGCATTGAGGAAAGAAGTCATCTCTAGAAAAACGAAGCAAGCATACAATAGCTTGCAATTTATTAAAGAAAACCAACGAACATTACAGACATGTCCTTAAGCAAAATAAAATAAGAATTGACACTAAAAATAAAAATGACGTCTCAACTAGACGTAGATGCGACTCACTTAGTCTCTGCTAGCATCCTACTTCAAATAATATTCAATCTTTCCTCATAAGACTTTTCCAAACATGTACAAAACGTTTGCGAAAATTCTGAACTCTAATTGTGAATATATCCTCCTATATCGTTATATTCATGATACAGACATGCTCCCTAATTAATACATCTGTGTAATAACATCGCAAAATAGCGTTAAACCCTAACACACAACTGTAGGTGACTAAAATAATAACCATAATGTTTATAATACAATATGTACAGTATCGCGCCCCACACGATTCATTCTCTAGCAATAATAACATAAAGTTCCTTCTCTCACCTTCATTCGCGTATTTCACACAACTTTAAAGTCAAATCCGGTATATATTTCTCATATCCAATGTGAATCTGGGTTAAAAATCAATTAAGTTCAGAACTATTCACTTATAAATTACAAATTCGGTGTTAATACTTCCAATAAATTCAAAATATACGACGCAAGACCTTTAGATAAGCTATTTTCAAAGACAATAAATGTGGATGGCATTTAACCTTCAATACTCACAATAATAATTCTGCAAAGATATATTTCTCGACATTGCTTATTAGACATACTGTACTTCATCACATTTTATCATAATAACTTCCTCTCACATTCTTAATTGCCATATTGTCGTGTCTTCACTACACGTTCCTTCAGACCATTGCCTCTCGCATGTATCTCGTTTAGCACTTCCACAAAACTCCTAGAAAACAATCTCGTATACTTTAAACAAAGTGAGATTCAGTATCCCTACTAGATATTACTATTGTAATACCGTTCACGAATACAACTTACCTCCTCCTACATAATCTCTATCGATTATACATTATTGTGCTATTACTTCCTTGTGCATCTCTCATAAAATATTTCCGCAATGTTTCTCCAAATCTCTCCTCATAAAATCATGCCATCTTTCCGTTCTCTTCCTCTGGTACAAATCTGTTACAATATACATGTAGAGCTTTTCTATAAATCTAAAGTCTGCTCGCATTTACTTCACAAAAATTAAGAATATCCACACCTCACGTCTGTTCCTTTCTAGATATTTAACATTCTTTCCGTGGCCTCACATGACCTGGCAATAACAAAGATTGCTTAATACAATTACCTTTCCCATCTTAGATCTCTCAGCTATGCTTCTCCAAATACGCATACTGCTTAAACAATCGTAATTATACTCTGGGTTTTACATAGTTGCTTTCTCACACAGTGAAGTTCCTTTCAATGCAAGAATTGAAATACTCCTGTCAACAATTACGGTCTTTATACATCATATATTCGTTTCTGTCACGAATTGGCTTTACAAAGAATTATCGTGTCCTCTCATTACCTTACATTACATGTACAATTAAATCTGTTTGTCAAACATGTGACTACCTTCGACCTGATGTCAACACACGGATACGCAAAATACTTGCTTCAACGAAATGAAGTTACTCTAGCGAAAAATCTATTTAACAATAGCTTACACAAGCTACAAAAGTGGCTACGTCAGAAAAATGACGGCAAAACGTTCTGATAAGATCAAAAATGCAATATAAATGCTCTATAGCAGAGGTTCCCATTAGGTGGTCCGCGGACCCCAAGGGGTCCGTTACGGTTGGCCAGGGGGTCCGCGAAGAGTCAAGAAATAAGACAATAATGAAAACGGAAAAGGTAGAAAGTACAAAGAGTTCCTTAGAATAATTATGCGTTGCCATCCACAGCATAAGGGACGCACTCATATGTGGCGCAGCGTAATTTGAGCTTTTCAAGATTCCCGCTAGAGAGCGTTCTGCTCCTTTATCTCTGTGTTCTGCTCCGAACCCATTTTGCATTTTGTGTGTCTATATATTTAAATGATTTTTGAAAGTTGAAAGTTTTGAATGTTTTAATTGTTAAAAGTACATTGAATATGGATCGTAGGTTGAAGAGTGGGTCTTTAAAACGACGTAGGCCCACTGCTACAGATAATGACGAAGAGGAATCTGTGTTAATAAATATAGGAGTGAATGGGCCGTCTTCTGCCTCTCTTGAGCCTAGCCATTCAAAGAGTAAGCCTACTGCGAAAAGTAGGAAATACGACATAAAATAATTGGAGATTGGCTTTACGTATTGTGGACCAGAAGACTTTCCTAAGCCTCAATGCGTGATATGCTTTGAAACCCTTGTCAACGAGAGTATGAAACCTGCAAACCTCCGGATGCATCTAGATACTAAACACGTATAGCACAAAGGTAAATCCATTGAATTCTTCAAAATAATGTTAGCTGAACTGAAATCATGGCAGAAAGTAATTACCAAAAATTCTGGTGCAAATGTGAATGAAAATGCAACGCTTGCATCATACGAAGTATCCTCAGCTTGTCACAAAACGTGCCAAAAGCCATACCATTGCTGAAGACTTCATTCTACCTTCAGCATTTGTGCAACAGAATGCTGGGCGATGCTGCCGCAAAGCTTATAAGTACCGTCCCCCTGTCTAACAATACTGTGCTAAGACGAATTACAGATAATGTCAAGCAATATTGAAGAGACGTAGTTGACAAGGCTCCACATGTGTGACATGTTTGCTCTGCAGTTGGATGAGAGTACCGACATATCAAAAGAGGCGATAATGCTGGTTTTTGTAAGTTCTTTTATGTCATGACGAACTATATAAAGGTTTTCTTCTTTCCTGTGAACTAGTACAGAGGTTCCCATTAGGATATTAAATATTTTAAGTCTTGACCTAAAATATTTAGGAGCAGGGGGTCCGTGCTGACATAACGATCGCTTTAGGGGGTCCGAGAAAAAATCCTAATGGGAACCTCTGCTCTATAGCAAAATTTCAAAATTCTAGACAAAATAACATGAGCTATGAATAAGATAAAGAATATTGGTCAATATAATGGAAAATCGTGTTCAAGTTCTATCTACATAGGTGTGTAAATCTGCACTGTTCTACCTTAAAGCTGGACCTGTGGTGACGGACCTGGTGTCAACGGCATTCGTGGAATCTCTGCCACGTGCTTAAGGAACGCGACCTTGCGCCTGGCGGGCAGCTGGCATACGTCATACAGCTCCTGTCAGGACTGCTGGTCTCGGCAAACATTAGGGGATGGGGAGGAAAACCGGTCTCCAGCTGAGACTCGCCGTGTAGCCTCCTCTCTACCGTCCGCGACCTCGTTCTGCTGCCATTCTTGGATCTTCTCGGTTAGATAACCTTGATGCTCCTCCCGCTTCCTTCTTGGGTCCATCTTCTGGTGGTACATCGGTTGATGTTCATCGATGTTGGTATAATATCATCGCGAGAAATCACCTTGATATATGAGTTTCTCTCCATAGTAGTAGAATAGTGTGTATTCAGAACGAACTGCAGTTGGTAGCGCAGCCCGTCCTCTTAATCAAGCTACATGGTCATCTCTGGATATCGCTTGTCAGTGTAGCTCTACGTTCCCTCCATCATGAAAATTTAAAACATCTTCTCTGCTTCGAAATAGTTGGTCGTGATCTCTCCCCTTTGACCTAGTTCAATAGACATTTTGTAGATAGTAATGTTTTGCTTTTTATAATGTGTTCCAATACTTCAGCTTTCTTCTCCTCTGCGTAGTATTTCGTAGAAGTTCCAATGCGATGATACGAGTGTAACAAAGTATCACGCAGTATAGTTTCTGGTTCTTTCTTCTTAATATCTCTTCTCAATTGTTATAGTTTGTTTTTTGTTCATGGCGTCATATTTATCTCTCTGTAGTATTGCTTCATATTGAATTCTCAAATATCACAAGTTACCTTCCTGTATATTGCGGAGTGAAATGTAATACGTGTTACTTACCAAAAGTTCGTAACGAAAGAGCCTCGCTTCCTAGCGTTTGCTAGCCTCCTTGATCAAAGCTTTCCCTCCATAATCAATCTTCCTAGCCTCACTCCTTGCTGCAAACACACACACTGGTTCGTGTCTCCTATTGTAGATATCCGATTTAATCGCGGTTTCAACCATTAAATTACATTTTTCCTCCTGGTAAATTTGATATGTTACAGTCCTTTCCATTATTAAAATAATGTATATAATATCCATTTGTTCCCTCGTAATCTCTCTGTCTTCTGATCCTTGGCTAAAATATCTTGGGTTACAAAATTTCGATTTCTGCTCCAAATAGACATATTTCTACTGGCTACAATTTTACCAATTACTTCTGGATGTCAAAGCTCTCCTCCTGCATACAAATTTGATCCAAATCTCGAAAAATGTCATATGCAACTTTTCTCAGATGGTCTCCGTTCGAATCTCGTCCAGTACATAGTCTAGGCTGGACATGATTTCGAGCGCAGTACCCATTGCAATAGTTAGCTTTCTAATGAAATCTACCTAAAATCTAGAATTGAAATGACTTCATTTTTCATTATTATGAAGGCCATTGTTGATTAGGCGGGCTTTTACTACTTTGCAGCGATTGATCCTCCATCGTGTTGGAACATTATTGAACAAAGACTGTAGGCTACTACATTGAACATGAGATAGCGAAAAATGACTTTATTATTTTCATTATTATGAAGGCCATTGTAGATTAGGCGGCTTTTACTACTTTGCAGCGGTTGATCCTCCATCGTGTTAGAACATTATTGAACAAAGACTGTAGGCTACTACATTGAACATGAGATAGCGAAAAATGACTTTATTATTTTCATTATTATGAAGGCCATTGTAGATTAGGCGGCTTTTACTACTTTGCAGCGATTGATCTTCCAGCGTGTTAGTTTCTAGTATCACGTAAGAAGAATATTTTGTACGGAATACAACTACTCTTTCTTTCGACCCAAGAAAGATCAGTGTGTAACGTGCACTAGATTTGAAAAGGCAATAAGAATCGTCAAATAAGCCTTAAAAGAGGAGTATGGCAATCACATTCAAAGAAAAATTGATGCAGCGTGTTCAAAGAATAAGGACAAAGAAAGATTAGAACATGATCCATCCATCGTTCTGGGTACCTTTGACTTGCACAGTGTTCTTCAAATCCCTAGCGATGAGACATCTCAAATGTACTACTCTCGCAAAATCTGTGTCTACAATTTTATACTGTACGAGTCACATGCTCCTCAAAACGACTATTGCTTTGCGTGGACAGAACTGAATGGGAAGCGTGGAAGTTCTGAAATTGGCAGTGCTCTGCTTCAGTGGTTTAATCAGCTTCCATAATCACTTACAGACATCTGTCTATGTTCCTGTTCTTGGTTCAGAATATCCACATTAATGTTGTGGAACACAAATTTTTAGAATCCGGACATTCGTATATGGAAGTTGATTCTGTCCATGGCGCTATAGAGCATTAAAAGAAAAATGTCCCGGTGTATTCCATGATGGATTGGCTAACGATCTTCCGGATGGCAAGGTCTCAAAAAAGTAGAAAGAATGCAAGACCTTACATTGAGAAGTAACTCACGTATAAGGACATGGTAAACTTGACAGAATTATCGGCAGCACTAATAGGGAATCGCAATGTAGATGAACATGAAAATACAGTCAACCGGCTGAAAATAAAGTGTCTGAAGTTTGATAAAGAACAGTCTTAAATCATCCAGTATCGCTATCAGTATGATGTCCCTACATTAAAATTAACACCCGCGTTCAAGAAGGGAATTAGAAAGAGAAGTCACGGGAAAGAGACCAGTTGGAAGACCGAGAAGAAGGTGGTTGGACCAAATTTTGAAGGACATTGGATAAGCTGGATTGGATGTGGCAGAAGTGATGGAACAGGAAAATTGGAAGGACCGAAAGGAGTGGAGGAGGCTTGTAAATCACACCCGGGTGACTGGAGTGGGACTTCGATGATGATGATGATGATGATGAATCTAAAGGGCGTCCAGAGAGAATTCCTAACGAACTCCCCAAGCTATACCATGCATGCCTCCCAATTTCAAAACAAAAGAAATAGGATCTGGAAAAACTGTATTATCCCAGCAGAACCACATCCCTGGTACAAGAGCTTGCCGATCTCAACCAATGCCGGTGCTGCTGCTCCTGAGCCAAGCTATTAGGAAAGTGAGACTGAATTTAGTGAGTAGCAAACCCAGGGCGCTGTATGTAAACAATAAGAGATCCATGTTAACATAGTTTGAAGAATTAATAAATTGTAAGAATGTTACTTGCCAATATTGTCAGGGAAAAAATCAGTAAGTCCTCACTGTTGCCTTATTTTATTATTATTAGCAATTAAACACATTGTTAAACAAACAAAAATAAGTTTATTTACTTCTCTATTTACCCCTGCTCATAATGAAAATTAATTTAAGTTGTATACTGTAGTTAATTTTATTTATTTTTAAACTAGCAGAAGTACCTGTTCTTCGAACGGTGTTCGGTGTTAACACCAGACATTATCAATTGAGCTACTGTTGCAATGGTTAGCGGCTTGTCATTCCTACATAAGTTTATCAGAACGAAGTTAGTTATCTGGGAATATCACACACACTGTTAATTTAAGGGCCTTAAAATGTGGTTTTCGGAGACCCTTTATAGACTACCGAATTTTATGTCTCACATTGAGAAGTGGTAGTCTTCTAGGATAATTTTTATATTTCGCCTGTTTTAGCATGTAGTTTGAGACATTTTTCCCTATATCCACCCTTCTACTGTATGAAAAGTACGGTGAGAAGTTTTATAAATGATTGGTGTATTGACTCTCATGTTTACCATACCTAATTTTGCGATGCACAAAGCATCCGAACACGAGGTATAGGCGTACATAAAGTTACACAGAAAGACAGACAATTCTATTGACTACAACATACCACGCAGATATCCAAATATGGGTATATCTACCACACAGTATCAAACAAAATCATCCTTACGATGAACCCGTATGTCGAAAAAAAAAAAAAAGATTACCGTAGTTAAAATGTGCTCTCGAACTAAATTCACCTAACGTGTACTTCCTGACGTGAAATACAATTGAAAGCCTTGTATACGAAACGCAATACACTTCACATAAAAACCGACCCTCTACGTCGTGTTAGGTCCCCATACACAGGAAGACCCCTTTCATAAATTATAAAGGCTTGTGGTGCAAGAAAATTCAGGTTCTTTAGCCTCAAATGGCCCAAATTCCAAAAAGCCGCAAAAAAAAATGCTGGTTCAATTCAGGATTTTTTGAAAATAATGTTGCTGTTTGGAGATATAATAGACCTTCTGTCCTATATGTTGCACGTGAAAATTGCATGAAAAAATTCTAGGTTACCCCTTGACCCCCTTAATTGCATTGATGAATTATACAGTCTACGTTGGTTCCGTGACATTTGCAAACTTTCACAGAAATGAAATAAATGGAGTGACATTGCTTCTTTCAGAAATAGATGGAAAGTTGGATGCCACCTCTTGAGATAATGTTGTCATGGTTACCAATTTGCATTCCTTCATTAGTTTGTTAAAATCAATTAAATTAGTTTTCTGGGTATATTTCAGAAACTGCTGGATTTAGAGCCTTATAATATAGTTTTCAAGGACCCTTTAGGTCCCCCGAGTTTTGTTTCTGGCACCGAGGGGCTTTGTCGTTGTAGCATAATGAACTGCTGTGCCCAAGATAGCGGGTTCAAACCCGGCCGAAGTCGTCGGATTTTTTTAAGAGCGTTAAAAATCCTTCAGTAAGCCTTCCTTCGGAGGGGAAGTAAAGCCGGCGGTCCCATGTCATAAATGTATGGCATGTAAAAGATCCTTTCACAGACTAAACTTGTGCAAAGCAAAATTGTTAGGTTGGATTTCGTCGGAACGCTCTATCTAAGTTCCAACGTTCACCACTAGGTACCATTGATATCTGGTAGCGAAAGTTGGAACTACTTGAAATTGAACGGAAGTTGTAGCTCACCCTAATAAGGGTGTCCGCTGGAAGCAGCTACAGACTCAGGCGAGGCGAACATGTCGTCGGACACTCCCGGCACTAAAATCCATACGATAGATAATAAATAATACTAATATAATATAGGGATAGGAATATAATAGACCGGCCGTACCACACCAGCAGGTGTAAATCGCGTGAAAAAGTTATAGAGTACCCCTTGACCCCCTTAAGCGCATTATACGAATTGATGAATATTACAGCTTAATTTGGTTCCGTGATAACCTTCAAGCCGTTCGTAAACTTTCACACTAATGTAATCAATGGAATTGCATTGCGTCTTACAGCAATAGATGGACCTCTGAGAATCTGTTGCCATGGATACCGGCTTGCATTCGTTCATTAGTTTATTAAATGAAATTAGTTTTCTGGGAATATCTCAAAAACGGTTGGTTTTAGGGCCTTAAAATGTGGTTTTCGGGGAGTGGTGCCCGAGTTTTGTCTCTCACATTGAGGGGCTGAAAATGAGCTTTGTCTCGTCCTTCTACGCCTATTTCAGCATGTATTTTAAAGGCGTAGGCCCCCTTTGATGAGAGGTACGGAGAAGTGTTACATCAATGATTAGTGTCGTGCCTCTGATGGATATGTGTACCAAATTTTACGTTGATACACCCAGCCGTTCTTGAGTTATAAGGGAACAAAGTTGTCCACAGACAAACAAACAAACAAACAATCAAACAGACAGACAAAACATTATTTTCTCCCGCACCCATCATAAAACAGTCCAAAACGCGTAAATAACTCAAATTTCCGCACAAATTCAGATTGTATATATATATATATACAGTGTGGTCCACTGTCCATAGTCGTCCTAAAAACATTAGTACTTGCTCCTTCACGGCCTAGTACAACTTTACGGTTGAGTTCATGCTCGCGAATATAGTCGAAATCATTAGCAGCAGTGTTATTTCAATGCCATCAACTATAACGAATGTGTAAATCGACACATCCGAACAACACTGTCTTACGAAGGACATGAAGTGTCTATGATGACTATAAATAGACCCAATACGTGAGACTATCCCATCACAGCTTACGGTAGCTAAGATGGTTAAATCTTGCTTCTCTGCCGTAACGTCAGCCATGCTCCAATGTAGCAGGTTCGATCCCAAATCAAATATGTTTTTTTTTTTGCTTAATGCCGCTTACAGTAGCTGCACTACGGACACATATCTACCTGTTCCAATGAATGAATTCTTATTTGATCCTGAAAAGGACCGTTTTTATTCGATGCTACGTTGGCAGGTTAGACGATGACATAATGGTCTGTAGGAAGAAGAGGAAGAAAGCTTGTAGTTTAGCGTGACCGTTAATCTCGCGATCATAAGCCACGGGATCTCCATTTTACGTGAATTCGAACCACAGGACATGGCGTTGGTGAGAGGCGAAGAGCTTGACCGCTGCGCCACCATACCCCCTTGTAGGAATAAAGCAAGGTACTCTGCATATTCAGTGTAGCAAGTGTTCGAAATGTTGACCACCTTGGGTGATGCAGATTTCAGCACGACGTATTACAGACAGTCTTGCACGCTGTAACATCTGAGGTGTAACAGCTTGGCATGCCTCGGTGATTAGTTGCCGAAGGTGGTCAGGATCTGCAGGCTCCTGTGCATATATTACCTGCTTTAAGTGACCCCACAGGAAGAAATCAAGTGGCGTAAGATCGGGTGATCTGGCAGGCCAGTGAACGGGTCCTCCTTTTCCTATCCATTTATTTGGATATGTATCATGAAGATGGTTCCTGACGACTAATGATCCTTGAGGTGGGGCCCCATCCTGTTGCCACCACATTCGCAATCGCTCGCGCAGTGGCACGTTTTCCAGCAATTGTGGAAGTTTATTTTGCAGAAAATGAAGGTAGCGTGCTCTCGTAAGATGGCCGTCGTAGAAATATGGTCCGATTAGACTGTCACCCAAGATCCCACACCATACATTTACACCCCCACTGCACTTGAAATGCGCCCAGTGTTACCCAATGGGGATTCTCCACGCTCCAATAGTGCATGTTATGCCGGTTGACGGGGCCTTTGTTGTGAAATCGTGATTCGTCTGAAAAGAGAACATTTGAAGAAAAAAAAAGGCTGCATTATTGGCCATACTGCGTAACGCCCATTGACAAAATGTTACTCTAGCATCGAAATCAGGTTCGTGGAGCTGTTGGTGTAACTGAAGCTGATATGTTTTTTTTTTTTAGCGTATGGCTTTTAGTGCCGGGAGTGTCCGAGGACATGTTCGGCTCGCCAGTTTTGTAGCTGCTTCGAGACGGACACCCAATGGGTGAGCTACAAGTACCGTTGGGGAGGAAAGTTGGAAGGGAAGGGCGAGGAGTTGGAAGGTAACGGCTGTGGCCTATAGTTAGGGACCAACCCCGGCATTTGCCTGGAAGGAAGATGGGAAACCACAGAAGACCATCTTCAAGGTTGCCGGCGGGGGGATTCGAACCTCCTCGCCTCCCGGATGTGAGCGACTGCCATTAGTCATGCCGTAACGACCTCGGCTAACTCACCCGGTTGCTGATATGGGTGAAATCTATTGTTATGGAATATTCGGATGACAGATGACCGGCTGATGTTGGTCTGTTGTGCAAGTGTCCGTGTACTAATATGAGGATTATTAAGGACAGTGCCCAAAACAGCTTCTTCATTTGGACCAGATGTTATAAGAGCATCTCTAACAGGAGATACCCTTCCAAGTGTCCCTGTTGACCGCGCTCTTCGTTCAAGATTGCGAAACGAATTGGCAGTCGGCAGTCTTCTGTCTGGATAGCGCTCGTGATACAGGCGTTGAGGCTGCAATGCGTTCTTCCTTGTTTCTCCATAAATGAGCATCATATCAATGTACTCGTCACTGGTATACATTGTGAGTGAATGCGTGCTGTGATGTGACCTAGTACAAGTAGGTGTGTATTAGAGCCGGGAAAATTTGTTCCAGTTGAGTTTGATATCGTAAGCTGCCGTATGGCCAGTATCGTCCCCTACCAAATGTACTCAAGGTCAGGTCACTCCGCTGAGTGAGACTCGATAATACTGGAACTAATTTTATGTTCGACGATGTCGAAATGTAAGTATTATATATCAGAAAACTGTACTATAATGAGACTCATTATAGTACGAGTTTTCATTATGAAACAGTTTCTCCCACCAATCAGAGCTCAAGGAACAGTTGTTTGACAAATTAGGTAAGGATATCATCGCACCCACACTGAGTTCCAAGGTTGTAATTTAAATTTCACTGCCTGGCCTAGTGTCATAGTGGGGTGTCGAGGAGGCCATCGTCGAATACAAGGCATTCTCTGCGTCACATGCACTCTGTTCAGTACATAAAACTGGCGAAATCTCGGCAGATATTCATGAATATTTATGTTCGAACATAAAATAGTTATAATAATTATCGTTGAACATAAACAGTCGTATGCAACTCGCCTATAATGGTAATTAAGACACTCGACCATGCCGAAATATAAATATGATATGCTAGAAAACTGCATCTTAAAGAGGCTCATTATAGTTCAAGTTTCATTATGATAGAGGTTCTCCACCAATCAGAGCTCAAGATTTTCATTACGACACAGCTGTTTGACCAATTAGGTAAGGATAGCATCGCACATGCACTGACTTCCAAGGCCTCCTATTTTAAATTTCACGGCCTGGGAAGTGTCATACTGGCATATTCGAGGAGGCCATGAAAGAATACAAGCGTCCAATGCGCACTCTTCAGTAAACGAAACTCGACAGTTATTTATGATAATTTCCTGCTGAATTAACTCTCAGGTAGGATTATTTTTGTGCAAACAAAATAACCGGTGTTGGCATGCTTGTGGAATTGATTATCAAATCTTTATCATCTACTCGAGGCCAACCTAAATCATCTAGGAAGTGGTTCCCGTGGCAACCCGCTTCTCACTTTCTATCCTTGTGTTGCAGTCAGCTGGCATTTTAGGGTGCGCAAATCTGAGGGAGCCGTGTCAGTACATTTACTGGCACGTTAAAGATCCCCTTCGGGGCAAAATTCCGGCACCCCGGCGTCTCTAAAAGCCAGGGTAGTTAAAAGGGACGTAAAACCAATAACATTATTATTATTATTATTATTATTATTATTATTATTATTATTATTATTATTATTATTATTATTATTATTATTATTATTATTATTATTATTATTATTCTATCCTTGTGGTGTATTCTGCGCCACCTGTAGTGTAAGCAACCGTGGCTGAAAGGGTAACGCGTTGGACTGCGGATTGAAGTATTCGGGGTTTGATGCTCAGTAGAGGGGGAAGATTTATAATTTGTTTTCGGTACGTTTTATCGTCTGTGTCGACAACTTTACCAATGTCTTACGACAGAAATGATACAAGAGGTCACAGTTAATTATTAAGGATGGGGCACTAGTAATATAGCGAGCAGATGCATTTTCAGGTTGGATTCCATGAACGTTACGGTATTACACGAAACATCTTAATAATTATGGACACGTCAAATAGTTTTCTTCTTCTTGCTAGAGTGTAATGACAAAATATATTTTTTTAGTCGGTTTACCCTCCAGGGTTAGCTTTTCCCTCGGACTCACTGAGGGATCGCACCTTTACCGCCTCCAGGGCAGAGTCCTGGAGCTTGAAACATCGGACGGAAATACAACTGGGGAGGTGGGACGAGCCCCTCGACCAGGCAGCCTAACCTGCAAAGTGAACAGGGGTCTTATGGGGGATGGGAAGATTGGGAGGGATAGGCAAGGAGGAGGGAAGGAGGCGGCCGTGGTCTTACGTTAGGTAGCATCCCGGCATTTGCCTGGAGTCAAAGTGGGAAACCACGGAAATCCACTTCGGGGATGGCTGAAGGGGAAATCGAACCCTCAATGCTCATTTGGATCACCCGTGGCTGAGTAGACCCCGAACAAAATAATACCACGGGAAATTTTAAGGTATACGTATACTTCGATGCCAGCACTGGCGATCAGAATCTTGTTTCATTAAAAGGGATAGAACATCGCGGCCATTTAGCCACGTGTACTTGGGTGTGTGCAGTATTCCTCTGATAACCTGTCTATAGCGGTGTCTGTATAATGCATGTATTAGCAATTAAGGTGAGGATGGGGAAGGAGACGGCCGAGGCCTTAAGTTAGAAACCGTCCCGGCAATAGCCTGGAGCAGAAGTGGGAAACCACAGAGAACCACTTCCAGGTTGGCTGAGGTGGGAATCGAACCCGCATCTTCTCAGATTTGCTTCACGAAGCTGAGTGTATCCAATTTCAGCCCTCAGACCAGCATTGAATTTTTTGGCAGAACTGGGAATCGTACCTGGACCTCCGGAGCGACACGTCGATAGGTTATGTTAATGTGTTTTAATTTTCTGCCATTACAGGTCACGTGGCAAAAGCTATCAATTCGGTCGTATTCTCTTTATAAATCAGCAAAATTCAACCTACTCTTCACTAAAATACATCGTACGGGAATGAATGTGGCTATGCAGTTACATCCCTACTGTAATGGAGCGTGGGCTTTCATTCAAAAAAGTATGCCTACCACGGAATTCGATGCACTGTTCTACCCATTCTCGCCCGCCGTCTACGGCCGTGCCTTAAACGATTTTTTTTTTTTTAGCTCTTTACAGAATTACAGCATTTTCAGATATGATAAATACCATACTAATACATCACAAGAAATCCATATAGTGTCCATATTTATCGTACAATTGTCCACTTTCACTAAGCTTCCAACGCTCTTTTTGCAGGTGGTACCTGAGATCCTGGAACGAGAAATGTTGATCATTGTCCATCACGAAGTGTACATATTGGCCCATTATCCACACAATGGCAGTCTGTTTAATTTGGGGGAAGGCGGTCATCGACAATCGAATCAACTTCCTGTCATCAAGGTCATCCATGGGCACATTTAATAGTTGACATACTTTTCCCTTACACCACAGCCACGTGGAGGCAGCTCGCGTGCATGATGTGAAGCGGTGTATCGCCGTATCAGTTTGACCACATATAGTACACCATGGGTAAGCTTCAAGACGGATGGTATATCGCCGTAGAGCGGTTGGGATGAGATCGTTGAGGAAGATAAAAACCTGGGAGTGTACAGCAGAAGAAATGGTCATAGCCCCAAAATTTTTCCAAACAGTGGGCCAATGGACATAGAGGGTGGTGGCCTCGATTCGCGGTTTGGAGTGTACCACTTGCCGCAACATGTTATAAATACTTTTCGTCGTTGGAACAGTCCCTGAAGGCATTTGGCGAACAGTTTCCAGAAGGTGCTGTTGATGGTCCCTAAATATCTTCGGCAAAGCTCTATCACAACCACGGGCTGTGTTTCGAATATCTTTGTATAGCGCTTTCGTAAAAGTGTCATGTTGGGAAAGAATGGTGATATCATTCTTGCAGAGGAGTGCACGGCATTTCATGCCATGAGCTGTTAGCCCTAGCCCGCCTTGCCGGGATGGGAGATACAACTGTTCCCGTTGTACTCGGAACAAAAATCCTTGCCATATAAACCAACCTGTATATTTTGCCAATTGGCTCTCAAACATTTTGGGAAGTGGGAAAAGTTGTGCAACATACCATATTTTAGAGAGCGCAAACACGTTGAGGATCATGACCCGTTGCACTATATTGAGGTTTCTTTGACCAAATTGGATCAGCACTCCCCTAACTTTGGCAATGACCTTAGTCCAGTTTGCTTGCATTGTGTCCAGAAGCGATTGCTTCCAGGTAATGCCAAGAATTTTCACCTCATTTACTATCCGGAACCAGGGCTGTTGGGTAATCACTGAGTTAGTATTGAGCGGAAGCAAAGCAGTTTTCTGGGGGTTCGATTGTGCTCCAGAGGCGATATGGTAGAGCTGAAGGGCGCTATCGATGTGGGAGATATCTTCATTATTGCGGATCAATATTGATACGTCATCAGCATAGGCGCACATTCCAAAAACATGTGTGGACAGTTTGTAACCCTGTAGCTTCACCTGGGTAGTCCGAATGAACGGTTCAAGGCCAATGACAAAAAGTAGCATAGAAAGGGGACATCCTTGCCTAACTGATCGTTGTATTGGAATCAGAGGGGAAAGAAAACCGTTGACGAGCACTCGAGACGTAGCATTACAATTTATCATACGAATGTAGTCAATAAGGATTTCAGGAAATTCAAAGTGTTGCAAGACCATGTACAAGTATTCATGACTGATGCGGTCGAAATCTTTATCAAGATCTAAGGTGAGAAAACTCATTGGCTCAGTGGGGAGCATTTCGGCTTTTAGGTGTAGGTCCCGTAGTATCGCTAAGTTTGTTAACAGAGTTCTTCCAGGAATACTGCAACATTGTTCAATACCAAGGATATAATGTATAACAGTCTTCAATCGGCATGCAAGTACTTTGGTAAGGACTTTATAATCACTGCAGAGCAGAGTAACTGGTCGGAAGTCACCAACTACCATGGGAGAGGATGTTTTTGGTATGAGGACTATGGTACCTTCGTGATGTGACTGACAAAGAGCACGACGTTGGAGAATGGTACGCAGGACATGACAAAATTCTTTGCCAATGAGAGGCCAGAAGTGTTTATACATTTCATATGGCAGTCCATCAATGCCAGGTGAGCGGTTGTTTGGGAGTTGCTTAACCACAGAGTGAATCTCTTCATCCGTAATATCCGCGCTGAGCAGAGTTTTGTTGTCCGGAGATAGTTGGGTACTGCAAGATGAAAGCAATAGGGTCACCTGCTGTGGATCAATTTCAGCCTTAGCGTAGAACCGTTGATAAAATAATGATATTTCACTACGTATAGCGTCAGGGGAGGTGACGACACTTCCAGTACTGGTGCGGAGGCGGTGGATATATTTACGTTGCCGCTCCCGTTGTCCTTTGGCGATATGGTATACACTTGCACTTTCGTCCGGGAGCACTGTACGATCTTTTAAAGCCACGTTTATATGAGCGAGCGTTCGTTGCTGTAGGGACAGGAGCTTGGTTTTAACTTCCCGAATCTGGTCATATATACGCTCCCCAGCATCAGATCTTTGCTGGAGCTGGCGAAGAACTCGATAGTAAAATTCAACTGTATCCCGTCTTTCCCGACCTCGTTGGTAGGATATGTTCTTAAAGACGCGGCGGATCCCTGGTTTAACTAAAATATCCCACCAGTCTGCGCAGTCGCGAAATTTGCATTTTTGTTGGACCCATCGAGTCCAGTGTTGTCTGAAAATATCTTGGCATTCCTCCTCCAGTAACAGCGAGCAATTCAGCTTCCAATAACCTCTTCCTATGTGAAATATGGGATGGGGGTAAGAGATTGTACATACGACAGCATGATGGTTAGTGAAACTGGCAGGTATCACTTCATATCGTCTAGGCTGGATAAGTTCCTGTGAAAAGTATATGCGGTCAATTCGTGATGAGGAGTTGTGACTTATACAGGTGTAATGGGGCAGGGGCACCCTTAAACTATCCACAGCATCAATGAGGTGTAGGGAGTTAAGAAGGGTCCTGAGAGCCGGGTTGATACCTTGGTATGAACTAGTGGAATCCTCTGGGCGTTGAATACAATTGAAATCCCCTGCAAGAATAAGTTTTTCCTTAACGTCGTGCAGATGAGGCAGTATACTCTGTTGAAAGAACATTTTCCGTTCCACACGCTTATTTGACCCGGATGGGGCATATACATTTATCAGGGTGGTATTGTTTATGTGTCCAGATATTATGCGTCCTGATGGATGGCATAGCACACCTTCGAGTGGGATATCATGTCGTATGAGGAATCCGGTCCCTCTATTCGTATTACCGGTATTGATGTATTGTTTGTAGAAGGCAGATATTGGCAAACAGGGTATAGCAACTTCTTGAATGAAGGCAATGTCAATGTCTGCATCTCGAAGGAATCTCTCCAACAGTTGAAATTTCAGAGGGCATTCTATTACATTGATATTCACAGTGGCCACAGTGAGAAATTGCGCCATTAAGAAAAGTATAAAAGCTGTGCTAGACATACTGGAAGGTGGACTCGAGAAGAAAAAAAAAAAAGACACAGGTGAGAAATATACTGGTGCACTATGTCAAATTAGGTTGAGATAGTTCCTTATGACTGCCATTCATAGGCCGGCTGTCAGCGTTTGAGAGCGTTCGTGGGTCCCTAGATGACGTAGAATGAAGATTTTGTTTCTTTTTCACAGCTGTGGAAACGTTTGTGGAGCCAGTTTGATTCTTCGGGGCTGGTACGGCAATCGAGGCATTTGTTTTAATCTTCTTAGATACATTCTCGGATCCCCGATCAACCAGCTTAGGTGAGTCGGTAGATACCAGAGAAGGTGGTGGCAGTGAAGACAAAATTTCTGTGGCAGCCTGTAGTGACGGCATAGTCGGTTCTAAGGCTGCGATACAGGTTGCCGATATCACAGGGGCACTCTGTGGCTCACTGCTCTGGTCAGGGCAAGTTACCAGTTCTGCGTCATATGTAACCGAGGTCACTTCTGGTGTTGTCCCAGCTGACTGATCAATAAGCATGTTTTCATATGACGTTTGCTGCGTCACAACTTCCGAGTATTGGGCACGTCGTTGTTGTGTAGGAGTTATACCGAGGGGAATCATTTTCTTTGGGCAGTTGATACGTAGATGGGTGGTAGCATTGCAAATTAAACAGGTCTGTTTCTGTCCATTATACGTTATATAGCCAGAATGGCCACCAAAAGTCTCAGTGGAGGGGATATCTTGTTTGATTTCCATATTGACGGCACGTATTCCATTATACACCGGGAACTGATAAGCAGAAGACCATTGTTCTTTCCTGACGTCACTCACAGTGCCATATTTCGACAGAAAGGATTTGAAAATTTCAGGAGGAACTTCGAGTGGGACATTAAATATCCGCACTGTGGTAAAATTGGAATCCGCTGTGGAGAGCTTAACATTTGTCATTTCGCCTGAGTCATACTGAAATTTAATAGGATCTGCAAAAGTATTTAACAATTTCTGATAAGTAGATATGCTGATTACCTTGATGTACATGGTTTTCTCGTGCGCATTTAACTGGATGGCTTCTACTTGGTCGACAGTCAACCGGAGGGTATCGCCAATCCAGCGGTGAATTTCTCCTGGTGAGGGGCGAGAACTCTGCCTGTCCCATTGGCAGCGTACGGTGTTCTTCCTCTGGTATCCGGACATGATTTTCAGCGGGGTTTTCTGGGTTTCTGTTTTTGTTGTCCTATCTGGAACACTACTTGAAAAAGTATTGTCCGAATGACACACGGAAGGTCAGTACACACGTGGAACTAAGGAAGCACCGGTATTAGGAAACCGTACACTCTTCCAAATGCGGTCACACAGCGCGCACAAACGTACCTCACTCGGCCACGACTAGTGACCAACTCTCGAATCAGCCACTACTGCATGGTAAACATTGCGCGCTGCACTTGCAGTTGTTACTGTAGCCGTCCCACCTCAAACGTTTAAGTCCATCTCAATGTCTTCAATCACGGTTTGTGATGTTGATTTAACTTTCTACTATTACAGATCACGTGGCGTAAGCTATTAATTCGATCGTATTACGTGTATGTGTGTTATTTCAAGGAGCAATAAGTCGCATGTTAGTAGAATGGGCCATAATATTTGGCGGGTAAAAGTTTAAGGTCGGTTTTTCTTTGCTAGACCCATGACCCAATTGCATTGCTGTCACACAGTCAGAGGGCAGAGCAATATCGACCATCGGGAGAAATGCAGTGTTAGTTGGGTTTCATAAAACTAAATAATAAGGGGCGGGTGGACCACACTGTATATATATATATATATATAGGCCTATAGAGATATAGGCCTACCTCACCGCTCGGTGTTGACCGTGTTTTATTGCACAAATTTAGGTTTTACTCCCTAACCGTTGGAGATACACGAAAAGTGATAAGGACCCCTCGGATAGAAAATTAAATGTTAAATCTCGTGTATGCCATTAAAAGTTTGCTATTTCTTAGCATTCTCTTTTTATTTGAAATGGAAATATGATATTTTGAAACCAACGAGTGTAGTGAAGTCACAAATGTAGGTTTTACTCGCTAACCGTTGGAGATACACGAAAACGGAAAAGGACCTTTCGGATAGGAAATAAAATTTTAAAGCTCGTATGTGCCATCAAAAGTTTGCTATTTCTTAGCGTTCTCTTTTTATTTGATATGGAAATATGACATTTTGAAACCAAAGGTTGTAGTGACGTCACTGAAATGGTCGTCATTTTTTGATAGTGCAAAATATCGAAATCAAAAGTATCCTATAAGTAAACCTGTTAAATCAGCTACATCTATGCAAAATTTAAATCGAACCAGTGGTTCTTGCGTTATTGAGTAACACACTGACAGACAGACAGATACACACCATCTCATTTTTATATATTAGTATGATTATGGTTAAACCTTTAAATTCTTATTATCTCAAAATGTGCAAATTGTGACTTACCAACTTTTCGCAGTAAGCCGACGATATTCAAGTCACTTTCTAAAAGTATACGTTGCTATTTGGTCATTTTATGGAATTCATTGGACTACTTTATAATGATTGAGTCATTTTCTCAAATTTTAAAGGTCTTTGATTATTTTTTGCGTGCGTTATTGGATACTAGCAGTAGTGCTCGGCTCCGCCCGGTGGATTTGTTTGTTTTATGGGTGATAATGAATACTACTACAGAACTGGCACATAATACTTAAACTAACAGAAAAAAATATTTTTAAAAAAGTTTTTGTGGTGGTTGGGGTGATACGTAGTACAGTATAATGGACGTAACATTCAGGTCATTTTCCCGTAATGATAATGACAATAATGAATAGGGAAACGGCTATTTACTAAGATGAGTACTGACACATGTAGCCTAATTTACAAACGAATTGAAAAATATTATTAGAAAGAGGAGTATGTGAAATGAAAGACACTGCCTAGGGCCTATATCTCATTGGCTGTTAGAAAAGTAGAGACCAATAGTGTCGTCTTTTGTCACATAGTGCCATAGGAAAATATCAGAGCACTTTAGACAGCTTAGGCTGTCCCGAACTCCTGAAGTAGCAATAGTGTCATTTATCGCCACATACCACTCAAGGATAAGGATCTGAATAAATGAAAGTAACTTTGAAAGCACCAACGATTATTGCAGCTGATTACCTCTATGTACTGCACCAGCACCATCGCACTTATACAGAGGCATACTATTTTCATGATAACTGTTTTACGGGGCCTAAGAAATCTTCTTGCAATAATTACTCCCAGTGACTCCAATTTTTAAGCAGCGCAAATTGTAACTATTTTCGCAATTCTGGTAGGGGTGAAGTGATGCAGCTCGCATCGCCAGCCAACAATTGACTTATTAAAACATTCCTACAGTTACACTATACGGACATGAATGGTTTTAGGACCTTAAAACGTAGTTTTCAAGTTCATTTTGTCTGTTGTTTTAAATGTAGGGAATGGAGAGAGTTGTCCAAAATATCAAGTGGACAGTGTTACCCGCAGGGTTCCAAAGAGTAAGTACGTTAAGTTCGGTTAAGATCGGAGAAACGATGTAGACTTGTGCCAAAGGGCCAAAATGCAGGGAATGGACTGGTCTGTTCGAAGTTTCACGTAGACCGAGTTGCCCGTCGGGTTCCAAAGGTTAAGTATGTAAAATTTGGTTCAGGTCGGTGAAACGGTGTAGATTTGTGCCAAAGGGCCTAAATGTAGGGAATGGAGTGGTCTGACCGACATTTCATGTAGACAGTGTTACTCGCAGGTTTGAAAGGTTAAGAATACACATTTTGGTTCAGATCAGTGAAACGGTGAAGATTTGTGCCGAAGGTCCTAAATGCAGGGAATGGAGTGGTCTGTCCGAAATTCATGTAAACAGTGTTACACGCAGGGGTCCAAAGGGTAAGTGTACAGATTTTGGTTCAGATCGGTGAAACGGTGTAAATTTGTATAAATAACAGACAGACAAACCCACATTGAGCTTTATACCGTATTTACACATGCTAGTGCAACAAACACAATAACGCAGGTTATCACAAACATTCAACCCGCATACCCATGTACACGGGGCAACATTACCACGATGTATAAGCCCCGCAAATGAAATAACAACTGTCTACACATGAAAACTGCAAAATGGTGATAGGAGAATGTTGGAATGTTTGCCACTATGTTTCTCTGACAGGATAGCATTACATTACATTTTGCTAATATGCTGATTAACTGTGCATACGATAGCATAGAGAATACTACAGTCCAATACAATCCTTGATTGTCAATCGGTCAGCTTTCCCATGTGTCCCTTAGCAAATTTTACCGGACTATCATGATACAGAGTAAATAGTTGTTGCCTAGTTACAACCTGTCCATCAATGGTGCGGCGTTGACTATCATCATACTGTACAGTCCCCCAGGGGTCTGCACCCCCTGGAGGCCATCCCCCCATCATCTATTTAAACCACCCCTAACTGGCAAATCACGTAAGTCCAGAACAACATCTCTAACACCGCAATACAGTGCAGTGGCGTAGTCAGAGGGGGGGGGGAGATGGGGCAGAGCCCCCCCCCCCCCCCCACCCCAAAGAAAAATATACATCTAGGAATTGGGGTGGGCATAAGCCTTCATATTTTCTTACGGTCGAACAAAATTAGAACCTACAACGAAATGTTAAATACAGCAAATGCGTTGACAAAAATGCACTAACAATCTCTGCACGGCCAGTCATCATTTCCGTGCCTGCACTGCTTGGAGGAGCTGAAATAACAGGGTAGCAATTAGGATTGTGACATGGGGTGATTTTCGAAGAACATTAGGTGCTTCAGTACTGGGGATACATCCAAGTGATGATGACTAAAGTCTACCAAGAAATTAGGAGATTATCAATTAGCACGATACCTCTCTGGAGGGGGCCAGTTATAGCTTGTCACCTTACACTTTCTTGTGAGCTATTAATTTCCATTTCCCCCCCAGGGGCTCACATCTAGTGGGGCGTGGGTTGGCGACCACGGGACCCCAGCTGAGTCCACTTACTTGTGCCAGGCTCCTCTCCGTCTTCTTTCCTGTCGACCTCCCTTGGTCAACTCTTGTTCTCTTTCGACCCCGACGGTATTAGGTTATCCGAGGCCTAGGGAGTCTTTCACTTTCCCGCCTTAATTGGCCCTTGTCTCATCTTTCCTGATACCCTCCTTCTGTGAGGGGTCAGCCTTCTTTTTCTTTTCTTTTTACCTCCTGCCTTGTGCTCAAGGCCCTTAAGGAGGCAGGGTGTATGTAGTCCCACCACTTCTGGTGCACCGTAGATAATGCTACACCCTCAGGGGCTCACGGCTGGTGAGTTCGGGAGTTGGCGACCCCGAGTGATTCCTGAGCTGGGTCCGTTTTCCCCTTTTGTCCCTTACCTTTGGGGCGGACCTACTCCTCTGTCCCC
Source organism: Meconema thalassinum (assembly GCA_946902985.2). NCBI lineage: Eukaryota > Metazoa > Arthropoda > Insecta > Orthoptera > Tettigoniidae > Meconema > Meconema thalassinum. The sequence goes on from OX336388.2 coordinate 89,614,846, forward strand.
TCTCCTCTCCTCTCCTCTTTTCATGATATTTACTTTTCTCTTTAAGATTCCCGCACTTTTTTGTTACTTGGTTCACCGTGTATCGAAATTCCCTTTTAGCGATTTTTAAGGCATTTTTAATCTACGTTGCTTTTTGTATGTTTTTTCGATCTAAATTACAACTCGCGATTGTTTTCAACCTCAATTGCATTTTGTAAAGATTGACAATCTAAATTGCTTTTTAGTAAGTCTTTCAATATGGCGGAGGGACCTTTGTGAGTATTTTGAATTTCAATTGCATTTTGTAAGTATTTTCAACAAAAACCGCATTTCGCACGAATTTTGAATCTAAAGTGCATTTTGTTTGGTGGGCATTTGCACATATTTTGATTCTCAATTGCATTTTGTGGGTGTTTTGAATCTAAATTACATTTTGTCAAGTATTTTCAATCTAAATTGCTTTTTGTAAGTATTGTCAATCCACATGAGTCCTTTGAATCTACCGTACATTTTGAAAGCATTTTCAATTTCAATTGCATTTTGTAAGTATTTTGAATTTCAATTGCACTTTGTGAATAATTTGGATTGGAACTGGGATATTTCAATCTGAATTGCATTGTTTATTTTCAATTTCAATTGCATTTTGTAAGTATTTTGAACCTCAATTGCATTTTGTACGTATTTTCGATCTCATTTGCATTTTGTAAGTGTTTTGAATTTCAGTTGCATTTTGTAAGTATTTCGACGCTACATTGCATTTTGTACGTATTTAGAATCAAGCCTACGTTTTGTGGGTCTTTTTCAATCTATACTTTTTGTGCATCTTTTCGTTCTAAATTCCCTTTTCTAAGACCATATTGTGAGTTGTTTCCATCTGAGTTCCTTTTTGTACGTATTTTCCGTCTCAGCTAATTTTGTTCCGGTTTCCATTTCATTATCATTTTCGCTATCACCCAGATCATTAGGGGCCGATAACCTAGATGTTAGGCCCCTTAAAACAACTATTATCATCATCATCATCATCATCTAATTTCCATATCCTAGAAATGTTGTTGTTTGAGTTTTCAGTGTTTTGACTGGTTTGATGCAGCGCTCCACGCCTCCCTGTCTTGAGCTAATCGTTTCATCTCTACATTGCTGCGACATCCTACACCCGAGGCAATCCGTTTAACGTATTCTAACCTTGGTCTACTCCTACAGTTCTTGTCCTCGACCCTTCCTTCCATAACTAAGCTTGCTATTCCTGGCTGTCTTAGTATGTGACCTGCCAATCTATCTCTACTCTTCATTAGCAGTCGCCAGAATCATCTCTCCTCTCCCACTCTTCTTAATACCTCTTCGTTTGTAACCCTATCCACCCATCTGATCTTCATCATTCTCCTGTAACAACACATTTCAAACGCTTCAATTCTCCTCTTTTCTGCAGCACCAATAGTCCAAATTTCACTTCCATATAGTGCCACGCTCCAGACAAATGCCTTCAAAAATGACTACCTAATACCTAAATCTATATTCGATGTCAACAGATTCCTTTTCTGTAGAAATGCTTTCCTTGTCTGAGCTAACCTACTTTTATATCCTCTTTGCTTCGTCCATCACTGGTTATTTTGCGTCTTAAGTAACAGAAGTCTCCTACTTCCTTTAGTTTTTCACATTTACATTTATTCATTTTCATCATGAATTCTTTCCTCAAGACGGAGTCCATACCATTCTAAAACTCGTTCAAATCCTTGGCGTGTCAGCCAAGATGACGATGTCATCGGAAAATCTGAGTTGAATTTATAGCTCCGTGAATCATCACTCCCACTTTAAAAATTTCACAAATTTGATTCATTGCTTGTTCAATGTAAAGATTGAAAAGTATTGTAACTTTTATTATTTCCCCATGTTGGTAGCGACAAGTGTAATGTTTTGACCCTCACGTTGAGTGACAAATGTAACTGTTTACCTTTGCCTAAGCTATGTTGTTTTAATGGGCGCCAAGACCTCAATGCAATGCTGAAATCTAAATTTGTATTTAACAACGTCTAGCTCTGGTAGAACACCTTCAAGAATCTATTCACTCAGATCGTTGTATGATTTGATCATTAACCCAACAAACAATTGTATCAGGAGAAGGAATTGGTCTATATCTAATGCTACCTACTGAAAGCAAAGATTGCATTGTAAAAGAAATGAATTTATTATATAAAACACGTATAGCAAAATTAATAATAATAATAATAATAAGTATAAAATTCAAATTGGAGCGTTGCGATTTTAATATTACCGATAGAAAATTACGTGAAAACGGAGTCTGATAAATTATAGATTTTACTCTTATTCCCAAGCTATGAAGTTACTGAAATATGAAATTTAAAACAAAGAAAAATGAGAGATTGCGTATTTCTGCGTCATTTGCCCTTACCACTGGAAATTGCTAAAGCATTTCCCTCGTACTGGATGATGCTGTGTGCTTCCCACAGTCTCCTGGACGTCGCCATCTTCTTCGTTATCTGATGATATTCTGGTAGATTAGATAATTCTATGGTCCGTACATCGGACCCAAACACTCGTACAACCACACTGGTTAAGTTTTACAAAAGTTAGTCCTCCACTCCACGGAACATCGGAGCGACTTCCGCGTGCAACCGTACTCGTTAAGTTCTACACAGATAGTCTTCGTTCCACGGAACATCGGAGCGACACGCACTTGCAACCGTACTCGGCAAGTTCTACACAGATAGTCCTCGTTCCACGGCGCGTCGAACGATATATGCACCTGTCGGCTCCCCCACTCTTCAGCCGACTCCTAGCTTACGTGATCTCCACTGATTGGCTGAGCACCTCCTCTGGCTCATTACACACGGCGCGCGAGAGGGAGAAGTCGTTTTCCGTTCCATATATTCGTCTTTTCTTGACGATGCGACCCAGCCTTGCGTAATACTTCCTGACAAGATTAAGCTTGTATCTGAATTTCCAGTGACTCATGTCTCTCAAAATATCCTAACTGACGAAAACTCCGTAAAATTCCGCAATCACATAATTTTCTATGATATTGTCGTTCGTAATAATTTGCTTGATAGCGTTTTCTAAGACATAGAAAACCTATCTGAATGCTAATAATTTTTATAAAATGCTCCGAAAATACCTTAATAATAATTATAATAAATTAATAATAATAATAAATTAACATGAACAGTTCTCTTGGCTGAACAATTTGCCGCGTGAATAATTATAGAATGGCTTCCTACTGACTTATGCCAGTGGCATAAAAACCCCTCGAAAAACACGTTACATATTCGCCTCGGATCATCGGATGATTTACCGTGACGACGGTCCATTATCCGATTATCCCAGACACGTTAATAAACCCCATCCAAAATACATATTACTTAAATGAAATCACCCTAAATTACAGATATATACACTCATAATTTTTCTTCGCGCACTTGGGGTCAAAGTTTGTTGTCACTATGGATTGCACTTTGTAACCAGTCCAATGTTTTACAGATAGAATAGTGTTCCACGGATATTTCCGCCTCTCAAATTTCTCTATGTTGGAAAAATAGACATAATTACTGTGTGAGCACTATGTATATGAGATGTCACATCACACGCCGCAAGGTATTCTGATATATGTATATCTCCCAAGAACTTTCTAATATCACTGGAGGTTCCTTCCTTATTGTGAAATTAATCCCACTTATCACTGAGCACACGATCACACTATTGTGGCAGCGCCTCGTGACCATAATACTTAATCTCTCTTTAAAGCAGATTAAATTAATATTGACTTCTGAAAAAAAAAACAGTAAATGCGCATTACATATAACACCAAATATTTCTGTGCCGTAATCGCCCTGTCTTGTTAAGTTCCCGTAGACCATATTCTACTTAATACTAGTTCTCAACACAGACCATTTCTCCTCACACAAATAATACCTTTGTACAAATTACCTTAAATTACACACTTACAAATCTTACATGGCGAGGCCGTAAACAGAAATCACGTGTGCTGATATGTATGAGTTTCATGAAGGACTGTCTCGCCTGCTGATGGCCCATCTTTTGCCTCGTGGACGCCTTAAGCAAAAATACCCTGTCCAAGCGCTCACCCATCTCTTGGAGGCAAATGGGAATTCACCAGCGCTACCAAATTCTGGCCTTGGTGTATCGAGACATTTTAGTGCTCAAGAGCATCCGACAATCCCGTCATATTTCCCTGTACCTTAAAACTCTCATTTACTTACATACTACCCCCCTGTGTGACTTCTGATACGCCTGCCTGGAAGACCATCTCCTCCCACGCACCAAATACCACACTTACTCATTTGATAGGCTGGCTCGCCAGCTAAACACACTCACTTTATGACACATATTTTCGTAGACTATGTATATTATACGTCCCGTATAATCTGTTTCCCTAACTATTCTCCAGCACATATGCTGTTTTGCCAATACGTTTGGAAACTATAAATGTTACTGCGTCACCTGCTTCCAACCTTGCAAGTGGCTCCCTTAAATGAACGTCATCACGTTGCTCTACCTACCTATTTCTCAGTATCTGTAACGATGCCCTGTTGCTACTGTCCACTAATGCTAACCCTACTTTCTTCTGGTGTCACATCTCTACTCGACACTCTATGACCTAAAAATGTCACTTCTGACTGACAGAATGACGACTTGGACAGCTTCAAAGTGAACCCTGCCTGATCTAACTTCTGAAAAACTATATCTAAATGACGTAGATGCTCCTCAAAACTGCGTGAAATAATTACCATATCATCTATGTAAATGGTTACAAACTCTCCTGTGTCATCCCCTAATGCGATGTTTAAAGCCCTAATTAAAGCTGATGAACAACTATTTAACCCATAAGGTGTTCTACAAAATTGATAAAGGTTATATTTATGACTAAAAGCTGTAAATGGTCTATCTTCGTACATAAGTGGCACTTGCCAAAAACTGGAACTCAAATCTACACAAGTGAAATACTTCTTCCCCTCAAATGTTTGCATTAATTCCTCTATTGACATAGATTTCAGCTGATCTGAACTAATTCTACTGTTAACCAAACGAGCGTCTAAAGAAATACGAACTGTGCCGTCGGTCTTGGGTACCGTGATCAAAGAATTAACATATGGACTGTTAGAGTGCTCAATAATCCCATCTTCAAGCATCTGATTAATTTGTGCCTCAACTGCACTCTGATAAGCGAAAGGTACAGGATATCTATGTCCTGTGAATACTGACCTATCAATAACGTTCAATGAATGTGTATAGCAATTGGCCATATCAATGCGATCCTCAAAAACTCTCCTATTACACCATAACACATCATAGAGCCGAACACATTGTTCCACCTCTATATATCCCTGAAATGCAGCATCACGTAACGAGTCCTTTAGACTACCGTTCGTAATCACACTGCCCACAAAACATGGAGAACCCCGCTCTACGGCTGGCGATATCTCATTTAAAGTACAAATCACACCTACAATACTACTCCTCTGAATATGGTCATTGAACGCTACTTCTACTTCAGAATCTCCCCATTTAAATTTCAAACTCCCTACATCATAACATAAGTTACCAGACACTCTACTTAGCCACTCTGAACCCAAGATAACACTGAATACTAAATTCGGAATTACAAGACAAATCTGCTTCTCTACATGATTATTAATTTTAATGTCTACTAAAACTTGCTTAGAAATTACTTTAGACCTCTTCCCAACAGCTGTGATAACACAAGTGCTTTTAATTGGCATCTCCTCAAAATTTACTCCAGTTCCTTTCATTTTATCATAAAATGCACTACTTATGCAACTCTTCGTACATCCACTATCAATTAAAACATCTGTGTACGCCTCGGACACGTTAAATTTAACTATGGGGCTCTTACTAACCACTTCCTGAATAATACCTTCATCATTTAGTTCATGTAATAATTTATTTCTTACATTTAGGTCATAGGGTTCCTGTATAATTGTATGGACAGGGCATGCTATAGACTGTGAGATTCTGACCTTACTTCGTAGCCTGGTTCGCGTTTAAAGAACCGCTACAGCTGGCCGTAGTACTACTAACTACTGAACTGGTCTGGTTGTTCTGGGCTGTGTTGTCATTGTTTGGCTGTATATTACTACCACTAGGCTGTCCTCTTCCTTGACCCCTATTCTGGTTGTAATTATTGTCATTATAATTTCTCCCTTGATTTCCCCTGAAATCATTGTTTTTTCCTTGATTTCCCCTGTAATCATTGTTCCTCCCTTGATTTCCCCTGAAATCATTGTTCCTCCCTTGATACTGATTACCATAGCCATTTCCTCTGTTCTGATTTAGCTGATTATTATTATTTCTATTTTGAGCGTTGGCCCCTTCGCCACCGTTCCCTTGAACTTCTTGATGCCTGGCTTCATTAGGTCTATTATTATTATTACCCTGGTTCCGATTGAAATTGTCCTCATAACCCCCTCTCCCTAGTGCATCGAATGTGCTTAACAAATTTTCTACTTGTGATATAGTCTTTACATTCTGGATACAAACAGCCTCCTTGATCCTATAGGGAAAGTGCCTAAGTAGCAACCTCACCACATCACTTTTCTCCTTCAACCCATCCAGATATTTACACACTAATACCTGCCCTAAAAAGTATTCGGTCATGGTGGAGCTTCCTTTAGGGTTATATTTACCACACACTACTCCCTCACGATGCTGCGACTAAATAACCTCATTCAAGAACTTTTCACAGAATTTCATTTTAAAATCATTAATATCAGTAAACTTGTGTCTGTAGACAGCAAACCAATTCCTCGTTTCCCCCACAAACACTTGTTCTAAAATTTCAACTACCTGGCACCACTCAATACTACCATTTTCCAACCTCTCCCCGAATTTATTTTCTATAGTGTTCATGAACTCCATTGGGCACCCCTGTCGATTGCTGAACTTACCCAGTTCTACCTCCCTGTGTGTGCTATTCACAAAAACTGGCCTATTCTGACTATTTTCTTGCCTGATTCTAGCTTTTAATTTTAACTCTAATTCTGCGAATTTCTCCTCAGCCTTCCTCTCAATACTGTTTACTGTTAATTTAATGTTTCCTTCTGATTCTTCTACTTTATCATATAGCTTTGCTTGTTTCTCCTCAATCTTGCTAATGCTCTCTCTATTACTCTCTCTTAAATCATTTACTTCTGCAACTATTTGTGAGTGGACTTTCTCAATTCTACCCCCCAGCTGTTCTTTAACCTCTTTAGTTGCTACCTGAATTTTGTCAATTTCTCCCCCCAATTGCTTTTTGACCTGCTGTGTTTCCAGTTGCACTAGTTCTTTTAAATTTTCAGCCTGTGTACTGATTCTAATTTCTAACTCCTCCTGTACTTTTCCTAATTTCTTGTCTACATCTGCAATGATCTCTTTAACCTTCTCTTCCATTACTCCTCTGATATCTCCTCTAATCTGCTCCATTTTCACACTAATTTCCTTGTTGTTATTATCTAATTTTGCATTATTCTGTTCTAATTTTTTATTTAAAGCTTCTGTACTTTCTTTATTTTCCCTACTTTTTTGTTCTAATTTTGCATTATTCTGTTCTAATTTTGCATTTAAAGCTTCTGTACTTTCTTTATTTTCCCTACTGTTTTGTTCTAATTTTGCATTATTCTGTTCTAATTTTGCATTATTCTGTTCTAATTTTGCATTTAAGGCATCACTACTAACTTTGTTCTGATACATGAACTCGAGAAGTAAAGTTTTTAATTCTGGTTGGCCGCCTACACTCCCTGTTTCAGTATCGGGATTTACCTCCGCTACCCCGGTACTACCATCACTCGACATACTGCTCGTATCATCACTCTCCAGTTGATGACCACTACGTAACCTCATCTGTCTTTCTTTCTCATCCCCCATAATGATATACACTGATAAAGACAAATAACCCCCAAAATACAGGCACAGAAATATATACCCTTCTCCTTCCACAAATGTTATTAGGTTTTCAGCCCCAAGTTGTCGGCGACAAATGTAACTTTTATTATTGCCCCATGTTGGTAGCGACAAGTGTAATGTTTTGACCCTCACGTTGAGTGACAAATGTAACTGTTTACCTTTGCCTAAGCTATGTTGTTTTAATGGGCGCCAAGACCTCAATGCAATGCTGAAATCTAAATTTGTATTTAACAACGTCTAGCTCTGGTAGAACACCTACAAGAATCTATTCACTCAGATCGTGGTATGATTTGATCATTAACCCAACAAACAATTGTATCAGGAGAAGGAATTGGTCTATATCTAATGCTACCTACTGAAAGCAAAGATTGCATTGTAAAAGAAATGAATTTATTATATAAAACACGTATAGCAAAATTAATAATAATAATAAGTATAAAATTCAAATTGGAGCGTTGCGATTTTAATATTACCGATAGAAAATTACGTGAAAACGGAGTCTGATAAATTATAGATTTTACTCATATTCCCAAGCTATGAAGTTACTGAAATATGAAATATAAAACAAAGAAAAATGAGAGATTGCGTATTTCTGCGTCATTTGCGCTTACCACTGGAAATTGCTAAAGCATTTCCCTCGTACTGGATGATGCTGTGTGCTTCCCACAGTCTCCTGGACGTCGCCATCTTCTTCGTTATTTGATGATATTCTGGTAGATTAGATCATTCTATGGTCCGTACTGAACCCTTCAGAATAGCAGTGTTTTATGCAAGAATCATGATCAAGGGGTCGCGCTCAGTTCATAGTGTGGTGTTTACGTCTGCCAAACAACATGCTTTACTGAGGCAAGGGTCATAGGACTAAAACTATAATTAAGAAAGGAAGGAGACAAGACGTAAGATAATAACATGATTTAATAACTAATTGTGCATAAAATAAAATAAACAAACAATAATAAAAACATATCCTCCCTGAATCATTCCCTGAATCATTCCCTGACAGGAATATCTAACACTTTGAGGAGTCAGATGGATCTCCCCCTTTATAATAAAATTGTGGATCCTAGTTCCACTACCTTGCATTTGAGTTTTATGTGCGCCTGATGACTAACTACGAGAAAATGAGTACTTGGATGACCGTTCGTTTACAACGGGTTAACAGCCACGGTGCTCACGAACAATCATCACGTAAATCAACGTTTATGGATATGGGCATGACATTGATAAAAACCCTTAAAAACTCTAGTACTGACACACACACTACAAATCTATTATTTACAGGAATCTCTCTGAGATCCTCATTAGCGCGAAGACGCACTTAACAACATGAGCTACCAACTGGCCAATTGCTCAATACACACAAGGAAAGACAGCATTGCACATGACTCACGGGTCACTGAAATGAAAATAAACCTGGAATAAACCAACAACAACAAAAGCCTGACCGGCTAAGATTACTTTATGTGAACAAAACTGCATGTTAAGGTAACGCTTCGGAGATTATCGTGATTCGTAGGCAACTCCCATTTATTTCAGCAATTTTTACCATTGATCAGTTCTTATCTGTAATTCAAGTAATTAGAGAGCCAACGAGCACTCCTCACTAATGACCATGCTTTGCACGTTCAGACAGCCTTGTGAAACATCTCCCCCCTTTCCTCAAATACTTGTCGTGTCCCAGTCCAGTGTATATAAATAGCTGACCAGCTGTTCCGTTACCTCACGGAATCAACAGCAACAAAAATCTCATCCAACTCAACATATGGTCAGACATAATCACATATCCACAATTGCCCTCGCAAGGATACAATATGGACCTGGTACCAAGCTGACAGAAATCAGTCTGAGCTGAAATTCCCGCTTGTAATACCACAAAAAATACACACATACACACATCTGGGACTGACATGACGCTTTTTTCACACAGGTCTGCTGAATAGGTGCTCACAAACATTTAACACAATATTTAAAACCTACGATAGAGCTGATTACCCTTCGTCACAAATTACATTGCTCCAATCGGCAATAGTCACACTGAATCTGATCAATAATAAATCTTAAACAATTTTAATTACCCTCCAATCTACTGTATAATTACATTAATTCAGTCCTACTTCTGAAACACAACAGATCTCCGAGAGACGTTTTTAACCGCATTGCGTAACATATGCAAACACGGCCGTTCACATAGCTACGTTAGTTAACACAATACAAAAACAAGAATCTTCCACTAACTACATTCGTGCGAGCTGCTTCCATACAAAAGTGTGTCAGACCAAAACTAAGTATACTACGTTAATCACACAAGCAATGTATTTACAAAAATATGTCCCATAAACCATAAGTTAATTTATCAAATAATAAAGAATATTATTTTGTACTCATCTCTCTTGTAGTCACCCGTCAAAGAACGTCTGCTGCCATTTCCCAACTGAATGGTTCTATCTCATCTCAGCCATCTGGACGGAGTGTTGAGAATTCCAAACTTCCTCTGTAGTCGTCGGTGTCATCTCTGGCGCTGCTTCAAAAATTAGATTATTATACACTTGATATCTGACTACTAAATTCGCTGTTCAGGTACTACTTTCCCTGTCACAGTTCGTTGGCGAATTATCGACGATACTGTCCCTACAATATAGTACTGTGACTATCTATCACTGAATTTAACACTTTACAATAATTTCTGTGTTCTCATGACACGCAAAGTAATAACTGACTAGTGTCCACGACACACCAAATAAAAGTCAACCAGTGTCAACGACACACAAAATAATAGTCTACGTCCTCAGACGAACAGAATAGAAGTCCACGTCCGTAGACGCACAGAATAGAAGTCCACGTCCGTAGACGCACAGAGTAGAAGTCCACGTCCGTAGACGCACAGAGTAGAAGTAGAAGTCTTGGCTCTTCATGCCACTTATAAAAGAACTGGCCCTAGGTCTCGATGGGGGGGGGGAATTTATGTAAACATTTCTCGAAATAATTGTGGTGCAGGAATGAAATAAATATCACTGAACTCGTAATATTGCACAGGTCAAGAATATGCTCATTAATCCTAGAATCGATCGTAGAGATTTTGTCTAGGCGATTTCCCGCGTGAATGCTAGCCGAGCGTGCCCACGCTAGACCTGCCGCGTTAACTAGGCATTCTTCTCTCATTGGTTCTCACCTTTTCTGTAATTTGGCGGTTCATAGCAGATCTTGGCGTCGTAGGAGTGTCCAGCCTGCTCATCAGCCACTCACATTACTGCATCATATTTCTTCTAGGCGCGAATATCACAATGAACATACCAGCATCATGTCTCACTGCGCGTCGCTTCTATTTGAGGCGGCCCACCTGTCCTTCTGACACATCGCTATGCTATTTCCTTTCACAGCTAAAATATTTAGCCTATTGTCAATCTGCTTCAGGTATGTCCCCGCTGTCTCCAACCAATGCTTGAAATTTCCTCATCTCCGTCTGGCTACTTTCATGATGCTGGTTGAAATATTTATTAATTGGAGAAAATGAAACATAGAATCATTTATCCAACAGAGGATAAAAGGGTTCACAACTCTCCCACTCACAAAATTTCGAACTTAGGAATAAAGTCGACAATTTTTAAAAGACTTCCGTAGGCCAAATTGTTTTATTTCAGAATCACCCCTTTTCTATTACTGGTCTAGTCGCTCCTGTCTTGAATGGCATTTACTCGTTTTCATTTCCTGCTTGTATCTCCCCTCTCAGTCTGATTGCATGACGCTCTGGTGCCTGAGGCAACACTCTGCTCGTCTCGTTAATGTTTGTCAACAACAACACTATTTCCTCGTTTACGTGCCGTACTCAACTGCTCCTCGTGCACTTTGTTGATATTAGGACGTCCATATATTCAAACTGCATCATTAATTCGGCGCTCCCATGGTTCGCTTCTACGATACTTTTTTAGGTTGGCAGCGTTGTAGACTGACATTGTTCCTGTACTCAACTCTTTCACTCTGTAAGCATTGTTTCCAAGGTTTCTTACGATAGAATAGGGTCCTATGAACTTTTCGCAGAATTTACTGAAGATTTTCTTTTCTGGGTCCGATGTAGCAGGTCGTTTCACCAAAACGAGCTGGTTGATTTCAAGATCCCTGTGAAACCTCTTATTTCTTACTCGCCGTAATCTGCGGTCTGCTTGATTTCTCATGTAGGCTCTCGTCCTCTCAATTCGCAAGTCAGGTGCTATCATTGGATCTTGTGGACAGTTAATGATGCTTTTCCACGTTCTTACTGGATACTCGTTCTTGTGTAGGACCATAGGGATTTGTCCTGTTGACTCGTGCCTGGTAGAATTCATGCATGTCTCTACATCCTTAATTTTATCGACCCATTTGTGGTGTTCGTTCGGAATGAAGATCCTCAAATATGAAGTTACACACTTAATTGCTCTTTCACTTGGATTTGCTTGAGCATGTCGGATACTGCTTAAAACGTGTTTTATACCCATATCTTCCATACCTTTCTTGAATTCGGCGCTTGTGAAATAACTGCCATGGTCTGATAATATAAACTCTGGTTTTCCAAGGATTGGAATAACTCTATTTCGAATGCGACTGAGTACCTGCTTCGATGTCGTTTTCTGAATAGGGCATAGTACTACGAATTTAGAAAATACATCAATGCACACTAGCAAATGACGGCAACCTCGCCTTCCCTTCGGGATTGGACCGAAACAGTCGAGTGCCAGTAGCTCACAAGGTTTCTGAGGTAGCAATGGTCTGGGATACTGCCTCATTAAGTAATTATTGGGCTTTGTCCTCTGACACGGATCACAAGTTGTAATGACGTCACATATAGTTGTTCTCATACGTGGCCATGTAAATGTCTCTCCTATCGTCGCTTCGCACTTATCTACGCCCACATGACCGTAACTTTCGTGCGTATGCCATGTCAATCCTCGTTGTAACGATGCAGGTACTAATATGCGTAACTTGGTGTGGTCACTATCTACCCATTTGTGCAGCAAATTGTTGACATAAACATATCTTCCTTCTTTGGCTTTCGCTTCCCGAAATGCAGGTGTTCCTGTAGGTAGTTGCTTTCTGAAGTATTGAATTAAAAGCATCATCCATGGTTCCGCTTCCTGTTCTCGCTGTATCTCACGTAACTCCTCCAAGAATTCCCGGTCCTTCGGTGTTAACTCCAAGTGTTGTACCATCGCTGTTTCTTCATTATCAGGCTCTGGGTTCCTGCTGAGTGCATCCGGTATCACGTTCATCTTCCCTGGGCAATGTTCAATCTCAATGCTGAATTGCTGAATATATATAGACCAACGTGTCACACGTTCGCTTGCCATCGACGTCTTAAACAAGAATGTTAGTGCCTTGTGGTCGGTCCTGACAACAATAGGGTAGCCGTAAATTATTCGTTTCCATTGTTGTAACGCATGAAGTATGGCCAACAGTTCTACTTCCGTTACCGTATAATTGCGCTCGTGCTTACGCAATTTTCGGCTGACAAATGCCAAATATGTTTTGTGCTGCAGGTTAGCTGGATCCTCTTGGTAAAGCATAGCACCTATACCGATTAGTGAAGCATCCGCTTGGATTATACATTTGTGCTTGAAATCTGGATATCCTAATTTAATGCAGTTTTCCAATAGCTGCTTTGTTGCTTGGAATGCCTTAGTTAGTTAGTTATTGTTGTTTTAAGGGGCGGAACTACGAGGTCATCTGCCCCTAATGGAATGCCTTCTCACACTCCGCATTCCATAACCATTTATTATTTTTCTTTAGCATTTCCTGCATGGGAGCGACAGTCTCCGTGTAACCTGGACAGTTTTCCTTAAAGAATCCCGTTACGCCTAAGAAAGCCCGAATGTGCTTGACTCTCGTTGGTGTAGGGAAATTCTTTATCGCTTCGATCTTAGCTGGATTTGGTTCCACTCCCTCCTTGTCAATGACGTGACCCAAATATAAGATCTCGCTCTTGAAGACATGCGATTTCTTCAGATTTACTTTGAAATTAGATGCATTCAGGTTGCCTAATACTTTATCTAAATTTTCCATGTGAGTTTCAATGTTGTCGGATGCCAGCAAAATGTCATCAATGTAGCGTACTGTCATCTCCTTAACTTCCTCGGTTAGATTCCGGTCCAGGGCTCGGATTAAAGCACAGCCCGCTGTTTTGACTACAAAGGGCATTCGGACGAAGCAAAACGTTTGGTTATCGAATAAGAAGCCAGTTAGAAGCTGTGACTTCTCATCCAATTCAATATGGTGGAACGAGCTCGTCAGGTCAACTGATGAATAAATGCTTTTGTTTTTAAAGCCTTTTAATACGTCTCTGATGATTGGCGCTCTGTCATACTCCGGAAAAATGAGTCTTTTGTTAAGATTTCTGGCATCTAAACAAAGTCTAATAGATCCATTTGGTTTCGTGACTGCCAAAATCGCATTTAGATAAGGTGTCGGTGTCTTCCTTATCACTCCAGCTTGTAACATCTCATCTATAATGACCTTAACTTGACCACGATATTTTTCAGGAATTGGGTACAATCTGCTTTTGAAAGGTGACCAGTCCTCGACTTGCATAGAATATTTGAAATTTAATATTTTCCCAGGTACTGTATCAAATACTGTTTTGTGCTTCCTTAATATCTCTTCCAACTGCTTTCTGTGTTCACCCCCAAGTTGAATGTCATTGAGCCGCTCCTGTAGTAACTCTTCAAATTGTGCATCACTGTTATCTCCTTCTGTTAATAAAGACCATATCTCCTGGGATTCACTCTCCCCATCTAGTTCCACAACAGCTCCTTCTATGATGTTATCTTCTGCCTTTCGTACGTCCTCTTCCGTCTCTTCCGATATTGCTTCCAATGCCCAAGAATTTACATCTCTTCCGGTAGTGATTTCATCCATATGCAATCCCACATTTTTCAGCTGATCATACTCTCTAAAACTGACAGTATTCTTGTGCAAATCTATCACGGCTTGATAGTCACAAATAAAATTTGCACCAAGAATTATATTGAAATTCATCTTTGCCATGATAATGAATGTTTGCCCAAAAGTGTGCTCCAATATGTTCAGCTCTAAGTATGCCTGACGTTTACAAGTGACGGTGCGTTCAGGAATAACACCCCTCACATTGAGCTGTGGTACCAGAATTACAGGAATATTCTGACTCCGTCCCAACTCTCGAACCAAGGCCTCCGATACCAGACTGATCTGTGACCCCGTATCCAATAAACATCTTATATTAATTCCACCAATCCTCGCGTAAATAATGGGTAACTGCCTAATTTCATCGTTCCGTGGTTTCACCGTCTCCTCCAGGCAGTCTTCTGGCAAAGCAATCCATTCTTGTATGTTCGCTACTATCCATCCATCTTCAACTTCCGACTGTTGTGTTTGTAGCCTGTCTCCTTTATCCAAATTTAATATTTTTTTTAGCTCCATTGCGACTCCCATCATCCTTCTGTCGCTCATGTCCTTGATACCCCTCTTGTCTCAGTAGACTTCCAGCTTCCTCAGTATGTGTATCAGGATTCTTCATGTTCCCAATGGCCTTTTCCCATCTTCCTATCTCTCCACCTTGACTAGCGTGTAACTCCTCTTGGTAATTATGCGATTGAGCGTGCCTATCATCCCAGTCATCTCGATAGTTACGTGGCTCTCCTTGATTTTGATCTCTTCTTCCTTTCCATCGTTGATTGGCATTGTAATCACCGTATCTTCCATAAGGACTGTCATTCCTTCGATTTTCACGCCATTGCTGATATCCTCTCTGTTGGTATCTATTGTTACCTTGGTATGACCTATTGTTGTAATGATTTTCGTTACGCTGATATGGTCTGTTTTCTCCTTCTTCCTGGTTTCGCCTAGGTGTGGAAGTGCTTGTGTTAGTGCCCTGCGTTTTGGTGTTTGCCTGTTTTGGTTTGATGACCTCTGTAGTATTGACTAACTCCAGCTGTCTTCCTCCTTTATAATGACTATGAAATGTAGTCTCATCTATTTGCCGTAGTATCTGCTCTGCATGTAGGGCCGTACTAACGTTCGCTGCGACTAGTACTTGTTGTACGTTTACTGGCATCTGTCTCGCTATAGTCATCACCAGATCGGCTTCATTTATGGGTAATCAAGGTCACGAAATTTTAACATTTGCATGTTAAAGAAATCTGAGTATTTTGTTTGCTGGGTGGTTTGATACTTCCTAGAGTAAAGCTCCATCCTTAGACTCTGTTGTGTTGCGGGCGACCAGTATTTGCGCAGAAACGCTAAGTTGAAATCTGACATGTTTCCAAATGTATATTTGAAGCTTAAAAACCATGTGAGGACATTTCCTGATAAAAATCTCTCCATCATCCTTAATCTTCGTGCTTCAGGTACCCCAGTGTCATTGAAATGGTCTTCCATCTCTTTGATAAAGGCTTTAGGTGTCACCCCTGAATTTTCCGTGTATTTCTGCGGTTTGTAGTCATTTGAGCGAATTACTTGAATAAGTTGTGTGGCCTGATGACCGTCTTGTGGTGTCGAGCTCCTATCGACATTCTTACGAAATCCTTCCGTGTTTGTTGTTAATGGGCTGTCTGCCTGAGTCTGACTTCCTGCTGTGCTGGACTCTGGACTATTTGAGTTATCCGGCTTGTCTTTCACTATTCCCGTTCTAAATATAGATGATTGTTCTAATGAGCGGAGTTCGGCTTTAATGATCCTACCCGTCTGCTCTTTAAGTTTATTTTTCACCTCTTGCTCCAAAGCTTGAATACGCGTGTGATTTTCGCCTACTGTTTTAAGAATGGTGGATCTTTCCTCTTTAGAATCAATATTCATTTTCTTCCAATCTTTCCTAATCTGTTCTTTAATCGTGCTTACTTGCCCTTCGATCTGGCTTTTTGTGTCATCCTGATTACTTTCTATCTGGCTCAGCCTTTCGTCTAATGTACTCTTAAATTGCTCTTGCTCCGTTTTTAGGCTTTCCCATTGTTCCGCTGATTTTATCTCGAGACGGTCCATATCTTTAATTATGCCGGATATGTTTTCATCTACTGCTGATAATTGTTGTTGAATGACCATGCCGCTTTTCTCCATCTCCTTAAATCGTCCTTCCAATTTATCCTGAGCTATTTTGACCTCGCTTGTATTCATTGTGCATGCTATTTCAATTTGTTCTAATTTAGCCAACACCGTTTCATCCAGAATGCTAAGTTTTTGATCAAAAATATCTTCCATTTTTTTAATCTGCTCTAATTGTTTCTCATTATTTTTGCTAACATCTAGGGCCAGTAATACCATCTGTTGATTAGTGTGATCTTTCATTTCTGCGGTTAACGAAGCTAATTGGTTCGTGTTTTTAATATTTTGCGCCTCTAACTGCGAATTGATAGTGTCATTAATTTCACTCTTTAATAACCTAGCTTGTTCCGCCTGATATTTATTTTGTTCAATTCTACTGTTATTTAATTGTGTCCGCAATTGTTCACTTTGTTCAGATAATTTGTTTATAGACTCACTTTGTTCTAGCCTACTATTGTTTAATTGTGTCCGCAATGATTCACTTTGCTCTAACAGTTTAGTATTTAGCGATTCACTTTGTTCTGATAGTTTCGTTTTTAGCGATTCACTCTGTTCAGATAATTTGCTTATAGCTTGACTCTGTTCTGATAGTTTAGTGTTTATTTGTTCAGATAACTTCGTGTTTAACGATACGCTTTGTTCCGCCAATTTAGTATCCAACAATTCCTGTGTTCTCCTCGCCGCACTCTCAATGATCTCCTGGATCTGCTCCACCGTTGCCATAATACACACTTTATATGAGACATAAGGGAAATGGCATAAAGCAATGCCCTTTGACACACACATAAAATCCAATGCACATTTACTTTCTTTATCCAACTCAGTTCATTTATTTTTTACATTTACTCCCACTAGTCAATTGCATCTCTGAGTGGTTCTAGTTTTACTCAATTTAATTTTAAACCCAAGCACATATTTAGTCATTAAATTGTTATCCTGATCTGATATTAACACTGACTAATTAACAAAGTATTAATTGTCATTTTAGGCTACAGCCTCCTAATATTTCCATGAGTTTGACTTTCTAAGCAAATCTAGTTTTAATTTTATCATTGGGCGCCCGGTATCACATATTAATTTTACTTTAATTTAAAAGACAAAAACGTGAACCGTATTTTACTTTGCAAACTCCTGATTTTAATTTATTTTTCACACATTTGGCGGTATCCACTTCGCCTCAATTACTTTTAATAAAATATCACTTCCCGGTGATTAAATACTGTCATATCTGCCTGCACTTGCGGCATGTCAGTTTTACTCAAATGCGCCACTATTGACATGTGTAATCTCCGCCGTTACACCACAGTAAATGGCCCCACGCTTGGCCGCGCAAGTTTTATCCCTATGAACCCTTCATAATAGCAGTGTTTTATGCAAGAATCATGATCAAGGGGTCGCGCTCAGTTCATAGTGTGGTGTTTACGTCCGCCAAACAACATGCTTTACTGAGGCAAGGGTCATAGGACTAAAACTATAATTAAGAAAGGAAGGAGACAAGACGTAAGATAATAACATGATTTAATAACTAATTGTGCATAAAATAAAATAAACAAACAATAATAAAAACATATCCTCCCTGAATCATTCCCTGAATCATTCCCTGACAGGAATATCTAACACTTTGAGGAGTCAGATGGATCTCCCCCTTTATAATAAAATTGTGGATCCTAGTTCCACTACCTTGCATTTGAGTTTTATGTGCGCCTGATGACTAACTACGAGAAAATGAGTACTTGGATGACCGTTCGTTTACAACGGGTTAACAGCCACGGTGCTCACGAACAATCATCACGTAAATCAACGTTTATGGATATGGGCATGACATTGATAAAAACCCTTAAAAACTCTAGTACTGACACACACACTACAAATCTATTATTTACAGGAATCTCTCTGAGATCCTCATTAGCGCGAAGACGCACTTAACAACATGAGCTACCAACTGGCCAATTGCTCAATACACACAAGGAAAGACAGCATTGCACATGACTCACGGGTCACTGAAATGAAAATAAACCTGGAATAAACCAACAACAACAAAAGCCTGACCGGCTAAGATTACTTTATGTGAACAAAACTGCATGTTAAGGTAACGCTTCGGAGATTATCGTGATTCGTAGGCAACTCCCATTTATTTCAGCAATTTTTACCATTGATCAGTTCTTATCTGTAATTCAAGTAATTAGAGAGCCAACGAGCACTCCTCACTAATGACCATGCTTTGCACGTTCAGACAGCCTTGTGAAACATCTCCCCCCTTTCCTCAAATACTTGTCGTGTCCCAGTCCAGTGTATATAAATAGCTGACCAGCTGTTCCGTTACCTCACGGAATCAACAGCAACAAAAATCTCATCCAACTCAACATATGGTCAGACATAATCACATATCCACAATTGCCCTCGCAAGGATACAATATGGACCTGGTACCAAGCTGACAGAAATCAGTCTGAGCTGAAATTCCCGCTTGTAATACCACAAAAAATACACACATACACACATCTGGGACTGACATGACGCTTTTTTCACACAGGTCTGCTGAATAGGTGCTCACAAACATTTAACACAATATTTAAAACCTACGATAGAGCTGATTACCCTTCGTCACAAATTACATTGCTCCAATCGGCAATAGTCACACTGAATCTGATCAATAATAAATCTTAAACAATTTTAATTACCCTCCAATCTACTGTATAATTACATTAATTCAGTCCTACTTCTGAAACACAACAGATCTCCGAGAGACGTTTTAACCGCATTGCGTAACATATGCAAACACGGCCGTTCAC
This sequence comes from Meconema thalassinum, assembly GCA_946902985.2. NCBI lineage: Eukaryota > Metazoa > Arthropoda > Insecta > Orthoptera > Tettigoniidae > Meconema > Meconema thalassinum. The sequence goes on from OX336388.2 coordinate 89,634,589, forward strand.
ATAGCTACGTTAGTTAACACAATACAAAAACAAGAACCTTCCACTAACTACATTCGTGCGAGCTGCTTCCATACAAAAGTGTGTCAGACCAAAACTAAGTATACTACGTTAATCACACAAGCAATGTATTTACAAAAATATGTCCCATAAACCATAAGTTAATTTATCAAATAATAAAGAATATTATTTTGTACTCATCTCTCTTGTAGTCACCCGTCAAAGAACGTCTGCTGCCATTTCCCAACTGAATGGTTCTATCTCATCTCAGCCATCTGGACGGAGTGTTGAGAATTCCAAACTTCCTCTGTAGTCGTCGGTGTCATCTCTGGCGCTGCTTCAAAAATTAGATTATTATACACTTGATATCTGACTACTAAATTCGCTGTTCAGGTACTACTTTCCCTGTCACAGTTCGTTGGCGAATTATCGACGATACTGTCCCTACAATATAGTACTGTGACTATCTATCACTGAATTTAACACTTTACAATAATTTCTGTGTTCTCATGACACGCAAAGTAATAACTGACTAGTGTCCACGACACACCAAATAAAAGTCAACCAGTGTCCACGACACACAAAATAATAGTCTACGTCCTCAGACGAACAGAATAGAAGTCCACGTCCGTAGACGCACAGAATAGAAGTCCACGTCCGTAGACGCACAGAGTAGAAGTCCACGTCCGTAGACGCACAGAGTAGAAGTAGAAGTCTTGGCTCTTCATGCCACTTATAAAAGAACTGGCCCTAGGTCTCGATGGGGGGGGGGGGGGAATTTATGTAAACATTTCTCGAAATAATTGTGGTACAGGAATGAAATAAATATCACTGAACTCGTAATATTGCACAGGTCAAGAATATGCTCATTAATCCTAGAATCGATCGTAGAGATTTTGTCTAGGCGATTTCCCGCGTGAATGCTAGCCGAGCGTGCCCACGCTAGACCTGCCGCGTTAACTAGGCATTCTTCTCTCATTGGTTCTCACCTTTTCTGTAATTTGGCGGTTCATAGCAGATCTTGGCGTCGTAGGAGTGTCCAGCCTGCTCATCAGCCACTCACATTACTGCATCATATTTCTTCTAGGCGCGAATATCACAATGAACATACCAGCATCATGTCTCACTGCGCGTCGCTTCTATTTGAGGCGGCCCACCTGTCCTTCTGACACATCGCTATGCTATTTCCTTTCACAGCTAAAATATTTAGCCTATTGTCAATCTGCTTCAGGTATGTCCCCGCTGTCTCCAACCAATGCTTGAAATTTCCTCATCTCCGTCTGGCTACTTTCATGATGCTGGTTGAAATATTTATTAATTGGAGAAAATAAAACATAGAATCATTTATCCAACAGAGGATAAAAGGGTTCAGTACATCGGACCCAAACACTCGTACAACCACACTGGTTATGTTTTACAAAAGTTAGTCCTCCACTCCACGAAACATCGGAGCGACTTCCGCGTGCAACCGTACTCGTTAAGTTCTACACAGATAGTCTTCGTTCCACGGAACATCGGAACGACACGCACTTGCAACCGTACTCGGCAAGTTCTACACAGATAGTCCTCGTTCCACGGCGCGTCGAACGATATATGCACCTGTCGGCTCCCCCACTCTTCAGCCGACTCCTAGCTTACGTGGTCTTCACTGATTGGCTGAGCACCTCCTCTGGCTCATTACACACGGCGCGCGAGAGGGAGAAGTCGTTTTCCGTTCCATATATTCGTCTTTTCTTGACGATGCGACCCAGCCTTGCGTAATACTTCCTGACAAGATTAAGCTTGTATCTGAATTTCCAGTGACTCATGTCTCTCAAAATATCCTAACTGACGAAAACTCCGTAAAATTCCGCAATCACATAATTTTCTATGATATTGTCGTTCGTAATAATTTGCTTGATAGCGTTTTCTAAGACATAGAAAACCTATCTGAATGCTAATAATTTTTATAAAATGCTCCGAAAATACCTTAATAATTATTATAATAAATTAATAATAATAATAAATTAACATGAACAATTCTCTTGGCTGAACAATTTGCCGCGTAAATAATTATAGAATGGCTTCCTACTGACTTATGCCAGTGGCATAAAAACCCCTCGAAAAACACGTTACAGTATGGGTGATAAGTTGCAGCCTTGCCTTACGCCTTTATGAATACCAGCTTCTCTCTCATGTCTTTCAGCTCGAATGACTGCTGTCTGGTTTCTGTATAGATTGTAGATCACCCTCCTATCCCTGTACTTTATAACAACAGATTTCAAAATGTCAAACAATTTAGACCAATCAACGTTATCAAAAGCCTTTTCTAAGTCGACATATGCCATGAACGTTCTCTTATCTTTCCTTATTCTACCTTCCAAAATCAGCACAGTTTCCCTTGTTCCTACATTTCTCCTGTAACCAAACTGGTCTTTACTCCTAGAAATAGCAGTGTTAAAATGTCCCAGGCTACAATACTGGCACAGCGTGGTTGATTTCGTCAATGTGGCTCTCCGTGTATCTAAATTCCATTTAGCGATTTTTTGCATCTACACTCCAATTTGTAGGTGTTTTCAATCTACGTTGCATTTTGTAAGTATTTTCGATCTAAATTGCATTTTGCGAGTGTTTTCAACCTCATTTGCATTTTGTAAGGATTGACAATCTAAATGACTTTTGTGAGTATTTTGAATTTCAATTGCATTTTGTATTTTCAACCTATACCACTTTTTGCAAGTATTTTCAATCTAAATTGCATTTTTATGGAGGGCATTTTGGAAGTATTTTGATTCTCAATTGCATTTTGAAGGTATTGAATCTAAATTACATTTTGTAAGTATTTTGAATCTAAATTACATTTTGTAAGTACAGTATTTTCAATCTAAATTACATTTTGTAAGTATTGTCCATCCAATTGAGTAGTTTGAATCCACCGTGCATTTTGTAAGCATTTTCAATTTCCATTGCATTTTGTAAGTATTTTGAATTTCACTTGCATTTTGTAAGTAAAGCATTTCGACTCTACATTGCATTTTGTACGTATTTTGAACCTAACCTACATTTAGTGCGTATTTTTCAATCTATTCCTTTTGTGAGCATTTTCGTTCTAAATTCCCTTTTTTAAGTATCACCGCTCTCCATTTTGTGAGTAGTTTCAATCTGAGTTCCTTTTTGTAAGTATTTTCCTTCTCACTTAATTTTCGTTCTGGTTTCCTCTGCATTGTCATTTTCGCTATTACCCAGACCATTTGGGGCTGATAACCTTGATGATAGGCCCTTTGAAAAAACTATTATCATCATCATCATCACCTCAATCAACATACAAAATTTCAGTTTGATTGCTGCAATAGATTCGTAGATATTGAGAACCGTCTAAATATTTCTGATGGTCGCCATGTTGGATTGTTATGTAGACCATACAGTTATGAACCATTAGATGAAACTTATCGCGTAGGTTCATTATTCAAACTTTCAGTTCGATCGCATGATTAGGCCACAATAAATTAAAAAAATAATTTAAAAAATTCGCACAGCCGCCATCTTGGGTTGATGTAAACAATTGAACAAAATTAGATATTATTAGATTAGAATTTGTATAAACATTTACCGTTTAAAGTTTCACTGTGCACGGATGGTTAAATCGCGTGAAATATCCAATAAAATGTTTCAAATTTGCTTGGCCACCATGTTCGTTTTGTACTTAACGGGTTTTAAAAAGTCACATCGGTAATCTTGTTGTGTGACCGTTTATCACTGTACAAAATTTCAAGATGATATCTGTTACCGTTGTGGAGATATTGAATGCCAGTGAAATATTTCGCGTGGTCCACATGTTGAATTGGTGAAACGTATCAAGCTTTGAAAGGCATGGTTGAGGTTGGACGATGTAGTAGTATGTGCTTACCAAGTTTCATTCAAATTGCTCCGGCCGTTAAGATTTTATTATAAAGGGTGTGGGGAGGGGAAGGGGCCGTTAAGATTTTATTATAAAGGGTGTGGGGAGGGGAAGGGTGGGTGGGGGAGGAAGGGGTGGCACACTCACACATTTCATGAGCCTTTTATTATCATTAATGTAAATAGGCTAATTATAAGCCATATAAACTCTGGCAGTAATAAATGAAGACCTAATGGCCCCCCTCCAAACTAAAATCCTGGCTACGCTACCGATACAGTGTTATTCGTTGTCGCCTAGGGACAAAATGTCCGTCAAGTTATTAGATCGGTGAAACGGTGTAGATTTGTGGAAAAGGGCCTAAATGCAGGGAATGGAGTGGTCTGTCCGAAACTTAACATAGCCTAAACTATTCCTCTTTAATCTGGCTATCATATACAAAAAAAAAAAATCGAATCCAACTGGTAGTTCCAGAGATTAGCGCGTTTAAAGACACAAACACAGACAAACTCTTCAGCTTTATTATAAGGTGCGTTCAAAAAGTAACGAGCCGGAGGCATAATTACAGAAACCAGTACCTCTATGTTAGACGTATTGGCCCTGGCTGTTGAGGCACTTGTCCTACTGTGACACGAGGCGGTGAATGGGTGTCTCATAAAATTCCCTGGGCTGCGATGTGAACCCGTTCCTCACGTACAGCTGGACGTCGGCGTCCGAGGTGAATCGTTGACCCCCGCAGAGCCCTTTTCAGGGGACCAAACTTGGCGTAATCACATTGAGAGAAGTCTGGACTGTATGGAGGGTGGCCGAGAACCTCCCATTTGAATTTCTGCGGGAGTGCCGCGCCTGTGTTGGCCATATGAGGTCGTGCATTGTCGTGGGGGCAGAATGACCCCATGGGTGAGATTGCCTGGTCGTTTTGTTTTGATCGCTTGGCGAAGGGTGGTCAAGGTTTGCGAGTAACGCTGGGCATTCACTGTTGTCCCGTGCGGCATGAAGTGTATCAGATGGGGGTCATCATGGTCAAAGAAGAACGTCAGCATTACCTTTCCTTCACTCGTGTGGATGGCCTGGCCTTTTTAGCCTATTTTCAATTTTGAAAAAATAGGCTTATGAGATCACCTTTTGTCCGTGTGTGTGTGCGTGCGTGTGTGTGTGTGTGTCCCTAATAAAATCTAAACGGCTGGAGCGATTTCAATAAAACTCGGTAAGTTCATAGCACTATTCCCGGCGACCTCGACCGTGCTCTTCAAATTTTGTTACGTCTCACCAATCCAACATGGCGGCTGTGCGAAATATTTCACTAGCATTCAATATCTCCGAAACTATTACCGATATCGCCCTGAAATTGTGTACGGTGATAAAGGGTACTACTAGAAGTTCACCTATGAGACTTTCAAAAACCTGGTGACTACAAAACCAACATGGTGGTCAAGCGAAGTTGAGACTTTTAAATAGACTTTTCTCGCGATTTAACTATCCACACGTAATGAAACTTGGCACAGCAAATGTTTATACACATTGTAATGCACTGGGGTCTAATTTAGTTCAATTGTTTACATAACTTCAAAATGGCGGCTGTGCGAAATATTTCACTGACATTCTATATCTCCGAAACTATTACAGATATCATCATGCAATTTTGTACGGTGATAAACGGTACTGATACACTTAACCTATGTATATTTCATAAACCTGTAAAGTACAAAACGAACATGGCGGCCAAGCGAATTTGAAATATTTTAATAGACTTTTCTCGTGATTTAACTCTCTGAACGCAGTGAAATGTGGTACAGTAAAAGATTTTGCAGATTGTAATGCACTGCCATCTAATTTAATTCATTTGTTTACATAACCTCAAGATGGCGGCTGTGCGAAATTTTAAAATTAAGTTTTTATTCTTGTGTCGTAATCATGCGATCGAAGTGAAAGTTTGAATAATGAACCTAGGCAATAATTGTCCTTGAATGGTAGATAACTCTATGGCCTATACATATAACAATCCTAAATGGCGTGCTTCCGAAATATTTAGACGGTTCTCAATATCTATGAATCTTTTACAGGAACCAAAGTGATTTTTTTTATGTTCATAGAGACTATGAAATATGTTCACCTATAGGACTTTCAGTAACCTGGTGAGCACAAATCCAACATGGCGGCGATGCGAAGTATAAATATTTAAATGGACGTTTCTCGCGAATTAACTATCCGAGTGCCGTGAAACTTTGCACGTTAAATGCTTATACAAATGTAGATCCACTGGCATGGAATTTATTTCAATTGTTTGCATAATCACAAGATGGCTGCTGTGCGTACTTTTAAAATCTCGTTTTTACTTCTTGTGTTCTAATCATGCGATTGAAGTTTGATTACCACACGTACACAATAATCTTAATGTAATAGTACAAAAATAAAAATCCATCCTGGCGACCATATGAAATATTTAGACGGTTCTCAATATCTACGAATCTGTTACAGCAATTAAACTGAAATTTTGTATGTTGATAGAGGCAATTAACATTAGCAGGATATATGAAAATAGGCTGTATAGTTCTTCACGGAATTACTTGTTTATTGGGTGGTGGTGACCCTGGATGTTTCCACTGGAGGCTTTGTCGTTTGGATTCTGGTTCGAAGTTATGAAATCATGACTCATCTCCAGCCACCACTCGTGCCAGGAACCCATTCCCTTCCCTCGCATAGCGTTGCAGATGACCAAGACAGTAGTTGTACTGGTGTGGTTGAAGACTGTTGGGCACCCATTGGGCACACACTTTACGCAAGTGCAGAAGTTCCTTCATGATGGTGTGCACTCTTCCGACGCTCAATCTGACCACGGCGGCTATGGCGTTCACTGTCACTCGGCGGTCCTGGATAATGAGTGCATCAACCAGCTGGACGTTGCCATCGGTAATGCAGGGGGGTGCCCCAGACCGGGCATCATTGGCTAACGACAACCGTCCTTCCCTGAAGCGCTTGTGCCACGCCTTGACCCTTGCAAGGGACATGCAGTGTTCGCCGTACACTTGTGACATTCGGCGATGAATGTCCGTTCCCCCTAATCCTTCCGCTGTCAGAAACCGAACAACGTCTCTTTGCTCTTCGTTTGACGCCTCCATGTCACTGTTTTCAATGCGATTGGCAGCGTTGGACGATTGATGCATGCTGCTGCTGGCTTAGTATCGTCATGTGACGTGCACGCGTGCCCTCTAGCGACGGGCTGTGACCTTCTACGTTTTGGCCGGAAACACACCTCTTTACACACGCCACGATTAGCCGATGTCATCACCGGTTTGCGCATTCCAGGCTCCACCTCCTTACTTTTTGAACGCACCTTATATATTAGTATATATTATCGGAACTTAACCCTGTATAGGGCAGAATATTCTTACAGGTATATTATTTGTATTTATTTAAACTAATTTCAAATATTTTAGACTAATTTTAATTTCTGTTTGTTTTGTTTTTCTTTTACATTTTAAATATCATATCTTTTTATATATAATTCTTCGACACGTGTGTATGTCACTGAACTCCTCCTAAACGACTGAACCGATTTCAATGGAATTCGGTATGTATATTAGGGTGGGTCCATGTATGGTTTAGATTCACAATCTGACCCGGTAGGTGGAATGAACACAATTTTAGAACCACAATATACAGTCAAAAACATTCGACATGGAGACCACTAGCCTTGACCTTCGTGAAAGCTGATGTCTATGGACGGTTTGTCTCTGCAAGTTAGAGCCACCTGGTCGCAACCTGTGCAACTACCGAGATAACATACACTCCGCCCTTGGCGGAAAGTTGTGTTTTATACCAAACTAGCTGAAGTACCCGTGCTTCGCTACGCGTCATAAATAAATTAAAATGTGAAGGTGACAGTTAAAACAGGGGATAGGCGAGGTGCTGCGCAGAGGGAGATTAAGGATGGAACATTTTGTCCAACTACACCGCTCGGCGTTGACCGTGTTTTATAGCACAAATTTAGGTTTTACTCGCTAACAGTTGCAGATACCTTTCGGATAGAAAATGTAATTTTAAACCTCGCATATGCCATCTAAAGTTTGCTATTTCTTAGCGTTGAAATGGAAATATGAAAGTTTGAAACCAAAGGGTGTAGTGACGTCACTAAAATGGTCGCCATTTTAAATAGTGCAAAGTATTGAAATCAAAAGTAACCTATATGTTAATCAGGTAAATCAGCTACTTCCATGTAAAATTCACGTAAATCGGACCAGTGGTACTTGCGAGATTGAGTAATACACAGACACACACCATCTCAATTTTAGCCCCGCTTCGCTCGCGTCATAGTCGTATCATATTGTTTTTCAATGAAATGCAGGTGTAACCCCGTTAACACCCCGTTAGAACCTGAATACCCAAAAATCCCTCCTTAGTAGACGTTTTCGACACACAACAAACAAACATATCCCCAAAATATCATTCTTCTAACTTTAATAGTTTTGGTTGGTCGATGAGAGCAAACATAGAAAAATCCTTCCTTAGTGGACGTTTTTCTTCCAGAAGTTCACCCCTCCCCATATGCCCCTTAAATTGCATTTATGAAAACACGGTCGAACACCTATTTATTTTATTTATTTATTCATTTATTTATTTATTTTTAAGCTGATAGATTTCCTCCGAGTTTCAGACTCCTCCCTATGTCGTTTAAGAGATACACGCTCAGTTAGGAATCTTTCAACCCCCACTTTTCATCCCTTTCACCTCATAATATACAATACATCGAAAAACCATTAGACATGTGTCAGCTTATTTTTAATGATTAGTATATGTGCCAAGTATCACATCCCCAAATGAAACCACTCGTGAGATATTGTTATTCAATGGAAAGCACGTTTATCCCCTTAACACCTCTTTAGAACCTGAATATCCAAAACTCTTTCCTTAGTGGACGTTTTCGACATACAACGAACATCTCCCCAAAATTTCATGTTTCTAACTTCAATAATTTTGGCTGGGCGATGATGAGTGAGTGAGTCAGTCAGGATATTTTCTTTCATTTATAGCTGTTTTCCCCCTGAGTTTGATGAGTGAGTGAGTCAATCAGTTAGGACACTTTCTTTCCTGTTTTTTTCCCATAATTTCACCCCTCTCCAAGGGCCCCTTAAATTGGATTTATGAAAAAACGTTCGAACACCTATTTACTTGTATTTTAAGCTGTTTTTTCCCACCGAATTTCAAACTTCACGCCTATGTCGTTTCAGAGATACACGCTCCGTCAAGAATCCCTCAACCCCCAATTTTCACCCCTTTCACCTCATAATATACACCACATCGATAAACACTTAGACATATGTCTGATTATTTTTAATGATTAGTTTATATACCGAATATCACATCCCCAAACTAACAACTCATGAGATATCGTTATTCAATGAAATGCACGTTTACCCCCTTGACACGTCTCTAAAACCCCGAATAAACAAAAATCATTCCTTAGTTAACGTTTTCGACATACAGCGAACATATTCCCAAAATTTCATGTTTCCAACTTTAATAGTTTTCTCTGGGCGTGATGAGTGAGTGAGTCAGACAGGTCATTTTCTTTCATTTATTTTACCAGAATTTCACCCCTCCCCATGGGCCCCTTTAATTGGATTGATTAAAAAACGCTTGAACACCTATTAACTTATTTCTTAAGCTGTCTTTTTCCCCTGAGTCAGTCGGTTAGGACACTTTCTCTCATTTTTTCCCCCAGAATTTCACCCCACCCCATTGGCCCCTTAAATTAATTTATGAAAAAAAAACAGTCGAAAACCGATTTACTTACTTTTTAAGCTGATTTCTTTTCGCTGAGTTTCAAATTTCTCGCCTATGTCGTTTAAGAGATAGGCCTACACGCTCCATTAGGAATCCTTCAACCCCCACTTTTCAGCCCTTTCACCTCATAATAATACACCACATCGAAAAACGCTTAGACACATGTCTGCGTATTTTTAATGATTAGTTTATATGCCGAGTATCACATCCACAAATGAAACCACTCGTGAGATATTGATATTCAATGAAATGCAGGTTTAACCCCCTTAAGACCCCTTTAGAACCCAAATATCCAAAAAACCTCCCTTAGTGTACGGTTTTGACATACAACGAACATATCTCCGAAATGTCATGTTTCCAACTTCAATATTTTTGGCTGGGCGATGATGAGTGGGTGAATGAGTCAGGACATTTCCTTTCAATTTATTTTTTCTTCAGAATTTCACCCCTCCCGATGAACCCCTTCAATTTGATTGAAAAACAAACTGTCGGAAAGCTATTTACTTACTTTAAAGCAGTTTTTCCCCCTGAGTTTGATGAGTGAGTCAGTCAGTCAATCAGTTAGGACACTTTCTTTCCTGTCCCCCCCCCCCCCCGAATTTCACCCCTTCCCATGGGCCCCTTAAATTGGATTTATGGAAAAGCGGTCAAACACATATTTACTTATTTTTATGCTGATTTTTTTCCGCTGAGTTTCAAACTCCTCGCCTATGTCGTTTAAGAGATACACGCTCCGTTAGGAATCGTTCAATCCCCACTTTTCACCCCTTTAACCTCATAAACACATCGAAAAACCCTCAGACAAGTGTCTTGTTACTTTTTAATGATAAGTTTATATGCCGTGTATCACATCCCCCAATGAAACCAATCGGGAGATATTGTTATTCAATGAAATGCAGGTTTAATCCCCTTAAGACCCCTTTAGAACCTGAATATCCGAAAATCCTCCCTTAGTAGACGGTTTTGACATACAATGAACATATCCCCAAACTGTCATGTTTCTAACTTCAATAATTTTGGCTAGGCGATGATGAGTGAGTGAGTAAGTGAGTGAGTCTGGACATTTTCTTTCAATTTTCTTTTTTCAGAATTTCACCCCTCCCCATGAACCCCTTAAATTTGATTTATGAAAAAAAACTGTCGAACAGCTATTTACTTACTTTAAAGCAGTTTTTCCCCCTGAGTTTGATGAGTGAGCCAGTCAGTCAATCAGTTAGGACACTTTCTTTCCTGTCCCCCCCCCCCCAGAATATCATCTCTTCCCATGGGCCCCTTAAATTGGATTTATGAAAAAACTGTCAAACACATATTTACTTCTTTTTATGTGGATTATTTTTCGCTGTGTTTCAAACTCCTCGCCTATGTCGTTTAAGAGACACACGCTCCGTTAAGAATCTTTTAATCCCCACTTTTCACCCCTTTCACCTCATAATATACACCACATCGAAAAACCCTCAGACACATGTCTTCTTATTTTTAATGATGAGTTTATATGCCGAGTATCACATCCCCCCATGAAACCAATCGGGAGATATTGCTATTCAATGAAATGCAGGTCTACCCCCTTAACACCCCTTTAGAACCTGAATAGCCAAAATTTCTCTCTTAGTGGGCATTTGCGGCCCTTGAGGAAGCTGCATACCAGATTTCATTCCAATCCGTTCGGTGGTTTCTGAGATTTCGTGATGAATAAATGAATGAGTGAGTGAGTGAGTGAGTGGTATTTGAAAAATATATAGTAGAAAGAAGATAGTGTCAAGTCTTTGTTATGCTAAACTCGGTTGACAGTGTTGTGTGAGCAGTTGAGTAACTAATGGGATTTCCAGTAAAGATCCTCATTTTCTATACCGATAGTGCTGAGCGCAATTGGCATCAAGTCGGCCGTGTCTGGACTTGAGCTATGTTGCCATGGAAACTATCTGCCTTGCCATTCCTTCATGAGTATATTTTATGATTTGATTACCCTGTTTTTGAGTGAAAAAGGGCCGAAATCAGAAGAATGAGAAAGACTATCGAAAATGCATGTAGCCAGCGGTTCCTTCTGGGTCCTAAACTATGTGTATGCAAAATATGGTTGAGAGTGGTGGAACGGTGTAGATTTGTATACGGAACCAACATATATACATACATACATACATACATACATACATACAGACTTTCACTTTTATATATTAGAAGAAGATGTGGCAGTGATGTCGAATTCTACTGTTTGTCTCTGCACGTTAGAGCGTTTCAAAGTCCCGTATGCATTCATATACCGCTCATCCGATTGCCATGAAACTTGAGTGATATGTTGAGTGAGCTCCAGGGAAGGTGTTTGGCTTAGTAAATCCATTTTACAATAGATAGCGTACGAATAGATTCAACAAATGAGCGACGACGCGCGAAGCGTTTCAAAAAGGTCCCGTATGCGTTCAAATACCATTCGTCCGATAGCGATGAAACTTGGGTGAGATGTTGTGTACACCCCAGGGAAGGCTTCTGGCTTAGTAAATCAATTTCACATTAGGTAGCGCACGACTAGATTCAATAAATGAATGACGACGCTCGAAGCGTTTCAACGAAATCCCGTATAATGGAATATTATTCCATTCATAGATTGAGATGAAATTTTGATGAGTTGTTATGTACACTTAAGTGAAGGCTTCTAACTTAGTAATCCATTTCACAAGAGGTTGCGTACGAGTAGATTCAACAAATGAGCGGCGACGTGCGAAGCGTTTCAACAAAGTCCCGTATGCGTTCAAATACCATTCGTCCGATAGCGATGAAACTTGGGTGAGATGTTGTGTACACTTACGTGAGGGTTTCTAACTTAGTAAATCCATTTTACAATAGGTAGCTCACGAGTAGATTCAACAAATGAGCAACGACGCACGAACTTTTAATCAAAGTCCCGTATGCGTTCAAATACCATTCGTCCGATAGCGATGAAACTTGGGTGAGATGTTGTTTACACTCCAGGGAAGGCTTCTGGCTTAGTAAATCAATTTCACATTAGGTAGCGCATGACTAGATTCAGCAAATGAGTGACGACGCGCGAAGCGTTTTAACAAAATCCCGTATAAGTTTATATTCCATTCATAGATCGAGATGAAACTTTGATGAGTTGTTGTGTACACTTAAGTGAAGGCTTCTAACTTAGTAATCCTTTTCACAGGAGGTTGCGCACGAGTAGATTCAATAAATGAGCGGTGACGTGCGAAGCGTTTCAACAAAGTCCCGTATGCGTTCAAATACCATTCGTCCGATAGCGATGAAACTTGGGTGAGATGATGCGTACACTTACGTGAGGGTTTCTAACTTAGTAAATCCATTTTACAATTAGTAGCTCACGAGTAGATTCAACAAATGAGCAACGACGCGCGAACTTTTAATCAAAGTCCCGTATGCGTTCATATACCATTCACCCGATTGCAATGAAACTGCGGTGAGATGTTGTGTACACTTACGTGAGGGTTTCTAACTTAGTAAATCCATTGCACAGGAGGTTTCGCACGGGTAGATTCAACAAATGACCGACGACGCGCGAAGCGTTTCAATAAGGTCCCGTATGCGTTCAAATACCATTCGTCCAATTACGATGAAACTTGGGTGAGATGTTGTGTACACCCTACGGAAGATTTATGACTTAATAAATCCATTTTACAATAGGTAGCGTACGAGTAGATTCAACAAATGTGTGACGGCACGCGAATCATTTCAACAAAGTACTGTGTGCGTCCATATATCATTTATCCGATTGCGATGCAACTTTGGTGAATTGTTGTGTGCACTCCAGGAAATGTTTCTGTCTTAGTAAATCCAGTTTTTAAAAAGTAGCGCACGAGTAGATTCAACAAATGTGCGACGGCGCGCGAATCTTTTCCACAATGTCCCGTATGCGGTCATATATCATTCATCCGATTGCGATCAAACCTTGGTGAATCATTGAGTACACGCCAGAGAAGGTTTCAGGCTTAGTAAATCTATTTTACAATAGGTAGCGCATGAGTAGATTCAACAAATGAGTGACGGCACGCGAATCGTTTAAAGAAAATCACTTATGCGTTCATATGTCATTCATCCGATTCCGATGAAACTTTGATGAGTTGTTGTGTACACGCCAGGGAAGGTGTTCAACTTCGTAAATACATTTTGCAATATTGATAGCGCACGAGTAGATATAACAAATGAGTGACGACGCGCGAAGCGTTCCAACAAAACCCTGTATGCGTTCATATACTATTCATCGACTGCGATGAAACTTTGATGAGTTGTTGTGTACACTTACGTGAAGCTTTCTAACTTAGTAAATCCATTTCACAGTTTTTAGAGCACGAGTAGATTCAACAAATGAGTGACAGCACACGAATCATTTAAACCAAATCTCGTATGCGTTAAATGCCATTTATCCGTTTGCGATGAAACTTCGGAGAGTTGTTGTGCACGCTCCAACGATTGTTTCTAAATTACTTAATTCAATTTACGATAGCTTAGGGGCAGTTAACAGAAATTGAAATAAATATTGTGTATCCAAAAGCACTTCAAGAAACAAAGTTACAACACTTTCTTTGATTGCCAGGACAACGTCTGCCGGGTCAGCTTGTTTATTTATATAACTGTTATTCGTATTTCTTATCTTAAAATTCAGATGATACGGTCATTATAATTTTAATTTTTACACGCTCATTTATTATTATTGCGTGGATAATTTGAGAAATCATATGGGTCGACTTATGGAATGATTATGTTGACTTTTATAAGCTTATTTATTTTTAATTTTACAAGCATATTTGTTTGTAATTTAAATTTTATCATATTAGCCTACTTTCGATCTTTGCAAAAAATGAAAGTAGACTTATGAGATCACTACAGGGCGAAAAAAAAGTGTGTCTGTCTGTGTGTGTGTGTATGTGTGTGTGTGTGTGTGTGTGTGTGTGTGTGAGAGTGTGTGTACTCTGAATGTCTGTCCCCCCCTATCAATTCGAACACGGTGAGCGCAAATTGAACGAAATTTGGTACAAAGGTAGCACTAGCAAAGGACACCTCAGTGTCATATTTTATATCGCCGCCATCTTGACGGTAACGTAATGGCGGCCACACAAATGTTCAAAGCTTAAATCAAATTACGACTAACCTAATCATCCGATCTCTACCAAATTTTGCAACAACATACCTTTATGGAGGCAGCATCCTTTGACCAAATTAATAGGTCATCAGCCTAATAGTTTGCGGATGGCGGCCATCTTTGTGTGAAAATCGATTGCCCCTATTAATTCGAACACGGTGAAACCGAATGGAACGAAATTTGGTACAGAGGTAGTACTAGCAAAGAGCACCCCAGTGTCATGTTTTATATCGCCGCCATCTTGACGGAAACGTAATGGCAGCCACACAAATGTTCAAAGGTTAAATCAAATTACGACTAACCTAATCATCTGATCTCTACCAAATTTTGCAACAGCATACCATTATGGAGGGAGCATCCTTTGACAAATCTAATAGGTCATTAGCCTAATAGTTTGCGGATGGCGGCCATCTTTGTGTCAAAATCGATTACCCCTATTAATTCGAACACGGTGAAACCGAATGGAATGAAATTTGGTACAGAGGTAGCACTAGCAAAGGGCACCCCAGTGTCGTATTTTATATCGCCGCCGTCTTGACGGAAACGTAATGGCGGCCACCCAAATGTTCAAAGATTAAATCAAATTACGACTAACCTAATCATCCGATCTCTACCAAATTTTGCAACAACATACCATTATGGAGGAAGCATTTTTTGACAAATCTAATAGGTCATCAGCCTAATAGTTTGCGGATGGCAGCCATCTTTGTATCAAAATCGATTACCCCTATTAATTCGAAAACGGTGAAACCGAATGGAATGAAATTTGGTACAGAGGTAGCACTAGGAAAGGGCACCTCAGTGTCATGTTTTATATCACCGCCATCTTGACGGAAACGTAATGGCGGCCACCCAAATATTCAAAGCTTAAATCAAATTACGATTAACCTAATCATCCGATCTCTACCAAATTTTGCATCATCATACTATTATGGACGGAGCATCCTTTGACCAAACTAATAGGTCATTAGCCTAATATTTTGCGGATGGCGGCCATCTTTGTGTGAAAATCGATTCCCCGTATTAATTCGAACACGGTGAAACCGAATGGAACGAAATTTGGTACAGAGGTAGCACTAGAAAAGGCAACCTCAGTGTCATGTTTTATATCACCGCCATCTTGACGGAAACGTAATCGCGGTCACCCAAATGTTAAAGGCTAAAATGTAATTACCACCTACCTAATAATCTAGTCTCTACCAAATTTTGCAACAACAAATCTTTATGTGGGAAGCATATTCGGACCAAACTGCTAGATCATCAGCCCAATAGTTTGCAGATGGTGGCCAAGTATGTGTGCAAATCAATTCCCCCTATCAATTCAAACACGGTGAAACCGAATTGAACGAAATTTGGTACAAAGGTAGCACTAGCAAAAGGCACCTCAGTGTCATGTTTTATATCGCCGCCATCTTGACGGAAACGGAATGACGGCCACCCAAATGTTAAAAGCTTAAATCAAATTTCGACCATCCTAATAATTTGATCTCTACCGGATTTTGCAACAACAACGTTTTTGTGTGGAAAGCATCTTATGACTGGCTACAAGATCATCAGCCCAATAGTTTGCAAATAGCGGCCATGTATGTGTGCAAATCCATTCCCCAGATCAATTCAAACACGGTGAAACCTAATTGAATGTATTTTTTTTTACAGAGGTAGCACTAGCAAAGGGCACCTCATATTCATGCTTAATATCCCTATAGCACATTGTATTTCAACAAGCTGCTGCAACCAACATTCAATTATACTCCTTGAAAAGGACAAAGAGTTATAACAATACCCATGCATTTAGGAGAAAGTAGGCTATATGTTCTTTACTGAACATCTTGTTTTTTTCTTTATTATTTTCAATTTTAATTGTTTTTCTTAAAAACATATTTTTTTCAGAAATATTAACAATTCCAAAACAAAATTCGTTGATATAATTATAGCTAACAGATTCAACCATCGGAATCTTTGATAATATCATTTGTGTATAAAATAGGTGGTTAATTTAGCGACCGCTAACCTATAGAGCAGGGTTTCCTAAACTTTTTCTGGCCATCGCCCACTTTTGAGATTTATAATTTTTTTCGCCCACCTCATTTCAAAAAACGCACAAATCTTAAAATTATTAACACAAACATTCAAATACCTACATATAAGTTGAGTAATGAGGATCTTTACGAACATTTTTCTCTTAATAGGTAGATCATGTTTATTTAGGTATAATTATGTAAAAATAATTGCAAATAATAGGTCTAGGAATGAAATGAATTAAAGAAAAAATTAAAACTACATGAATTTTTATATGTAATTAATTAAACAACATGAATACCTATGTCTAATTAATGTGAGGGATGGATTTGATGAGTTTCAATCAAATTGTTGATGTCAGGAGCCATTTTTGTTAGAAAAATTCTCAGATCTCCTCGCTTTTCAATTTCTAACCTATTTCTGGACTTCGTGGCAAGATTATTTACCGCACTTAATCCTCTATCAACCATGTAAGAAGAAGGAAAGGCTACAAACAACTTTTCTGTGATGCATCACAATCCAGGATAGAGCTGGCGAATTTCATTTTGAAGCCAAAATGCTTGGTAGCCCAGTATGAACTTGGGCTTTAGTTCTTCTTTTGCAACAAGCTCGATCAGCTCTTCTTTCATTGAATGAACTGTGCACAAAATGTAAATACAATAATTTAATAAACTACTGTAGTTGTAAATAGATTGAAAAGGAAACATAATTTGATATAATTAAATTACTTGTTTGCAATTTTACTTTATACCTTGGTTTTATGGGCTAAAACGTCTCTGTCATATTGTATATACAAAAACTGAATTATTTGCCCACCAATGTTTTCAAATCGCCCATCGAATTCACATTCTGTCCGTTTCGCCCACTGGCGTGCTAAAATCGCTCACTACTGGGCGAATTCACCCAGACTGGGCATCTCTGCTATAGAGGGTTAAAGTGAGGATGAATGTAGGGACATTAGAATCTCCACAACTCATTGTCGGTCTAAAGACTAAAGTAACCTCGTTCAATCCTTACTTCTTGGAAATATCCACATTCCTGGAGACACACCTGCGCTTGCAACTAATTCAGGAGCGAGGTTGAAAGCAAGGGTAGCAGGACAGACTACAGTAATGGTTAAGGAGGGACCTACACCTATAAGGATCCAAAAATCATGTATATTTCACGTTTTTATTCCTCAGCAACAGAAAGTACTAAAGAATTGTAATTTGGTCTGACAATCACACCATGCTTTGCCAATATGTTCGTGTATTTACAATGCATTATAGGAAATTAGGAATTTAAAATGGCGGCTGCATATTGTGCACTGTTCCACCGTTTCCCTAATATTTTTCAAAAATATCGTTGTTTTTTCAAAAAATTCTTTTTTCTTTTTTCATTGTATTTACTACTGCAGTAGCTGGAGAATGACCTAGAATCATTGGAATCTATAAAGAAAAATATATATTAGCCTACTTTCGATTTTTGCAAAAAATGAAAGTAGACTTATGAGATCACTACAGGGCGAAAAAAAGTGTGTCTGTCTGTGTGTGTGTGAGTCTGTGTGTGTGTGTGTGTGTGTGTGTGTGTGTGTGTGTGTGTGTGTGTGTGTGTGAGTGTGTGAGTGTGTGTACTCTGAATGTCTGTCCCCCCCTATCAATTCGAACACGGAGAGCGCAAATTGAACGAAATTTGGTACAGAGGTAGTACTAGCAAAGGGCACCCCAGTGTCATGTTTTATATTGCCGCCATCTTGACGGAAACGTAATGGCGGCCACACAAATGTTCAAAGCTTAAATCAAATTACGACTAACCTAATTATCCGATCTCTACCAAATTTTGCAACAACATACCTTTATGGGGGCAGCATCCTTTGACCAAACTAATAGGTCATCAGCCTAATAGTTTGCGGATGGCGGCCATCTTTGTGTCAAAATCGATTACCCCTATTAATTCGAACACGGTGAAACCGAATGGAATGAAATTTGGTACAGAGATAGCACTAGCAAAGGGCACCTCAGTGTCATGTTTTATATCACCGCTATATTGACGGAAACGTAATGGCGGCCACCCAAATGTTAAAAGCTTAAATCAAATTTCGACCATCCTAATAATTTGATCTCTATCGGATTTTGCAACAACATGCCTTTTTGCGGAAAGCATCTTATTATTATTATTATTATTATTTATTTACCAAAAATTGTGCCTAAAATTTATGGACGGCAGATAGAGAAAGAGCAAGCCCCACATACACATCAGTGTCTCCATCTCCGTTAAAAATATCCTCCCAGGCGGGGAATCGAACCCCGGTCTCCCGCGTGACAGGCGGGGATACTGACCACTATACTACTACTTATGACTGACTACAAGGTCATCAGCCCAATAGTTTGCAAATAGCGGCCATGTATGTGTGCAAATCCATTCCCCAGATCAATTCAAACTCGGTGAAACCGAATTGAATGAATTTTTTTACAGAGGTAGCACTAGCAAAGGGCACCTCATATTCATGTTTAATATCCCTATAGCACGTTGTATTTCAACAAGCTACTACAACCAACATTCAATTATACTCCTTGAAAAGGACAAAGAGTTATAACAATACCCATGCATTTAGGAGAAAGTACGCTATTTGTTCTTTACTGAACATCCTGTTTTTAAAGCTTATATTTAAGTGTATTTTTAGCCTACTTTCGATTTTTGCAAAAAATGAAAGTAGACTTAAGAGATCTACACAGGGCGAAAAATTGTGTTTCTGACTGTGTGTGTGTGTGAGAGAGAGAGTCTGTGTGTGTGTGTGTGTGTGTGAGTGTGTGTACTCTGATTGTCTGCCCCCCCCCCTATCAATTCAAACACGGTGAAACCGAATTGAACGAAATTTGGTACATAGGTAGAACTAGCAAAGGGCACGTCAGTGGCATGTTTTATATCGCCGCCATCTTTACCAAAACTGGATGGCAGCCACTCAAACGTTCAAAACGTAAAATCAAATAGCGACTAAAGAAATCATCCGATCTCTACCAAATTTGGTAACAACATACCTTCATATAGGACGCGTCTTGTGACCAAATTACAAGGTCATCCACTGTACCATTTCAGGATGGCGGCCGTGCGAATTATGCAAACATTATAATCCATATCATGGGATCCACCAGTTCCGATTATCGAGCCGAGAATCGTTTTAACTGTTGTAAAGGAAGAGGCACGTCCGAAATTAAAGTTTATTTTGTAATACTATAGTGCAGAAGTGATTTTAAAAAACTGAGCCCTCTCAGTACAAGACAAAATGGCAGGGGATATCTAGTGCCTGACTTATATTTCACTAATTTGAGTATTGCATGCAATATAGCGTACTGATACAAAATAAATTAACTTTGTATGAAATGCTTCATATATAAATAATATACTCCACTGATGAAATCGTTTAGTGTAAATCATTAATTGCTAACACGTTCTATGTAAGTCATTTGATATCGGTCAATGCTCGTTCGCAAGTTTGGTTCCATGGTAAAGCGTTAGCCTATAAATCTTATGGCTATGGTTCACACCCCATCAGAGTTAGGTTTTTTTGCTTGAATTTCTTTATATTTATTGTTTTGTAATGACTCAGACGTTTTAAAATTAAGCGTTATATTGTGCATAGTACGATGGAAAATATATAATTAAAACAAAATTCGCCGGCAGATTTGCACGAGACATCTAGGAACAAAAAAGTGAATTATCGTGGCGATCTGCACGCCGGCCAACAAATTAACCCACAGATTACCTACTACTACAGATAGCCGACAGCCATGCTAATTCTTGGCACCTAAGACTTCAGCGCTCTCTGGTGTTTGACCGCAGTACTAGTTGAGCACGGCCGTGCGGGTAGCCTACCCAACCCCTTCCCCTCGTTCCGCTAAATATTCTCGTCCTAACTGCTCTGCCCACTTCAATGTTCCGAAAATCACAATCTTCCCAATACTTATAGCACACGTTTTTAAGTGTGGAGATAATAATATGATCTACACGAAATAAATCACATTCAAAATAGCAATAACAGTTTTTCTTAATAATACCAAAGTGGGAAATTGTGAATTCCGGAACTCTGAAATGAGCAATCACAGCATTTAGGACATGACCTCATCAATAATTTACATGTTTACATTTCTTTCAGTTGCAATTGGAGCATATTGCATTGACAAGAATTAGGCTACTATAAGGTCTGCAGCATATTATTACTCAATTTAAAAAAAATGGTCCCTTCCAATTAACCACCGTAGGCCCAATTATAACCGATTAGTTCCGAGATTAAACTAGAAAGGAAAAGTACTGGGAAGGGAGAATATTCATATCTTAAAATGCTTGATGATGTTCGCAATAACAGGAAAATTTTAAGAGAGAATACCAAGGAAATGGGTGGTGTAACCTGAACCTCATCACACTAAAATTGTTAGTGTAATTAATGCCAAATTCATTAGTTTCAGAAAAATAATTGGATATCACAAAATTTATATACAGTACTTCATTTCATATTCTCTTTAAAATCTATCCCGTCCACCAATTTTGAAGGGTGAAATACAGTAAGTACATGTACATAAACAAATTTCATGGCACACTAATACCGTAAATTCTATGACATGCTGTGAAGAGGAAAGGAGAAATAGGACTTTCAATGAAAAACAAGAAACACACTCAATGCTGCTAGAAATCATCATGTTTTATTTAAAAAGTTTGTCAACTAAGAAAAAATAACAGGGAGAGCCAAAATCAAACTTAGCAAACATACAGTAATCAAATCTGGTCCTTTTAAAAGTATGTGTTCAGGCATGTTCTTCTTTCTTGCCAAGGTATAACGGTAGGCTACACCACATGATAATGGACCTATTACCTCCTTGACGCCATGGCTGTCACCGGTGAACCGCAAATTCCTACAACACATGCAAGTTTGTATGTTGAAACAGTTAACTTAATAAATGTGTAATGCTTGAAATGGAGAACTTGAAATTGCTGTTATGTGTATGTTTGAACCTAGTATAACTATATTTTAAAAGAATCTCTTATTGTAGAATCATTGTGTTTTTGATATTAATTTTAGGGCTTTTGATAACATATTCATTTAGCCCCATATATTTGGAAGTGTATAGGATTTATATGATAATCTGTGTTATTGTGGTATCTGTAGTAGTGTGTAGGCTATACTTTCTGTAATTCAGATGAGGACTGGAAAGGTGACAGCCATAGTTAGGGACATTTATTTTTAAGAATTTCTAATAATATGTACTAAAATGAAATTGAAATACCAACAGGAACAGTTACAACTTCCCTGTCCACTCAGCCAAGATATTCTGCAGAACTCTCCTGTGGTCCTCAACATTATTTTATTTTATTCCTTTCTTGATGGAACTCTGGTAGTACCTTATTTCAACTCCTGGGACACCTCCCCAATCCTGTCCCTTATAAAGCTACACACACTACTACAGTCATCACATAATCGGAGCAATTCTACCCACACCCAACTGCACGGGGCTGATGACCAAGATGTCCCAAGCCCATAATTCGAATTAACAGCTGACAAAATCAAGTCATTATGTTATTTTGTGTTGTGTTGGATTCTGACACATGTATGCGTTTGACTGAGTGCCATTTAAGCTCATGAATAGGAATGAATGAATACGACTACCCTACTTGTTTACGGATTTACAGGAGGCAGTCAAGATAGGAATTACCTAGAAATTCATATTCTGCATGTGTGGGAACCCATGATAAACCACTTGCTGGGTGGCTAAGCGGAGAATCAAACCCAACATTTCCCGGTTTACCTCACTAGGCTGTGTGTACCCTGTTCTTACCCTCAGACTAGAATTGGAGTTCTTGACATTCAGGAATCAAACATGGACCCCAGAAGTGACAACCAAGAATTATACCACCTGGTTGGTCACATTTATTTTTAAGAATAATATGTACTAAAATGAAATTGAAATTCCTACTGGAACAGTTACAACTTTCCCTGTCCACTCTGCCAAGATATTCTGCAGATCTCTCCTGTGGGCCTCAACATTATTTTATTTGATTCCTTTCCTGATGGAACTCCGGTAGTACCTTACTTCAACTTCTGGGGCACCTCCCCATGCCAGTCCCTTATACAGCTACACACACTACTACAGTCATCACGTATTACTGATTGCACAACATCAAAATTTGAAGGGGTAGGGGTCTAAGATTGCTCTTGGTAATCTGTCAGTGTAGTAAACAAGCATATAAAACTCAGTACAGCATTGGAATCATATGAAATTGATGTGGCGATAGGAGTGGAATCATGGCTGAGAGAAGGGGTAGGAAATAGAGAAGTATTCCCAGAAGGGTATGTAGTCTATCGTAGAGACCGAGGAAATAAGAAGGGAGGGAGGGGGGTGTTTATTCTGGTGCAGGAAAGCTACTGCTCACATGAATGGTTTACCGACGAAAAGGATGAAATATTAGGATAGAATTAGTTTGAGACAATATGAAGAATAATGAAAATTAGAATGAAGATGAAAAATGGCGTGATGGACTTCATACAAGTGTATGCACCACAGACTGGAAACAGAGAAGAAGATATTGAAGTATTCCCGGAGGATGTAGAAAGAGTAATTTCAGATGTAGAAGTGGTGATCATGGGAGATATGAATGCACAAGTCGGAAACGAGAGACAAGGAAAGGAAGAAGTCATTGGACCATATGGATATGGGAAAAAGAACCGGGAAGGAGAGGAACTTGTAAACTTTTGTGAAAGGAATGGACTGATAGTGGGTAATTCATGGTTTTGGAGGAAACACAGCAGGAAAATTACGAGATATGGTTGGGGCGATAGAAGAACAAAATCAGTAATCGACTACTTTCTGGTGGAAAGGACTAATCGCAGAAAGCTGATAGATGTGACAGCTTTACCAGGAGAAGCATTTGATGGGGACCATAGAGCTGTGGTGGCAAAATTTAGATGGGAAAAATTGGAAAACCTAAAGGAGATCAGAGAAAGTAAAGTAAAAGTATGGAAATTGAAGGACAAAACTGTAGAGTAAGATTTTCAGGAGAGATTGAAGCAACAAATCCCAGTTACTGAAGTGGAAAACATAGAAGAGGAATGGTCCCACTTTAAAAAGGCATTTGTTGCTGCAGCAGAGAGTGCTTGTGGTAGGACATCAACAAGAGTGAAAGAGAAGGAGACACAATGGTGGAATGAGGAAGTGAGGAAAGCAGTGAAAGAAAAGAAGTCTGCATGGAAAGAATGGAACCGAGATCAAACAGAAGAAAGCAAAAGGAAGTATCACGACAGCAAACGGAGGTGTAAGAAAGTGGTAGGAGAAGAAAAGAAGAAAAGTTGGGAAGAATTTACACGAAGAATGGAAACAGATGTAAGTGGTAGTAAAAGGATGCTGTGTGGGCTTCTAAGAAGTAAGAGGAAAGTAGGAGTTACTACAAAGCTAGTGAAAAAGGAAGATGGAGAGTTGTTAACTCACCCAGAAGAGATAAAGGGACGATGGAAGGAGTATTTCGATAAGCTATTGAATGTGAGCAATTGTACTGGTGAGATGGAAGTGACACAACCTGACGACTATATAACAGAAGATGATATAACAATGCTGGAGGTGGAATTAGCAGTACAGAAAATGAAGATGGGAAAAGCAACAGGGGTGGATGAAATCAGTGTAGAAATGATAAAGGCTGCTGGACCTGTTGGTATGCAATGGTTGTATCGACTGCTAAAGTGTGTGTGGAAACGGAAATGTGTACCAGAAGACTGGGAGAAAGGGCTAATAATACCAGTGTTTAAGAAGGGGGACAAGAAGGTGTGTGAAAACTATAGAGGGATCACCCTCATCACAGATAGTAAAAATACTGGAAAGGATATTAGAAAGAAGAATGAGAAGAAAGGTGGAAGGGGAGTTGCAAGAGGAACAGTACGGCTTCAGGAGTGGAAGATCCACAGTGGACCCAATATTTAGCTTGAGGCAGGTGATGGAAAAGAACTGGGAATATGGAGAGGATTTGATCATGACTTTCATAGATCTAGAAAAGGCATATGATAGTGTCCCCAGAGAGAAGGTATGGGAAACCATTGTTAAGAAGAGACTGGGAAGAGAAATGTTGGAAATGGTGCAAGCAATGTACAACAACTGTGTGAGCAGGGTACTGACCCCAGTTGGAAAGACAGATTGGTTTACGAACAAGACTGGACTAAGACAGGGGAGTGTGCTGTCACCTCTCTTGTTCATAATGGTGATGGATGAAATTGTAAAGGAAACAAAGGAAGCATATGGACATAAAGAAATGAAGTTACTGTTATTTGCAGATGATATTGTGGTCTGGGGAAGGAACACAGAAGAAGTGCAAAAACAACTAGATGCACTGAACGAAAATATTCAGAAGTACGGCCTGAAAATCAGTATAGAGAAAAGCAAGACCATGGTGATGACATGAGGGGAAAGACAAGGAAAGGGCACTGTGAAAATTGGAAGTCAGAGTTTGGAAGTTGTGGACACGTCCAAATACCTAGGAAGTGAATTGATGCAAACTGGTAGGTTGGACATGGAGATTGGCAGGAGGGTACAGCAGAGCAATGCATTCTATCAAAGTGTAAGAAAACTTGTTTGGGATAAGGAAGTACCAAGGAAAAGCAAGGAGGTAATGTAAAGCGTGTACTATGTTCCCATATTAACTTATGCAGCTGAGACTTGGACCCTGACAAGCAGGCAAGAGAGTAGAATCCAAGCCAGTGAAATGAAATTCCTAAGAAGTATGATAGGAAAGACAAGGAAAGACAGAGTGAGGAATGAAGATGTTAGGAAGGAAGTTGGGATGGGAAAACTAAATGAGAGAATTGAGAAGAATAAACTAAGGTGGTTTGGACATGTAAAGAGGATGGAGGAAAATAGAATACCAAGACAGATGCTGGAGGCAAAGTGCAAGGGTAAGAGAGCAAGAGGAAGACCTAGAACAAGGTCGATTGATTCAGTGAAGAACAGCGTAAGAAAAAGAAATCTGGACTGGGACAAGATCGTGGAAGAATAATGGTGGAAGGAAAGAGGAAAGTGGAGAAGTGCCATAAATACCCTGACCCGGCAGGAGCTGGATAAGGGGAAATGATGATGATGATGATGAAGGAGGTGGGAATTATATGAATATATAGGCTTGGGAGAGAGAAAAGAGACATGGAAATATTTGAGAAAGTAATAGATTACACTCATAAAAACAATAACTTAATGGCATGGTAATAATTGGGGGGGGGGGGGGATTTAAATTTGCCAGAAGTTGATTGGAATGGAGCTGCAACAGAAGCCCATGAACAGAAACTTGCAAATAAATTAGTTTGGGAGGGAGGATTTACACAAATAGTGCAAGCACCAACTAGGCTCAGCAACTTGCTGGATGTATTCCTGATAAAACCAGGGAAACTTGTTGAAAAAACTCACGTAATTGAAGGAATAGGTGACCAAAAGGCTGCAATACTGGACGTTGGTCTGGTACCAAAAAGGCTTAATAGGAGGGTCACACAGGACAAGAAATTATACAGAAGAACTAAATTCGATGAATTAGGACCTTACCTGAAATCAAAATTTATTTCTTGGATAAGTGAAGGGAGTAATGTGGATACACTCTGGGCAAATCTTGGATTGCAGTGTCAGGTCCGGCAGTATAGAAGGTCTTGACCAGAGGCAAGGGATTCTTCGTTCATCCACGGAGTGGCAGCACTGGTCACACGAAATGAGAACGTGGCCGGTGGCACCTTCTAGTCTCTGCGATAGCATTTTAGAGGGAATCGCTCAAATTAAACCGGGGAAAAATAGAGGAAGCTATCAGCAGATCCCATCTGAAGGTTTATTAACATTCCCAACTTATTCTTGAGTGTTTCTGAGAGAATGTTCCTGTATGTTTTTAAATATTTTAATTCTTTAGAAGGGGGATGGGTTACAGCACACAACTAATTTTCTACACCAGTCGCTACTGAGCACGAGCTGTGACTGGCTTAGACATTGGCATCCTACGTGTTGAAAAATATTGTAAGTAACGTGTAGGAATAAAATACTACCTATAGGTATGTCAACCATTACATTGGCATATATTAATGAATTATATTTATCTTGTATCTATCTATCCCACGATATAACATAATACAAGGTGAAGAGTCCTTTAAAACAAATTGTTTACTGTGATACTGGAAGAAACAATACAACTCAGTGGTAATAGTTCTAGCCTGCACCTATTTGTTAATAAAATTTCATGTGATTTCACTCAGATCTCTGTTGTAGTGGCTTATTATATGTGCACCTTGTAACTTAATATTACATTATGCAACGAGCCTATAATGACAATAATTAAGACACGAGTTTTATAATTTCCATACGAGTGTCTTAATTACAATTATAGATGAGTTGCATACGACTGTTTATGTTCGACGATAATTATAACTATTTTATGTTCGAACATAAATATTCATAAATATCTGTCGAGATTTCGCCAGTTTTATGTACTGAACAGAGCGCATGGGATGCAGAGAATACCTTGTATTTGACCATGGTCTCCTGGAATACCTCACTATGACACTCGCCACGCAGTGAAATTTAAAATAGGGGGCCATGGAAGTGAGCGCAGGTGCGATGCTATCCTCACCTAATTGGTCACACAACTGTTTCTTGAGCTCTGATTGGTGGGAGAAACTGTATCATAATGAAAACTTGTACTATAATGAGCCTCATTATAGTACAGTTTTCTGACATAATATTTACATTTCGCCAGTGTCGAACATAAACATATTAACCAATCTTCTTTACACTGTTTTATGAGTTAAAACCACTTCAAAACTGATGAGGATTTATTTTAGTTGGACACAGAAGCTTATTTATTAATGCAATGGACATCTATGATTGATGAAACCCATAAGATTGCCTTTCTCACCTTTCAGTAAATAACTAAAATTTTAATTCTGCGATTAATGCAACTAATCCACGTGTGTTTTATTACACAACAATTAAGGGTAACTCCAGCATATCTTCTAGATTTTTGATGTGTCTGGTGAGTGGTTTTGTTACTGCTTCTGCAGGTATCACCCTTCTGAAAGATGTCTCATCGTTTCTAATTCTATTCTTACTCTTCTGCCAGAGGAGAAATAGTTTTGCAACGCATGAATACAGTGCTGTAGCTGCTGAATTTTCTAAAAATAATTATGGAATGATGGGAAGGAAAATAAATATAGCCTATTCTAAAATAAAAACTTACGCATAAAATGAAACCATTCTGATGAACTTAATTTTCTACAAACTCAGAGTACAAATGCGTTCACCATTTGGTGCTTCGTTCATTTGTATATTTGGACCAAAATATAGACCTCTGAAATAAATTTTAATGTTGGACTTAGCTCCACAGAACAAGAGCACACAGCCACCCATAGGACCAGTGTGTGTTAAGATTTTAGAACCTGTAATTACAGTTCTACATCAGTAATGGCATTACTACATATTCGACCAACTGAATACTTGCCACTGCACCAGTAACTAACATGTGCAAAAACTTATCTTTTTTGAATACGATACCAATGATTTGAAATTCAAGGAAGGGGAAAATATTAAAGCTTAGACACGTTGTCATGAGCCATGACATTTTTAATCTACCGCAATGTAAAATGAATTTATGTTCGACCCTCACTATTATGTGTATGAAAACTGTATCATAATGATGGTCATTATAACACCGTTTTTCATTATGATACAGTTTCTCCAGCCAATCAGAGCTCGTTCATTGACCAATTAGGTAACGATACCTTCGCGCATGCACTCAAAATCCAACATGTCGGACATAAACAAAACATCGAACTATAATAAATTACCGACATGGAATACGCACCGTCCATATGTTCGCGTAAATAAACTGGCGAATATGAGACAAGAAATAGCACTGTACCGGTACCTTAATATCCCCAAAACCAATTTCTACACAGCGCGTGGTTTTGACACGACTTCAGTGACAGTTTTACTGAATACTGGTGCGCAATCTGAACATATGGTATTGAAGCACACAGAACGCATGCGTCAGTTGTCCAGAGAGCTTGGACAAGAGAGATATACTACCCACCGCAGCACCCGATCACAACATTCTACTGTAGTGACTGAACAGATATTTATGAATATTTATGTTAAAACATATAATAAAGTTATAATTATCGTCGAACATAAACAGTCGTATGCAACTCGCCTATAATGGTAATTAAGACACTCGTATGGAATTTATAAAACTCGCATACGCTCGTTTTATAAAAATACTCGTGTCTTAATTATAGCCATTATAGGCTCGTTGCATAATGTACTACATTAACACTCCTCAAGAACTTGAGTACACATATGCAATAGGCTCATGGTACTGTATGTATCTCTGCAAGATGTTATCAAGTTGAAAACATTACGGTAACATAGACTCTTACCTGGTCATTTCTCAGGAGAGTAGGCCTTATTGCCACATTCCTCTGCTATTTCGAGAACAGCAATTTACGTTTTGTTTGTTCACAGAATTTGGTAGGCCTACCTGTGGAATAAATAATAGTGAAAGTTAATTAATATGCCAAGTAGAATATCACCTGTACACTGCGTCTAATATCAATTCAAAACTAGGCTACCGGTACGGTATATTTTTCACAAGCACTACAGAAACAAGTTTTCACTTAAACTCTTAAAATAAGCGTACTTACTTGGCATAGCACAAGAAGAACTGTTCACTTCTCATTACCAAGACGATGATTTGATGAAAGAAAGATGAGAAAGAACACAACATTAGCTTATTATAAAATATTAATATACGGCCAATATTGTTTACACCATGCACGACATAAACAGAGCGTCCATGTTGGTCAATGCCGCCAACCCAGTAGAAATAATGTTTATTTAATGATAAGTGCCGTAAATATCGTCGGTGAGCAAGATAATTGCAAGGAAATGTCAATTAGGAATTATGTGTATATTTATTGACTAAATATAGGGATATATTTGCAATTTAATTACAACATGTATCATGCATATGTTGGCAAGACGATATACAGCGCTCCATATGGCTGGCCGCGCAACAACACCGATGGTACCAAATAATCCCTATCTGGTTGACACCCCCTGGATTAACCTACAGATTTTATCGAAAAGTTTATGCTTATGGCCGCCAGAATGCACTCCCCCTGTTAGGATTATCTTGTTCGATACTTCTCCATTAGATGTCACGACTGGTCTACATGGGACTTCATTTATATTAGTATACCATTGGCATTCTATGCGCATCGAATTTGAAGAATGACAAGTTGATACTACGATATATTTTTCCTTTTTATTTTAAAGGGTTTGTAACAGCCTATTGTGCGTTATTTGAAAATGTTAATTGAAGTAAAGAACAAAACGATTTCACATAGTATCTGAACTCTAGCCGTTGGTGCTAGTTCAGGATATTAATTAATACTTTTAATGCAGCCAAATAGCAGTCGAAAATATCCACATAGTTGATATACATACGTCTCTGTAGGGTCATGGAAAGATTTGTTAATTCAATTAGGGTTGTGAAAGCTATGCACAGCCAGACGTTACGTTTAAAGACATGCCTCAACTCATAGTTGGATGTTGCGCGCGTCAGGCCGATTATTTAATAATAATAATAATAATAATAATAATAATAATAATAATAATAATGTTATTGGTTTAACGTCCCTTTTAACTACTGTTGCTTTTAGAGAAGCCGGGGTGCCGGAATTTTGCCCCGAAGGTGATCTTTAACGTGCCGGTAAATCTACTAACACGGCTCCCTCGCATTTGTGCACCCTCAAATGCCAGCTGACTACGCCAGGATACGAACCTGCAACATAGGGCCCAGCAAGCGAGAACGTTACCGCTGAGCCACGCAGCCAGTCCGGTCGATTATGTCTCCAGATCCATAACATTCTTTAGATACTTCTTATCTTTCTTTCTTTCTTTCTTTCTTTCTTCAATGAAGGTAGCAGTTGCTTTCGAGGTTGTGGTGTTTGGTAGAGGTAACTAGTTTCTAAGGTCTTCAACCAAGAAATGATTCTATTATACTCTTTGATAAAAACAACGAGTTATAACTGTACTCATACATTTAGGAGAAAGTAGGCTATATGTTCTTTACTGAACATCTTGATTTTTAAAGTTTTTTCACTGAATATTTAAAAGAAAAACGAAACCATGAAATGTACAGCAACAGTTCTAGTTCATATTGTTCTTCCCTATAAGATACACTTGTATACTAAATTTCACTTCATTTTCTTGTAAACTCTGGCAGTTACTAAGGAAGCGGATTTGTAAAATCCTTAGTTACGGAAAACATGCAACGAAGTTACCAATGTGTAGGAAAACATCTAAAACTCCTCTGCACGTTTTTGGTCATAACTTCAAAAGTATTATATATATACTAGCGGAAGTACCCATTCTTCGAACGGTCTTCGGTATTAATAATCAGACGTTTTCAATTGAGCTACTGTTGCAAAGGTGGATTGGAACCTGTTTGTCGACAAAGAAAAATGATTAGTTAAAATGTGCTCTCAAACTTAATTTACCTAACGTGTTCTTCCTGACGTGAAAATAAAATTGAAAATCTCATAGACGAATCGCAATAAACGTCACATACAAACTGACCCTAACCGTTGTGTCGAGTGCCCAACCACAGGAAGACCCTTTTTATAAAAAACGGAAAAAAAGGTTTATTAGCCTCCAATGGCCCAAATTCCTAAAAGCAGCAAAAAATAGTATACTATTTCAAATCAAGAATTTTTGAAAATAATGTTGGTGTTTGGAGATATAATAGACCTTCTGTACGGCATATCGCACGTGTAAGTCGTGTGAAAAATATCTAGGGTACTCCTTGAACCCTTTAAGCGCATTGACGATTTTACTGTTTTAGTTGGTTCAGTGATAACCTTTTAACCATTTGCAAACGTTCACAGAAATGTAATAAATGGAGTGGCATTACTTTTTGCAGAAATAAATGTAAAGTTGGATGTTACCTCTTGAGATACAGTTGTCGCGGTTGCTGGCTTGCATTCCTTCATTAGTTTATTAAATTAAATTAGTTTTCGGGGAATATTTAAGAAACTGCTGGTTTTGGAGCCTTAAAATGTATTTTTCGGGGACCCTTTACGGCTCTTTAGGGGCCCCGAGTTTTGTTTCTGACACCAAGGGGTTGAAAATGAGCATTGTCTCGTCGTTGTACGCCATAATAATAATAATAATAATAATAATGATAATAATACATAATAATAATATCGTATGGCTTCGGGTGCTGGGTGCAAGTTTTTTTAATTTGCGAGTTTTCGGGGAATATTTAAGAAACTGCTGGTTTTAGAGCCTTAAAATGTATTTTTCGGGGACCCTTTACGGCTCTTTAGGGGCCCCGAGTTTTGTTTCTGACACCAAGGGGTTGAAAATGAGCATTGTCTCGTCGTTGTACGCAATAATAATAATACTAATAATAATAATAATGATAATAATAATACATAATAATAATATCGTATGGCCTCGGGTGCTGGGTGCAAGTTTTTTTAATTTGACACCCAGAGGGTAGCTTGCATGTCGAATTTCGTTGTTCCTTGAATCACTATGAAAGTCAAGGAAGTTAGATATCTAAGCTCCTTGAACACTATGGCGCTTTCTATTAGAGAAATGAGAACTTTGTGTTGGCGGAAACTCCCGAGATTAATTTTGCCATTATGAACATTGCCTACTGAATTCAAATAGGTCCTTTGACATGCCAACATATGATAATAATAATATAACAATATAGGGATAGGGATATAATAGACCTTCGCGTGAAAAAAATTCTAGAGTACCCCTTGACCCCCTTAAGCGCATTATATGTATTGATGAATATTTCAGCTTAATTTGGATGCGTTATAACCTTATAGCCGTTTGCAAAGCTTCACAGTAATGTAATACATGGAATGGCATTGTGTCTTACAGCAATAGATGTACTTCTGAGATTGTGTTGCCATGGTTACCGGCTTGCATTCTTTCATAGTTTATTAAGTGAAATTTGTTTTCTGGGAATATCTCAAAAACTGTTGGTTTTAGGGCCTTAAAATGTAGTTTTCGGGGGGTTTCGTTTCTCACATTGAGGGGCTGAAAATGAGCTTTGTCTCACCCTTCTACGTCTATATCAGCATGTATTTTAAGGGGGTAGGCCCCCTTTTATAAGAGGTACGGAGAAGAGTTACATCAATGATTAGTGTCGTGCCTCTGATGGATATATGTATCAAATTTTACGTTGATCCACCCAGCCGTTCTCGAGTTATAAGGACACAAATAATTGTCCACAGACAGACAGACAGACAGACAGGCAAAAATTCTATTTTTGCGCGCATCCGTCATAAAACAGTCTGAAACGTGCAAATATCGCAAATTTCCGTGGAAATTCAGAAAAAATAGACAAACTTTCATTTTTATATATAGAGAGAGATCAAAGAAATTGTTGCAGTGATTTGAAGCGGAAGGATCAATAAACGTAGAAAAAAAAATGAAAAATGACAGATTTTGATCCTTATAGGTGTAGGTCGCCCCTTAAGTACCTTAATCAAACCACGCGTGCGTTGAGTGAATTTGTGTTATCAGATGCGATTGTTATTTCGAGTGCATTTAAAATGCCGAAGGCAAAGCCATCTAGGGCTGCCCATTTCAAAAAATATTTTCGGAATCAAGCGAGGATATTTTTTCTACGGATGGTGAAATTTTCTTCTGCAAAAAAGGCTGTGTGAAGTAAAAGTTTATGTTTATATTTATTCGTGTGTTGACATTATGTCAGCAAAATACTGTAAATATACTGTAGATAACCTACTAGCTGAAGTATCCTTTCTTCGAACGGCTTTTGGTACTTGCCGGCCTAAGTCATTCATATATTCACATATTGGTACTGTAATGCAATTATTTTATTTCCATGTTATCAACTAAATCCATAACTTAACCAACCGTATCGAAATAAATAGTATTAAAACACCTCAACAGTAGTGATTTGGTAGAGTTCTCTGATATTGATGAAGTAGAAAATGAACCTAGTTAGTCTTCGAACACTAAATAATAATTTCAACACTTTAATTATGTAGGCATGCCGCTTAACGATATCGATAACACAATAAACAAAACTCTTAAATATAGATCTTTGAAGTAACCTAATGGAAGGGCAATGAGTGAAATAACCAACACCCAGGACTATCTTATAAACAAAAGCTGAATATACTCCTTACTATTACAGAGAACACTTCAGCTCAAATTTCTCGATATGCATTTATGACATCTTCGAACAGAACAGATTTTTAAAATGTACAGTACACCCCGTTAGTGTACTAATCCACTTGTCAGCACTAACGATTGACTTCAACGATCACTTATAGCATATCATTGAGTGGAAGCGTGAGATTTTAAGTAATCGTTAATATGACATTTTAAAAAACGGGACATCTTTCTTACGTGGAGTCCGAGCCTCCAGATGTGTCATCTGAACTCCAAACTCCCATAGGCATTAGCCGAGAATCGTAAAGTGTTAACTTTGTGATCATAACGCAGCCGCAGAGTCTTCACGTCCTTAGAACTGAGTTGCTTCACAATGCGTCTACCTACTCCACAAATGAGTAAGAGATGTCTGAAAGCCGCTGCACCTTAATGACTGCATCACTGTCAATTTTCACGAATGGTGATGAAAAATGGTTAGTCAAAATCTTCAAAACACACGGATTATAAATAGCAAGTACACGATTGCAAGTATCGCGGCGAACAATATGCATACAAAAAAATTAACTTCTTGCGAAACGGAAGCTCGTGGATGATTTCCAGTTCCGAGGAACGCCGATAGAATTAGACACCATCGTCAATAAAACGCGAGCGCTAGAGAAATAAGTAAACATAACAATGATGTCACATCTGCTGTAGAAACCTGAATTCACGAAGGAAAACAAGATGTTCAGTAAAGAACATATAGCCTACTTTCTCCTAAATGTATGAGTATAGTTATAACTCGTTGTTATTATCAAAGAGTATAATAGAACTATTCTTTGTTGAAGACCTTAGAAACGATTTACCTCTACCAAACGCCACAACCTAGATAAAAACTGCTACCATCATTGAAGAAAGAAAGATAAGAAGTATATCAAGAATGTTATGGATCTGGAGACATAATCGACCGGACTGGCTGCGTGGCTCAGCGGTAACGTTCTCGCTTGCTGGACCCTAGGTTGCAGGTTCGTATCCTGGCGCAGTCAGCTGGCATTTGAGGGTGCACAAATGCGAGGGAGCCGTGTCAGTACATTTACTGGCACGTTAAAGATCCCCTTCGGGCCAAAATTCCGGCACCCCGGTGTCTCTAAAAGCAGCAGTAGTTAAAAGGGATGTAAAACCAATAACATTATTATTATTATTATTATTATTATTATTATTATTATTATTATTATTATTACATATACGACCTGCCGTGGGCAACATCCAACTTTGAGTTGAGGCATGTCTTTACACGTCTGGTTGTGCATGGCTTTCACAACCCTAATTGAATTAACAAATCTTTCCATGACCCTACAGAGACGTGTGTATACAAACTATGTGGATATTTTCGATTGCTATTTGCCTGAAATAAAAGTAGTAATTAATAACCTGAACTAACACCAACGGCTTGAAATCAGTTACTATGTGAAATCGTTTTGTTCTTTACTTCAAATAACATTTTCAAGTAACGCAAAATAGGCTGTTACAAGCCCTTTAAAATAAAAAGTAAAAATGTATCGTAGTGTCATCTTGTCATTCTTCAAATTCGATACGCATAGAATGCCCATGGTATAGTAATCAATGGAGCCCCACGTAGACTAGTCGTGACATCTCGTGGTGAAATATCGAACAATATAATCCTAACAGAGCGAGTGCATTCTAGCGGCCAGAAGAAGAACCTTTTCAATAAAATCTGGAAGTTAATAAGTAGGTCGGCTTGCAGTTACCTTTTTGGCAGCTAGATGTCTCGAGTATATCTGCTGGCGAATTATGTTTTAATTAAATATATATTTTACACCATAATATGCACAATATAACGCTTAATTTTAAAACATCTGAGTCATTACAAAACAATAAACATATAACATTTCAAGCAAAAAACCTAGCTCTGATCGGGTTTGAACCATAGGCATTTGAGCGATAGGCTAACGCTCCACCACTGAGCTAATTGTGTCAACGAATATCGTTCTATAAAAAATGACTTACATAGAACTTGTTAGCAAATAATGATTTATACTAAACGATTTCATCACTGGAGTATATTATTTATATATCAAGCATTTCATACAAAGTTTATTTATTTTGTATCAGTACGCTATATTGCATGCAATACTCAAATTAGTGAAATATAAGTCAGGCACAAGATATCCGCTGCCATCTTGTCTTATTACTGAATCGGCTCAGCTTTTTAAAATCACGTCTGCACTATAGTATTACAAAATAAACTTTTAATTTCGAACGTGCCTCTTCCTTTAGAACAGTTAAAACGATTCTCGGCTCGATAATCGGAACTGGTGGGTCCCATGATATGGATTATAAAGTTTGCATAATTCGCACGGCCGCCATCCTGAAATGGTATGGCGGACGACCATGTAGTTTGGTCACAAGACGCATCCTATACGAAGGTATGTTGTTACCAAATTTGGTAGAGATCGGATGATTTTGTTAGTCGTTATTTGATTTTACGTTTTGAACGTTTGAGTGGCCGCCATTCAGTTTTAGTAAAGATGGCGGCGATATAAAACATGACACTGAGGTGTCCTTTGCTAGTGCTACCTTTGTACCAAATTTCGTTCAATTCGCATTCACCGTGTTCGAATTGATAGGGGGGGACAGACATTCAGAGTACACACACTCACACACACACAGACACACACACACACACAGACAGACACACTTTTTTCGCCCTGTGTTGATCTCATAAGTCTACTTTCATTTTTTGCAAAAATCGAAAGTAGGCTAATAATTAAAACCCCAAGCAAGTATTATTCAAAACTCAACACATATTGTAAGTCGCGAAACTGGCTTAAATATCAATATCTCCATGACGTCAAGTGTCACAATCAGTATAAACTCGGTCTCAAAACAATATCTGGTATGTGGGACTGGGCAAACCTCACTACGAGCGACTTCTGTTTTTTAAGACTTCGACTGCCTCGTCGAGTTGCGAGGATGATATTGACTCGCTCGTAGAGAAGTTCACTCAGTCCCTTTTACTCAAAATACTTAGAATGCCCACTCATACACCCTGCCCGCAA
The DNA here is from genome assembly GCA_946902985.2 of Meconema thalassinum. NCBI lineage: Eukaryota > Metazoa > Arthropoda > Insecta > Orthoptera > Tettigoniidae > Meconema > Meconema thalassinum. The sequence continues at coordinate 89,671,627 of OX336388.2, forward strand.
GGACCATTTTTATTTAGCCTACTTTCGAGTTTTGCAAAAACTGAAAGTAGGCTTATGAGATCAACACAGGGCGAAAAAAGTGTGTCTGTCTGTGTGTGTGTGAGTCTGTGTGTATATGTGTGTGTGAGTCTGTGTGTGTGTGAGTCTGTGTGTATGTGTGTGTGTGAGTCTGTGTGTGTGTGTGAGTGTGTGTACTCTGAATGACTGTCCCCCCTATCAATTCGAACACGGTGAATGCGAATTGAACGAAATTTGGCACAAAGGTAGCACTAGCAAAGGACACCTCAGTGTCATGTTTTATATCGCCGCCATCTTGACGGAAACGTAATGGCGGCCACACAAATGCTCAAAGCTTAAATCAAATTACGACTAACCTAATCATCCGATCTTTACCAAATTTTGCAACAACATACCTTAATGGGGGAGCATCCTTTGACCAAACCAATAGGTCATCAGCGTAATAGTTTGCGGATGGCGGCCATCCTTGTGTGAAAATCGATTCCCCCTATTAATTCGAACACAGTGCAACCGAATGGAACGAAATTTGGTACAGAGGTAGTACTAACAAAAGGCACCTCAGTGTCATGTTTTATATCGCCGCCATCTTGACGGAAACGTAATGGCGGCCACACAAATGTTCAGAGCTTAAATCAAATTACGATTAACCTAATCATCCGATCTCTACCAAATTTTGCAACATCATACCCTTATAGAGGAAGCATCCTTTGACCAAATGAATATGTCATTAGCCTAATAGTTTGCGGATGGCGGCCATCTTTGTGTGAAAATCAATTCCCCCTATTAATTCAAACACGGTGAAACCGAGTGGAACGAAATTTGGTACAGAGGTAGCACTAGCAAAGGGCATCTCAGTGTCATGTTTTATATTGCCACCATATTGACAGAAACGTAATGGCGGCCACACAAATGTTCAAAGCTTAATTTAAATTACGACTAACATAACCATCCGATCTCTACCAAACTTTGCAACAACATACCTTTATAGAGGGAGCATCCTTTGACCAATCTAATAGGTTATTAGCCTAATAGTTTGCGGATGGCGGCCATCTTTATGTCAAAATTGATTCCCCCTATTAATTCGAACACGGTGGAACCGAATGGAACGAAATTTGGTACAGAGGTAGCACTAGCAAAGGGCACCTCAGTGTCATGTTTTATGTCGCCGGCATCTTGACTTAAACGTAATGGCGGCCTCACGAATGTTCAAAGCTTAAATCAAATTACGATTAACCTAATCATCCGATCTCTACCAAATTTTGCAACTACATACCTTTATGGAGGGAGCATCCTTTGACCAATCTAATAGGTCATTCGCCTAATAGTTTGCGGATGGCGGCCATCTTTGTGTCAGAATCGATTCCCCCTATTAATTCAAACACGATGAAACCGAATGGAACGAAATTTGGTACAGAGATAGCACTAGCAAATGGCATCTCAGTGTCATTATTAATATCGCCGCCATACTTACAGAAACGTAATGGCGGCCACACAAATGTTTAAAGCTTAAATCAAATTACGACTAACATAACCATCCGATCTCTACCAAACTTTGCAACAACATACCTTTATGAAGGAAGCATCCTTTGACCAATCTGATAGGTCATTAGCCTAATACTTTGCGGATGACGGCCATCTTTATGTCAAAATTGATTCCCCCTATTAATTCGAACACGGTGGAACCGAATGAACGAAATTTGGTACAGAGGTAGCACTAGCAAAGGGCACCTCAGTGTCATGTTTTATATCACCGCTACCTTGACGGAAACGAAATCGCGGCCACCCAAATGTTAAAAGCTAAAATGTAATTACGACCAACCTAATAATCAAGTCTCTACCAAATTTTGCAACACCATATCTTTATGTGTGAAACATATGCAGACCAAACTGCAAGAACATCAGCCCAATAGTTTGCAGATGGTGGCCGAGTATGTGTGCAAATCGATTCCCCCTATCAATTCAAACACGGTGAAACCGAATTGAACGAAATTTGGTACAGAGGTAGCACTAGCAAATGGCACCTCATATTCATGTTTAATATCCCTATAGCACGTTGTATTTTAACAAGCTACTACAACCAAGATTCAATCATACTCCTTGAAAAGGACAAAGAGTTATAACCATACCCATGCATTTAGGAGAAAGTAGGCTATATGTTCTTTACTGAACATCTTTTTTTTTCTTTCGATAAATGGGTTCATCATAAGGATGTTGTTGTTTGATTCTATGTGGTTAACATATCCATATTTGGACACCTGATATGTTGTAGTCAATAGAGTTAGTTTGCCTCGTGGCCACTAGGTGTCTTTGATCTCGCATATAGATATACTACATCGTTGCCTAGTTAAAATATTCTCTCAAACTAAATTCACCATTGTGTAAAGTCCCCATCTCCAGGAAGACCCCTTTAATAAATTATAAAGGCTTGTTGTGCAAGAAAATTCAGGTTTTGCAGCCTCCAATGGCCCAAATTCTTAAAAGCCGCAAAAATACTATTTCAATTCAGGAATTTCTGAAGATAATGTTGCTTTTTTTAGATAAATCCGACTTTCTGTACGATATATCGCACTTGTAAATCGCGTGAAACAATTCTAGGGTACCCCTTGACCCCCTTTTAAGTTCATTGATAAATTGTACAGTCTATGTTGGTTCCGTGATACTCTTATAGCCATTTGCACACATTCACAGAAATTTAATAAATGGAGTGTCATTGATTCTTACAGAAATGCCTAGGTAGATGGAAAGTTGGATGTCACCTCTTTTAAGATACTGTTACGTGCCACCCCCTAGTGGCACTTTTGTTAACTGGATTAGGAGGGTAGAAAACACAACACCAATTACTGCTTTAAAGAGAAGTTAGCCTTATTTCTTGCAGGAAGAGGTACACTACTCATCAGCAAATACAAACAATTGGAACCTTACTCCAGTTTCCTCAAGTCTCTTCCTTGAGAGTTCTTGGCCCTTTCACTTGTCAACAAACCACAGAAGTTAAACCGTCTTAATGAGTACGGTGGCCTTGACAGAAACTACCTGCTCCTCTCCCTTATGTACACCAATTACAGTTACTTACGATCACTTGCTGCACGCTGTTCACAAGCTGGGAAACAATGTCACTGGATTTTGTAACTCGCACGGCACTTCGTCACAACACTTCTGTCGCTCAGGAAAACACGCACTAGCTCAGAAACACACACCCACAGAAAACTCGGTCCCCTCACTGTTGAAGCCGCTTATATAGCAGGCTGGTAACTCAATGAATTCTAGAATCGTCCAGGGCACACGGCTTCTCGACATTTCCTTCACTGGGTGGGTCACGAATATTCTGGACCATCCCTTTCACTTCGCAGTCCGTTGCGTAACGCGCACGTAATACACTGAGGCAGAGCACACACAGCCCGGGGGAGCAGTGACTCTTGCGGCGAGCAACAAAACTAACTCACAGCCGTAACACCACCCCCTTCCTAAAAAGGCTGATCGTCCCGATCAATCATTGGTCCGTCTGTGTCCCTCCGTAGGCTGCCAGGCGATCTCGATGCACGATCTTCATCTTCGCCCTCGGGCTCCGCTGGGTCCTGTAGACGACATCGTTGATCCGTTTCACGACTCGGTACGGGCCCTCCCAGGACTTCTACAGTTTGGGTGACAGGCCTTTCTTCCGTAATGGGTTGAAGAGCCAGACCAGGTCGTCCTCGTGGTATCCGCCAGCATCTGTCTGTTGGTCGTATCGGGTCTTCATTCGGTCGGTCTCGATCCGCAGTTTCCTACTCGCGAACGCGTGCACGTCCTCCAGTTGGTCGACCAGTTCTTGACAATACTGGCTTACCGGGACCGAATCATTCCCAGGTCGGCCGAAGGCAAGATCGACAGGTAGACGGAGCTCCCTCCCAAACATGGCCCGGGCGGGTGTGCACCCGGTGGCTTCATGCACGGCAGCGCGGTAGGCCAGGAGAAATAGTGGAAGATGTTTGTTCCTATCCCTCTGGTGCTCGCTGACGACTATTCGGAGATGGTTCTCGATGGTGCGATTGAATCGCTCTACCATCCCGTCGGACTGAGGGCGTAGCGGCGTTGTCCTTGTCTTCCGGATTCCCAGCAGCTGGCATAGGTTCTGGAATACCTGCGACTCGAAGTTCCTCCCTTGGTCGGAGTGCAGCTCCAGGGGTACTCCGTACCGGCTGACGAATTCCTTCACCAGGGTCTCTGCAATCGTCACGGCTTCTTGGTTAGGGAGCGCATACGCCTCCAGCCATTTGGTAAAGTAGTCACTGACGACCAATATGTAGCGGTTCCCTGCCTCGCTTCACGGGAATGACCCAGCAGCATCGACGGCCACTCTCTCCATGGGGCCGCCCACGTTGTAGGTCTTCAGTGGACCCCGTGGTCTTCGTCCTGGGCCCTTGCTGGCTGCGCAATCGTGGCACCTCGCGCAGTGGTTCTCCAGGTCAGTTCGGCACCCGATCCAGTAGAACCGCTCTCTCAGCTTCTCCAGGGTCTTCTTTATCCCTAGGTGTCCACCAGATGATCCTCCATGGACTTCCTTCAGGACTTCCTCCGTCATAGCCTATGGAACGACGACTTGCTCCCGAGATGACTTCCCGTCGGTGCTCTCCCAGGTACGGCAGATGAGGCCATCCCTTACAACCAGCGAGTCCCACTGCGCCCAGTAGGACTTAAACTTTGGGCTGCAGTCACTCACAACGTTCCCCCCGGGTCTGGGGACACAGGCCCTCTTCCATTCGGCTATCAGTCCCAGATCATCATCTTCCGCATGCGCCCGCGTGAAAGATTCGCGGCTCCAGCACCCTTGAAGTTCCACGGTAGTCCTTCGGCACTGTATCCCGGTGTTCTCGTCCCTTCTGGTACAGAAGGTGCAGTTCTTCGGGGCACGGTCTTCGTGACAGGGCATCGGCGTTAGAATGCAGTTGGCCTTCCCTGTGCTGGATCTCAAAGTTGTACTGTTGAAGCCTCTCTAACCACCGCGCGAGTTGACCCTCGGCCTGCTTGAAGTTCAGGAGCCACCGCAGGGATGCATGGTCGGTCCTGATGAGAAATTCTTGCCCATACAAGTACTTGTGGAAGTGTTCAATGGTCTTCACGGTGGCGAACAGCTCCTTCCTGGTGACGCAGTAGTTCTTCTCTGGCTTTGACGAGGCTTTGCTGAAGTAGCCCACTACTCTCTCCTCGCCGTCCACTATTTGCGACAGGATTCCCCCTATGCCAAAGTCGCTGGCATCGGTATCGACGATGAACCTTGTTCCAGGTCTGGGGTAGGCCAGAATAGGCGCGGTGCACAAAGCCTGCTTGAGTTGTTCGAAAGCACTGTGGCATTCTGCTGTCCACGTGAAGTGTTGGTCCTTCTCAGTCAGTCGATGTAGTGGTTTGGCGATGTCGGCGAATCCTTTCACGAAGCGACGGTAATAAGTGCAGACTCCCAGGAAGCTTCGTAGTTGGGACTTGTCCTTCGGAACTGGCCACTGCCTCACAGCTGCGGTCTTTTCTGGGTCGGTGCGCACCCCTTCCTCGGATACAATATGCCCAAGGTACTGGACCTGCTTCTGGAAGAGCTGACACTTCTTGGGGCTCAACTTCAGCTGGGCAGCCCGTAGCTTCATCAAGATCTCCTTCAGGTTGATGTAGTGCTCCTCGAAGCTTTTTCCCAGAACGATGACGTCGTCTAGGTAGACCAGGCAGGTCCTCCAGTGTAGTCCCCTCAGAATGGACTCCATTAGCCTTTCGAAGGTCGCAGGGGCGTTGCACAGACCGAATGGCATGACGGTGAACTGCCAGAGCCCGCTGCCCACAGAGAACGCCGTTTTCTCGCGGTCCTTAGGGTGGACCTCCACCTGCCTGTAGCCACTCTTCAAATCCAAGGTGGAGAACCATCTTGATCCTGATATGGTGTCCAGCGTGTCGTCGATCCGGGGTAGAGGGTAGCTGTCCTTCTTCGTGACGTCGTTCACCCTTCTGTAGTCCACGCAGAACCTGGTGGAACCGTCCTTCTTCTTCACTAGCACGACCGGAGAACGCCAAGGACTATGTGATGGCTCGATCACCCCTTGCTCCTTCATCTCTTCTACCATCCGGTCGATTTCGGCTTGCTTGGCGAGCGGGACACGTCGGAATGGGGCACTAATCGGTGTGCTGTCCCCAACGTCGATTCTGTGCTGGACCAAGCTTGTCCTAGCGAAGTCTTTGCTCCCCACGTAGAAGACATCCTGGAATTCGTGTAGCAGGTCCCGCAGTTGGCGTGATTGTTCCTCGTCTAAATGGTCCTAGGATCCTTGGTACAGCTTCTGTAGTTCTTCTGGCAGGGCGCGTCTTCTTTGGTTGTGCGTCTGCAGGTGTCCGTCCGTCGTGTCTGTGATGCGGGCAATCCAGGTAACGGGCTCGCAGACTCCTAGCTTGGTGTCCCGGTGAACCGTAATATCGTAGTCGTTCAGGTTGGACAGGCGGACGTACGGCCGAGACGTCGTGTTGATGAGAGTCTTGGCAACTAGCAATCCTTTTGTCAGGATGTCCTCATATTTTGGTTCGATGACAGCCGCCACTCCCTCAGCTGTTCCGTCGACAATCACGGCAGCGCTGACTTCCGTCCTGGCGGGAACGATGACGTCCTCTCTCAGCCTTACTCGTCGTGCGGTGACGGCCTCGTGTGCTGGTCGCAAAGCAAGCTCCTCACTTCCGAAGTGCAGAGTGTTGGTACTCAGATCCAAGATGATGTTGTTCTGGTCCAGGAAGTCCAGTCCGATGATCACTTCATTTGATACGTCAGCCACAAGCACTGGATGCTTTATCGCCCGTCGACAAATGACGAACTCCAGTGATGCTTCGCCATGTACCGGTGCGGTCTCTCCGGTCGCGGTTATTAGCTGGAGGTTCCTTTGTGTGGGTTGCACTCTCCACTTCGGGATCACGGTGGGACTGACGATGGTCCTCGATGCTCCCGTGTCGATAAGCATGGGCCAGCTCTCTCCGTTAACGACTCCGTCGACCATCAGGCTGCTAGTATCCCTCCGTAAATGCGTCACACGAACTTGGACTGCCGGGGCTTGACGACTGTCACAAGCCAACCTTTGCCCCCCAAGGCTGGCTGATACTTGCTTTCCTGGGCCGCGCGGTTTCCCTACGACTGACTGTCCCGACGGAAATTCTTGGCGGCGGCGATCACCGCAGTCCTTGCTCAGGTGGCCTCTCTTACGGCAGGTCCAGCAGGTCGGTAGTCCTCTTCCGGGCCGCCTCTCCGGATGTCCTTCGGCTACGTTTTTGTTGGTGGTACTGCGACTCTTGAAGAACCGGCCTAGCGCCTCCATCAGTTCATCGGCCAGGGGCTTGGTCTTGTCGGCTTTGGCTGGTTCGTCGACGTCAACCTGACGCACCCGCGCGCGCATTCTAGATACCTGCTTTGCCGCCTCGAACTCAAGTGCGTGGCTCAGCGCATCTGCCAGGGTCTTATTGCGCGCGAGTCGCAGCGCCTGTTGAGTGTCCGAGTCCCGTAGCCCGTTGGTGAAGGCCTGCGTCGCAATCTGTTCCAGAAAGTCGGCCGGCGCTGTTGGATAGGCGAGCCTTAAGAGGCGTGCGATGTCCATCTCGAACTCCTGCAGGGTTTCTGCGTTCTTCTGTACCCGGGTCCGGAGCTGCATCTGGTAGGCCTGCTGAAGATGGCTATCTCCATATCGGGACTCCATATGGGCGATCAGTGAAGCGTTGTCCTGGGATCCAGTCGGGATGGCCTGAAGGACGTTAAGGGCGTCACCTCTCAGCGCTACAATGAGAGCTGTAGCCTTTTCAGTGTTGTTCCAGTTATTTATGGAACAGGCCGCCTCGAACTGACGTAAATAGGTGCTCCACGGGACCTTTCCGTCAAAGGTTGGGGGCGTCACTCTGCTCTGTCCCGTTCCTGAGGTCCCCGGTGTACCTGGGGGCGGGCGTCGGCGCTGCTCGGCAACTTCCTCTTGAAGAGCGTTGAATTTCTCTTCCACCCCCGTGAGTGGGCGTTGGCGCAGTTCGGCAACTTCCTCTTGTAGGGCTTTGACTCTCTCATCCACCCCGGTCGGCGGGCGTCGGCGCAGCTCGGCGACTTCCTCTTGTAGGGCTTTGAATCTATCTTCCATCCCTGTCGGCGGGTGTCGGCGCAGCTCAGCAAATTCCTTTTGCAGAGCGTTGAATCTCTCTTCCACCCCCATCAGCGGGCGTCGGCGTAGCTCGGCAACTTCTTCTTTTAAGGCGTTGAACTTCTTTTCCACTGCCATGACTTCCTCACGCAGACCCAGTTCTAATTTCTTCAGGTCCTGTGCTAACTTATTCTGCCCGTCTTCCATCTTCTTCTGGCCGTCCTCTATCTTCTTGGTTAAATTCTTCTGGCCTTCTTCTAATTTAGCAGTTAGGTCCTCGGCCTACTTCTTCTGGCCGTCCTCCATCTTCTTCTGGCCGTCCTCCATCTTCTTCTGGCCGTCTTCTAATTTGGCAGTTAGGTCCTTGGTTAAATTCTTCTGGCCGTCTTCCATCTTGGTTTCCATGCCACTTAACTTTTCTAGCAATGCTGCGAATTGCTCTTCCATTTTAGATGTTTGTCTTGTAAGGGGCATGCGCTCACAGGAAAATAAAAAAAAATGACCTGCTCGGGTTTTGAAACCAGGACCGTCAGGTGTTGTGCTTGTGCTTGAGTTCGTAATCCGGCTTCTGACACCAGTTGTCACGTGCCACCCCCTAGTGGCACTTTTGTTAACTGGATTACGGAGGGTAGAAAACACAACACCAATTACTGCTTTAAAGAGAAGTTAGCTTTATTGCTTGCAGGAAGAGGTACACTACTCATCAGCAAATACAAGCAATTGGAACCTTACTCCAGTTCCCTCAAGTCTCTTCCTTGAGCGCTCTTGGCCCTTTCACTTGTCAACAAACCACAGAAGTTAAACCGTCTTAATGAGTACGGTGGCCTTGACAGAAACTATCTGCTCCTCTCCCTTATGTACACCAATTACAGTTACTTAGGATCACTTGCTGCACGCTGTTCACAAGCTGGGAAGCAATGTCACTGGATTTCGTAACTTGCACGGCACTTCGTCACCACACTTCTGTCGCTCAGGAAAACACGCACTAGCTCAGAATCACACACCCACAGAAAACTCGGCCCCCCTTACTGTTGAAGCCGCTTATATAGCAGGCTGGTGACTCAATGAATTCTAGAATCGTCCAGGACACACGGCTTCTCGACATTTCCTTCACTGGCTGGGTCACGAATATTCTGGACCATCCCTTTCACTTCGCAGCCCGTTGCGTAACGCGCACGTAATACACTGAGGCAGAGCACACACAGCCCGGGGGAGCTGTGACTCATGCGGCGAGCGACAAAACAAACTCACAGCCGTAACAATACTGTTGTCATGTTTACTGGCTTGCATTCCTTCATTAGTTTATTAAATTAGTTTTCTTGGAATATCTCAGAAACTATTGATTTTATAGCCTTAAAATGTAGTTTTCGGGGACTCTAATGGGCTCCCGGTTTTTTTCTGTCAACGAGGGGATGAAAATGAGCTTTGCCTCGTCCTTGAACGCCTGTTTCAGCATGTATTTTAAGGAGGTAGGTCCCTATTTATGAGAGGTATGGAGAAGAGTTACATCAATGATTGGTATCATGCCTGTGATGGATATCTGTACAAATGTTACGTTGATTCATCCAGCCGTTCTCGAGTGATGCACGTACAGAATTGTCCAGACAGACAAACATTTGGTTTTGCGCGCAACTGCCATAAAACAGTCTGAAACGCATTAATAACTCAAAATTCCGTGGAAATTCAGAAAAAGCAGACAAACTTTCGTTTCGTATATAATATATAGGGATTAGCTTATTTTCTATTCTCTCCAAATTATTTGAAATGACGCTACTTTCCAGGCTCATTATCAGATCCCACATCAATGATATTATTAATGATGAGCAGTTAGGATTCCGTAAACACTATTCTACCGTACACCAACTCCGTCTTCTCGTGAAAATCATCACGCGCTCTTTTAACGAGAACCGTATGACTGGAGTCTGCTCATTGGACATCAGTCGTGCTTTCGACAAGGCATGGCACAGTGGCTTGCTATACAAGTTACAGCACAATGAATTCCCTGAGCATTTACTTCATGTCGTAAACTCTTACCTTAGAAAAATAAAATTATATGTCCAGGTGGAGGACGCACATTACTCGATTAGAAGGATTAAAGGCGGAGTACCGCAGGGTAGAGTCATTGCTCTCTAACTCTTTAATATACATGGGTTGTTTTTTTAGTTTTGGCACCTTAGTTATAACTGGATTAATAACTCACTTAGATGGTTCCAAGTTTCACAGGCCCTTGATGTAGCCCCCACCGTTACGTACAACGTGTTCCCAGCGATGCGGAAGTCGTTGGATCCCGTTGGCACTGCCCAATCTATTGATGGTACGAAGAGAGCGCTCGTCAGCCTGCTTAACATCTTCAATAGTACGGAAGCGCTGCCATACTGTTCCCCGAGGGCAAACCGTTAATGCGGCATACTATTGTTCGTTTCTGCAAGACCATCTCCGATGAGCTCTGAGAAGGAAACGGTGCCGCCACATGGTTACACCGCCCATCGTTCTGCATGACAATGCTAGGGCACACGCAGCAGGCGTTGTGTCGGCATTGTTGGATCGCTGGGCCTGGGAGGTCCTCTATCACCCCACATATTCTCCCGACATCAGTCCCTGCGACTATGATCTCATCCCGAAGATGAAGATGACACTGACATTAAGCAGGCTGCCGAGAGCTCTCTTCGTACCATCAATAGATTGGGCAGTGCCAACGGGATCCAACGACTTCCGCATCGCTGGGAACACGTTGTATGCAACGGTGGGGACTACATCGAGGGCCTGTGAAACTTGGAACCATCTAAGTGAGTTATTAATCCAGTTATAACTAAGGTGCCAAAACTAAAAAACCAACCTATGTATATGTCTCTGACATTCCCAAGACAGACTCGTAGTGTCTGCCATCTGCAATCTCCACGACCTCTTGGAGAGGAGATAGAATAGAGAATCTGCAAGTTGCTCTAGACACTCTTAGAGCTCTGGCAAGATAAATGGAAAATAAAGATGAACGTTAATAAATGTTCTGCCACTCTATTCACTAAAAAATGGAATCACACCGAAGTCCAGGATCTAAATTTCTTCGCTGAGGAAATCCGAGGGGATACAGACATCAAATACCTGGGAATCACGCTTGATAGTGGCCTTACTTTTGCTCAGGAGGTTACACAGCGCGCTAACCAAGCAAAGGCGATAAGCGAAGCTCTGGCCTCTGCTCAAATCCCAGATCGCACTATATGACTTAAGCAAACTCCGAGTATACAGCACAATTGTGCGACCTGTGATGGAATATGCCGGTACAGCCTAGGGGTACGCAAAACCCTCAACTATAATATGCAAGTTGTCCAAAAATCGAGCCTTATGCACGATATCCTGTGTTACGTGCGTAACGCTCAACTACTCTATTCTACGAGGCTCGTTTTTTAAGTAATACCCGTTGTCATATTACGCCGTTGCAGCGCTGCGGTTGGCATTCCTTGCAGGTGCGCTGTGTACCTGCATCTATTGGCAAGGCTGAGACGCCATTACGGCAACAGTCGTCCATGTGTGGGTGTGTTGACAAGCTTTTGTAGTCACACCGCCGATCGCGAGTCCCGCCGACTCGTAGACAGGAGAGAGAACTCCCATGTAAGATATGCTGCTCTTGGCCACTGACCAATTAGATTCCAAGGTAATCACCCAACACCCCTCAACCAAATGCAGTAGTTCGTAACAGACTGACATAGCTCTCAAGGCCTTCGGACTTTTTCTTCCGTGTAGCCTCCTGAGAGGCCGAGTGCAGGTCTTTCGAGTTGACGCCCGTGGGCGACCTGCGCGTCGGGATGAGAGATGAGATGAATGGATGAAAGTGAGCAAGGATGTAGAAGGAAACGGCCGTGGCCTATCAGAAGGTACTGTCCCAGCATTTGCTTCGTGTTGAAAATGGGAAACCACGGAAAACCATTTCAAGGACAGCCAACGGTGGGGCTCGAACCCACGCGTCTACTGAGTCAGCAGAGAGCTTTAGCCAGCGTAGCCACTACTGTCGGTGGCCTTCGGACTGACAGGCTATGAGAGACTGCAACGAACTTCGCTTGCGTAGAGTCAGGTCAGGTTAGGTCAGGATCTGGTTTGCGACCCCACTATGGAATAATATTTATAAAAGTAATCGTAAAATCACGAAATTAGTTAGAATTTAAAGTCGCCTCCGTTGTGTAACGGTCAGCATGGATAGCTGCCGCTCCCGGAGGCCCTGGGTTCGATTCCCGGCTCTGCTACAAAATTTGAAATGTGGTATGAGGACTGGAACGGGGTCTACTCAGCCTCGGGTGGCCCAAATGAGTAGAGTGGGTTCGATTACCACCTCAGCCATCCTCAAAGTGGTTTTCCGTGGTTTCCCACTTCGTCTTCGGGCAAATGCCGGGACTGTCCGAGGACATGTTCGGCTCGCCTGAGTCTGTAGCTGCTTCCAGTGGACACCCTCATTAGGGTGAGCTACAAGTTCCGTTCAATTTCAAGTATTTCCAACTTACGCTACCAGATATCAATGATACCTAGTGGTGAACATTGGAAATTTGATAGAGCGTTCCGACGAAATCTAACATAAGTAGTAAGCGTTTACTTCCCTTTGGATATTGCATCATCATGACCAGAAATTGCGTAATCCTGATGACGTCATGGGATGACGTCATGGGTCCTTAGAGCGAGCACGTGGTCCGGGAGCGAGCATGTGCAGTGCACGTGTTAGCGTGGGAAGAGGTTGACCTTTTGGCTTGTTTGTGCGATGATGATAAAAAGTTAATGGGTGTTGACGTCATGGGGGTTGTTTATTAGGATTTTAACTGTCATCTGACACCCGTGCGACTGTGAGCATGTGTGCCAGTGCGAGCAATCCACACATGTGGTGTGCAGCTGTTATGTTTTTTTGCTCGCGATTGAACCCTCGTCGTATCGGCCCCGAACCTGATATCTCGCACTCGTAGTAATGCCCCCCTCTTTTCCTATAGCCTCATTATTTAAATAAAATACCAAAACAAAAGGTCATTCGCGGGTAGTGGGGTAGTGTATGTTCTCTTGCAAGTCGCGTGTGTGCTTGAATACGTATGGCTATGTTGGGAAAATGTTTGGTGGTGGGCGAGGACTAGGGTTGAGTGAGGGCTCGTTTAAATGCTATTTTTCCCGCTCTATTTGATGGTGAGGTAATTTTTTAAAATGGGTGGAATTTGGAAACGCAATTTGAGGTAAACGTGCGTTTTTGACATTTTGGCGAATTTAATGAGCTTGTAAGGCTAGAACGATGTGTTATTTAGGAATGGTGTGACGTCCTCTTTGCTATGAATGCGTGTCGGTATATATATATTTTTTAAATTGTTGTTTTTGAAATTGGTGCTATTTTGGAAACGGTGAAGATGAGAGAAAAGTTTGTTTGAAGTCAATGAAAGGTCCCTATGCCCTCTAGGCTGACAGCAAGTTTGAAGTGTGTAGGACAAAACAAAATGATAGCCTACTTTCTGGCGAACATTGGCGATGATTCGGCGAAGGCATGGTCGGGTTTGAGCATATAGGGTGTCGTAGGACTTGTGGTGAACCACCCCTTGCTATGGACGGGAGTATATCCACCCCAAAATAAATCTACCCTTACCCGGAGGTTAAGTAGTGGTTATTTTTGTATGCATGCGCACTTGAGGGCTTTTGTAAGAGAGCGGAATTTTTAAAAGATTCTTTATAGATGAGGCTTTTTAAAAAATTTATTAAAAAAACAAAAACTAATAGGTCATTCGCTTTTTAGTATCTCGCTAACCAATAATGCGATTTAAACATATGGGGTGTCATAGGACTCGTAGTGAATTCTCCTTTTGTATGAATGAGGTATGTCAACCCCCAAAATAAAAACTACCCTTACCTGGGGTGAAAGAGCAATTTTTGTATGTATGCACACCGGTGGCTTTTGTCAAAAGGGCCTAACTAATGGACGTTGGACAGTGGGTGTTAAAAAAAAAAAAAAAAAAAAAAAAATTGTGTGGTGTAAATCTTTTTAAAAATATATTTATTTGATCATTTGTGGTTTACATTAATTATATAAATATGAATTAGTGAAAAATGATATGATCTTCGTTCTTAAAGTGGTAAGTAGTTCTTTTTCCAACAAGCTGCAGAGAATTGAAGATGCTGTGTTGTTTGCAGAGTGGAATATGCTGGTCTTGTGCACGGGTAAGTACAATCATTCTTTTCTTTCTTGCGTGTGTTGGTTTTAGTGAGCTGAAAAATATATATAGAGACACATTAATAATAATAATAATAATAATAATAATAATAATAATAATAATAATAATAATAATAATAATAATATTTTTGCGAGGAATTTAAAAAAAATTAACTTACATTGTTGTAATTAGAAGATATTTTTGTTGGGGATCCATGAGTTGTGAGTTGAATCGAATCCAAGCCAAGATACGAAGGCTCGGGTTCCTTTTCTACGTAGTACTTTGTCGACTAAGTAAATATTAGGATGTTTTGTTCGTTGTAACTCTGCTTCATAGAACGCACCAAATATTGGGATATTTTTATTATCTTTTAAAAGATATGTTCGTGGATTAGTATTTTGAACTTTATAAATTGTAAATAATTCTGTTGTCCAATTAGCTTCGTATCCTTTAGTGAAGTGTTTCTTGATTTTTGATATTCTTACAATGTCACCGATTTTATATTTTGGTTTTCTTAAAGTTTCATTATATTGTGTTGGCAAGCGGGGTGGATTGTTTCTTTTTACATCATTAGGTTTCATGTCGATGCTGCGATGTATTTTGTGATTATACTTTACTAGTAACTCAGGCAAAATATGTACCCATCGGTAAGAACCTCGTGTTGTGAATTCTTTCCACATCGATTCCTTAAGAGTTCGATTAAATCTTTCTATCACACTCGCTTTAATGGAGCTGCCAGTGGAATAATGCTTTAGATTTTGTTTCTGAGACCATGTTTTGAATTCACTGTTATAAAATTCCGTTCCTCGATCGGTGTGAAAATAATTGGGCAATCTTTTACTTTGAGAATAAACAAATGTTAAGCTTTTTACAATCTCACTTCCTTTTTTGGTTTTAAGAGGAATTGCCTATGCATATTTCGAGTAAACGTCAATAATGGTTAATAAATATTTAAATCCATTATTCCATTTTGCAAGTTTGGACATGTCCACAAGGTCAGCTTCATGGAGGTCATCGATTCCTTTGCTAATAACACGTCGTCTTTTAAACTTTTTTCTAAGCGGTGCGTGAAGTTCTTTTGCAATTTCTCGTCTGATTTCGTTCATAGTTATTTTCCAAACAATGTTTTATAACATACTGTGCATTGTTTTACAAACGTTGGAATTTTTATTCAATATATCCAGCATTTCTTAGTTCTTCTTCTATTGCAAAGATTTCGCTGTCTAGTCCTGTGTGACCTGCAGCTTTCGATGCAATTAATTTTTTAAGTCTTGATACCAATTTGTTTGGTTCATTCCAGTGAACGAATTCAATATTGTTTCCACCTTCAAATTTCCAAATGGCTTGTGGCGCGATGTGTTTTTTTGACCATATCCAGTATGCATCGTAGTATTTGCTTTTTCATTTTCATCTGCTGTTTTTATAATTCTATCTATGTCTTCAGTGAGAAGGGGTTCAATTATATGTCTATACTTATAAGATTGCGTTCCTCTTGGAGCTGCATTGCTTGTATTGTATTAGGTACTCAGCTAATAATAGTGTACATCACCCCTTATTATTTTCCCTAATTACAGTACATGGGAATGATGACCATGATTTCCAAGCCTCTAAGTAAAACAAAAACAAATTATTTCCATTTCCAAACAGTTGGTGTGAGGTGAGGTGAGGTGAGTTTTCTAAACGTCAAACTCATGTGGATTTCCACTTTTACTCCAGGTAAATGCCGTGTTTGCCCACAGAAAAGTGCAAAGAAAATCGAAACATGTTATGTTTGGATCAATTCCTTACCTACATGACAACATGTACTCGAAAGAACAAGTAATGAGCATTCTATGTTAACAATAGAGAGATGTTTGCAAACTGCCAATGCTTAGAGCTCATTAGCGGCTTCTAAGAGAGATAAGGAGTACACTCACTTGAAAGACTAACAAGAGGAGTTTTCGATTTTCCCACAACATCCAATCTGAAAGTAAATATAAATGACTATGCACTTAAGTCCATAACCATCTCCTTACCATTCCTACCCTTCATAGTCAAAGGCACACATTAATACAGCCATCACAGTGACAGAGGTTATTTTTAAAATATCTAAATATCTGAGATTTATCTTGAAATTGACCAGAATTTTGTAAAATCCACTAAATTTACCGCAAATTTAGCAAATTCCACCAAATTTCAGCAAAATCCAACAAATCACTACCAGATTTATTGAAATGCCATTGAATTATTAAAGAATGGTTTGAACTAGCTCAAATTTATATAAAATTACCCGAATATTGATGAAAATTCACCAAATTCTACCAAATTTAGCCAAGAGGACTACAAAGCATGAAATTTAACAATTTTTTAAAATTCACAACATATACTCGAAAATTCTATAATATTCCCTTTACGTGTATGCTTTTTTTTAGTTGTTGTTTCGTTTCCCACACTCCCTGCAGACAAATACCTGAACATGACTTTCTGCTAGACTAGGAGCTCCACATTCGACATGATAGCTGAGTTTCATCTCCCATAAACTCGTCTCTGAGGTGGGTGCCAGAAAAGGCATCCAGCTGTAAAAACCACACCCTCACATAGACTTTCATAACTTCTTACGTTGAGGTTCATAACACTACGTTGAATGATTTATCGGTTTCCTTTTCACAATTCCTGTCTATACTTTCCTCTTGAAGGTTGCAAGATGCTTGCAAGGTTCCTAAAATGCAATTCAATTTAATAAATACCTTAAGATGGTTTGAATTGTTTAATGATATGGTGTTAATACTATTTTTAGGTCTTGACTGGCTTTGCAATAAGAATTGACTAACCAAACATGAGTTACCTATGAGGGAAACATTTTGGCCACTATGTTGGCTATTGACCAGTGAGTTTAGCTGTTTATCATTTTTTAAAATCATAAACAACAGAGGCTTAAACGTATAGATAAACCGTGTGACCATGTTTGTTAAACAAGACATTATACCAGAGACAATTAGGATACTTATGTAGAGTTTACCAAAAATAATGTTGTGTAACAGTAAATGCTAGTCAACAAACAGTTATACACTTCTAAAAAAAATCATCATACAATACCTGAGAGCTCTTCTAAAATTATTGATGTGTAACATGATTCCACTAACTTGCTATGTATTTTTTGGCTTGGGGGTGATTTTCAAGAAATGCAAATGGAACTGAAATGCAATACAAACGATGAGCGCGCCTGGTGGCTGAAATTGATACCACGACGTACTGTCGGTTATGTAGCTATGTGGAATGTATATCAAATATGGTTTACTTAAAGGTTTGGTGGTCCCATTAAAGGTATTCCTACAATAAATGATTTTCAAGTTGTCGTTCTGTGACGTGAAAATATTTATTATATGATATTTGCTAACAGGATATGCCACTGGAATTATTTTTCAAGTAGTTATTTTAATGACAACAGAGTTCACTGTTAATAACGGAGAGCCCTATGTGGAATGTAGGATAACATGTAACATAATATACGTGATATGTCACAACTGTAAGGCTTGTGATTTTTTAAAGATGCCTTTATACCTATATTAATCACCCAGTTTACAAGACTGATAACTGTAATGCTACGGAAAATCATAACAAACCAAAAAATGTGCATTGAAAAACCAAAAAGTGGTTGAGCAAATATACAGTCAACATGCAAAGAAAACAAGAAATATATACAAACTGTGTTAATTAATTCAAATATATATATTTTTACAATAGGTACACACACACACACACACACACACACACACACACACACACACACACACACAGAGAGAATACAGCTCTTTTTTGTTCATGTTGTCCTGCTAGAGTTTTTAAATATAACACTTGCTGAACATTATTTTAGGGGATGGAGGTGTTGCTAGGTTGACCAATTACACAATAATACCAGCTTTACGAAGTTCATCTTCTATTTTTAACAGCTCTTCCTCATAACCAATATGACCAGCCTGTTTACAGGCATGCAAGAGCTGTAGACGTTCGACTAATATATTAGGATCGTTCCATTTGCTATTTTTTATGAATGGTTTCAAATACTCGGGAAGCAGTCCATCATTTTCACCATCAACATCATTATCATCCTCATCATTATAATCATCTTCATAATGATCATCATCATCCTCATCATCTTTACCATCATAATTTCCACCTGTGTCCACAGTCTGTTCAATGGTTTGAGTTCCCTTTGATAGTGTTGAAAGCTTCTTTTTAGATGTACTAGAGTGCTTCAACATTATGTTATTATTATCACCATCACCATCCTTTTCATCTTCCCCAACCAACTTCTTGATGGGGTATGTTGTCTCTGATAGAGTTGAGGGCTTTTGAGATGTGTGTGTGTGTCTGATCATGGGTTTTACTGGAGGTCTTAAAGGTTTCTCATTAAACAACTCGCTAACAGCATGAGTGCGTTGTAGTGTATTAAACCCGAGGTTAATATTATCTTGAGCAGCACTATTTTTTTCTTCGACTTGGTTTTTTGCTTCGGTTTGAGTTTTCCTTACATTTACACTAGCATGATTATTATGTTTACAATCATGACTGTTTGAAGAAAGTATGTCCAATTCTCTTGTCTTAAGCATTCCTCGACACTGTTTCGATCGTTGCTTTGAACAGCGCCAAATAACAGTTCCATTTTTATTGCTTCGTTTCACAATATATGAATATCCTTTATAGTATGCATAAGGCTTACCATACCTAGTCACTGATACTTCCATATCAACTGTCAAGCATAAACTAATTTCTAGTAAAGACAACTTGGTAATAACAACAATAGATTAATGTGGGAGCATATATAGATGCAAAAATAGGGAGCAAAATTGGGGGTAAAAAGTGTCAGCGAAAGTGGGAGCAAATGTGGGAGCAAAAACTGTGAGCAAACATTGGGAAGCAAAAAGTGGGAGCATATATGGGATGAAATGTGGGAGCAAAGCAAATATAAAAAGTGGGAGCAAATATGCTAACAAATATGTCAACAAATATGCCGGCAAAAGTAAATACACATTTCAAGATAGTTGAAAGTGCAAAGAAAATATGGAAGCAAATATGAGAGCCAATGCAGTGTTTTTCTAAAACAACTAAGCATAACAAACTTAGTCATAACCTAACCTGCCGCAACCTCACCTAACTTAACTTCACCTATCCTAACCTAACCTAACCTACCCTAACCTAACCTAACTTCACCTATCTTAACCTAACCTAGCCTAACTTAACCTAACCTAACCTCACCTAACCTAACGTAACCCAACTTCACCTAACCTAACCTCACCTAACCCAACTTCCCCTAACCTAACCTAACTTCACCTAACCTAACTTGACCCAACTTTACCTAACCTAACCTATCATAAATTCACCTAACCTAACTTTACCTAACCTCACCCAACCTAACCTTTCAACTCTCAGATCAAAATTAAATTCTGGGCATAGCCGAGTTGGAACCCATGACCTCAGGGATAACACCAAAGTATACTAACCACTACATCGCGAGATGGGCAAATTATCACGCTACACAACACAAAAATAAAAGTTTCCTGTAGTGGAATTCATTGGCTGACAACCATAGTTGGGAATTCAAACCCAAGACTTCAGGACTTTTGTTATGAACATTATCAGAAATATTATTCCATTTACATTTTGCTGCTGCTTATAATTATAAGAGTTGGCATTAATATGGGATCAAAAAGTGGGAGAAAAAAGTGGGAGCCAATATGGGAGCAAAAGTGGGAGCAAAAGTGGGGGCAAAAGTGGGAGCAAATGGGGGAGCCAATATGGGAGCAAATGTGGGAGCAAATCAGCTCACCTCGGATATCACCAGTGAGTGCTCATATCCACCGCTAGGTAGCGGAAACACACTTTGCGTGTTGTATGTAATTATCTTACTAAGTTTGACTGCATGCAAAACGTGCTTGTATAAGCTGTGCATATAATTTTAATATACAATTAACACTAATTGTTCAGCACTAACATGTATAGCCTTTTCTAGGGTATCCTTAGCAAGAACGAGTGACTAACCCAGGAGTGTAAAGCCTTGCCATATTCAGTAAGCACCTGTTGCCGCTTCCATATTTTCTTTGCACTTTCAACTATCGTGAAAGTTGAAATTTTCTCTTTAGATGATCTGGTAGATGTTCCCACTCTATACGAATTCGTTGTGGTTCATATATACTCAAGCCTTACAGTTGTGACATATCACGTATATTATGTTACATGTTATCCTACATTCCACATAGGGCTCTCCGTTATTAACAGTGAACTCTGTTGTCATTAAAATAACTACTTGAAAAATAATTCCAGTGGCATATCCTGTTAGCAAATATCATATAATAAATATTTTCACGTCACAGAACGACAACTTGAAAATCATTTATTGTAGGAATACCTTTAATGGGACCACCAAACCTTAAAGTAAACCATATTTGATATACATTCCACATAGCTACATAACCGACAGTACGTCGTGGTATCAATTTCAGCCACCAGGCGCGCTCATCGTTTGTATTGCATTTCAGTTCCATTTGCATTTCTTGAAAATCACCCCCAAGCCAAAAAATACATAGCAAGTTAGTGGAATCATGTTACACATCAATAATTTTAGAAGAGCTCTCAGGTATTGTATGATGATTTTTTTTAGAAGTGTATAACTGTTTGTTGACTAGCATTTACTGTTACACAACATTATTTTTGGTAAACTCTACATAAGTATCCTAATTGTCTCTGGTATAATGTCTTGTTTAACAAACATGGTCACACGGTTTATCTATACGTTTAAGCTTCTGTTGTTTATGATTTTAAAAAATGATAAACAGCTAAACTCACTGGTCAATAGCCAACATAGTGGCCAAAATGTTTCCCTCATAGGTAACTCATGTTTGGTTAGTCAATTCTTATTGCAAAGCCAGTCAAGACCTAAAAATAGTATTAACACCATATCATTAAACAAATCAAACCATCTTAAGGTATTTATTAAATTGAATTGCATTTTAGGAACCTTGCAAGCATCTTGCAACCTTCAAGAGGAAAGTATAGACAGGAATTGTGAAAAGGAAACCGATAAATCATTCAACGTAGTGTTATGAACCTCAACGTAAGAAGTTATGAAAGTCTATGTGAGGGTGTGGTTTTTACAGCTGGATGCCTTTTCTGGCACCCACCTCAGAGACGAGTTTATGGGAGATGAAACTCAGCTATCATGTCGAATGTGGAGCTCCTAGTCTAGCAGAAAGTCATGTTCAGGTATTTGTCTGCAGGGAGTGTGGGAAACGAAACAACAACTAAAAAAAAGCATACACGTAAAGGGAATATTATAGAATTTTCGAGTATATGTTGTGAATTTTAAAAAATTGTTAAATTTCATGCTTTGTAGTCCTCTTGGCTAAATTTGGTAGAATTTGGTGAATTTTCATCAATATTCGGGTAATTTTATATAAATTTGAGCTAGTTCAAACCATTCTTTAATAATTCAATGGCATTTCAATAAATCTGGTAGTGATTTGTTGGATTTTGCTGAAATTTGGTGGAATTTGCTAAATTTGCGGTAAATTTAGTGGATTTTACAAAATTCTGGTCAATTTCAAGATAAATCTCAGATATTTAGATATTTTAAAAATAACCTCTGTCACTGTGATGGCTGTATTAATGTGTGCCTTTGACTATGAAGGGTAGGAATGGTAAGGAGATGGTTATGGACTTAAGTGCATAGTCATTTATATTTACTTTCAGATTGGATGTTGTGGGAAAATCGAAAACTCCTCTTGTTAGTCTTTCAAGTGAGTGTACTCCTTATCTCTCTTAGAAGCCGCTAATGAGCTCTAAGCATTGGCAGTTTGCAAACATCTCTCTATTGTTAACATAGAATGCTCATTACTTGTTCTTTCGAGTACATGTTGTCATGTAGGTAAGGAATTGATCCAAACATAACATGTTTCGATTTTCTTTGCACTTTTCTGTGGGCAAACACGGCATTTACCTGGAGTAAAAGTGGAAATCCACATGAGTTTGACGTTTAGAAAACTCACCTCACCTCACCTCACACCAACTGTTTGGAAATGGAAATAATTTGTTTTTGTTTTACTTAGAGGCTTGGAAATCATGGTCATCATTCCCATGTACTGTAATTAGGGAAAATAATAAGGGGTGATGTACACTATTATTAGCTGAGTACCTAATACAATACAAGCAATGCAGCTCCAAGAGGAACGCAATCTTATAAGTATAGACATATAATTGAACCCCTTCTCACTGAAGACATAGATAGAATTATAAAAACAGCAGATGAAAATGAAAAAGCAAATACTACGATGCATACTGGATATGGTCAAAAAAACACATCGCGCCACAAGCCATTTGGAAATTTGAAGGTGGAAACAATATTGAATTCGTTCACTGGAATGAACCAAACAAATTGGTATCAAGACTTAAAAAATTAATTGCATCGAAAGCTGCAGGTCACACAGGACTAGACAGCGAAATCTTTGCAATAGAAGAAGAACTAAGAAATGCTGGATATATTGAATAAAAATTCCAACGTTTGTAAAACAATGCACAGTATGTTATAAAACATTGTTTGGAAAATAACTATGAACGAAATCAGACGAGAAATTGCAAAAGAACTTCACGCACCGCTTAGAAAAAAGTTTAAAAGACGACGTGTTATTAGCAAAGGAATCGATGACCTCCATGAAGCTGACCTTGTGGACATGTCCAAACTTGCAAAATGGAATAATGGATTTAAATATTTATTAACCATTATTGACGTTTACTCGAAATATGCATGGGCAATTCCTCTTAAAACCAAAAAAGGAAGTGAGATTGTAAAAAGCTTAACATTTGTTTATTCTCAAAGTAAAAGATTGCCCAATTATTTTCACACCGATCGAGGAACGGAATTTTATAACAGTGAATTCAAAACATGGTCTCAGAAACAAAATCTAAAGCATTATTCCACTGGCAGCTCCATTAAAGCGAGTGTGATAGAAAGATTTAATCGAACTCTTAAGGAATCGATGTGGAAAGAATTCACAACACGAGGTTCTTACCGATGGGTACATATTTTGCCTGAGTTACTAGTAAAGTATAATCACAAAATACATCGCAGCATCGACATGAAACCTAATGATGTAAAAAGAAACAATCCACCCCGCTTGCCAACACAATATAATGAAACTTTAAGAAAACCAAAATATAAAATCGGTGACATTGTAAGAATATCAAAAATCAAGAAACACTTCACTAAAGGATACGAAGCTAATTGGACAACAGAATTATTTACAATTTATAAAGTTCAAAATACTAATCCACGAACATATCTTTTAAAAGATAATAAAAATATCCCAATATTTGGTGCGTTCTATGAAGCAGAGTTACAACGAACAAAACATCCTAATATTTACTTAGTCGACAAAGTACTACGTAGAAAAGGAACCCGAGCCTTCGTATCTTGGCTTGGATTCGATTCAACTCACAACTCATGGATCCCCAACAAAAATATCTTCTAATTACAACAATGTAAGTTAATTTTTTTTAAATTCCTCGCAAAAATATTATTATTATTATTATTATTATTATTATTATTATTATTATTATTATTATTATTAATGTGTCTCTATATATATTTTTCAGCTCACTAAAACCAACACACGCAAGAAAGAAAAGAATGATTGTACTTACCCGTGCACAAGACCAGCATATTCCACTCTGCAAACAACACAGCATCTTCAATTCTCTGCAGCTTGTTGGAAAAAGAACTACTTACCACTTTAAGAACGAAGATCATATCATTTTTCACTAATTCATATTTATATAATTAATGTAAACCACAAATGATCAAATAAATATATTTTTAAAAAGATTTACACCACACAATTTTTTTTTTTTTTTTTTTTTTTAACACCCACTGTCCAACGTCCATTAGTTAGGCCCTTTTGACAAAAGCCACCGGTGTGCATACATACAAAAATTGCTCTTTCACCCCAGGTAAGGGTAGTTTTTATTTTGGGGGTTGACATACCTCATTCATACAAAAGGAGAATTCACTACGAGTCCTATGACACCCCATATGTTTAAATCGCATTATTGGTTAGCGAGATACTAAAAAGCGAATGACCTATTAGTTTTTGTTTTTTTAATAAATTTTTTAAAAAGCCTCATCTATAAAGAATCTTTTAAAAATTCCGCTCTCTTACAAAAGCCCTCAAGTGCGCATGCATACAAAAATAACCACTACTTAACCTCCGGGTAAGGGTAGATTTATTTTGGGGTGGATATACTCCCGTCCATAGCAAGGGGTGGTTCACCACAAGTCCTACGACACCCTATATGCTCAAACCCGACCATGCCTTCGCCGAATCATCGCCAATGTTCGCCAGAAAGTAGGCTATCATTTTGTTTTGTCCTACACACTTCAAACTTGCTGTCAGCCTAGAGGGCATAGGGACCTTTCATTGACTTCAAACAAACTTTTCTCTCATCTTCACCGTTTCCAAAATAGCACCAATTTCAAAAACAACAATTTAAAAAATATATATATACCGACACGCATTCATAGCAAAGAGGACGTCACACCATTCCTAAATAACACATCGTTCTAGCCTTACAAGCTCATTAAATTCGCCAAAATGTCAAAAACGCACGTTTACCTCAAATTGCGTTTCCAAATTCCACCCATTTTAAAAAATTACCTCACCATCAAATAGAGCGGGAAAAATAGCATTTAAACGAGCCCTCACTCAACCCTAGTCCTCGCCCACCACCAAACATTTTCCCAACATAGCCATACGTATTCAAGCACACACGCGACTTGCAAGAGAACATACACTACCCCACTACCCGCGAATGACCTTTTGTTTTGGTATTTTATTTAAATAATGAGGCTATAGGAAAAGAGGGGGGCATTACTACGAGTGCGAGATATCAGGTTCGGGGCCGATACGACGAGGGTTCAATCGCGAGCAAAAAAACATAACAGCTGCACACCACATGTGTGGATTGCTCGCACTGGCACACATGCTCACAGTCGCACGGGTGTCAGATGACAGTTAAAATCCTAATAAACAACCCCCATGACGTCAACACCCATTAACTTTTTATCATCATCGCACAAACAAGCCAAAAGGTCAACCTCTTCCCACGCTAACACGTGCACTGCACATGCTCGCTCCCGGACCACGTGCTCGCTCTAAGGACCCATGACGTCATCCCATGACGTCATCAGGATTACGCAATTTCTGGTCATGATGATGCAATATCCAAAGGGAAGTAAACGCTTACTACTAACATAACAATTTAGCTTGACAACAGTTTAGTCTGTGAAAGGATCTTTTACATGCCATAAATCTATGACATGGGACCGCCGGCTTTACTTCCCCTCCGAAGGAAGGCATACTGAAGGATTTTTAACGCTCTTAAAAAATCCGACGACTTCGGCCGGGTTTGAACCCGCTATCTTGGGCACAGCACTTCAGCATGCTACCAACTACGCCACCAAAGGTAATAAAAGAAATAGCACACCCACGTAGTCATTGTAACGTTGATCTGTTTGCCAGAGGGAGGACAGTTATTTTGTAATATCTCCGAAATCGTTCATTTTAGGACCTTAAAAGCTGTGTTTCGGGGTTCTCGAATATTGCTTCTCGTATCTGGTGGCTAAAACTGAGCTTTGTTCGGTTTTGTAACTTTTGTCCATGCTCAGTGCCAAAGTGGCGAATAGACTCACTTAGAAATTGAATTTTCTAAAACCGTTTCTTAATGAGCCCCGATAACCTAAGATAAACCAACATGCAAAATTTCAGGTTTCTAGTCCTAGTGGTTTGAGCGCTGCGATGCTGAGTGAGTAGCGTACATGAACTTTGGGTTATACCTAATAGCGAGAGATCGACTCAATGAATAAATTGGTTGTAAAGTTTCATTCTAATTTATAGGTCGTTGTAAGGGGACTGATAAAACCTGGATTTTTTTTTTCATTTTTTGTTTTTGATCTCGAATAAAAGAATAACCATTTCTTTATCTAAATCTGAAGTTTTATAGTGAAATTTCCAATGTATTTTTGGGTAATTTTATAGATCATTTCTTAAACATTTTTAGTGTATCATAATCCGCGCACTGATAACTATTATTATTATTATTATTTTCGGTTTATATAGAACATATAACACATTTCTGGTATATTACAACGTAACTATACGGGCTTCAGTGAACCAAAATATAGCTACGGAAACAGCAACTTCTAAGCTAGAATTTCGCTACCCATGAACTTCCGAACGATTCTGGTTGTCGATAGAACTACTGCCTTCTGCATTAGTTTGTAGAGCCCAGTATCCAGATCCAGTTCTTTACGGCCTTGGAGCAAGGTACTTGGGATCACGCCCGTACTCGAGACAATGATAGGTATGGTCTTCACTCGCTCTACATGCCATTGTCTTTTGATAGGGTCGACCAACTCGCTGTATTTGCTGATCTTTTCAATGTGTTTTGACTGGAGATTCTTGTTGTTAGGAATCGCAACATCAATCAATGTAGTTTGCTTGGTTTTCTTGTTTACAACCACCAGATCCGGCCTGTTGTGTGATACCGATTGATCAGTCAAAATAGTTCGGTCCCAATACAGTTTGTATTCATTGTTTTCAAGAACACACTCTGGCTGATATTGGTGGTACGGAACTTTCTTTCCTTTCAAAAGCTGAAACTTATCAGCCAACTCCTGATGCAAGATTTTAGCAACTGCATCATGCCTTTGTTTGTGCTCTGTTGCCAGGAAATATCTACATGCAGATGTAATATGCTGTATTGTTTCTGACTGTTGACATCCGTAGCGGCACTTATCATCTGGTACAGCGGGATCTTTTACAAAGAACTTGAGGTAGTTCCTTGTAGGGATGACTTGGTCTTGAATTGCTAGCATAAAACCTTCAGTTTCTGGAAAGATCTGTCCTGAAGTGAGCCAGTAGTTTGACGCATTTATATCAACATTTGCTTGACTCACCTCATTTGGATGTCTTCCGTGCAAAGGTTTTGCTTTCCATGCTTCCATCTTCTGAAGGTCAGTATGTAGGAGGTGTTGAATCTCTTGCTGACACAAGACCAGTGGCGTTGATCTGTCCGCCTCACTGATGGCTCTGTGAAGTACAGATGACCTCGCTTCTGCATAGAAGTACTCCCTAAGGCTGACTATCTGCCGTTTCATCTGATTATCAATGTCAACGAACCCACGTCCACCTAGGCTTCTGGGTAGAGTCAATCGCTCTATTGAAGATCGTGGGTGGTGTTTCCTTCCTTTTGTGAGCATCGTTCTCATTTTTCGTTCAAGTCCTTCGATGTCCGTTTTGCACCATTTGATTATGCCAAAGGAGTAGCTCAGCACAGGTACAGCATACGTGTTAACAGCTTTCACTAAGTTTTTGCTGTTCAAGTGCGTTTTTATAATTTGTTTTAATCTTTTGACAAATTCACAGGACAGATCTTTCTTTATTGACACATGGTCAATATGCTTAGCTTGTTTTACTCCTAAGTATCTGTAGGTGTCTTCTGCCAACATAGCCCTAATATGCTGTCCATCTTCCAGCTCATACCCGGACTTCTGTACTTTTCCTCTCACCACCTTTAGTGTCCGACACTTGTCCAAACCAAATCCCATTTGTATGTCTCGTGAGAATGCTTCAACTATTCTCAACAAGTTTTCCAGATGCGACTCTGTTTCGGCATAGAGTTTAAGGTCGTCCATGTATAGCAGATGATTTAGCCGAGTACCAATTCTCTTTCCAATCTTGATAGAAAAGCCGTAGTGAGTAGAGTTAAGCTGGGTAGATAAAGGATTCATTGCCAGGACAAACCATAAGGGGCTAAGGGAGTCTCCTTGAAAGATGCCTCTCCGAATCGATATCTCATCTGTTCGTATATCTCCGCGTGGCGTACTGAGACACAGTCTAGTTTGCCATGCTGACATAACCCTTTCCAAGAAACTGACAAATACCTCATTGATCCTATACAATCGCAGCACTGCTACTAGCCAGTCATGGGGGACAGAATCAAAGGCCTTCTTATAATCGATGTACGCCATATGAAGGTTTCGGTGATTTAAGTGTGCCTGGCCACACACAACTGAGTCAATTATTAGTTGTTCTTTGCACCCTTTTGAACCCTTTTTACAACCTTTCTGTTGCACGGCAATTATATTGTTTCTTTCACAATGTGCATATATCCTGTTAGCCAAGCATGATGTAATGATCTTATACAACGTGGGCAGACATGTGATGGGACGATATTTTGTAGGATCCCATGTATTCTGAAGATCTTTTGGAAGCAAATATGTGATGCCACGTGTGATGAATTCGGGTAAGCTATCAGGATGAAGGATGGAATCATTAATGAACTCACCTAGTCGATTGTGGATGCTCCAGAACTTCTTATACCAAAAATTCTGAATCTGGTCAGGGCCAGGGGCTTTCCAATTCGCTAAGTTGTTGATAACTTCCTTAATATCATTTGTGGTGAATTTCTCGTGCTGCATTTGCTCAAATCTTTGGGAAGCTTGCTGTTCTTCTCTTACCCAACTTGATTGAGTGTCGTGATGAGATGGTGTAGACAGATGTTTTCCCCAAAATTCTTGAACTTCTTCTTTAATCGGATAGCTTTTGTCCGCAGAAACCTTTATCTTACCCAGAGTCTGATAGAATCTTCTCTCTGAGTTGGCGAAAAGGAAGTTATCCTTCTTCCTCTTCATACTCTCCCTATACTTTGCAAGTCTGGCGGATAAAACAGACAGCCTTTGTTTCAAGGTATCTAAGCACTCTTCAGGTGTTGAATTCGGTACATCTCGCTGTGTGTGGGCTGTGTTTTGTCTCATTATATTATTATTATTATTATTATTATTATTTCTACATTCATTTCACCACAGAAGTGGGACATATCAACATATCGTCGGCTTGTTTGCAAGACGGTATGGCTAATTCACTTAAGGTGGCACATTGAGAAACGAGCGAACAATGGAACAGGTCTCCAAGATGACGGTCTTCTGCATGGTGATATGTAGACCAGGATGTATTCCCAATATTTGTAGATTACGAGCCAATAATTTGGGGATGATGCCGGTAGAAGAAATTACTATGGGCAGAACCACTACACTTTCCTGTCTCCACATTTGCCGTATTTCCTCAGCCAAGGGCAGATATTTGGTGATCTTATCACAGCAGGTTTGCTGCAGATTATGGGAATTGGGCACTGCAATATCAATTAGGAAGGTTCTCTTCTGCACCTTGTCCACAAGAACGATATCTGGCCGGTTTGCTGGTATGGTTTTATCAGTAATAACTGATCGGTCCCATAACAACTTGCGACTGGGATTTTCCAAAACGGCGTTAGGAACATACTGATAGTAAGGCAAAATATTATCAGATAATAAATGCTTTTGAGCAAGGTGTTGGTGCATTATTTTGGCCACTTGGTTGTGCCTTTTCATGTAATCAGTACAGGAGATTGCT
Source organism: Meconema thalassinum (assembly GCA_946902985.2). NCBI lineage: Eukaryota > Metazoa > Arthropoda > Insecta > Orthoptera > Tettigoniidae > Meconema > Meconema thalassinum. The sequence continues at coordinate 89,701,393 of OX336388.2, forward strand.
TGGCAGCCTCCTGTGATATGTTGAATTGTTTCCGGTTCTAGTTGGCATCTTCTGCATTTATCATCCTGAATATTTGCCTTAACTATATATTTCAGGTAGTTTTTGGTAGCCACAACTTGATCCTGGATTGCAACCATGAATCCTTCAGTCTCAGTGAATAGGTCAGCATGAGTCAACCAGCTGTTCGACGCATCAATGTCGACATGTTTCTGGTTGAGATCATACGGATGACGACCGTGCAGAGCTTTCTGCGTCCACTGCTGAAGCTTGGTGGCTGAACATTCCTCATCAGTGGCTAACTGTATATCCCTTACGTGAAGAAGATCCAGCGGTGTGCACTTGTCATCTGCCTTCACAGCGGCTTGATGTATGGGAGAGTCATGTCTTCCCAGAAAATATCTCTGAAGGTTCCTCACTTGCCTTGCATGCAATTGGATAATGTCCGTGAGCCCTCGTCCACCTCTTTGACGTGGGATTGTCAATCGCTCAACAGCTGACTTAGGGTGGAGACATCTGTGTTTTGTTAAGATGGTACGTGTCCTAATTAGGATGTTCTCCAGGTCAGTCTGCGTCCATTTGATAATACCGAAAGTATATGTCAGAGCAGGGATAGCATAGGTATTAATAGCCTTAAAGGTGTTCTTTCCATTCAACTTTGATTTTAAAATCTTGTTAAGGCGTTGATTGTAGATAGCTATGGTTCTATCTTTAATATCTTTATGATCAATTCGATTAGATTGCAGGAGACCAAGATATTTGTAGGTCTCATTACCTTCCATAGGCTTTATGAAACAACCGTCATCAAGTTGAAATGCTCGGGCCTCTAATTTTCCACGCCGAATGGTGAGGGTGCGACACTTATCTAATCCGAAGGACATTCCAATATCAGAAGAAAATGAAGCAGTAATTGCAATTAGATTGTCGATGTGTTTCTCAGAAGATGCATATAGTTTAATGTCATCCATATACATCAAATGAGAAATTTTGTATTTGACTATACCATGGTGCTTAATTGGAAAACCACACTTTGCATTGTTCAGCAATGATGATAGTGGATTGAGCGCCAAACAGAACCATAGAGGGCTCAAGCTGTCACCCTGAAAGATACCTCTTTTGATTTGAATAAATCCCGATTCCATACATGTGTCTCCATTAGACATTAATAAATTGGTCCCCCAATGGGACATCATATGTTGCAGACTTATAATGATGGCAGGATCAACTTTATATATCTTCAGGATTTGGATTAACCAGGAATGTGGCACTGAATCAAAAGCTTTCTTCTTCTTCTTCTTCTTCTTATTATTATTATTATTATTATTATTATTATTATTATTATTATTATTATTATTTACTGATATTTTGTTGAAATAAGTTTCGAATCCAATATAGGCCTACATGGTGTATCTCAATTATACCGACAAAAAAATCAGGGACGCTCTGCGTGTTATGCAAAAGACGATGCCGCAATCGGATTGGCGAAGAAAAAGTTTCCCTTTAAGAAAATGAGGTTACTTTGTTACTTCCGGGCGCGCGATTCAAATTGACGGGCTCGCCGTATTTGCTGAGACAGAGTGCGAGCCGAGACGAACGAGGAAACTTGCGCATTCCCGCCAGCATATCCTCCTATCACACACCCTTCCCTTGCTTGAAGCACAGCACTGGCCAGCGGCTTGCTCTCTTGCCACATTTATTGCCTTACGATGTATTTTTGTGAAGAATACGTTGACTTTTGCTGATTTATTTACGAGAATACGATCGAATTGGTACGTTATGCCACGTGACCTGTAATGGCAGAAAATTAAAAAACTGGCATGAATATTAACATAACATATCGAAGTGTCGCTCCGGAGGCCCGGGTTCGATTCCCAGCTCGGCCAACAAATGTAATACTTGTCTGAGGGCTGAAATTGGGTACACTTAGCCTCGTGAAGCAAATATGAGAAGAGTTGGGTTCGATTCCCACCTCAGCCACCCTGGAAATGGTTTTCCGTGGTTTCCCACTTCTACTCCGGCCAAATTCCGGGACGGATTCTATCTTAAGGCCACGGCCGCCTCCTTCCCAATCCTTAATTGCAAATACACACATCATTACAAGCCCGCAATAACTCAGGTTATCAGACAAATTCTCCACACACACCCAAGTAAACGGGGCTCTAGCTCTAGCCCCTCAAATGAAACAAAACAACAACATATCGAAGGATATTCTGATCGCCAGTGTTTGCATCGAAGTGTACGTATTCCTTAGAAATTGCCATATTATTATTAGCATTTTTGCAAAAAATGAAAGTAGACTTATGAAATCTACACAGGGCCAATAATTGTGTATCTGTGTGTGAGTGTGTGTCTGTGTGTGTGTGTGAGAGAGAGACTGTGTGTCTGTGTGTGTGTGTGTGTGTGTGTGAGCGTGTGTCTGTGTGTGTGTGAGTGTGTGTACTCTGAATGTCTGCCCCCCCCCCTATCAATTCGAACACGGTGAAACCGAATTGAACGAAAATTGGTACAGAGGTAGAACTAGCAAAGGGCACCTCAGTGTCATGTTTTATATTGCCGCCATCTTGACGGAAACGTAATGGCGGCCACCCAATTGTTCAAAGCTTAAATCAAATTACGAATAACCAAATCATCCGATCTCTACCAAATTTTGCAACAACATTTGTCTATATAGCGAGTGTCTTTTGACTAAACTACAAGGTAATCAGTCCAATAGTTTATAGATGGCGACCATGTATGTGTGCAAATCGATACCCCCTATCAATTCAAACACAGTGAAAACGAATTGAACGATATTTGGTACAGAGGTAGCACTAGCAAAGGACACCGCAGTGTCATGTATAATATCGCCGCCATCTTGACGAAAACGTAATGGCGGCCTCACAAATGTTAAAAGCTTAAATAAATTACGACCAACCTAATAATCTGATTTCTACCAAATTTTGCAACAACATACCTTTATGTAGGAAGCCTATTTTGACCAAGCTGCAAGATCATCAGCCCAACAGTTTGCATATGGCGGCCATGTATGTGTGCAAATTGATTTCCCCTATCAATTCAAACACGGTGAAACCGAATTGAACGAAATTCGGTAAAGAGGTAGCACTAGCAAAGGCCACCTCAGTGTCATGTATTATATCGCCGCCATCTTGACAGAAACGGAATGGCGGCCACACAAATGTTAAAAGCTTAAATCAAATTACGACCAACCTAATCATTTGATCTCTACCAAATTTTGCAACAACATACCTTTATGTATAGAGAATCATTTGACCACACTGCAAGGTCATCAGACCAATAATGTGCGGATGGCGGCCATGTATGTGTGCAAATCGATTCCCCATATCAATTCAAACACGGTGGAACCGAATTGAATGATTTTTTTACAGAGGTAGCACTAGCAAAGGGCACATCATATTCATGTATAATATCCGTATAACACGTTGTACTTCAAGAAGCTACTACAACCAACATTCCATTATACTCCTTGAAAAGGTCAAAGAGTTATAACAATACCCATGCATTTAGGAGAAAATAGGCTATAAGTTCTTTACCGAACATCTTGTTTTGTTATTAAATTTTAACAAAAAGTCTTAGCATATATTTAGGCCCGTATCACACGACACTCGCTGGCAAGGAAGCTGCTGTGATCGCTGGTACAAAATCCTGTATGATTCTGTTCTGTTCGTCAGTACACCTGCTTGTATGACCGAAGTGTATCACACGCTAGAATTTTGTACGCTAAGTTCTATGAAATAAAACCGAAGGGCTGTCGTTTGAGGGCGTTATTTGCAGTTCATTCGCCTTATTAACGCAAAGCGGTCGCGAAACTTACTTTAACCAAATTAGAAAACATGCTAGGTACTGAATGAATGCATTCGAATCAATATTTAAGATCTAACTTTAATAATTGAATAGTTTACCATACGCGTTAATAAGAAGCGCAACAAAAACCTCCAGTGTGTGTTGGAAATGTGTACAAGTGTTATTGCGCCCGCTCGCTCTTTCGAAGATCCCGGGTTCAGGACTAACCAACGGAAGATTTTTAAAATTATTTTTAACTATTTTATTATACCCTCCCTACCTCGTACAGTAAGATTTCAACTTGGGTTTGTTCACATTATCTACGAAGACGATAAGGAAAGTTATTTTCTTGTCTCATATAAATGGTTATTTTCCCTGAATACTGTTCAAAACCCTGGATGGATAGTATTCGTTATAATTATTATTTTTAGTCGATTTTACCCTCCAGGTTAGGTTTTCCCACGGACTCAGCGAGGGATCCAATCATTACCGCCTCTACGGGCAGTGTCCTGGAGCTTGAAACATCTCGTCTTGGGGATACAACTGGGGAGGTGGGATCAGCACCTCGCCCAGGCGGCCTCACCTGCAGAGCGAACAGGGTCCTCTTGTGGGATGTGAAGGGAGGGAAAGATCGGGAGGGTTGGGCAAGGAAGAGGGAAGGAGGCGGTCGTGGCCGTACGGTAGGTGTGCCAATTGAAATTGACACAATATTCAAACCCTGATGTCGGGCCTCCCCGTGGCCCGTCGGGAGCCCTCGTGTCCTGTCGGCCGTCGTCGTATCTCGTCAAAAGGCTTCGTTGCTTACCTCAAGATTTAAAATTTCAAACCCCGTATTAGGAAAAGAAGAAATAAAGAACAATTAGCTTCCCCTTAAATGAATTTAAAATGCATGCTAGTAGACACAATTGCTACTGCATGAGACTGAACATATTTGGAATTGTAATTGTGCATGTCAATACCTGGAATGTTGCATGTAATTGAAAAGTATTGTATATTTACTATGATGGTGCTGTACCAGTTCTGTTGCATGTTTTGTGTGTCTTGTACTTCTAATTGTGCATTGTAGTCGAAGAACCAATGGGCATGTAACATCTCATAATGTCATGAAAATGCCAACTTAAATTTCTGTATCTGGAGTGGAAGCTCTTTAGGTAAGGTGCTTGTGTGTTTTTGCAACGGTTGGCAACGCGTAATACGCGCACGGCTTTTCATTTGTTTCTGCTAAAGCTTCTGTTCACTGCGCATGTGCAAGCAGCAACAGAGGTGCTGGTAGAAAAACAAAAGGAGAGTCACACGCATTAAATTATGGGGACCTGAATTGGTCGGAAGTGTTCCGTAGGCCAGGCCTCGGAGGCCATAAACGCGTCGTTGGATATACGAGGTAATGAAGAATATTGATATATTTCTATTTGCAGCGGTTTCGGTGTGTTTCCGGATCATTATAATTTTTTGAATTATTGAATTCATAGTCGGGTGTCGCCTGGTTAATATGCTTTTACGAAGTTGCGGCATTATGTTTTTACTACGAGGCTAGTATAGCCAGAATTCTTTTCATTCTTGTGGCGATTTGTTTTATTTTAATCTGGGCCCATTATTTTATATTTGACCTAAGTTATGGTAATTTCTTGTCTACTATATTTTTCTCGCCGCCAAAATAAATGTTATCTTTGGCTGATCGTCATTTGTTTGGATTGGTCAGAATTGAAATTTTAACTGCCCGACTGAATACTGCAGTTTATCTGGCATCATCTGTAACGCGAGTTGAAACAACTATGAAATGATTAATTTTGGGTGAAATGTAATTATCACGCGATTCCTGAAGGTTCAGCTTCCCATTTTAGTGCTTGGATGCAACCTTGCCAAACGGCATGTCATTGTTAGCCGCCATTGGAGAATATTATTTGCCTAGAGCATATTTTAACGATTGGTTCCTTCCTCTAGCCTGTCTAACATTTGTATTTGTTCTGTTTTAAAGAATATATTTTGGCGGTTGTTGTTTTTATGAAATCGTCTTTCATTTAATTAAATTATATACGACACATGGATTGAATAGTAAGACTGAATTGTGAGCAACGTGAACCCATTGAGAAGCAGCATCGTAGTACCAATGCTTGGTAAGAAGTAAGAATATACATTTACATTTCTTCTCGAATACCACTACAGGGACGTAGGATTGGTTGGTCAGCACTCAACAGAGCAGAAATACTCCCCTAAGGAAATACAGGTTATGTTAACCTCCAAATATACGTAGCAGAGCAAACAGGGTCTGTCAGGTTGCAGACCACTTTGGCCGATGAGTACAAAACCCAGCCCTCCACACAACGGGTAATCCGGCGTTTGTCTTTATATGGGATAGAATGATGGTAGCTATAGATCGTGGTTTACGATTTTCTGCACTCGGCAGATCTTGTTAAGCATAACTTAAAGTTGCGGGGAGTTACGGGCAAAGTTGTAACAGTTAATATTAACTTAACCAGTTAGGTAGGGGTCTAACCAGTGTTATTACTAATGGATGCATTGTGTTCTTGCTTTCATGCTAATGTACGGGTTCGAAGCGTTGCTGGCATTCTCCAGTATGTTGTGCATACTGAAGACGAGTCAAGTCCAGTGGGATAACTGGCACTCAAGTGCATATGACTTCTCAAGTGATGGTGTTGGCTTGGCTGTTGGCCGATGTTTGGTTATCTCGATGGTGTTGGTGCTGCAGGAGATCGCGAGGTAAGCCCAGATAATACCGTGTTTTATTTTAAGTAGTTACTATTTTACCTCTGCACAGTTGGCAAGCAAAGAGCTCATAGCTTCTTCTACTGTGTAAAGTTCGAGTGATTGGAAAAGTGCTACAATTGTACCGTGCTGAAATGTTTCTGGCAGTGTTGTCAAAGTGATCTCGTGAAAATAATTGTTCCGGTGAATTGCCGAGTGATACTTAAGTCATCTGGAGGAGAGTTATCAATCTAGCTTCTGTTAGTAAACCTCTGTGCTCAGGTGGGTAGTGCTGAGTTGTAACTTGATTTTAGTAGTGCAACAGTCTTGTGTACTTTCAGTGAACGTGCAGGTGAACTTCTCTTGTGTACTGTAAGTGCCTATAGCGGCGAGTGTAGTGCTACCGAGTTATCTTTGGTCGGTGAATGGCAAATTTCATGAAATTTTATTTCAGCTTAGCAGTGAAGCAGCTGCAGATTTCATTTTAAGCGGAGGATTTTCCAGGTTCTAAATCGTTTCGGGATTGAAATTCCTTCTTGTTGAGGTTAAGTGTTGCATCAGTTGTTAGGTTGGTACCTATTAGATCAGCTGTTCAGTGAAATGTGATGCCGAGGTCATGGTGTCAGCAGCGAGTGGGTGCTAAGAAGCGATGATCGTGGTGTACTGTTTGCTTAATGGTGGAGAGGTTTTGATCTTCAGTTGGTGAATTGTAAAAATTGAAAATTTTAATTAGGTTCAACTTTGAAATTTTGATTTGGCGGATGAAGAAGAACGTGCCTGGGCATGTGTGAATGGTGATGGCGTGAGTGCTAGAGTGTTTGTTGTGGTGAGAGGTTAGGGTGTTACATGCACCTCTGGAGTAGTGGGGTTTTGGTGGTGTTGATGTCGGGCATTCTGCGCTCTCTCTGACCATTAATGTTGCTTGGGTTGGAGTGTCCCGTTCATCAAAGTTATTTTAGGGCTAAAATATTTTTTTACTTAGTGAGTGTGAGTGCCTGTTGTCTGATTGGTACTCGATATCCTGTGTGGATATTTGGTTTGCTTGTTGAACATTTCGTTCTCTCGTACTAACTGTGGTTGGTATTTGTTAGTGTTGTTTGGTGACATGGCTGTGTTGAGCAGTGGTGTCTTTTGGGGAGTTAGAGTTTGTTAAGGTACTGCTGATGAAGTGATACCAACCTAGCGGAAGTACCCAGTCTCTGTTTGTTATGATTATGGTGCTTTCAGTGAGGGTTGGTGATGTCGACATTGCTATGCTCTTCTGACTCTTGATGTCGTTCGGGCTGGTGATGGTCGCACATCGTATTTTAGTGTTTGAGGGTATTTTCTGTTTTTTTATTTCAGGTGTGTTAAGTGCCTTCTTGGTACTTGGTGCTCAGTGTGAGTACTTGTTGTTAAGTTGGTACTCTGAATGAGTATTGGCAATTCTTGTTGTTGTAAATTTAGTGTCATTATTTGGTCAGTACTCTTATGGGTATTTGTGTATCTTGGTGTACTTGTCGGTACTTCTGTGCTGGTACTTGGTAGTGTTTATTGTTTAGATTGGTATTTCTGTGGAAATATTAGAAGATAATTGGTTAGTGTTTCTTGGTCGGTACTTCTGTGTCGATTCTTGGGAAGCATTATGTAGGGTATTTTCTTGTTGTCATTTTGATAGTACTTAGTAGGTAATTGTTGTTGTTGTATTCCTCGTTGGTTGGTGCTATTTTATGGGAAGTGGTGCTAGCCAGTCTTGGTCTATTGTTGCTTCCTCATTGGTTGGTACTGTTTTATGGGGAATAGTGCTAGCTAATCTTGGTCCTTGTTAAGGTTAGGTGGATATGGGAGTGAGTTAGTTCATCGAGTTGGTTTCAGGAGGGTGGTTCCCTGAAGTCCAGGATAGTGAATTCCAGGATGATTATTCCCTGATGATGTGAGATGGTTTGTCGAGTGGTGCCTATTGATATTAATTATGATACTTCGTGGGAGGTAAATGCAGGTGGGTACTTCGTGTGAAGTATATGCAGGCAGATGTTTTCCTTTCGCTGCATCACGTGGCAGGTGTTTAGGCCAGTTTCTGAAGAAGACTGGAAGTTTATCTATTCGGAATTCGAAGGCCGGAATGTTATGAAGCTTAGTATGCTTTCAGTGGTGAACTGTGGATTTGCAGGATGGCTGGAGGAAGTTTAGAGTTCGACGGAAGGTCTGGTTCTGAAATTAATTAGTTGGGAAAATTTTAATTTTGTCTGGTTATACAGACGTCATGGGCACCTACGGACGGTTAGTTGCTGATGGTGACTCAGTTGAATTTCGGGATGGTTATTCCCCGAGGTTCGAATGTATTCCAGGATGTTCATTCCCTGAGGATATTAACGTTGCGAAGTGTATGCAGGTGGATACTTCGTGGTGGAGTATATGCAGGTGGATATTAACGTTGCGAAGTATATGCAGGTGGTTACTTCCTATCGTCGAGGCATGGTGGCAGCTGTTTCGAGCCAGTTTCGTTTTAGCAATTGGAAAGATTAGAAGATATTAAGGGGGGGGGATTTAATAATTGTGTCTGCTTTGACGGACGAATTATGGGAACTCCTTACTGAGTAGTTGTTTCTGTTGCGAGGTGATGAGATTAGTTGGTTGCATTGAGTGACCTATTGGAAAGTTGGTAGCAGTCTTGCTACCAGTGATGATTTGGTGCTGATTGGTTGCACTGTGATTGTTAAGGAGTTGACTGTGTGTAAGAATTGGTTACACTAAGGTTCGGTGCACGAAGTGAGGATGCTGACTAATCTTATGAGCTGGGAAGGTTGGTCATGGTGCGGTTATGAGCAGCACTGTGACGTTTGGAAGATGGTTGAGCGGATTGTTGATTGAGTTAGTGATTGGGCGTTGAGCGGATTGTTTGGTGTTGAATGAGGATTAGGTTGATGAAAGTGAGGTTATGGCTTATGTGGTCATCTCTTGATTGGAGGTAATGATTGTCTATGATGACTGAGTGTTGTGATCGTGCCATGGAAGTATGGTTTCTGGTGTGAGTTGTCCTGGTGAGGTGATGTTTTAATTTTGAAAAATTGTTGCTGGTAAGCTTGTTGAACTGTGTTGGTTCGGTTCTGTGTCTGCTGCGAGTGGTCACACGTAAAGTTTAAAGCCATGCTGCAGCCTGTGTGTTTGAGCCTATAAGGTCAATCAATTCAATATACCTGTATTGTCTGGCACTTACCAGAAGGTATTGTGGTACTTTGTACCTATAATTAATTAATTTACTTGAGAGCCAAAGTCACCATGTCATTGAGAGGTTATGTGATTTAAGCACGTTTCGAACCCCATTAATTAATTCATCTTAGAATGTGAACGCAGGATTTTGGTGGGAAACTTGATTTTCTTTTGCCCGAACATTGGAATGTGATGTTCGTTTCCTATGCCCCCTTCTGTTGTTAAAATTTATTACTCGACTAAAGTCTGACCGAAAGCTTGTACTGGAAGTTGATAACCTGCTCCAGTACCAATTGAAGTGAATACTTGAAATATGACCAAGTCGTCTGGGGAGTGTAATTTGATAATAAAGTTCTTCGAAGTATGCGATTAGTGCGCGTTCTAGCGGTTGGAATGAAACGACATGGTGACTGGTGATAAAATCTAACCATGGTGCAATGTTTGGTGGTGCTCCCTTCTGCTGTGTTTTGATTGTGTTCTAGTCGCCTTTCATCTTGGGTGGCGGTAGCAAGAGCTCTGGCTGCTGTCACCATACACGAACTAACATCTGGTGAAGAGGTCTGCCATTCTGCTGGTCGGAGTGGAGGTGCCTGGTACCACAACGTGAAGATGCCTAGCTGTGACAGACATGACAGTCTGTCAGTCGGTGAGCCCTACCCATGCCTTGCATGCGCCCTGCAGAATCAACTGCTGAACCCCTGGTTGACCTTTCGCAGAGGGAGAACTGTGCCAATTGAAATTGACACAATATTCAAACCCTGATGTCGGGCCTCCCCGTGGCCCGTCGGGAGCCCTCGTGTCCTGTCGGCCGTCGTCGTATCTCGTCAAAAGGCTTCGTTGCTTACCTCAAGATTTAAAATTTCAAACCCCGTATTAGGAAAAGAAGAAATAAAGAACAATTAGCTTCCCCTTAAATGAATTTAAAATGCATGCTAGTAGACACAATTGCTACTGCATGAGACTGAACATATTTGGAATTGTAATTGTGCATGTCAATACCTGGAATGTTGCATGTAATTGAAAAGTATTGTATATTTACTATGATGGTGCTGTACCAGTTCTGTTGCATGTTTTGTGTGTCTTGTACTTCTAATTGTGCATTGTAGTCGAAGAACCAATGGGCATGTAACATCTCATAATGTCATGAAAATGCCAACTTAAATTTCTGTATCTGGAGTGGAAGCTCTTTAGGTAAGGTGCTTGTGTGTTTTTGCAACGGTCGGCAACGCGTAATACGCGCACGGCTTTTCATTTGTTTCTGCTAAAGCTTCTGTTCACTGCGCATGTGCAAGCAGCAACAGAGGTGCTGGTAGAAAAACAAAAGGAGAGTCACAAGCATTAAATTATGGGGACCTGAATTGGTCGGAAGTGTTCCGTAGGCCAGGCCTCGGAGGCCAGGCGGCCTCACCTGCAGAGCGAACAGGGTCCTCTTGTGGGATGTGAAGGGAGGGAAAGATCGGGAGGGTTGGGCAAGGAAGAGGGAAGGAGGCGGTCGTGGCCGTACGGTAGGTAACATCCTGGCATTTGCCCGAAGGTGAAGTGGGAAACCACGGAAATCCACTTTGAGGATGGCTGAGGTGGGAATCGAACCCCCTCTACTCATTTGGAGCACCCGAGGCTGAGTAGACCCCGTCCCAGTCCTCGTACCACTTTTCAAATTTCGTTGCAGAGCCGGGAATCGAACCCAGGACGTCCGGGGTGGCAGCTAATCACGCTGACCACTACGCAAGGGAGGCGACTCTATTCGTGATACTTAGTTTTTTTTACCCTCCAGGTTGGTGGAACCCACGGACTCAGCGAGGGAACTCACCACTACCGCCTCTACGGGCAGTGTCCTAGAGCGGAGAACATCGAATCGGAAGGGATACAACTGGTGAGGTGGGATTGGCACCTCGCCCAGGCGGCCTCACCTGCAAAACGAACAGGGGCCTCAAGAGGGAAGGTAAGGGAAGGTTACAATGGATAGGCAAGGAAGAGGGAAGGAGGCGGCCGTGGCCTTGAAGAAGGTACTGAGCCAGTATTTTGCTGTATACTTGAACCCTGATACGACGGGGAGACGTATTTTGAAATAATGGTTTATCATTAATTTGGCTGCAGGCTTGAGGAGCAATACACTCGTCATTCACTTAGGAGATAGATATGCAATCCCGCCATGCTCTTGATCACGTGGACAGGACATGCTCACTAACTTATTTCTGCAACTGTCTGATGCATATATAAAATGATAATCGACAGAGTTCGATTGTCAACCTCGATACAAGGAGAGATGTATCATGGGTAGACTGCCAGCTGTGGGGTGTCTGCGAGCAGTCCTGAAATCACACACACTTGAGTTTTGTGACACACGGAGTGAACGTGCTATCGGCTCTGTAAGAAAAGTTTCGTTCAACACGCAGTCGTACGAATGTACTCTAATCACGGCCCGGAACGAACGGGCGGATTGCTTCATAGCAACATGCGGTTGTTCGTATTTCTGGCGTGTTTGGCATAACCCAGAAAATAGATATATGCGAGTGAGCTTAGTTATTGCATGGACTTGTCAGTACAAACTCCGCGATGAGGAAATCTACTACATATACGGTTGAAATGCAGGAAAGCATTAGTATTATCAAGAACAATACGACTGGACTTGATTGTGAGAATCTAGCTGCTGTAGCAATGTTGGGCTAAGCAGATAGTACGGGATTGCAATGCAGAGGCAGGATTGATCATTTGGAACGACAACCTTATAAATACTACAATGAAGAAAAAGAAACGATTGTAGGCGTTCGTTCTGATCCAGTGGTTTTGAAGTACATGAGAATGAAGAAACAACTCCAAATGAACGAAACTACTTTACTGATAACGTCGAGGGAGCCTTGTACAAGTAATATGTTGGAACTCCGTTCGTAGACAGTGGTTTTCGAGTTAGGAGGAAGTTGGTTCGACGACTTACAGCTCCAGCCATGGACTACTCAGGGATGAGGGTCCAGTTCCTGAAAGGAATGTACATTCCTTTACTTTCTTCAATCTCAACCAGAACATCGCCCAAGGTAGCTGGAAAACTTTTCTTTCTTGTAGACAGTAGACTTTGTCACTTTTAGTTCGTCACTTTTCACCAATATTTTATTAAATAGTATGAAATTCATTCGAAGACTAGATTTGGTTCCTTTTATCATTTCTGTCGGAGAGTGTAATTTATTTTGTAGTTAACAGTAAACGTAATGCTATTTAGAGCATCACTTGTGTTTTTTGAAAATTTTGGAAATAAAACCAAGCATTGAATTTTGTTGGGAAGACATCTGCAGCATAATTAGGACCAAGACGACGATATTTTTGTATAAGAATAGCGATTAGGAAGAAGATGGCCACACACACGTGCACTTGAACTATTCCAAAAATATTTCAGTGATACTCTTCGTTTGGACTTATGACATTCTAGTGGACATTTCTTTCTTTTAGAAATGATAGTTCATTTTCATCATTATTTTCCATGGGTATGGAATTATAGAAATCGTCCAGCGAGAACAATTGTGAATTGATTGTCGAGGCATTTGTAGCCTACTTTCATATTTATTTTAGATTAGAGATTTTCTTTTTAACTGAAACTTTAGTTCGTTCAGTCTTCAGCTTGTGTTATTTTAATTCGTTTTTGGTAGGCTCTTGGCTAGATCATCGCTTGATTTAATGGTTTGCGTGTATCTATTGATATGATAATAGACCCCTTTCCATGGTGTAAATCTCACGTGTTTTCTTCTGAGTAATTAAGCCATTTTTCGAGTTTGGACAGGTGAAACTGAGCCGACTATTTTACTAGTGTCTATCTACGATTTATTTTTATATATAAGTTATTATGGAAATAATTATATATATATATATTGGAATAGTGAACTAAATTAACAGTTCAAAGAAGTATAACAGAATTTGTCATAGACTTAAATGACGATAATTTATGGAAGTAGATAATACAATTTATCTAATAAATTGTTGCAACTTGTTGAGTGAAGTTGGAAAAGAGGTACTCTGTGACACTTTTATATTCGTCTACGATAAGGCGTGATATCTTCAGAGTAATAATTGAAAGGTTTTGAGTTTAATTACGTTTGGGAAAAATTCTTGACAGCTTTGGAAAGCTGAATTAATGTATTGCAATTTAATGAGTACGAATTTATTGTGTTAATGAAGCGAATATTTGACATCATAGGATGGTCAACATTAATATTGTATAATGTGCTCGTAGTCTTATGTGAAGACATTAACGTAGTCATTTCGTTTTGTAAGAGTGAAATTAGCTTCTGGGCTATCACCAATTTGGATAGGAAGTTGTAGTGAACGTGAATTGGAATCACGAATGTTTCTCTTAAATGCCAGTATTAATTCAAGTAACCCTACGTTTTTATTCTTGCCTATTAAGATTTGCCGGAGATGAATTGCTTATATCATGACACACATATTTAAGTGACACAGCCACTTCTCGAATAACTTTAATTAATTCATGCAATATACTGCATTCATTGAAGCATCTGGATAGTTAATAAACTATTTTCTAACTTGTAACACTATTCGATTATCTTAATTGATTGTTGAATGCAACAAATTAAGAGAATTATAACCTTGAGATATACTTGTCGAATTAAATGGAAATGGGCAGCGATAATAACAAAATCCTAACTAAGGATATAATCTGTATATAAAATGTAAGATATGTATAAATTTTAATAAGGGTATAGCATCAGTGCATGATTTAATATTGTATTTTTCATGTAATATGTTCAATGAATGAGATATTTAAATACTGCGATTTAGAGCAGTAAGATGGGGCCTTATTATAGGCGTTTATTGAAACTATTTTCGTCATTTGATTTAGAGAAGCTTTCTCCATTTTTGTCTAGTGGACAGACATACACCATTTGCCAGTTAATAAACTGAATTTAATTTTTTTTTAATCTTTGAACGACTGGTGTTTTCTATTAGAAAAGGGAGTGCGTTAGGAGGACCAGTGGGTTGTTTTTCTTTTCTTGAGTTTGCTTAAAATTAACGCCCGAGATACTTTAGTTTTCTTTTAGAGTCTCTTGTTCGAGTTTTTTTTTGAGAGCTTCGTTTCATTGTAATTTATACACCACTGGCACCTTCGTATCGCATTCTTTAATATCGACGTATCCTGATCCCTGGTTGATCCTAGTTGGTAGGCTTTTAGGGGTTATTTCAGCTGGGAACTTCCAGAATCTACGATCCAGCTTTTCCATCGGATTTCAACAGGTAAGACCACGTGGATTACGGGTACAGTACCATCCCGGCATTTGCCCAAAGACGAAGTGGGAAACCACGGAAAACCACTTCGAGGATGGCTGAGGTGGGAATCGAACCCCCTCTACTCATTTGGACCACCCGAGGCTGAGTAGACCCCGTTCCAGTCCTCATACCACTTTTCAAATTGCATGGCTGAGCCGGGAATCGAACCCAGGACCTCCGGAGGCGGCTAATTAGAATTTTAATAGTTCAATATTTATCCCAAAATAATAATATGACACGTTCTGTAATAACTGACTTCCTGCGAGGCTCAGCGGTAACGTTCTCGCTTGCTGTGCCCAAGGTTGCAGGTTCGTATCCTGGCGCAGTCAGCTGGCTTTTGAGGGTGTGCAAATGCGAGGGAGCAGTGTCAGTAGATTCACTGGCACGCTGAAGATCCCCTTCGGAGGGAAATTCCGGCACCCCTGCGTATCTAAAAGCCAGAGCAGTTAAAAGGGACGTAAAAGCAATAACTAACTATTACTGTAAGTGTATAGCAAGCGCTTTTCGCACAGACGCCGTTGAAAGAAATTATAGTTTCGGTCTGATGTATTTATTCGTGAGCCTACCCACATAACACATCTATTTGTTATGTGGGTCGTCTGAGTGACTTGGAGTTTTCCTTTAAACAAAGGTGGTCAAAATTTCGAACACTTGCTACCTTGAATATACAGGATACCATGCTTTCGTTCTACAGATCATTATGTCGTCGTTCAATTTGGCTGCGTACCATCGGATAAGTACGGTCCTTTTGAGGACCAAATAAAAAATCACTCGTTGGAACAGATAGATATGCGTCCATAATACATCCACAATAAACGACATTAAGCAAAAAAAAAATGTACCAGGTCAAGGTTCGAACCTACTACAATGCGACTTCGTTGACGCTAATAATTATTGGTTTAGCCACCATAGCTACCGAGAACCATGGTGCATTGCTGGCACGTATTGAATCTATTCGTAGACACTTCCTGTCCAAACGTAAGAATGTGTTATTCAGAGCTCTGATCGTTTCAATCATGCATTATATTTGAGGTCATTGAAAGAACACTGCCACTATTGATTTCTACTATATTCGCGAGGATGTACTCAACGTTTAAGTTGTACAATGGACGTAAAGGAGCAGATACTAATGTTTTTAGGATGACAGTGATATACGCGTTAGTTGGGTTGCCTTCCTCCAAAAAAAATAAGGGGCTGGTGGACCATACTGTATATATATATATATATGTATATCAGTTTCTTGTGGACACGATAACTGCCGTAATTTTGCACCAATCACTTTGAATTTTTTACATAATATGTATCCCCTTAAAATCTCAGTCGAGTTCATTAATGGGCAAAATCGGTCAAAGGGGGTGAAAATGGGAGTTTTTTTTTCAAAAAGTGAAATATCGCTATAACTTTCTTAATATCTGAAATATTGAATCCATTCAAAGTTCATACTATGTGCCGGTTAAAGCTCAAACATTTATGTTTGAAACGTTTTTTGATAGCACCAACCATTGACCAAAGGGGTGGGAAAAAGTGTTTTTTTTTTGGGGGGGGGGGGAAACATTAATCATATCTCTGTTAATAGGCACAACATCAAAACCGTACAAAATGGACAATATTCCTCCAATAATTACCTAAAACTTTTGTCTGAAAGAATTTTTGATATGACCCACCATTACGCCACGAGGTGAGCAAAATTATTTAAATTATAAGAAAATGCCAAGTGCCAAGAGAGGTTGCCATGACAACTTTACTTTTAATTGATAAGGGATGAGCCATCAGCAGTTGCTATGACAACGCCACTGCACGAGATAACATTCAGTTTTCCATCTGTCTGTGGGAAGCGACTTCGGTATCGGAACTGGAAGCATGCTGAACTTCTATGCCCAAGGTCGCGGGTTCAAACCCGGCTGAAGTCGTCGGATTTACTAAGAGCGCTAAAAAAACTGAGTTTGCTTTCCTTCGGACGGGAAGTTCCAACGTTCGTTGCGAGTTGATGGTTCCGGTGGCATCTAGTAGCCAAGTTCACAGCTAGGTGTCGTTGACGGTAGTATCTGGTAGCAACATTAGGAACTACTGCTTGAAATTGAGCGTCTGCATTCCTTACCTGAATTACAGATTAATACAGTCATCACAATTCACACCGTTTTTCAGACAGATTCTACACTCACCCAAAGTACACGGGGTTACATGACCGCGTTGTCGCAGCCCCTAAACTGAGGAACCAACCAACATCTCTGCGGGAGATATAATTTTGCGTGAAGAAGTAACAGACCGTTACATAGTTACACATCAGTGTTGAAACCTTGCATAAGGACAGTGCGACCACAAGTATAAAAATGGACCCCAAATGACAAGAAGGTTACCGTCATCATAAGACAATAGAATGTTTAAAATATGCATAAAATGACGAAAAACAAAGTTAATTACTCTCCAATTATAAAATAATTTCACGCAATAAATGAGGTCTGATCCTTCTACGAAAACCTGCATATTCTGCCTATTTTCGCCTATCCCCAAGTTTGTCCGGTGAAATCTACCTCCGCCTTCCGGCGTGCCGAGAGGACTTTTAAATTCCATATCTTTCCACATTGACACTGTGCATCATCGATACCAGATACAAAGTGCAGTAAACACTGATACAGTAATAATCAGAGTAATGCATTAAAAGCATTAAAAATTCTGACATCTACGGTTTAAAGATGGCATAAAATGTGCGCACACATGAGTTCATATTAATTTCCACCCAATATGCAGCTGTAACTATTATAAAACACTTTTAATTTTCAGTAATCTGATGATATATTTGTGTGACCAATGAAATGGTTGATTTAACTTTACCTGTCACATGATCAAATTTTGACCAGCTTTTGATTTATAATCGGCCGTCAGGTAATATCGTTAGTATGGATCGGTTAATTGGATGTGTGTAGGAGCTGGTTCTCTTCTATAGGGTGATTAGAATTTCATGTATTTGTTCCACGGTTGGTGCTTCATTTAGGGTTTCCTTTTGATATGCAATCTAGTTAGAGGATGATTCCAATCAATGATTATAGCAAATCAATGCACAGCATTCTCTAGAGCTTCGTGAATTGATCGAGGTGAAACCGTACCCTCGGTATCAATAAATAGTTAAGTTTGTAATGGAATACCATCTGTACTGGATATCAGATTTCCAGAGATCGTAGAGGGAATATTATTTGTTGTTTATTCTTCTTCCTTTCTTCCTTTCTTTCTTTCTTTCTTTCTTCGTTTTGCCCACTTAGGGAGCGCGTTTGAACTTGTTGACTCGGGTTGATGGTGTTTTCCTCTTCTTCTCCTCCCAAAATCTCCTCATGAACTCACTATGCCCCTTCTTACGTTCCTCCGTCCATTTTTTTTTTCAGTGGTCTTTTTAGCTTTGTCGGTGAAAGAGTGATTTGTAACTAGAGTTCCAAAAGTCTTTCGATTCATGAAGATATCTTCTGTAATGTTTATTTCTTTTAAGTCCTGTTTGATTTCATCTAACCAACTGATTTTGACCTTCTTTGAATAAATTATATCAAGCTGGTTTTTTTTTTGCATATCTGGTGGTGTCCATTCTGCAGACGTGACCTTAAAATTTCAGTCGTCTCTTACGCACGGTATCGGTGAACTTATTGATTACTGTGTACAAGTCTGTGGTTTTCCTTTTAATCCATATACCATTAACAAAAACGGGGCCATATATTTTTCTGAGAATTTTACGTTCCTGGATTTCGATTGCACCAATTTGAGAGTGGCCTCATAGTGATATTGTTACATGCCACCCCCTAGTGGCATTTCTGTTAACTGAATTACGGTGGGTAGAAAGCACAACACAAATTGTTCCTTTAAAGAAACGTATTAGCTTTATTGCGGGCCAGAAAGATACACCACACAAATAGCAAATACAAGCAATTAGTATCTCACTCTAGTTTCCTCTTGTAGGGAACACTTGACTTCCACTTGTCAATAAGCCACAGAAGTTAATCCCTCCTAATGGGACCGGTGGCCTCGACAGAACTAAACACTTCCTTGAATACGCAAGCTACAGTTATTTACGATAGCCGGTCACTCACCACTACACCATGCTTCGCTGTCCGCTGGCTAGGGAAACAGCCCCCGGGGTTTTCGCAATTCACCACACTAACCTCTGTTGCACTGGAAAACACACTCGCTCAAGACACAGTTCCTCCGTAGGCTTCACACTCCTTCGCTGTCAAGAGAATCAGCTTCACTAGGTTTTCGCAAATCACGTCACCAACAACTGTCGCTCAGGTAAAAGCTCGCACTAGCTCGAAAAAACACTGTCCACCTCGCTTGCCAGGACGCTCTTATATAGCAGGCTGGTGACTCAATTAATGCTTCTAGACCCGTCCAGGATTCACGGCTTCTCGAAATTTCCATCACTGGCTGTGTCACGAATATTCTAGACCATCCCTTTGTCCGCGCAGCCCGTTGCGTGAGGCGCACGTAATACACTGAGGCAGAGCACAGCCCGCGGCAGCTGTGACTCATGCGGCGAGTCGACGAAACAAACTCACAGCCGTAACAATATAGTTTCGGAGGCGTACAATGCTTCCGGAAGAACAACTGTCTGGTAGTGCCGTAGTTTTGCATTTCGTGACATCACTCTTTTATTATAGTGATTCCATATCATTCGGTATGCTTTCTGGAGTTTGGTAGCTCTTTCTAAATTAGCTTTCCAGTCCAATCCAGATGGTACAATAATTTCCCCTAAATATTTGAAGGAAGGTACGTGTCTAATTATTCCATAGTTCGTTTTTAGTGGGGATCTCGGGATATTCAGCTGTCCATTTACCATGAAATGCGTCTTCTCATACGATATTTGGAGTCTTCGATGCTAGTTCATCTAACTTCTCTATGGCATACTTAGTTTCTTCACTAATCTTGGTAAAGGTAGCTAGATCATCAGCAAAAGCTGGACATTTTACTTTGATTATCTGTCCCAGAGTACCAATGCTTATGCCTTTGATGTTGTTTCCCTACTCCCTGATGACTTTGTCTAACACTAAGTTAAAAAGCAGTGGGGAGAGGCAGTCACCTTGTCGAATTCCTGTATGCACTTCGAAAGGTTCTGATAGTTCACCTAGAAACTTCACTTGAGATGTTGTGTCTTCCTGTCCACTCTGAGCTCTTCTAGGATGTCCAGAACAGTTTGTCTGTCAATAGAATCATACGCCTTCTTAAAATCCACGAAGGTGACAAATGTGTTGGTACTGCGGCGAATCCTTAATATCGACTTTAGGCTCCAAATCTGCTCCGAACACGATCTACCTTTCCTTTCCATATGTGTATTGTTTATTGTTATTATTATTATTAAGTTAAAAGGGACGTAAAACCAATAACATTATTATTTATTATTATTATATATATATATATATATATATTTGCTTTCAAATTGAGCCACTGTGTGTTGGTCTGCCAGTATCTCTTGAGTCCATCACTCAGTGCCTTCTTCCGATCTTCTGAAAGAAGTCCCCCTCCGTTTGGTAGGTTCTTCCCCTAGTTTTTGATATTCTATATATTTAAAACAGTGTGCTGATTTTTGTTACCGCGAGATTGACAGAACGGCTGAACGAATTGACTTCGTAATGCACTCTAACGAAAGCCCTTGATCTGTATATTTGCAGAGTGTCTTTAAAATAAACAAATATGTGACCATATATTTTTAAATGTATAAACAAAAATGCAAAATTATTGGCCCTAGCGCATGCGCAGAATCAGTTTGGTCATGGCAGACATGGCGGATGTCCAGCGCGTTTTAATGTGAGAGTTAGTTATAAGAATTATAAAGGAGGGGAAGATTCATTAATTGTTCAGAGTAGTTACTCCTCCCTCTTCATAACATTCACTAGGCAGATTATTGAAAATATATCATTTATGATTCACAAACCTTTCTGGGAGTCATTAGAAGTTGATTTCAAATTGAATTGTCACTGCTGCACCGGAAATATTTCTTTCATTACTATATATCATTTTCATACCTTATTTTATCTCTTGGGGGAGCCTCCGTGGCTTAGATGGCAGCACACCGCTCTCTCACCGTTGGGTCCGTGGGTGAAATCCTGGGCACTCGATGTGAGATTTGTGCCAGCAGTATGTTGCAAAGTCGAGACTGCAATCTTTTGACGCCCTTAAAGTTGCAATAGTGCCAAAAATAATCGTAAAAGGAATGTAACGTATATAGGAAACTTCATCACGAAATATGTTGTTCATTGCCCGTCATGTTTTGAAGGGTTTCAACTAGTCTTGATAATTTGTCTAAATTCATTCCTGTTCAAAATGTTGTCCTCCGGAATACAGATTTCTCTAAGATCTTTATTACATTCTTCGAACGATCCTAATGCTTTTGCCTTTGGGTTCACGAAATTCCAAGCTTTTTTGACAGTCGATCATCGGACCTTATGAAGATGTAACGTGACGTAAAAAAACAGAATTTTGAAAATTTTCTGCACTCTGTCTTAAAGTTTTTAGCCTATATTCATTTATGAAAAAATAGGCTTATGATATCACCTTTTGTCCGTGTGTCTGTATGTATGTGTGTGATTCGTGTGTGTGTCTACCCCTAATAAAATCTAAATGGCTGGAGCAATTTCAGTGAACCTCGCTAAGTTCATAGCACTATTCCGAACGACCCCGACCGTGCCCTTCAAATTTTGTTACGTCTCACCAATCCAAAATGGTAGCTGTGCGAAATATTTCACCAGCATTCAATATCTCAGAAACTATTTCCGATATCAAACTGGAATTTTGTACGCTGATAAATGGAACTACTAGAAGTTCACCTATGTGACGTTTGAAAACCTGGTAACTACAAAACCAACATGGCGGCCAAGCGAAGTTGCAACTTTTAAATAGACGTTTCTCGCGATTTAACCAACCAAACGCAATGAAACTTGGTACAGTATATGTTTATACACATTGTAATGAACCGACTTCCAACTTCGTTCAATTGTTAACATAACCTCAAGTTCATCTATGAGACTTTCAAAAACCAGTTAACTACAAAACGAACATGGCGAACAAGCAAAGTTGAATGTGTAAATAGACTTTTCTCGCGATTTAATGATCCAAACACAATGAAACTTGGTAGAGCAATTGTTTACACACATTGTAACGCACTGGTATCTAATCTAGTTCAATTGTTTACATAACCTCAAGATGGCGGCTATGCGAATTTTAAAATTAAGTTTTTATTTCTTGTGTCGTAATCATGCGATCGAAGTGAAAGTTAGAATAATGAACCTACGCAATAATTTTCCTTTAATGGTACAAGACTCTATGGCCTATACATATTACAATTCAACATGGTGACCATCCGAAATATTTAGACGGTTCTCAATATCTACGAATCTATTACAGCAATCAAACTGAACTTTTTAATGTTCATAGAAGCTATGAACATAAGTTAATCTATAGGACTCTCAATAACCTGGTGATCACAAATCCAACATGGCGGCGACGCGAAGTATAAATATTCACATGGACGTTTCTCGCAATTAAACCATCCGATTGCAGTGAAATCCTTATACAAATGTTAATCCACTGGCATCTAATTTATTTCAATTGTTTCCATAACCACAAGATGGCAGCTGTGCGAAATTTGAAAATCTCGTTTTTAGCCTACTTTCAATTTTTGCAAAAAATGAAAGTAGACTTATGAGATCACTACAGGACGAAAAAAGTGTGTCTGTCTGTGTGTGTGGGTATGTGTGTGTGTGAATCTGTGTGTGTGTGTGTATGTGTGTGTGTGTGTGTGTGTGTGTGTGTGAGAGTGTGTGTACTCTGAATGTCTGCCCCCACCCCCTATCAATTCGAACACGGTGAGCGCAAATTGAACGAAATTTGGTACAAAGGTAGCACTAGCAAAGGACACCTCAGTGTCATGTTTTATATCGCCGCCATCTTGACGGAAACGTAATGGCGGCCACACAAATGTTCAAAGCTAAAATCAAATTACGACTAACCTAATCATCCGATCTCTACCAAATTTTGCAACAACATACCTTTATAGAGGGAGCACCCTTTGACCAAACTAATAGGTCATTAGCCTAATAGTTTGCGGATGGCGGCCATCTTTGTGTCAAAATCGATTACCCCTATTAATTCAAACACGGTGAAACCGAATGGAATGAAATTTGGTACCGAGGTAGCACTAGCAAAGGGCACCTCAGTGTCATGTTTTATATCACCGCCATCTTGACGGAAACGTAATGGCGGCCACACAAATGTTCAAAGCTTAAATCAAATTACGACTAACCTAATCATCCGATCTCTACCAAATTTTGCAACAACATACATTTATGGAGGAAGCATCCTTTGACAAATCTAATAGGTCATTAGCCTAATAGTTTGCGGATGGCGGCCATCTTTGTGTCAAAATCGATTACCCCTATTAATTCGAACACGGTGAAACCGAATGGAATGAAATTTGGTACAGAGGTAGCACTAACAAAGGGCACCTCAATGTCATGTTTTATATCGCCGCCATCTTGACGGTAACGTAATGGCGGCCACACAAATATTCAAAGCTTAAATCAAGTTACGATTAACCTAATCATCCGATCTCTACCAAATTTTGCATCAACATACCATTATGGAGGGAGCATCCTTTGACCAAACCAATAGGTCATTAGCCTAATATTTTGCGGATGGTGGCCATCTTTGTGTGAAAATCGATTCCCCCTATTAATTCGAACACGGTGAAACCGAATGGAACGAAATTTGGTACAGAGGTAGCACTAGAAAAGGCCACCTCAGTGTCATGTTTTATATCACCGCCATCTTGACGGAAACGTAATCGCGGCCACCCAAATGTTAAAGGCTAAAATGTAATTACGACCAACCAAATAATCTAGTCTTTACCAAATTTTGCAACAACAAATCTTTATGTGGGAAGCATATTCTGACCAAACTGCTAGATCATCAGCCCAATAGTTTGCAGATGGTGACCAAGTATGTGTGCAAATCGATTCCCCCTATCAATTCAAACATGGTGAAACTGAATTGAACGAAATTTGGTACAGAGGTAGCACTAGCAAAAGGCACCTCAGTGTCATGTTTTATATCGCCGCCATCTTGACGGAAACGGAATGACGGCCACCCAAATGTTAAAAGCTTAAATCAAATTTCGACCATCCTAATAATTTGATCTCTACCGGATTTTGCAACAACATGCCTTTTTGTGGAAAGCATCTTATGACTGACTACAAGGTCATCAGCCCAATAGTTTGCAAATAGCGGCCATGTATGTGTGCAAATCCATTTCCCAGATCAATTCAAACACGGTGAAACCGAATTGAATGATTCTTTTTACAGAGGTAGCACTAGCAAAGGGCACCTCATATTCATGTTTAATATCCCTATAGCACGTTGTATTTCAACAAGCTACAACCAACATTCAATTATACTCCTTGAAAAGGACAAAGAGTTATAACAATACCCATGCATTTAGGAGAAAGTAGGCTATATGTTCTCTACTGAACATCTTCTTACTTCTTGTGTCCTAGTCATGCGATAGAAGTTTGAATGCTACACGTACACAATCGTCTTCGTGTAACAGTACTGCACCCAACTGTCATCATGTGGAACATGTGTTCGTATCCCAGCTAACTCACGGTCTTTCGAGATATGGGACGTTCCTGCCCACCATACGACCACATGCTCAGGATTTGAGTCTACCAGGTAACTACTCTACATGAAATACACAACATATTCCCAAAATAAAATATTTACTGGTCTAAAATCATGGCTATACAACAAATACAAATAAAGGACAAATTATATTTAATTCCCACAAATAAAAAATAGGGTTATTCTGTGAGTTTTCTTCTTAAAATAGTGCTACACTGCACTCAAATCTAATTCTAGCATCCTATCAATGATACTTTCAGACTTCATGGGTTTCCATGGTGTTCATCATGTGACACAATTTTATTTAACTGGAGTATCATAACACAAAAGTCACATATCACACCTAAATGGCATTAATAAAACATTACTCCGTTTCTTATGGCATTTACTCTGATTAGCATAAATTCATTATCTTTCTGCTTTAATTAACAATTATTTGTTGTGTCGTGTGAATCATCTTCCTTCTTTCCATCAATATGAACGCTTTAAGAAAAGTGGTACTTATCCCTTCCAAAATAAACATGGATAGAATATTTTATAGTTTCACCATACAACGATTTTCTGGGTCTGGTCGAAATTATCATCGTTACAAATGTGTCATGTTCTTAGAAATCACATACCCTTCTGCATAAATTAGCGTGAACTGGCAAAATGCATTCCAAAAAAAGATGCCTACATTATTTTGGTTCAGTTTTCCTCCTCAGAGAATAACTGAGCCAAATATTATCTGATTTCTATGATCCAACAACGTATGTGTGTTGCAACACACCATTCAATTCAATTGGCATCATCATAATAATCATATCTTAATTGCATATTGAAATATCGAGATTCTTCAGTGTCCTACTATGACTCTAATTTACAAGGGACTGGTCGACCGACCTTCTCCCCTTAGCAGGCAATAAAATTCGTTCCAGCTGGCTAGTCAAGATGGCCGCCGCAGAAGTGGTCTACTACCCCACCTCCTCTCATCTGCTGTCAAGGTCAGGTTTGTTTACAATTGCAGTACTGGAGTTACGCTAGGTGTGGTTCCTAAGTAATTGAGTAATTTAATTATTTAACACCTATCTTTATAGTGTATTGGGCTCAACTCGGCTCCTTATTAACATACATGGCTGGGGATGGAATTCTGGTGATAGCCTTGCCGTTCTATGGTGACTACTAGTGGCTTGGAGGCGCATCATAGTGAAAATCCCAGATTTTCACCAGCAGCTGTCAATAAAATATAAGGAAATCTGCGTTTCCTACACGAAGAATATGATCCTTACCTCTCAGGGTAGATCATTTATACACATGCTCAATGAGTCTCGACGGACATCATTCGTGGCCATAATTCATGCAAGCGTTGGATACAGACAGGCTCTGTCCAATTCGCTGCAAATAATAGAGTATGCACAAAGGCGATACTACTCGTAGATTTAGCCAACTTCTCACCTAACGCGCAAGCTATACTAGTTTGTCCCCGCAATCATTTATTTACGTAAATCACTGGATTCTACGTTAATTCTGCACGCTTATATGCGGCTCAAACAATACTTCACATAGATGACTCAATTATTAAGGCACCCGCGTTCTCTCTGTCATACCATTTAAGCCAAAGCTTTAAATAGCTCCTAATAAAAATGTATAAATTTACTGGCTTACTTTACTTTAATGGTCCACAAATATGATCCTAAGGATTGACCATATCAAATATTCATTCCACACTTCACTGACACTGAAAAAGCTCTCGTATTTCGCTATATTCCACGTTACCTTCTTACTGTTTACCAAAATACTGTGCCCAACTCTAGGAATGGGTATTCCAAGATTCCGACACCTAGATATCAAGGGAAAGGCTACAGCCGCTTTTGAAAGTTGATATATTTGAATATCGCGCTACATTGCTTCCAGAAGGAAATGGAAAGAATATGCAGCCAAGAGCATCTCAAGTGACGTAGCGAGTAATAGCAGAGATCAAGACTATTTATTGATTAAATAGTTAGCCATGGAGTAGAGACTTGAGACTTGGATCAGATTACTGGCACGGCCAAATGAAAGAGAATGCACTTATTATCAAGTAAATCGGACCAGGGATACCAGAGATATGAGGATTTCCAGATTTCAGCTGATTCAGCGTGACCCTGACCGTTTTGAATAAAAGCCGGCCGGCACAAGCAACTTCAGCTTACTTCGAAACAAGCACTTGCTAGGCAAGGTGCTGCTGCTACGCTGAGCCAAGGCTCATGGTTGCCGGATCTACGCAGAAGATATTTCAAATTGTGATAGTTATAAAAGTACTGCGATACATGTGGAACATAGTAAGTTTCCGGCAGAGAGAATCACTAAGGTGATTGATATTTTTCTACGGACACTGGTGAAATACTTTATTTCTTTATGGACATATGCTAGACTCTGTCTAGAAAGTACTTTGTCACAGTCCAGTAATAATTTAATACTTGGATATTTTAGTCCAATTTAGTCAGTTTTATATTTGTAACCTGATAACCACTTCGATCTTTCAGTATATTGAAGGCCAGTCTATCACGGTGTTGTTCATTAGCCGACGATGGGAAACTATATGTTGCTTCGCGCATGATAGATGGTGTGAAGCCATGCCCAGGGAACGATCTTCAGAACAGCCGTTGATTGGTTTAGACTGTCAGTGTTTTCTTGTACTGAAACGATTACCGTGAGTTATGTTACAACTGACATATTTGAGAATAGATCATTTAGATCTGACCCCATTTAAGCGAACGGCTATGGTTTTGACAGAAGCCAATATTAAAATGGATCAACAGTTACTTCAAACGTCAAGAGATATTACCACTATGTCTTGTTAGACAGATTGTGGGTATATAATGGCGGCCGATACAAGGATTATACGTGCTTGTCCGATAGGGCATGTCTATGGATAAATCTGGTACAGACCAGGTTCACTACGCTTCAAGACCATCAAGAAATGTAAGCCACATTTTGACTTTATATTATGCCTAGCTAATTGGAACAAACTCATTTTCTGCAGATGACCAACACATTTTTTTTCTTCGTATTTGAATCTTGCAATGATTTACGCAAGACATATTAGAGTTATTCTGAGTATTTTCAGCATTCAGAACAGTTTAGGATCGATGACCGAGCATAACGAACATTTATTTGAATATTTCATATTTTTGGGAAGTCACGGAAAACAACCGATGTAACTGTAAAAATTAATAATTATTTTGTTGAGGAATGGATATTTTTTCCATATTCGAAGATTCGAACATGTGGATTCTCACATAATGAAATAATAATTAAAGATATTTAAAATAATATAACTAATAATAATAATAATGATTTTCATAACTTTTCTAAATAATTCGTGGATCTTATATTTTTCTAATAATCATATGTATTGAGAGAGAGCTTATGAAGTAGTTTAATCATTTCTAGTTTGGAACAGGTGATTTTCCGAAGGAGAGTGGTTAGCGCAAGCCCGCATTCAACCAACATTTCAGTTCTGGTTGAACAGTTAATATTTGCAATGAGCAAAGTATATTTTTCAGATAACACGGAGAGGCATGAAACGGGAAGCAAATGATATTTGTATCAATTAGGATATTTTTGTATTTATATAAAATCATGACGTAAATACGCATTCGAAAGTGAAATAAAGAGTATCATAAGTATGGTAACTTCACGGGTTGAACTGAATGGTAAAATAAAATAAACTTGTAAGTTTATTAATCTTCCAGTGTTGATAACAAGCAGAGGCTTGATTTATTGTATAAATTTTGGGAAGAATATTTATGTGTGTGGAGTAGTTGAAATGCCATTCCCAGGTGCGCATGTTTAAGTCGCAGGAATGAGGAGATTTTTTCGAGCATCAATCAAATAGCAGGTTCGATGGCTCAGGTTTATAGAAGGAGTATTGGAACTACACATTTCGTCGTATGAATGACCCGAAGGTTATTTCTTGGAAACCATCAGTTCTTATTTCAACCTTGTTTACGGATTCCATTAAGACTTTGATTTTGCTAGAATCCGGTTTTGTCATGATAGTATTTTATTCTTCTTCAGAGGAAGACCTTTGCCGTTGTTGTTGGAATATTGCGTTCTTATGAAAATAATAGAATGGGCCACTGCCAATTAAAAATAATTCTATAACCACGAATAATTTGAAGGATGTTTTCAATCCTAGTGCCATGAACTAAATGAATTTATTATGAAGCTACAATTCTTATTTCCGCATTCTGTCGAAGAATTGCAAGTTGTGAAAGTTACTAAAAATGGCCATAAATATAAATATTTTTCATAATAATGATTCCAAGTGGAAAGTCAAATAGTTGAATGGTCCAACAATTTAGTGATCAAGTTGATGATTCAGAAATCATATATTTTGTTAGGAACTTGAAGTTCATAATCGAGTCACTTCTCGAAATGTTTAATGTCAGAAGAACAATTAATTTTTGTTGTGCTTCGCACAGTTCTTCGATGCTATGCTCAAGGTCAAATACTTTTCAGATGATGTTATTAATATGTGTAAATAATTTGTGTTGATTCAGAAATAATAATATTTTTTGACAATATATTTTTGAAACTGGAAAAATAAGTGAAAGTTAAAAATTCTATGAACATTTATTCTACGAGTGTTAATATTATGTAAAAATTCAAACAGTGAACTACAGTATTTCCAGTAAAGACAATTAAATTTGAACTGGATTTAATCACAAATAATCAATATAATTTTGGAACACAGTCTACAGGACTAATAATCAGACTTGTGTTTCCAAAGATAATTGTCAAATGTGTTGGGAAATTTCTGTATATTGTGTAAATAGGATGTGGGTCGCCACACGTGAATGATGCTGCTTTGAGCATTTTTGCAGTCAATTTTAAATTCAAAATAAAATGAGATAATTTTACATGATGTGTTATGCCCAGTTGAATCTCCTTCTATCCTTATTGTTGCATTGAGCCAAAAATCAGTAAAGCATTTTGTTTATTTGATGTCGTTTTTGCGATTAGCTTTAACCCATCTGGCGCCCCGGGATATTTTGACTCTCGTGCTGACTGATTATTGGTAAAATGCATATGTGGTCGTGCGGACTCCGGTCTAAACGGGCACATAAAATAAGATAGAGAGAGAAATGGCTTCGAACGTGGGTCTCGAGTTAGACTCGGTCAATCGCATGCCAATTTAAATTTTGATAATTTTTATATAGATATTTTGGGAGTTGAGAGATGTCTGGTTTGGATGAATAAATTAGTAGGAAACCCAATTAGTGGGGAAGATTAAAAATTTAACTTGGTTAATAATTAGAATGGGTTTGATTATTAGCCTATTTTCAATTTTGAAAAAATAGGCTTATGAGATCACCTTTTGTCCGTGTGTGTGTGCGTGTGTGTGTGTGTGTGTGTGTGTGCGTGTGTGTGTGATTCGTGTGTGTGTCCCCCCCTAATAAAATCGAAACGGCTGGAGCGATATCAATGAAACTCGGGAAGTTCATAGCACTATTCCCGGCGACCTCGACCGTGCCCTTCAAATTTTGTTACGTCTCTCCAATCCAACATGGCGGCTGTGCGAAATATTTCACTAGCGTTCAATATCTCCGAAACTATTACCGATATCGCCCTGAAATTGTGTACGGTGATAAAGGGCACTACTAGAAGTTCACCTATGAGACTTTCAAAAACCTGGTGACTACAAAACCAACATGGCGGCCAAGCGAAGTTGAGATATTTAAATAGACTTTTCTCGCGATTTAACTATCTAAATGTAATGAAACTTGGTACAGCAAATGTTTATACACATTGTAATGCACTGGAGTCTAATTTAGTTCAATTGTTTATATAACCTCAAAATGGCGGCTGTGCGAAATATTTCACTGACATTCTATATCTCCGAAACTATTACAGATATCACCCTGCAATTTTGTACGGTGATAAAGGGTACTGATACAGGTATACCTATGTATATTTCATAAACCTGTAAAGTACGAAACGAACATGGCGACCAAGCGAATTAAAATATTTTAATAGACTTTTCTCGTGATTTAGCTCTCTGAGCGCAGTGAAATGTGGTACAGTAATTGATTTTGCAGATTGTAATGCACTGCCATCTAATTTAATTCAATTGCTTACATAACCTCAAGATGGCGGCTGTGCGAAATTTTAAAATTAAGTTTTAATTTCTTGTGTCGTAATCATGCGATCGAAGTGAAAGTTTGAATAATGAACCTAGGCAATAATTGTCCTTGAATGGTACATAACTCTATGGCCTGTACACATAACACTCCTAAATGGTGAGCTCCCGAAATATTTAGACGGTTCTCAATATCTATGAATCTTTTACAGCAACCAAACTGAATTTTTTAATGTTCATAGAGACTATGAACATATGTTCACCTATAGGACTTTCAGGAACCTGGTGAGCGCAAATCCAACATGGCGGCGACGCGAAGTATAAATATTTAAATGGACGTTTCTCGCGAATTAACTATCCGAGTGCCGTGAAACGTTGCACGTTAAATGCTTATACAAATGTTGATCCACTGGCATCTAATTTATTTCAATGGTTTGCATTATCACAAGATGGCTGCTGTGCGTAATCTTAAAATCTCGTTTTTACTTCTTGTTGTCTAATCATGCGATTGAAGTTTGAATACCACACGTACACAATAATCTTAATGTAATAGTACAAAAATAAAAATCCAACCTGGCGACCATATGAAATATTTAGACGGTTCTCAATATCTACGAATCTGTTACAGCAATTAAACTGAAATTTTGTATGTTGATTGTGGCAGTTAACATAAGTAGGATATATGAAAATAGGCTGTATAGTTCTTCACGGAACTACTTGTTTTTGATAATGGCTTAACCATTAGGGCGTCAAGTAAATTCAGTAGTCAACGTTCGATGACTGGACATACGCATTATTAGAATCCAGGTGGAGGATATTTGAGAACTTGCATATTTTTCTTGTGATATTGTGGTAAATATAATTCGTAAAGGTAGAGAATTTTGTTTTTCCATCACGTCGACATTAGGACAAATCTCATTTTATTAGAGTGTTCCAATTAGCTATTCATATTTCTTGTTCTAGTTATAAGCTTGTGTCTGCCAATATTGTATACCCCTAAGTTTTGAATAATAATTGAAAATTATGGAAGAGATGATGAGGATGATGAGGAGTTTGGAAGAGAGTTCCAAAGAAGCTGGCCTGCGTGTAGCAGCAATTATGAAAGAAAATACTGAGGCTTTGGAAAGGAAACTTAAAGAAAATTCTGATAAACTTAAAGAAAGTTTAAACGATAAACTTGAAGAAAATTCTGATTCTTTAGAAAATAAACTTAAAGAAAGTTTAAACGATAAACTTAAAGAAAATTCTGATTCTTTGGAAAATAAACTTAAAGAAAATTCTGATTCTTTAGAAATTAAACTTAAAGAAAGCTCTGATTCTTTAAAAGGTAACTTGAAAGAAAATTTAAATAGTAAATTTAATTCTATGGAAAATAAATTTAAAGAGAATTCCGAAATTTTGAAAATGTCACTTGAGAGTAAAATGAATAAATTATGCGAAAAAACACATGAGCTCGAAACTTCATTAGCCACTAACGCAAGTTTAATGGACGATAAATTTCGCGATGCCGATCTAAGATCTCAAAGCTTAGCTGATAGGATAGAACATGGTCTTAGGAAAGTTGGTGAAGACATGATCAACCTAGAAGTCAGAGTGAAGAAGGAGAGTAATGAGATGGGAATTCTAGTTGTTCAACGTTTGACAGAACAATTCAAAGAACTCGTAATGGGAGAAATAAGAGAAGGTGTGATTAATGAATTACAAACTGAAATTAAAACCACAGTTATCCATGAAATTAAAGACACACTCAAGCTGGAGAACCAAGAGGGAATCAAGGAAATTAGGGAATCTTTGTCATCCCATATTCAAGTAATTTCCAAAAGATATCCAAGCAACTCAGAAGGACATATCAGATATGACAAGGTCGTTGAAAAGTCACGAGGCTGTTATGAACCAGATATCCACTGATGTCAAGGAGAACTGTAGGGAGACCGAAGCAATTAAAAAAATGGCAGAAGAAAACCATAAGGAACTTGAGGCTATGAAAACCCAAATCAAGGACGAGAAACAGTCTGACCATCTGTTAAAAATGCCAAGTGTAAGGGGAAAAGAACAGATACAGATAAATCTAGGAGCAGCTAGAGAAACTGATAGTCAAAGACAGGATGAGGTCAGGACAGTATTTCAATCCAACCCCATAACTGTATTCAAGAATGTAGAGGATAAGCCTTCTAAATTTTCAGGGCGAGATTCTGTGACACCCGTAGAATTTTTGAGAGAAGCAGGTGATTACCTGAAAGATTCCAAAATCCCTAAGGAAAGACAGATCCGAGTGATAGGGAAATTTTTGGAAGGTCCTGCACTTCTTTGGTTTAGAGCTTTTAGATCCACTCTAACCAATTTTGAGGAGTTTTCCCGTGGGTTATTAAAAAAGTTTTGGTCCCCGGAAACCCAACAGCAAGTCAGAGCAGAATTATATTCAAAGAGATTCTCGACGTCACAACCTACTCGATACTCTACGTACTTTTCTGGACAGCTGTCTAAACTGCAACATTTAGATCCGCAGATGCCAGATAATGAATTAATTACAGCATTGATACGTCAGTTTCCAGCGGACGTCCAAAGAACCTTGATCGCTGCTGACATTTATAATATGGAGCAATTTGACGAGGTATTACAGAAACTTGATCATACGAACGCTCAATTCTTCCATCAGAAGGGAGGAAAGAATAACAACGCTGTGTACGCTGTTATGGCCGACAGTTATTCCCAAACACCTCGAGAGATTCGAGAGGGGCAAGAAGAGAAAACGCCGAGGGAAGAGCCCGATAAAAGAGGATGGAATCAGTAGAGTAACAGATACAGTTACAAGCCTTATGCAAGACCGGATGGTGGAAATCGATATAATACTCGATGGAGAAGGCCAAGGGATAATCAAGGAAGGTACCAGGAAAGAAGGTACTATGGTAGAAACAATAACTACAATAATAGAGGGAATGTGAATACTCGTCAGTCCAATGAAGAGTTCAATAAGGAGACGAGGAGGAACTTGGAAGAAAGACACCAAGAAAACTTGCAGTTCTTGGAACAGAGGCCCAATGAACCAGGTCCATCGGGAACACAACAATCCCGGGGGAATGGAAACGAAAAAAAAACTTCGAATTCACAGTAGAAGATAGAATTTTAAACACTTTCACTTCCAGTATTATTAAATGGCAAGCAGAGGATGATGACTTAATTCAACAGAATGATGAACGGAAAGAAATGGGTACAAGAATTAAAATGACAATCATATCATGCGAAGTATTCGGTATGCCTGTCGATACTTTGATTGATACTGGGGCTATGCTTTTGTCTTGTGAGTGAGAAGCTTTATATTCTGTGGAAGCTCAAAGAGAATTTACAGGAGATTCCAGTATCAGGAATTAAGATCCAAGGGATAATACCCAACAAAATATCTCTGTGTAAAACACAATTATACTTATGTATTACTATTGGAGGACATGATTTCCGACATGTGTTTGTAGTAATGAAGGACATGGCTTTTGACATGATATTGGGAGCGGATTTCATTCAGAAATATCAAGCAGTGATAGACATGAAGACAGAGACGATCAGATTCAAGAATACCGAAGAGATAAACTTCGAGGGAAAAGAAGAGGATGACATCGAGGGAGATGCTCAATGGTCTCTGATTTTTCATGAAGCTGAAGGAAGAGAATTCTACACTGAGAAGGAGTCCCCAGAGCTAGGAAAAATTTTGGAAGAGTATCACGATATTTTTGATATTAAGCCTGGTGAAATTAAAGATTTTGAATATCGTATTCGTGTAAATGATGATGCACCTTTTCATGCTAAATTGTATCCAGTAGCAGAAAAGCATCGAGAAAGGGTAAAAGTGCTTATCAAGGAGATGGAAAGCAACAATGTGATTGAAAAAAACACTACATATTATGTCAATCCATTAGCAGTAGTGTCTAAGCAAGATGGAAGTCTGAGACTATGTTTAGACGCGCGAAATTTGAATTCAAGATTACTGCCAGAGTATGACAGACCACCAATCATTAGGGAACTGTTAAGGAAATTCCAAGGCAAGGTCTGGTTCTCTAATATTGATCTCACTTCGTCCTACCATCACATTAGGCTTAGTGAAGATTCCAAGAAGTTTACAGGATTTATGTTTGACCAGCAGACATATGTATTCCGCCGTCTACCATTTGGAGTCTGCACCGCCCTCTTAAAATAAACATATTCTTGGCGTGCCTCCTAGCTGCATCACTGGAACCAACTAGAAAAGAAAGGAGTACGCAGTGGAAATGGATGTTAATTTCTGACCTGTGCTGGGCCCGTACTTGCAGGCCAGATGTGCCGAGCGACTCCAGACTCCGTGAAGG
Source organism: Meconema thalassinum (assembly GCA_946902985.2). Classification (NCBI taxonomy): domain Eukaryota; kingdom Metazoa; phylum Arthropoda; class Insecta; order Orthoptera; family Tettigoniidae; genus Meconema; species Meconema thalassinum. The sequence goes on from OX336388.2 coordinate 89,736,442, forward strand.
TGGTCCCACGACGAGTGGTAGGAATACCCTCCTGGTGCTAGACAGCTAGAATAAGTTAGGCCTAGGTTTGAAGAGAGAGAGAGAGAGCGAGCAGCCCGATCGCCAAACACTACTAAATAAGACACATGGGTAAAGAAATGGAAATTTAATGAATTGAAACCGAACACACAAAGAAACCTGGCCAGAATAACACACACAAAAAAAGAATACCCTTCACCTAGGGGTCAAATAAAGTCACTTTCAAACGGAGAAGATAAATATAAATAACAATAAATAACTTACGATAGTAAATAACGTTAACAAATTAAATTCATACCTGTGCTCACTTCGGTGAAAACGATGTAAAAAGGGAGGAAGTAAAAGATCAAGAGGCAATCGAGCCGGTCGCTGGTCAACAACAATCACTTCTCAGCCTAGAGATGGATGGTTGTCATGACGACCACAAATAACGAGCATAGCAAAGATAAAACAAGAGGCTGTGTGCGTGTCGCAGAGGCTGTGGCGAGCAATGGGGATGCGATCGAGCTGGCAGTCCCCTGAGAAAAGAAATGCAAAAACCAAAGATACTACAAGGAGAAACAAATGACGTCAAGTGTCCGTGAAATATATCATGATACATACACGCAATCAAACACACAAAATGCCAGCCGTCGATGCAGTAATAAAGCACAAAGCAACTCGTGCTTGTAGGTAGTCTAGCAAAACATGCTAAACCTATATGGTCCCCAACTTACGTTCCGAGTTCGAGCTGAACACGGTAAGGCCTACTTAAAGTTACCGCCGTGATTCAGTTGCACGAAGCATGGAATGAAGGGAATACATAAGGGCAAAAATATATGGTGTCATGCCTCGTGTTGGGAGAATGGTCGAAACGCCAACGTCCACAAACAACGGGAGACCCATTCGAAGATATGCCCAAATCAAAACAACATCAATGCACCTGGCAGCAAGAAAAACATACACTCACAAAATCACTCCCAGATATATTTCACGGCACAAATAAAAGGTTAAACGAAGATTCAAACAAAATAAAACAGGAGACCGCCATTTCGATTGGTTCCACAGCAAATCCAAGCACACGACGAAGATCAAAAAGAAAGGTTAAATTTAGGAAATGAGCATAGTGGACACAAGGTTAGATGTATTACTTACATGAGTAAATGGAAGGCTTCGGCATAATAACAATGTTAAATAAAAAGGAAAAACATTACATTTTAAATAATAAGACGGAGAGCCTCAAGGCACGTCCGGACAGAACGTATCTCACATGGCGACTGAGTCTACCGGGACGGCCGCCAAAGAAAATAAAGAAATGAGAGATGTTAAACATGGCTCAGGATCCACACCACCCCCCAAAAGAAAAATTATTTATAATAATAAAAGATTTTTCTTTTTACATCACTAAGCACCACCGCTTGGAAATCAAATCATGTCCCAAGTGTTCCAAAATACACAACATCCTTATCACACAGGTGGTTTGTCAACAACTATAACAGTACACAAAATATGAGGGGGGAGGGTGATCGATATAACAATCACTTAAGCAATTGAGCCATATCAGAAAGAATACAGTTATAAAATGAAGTAATATATAAAAATAATCATAATGCTTCGGCGATCGCAATATCAGGACAGAACTCCTTCGGGGTCCCCAAAGGCACGCGTTCCTTTGACGATCCCTGGGCTTGTCATAATGGTATTACGGTTCGCCTGCGCGTTACAATGACAAGAAAAGTAGATAGAGACACGGACGAAAATCATAAACAAAAGACTTTCGCCCTTGGACGCCGAAGTCTGCCATTCTCCTTATACCCATCATGAAAGTGACGTATTAAAATAACAAAGAAGCGATATAATGTGTCCATTATTTATAGAATATAAATTCTCTACTGGCCGAATTCGCAAAAATACATATTTTTACAATAAATATTAAGTTACACAGAGTATGTAGGCCTATTTTTTATTGTATTATTTTCTTTCTTGAGCTCGTAAATTTGTACTTGACTCTGCCTCGGTCAAAATTGGTTCAATAATAGGCAGGTCAAGGAGACGCCATATGAATACTAGCTTCCTTGGATAACATAAGCAAATTATGATTGGCTCACCTACGCAGAAAAAGGACAACATTAATCACAGCAAATAAGAAGGTTACACAATAAATGGTTTCAATTGAGAAATGTGAGCTCTGGATACGTCGGTGGGATTCTCCTTGGAGATCAATTCAACAGTGACAGGTGTTAAAAATCTAGTGATAGTTTTGGGCGTGCTCCAGCGAAGCATTAGTTTAGCTGACTCCTTATTCTTGGCCGAACTCTGTGGGTGCAGGCGCACTAGCACGTCGTCATTCACCTGAAAACAAACAGGTTGCCTACCCTTGTTATAGCGAGACGCCACGCGATCTCGTGCCCTTTTCAGATGCCGTACAGCAACTTCCCATTTTTCTTTGACTGAGGTACGGCGGGATGGCGCAGCCAGATAATCTATTTTCCACTGAAGCTGAAGTGGATCAACAATACGCCTTCCTAAAAACAATTCCGAAGGGGTAGAATTCGTCGATTCATGAAGAGCAGTGTTAAATCCTAAGGAGAAAAACTGAAGATTTGCGTCCCAACGTGACTGATCTGCGTTGTGGAACGCACTCAAGCAAGCCTTCAAGTTACGATGAAACCTTTCAACGTGATTTGGCTGAGGGTGGTAGGGTGCCAAAAAGACATGATCAATTCCCCAAGAAAAACACATTGATCTAAAAGACTTGGACCGGAAAACGCTCGCGTTATCGGACACTAAAAACTTTGGAGGACCAAAAACACCCAAAATATGATTGGTCAAAAGCCTAACAGTGGTACGTGTCGTGATTTCCCTGACAGGAAATAACCATACAAATTTTGAAAATCCATCAACGACAGTAAGTATAGCTTTATGACCAGAAGATGACCTAACTAGGGGACCAAAATAATCTATAAACAGGCGCTCATTAGGATATGACATCGTGTCAGCGTGGTGAAGTCCAATGCGAGAATTCTTTGCTGGCTTAGAACGCTGACACGTAACACATTTTCGGACGAAAGCAAAAGCATCCGCTTTCAAATGAGGCCAGAAGAATTCCTGAGAGATTTTATGGAAAGTCTTCGTCATACCTAAATGTAATCCAAAACAGGATTCATGGAAATACGCCAAGAGCATACTTCGTATATTCTCTGGCACGAAAATCCTACATTTCGAAGATCGAGGAGCGGTATGCACTATAACATCATTGCGCAATGAAAACTCAGATACACCAGGATCTTTCCCGAGAATTTTTTCACGCAATGTGACACAAAATGGGTCATCTGCTTGGTACGTACGGATGTCAGTAAAAGACCATGGAATGTGTTGGAGAAGATTCACTGGCTCGGGGATCTCAACAATGGGAGGAGGTTCCTCAAACATGCGTGACAAACAATCCGCTACAACATTTTCACTGCCTCTGACGTGAATGATGTCAAAGCTGAAAGAGGATAGACGAAGAATCCAACGATTTATACGTCCCAATTTTTTGACATGCGAGCGCATCCAGGACAGAGCTTCATTGTCGGTATACACTATGAAATGCCGATGTTCTAGAAAAGATCTGAAACGTTCACAGCCGAATACGACAGCCAGACTTTCTTTCTCGAAAGTGGAATACCGGCGTTCGCAATCATTAAGCATCCGACTGGCAAAAGCGATGGGTGCCAAATTACCATTCACCTGCTGACTAAGCACACAAGAAACTGCGACATCACTCGCATCACAATGTAACATAAAATCTTTCCCAAAATCCGGAGTTCGAAGGACGGGAGCAGAAGAAAGACATTCTTTCAATTTCTCAAAGGCGAGACACTGGTCGGGGCCCCACACGAATCGTACATTCTTCTTCTTCAAATAATTCAGGGGCGCTGAAATGTCCGAAAAGCCCTTAATGAACCTACTGTAAAAGCCCGCCATTCCCAAAAAACGTCGGACTGCTTTCACATTCGTGGGAGTAGGGAACTCTTGGATACATTGGACACGCTCAGGGTTCACTTCTATGCCCACATCCGAAAGAATGTGACCTAAAAATTTGATTTGCTTCGAAGCCAAAGAGATTTTGTCCGGGTTAACAGTGAGTCCGGCTCTGCGAAGACGACATAGGACTTCACGTAAATGGATCAGGTGATCCTCAAAAGACGGACTGTAAATCACGAGGTCATCAAGATAGTTAAACACAGATGAATACTTTAAATCTCCAAATAACTCATCCAAAACCCTACTCAATACTTGTCCGCCGATAGAAATGCCCATGGGTAACTTATTGAACTCAAAAAGGCCGAACGGAGTGGAGACCGCAGTTACCTTACGGCTCTCGGGATCGAGAGGAATTTGATAATCTGCACAGTTCAAATCTAGGACGGAATAGTACTTCGCCCCGTGAAAATGCTGAAAAGCGCTCTCCAGAGTTGGAAGGGGAAAGTTGTCGAACACCACCTTAGAATTGAGTCGACGATAATCAACTACTAAACGAAAAGTACCCTCTTTCTTAGGCACCAGGAATGCTGGACTACCATAAGAAGACTTAGAATGGCTCACAACACCGCGTGCCTTAAGATCATGAATATATTCTCTCATGGCAATGAGTTTGGGTGGAGAGCAAGAAAATGGCGCCGACCTAACTGGAACCTCATCAGTCAAATCAATATGACACTCGTAGCCGATAGCGGAGCCCAGTTCCGACGTGAGAACATCTGGAAATTCATTCACCAAATCAGATAAAGCGTCACGTTGACTCGTGAATAAAGTAGGAGGGATTAGAACAGCAGAGATACCAGAAAAATTACAAGGAACACTCGCTTCACAAGTATTAAAATGAAACCGCTCCTTGGATTTAAACAAAAAACTGAAGGAATGATCCGAAAAATCAAGCCTCAACCCTGCTTTGTGCATAAAATCAGAACCTAAGATCATAGGCGTAGATAAGTCATCCACCACATGGAAGTTCCAATCCCAAGAATAACCACATATCTTAATATGACATGTTACAACGCTAGAAACAGAAATAGATGACTTCACCGCAGAATAAAATTTTAAACCCCCATCTTGTGGACAAATCTGAGTAACAGGAAGCTGTTCCGCGATGGAGCGCTGAATAAATGAACGTGAAGCACCAGAATCCAGTAAAGCGGGTATCGACAATTTCTTAACACTTACAGGGACCCAAGGACAGAAGTTTCCAGTCGTGGAAATGTTCATTTCCCGGCGAACTTCATTGCATGGCCACTCCGGCGGGTCTAAACCGGGGACCCATGCTCGTTTCCCTGACGCGAAGCACATCTAGGACAGGCTATGTGCGTCACGTCACGAAGACCACATGTGTGACAAAACACACGCGAGGGCGCACGGCAGGAATTAAAATGATGCCCCAAACGATCACAATTCCAACATTTTATACGGTTATACATGTTCGGGTTTCGAGCTAACTGTTGATCCTGAGCAGCGGGATTCGCAGAAGAAGTAGCATTGGGAATACTCCCGACAATATGCGAGTGGGGACGGTTAACTGCCCGGTCCTCCTGACGAGATATTGAAGATGGGTGCGCAGTCCTCTGAATCTGGGATTGCGCGCATGCAGTCTCTGGAAACAAACTGTCAGAGGGGAGGGGTGGGGGTACATATGACTTGCGCAGGCGCCGATTGAACTCGCATTCACGTCCTTGATCAACAATGTCAGCCACACTATACACACTGGACCGGCGTATGAAAGACTTGTACTCAGGTGCCAGATTTCTATACACAATATCAACAGTTTCAACAAGGGGAAGGGGCTGCGACAACCTACTTATTAAAGTCATTAGCCCAGTAACAAAATCGTCCACAGGCTCTTCCAAACTCTGGGTACGGCGATGAATTTCAGCCTTCAAGTCATGTTCAAAATCATAAGTCGTAAACCGCTCCTTTATTGACTTACAGAAATCAACCCACGAGATGAAAGATCTGTTGGTAAGTCGATACCATTCTAAAGCTAAGCCACTCAACAATAACGGTAGGCAGACAACAATGTCGTCTGGTTCGAGGTCATAACAATGGCAGAGTTCACTGACCCTGTCTAAGAACTCAAATACAGACGAAACTCCCAGTTCACCAGAAAATGAAATTCCCCACTTGGACACTATATTGGCTACGCCTCCCTTGCGATGGCCTTTCACCTCAGTCAATGGATTAGTGTCTTTCCCACAGACACTTTCAAACGATAGCAGATCATCGTCAGACTGGATGAGCTCCTTCTTCACGTTACAACCTGGGAGAGAATACATGGCTAAACTACAGAAGTACTGCTAGCTACAATTCAAAACAATAACTACAAATGTCTTGCCTCCGTCCTGCGCCTGAAATGAGTACGAAACAAGAAGTAGGGTTGTTTAGTACATTACCAATGCTGGGATTCGTTGATAGGGTCCAACTCATTGCACTCTCCTTACAGTTTGTTATTTTTATGGTCCATACTCCTTGGAAGTTCACATTGACTCTTAATATGTGTTTGCATAGTATGCAATAAGGAACATGAAACAGAATAAAAACAACATTGAAAAATATGCAGCGAAATATTAAAATCCAATGGATATGGCTAAGCGACCAGGAGACTTAACCTCGCAACTGATACCATCTGCACCGCCCTCTTAAAATAAACATATTCTTGGCGTGCCTCCTAGCTGCATCACTGGAACCAACTAGAAAAGAAAGGAGTACGCAGTGGAAATGGATGTTAATTTCTGACCTGTGCTGGGCCCGTACTTGCAGGCCAGATGTGCCGAGCGACTCCAGACTCCGTGAAGGTGGTCCCACGACGAGTGGTAGGAATACCCTCCTGGTGCTAGACAGCTAGAATAAGTTAGGCCTAGGTTTGAAGAGAGAGAGAGAGAGAGAGAGAGAGAGAGAGAGAGCGAGCAGCCCGATCGCCAAACACTACTAAATAAGACACATGGGTAAAGAAATGGAAAAACCAAAGATACTACAAGGAGAAACAAATGACGTCAAGTGTCCGTGAAATATATCATGATACATACACGCAATCAAACACACAAAATGCCAGCCGTCGATGCAGTAATAAAGCACAAAGCAACTCGTGCTTGTAGGTAGTCTAGCAAAACATGCTAAACCTATATGGTCCCCAACTTACGTTCCGAGTTCGAGCTGAACACGGTAAGGCCTACTTAAAGTTACCGCCGTGATTCAGTTGCACGAAGCATGGAATGAAGGGAATACATAAGGGCAAAAATATATGGTGTCATGCCTCGTGTTGGGAGAATGGTCGAAACGCCAACGTCCACAAACAACGGAAGACCCATTCGAAGATATGCCCAAATCAAAACAACATCAATGCACCTGGCAGCAAGAAAAACATACACTCACAAAATCACTCCCAGATATATTTCACGGCACAAATAAAAGGTTAAACGAAGATTCAAACAAAATAAAACAGGAGACCGCCATTTCGATTGGTTCCACAGCAAATCCAAGCACACGACGAAGATCAAAAAGAAAGGTTAAATTTAGGAAATGAGCATAGTGGACACAAGGTTAGATGTATTACTTACATGAGTAAATGGAAGGCTTCGGCATAATAACAATGTTAAATAAAAAGGAAAAACATTACATTTTAAATAATAAGACGGAGAGCCTCAAGGCACGTCCGGACAGAACGTATCTCACATGGCGACTGAGTCCACCGGGACGGCCGCCAAAGAAAATAAAGAAATGAGAGATGTTAAACATGGCTCAAGTCAAAACATCTGGATCTGTTTTGATCAGAGCTCTGGAACAAAATTTGAGTCCTGAAGTAAAAGAGATAGCAATTCGTTACATAGATGATATCCTAATTGCATCCGAGACTAAGGAGGAACATTTGTTACATCTTCAGATGTTATTCGCAGATTTGAGAAAAGCGAACTTTAAAGTAAACCTTCGAAAATGTCAGTTCATTCGGAAGGAAATAAAATTTTTGGGCCACATTTTGGATGGTGAAGGATACCGTCCCAATGAGACGAAGATACAGGTGATTGCAAATTTCCCTAGACCTACTAGAGTGAAGAATGTCCGCAGTTTTCTCGGGACATGCCAATTCTTTGCAGGGCATTGTCCGAGCTTCACCAAAACGGTTGCGCCACTGCAGGAATTATTAAAGAAAGGAAACAAATGGAAATGGAATGAGGATTGTGAACAATCATTTCAAGATGCCAAGAGGTTATTGGTAAACAGCGTGAAATTGGAGTATCCTGACTTTACCAAGAATTTCATCATAGAATCTGATGCATCCACCGTAGGGATTGGAGCTATTCTTCTTCAAGAAGATGACGATCACAAGAGACGTTACCTGGCGTTCATAAGCAGGAAACTTCGTCCATCAGAAAGGAATTATTACACCACAGAGTTAGAAGCACTTGCTGTAATCTTCGCGTTGGAGTCGTGGAAGAAAATGTTAATTGGACATTCAGTAATTGTGAGGACTGATCACCATGCATTGGAGTTTATCTTGAGAACAAACTTTGCCAGTGATAGGCTAACTAGATGGTCACTTTTTATTCAACAATTCAACCTAGTTATTGAACACACTCCTGGAAAGTTGAACGTTGGAGCTGATTTATTGAGTAGATCAGTGGAGTCTACATCTAAGGTTTTTCAAGTTAACCTGACGCAGGAGGATGAAGATACCTTGAGAAGGTTAAGGTTGTTGCATTTATCCCAGAGGAGAGACCGACGTTTTAGAAACATTTTTCGTTTTCTACAGGGAGACATGGATCCAAATGATGATGATATTGTGGAAGTAAACAACAATGGAAGCTATGAAATCGCCAATACACGAACTGGTAACATCGTGGGAACTTATAATGCATCGAATTTGAAGATTTATTATTCAAGAACCAGATGATTTAATGTGTAGATAGGAAAAATAAAAATTTTTCAATTTTTATTTTTTGCTAGGTGTGGGGTGGATGTGCCCAACTCTAGGAATGGGTATTCCAAGATTCAGACACCTAGATATCAAGGGAAAGGCTACAGCCGCTTTTGAAAGTTGAGATATTTGAATATCGCGCTACATTGCTTCCAGAAGGAAATGGAAAGAATATGCAGCCAAGAGCATGTCAAGTGACGTAGCGAGTAATAGCAGAGGTCGAGACTATTTATTGATTAAATAGTTAGCCATGGAGTAGAGACTTGAGACTTGGATCAGATTACTGGCACGGCCAAATGAAAGAGAATGCACTTAGTATCAAGTAAATCAGACCAGGGATACCAGAGATATGAGGATTTCCAGATTTCAGCTGATTCAGCGTGACCCTGACCGTTTTGAATAAAAGCCGGCCGGCACAAGCAACTTCAGCTCACTTCGAAACAAGCACTTGCTAGGCAAGGTGCTGCTGCTACGCTGAGCCAAGGCACATGGTTGCCGGATCTACGCAGAAGATATTTCAAATTGTGATAGTTATAAAAGTACTGCGATACATGTGGAACATAGTAAGTTTCCGGCAGAGAGAATCACTAAGGTGATTGATATTTTTCTACGGACACTGGTGAAATACTTTATTTCTTTATGGACATATGCTAGACTCTGTCTAGAAAGTACTTTGTCACAGTCCAGTAATAATTTAATACTTGGATATTTTAGTCCAATTTAGTCAGTTTTATATTTGTAACCTGATAACCACTTCGATCTTTCAGTATATTGAAGGCCAGTCTATCACGGTGTTGTTCATTAGCCGACGATGGGAAACTATATGTTGCTTCGCGCATGATAGATGGTGTGAAGCCATGCCCAGGGAACGATCTTCAGAACAGCCGTTGATTGGTTTAGACTGTCAGTGTTTTCTTGTACTGAAACGATTACCGTGAGTTATGTTACAACTGACATATTTGAGAATAGATCATTTAGATCTGACCCCATTTAAGCGAACGGCTATGGTTTTGACAGAAGCCAATATTAAAATGGATCAACAGTTACTTCAAACGTCAAGAGATATTACCACTATGTCTTGTTAGACAGATTGTGGGTATATAATGGCGGCCGATACAAGGATTATACGTGCTTGTCCGATAGGGCATGTCTATGGATAAATCTGGTACAGACCAGGTTCACTACGCTTCAAGACCATCAAGAAATGTAAGCCACATTTTGACTTTATATTATGCCTAGCTAATTGGAACAAACTCATTTTCTGCAGATGACCAACACATTTTTTTTCTTCGTATTTGAATCTTGCAATGATTTACGCAAGACATATTAGAGTTATTCTGAGTATTTTCAGCACTCAGAACAGTTTAGGATCGATGACCGAGCATAACGAACATTTATTTGAATATTTCATATTTTTGGGGAAGTCACGGAAAACAACCGATGTAACTGTAAAAATTAATAATTATTTTGTTGAGGAATGGATATTTTTAGTCCATATTCGAAGATTCGAACATGTGGATTCTCACATAATGAAATAATAATTAAATATATTTAAAATAATATAACTAATAATAATAATAATGATTTTCATAACTTTTCTAAATAATTCTTGGATCTTATATTTTTCTAATAATCATATGTATTGAGAGAGAGCTTATGAAGTAGTTTAATCATTTCTAGTTTGGAACATTTGATTTTCCGAAGGAGAGTGGTTAGCGCAAGCCCGCATTCAACCAACATTTCAGTTCTGGTTGAACAGTTAATATTTGCAATGAGCAAAGTACATTTTTCAGATAACACGGAGAGGCATGAAACGGGAAGCAAATGATATTTGTATCAATTAGGATATTTTTGTATTTATATAAAATCATGACGTAAATACGCATTCGAAAGTGAAATAAAGAGTATCATAAGTATGGTAACTTCACGGGTTGAACTGAATGGTGAAATAAAATAAACTTGTAAGTTTATTAATCTTCCAGTGTTGATAACTAGCAGAGGCTTGATTTATTGTATAAATTTTGGGAAGAAAATTTATGTGTGTGGAGTAGTTGAAATGCCATTCCCAGGTGCGCATGTTTAAGTCGCAGGAATGAGGAGATTTTTTCGAGCATCAATCAAATAGTAGGTTCGATGGCTCAGGTTTATAGAAGGAGTATTGGAACTACACATTTCGTCATATGAATGACCCGAAGGTTATTTCTTGGAAACCATCAGTTCTTATTTCAACCTTGTTTACGGATTCCATTAAGACTTTGATTTTGCTAGAACCCGGTTTTGTCATGATAGTATTTTATTCTTCTTCAGAGGAAGACCTTTGCCGTTGTTGTTGGAATATTGTGTTCTTATGAAAATAATAGAATGGGCCACTGCCAATTAAAAATAATTCTATAACCACGAATAATTTGAAGGATGTTTTCAATCCTAGTGCCATGAACTAAATGAATTTATTATGAAGCTACAATTCTTATTTCCGCATTCTGTCGAAGAATTGCAAGTTGTGAAAGTTACTAAAAATGGCCATAAATATAAATATTTTTCATAATAATGATTCCAAGTGGAAAGTCAAATAGTTGAATGGTCCAACAATTTAGTGATCAAGTTGATGATTCAGAAATCATATATTTTGTTAGGAACTTGAAGTTCATAATCGAGTCACTTCTCGAAATGTTTAATGTCAGAAGAACAATTAATTTTAGTTGTGCTTCGCACAGTTCTTCGATGCTATGCTCAAGGTCAAATACTTTTCAGATGATGTTATTAATATGTGTAAATAATTTGTGTTGATTCAGAAATAATAATATTTTTTGACAATATATTTTTGAAACTGGAAAAAAAGTGAAAGTTAAAATTTCTATGAACATTCATTCTACGAGTGTTAATATTATGTAAAAATTCAAACAGTGAACTACAGTATTTCCAGTAAAGACAATTAAATTTGAACTGGATTTAATCACAAATAATCAATATAATTTTGGAACACAGTCTACAGGACTAATAATCAGACTTGTGTTTCCAAAGATAATTGTCAAATGTGTTGGGAAATTTCTGTATATTGTGTAAATAGGATGTGGGTCGCCACACGTGAATGATGCTGCTTTGAGCATTTTTGCAGTCAATTTTAAATTCAAAATAAAATGAGATAATTTTACATGATGTGTTATGCCCAGTTGAATCAACTTCTATCCTTATTGTTGCATTGAGCCAAAAATCAGTAAAGCATTTTTTTATTTGATGTCGTTTTTGCGATTAGCTTTAACCCATCTGGCGCCCCGGGATATTTTGACTCTCGTGCTGACTGATTATTGGTAAAATGCATATGTGGTCGTGCGGACTCCGGTCTAAACGGGCACAATACAGTATTTTTATATTAGACATGACACATTTTGAACATTATTTAGGCCAAAAATGCCTATTACTTTACTGTTGCCGACCACAAATTATTATTATTATTATTATTATTCATTTAACGTTACCGTTACATCCATCACTATTTTCGGCCTGAATGGCCTTAAACAAATCACCTTCCAAGCCATATTTTATTCAAGACGAGTGGTGAAAACTCGTTCAGTAAGTGACAGTTACATCTTATTCTCAAAGTGATAAATCGTTACATGGTGAACTATTTAGTTATAATAACATGGTAAATTGGTACTCACTTTTTCCTTTTCGCTGGATAGTGCCAGCACTTCAGCTTTGGCGCTACAATGACGCTTGATTTAAGCCATCATGTTATATTTTGCACAACACATAAATTCACACATTTTCCACCTGATAAACATACTTTTATCAGTGGCCTCTTTCACTTCTACACAGTGCATATTAATCACTAATCACATGAACACTTTTAAATCACTATTACACAATTTATGTACACTTATTCACTATTTCACAGGTTGATCTTTACTCTTCCTACGCCTGATCTCAGAGATGCGATGCAATTACGCCAACCGCTGGTCTACGTGAAAATCTAACAGCGTTTACGGACGTTCGATCCTCGTCACCTGCAATAACGTTCAGCTCACTATCCAGATTAGGTGGCGACGATTCCCAAGCTCCCATCATTGTAGTGATCCTGATGATAATGTCATATTCAACTCTGACAGTACCTCCTGGTATGTGTAATGTTCAAAAACATTATAAGTTACTCTTTCGCTGTGGCGAATTTATATTTGCGTCAGATAATAGATAAATATCTGTATTAAATTACTTCGACGCACTTCATGATTACTTATGAAGCTTTATGACTTGCTTCTATTGTTCTTCGACGGCTGGGCGTTGATACTTTAACATTTCGCGTGCTTACTGGCAGCGTATTAGTTACGTGTATACAAACTGAAGACAACAAGACAACTCGAGAAGAACTGGCTTGGTCTGCCTCACTCTCCCTTATAAAGGTTTCTCGTACAAAATAGTCCACTGGACACATGAGAGCGACTCCTTTCTTGAAATAATACCTTTTCAGCCGAACTGACAGATACACCTTGTTTATTTAGGTATGGAGGTTTCATAAACATTCGCGTGCACGCGATCGCTTCGGCCAATTAATTTCAATTAATTGCCTTAGTTCAGCGCGTCAGGACGCCATTGTGGTGGTTCCCCTTTGGCTGGTCACAAAACCACTGCTCTCGAGCGTAGGCTAGGTTGTAATGCGTTCATTTGGAGATATAGGCATTAATTTAGGTGTAAAATGATTCCTAAATTATCTCTCCGTGAATATATTCACCTGGGTGTACATTTCATTCCATTTTAATGCTCCACTTGGCTGTAATTAATTAATTTCCGTGGGCATTCATCCCTACCCTAGGTTCTATCGTTGTCAAGCGGTGAATACCCGAGTCATTAATTTTGAGCTGTCTCCTCGCTCCAGACGAAAATAGTGCGCTCGGCGCCTAAGGTCTCCACCCACTTGCTAAGTGTAATTTGTAAAACTTCAAACTGGCCTCCTCTCATTCTCGTATGCTAAGAAAACGTATATTTTCTTGCATTTGGCTACAATTCTTCACCTTAAACTGCTATGATATTCACATACAGGTCGTGAAATCATGCTACGTTATTATATGTCAGTATACCTCTCTTTGCTCTTTGGGTTCCCTGTAATTGCTCCCCCTCAGAGATCAATGGTTCGACTCTAGGCATAACCATGTGCCTGGTCTTCTCTGATGAGACCCGAGTTCGATGCCAGTCTGCCGTGACTGATTGGGCACATTTTTCCCCTGCTAAGCTCGGAAAATTCATTTTACAAGTGAATTTTTCGTGCCTACAGATGGCATCGACTCCATGCAGTATTTATTTTAAGCGGTCAGTGCTCTCGGCAATGGGCTGTCTAGTTCCCCATTCCACTCTGTCTGCCGTCTCATACTCTCGTTCTGCCTTCTCAGTTGTTCATTCATACCCTCTAATTCTATTGCGGCCTCCCTCAACTGGTCATAAAGTTCCTTCAGTTGACAGCTGCATTCTCCCTTCGGATCCCTTGGGTCTGAGAGCTGGTCGCTTCGCTCCGTTCCTTCTTGGGACTGCAAGCTTTTCTCAAGATTCTTTCCGTGCATACGTAATGACTCCCCGTCCATTTGGGTGTGCATTGCTTGCTCTTCCCTTGTATCATAATCCTCTGGCAAGCCTTCCCTCGAAGTAATTAATCATCAACCGTATCCAGGGATCTTCACGTTGAAAAACGGTGATGTTCCTCAGATCATCTAAGGTCTTCTTATCTCTATCTTCTATCTCGATAGGTAGAACTTCCTCTTCATCAGCTGTCGGGTATCTGCTTAGCAAGTCAGGAATGATATTGTCCTTCCCCGGGCAATACTCGATTTCCACTTGAAATTGCTGTATGTACAGGGACCATCTTGTCAGTCATTGACTCGACAAGTCCGTTTTCAGCAGGAACGTTAGGGCTTTATGGTCTGTACTCAATATAATTCTAAAGCCGTAGACTAGCTTTCGCCAATACTGTAGGGCATACAGTATTGCGAGTAATTCAATCTCCGTGACCGTATAGTTCTTCTCATTAGGTTTCAACCTTCTACTTATAAATGCAATGTAAGTTTTCTCCTCTGGCCTGTCCACATTTTCCTGATATAACATTGCTCCAATACCTATAAATGATGCGTCAGTCTGGATAATAAATTTCTGAGTGTAGTCAGGATATCCCAATTTTACATAATCTAACAGCATCTGTTTAGACTTCACGAAGGCTTCCTCGCATTGTTCCGTCCAGCGCCATCTTCCTCCTTTCTTAAGTAAGTCTTGGTGTGGTGCTACGGTCTCGGTATACTTTGGGCAATGGTTTGAAAAGAATCCAATAACGCCTAGATATTGCGTGACGTTCTTTACCTTCGTTGGTCTCGGGAAATGTTTAATGACTTCCAATTTTCCCGGATTAGGTCTGACTCCTTGTGCATCTATTACGTGGCCTAGAAATTTAACTTCTCTCTGAGCAAAGTTAGACTTCTTTATATTGACCTTAAAGTTAGCCTGACTTAGGTCATACAACAACTTGCGTAGATCTCTGACGTGTTCCTCAACTGTTTCAGATGTCAATAGTATATCATCTACGTAGCATATGGTTGTGGCTTTTACTTCTTCACACAGGTTCCGATATAGCGCCCGTATCAACGCCGAACCTGCTGTTTTCAATCCAAATGGAAGACGCATGTATGAATACGTGTGCTGGTCAAATAAAAATCCAGTTAACAAGCTAGTTTTCTCCTCCAGAGCAAGATGGTGAAAACTTGCCGTCAGGTCAAGATTTGAGAACACAGTCTTTCCTTTGAACCTCCTGAGTACCTCCTTAATGGGCGTCACGTGGTCAAATTCCGGTATGACCTTGGAATTCAAATTTCGTAGGTCCAGGCATATCCTCACACTTCCGTCCTGTTTAGGTACAACTACCAGTGGGCTGACATAAGGTGTGGCTGTCTTCACAATGACGCCTGCCTCTAGCATTTCCTGTATTGCTTCTTTGACCTTTAAGTAATATTTCTCGGCTACAGGATACGGCTTCTGTTTGAATGGTGTCCAATCGCTGACTTGGAACGCATACTGGAAATTCTTGATCCGGCCAGGTCTCGAATCGAAGACTCCTTTATACTCTAACAGCAGTTCCCTTAGCATTTGCTTATGTTCTGGACCAAATTTAGCTTCCTCAATCTTCTCTTCCAGGCATTCTTCAAATTTTGGTTCGAGGTCCTTTTCAATGTCTGCGGCCAGTGTTGCCAACTCTTCCTCGATGTCTTCTGTTGTCAATACTGCATCCCCAGTCATATCTCCGTATGTATGCCATACGTACTCTTCTGGTCTCGTTTCATTGTGCTTTAATGAGAGTTCTAACTCTTCCTTTCCCTCACTTGCGCGAAACATAACAATGTATTGCGTGAGATCTATGATAACTTTATATTCTCTTATGAAATCCATGCCAACAATAATGTTATAAGGCAGCTTATTCACAAGTAGGAAGCTCTGTGAGAATGTAGAGTTCCCTATCTGCAGATCTAAAAATACTTGGTATTTGCATATCATAACTTTATCTGGTATCACACTTTTTATTTTCACGCTTGAAATAGGTATTTTCAAGACGTGAATTTTACTCTGGATTTCATTATATAATGCCTGGGTTATCAAGCACACTGTTGACCCTGTATCAATGAGACTTCTTATCTTCATGCCCGCAATGTTTACAATAATAATGGGTAGTTCCCTTCTTACATTGACCGTCCCTTCATCTAGGTCTTCGATAAGCTCCTCAGGTTTGGCAATCCAGTTAACAACATTCACTGTATTCCATCCTGAACTTATCTCTCTTTGGTCATTTAATTTTGGTGTTTTTTTTTTCAATTCCTCCATTCTTTGTGGAGTTCTTCTGTCTGTCTTCATACTGCTGAAGTTCCAGACTCTTGGCACCGTCATCATTTTTATAGATGTCGGGTGACCTTCTATTCCTAATCGCTTCATCCCAATGAACTCGCGATTGTCTCGGGTCATCTCCGCGCTCTTCCATGTATCTTAAAGATGCGTGATAGCGTTCTTCCACCTCTTCATCGAACCCGCGACTCTGCTCTTGGGATCTCCATCCTTGGTTGTTCCCATTTCGGCCGTAATTCCTTCTGTTATCAGGCTGCTGGTCTCTTGTACCACGCTGATTCCAGTTTTTCCTTCCTCGGTTTCCACGGTTCGATCCTCCTCGATATGCTGGCCTCCAATTTTGGTTTTCGCGTCCTTCGCGTTGCCATTCGGATTTTTCCGTTTCGGTGCTCGTAGATTTGCTTTTAGTCTGCACCTTAGTTGGTTCAGTCGGTGTAGTCGTCCTGTTGACTTGTTCCATGTTCCGACTTTGCCTTGGGTGCTGCACTGTGGTGAGATCGAGTTGTCTCAGCACCTCCTCCATATCGATCGCAGTTTTGGCGTTTGCTGAGATTAGTAGACGTTGTACTTCATACGGTAGATGCTTGGCTATCGCTATGCACAAATCTGACTCACTAATCCCTTCATCAAGTTCACGAAAACGGCACAATTGACTCACAAAGAATTCTCCGTACTTCGTCGGATTACTAGTACTGTAACGCCTGGAATACAAGTCCAATCTGAGGTTCTGTTGTATGCTCGCGTTCCAGTATCTGCTTAAGAATGCTTGGCGAAATTCGTCAACGGTGTCGAACGTGTACCGAAAACTCCTAAACCATAAGGCACACTCGCCTTCAGTTAATTTTTCAATCGCTCTCAACCTGCGCTCTGGCGGTACTTTCGCGTCATTCAAGTACTCGGAAACTTCTTTAAGCCAGTACTTGGGTGTTATGTTAGAGTTACTCCCAGAGTATTTCTTTGGTTTCTCATCATTAGCCCTTACGACAGTGACTATTTGATTCTGAACAGCATTTTCATGCGGTGTTGACATGGCAATTGGCATACCAGGTGTGGTATACGGGCTGTCACTTGGCATGGCTGCATTCTTTGGAGTGGGCTGTATTTCTATCTCTGCCCATTTATTTCTCCTATTCTCGTCTATACTTCCTTCGCTAGACCTAGGATTCCGCAACATGGATTCCTCCTGCGCGATCATTCTAGTCTCTATTTGGCTGTGTCTATTTTCTGCCCTTTCCAAACGAGCTAATACCTCTCGTTCTATTTTCTCTAGGCGATCTCGGTTTCTTTCAGCCATAGAAAATACCTTTTCCTTATCATCCTTAAGGTTTTCCTTCAGGTGGATAATTTCCCCCGCTCGACTTTCTCTTACTTCGGCAAGAGTCATATCGCTGGCTTCAGTCTTCAAGCCTTCTCGAAGTTATAATTCTTCTCGTAAGCCTGTAACTTCCTTTTGAATGTGACCTTGTATATGAGAGATTTCAGTCCTTATTTTCGTGATTTCTCCCTGGTCCTCATCCTGTCTTTTATGGATAACTGCTAGGTCGCTCTGAGTTTGTTCCAACTCTTTCTGCACCTTCCCGACCTGCCTCTTCATATTTGACATTATCTCCTTATTCTCTTGATCAGAAGTTTTCATTTCCTGGATTTCCTTGCATTGGTCAAGGATATTCTGATCCTGTTTCCTTAAGGCTTCGTCTACCGCCTTGGCGTAACCTGCCATTCGCGTATTCCATTTTACGTCGCTATCTTCGAGCCTTTGATCCACGGTCTGAGTGAACGTATTAAATTGCTCTAGTTGACGTTTTGTATTAGCTTCATTCTGACTCTGAATGTCTTTAAGCTCCATGGACATACTGCTTAAACTATCGTTAATTTCACGCTGTGACTCTCTGCACGCTTGCAGATTATTCTCTAGTTTTAGCTCTATAGACTCAAAGCGTTTATCGTTATCAGCTTGCATTTCTGAGACCACGCTAACAATATTAGCTCGATTATTCTCTAATTGAATATTTACTGTAGCCAACCTCTGGCTTACCTCAGCTTGATTAGCCTCTAATCTAGCGTTTATTCCAGCTTGATTAGCCTCTAATCTAGTGTTTATTTCGGTTTGATTGGCATCCAATCTACCCGCTATTTCATCTTTAAATTCTCTAATTTCTTCCTTTCTCTTAGCATTAACATCATCAAAATGTTCCCTTAACTCAGCAATACACCTGAGTACGTCTTCCGTTCCAGCCATCCTGTATTTCTTAATTTGAGATTCAGGTAGGCCGCAGCTGAACATGCTGGCGCGTTCTATTGGAAAGAAAAGGATTCCGATCCCGCGACAACAACAACAACATATTACAAAATGTCAAAACTACCTATGGAATGGGTATAGACCCTCGTACCCGTCTGACAACAGTGTCTGACGTCTGAATATCATCTAGAAAGACACACAATCGCTCAACCAAAGTTTGAGGAAAAATATTATTTTTATGGTTTTTCCCATGAAAACCATGCTATTATTATGGGGTTTTCTGAATCCCATAAGCCATCCACGTACTGGGCGCCATGATAAAATATGCCATGGGAGGTGGTCCACGTTAAGACATCGCAGCAACCCTCCAAGGTCTCGGTTGTACTGTCGAATGCCCCACTTGGGTCTCACCATGATAAAATAGGAGGTGTACATGCTATGTTTTTCATGGCCAGTTTGCGCAATGCCAAGATCGCTCGTATTGCACTGACGCAGGCGGTTCCATTATGAATTCATACCGTCCCACATTGCTTGGGCCATGATAATTAAAGGGGGTTGTGTTTAAGTTACATTTACATTTAAGCATGTCTTATGGAGGATTATCAACATTTATTTTACGTGATGGCTTATTGACAAATGGGACGCGGCCTTTTCCTATTATATCCTAATTTCTATGCTGTATTTGCTTCTACCATTAATATCTTGGCCGACTTTTAGCAGTACCTGTGACTCAATCCTAGTACAGAGACATATCGTCCATGTACCCAACTGTCATCATGTGGAACATGTGTTCGTATCCCAGCTAACTCACGGTCTTTCGAGGTATGGGACGTTCCTGCCCACCATACGACCACATGCTCAGGATTTGAGTCTACCAGGTAACTACTCTACATGAAATACACAACATATTCCTAAAATAAAATATTTACTGGTCTAAAATCATGGCTATACAACAAATACAAATAAAGGACAAATTATATTCAATTCCCACAAATAAGAAAATAGGGTTATTCTGTGAGTTTTCTTCTTAAAATAGTGCTACACTGCACTCAAATCTAATTCTAGCATCCTATCAATGATACTTTCAGACTTCATGGGTTTCCATGGTGTTCATCATGTGACACAATTTTATTTAACTGGAGTATCATAACACAAAAGTCACATATCACACCTAAATGGCATTAATAAAACATTACTCCGTTTCTTATGGCATTTACTTTGATTAGCATAAATTCATTATCTTTCTGCTTTAATTAACAATTATTTGTTGTGTCGTGTGAATCATCTTCCTTCTTTCCATCAATATGAACGCTTTAAGAAAAGTGGTACTTATCCCTTCCAAAATAAACATGGATAGAATATTTTATAGTTTCACCATACAACGATTTTCTGGGTCTGGTCGAAATTATCATCGTTACAAATGTGTCATGTTCTTAGAAATCACATACCCGTCTGCATAAATTAGCGTGAACTGGCAAAATGCATTCCAAAAGAAGATGCCTACATTATTTTGGTTCAGTTTTCCTCCTCAGAGAATAACTGAGCCAAATATTATCTGATTTCTATGATCCAACAACGTATGTGTGTTGCAACACACCATTCAATTCAATTCAATTGGCATCATCATAATAATCATATCTTAATTGCATATTGAAATATCGAGAATCTTCAGTGTCCTACTATGACTCTAATTTACAAGGGACTGGTCGACCGACCTTCTCCCCTTAGCAGGCAATAAAATTCGTTCCAGCTGGCTAGTCAAGATGGCCGCCGCAGAAGTGGTCTACTACCCCACCTCCTCTCATCTGCTGTCAAGGTCAGGTTTGTTTACAATTGCAGTACTGGAGTTACGCTAGGTGTGGTTCCTAAGTAATTGAGTCATTTCATTATTTAACACCTATCTTTATAGTGTATTGGGCTCAACTCGGCTCCTTATTAACATTCATGGCTGGGGATGGAATTCTGGTGATAGCCTTGCCGTTCTATGGTGACTACTAGTGGCTTGGACGCGCATCACAGTGAAAATCCCAGATTTTCACCAGCAGTTGTCAATAAAATATAAGGAAATCTGCGTTTCCTACACGACGAATATGATCCTTACCTCTCAGGGTAGATCATTTATACACATGCTCACTGAGTCTCGACGGACATCATTCGTGGCCATAATTCATGCACGCGTTGGATACAGACAGGCTCTGTCCAATTCGCTGAAAATAATAGAGTATGCACAAAGGCGATACTACTCGTAGATTTAGCCAACTTCTCACCTAACGCGCAAGCTATACTAGTTTGGTCCCCGCAAACATTTATTTACGTAAATCACTGGATTCTACGTTAATTCTGCACGCTTATATGCGGCTCAAACAATACTTCACATAGATGACTCAATTATTAAGGCACCCGCGTTCTCTCTGTCATACCACTTAAGCCAAAGCTTTAAATAGCTCCTAATAAAAATGTATAAAGTTACTGGCTTACTTTACTTTAATGGTCCACAAATATAATCCTAAGGATTGACCATATCAAATATTCATTCCACACTTCACTGACACTGAAAAAGCTCTCGTATTTCGCTATATTCCACGTTACCTTCTTACTGTTTACCAACATACAGTATTTTTATATTAGACATGACACATTTTGAACATTATTTAGGCCAAAAATGCCTATTACTTTACTGTTGCCGACCCCAAATTATTATTATTATTCATTTAACGTTACCGTTACATCCATCACTATTTTCGGCCTGAATGGCCTTAAACAAATCACCTTCCAAGCCATATTTTATTCAAGACGAGTGGTGAAAACTCGTTCAGTAAGTGACTGTTACATCTTATTCTCAAAGTGATAAATCGTTACATGGTGAACTATTTAGTTATAATAACATGGTAAATTGGTACTCACTTTTTCCTTTTCGCTGGATAGTGCCATCACTTCAGCTTTGGCGCTACCATGACGCTTGATTTAAGCCATCATGTTATATTTTACACAACACTTAAATTCACACATTTTCCACCTGATAAACATACTTTTATCAGTGGCCTCTTTCACTTCTACACAGTGCATATTAATCACTATGCACATGAACACTTTAAAATCACTATTACACAATTTATGTACACTTATTCACTATTTCACAGGTTGATCTTTACTCTTCCTACGCCTGATCTCAGAGATGCGATGCAATTACGCCAACCGCTGGTCTACGTGAAAATCTGACAGCGTTTACGGACGTTCGATCCTCGTCACCTGCAATAACATTCAGCTCACTATCCAGATTAGGTGGCGATGATTCCCTAGCTCCCATCATTGTAGTGATCCTGATGATAATGTCATATTCAACTCTGACAGTACCTCCTGGTATGTGTAATGTTCAAAAACATTATAAGTTACTCTTTCGCTGTGGCGAATTTATATTTGCGTCAGATAATAGATAAATATCTGTATTAAATTACTTCGACGCACTTCATGATTACTTATGAAGCTTTATGACTTGCTTCTATTGTTCTTCGACGGCTGGGCGTTGATACTTTAACATTTCGCGTGCTTACTGGCAGCGTATTAGTTACGTGTATACAAACTGAAGACAACAAGACAACTCGAGAAGAACTGGCTTGGTCTGCCTCACTCTCCCTTATAAAGGTTTCTCGTACAAAATAGTCCACTGGACACATGAGAGCGACTCCTTTCTTGAAATAATACCTTTTCAGCCGAACTGACAGATACACCTTGTTTATTTAGGTATGGAGGTTTCATAAACATTCGCGTGCACGCGATCGCTTCGGCCAATTAATTACAATTAATTGCCTTAGTTCAGCGCGTCAGGACGCCATCGTGGTGGTTCCCCTTTGGCTGGTCACAAAACCACTGCTCTCGAGCGTAGGCTAGGTTGTAATGCGTTCATTTGGAGATATAGGCATTAATTTAGGTGTAAAATGATTCCTAAATTATCTCTCCGTGAATATATTCACCTGGGTGTACATTTCATTCCATTTTAATGCTCCACTTGGCTGTAATTAATTAATTTCCGTGGGCATTCATCCCTACCCTAGGTTCTATCGTTGTCAATACCCGAGTCATTAATTTTGAGCTGTCTCCTCGCTCCAGACGAAAATAGTGCGCTCGGCGCCTAAGGTCTCCACCCACTTGCTAAGTGTAATTTGTAAAACTTCAAACTGGCCTCCTCTCATTCTCGTATGCTAAGAAAACGTATATTTTCTTGCATTTGGCTACAATTCTTCACCTTAAACTGCTATGATATTCACATACAGGTCGTGAAATCATGCTACGTTATTATATGTCAGTATACCTCTCATTGCTCTTTGGGTTCCCTGTAATTGCTCCCCCTCAGAGATCAATGGTTCGACTCTAGGCATTACCATGTGCCTGGTCTTCTCTGATGAGACCCGAGTTCGATGCCAGTCTGCCGTGACTGATTGGGCACAGTACATAACTCTAACCTAAATGTATAAAACTTCAACATGGCGTCCATCCGAAATATTTAGTCGGTTCTCAATATCTACGAATCCATCCAGCAATAAATCTGAAATTTTATATGTTGATAGTGGCAATTAACATATTTAGGATATAAGAAAATAGGCTTTAGTTATTCACGGAACTACTTGTTTAGTTTGACTTTCCTAGGGATTGCTTCTAGTCAGTTCATTTGTTGAGTTAGTATCATATCTCTTTCAATGATATAATATCAAACCTTATCGGGTAACTCTGTGACATACTTCACTGTAAATTCTCCCGGTTATTCACACTTTTCCGCAGAACAAGGAGCGTAAATTGCTTCCTCGCCTATGTTCCTTATCCCCCTCTTAGTTTCAATGTCGTTATTAAACCTTTAATGTAATTACATTGTAGGCTACTTTATTTTAGGTCGTATGTTATATGGCTATATCTATGGCAGCGGAGCTGTGATAATGATGTGAAATATGCCACAAATTCTGTACGAGTAGATTTATCAACACTCGGAACATTGGCATAACGGATTGCCGCTCTTTACGATGATGTAAAGTATACTTTATTGCTCTGGCTATTGAATAATAATGCACCGTAATAAAACAGACAGATAGTTCTCATGCTCCTCAACAGTTCAGAGGAGATGAGTTCATATTGAAATCTCGATTGCATTGATTTCAATTATAGCCCAGTAATTTTAGGTCAAAATCAGCTAAAGGTGGGAATAATCAATGTAAAGCTAATTTTTTGCACAGTGGTCCTATTAGATGATCTTAACAACATATTAAACGTCCCCAACTTTCCTATGTCGGCTTCCTTGAATTATATGCCCTGGAACTATTGGAGACCTGGAAAAGTGCTTGCCCTCGCTGGAATTAGCATTTAATGCAAACAGTAGTATCTAAATCGACCGGAGATGTCACAAATTAAAGCCTAATAATAGGGCTACATTTTTAAGTAGTTAAAGTGCATATCCAATAACATCTGGCACCGCCGAAAGCGCCAAACTGTGGGTTATTTTAAAAGGAAGGTCGCAATTCGGTCTCTATGATTGTGTTGTCTTTGGACTTTAATATGGCAAATTTCACAACAATACTCTGCATAAATCTTTTAAACAATGCATTAGTCTGTCCAATAGTGTATTTAGTTTGTTTTTACGACGAACAGGGACAGAACCACGACGGTTTAGGTCAGTAGTTCTGAACCCGTAGAAGTCTGCGGACCACTCAGCCTGAAAATGAATCATGTACGGACAGCCCCCCCCCCCCCCCCCCCAATTCACCTCATCAGTTGTAACCCTTCCTCAATAACACTTATTTTAAAGATATTTCAATTCAAAACATGATAGTCATCGCCGCGAATACATTCGGACGATTCTCGTTCAACGCACGTCATTTCCGAAATCCCCATTTATTGGCCACTTTTATATACGTGCTAGTGGACCCCTTTCTTCCGCGGTCCACCTGTGGTCCGTGGACCACCGGTTAAGAACCACTGGTTTAGGTGGTGGCGTGTGTGTTGTCTCTGGAGAGATAATCAAGCTATGAGGCATGAGTGCATATGGCCCGCAAACCCATATTTCTTTTATACGCGGTAGCTTTCTTTCTCGTTTTATTTAATTGTTTGTATTTTAACCTTTTGCACTCCTATGCCAAATGGGGTTTTACATTAATATATTTAACTTTCGCCTCAATGTGGAGTCGCACACAACATGACGACAGCTTGTAGCTTTGCCTCCAATAATAAAAAGCCTGCCCAATAGCCTCTAGGAGCTGCCCGCCCTGCAGATGCTATGTTTGCCGCTAGAGGCGCTGCATACCCCCATATATAATCAGTTCAGTTGGCGGTATTAGCCTACTTTCGATTTCTGCAAAAAATGAAAGTAGACTTATGAGATCACTACAGGGCGAAAAAAAGTGTGTCTGTCTGTGTGTGTGTGTGAGTCTGTGTGTGAGTGTGTGTACTCTGAATGTCTGTCCCCCCCCCCTATCAATTCAAACACGGTAGGCGCAAATTGAACGAAATGTGGTACAAAGGTAGCACTAGCAAAGGACACCTCAGTGTCATGTTTTATATCGCCGCCATCTTGACGGAAACGTAATGGCGGCCACCCAAATGTTCAAAGCTTAAATCAAATGACTAACCTAATCATCCGATCTCTACCAAGTTTTGCAACAACATACCTTTATGAAGGAAGCATCCTTTGACAAATCTAATAGGTCATTAGCCTAATAGTTTGCGGATGGCGGCCATCTTTGTGTCAAAATCGATTACACCTATTAATTCGAACACGGTGAAACCGAATGGAATGAAATTTGGTACAGAGGTAGCACTAGCAAAGAGCACCTCAGTGTCATGTTTTATATCGCCGCCATCTTGACGGAAACGTAATGGCGGCCACACAAATATTCAAAGCTTAAATCAAATTACGATTAACCTAATCATCCGATCTCTACCAAATTTTTCATCAACATACCATTATGGAGGGAGCATCCTTTGACCAAACTAATAGGTCATTAGCCTAATATTTTGCGGATGGCGGCCATATTTGTGTGAAAATCGATTCCCCCTATTAATTCGAACACGGTGAAACCGAATGGAACGAAATTTGGTACAGAGGTAGCACTAGAAAAGGCCACCTCAGTGTCATGTTTTATATCACCGCCTTCTTGTCGGAAACGTAATCGCGGCCACCCAAATGTTAAAGGCTAAAATGTAATTACGACGAACCTAATAATCTAGTCTCTACCAAATTTTGCAACAACAAATATTTATGTGGGAAGCATATTCTGACCAAACTGCTAGATCATCAGCCCAATATTTTGCAGATGGTGGCCATGTATGTGTGCAAATCGATTCCCCCTATCAATTCAAACACGGTGAAACCGAATTGAACGAAATTTGGTACAGAGGTAGCACTAGCAAAAGGCACCTGAGTGTCATGTTTTATATCGCCGCCATCTTGACGGAAACGGAATGACGGCCACCCAAATGTTAAAAGCTTAAATCAAATTTCGACCATCCTAATAATTTGATCTCTACCGGATTTTGCAACAACATGCCTTTTTGTGGAAAGCATCTTATGACTGACTACAAGGTCATCAGCCCAATAGTTTGCAAATAGCGGCCATGTATGTGTGCAAATCCATTCCCCATATCAATTCAAACACGGTGAAACCGAATTGAATGATTTTTTTTACAGAGGTAGCACTAGCAATGGGCACCTCATATTCATTTTTAATATCCCTATAGCACGTTGTATTTCAACAAGCTATTACAACCAACATTCAATTATACTCCTTGAAAAGGACAAAGGGTTATAACAATACCCATGTATTTAGGAGAAAGTAGGCTATATGTTCTTTACTGAACATCTTGTTTATACACATTGTGTACGCACGAATCAAGTTATATTACTGAAATAAGGCCATTATATTACGATCGTATACTGTTGCGTGCCATTTTGTAAACAAGGCTCTAGAAATAATGTTCCTGGAACTACCTTTTCATGAATTTGCTTGTCGAGAGCCAACTAGGAAACTATGGATTAAAGCAAGACAAGATATGTAGCCTACGCTGGCCATGTGACTGAAAATTAAGTGCTCCAGTTCTGATGATGATAATCTCCTGACCACCTCGTCGTGTAGTGGCTAGCATTCTCGGTGGTCGCCCCCAGCGATCCATGTTAGAATCCAGGTGCTGCCAAGAAATGTAATTCTGGTCTAAGGGCTGGAACGGGGTACACTCAACTTCATGAGGTAAACTGATAAGAGGTGGATTAGATATCCATCTCATCCTTCCTGGAAACGGTTTTCCGTGGTTTCCCATTTCGACTCAAGGTAAATGCCGGGATGGTTCCTTACTTAAGGTCACCTTCCAAATCACCGGAATTACAAATGCACACGTCGCAATGACACAGGTTAGCAGACACGGGGCTAAATGACCTCATTTCTATGACGAGTGCTGCAATGGTCTATACTGGAGGGTATTTGGTACGAACTGTCGAGTACGCCTCGTTGCATAGTGGCTGTCACTGCAGAGGCCCGGGATCAATTCCTGGTTCTGAGGGATGGAACGCGGTACACTCAGCCTCATGAGGTAAACCTGAGAAGAGGAGGGTTCTATTTGTACCTCAGCTACCCTGGAAGTGGTTTTACGTGGTTTCCCCACTTCTACTCCAGGCAAATGCCGGAATTGTACCTAATTTAAGGCCACGGCCGCTTCCTACCCAAATTTTACCTCAATTTGAAATACACACACTATTACAGACATTACAGTGACACAGGTTACCAGACAAATTCTACGTAGACCCAAGTAGGCTACACTGGGTTATATGACCAGGATGTTGCAACGCCCATTAAGAAACAACAACAACGAGTATCCAGAGTTACTTATTGTTGTTTGAAGGGACGGAACAGCGAGGACAACTACCCCTTGGTATCCAGAGTACATCTCCAGTTATGTCACTAATAATATTCAAAGTCAGAGGGAGAGGTGGTCTCCGATATCGTAAGCCAGGTTTTGTTTCGCTGGAAGAAGTAACGGACGAAATGATATCAGTTGCGAAGAGCAGTCCAGGAATAGCATAAACATTACGGTATCTAGGATACTGTTGCCACATGTTCCTAAAAATCATATTGTACAGTGTGGAGTCAGTGATCATCCTGAGGAACTGAGCAGAATAAAACTGTACAATTTTCTGCGCCCCTCTCTCCCTACCTACACCAATGACATGAGACTACGTCTTGAGAAGAGAAACAAATTATGAGAAGAAAGAATCACAAAAATTAAGAAAAGTCGTTCATTTTCACGGAAACTCTATGATACGCTAGTACCATCTAACTTGCAGTACCGTGCCTTACTCTTGTACATACCAGGCAGTGTGCATGCTATCTAATAAGTGAAATCCACAGTTGAAACGAACTCCTACCACTAAAATATGAACATCCCTTATATTTTACTTCATTCTACTCAACAATGTGTATTCATGTACTGTAAATATAGTGTATAGGAAAATGTTTGCTGGCTTTAGCTTGCGATAGCAATGGTATTACAATGTTAATGTTAGGTGGGTACTCAGCGCTGCAGTGGTCAATACGCGCACTGCTAGGAGGCCATTGTTGATGTAGAGAACGCCACGAATGAGTAGGCTTTATTTATTATTGAAGGCTAAGCTCGTACTCACAGCGCTTGTATGACTTCTGTGCTGTATTCCAGTATTGTGCGGCCATCTAGTGGTCTTCGAGAGAACACCTTTCCCTATTTGCTATAGTTTGCGGGAATTGTAATGAATTTTAACCTTCGTTGTTCTCGAATGTTTATGACAGATTTACTGATAATAAAGATTGAATGTAAACATGGCGTCTGCTTCATCTTCGCTCACGGAACTGTATATTTTAGAACAGAGTGGGCAGTGATTGTTACGATGATGAAGAAACAAGTGACGTAGAAATATAACATAATTATATTTTGTGTTAGATTGTTTCGCAGTGTTAACTTCCTACTGCTGTTCGCAATGCAGAAATTAATTATGATTCGAGCATGAAGCAAACGCTAAGGGTAATGGAGTTCAAAAGGTTAATATACATTTAAGATGAATATCCAATCGTCGTAACTATGCACCCCATGCTGAGTGCACTGAAACATTTTTAGGCACATCAAATATGTCCACTGTGCCAAACATTAGCTTTATATTAATAATTCTCTCATCAGACCCTAAAATTCCTGAAATATTATTTGTGTCAAGTTTCTCTCAGTGGTGGGTCAACACTTGTTTTCTTCCAACCCTGGTGGTATTAGAGTGTCCGAGTTCTAAGGTGTATATTATTTTTCCGCCTTAATTACTCCACTTGAAGCGTGCCGTTCTCTGTGGCTTCATTCCTCTGTCACTGAGCTCTCATCAGTCAGGTAGAAGATTTGTTTGTCAAAGATGAAACACGTTATAGTAAAGCCATCATTACTTCCGACTTGACGTTTCAGTGTTACCCTAGAGTTATCTTGTGGTCAGAAGGAAAATTACTTTAACTAGCCGATCACAGGGAGTCATTCAAATCGATATATCACGACAAATCAAGTTTCATTCGCGATGTCGCGATTTAGCGAACGAAACTCGAGCCTAGCACTGAAACGTAAAATTGAAAGTAATAATAATAATATCGTATGGCATCGGGTGCCAGGTGCAAGCTTTGTTATTTGACTCCCAGAGGGTAGCTTGCATGTCGAATTTCGTTGTTCCTTGAATCACTATGAAAGTCAAGGAGGTTAGATATCTAAGCTCCTTGAACACTATAGCGCTTTCTAGTAGAGAAATTAGGAACTTTGTGTTGGCGGAAACTCTCGAGATTAATTTTGCCATTATGAACACGGCCCACTGAATTCACGTGGGTTCTTTAACATGCCAACATCGTATGGCATGCGTGTCGTATTTTTGCCGCCTTTCAAAAATCACTTACCACGGCCAGGAGCGAACCTGCAATCTTGGGGGTAGTAGACCGACACGCTATCCACTCACCCACCGTGGCAAGCTAACGGAAGAAATGATGGCTTTTCTATAAATTCAGCCATTGATGATTCTTTGCACTTGAAAATATTTGTGTGAATGCGATCTGTGCAGATGGACGTATTACAGCTGTTCCTCTCCTATAATGTACATTCGGTGTCCAATATGGCGAACAACATATTTGGAGTGGACTGTACATCACTAAGGGAGTGAGTGAGGTAACACAACTTGATCCCCACTGCAACTCCTCCTGAATGACCACATCTTATACCAGCGATCACTTTCATGTCTGTTATTCGCGTAAAAGAAGAGCAGGTTTAAATACTGAATGATGGGACCAACCCAAGTGTAATGACTAGCGGTGAGGCTAACATGTCTCCAGATTCTGCCAAGAAATTTAATTCTGGTGAGAGGGTTAGAAGGGAATCTCTTATCCGCATTAAGGATAACTGAGTAAGCGTTTGTTCGATTCCCACGTTGGTAATCCAAGAAAATAAATTCCGTGGTTTCTCATTTATACTCCAGGCAAATGCTGTGATGGTTTATAAATTAAGTTCATGGCCGCTTCCTAACCAACCCTAGCACCGAATGTATTAGTCCTGGGCCAAAATTCTCCCTTACATAATTTAATTTGCATAATATATCCACAAATATGTCATCAATAATTTGTCCTTCTCTGTCCCCTTGAAACCCAGCCGAAGTCGTCGGATTTTTAAGAGCGTTAAAATCCCTCAGTATGCCTTCCTTCGGAGAGGAAGTAAAGCCGGCGGTCGAATGTCATAGATTTATGACATGAAAAAGAACCTTCCACTAACTACACTTGTGGAAGCTGAAATCTGTAGGTTAGTTTGATAACGCTAAATTAGTTCCAAAGTTCGCCACCAGGTGCTGACTGCGATGGCATTTAGTAGCCACGTCCGCAGCTAGGTGTCGATGACGGTAGCATTTGGTAGCAAAAGTAGGAATTACTTGAAAAAAAATAATCGTCTGCAGTCCTTCTACCTGAATCACAGATAACACACACTAATACAGCCATCACATTTAACACCGGTTATCAGACAAATTCTACACACACCCAAAGTACACGGGGCTACATGACCGCGTTGTCGCAGCCCCTAAACTAAGGAACCAACCAACCATTTCTATCCCCTGCGCTCTCACGTAATACCCGCCTATTCACATGTGTACGACGTGGGGTGTTTGTCATGATAACCGTAACATAATTTACAATTGGACGTGAATGTGAGATGTATTTGGGATGTTAATTCATGAATAATTGAAATAAAATGAAGTTAAGTGGGTGGTTTGAGATAAAGGAAAGGCGAAGAAAGATGTTGAATTAGCAAATGAAATATTGAAAGGGAACAACCAACACAGTGAGTGAAAGACGTATTGTGGGCTTGCTCCAGAAATATTGGACGTCTTGTTCAAACGAATGCCGAGCCTCAATCATTGGAACGATCTCAGGAGAAACTCGAAACACTTTTTGTGTGTGTTTTGTATTCTCCATCCTTTCTTCCCAATCTCCTACCCTCTTCTCTCATCCCTCCTCTCACTTCTCCGTTAAAGAACGAAATGGAAGGAAGACAGTAGGCAGCCAATATGAAGCTGTTCCTTCCATCCACTTCAAAGAGAACTTATTCGCTTTCTTCGACAAGAAAGGAGTCATTCCCCTTGCTTCCGAGGGCAGGTCCTATACATTTCATGTCTACCCCGTGCTCTCTGCACTGTTACTATAGCAATTGTCTGGCTGGCCGGCAGTTATCTCTCTCCCCCAAATACCACTGCACCAAGACTCTTGTGGGAATAATCATATATCTTCTCTACCGCAGACTTCACCACCAGAATAGCATTCACTGAGTATAACCTCTTCAACCTAATGCCTCAGTATCTTTGACTGATATTGACATATTGATTCTTGTTTTGATATTGTAGGATCATACGTCAAATAAAGTGCATTTATAATAATAATAATAATAATAATAATAATAATAATAATAATAAAGAAAGGATCTCTAAACTGCAAAATGCTTGCAGACTCACTTGGAACATATATAATAAAAATTCAATATCCAGAAATGAAAAGTTATGGCATTAGAATACTGTAATCAAGCATGAAGCACTATGTGCTTCTGAAACGCTGATTATTGGGGGCAGATCATTAATTTAAAATGTGGAAAAGCAAGAAAGGAAAATCCTAAGAAACATTTTGGACCAGTCTGTACAGGAGGAATCTGGATGAAAAGAAAATCCCAAGACTTATACCAGCATTCGGAGAAAATCTCTAACACATTTAGGAAAAGACGATTGGAATTTTACGGGCATATCCTCAGGATGGGCGATCAGAGACTGACCAAAATGATTCTTAACCTTGCCCTGTCATTGAAAGTTAAAAACACCTGGTTGCTTGAAGTTGGAAAAGATCTTCAGGAAATAGGCATCACAGATGGCATTGTACTAGACAGAGCTAAGTTCAGAGAATTAGTCGATAATCACCGCTTTGCAGACCATCCAAGCATTATCACCAACAAAACCTGGTCAGAAGATCGCAAGAGAAGCCACAGCGAGAAGATGAAGAGATTTTGGGAGAAGAGAAAGGCAATGCCATCAGCTAAATAAGTTCAATCGCGCTCCTTAGTCGGGATGACGAAGAAAGAAAGAAAGAAAGAAAGAAAGAAAGAAGAATTATTCATACATCAAACATTATTGCACTGCACTGACGGCCTGAAGCTCTATATGCAGCGGGAAGTCTCGCCATGAACAATAAAGGGATGGTGGAGAAATTGGGAATCAAGGAAAGATAGATTTTCAGGAATATCTTAGGTCCAGTCAAAGAGAATGGTGAATTTAGATGATGGCATAACCAGGATTTGCTTACACATGAAATTGAAACATTTTAATAGACTTTTCTCACCTTTTAACCATCCTAGCGCAGTGAAATATGGTACAGTGAATGTTTATACACATTGTAATGCATTGGCATCTAATTTAGTTCAAATGTTCTCATAACCTCAAGATGGCGAATGTGTGCAATTTTAAAATTGCGTTGTTTTGTTTTCTTTATTGACCTAATCAAGCGATCGGGAGTCAACGTTTGAATAATGAACCTAAGCAATAATCTTCATCTAATCTCTGCATAGTATAAAACAAGGTCCCCGATTCTTGGATGTAACGGGTAATCTCCAGAACCACTGGATGTATTTTGATGCGGCTTTCACCATCCTGTAAAGGATATCTCGAGGATGATTTCTGTAGAAAATTATTTATTTATGATCAAAGGAAGCCGAGCAGTAACGATTTCAGTGAAAAAGTTGGAAAAAAACCTGGCGTCCGAGCGCTTTGTAAGCTTACGCTGGGCAAACCGTTAAAAACATCTAAATACTATGAGTGTAAGAATTGTTCAGCATGAAAAGTTCTACAAAAATGTCCGCGAGAGCATAACTATATCTTCAATACATCGCCCACAATAGGTGTTTTTACTTTTTCATTTCTTCCAAAATGTCCATTCAAATACTGAGGCGACAGTGTACGAGCTAGAAAGGGCGAGTCTATCACCCATGTTGTGGTGGTCCCAATTTGTGACCAGAATGATATAATTTTATATATTTTATTATTATTATTATTATTATTATTATCAATATTTTTTAAGTTTACGTCTTACCTTTTATTAGTTATTATGTTAACTAATATGTTTATATCTATTATTATGCGATAATGTAGAATATAATGGCAATTGAAAGGACTTGGAGCGATACACATTATATTTGAAATAAGTTAGACGCTTGACTGAATATTATTTCTGAAGAAAATTCGAACAAGAGAAGAAGAGGGTGTTCACAGAAGGCCGGCTTATATACCGCTTCTTGGAAATGACATAAATAGACACTTATGTCTTTCACATCAAGTATTCTACCAGTATACAAATCATACTAAGAAGGGATTCTATGAAGACTTGCCACTAACAATGCTGGGCCGATGAATGAGTCCTTTGCAACTTTATACAAAAGGTGGGCTGGACCTCCCGAGAAATGCTACAAAGAAGTATTGTCATTGTTGATATGTGAAAGGCGGGCTAATATTGCCTAGCGACCTCAGAAGAGGGGATAGACACGTGCCTTACCTGGGAACGTTATATATATGACGGCCGCCCAAATGGATTATTATTATTGAATGGCTGGCAGGAGACTGATTGGAACTGGACGTATAGGCAGATGACTGGAACTTGTAGCGAGATGGAGTTGGAAATTAACATTCATCTGTAACGCAGTGCTAAATTAGACAGTTGACTACTTAAGTATGTGAATTTGATAAGACACTCGGTCTCATCAAACTGTGACATGGTTGTGTACGAGGCTATTGTCACAGGGATGATTTATGGAATTTATTCCGTCATCCACATATAAATTCATTTACGTTGAGGAAGATCATGGCCATCATGAACTCTTCACGTAACAATCCAACTACAATGATCTTCAATGCGGTGAGCGATTTAAAACAGTTTTACTCCAGTCAAATCAGAAGGCTCTCATGCTTATTAAATTCAATCTATATTTTATTCAATTAACTCAGTATACTCCAATTTCCAATCAAGACCCATAATACAAGTAAATTCAGTAGATTCTTTAATTTAATTTATTATTATCCTTAGTATTTTATCTTTTTGCACTTGTTGTTTTTATATATTAAATTCATTTTTAAATTCAAATGCTTGACTGGTTTCCTTTTGTAGCTAGAAATTACTATAAGGCAACACCATACTCCTGAACTAATTATCGTAAGGTTAGATTACGTAAGTTTCACTACGGCTGGAGATAGGAATTTCGATGCTCTACCTCTGTTTAACCGAGGTTTAATATATTATTTTGATCATGATATATGAATGGTCTGGCGCCCATGGCTACACATAATACTACACATTATGTACTTTTTTAGTGATGCTGACAACAATACAAATACACTATTAAATTAAAACACAATTAAATGTTTCATTTTGATCACCCAAAAGTGGGCGACTATTTAATTATTTAACTTTTCATATTGACATTTTTCTTATTAACATTAACCATATTAATAACGCCCAACAATGGAGTGCTTTGCATATAATCAATTTAATTAATACTTTTTTATTAACATTATTCAGTTGATAATGCCCATTACAAATAAAGCCCAACGACTGGGGCTAGATTCAGTTCTCTCTAAACCATTACAAATGGCTGCCCTAACGAGGGACATTAAGATATCGAAACCATTACAATGTTACAGACTAAATAGCGGGCGAACCTATTAGCTCAGATACAGCCAGCAGCAAACCGTCAAGTCGTGTTGAGTTTAGACTTTAGAGAAGGCTGCTTGAGTTTGGAGTTCCCCTAGAAGTGCAACTCGGCTTTTCTTCACTTCGCTTGTGAACTTTCCGTTCCGCAAAATACACAGTCAAGTTAAGATTGGACGGAAGGGAGATTTGTGTTTCATGCACCTCACCATTCCCTGGAAGTACAAATCTTCATTTCGCCTGTGAACTTTCCGTTCCGCAAAATACAGAGTTAAGTTAAGATTGTACGGAAGGGGGATTTGTGGATCATGCACCTCGCCATTCCCTTGGAAGTGCAGCTCGGCTTTTCTTCATTTCGCCTGTGAACTTTTCGTTCCGCAAAATTCACAGTCAATTTAAGATTGGACGGAAGGGGGATTTGTGTTTCATGCACCTCGCCATTCTTAATTTGAGTCTGGCAAGAATTCATTATAATTAATAGTCCAGTCAGTGATTTTAAGCCATCATGCCGAGATGTAAGACGGATATAGGTCATAGTTCATTGACATAGAAAAGAAAGAGCTTATCCCGTAACAATGAAACAGAGCAACAAATAATTTCTCGATCGTCACAAGAGAAAGAAAGACTTCGTCTTTGGCTCGTTCAAACCGTTGCTCAAGAAGAACACCGTCTGAACCACGATCAGATATTTTTTTCTCGATTCACCTGGAGGCACAGGCAAAACGTTCTTGATTAATTTGTTGCTCGCTAAAGTGAGGCCTGGTGGTAATATTGCTCTTGCCGTCGCATCATCTGGAATTGCAGCCACTCTTTTGGAAGAGGGAGGAACAGCTCTTGCAACATTCAAACTTTCTTTGAAAGTCAGCAGTAATGATGGAAGTGTATCTACTATTTCAAATCAAATAACACTGCCAGTTTAATCCGAAATTCTTCTTTAGTTATATGGGATGAGGCTACAATGTCGCACAAAACTTCCGTGTAAGCTGTAGACAGGACCTTGCGTGATCTATGGAATTGAAACACACCTATGAGTGGCTGCACAGTTTTGTTCGCCGGAGATTTTCGTCTAATCTTACCAGTTGTTACCAGAGGAACGAGAAGATAATAGTAAGTTTGCTAATTTGTTACTTAAAGTCGGAAATGGAGATTTACCGGAATCGTTGACGGGAAAAGTTCCCTCAGTCACGATTTCTGTGTTTTAGTAAGCAGCATTCAAGAATTGATTGATAGCGTTTATCCTCAAATCCATGACCTATCTAACAAGTCTCATTCATGGTTGAAAGAAAGAGCAATATTATCGCCGACAAACGAACAAGTTGTGAAAATTAATGACTTGGTGTTCTCCAAATTCATTGCCCAGGCTCAAGTATACTACTCAGTAGACGCAGTAGTCGATAGTGAAAAGCTGTACATTACCCTACAGAATTCCTAAATTCTTTACTTCCTTCTGGCTTGCCACCACACTAGCTTCGTTTAAAAGTGTGAGTGCCTATTATATTGCTACGTAATTTACACCCACCAAAGTTATGCAATGGGACGCGATGGGTAGTGAAACCTTTGAAAAACTGTTTCATTGAAGCAACTATCTTACTGTAACTAGCTGTGGTATAGTAGAAACGGTCTTACTACCCAGAAACCCTATGATTCCTTCAGATTTACCTTATCATTTCAAACGAGTACAATTCCCAGTAAGAGTCTGCTTTGGCATGACTATAAACAAAGCACAGGGTCAGACACTTAGTGTAACTGGAGTTGATCTCAGTGGAGAATATTTTTCTCATGGACAGCTTTACGTGGCTCAATCGCGTGTTACATCAAAACGAAATCTTTTCGTGTTAACTCCTGGAGGGAAAACGACTAATGTCGTATACAAGACCTCGGTTAAAAGTAGCCTAACACCCTGCATTCATAATTGTTCCCGGGCGAAGCTGGGGCGTGTTGCTAGTAGTATACAAATCTATGGCCTACATATATAAAAATCCAACATGGTGACCTTCCGAAATATTTTGACGATTCTCAATATCCATTAGCCTATGACAGCAATCAAACTGAAATTTTGTACGTTGATAGAGGCTATAAGCGTAAGGTTCACCTGGTGAGCACAAATCCAACATGACGCGAAATTCAAATATTTAAATGGACGTTAACCATCTGAGCGCTTTGAAACTTGATACGGTATATGCTTATGCAAATGTTAATCCACTGGCATCTAATTCATTTCAGTTGTTTTCATAGCAACACGATGGTGTCTGTGCGAAATTTTAAAATCCCGTTTTTATATTTTGTTTCCTAATCAATGCGATTGAAGTTTGAATAATACTACTACACAATAATCTTCATGTAAGAGTGCATAAGTCTAAGACCTACATATATAAAAATCCAACATGGCGACCATCCGAAATATTTTGACTGTCTTCATTAGCTTCGAATCTATAACAGCAATCTAACTGAAATGTTGTATGTTGATAGAGACAATAACTATTTGTTATTTCCATTAGACCATCGACACAGAATGTTGTGAGGACAGCAAAGACATAAGATTGGATTATTGCAACAGCTGATTAACTGCTTAAGAAGCAAGGGCAAAGTAACATGGAACAACATCAAAATGAATGGTAGAACTTCAAATGAAAGAAGGGGAGTCCAATGGTAATGGCATGTTCTGTAAATCGTAAAATTCTTTGATCCCGATCTCTTTCATGAATGATTTTCAAATTACAGTGAGATTCATTTGCTACAGCTTTGCCGGCGGCCGACTGCAGGGCGCGCTTGTCTTCCGTCAGCCAACCGAACTTGGGCCGCAGGGTTGCGTGAGGTGGTGGCAAGCTAACCAGGGTCATTAAAGTCATTAAGTCGCTAAACTGTCATCAACAAGGGTGTGTAGTGTCAGCGCACAGATAAGAAGGAAACATAAACAACAGCTGTAAGATTTAATTAAAGAAACACAGATGTATTTATTTTTATTTCTTAGGAATCTGGATGACCTCACGTCACCAGTCAAAGGTTAGAACTTATCTTTTCACAGAAGAGACTAAAAATGTTCTCCTTCAGCTGACAGACAGTAAGTTTGGAAGTTACATCGATACATTATGTAGCTACTCCTGGACCCCCCTGCGTGTTTACTGTAATTAATCGAAGCACGGACCTAAGCCCGTTTCATGTTCAATTGTGGGTTAATTTAAAATACAAAGTGTACAGATCAATTACCTGTACTCTAGTGGAGCTGGAGAACAATATACGGCAGCAGATATCCCTCACAACAGAAGGGAATCACAAGGTGTAAACGCTAATTTATTTACTCGATGCAGCGCCTGTCTGTCTCTCAGCATCTCCTGTGGATAAGTAAGTTCTTTAATCATGATTTTCTGGTGAATTTACCATTAATTAATATACTTTGTTACGGTTTCCACCTTCACGCATTCCGCGGTGCGGATAAAATCCTCTTTTCTTTTCGTAACTTTTAACATACAGTGCATAGCTGAAACTTTAAATGTATTCTTTCTCATCTGTTATATTTTATAAGTGGGCCGTTTTCTCTTGACCGGTAGGCCTAAGTATTGCATGCGCAGTGGTGTCTCCACGCACAGTGAGCCTTCATACCTTTGTGATTAATGCAAATAAAGTGCGCAATGTGTCCTTGGTAGCGTATGTGTATATTCAGTGGTCTCAATGTTCTACTCGGGCTTGAAGAAGAATTCTCACGCGCTTACGACCGGTCACGAATGACCGGCCCATCTATAATTTCAATGTTTTGTTAGTTCACTTTTGCCAGATGAAAATGTTCATAAAAATTCAAACATTCGTTTATTTTCAAAACGCCTGCGTCAAAGTAAGACGGGAGTCTTGCAGAAAATCCCTGAAAAAATTCGATCATTCATTCATTTCCGTGTCCGGTCAGCATTTCCAAAAACTGCAGCTGCGTTTGTTGCTTCCTCTAAACACATCTTCTATTGTGCATGGGTTGTCCAGGAGGGGGAAGATAAGTAGGCGGTTTGTGTCTTGCTCTGCTCCACATTCACAAGAGGTGTCTGCGTATGCTGAAAGGATCCCCCATTTTTTGCAGGTTGGTCTTGCATCGAGGGACACCCACTCTTAAGCGGTTGAGGGACCTCCACACAGGATAAGGTAGGTCGGCGCCAGGAGGCAGTTCTTCCTTTGGTGACATGTCTGTGGGCAGTGAGCTCCTACATCTATTGAGACGAGTTGTCTCTGGTGTTCTCTCCAGCGGCAGAGTCCTAGCAAGGAAACTCTTACGGGATCTGAGGCGAGACCTTGCTGAGTCGGTTTCGATGGTCATTCTCTTGCTTTGTTCTATCGGCGTCCGCAACAGTGGCCCTCCGGATGTTGGGTGGGGCTATTCCATCATTAGAGTATAATTTGTGCACAGGTGTTGGTTTCTGGCATCCCGAGATTATCCTTGCAGTGTCTTTATCCGGAGTATCAACCTGCTTAGCATGAGCTGAAGCGATCCACACAGGAGCGGCATACTCAGCGGCTGACACACACAGTGCAAGTTCGGAAGTCCTCGGGATGTGTGGGCTGGCTCCCCAGGTGCTGCCGATCAGCTTCTTGAGAATGCCATTGCGAGCACTGACCTTCTGTTTCGTGTTCAGACATTGCTGTCTGTACGTTAGAGCGCGGTCTAATGTGACACCTATACTCTGTATTTCAAATGAATGAACGTGAAGGAAATGGCGGGAGCTTGGAACAGCTGACCGCCGCGGGCTCCTACTGGTTGGATTTTGACAACTAACACCAAACGTTGTCAGCTTATTGTCATTCATTCAATCGCCTGTTAACTGTGTCGGAGTTTGTTTCATTGTCATCGTTTCGTTTACTTTAAGCATCGAGTCAATAAGTTGTAAATAGAACCGCAGGAAGAACGTGGGAAAATGCTGGAAATACCGCTGGAGACCGCGCGCCAACCTGTAACGGCCGGCTATCGTTCATGTCGTCATCAAACTATTTTCATGGTTAGCCTTGTTTGTTCAATTCAAATGTAAATATACTTAATTTAGAATACATGCATGACGTACAAAATAGGCTATGTATATTTAGTCTTAATGTTTACGTATCCATAATGTTTCATTGCATACCGTAGTGTTCAAATTAACGCTTGTTATTCAATAACCTACAAATCGACAATGTAAAATCACTGCAATAATATCGCCACAGAACAGCTTGTTTGTGTGCTTGGTGCTAAATACTTTACCTTAACATACGTATGTGGAGGCTATTATTAACCGTACAGAGTCGCGATACAGTGAGTGAGTGTGCTTGGTATTGTCATGATGTTATTTCTGCGTTCTGTGTTAACTGCTGTAAACTGTGAACGGCCTTCACCCAAACTCTTGTTTCATCTAGGATATAATCATTGCATGGTGAGTGTTGATATATTCATCATCATATTATTTTTTGTTTGTATTTTGTATTATATTTGTATAGCTGTTGAGTGTTTGGCCCCTTTCTCGTATTTATTGAATAACGATGACAAAGGTAGCATAGCTTCGGTGTGATATTTATTCATTTTATACCGTATTTCTCTATTTGAATGTCCTCGGCGTTGACTCAGGATCGACATTTGCATTATATTGCGCATAATAGTACCGAAATAATATCCGAAGTGTAGCCCTGTGTATTATTCGAATCAGCTGTTCTACATCAACAATAAAAACTTGGCAACACAGTGCAGCTGTTCCAAGCTCCCGCCATTTCCTTCACGTTCATTCTTTTGAAATACAGAGTATAGGTATAAACTGGTGTTGGGCAATGTTTCAGTCGCTTCCCTCGCCATTAGTTCCTGTTAATAGTTTCTGAGAAAAAGGTAAACAAAATGTTGGAAATTAGCCTGGGCAATATAGGAGTCCCTTAAATCGATATTTGATGTTTTCACTCGGCCAACACTATTGTAATGGGTGTTTGTGTATTCCTGAAAGAAAAACATGATGATATTTAATCGTGTTGGCATACTGAAAAAAATCAAATTTCGATTATTAAGGCAACGCTGAAAAAAGGCTTTCGACACGATCAAATCCCTTACGGTTCAACAAAAAATTAAGAGTTTCTTATCTTGAGTGAATTCTTCCCTTTAGTTTTGATATGAATTTCAGACCAAATATTATAAATTTACTGCAATAGAATTAATATCGTTGTTAGATCAGGACTGTAATTTGATAACTTGAGGCAGGGAGAAACTCTCGAACTTGATGAAGGTAATTCAGTAAGCCAGGCCATCAAAACATTCATGATTTACTGGCCCTACATAAACATCCATTGGCCATGCTGTCTAATGTTAATTCCCCATTACTATTACAACTGTACGCATTACCATGCATTTGACTTTGACATGTGGTGTGGATAAGTTTGAGACACCTCCAGGAGTCATCATTATCCCACAGCTCACACTCCATTGTCTATCTGACAGACTTCGACAGGGCAGAAATCTTATCTAGTCGCTGCAAAAACAATCTCCCTATGTGGAAATGTTAATACATAGCCTATCATTTTATAAAAAGCAAAAACATTTACCATTATAGGAATATGTAAGAAACTTCCCGTCTTGATTAATTGATATTAATTAAAATGCTCCGCCAATCATTACAAATTCTATTTAAATGGGTGCATATTTCGATCTAACCTTCTTCAGCAAATTAGAATTAAACATTAAGAAATTAATTTAATAAATCTCTTGAGAAATTAAATTAAGTAAAATATATACAGTATGAAATGAAGCCTCTGTGGCTTAGGCAGCAGCACGCCGGCCTCTCACCGCTGGGTCCGTGGTTCAAATCCCGGTCACTCCATGTGAGATCTGTGCTGGACAGAGCGGAGGCAGACAGGTTTTTCTCCGGGTACTCCGGTTTTCCCTGTCAAAATTTCATTCCAGCAACACTCTCCACTATCATTTCATTTCATCTGTCATTCATTTAATCATTGCCCCAGAGGAGTGCGTCAGGCCTCGGCAGCCGGCACAGTTCATATCCTCGCCGCTAGATGGGGGCTTCATTCATTCCATTCCTGACCCGGTCGGAGACTGGAAGCAGGCTGTGGATTTTCATTTTCATATACAGTATGAAATGAAGAATCTGGAAAAACAATGAATAAGAACGATGTAAATATAAAGTCTAATGGATAAGTATTCTTAAAAATGTAAAATAATAAAATCAATTAGAAATAAAATAAAATAGAATGGATATCCTTACAAAATGTTGGGTGGTTGGTTGGTTCCTTAGTTTAGGGGCTGCGACAACGTGGTCATGAAGCTTCTTGTACTTTGGGTGTGTGTAGAAGTTGTCTGATAACCGGTGTTAATTGTGATGGCTGTATTAGTGTGTGTTATCTGTGATTCAGGTAAAAGGACTGCAGACAATGAATTTTTTCATGTAGTTCCTACTTTTGCCACCAAATGCTACCATCCACGACACCTAGCTGCGGAAGTTGCTACAAAATTCCATGGCAGTCAGCAACTGGTGGCGAACTTGGAGCTAATATAGCGTTATTAAACTAACCTACAAATCTTAGCTTCCACAAGTGTAGTTAGTTGGAAGGTTCATTTTCTTGCCATAAATTTATGACATGGGACCGCCGGCTGTACTTCCCCTCCAAACGAAGGCATACTGAGGGATTTTTAACGCTCTTAAAAAATCCGACGACTTCGGCCGGATTTGAACCCGCGATCTTGGGCATAGAAGCTCTGCATGCTACCAACTAGCAAAAGCAAAATAATAATTGTTTAAATGAAGGTTCTAAATATTTCAATATATATTGTTATAAATAATAATATCGTATGGCCTCGGTGCCGGATGCAAGCTTTGTTATTTGACGCCAAGAAACAGCTTGCATGTCAAATTCATTCTTTCCTTGGAGCGGTATGAAAGTCAAGGAGGTTAGATATCTAAGCTCCTTGACACTACAGCGCTTTCTAGTAGAGAAGGGAGGAACTTTTGTGTTGGCGGAAAATCCCGAGATTAATTTTTCCATTATTAACACGGCCTACTGAATTCAAATGGGTTCTTCAACATGCCAACAATGTAAGACATGCGTGCCGTGATTTTTGTCACCTTTCAAAAATCACTTACTACGGCCAGCTGTGAACCTGCAAGCTTGGGGTTGGTAGTCTGACACGATAACCACTCACCCACCGTGGCAAGCTTCTTTTTTGTTGATTCTTTAGGGGCATTGCGACATCGTGGTCATGTAGCCCCGTATACTTGGGCGTGTGTAGAAGTTGTCTGATAACCTGTGTCGCTATGATGTCTGTACTAGTGTGTAGCCTATATTTGTGATCGAGGTAGTTAGGTAGCGTCCCAGAATTTGCCGGTAGTAGAAGTGGAAAACCACATCAAACCACTTCCAGGAATTGCACTGACTCTTCTCAGTTTGGCCTCACTATGGTTGGTTGGTTGGTTCTTAAGTTTAGGGGCTGCGACAACGCGGTCATGTAGCCCCGTGTACTTTGGGTGTGTGTAGAATTTGTCTGGTAACCGGTGTTAATTGTGATGACTGTATTAGTGTGTGTTATCTGTTTTTTAATTTAAGTACAGACTGCAACTTAGAATTATTCAAATTGTTCCTACTTTTGCCGCCAAGCGCCACCATCAACGACTACTAGGCCAAGTTCAGAACTTAGCTACTAGACGCCACCACAGTCGGCTCTTGGCAACGAATGTAGAAACCTAAGAGCGTTGTTTACATTCTTAACCAATCCAATTTAGCTTCACACAGGTGTAATTAGTGGACGTTTCTTTAACATGCCATAAATCTATGACATGGGACCGCCGGCTTTACTTCCCCTCCAAAGGAAGGCATACTGAGGGATTTTTAACGCTCTTATAAAAATCCGATGACTTCGGCCGGGTTTGAACCCGCTATCTTGGGCATAGAAGCTCAGCATGCTACCGACTCACTATGCAGAGTGTACCCGGATCCTGCCCTCAGATTCTTGGCAGAGCCCGGGCTCCGCTGTGACACCAACCACGCAACGAGACGGTCAAATTGACATTGGACATGGAGATGAAATGCCGCATGGGAAAGCCCGTAGTGCATTCATGAATTCCAAAAATTTCCGTCCTGTACAGATCTAAATCTCTATCGTAGTGTTGGATTTGTCAAATGCCATGGTGGGTGAGTGGATAGCGTGTCAGGTCTACTAACCCCAAGATTGCAGCTTCGCTCCTGGCCG
This sequence comes from Meconema thalassinum, assembly GCA_946902985.2. Taxonomy (NCBI): domain Eukaryota; kingdom Metazoa; phylum Arthropoda; class Insecta; order Orthoptera; family Tettigoniidae; genus Meconema; species Meconema thalassinum. The sequence goes on from OX336388.2 coordinate 89,780,904, forward strand.
TGGTAAGTGATTTTTGAAAGGCGGAAAAAATACGACACGCATGTCATACGATGTTGGCATGTCAAAGAACCCATTTGAATTCAGTAGGCCGTGTTCATAATGGCAAAATTAATCTCGGGGATTTCCGCCAACACAAAGTTCCTCATTTCTCTTCTAGAAAGCGCTATAGTGTTCAAGGAGTTTAGATATCTAACCTCCTTGACTTTCACAGTGATACAAGGAACAACGAAATTCGACATGCAAGCTACCCTCTGGGTGTCAAATAACAAAGCTTGCACCCGGCACACGAGGCCGTACGATATTATTGTTACGGCTGTGAGTTGTTTCGTCGCCTCGCCGGTTGCGTCACAGCTGGCCCGGGCTGTGCTCTGCCTCAGTGTATTACGTGCGCCTTACGCAAGAGGGCTACTAGGACAAAGGGATGGTCCAGAATATTCGTGACCCAGCCAGTGATGGAAACCTCGAGAAGCCGTGAATACTGGATGGGTCTAGAAGCATTTATTGAGTCACCGGCCTGCTATATAAGGGCGACCTGGCAAGCGGGGAAAGTGTGTGTTTTTCGAGCTAGTGCAAGCGTTTACCTTGAGCGACAGTTGTTGGCGACGTGAATTGCGAAACCCTTGCGAAGCTGATTCTCTTGACAGCGAGGGAGTGTGAAGCCTACGGAGGAACTGTGCCTTGAACGAGTGTGTTTTCCAGTGCGGCAGAGGTTAGTGTGATGTATTGCGAAAGCACTCGGGGCTGTTTCCCTAGCCAGCTGTCAGCGAAGCAGAGTGTAGTGGTGAGTGACCGGCTATCGTAAATAACTGTAGTGTTGCATGTAGTTCTGTCAAGGCCACCGGACTCATTAGGACGGATTAACTTCTGTGGTCTGTTGACAAGTGAAGGGCAAGAGTTCCCTACAAGAGGAAACTGGAGTGAGGTACTGTTGTTGTTGTTTGAGTCTTCAGTCTTTTGACTGGTTTGATGCAGCTCTCCATGCCTCCCTGTCCTGAGGTACTGATTGCTTGTATTTGCTATTTGTGTGGTGTACCTTTCAGGCTTCCAATAAAGCTAATTAGATTTCTTTAAAGGAACAATTGTGTTTGTGCTTTCACCCACCGTAATCCAGTTACCGGTAACGTAAGTGCCACTAGGGGGTGGCACGTAACATTATTATTATTTACTTCCATAAGGTATTGCGTGTTGAACACTAAAAATGTCAACAATAAACACGATCGAAGGTAGAAGCGTTTGAAAAGTAGACTGACTGCAGGATGCAGATACATGGAAAGCAAGAGTATCTAATGAAGAAGTCCAGAAACGGATTAATACAGGTCAACTTCTCACTACTGTTTAAAGTAGAAAATCTTTATCTGGGACACATTCTGAGGAACAGAAAGTATCACCTTCCAATTTCTCCACCATCCCTTTCTTCTTATTATTATTATTATTATTATTTCTACATTCATTTCACCACATAAGTGGGACATATCAACATATCGTCGGCTTGTTTGCAAGACGGTATGGCTAATTCTCTTAAGGTGGCACATTGAGAAACGAGCGAACAATGGAACAGGTCACCAAGATGACGGCCTTCTGCATGGTGATATGTAGACCAGGATGTATTCCCAATATTTGTAGATTGCGAGCCAATAATTTGGGGATGATGCCGGTAGAAGAAATTACTATGGGCAGAACCACTACACTTTCCTGTCTCCACATTTGCCGTATTTCCTCAGCCAAAGGCAGATATTTGGTGATCTTATCACAGCAGGTTTGTTGCAGATTATGGGAATTGGGCACTGCAATATCAATTAGGAAGGTTCTCTTCTCCACCTTGTCCACAAGAACGATATCTGGCCGGTTTGCTGGTATGGTTCTATCAGTAATAACTGATCGGTCCCATAACAACTTGTGACTGGGATTTTCCAAAACCGCGTCAGGAACATACTGATAGTAAGGCAAAATATTATCAGATAATACGTAAATGCTTTTGAGCAAGGTGTTGGTGCATTATTTTGGCCACTTGGTTGTGCCTTTTCATGTAATCAGTACAGGAGATTGCTTGGCAGCCTCCTGTGATATGTTGAATTGTTTCCGGTTCTAGTTGGCATCTTCTGCATTTATCATCCTGAATATTTGCCTTAACTATATATTTAAGGTAGTTTTTGGTAGCCACAACTTGATCCTGGATTGCAACCATGAATCCTTCAGTCTCAGTGAATAGGTCCGCATGAGTCAACCAGCTGTTCGACGCATCAATGTCGACATGTTTCTGGTTGAGATCATACGGATGACGACCGTGCAGAGCTTTCTGCGTCCACTGCTGAAGCTTGATGGCTGAACATTCCTCATCAGTGGCTAACTGTATATCCCTTACGTGAAGAAGATCCAGCGGTGTGCACTTGTCATCTGCCTTCACAGCGGCTTGATGTATGGGAGAGTCATGTCTTCCCAGAAAATATCTCTGAAGGTTCCTCACATGCCTTGCATGCAATTGGATAATGTCCGTGAGCCCTCGTCCACCTCTTTGACGCGGGATTGTCAATCGCTCAACAGCTGACTTAGGGTGGAGACATCTGTGTTTTGTTAAGATGGTACGTGTTCTAATTAGGATGTTCTCCAAGTCAGTCTGCGTCCATTTGATAATACCGAAAGTATATGTCAGAGCAGGAATAGCATAGGTATTAATAGCCTTAAAGGTATTCTTTCCATTCAACTTTGATTTTAAAATCTTGTTAAGGCGTTGATTGCAGATAGCTACGGTTCTATCTTTAATACCTTTATGATCAATTCGATTAGATTGCAGGAGACCAAGATATTTGTAGGTCTCATTACCTTCCATAGATTTTATGAAACAACCGTCATCAAGTTGAAATGCTCGGGCCTCTAATTTTCCACGCCGAATGGTGAGGGTGCGACACTCATCTAATCCGAAGGACATTCCAATATCAGAAGAAAATGAAGCAGTAATTGCAATTAGATTGTCGATGTGTTTGTCAGAGGATGCATATACTTTAATGTCATCCATATACATCAAATGAGAAATTTTGTATTTGACTATACCATGGTGCATAATTGGAAAACCACACTTTGCATTGTTCAGCAATGATGATAGTGGATTGAGCGCCAAACAGAACCATAGAGGGCTCAAGCTGTCACCCTGAAAGATACCTCTTTTGATTTGAATAAAACCCGATTCCATACATGTGTCTCCATTAGACATTAATAAATTGGTCCCCCAATGGGACATCATATGTTGCAGACTTATAATGATGGCAGGATCAACTTTATATATCTTCAGGGTTTGGATTAACCAGGAATGTGGCACTGAATCAAAAGCTTTCTTGTAATCAATAAAGGTCATGTAGAGGTTACGCATCATCATTCCTGTGTAACATTTTTAAATAGTCCTTAACTATGGTGACAACTGTAATGGGTCGGTTTAAATAAACATGATGATAAGAATAAATATACACTGTGGTGTGACCTTACCTGTGATAGTGTAATATAATAAGTGTTGTTGAGCGCCAGATTCCTATTTAAGAGAGTGAATCGAAATTTATTAATTAATCCTCGGCAGTCAGCAGTATAGTTCGAGACCACTTACCCGGGCCGTAGTGTAACTTAGTTGACTAACCATTCAGTATTTATTTATAAGGAGTAGTTAATTTGCCTATAGTATTTACTAACCACTATGAAAGAAATAGGCATTACGTTAAAGAAAATGAATTTATTAAATGCAAAAACAAAATATTAATAAAACAGAATAGTGATAGTCACACAATTGAATTTAAAATTACTCAATGCGGCAATTAATTTAAAAGAAAATAAACATTTGAATTGAATATTAATCTAGAAGTTACATATTACAGAGACGTCGGATATTTAATTGTTTGCTCACCCATTTGAAGTATCATCATAAAAAAGTGTTCAAGATGATCTCGATGTTCCGTTTCATGTTGAAAATGTTGTGATATCTCAGTAGATATGGTATGCCATAATCAATTACGTTGCCATCTGTGTTAAGACCGTTGAGTAGGGATATAATCCACTATCGGCTGATATGGATATTGGCAAGACATCGTTCAGTGTCGAATCTGTGTACTCAGTTCGATGCTATACCAGGAAGCCAGGTTATTACTTCCTCCCTTCCTTGAGAGCTGTTGATGAATGAATGTCTTGTCGAGGGCGCAGGTACTAATAGCTTCCTGATCACGTGGTCTTCGATTGTCTCCCACCCTAGTAAGCTTCCCTCTCTTCAGTGTTCATTCACTCACGAGGGCTAATTGCATCACAACTTGCAATATTTAGCAGCGTACCTACAGTAGAAATGGTGAAATATCAAGCTTCTATTCCTTCCAGAAGGAACTAGATGGTCAAACCCGTGATGATTACACATGGGGTTTTAGCATCCCGAGACAATGACTCTTAGCCGTTGTGAAATAACTACTACGTCGTTCACTAATGTGACACATAGGGTTGGTCCTTATTGGCAATCTTGTTGCAATATACAATACTTCGTCTCTTTACAAATAATCGTTAGTAAAAATCTTTCCGACTATAATAATAAAAACCGCTTACAATTATCTGATATAAAAATCATCTCATGGATGTACTAATTAATAATAATAATAACATGATAAATGAATAACCCTTTAAATATATCAGCTATGGGATCGAATCGTTACACCTGCTTGTTCCATAGTAACTGCATCGATTACAAGTTGCTCTTTGCAACCTTGCGACTTCTTCATGCACCCCTTCTGCTCTTCAGCCAGGATGTTATTAAGTTTTATGTGTTCACAGATCTTACGCGCAATGCAAGATGTAAATATCTTATACAGGGTGCACAGACAGGTGATAGGTCGATATTTGGAAGGATCATTGGTTCTATCACCTTTTGGCAGAAGGTATGTTTTACCTCGCATCAAGTAAGAGGGGATAAGCTGTGGATTTTGGATGAAATCTGTGTAGCAGCGGGCAAGATGTGGAGAAAAAGTTCTGCCCTAAAACTTCCCCATACGGGAGAACGGTAACGCATCAGGCGAAAGCCTGGACAAAATAACTACTGTGGTCAAGAAAATTAGACTGAAGCGGTGCGGGGTAGTGGGCATGAAATACGTGACTAGAAAACCAATGTAGGTAGCAATACATTAACAATTTTTATTTCTAATAATAAATTTATAATCAATAAACAAATTGCACTTAAGTGCTTATCACAGAAATGAACAATTATAAATGGAGCAAAAGTGTGAGGGCCTGATGACAGAAATCCAGATTAAGGAAATATCAATGAAACAAGCTTGTTTAATTGGAGAGAAGTTGAGCTTAACACATAAAAATGCACTTTATAAAAAGAGAGAACCATGAAACTGATTAAGAGTATAAAATGATTAGTATAATTTAAATGCTTCATAAAATTAAACTTATCTTTGAAGAGCCAGCTCCTTAAAAGTTCCAGCTAGCATAAATGTTGATTTAAAAGTCCTCACGGTTTCTTCAGAAGGAGGCGTACATGGCCTAGAGATATGTACACCATTGATAAAAATGTCAACTTTCTCTTCTTTTCTTGCGAAGGAATGACATTTATAGCTTCCAAGTGATGATCCAGCAGTATTTCGAAAGACGAATCCAAGTATCCCATCTAAGGTGAAGGTGAAAAGTACAACAGCTGGCAATTATTCTTGCCATCTTGAGCAATACGTCATGGTGCAGATCTCGTGACGTAGCTGCTAGGTAGCGTAGAAACTAGCGATGGTGTCATGAGATGTAGTAGCGGTGACCAGCAGGTTGAAGTGATCAGAAGTGGTGAAGAACGCCAGCAAGTGGCGTCTTAAATAGGGATCATGGAACCATCTCGAAGCTGGAGATCGCCCGACCAGACAAAAACCTGCCATTGGTCGAACGAAAGTCAGGGTGACGTCAGTCGCCACTACTCAGCGGACAGCGGATCAACCAGTAGATGCCCTGTATGTCGGGAGTGAGGACGCTTGAGGTAGCGAGCGACTGGAACACTCAAGGTGAGAACTATAATATCTATGAATAAGTGATTGATAACAAGATTATGCATAAGGTTTAAGCAATTAATACGTTTACAAGGAAATAATTACCATTCGGGGATCTCGGTAACAAGAAACAAAATTTGACCGACAAATGGGCCAAGCTAAACAGTGAAAGTATCACGAAAGTGATCATGCTCTGAGAACTCCGAATGAAAACAAACAAAAGAATCAGTCAAAGCAAAACATGGATAACAGACGAGGAGAAACTAAGACTCGAAAGGCAAAACAGAGATAACAGAGATGGGTCTAGTAAAAAGACCTTTACTGGTTAAAACATCAACAACTCTGACGCGTTTATCACGGCCAAAGTGGCAGTGAATAACTCTGCCTAGGTTCCACACGAGAGGCGGAGATGGGTCTCGAAGAAGAACCATGTCCCCCACTCGTACATCAGGTTGAGGAAGCCGCCATTTCTCACGCCTATTTAGCAAGCTGAGATATTCTAACTTCCATCGGCGCCAAAAAGAACAGCGCAAAGATTCTACTTTTCTCCAAAAGATAGGTAAGTTAGGATCACAGCGTCGAACCAGCAAAGGCGGAGTAGCAGCAAGCGAACAGCCAATCAGGAAGTGACTGGGTGTTAAAGGTAAAAGATCCTTAGGATCGTTTGAAAGAGGGGTCAGAGGTCTGGAATTTACAATACCTTCGACTTGAATAATTAAAGAGTTGAATTCCTCATAGGAAAGTATGGTAGGACCAAGAGTTTTCTTAAGCTGTCTTTTTGTAAGTTTGATGCAGGACTCCCAAAGGCCCCCATGATGGGGAGCATAAGGCGGGGTGAAATGCCATTTGAAACCTTTAGAATAGGAAAAGTTGGAAATTTTTTCTTTAGCAGAAGGGGAGCTTAACACTTTTTTCCAGAGATCAGAAGCGCTTACAAAAATTTTTGCATTATCTGAAAAAACTTCAGATGGAACACCCCTTCTAGCAGCAAATCTAGAAAAGGCGGCCAAAAAGTAAGATACAGAAGCGTTCGTAACCAACTCAAGGTGGATAGCTCCCGTCACCATACATACAAATAACGAAATGTAAAGTTTACCTAAGATTTTGCGCTTAGATGAAAAGGGATTGGTCTGATATGCGTAAGGACCAGCGTAATCGATCCCAGTAAGAGCGAAGGGCTTACTAGGTTCTGAACGAAATGGAGGTAAATTACCCATAATCTGCGTGGCGGGTCGTGGTTTAACCTTGAAGCAAGGTATACACTTTTTGACAACAGAAGAAACCTCATGAACGCCATTGATGATCCAGTAGAGTTCACGAATTAGACAGAGCAAGGTGCGAGTGCCAGCATGAAGGTGTTTATAATGAAACTTTTTTATTATAAGGGTAGTGATAGGATGCTTTGAAGGAAGGATGATGGGATGCTTTTTCCCATCCACACAACTAGACATAGCTAATCTTCCACCCACACGTATTATGCCGTCCTGATCTAGAAAAGGAGTGAGTGGTGAAAGCCTGCTAGACTTGGGTAAATCTTTACCACTTATAAGAGCTTGCTTTTCAGGAGCAAATACTTCCTGCTGAACAAGTAACAAAACCTTGCAAGTAGCAAATTCTAACTCTACTCTGGTGAGAAAGGGTTGAGGCTTCAATGGTTGATCAATTACTAAATATTTCCATCGGAAGATATAAGACACTACACGAATCAATTTATCAAACGAAGAATATCCATGAAAAAGGCTAGTAGAAGTAGAAGTAAGATGCGACGTGACAGGGTCATTACGGGCATCAGGTATTTCTTCTGCAAATTGATTAGCTAAGCGAGGCCAGCAAGATGATTCCTGACTTAGCCAAGGAGGACCATTCCAGTACAGGTCTGAAGAAATCAATTTGTTAGGCGTGCAACCACGTGATATTATATCCGCGGGGTTTTCACGGCTAGGAACATGTCTCCATTGTTCAGAATGAGAGACTTCATGAATCTTAGAAACGCGATTTGCCACAAAGGTATTCCAATGAGAAGAAGGCTTGGAAATCCAAGCTAATACAATAGAAGAATCGCTCCAAAAAAAATGTGTGGGAAAATTTTAACTTTAAACTGACATTTAGTTTAGTAGCTAATTCTGTTGCCATTAAAGCAGAGCATAATTCTAATCTCGGCAATGATACTGTTTTAAGTGGAGCAACTTTTGATTTAGCGCACACTAAATTAGAAAATCCAGGGAAAGTGGCTGAGGAACGTCCTACTATGTATGCACAACAGCCATAAGCCCGTTCTGAACTATCAGAAAATACATGCAGGTCATACTGCTGGTATAAGGGATTAGAAATTAAAGGGCGGGGTATAGAAACCTTGGAGAGATCCAGCAAACTGCTGCGATACTCTAACCATTCCTCTACAAGAGGAAGGGGGAGATTTTCATCCCAGTCTGATTTTAATGACCAAAGCTTTTGCAAGAACATTTTTGCAACAATAACTATAGGAGCAATATATTGCAAAGGATCAAAGCTCTTTGCGATTTCTGACAGAACTTGTCTCTTGGTTACAGGGGGAGATTCTGACAGATGTACCTGATAAGAGAAGGTATCAGAAGGACACCAAAAAACACCCAATGCTTTTACGGCTGCTTCATCAGTAGGAATGGCAACAAATTCATCAACTGGGACCTCTGATAAAAATTTTGATATAAATTCAGTGGAATTTGAAGTCCATTTATGGAGCGGAAAACCACCTCCTAGGAGCAGGGATTTCAAATCTTCGCACACAAGGAGTGCTTCAGAAATATTAGGGAAAGAGCACAAGAAATCGTCAACACAAAATGCCGTTTTTAATGACTCAGAGGCCAAAGGATGATACAGATGACCATCTTGCTCGGCTAACATGTGGAGAGACCGAATCGCAAGAAAGGCTGAAGGCTTCAGGCCATATGTCACAGTCTTCAATCTAAATATCTTTATGGGTTTGGAACTCTCATCGCGCCACAATATTCTTTGCAGATCTTGCTGCTCAGAATTTACGAGAATCTGCCGGTACATCTGCTTAATATCTGAGATTACAGCAATAGGAAACCTTCGAAAATCAAGCAAAACAGAGGTGAGATCTGTTTGAATCGCGGGACCACATTGCAAGGTATCATTTAAAGAGATTCCATTGGAATCTGGTGATGAGCCATTGAAAACTACTCTTATATTGTCTTGTGTTAAGGAATTTTTCCATACCGGGTGATGATTTAGATAAACTATTTCATTTAAAGGATGGTCAATTTCTTCTGATTTAGAAATTACCTCCATATGATTGGATGATTCGTATTCCTCCATAAAGGAAGCATACTGAGTTTTGACAGAAGCATCTTGTTTGAACCGATTTTCAATAGCAAATAGTGCCCTAAGTGCTCTGGAATGCGAGCCCGTAATGGCGGGAGGATTGGGAATACGTGGAAGAGTTACTATAAATCTGCCTTCAGCAGTACGGACAGTGGTTTCCTTGTTTAACTTTTCACAAATTTCGTTAGAAGAAGAAGAAGTAGCCTGAACATTCTCAAGATCCCAGAACTTGGTTAGCTCTTGACTCAAATCGGTACCAACAAAATAACAATTCGATACAGTTTGAATAGGATTACGGTATATTTGGCCAGTAGCAATCCAACCAAAATCAGTTTCGCGGAAGAAAACATTAGGAGCAATTTTTACTTTATTGGAATGAAGACATTGCCAAAATACGCTTGAGCTGAAAAGAAGCTCTACGGGCGAAGCTCTGTTGAAATGAGGGTCAGCTAGCTGGACAAAATTCGGGATATTCCAACTTTGAATAGGATAAGAAGTGCCAGGAATATTGTTGCCTATAGACTTGATAATCAAACAATCTAATTGCAACTGCGTACCAAGATTATTTGAGTCCTTCAGATCCACTTTAGCAAAGCTTAAGGATTGCGATTTGGAGCAGTTTATGCCTGTAACCTCTATTGAGGTAGGATGTTTTGGGAGGCCTAACTTTTGTACCAACGATTCATTAATAAAATTGTTGGTAGCGGCATTGTCCAATAATCCCCTGACAGATACCCATTTCCCGTGAGAATTTTTCAATAGAACCTGCACGGTAGATAATAAAACCTGGACTTTGCCAAGCGAGGTAGAACTTTGAGCATACGACTGCGCACTATTTTGAGAAGTCTCAGAATTAGACTTGGTATTGGAACTGCTTGGTCCTGATAACCGTGATCTTTCGTGCCTGTGCAAAAGGGAATGGTGTCTAGCCTTACAATGAAAGCATAAACGTTGTGAACGGCAATTGTTTAACATATGCGTTCCTGACAAACAGTTGAAACAATGTTTTTTGTTCGTAATGAACTTTCGTCTTTCATCTACTGATAAAGATTTAAATTCATCACAATTGTATAAAGTATGCGATTGCTGACACAGACCGCACGTTTGCATTTGGTTAGGTGACCGAGCATCAACAGGAAGAGCCTGTGATCTTAAAATTCTTTGATTAGAACTGCTAACCTTATCTTTTGAGAAGGCTTTTGAATCTGAACTACTAGTTTTTTGATTAGCTATGGCGGAAAAGACTTGGCTTCTGGCCTTCAAAAAGTTAATAATCGCCTCATAAGTGCATTGCAAATTCTGGGAAAGTTCTGTTTCCCAGGCTTTTAATGCATTTGCATCCAATCTTGCAGAAATGAGGTGAACTAGAAATAAATCCCAGTGATTTACAGGTTGGTTTAAATTGGACAATGCTCTGACGTGTAGCTCTGCAGTGTCAATCAACTTACGAAGTGATAAACTGTTATCTGCTTGCACGTTAGGTAACTCGAATAAGCTTTGTATATGGCGTTGAATAGATAAACGAATGTTCCCATATCTATCCTTAAGAAGATTCAGAGCAACTTCATAATTATCACTGGTCAAAGAAAGTGCTTGAATCAGGTTAAGTGCGTTGCCTTGAACTGCCAGACGCAAGTAGTGAAATTTTTGTATTACTGGTATAGAAGTATTCTCATGTACTAAAGAATTGAATAATTCAAAAAATGGCTCCCATTATATGTCTTTACCAGTGAATTTGGGTATTTCTAATTTGGGTAATATAATGCGTGAAGAAGATGTAGAAGATGCTGCAGAAGTTTGATCTTCTTGTTTTTCTTTTAAAGTTAAAGCCCTAATAAGCTGTTTAGCTTCAGCAAATCCCTGATAGTATAATTTTTCAACTTCCAACCTATCACTTTGCTGGTCCGGATGCTGAGTTTCTATACTGCATTGTATCTCATCATATTTCTCAAAGGCTTGTTCATAATTCTTAAGCCTCTGCGAAATTATGTCGAGATTACGCTCTTGGGGTTCAAGCTCCGTTAAGAAAGTACGAAACCGTGTGAGCTTGCCCTTACAAGAGGCTCTGGCGTTGCTGAGTTTTTCATCAAGGTTAGGCATATTAAAAGTTGTTTGTTACTCACGTCAATATTGTGACTTCGAGTACTGGAAGCCAGAAGATGACAGCTTGCTAGGTAGTAAGGTTTAGTCTGATGCGGAAGAAATCGGTTTAGCTTACGTTTCTCTCCTCCTCTGCTGAACATGCACCTCAAGCTGAAACGTACAATGTGAATTAGTGTTGAAACACAATGAACAAAAATTGTTAATGTAAAATCAAACTTATGAAATTTGTATAGGGATCCAGGGTGCAACAGATATGTTTCCCGGGTTTCAGCACCAAAAAATTATGGAGAAAAAGTTCTGCCCTAAAACTTCCCCATACGGGAGAACGGTAACGCATCAGGCGAAAGCCTGGACAAAATAACTACTGTGGTCAAGAAAATTAGACTGAAGCGGTGCGGGGTAGTGGGCATGAAATACGTGACTAGAAAACCAATGTAGGTAGCAATACATTAACAATTTTTATTTCTAATAATAAATTTATAATCAATAAACAAATTGCACTTAAGTGCTTATCACAGAAATGAACAATTATAAATGGAGCAAAAGTGTGAGGGCCTGATGACAGAAACCCAGATTAAGGAAATATCAATGAAACAAGCTTGTTTAATTGGAGAGAAGTTGAGCTTAACACATAAAAATGCACTTTATAAAAAGAGAGAACCATGAAACTGATTAAGGCTGGAATTCAGAGACATTTCTTGAGGACACCTTGAGGATACCTTGGCTTTGAGGACTCCTTAAGGGAGCTATTTGCATTCAGGAAGCTTCCTTAAGGAAGGCATCCGAAGGTTTCCTTAAGGCCCCTTTAAGGAGACCTACAAGGCTTCCTTGAGCAGGAATGCTATTCACAGATCTTTCTTAAGGGAGCCTTGGCCTCAAGGACTCCTTCACGACTCCTTGAAGCTGCTCATGTTCTAAGGTAGGGGACAAGCTACCTTGAGGTCTCCTTATCACAGGAAAAATGGAGGTAGCCCTGGCGGACGACGACTTTATTGAGTATATTGAAGTGTTATTTCGAGACGAAGACGTGCCAAGACGATATGTCAGGGATTATGAGAACCCACTGGAACGATTTTCAGAGCTACATTTCAAAAAACGATATCGTTTTTCCAAGGATATAGTGATAAACGTAATTTTGCCGTTAGTTCACTTCGAAAGACGTCGTAACAGAAGAGGACTCCCAATATCTCCAATGTTGCAGGTTTTAATTAGTCTACGGTTCTATGCCACCGGAAATTTTCAGGTAAGTGGAACATTCATCAGTATAAAATGAAATAGTGGCATGGAAAGCACCTAATTGATACCGTAAAGTTACCTACGGGTTCCCCATTCTTTTCTTGGTTAGGTACGTTAACTTACTGCAGTGTAGGCCATATTTTGTACAGTATTATTTGTTTATTCATTTAAGATATTTTGACTACGGTATTGTATAATACCGTTAATTTGGCTCCCGTGTGATTGTTGACAGACTGAATGAAAACTGTATTTTTCCCAGGAAAAGAGCCGTGTAGTTTGTAGTGTAGGTCTACCGGTAGTTCGACTGCTTATATACCGGTACCGTAGTTGATGTGTAACGGTACATGGTGTAATAAATTAATTATGTTATACCGGTACATAAGTTACATGATTATTCTGTCAATTTTGATGAAAGACTTTTATTATTCCAGCACCGATGCACGGCCCTAGGCCTACATAACCTACAATACCGGTACCGTAATGGCCTATAACTTACAAACACGCATTGGGTGACTTCTCGTAATAATACTGTCTCTTGGCCTCATTATTGGGTTAAAAGTGGTTAGATGCAAACAACTGATAGGTCTATAATATGCAATCTACTAGGCCTAAATAACCTACAAGCCATCAGACAAAAATTCAACACACCCAACTACAGGAGGCTGATTACCAAGATGTCCCAATAAACAACAACAACGACAATATATCACTCAAAATACGGTAGTTAATTTATGTAGGGAAAACCACTTTGCTCCTGACTGCACTAATTGGAGGGACACCCCAGACATTGATAAGTTAATGGCAAGAGTACCAGTATTCTATGAAAATGTAGATTTCCACCACTACTGGTACCTGCTGTTTGCCCTTATAAATGTAAATAAGGTATGGGGGTCAGTTAATGAATTCTAATAAATTGTATTTCTAGGATAGGCCTATATTTTGCTTCAGCCTAGTGCCTCAAGGCATCTTTGAATTTCCTATAAAAAAAAGTATAACTGATTAATACTCTAGGTCAAGTCATTAAACAGACTGTTGCTGTTTCATTCAGGGCCTTGGACATCAATCCATGTACTCGAGTACCTAGGTATGTCTGACATCATTGGTTATTTTGTGTCTGTAATTGATACTAGGGTTAAGGAGGTGGCGGCTTATAGGAACCATCCCACTATTTTCCTGGAATTGAATTGGAGAATCACAGAAAACCACTTCTAAGATGGCTTACATGGGGATCGAACCCGCCTCTTCTCAGGTTTTTCCTCTTAAAGCGTGAATACCTTGTTCTAACCTGCAGGCGAGAATTGGAACTGGATACCGACCCAGTAGGCCTACATACCCCACGAACAGAAGGCGGCCTAGAAACGGGCTGTTACAATTCATATAGTGTAGGTCAATGCATCAATAACCTATATTTTAATAATAATGTTATTGGCTTTACGTCCCTTTTAACTACTCTGGCTTTAACCCCCTTAGCGTGTGCGGCGCAACGGTGCGCCCACTAGCCTGCTACATTCACAGCGTGTACGGCGCAATGGTGCGCCGTCGAATTTGAATCGCCCGCTACGTGGACTTCACCATAGTTATTTATTTGCTCGTAAGATGGCAGGAAGAGGCAACTTTTGGCTACACTTCGAGCTACTTATAATTGCCAGGAGGTGTCGCATATCATCAGTCATTTATTTTCCAGATCCCTGCACACGTGTTCCCGGTTTTGCGGACCGTGAGTTTGCTTGTAAACATGGCAAGTCCTGGCACAGTTATTGATGCCAAAGAAATAGCGAATTTGCTCGATAATAGTGCCAATGAAAGTGATTCAGAGTGTGACAGCGATATCGAGGATGAGTTCGCTATAACTTCCAGTGAAGATAGTGACGCTGACCATGTAATTCGTGATAGAACGCCAAGAAATACGAACACATTGGGCGACTGTGATATTGTCCCAGTATTGACGTGCCGCTGACCAGGGATAATCAGGTTATTGAAAGTTTATAATATTATGTTATATGTTGTTGTTATTGTGTGTGTTTTTTGAAAAGTTTTGCCAGTGCGTTTGGAAATTATAGCGAAATGCATATGATACCCCGCTTACCATTGGGAGTAGGCTAGAAATAATGCACGTTGTGGGTGCAGCCCAGAGTTTCACAATATCACGCTTGAGGGGTTAAAAGAGTCGCCGGGGTGCCGGAATTTCGCCATGAAGGGGATCTTTAACGTGCCAGTCAATCTACTGACACGGCTCCCTCACATTTGCACACCCTTCAATGCAAGCTGACTGTGCCAGGATTTGATCCTGCAACCTTGGGCACAGCAAGCAAGAACGTTACCGCTGAGCCACGCAGCCAGTCCCTCTATGTTAAAGCATGTAGTTAGTATTTCTCCTACATCAATGGGATATCTTTCTAGGAAAGTTGACTTCAGTGTGCCAACAAAAATAAGAAAAAGAGCAAGCCTACCTATGCTACAGACTGGTTACATAGTACATATTATCTGAGAAAATGAATGTTGACTTACCTTCCTTATCACAAAAATATAACAACTTTTTGATTGACGACACAATAAAATTTTATTGGCCATGTGTAGTCTATGCATCACCAAAACGTAACAGTGTCATTAAATTCTGAATCGTAAAAAGCAATTTTAACATTACCTTAGCCTACTGTAACTAGTCTGACTCATCCTTTTTTCTTTTCAGACTGTATGTGGTGATCTACGGGGAGTAAGCCAGTCTAGTGCTTGCAGGGCTGTCTTACATACATCCGAGCAATTAGCACAGCAACTTCCAACCTATGTAAGATTCCCAAACTCCCAGGAAGAGTTTGATAGGAGGCAGAGAAAATTTTTCCAAATGGGGCATTTTCCAAATGTCAGTGGGTGCATTGATTGTACCCACATACCTATCAAAAGCCCTGGTGGACCAATGGCAGAGGTCTATAGAAACCGTAAAGGTTTCTTCTCTCTCAATGTTCAGTGTGTTGCAGGTCCAGATCTTGAAATTTGTGACATTGTTATACGATGGCCTGGATCGGCTCACGATGCAAGAATATTTGACAACAGTTTCATAAAGTTAAGGTTTGATGAGCGGGAGATGAAAGGCTTCCTGTTAGGGGATGCGGGCTATGCCCAATCAAATTACTGTTTCACACCAGTACCGGATCCTCGAACTGCAGCTGAGGAACGATATAACCGTGCACACAAGGCAACACGGAGGTCAGTGGAAAGGATGTTCGGCATATGGAAGAGAAAATTTCCTTGTTTGAGCAGGAAATTAAGCAACAAAGTAAGGACCACTACCAGAATTATTGCAGCATGTGCTGTGTTGCACAACATTGGCATATGAAATGACCAAGATTTTGTTGATGATGAAGAACAGGCAATCGAAATTGAACAAGTCCCTGTGCAAAACGCTGGGAACAACATGCGCTATATGGCAGTGAGGCAAGCATTTATTGAGAGGCATTTCGTTGGCTAAGAAATAGCCACTCACATGCCATAGTTATTTATACATAAAAGCTAAAGCCATGCCTGGCGGGTAGTACTTTGTAAGGGTCCCTTGCCTCGGTTACAGGTGAAGATGGCCAACGGTTTTGAAAGCGGAAGAGGACTCCATGTCTCAACAATGGACAAAGCGGACGAATTGTCTTCAAGCTCTGGGGGTTAAAACCTAGGTTCTACAGGGCGCCCCGGAATGTTCTCAGCAGCGACTACGTACTGCTGCCAGGGGGAGCATCAGCAGTTTAGTTGGCAGGACAGCGGTACAGTGAAGGTCACACGTGTGGGTTGTGGGGTGTTGAAATCGTCAGTGTGTTTTGCAGTAAGCGAGCGTTCAGATAGATTATTGGAAGAGTGCAACAGTATACAGGCGGTAATTAATGTTTATTAGTGAAGAGAGAACTTTTTTGATGGAATACGTTTTTCGCGAAGGTTACAGGAAATGTAAAACTGAAATTTCAGGTGTGGTTTCCTAATTCAAAGCGTCCAAACTGGGATACCGTTCAGGATGTACCGGGAATAGGCCGGCCTACGCTTTTAACAGACAAAAAAAAATTCATGAAATTTCCGATATAATGCTGCGTAGTCCAAGAAAATCAACTCACAAATTAGCTCAAGAAAGTATTCGACAATATGTGTAGACGTGTTGAAGTCTGTCTTCGAAAACTCCTAACATCTGTTATGAATGGCTGTGGTGAGTACAGCGTTTACTGTTTGTTTTGATACAAGCGGCAGCCGTACTGCCAACGTAACTGCTGATGCTATCTCTCGCAGCAGCAAATAAGCACTGCGGAGAACATTTCCTGGCGCCCTGTATTACCGGGAAGGAGCGATCCGACCCTCACTATTCTAAAGAATCAAGCATTGTGGAATGCCGTCAATAAGAAGACACTGAGGTGGTAACTGTTCGCGGGAATCCACTGCTCCTAGGATTGCACGTAGGCGTTTGAATTCTGGGGAGCCTACACCTATTAGATGCTTTTCCATTATCAGCTGAGGTACGTAATGAAGATCCGGCGCTTGTTGATTCGACTCTTCATGAAATGACTGATGCAATGAAGTTGTACTTTGTATTTTATAAGCAATGAAGTTGTACATTAATAATTGTTTTAATTGTTCTATTCCAAGAAATAAATTAATGCTCGATTACGATGGTTTTCGAAATTAATTTTCATGTAACACCCAAAATCTAATCATGAAATACTGGGTGCTCGTTACTCTCTCTCTATTTCTTTTTGCAGAAGTGTGCATTTTTATATTATTTTATTTGTACAGTGTAATGTATGTTTTAATAATTTCTATTATACTTTTTCTTTTTGTTCTTCAATTGTGTATTCCTTTTTCTCTCTTTCCTTCATTGAGGCAATTTGTATGTTTGAACCTGATATGTCAAGAAAAAACATAATTGGGCTCATGCCTGCATTCCTTAAATATTGTTAACCTTCATCCGGTCGCACCCGTGGTAGATAACCGTCCTATTGAACAAAAACGTGCGTAGAGCTCCTCTGATCGTTACAAAGAGCGCAAAAGGCATATGTATTCTCAAGGTATGGTATCCATCGCTAGATGACAGAGGAGTAGCGTTTCTTGACGGCAATGTTTACGCTCAGTTGTTCATCAAAGTGCCAAGGGCGCAGTCGAGCGGTAGACTACCGTCGTGCGTGACCGGAAGTGCAATTTTTTTTGCTGACCGCCCAAATCAAAATGTGAGTATTTATCATAGTATTTCATCATTTCTAACACATTTCATTCACTATTGATAGCCCAGTTGCTCACATCTCCACAGTGCTTACTTACTGCTGCGAGAGCTAGCATCAGCAGTTACGTTGGCAGCACGGTTGCACTTCACACACAACACCAGATCTTTAAAGTTGTCATATAGTGCTTTTTCATTTTTGCAACCACCGTTGTCGCTCTTATTATGGCTTTTTATTGAATAAATAGCGGCTTCGGTGGCGTAGTTGGTAGCATGCTGAACTGCTATGCCCAAGATAGCGGGTTCAAACCAGGCCGAAGTCGTCGGATTTTTTAAGAGCGTTAAAATCCTTCAGTATGTTTTCCTTCGGAGGGGAAGTAAAGTTGGCGGTCCCATGTCATAGATTTATGGCATGTAAAAGATCCTTCCACAGACTAAACTTGTGTGGATCTAAATTTCTAGGTTAGATTTTGTTGTAACGCTCTATCAAAGTTCCAACGTTCACCACTAGGTATCATTGACATCTGACAGCGAAAGTTGGAACTACTTGAAATTGAACAGAACTTGTAGCTCACGCCAGGGGTGTCTGCTTGAAGCAGGCACAGCCTCTGGCGAGCCGAACATGTCCTCGGACACTACCGGCACTAAAAGCCATACAATAAATAAATAAATTGAATAAATGTTTCTATATTTACACCTCTGTATGTCAATTACATGTTCGATTAACATCAAAGCCAGTCATATTGCCATTGAAAGTGAAAAAGAAACTCTCATTAAAAAATAAATAAAACTGAGGATGGTAGATTACCACGTGTGTTACATGGAGGGGCGCGACCGCATGAAGGTTAAATAAATAAATGAATACATAAATTAGAATACATGGTGTACTGTAGAACATTTCTGCCAGGTTAAAAATGGCAACAACTTCACTTCTTTGTCTGAAGAGGTGGGAGGCATTAGGAAGCCAGTATACACGCATGAAAAGTTGACCAACCTGCTGGGTGATGTGGCTTGAAGCTGCACTGCATTATTTATAACGTCCTCAAATTAAATAAATAGTAAGTTCTTTGGATTATAACGATGAATTAGCTTGGAAAACTCAATCAACCAAAGAAGAAATAGTTGTGGCCTAAAGGCTGTATTCATATTGGCTAATATTCATTGTTCTCCTAAACCTAATAGATCATTAGTAGGTTTCTATGGAACAATTTCCAGTTAACATTAACCCCAGGATTTGTAGGAGACAAGTGAAGGAGAGTTTGCATGTGATGATAATAGTAATTATGTGTAGGGTGTAAGCCTCCGTGGCTTTGGCGGCAGCACGCCGGCCTCTCACTGCTGGGTCCGTGGTTCAAATCCCGGTCACTCCATACGAGATCTGTGCTGGACAAAACGGAGGCAGACAGGCTTTTCTCCGGGTACTCCGGTTTTCCTTGTCAAAATTTCATTCCAGCAACATTCATTTGTCATTGCCCCGGAGGAGTGCGTCAGGCCTTGGCAGCCGGCACAGTTCATATCCTCGCCGCTAGATGGGGGCTTCATTCATTCCATTCCTGACCCGGTCAGAGACTGGAAGCAGGCTGTGGATTTTCATGTGTAGGGTAAATGGATGGATAGTAACACCATAGAATGACGCTCTAAGGACACCAGGAACCAAGTGGACTGAGGAAAGGAAGATGGCCCATGGAGAGAGAATGAGAGCCGTAGGAAAAATCAGAAAGGCGAATCCTAAAAGTACTGCGTGATCCATCTGGGTCCATTCGCGCATAATAATAATAGTGTGCGTTTATCAGCTGCAGCAAGTCCGGAGATCGTACGTTCAAAACTCTGCGATTACAGCGGCTTACCAGAAGTGGTTTCTCCCCGAGACTTCTCCACACTATTGCCGGGATAGTACCTTACTTCAAGTTCCGGGGTGCCTACCCCATCCCTGTCCCTAATACAATTCCACCCACCCATATAGTCATCACATAAATACAAGTTCAATTTACACCCAATCAAACGGTGCTGATGTCCCTTGAATGAATTAACAAAAGTGTAACAAGGTGGTGACTGACTTTGCTTGACAAATTTCCCTGATGTTGCCACAAAATTCCCTGATATTAATTTTGCAGATAATTTATTAATTAAATAAGCTTACTTATATGGTACCTCCCCTCTTGCCTAATGATTCATTTAGAGATGATTTAGTCAGCGATGGGAATCGCGCTACATTTTTTCACCGCGCCAGGTTACAGCAGCAAAATAATTCTCACTTGCTCAACGCAAAATGTGTTGAATTTTAGATTATTTTTTTTTAAGTTTCTTCATATTTCCCTGAATTTTTCTACACATTTGTGAAATTCCCTGACATTTCCATGATATTTCCAGAGAGAAATTTCCTCGATTTCCAGATTCTGTAGTCATGTGGAATGATAACAGGTAAGAAACACACAACGAAGAAGAAATCATTCTTTCAAAAATTTCTGTTCATAATAAATAGGCTGAAATTCGAAATTTTCTCGAAGGTGAACCATCTACTAAATTAACCAATTATTTTAATAAAATAGCTTAAAGCTTTTGTGTATGCCCCTCGTACGAACTGTCGTGCTACAGAACTACTGCATGCTGAGACACAATAGACCAAGTATAATGTTTCATTTGAAGTGCTTCAACATCGTGGTCATTTAGCCCTGTGAAGGCTACTTGGGAGTGAGTGGAATTTGTCTGATAACCTGCGTATTTGTAGTTTAGGTTAAGATTGGGAAGGAGGTGGCTGTGGCCTTAAGTTAGGAACCAATCTGGCATTTGCCTGGAGGAGAAGGGGGAAACCATGGAAAACCACGTCCAGGATGGCTGAAGTGGAAATCTAACCCAACACTCAGTTTTGCATTGCCTCATGAGGCTGATGACTAGGGCTCGGATCGATATGCTCGATAAAATCTCCAGATATGCTCGAAAACCATGTGTTTTATGCTCGATAGATATGCTCGAAAACCCATTATATGATCGATAGATATGCTCGAAAAAAACATAATATGCAGTTAAATATGCAGAATATGCTCGAAAAACACCATTAAAAACTATAGAAAGGAAAGTGTAACGAAAAAAACAATAGCATACATTTATATACGAGCTTTTTTTTTAATTGTATGTATGATACACTGTGATGTACTCGCATTCAAGTTTTTAAAGTATATACTGTATAAGAGAAGTTTTCTTATAAAAGTTCCAGTTTAAAAGTTCATTTGCAAATTGTTCAGAATTAGGCGAGTCAATGAAGTAGATCTGCATTGGTCTGTACAAAAAGAATTCTTTTCTGTTTTCAGTTTTGAATGATTTTCTTAAATCAGTCAATAAAAGTCTCAATGACCAGAACGACCTCACTAAAGGTTAAAAACCTGCGGTTCTATTATTCGCACCAGATAGGCTTTTCGATAATTATTTCTGTTTTTGACCCTTGAGGATGGTCAGGGCCCGAATTCGGGGGGAGGGAATTAGAAGAAAACAAAATATTTAGACGAGAACCACAAGAATATGCATTTATATGATTCTATTCTGGAAACCACGGTTTTATGCATTTATATGCTCGATAAATTTCAATTCTGTTGGTCCCAGAGAGGTGAAAATACCACCGAAAGGCTTCTTGCAATGTGTACTATTCAGGAAAAAAATATGCTCGAATGCGAGCCCTACTGATGACTGTAGCCCGACCAACCCTCGGACCATAAATTAATTTCCTTGGCAGAGCGGGGAATAGAACCATGACCTGAAGTTCCTATCCCTGGTAACCATTGTTTATTCCATAGGTCCGTTTCTAATCCCATCACTAACTGTGTAGTTTCCCCCATCTCTTTCCACACACCCTCGAGGCAATTACAGGAAGTCCCAGGACACTACAAATTCTTTACACTTGCACACACCACATGTCACCACACAAACACAGGCCATCAGACAACATTCATCCAAATGCACTGGGCTGATGACCAAGATGTCCCTAGCCCTTAAAATATCTTTACAAGAAAACAGTAGAACAGAACTATATCAAAATTTACAGAATGAACAAAAATATACAGAAATTGTTAGTTGGCAAAAATATTCCTCTATAGTGGGGACCGAACACACCACGTAGTGGTCTGGAAGCTAACACCATACCTCGAGTCCACAACTTTGCTTGGGGATTTGGCTGCAAAGAGCTACACAAGATCGCATTTTGCACGTTTGTGTTTTAAAGCAGTGGTTCTTAACCGGTCGTCCGCGAGTGCCTCGGTAGTGGTCTGCGGGAGAAAAGGGTCCACCAGCACGTATAAAGAAGTGGCCAATAAATGGGGATTTCGAAAATAATGTGCGTTAAACGAGAATCGTCCGAATGTATTCCTGACGAAGACTATCAGGTTTTGAATTGAAGTATCTTTAAAATAAGTGTTATTGAGGAAGGGTTACAACTGATAAGGTGTATTGGGGGAAAGGGGTGGTCCGTACATGATTAAATTTCAGGCTGAGTGGTCCGCCGACTTCAGAACAAATGTTTTAAAGGGTGGAATAGCGAAGCCAAGACATTATATTATTGATTTTCTGCCCGTCATGTTTTCGAAACAAAATGCATGAAATATGAACGACCTTCTCCGTTTGTCCTAGTGTTTACTTTCTGAAGAAATCAACAGCCCTTCGGTGTCCACATCTTTATCCGATTAATTCTTGGAAACCACTTTTACTTCACACGTCGTTAACACCGCTGCCTAGGGGGCAGATGACCTCGTAGTTCCGCCCCTTAAAACAACAATAACTAACACCGCTGCCGCTACTTCATGAAGTGACGAGCTGGACTTCCTGTCAGATGATGTACGAAAAGAATTACAGTATGTGATGGCGAAATTTAGTCATTTCATGAAACCACACGTCAGATTGTGCAACTGTACCTTTTTACATCATATGCCGGCTTTTCATGAAATAACTGATTTCATTATATGACTACGACATATACAAGAGTGACCGATCTAATAGGTACATGGTCATTGTGGGTCTCAGCCAGAGCACGGATTCGATCCTGGATTTAACACGTATAGCTACGCTGTAATGTTACTAGTATTATCTTATTGTTAGTGCGGGACAAACCATTGCAAGCCTGAAGTTTAAGGGGCCCTCCGCTCCACTTTTCTCCCCACGCCCAGCAGTGTTGCCATGCTATTGCACCATACCGACTACGAGTGACTTTCAGGCTTCCAATGGTTTGTCCCGCACTAAAATTTTATTTATAGTAGCCTGTTTTCTTAATTAGGCATCGGTTTCAACACTTTTAGATAATCATAATTGAAATTTAACTGGCTTCAAGGAGCAGTTCTCAATGTTCTGCCTCCGAATTAATAACCATCTATCTGTACATGCATTAAAAACTCTGGTGTCTCGATGAGACTCTTTCAACATGCTAAAAAAAATGGCTAGGGCCATAATAAGCACAATGCAACAAAAGCAAACCTTTTTGGGATTTGGGATAAAAAGTAAACTATTTGTGAGTAATCATCCTATTCTGATGATTATTATTGTTGTTTAAAAAGCGTTGAACAACAAAGGGGCATGCCCCTATCTTTTTACTCTACTGGCTAAGTTACATCCACAACAATAGTCTATATACAAGTTTACAGCTGTCTGCAATGTTCTATAGTTTACTTTCTTTTTAAATAAGTAATGCAAGGGTTCAATTACATAGATATTTAATAATTTTCATACATATTATTTGTCACAACAATTCTTTTCTTTCAATAGGAGTAACTGCTGCTGCTGCATTTGTACTCGCAACTCTTGCTCTTGAATTTTCTGTCTTTGCTCCTGAACCCTCAAATTGGCTTCCCTTACTCGGATCCTATTCTCTTTCAGCCTCAGATTACTCTCTGCGACTCTTTTATGGTGAAGCTCGCTTTCCTGATCCATTAGGGTCTGAAGCCGCAGACACCTCAGCTCCATTTCCTTATCAATTATTTTTTTCTTCAGAGCCACTGCAGGAGGCTCTCTCCTTCTTTTAGCCATTCGAAGTGGGTCTGAAACATATGAAACCTACATGTAACTCATATTATGAACAAGATCCGTTGATAATTCATGAAAACTATAGGTTATATTAAATGGCCTTTGTTATAAAGAAAACATTATTTTACTGTGATGTTATTACAATTAATTTTAACGATATGTTCGGAAATCTTCATAGGAATGGGGTGAAATGAGAGTCCTTGCTGACGAAAGATTTTGGCCTCTTCACTGTCCTTTATAATAGATATGTAGGAGGTTAGAAGTTTCTGGCAAGCACAGTTTATAAGAATGGTTGGCCGGTTCCTTAGTTTAGGGGCTGCGACAAAGCGGGCATTTAGCCCCGTGTAGAATTTGTATGATAACCGGTGTTAATTGTGATACAACTAAGCGGGACGTGTAGTTATGGAGAATTATCTTGATACGAAGCGAAACTGCGGTAACGAAACACACTTCTCGTAAAATTGATCTGTTCGATGGATGACTGGAGTTAGTCTTCTCGCACTTTCAGTCTGAAATAACGCACACGATTTGAAAAAATCGGGAGATTTAATACGTTCAGCGGGAGGGTGGGTGAAATTGTGTAAAATCGGGAGTCTCCCGCCTAAATCGGGCGAGTATTAGGTATGTACATCCCTTTTAACAACTGTGGCTTTTAGAGACACCGAGGTGTTAGAATTACGTCCCAAAAGGGATCTTTAACGCACCCGTACATCTAATGACGTGGCTCCCTCGCATTTGCGCACCCTCAAATGCTCTCGCATTTGCGCACTCTCAAATGCCAGCTGACTGCACCAAGATTCCATCCTTCAGCCTTGGGAACGGCATGCGAGAAAGTTACTGCTGAGCCATGCAGTCGTGCCTTAATGAATATCAGTCAAGATATAACACCTTATGAAAACCTAAGGATGTGAATGTGTCTTCTGCTGAAAAATAGCAAATCGCTAGTTGACGATAATTTCAAAGAAATTGGCGACTCTGATACTGACCACGATATTGATCAGGACGACTGTATCGGAAACAATTTATAATTGAATCTTCCGAAAAATGCACATCACAGATTCTACTTTTGATCGACAATGGGTTATCTTTCCGCGAAATAACTCTCACCCATTTCGCAAACAGATTTGTTTCTTTGGCGGTGTGAAAAAATGTCTACCATCAGCTTTTCCTCCATAACCCGATTCCCGATTTACATCCAGGAACAAAACAGTATGACATTTTTTGCTAAACAATAGAAAATGTAGTAGTTTGCACACACAAAGCACTGCACAGACTAACACAGACATTTGTCCACCACCTGATTGAATGTATGCTTGCTAGAGTGGAGGCTGTCAAAAAGGCAAAGATGTGTGCAAACAGCATTTTGACAACCACAGCTAGTAGCGATGGTTGTTTCAAACTTCACCTTCATTCAGATGAAAGTGTCCAGATAACTTCTCATCGCATAATATATAACCAACATGGCTCTCTGTATTACAAATCCCCGATTCCATAGAAATGGGAATAACAACAGGTAGGAAAACACTGTTCTGCTAACAATTTTAAACTATCTCTTTGACAAACCTGTTGGGCTTTTCACTTTCGGTGTACCGACGATGCCATCTTCGACATCATTCTCGATTTCCTCAACGAGCTCTATGATTGGTTCCTCATATTGGCACATCAATGCTGGTGCCCCTTTGTCCTGCTTATCTACAGTGAATGTGTCACTGTCCAGGACAAAGTGTAGCTCAATGTCCACCTGACCCAAAATAACGTCCACATCTGGGTCATGTTGCGGAGACATTTTGGTCGAAGACCCGCCACCAGTCCTCATCTGTTCCCTTTTCTCCTCACACAATTGCTTTTTACGTTTAGTTTTCTCGTTGTCCCATATCTTCTTGATTTGTTCAACAGTTTTCTGAAAAGAAAAATACAAATTTAAAAAATATCAGAAAGGTTGCATATTATTCACATACCTTTATGGGAGTCATTAGAAGTTGATTTCAATGTGAATTGACACTGCTGAACCTCATATATGTGCTAAAGTTCGTAAATATGTGTTTTTATTTATTGCTATTTTAAAAACGGCTGCCATGCTTCGACAGAGCTTGCATCTCGTTCAACTGTCATCAAGGCTCACACAAGCGGCACGCACCGAGACGCACACATTGTTGCCAACATGTGAGATACAAAATCACTGTTGAGAAAAGGAAGTCGGATACAAAATCAGTGATGATCAAAAAAATAATCATCGGGACGAGTTTGGCTGTAACAATCGTCAAAACTCATTATTCTGGGCGCATTAGGCAGTAAACCTTGCCAAAAATCAATGGATTGGACAAAACGAAGGTTAGAATGGTCGTGTGCAGGCCAGACTTTGGCCACACGCAGCAAGCAGGACACGGTTGGCACAAAACCATTGGTCTGGGCGAGTTGGGCTGTAACCATTGTCAAAACCGCAATTGTGCAAAAAAAAAATGCATTTATTACAGCGGAGTGATATACTGCATAGTAATTACAGAGCAGATAACAAAAAACACTAATTTCAGCCGTGGAAAAAAAAACCATTACATTGAAGCGAAATAATGCACACACTAGCCAAATTAGAGCAGTGAACTGAGTGCTGCACATGAATGATGCGCACTAGAGACTGAACTGGGCGCTTCTTTGTGTTACACAGTATCGTAAGGGCGAGGTTGGCAGCATTATTTTGAAGACAGACCAGCTAACGAAGAGATTTGAATACTCACGACCGCAACCCATGATGATTGATTTGGACTAATCGCGGCCACAGCTGTAATTTTGGCTATATAAGTCGTGATCCTATTTGGGACGGCTGGGTGGGTCACCGACAGCGGAGGAGGAAACATCTATTAACAACATCTCCAGATATTTTCCCGACTAATAATTCAGGTAATTTGCTTAATTTCAGGGCTGCGGTGAATGAAGGTAGAACGCGCGATAAATTCTCTACAATACATGAATTACCCAAAATACCATATTAAACGCTGGGAAATAAATCAGGGAGCGATGTTTTAGTAGATATTCCCTCCTCCGACGTCTGTGACCCAGCCATCCCAAATAGAAACTCGACTTATATAGCGAAAATTACAACTGTCAGCACCATTGTTCAAATCGCTTGTTATCAAAACAGCACCATGACAGTACTGCCAACCTCGTGCTTACGGTACTATGAAAAACAAAGGAGCGCCCAATTCAGTCGCTAGTGCGCATCATTCGTGCGCACCACTCAGTTCACAGCTAGTGCACCCAATTGAATTGTTTATTGATCATGGATTATGGAAATTGCCTCCTAACAATCTGCAATTTCAATCGGCGGTTCCACGATGATCCAAAGAGGTTGCTGCAGCTATTGCAAGAACACAATTTAATAGCTAAATCACTAACATGCCGGAAATGCTGAAATGAGTGTTTAGTTTATTTTATCTGCTATGTATTTACTGTGTATTTCGCTCCACTAAAATAAATATATTTTTTATTTTTATTTTTCCACACAACTGTGGTATTCGCAATGGCTACATCCTAACCGCGACTAGATCAATGGTTTTCTGTCTACCGTGCCCCGCTAGCCGCGCGCGGCCAAAGGTTGCACCTACCCCTGACCTTCTAACCTTCGTTTTGTCCAATCCATTGGTTTTTGACAATAGTTACAGCCTAACGCGCCCAGACCAATGGTTTTGAGTGAACCGTGCCCCGCGAACTGCTGGCGGCCAAAGGCCGCACCTGTCCCCGACCTTCTAACCTTCGTTTTGTCCAATCCAATGGTTTTTGACA
This sequence comes from Meconema thalassinum, assembly GCA_946902985.2. Classification (NCBI taxonomy): domain Eukaryota; kingdom Metazoa; phylum Arthropoda; class Insecta; order Orthoptera; family Tettigoniidae; genus Meconema; species Meconema thalassinum. The sequence continues at coordinate 89,808,516 of OX336388.2, forward strand.
ATGGTTACAGCCTAACGCGCCCAGATCAATGAGTTTTGACAATGGTTACAGCCTAACACGTCCCGATGAATATTTTTTTCATCAACAGTGATTTTGTATCATGTTGGCAACAATCTGTGCGCCTCGTTCAGTGCCGGTAGAGTGCATCTTGTTGACAGTTGAACGAGATGAACGCGCTGTCGAAATATCGCCCAGAAGATGAAAGGGGTACACAAGGTATGTAAAAGCCACATTCATGTGTGCTGCAAGTGTATAATCCGCGTTCCACTTACATTCACAATTAATAATTTCAGTAGTTTAATAAGAATTTTATAGAAAGGAGTACCTTCTGTAAATTCTTAGGTAATTATTTTCTAAAGAAAGATTATGCGTGACTACAGTATTTCCACTATGCATGACATAAACCAGAGGTGCATGTATGACTAACCGCTACCTAATAGTTATTGGTCTAGGCAAATGTAACTTTTACAAAAACAATTAGTAGGCTACTATATGCATAACAGTACTGTAACAGTCCATGTTGTCTATCACAATATTTTGACAGGGTCTGTTTGGATGTCGATAGCAAAGACAACCATGACCTCACTTATGCCATGTGCCACCATGAAACACCGATGTCATTTGATTCATTATCACTTCCCTTATGAGTTTTGCGAACTGCATCTGCTGCCTCATGAAAGGGCCTATTTCCCCCATCCACAAACAAGTTTAGCAATTATCGTAACCCTTCTCCTGAAGTATTAAAGCCACAGAAAGAACATTTGCACAATGCTTCATAACCTTTAGGCTGACCTGTGGCACTAAAATGTTTATTCATGTGCAATGTTGGTTTATTACCGTATTACATACTGAACCTTTTAAAATTAGGTTAGGCTACTATGGGTGGATCCAAAAACGTGGCAGCCCAAATTGATCTACAAAAATACGGCGTGTTTTTGGGCGTAATACGTTATGATACGGTAGCCTTATTAAAAATGCCTTCACATATAGTATTTGCTTTAATTTCTGTTATTTTGCCAGTAAAGTCTACTTTAGTGCATTAAAATAATCAACAGGCGCATCTACCACAGAAATAACACAAACATTGAGTAGTCTTACCTTGTTGTGTTCCGGGACGCTATTGAAAGCCTCCGTAATTTCCCTCCACGCCCGCTTCTTTTCTTCGACGGTAACTCCGTCAGTCTTTTTATTTTCAACTGTGTCCTTATGCTGGAGAACCATTTGAAGGACAAAATGTTTCTCCTCAGCACACACTAGTTTCCTTTTGCTGTTTGTTGAATCCATGAGCAAAGAATATGGGAGTAGACCACGTTTGATAAGCGTTTTAGGACAATGATCAGCCTGTAGGCCTACCGGATGCGATGACAAGGAAACAAATGCTACACGGACCGTTGCCAAACGTGTCAAAAAATAACATTGGAATAAGTAAGAGCTAATCACACATATATCATACATGACTAGCGGACCATCAATTGTAATGATTAACAAATCATCGGTAATATCAAGCAACATCAGATTATATTATAATACACTTCAACTTTCGTTCTTATTTAAGTACCACTAGTGATAATTTTCGTATGTGATTGGTACCAGTGAACAGGATGCCTTAAGGAAAGCTTGAGGGTACCTTCAGAAAGGTGACCTTAAGGAAATGACTCTGAAGTTAAAATCAACCTCAAGGATTCCTTCTGCTCTGAGGATAACTCAAGTCTTCCTTAGTCAAGGTCTCCTCAAGGTGACCTCAAGAAATGTCTCTGAATTCCAGCCTTAGCATACCCCGTTTCAGACCTCAGATCAGAATTACTTTTATGGGCAGGGCCAGGAAACGAACCCAGACCTCTGGGGAAAGAACCGAAAATGCTAGCCACTACACGAGGTGGTCAAACAAGAATTGTGTCCAGGCATGTATCTAGGCCTAATGGGTAAGACTCGGGAGTTGTGTGTCTACAAGGTACAGGGGAGCTGAAAACATGGTAGCCTTTCTTCCTGGAACTACAAACTGTCATTCACTCATTGAGAACAGTTTCCAGCTAGACTGTAAAGAACGTAATACAGATTTGGGTGCTATTCAGCACCTAGAACAAATACTAGGTACTGAACTCCATTGTCATGCACAGGAATACAATGCTAACTTTCTTACATATTTCGAGTGATCAAGCTAAGAGAACTTTAACCCTCATTGTAAGAAAAATGTCCCTACAATGCCAGAACAACCCTTGTTCTCTCAGCTATAAAATGCATGTTAGCAGGCTCCACCATCAAATAGGGAGGTACAATTTGACAAGCTGCATACATAAAATGATGATTACTAACACAGTAAGACTGAAACCTACAATGAAGCAGCACTCAATAGGAGCTACGGGCTAACGTACACTACTGAATGAAGCCCTACTGTACTCCTAGGCTTTTACATCCAACAATGTAGTAGGCCTATGCCTTGCAGGCTCTAGGCTAAGCATAATAGAGGACCAGAGGGAAGATAACAAAGTAGCCAATAAAGCCTACTATTATTTTGCTGGAGGGTATCTGTATTAATATCTTCTAGCAAGTACACAAACAAACAATATTAACATATATTTCTAGAGCCAACAAACATTCTTGGTCGACTTCATCGCCCATGCCTAGGATTGTATCAATCCTTGCCTTATTCCCTGGTGCATAGGACACCAGATTCCCTGGTGCATAGGACACCAGAAGTCACAGCCATGCAGAGTGATGTCAAAATAGGACCAGGGTCCAAACCTGGGTGCTTCCATCACAAGTCACTTTGTATCTTTAATACTGTACTTGTAGTATTTGATTAAGACAGCTGCATGCATGCAAGTATTAGCATAGATAGGAAAATTATGGACATGAATAGGCCCTACCGCATATCAAACTACTTAAGTAGCCTACCGTTAACTAAACTAAAGCTGATCCTGCACAAAGACTTGACAGAAGTCTTCAGCAAGATGAAAACAATTGTTTGGTACATTTGGCAGGAATAAATTACATATTGTCCAATATGTACAAGACTATCGTACCTATATTAGGATTTTTACGGTACGCGAAAAACAAACAAATAAAAGTAAATCCATAAATTCTGATTAGTCAGTATAATTATACCGACAGAAACTATGATAAAGGTTTACATCTTAGCAATTAAAACCTACCCTACTTATCAATTATGTTGTCCCACGTTTAGAGCGAACGTTGCTGTCGCCATTTCTAATAACACCGCTAGTCACTTGTTATTCAATTTAGTATTGGATCCAACATAATACAGATTAAGTCACTAAAAATGGAGTATACTGCAACAGCTGTCGGCATGCGGGCCCAAACAGTAAACAAAACGCACATGGCGGTCTTTGTTTTGATTCGAATCGCCCATAACAGTGTCCCGCGCCTGATCACATGTATCCATTCACCGTCCATGTTCACGTTGCCATGGAAATATAATTTTCCCAAGGACCAACAAAATGAACGGAAAGCCCCTAAAATCTAGCGACATACAAGCAAACAAGGTTGGTAACAAAACTGTTACTGAGTTCGGGCCCAAACAAAAGAATAATTATTTAACGGACGGAGAAAGTAGTATGGACTTTCTAATTAATAATAATAAATTTTATTTCAGCCAATGGCCATAATAGTAGGAATACCATACAAGTTCATTCGGTACAAAATTTTGTAATAGACATCTGACGTTCACCGCATGTTAATACATGATATCTCTCACACTGCCTCTTACATAAAATACACACGCAGTTTAAGTTTGGCTGGTGATACTTCTTTTCAGTGCAAACTTTATGGTGAAAACCGTGCACTGCCATTCGTGTCATCATATGACGGAGTTCATAATTCGAGTTCATCCACTCACAAGTCGTCATGGCATCTGTACAGTAGAAGTCACTCCAAATATGTCTCGTCTTGTCACGAAGTTCACTCAGTAAAGCATCATATGCTCCAGTGGCGGGCAGCATCCATTGATTTCTTAAATCTTCTATATAAAATTGCTCTTTGGCCAATACATATACAAGGCGAGAGGATGTGTATTTTGAAAGATTGAGTAACTTTTTTAAGTATACTGCCTTCACTCTTTCCATTTTCTTCAGGTCATTCTTTGTCAGGTGTTGCCATAGGCCTATATTTTCCAATGCATATGCAACTATGGGAGTAATTTTGAGCTTAAATAACGCCATGCCTGTATCAAGGGACAATTTTCCGAGTTGTCTTATGTCATTCATTGCTACAATTGCTGTGTCAACTTTGTCTTGTATGTGCTTCGTAAATACAACTCCCTGTGTTTGGAATGTTACTCGTAAGTACTTAAAATTGTTCACTAATTGTAATCTTTTACCTTTATATTCCAAATGATGATTGACTGACAGTCTACCTCCTTTTCTAAAGGCCATGAACATTGTCTTTTTTTCGTTCAATTTAAGTTCATTTTCGTCCGCCCAGTTTACTAGTCTGTTGAAAGTCTCCTGTAACCTTTCAAGTGATGTGGATGTTAGCACCATGTCATCCGCATACATGTATATGGAGACATCTTGATCGACTTTCTAATTAAGCCTCATCCTTGTGTTCGTATACGTCAAACTCGCCTCCTTGACGTGCACTACCAGGCAAAGAAAATAGTTACCAGGCGTAACTAGTCGCACCAAAAGTTCAATGAGTGGGAATAAGGGGAATGAGTAGTGCAGATTAGCCAACTGAAGCTCTGCGTCTGAAATTTCCCCGCGAGCTACCAAAAATTTCCCTGCGAGCTACGTTTTGGCGACCACTGTTTTAAACCATCTCATACTACTACTACTACTCCCACTCCATTCCTCTTTCCCTCTTCATTCCCACTCCAGTATAGTCTATAGCCTTTTCTCAGTTCTCTACTTCCTTCCCCTTTCCACTTTGTTTCTGCGTTTGTGTTTGTGCGTCATATAACGGTTACCAATTGTCGTACAATAATGGAAGTCAAAGAAGACTCAAAAAAAGGCATAGTAGATGGCAGTAGTGATCATACTCGTAGAACAGGAACATTATTCCCAGCTTCACTTGTTGATGTGTTGTTTTCGAAAGACAAAGTGTAGGTATTACTGCTCTTAATTCCTTAATGTATCCATGTGGGAACAGTATACATCATTCTTTCTACTTGTGTAGTTTGTTTTCCATGATGTATTAGGATTTTATAGCTTACTGTTGTCATAATACCGGTAATACATGATTATTAAATTAACTTTGTACAAATCTTCCACAGAGAGGAAGGCCTCATTCTTGGTTAATTTGTCTTCAATTCATTTTATAAATCTCCTCTGAATATCACCTATTATTTTAATATATTCTTACTTGTATCTCCCCATGCTGCAATCCAACTAATTCTACTAAAGCTGCTTAAGCCATTAACTATATTTTGTGTGATAGCACATTAGGCCAAAGTGTGGAAAATGAATAGTGTCTTTCTCAGCTGTTTTGCTAATTGTAATATTTGCTTGTTGTACCATACTTTAAATGATGGTCATCAATAACAACAGTAATATACTCCACCTTAAAATATAGTTATGTCTTTTTTCAAAACACCTCTTGTATAAAAGTTTGTGTGGATACATTGTTATTGTTGCTATTGTTATTATTGTTTATTTTTTCACATCATTATCACGACATAGCCCGGTTACATTTTAAGTTACAGCCAGGTTTGGCCTTAGCAAGGAACCATCTACACTGAGGTACAATGTTTGTTGATTACACTGTAGAGAAACCGCACATTACTGTACATCCATTTCATGCCCGCGCTCTCCACGAGTCTCTTTCATTTGTAGAATGAGCTAAGTTTGCTAAGTTTCGATCCTTGCTGAGCGACAGAGTGGAGTGTTTTCTCTAAGGAACTTCCTGACTACATGGAATATGCTTAACAGAACTGCCTTCTGTAGTTCAATGTATATCAGTGGATGCAGATTCAATGTTGTTGCATGCACATCACGATAACACTTAAGCATTTAAAATAGTAAATATGGGACTATCCCAATAAAACTATCAGCAAATTAAGCAGAATGATCCACACATTCATGAAATGTAGAAGTGAAAATGTCTAAATCTGTCCATTTGGGTATTTTTACGACTCCCATGATAAGTGAAAATGTTACTTGCTAAATATCTCAGGGTGATGTCATCTATCACCAGTTGTACAGAGTAAATTAATGTATTCTAATTGAACCCTGCACTGTTCATTTCTAATTTTGTTCATAAGTAGTACCGATACCTTATAGATTATCGTAATAACACTGCTGATTCTTTCCAGGGTCCAAGAGTTCACTTCCAGCTGGACTCTTCGGAAAGTGATAAAACACCAATACAAACCATAGTTTCTTCTCAGAAGGCTATTACCTCAGACTTTAGCAGTAAAACGCCTATGAAATCTTGCAGTGTGTCTGAGATTAAATCGGCATTCTCAGAAAGCAGTAGAATTCAAACGGTTGAAAGCTGTGAAGGATTAAGCATACCTAGTTTAAGACCATTAAGCCGTCCATCTTCTCTTTCTTCTTTTGGAATGAAACGTTCCAAGAGTTTGGGTGCTGCAGATATGGTGACTTCAGCAAGTGGTTTTGGTGTTGCCAAAGAGGCTCCTGATTTGGGGGCTTTTCCCTTCGAGGTTCGAAATAGTATTCACAGAGCAGTCGGAGGTGAGTAATACAGTAATACATTAGTATTAAGAATATTTTGTTGACCCTAACATGTGCATACCTGCCCTGGTATTTGTCTCACTGAAAGAACACATTAAACAAAACGCACTGTCAACATGTTAGCTGCTAAAATGTAATGAAAGTGTTTTTTAAAACTGTTGAAGATCGCCAACATTCTGGGCTACCGATCCGGTTGTAGTATATATCCCGAGTCCCGGGGTTTAGTGAGCTTTTGGTGATCTCAATGACGTCACCTATGACGTGGTAAAAATACTTACCTGATTGGTGAGTTGAAATTCATTTTCTCGATTGTGATTGGCCAGCTCATGTGCGCCAGCTGATATGCGCAGTGCTTGTCAGGCGCCATTTTGAAACTTAGTGGTCTAACCAACAATTCTATAAATGTGCAAGTAAACGCCCACTCAGGATCCCTTCTCATAATAAAGCACTCTGATCGGGTCGCCTGCGACCCGTGTGGATGTGGCACACCAATTGTTTATTATCGGTCACCCTTTATTAAGTTACTTAATTGCGGAACCGGATGCAATTTTCTGAGACTGACAAGATGGGTTTCGAATGTCTAATTGAAAATTATTCTTTCCCATTTTGAAAGATTTTGATGCATCGATAACAAGATTTTAAAAATTAAGCAGTTTCTTAGTAATATGTAGTTCCAATTCTCGCTGAGGTTCTTGAAGACTACTATAACAATGAGAAAACAGTGAGTTGTTGTTGTTGTTTTAAGGGGCCTAACATCTAGGTTATCGGCCAAGAGAAAACAGTGATCCACTCATGCCTATCACTGGAATTATTTTTAAAGGAATGAGTCAAAGCATTCATTAATGGCAAAATGAGTTCCGTTTACTTTTCTCCGCATTTGATAACGTGCGTTTGGCAAACAGTTCTCTCTCCAAACCTGAGTGATCAGCATTATGTACACCAGTTGTAGGGATAACAGCAATCTTTGTCTTCACATCAGATACGAATTTCTCTGTAGTGTTAGAGATGGAATCTCCTGTAGACATTTTCTTGCAATAAATGTTGTAACCTACCAACTTTCGATGCTATCTAATTTCTTGAATATATTAAACGAACTCGGCGAAGCCTCAAAAATATACAATGTACATGTATTTTATTATGTTCTCTGTAACAATATAGCTTCCGTGGCTTAGGCGGCAGCACGCCGGCCTCTCACCGCTGGGTCCGTGGTTCAAATCCCGGTCACTCCATGTGAGATCTGTGCTGGACAAAACGGAGGCAGACAGGTTTTTCTCCGGGTACTCCTGTTTTCCCTGTCAACATTTCATTCCAACAACACTCTCCACTATAATATCATTTCATCTGTCATTCATTTAATCATTGCCCCAGAGGAGTGCGTCAGGCCTCGGCAGCCGGCACAGTTCATATCCTCGCCGCTAGATGGGGGCTTCATTCATTCCATTCCTGACCTGGTCGGAGACTGGAAGCAGGCTGTGGATTTTCATTTTTTGTAACAATATACATTCCTAAGTAGAGTGGTATAAATCAAGGCCAAGATTGTATTTTTGCAGCAGTTCTTTTTTGAGCGATGACAGCTGAGCGCAAGTGGTTGTAGAAACCTCTGATGAAAGTGATTTCACTTAGAGAAAAAGTTAGAAATTTCGCCAATTTTACAACAATCCTGCCAGTGCATAGAAGCAGCTAAAATATTGACAGTGTATTTCTTTGAATGAACTCTGATAGTGAAAAGAACATCAGGGCATGTTGTGACATGTTGGCTTTGACCATTCCCTTGACAGCTAAAAATGTAGATTCAAATAAATTTGTAATGGCAGACGAATGTTTGATATCAAAATGGCTATAGTAAGAGGAAAAGTAGATGGTGGAAGCCACAGGGGTAGAATCCCTGCCTCCTGGAATGGTCAGCAGAAGCACATGACAGAAGAAAATTAAAGTAGCATTATTATTCTCTTTCAATAACACCGCTGCAACCCCTCGATAGTCATAAAAACTGAGGAAGAGGACGTATTTCTTTCATGATTATTATCATGGAAGTAAAAAATTTATTTAAAATTACCATAGCTTATCATCAAGTTTTTTACAGGACAGCGTCACAAAACGAAGATATTAAATGTCGGATGCCAAAGCAATTATATTTGAAATTTCATGGATTAATTTCATGAAGAATACTTTTTACTTCTAATTGATTTCAATTTCCGTGGAGTACCGTAATTCATTAGCCCAAATTTCTTATCACTGGAAAAATTATTTCACATCATTACTCATGTTCACGGTTTATGAGCGATTATGTATCATACGAAGGATATTGACATGTATCATAAAAAGGATATTGACAAATATGGCAACAAGAGCTATCATGTCACAATGAGAGCTTGTTACCTTTTATCATTTCAAATGATCTTGTCGACTTCGTCGTTATGATTGGGGTCCATCGTTATGCGTTACGGACACGGTGACGGACGTGACGTCATGCAGCCGCACGGGAAGTGACGTCCTGCAGCTGCGCGGGAACGTGATGTCATGCTCACGCGGGGAGCGAGAAGCAGACGCTAATGATTATTGGAGTCTGGCGTCGAGTGACCTGGGGCTTTGAGCGAAGCGAACACAAGAATACCGGGTGACTTATAAAGAGATATACAAGATGCCATATAAGAATACAGGGTGCCTCCTAAAGAGGTGTGCAGGATGTCAGAGCAAAATACAGGCGAAGCGAACACAAGAATACAGGGTGACTTCTAAAGAGATATACAAGAAGCTATATAAGAATAAGAATACAAGGTGCCTCACCAAGTGGTGTGCAGGATGTCAGAGCAAAGCATCGAACCAGTCCCAATATTCCATCCCTACTCTCACTCAAAATACCCCCCCCCCCCTAATGTTCAGCCCGCCACTGCTCGCTCCCAGGTTCTACAACTCATCTCCCAACTCTCAACCGTTACACTAGTCTAGCCAGATCGACCACAGGCCTGCCTGGGGCAAAAACTCTCCTTTTCAGGGAAATAACAACTCCGCAACAAGCTTCACGAAAACCCAAATTAAAATCGAAAATTACATTCTACAAACACCAAATTCAGTAAACTTCCCTCATTTCAGTTACTCTATACTTTAAACAGACACAGAAGGCATAGTCATGATTCCTTCATGGAGTAGGCTATTGTCTAATCATGTTCACCTCTCCTTCACCTTTACCATAAATTTCATAAACTCTATTTAAAAATCAGAAACTCGCTCCACAAATCTGTAAATCAGTATTCTTCCCTTATTTCAGATACACTATTCATTAAACAAACATATAAGGCATAGTCATGACCCCTTCATGGAGTAGGCTATTGTCTAAATCTGGACACTCATACTACATCCTTACACTAATTCAAATTTATGGCCAAATGATCCTTCTAACAGGGAGGCAAAGGTTTCCGCCAGCTTGCCTGGGATGATGGGCCACAAATCCGCTGTCAAAAGTACACAATTTACACTTTATTCAACCAAACACATCTCTAATACAAGTACAAGAAACACATTTCTTCCCGTGCCTGCGCGGGAAGCCTAAGTTAATGGGTAATGCAGTCTGTTGAAAGAGTCCTGGGGCTTCGAGCAAAGCGAGAAGCCCTCCTGTGCCTTTCTAACATTTGTAGCATGCGTCATTTGAAATGATACAACGTCTAGTCTTTCAGACTGACTGTGATTTTTTTTTTAAGGTACTTTGTGTTTTCTGATTATAAGTTACTAGCAGGTACCCGCGGCTTCGCTCGCGATCAAGACAATGGGGACGATGCATTATTGCTGATAATTGGTTTATTCTATTACAGCAATCGCGGCTACAGGTGGGTAGATTCAAATTCTGAAAATTCTGACTCATACAGTATATAGATATGAGCAGCAAAGTGGGAATTTTATAGAGTTGTGAACACATTTGAAAACTTAATTTTGGTTTTGCCATCTTCTGCTGAGACATAACGATTTTGTTGTCCGGATACTCGCCAGCACGCCACATACAGTTGTCCATGGGAAAAAATGGTTTTGTCTAAACGTACACCTGGAATGGCAAATCTATCTGAATATGGGGAATTAAAAGTATTTTTCCTTAAGCTATTCTGGGTATAATTTTGCCACACTTATTGATGATTTGAACGTCAACATGTCGCTATTAATAGACCTATAGTAAAATATCTCTCACCTTGGTCGCTGATGGACATTATGCAGTCACTTCCAGTGTTACATCCCAGGGATTGAAATTCTCCAACAACCCTTTTGCCTCACATGCCTCTCTAAGTAATTAAAATTCCCGATTGTTGTGGTTTGAGTCTTCAATTTTTTGACTGGTTTGATGCAGCCCTCCATGCCTCGCTCTCCTGAGCTAATCGTTTCATCACTACATAGCTACCACACCCTACATCCGAGGCAATCTGTATAACCCTGGTCTACCCCTACAGTTCTTGTCCTTGACCCTCCCATCCATAACTAAGCTTGCTATTCCTGGGTGTCTTAATAAGTGTCGTACCAACCTATCTCTTCTCTTCATTAGCAGTCGCCAGAAACATCTCTCCTCTCCCACTCGTCTTAATAGCTCTTCATTTGATAACCTATCTAACCATCTGATCTTCATCATTCACCCGTAACACCACATTTCAAACGCTTCAATTCTCCTCTTTACTGCAGCACCATTAGTCCAAGTTTCACTTCCTTATAGTGACTCAAAAGCTTTCAAAAATGACATCCTAATACCTAAATGTATATTCGATGTCAAGAGATTCCTTTTTGTGTAGGAATGCTTTCCTTGCCTGAGCCAACCTGCTTTTTATATCCTCTTTGCTTCGTCCATTACTGGTTATTTTGCTTCCTAAGTACCGGTAACAGAAGTCTCCTACTTCCCGTAGCGTTTCACCTGCCAATTTGATGTCCATAGAGGTTTCTGATTTATTTCGGCTGCATTCCAATAATTTTGTTTTACATCTATTGATTTTCATCATGAATTCATTCGTCAAGACGGAGTCCATACCATTCAAAAACTCGTTCAAATCTTCTGGCGTATTGGCCAAGATGACGATGTCATCAGCAAATCTCAGAGATGAAATTATTTCTCCTTGAATCTTCACTCCGACTTTAAATTGTTCTCCAATTTCCTGATTATTGTGTTTTTAGAGATCTTTGAAATGCGTTGCCCTCGCACATGGTGTAGATGCATTGTCAAAGGAAAACATTCCATGTTACGAACATGGGCCGCATAACCTGTACCGAAAGCCTATTCTGGACAGCAGTTCCTTGAACTCAGATTTGCCAACATTTTATTGTATCTTTCCATGAGGTATGTCTCTGTACCTCAACATACAGAAGAGTGCTTTAAAAATCATGTCTTGTGTAAATTTTGGAAAATATAGTGAGTGTGGTTTTTGCCGGAGTGGATACTCGCTAGTAGAAATTCTTTTCAGTAAAATAGACTGGTTCAAAATTTGGTAAGTGCACATTGAGGTATATGACGGCGGGATGCCAGTAGAAATTCTTTTCAGTAAAATAGACTGGTTCACAATTTGGTAAGTGCACATTGAGGTATATGACGGCGGGATGCCTTAAGTGTTAAGGAAACGGCAATAGCCGCCTCAGAGCTTCGTTGCTATTGAAATTATGACCAGGACCGATATTTGTACTTAACTATACGGGATTTGTGAGCCCAGTGTTGATGAAATTGAACGTAGCTATATCGCTACCTTTATTTAATAGCCGCTACTGTAGTGTTTAAAAATTAAAGGTGGTATTAGAAGGCGCTTCCCCTAATTTTTTTTTACCCCTGGCACTACAGCCCATGAAGGGCCTAGGCCTACCATGCGACCGTTTCCCAGCCATTTGGCCTGCAGATATTGTGGTGACGCGTGGTCAGTGCATAGTGTCCCGTCAGCCGTTAATCTTGTTCTTCGTGACCGGCGCGCTGCCTCACAGCTACTCAATTGTCCTCACGAATCTGAGTTCAGCCCGTTGCAGCCCTCACGTCAGTGTCTAAAATCTCGGACGGAGCCGGGAATCGAACCCGGGGCCTCCGGATGAGAGGCAGGCGCGCTACCCTGTTCTTATTGTGTTTATATATATCTTGAAAATGATAATAAATGAATTGGCATTACCTCCTAGAGGGATATATAGAAAATCGGATGTCATACCTTGAGGTAGTGTTGCCATGGAAACGGACTTGCGATTAGTTCATCAATCAGAGCGAAGATAGTTTTCTGCGAATATCTTTGAAACTGTTGGTTTCAGAGCCTTAAAATGTAGTTTTCGGTGTCCCGTAGGGACATACCGAGTATTGTTTCTTGCATCGAGGGGAGTAAAATGAGCTTTGTCCGGTCTTTATGCGACAACTTCGATATTTTGTCCTGTTTGAGTATTTTTGGTGACTTTTCAGTTATGTTGCCCATTCCACGGGAACAATGATTAATTTCCGGACGAAAGGCAGCCTATATGTTATCCCATGGTATAAGCTGTCTCCATTTCAAATTTCATCCAAATCCGTCCAGCAGTTTTAGTGTCAAGAGGTAACAAACTAACACACACACTCACACACACGGACACACAGATTTTCACAATTATAATATATATAGGGATATAGGGATTATTTACAGTTACATGATGACATTCTTTCAAACAGAACCAAACAGCGAGGGAATAGGTTGTCAGGAGAATTGTAACTAACCAAACAAGATTGCAACATAAAAAATACTCTATGGAGGAGGATTATTTAATTACTTCATAATCACAAATATAACTATCTTAAATGGAACAACTTTTCTTACTGAGCTGGAAGCTTCAGAATATTTTCTTAGCCTGGAGAATTCCATGAATAAATTGGCAGCTTATTAAAATGAATGGTACTTGCCACATTTGAGTGTTCTGATATACTGCTCACTAAAACATCTTACGGTACTGTTTGTCATTCACATGAACATAATCAGAATTCAGAGAAGGTTTAGTTACACATTCCATACATTTTAGATTTTAAGTCCATTATTACTCTCAGCTATCTGTATAATAAAAATTAGAATTTTTCCTGTACTTGTCTGTATTTAGTCGTATATTGATTGAAATCTGCTGAATATAATATCATGAAACTTTGTATGGTATTTAAGTAATGAGTAGCGAGGATTAGCTGAAAATTATTAAATTGGTGGAGGAGGGGGCTCCAGAGTGAGATCGGAAGATTTTTCTGCTAATATTAGTCTCATGAAAATGCTATATTCATCAAATGTTGCAGGAAATGTTATTTCTTGTATTTCATGTGATAAGCCTATACCTTTTTCACTCATGACTAATAATAACGGAGATATTAATAGCTCTTTTAATCTCTAGTTTTCTATAATTATCTATCATTATAGCAGTCGACATTAGATACGGTATACATTACACGTGCGAAACATGCTAGCCTAAGAAAGATAATCTTCAGCCTATTTCCCCTTTTGTAAAATGGTCCATTGCCGACATAACCAGTTCTGAAAACATACTCTGCGAGGGTGGCGATTACTTCCAAAGATAGAAGATTAGTAAGTGGGAATGACAGACTTCCCTCCTATTGATGGGACATGATGGACCATTACAACTATGAAATTATAAAAATTACACAAATTTACCTCTTAATGACTCGGAGATAATTACGAATACACTGGCTCTCACGACGTTGGTTGTTAGCATTGGTCGACAAACAAAAGACCCTCAACCTGGAAAGACGGCAATCAGATCAAGCTGGACAATCAAGACTAAGTATATGAACATTGGTAGAGTCTCAAGATTCAAGCCATGGAATTTTGCTGTCACCACATCATGCTGCCCTGGGTGTAAAATTGTATTTCTGTCTGGTAAGTTAGATGCCATTCACATCTGACTTAGGTATAATCTTGTCTTTAAACTGAAAAAATCTACTTGCTTTTGCTTCATTTAGCCTATAACATACAGCTGAGGGCCACCTTGGTCACAGAAAGCTCTCGTTATACACTTGAGTCCACACGTTAAGTGATATTCGAGATACACGACAAAACATGGGACACTGCAATAATAATGCTAAGACTCATCACACAGTAATGCTGATAGAAGTTATACAGGAAAACTGAACATGGCCAATGTGTGTGGTATGTGTCGTGTCCATGTATGCTAGCTGCATACAGAACGTCAATATGAGGTGTGGTGACCTATAATGGCAATGCAGGTTGTGTGACTGCTATCAATTTTGAGGAACGAGCATGGCCTGCAGTAATGTGTATCATTTATTGACTAGCACCCTTCGAAGAGGTCAACAATGGTCTATGGTGGCAGAATTATGGCTGCATTCCATTGGCCTAGAGCGTCCTATTCATGTCCATTCGGACTGAAGTCCGGGCAGCAGCTGTCCACTCTAAACGTGTAATGACCTCGTGCTGCAGGTACTGGTCTATCAGGGCATCCCTGTGTGGTCGGGTATTGTCACCTATCACACGGAACCCTGCTCCACATGCACCGCTGCAAAGTTGCAGCCGTCACTGTACATAAAAATGCATCCAGTAGTGCATATCAGAGTACTGTAGTGAGGCCCACCGCGCCGCACTCCAAGCCCATGGACGTTTGAAGCCCAGACCGTCCAGTGTTGTTCTCATCTAACCCGGCCGCGTACTGGCCTATAGCACTGGACTCACAAAGCCAACCGTAGTCCACCACACTGGAAGGGCCAAGCAGACAGACTAACCTTCAAAACTTGTACACAACAAATTGCTCGCTGTACACTTCTATTTGGAATTGATAGCAATAAGATTGCCACTAAGCTAATGGCATCGTTCAAACTGGCTAATCTCGATCTGAAATACGATAGAGATCTCTCCTGCTATGTAATAATTGAACACAACCCAACCTTTACTAGAACTCTAAGGATCATCTGTTTGACATGAAGTGAATTGAAAAGGAACAAAAGTAAAATGTGCGACATGCTGGGCGACCCTTTAGTATGTGAATCAAGTTCACCACACTTCGTACAGCACACAAAATTTACGTCATTCCCATCACCATCAAGTACAGGTTTGAATACTAACCAAATGTGACTTTTAAGATTAGGATCAGATTCTGAAGTTCTGTATTGCCCAGTTCTCTGTTTTTCCTTTATTTCACCCGATCTTTCCTTCTAGTACCATGATCCATATTCATTTCCGATAGCTGGACAAACAGAGAAAGTCATATGGAAAACCACAGTAAACCTAGTTCTCTCCGCACGACGCAAGTTACTCTGTCTTCCCGCAGCACGCACTGAAGCTGTCAGCCCATGGACTACAAAGTGTTCTCATTTGCCCACCGCGTTTAAAGCGACATAGCATGGCCCAGACCAGCCCATGCGATGACGTCATGGGCCGCTAGGTTCGAGACTTTTCAAGCTCAGTGTGGTCTAGTGTCGAAGCAGTCCGTAGCCGGGGTGTTGCATATGTTCCTTAAATGATATCTCCCCTGACAAGAACCCTTGCACCACCATATCGGTCCCTTCCCACAATATTGGCAGGGTTGTATCGTGTCCTAGGGACGTGCCAGATGAACATACAGTGAGAATCTCTCTCCAAGCTAAACTTCAACTCATCCATGAGCAGAACTCTACCCCACTGTTCCTGGCAGTGGCGGCTAGCGGTTAATTGTTCTGGGCATTGCACTATTTTCATTAATTGGGGGGGGGGGGGGGGGGGGGAGGGGTAGGTTGTAAAGTAAAAGACTGCTTGATGTCAGACAAAACTGTATTCAATTGCGCCTTAAAACGAATGTACCTCCATCATCACATTGTCATCGGATTAAATGGATTATAAGTTAGTCTACATGAAAAACTTCATGAGAACCAAACAACGTAAGTTATATAAGAAGGCGAGAAAGTACCGCGAGTGTCACAAGTACGCACAAATTCTATTACAAGACATAGTATCGGCAGTTGACGGAGCATCTCGGATGTTTCCGTCTGCGCCTAGGCTCCCTTGTTGCAATCAGCGGACAACGACCAGCCGAGTTAACAGTTGGGCTAGAACTTATTTGGTCTACCATCTCTACCATACCCTTAACAATTGAGATCTGGTTGGTGCTTGGGCCTGGCAACGACCAAACGGACGAGCGCTCCTAAACAATTGGTGCGCTTGGCTTTCTCAGACAGTTCACAGTAACTTGCTAAAAGATTTCCTGAAATGTTCAAGAACAAAATTATGAATTCCTACACATATAAAATGAAACATACAGCTAAAAATATTATTACGGTATTAATTATTTGTCTTGAAGAATTCTGATCGTTGTGCACCACTGCAACCTTGGTTCCTGGGTCCAATCACAATGGACAATAAGAATTTACCATGCTCAATGAGGTGTGTAAGTGATAAGCGTTTAGTGGGTCACTATGCACACCTCTCAAAGTCGACGATACCAGTGGCGAATTCTCCCATGCATCGCATATACCGGCGGTATACCACCAGTGATAAAAATATAAAATGTTTATCTCCACATTCTCTCGACTTGTATGTAGCAGTGCAGACAGGAAAATCGAGCTTGTCATCATTCATGTTCCGCCGATTGTTGTCATGGAAGCTGGCGCTCGAACCCCGCGTAACTCGTTAATTTTCTTCTGGGGTACACACTTTTAGCTGTGAGTGACTGTACTTTGGTATACCGCAAGTCTAGCCTGGTCGTTGAGAGGGCTCGACACTGGCCCGCGGGGTGAGGGAAGGAAAGAGTAGCCCTGCCAAGTTCCGTATGGGGTATCGCGCTACAGACTAGCGGTGAGTGTAGTGCTGATTGGTTGATTTCAAACAGTACTTTCACCCTGCTCACAAGGGAAGACACACCAGCGCCGCACCTCATACACTTCAGTTCAGTTACGTTGTGAGTTCGTCTTGGCGTGTAATACTTCCCACTGAAATATTAACATGTTTAGATTAAGTGAAACACTGGAAGTGGATAGTAGCGTTGTTGAAACGATTTTATTCCATTGGATTTCCTCAGTACGTTGAAATTAAAGCGATCTATGGGCTGTAGGCTACTAAAATTTCTTTGTGCAAGGAAATGAAGGCATTGGTTTCTGCCGAAATCAGGTAGAATTTTACACTTGGAATATTTGTTGCTTTGCAGTTGTTGATTCAATTAGGGGCTTTGAAGCATCGTGGTCATGTAGCCCCGTGTACATGGTTCGGGGGCGGATTTAAGGCAAGATCATGGGGGTAGGCGAACACACGGGGGAGCCTAGAGAGTATGGAATACCCCTAGCTTAGAGAGGGGTAGGGGAGGGCCGGGGTAGGATAATTTTGCTAAAACTAGGCCCAAATTAGTGAGTAATAGGACATTTGGGTTATTCTTTTTATATTTTGGAGTAAAAATAAATTTTACCGATCACAGTGGCCGAGAGCAGTAACGCGCTAGCTCGCGTCTCGCTGCATCGTGAGAGTGTGGGTTTGAATCCCACTTCAGCCGTCCGGAAAATGGTTGTCGTGGTTTCCTATTTTCACCACCAGGCAAGTGCCGTGACGGTTCCTTTCAACAGGTCCACGATCGACCGACTGCCCTCCAAAATCCCTTCCCTGGTCCTTCCTTAATTAGACCCAAGTTAGCGGTCGCCTGTCACCATCCCCAGTTGTATCTGTTGACAAAGTGTATCCAGCTCCGAGACACCATCCTTGCGACGGTAGAGGAATGATCCCTCGCAGATCCCGTTATGTGAGTTGGGAAAAATTTGCGTGATATTAGCAATTTTAAGTCAAATATTTATTGTATTCCAAATTATTTTAGTTTTGGTAGTTCTACTATTTACTGTCATAGCCAACGCGTGGTGGTTTATATCCATTTTTTAGAGAACTGTCAAAAATGTGTAGTATTCTTCCAAATATACATACATTTTCATTTGAGACTGTTTTACCTTTCAATGTCCAGTCCAGTCTGCAAGCCTCTGTTTGCGAACAAGTCGCCTCTATGATCCCCTATTAGCAGTTAGCAATGCGGCTCCCTCTGCTTCTACATCTCTGACTTTGAAATCGTTCAACACTGAAACTAACCATCGCCTCATAGCTGTACCTCTGCTTCTGTTATCCTATACAGCCGAACACTCAAAATAGTAGGTTATCGTAAAATGTGCATTTTGATATAGAGTGTTTAAGTGTGAAAGAATTTGTCTAAAGCCACTGTTTTCGTTTTTTTTTTTTTAATGTATAACAGCAAGATGAATCGTTCACTCCTAAATCACCCCTGGCTTGGTGCGTGTGGAAACTGATGAGATATGTCGTTATGATGGCTGTAAGTTACCGTTGCCAGGATTTTGGTAGGAGGCGGCTGTGGCCTTACGATATGTACGAGTGAAAGTGGGAAACCACGAAATACCATTTCTAGGATGTTTGGGGTTAGAATCGAACCACCTGTTCTGATTTCTGCCTCTTGGGGGTTGAGCGAATCCCAACCCTCAGACCAGAATTACATTTCTTGGTAGAGCTGAGAATCGAACACGGACCTCCACAGTAACAGCCCCAGAATACTAGCCACTACGCCACGAGGTGGACCTTTAGAAATCTAAGTGAATGGAACTTACTTTCAAGTAAAATATTCTTCCTGGCAGACCAAGGTTGGGGAACAATATGTCAAGGTAGTTTACACTATAATTATTTTATTGATTGAGGCTGAATGTTCGCTTTCCAGAATATATTTTCACTTTGAGATACTGGCTCTTCTTTAATTGCATTATTACATTGGTTATAAATGAATGCGCTTCTCATGTTTGGACATGTCTAATGATGAGACTTCTTCTTTCTGCGTTGACATGGCGAACTCAAATCGATTTGAGTACACTTACCGTATTGAATACGGTCATGTAAACGGGACTCAGATCGTATTGAGTTTCAAGGTCGATACGGTAAAATTGTGGGATCGGATCGTATCCAAACTGGTGTTCAGGAACATGTAAACGCGGATCGTATTGAAAGCGATTCTGCGCTCGCTTGAGTTACATTTTTGAACTAATTTAGGCCTACTTTCGTCTGTCGCCTGACTCTCGGATCACTTGTTTTACTGTCCATATTCTTCGTTTCTGTCTGTGTTCCTGTCGTGGTTGATAAGCGTAGTTTGTTTGCACGCGTTTTTAGCGTTAATGTATTTTTGTCTGTTGTACTTGTAATGTCTGGTGTATCCGTACGTAAAATGCGGTCAACGGAAAAAGTGAAAATACACAGTCTTTCTTTGCCGCATAATGCGTTCCTTTTTCCATTTGTCCACTAGATTGAATACATTGAAAACAGACTGGCTGAGTGGCGTATTGGTAATAACTTTCTCGCCTGCTTTTCCCAAGGTAGCAGGATCGAATCTTGGCGCAGTCAGGGTGTTTAGGCCTAAATGCGAGATTTACTGGCACGTTTCAGATCCCATTCGGGGCAACATTCCTTCAGCCCGGCTTCTCTAAAAGCTTCAGTAATTAAAAGGGACGTAAAACCAATAACATTTGGTCATGATTAAACTGAACATAAACTTGTTAAGAACAAACAACAACAAAATCTTACGCGCATCCATTTTTTATGATTACAAACAACATATTTCCAATATGGATTAGCAAGGTAAGCTAACATTATTTTTGAAAGGAAGTTATGACTTCCATAGTACATTGGCGCTGCTCGTGGCAACATTTGTGCCTTGCAGCGGCCTTCACAGTATGTACTAGCCACGCGTCTTGGTGAGGTGTACCATAACCAACTGAAGAGCCCATTGGTACACTGGGGCGAAACGCTGGCAACTGTTTTGAGCTAGCCGGACCATTGTATCAAATTTATTTGTGAATTTGTTATATACAAACAACCCGTCAAAAAAAACGTTGGATGATAATTACGGGTCTCATATGTTTTTCTGTTTAATACGAGTTAGCCAACATAACTGCAGGTTGGCCAGCATAAATTATATACTGTATTGAAATCGATTTCCATACGAACTGAAACTGCTCATGTAAACGGGCAGCGTACTGAAAACAGGATCGTATTCAAATCGATTTGAGTTCGCCATGTAAACGTACAACGTAGTGAATTGAGATCCTTCGGAAATGGATCAATGTTTATATCTTTTCGTAAAATTTAAGACCTGGTCAAGAACGGGGAGAGAGAGGAGGTAGCGTAATGATGAAATGTACTCTGTACGTTGCCAAAATAAACTAGGAGGGCGAGGGGATTCGAAGGACATTAACCTAGAAGCAGTTTCAAGTAGGCCGTGTTCAGGCGTTAAACGAAGATTTTTTAAAATGTATAAGGACATAGTCCTTGCAGAGGGAGGATGACGCACTGGCTTAATCCGGACGGTCAAAGTTCGAATTCCGGTGACAGCACGCTAAATATTTCACATGGAAGATCACGTGGCGTTAGGAAGGGAATCCAACCTTATATCCCCGGCCAAAACAATTGTCTAGTGACCTCAATTTATTGGGATAACCTATCCAAAATTATAGCGATAAAGTGTATTTCTTAGAAGTTATGTAAATGTTCTCCAATACATATAATAATAATAATAATAATTCAACTTTGACAAGAGGTCGAGGCTTGGAAATAAGGGGGGGATGTAAGGGGTAAATGGTGCGGTATACCAAGAACGGTGACCACCAGGCGCCACTGGACGATACCCGGTCTGATGGGAGATGTGTGTCCCAGAGGCTACTGCGAGGTGTTGTGTTGGTTGGGCATCTCCTGTAACTTGCAGGGAGATAATGATTCTGGTCATGGGGTCTAGGACATAGTCAACATTGCTTACACTACCAATGAATGCTTTCACCGCTTGGAATGTTCTCCACATACGATTTTTGTACTGGAAATGGTGCTAAAGGCAGCATTTAACTCCTGACCCTTCTGATGCTGATTTTGGCCAGCCTCTAATCTGCCGATGAAACGGCCACATGTAATTAATGGAATCCATATTCGTTTGCTGTGCAATCCTGTATCCCTTGAACTAGAGTACTGTTGTCTAAAGGCTAGTCCACACCAAAGTTAATGAACAATGTTCATGAACAGTGTTCATTAACAAAGTTAACGAAAACATCTTGGTGTGGACGTACCTTAATAACACAAAATGCACAGTCATGACCACTTTACTAAACACCTCTTCCCCCATATGGACTGTTCGAGGAAATATGGGTCTTACAGGTATTGGTGATTGAATGTCTCTGGAGTAGGCCTAAGGCTGAAAAAATAGCTTTGCAATTTTTAGTGCACTTGATAAGTAGGCACATAGATTTTGAGTATTGTGAGGTTTGAAGCCATTTTTCAGTGTTGCCTTAGTTAACTTAAGTTTGGTGCTTTTCAGTCGGTCAACACGAATGTACCCAAAAGAGTTGGGTTATACCCTAATCCTGAAAAAAATTACCTGAGATGAATAAATACACTAGGATGACCAGTTTCGATCTTCAAGCGATCATCAGATCCGTTATACTTCGGCTGAAAAATCTATGTTTGAAAATACAGGTGAAAATATTAACAATATGTACAATTATTTAGTTGCAGTATTGGTAGTGAAAATATTTTCACCTGTATTTTCAAACAAAGCACTACTAATACTGCAACTAAATAATTCTACATATTGTAGATATTTTCACCTGTATTTTCAAACATAGATTTTTCAGCCTAAGTGTAATGGATCTGATGGTCATCCTAGTGTATTTATTAATCTAATGTAATTCTTTTCAGGATTAGGGTATAACCCAACTCTTTTGGGTACATTCGTGTTGACCGACTGAAAAGCACCAAACTTTAGATTTTGAGTACTGTAGTTACTTTTATATTTGTTTACACTGATTGGTTTTAATTTATTCATCAGATCCAAACAATCTCTCGGCTCGTATCCTGATGGACTTGGTGAGGCTGATCATGGATCGTGTGGTAAAAAGTGTAATGTATGCACTTCCAGCCGCAAAACTCTGCATAGCAATTATAGAGGTACTGTATATCACAGATGAACCTATCTAATTTACTATGAGTGGTATTTACATTGCTTACTGTTTCTTTCTTTTTTGCAAGGGGATGTGGATGACATTACAGGGGAAAATCTCATTAAAAATGACAGATACTGTACTCAAATATCTCTCTCAATTTTTGTAATACTACTACTAAACTCTTAGATTTTGGTAAAGTAGAAATTCCCCTTAATTTTAAGCCTATTTAAAGCCTTATATTTCTAGAGAAAATTATTCTATTTTGAATAATTGTGTATAGATTTTTTTTGTTTTAGTATACATTGTGAGTTACCGGTGCATTTGTCTCAGAAAGTATTGAAAATACATAGCTGTTATTTTCCATGTTGTTTGTGTGTATGTTTATCGGGGCAGATGACCTCGTAGTTCCGCCCCTTAAAACAACAATAACTAACTAACTGTATGTTTATCTGTAATATACAGGGTTGGTGGGAAGTAACTAGGTATTATTAAATGGCTGTTAAGTTTTTAATATTGATGGAATAATATTGGAAATAACGCAAACATACAGAACATTCAATAGGATAGTGAATTTTCATGCACGGTCGACTGGATGCAAGCTGAGCTCTAGTGGAGAGCGCCGCTCGCTTCCAATCGGCTGTGTTTCATGCCGCATAGTACCAATGGTGGTTGCAAGAGGCGGGACAATCAACAATACCAAAGATGGCTAATTGCCTGACAGTAAGAGAACGAACTATGAGGTGTGGAATTCGATCGTTCTTCATCAATCGGCACAATTGCCATTACTGGGTGACAAAGGATCCTGGAGTTACGGTGGAGAAGAGGCAGTCTCATCTAAAAGTGACCGTGTGATGTGGAATAACGGCTACAAATGTCCTCGGCCCATATCTCCTGCGTGACAGAATGAACGGGGAATGCTACCTTCAAATGCTTCACGATTATGTTTGGTATCTGGATGGGAAAATACCGCCAACATTATCATCATGCAAGACAGTGCACCGCCTCACTTTGCAAATGTTGTGCGGAACTGGTTGGATGAGAAGTTTCCAGGACGTTGGCTGGGGAGACATGGACCTCATGAAGTCCAAACCTGACACCTGTGACTTTTTGGGTGGCACTTGAGAGTACCCCATCATTTGTATAAAAAAAAATTAAAAACTGAAATTACCTGAATTAATAGTTAGGAGAATATCTGGACAAGGTTTAGTATTAGATGTTCACTCCTCCACTGTCATAGACCCACCAACCCACCCTAATAGGAGCACGACGTATATGGTTGAATTTGGAGCTCTGACAGCCATCTTTGTGAA
This sequence comes from Meconema thalassinum, assembly GCA_946902985.2. Lineage (NCBI taxonomy): Eukaryota > Metazoa > Arthropoda > Insecta > Orthoptera > Tettigoniidae > Meconema > Meconema thalassinum. The sequence continues at coordinate 89,832,371 of OX336388.2, forward strand.
TCTTTGTAAATGAGTCAATAATGCCAACCCCACGCATTCGGTACTGTATCACATCCGGCAGACCAATGATTTTGCCTAGACCAATATTTTCGGGCCGCGTTAGCTAATAGATAACACCCCTGGTTTTTGTCACGCACAGTGGGAGTGTGTGTTGTGTTTGAGTCTTGAGTCTTTTGACTGGTTTGATGCAGCTCTCCATGCCACCCTGTCCTGAGCTAATCGTTTCATCTCTACATAGCTACCACACCCTACATCCGAGGCAATCTGTTTAACATATTCTATTAGAGGTTTTAAAACTGGGTGAGTTAGCCGTGGTCGTTACGGCATGACTAATGGCAGTCACATCCGGGAGGCGAGGAGGTTCGAATCCCCCCGCCGGCAACCTTGAAGATGGTCTTCTGTGGTTTCCCATCTTCCTTCCAGGCAAATGCCGGGGTTGGTCCCTAACTATAGGCCACAGCCGCTACCTTCCAACTCCTCGCCCTTCCCTTCCAACTTTCCTCCTCAACGGTACTTGTAGCTCACCCATTGGGTGTCCGTCTCGAAGCAGCTACAAAACTGGCGAGCCGAACATGTCCTCGGACACTCCCGGCACTAAAAAAGCCATACGCTTAAAAAAAAGAAAAAAGAGGTTTTAAAGCGGCAATGAAATGTAACGCTCGATTAAATGTAACTCAACTGATTTATTTAACACAAAATACATGAACTGTTTAAATGCGTTGTGCCGTGAACAGATCATAAAACGAACTGTTTAAAAGTTAGTTGAGGGCGCTAGTTGCGCCTATCGCTCAGGATGGAGGTCGATACCGGCGGGTGCTGATCTCACCAACACTTCCCCTCGACCAACAGCCAGAGTCATCCTGGTGCATGTGGTCTCAAGCCAAGGCTTTGAGCACATTTCTCGTGCTTGGGCCTTGACAATCCTTTTGTCAATATGTCAGCAGGCATCTCATCTGTTGGAGTGTACTCCACCGAAACCACCTTTTTGGCCACGGCATCTCGGACGAAATTGTGCCTGATGTCGATGTGCTTCGTCCGTGAATGAAACATAGGATTAGACGTCAGCTTCTGCGCACCTACATTGTCGTTCTTCACTGGGACAACATCTATCGGTTTTCCGAAGTCTTTCAGGAGTTTCCTCCTTGGTTGCTTCTGTCAAGGCCATGTATTCGGCCTCCGTCGACGACAGGGCAACAGTAGGCTCCTTCCTGGACTCCCCACTCACTGCAGCGCCGCCTAGGGTGAATGCGTATCCGGTGTACGATTTTCGATCCACCAGGCAGTTTCCCCAGTCAGCCTCCACGTACATCACCGCTGGATTTGGAGTACATGAGGCAGAGATGACGTGTGTTAGCAAGTTATCGCAAGACACGTTTTGCAGCCTTCCAGTGCTGCTGTCCGTGACAGTCTTTGAACTGAGAGAGAGAACTGACTGCATGGGATATGTCCGGCCTCGTTCCCACTGACAGGTACATTAGAGCTCCTATCAACTGTCTGTAGGGGACGCTCTTCGCTTGTTCGCCAGGGTTCACGTCTTCCTTCTGCAGCTTCGTATCTGGATCAATGGGAGTACTGACAGGCCTGCACTCTGCCATTCCGAATCTCTCCAGGACCTCATCTATGTATCCTTTCTGGCTGAGTTTCATCTGGTTGGCACTCCTCTCGAACTCCAGCCCCAGACAATACCGCACGTCCCCCAAGTCCTTGATCTCGAACTTGGTATTCAGAAAGTCTCTCACCACATCGATCTTCTTGTCGTCTCGAGCCATGATCATCATGTCGTTGACATAGATGATTATATAAATCCTATCTTCGACCGGTCTGATGTGGTACATAGTCCAGTCAAATTAGGATTTTTTGCTGCATTAAATCATGTAGTTCCAAATTTTTCTGGGATGTATAAAGGAAGGTCCCCTGAACAACACCTAATAAAGTCCCGTCGATTTCAGGTGCTGCGATGGGGGGGGGGGGGGGCTCGGAGGCCCCCCTTTTTCGTTTTTGGCGCATAACTTTCAAACGGTGCATCTTACAGAAATTTGTATACTCTCCTAACTGAAAGGTAATTAAATGCCCTATAAAATGGTATATTCATTTTCACACCTGTGTGTTACCTTCTTCGAGATATGAGCTGGTGAACATGGAAAATTTGCAGAAAAATATGTAGCGCCTCACGTTTCACGTCAAACTTGTCCTTCCAATCCGTTTGCCTTCCATTTTACAGAAAAGTCGTGAGGAAGGAAGTTGTAGAGCACGAAGTTGCCTTCAAGAATATATATACTTATGCTAATTTATCTTTATATCTTTAAACGTTATAGCGTTTTGACGTATCGGGGTCGGTTTCGAGATTTCGCTAGTAAACTGCTCATTATTTTACTTATGTTTGCAACGGCTTTAACTCTCTGTAACTCGTTATTTATTGATTATGTAAACATAAATGGTATTTATTGCCCATATAAATAATGATATATACCTAGAATGTATAAATATATATGAACGCAGTGGCGTATATATGATTGTTTTGGAGGAGCCCAATATTTCGGAATACGATTTCGTTTTTATGGGAATGAAAACATGATCAAAATCCAATAGTTTGCAGTCCAGCCCTTCGGATTATACCGGTATATATATGTTCTGAAGAGTTCGTTATTTTTTGTTGTAGCTTATATATCTTTAAAAAATAAGTTATAAATGCCTCTTTTTATAGTTAACGCCACTGTTACCCTCTTATAATAAAAGTAAATTTACTTGTTGGACAAAGAGAAACTTGAATATATCATTCAATTGTTTAAAATGTTCATAAATTACTGACCAAATTGGGGAGGGGGTGTGTAGGTTATAAACTCTATATGTTTGAAATGCGTACATGTCCCCAATTACCGGTGTCCACTGTAAATGTAAAGAAACAAAATTAAGCTGATTAGTATGTTAGCGCAGGCCTTGGATGCAAAAGGTATAGGCTACAGTTCACTATATCCAAAGCCGACGCTGACTGCAGCATTGTCAGGTATGGATTACAAAATACCCCTCATTCGACTGTGGTGGTAATTGGCGAGGACGTAGACCTGCTCGTCTTACTCATGGCACTCACACCACGAGAAACGAATGTCATTTTCATGAAGCCTGGACGAGGCAACACAGAAGACAGACTGTACTCCTCCCAACAACTTCAGACCTTGCCATTCTGCCAGTATATTCTATTTATCCATGGCTTCAATGGATGCAATACCACTTCTGCCATTTTTTGGGAGAAGTAAAGCAGCCATAATGAAATGTTTCGAGCGGTATCCTAACGAAACCAAAAGCATCGCTGAAGTTTTTTATGACTCCACATCCTCGCCAGGAGATATTGCTGAAGCTGGGGAACAAATGTTCCTACTGAAGTATCAGGCTCCACTCCACGAGCATGACCTCAATCATCACAGGTACATTTCATTTTGTATTGCATTTACTAACTTCGTTGCTGTGTGACAAATACATATTCTATTGAAGTATGTTCTATTCACAGGTACATGTGCTTCGTAAAATCGTCAGCCAAGTTGAAGCAAACTTGTCTTCATTGCCACCTACAAAAGATGCTGCTCTATATCACTCGCGCAGAGTGTTTCTACAGGTTCAGCAGTGGTTTGGAAATGAAACACTCGAACCTGAACGTTGGGGTTGGACAAGGGGAAATGGGGGATATCTGACTCCTATTAAAACCATGGCCGCTATTGCACCTGACAGAGTGCTCAATTCTATTTTGCCGTTGTGCCACAGGCTGCGGTATGAGATGTGGATACCGGAATGCCAGCATCCACTGCTCACCTGTCTGTGGCAATTGCCACGGCGCTTGCACCAACAGTGCTCCCATTCAATTAGTCAGAAGAGTTGGACGGTGAGGAGTATGAAATGTTGATACCGTATATACCCGAATACCACCCGCACATTTTTATACAAAATCGGACGTAAAAAATTGGGGTGCGGGTATTAATCGAGTCATTCAAATTTTAAAGATTTAAATTGCCCGCCACGCGCTGATATCCGCTATTATGGTGCCTGTTCGGGTGTAGCCTACTTTTTTATTTCCGTCTAATGGCTTGACCGGTCGCGCAAGTCTAACACAAGCATGAGTTTCGCTAGTTGCGTGATAGCATGGCATCAGTAAAGGCTCGGTCGAACAGAAGTGGGCTGCCCACGCGAACTCGGCCGCCCGACCGCTGCGAACTTTGTATTGTGTAATATTGCATCATCCTGGTTAAACGGCGATCTACCGCGGCGGACAAGTGAGCAGTTGTGATTTTCCACAAAGTCCGCGCGGGCTGGAAGCATGGCTCACGAAATAAAGTTAATTGACCTCAGTTTGACCACCCCAGTCCACGACGGGCTGCGGTAGTTCCGTTGGCGCGGGCAGCCCGTGTCATGTTTGACCGAGCCGAACCCGGCGCACGCACTGGAATGTTTAAACTTCGTTGCAGTTTAAACCATACCACCAGATCTTGTTCTACTTCGTCGTATTTCCCGGTTTGAATTTTCTTGCAATTTGCGGAAGTATTCCCGGCAGAAGCCAATGTTTTCCATATCTCCTCACACGTTTCAAGGTTAACAGTGTCCAATGAGCTGCTGCTGTAATGGCGTGACGTCATGTAGCCTTGACCAAGGAGGATATATGGGGCCTTGACGTAGTTCGCCCGGTCAGATGATTCACTGGAGACCCGCGAACACTCAGAAGTGCTGTATTCTTTCACTCGGAACACCGGAAGTATCTTCGCGGAGATTGGCGAGATTTGATTCTATAAAGAAGTCAGTTGTCTCCAGTGAACGTCTTATACTTTAAGGGGATACAAAATCTGATCTATTTAACCGGGAAAACCTCTTATGCAGGAACACATTATACGGGAAAAATATACATGTGTCTTACGGGGCCGATCACGGGACCGAGAAGATCGGACCATGGAAGAGTATTCTTCTTCCATGATCGGACGTCTTAAGTGGAAAAACTTTTTATACGGGAACTTCTTAACTGAGTTTTACTGTATTACAGTGTTAATAGTATACATTTTTGTTTAAAATTAAGTGTCAAAAACAAAAAAAAGTTTTTTTTTAAATTTCCATCCAAAAATGAGGGTGCGGGGATTATTCGGGGGCGGGTAATATTCGGGTATATACGGTACTCAATAAAAACGATTGTATTAGAATTATGTTTGGGTTGTTACTTATTCCTCTCTATGTCTCATTCCTAGGTGGTCACTCTTTTTAAACTGTGGCCTTCTTGTACCTTGGTGTATAGGTTCCAGACATACATTTACAGTGGACACCGGTAATTGGGGACATACCAGGTGACCCATTTTACGCACTAACAAGTACTAAACGGGCTAGGTACAGTCGCACAGAAAAATGTACGCATTTCAAACATATACAGTTTATAACCTACAACCCCCCCAATTTGGCCAGTAATTTATGGACATTTTAAACAATTGAATGACATATTCAAGTTTCTCTTTGTCCAACAAGTAAATTTATTTTTATTATAAGAGGGTAACAGTGGCGTTAACTATAAAAAGGGGCATTTATAACTTATTTTTTAAAGAATATATACATCGAAAAATATCGAACTCATCAGAACATATAATTACCGGTATACTCCGATGGGCTGGACTGCAAACTATTAGATTTTGATCATGTTTTCATTCCCATAAAAACGAAATTGTATTCCGAAATATTGGGCTCCCCCAAAACAATCATATATACGCCACTGCGTTCATATATATTTATACATTCTAGGTATATATCATTATTGATATGGGTAATAAATACCATTTATGTTTACATAATCAATAAATAACGAGTTACAGAGAGTTAAAGCCGTTGAAAACATAAGTAAAATAATGAGCAGTTTACTAGCGAAATCTCGAAACCTACCCTGATACGTCAAAACGCTATAACGTTTAAAGATATAAAGATAAATTAGCATAAGTATATATATTCTTGAAGGCAACTTCGTGCTCTACAACTTCCTTCCTCACGACTTTTCTGTAAAATGGAAGGCAAACGGATTGGAAGGGCAAGTTTGACGAGAAACGTGAGGCGCTACATATTTTTCTCCAAATTTTCCATGTTCACCAGCTCATATCTCGAAGAAGGTAACACACAGGTGTGAAAATGAATATACCATTTTGTAGGGCATTTAATTACCTTTCAGTTAGGAAAGTATAAAAATTTCTGTAAGATGCACCGTTTGAAAGTTATGTGCCAAAAACGAAAAAGCGGGGCCTTCGAGCCCCCCTGCCCCCCCCCCCCCCCCCCATCGCAGCACCTGAAATTGACGGGACTTTATTAGGCGTTGTTCAGGGGACCTCCCTCTACACATTCCAGAAAAATTTGGAACTACATGATTTAATGCAGCAAGGCCATCATTTTTGGTCTAATTTGACTGGACTAACATGCAGGGATCTGCATCCATGCGAGTCGCCTTGAGATTTTTCATCTCTCCCTCGAGACGGTGATACCAAGCGCGTCCTGCCTGTCGCAGTCTGTACAACGCTTTGTTTAGTGAGCACACCATGTCACGATTGGTCAACTTCTCCAGCATCTCATCTGCGGTCTTTCGCACAGTCTCGTCAACCGACTCGTCTTGAACGGTATGGGCAAGAACGTCCTCGAAGTGGTCCAGGGCCTCCATGAAGATTTGCTCCTCGACTTCTCCGTTTAAGTAGGCCGTCTTGACGTTTAGCTGTCGGATCTTTAGATTATCTTTTACAGCTAACGCCACCGCAGTCCTTATTCTGCTCAGCCTTGCGACTGTAGCGAATGTGTCGTGAAACTCTATTCCTGGTCTCTGCGTGAAACCCCTCGCTACCACGCGCGCCTTCCGCTTGCTGATGGTGCCGTCAGGGTTAAACTTATTCCGGAGAACGAATCTGCTGCCTATCACACGTTGCTCCTTGGGACGGTCGACCAGCTTCCACCTATTGTTCCGAATCAGTGAAACTGCCTCTTCTGACATTGCTTCGATCCACGCAGGTGAGTCATCTCCGGAGATAGCCTGGGTCACTGGGATTTCCTCGACGTTAGCCGTTTCCCCTGGTCGATCACCGTAGTCCTTGCGGGGTCGCCCAGATTTTCCAGTTCTAATCAACTTCTTGCTCATCGGGTTGGATCTCTGGATCAACAAAGTAATCATCGGCAGGAAAGCCTATGAAGCCATCGGGGAATTCCCATTCAGCAACATCAGGTCGGTTTTCTGCCAAAACTTCGTCTCGCGACACCAGCTCGAACTCCAGTTCGTCGATCGGATCCTCTGGTTCAATGCGATCTTTGTTCGGAGAGTCACGCGGGAACAGATCATCGACTGATTTCTTAGGCGCGGTCATCTCCTCACGAAAAACAACGTGTCTCGTGATCTCGATCTTCTTCGTTTCAGGAATCCAGATACGGTAAGCCTTCGACTGCTCCGAATATCCAACAAAAATTCCCTCTTTTGAGCGAGGGCTAAACTTCCCCTTGTTTGAGGTCTTGTCCAGGCAGAACACCTTGCTCCCAAAGTTCTTGAAATAGTGTGCAGTTGGAGTTCTGTCGAACCAGCGCTCAAATGGAGTCTTCCCGTTTAGCTTTTTGGTTGGACATCGGTTCCTCACATAATTTGCGGTGTTGATCGCCTCCGCCCAGAATGTCATCGGTAGGCCAGATTGCAGGAGTAAACATCGTGCTGCCTCTTCAAGGGTCCGATTCTTCCTCTCGGCCACACCAATTTGTTCAGGCGTATATGGTGTTGTGAGACGGCGCTCGATCCCCTCAGATTTCAAGAACTCGTCAAATTCCCTGTTGACATATTCACGTCCATTGTCAGACTGTATGCACTTTATTTTCAGACTGTGCTGCTTCTCGGCGAAAGCCTTGTACTCTTGGAACATTTGCAACGACTCGCACTTCGTCTTCATAAACTGTCCATCTCGAGTAGTCGTCCGTAAATATGATCATGTACTTGGATCCACCGTTTGACACAACACCCACAGGGACACAAACGTTTGTGTGAATAATATCGAGCTTACCGGTCACACGATTTGACTCTTTCGGGAAAGGTATTCGAGTCATTTTGCATTTCGTACAAATGTCACACGTTAGATCCCCACATCTCCCTTTCAGTTGCACACCTCGAATGGATCCGCTCTTCACTGCCGTATCGAGATCACAAAAGTTGACGTGACCCATCCTTCGATGCCACAGCTGCGCCATATTCTCATCGCGCTTGTCTTCTGACACTGCGTTTCCTTGCGCTTTGCAACTAACCTTGTCAGTCCATTCTGGTCGAAAACTTCAGCCTTCTCTTTGCCAAAAATGACCGAGAAACCACGGTCTGTCATCTTCGAGACTGATAAGAGATTAGTCCGGGTCTCAGGAACATGCAAAAATCTCATTGAGAGTAACGTTGCAAGTTTTACCGTCTACACTTGTTGCAATTTTTGCAGTTCTTTGGGCCTTTTATCTCTGCGGTTGCGCTGCTCGCTAACTTCAGCTTGCCAGTCTCGCCCTTGTCCATCTCTGTAAACACAGTCGCATCACCGCACAGATGAGCTGTGCACCCACTGTCGAGACACCACAGGTTTTCGACACTGCTCGTCGCGATCTGGCACGTATGATGTTCCTTGACTGATAAGAGTGACGCGTCCGACAGCTGGTTTTTGTTGACCTTAACATTGCAGTCCACTGCCTTATGTCCCTTGATTCCGCACTTCGAGCATTTGAACGGAAATGATTTCTCCTTGTCACTCTTACCACCGGAGTAGCCGTTGTTTTTGTTTTGAGGCTTCGACTGTGGTTTCCTTGAAGGACCTTTCTTCTTCACGTACATGGCGCCTTGATTTTCCATCGATGTTGACGAGGCAACTCGGGCATCATGTTCTTCGATTATCTTCGTACGTAGATTCTCAGGCTTCGGCAGATCGTCCTGGCTCTCGATGGCAATTCTGAAATTTTCAAAACTTGCCGGCAAACTGTACAGCATCATGATGGTAAGTTGGTCTGGGTTAATAACTACGTCCATGTCAGCCAACTTGTCGACACAGTCAAAGTAGTTGTTGAGGTGCTCACGGATGTCGCCACCTTCAGTCATCTTTTGCAAGGTTAGACTCTTCAACAACGTGGCCTTGCGACTGAAACGTATCCTCAAGTTTGTGCCATATCTCGCTTGATGACCTGCAGTTCTTCACCAACTTCAGCTGGCTTGGTCCGATGGACAGGATTTGGTCTGACATGGCCTTTTCATCCCTAGTCGTCCACTCGGTCACTTGGGCTGCATTATCCTCAGCCGGCTCGGGTTTGACGATCTGGCGGTTGACATAACCCCACGCGTCATTCTTTATCAGAATGACGCGCATTTGCATTTTTCAGGTGTCGTAATTATCGCGCCCTAAGGCCTCGATGCGCACTACACCGTTTGAATTCATTGTCTCACTTCAATCATGCCGCGTGTTAATGTCCGGAACACTCACGATTATTCACAATAAATTTGCTGTGCTGCATGTTATTGTTTGAAACACTCACAACCGGCCATACACTTTGCGTCGTGTGCTAGTGTCCGAACCACTCGCAAATAGGCCTAAGGAATTTTGTGCCGTGCGCGTTTGTACACAACTCGCACGATTAGCATATTTTCTTGCGCCACGTGTTATAGTCCAAAACACTCGCAATAAGCCAAAATTCGCATCACGTGTTATTGTTCGAACACTCGCAATTGGCTTTTTCACTGTTCACTCACGCTCAAGCACACAATATTCGAGTCCATTGATCCTACTGTTTCCAGTTTACAGTTAATTTAAATCTGCGCCAATCGTTCTGGGTCCATAACCTATTAGAGGTTTTAAAGCGGCAATGAAATGTAACGCTCGATTAAATGTAACTCAACTGATTTATTTAACACAAGATACATGAACTGTTTAAATGCGTTGTGCCGTGAACATATCATAAAACGAACTTTTTTTTTTTTTTTTAGCATATGGCTTTTAGTGCCGGGAGTGTCCGAGGACATGTTTGGCTCACCAGTTTTTGTAGCTGCTTCGAGGTGGAGTGTTGTCTGGGTAGGAAAGTCTGAATGTAAGGGCAAGGAGTTGGAAGGTAGCGGCTGTGGCCTATAGTTAGGGACCAACCCCGGCATTTGCCTCGAAGGAAGATGGGAAACCACAGAAGACCATCTTCAAGGTTGCCGGCGGGAGGATTCGAACCTCCTCGCCTCCCGGATGTGAGCGACTGCCAGCTGTCCTGCCGTAATGACCACGGCTAACTCACCATAAAACAAACTGTTTAAAAGTTAGTTGAGGGTGCTAGTTGTGCCTATCGATCAGGATGGAGGTCGATACCGGCGGGTGCCGATCTCACCAACATATTCTAACCTTGGTCTACCCCTACAGTTCTTGTCCTCGACCCGCGCATCAATAATCTTTATCCTAGTGTCCGATGTCAATGCAAAATGGCGGACGTTGTTCGAATGAACACTACCAAAAAGGCTTTGTTTACGTAAAAAGCAATTATATTTCCGGTGTAGCCAGTGGGAATTCAAACAAATGAACTCGCAAGGACTGCCAGAAAGGTATGTTAATCATAAATTATTTATTTTCAATAAACTATCTTGTTAAAAGTTACGAAAAGGGAGGATGTGGTACTTTCAAGTTTTAATATTCTTTGTTTGGGGCTGGGCAAACGAACGAAACCTTGCACATTGGACGAATTGGAAGTACGGATTCGGGAAGTTCTTACCAACGTCCCACACAACTTCCTCCAGAAAGCTGTGGATTCCATTCCAGGTCATTTGAGGAGATTGGTCAACCCCACAGGTGGCTACGTCAAAATGTAATTGAATTGTAAGGGATGCAATCATATTCCCATATGACAGTGTAGGCCTACATACTGTATTAATTTCGGGATAATTTTACATTGCGATGCGGCCGCGTATAAAATTCCCCTAAAAACAAAATGGCATCTACCACGACGTCATCAACGACGTCACTCCTCTGGCAAGCTTACGGGAAAAGCCTGGGTAATAAGGGTTTTCGGGTGGGGAGAAACAAAAACCTTCGGAATGAGGTGTGCATCGAAATCTGTAATTGACCTACATAGCTCAATTAAAGAGTCCGATGCGTAGAACAATTTCGCGATTTCAATTGATATTTATAATTTTCCGCATCGAAATCTATAATTGGCCTATGTAGATCAATTACAGATTCAGATACACATCGTAATTCTTGTAATTTCATAATTAAAAACCGTACATCGAAATCTGCAATTGACCTACATAGCTCAATTAAAGATTCCGATGCGTCGAAAAATTTCACGATTTAAATTGAGAATTTTAATTTTCCACATCGAAATCTAAAATTGGCATATATAGCTCAATACATATCGTAATTATTTGAAATTGTTAATTATAAAATTGTCGGCTTCTGTGATATTATCAACGACTTTACGAAATGCTTCTCTGGCAAGCTTACGGAAAAACATTGATTATATATTATTTTGGGTGGTGACAACTCAATAACAGAAATAAGCATAAAAAAAACTACAAAACGAATTGTGTATAGTTATGTGTATGGTTATGTATAATTTTTTTTTTCCAATGTTGGCTACAAATGCGGAAACACAAATACGATAACATACGCAATAACAACCAAAATACTAAAGCATTCTAATTTCCGTATAAAATATTGTGGTGAATAATGTTTTTTTTGGGGGGGGGGCTGTGCCCTCCCATAACCCCCCCAAAGAAAAGTTTGGTATTTTTAGGTTTTCCAATATTGACTGAAAATACTTAATTAGAAATCACCATCCATTACAGACTGTCTAATAACGCCACACAAACATACTGTATGAAACGTAAAAGCAGACCAATATATGTCTGGTACAAAAGACTGTTATAGGCTATGCCTTTGCAAGTGTTCTTGTAAAAGCCAATTTTTCTCTATATTTTTACCCAGGTGTATCCCCTCACTCCCACCTTGCCGGACGTAATATTATCGTTTAGACAAATGACATTATCTAAGGCTTTAGAAGAATACAGTACAACTTTTCAATTAAATGCAAAAACCAAAATAAATATATGAACAACGTAAAAAACTCGCCGATAGTTCCCACTGTTCGTATTATTCCACATGTACAGGAAAAACCACCGACAGTAGTGGCTACACTGGCTAAAGTACAGCATTAGGTCATGGGGCCAAGCTCTCTGCTGACTCGGTAGACGCGTGGGTTCGAGCCCCACCGTCGGCTGTCCTTGAAATGGTTTTCCGTGGTTTCCCATTTTCAACACCAGGCGAATGCTGGGACGGTACCTTCTGACAGGCCACGGCCGCTTCCTTCCACATCCTTGCCCAGTTTCATTCACCATCATTCATTTCATCTCTCATTAACTCCTCTCATGAGGTTGGCGTCAGGAAGGGCATCCGGCCTTAAAAACCATCGCCACAAAGACTTCCATCGCATCTCATCCCCGACCCCGTTGGAAAACGGGAATAATAAGGGGTAGACTTACATACATACAGGAAAAACCAGTATTTTTCGACCACACGTAACGACATTTTATTTGAATACAACAACTTCAGGAATTCAACAATTTTATTACAAATCGCCAACACAATCACGCACACGACACTGCTAATATCAAAATCTTGTTCTATAGGTTATTCACAGGAATAATAATTGTTAAAATTATGTTTACCAAACGCTAACAGGTGGAAAAAAAAAATGGACGACCTCTTCGAACAAAACCGCGCGCGAAACTGACGTATTAATCACCTGACAAGCATCCAAAGCGACTCCCGGCAGGCAAAGCGTCAATACGTCAGCCGCGACATCACGGTGACGTCACTGAGATCCCTAAAAATTCCCTAGACGCGGCCGCATCGCAATGTAACAATGAACCTTAATTTCAAATAAATAACTCTACAAACATAAAAGTTATACTTTAATTTCAACTCCTAGTTACTTCCCGCCCACCCTTAGACTGACGAAAAGCATACCGTACATTACATAGCCTATTTAGTGACACCTAGGGGCTGTGATAAGAATGGTTGAGTTTTCAGAGACCAGGATTTAAATTGGCTGTAAAAAACATGAGAGCAATTCAATATTCAAAATAATAAGTCTATATCAAACCAAGCCTCTTAAATACAAATCTGAAATTTTATTTCAAAAACCACAACTGTTACTGAGAAAAGTGCACCGGAACCAGATGATGTACTATTTTTCAAAATTGAAAAAATTTATTTTGTGGAAATATGTAAGATTTTAAATCAGTGTGGTGTTTGAAGCCATTTTCAGTGTTGCCTTAGTAATCGAAATTTGATGGTTTTCAGTCGGTCAACACGATTCTACCCAATTGTGATGGGTTATTTCCAAATCCTGAAAAATATTTACATGAGATTATTTGTTATTTATTGTTATTATTATTTATGAATTTATCAATCTCTTTTTTTTTTTTCTGGATTAGGGAATAACCAATCACAATTGGGTATACTCGTGTTGACCAACTGAAAGCATGACATTTCGATTTAAAATCGGCTTAAAATTAAGAGGAATTGCTAGTTCGCCATTTTCAGAGTTTAGAAGTTGTATCACAAAAATTGAGCGGAGATATTTGAGTTTATTACCAGTCATTTTTAATGAGATTTTCCCCCCATTGTACTCACGGCCTAAGTGAACTCTAGATGGGAATGGAGACAGAAATATTGCTGTTCCACAAAATTTTCCAAGCACAAGCTGGAACATGTATAATTTCTTCTTCAATTGTTAAGATCATACCTTTTCTTTCCAATTTTACTCCTTATGCTCATTGTCAAGGACTGAGAGGGTGCTTAAGCTCTTCGGAAAACAACTATACAGTTTACGTACTGTATATATTAGGGATGGGTCAATACCAGTTTGGCCACCAGTTTTTCTCGATACTCAATACTGTCAACATTTCAAGTTTCAATAAATAGATTTATAATAAAATGTTTAAAACTGTATAATATAAATTAATTTGTGTGTACATACTTAAGGAGACAGAATTTAATATCATCAGTAGTCCTATAATTATTTTAAGCTCTACATGAAAATTAAAATTAGTTTTGGAACAATCCACTGTTACAAGATTTTGTTACAAAATACAGTACTAGCATTCTCACTCTTTTGGGGTCAAGTCTGCTTCATTTTCTACCACATACGAGTCCTGCTGCACTAAATAGTCTTTCAGAGAAACTGTTGCTGGTGGTATACACAATCAATTTTTTTAGTTTTGGAAATTTTGTATTTGTTTTCCAGTTATCTAATTCACTAGAAACAGGAGGTGACAAACTATCCTTGCGATGTGCAGCGATTTCTTCCTGGGAATGGTTAACTGGCAGTGAATTTGAGAAATTATTATTTTCTAGCATAATGTTACTGTACTGGTACCACATTCCTAGCAATTTTTCGGGCTTTGAAATATGAGACATTTAAAATATAATGAATATCTGAAAATCTGGAATTAAAAATTAAAAATCTTAGCTCATCATTTTTGGATGCAGGACATTCCTGTTGGTTAGTAAGGTGCACCAATCAGTCTAGCAGAATTTACAGCACTGGGGCTGTGAAAAACTCGTCCTTTCAAGGGGGGGGGGGTGTCCAACAGCGTTGCAATGGAACATATTTCACTATCTCCAATGCATTTATACCTCACGTTCATTTCATCCAGCAATTATTGTCGAACAATCACAATTCCCAATCCACTTTCTGATGGTTTTTCCAGTTCAGAAATAACACTGTTCATAATGGGGATTATTTCGGACACTGACACTGAGGATGAACTTACAGCAAGTGTTGCTTGATTGACAATATTTAATGTGTCAATCAGTAAATTAAGAAGACCCCATTGCGATACTGTAAGATTCTCTGGCATGAAGAGATCAGAGGACACAAAAACTATGGCCCTCACTTGCGGTTAAAGTCTTCGTAGCAAGTTGAATTCTATCGCGAAGGTTGAACCTGAATCAAGCGATGATGTGGTAGAGAATGATGTTTCTGTGCGGCTTTCAGAATCTTTGTGAATTTTGGGGAATATTTAACACTCCCAACTAGTTTCATGCATGACGAGATGAGACTTTCAATATTTTTTGTAATTGAAAAGTCCATGCTAAACAACTTGGAATGTATGAGCTTAGGGACAGATGACCTCGCTGTTCCGCCCCGTAAAACGACAATAACTAACTAATGTATGAACTAGACATGACAGGTGGGGAAAGTTTCCTAACATCATAACATTTACAACTTTGAGACCGTTATCATGAATAAGGGCCATTAATTTATCAATTAAACCCCGAGCTTCAAATGTTTTCTTTAAACAATTGCAATATTTTCACCAGTGTAGCTCATTTCATCAAACAGTATCACTTCAATGCAAATGTGCTCCAGGTCCAAAAAATGAACGGTGACACTTAAATAATCGTAATGAAAATGAAAATCCACAGCCTGCTTCCAGTCTCCGACCGGGTCAGGAATGGAATGAATGAAGCCCCCATCTAGCGGCGAGGATATGAACTGTGCCGGCTGCCGAGGCCTGACACACTCCTCTGGGGCAATGAATAAATGAATGACAGATGAAATGAAATGATAGTGGAGAGTGTTGCTGGAAGGAAATTTTTGACAGGGAAAACCGGAGTACCCGGAGAAAAACCTGCCTGCCTCCGTTTTGTCCAGCACAGATCTCACATGGAGTGACCGGGATTTGAACCACGGACCCAGCGGTGAGAGGCCGGCGTGCTGCCGCCTGAGCCACGGAGGCTTCAATAATCGTAATAATGTACCATAATAATAATGATGCAGAAGAGTGGCTTATTAGCTTCTCCAATGACCTCTTCATTGCCAACACATGTTTCAAGCAGCCAAACCATCACTTGTACACCTGGAACTCAGCTGTCAGGAAATACGGTGAAACCTCTCAATTGTGGACACTAATTGGACTAAATAATTTGTCTGTATCAGGGAGGTGTCCTTAAATGGGATGGGCCACATTTTAAAAACTAAATTGGGTCAAGATAGAAATAAAAATTTAATATGTACGTTACATACTGAACAAAATACTAAACTGTGCTATAGTTAGGTCATACACATCTCCAATTACTGTAAATAAAAGCAGTAATGCAGTTCAGTTTAGTACTTACAATTTTCTGATGATTTCTTAAATAAATCAGGCAGGTTGGTTTGTCGAGTGAACTTTGCATGAGTAAATCCCTGTTTGAGGAGGTGTTAACAGTAACAGCCAACCCTTATCAAATGTTCTTGCAGCTTACTGACCTGGGAGGTAGACTACTGTTTGCAGTCTTTAGCCTATTCTTCTTAAAAATATGTACGGGAGTACAGTACAGTATTCAAAGTAGAGATTTTCTAATTTTGCAAATTTTACGTTCGAGACCCGAATAATTTTGTCCAAATAACGAAGGTTAAGCAAACTTTCTGGCCTTAAAGAACTGTCAGTGTCTGTGACTGAGTGTGTCCATAAAAGAGAGTTCATTTTATTAGCAGTTAGATACTGTATAATTTAAATTGGGATATAAAATTCTGTCCCTATCCAGGGAGTTTCCACATAACAGAACTGTCCATAAAGAGAGGTTTCACTGTGTTAGATTCAAATTCATTGTATTATCAGTTCTAGAAGGTGGAGAAGTTTTGGTACAGCAGCAAAAACTTGGCCAGGTGCAGATTGTGGATCAGTTCATGAATTGCTGGCATGCAAATTGCTGGTCAAACTTAGACGAAACACTAAGGGTATCAACACAGAAAAAAATCTGGCAGGTTTTCAAATATCTATTAAGAATCAATTTGAAGTCCAAAATCTCCAGAGGAATGGTGATGTGAAATGAAGGTTATCATAAAGTAAGAATGTGACCATCAGGATGAAAGGAAAAAAAAAACAATCAAAAAGGATCTCATTTGAACCATTCAAGTTGCTAAAAGAAGGAAGGAAGCCAAAATTGTGAAGATGGAAACCTAATGAAAAGTCCAATATGTTCGATTTTAGCCCAACAAAAGGCTCCACAGCTCAAATATGGCAAGCAACAGAAGAGGGATCTCGCAGCACTCTGCCAGCAGATCTGTAAAACCACATGGCCCACCAATTAGAAATGATCCGTCTTTATTCCAATACCAAAAAGAAGGTGATATGATGGAGTACACAAGCTATCAAATAATAGCATTAATATCACATGCCAGTAAGGTATTATACAGTAAGGATTGGAGCCATATATGGAGCATAAATTATCCAATGCTTAAGCTGGTGTTAGAAGGGTTAGGGAAACTAGAGGCATTATTAGCAACAGTCGTTGCATGGTGGTTCTTCATGGATTATGAAAAGACCTTTGCCGGTGTAAATCACAGGAAGATGTGGGATGTGGTTAGAGAGATCGGAATACCAGAACATCTCTTACTGCACAACCTTTATTTAGGACAAGAAGCCACTGTTAGAACTGAACATGGTAACTCGAAACGGTTCCCCACCACATCAGTAAGCGGGTTTAACTTGTACGGTATGTTGAGTACATTTTATGTGAGAAGTAATTCATGTAATTTATTTCAAGCATTAAGAAATGAATTGCAACTCCCAGCCCACTCGTGTTGACTACTACTACTGTATTAGTTTTAATGAGCTATTTTAATATGTATAAGCCGAATTTTCTTGCATCTTTTGTTAAAAATTATTACTTTGTCCCTAGAAAGACAAGAATGAAACTTTCCTAGAATCTCTACTGAATACCTGCCAAAAGTGGTACCAAGAAAGAGATCGTGTTTTGAGAGGTGTTGGATCAACTAATATCAGATACTGTGCTTTTGTACAGTTCTTGAATGAGATGTATTGTGAGGTGAGTTTCTTTTTTTTGTGTGTGTGTCACTCTGGGATTGTCTTTGTTTTAGAGAAATCAAATCAGTTTGATTTACTCTGAACTGGTAGATAACATTATATGTGTATGTTTCAAAACCTTTCTTTGCCAACACAACTCCTTTCCATGAATATGTAATTCGTACATATATTTTAAACATGAATTTTAAAATCGTGTCAAGCTGCTGTTTTCAGTTATTCTCCATTGTTACTGAACTGATAATGATTGTGCTTTTAAAAATAAATGTAACCCTTAGAAGTAAACTTGTGTATCTGACTGGACCAGTGTATAACTTGAAGATTGACACCACTTGGATGACTTGTTTGTTAACAATCCTGTTCCAGTGCATGAAACCAGAATTATATTTCGGGGCATAGCCAGGAATTGGAACTGGGCCTCCTGGGTGACCAACAATGCTAAATACTACACCATGAAATATACAGTGGTTTTTCTGTGTAAATGTCATTCTTCTCCATTGTTGTATAAAGAATGGACTAACATTAACAATATGATTGTGCATAACTGCCAGCTTCTACTTTCAACACCATATAAAATAGTTTTTGAACACGCCCATTATAAACTGCACATGCCTTTATTGCATGGTCGTAGCTAGAAATTATTTTATGAGGGGGAGGGGAGTTCTAAGTTTATAAATATTCAGCAAATATGCTGAAACATCCCGCGTAGGTTAACCCTGGAACACTAACCCTTCGTAATTTTTACGACGGTAGGTAGCAGCGCAGTATAGTTTATTGCCTTCCGCTCATGCGTGCCTGCCGCCAATTTGTGTAGCTGAATTTCTTTAGCAGTTGTTGACTGTGGCGGGAGCGATTGTTGATATCTTTGCTCATTCTTATAATAATTGGGTGGGTGTTGTCATATTGACTAACGGTTAGTGATAGTGCAATACTTACAAGTGTAATGTATCTTAATACCTTTTTTACATTTATACTTATTTCATTGAATTTCATGGTAGTTTAGGTTTCTTTGTGGTATAAAGAACCCACATTTATAGTTTTAAGGGTTTATTTTAATATCTAGTATAATAAAATTAAGTTCTTATAAAACGTGTTAATGTAATGTAGCAAGTTTGCAATATTTAACAAATAATCACATCAAATGATTTAATATCTACTTATTTTGATTCATGACCTGTTTATGAATCTATAAGAATTTGAAATATCAAAAGTCTTGCCAAATATTATCTGTAATGTAGTAAATATAGCAATTATAAGTTGGAGTAGTCAAATTTACGAAGGGATAGTAATAATGAGTGGCGAAAGAGGGTTAGTGTTCTAGGGTTAAGTGATATACACAGTCTTCTAAATTAAGAGGCAATAGTTTCAGAATCCTGTGATGTTAATGATGACCATGGCAACCAAAGCTCAGTGTGTTTAGGATCCTATTCCTGTACAACTTCTTTTGCAAATCTTTGTTTTATTTCAGCACTAAAGATGCTTGAATTTTGAGCACTAGTGTGTCTTCCATATCCCATTTTTCATGGTCCTAATATTCCAATCAGATCCCTTGTGTCTCGAAGGGTCAGGACTCTTCCTTCTACATTAATGAAACCTATAACTTTGATATAGACTTCTGTAAAACACTAAAACTCTTACAAAAAATTACTACCTGGCACAATGTCCACTTCGAAGAATTCTGAACTCTGCACTATGAATGACAACAAATGGCCTGCTCCTCACTCACCAGTACCAGGCAAGTTGATTTTAATTCTGGTGTGAGAGCTGGAATGGGGTATACTCAGCCTCCCTGCCAATCCTCACCTGAATTGCCAATGTACCCACTAATACAGCCACACAATAACACAGGTTGTGAGACAAACATTTTCCCCACACACACCCAAGTGCATGGGGCTAAATGACAAAATCTCCAAGCCCCTCAAATCAAAGGACGACAACAAAAGAATATATTTCCATTAAGGAGCTATGCGCAGGCTCAGAGGCATTCTAAGTTAATTTTTACGACCGCTTACGGTATTCGAAGCGTTTGTTAATAATGAGAGAGCAATCCTTATTAAATTGAGCTTCGCTACAGATGTTTCGCCAAGGTTAATAGTTTTTTTTTTTTTGGGGTGCATGAATATTTTTATTTATTATTATTTTTTTTACTTTTTGGTGCATGAATATTTCAATAGCATAGCATGGCAAGTTGAGTTTAGCGAACAGAGACGGCAAATCAACAGCACAATTAGACTGTCACACTGGTAGGTAAATAATTTAATTTAGAAAAGAACCTCGGCACGAAACTTAAGTAGTTTGCTTTCAATGGACGTTACTTTGTATTATGTCTAGTTATGGATGATATACAGTAAATTTAAAAAATATATAATTACTGTATATACCCGAATGTAAGACGACCCCGAATATAAGACGAGGCCTAGTTATCAACTGCCTCTTACAGATTTTTTCAAAAAAATACTCGCTAACTCATAACTTGCACAATACAGAGGTGGCCAAATTATTAGACTAAAGGTCTGAAAATGCATTATTCAATTTTGCTGAGTACACATTTATTTGTTTTTCTATGGGAATTGACACTGGTGTTGTTACAAAAATATAGCGACATTTGCATAATGATTTTAGGATTTTCTGTCTCATAGTTTGGCAAAACGGTTACAAATAATTGCCTGCTGTCTCAAGGAACTATTTATTTCTGTGCACATGTTGTTGTTTGTTTGAAATTTACCGAGAATTTAGTGATTGTTTAGTTACTATTTTCACTTAATTCCATCAGTAGAGCTTTGGTGCTTTATGCTGACATATTTAAACCTATATTTGCGACGTGATTAGAAGGCAGTGCATAACATTGACCTATCAAGGGAATTTTATGTTTATGGGGAGGAAAAGTGATATGTCCCCAAGAAAAATTGGGATAACAAGAACATTGCTTAGTGAAGGATACTGTGCACAGCAGGAGACAGCAACAAGACTTAATATTGTACAGTAATCAGTAAGTAGAATTAAGAAAATGGAAGAAAACAGTGAAGTTTGCCAGTCACAGCGAAAAGAAAAACGTGGTAGGAAAAGTAAATTAAGCCCTAGAGTTGTACGAAAACTGATGTCAATTTCACGAAACCATCGCTCAGCTACTAGCAATGAACTAAGAAATAATTTGAAGAGTAGTGGCATAGATATATCTGCAAGTACTGTAAGAAGAACATTGTACAATAGTGGATTAAAATCTAGACGACCCAGAAGAAAAGCAAAGATCACTCCAGTTTTGGCAACAAGGAGATTGGAAAGGGCAAAGGGCATACAAGTTTGCTCTACAGATGACTGGAAGGTACATGTAACATCAAAATAATAGTTTTTCTGACATTAACTACTCTTATCATAGATTTAACAATGTTCACTGGAAACTTAAAAAAAAATTGTTATTATTGTTCCTTGATTGATTCTAATAATGCCGGCAATGCACTACTAAAATGAAAATTTGACCCTAGGATTGCTTCAGTGATGAATCTATATTTGAAGTAAGTGAAAAAACGAGTCGTTACGTTCGTAGAAGGCCAGAAGAAGTTTCATCACCAGTGCATACAACAGACAGTAAAATATCCAATAAAAGTTATGGTATGGAGTATGATGTCTGTGTATGGAACCGGAAGATTATATATTGTCAAGGGTACCATGATGCAGGACCAATATATAAAAGTCCCTGAGAAGCGTCTCTTACCTCAGATAAGAGATTGGTTTGGAGAAAATCCTTGTGTCTTCATGCATGATGGTGATCCCTGTCATGCGGCCAAGAAAGTGGCCCAATTCCTCAGTGATAAAAACATTTCTGTGCTTCCGTGGCGCGGAAATAGCCTGGACATGAACCTCGTTGAAATTAGTGGGCTATTGTCAAGAAGAAAATCAAGAAAACCACTTTTACAACAAAAATTGACCTGATTGAAACTTTGGTACGGATTTGGCACCATGACAATGACATCATAAACAATTGCCAAACACTCATTAAAAGTATGCCCAAAAGGATGAAAATGCTTATTTCCAACAAAGGAATGCATACAAAGTATTGAGGCACATGCATGTTTAATTTTAATTTGTAAGGCTAGCCAGAAAAATTCAATATGTTATTTTGCAAGCTTTAGTCTAATAATTTGGCCACCTCTGTATATGCCCTTAAGGTCGTGCTTTCATTCTTCTAACGTCTCGTGTTATCGGAAATCCCTCTGCCCGCTTTTTCCATGACATACTCTATAATTTCTTTGTTCAAGAATGGGAGACGTTATTAAATTAAGATACGTTGATCACTCAATTACTGCTCGTAAAACTGACTGGTTGTTCTTGTAAAGATTGTTTTAAAACATATTTCCGTATGCTTTCGAACATATAATTTATCCGCTTAAAATGACATGTATGCGTAAATCCTAACCTCAAAATGTACGCTATTCGTATATGCATGGTAATTAAACATAACAAACCATATTTTAATCTTCATTAACGCATTGATTTGTTGTGAGTTACAAGATGCCAACACCACATACTACTTGGCAAATAATAATAATTTGAAGAAGAAGAAAAAAAAAAATATATATATATTTTTTTAAGTACCCTGAATATAAGACGACCCCAAATTTTTATAACACAAAAAGTGGGGAAAAAAACTCTTCTTACATTCGGGTATATACGGTATATTTTCTTTTAAATTGCAGACTTCATTAAAATATTTAATTATAGGCTGTGAGTATATCACACGTGATGTTTGTAATTTTTTAAAAATTACAATTTTGTATTATTTGACAAATTCTGTTTTTATAATCCTGCAACCTAAGTGTTATTTTTAAAATGTATTAGAATTATACCACATTATGGCTCATAACTTCCTACAAATTACTTCTCATTTATTTTAACATCGCTACATACGCTACCTGTGGTGTTGGGGTAGGGTGCCTGCCTCTCACCCGGATGCCCCGGATTGGATTTCCGGCTCTGTCAGGGATTTTAGAAACTGATGTGAGGGCTGGAACGGGGTTCACTCAGCCTCATGAGGACAATTGAGTAGCTGTCTGACAGTGAGGCAGCGCCTGGTCACGAAAACCGAGATTAACAGCCGATGGGATTGATGTGCTGACCACATGTCACCCCAATATCTGCAGGCCAAATGGCTGGGCAGCAGTCGCTTGGAGGCCTAGGCCTTTCATGGGCTGTAGTGCCAGGGGTTATACACATAGGCTATCTATTCTCTAATCGTAATTTTTTATATTTTCAAATAAATATTTGCAGTACATATTAAATTCAATGTACAGTGGATTAATAATAATGAAATTAAGAACTAATTGTACACATATTTTACGATAACGTGAGCATCACAACTATTAATTTGGGACTGATAACTTAAATATTTAGCCCTTCAGAACAATTTTTGTTCTATGTATCACCGTCTAAGACACAACAAGGAGGGTGCACATAGCACAATTGAAAGCCAAATTAATCTTCAAGTAACACACAAGTCTGAAAACGTTCACCTTCTCTGCTGTAGAACAATATTCTCTGGTAGGGAAGTAGCAAATGAATTGGCGTTCTCAAAATTCAAAAGAGAAAGATCGGTTTGCTTGTTTACTTTCTCTATGCGAAGCCGCCTTCTGTTGACTAGGTGTACATATGGAGTCTCCTATACCAAAGGTTCAAGCTTCAATTTCCCGCAGTGACAGGAAATTTACTCTGGTCTGAGGGCTATAGGGAGATTTACTAATGCTCGACTAGATAAGATGGGTTCGACTGCGGCCTTAGCTGTCCTAGAAGTCATGTTCCGTGTTTTCCCACTCCTCCTGAATAGGTCGAGATAGTATGGTACATAATGCAAGGCTGTGTACAGCTTCACAGACATCACAGTAACAAAGCTTATTAGCAAATGCCACACACACACTCATGAACACAGTGTCACAAGCCAATAAATGAAAAGTCTCATAATTAAATGCAAAGAGCTGATCCTGCTTGAGAAGAAACACGGTCTTGACCCAAAAGAGAGGAATACAGAAGTTGTTGTACGAAATAGGACTTAATTCTTAATTCTCCATCAGCTTGCCTTTCACAGCTTACCATCCAAGAAATTCCAAGCTATGCCACTGCCCTGTATAGACCCCAGTTTTACATTCAAACATGTCGCGCACTTGCATTCTGTTCATATTTTATCCATAATATTGTGTACATATGTTTTATTTTCATTTATTTACGTATGCATTCAATTATTTAATCGATCTAATAATGTAGCTATTACAGGGTGTAACAAAAATGTACGGCACAAAATCCACAACACATTCCTCACACATAGACGAAAAAATATGAAGAATATGAACGTGGGTCCGAAAACCCTTTGTTTCCATGTTACACCTCATTGTTTCCAACTCATTAATCATGGTAAACACACAAGAACAGAACGTACCAGCATACTACGTGCAACTCTTTCTCACGGGAGATGTTCAATATGCCCCCCGTGCGCATTGATTCATGCATCAACCTGCCATCGTAGTGAATCTCGGATGCGCTGATATCCCTGGAGGATTGCGTATGGTTTCGCAGCCTTCCATAATACAGTACAGGTACGGAGACTCTGAACTGGGGTTCGATACACAAGAGCTTTCATATGCCCTCACAAATAAAAGTCCAGTGATTTTAGATCCGGAGAGCGTGGAGGCCAGGCAATTGGTCCACCTCTACCTATCCATCTGTCACCAAATCTGATATTTAGAAGCCGACGGACATTAACACTAAAATGAGGAGGTGCTCCTTCGTGCATCAAATACATGTTTTGTCGCACAGCTAAAGGCACATCTGCTAACTCGCTTGGCAACAGGGCCATGCAAAACAAAACACTGGTGGTGCACCTACGTTAATGACAAGGTAACCAGGCGTAACCAAGAGTGCATGTTCCCCACGATTCTAACGTTCTGTTCTTGTGTGTTTCCCATGCTTAATGAGTTGGAGACAATCAGGTGTAACATGGAAACAAAGCGTTTCCGGACCTATGTTCATATAACATAATTTCTTTGTCTACGTGTGAGGAATGTGTCCAGCATTTTGTGCCGTACATTTTTGTTACACCCTGTAGAGAGATGAAACAAATAGCCCAGGGTAGCTGCATCAAACCAGCCTAAGGACTGAAGACTCCAACAACATTAACAAAATCATCAAGGTATTTACTTATTCACATATTCATTTATTTGCAGTTGAAACGCTGGCAACTGGAGTTAAAGACACACTATGAAGGAATTCCTCCGAGACTAGTTTTGCTGACACTCTTATTCAAATGCTGCCAGGATTGTCTCAAGCCTCCAAACTCACAAGCGGAGGTAAGTACACCATATGTCAACATTTCAAGTATTATATGAAATAAAGTTTTTGAATTGAAAGTGGCAGATATCTTTTCTGACATGTGACTAATCGAAGATGTCCTCATGCTTAGCTAATTCAAGAAATTTGTCCTATTTGCCCAGCTTGGTCATAATCATATCTGCCTTGTTGCGTAGTGGCTAGCCAAGTATGCTTGGTTGTCACAGCGAAGGCCCGGGTTCGTTTCCTGGCTCTGCCAAGAGATTTACAGTAATTTTCGTCTGAGGGCTGGAACGAAGTACACTCAGCCTCGTGAGGCGGGTTCAATTCCTACCTCAACCATCCTGGAAGTGGTATTCCGTGGTTTCGCACTTCTACTCCAGGCAAATGCCAGGATTGTTCCTAACTTAAGGCCACGGCCGCTTCCTACCTCAATTACAAATACACACACTAATAAAGACAGCACAGTGAAACAGATTATCAGAAAAATTCCACACACACCGAAGTACATGGGGCTACAATACGACGATGTTGCAAATCCCCTAAATACCGTTATCAGTAACAACAACATACTCAAGATTTGCGAAATGTAGTAACATAGTTAGTCCCTGTTTCCTTTTTTCATATCATATGTGCTTTTTATAGAATAAACTTGCATTAATTATTCCATGTTCTTTGGCTTTACATCCATGATTGACCATTTTCAAAAGCAACTGTTGCAAGTGTTGGCAGCATTTAAAGCTAAAGGAAGTAGGAGACTTCTGTTACTTAGGAAGCGAAATAACCAGTGATGGACAAAGCAAAGGGGATATAAAAAGTAGGTTGGCTCAGGCAAGTACAGCATTTCTACAGAAATGGAATCTGTTGACATCAAATATAGATTTAGGTATTAGGAAGTCATTTTTGAAAGCCTTTGTCTGGAGCATGGCACTCTATGGAAGTGAAACTTGGACTATTGGTACAGCAGAAAAGAGGAGAAATGAAGCGTTTGAAATGTGGTGTTACAGGAGAATGATGAAGATAAGATGGGTAGATAGGGTTACAAAGAAAGAGGTATTAAGACAAGTGGTAAGATGTCTCTGGCGACTGCTAATAAAGAGAAGAGGTAGGTTGGTAGGACACATACTAAGACACCCAGGAATAGCAAGCTTAGTTATGGAAAGAAGGGTCGAGGACAAGAACTGTAGGGGTAGACCTAGGTTAGAATATGTTAAACAGATTGCCTCGGATGTAGGGTGTGGTAGCTATGTAGAGTTGAGACGATTAGCTCAGGACAGGGGAGCATGGAGCGCTGCATCAAACCAGTCAAAAGAATGAAGATTCATACAACAACCAGCCTGATGATGGAGGCCATCTGCCCTGAAATGATGACTATGGTGATGGCGAAGTAGAGTGGAAGAACCAGGGTAATAAAATGATAGACAAACATGACTTCTCAAATGAACAAAGAACATATTTCAATTAAGTTATCATTAGTGTTGGAGTGAGAGAAACCATCTGTGGGGTGTGGGCCAGGAGGCAGGGGGAGGTTATAGGGAATATTGTTAGTTCTAGTACTGGTGTGTCATCTCAAGAGTTCCTGAGGGCAGGGAAGGAAGTTTACAGGGTGAATGAAGTCTTTTGATGATTTTGATTGTGAAATACTCATCAAAGGCAGCGTTATTGGGTCTGGTATGATTGAGAATGGGTAGGCAGTTGTGCTATTTGCAAGTACAGTAAACTCTCACTAATTCGAACTAATGGGGGCGAGATCTAGTCCAAATTATAGAAATGTTTTCTAAAATATTGTACTGTACAGTACTTGCATAGTAGCTATAATTAAGAAAATCATATGCAATGTATGTAATTGTTAAAGAATGACTAGATGAACATGAAGATACGTACATACTGTAAATGAAAAATGGAATGTGCATGGATTGCTACAGTAGTGTGAAGACTTAAGAGTAGGGACATCAGAATGGTTTAAATTTGACTTTGGACTAAAGCAAGGAAGTGTGTTGTCACCCTTATTGTTCTTAATGGTGATGGATGACATCATGAAGGCAGCAATAAAAGACTATAGTAGGGCAAAGATGAAGGTATTGTTGTTTGCAGACGATGTTGTGATCTGGGGCGAGGATGAGATGGAGGTACAAGAACAGTTACACGTAATAAATGAAAAGATTGAGCAATGGGCATTGAAGATAAATCTGGAGAGCAGCACAACAGTGGTGATGAGTAGAGGTAAGAAAGAAAGAAAAGGAGTATCAAAGTCGAAGATAAGGAATTGGAAGTGGTGAAACACTTCAAATACTTGGGAAGTGAACTGACTGAAGATGGAAGACTAGATTTGAAAATTAGCAGAAGAATACAACTCGGGAGTGCTTTCTACCAACAGGTACGGGGACTAGTATGGAACAAGGATATACCAATTAAGGCTAAAGAAGTTATGTACAAAGCATATCATGTTCCTATAATGACATATGCAGCAGAAACTTGGACAATGACTAAGAGGGATGAGAGCAGAGTACAGGCCGGACGTTTGTTTTAGACGAGTGAAAAATCTTAATGGAAGCCTGGAGGCGAGTTACTACAGTACCTGTGTTGTTATCAGCTGCCCCAAGCGGTCCGATGATTGACAACGCTCTTTCACACTACTCCTGAAGTACAGTCATTGGCAAATATAATGGTGTTCTGTTCGTAACTATGTAACTTGTACTTCCGCGTCACACAATACTTCGGCGTGGACTGTACTGTCGGCTAAGTCTGGAATTCCATTACATCAGATCGGTGGTGACAAGTGTGATTCGATAGGGTGAGAGAGTGAGTGTGTGTAGGCTCACCCACAGGCTTCAAGGTCAAGGGCAATCGTCTAAAACAAACGTCCGGCCTGTACAGGCAGCTGAGATGAAATTCCTGAGAAGTATGGTCCAGAAAACTAGGAGAGACAGAGTGAGAAATGAAGATATACGGAAAGAACTGGGAGTACAGAAACTAAATGACAAACTGGAGCAAAACAGATTGAGATGGTTTGGACATGTCAAACGGATGAATGAAGTAAGGCTACCAAGACTAGCACTGGAACAACGGATGGCAGGGAAGAGAGGACGAAGAAGACCAAGAATGCGTTGGATGGACCCGGTGAAGTATAGCATTAGAAAACGGAACCTGGATTGGAACAACGTGTCGGAAGAGGAATGGTGGAACGACAGAACAAAGTGGAGAGGAACCATATTTGCCCCCACCCAGTGTCAGCTGGAAAAGGGGAAATGATGATGATGATGATACTGTAAATTAAAGTTACAATACATATTCAAAGGCTGTATATGTATCCCTATATACATTTTGTCTTCTAAACTTAGCGATGTAACTCATCTTACTTACTGTATTCTGGCGAGGACAACAATACAACGCTTCCAAACACTTTTAAGCAATCATCGAGATAGAATATAACACTATGTAACAGTAACTCCTGTGGGCTTCAAAAAGCGAACTGAGCAGGCACTGCCTTTGTTGCGTGCTTGTGATCATCATCATCATCATCGGCTTTAACTCGAATCAGAGTATAAATCTTCTTCCTTCAGTCCAGTGTGTGGATGTGTTTATGGTGACTAAAGAGTCCAATCCTGGCATGGAACAAGTGTCCACACAAGTCACATAATATTGCTGGAGGAGGACGTGGTTGGGCTGCTCGAAGTTTCCTAGTTTGACGCTTGGCCTCTTCATGTGTGCGTTGATCCCTTTCAAACTTTTTTACAGTATCCGAGATGGTACGGCGCCAAGTTGAGCAGTCTTCAGCCAGCATGTCCCAGGTTTGTGACCAATAATGATACATACGATACTTATTATTGGCCGCGAGTGGAGTGAACGGGAAGGGGGATGCGATTGACATTACACAATAGATGGCCTTGGTGCGAATGGTGTCCGGCGCAGTACTGCAGCGATGAAAACTTTTCCGAATTATCCGAATTTTGAATTTGTGAAGCCCGAAATAGTGAGGGTTCACTGTACTTCTGTGATTGTTCATATAGGACATAGGTGGTATAATGAAGGTAGAAGTAAGGCCAATATAAAAAAACAGAATAACTGGTAGATATCATTTTTAGAAGAGCAGTTGCTGTGACCTTAGATATATTGTTGTTGTTTCATTTGAGGAACTTGGACATCATGGTCATTTAGCCCTATGTGCTTGGGTGTGTATGGAATTTTGTGTGATAACCATTGTTATTATGGTGTCTCTAGTAGTACATGCATTTGTAATTCAGGTGAGGATTGGGAAGGAGGTGGTTGTGGCCTTAAGTTAGGAACCATCCTGGCATTTGCCTGGAGTAGAAGTGGGAAGCCACGGAAAACCACTGCCTGGATGAGTGAGCTGGAAATCAAACCCACCTCTTCTCAGTTTTGCCTCACGAGGTTGGGTGTAACCTGTTACAGACCTCAGACCAGAATTACATTTCTTGGCAGAGTGGAGAATCAAACCCAGACCTTCGGGGTGATAGCCAAGTATGCTAGTCATTGTGCCACGAGGTGGACCCTTGGATAGGGAAGCTTGGTGAAAGTGATGCGAGACAATGACACTCACATTGTAGACACTGGTACCACAAGTTTGGGTCTTCTGCACCATAATGTGGTGGGTTAGGATGACCTTGAGATTGGACAGTGGGGATGGTGGTGAGAACATCATTGAAGATGGGGGGAGTGGAGAGGATATGGAAATCCTGGTAGAGGAGAGGGTTCACCTTGTGGTGGTCAGAATAGTATTGGTAGGGATAAGACTGGGCATGAGTGGCATTGGGAAAATTCAGTGGAGTAGCTTCGGACCTGGTGAGTGACCTATGTTGGAAAGCATCAGGGTTGGAGCAGATATTGTTGCCCCAAACGGCTTTCACATAACACTTGTGTTTCTGTCTCAGGAAACCCTTCGTCAATAAGTCTGCTATCTGATCGTCAATTGATGAGAACCTAATAATAATAATAATGTTATTGGTTTTATGTCCCTTTTAACTACTCTGGCTTTTAGAGACACCACGGTGCCGAAATGTTGCCCCAAAGGGGATCTTAACCGTTCCAGTAAATCTACTGACACGGCTCCCTCGCATTTGCTTACCCTCAAATGCCAGCTGACTGTGCTAGGATACGAACTTGCAACCTTGGAATGAGAACCTAATATTGAAGGATTTATTCTGCTGTGTGTTGCTCACAAGATAATGGTAGATGTCAATAGGTTTGGCCTTGTTGTAAAATGTTCTATTTTAAGCTAATTTTAAGGAACTTTGGTTGTAGTGCCAAAGAATTTAAGCCTACCTTATGAACTCCAGGAATAATGAACTCTATAATGGTCCGTAGTTAATTTAATTGAAATTTAAATTGTCCGCCTTTATAATACACAAGTGTACAAATTAGTGGGCAAATTAGTCATAATATTTGACAATAATGGGACACGTAATTTTTTTTTTTAAAAATTTGTGTTATTTTAAATGATATTCAGGTCAATGTTTTTCACTTAACCTCTTGGCTGCATGTGAATACAACTAATGTATCATTCAAAACATGTCACTGGTTGTCGAAAGACACAACATGCCCATAGTCAAGGACGGCATTCTTTTCAACAATTATTGATTTTAATAAGCATGTTTTAGTCTATAATATCGGTATTTCTTAATGTTTGTCATATTAGAAAAATCAATGTTTTTATAATGTCTATATGAAAGTGTGTGTACAGGCTGATGAAGGGAGATTAAGGAACTTCCGAAACATGTCCCTATGAATGTGTATTGAAAAGGTGGACAATTTAAATTTCAGTTAAATTTAAAAAAAATACCTTGTGAAGAAATCATTGTAGGTAGATAATCTCCTTTCCTTTATTATTCATTGTAATGTACTCGGCTTCTGTGATACTCGGAGCCATTGTCTTCTGCTTTCTGGAGTCCCAAGAGACTGCATATCCACTGATCAAGAATAAATTGCCCATTTAAGGTTCTCACTCTAAAGTGCAGAGCCTCCGTGGCTTAGGCGGCAGCACGCCGGCCTCTCACCGCTGGGTCCGTGGTTCAAATCCCGGTCACTCCATGTGAGATCTGTGCTGGACAGAACGGAGGCAGACAGGTTTTTCTCCGGGTACTCCGGTTTTCCCTGTCAAAATTTCATTCCAGCAACACTCTCCACTATCATCTCATTTCATCTGTCATTCATTTAATCATTGCCCCAGAGGAGTGCGTCAGGCCTCGGCAGCCGGCACAGTTCATATCCTCGCCGCTAGATAGGGGCTTCATTCATTCCATTCCTGACCCGGTCGGAGACTGGAAGCAGGCTGTGGATTTTCATTTTTTTTTCACTCTAAAGTGCAGCCTTCCCAATTCATGTCTACAAATCCTTTTACTGATTCTAGGTCAAACCTGTATACCAGCCTGATTTAGATAAAGAAATACCTGTTTTACTTCTTCCAATGTTCAAAACAGAACCTATTATTAAATTGTCTTGGGTTACTAATGGCAAATAAAACATCAGGAGTGGTAGACAAGTAGGGGAGAGCATCATCATATGGTACCTTGGAATATACACATACTTACATTTGAGTCTGTTTTGCCTTTCAGCATCCAATCTAGTCTGCAAGCCTCTGTTTGCAAACAACTTGCCTCCACGATCCCCTATTAGCAGTTAGCACTGCAATCTCCTCTGCTTCTACACCTCTCACTTAGAAATCGTTCAACACTGAAACTAACCATCACCTCCTAGGTCTGCCTCTGCTTCTCTTACTCTCTACAGCTGAACTCATTAACCTCTTAGGTAATCTCTCCTCCCCCATTCTCTTCACATGACCCCACCATCTGATTCAGCTCAAACGAACAGCTTCATTTAGCGTGTTCATTTCTAACTTAGCCTTTTGCTCTTCATTATGAGTACCTTCCTGCCATTGCTCCAATCTATTTGTCCCAGCAATCATTCGTGCTGCCCTCATATCAGTTACCTCTAGCTTATGTATCAGATATTCTGTGTCCACCCAGCTCTCACTTCCATACAGCGAGGCCGGTCTAAATACTGAGCGATGTAGGGAGAGTTTCGTCGCTACATTAACTTCTTTCTTGCAGAATACTGTGGATCACAACTGAGAACTCGCTGCATTGGCTTTTCTACATCTTAACTTATTTCCTTCCCCATACTACTATCCTAAGAGAATACACATAGTCGCATACTGGTTGGTGAACCATGGGCAACAGCTGAGTGGCCTGGTAAGTGGTCCTGACAGTCGGGATACCAGTTACCGGTACTATGGAATAGGAGCGGATATGTTGGGCATATTCTGAGTCGTGGCCCTCAGTGTACTCGGGCGGCTAGGACTACCCAACTCTCTTGTTTGTTTCCTGAGGTGAAACTCATGAGGCCTTGTGTAAGTAAAGCTAGCAACCAGCTTCACTTGTTCTTTCTAAACCTGCTAAAAATGTCATGAGCAAGCCTTGCAATGTGGTTATTTTAAAATATATGTGGTGCCTTCTAGGTACTGTTGTCACTACTATGTCAAGCTAATTTCTATAGCAGCCGTTTCGTTTGGAAATTGCAGTTTCCTGTTGACTAGTGTGGTTATGGTTTGAATTTGAATCTTTCAAATGTTAGAAGTAATTTTTTTCACTGTTTTTGTCATACCACAGATCCAAATGAGATGATATACAGTTATCGTGTTATTTTTCATCTGTTGGTATTACTGTATTGAGCATTATCGCCTTCATTTAAACCAAATGTACCCTAAACAATGTAATTTCATTTTGAATTCAAACAGCAGTGTTCTTGTACTTTGGAACTAATAATATTGATGTTATTGGTTTTACGTCCCTTTTAACTACTCTGGCTGTTAGAGATGCCAGGGTTCTGGAATTTTTCCCCAAAGGGGATCTTTAATGTGCCAGTAAATCTGACACAGATCCTTCACATTTGCGCACCCTCAAATGATAGCTGACTGCGCCAGGATACGAACCTGCAACCTTGGGCATAGCAGGCGAGAACGACACCGCTGAGTACTTAGGAACTGTTCCAAGGTGTAAAAAGATCATTTCTGATTTGAATCTACCTATACCAAAAATAACAAAGAAGGTCAATAAGTGTTCTAGAAGATGTCTTGAAGTAAATAAAGAAGAAAATGAGAAAAATATTGTGGAAACAAACATTAAAAGTACAGCTAACTGCCGGTCAGGGATAATGCCCCATCCAGCGTCAAGGAATTAATACTTACCTGCTGGCAAGGCATATTGCACTCTTCAAGGTGGTGACAAGTGAATGACAGTGGAGCGTTGCTGGAATGAAATTGACAGGAGAAACCAGAAATCCCGGGTAAACTTGTCCCAACTCCATTTTGTCAAGCACAAAATTCACATGCACCAATCGAGATTTGAACTCTAGATTCAGTGGGGGAAGTCTGGCATCTAACCGCCTGAGTCATGGAGGGGCCCACACGAGTCCAGTATGAATATAAAGTATTTATGAGGAACATTAAAAAGAGAAATGCTTATGTTCCAAGGTGCGGTGTCCATAACGTATTATACTTTGGAACATGTGTCACTGATTCAGAAAATGGAATAATTCTATGAAACTGATTTTGTACTTTACTGTAAATAGTGAAATTTTAACCGACAGCGGTGGCTACGCGCGGTAAAGCGCAGCTTTAGGCCATGGGGCAAAGCACTCTGTAGACCCGTTAGACGTGGGTTCGAGCCCCACCGTCGGCCGACCTTGAAATGGTTTTCCGTGGTTTCCCATTTTCAAATCCAGGAAAATGTTGGGACGGTACCTTCTGACAGGCCACGGCCGGTTCTTTCCACATCCTTGCACAGTCTCGTTCATCTTCATTCATGTAATCTTTCATTAACTCCTCTCATGAGATTGGCGTCAGGAAGGGCATCCGGGCGTAAACACCATCCTCTACATAGAATTTCATCGCATCTCATCCCCGACCCCATTGGAAATGGGAATAATAAAGTGTAGACATAAGCAATACTGTAAATAGTGAAATTTGATCTCATGTTGTCCTTCGATCTTTATTGAGGTAAAAGGATACTTCAGACCAGGGACGGCCCCTGACTAAAATTTTAGGGTGGGCCAGATGATATTAATGTTAGTTCATTTTATTTTAAACATTTTTTTATATATGACTCTTATTGTTGGCAATATTCCCATTATCATAATTCCACACAGCACAACATTTGAAACAAATATTAATAACTCTACTCACCTGGCTCCTTATTTGTAAATAATATACTCCTCTCCCATGCTTGGATGAAGCAAATTTTTTGATCAACTTGGTGTTGAAATTCTTGGTTTCCAATATGTACTCCTTGTTTGCTCATTGAACTGACCTGTATTGTCCCTTATCTGAGAAATAGCACCTTATTAAGCCTGTCTAGTCCTATAGAGTTTCGCAAGTAGGTCTTAGTTCTTCTCAAAGTACTGAAACTGCGTTCTGATTCAGCAGTAGTCACTGGAGTCGTCAGCACTATGCACGTAGTTAGTTTAATTCTGAAAAGGTATATACTTGGTCATTATCGCGCAAAAATAGCACAAGTGCATTCGTGATTTTCAGTTCACAGAAAATGTCATTGCTGTAAGTTACAGACAACTCTGCTTTTAGTTTTGTTTTATTTAACATAGGATATGTCGAGCAAATTGTATCGAGTTCTGTAGAGGGGAAGCATTGCCTATATGACTTGAACTTCTGAATATCGACAATTGAAAAAGTGCGTATGACGTCATTACTCTGAAATCTATCTTTCACTTGTGTTAATAATGTCACATGCATGCTTAGCATGAATGTCTACCGGAGTGTCATTGCCTGCTCTTAATCTTTTTTGTGGAGGTGGTTTGCAAGTTTGCTCATTGAACTGACCTGTATTGTCCCTTATCTGAGAAATAGCAATAGCAAAATTCGTGAGTGCGGTATCACTGCCCACTGCATTGGATTTCCTTGACTGTAAAATATTGTAAAGAATGTCCACCTGATAAAATGTAGACACAAAGAACGACAAGAAAAATAAGAAATCTCTGTCGTCCAGCAATTTCTGGAACCTGGCCGCATCCCCTATACTTTTGTCATCCCAGTGTTCCTAGTTTTGTATCCTACTAAAACACTCAACCAAATCATCTTTGTTTTCATGCACAAAGTTAATAATTCTTGAATTAAAATTCCAGCGGGTATCACATGATGATGGTGGACGTCCATTACACAGTTCTTTTAAAAGATTGCTGCGTTTGGGCGAAGAAGTGAAAAACGGGCCTATACCGGAAACGTTTGCAAAAAAAAATCTGACACTTTTAAATGGTGAACACATGCGTTTGAGTATCAAGTTCAATTGGTGTGCGTAGCAATGCACATAAAGTGCATAAGGGAATGTCTCCCTCATAAGAACATTTATGCCTCCGCGACATCCCCGCATAACTGCAGCCCCATCATAAGTTTGTGCCACAAGCTTGTTTTTAATGTTAAATTGTTCCAATTCTCCAACTAAAGCAGCACTTAGGCCCTCAGCTGTTATCAGAAACAGCTAAAAAGCGTATGAGCGTTCTACGGGCTTCCCTTCATTAACATACCTCAAAATTAAAACAAACTGAGATGTGCAAGACACATCTGTTGTTTCATCGGCCTGCTCTGCAATATAATCAGCCCTTTCAATTTCTGCCTTAATCTCTTTTAGGTAGACACTGTACATGGAAGCTCATTTTGGATTGTTTCGAAGTGCTTTTAGCAATTGTTGCATTATTGAGGTGACAGTCTAATACACTATCTAATTTTGCGGCATAGGCTAGTAAATCTAAAAATACCCCTCGGTTAAGTGAATTCATGTGCTCCGCAAAAAATCAGGTTATCTATAATTCTGTTCAACACGTGTCTGTTTTTGTCAACTAGTTCGTTATGTTTCTTAACTGAAATATGATAACCCTCATCTAATTGTGTCTGTATATTAACCAGGGCTGGCATGCGAAATTAAATTCATGGCTGTGGGGACGAAAATAATTTAATTTCGCCGTAAGCGCGATATTCGGGAGCGAAATGATAATGATTGTCGGCGCGTAATTAAATCAAAGCGAAACTTAATTCGAAGCGAAATAAATTTCGTTCCAGACTTTTAATTTCGCTCCCGGCGCGAAATTAATTTAGTTCCAGACTTATAATTTCGCTCCCGGTGCGAAATTAATTTCGTTCCACACTTTTAATTTCGCTCCCGGCGCGAAATTAATTTCGTTCCACACTTTTAATTTCGCTCCAGGCGCGATATTAATTTCGTTCCAGACTTATAATTTCGCTCCCGGCGCGAAATTAATTTCGTTCCACACTTTTAATTTCGCTCCAGGCGCGATATTAATTTCGTTCCAGACTTATAATTTCGCTCCCGGCGCGAAATAAAATTCGTTACAGACTTTTAATTTCGCTCCCGAGGCGAAATAAAATTCCTAAACGGCATTAAGTTTCGCTCTCCGACGTGTATTTAAAATGCATGAAACATTTAATTTCGTTGTTGAAATTAAAAAACAGTATATTTGTTTCGAGAGTTAAATAATGTTCTGTACGATGTTCAAAGTCCTGACGTCTGTCTGTTAGGTAGTCAGCCCGAAGGCTGGTTGGATCCTCAAAAAGTACCGCCGGTAGGTTATGTGGGTAGATACCCACAAAATCTCAAGGCAGCGCTATAGTGAGGCGTACTAGACAAGATGGGGGTGAGGTAGTTTGTCATTGCTTTCCTCACTGAGTCAGAACAGCAGTACTAACCCTATGAGTAGAACCCTTCACAGCATCCACAGGCACTGACTGCCCCGAATTTCATTACTAAGCACACCCATACCTCAGTAGCTTCCATATAATCACAGCCATGTGTAAGACTGAGACATCGGTGAAAAGCCACATTTTACTCTAGCCCGTGCCAACAGTCAAATGCAAATGAGTCGTCAAGTTACAAAACTCGTTTAATCAACTTGTGAATAAGGATCATTTTCATGAGAAACGTTTTGTGTTTGTTGTTTTCTACTTTTGGTTGGTGTTTTTGTGTTTGCTTTGTGCTTTTGCTTTTGAATTTGACTTATTGCTTTTCTTTCTTGGTTTTGTGTTTGTGCTCTGCTTTTGCTTTTGTTTTTGAATTTTGCCTTTTGCTTCGTCTTTTTTGTTTTTGTTTTGTGTTTGTTTTCTGCTTTTGCTTTTATGAATTTTGCTTTTTGCTTTATGTTTCTTGTTTTCTGATTTTGCTTTGTTTTTGTTCTGCTTTTGCTTTCTGCTTCGTCTTTTTTGTTTTGGTTTTGTGTTTGTTTTCTCCTTTTGCTGTTTTTGAATTTTGCTTTTTGGTTTGTGTTTCTTTTTTATTCTGCTTTTGCTTTTGTGTTTGAATTTAGCATTTTACTTTGTGTTTTGTGTTTTTGGTTTTGCATTTGTTTTCTGGGAAATCAAAATAAAACAAAACCAACAAAACAAAATAAAATCAAAAACAAAATATAACAAATAAAACAAGACAATTTAAAACAAAATAAAACGAAATAAAGTAAAACAAAAAATAAACAAAACAAAATAAAGCAAAATAAAATAAAACAAAATAAAATGAGGTAAAATAAATAAATAAGATAATTAAATAAATAATTTTACGACATGATCCTTATTCACAAGTGGATTAAACGATTTTTGCAACTGGACGATTCAAATGAAGTGCACGGGGTCGTTGGAATGAGGGAGATGGCTACCTGGGAGGCTTGTCGTAGTATAGTATCTATGTGTGCAGTATATGCGTCGACCGTCGTCTGGTTATCCAGTGGGAGATGGTCCGCACGGAGGTGATTGTTGACGTAGGCGCGGTATTCCTGCCAGTTTGCTGTGCAGAAATTCTGGACCATCCTGGGAGGTGGTAGTGGGGGAAGAGGGAAGTTGAGTAAAACGGGGGCATGATCACCTCCTTTGAGTGGCAGGACAGACACGTCAAACAGATGGAGGAGGGAGTTATGAGCAATGACTGCGTCGGGGTGGTATTGGAGGAAGGACGGGTAGATTCTGGGAGATGAACGAGGGTGGCGTCGATGTGACGTAGGTAGATGTCTAGGCTATGAAGTTCTAGGGCCGAACGGGAATGAAGGTTGAGGTCGGCCATTAGAATTAAATGGGGGAATTCTTCAGACACGTGGGTAATGCAGTCTCTGGGGATGGGGTGGTAGGGACGAATGTAGATGGTGGCTAGGTGTAGGACGCGGGAACAAATAAGGCTTTCGGGGAAGAAAAGAAACAGATTTCATTTCAGAAACAAAATGAAATGTTCCATGCATTTTAATTTCAGGCCGGAGGGGGGGGACTAAATGCCGGGAACGAAATTGATGGTCGTTAACAATTTTATTTCGCGCCAGGAGCGAAATTAAAAGTCTGTAATGAATTTAATTTCGCGCCAGGAGCGAAATTAAAAGTCTGTAACGAATTTAATTTCGCGCCGGGAGCTAAATTAAAAGTACGTAATGAATTTAATTCCGCGCCAGGAGCGAAATTAAAAGTCTGTAACAAATTTCATTTAGTGCCGGGAGCTAAATTAAAAGTCCGTAATGAATTTAATTCCGTGCCAGGAGTGAAATTAAAAGTCTAACGAATTTCATTTCGCGCCGGGAGCTAAATTTAAAGTCCGTAATGAATATAATTTCGCGCCAGGAGCGAAATTAAAAGTCTGTAACAAATATTGTTTCGCGCCGGGAGCTAAATTAAAAGTCCGTAATGAATATAATTTCGTGCCAGGAGCGAAATTAAAAGTCTGTACCAAATATCATTTCACGCCGGGAGCTAAATTAAAAGTCCGTAATGAATATAATTTCGCGCCAGGAGCGAAATTAAAAGTCTGTAACAAATATCATTTCGCGCCAGGAGCGAAATGTTATTCCATTGAACAATTTCATTTCGCGACGCTAAATTAAATTGATAATGCATTTCGTTTCGCATGCCAGCCCTGATATTAACTGTACCAAGAGTTTTCAGTTTCAAAGCATTTGTAATGTGCACATCACTAGTCTCGTGTTTCTTCTACTTTTCTGACAAGTGTTATAAATCACAATTACCTGTCTACGACCAAACTGTTTCACCGTTAACATGCTGTTAACCAAGAAACCTTTTCATACCAATGAGGCAAAAATTTCCTTAGTTTTGATCCATCTTGGAACGTTATTATAATATATTTTGGTTGATGAGGTCCTAATCTTTGAATTTCTAATATTGTGTTCAGAGGTAAAGACGAAAATGGATTTAATAAATATTCCACTTTATTCATTTCCGTATATCGCTCACAATCAACAAATTACATTACTACCACAGAAGTTAAAAACTTATTCACAGAACTCTCTAACACTTGCACTGTACTTGGACATCAGACTGAAAATGTACATACAGTACAGTTGCCTCACTTTCCTGGTTAACGTGCGGCTCGCCTTTGAAATCTAGCTGGGTGGATATATGTTTACATTCCATGGCACCTGGAGCCAAGGCTTTCCCAGCACGAGACGCAGCGTGTCAACTGATACCTGTGTGAGACATAAGCTAGCCGCCAGAGCGGGAATTTAGAGTCCACGTGAAGTGATAGAGGAAGCATTCTATTGGTCAACAACCGTCAGCTATTGGTCAGTAGCAAAGAATGCTTATTGTCGGCGCGTGCTACTGCCTTACGATTGAGTCGCCGCTACTTAAGCAGGAAAGTGAGGCAACTATATGTTTGTGTTTCTACAGGCTCCATGTTATGGGTCAATTCTCCAGGCCCTTGAGAAGACACAAAAAGCCTTTCATAGCCCACAAGAATTCGCATGCAAGACAGTGCTTAGTCCACTATTTTGTCCGCCGACCTATTACCCCATATACTGAACATGGAAGGTTCTGTGCAGCGGCCCTGGCTATTACAACACACCATATGAGACTGTCGGGAACTTAAGTTAGGGATGGATTCTGTATACTGAATTCTTTCTAGAGATTCTAGAAGGGAAATCACTTATTATAAGTAGAATATCTGGAATTTAAACTAATTTTATAAGACATTAATAAAACAAATTTCGTGCAGTATGGCCCTTAATGACGCTTCAGACCTATCTAAATAATAATTAAAATTCAGAAACCAAAACTATTCTAAGTTACAACACTCTCCCCTACTGCCTTTATCTCACTAATTCTTGTTTCATGTTCAATACAAAATAATTCCAATAATTGGAATATGTGAAAAAATGACTTGAATTAAATGACATGTGATTAAGATACAATATTGTTATGGACTAAACCCTCTTCTCCTTCTTCAATAGTCCATATATATACAGTATCTTAATCACATGTCATTTATATCAGGTCATTTTTTCACATATTCCAGTAATTGGAATAATTTTGTGTTGACCAACTGAAAATTACAATAATAATTGTTCTCGACAAATCACATTGAGATCCATCAACATTTCACTTATAATCCGTTCAAACTCTCATAACAACATCATGTGGTCCGCAAATTGAGTACACACTATCCTTCGACCATCTCTGTTTCTCTTCAAACGCTTCCCAATAATCTCTTCTCGATATAAATTGAACAATAGCAGAGCAACTTTGCAAAAACCCTCTTCCACCATCTCATTGCCTATCTGTATTCTTATCTTTTGCTGTAAATACAATGTCTTCTTTCCTTCCAGTACACTCCTTTCCAATGATGGGAAAATTACAATTACCTGAGAAATGATTTTCTTAATAATAAATGTTGTTTGAGTCTTCAGTCTATTGACTGGTTTGATGCAGCGCTCCATGGCCTCCCTGTCCCGAGCTAATCGTTTCATCTCTTCATAGCTACCACACCCTACATACGAGGCAATCTGTTTATTCTAACCTTGGTCAACCCTTACAGTTCTTGTACTCAACCCTTCCTTCCATAACTAAGCTTGCTATTCCTGGGGGTCTTAGTATGAAAAATTACTGAGTTTGGATCAGGTTATACCATCTTCTGGAAGGGAAAGGAGGAGGGAGAACATCGTATTCATGGTGTAGGATTCGCTGTAAAGACCAAGCTAGTTAATGATTTCCAAATTACTCCCACTGCAATCAGCGAAAGACTTATGACTCTCCGCATTCCACTCTCTGGAGGTTCATTAATGACTCTCATATCTGCCTATGCTCCAACTTTGAAGGCCGATGATGAAGTTAAGGGCCAGTTCTATGACCAGCTTGGCACAATCATCTCCAAGGTACTATCTAAAGATAAGCTCTTACTCCTTGGTGATTTCAATGCAAGAGTTGGGAAAGATAACCGGCTATGGCAAAATGTGATGGGTAAACAAGGTCTTGGGACCTGTAATCCCAATGGACTTCTTCTTCTTGGTCTTTGTGCAGAACATGAACTCTTCATCACCAACACTCAATTCCGATTACCTGACCGCTTCAAGACCACATGGATGCATCCACGTTCTAAGCATTGGAAAATCCTTGATTATGTCATTACCCGACAATGTGATAAGAAGGACATACTTATTACCAAAACAGCAAGGAATATTGACGATTGTTGGACGGATCACAAACTTCTCATCTGTAAACTCAGGATATCCATCAGCCCAAAACCACCAAGGTGTTTCCAAACCCCATCCAGAGGAAAGTTTAACACCTCCAAACTTCAGGATGAATCTATTTCCACAAACTTTGAGAATATGATCAATGCCCAGCTATCAGATCATCCAGTTAAAACAAGTGACATTCGAGAAGAATGGACCAATCTGAGGGAGATAATCACTAAGTCAGCTGAAGAAACCATTGGTTTGGTAAAGCAGAAAAGTCAAGACTGGTTTGATGACAACAACGAAGAAATTTTGCGTCTCATCAACATCAAAAGGGAAGCCTATCTATCTCATCTTCAAGACCCATCCTCAAATACGAAGAAAGCTCTGTATTTAGAACTCAAGAGCAAGTGTCAGACACAAATAAGAGAGATAAAGAATACTTGGTGGCAGCGGAAAGCTGAGGAACTTCAGGGGCTATCTGATACTCGTGATCTGAGGAACTTCTATGCAGGGATTAAAGAGATATATGACCCACTTCGTTCTTCATCAGGTACACTAAAAAGTGCTGACAACCCTGCCACTCTTACTGACAGCCATGATATCTTAGAGCGTTGGAAGGAACATTTCTCCATCCTTCTAAATCGTCCTTCAACAGCTGCTGAAGACTTCCTTCGTGATATGCCGAAATATCCTTAACAACCATGGATGGCTGTACCTCCTTCTTACATGGAATTCAGTGTAGCTCTCAATCAAATGAAACCAAGAAAGGCACCTGGCCCAGATAACATCCCACTGGAATTAATTCAAGCTGGAGGTCAGTCCCTCAAAACGCGGATTTTCACTCTTATTCTCAAAATTTGGGAATTAGGAGAAGTACCTGGTGACCTAAAGACTGACAGTAGTGGCTACGCTGGCTAAAGCGCAGCATTAGGTCATGGGGCCAAGCTCTCTGCTGACTCGGTAGACGCGTGGGTTCGA
This sequence comes from Meconema thalassinum, assembly GCA_946902985.2. Classification (NCBI taxonomy): domain Eukaryota; kingdom Metazoa; phylum Arthropoda; class Insecta; order Orthoptera; family Tettigoniidae; genus Meconema; species Meconema thalassinum. The sequence continues at coordinate 89,874,969 of OX336388.2, forward strand.
GCCCCACCGTCGGCCGTCCTTGAAATTGTTTTCCGTGGTTTCCCATTTTCAACACCAGGCAAATGCTGGGACGGTACCTTCTGACAGGCCACGGCCGCTTCCTTCCACATCCTTGCCCAGTTTCATTCACAATCATTAATTTCATCTCTCATTAACTCCTCTCATGAGGTTGGCATCAGGAAGGGCATCCGGCCGTAAAAACCATCGCCACAATGACTTCCATCGCATCTCATCCCCGACCCCGTTGGGAAACTGGAATAATAAGGGGTAGACATACATACCTGGTGACCTAAAGAACGCCACTATCATCACAATCTTCAAGAAAGGTGATCGTAGTGTTTGTGGCAACTATCGAGGTATATCGCTACTATCTACTGTGGGTAAAATTCTCGCCAGAATTTTACTTAACCGCCTTCAGGTTATCTCAGAAAAGATCCTCCCCAAGTCCCAGTGTGGATTTCGATCTTCCAGAAGCACAACTGACTTGATTTTCTGCGTAAGACAACTACAAGAAAAATGTAGTGAGCAACAGAATCCACTCTACTTAGTCTTTTATGATCTGGAAAAGGCCTTTGACTCAGTTCCAAGATCTGCTATGTGGGCGGTGCTACAACGCTTTGGCTGTCCTTGACGCTTTGTTGATCTAATCCAAGCTCTCCATGATGGCATGACCGGTCAGGTTTGTCAGCAAAATAAGATCTCTGACGAATTTCCTATCACTCATGGACTGAAACAAGGCTGCGTACTTGCTCCAACACTGTTTGCATTGTGTTTGGCTGCAATGCTCTATAAATCGCCCACAAACATCCCAGGTGTAGATGTCAGGTACCGATTTGATGGAGGACTCTTCAACCTAGCTCGATTTCGCTCCAAGAAGCTAACTCAGGTTACGAAGATAACCAATATGTTGTATGCAGATGATGCGGCATCGCCTACACTCACGCCAGTGGAGTTGCACTGTTAATTGCTACAAGAATGCATGTGAACGTTTTGGTCTCACCATTAATGTTCAGAAGACCAAGGTTCTGGCACAACCCTCACCAGGCACTTCCCTTCCGCACATCAACATTTCTATCTCAGATACTCCATTGGAGCAGGTAGACCACTTCTCATATCTGGGCAGTCTGCTATCTGTACACGGCAATTGTGGGCAGGATATTGAGAAGAGAATCGGTGCTGCCCATGCGGCATTTGGGCGACTATCGCACCGGGTCTTCTTGAATAAAGATCTGACCATGAAGACGAAGCTCATGGTGTACCAAGCTGTTGTCATCTCAACATTGTTGTATGGCTGTGAAACCTGGACCCTCTATCGACATGACTTCCGAAAGCTTGAGCACTTCCATCGACAGAAACTTCGATCCATCCTTAAGATAAAGTGGGAAGACCACATCACCAATCTTGATGTTCTTGAGAAAGCGCTTGCTAATAGTATAGAATCATCCATCATTGGTCATCAACTTAGATGGATTGGACATGTCCATCGGATGGATGATACGAGACTACCACGCCAGATTCTGTATGGTGAACTCACCTCCGGCACCAGACCTCATGGAGGCCCTAAGAGACGATACAAGGACCAATTTAAGCAGAATATGAAGTTGACAGGACTCAATCCACAAACCTGGGACCAGCTTGTTAAAGACCGTTCAACTTGGCGCCAGACCATCCCGGTTCCTGTCAAAATGTTTGAAGAAGAACGTCGTAGAATTGTTAAGGCCAAGCGACAAGCACGAAAGCTCCATGCAGCACAGCCACGCCCTCCACCAACAGTTCTGTGTGATCTGTGTGGACGTTTGTTTCATACACGCATTGGGCTGTTCAGTCACCGCAAACATGCCCACAGACCTCAACCTTAGATTATTTAAGACTGTTTTGGAAGAAGATGTATACTCGGAAACGAGTTAAAGCCGACGACGAGTATGTCGCACCCCCGGTGCAAGACTGCCACAAGTCAAAAAGGACACTCCTTCAGGATAAGCATTTAAAGATTTAGAGCTAAGAGGGAAAATATAAATATTTACATAATTTAAGTGAAAGTAACGTATTACTAACTTCTAACATTGTCTAATACTATACAATAACATACAAAGTTCTTTCATGGACTGTAATTAGGTGATTTAATAAGGAAATAAAAATAAAATTGAATTATGGCAGTTTTCTATTCAGTGCCGTAGAATTGCTATTGATAGGATCTGAGTTGTGGCAATTTTACAGGACACAGACTTGATCATAGGCATTTATAAGTACCACATACTTCCAAATTCATGTTTTTTGACTTGTGGCCGTCTTGCACCAGGGGTGCGATGTGTCTTACCAACCTATCTCTTCTCTTCATTAGCAGTCGCCAGAAACATCTCTTCTCTCCCACTCGTCTTAAAACATCTTAATTTGTAACCCTATCTACCCATCTGATCTTCATAATTCTCCTGTAACACCACATTTCAAAACCTTCATTTCTCGTCTTTTCTGCTACACCAACAGTCCAAGTTTCACTTCCATAGAGTGCCACGCTTCAGACAAAGGCTTTCAAAAATTACTTCCTAATACCTAAATCTATATTCGATGTCAACAGATTCCTTTTTTGTAGAAATGCTTTCCTTGCCTGAGCCAATCTACTTTTTATATCCTCTTTGCTTAGTCCATCACTGGTTATTTTGCTTTCTAAGTAACAGAAGTCTCCTACTTCCTTTAGCTTTTTGCCTGCCAATTTGATGTCCATAGAGGTTTCTGATTTATTTCGGCTGCATTCCAATATTTTTTGTTTTACATTTATTAATTTTCATCATGAATTCTTTCCTCAAGACGGAGTCCATACCATTCAAAAACTCATTCAAATCCTCAGGCGTGTCGGCCAAAATGACTATGTCATCAGCAAATCTCAGAGTTGAAATTATTTCTCCTTGAATCTTGAATTACAAACAGAAATTACATTTTTTTTAATTAATCAATAAAATTACAATGGTAATCACAATTATTTTATAACATTGCAGTACCAGTATTTAAAAATTACTTTATCTGGGAGGGGCACTTACAGTTATTTCACAATGAAGTATGTCCATGAAAACTTTTTACAATGAGGTATGTCCATGAAAACTAACTCAGAAGAGAAAACATAGTTTCCAAAAAAGAACATAAATCATAGAATTATTGCTAGATAGGTACTATGCTGATGATTTACCATTTGCTTTGCAATAATAATAAATAAATAAATAAATAAATACTATGCCGATGATTTACCATTTGCTTTGCAAAAATAACTAGTGTTTAAAATTGTCATCGCTTAGCCTCGACCTCTTGGATGAAAGTACATCTTTACACTTACAGAGAAAAAGCTCCATAGTAGTACGTGAAGGGATACTACAATGTTGTGATTACTAAAATGCAACAATTACATACGAGTAAAAATTATATATTTTTCAAACAGTAATGATAATGATTACAAGTAAATAAGCCCAAAAGAGTAATAGTTACTGTAACCAGATTACTAGATTACTTTCACTCAATTACTTCCCATCACTGCTCCTATACCATACATGTATTTTAATTAGGTTATTCCACTGTACATCCTCTTATCTAAAGGCCTTTTCCAATAAAAATGAACTGCTCTTCCTTTTTCTATATATCTTGCCTACAGTTCTCAGTAGCTCTATTGAGTCCCTTGTTCCTTTGCTCCTTTGAAATATGTGTGAGTGTAAATCATATGAGTAGGGTAACATAAGTGCGATTTAATTTTAGCTCATTTCTTTTCATTTATTACAACCAAAAGACGAGTCATATGCCATTTACAATGGAAGCATGTTCCCACAGGAAATCAAACCTGCATAGTCTCTGGTATTGTACTTTATAAAACTGTAAATTGATTTCAGCTGAGTAACAGACCAACCATCTATGTTTTTCCATAGTACCATACTTATCAGGTACCAGTATTTTAAAAACAAACTCAATATATTTTTGGAATGTTTGTCTTCCTTTGTTCTTAAGTGATTTTGTATTCTTTTCAGACCGATACATTATTTTTTGTCTTGACGTCAATTGGCCGGGACTTGGAACAGGAGCTGCCAGCAAAATTGCAGCAGCTACTCTCAAATATCCGGGATGCTTTCTTAACGGCTAATGCCTCTTCTGCAGTAAGAAAAACACTTCTGCTGCTGATTGAGCTGCATGCATCCAAGTGGCAGCTCCCTGCATCAGCTGTTATGTATTACACAGCCAACATGTAAAACATCTGGTGTGATTCATGGTCTCCGTGCCTAGGGTTCTCTACAGATGGAGACAAATATATCTTAAGACATTACTTTCAACTATGTTAGCTTCTAAACTGAACTGTAGTAATACCGTACAGTATATACCGTATTTGCTCGCGTATATCTCGCACTTTTATTCCTGAAATTTCAACTAAAAAAAATGGGGTGCGAGATATACGCGGGGGCAGATATACGCGAGCCGAAAATACGAGTGAAATTTGTCGGTGCTAGATATACGCGGGGAATTTCCGTATTCCTCTTGTATTGTTTGGGCTTTGAAGATAAGGAAATCTGTGCTATACCACTCGCGCCAACATGCTCGTATGTTTAGAAGATTGCGCAAGTAGGCCTACTGTTACATCGCAGAGAAACGCAGTTCAGTCTTCTCGAATGTCAATGATTTCGTCTTTACGTATTGCGTTGCTTCAGAGCTCGGCCGTGTGCAAGCATGTAAAGCGGTGCCGCGTGGGTGTTAGCACGCTTCAGCCGCGCTCGGCTAAGTTCGGGCTCGCTCGGGCATGTAGCGAGGAATCGATATGGAAGATATCGATCGCTACGCGTCTGCGCTCTAAATTCTGCCTTGAATCATCCTTAACGAGCTCATGACGTCTTTTTCATAGGTTCTTAATGTCGCATAACCATAACACACGAACTGATGCAAACTTGCGTAAACTGACGCTATACTGTAGTGCCGCTACGAATGTACAAACTCGGACAGACCTCGTGCAAGCATGCGATGCGGCGCCGGCGTGACTGTTAGCACGCTTTAGGCCTACATTGTGTCTTCAGCCGCGGTCGGGTAAGATCGAGCTCGCTCGTACATGTAGTGAGGAATCGATATGGAAGATGATCGATCGTATCCAATATAAATGCTGAAGTTCCTTTTCTGCCTTGAATCATCCTTAACGAGCTTATAACGTATTTTTCAATGACGACTTGTGGCGCGCTAAATCGAACGTGTTTATACCTCAAGGTTATTACGGTCATTTATATGACGGCGTCAAAAATGAATGCGAGATATATGCGAGTACTTTTTTCCCCTGAAATTTCAACTAAAAAAATGGGATGCGAGATATACGCGGGGGCGAGATATACGCGAGCAAATACGGTACTGGCAAAAATGTCGGCATATGCTGCAATTCGAGCCTACTATCCTCCGTTCAGTCCACAACCTTTAATGCCTGTTTTCCTTTGAAGGCTTGGGTTATTTTGTATCGCTACCATATAGGTGGTAAGCAAAGCAACACTGCCCTTACAACCTGGTCATGTTCGATGGGTGGCGTATCATTGATGATTTTAAGGGCTGATGGAATACCTGGTATAAAAACAGTGTGGCCAATATCATAGTTTTTATCTGATCAAAAATTAACTCTGAGTACTCTGATTCACATCTTGAAGGTTGTGGATATATATAGTATTTCATTATTATTAAAATACTATTAAATAATTATTTTCAATTATACAAGTTTGTTATTTTATTAACTGCAACATAAACTGGTTATCTGGTAAGCTGTATGATTCATTTGAAGGATATATCTAGCCATCATTCATAAGGAATGAAACTGGTATATAAAAAACACTTCGATTTCCCATTTAAGTAGAATCATTATTTATCAGTATTGAGTGAAATATGGCCTAAATGTTTACATAAACAATGTGATGATGAAATGCTGTAGTTAAATCGTAAAGACTGTATGTGCCAAAATAGCTTACAATTGCTATTATGCCAAATGTTCGCAGTAAGTGTTTTTATAACTTAAAATATTCTATTTTTTTTTCAATAACCTGTGTGTGGTTTATTTTTGCTGTGTTGTACAGAATGAGATGCTCAGTTCCCAATTATATTCTTGTCATTAAAGAAGTAGAGAAAAATGTATTCATTCCTGGCCAATGAAAATACAGTATAAATGTGATGTGCCTTCTGTTAATAGCTGTGTTCATATCTAAATGTGACATTGAAGATGTATGTGTGGTTGAAAGTTAAAAGTTCTAGTCTTGTGTTGTAAGGAAACAAAACGTTACTAATAGAAAAATGCAATACGCAAATACACTGTCGGTACTTTTTATCTTAAACCTGTCCACTGCTCCTTCCTATCTTTTTTCTAAATGTATTTATTTATTTTTACATACATCGAGTTGAGCCTCTATGAACTGCGTGGTAACAACCAACTTCACTTTAGCGCCTAGGTCTTGTTCCCTTTCCGGCTTTGACTTCCTGCCAGTATCTTCTGATCCCAGCGACGAGTGCCTGTTTATGTTCTTCGGTCAAAGGTCCTCTCCGTCTTCCGGAAGTTGATACCATTGGTAGTTGTTCACCAATCTTCTAAATGTGTTCCTGTCAGGAATTTTTCAGTCTAGAATACCAATTTGCCCGAGATCTTTTTTGCATTCCTCGAACCATCTCGGCCTTTTTGCCTTAGACTTAATGTAACTCCTTATTCTTTTTGTTAATCGATCATCAGTCATCCTCAAAAGGTGACCGTAAAATAGTAGCCGTCTCTTCTTAATTGATGCTGTGATAGGGTCTATTTTGTTGTACATGTCCTCATTTGCTCTCATTCGCCACTGTCCATCAACCCATCTTACTACCTAGGATTTTTTCTTAATATCCTGCGCTCTCTTTTTTCTTGTTCGTCAGCTTGACCTTTATTATACATGGTCAAAGTTTCAGACGCATATAATCCCTCAGGTTTTACAACTGTGGTATAGTGTTGGAACTTGGCCCCAATACACATTGACGTTTTGTTATAGATATTCTTTGTCATTTGGTATGCCTGGTCTTACTTCCTCATCTTGACATTAATTGCTTCCTCTTCTAATCCATTCTGCTGGATGACTTCGCCGAGATATCTGATATTTGTGACTCGACCGATTTTTCCAAGATTAGTGATCATCCATTCAGGTCCATCGCAGATGTTTGTCATATGTTTTGTCTTCTGAATAGAAATCTGGAGTTGTACCTTTTCAGCAATTTCTGACAGCCTATTGATCTTCTTGCCTGCTGAATCCATGTCGTTGGCTAAAATGGCCAGGTCATCAGCCAAGGCCAGACAGTCAATGTATATCCCTTTGTGCTTAGGACCAAGTCTGAACCATTCTTCTTTTGTTTCTTCAGGGTCTAACAATTTCCTCCATTCTCGAATGACTTTTTCCAAAACACAGTTGAAGAGGAGTGGGGATAGTCCGTCTCGCTGTCTGAAGCCCGTTCTGATTGTAAACGGTTCTGATATCTCGCCCATAAATTTGACTTTCGACACTGTGTTGGTTACAGTTTGTTTGAATAAATTTCTTGATGTATCATCCACTCCAAACTCTTCCAAAATATTCGTTAATGACTCCTGGTCGATGGAGTCATACGCTTTCTGAAAGTTAACAAACACGACCGCATAACTATGTCCTCCTGTCTTCTTGTACCTGATGATGTTCTTCAGGTTAATGATCTGTTCTGGGCATGAACGACCCTTTCTGAAGCCAGCCTGGTATTCCCCGATCTATTGGTCAAGGTGCGATTCTATTCTGTTCTGAACTGCTTTGGAGAAAATCTTGTACGGAACAGATACTTATGAGATGTCCCTATAATGGTTGACATTCTTTTCATCACCTTTTTTGTGTCGAGGGTGGATTAGTGCTGACAGCCATTCAATTGGTAACATCCCAGGTCTCCATATCTCTTCAAAAAGCTTGACTAGTACATCTAGAGTTTCATCATTTGCCAGCTTCAGTAGTTCCGCCACTATTGAATCTTCACCAGCTACCTTATTTTTCTTTAAACTGTTGATAATCTGTTTGATCTCCTCTTTACAAGGTGGGGATGAGTTGGGTAGTTTGTGGATCGGATCGCACACAGGGAATCGTTCTTTCGGTTCATCACAATTAAGCAGTTTTTCAAACTAACGAGACATGATCATACAGTTTTCTTTGTTGGTCAGAAAAAATTACCAGGTTACCATACACGTTGCAGTTTAGGCCACGCGGCTATTTCAACACCGTGAAACTTCACGAGTCGAGTAAGTACAGTGCATATGGAATTTTGATAGTGCATGCTAGCTTCATGTTTGTTTGTTGACGTATTACTATATTGTTTATTTGTAGGCCTACACACTTGTATATACATTTTTTATTACGTAATTCATTAAAAAAAAGCCGTCGAGACAAAAAAGGAACTCACCGTTGTAACAACCAAGTCAAACTACTACAATATTCTAGTAGCAATTTAAATTGAATTAATTAATTATTTTAGTGAAAATTTTAACCGCTGCACAGAGAACAAGATCTGATGATGGCCACTTGAGGGAAGGGGGGGTTGAGACGGAGGGAGGCTTGAGACACAAGTCTTATTTCCTCTACATGTTGTATGTTGGCAACACTTCTGCATGACAGTTGTATCAATTTGCCACCAGAGTATGCTGGCAGAGTTTCATGGTGATTTCTGTTGAAGAGGGGAAATTAGTGATAAATGTATTTTGAGGCATGAGAAGTATTTTTTTTGTGACGTGATATATTTTGATTTTTGGTTCAAGTGAAAATATTCTCAGCAGCTGTTATAATTTCATCAGAGAACTTAAGAGGTAAGCTATAATTATGCAAACAATGAACTCTTTAGCTATTGAGGTTATGTTCATTCGCGCGAATTTGCATATACACATGGTGCTGGGAGCCTTAAGACAGAAGGTCTAAGGGTGCCTTGAGACACTGTCTCAAGCCTCCCAGTCACACACAGTCAGAACTGATAGTCCTTTGCCGGGAAGAGAAGGACCAGTATTTCACTCGATAGTGCAGTTAAAGCGGTAATCGAAGGTGGAGCCTTACGTGAATCAGCAAGAAGTTTCTCCATAGATAAACAGACTTTGAGCCATTATGTTAAGAAATACAAAGCAACAGACGACATCAGCAAACAAAATTTAACATACAAACCAAACTATGTCACTAACCAAATGTTTTCGGATGAAGAAGAGACATTACTAGAGGTTTATTTACAAACAGCTTTACGGGTTGATATCAAAACAATGACGCCAGTTGGTTTATAAATTTGCAAAAGAAAGTAATAAAGTTATTCCCGATGGTTGGCAGGAGGTAAAAATTGCTAGTTACGATTGGTTACGTGGTTTCCTGCACACCAGAGCGCACAAGCTTGGGACGGGCTACAGGTTTCAACCAAGCCAATGTTGATTCATTTTTCAATAATCTATACATTGTGATGGAAAGGGAAAATTTTGGACCTGAATGTACGTTTAATGTAGATTTTTTTTTTACGAGCACACATTTTTATTCACCGACAGAAAACATGTACATATACATATGTTGTATCAAAATACAGGGTGAATCCCACATAAGATAAACTTGTGCGGGCTTCATGAACACAATTTCTTAATTTATTTGCAACATGGTATTTGACTGATAATAATAAGAAAAGTTTATAGTAAAAGCATTAATTTTAATGATACTAAAAATAAAAGAAGATGATACATTACTTACTTGTGACTGGTTAAATATGTTGGTGAAAATTTATAAGTTCATTTACTCTATCAATGTTCTTAAGGAGCCATATAAAAAGCCTTTTCTTCAATATATTCAGGGTGTTATTTGTCACATTTACTGGCAATATATTGTATATCCTAGTGCTAAGACAACTTAAGAGCCGGCCGGAGTTGGGACCGCCGGCCGCCAGCCCAGCTCTTGTTGTAACATGGATCAAAAGTTTGTGAAACGATTTATAAAGAAACGGGAGAAGGTAAAATGATTTTGTTTCTACAGCGCGCTGTAGTATTTTATACACTTTTCATCAGTGCAAAAGCATATCGAACAGGAATACAAAGATAATTATAAAAAGTGTAGTTAAAATCACAATTCTCCATATAAAATAGAGTTCTGAACTGCGATTTTCCTAAACTCTTCTATGCCTTCAGATGATGTTGAAAACTGAAACAAACTCCACTGCAAGACAGCTTATAGTTTTCTCTAGTATGCTACTGAAACATATTTTAAAATTAAGAACTCTGTATATGTTTAATCGTGAGTTTAGAAAATGTAAGCATATTGTGTTGCTAATGCTAGCCGTGTCGAGGTGCTGGTAGTTCAGGCAGTTACCGTCAGATACCGCATCGTCGCAAAGTCATGTCCTTGAAACAGGGTGAAGGAAGACAGAGCCGGGCTTCTGAGAGATGGTAATCTCATGCCAGGAAGTGATGAAATCAGCTCATGTCCAGGTGCTGTCAGTCGCTTCATTACAATCGGCAGTGGACACGGTGAAGGAGATTTGGGACATGGTGGTCATGTAGCCGCATGCACTTGGGTGTGTGTATAATGTGTCTAATAACCTGTGTTATTGTGATGGTTGTATTAGGGTGTGTATTTGTATTTGGGACGGGTATTGTATATGCGGCGGCCGTGGCCTTAAATTAGATACCATTCCAGCATTTGCCTGAAGCATAAGTGAGGAAACAACTTCCAGGATAGCTGAAGTAAGAATGTAACCCTTCTCTTCCCAGTTCTGCCTCACAAGCCTCAGTGTATCCCGTTCCAGCCCTCAGCTCCCAAACCTGGACCTCTGCGTTGACAGCTAAGAAGACTAACCACTACGCCACGAGGTGGATTGTAAATAAAATGTTGCTTTGTCAGTCTAAATATGATGTAGTGACCACTGGCCTTTTGAAGTTACAGTAATTATTATGAGTAGCAAGCAATCACTAGTTAGTAATCATCACTAAAGTGGGCCTGAATTTCATTAAACTAATTTGTTTATTTATTTATAGTTCTTCTAACAGGTTACAACCTAATTATGAGAAATAACAATATGAATTACACTTAATATATTTAATATTTTTCTTACACTAATATAAAATGATACTTATAATACGTATGACTATATATTATTCTAGTAAGTATTGTATTTGAAATTATGTTAAAAGTCACTGATAAGGAGTGTATGATATTACGTGATTTCTCTACAAAACAAATGAACAAAAGGTGCTGTCTAATATATGGAAATGTGTGCATGTTTTTTTTTAGATATTGAATGTGTTCGATACAGGTGAATGTTTGTTACTCTGTATTGGTTCTTGGACAGTGGGATGTTATACGTTTAGGTCTTATTGACCGCGAAGGAACATATAGTTCAAATTCAGATGACAAATAAGGTCTATCAAAGATGTTATCAAATTATTTAAATGTAATAACCTGCCTACTTTTCTCTAAAGACTTTTTCTTTAAAAAGTTCCAGTAAGAAATAATGCTTAGCATTTTTAAAGGAAATGTGTAGTTTATGTTATCGTCAATCTCGCAATCAATAGCCACGGGACCTCCTTTTTACGTGGAATCCGAACCACTGGACATGACGTTTCACTTTGAAAATCTCACATGCATTGACCGGGAACCGAACCCGGTCCGCTGTGGTGAGAGGCCAACAGCTTGGCCACACCACTGGGCCACCACATTCCCGCTTAGCATATTTAGGATATACATTTGTCCTTTTGTATTCCAAGAATATAGGGAATTTATTTTTTATCGATTCAACTCTATAGTTAGCATTCACACATCTTGGGTTCCAAATTATTGAGCCAAATTCAAGTCTACTTCATACGAATACATTATACAGTACAATCTTTAGCAATGTACAGGTTCCTAAAATAAAATGTGTATCTTCTTACATATCCCAGCATTTTGAATATATCTCAAAAATTCGATCAATACGGTGAGAAAAGGATAACTTTTTAAAAAATCAAAGTATAGCCTACCATAAACCTAGAAGACTTGAGATGGGAACTACATAGGAAATGGTGGTGTTTTCTATCAAAATGTGTATGTTTTCGTGTAAATGCAATCGGATGACACTTAAAAATCGAAACAATTTGTTCCAATTTATTTTTTCTTCATCTTTTGGAGCAGCATACAATCCCATAACGAATAAATGTATTGAAATGATTACACGTCATTTGCAAATAATAATAATAATGATATATTGGCATCCCGGAGATGGTTAATTAAGATAAAGATTACAGAGGCACAAGATTCGATCCCAGGGGAACACCAGAGGGTGAATGGAGCTTTTCTCTATGATACAAAGTGTTGCCTCTTACATACTGTAAGTATGATCTGTAATAGGACATTTTCGTAAGTTGTAGGCTACGTCATGGTTAACTCTACCAATAATCTGTATATATTACATCGACTCGTTATCCTTTAATCTAAACCAGATGACTCCTGATTCGTGAAAATTGGTTATTGTTGATCATCGAGGGATGAATCAGTGTTATGAATCGTGAATAAAATGGCATGTATGCCTGAATAATACATTATGTGTTCATGAAGTGTTTGCTCGTAAAGTTTGTTTGGGGCAAACATAGTAGCTACCGGTACTGTTCGGTAGTTAAGAATTAGTGAGATCTTACCCGACTTGTGAATATGACTGACTTTAGTAAGTTTCCATTTCTCTTGAAATATCAAAGACTTGCTCGGTAAATTAAATCTAATATCAAGAGGATAAGCTATTTTTTTCCCGGATCGTTTTTTATCAAATATGGAAGAATAACGTCAGGATCTGCTACCCTCTTGTGTCCCATATATTCATCGTAAGTATCGGAGTGAGAATGTCACTATGGGTTACCTCATAATAATTAAGATGTCAATTCCGAGATGACTTTCTAGATTATCATGCGTTAAAATGTCATAGTTGGATCCATTTTGGCAATATACTGATGAGTAAGGCTAGGATTTTAATGTAATATCTATCATCATCATAGCAAACACTCATATCGAGTAGATTGGCCTTTCAATCCGGAATGTCTCGCATTGGTGAGTTCGGAGGTGACTATACAGCCCAATGCGGGAGGCACACAATTTGCCGCAGTGATGACAGATGGTTCCACGTGGGGCATCTGCGTTCCTTCCATTTCTTCTATGTAATATTATATTAAAAAATTTGAAATATGTAATATTGATTTAATTTTTATATAAATCATGTACATTACACATGATATTGCTTGTAGATTCTTCATTTTATTCATTATATTTTTTGCAAAATAAAGGGTGGTACACTAATTAATTAATTAATTACTTAATCATGCATGTTCATATTGTAGCAAATTTAAATAAATTCCATGATTATGTATGTGTACGGAAGAGTACCAAGGGAAAAGAAACTGAGGATTCTGAAGCACAGTATTATGGTATCCAGGGAAGGCTGCTACAGGCAATCAAAAGTACCGTATTTGTGTTTATAATGAAGCTGCGGTAAGAGTTGATGCTAGGATGAGTTCCTGGTCTAAGTTGTCACAGGGCTGGGCTGAAATCTTTCACCACTACTACTAATTTTTTATATAGGCTATAATATTGTCTTTTGTAGCTTTTCAGTCGGTCAACACGACTGTGCCCAATGAATGGGCGGGGTACAAGATATAAGTATGTGAATACACTCCTGGAAAAAGTTACATGTATTAGTTAATTATCACAATTGCCCCATTTAATTGCACCATATTTGTTCATGAATAGTGATGTGATAATCGTGGGAGACGGATCTTAGTTTTCTTTCCCTTGAGCAACTGAATTTGTAGTTTCTGGACATTTCTTGGTTGTTGATGAGGAAAAGGCGATACGAAAGGAAGAGCTGAAGCAACTCAGTCCTGATAATAATATGCTATAGCTTATCGTTGAAGTTAATCCTGTGTGATGAGAAATGTAATTTCAAAAAATGTATTCTACATTTTTTTAAATATCTCCTTTGTTAAGAATAAAAGAAAAAAATAACTTGTCATGGTTACTTACAAAAACACGTAAATATAATTCTAGGAAATAAACAGCAGTTTTTCACCATACTACTAAGTTACAGGTATACTAGGGAGTAGGCCTCCTTACGTATCTTTTCGATGTTATCGTAAACACGATGAGTTATATTTTGAAATATTTAAACAAAAGTGTTGAAAATTTACTTTTCAACTCTTTTCAGGAATTAGTTTAGTCTGAACAATTCTTTATCACAATTAAGGTTATTATGAAGATAAAACAAGCCTCCGTGGCTTAGGTGGCAGCACGCCGGCCTATCACCGCTGGGTCCGTGGTTCAAATCCCAGTCACTCCATGTGAGATCTGTGCTGGACAAAACGGAGGCAGACAGGTTTTTCTCCGGGTACTCTGGTTTTCCCTGTCAAAAATTTCATTCCAGCAACACTCTCCACTATCATTTCATTTCATCTGTCATTCATTTAATCCTTGCCCCAGAGGAGTGCGTCAGGCCTCGGCAGCCGGCACAGTTCATATCCTCGCCGCTATATGGGGGCTTGCTTCATTCCATTCCTGACCCGGTCGGAGACTGGAAGCAGGCTGTGGATTTTCATTATGAAGATAAAACAAAAGTTTGGTGCTTTTCAGTCGGTCAACACGAATGTACCCAAAAGAGTTGTATTTTTTTAGGATTAGGGTATAACCCAACTGTTTGGGTACATTTGTGTTGACCGACCGAAAAGCACCAAACTTTTGTTTACTAAGGGAACACTGAAAAATGGCTTCAAACCCCATAATGTCAGTATGAAGATGTTTATGAAAGTAAATGATTGAATATACACAATCTAATAGAGCATGAGCAACAACAACGACGGCGTGAAACCGTATTGTGGTTCGGTTTCGAACTTCGCAACATAGGCAGTTTTATGTAAGGAAGGTCTGTAAGGAAATGGTAGAGCTTGAAGGATAACATTTTATTTCTTTCTGTGTTATCACATTATGCATAACATACTGTTTTGAAGACCATCACGAAAGTCATGTTACACCAAAGGGTCTAGATTATTGTAAGGATAATGGAATTGTTCTTCTTACATTACCACCGCACACAAGCCACAAACTACAGCCGCTCGACAGGACAGTGTTTGGGCCGCTGAAGACATATTATAACACAGCAGCAGATGATTGGATGATAAATCACCCAGGACACCCAATTTCGATATACGAAATAGGGGAATTACTTGGGAAGGCATATCCCTTGGCATTCACCCCTCAAAATGTAGTGAGCGGATTCCGAAATACTGGAATTTATCCATTAAATACGAACATATTTCGTGACGATGAGTTTTAAAGCTCATATGTCACTGATCGTCAGGAAGGTGCCCCCAACAGAGAAGAATATGTTGCAGATAGTCCTACCACGCAACAGTTAGGCACGTGTTTTATATTTTAAATTTAAACTTGAGAGTTGTGTAGAGATTTTGCGCTTCCTAGAGGAAGAAATTTTAATGTTAGGGTGCGGGAGATAAATTGTATAGAGTAATGAATAGTATTTGTAATGACGGAGATCTACGTCAGGGGTAACGTCATTTATTTTTGGGATTATTTAAATTTATAGCTTATAATATTTTTCTTGTTATAAACTCCCGTCACCTTGGGCACAGCAGTTGTTCGCTGTGTAGAAGCTTACTGAAGCTTCCACGTAACTTTTTTTTTACGGTTTCTTAAGGAAACGATTTGTAGTTTTATGTGGATTAATGACACTTGGTCATTCTTATTTATTTCATTGTTTTTTTGTTTTTTGTTTTTTTGAGAACGTTTAATCGAAGCTCGATGACACGAGAAGTGTATTGGTTTTAGTAATAAATATACGGATTTGTGTTGACGATTTCCTGATTGTTTTATAGGAAACTGGCATTGTATTTGTAGTTGGATGGTAGAGGAATGTGCTGTAGGGTGGAAGTTCCCGAGGGACCTAATCCGTATCCTTACGCCCGAGATTTTTTGAGACTCTCTTTATCCTAAGTAGTTAGATGACCCTACTGTTCTGTAGTTTGTTACTGCAGCACATTCCGTCTGAGAAAATCCTGTCCCTTATTCTGAGTGTTTTCACCAAGTGGCACCATGCCGTTTTAGCCGGGACTTCAAGATGCTACAATCCCAGATTATTTCTAGCCGGAGGATATTGGTGGATCATCCTGTATATAAGGGTACAGTACGTATTGACCAACTACATTCTACGAAAGTCCTCGTACGATACCGTACGTTCAGTATGATTGTGATTGTTTATACACACATGTACTTCGGTGTCCTACATGTCTACATGTACCATATCGTCCCACCTCTGGCAAACTAGCGAAAGTGCAAAAATAGCGAATCTGCAATCTATATCATAGAATTACTATTAATATAAGATCTACAGTCTGGCAAAGTATTGTATCTGTAGCTCGTTCCGTTTGGCGACAATTAGCTCTTCTTTATTTACGAAACTGCATACAATGGGATTTTGACAATGGTAAAGTAGCGAATCTACACTTTGGTTAGTTTGCCGTAGTCATCACAATAGCATACAACAATGTTTACTACAGCAAAGTAACGAATGTGTCAGATTCGCCTGATATTGAGAATGTAATGATGTCAGATAGCTGCGAGGGACAACAAAAATATGCCAACTTTGTTTGTATGTGTCGAGAAACAATCAAGAAACACCAAAAGCTCCAGCAGATTGATCACATTTATTTTGAGCCAGGGCACATTTTAATGGAATGTGATTCTATTCATCAAACAATATATACGTCTGCAAAGAACCTCCCAGTATGCACTCCTGAAGGATGGGTTCAACAGATACGAAATGCATGTAAGAATCCAGCACCCTACAATGTTTCTTTATTGGTGCACACTGACTTTATAGATTTCAGCCCGAAAAAGAACAGTTTTATATCGGTTGAAGGTAAGAATCCTTTGCCTTTCCGAAAACTGTTTGGTTTCGTTATACAAAGGTTCGTTCTCAGGAACCGAAAAGGCCGCCCATCAGACTGTCAAGTAGTGAAACCTTACCCTGCAAGATTCTGCATCTCCGGTGCAAAATTCAAGTATCAGAAAAATCTTTTCTATAACCTGCAAATTCCAAAGGCTTATCATGCATTTTATGAAACCCTTCCGTCATCAGAAACAGTGAGAGATACACTCCCCGAACCTGATGTTTCAGAAGAATCAGATTTTGAGTAGATTGTGGTATGCTAATTTATGTAAGTTATTAATTTATTGTAATTAGCCTACTTTTCACATTTTGCAAAAATGAGGAAAAAGTAGACTTATGAGATTGATCCGGACAAATGTGTGTCTGTCCTTCTGTCTGTGTGCCTAAATGGCTGCAGAAATCTAAACCAAATTTCGTATGAGTAAATATATAAAATATATCTGAATATCTCCAGCCCATGTGTGAAAATTATGTCAGTGCTACCAACTGCTGAAAATCCTCAATTGAAATTTTAGCTCCATCTTGGAAGGAATGCATGGGAGCTATTCCAAAATTGGCACACATATAGATAATATTTCAGTTTAATTTCCAGGAGGCCACACATGGCAGTGTTGCCAAAATAATTCTAAGCCTGCTGATAGGTCCAATTTTTAAATGCATTTAACTTATACACTATCAATTGGATTTCAACCAAATTTCGTATATAAACAGATATGACTGAGCGTACTCTTAAGAGCCACCAGGGCTGCCAACTGTTAATAAAGGCTGTCTCTATTTTCTTACCCTATTATCAATATATCAGAAAGTATGTAATCCAACAGCTCTAAACTTTGTGCACGTATATTACCTGCCATTCTAGATTAATTTGGAGCAACTAATATACGTCAATGCTGCCAACATGATAGGTCAAATTTAAAATTTCATGTAACTTCTATACTAACAAATGGATTTCATCCTAAATTGGCACAACAAGAGATCATAATATTTCAGATTATTTCTGGCCAACACATACATGACATAGTTGCCAACATGATTTTACGCGCGTCGATAGATCCAATGTCTAACTGTATGTAACGTCCATGCTATACATTGGACTTCAACTAAATTTTGTATTCTCAACCTTAAGAGATGGACCTAAGAATATATTCAGTCACCAGGGCTGCCAACTGTACTGCTTTATTAGGCTACATTATACCACGTATATTTCGAACTAATTAGAAATTTCGATATTACCAATTTAATTTCGACATTATTCTAGATAGGTCCATATAGATTAATCATTGGCATGAAACTTACATTTTAAGAAAAGTAGGCTCTTTAGTTCGTCACGGAACTTATTGTGTTCAATTTTTGAAGAAAATTATTGGAATTGAGACTTTTTTCCTTTAAATGGAAGTCTAATGGTCTAAATATTAATTTAAATAATTGTTTCTTTTGTAATTGTATTGCAGATTCGATACTTAGGAACAGTAATACTAGAGATAATAAGATAAAATCACTCTGGCAAAGTAACGAAACTGCCATTTAGGCCCTTAAAATTAAGACAAGAGCTAACATCAATGCACCCTATAAACATGTTGGTTAACCAGTCTACTGAGTATTAAAAGTGACCGAAAAAGAAAATAACTGGATTTTATACAAGTAGATGAAACTTGTTTTAGCTCTCCTGTAAAATGAAGAATTTTCACTTTCGCTCGTTTGCCAGAGGGGGGACGATATGTAATTATGTCATCGTTACTTAGTGTACATGCCAAAAACTTCATAACACAAGGAACGACAGGTGGGGTAGAAAATGGCGGCTCACTAGCCTCTCGAGAAAATCTCCACTAGACTGTAACGTTCTACCAGATACCACGGAACTTATTAGATGGCGGTACGGCAAGGTTTATAAACTACTGTAGTTTACTAGCCTTGGCGGTACGGTACCTTCTGAGGCTATATCGAAGGTTTTTGGAATCTTGTAGAAACACCAATAACTAACATATACAGTATATTAATGACCTATAATTCAGTACGGTATATTACGCCATTACATTTCTATGCGGTTGATTTATTTTGATTAACTTTGTGAATAAACATTCTAAACTAAATACTGGTCGATGTTGCTGCCATCTATGTATGTGTGCTTAAACTATAGCCTATACTTTTTACTAAAACACACTGATATCTGTGAATCCCCCAACATTCCATTACATTTTTATCATCTATGGAGCTGCAACCCGTGGCTGAGTGTTTTGTGAATATACTATTGAACAGAAGTTAAGTTTCGTATGGATAACGGAATGATGGAAATGGGTGAGTATTCAACAGTCACATACTTACTGTATGGTTTTAATACTTTCAACTTTCCTATATGAACTAAATTATGTTTTTTCCATCAAATACCGGTAGGCTAATATGTGTTTTTAGGTAAACGTAAACTTTTGTCTTCAGCAAAATGTCTGTTATGATGTAATCGTAAAGCTGTAAATTTTGTGCATTTTTTGTCGTCACATTTCCTCAACACGGCAGAATTTTCGGAGAATAATGAAGTAAAGAGGTGAACTAATCATATTACCGGTACCACTGTTGTAACTCTGCATAACTTTCTTTCGGTATATGATCATACAACTATGAGACTACTGGGCGTGGCAGGTGGTGACTTTTGTTTCATTCGGTCTATGATCAAACAACTATGTGATCTGTACTTAAACCAAACATGTGTCTTCTCCATCAAGAAATACATCTCTTTTTATACAGAACCATAAATGTTGTGCGTTTTTGTCGTTAAATCGTACGGTACAGTAAGTTTTCAACTCAACAGAATTAACGGAGATTACCCAATGGAGCGAGCGAGCATCATCATGTTACCGACATTGTTTCGTTTGCATTTTAATAATTTTAATAAGACTGCTTAGTGGGTATTGGATGTGGTTGCTGGTGACTTAAAATGTAGGGGCAATAATTTATACTATGAACCCTCCCGTTTCATAAAAATGCGGTACCGGCAGTACCAATCAAACTTTCCTTCCACTCACGACACGCCAAAGGTAGAATTTCCTGAGTCATCGGGAGTAATCACAATTCTCAGCGCTTTGTAAACGAGATATCGGAGAAATAGGCTAGGCGTCCCACATTCTAGCACAATGCATTACGTCGCCATTTCCACGGATTACCAAAAGAATGTTCTGTTATCAGTAGGGCCCGGATGTTGATGACATGTCATCTTTTTACTGAGCTGTCTAAAACATAGAAACTCCGGACAGGCCACCCCGTCTTCAAATATGTTATTTTTATTTTGCATATTTTTGCATTTGTTGCTATCTTTCCATTTTAAGAGCATTTTTTTTAAGTTTAGTAGATATTTTTGTCATATTTTAGACAAATCGGTCTTTTAGGGTCATTTTTTATTCAATTTAGTCATGTCACAGCTTTACGTCTCTCAGAGTTAAGAACAAGCTAGTAGCTGATACAAGATAATTTAAAATATTGAAATTAAATATTTCAGTATTGCTATTACTAGAAAAAATATATAGACTATCTTGGGTGCAGAAGAACGGTACCGTACGTATACAGAACGCAGCTTTTCGAGACATAAAAACTTGTTGGCTGATAACCGCAGATCATTTACAGTTGACATCAGAGTGTAATTCGCAGTGCAGTGCAACTCAGACTTAGTGAACATAAACTTTTGTTAAGTGCAAGAAATCTACTGTGATTGCCTTTTCAGTTTGAGTTTAAGATGTCATTTTTGAAATATTGGTGACTTTATTATTATAGATCATTTTCTCCATTTTATAGTGCATTTTTCGAATTTTTGATATATTGGTGATTTTATTATTATAAGATCATTTTCTCCATTTTATAGTACACTGGCAACCCGACCCGGCTTCGCCCGGGAACAGTTATGAATGCATTACGTGATAAGCGCCTTTTTTTTTTTCAATGTTAATGAACAACGACCAATATCCGTTTTACGTCTCGGCATGATGGGTTAAAATCACTGACTGGACTATTAATTATATTATCATGGAGATGCATGTGCAACAAATCCTTGTTAGACGTAATTCAAGAATGGCGAGGTGCATGAAACACAAATCCCACTTCCGTCCAATCTTGACTTGACTGTGAATTTTGCGGAACGAAAAGTTCACAGGTGAAAAGAAGAAAAGCCGAGTTGCACTTCCAGGGAAACTCCAAACACAACCACTCTTCTCTAAAGTTTTTAACTCGACACGACTCGACAGTTTGCTGCTGGCTGTATCTGGTGCAATAAGCTCGTCAGCTAGCTTTTTCCACTGGGACTTTCTTAACACATTATATTATATTGATGTGTCCTTATTCCAGGTTGATCCATGTTGGTAGAATTTTTGGAGGTTTATTTCAGCCGGGTATTTCCAGATTCTACGATTCAGTTTTTCCTTCAGCTACCAGTGTCCACAGACAAGCTCCAATTACAACGCGTGATATATCGCCATTAGTGAATCAGAAATTAACTGCGGAAGAAGAACTTCACGTACCGGGTACAGTACCATCCCGGCATTTGCCCGAAGACGAAGTGGGAAACCACGGAAAACCACTTCGAGGATGGCTGAGGTGGGAATCTAACCCCTTCTACTCATTTGGGCCACCTGAGGCTGAGTAGACCCCGTTCCAGTTCTCGTACGACTTTTCAAATTTCGTGGCAGAGCCGGGAATCGAACTCAGGACCTCCGGGGCGGCAGCTAATCATGCTGACCGCTACGCTATGGAGGCGACTCTTTAAGTTTATCTAGTAAAATAAATTCAGGTTTTTATTTAGGGTCCCACAAATTTGTAAATACCGGTACGTGAAGTTCTTCTTCCGCAGTTAATTTCTGATTCACTAATGGTGATATATCACGCGTTGTAATTGGAGCTTGTCTGTGGACACTGGTAGCTGAATTCCTATTTTCGTGGTTGCAAACACACGGTCGTATACGGTTCCTTTTTATATTAGCCTACCTTGAGCTTCTTCTTTACTGTCATTTTTAATTGGACACTTTGGCTTACAAAAACTTGCTATGGGACATAATTACACAACTTAGGTTTGACAGAAATACGACATTATGGCTTTATTTACAGACACGCAGTCACACTAATTACTCATGTATATTAGCCTAATACAGGGGTCTCCAAACTGACTAAGTCCCAAGATCTGGTGGTCTGGGTGATGGCGAGGGTGACGGTGACATGGGGGGCGTGGCTGAAACTGACGGGGTTTGAAAGTACTGACAAAAGATTGAAAATACACGCAAAATAGGATTTGGAGTGGTAAGGGTGACAGAATGGAGTTTGGATGGAAGATGCTCGCAGGGGTAATTTGGAGTGAAAATAACCACGGAATGCAGGTTAGAGTAGGGTAGAGTTAAGTTACTCCGTGATATCAAGTAACACCGTGATAAAGTGTATTTCCTCTATCACTACGTAGGTTCAATTCCGAAAGTTATAAGTTTCTACCAACATTTGGCAGTAGAATCCAGGAAGTCCTTGCCCTCTATCTTTGACCAACTCAATGAAGTTTAAAAAATATATTAACAGAGAGTTGATATTTCAACAAGTGATCCACATCCAGTGAAATCTGTGGTGAAGTTTTTAATTTCCTAAAAACAGCTGTTTCATTGTATAAGTTTAATTTTAACACCAGTCAGAGGTAAGATGCAAACCATTCGCATACAAAACTTACATGCATGTAGTGTTACGCATGCAAGGTGTGTGAGCTTAGCAATAAGTACGTTTTTCTTAGGTTGGACGCTGAAATGGCGCCAAAAAGGAATAAAGAGGCTCGCTCCTACACAGCTGAAACACTTAAAGAAGCATTGAGGTCGATGAAGGAAGAAGGGTGGTCAGTATACAAGGCCAGTAGACGTTTTAATAACCTGTGGAGTTCACTAAAGGATTATTGCACAAAATATTCAGCAGATCCAGGAAGTGCAACCCTTTCAAAAATTGGAAAGCCACTCGTGTGTCACCTGAATTTGAAGTGAAGATAGTGTGTCAACACAGACACAATAGATCGGTCTAGGCCTAATTCCAGACCCCATAACAATGACGATGATGGTTGTGATGCGTGAGGTGGCTCCCCTGGCGGATGACACCAAGAGGGAGAATGAAGCTGAACGGATTGATTATCAGTTTTGTAATGTCTGGTACCTATAATGTCTATTTTTATGTGTGATAGGTGTGAGGAATCTGATAGTAACTAAGAAGACTTAAAATATATTTAATGGAATATTTTTAATAGAATGTGTTTTTTTTTCTTAAAAAAGAACTGTGTAGTGAAATGTTTCAATATGGGCAATATGGGGTATTAAAAACTTATAGTCTACATACAATTTGAATACTTTTATTACATTAAACATTAGTTTTCACGAATAAAGAGTACACTGAATGGTGAAGACCATGCTATCACGGAGTAACTTGAACACTATCACGGAGTAACTTGAATATCACGGCGTTACCTACTTCTACTACCGGATTTTGTTAGTTAATACCTTGAAACAACTTATGAATATTTGTAAGATAAATGCCAGAAATGTTCCGTAGGGTATTCCTCTTAAACATGAAACGAATCGAAATAACTGAAACCTAAAGCTTCTGAAATAGTAACAAAAAAAAAGCTTAGTATCACCGAGTTACTTAACTTGACCCTACAAAAAAAAAAAAAAAAAAAGTGCATTTATATCCAAGATGCTTGCGGGATGCGGTTTGGATTGACAATAATTACAAGATGTGTATATACAGGGTCATTGTCTTTGTGCGCCCTGGTAAACGCCGCAAACTAAGCCGGCGTTGACTGGCGCTGATCGCGGGCGCACGTACACGTTTCAGTCGGTGGTTGCCGCGCACTTTCACACTTTCACCAGACATGTTCAATAATGTGTACTTACAGGGCTGAAAATGTCCTCCCTCTCTTGTAACACACACCTGACATCTTCTGATGAAAGAATGGACAACAATCTCATCTAATATTTGTTCTTTGAGAACACAACGTTGTCTATTAACTTGTTTCATTATTTACGGAGACTGCTTTTTGAATCGTTTAGCGAGCCTCCCAATTCTACTGGCATTAGGCACAGTCTTTCTGGAAACTTGAATAAATAAGACCTGGCTAGCTCATCATACCAACATACTGTAGTTTAGAGCAGGGGCGTATATACAATTTTTTCGGGGGGTGGCTATCCTGGAAAATTGTGAGTATTCTCAGGGGATTGTCACCGAAAAATGCCCAGAAATATCAACCATTATCTTAGAGCATATAACTTGGTGTGATTATTTTAGATAAGATTCAAAGTTTATATAGCCTGCAATTACTGGCAATACACAAAAAAGTTGTAAAATACAACACAACACGCAAATAAAATTTTATACTTAATGAATTTTATATTATGATCTACGGAGTATGAATGGCAATTTTCTAAATATTTGTCAATTTACTAAGCAGAAAGGTAAACAGTTTTTCTTTTACAAGTTGATAATTTATTACTCAAAAGTATCGTACTGTGGAATTCACAGTTATGCCTCACAAGGCTGAGTGTAGCCCGTTCCAGCCCTCAGACTAGAATTACAATTTCTTGGTAGAGCCGGGAATCGAATTCGGACCTCCGAGGCGGCAGCCAAGAATGCAAGCCACTACACCACGAGTTAGTCTAATCTCAATCTTAATATTGTTTATAACTTACCGGTAGCCAATAAGTTAAGATTAGGGTACAACCAAATTTACAATTAACTTATTTTATGCTCTTACCAAGGCAACACTTCCTTAATTTTTATTGGCTTTTTTTCGAGGGGGGGGGGGGTCTGGAGCCCCCTCAGCAGTCCCCTTATATACGCCCCTGGTTTAGAGTTACGCGCAAATTTTGGTTCCGGGTCTAGCCAGCGAGTGAAATAGGCTATCTATAGCACAGGGCGCGGGGGTGGACTCCGCTCAGTTTGCTTTTTGTCCGCTTTCGACACTACGTAGCCTATCTGTCTGAAAAAAATCTCAAATATTAAATATAATATTTAGAGATCCAAATTAACTGATGAGCATTTGAAGTCGCTGCTGATAATTTCCACCAGTAAACTTGTTCCACAACTGCAAACAATAAATTATCAGCGGAAAGTTACAGCTAGGCTACATAAATCTCATTAATCATAATTGTAATGTTCAATGTCATTATGTGAATTACCTATGTGTGTCACTTCCTGCAAGTTTTTAGAATAAATCTGATATCATAATTTAGAGTTAAAATGTCAAATTTCATTATGTTCGTCAGTTATTGTGTTTCTTAGTTGGACGTTAAATAAAAATTTATAAAACCCATCTGATTGTTAGTTTGTTTGTTCTACTTACGTAGTAAATGTTGCAATGTAAACAAAATGAACTGTGGCGGTAGGATTTTAGCGGGAGGATTGGTGGTGCTCGCGGGCCGGTATTGGCCCGCGGGCTGTAGTTTGGAGACCCCCGGCCTAATATTTTAAAAAAAAAGTCAGAGGTAGCTAAGTTCGCTAAAGCGCAGCGCTAGGCCATCGGCCAAGCTCTCTACGGACTCTGTAGACTCGGTCGTCCTTGATATGGTTTTCCATGGGTTCCCATTTTCAACTCCAGGCAAATGCTGGGACGGTACCTCCCTACAGACCACGGCCGCTTCCATTCACATCTTTGGCCAGTTTCATTCATCTTCATTCATTTCATCTCTCATTAACTCCTCTCATGAGGTTGGCGTCAGGAAGGGCATCCGACCATAAAAACCATCCGCCACGTAGACTTTCCCCGACCCAGTTGAAAACGGGAATAATAAGGGGAAGATATACATTACTAATATATAAAAGTCTAGTTGTGTCTGTCTGTTTCTCTTTCATGCAAAAACAACTCAAGCGATTTAGCTGTAATTTTTGCATGAACATAGTTTATGAACCAGGGAAATACACGATAAAGCTATTGCCGTATCGAATTGTTTCACCGTTTCAATATGGCTTCATTTCAGTAGCAGGTGCTGCTGTGTCCCGCCCGGCGAACGTGTATCCATGGCAGGTTGCGTATATTCACGCGTTTCGCTACTAAATTTTTCTTTCTATTCAGTGTTTGTTTTTTTTTTTTTTTTTTTTTTTTTTTTTTGTGCTCGTGTGGCCTCCTGAGAGGCCGAGTGCAGGTCTTTCTAGTCGACGCCCGTGGGCGACCTGTGCGTTGGGATGAGAGATGGAATGGATGAAACTGGGCAAGGGTGTGGAAGGAAGCGGCCGTGGCCTGTTAAAAGGTATCGTCCCAGCATTTGCCTGGTGTTGAAAATGGGGAAACCACGGAAAACCATTTCAAGGACGGCTGACGGTGGGGCTCGAACCCACGCGTCTACAGAGTCAGCAGAGAGCTTGGCCCCATGGTCTAACGCTGCGCTTTAGCCAGCGTAGCCACTACTATCGGTTATTCAGTGTTTATTTACTCAGATTAGAACAATAAAAGTGTTCGGAGTGTAAGATGCGCATACACACGAGTTATGTTTTCCCCGTACGAAGGACGGCTAGTCTCTACTTAGTATATAATAAAGTGCCCGATTCTTGGATGTTCCGGGTAATCTCGAGAACCACTAGATAGATTTTGATGTGGTTTTCACCATTCTGTAAAGGATTTCTCGAGGAAGGTTTCTGTAGAAAAAACATTCATTTGACCAAAAGAAGCCGAGCAGTAACGATTTCAGTGAATCGAGTCTGAGAAAACCCTGGCGTCCGTGCGCCTTTTAGGCTTACGCTGGGTAAACCGTTCAAGATACTGGGCGAAGCCGGGGGTCGGTTGCTAGTTTTATGGGTGGGTTGCACGTGCCATGTGGGTTGCCTACTTTTACTCCTACGAAGCTAACGCCATCTATGCGCCGTACTCAGAAACGGCAGTCCGACATCTTGTTGTAAAGGCCAGTTGGTAAACAATAGGGAGGTACTTGCATTTTGGGTGATAAAACGTAGAAAGTAGCCCTTTTCATCGTTGATTCGAGATGGTATGATGTGCAATTGTTGCTTGTCACACGAGGACCAACAAGGATAGAGCTGATCACAAGGAGGGTATACGTTTCTTCAGAATACCGCCAGTGACTGATAAAGAACCAATGCGAGCTCACGAAGAAACGAAGCGAGAGACTCCGAGCACTGTGGCTTTCTCGCATAAATCGGTAAGACCTGAGAGATCGTGGTCATCAGCCCCATGTATTTGGGTGTATGTTGAATTTGTCTGATAAAATGTGTCACTGTGGTAACTGTAGTAATGTGCAGTTATATTCCCTCCTCAGCATTCCTGGAAGTGGTATTCCGTGGTTTCCCCACTTCTACTCCAGGAAAATGCTAGGATTATTACTAAGTTAAGGCCACGCCCACCTCCTTCCTGATCCTATTCCCAATTTACAAATACAGGCACTAATACAGCCATCACAATAACACAGGTTATCACACAAATTCCAAACGCACACACCCAAATGACCACGATGTCACAGCCCTTATGCAACAACAACAGATCGGGACGCTGTAGGAATTCGCGGCAAAGTGCTATCCTGAGGAAGTGTTATGAGTCATTCTATGAGTGAAAATATTATTCTATAGTGTGTGTTAACTGGCCTGAAGACTAATCGACCGCACGAGGGCCATAATAAAATTGGTAACAGTTCAGAAGTGGTGAACATTCTACAAAACTACTTAAATTAGGCGAAATGCCTTTTTAATGAAAAATAATATTGTAGAAATGCGGTGGTAATAGATGTTTTCTCCTCCGTTTTCTATAACCCACCCACCATCCCCTTATTAGATCACGACTTATATAGTAAAATTCCAGCTGTGTCCGCCATAATACACGTGAATTATGGGACAAATACAATATTGCCAACCCCGCGCATACGGTACTACTCATCAATAATCTTTATCCGAATCAATGATTTTTGCCGCGTTAGCTAGTACACTGACTTAGGAAATGTCATGGGATAGTCACCTAATAGCATGTGGGCCTCTGGCAGCTCAACATATCGCAGAACATCAAAGTCTCTTCCAGAACATTCCATTCCAGGAATATGCACCCCAGACCATAACAGAGACACCACTTCCCTGGACCACACCTTCGAGGCAGGCGAGATCCATCGATTCATGTGGTCTGCGCCACACACGGTACCTCCCATCGGCATGGTGCAATTGAAATCATGATTCATCCGACCATATCACGTTACGCCATTGTTCCAGTGTCCACCCCTGGTGATTAGCGACAAATGCGCGTCGTTGTGTCGATGACATTGGGTTAATAGTGGCATCCGTGTGCGGAGCTGGCTCCCTTACCCCATGGAACCCATGTCCCTACGGATAGTCCACTGAGAGACGCGTCTAGCGCGGCCTGTGTTGAATTGAACCGTGATTTGTTGCACTGTTGTTCTTCTGTCACTATTGGCAATCGGTCTGAGATGTCGCCAGTCACGGTCATCGAGGGTAGCTGGACGGCCAGTGACACCCACATTCAACCATTCACCATGCACCCTGGATATGGTTGACTGTGTGAAGCCGAATTCCCGCACTACTGCCGAAATCGCACTTCACATCTGTCGGGAATCGACCTCCATACCTCGTTCGAACAGTGTCAGCTCAATATATAATCTCATGCAGTGAACAAAAATCCAACCTTTTGGTCGGATGTTTGAGGGGTAGAGTCAGGTTTGGCAAATACTTCTCCACAAAATGCATTTTATCACTAAAAGTTGATGCTCCTGTCCTACGCTTCTCACCACACGTATTTACTCCGGCTTTTACAACAATATGGCGGACGCTTTGTTTCTCGGAAGAGGCAATAGATGGCGCTCGCATCGGCCCGCCCCACCCCCGATTCGCGCAACCCACCAACTATAAAAGGAACAGATGTGGGATCAAATGCAGTGACATCCGTTACACAATTTACACGATAGACTTCGTATGTAACTAGGAAAGAAAATAAACACATATAATGTGTTGTTATAGATCCTTGGGGGCCTTGCAACATCGTGGGCATGTGTCCCCGTGAACTTGGCTGTGTGTAGAAATTGTATGATAACCTGCATCACTGTGATGTCTGTACTAGTGTGTGTATTTGTAATCGAGGTAGAATTTGGGTAGGAAGCGGCTGTGGCCTTATGTTAGGTACCTTCCCGGCATTTTTCCTGCAGTAGAAGTGGGAAACCACTTCTAGGATGGCTGAAGTAGGAGTTTTACTTCACGAGGCTGAATAGCCCCTGTTCCAGCCCTCAGACCAGAATTAAATTTCTTGGCAGAACTTGAAATCGAACCCGGGTCTCCGCGGTGACTGCCAAGAACGCTAGACACAGAATTCCACAGGACTGTCGGAAGATACGAAAACGTGCACCAAAAAAGGTCACAAACAACAAACACCGAATCAACCGTCAAGTACGGATGAGTTGGGCCGGGTTCATTGTCACTTCCAAGATTATTAAGCATACCTAACAGTAGATTATATATATACTAGCAACCCGCCATGGCTTCGCCCAGAAACTGAAGCATCATTTATATAATTTATGGAGGAATCCTAATTCATAGCAGAATTCTCTTTATCGGACCACAAACCATGAACATTTCTTCCCTGTGTCAAAGGAACTTTGGGGATGACTCCCTTTGTCTTTGTGAATTCTTTCCTCTCTTGTGACAATCCAGAAATTATGTTTTGCTCAGTTTCATTGTTACGTGATAAGCGATTTTCTTTTTTAGATTTCAATGAACTACGACCTATATCCGTTATCCGTCTCGGCATGATGGGTTAAAATCACTGACTGGACTATTAATTATTTTATCATGGAGATAGCATGTGCAACGAATTCTTGTCAGACGTAATTTAAGAATGGCGAGGTACGTGAAACACAAATCCCCCTTCCGTCCAATCAAAACTTCACTGTATATTCTGCGGAACGAAAAGTTCACAGGCGAAGAAAAGAAAACTCGACTAGACTCGACGGTGTCTGGGGGGATAGGCTAGCTTGCCAGCCAGCTAGCTCGTAAACTGTCTCGAAGCTAGTAATTTAATGGAGATTGTTGGAAGAAATGAAAACTTAACAAGATGTTAGGTTAAGAACATATAGCCTACTTTCTCCTAAATGCATGGGTATAGTTTATAAATCTTTTTCCTTTCCAAGGAGTATAATTGAATGCTGGTTGTAGTAGCTTGTTGAAATGCAACGTCCTATACGGATAGTCTGGCTGCGTGGCTCAGGGGTAACGTTCTCGCTTGCTGAGCCCAAGGTTGCAGGTTCGAAACCTGGCGCAGTCAGCTGGCATTTGAGGGTGCGCAAATGCGAGGGAGCCGTGTCAGTACATTTACTGGCACGTTAAAGATCCCCTTCGGGGCAAAATTCCGGCACCCCGGCGTCTCTAAAAGCCAGTGTAGTTAAAAGGGACGTAAAACCAATAACATTATTATTACCTATACGGATATTAAACGTTGATTGATTGAATCCCCACCGGAATTATATATACACACACACTAATACAGCCATCACAATAACACAGGTTATCAGATAAAATTCAACACTCACCCAAGTACACGGGGAAAAATGACCATGATGTGCATGCATCTCAAATGAAACAACAACAACAACTGTTTCCTACTCAAATCCTTCCTCGTATAAAAGTACACACACTAGTAAGCCTACAGACATCACAGTGACATAGGTTATCGGACAACTTCTACACAGACCCAAGTAAACGGGGCTACAAGACTATGATGCTGCAAAACCCCTAAAGAAACAACAACAACAACAAACTCTACCGCGGATCAACGAATATTAATCGCTGTATCCGAGTGTTGAAATATGTGGTGTTATAAGTTATATATATATATATATATATATATATCTTCTTCTTCTTCTTTTCCCGGTTCCAGTGATCTGGGTCGGGGCGTGAATCAAGGACCTCCATCCGAGGCCTCGACTCGCACACTATCATATTTAGGCTATTTGTACGATGGGTTCGCCACACCCAAAGGTATATATATATATATATATATATATATATATATACTAGCAATCCGTCCCAATGTCAATGAACAACGACCAATATCCGTTTTACGTCTCGGCATGATAGGTTAAAATCACTGACTGGACTATTAATTATATTATCATGGAGATGCATGTGCAACAAATTTTTGTCAGACGTAATTTAAGAATGACGAGGTGCATGAAACACAAATCCCCCTTCCGTCCAATCTTAACTAGACTGTGAAGTTTGCGGAACGAAAAGTTCACAGGCGAAATGAGAGTTGCACTTCCAGGGAATGGCGAGGTGAATGAAACTCAAATCCCCCTTCCGTTCAATCTTAACTTGACTGTGTTTCACAGGCGAAATGAAGAAAACCCGTACACTTCCAGGGAAACTTCAAACACAACCACCCTTCTCAGAAGTCTTAACTCAACACGACTCAACGGTTTGCTGCTGGCTGTATCTGGAGCAATAGGTTCGCCCACAAGCTAGGCTGTAACAGGGATGATAGACTCGCCCTTAGCTAGCTCGTAAACTGTCGCCTCCGTAATT
The DNA here is from genome assembly GCA_946902985.2 of Meconema thalassinum. Lineage (NCBI taxonomy): Eukaryota > Metazoa > Arthropoda > Insecta > Orthoptera > Tettigoniidae > Meconema > Meconema thalassinum. The sequence continues at coordinate 89,906,415 of OX336388.2, forward strand.
GAATGGACATGGTTGGAAGAAATTAACGTAAAAACACTTATCGTGGGCGATGTATTGAAGATAGACATAGCCTATGCTCTCGCGGACTTTTTTGTAGAACTTTTCATGCTGAACAATTCTTACACTCATTGTATTTAGATAGCGTACTTTAACGGTTTGCCCAGCGTAAGCTTACAAAGCGCTCGGAAGCCAGGTTTGTTTTCGACTTTTCCACTGAAATCGTTACTGCTCGGCTTCCTTTGATCATAAATAAATTATTTTCTACAGAAATCATCCTCGAGATATCCTTTACAGAATGGTGAAATCGCATCAAAATCCATCCAGTGGTTCTCGAGTTTACCCGTAACATCCAAGAATCGGGGACTTTGTTTTATACTAAGTAGAGATAGAGATATAATATTTTAGTTTGCAAATACACAATATATATGCTTAACATTATAACGTGCAAATAGTTATAAATCAATAAATACCGAAAAACGAAGTTAAAAGAATTGAACTTGCAGGGATTTGAACCACGAACCCCAAGACTATGAGCCTAGGTCGGTACCATTACGCCATGGATACGCTACGATAATACTTGGTAAACAACTGGTTTAGTATAACTGTGTCATATTTTGTGTTGAATCAACGATTTCATTAGGGTTTTCTGCCGTTTCTATAAACCATTTGATACTAAATGTGCATTATTTTGTTCAGTACATTCCTGAAAGAATAAAAACTTATGAAGTTATGGAAATATATGGATCTACTAGCAAATATAGCGGCCATTTTGACAACGGGGCAGAACGGTTCCACAACGATATGGCACGGTATGCCTGACCTGTTAGTCACTTCTACGGTTACATATTCTATTATAATATGCTAATATCCTGTCACCTCCTTGAGGACTGTTTAAACCTCCCTATGTACGATAAGCTGAATTGTTGAGGCCAGGCCTTGTTGAATCGTAAGTTACGATTAAGCTATATTACTTGCATGATTCATACATCCGCCATCTTGAAACTATTTGGCTGATGACCTTGTGAATTGGACAAAAGACGCTTCCCACATTAAGGTATATTGTTGCAATATTTGGTAGAGATCGGATGATTAGGTTAGTCGTAATTTGATTTAAGCTCAGAACATTAGAGTGGGCGTCATTTCTTTTTTGTTATGATGGTGGCAATATACAAAATTATACTGAGTTGTCCCTTGCTAGTGCTACCTCTGTGCCGAAGGTGGTTCGATTTGGGTTTCGTTGTGTTTGAATTGATAGGGGAATCGATTTGCGCACATACATGGCCACTATCTGCAAACTATTGGACTGATGACCTTGTAGTTTGGTCAAAAGATGCTTCGCACTTGAAGATGTGTTGTTGCAAAATTTGGTAGAGATTAGATGATTAGCTTAGTCGTAATTTGATTTAAGCTTTGAACATTTGGGTGACCGCCATTACGTTTCCGTCAAGATGGCGGCGATATAAAACATGACACTGAGGTGCCCATTGCTAGTGCTACCTCTGTACCAAATTTCGTTCAACTCTGTTTCACCGTGTTTGAATTGATAGGGGGGGGGGGGGGGGAAGGGGGATGGCAAACATGCAGAGTACACACACATACCAACACACATACACACTCACTGACACTCAATGTTTTGGCCCTGTGTTGATCTCATAAGTCTACTTTCATTTTTTGCAAAAATCGAAAGTAGGCTATAACACTTATAGTGGGCGATGTATTGAAGATAGAGATATACTGTCGCGGACTTTTTTTTTTTGTAGAACCTTCCATGCTGAACAATTCTTACACTCATAGTATATAGATGTGTTTAAGGCTAAATGTTCCGTTTTTTTTAGTTTGTAATTCTGACACCACGTAGCAGCACCAAAGTGATACAATTTCTTTTATCAGTGTTCTCTTGAACGGAAACTCGTATTTGTGATCTGAAAACCTTTTTGTATACTAGTGTGCAATTGAATTGATATTAATTTGATGCATTTTCCAAAATGTGAAAAACAAAAAAGTTACTAACAGTTTTTTATATTTCTGCTATGAAAAAGACAGGTAATGGGAAAACAGAGATTTATTTCCTGATTCCAATGTATTTTTCAGAATTAAAATCGGATGAATGGGATCGTCAGCATTAGTTTGGGAATTGTTTTTAAAAGGGTGGTAGGGGTAGCGGCGCGGCTTCACAAGATCTCTTGCGCAAGGAAAATGATGAACACGCCAACGGGGGCGGAGGGAGAAGGTATAAGGGAACGATCTGACGACAGGAAGGAGTTGTCTTCCTCTTCTCATAAATATTATAGTTCGGCGAGTTACATTTACAAGTGCCTAAGCGTGGAACAATATCTGAGCAATAAAATTATACTGTAGTAGTGTCACACTTAACGTTGACACAATGTGTTTGTACAGATACCTTTCTTACTTCTTCAAACATTCTTGTTGTTGTCATTCTTGTTGATAATAGTACATTGTTGGGGCTTGGGACATCTTGGTCATCAGTCCCTTTGGCTGGCTGCGTGGCTCAGCGGTAACGTTCTCGCTTGCTGTTCCCAAGGTTGCAGGATCGAATCCTGGTGCAGCCAGCTGGCATTTGAGGGTACACGAATGCGAGGTAGCCGTGTCAGTAGATTTACTGGCACGTTAAAGATCCCCTTCGGGGCAAAATTCTGGCGTCTCTAAAAGCCGCAGTAGTTAAAAGGGACGTAAATCCAATAACGTTATTATTATTGGACTATTATTATCATCAGTCCCGTGTAGTTGATTATGTGTAACTACAGAATTTTAAAATGGACAACTCCGAATGAAATTGGGAAATTGAGACGAATCTTGCCAACTGTTGATCATCATATTCGAGCTCTCACAAGCGTTCTTCAGAAGATTATCACAATGAATATAGCGCACAGCGGCCATATTAAAATTGAAAATAAATTAATAACTTTAGGTATCCTAGGGCTCTAATGACGAAATTTAGTAATGCAATAGAACCTTATAAGTCACTTCGTATGCCCAAAGCAAAAGACCAGTGATGCAAGATGACGGCTAGGCGTACCATTAAAGTATACAGATTAGTAACTCAAGATGTTATATGCACAATTAAGGTGAAACCTGGTAAAAGAACAGACTCCGTAAGAGGGGAAAATCTAATAAAATACCCCGCTTGCATCAATCATATGACGATCACACTGCATATAGCACGTAGGCGTCAGAAGCGTTAGTGAGAAATGTATCCCTATGAATATAGGGTGCAATGGCCATCCTGGTATTTCATATTTAAACAAGAAGTTCCGTGAAGAACTATACAGCCTACTTTTCATGCCAATGATTATTCTACAGTATATGAACCTATCTAGAATAATGACAAAATGAAGTTGGTAATATCGAAATATCAAATTAGTTCAAAATATACCTGGTATAATGTAGCCTAATAGAGCACTACAGTTGGCAGCCCTGGTGACTGAATATATTCTTAGTTCCATCTCTTAAGGTACAGAATACAAAATTAGGTTGAAGTCCAATGGACGTTACATGCAGTTAGACACTGGATCTATCAGCACGCGTAAAAGCATGTTGGCAACAATGTCATGCGTGTGCTGGTCAGAAATAATCTGAAATATTATGATATCTTTTTGTGCCAATTTTGGATGAAATACATTTGTTAGTATAGAAGTTACATGTATTTTAAAATTGGACATATCAGCAGGCATAGAATCATGTTGGCAGCACTGTCTTGTATTAATTACTCCAAATTAATCTAGAATGTCAGGTGCTATACGTGTGCAAGTATAGAGCTGTTGGCTTGCATACTTTCTGATATATTGATATTAGGGTAAAAAAATATAGACAGCATTTATTAACAGTTGGCAGCCCTGATTGCTCGTAACAATACTAATAGTAATATCTGTTATGGTACACATAGCACATATGAAATTTGGTTGAAATCCAACTGATAGTATAGAAGTTACATGTATTTAAAAAAATTGGTACTATCAGCAGGTTTATAATCATGTTGGTAGAACTGACGTATATAAGTTACTCCAAATTAATCTAAAATGTCAGAATATACGTGTGCATAGTTTAAAGCTGTTGGCTTGCATACTTTCTGATATATATGTATTTGGATGAAAAAAAATAGAGAGAGCAATTATTAACAGTTGGCAGCCCTGGTGGCCTTAAGAATACGCTCAGTCATATCTGTTTATGTACAGATATTACATACAAAATTTGGTTGAAATCCAACTGATAGTGTAGAAGTTATATGCATTTAAACATTGGACTTATCAGAAGACTTAACATTATTTTGGCAACACTGTCATGGTTGGCCTCCTGGAAATTAAACTGAAATAGTATTATCTACATGTGTGCCAATTTTGGAATAGCTCCCATGCATACCTTGCAAGATATCCAACATGGAGCTCAAATTTCTAGTGCGTTTTTTCAGCAGTTGGTAGCACTGACTTCATTTTCAAATATGGACGTGAGATATTCCGGTGCACATCTTTACTCATACTAAATTTGGTTTTGATTGCTGCAGCCGTTTAGGAGTTGATAGGGGGACACACACACACACAGCCAGACAGACAGAAGGACAGACAGACAGACAGACGGACAGACAGACAGACACACACACATTTTCCCGGATCGATCTCATAAGTCTACTTTTTCCTCATTTTTGCAAAATGTGAAAAGTAGGCTAAAAATAAATAACTTTTTTGTTTTAGGACTGAAGAGTCCACGGGAAGACCCGGGGATGTCAAATAATATAAAATGTTCAGGAAACGAGTTTCAAAGTTTCATTTCCTATGTATGTGTGTACTTTTATGCAGTGCTGTTGTTGTTAGTAGTGGTTTTGTAGGGGTTCAGATACCACCGCCACCGCTCCACCGCTGGAATACTAAAATGGCAATATCTCGCGAACCAATTAGGCTAGAGACTTGTACGAGGTGTCATTGAACTCGGGCTAACACCCCCTTTCCAGTGGACAACATATTTCCACCCCAAAATAAAACCTACCCCTACTAGGGGGTGAAATTGTATTTTTTAGAGAATCTCTCTTTCCAATTGCAACATGTGAGAGTTTGAATGCCAATATGGAATGAAACGTTGTTCTACATAAAGTGCATGTGTTCGGTGGGTAGCCACTATGAATTAACATGCTTGTTTTTTGTTTTTTACGCATGCCCACTCGTAGCTTTTGTAAGAGGGCGGGCTTTTTAAAAGATGGCGGCTGTAGTGTAACCTAACCTAACCCAACCTAATGGGTTATTGTTGACGGGTCATTGTTGACGGATTATTGTTGGCAGGTCCATGTTGACGAGTCCCTGTGGACGGGTCATTGTTGACGGGTCATTGTTGACGAGTCATGGCTGACGGGTCCTTGTTGACGAGTCCCTGTGGACGGGTCATTGTTGACGAGTCATTGTTGACGAGTCCCTGTGGACGGGTCATTGTTGACGAGTCCATGTGGACAGGTCCTTGTGGACGAGTCCTTGTGGATGAGCCCCTTTGGACTGGTCCCTATGGACTAGCCCATGAATTTATTTAAATTATGTCAAAGGGCCTAACTACATTTGCGTGTAAAGCAATGTGTTGAACTGACGTTGTTCACTAATCCCCCACTACTATAATGGGATACGGTAACGATATGAAAGGAAAGTGACGAAATACATGTGAACACGTGTGAGATGACCTTATTACCGTCCTCCTTGTGAAACAAGTCACATCCTGTTTTGGTTCATACGTGAGAAAATGCGATTTCATGTGTAATATGATCTAACACACAGGTGTTCACCTGTACACGCGCACGATAAGAGCTAACAAGTCACAACCTGTTTTGACAGTGGTGGGAGGTGAAGGGGAGGAGAGGGGGGGAGTTGGTGTAAGAGACAACACAGGTGAAGAGAGAAATAAATATGTATTGCTCATAATACATGTAGAGCTGAGGACTGTACATAGGACTGTAGGTTAAGTACAACATGAGTGAATAAATAAATACAAGGCACACAGGTTCACACAACATGTAATTTATTGATCCAAGAATTAAAGGCTGAGCTAAATCCCAACCATTTAACATATAGTTTATTTCCTTTTTGTTTCAACACTTTTTCCACAAGGTAATGTTTAGGAAACGCTGTCTTTTGGAGTTCTTGAAGATAAAAGCTGCCTTTTATGGGTTGATGGTTGAGGTCCTCGAGTAAATAGGTGACTGGACTGTTCAGGTTGACTTGACGAATTCGAAATAGTTCAGTCCCCCAATTTGGTGTGTAGCCCTTGTCGAAGACGGACTTGAATTTGCTCACACGAACAGGGTCCCCAATGTTAAGGCGATGACGTTTAGGGTCTGCTGTTTTTATGGGGTTAAACAGTTTATCCAATCGCTGAATATTTTTGGTCACGAGGCGTGGCTTGGTCCCAATGGTTCTGTGTTTGGTGTCATTGTAACGTGACACTAGCTCAGGTAACAAGTCCAACCAGCGATAAGTGCCCTGTGCGGTAAACGCTTTCCACATATGGGTTTTCAATGTTCGGTTGAACCGCTCGACCACGCTGGCTTTGAGATTGCTGTACGTGGTGTAATGGTGAATATCCTTAGATTTGAGAAAACTGGAGAAATCCTTGTTGAAAAATTCTTTCCCCTGATCAGTTTGTAGCAGCTGAGGTTGACGTTTGGAGTGTTGAATAATATGTTGAAAGGCCTTGGTAACTAGTGGACCAGACTTGCGACGCACAGATTCAACAAACGCCATTTTGGAATAAACATCAATGACCGTCAACATATAGCGTACACCATTGTTAACGCTAACATAGGGAATCATTTCAACCAAGTCTGCTTGCCAAAGTTCATCCACGCCCTGTGAAATCACCTTGAGTCGCTGATAATGACGTCTAGCTGGACGATGCAACTCGTGAGCAATACCCATTTTAATGGGTGAGAGCTTAAACAATAATTTTGGTATTTCGAAGTTCTTCCTCAATTTCTTGAATTTCCCAATCGTGACCAGTATGGCCGGCTTGACGTGAAGCATGCAACAGCTGTAGTCGCTGGACGAGTTTATTGGGATTATGCCAGTAGGTAACATCCACAAGGGGTTTTAATGGTTTAAATGTCACTCCCGAAGCGGACACTTTACGACGACCACTTTGTTTAGTGGGGAACATTTTTGCAATGATGGTTTTATATTTTTGAGATATATTGGCATTCACTTGTTGAGTGGGATCATACTGTATTTTGTGAGCATGGGTATCCAATAAAATGGATTTATATTTATCAAGGTCCTCTGGCGTATAATAATGGGATGAGGGAGTCCGAGAGAATAGTAGCTTTAACAGTCCTGGTGTTAATTTATAGTTGATCTTTTTAATGACAGCTTTAGTACGAGCAAATTTAATCGATGAATCCCCAATTTTAAAACTATCATCCTCATAGCGAACACCATACGTGGTATCTGTGTTTCCAATAAATAGATTGGTGAAATAGGGTTCCAGTGTTGATCCATAATATTTCATTAAAATGTTTTTCAGTTGAGCTTTATGTTGAGGGGTGGCCAAGAGTTGTGAAAATGGAGACGATCTGGAAGGGCAAGGTGTTTCGACCATGGCCAGGGATTTCTTTTTTCTTAAAAACTCTGCAAGGGGTGATGTCTTTTTTTGAGGCGTAAACACTTGTTCCTCATTATCCTCAACTTCGCTAACACTAGTTAAATCTTCCTGTTCCTCTTCCCCTTCCTCTTCCTCAGGGTCCTCGTGGTGCGTCTGCGTAGCTTGTGAAACAGTGGGTAGCGTTTCAGATGGCTTGAAAGAGGGTTTCAACATAGCTTTTAGCGGAGGGGCTAAATGTTGTTGAATAAACAAAGCATGATCCGCACGTGATCGTTTCAATTGACGGAACTTTTGGCGAATAGTATTTTTTGCTCTAATAATATGCTTTTTCAATTGACTCCCTGCTAACGCCATGATGTCGTGACAAATGACTTGAGAGGGAATGATACAGTGCCTTAAATAGCAATAAAATGATCAAACCCTAAGCGATACCGCCCTTGGTTGAGTTCACTTTGTTTGTCAATCACTAAACAGGCATGACGTTGTGTGTTCCAGCACTTGCCACACAATTCTGTAAACATTTGAAAGGTCATATCTGGATTCACATGTTCATTATAAATGTGACGACTGTTCCTCTCGTCCTGGCGAAATAAAACAATGGAATTGGCATTGTCACGAATCAACTGTTTGCACATTTTAGAATACGTTTGTCCAAGATAGAAGCAATCGATACGTTTGTGTCGACCCATGCTGAAATAGCTTTGAATGATGCCTTGTCGTTCAGTGGATACATCATCGAAAATCATGAGTGAATCAGGCTTTACCTCATCCGGTGAAATAACATTTTCTTGCGTGGAAAATGTAAAATACCCCATATTCTCATTTTGTAATCCAGACATGACTTGATCCAGAAACACGTAGAGAGGTTGGTAGAGAGATTTTGCGAAAATATAAATATTTTGAAAACACAGACCATTGGGCGCTGTAATAAGTGTCAGCAAATGATTGGTCTTTCCACAGCCGGAATGTCCCACAATGATGCAGCGAATGGAAGATGGAAACAGTGAACCATGGCGTTGTTCACGTGATGTGGGGCAGAGATGTGAAACCATGTCCCTCACGGGGAATGGCTCTTGCTGCTTAATTAGCTTCATTTCAACTAAGGCTTAGAGAGGCTAGCAGGCTGTCTATATTCAGGACACCGAGCCTTGTCATAGAAACAGTAGACTCGTACTGCAGGTTGACGATGGATGTCTTTGGACGTGCGTTGATAGTCAAAGCTAGGTCTGTTCCCATACATGATCCTAAACAAGAAACAGATCCTGCTAATAAACACTATGTGGATAGGTCAGTAGTGCCACGCACAAAACAAGGAGATTATGACTTTAAAGGAAAGCGGTTAACCCATGTAAAACATCCTCAAGTGTCTACAGACGTTACTACAAAAAAGTATGTGGATAACAAGGTGTATGAGTTTTATGATAAAGTGCCTCAGCTTACGGTGGATGGCTATAGCGCTAATCATCACCGCATTATTCACGTGGAAGACCCACAAGAAGATGATGATGTCTGTACCAAGCGATACGTGACCTATGAAATGAAAAGGCTTTATAAATTTATCCCATCTGTATTTTTAGTGCATCTGACAAATGTAAAACCTGTGAATGAGAGAAACCATATACCGCTAGTTCATGACCAGCACTTGACCTATGTGCTTGCTTCGGGTTTAAGCCGCTATCGACTACACTATGATGGAACCATTCACATCAAATATGCCATACCTGATGAGAACCATTTACAAATAGAGATAAATGGTCAGAGGATGTTGGTTCATAACCATGAAATGGTCAATGCAGGAGACGAATTATCCTTTCATCTCCTGTTGACATGGAATGAAAAGCAAGCTGGAAAAACCATAAACGATTTCCCACTTTATGTAGAATTGGAATATACAGCCATGAAATAACAATCTGACGTTAGTTGTGACATAAACTTTCTTGTGAAAGGTTGTTGGTCATCATCATCATGGTGAAACAAAGATATGTGGTGAGAAAGACTAAAAATATGAGCCTGTCCTTAGCAAAGCCTGGGCTTAAGACATTGCGAAATAAAAAAATAAAAAATAATGTGTTGACCTTAAGGAATGCTCTTCGAGCAGCACAGAGACATGTTATTCCAAAACGTCAGCGACAGGGTTCAAAACAAGGGCGAGTGATCCCCGTCCCCAAACGAGTGGGATTTTTACCTGCATTATTCGCTGGTCTGGCTGCTTTAGGTTCACTTTTAGGCGGCGCCAGTGCAGTGGCAAAAACTATTAAAGCCGCGCAACAGGGCAAGCAACAACTCAAAGAAAGTCAGCGACACGATGAAACGATGGAAGCCATTGCTATGGGGGCTAGAAATGTCAATTTGAAGCCAGCCTTTTATCAACAAGGATTTGGAATTTCACCTTTTCGAAATAAAATAAAATAAAATAAAATAAAAACATCTTTAACCTCAGCCATAGCAAGACATGCCCTGACGCATCAGCAAGTGGAAAGCTATGCTAAACAACTGAAGCTTTCTCATTTTCGAGGTGTGTTTATGCGAAACCAATTACCCTCACAACCCTGGAAACATGAATGTGCTGTTGTCAATTTGGATGATCACCGAGGACCTGGAACACATTATGTAGCTTATGTCAAAGAGGGATCCACTGTATGGTACTTTGACAGTTTTGGGAATTTGCCCCCACCCATGGAATTAGTGACCTATTTTGGAAACAGGATCAAGATATATTATAATGTGAAACGTGAGCAAACGTTTAACAGCCAACAGTGTGGATGTTTGTGTTTATTTTTTTTATATAAGACGCAGCATAAGCAAAAACGTCAACAGTATGTCGGTGGAAAGTAAGACGTTTACACTGCATGGACGTGGACCTGAAGTCAGCCTAGACTTTTACCCACCTATCGAATTGAGTGAAAAACCCTATGGTTTAGGACTTGTTTCTCTTGAAACGTACAATCGAATATACAACATACGTGAAAATGTGAACAACAAGTTTTACTATGATGATTCTGTGCTCACCCTGAACTCTGGTGGATACACGATAGATGACATTTATGAACACATTTATGTGGTGTTGATCAATGTATATGGTTTAAAGTCATTTCTCGATGGAACGCGCAAGTTTGAACTTGTAGGAAATGCCAACACTCATCGCTGCAGTATTTTTTCTACATTCAAAATTGACTTTAAAACACACCCCGATTCCATTGGTCCATTACTAGGATTTAAACCACGCGTATTGGAGCCCAACAAAAAACATGAATCAGACCATGAAGTGAAATTCATTGAGGACCATCATGTGTCGGTGACGTGTAATATTATTAGTCAAGTGTACATCAATCAAGAACCGTCGCATTCGCTTTATGAATTTATTGTAACATCGCCCAATGGCTATATAATTCGTGAAAACCCTCCAGTGGTGCTTTTTCATTCTGTGGCTGTCGATGGTATTAGTAATATAACATTAAGGCCGATCAATAGAGAGCAACGACTCATTGATCTCGATTCTACCACACCAGTGACTTACAAGTTGGTGCTAAAGCCACTATGAAGTTTGTATATAAAGCAACAGCACCGTCTGGGAATGGTGTTAGTTGTTTACCACGTGAATACACGTTAACATCTCAGAACAAGCAGATTTTACAGCATTTGGGTTACCACACCAACCCCCGCGATGAATTCTATCCTAGAGGTAGCGAACCACATCGAGGAGCAACCAGGAGTGGTAACAATTGATCTGCATTCTTATCAAGCTCAAACACCTGGACTCAATAACAATGATGAAATTCAATTTGTTATCAACAACCAAGATATTTACACTCTACCGCATGAAAGTGTTATTCAGATTGAAGGTCGGCTCACCAAAGCCGATGGCTCTACACCCACCACATCCAAGTTAGCCAACCATGCTTTCGCCTTCCTGTTTTCTGAAGTGCGTTACGTGATTAACGATATCGTGGTGGATAGCACTCGAAATGTGGGTATTTCCAGTGTCATGAAACTATATCCCTCTTATAGTGAGGAAGAAGCTAAAACACTTTGCATGGCGGGTTGGTGCCCTGACTCGATCAATGACTGGATGGTACACACCGATGGCACCTTTACTGGATATTTACCTCTTAAACTGATTTTAGGCTTTGCTGAAGATCACCAGCGCATTGTGGTCAACGCAAGGCAAGTGCTTTATCTGGTGAGAGACAGGAGTGATAATAATGCACTCAAGGGAGCCGACAATGCCCCCATTGATTCAAAAATTCAACTACAACGCTTGCTATGGAAAGTGCCTCATGTGACCCTTAACGATAGAAAAAAACTGGACATACTCAAAATGGTAAAGAGAGATATACCTCTACCCATGGAATTTAGAAGCTGGGCACTCCATGAGTACCCGCTATTGCCCACCACCAACACACACAGTTGGTCTATAAAAACAGCCCGCTATACAGAGAGACCTCTCTACATGATTGTGGGTTTTCAAACAAATTGCAAGTATCAAAAAACCAAAGATGCCACGCAATTTGATCACCTGCAAAAGAGAAATGGACGTATTTTCCTCAACGGTGCTGTGTTTCCCTATGAAGGACTGGATTTAGATTTTTCAAAAAATAAGTTTGGCCCCCTGTACGACTTGTTTTCTAAATTTAGATGGTCGTATTATCAAAAAGAGATTTGTCCTATGTTGTCACCCCAAGCTTTTAAGACAAGGGCGCCACTGATTGTCTGACTGTTCCTACTTGGAAGAGTCTGTCAAACCATCCAATATTGACATTCGGCTAGATTTTGAAACGCATGACAATGTTCCAGTCAATACCACGGCCTACTGTTTGATTATTCATCACAAACAAGTCAACTATTATCCACTGTCCAACCAAGTGACAAGTGTATAAATAGCAGGTCAACCCACATCAAACCGCTCAGTCATGTCTTGCTTTGAAGCCTCAATAGAAGTTACATCCATGAATTTAAAATCTGAGGAACAACGTTTCAAGATCTTTGCGACGTGGCCGGTGCCTTTTATAAACCCTCAAGCCTTAGCAGCCGCTGGATTCTACTATTTAAAAACAAGAGATGAAGTGAAATGTGTGTTTTGTCCCATCATCTTAGACCAATGGCAAGAAAGTGATGAACCCATGCAGGAACATCAGCGCTGGTCACCTGCCTGCCCCTACCTGCGCAGAATGGAGGTGGGTGATATACCCTGTCATTCAAGTTACCCCTCACTCGTGCCTCTAAGTGATGAAAAAAGTTATGATACGTGTGGTCTTTATGGTGGTAACAGTGTTTCAGTGAGCAGCTCACAGTCAAAAACACCCAGTTTAGAGACATTGGAATATCATCGGTGTTATGGACACTATAAACACAAAAGACTTTTTTGTTGTATGAGATGGTACCGCCTCTATCCTAGAATGAAAAAGGAATGTAAAACTTGTTATGCTAATAAAATAATGTAATAAAAAATTGGTTGTTGTTGTTATATTATTATTTCTTATGCCCCCCTGTCATATCCTAACCTCTATAGTGACTACTCGATGTTTTTATTTTCTTTTACTATAATGGTATGTAAGTAAATGACATGGGTACACCTTACTGAACAATTGTCAGTCTGTGGTCAGTTGGACTTGATCCAGACAAGAGTGAACATGTTGCGTACACTTATTGTTGACTGTCAAGGGTTTAAAATTGGAGATAACAAATTTATATTTAAAGAAGTGGCCATTATTGATTGTTCCACTTTTTGGATATCGCAAGCTATCCATTTGGTGTTTAAACCACCTTATGCGTATGATTTGTTGTGTGATAAAGACCGTAAACAAACCCAGTGGATTGAAACTCATATGCAATTAGACTGGAAGCAAGGAACCATTTCGTATAAGCACCTGGACATGGTCATGAAAGCCCAATTGTCTTCCGCCCATGTAGTATTTGTGAAAGGTAGTGAAAAACGTCAATGGCTACAACCATTTTTGGCGTCTTACTGTCAATGTATCGATTTAATGGACATGGGCTGTCCCTCGCTGCAAACACTCATGGACCGCTACCCCTGTTACAACATTACCTATAAAGCTCTGGCACAGGTGTGGCAATTGTTTCATTGGCTAACCACCAATGCCTGCTGGGAGTTGTTAAATAAAATTAAAGCTGAAGGTTTACCTGTGAATGCCACCAGTGAGATTTCTACAAGCGACGTGTAAACATCAACGTGATACCATGGAGAAAGGGGATGCTACCGATAAAGCGATTGGAAAGTTCTTCGTGTGCAAAAAGAAACTAGACAGTTTTACCAAAGAAGAATTATTGGCTCTTCCAAAATCATTCATTTATTACGTCGCAGCAAATGCAGTGAAGGAAATCTGGCAACATGTACCAAAATCATGGACTCAAGACCCTGTGTTAAGTGAATTGCAACCATGTACGGATTATGATCACCATAAGCAAGTGGCTATGGCAAAAATACCCTCTATGCGGCAGTGTGCTACTTGTCAGCTGGTCAAACTGTATCATGGTCATAAAAGTCAGTGTAAAGACTTTGTTTCCTCATACCACGGGTGTAATGAATAAAAAAAGCAGCAACAACAAACATCATCCACAGAGGAGGAGGAAGATCAAACCTTTTTACCATCGATGGAAAAGGATATGCCAGACCTGTACTGGCAATGGCGTCATTGACAAAATAATTCAATACTTGACTTTCGAAATCTACCTACCTGGTTATTATTTGTGTGGTCCTGGAACTTACCTTGAAGAACCTTTTGCAGCGTGGTGATATACCTATTAATCCTTGGGATCGAGCATGCACCTTTCTTATCACCACAGTCATCCTGCATTAAGATGTGTAGCGGATAAAGTATCGTTGAAAAGCTAAACAACGTTTGACATCCTGTGATGTCTCAGTGGGAGAGAGGTTGGCAGCCCTCGTTGTGATTAGTGCTATATAAGGAAAGTTAATGATGAGTGGACATGAACATTGAAAAGGATTGAGGAATTGGTATTTCTTTGTATTCTATTTTTGTAAAGCTCTATTTGTTGTGAAATAAAAACAAGATTTACAAAATCACAATGTCTTTTAATTTTAAAAATTGTGATAGCCATTTCTTCATTTTCATTTTTTCTTACATGAATATTTACATTTTCCACTTTCCCTTTTTTACATTCCCCTTGTTTAGTTCACACATTCTGTACATTTTTTGTTGTTGTGAAATAAAAATAAGGTTCATTAGATCACTATATCTTTTAATTCTAAAAATGGTGATAGCCATTTCTTCATTTTCATTTTTTCACACATGAATATTTACAATTCCCACTTAACATTTTTTACATTCCCCTTGTATAGTTCACACAATATGTACATTTTTTTTGTGAAATATAAATAAGGTTCACCAAATCACTATATCTTTTAATTTTTTAAATGGTGATAGCCATTTCATTTTTTTCACACATGAATATTTACAATTTCCACTTTTCATTTTTTTACATTCCCTTGTTTAGTTTACATATTCTGTACATTTTGTTGTTGTGAAATAAAAAACAAGGTTTACCAAATCACAATGTCTTTTTAATTTTAAAATGGTGATAGCCATTTCACTTTTTCACACATGGATATTTACAATTTCCACTTTACATTTTTTTACATTCCCCTTGTTTAGTTCACACATTCTGTAAATTTTTAAAAATCTTTTTCTTAATATACAAAAACAAAACATTTTACACTAAAATGTATTACTTATCTTATTTTTACTAAACTACTGTAGCCTAACATTATACATTCTACTTACAGTTTTTACAAAAAATATTACAATATAAAACACACTACAAATATTACAATATAGTGATCATTAGACTTAAGTAAAGTAATAGTCGTCAATGCGACTGTTTCGCCAAGCAAGAGTATCAAATGTGTTGGGTATAATGAATCGTTTGTTGTCTTCATTACTTAAAGCAACTTTGTTAAACAAATTGGTATGTAGCTGATGATTTTTACTTCTAAATACACACATTTTCTTATATAATACAGGTGGGTTACTAACTATACAGTTTTTATAATCACTTATATCTAACTCTTTACTAACATTCTTTTTCACTCCTTTTAATTTTTTTACTACTACATCATCAATTGTCATATAGCTGTATGATTTAGATTTTGTGCCTACAAAGGTGTCTATAATAACACCAGCACATTCATCCTTAAATTTCCCAAGAACCTTTTTGTTTACTAGAGGTAAATGGTAAATATTATCCTCGGGGTAGTCACTTGTATCAAACCTATTTAGCTCAGTTTGATATCCTCATAAAAATCAGCAGTTTTTAACTCATAAATAAAAGAATCTGTGTCTGTGTAGAGTAATTTAGCATTATCAAGATAGTTTTTCTTTACATAATCATAGTGAAATTCATACATAAGTGTTTTTGACAATTCCAGAATGGTGTAACCCACATATATGGGTTTGTTGGAAGTTACTTTAAGACGATTCATTTGTATTACAACTAAATCCTAATGAATAATTGAACAGCTATGAAAGTTAGGCTTGCTTATTAAGTTGCTCGCACCATACCTTTTACCATTATTCTCCCACTTTGTTATCAGATTTACATCAACTCGTTTATCAACATTCTCCATAGTCTTTCCAAAACACTATTATTCATGAGTTTATAAAAATCTTTTTCAAACGCGTTTGTTGACTGTGTTCTTAAATTATTGTTTAGATCAATATACGGTTTGAGCCATGCTGTCTGATGAAATTGCAATACGCGATGAATTTTAGTTAATTTCAATCCATGCTGTAGACACTGTTTCAAGTTTTGATAATGTATTACATATTTACATTTATCATTTACATTAGCAATTAACATTTTTGTTCGTGATGTGATGTATGGAGATTTCATATTCTCAGGACAAAATGGTAAATCATTATGATCATCATGTAACTCTTTAGGGTACTCAAGATTTACCTCTAAAATATATCCTTTATCATCGTTATCATTAAGAGTGTCAACATGTAAGACATCAATTTCAGGTTGTGTCAGCCAGCGAAAATCTTTCAGTGGTAGATATTGACTCATAGCACAACCATATTGGTTATTTGCATCGAGATAGACAATATACTTTGACTCTTCACAAGGGTTGTAGCTAGACATGTATTTATTATTCGCTTTAGAGTACCGTCCACTACATTGGCTTAATCCACCCCGAATTGATGACATTATAAAATTAATCATGTCTATATCAGCCATTAATTCTAAATTTACTTTCGTTTTTTTTTTCAACATTGAACTGAAACTTAACCCAGGAGCAGTGAAATACTGACAAGGATCAAGGTCATAAGTTTTCATACAAACATTCCGAAAATTTTCAAAAACATCTGCTAATAACAACACATCTGTCTTCAAATATATGTCTGAAAATTCTCCTAAAGTTTGAATGTGGAACTGTGTCCATACACGTTGTGCATGTAAATATTCCTGATCACTGATATGGCTTGTGTTTAAGGAACTGTAAAATGCATCTTTCGGTGGTAAAGAACACTCCTCAAGACGTTCCACACAGTTAATATATTCATAAGGGAATATACCCTTTTGACGAATCAAATTAAAATCATCTTCTTTAGGAAAGACACGTTGAATTTCATGAAACTGATCTGATTTTAAATTACTAGCCAGCTTATCAAGACTACTCGGCATAAAGCGGAATGAATCTAAAAATCGCAGTTTAATGGTTTTTTATTGCTAGTTTTGATGTATTTTGTGAACGATATGTATTGTTCCTTATTATTTGAAATCACATCAATTTTCACATCTGAAGCTCCAAATTCTTTAACGATAAAGTGGTTATCGTATTTACTACCGTTATGTAGAATGACCGGAATGAATTTACTTACTCTATAATTTAAATTACATTCTTGGTGAGCAGCACCACGATATTTTCCTGTTAAATGGTCATGATCGCGAACCCTGTCTGAATATAAACATTCACCACATATAAAACAATTAGTTTCAGATTCAAAACCCATTTGCTGTGATGATGTTAGTGGCTCCATTGGAATGATCGTATTTAAAATAGAGGATATACGGATGGCATCTTTCTCAAGTCTTTCCATAAAAACTTTAGGTGCATCAGGTCCTCTATAGAGCTCAAACTTATTTAAAGAGTCATCGTAACTACATTTAATATAATATGCAAAGCTAAAAGGTTCATGAATGTGAGTAGTGTTGGTGAAAGGTTGGGCTGGATTTGATGAACATGTATTAAATGGTTTTAGCAAAGCCTCGAAGTCAGCATATATAACGAATGGTACTCGAAGCTGTTTCTCATAATCCTTAAATTTTAGAATGTTATTTTTAGGAGTCGGTAATACCGTACAAACATGATTACACCCCCATTTTTGGTGTTGAATTAGTTGGTCCTCTTTCTGGAAATGTAGCAAACAGCCATCACACAACCACTTCTTACCTTTATATTTTGATATCTGACTACCGACAAGTCTACTTAAATGTTTTATCCAACAATAGTATATTCTCTTATTTTCAATTCCATAAACATTAATACTTACATTGTTCAGCTCTTCAAAACGTTGAATGTCTTT
Organism: Meconema thalassinum; assembly: GCA_946902985.2. Taxonomy (NCBI): domain Eukaryota; kingdom Metazoa; phylum Arthropoda; class Insecta; order Orthoptera; family Tettigoniidae; genus Meconema; species Meconema thalassinum. The sequence goes on from OX336388.2 coordinate 89,924,567, forward strand.
TATCGCCATAGGAAATTCCATTTCTTCTAAATCTAACACTGAAGAATAGTGAGGCTATGATGATGTTCTCATCGTGGCCCTCACTGCTGGATGGAGAGCTGAGGTTTCAGCCCATGCAAAGCATGCGTCATCATTATTCATAACGTTTACACAAGCATGCTTACGTTTGATCCATCCTGGCAAATCAATGTATGATGACGCTCGAAGGGGATTATATTTATTCATGTTGGTTTCTAAATAAAGTACTTCAACCAACGCCCAGCCTGACTCCCTTTCCTGGAACTCTTCACTCTTCACAATGATAGCACTTGAAATATTTTTGTATATATCACTAATATTAGTTGATTCGCTAACAATTATGTTTTTGTATTAAAAGATTTGATATCTGTAATTTCACCTTCGCTCCCAGTTTTTACATAGAGTCTAAAAAGTTCAAAATTAATTTTAATTGTTTTATGCTCTAATAAAACATTTTCTACCAAGTCAAACACAGTAGGTTGAACATTTTTTTAAAATGATTCAATACTTTGAGTTTTTTCTTTACTATAAAGTCTATAACTAGCAATTCGACTTTTAAATGCACTGCCAATTTTCTGAATATTTTCAGAATTTCTTTCATGGCAAGCGTTATTTTTATGATGAATACTGCGTAAATGTCCATGAATGATTGAAGACGGTATATCAATATTACATACATTACAATGTGTTATCGAAGGTTCACCATTCTTCTTTCTTTTTGTTGCACAACTATTTTCACAATCTTGAGAACGTTTACGCTTTTGAGCATTACATTCGTTTAAAGGTTCCGTGCTAGTTGATGGTTTTACAGTTTTTAATTCTTGTTGTTCTCCATGCACTTCAACCATGTGGGATTTATATCGCTTTACAGCAGAAAATCCAAGATCACAAACTGAACACGAAAATGGTGCTGAACTGACATGCTTTAGATTTACATGCCGTCCAAGACTATCCTGTCTGTTAAATGTGGTAGCACAATGACTGCACACAAACATTTTATTGTCATGTTTAACATTTGCGTGCCGTTGAAGGCTGTCAGGTCTTGAGAACTGTTTCTTACAGTCATCACACTTGAACATGATGATCACTTTCGAAATTACCTATAAAAGGAAGAAATCATAAATGTTAATAAATTATAAACAAAAGTACAATTTAAATAGTTTAATTATATTCCAGTCAATGGTTATAGCAGGGTATTTAAATCTATCATCTGTGAACTCCTAGCAAGTCTAACTTCATGTAGTTCTAACTGAGGGTTACTACATACCACTGTCACTGACACTGAATATTGAATATTGGAACTTGATAGAGTGGTAGAAACCAGCGGTCACCAGTTAAGTGAGCTAAGTGTGACGTTATAGCTAGTCTTAAAACAAGTCTAAACTTGTAGAACATGTCACGTGATAGAAACTAGTGATCGCCAGTTAAGTGAGCTAAGTGTGACGTCATAGCCAGTCTTAAAACAAGTCTAAACTTGTAGAATATGTCACGTGATAGAAACCGGCAGCCACCAGTTAAGTAAGCTAAGTGTGACACCATAGTCAGTTATAAAGCAAGTCTAAACTTGTAAAACATGTCATGTGATAGAAACTAGTGGCCGCCAGTTAAGTGACCTAAGTATGACGTCATAGCCAGTCCTAAAGCAAGTCTAAACTTGTAGAACATGTCACGTGATAGAAACCAGCAGCTACCAGTTACGTGAGCTAAGTGTGACGTCATAGTCAGTCATAAAGCAAGTCTAAACTTGTAAAACATGTTACGTAATAGAAACCAGCGATCGCCAGTTAAGTGAGCTAAGTGTAACGTCATAGCCAGTCTTAAAACAAGTCTAAACTTGTAGAACATGTCACGTAATAGAAACCAGCAGCCACCAGTTAAGTGAGCTAAGTGTGACGTCATAGTCAATCATAAAGCAAGTCTAAACTTGTAAAACATGTCACGTGACAAGGTTAAGTTAGGTAAAGTTAGGTCATGTTAGGTGAACTGAAGTTAAGTCTTTAAATATTCCCTCTGTCACTTACACCTAGCAATGAACATTCAGACTTAATAGAGCGGTAATCAAAATCTAACCTACAAAATTAGCTTTACACACCATGGTCAAGTAGTTCCAACTTTTGACTGCCAAATATACCATTTTCACTGACATGTTGTGGTGAACATTGGAAAATATCACTCTAACTGTTTAAAAGTTATTAGAGGGGCACTTACCTTTTTATAATTTATCAACTGCTGCCACTGAATGAACAGATTTAAAGAATCTGGTAAACTACAGGTACCCAATTATCTGTAAACAAATCAATCAATCAATCAATAAATTCATTCCAATCAATAACTTCAACATTAATTAGTAATAAAAGACTACAATCCATTAATAATAAGTACTTACCTTGCAAAATAATTTAATGATTTTCTACCAAAAAGGCTTTTTTACAACTCTTGAGCAATAATAGAGCACTGTTCACTCAAAGCGAGTAATAAAGACTGACAGTAGGGTAATATATGATACCTCTCTTATATAAACTCTCATCGCTCGTGTCAGCAGTTTTTTGCAGATCATTGCAATTCCTTTCCCAATACAGGTGAGAGTCCAAAGTACACTAGGAACACTTGTGTGGTATCCAATGACTGCTAACTTTGCATGATCATCACCCATTGTCTTAATGAAAACCTGGGGTTTCAAATTACTGCAGCGTCAGTCATAGCAACAGCAGTGTGCGCTCTCTGCCATGTCAGCAACATGACACCGGAAGGAACACCTGTGTAATATCCAATAACTGCTAACTTTGCATGATCATCTCCCATTGTCTTAATGAACACTTGCGGTTTCAAATTTCTGCAGCGTTAGTCATAGCAACAGATCTGTGCGCTCTCTGCCATGTCTGTAATATGACACAGGAAATAATAAGACGTCTTACGGCATGTACCATTTCCTCAGTTGTAACATCTTAAGAATGTGCATTATTCTCTTTCAACAACAAATGACACATCCATTCACCAAGTTAGGTCTCTTGGCCTGTCCACAAATTACTTGTGGCCCGTGTACTAGGGTGTGTTCATTAACTCTAGCACTAGAACACATTCATCCAACAAGTTTTACACTTACCCCATGACATGTCCTCTATCTATCAAGTTTTACACTTACACGAGCCAAAACAGGATGTGACTTGTTTCACAAGGAGGACGGTAATAAGGTCATCTCATACGTGTTCACATGTATTTCGTCACTTTCCTTTCATATCGTTATCCCATTATAGTAGTGGGGGATTAGTGAAAAACGTCAGTTAAACACAGTGCTTTACACGCAAATGTAGTTAGGCCCTTTGACATAATTTAAATAAATTCATGGGCTAGTCCATAGGGACCAGTCCAAAGGGGCTCATCCTCAAGGACTCGTCCACAAGGACCTGTCCACAAGGACTCGTCAACAATGACCCGTCCACAGGGACTCGTCAACAAGGACCCGTCCACAATGACTCGTCAACAATGACCCGTCCACAGGGACTCGTCAACAAGAACCCGTCAGCCATGACTCGTCAACAATGACCCGTCAACAATGACCCGTCAACAATGACCCGTCCACAGGGACTCGTCAACATGGACCTGCCAACAATAATCCGTCAACAATGACCCGTCAACAATAACCCATTAGGTTGGGTTAGGTTAGGTTACACTACAGCCGCCATCTTTTAAAAAGCCCGCCCTCTTACAAAAGCTACGAGTGGGCATGCGTAAAAAACAAAAAACAAGCATGTTAATTCATAGTGGCTACCCACCGAACACATGCACTTTATGTAGAACAACGTTTCATTCCATATTGGCATTCAAACTCTCACATGTTGCAATTGGAAAGAGAGATTATCTAAAAAATACAATTTCACCCCCTAGTAGGGGTAGGTTTTATTTTGGGGTGGAAATATGTTGTCCATTGGAAAGGGGGTGTTAGCCCGAGTTCAATGACACCTCGTACAAGTCTCTAGCCTAATTGGTTCACGTGATATTGCCATTTTAGTATTCCAGCGGTGGAGCGGTGGCGGTGGTATCTGAACCCCTACAAAACCACTACTGTTGTTGTTGTTGTTTTTTTTTAGGGGGAACGCGAGGTTATGCGTACCCCTTAAGCATTTGAAAACGGTTTAAGAAAAAAAATTGGTACATTTGTACCCGGGAAATATAACTTCCGACTTGAAATTCCATCGATCAGCTGGCGTCAACGCGCTGTTCACAACAGCTGGAGGAGATTTCGAGTAATCCTCGATTTAAATCGATCTGTCGAATCAGGTCCTTTTGGTCGGCCAAGACCGACTACAATATATAAGATATTGTAGTCGTTCTTGGGTCGGCAACTCGGTACTCCGTTCATATAAGCACGCAGGTTAGTGTTTGGAAGCGGGATAGGTTGTTATTTTGTGCGTGTGGTGACTGGAATTAACTGTAAGCAGGACAGCAAAATGAGACACTACCACAGTGCTTATATTCATTTCACTTAATTTTTAAATGTAAAATGATTAGAAATACTGAGTGCAGTTACCACCTTGACATGTTGACCACAAATAAATTAACCCAACGCAACCTTTTATTTAATATGTCAGCCCGAAAAGTAATAACCGAACTCTGCAAATTGCCGAAAAGTGCAAGATCGTGGTGTTTTGTCGACTACAAATGAGAGTACCCCTTAAATTGTTTTTAATAAAAAAGCACTGCATGTACCGTACGTAGGCCTATATATACGTGTCAACTTGAAACCTCATTTTCTCACGACCCTCATTGTTCTTCGCCAGACACAATTGTGCCTTCAATACGTCGCAAAGACGCCTACCAGATCGCGCTGATATCTCGATTTTACATTTTGAGAGACATTCCCCCTTCTTCCCGTGGACTCTCCAACTGCAATTACGAAATTTATTGGTAAGGTGGAAACCTATATTATGGAGTATCGTATGTTCAAAGAAAAAATAATAACAGCGACTTTCAATTGTCAATATGGCGGCCGGGCGTAACTTTGAAACGTTATAGTGAATCATTCAGAATGGAAATGCGCAATTGAAACGAAACATATTAAGAAAGAAGTGTATACGTTGCTGAAATGTATGTATGTCTACCCCTTATTATTCCCGTTTTTCCAACGGGGTCGGGGATGAGATGCGATGGAAGTCTTTGTGGCGATGGTTTTTACGGCCGGATGCCCTTCCTAACGCCAACCTCATGAGAGGAATTAATGAGAGATGAAATGAATGATGGTGAATGAAAAAGGGCAAGGATGTGGAAGGAAGCGGCCGTGGTCTGTCAGAAGGTACCGTCCCAGCATTTGCCTGGTGTTGAAAATGGGGAAACCACGGAAAACCAATTCAAGGACGGCCGACGGTGGGGCTCGAACCCACGCGTCTACCGAGTCAGCTGAAATAAGGCATAGGAATACACACTGAATGCAAAGTGGGGCGGTCATCATGAAACTATAGAATATGATAATGAATAACTCAAAGTATTTTTAAGATACAACAACGAAATTTTGCAGTAATGTGGAACCTTTTGAGTGTCAAAAGACAGCGGCCCTTCACGTTCATGATGGTGGCTGAGCGTATTCTTAAAACTCGAAAATCATTAACTCACGATATGATAGCACAATTACCGCGAAATTTAGTGAGAGAGGAGTACCATACAAAATACCTCGCTACCATTATGACACTGAATTTAGTGTGCAGCAGCCATCTTGTAATTTAAAAATACACAACCAAATAATTATATGTATTTAAGAGATACTACAGTATATTAGCATTAATGTAGAACCATATATGGACTTTGTATGCCTAACGCAAAAGAACATCCCGGCCATATATTCAAGTTGTTGGTTGTGCATACTATTACAACTTCAAAATCAATAACTCATGATCCAATTCCGCAATTAACATGAGACTGTGTAAGAGGGGAATCTCTACTTAGTATAAAACTAAGTCCCCGATTCTTGGATGTCACGGGTAATCTCGAGAACCATTAGATGTAATTTGATGCGGTTTTTACCATTCTGTAAAGGATATCTAGAGGAAGATGTCTGTAGAAAATAGTTTATTTATGATCAAAGGAAGCCAAGCAGTAACGATTTCAGTGAAAAAGTCGATAAAAACCTGGCGTCCGTGCACTTTCTAAGCTTACGCTGGGCAAACCGTTAAAAATATCAGTATACAATGAGTGAAAGTATTGTTTAGCATGAAAAGTTCTACAAAAAGTCTGTGAGAGCATTTCTCTATCTTCAATACACCGCCCACTATAAGTGTTTTAAGTATTTATTTCTTCCTACAATCTATTTCAATTACTGAGGCGACAGTTCACGAGCTAGCTAGGGGTGAGCCTATCACCCCAGTTACAGCCTAGCTAGCGGGCGAGCCTATTACCCCAGATACAGCCAGCAGCAAACTGTCGAGTCGTGTTGAGTTAAGACTTCACAGAAGAGTGGTAGTGTTTGGAGTTTCCCTGGAAGTGCAACTTTCTTCATTTCGCCTGCGAACTTTTCGTTCCGCAAAATACAGTCAAGTTAAGATTGGACGGAAGGGGGATTTGTGTTTCATGCACCTTGCCATTCTTAAATTACGTCTGACAAGAAGTCGTTGCACATGCATCTCCATGATAATATAATTAATAGTCCAATCAGTGATTTTAACCCATCATGCCGATTGCCGAGACGTAAATCGGATATAGGTCGTAGTTCATTGACATAGAAAAAAAAGCGCTTATCACGTAATGCATGCATAACTGTTCCCGGGCGAAGCCGGGGCCGGTTGCTAGTATCTAATAAAATACCTCGCTTTCATTAATCATATGACTATCACACTGAATACAGCACGTAGCAAGCTGTCATCTTCAATACATAAGACATTAATATCGACAATCCACTCTATATTACAGTTACAATGACGAAACGCGGCAAATACAAAGTCTCACATAAATGGCTTTCCTGCAGAAGGCGGAAATAAACGATTCCATACATTCAGGATGGTGGATGGGCGTACTCTTCTAATGTTTTAATCAATTAATTTGGATGAAAAAGCGGAATTACAATGAAGCGTAGTAAACGGGGAGTCTTAAGTAGGGTACAACTGTTAACTTTCCTCAAAAGAACAATACATTATACTGTTGATATTCATACATTTCAGAGAAAGTAGACTATTAGTTCTTCATTGAACATCTTCTTACAGTTACAATGACGAAACGCAGCAAATATGTAGTGTCACATAAAATGCTTTCTTTTCAGAAGGCGCAAGATGTACGACTCCATACATCCAAGATGGTAGATGGGTGTACTTTTCTAATGTTCCAATCAATTCCTCTGGATGTAAACGCGGAATTACAATGGAACTCAGTGAATGGGGAGTCTTATGTAGGGTACAACACTTACCGTTAATCACAAGAACATTCAATTATGCTCCTTGATAAGGACAAAGAGTTATGACGAGTATACCCATACATTTAGGAGAAAGTAGGCTGCATGTTATTTACTGAGCTCCTTGTTTTATTTTACAAGCTGAAAACAATTTGTTTCTGTCAAAGGACACAGAATAGCTCACAAGGAGATTTAAAAATAATACTATAGTTTGCTTCATTTGAACGAAATGGTGGATTCCAGTAGGCAGGTGTGGAAAAACAGAATGAATTGGCAATGGCTAACAGATTTCCACGAAGATTCCCGGCTCTGTCATAAATTTGAATCAGTTTCGTAACCATCTCTCAGCTATCGTAGAAATGATTTTCAGTTTTTTTTTTTTCAAAGTAAATTCTGATCTCGGCTGTCTCCTTTCCAATCTTAGTCACACACACGAGTAAGGTAACTACAATACGCAGGTTACCAGGCAGTGGCGGCTGGCGGTTAATTGGTCTGGGTGTCACCCTATTTTCATTAAGGGAGTGTGGGTAGGGTGAAAGACTCCTTGATATCAGAGAAGACGGTAATTGCGCTGTAAAACGAATGTAGCTCATTCATCATGAATGCCGCAGTTCATGAAACATCACATTCACATCGGGATTAAATGGATTATAAGTCATTCGAAAACCTTCACGAGAACAAAACAACAACTATGCACGAGGGCGAGAAAGAACCGCGAGTGGTACACTCACGCGCAAATTACAATTGCGAGACAAGAGTATCGGTAGTAGACGGAGTATCTCGGATGTCTTACTCCACCCCTCTCCTGCCTTGTTACAATCAGCAAACAACGACCAGCCGAGTAAACTGGTGGGATAGGACTTACTCGGTCTAGCATCTCTGCCATACCCTCCACTACAGAGATCTGGTCGGTGCTTGGGCCTAGCAACGACCACACGGCCAGTGCTCCTATACTGATGGCATGCTTTGCTTCGCTTTCTCAGGCATTTCAAAGTATTACAAGATTTACTGAATGATTACAGAACAAAACTATGAATTGCATGCATTTAAAAGAAAACGTGCAGCTTTTATTGCTAAAAATATTATTACGGTATTTTTGTTAAAAAAATCTGATCGTTATGCAACACTGAGAATGAGGATCTCTAATAAAGAAGATTTTGAAAGAGCACGTTTAATGATTTTTACTGCACTCACTTCCTCGTTCTCACTTTCGGTTCAACTCTCGACACACCAATCACACTATGCACTTGTACTAACTTCATGAAACTGCTTCTTCACAATGATAAATGATTCTTTCCTTCACTTTCAAACGGTTTCGTTACACTTCCGAATTTATGCATGAAAATTACTAGCACGTGAAATGACATTATACTGAATATACTTAGCAAAGCAAAGCCAACTCCGCACAGGCCATGGAGGCCCTGGGTGTAGTGGAAGGTAGAGGCTTCCACTTTTTGTGACTAGTTGTCAGCTCCACACCCTGCCGTCTTTGCTCCCAGGAACCCTGGTTGTCTTTTCTGATGTAGGCTGAGTGAACCCGAGAGCTATTTGCGTTTCCGAAAGTAGTAGTTTTGTTTCTAAAATCGAACCCACTCACTTTCAGTTAATAGCTCAGCCCCCTATACTGAATATACTGAATCACTCAAATGTTATGATTCTTTCCTATACGAGTTTCACACAATGTAGGCTACTGATTTTTCACGCTTATTAGCGATATTTTCCATTCAATTTCACAATTATTTTTCGAACACGGGGTCTAGCGCAAACTGTCGCAAGTTCAATCTTTTCAAGCGCTCGACATGGTAGTAGTCTTCCTTCCTGATTTCCCTGGCCTTCCTGTCTCCAGCCAATGAAAATGCTCCATTCTGAAGATTATTCCATAAGCCTATGCTGTTAAGAGTTTTCATTTTATTTAATTCATTATTTTGTTGTTGTCTTTGTTTAGGAAATCCAGCTGACCTGTCTGATTTTGCCCTGATAAATTTGGCACATGGTATGGTGGAGCGCGTGCTGAGAAGTCCACTTTCCGCAATTTCATCTGCTAAGATGTGTGCTAGCATTATAGAGGTAAGTTATAATACAGCTATCTGTGTCTCCTATAGACTTGTAATATGGCTGCATCTATCGAAACCAAATTTGATAAGATTGAAATTTTGTGCAGTGACATCTCAAATCCATATTCTAAAATGATGCCATTGTTGCCATCTCCTCAAATTGGGCCATAATATTGCAGATACATATTGGGCAACATATATCTGTCAGTGTTACCTACACAATTCAATGTGCATTAGCTGTATATGAATGTTTGATGCTTTTCAGTCGGTCAACACCATATTTCCCAAAAGAGATGGGTTATTCGCTAACCCTGAAAAAAAAACCATGAGATTAACAAATACACTTGGATGACCAGTTTCGATCGTCAAACGATCATCATCAGATCCATTACACTTAGGCCCTAAAATTTATGTCAGAAACTATGGGTGAAAATATTAACAATATGTACACTTATGTAGTTGCAGTATGAGTTGGGATAATTCAACTCGTCAATATTTGTTAGTTGTGGTCTATGTGATGTTTTGTTAAAATACTGGAGTTTGTGATTGATCTCCAAACTTGCTAGTTTGGAGTGAATATGCGATTGTAGTTAAATGGTCAATGCAGGTTGTATTGTACCGGCTGCTTATCTGATGGTGTCTTGCGCTGTCCTGGTGAGAGCAGTTATCTTGGTCACTATCTACTCTCAGCCATTTTGACCGACTGAAAAGTAGGGGTCGACGGTGAACCGATTTTTCGGTTACGGTACGGTACAAAGGAAATTACCGACCTCGGTTCGAGACGATAAAAAAAACTCGGTAAAAGATACAGTCAGTCTGAGAGACTAGACTTTATATCATTTCAAATGACGCATGCTACAAATGCTACACATGTTAGAAAGGCTCAGGAGGGCTTCTCGCTTCGCTCGAAGCCCCAGGACTCTTTCAACAGACTCCATTACCAATTAAATTAGGCTTCCCGCGCGGGGAACGGAGAGCGGAAGGTGCACTCTGCTGCATGATGTCACGCACTCGCCGTCTCCGTATCGCATAACGCCAGACCCCAGTAGTAAACTCAGACTCAACAGACTCCATTACCCTTTAACTTAGGCTTTCCGTGCGGGGAACGGAGAGCGGGAGGTGCACTCTGCAGCATCACGTCACGTACTCGCCGTCTCCGTATTGCATAACGCCAGATCCCAGGAGTAAACTCAGACTCAGTGCATATGCACTGAACAAAATGATGACGTCATACACGCCGTAATCGTAACGCATAACAGTAGACCAAAGCATAACGATGAAGTCGACAAGATCATTTGAAAGTATATAAAGTTCGGTTCGGTACAAGAGACATAACTATCGTAGTGATCTGGGGGATCCCGGAAATACCGACCACCAGTGATCACTTTAAAGGCGATGGGACAAGATTTATTGTCAAAAGACAACACAATGGATGTCTGTGTTTATAGCCCGCCTGGCCGGGGTCCACCTAATGTCTATTGAATGTACGCATCAATTGGCTTACTCCACACTAAAAGGGCAAGTTTGAAAGTTAATGGAGATTATTTAGCTGTACATTTTTTCTGTATTTTAAATAAAAATTGTGCTATTTGGCAAATATTTGGTTTACTTTATAATCTTTAGAAGTCATGTGTTACTTTAGTGTTAATGGTTTACAAATTACACTAGTTTAGCGTGTGAAAATCAGCCGAGCTGTACCGAACCGATTTTGTACCAAGAATCGAAGTACATTTTTTTTACCGAAACGAACCGTACCGAACCAAAATTTTCAGTACCGAAAACCCCTACTGAAAAGTTCTCAGTTAGTTCTTCTAATATGTTAAGTTATGTAATCCAGTACACTGAAGTCCCGCTGATCCGTACCGCGCTTATCCGAAAACCTGGATAATCTGAACCCAAAAATTTGTTAAAGGAAAATTCAAAATCGTCAAAGAAATTTCAGACTAAAATGGACTTCTATTTTATAACATCAAATGTACTGTAAAATTAATACAAATATAACACTGCACTTAACAACAACTGAGTACAATTAACTTGTATGATAGAGTTGGCCATAACTTTTCCATGACTGTATAAGCAATTGCTTTGTGGCATTGCCGCAACAAATCATGTCTTTGGTAGTAACTATATTTAGAAGTGTCTTCATTTTCGACTAAGGATTTTAGGATCATATTTTATTAGCCTAATTTGCCTAATTATATTAATTATAAATTAACCCCGTTAATCCAAATATTTATTAATCCGAACAAGCTCTGGTCCCAATTAGTTCGGAATAGCGGAGTAGTAGCATCATTTCACGCTCATTTTCGTCCTTATCATTTGGCACAGATGACATTGATGTTTGTCCCTTTTAAAAAACAACAACAACAACCACCACCACCACAAACTATCGTTTGTTCACATAAATAGAAAAATGCAGGCATGTTACATTAATAGGTGTAACATACTCACAGCACTTCGTTTTTAAGAAATCATTAATATGACTTGCAGCCAATTTATGTTTTGTCATTAAAATACCCGTATATAGTTCGAATAACGGCTCTTCCGGTCATTTCCAAAATTGTAATATACAATAAGCCCAAAATATAATATTTGAATTTAAAAAGATGGTATATTGGCTTTCACGGCCGGTGAATTAAAACTCAGCAATTCTTCTAGGTTTGTGCCGTGTCTTGTGTGGGGTTTCGCCTAGGACACCAAGGTGGCTCATCGGCGGGCTCTTGGTGTCCCCGCCCGGCCCACCACAGGAGTATCGAACTGCGCGATACCTTCCTTTGTATAGAGTGCAACTGCACTCCTTGACTGCGAAAACCAAAAGCTCAAGCAGCCTCAACCTCCCTATGAAGGCTTTCAAGAAGATGGTATATTGGCTTTCACGGCCGGTGAATTAAAGCTCAGCAATTCTTCTAGGTTTGTGCCGTGTCTTGTGTGGGGTTTCGCCTAGGACACCAAGCTGGATCATCGGCGGGCTCTTGGTGTCCCCGCCCGGACCCCCACAGGAGTATCGAACTGTGCGATACCTCCCTTTATATAGAGTGCAACTGCACTCCTTGACTGCGAGAACCAAAAGCTCAAGCAGCCTCAACCTCCCTATGAAGGCTTTCAAAAAGATGGTATATTGGCTTTCACGGCCGGTGAATTAAAACTCAGCAATTCTTCTAGGTTTGAGCCGCGTATTGTCTGGGGTTTCGCTTAGGACACCAAGCTGGCTCATCGGCGGGCTCTTGGTGTCCCCGCCCGGACCCCCACAGGAGTATCGAACTGTGCGATACCTCCCTTTATATAGAGTGCAACTGCACTCCTTGACTGCGAGAACCAAAAGCTCAAGCAGCCTCAACCTCCCTATGAAGGCTTTCAAAAAGAAGGTGAGTAGTGTGTTTTGGCCGGTTCAGATGCCTCCACCTCCACACCCTCCACACAAGATGGCGGCAGCCCGATAACTCCCGAACCCATGGTCGGATTTTGACGAATGAGGTGTCATTGAACTCGGGCTAACACCCCCTTTCCAATGGACAACATATTTCCACCCCAAAATAAAACCTACCCCTACTAGGGGGTGAAATTGTAATTTTTTAGAGAATCTCTCTTTCCAATTGCAACATGTGAGAGTTTGAATGCCGATGTGGAATGAAATGTTGTTCCACATAAAGTGCATATGTTTGGTGGAAAGCCACTATGAATTAGCATGCCCACTCATGGCTTTTGAAGAGGGTGGGGGAGTTGTTCCCTGTGGACGAGTCCTTGTTGACAGGTCATTGTTGACAAGTCATTGTTGACGGGTCCCTGTGGACTGGTCATTGTTGACGAGTCCTTGTGGACGAGTCCTTATCCCTTTGGACTGATCCCTTTGGACCGGCCCCTTTGGCCTGATCCCTATGGACTGGCTCATGATTTTATTTAAATTATATTAAAGGTCCTAACTACATTTGTGTGTGTTGAACTGACGTTGTTCACCAACCCCCACTACTATAATGGGATAACGATATGAAAGGAAAGTGACGAAATACATGTGAACACGTGTGAGATGACCTTATTACCGTCCTCCTTGTGAAACAAGTCACATCCTGTTTTGGTTCATACGTGAGAAAATGCAAGTTCATGTGTAATATGACCTAACACACAAGTGTACACATGAGCACGTGCACGATAAGAGCTAACAAGTCACAACCTGTTTTGACAGTGGTGGGAATAAGGCTAGAGACATGTACAAGTAGTCAAATTACTCCGGCAGACAACCCCTTTCCTATGGATAACTTATTTCCACTCAAAAATAAAATCTACCCCTACTAGGGGGTGAAATAATAATTTTTATGTAAAAGTCGCTTTCCATGTGCAACATGTAGCAGTTTGTATGCCAATATGAAATTAAACTCGTTCCACATAAAGTGCATGCATACAACTGAATGCCGCTATGATTTATCATTTTTTTGTTTTTGTTTTGTTTAACGAATGCGCAATTGGGGTTTTTGTAAGAGGGCGAGCTTTTTGAATAATGATTTATAGATACGTTTTTTTTTACAAATTAACCAAAGATCCAAAAATTAATAGGTCATCGGCTTTTTAATATCTTATGAACTAAGAAAGCTAGGGACTTTTATGAGGGGTCGTTGGACTTGGGGTGACGCCCTGTTTTTGAATGTATTATTCATTTTTTGTCAAAAGGGCCTAACTGCACTTTCGTTAATATCTCGCTAACTAATAATCACAGAGGGTCAAGTGAGGTGTCAGAGGACTTAAAATGGCCAACCCCTCCCCACGACCAATGAATTTACCCAAAAAAAAACAGCATGGTCATTAACCTAAGATTTTAGCAACTAATAATCAGAGAGGGACAAGTGAGGTGTCACAAGACTCAGGATGGCCAACCCTTTTCCATGACCAACGAATTTACCCAAAATACCCAAAACATCAAGGTCATTGACCTAAGATTTTATAAACTTATCAGTAGAGAGGGTCAAGTGAGGTGTCATAGGACTACGAATGGTTAACCCTTTCCCATGACCAATGAATTTACCTCAAAAATTCAAAACAGCAAGGTCATTGACCTGAGATTTTATAAACTAATAATCGGATATCAACATGTGAGGTGTCATAGGACTTAGAATGGTCAACCCTTTCCCATGGCTAATGAATTTACCCAAAAATACCCAATACATCAAGGTCATCGACCTGAGATTTTTTAAACTTATAATCGGATATGGACATGTGAAATGTTTACAGTGAGAGATGAACCATAGCTAGGTAGTGAAAGAATTATTGTAGGCTACATGTATGGTGACTGACAAATCTTTCACCATTGGAACTTGTTTTCAGATCAAACTGCAGTACAGAGAGAGTATAGGTTGTAGGTATGGGATAATAAATGACAAACGGTGTATACAAAATCTGATTTATCGATTCATGAAATAAGAGTAGACAATCTTTAATTGATTGGTTAAAGAGGATAGCTAAAATCCAAAATGGTGACTACATTGAACTAAACTGAACCAAGTTGAATCAAACCCAACCAAACCGAACCAAACTTAATCAAAAACAAGCCAATGGTTTAAGTGTAACACTTGTGGGTGAATGTGGTCATTGGTAATGTCAGAAGGGAAAGGGATAACGCTCTACCTATAGAGGGTAAGGTAAAGCTAGTGCATGATGCTAATGCACACACACACAAGTACATGAACCACACACAACTATCCTATGCAGTTATTATGGGTTGACTGTTAAAACTTGCTCAGTGGTTACTGGGACAAGATGGTCGCTAACACAACAAGCTTTAAATACCTGAGGCTAATAATCTATACACACACTCACACACACTTGTTCTAAACTGTCTTGCTGGCAGAGCTCACACAGTAGGTAAATGACAGAAATGCTTGGCTAACAGAAATACAATCATTTTCGGTTGTCTAATGTTATCAGCTAAACATTACGTGCTATAGTGGTGAGCACATGTGCCTCTTTCACTGGAGATCTTAACTCGATTTCTAGCTCTAAGGCCTAGAACGAATCAAACTAAGAAAAAAGGGTATGGTGACGCAGTGGTTAAACTGTTAACCTTTCACTAAGGTAGACTAGGGTTTGATTTTAGGTTAATATGCATGTCATAAACAAACAAATAAAAGCAGAGATAATGTTTAAAACTGATTACACTTGTCTCTTTTCAAATTATTACTTAGATTACAAATACAAACGTGGACTGGGTTTGACATACAGTTAATGCTTCCTATCACATACTAGACTGTAAGAAAGCCAAACAAGCAAAAGGCGTAGGTAGAGCAGTGGTAAAATCGCTATGTGTAGAGAAATACCTAACGGTTTTATGAACTGGCAAAGGTATGTCGCATAAACAGTGCAGAATACAATCCAGCAACCATAATTTTTATCTCGTGGACAAGAGAAAACATATATATATATAGAGAGAGAGATAGAAAGCTTGTGTGTGTGTGTGGGTAGCATTGGTTGTTTGACCAGAGAAAATACGGTGAGGTAGGGTGGGGAGAGGGAGAATTAGCACTTATATATGAATGGAAAATAGATTTTTTTCAATCGTTTTGTTTTTTCAAATGCAGTGGTAGATAGTCGTTTTTTGTAAAACATTCTTACTTGCAGTAGTAATAAGCCTCTATGGTTCCGCTAACACATAGATAGACTGTATTATTGCCATGGTCAAGCACTCACATTAAGATCATTTACAAAATCATAAAATGAAAAATAAAAAATCTTGTTTTGGAAATATCGTTTTTCAACATACACACAAAATAAATATATAAAAAAAATTGTAAACAGCAAAATGGAAAATCCATGTTTCCATATAGTCAAAATTTAAAAACCTTAAACGGACATTTAAGAAAATATATGCAAATGGGAAATTGACAAATGTGTAAATATGAAAATGGAAAAATCCATGTTTCCATATCATGAAATTGAAAAACATCAAACTGTCATTTTAAAAAATGCAAATGGAAAATTGACAAATTGCAATGTGTGAAATGTGAAATTGAACAAATGGCTATCATTATTTAAAATAAAAGAACATGGTGCTCTATGGTTGAGGTGTGAATCAAACCCTCTCTACTTATTTGGACCACTCGAGACTGAGTAGACTAGTTTTAGTTGTCATACCACTTTTAAAAGTTTGTTTTAAATCTAGGAATTGAACCCAAGAGCTTGTAGGGGGGATCCAAGGTTATAATATGTTAAACAGATAGCCTTGAATGTAGGGTGTGGTAGTTAAATAGATATGAGACGTTTCGCTCAGGGCAGGGAGGCATGGAGATCTGCATCAAACCAGTCAAAAGACTGACGACTCAAACAACAACATGTAGAGTTCACCAAAATAATGTTGTGTAACGGTAATTGTTAGTCAACGAACAGTAATGCATTACTAAAACCCATGACACGATACCTAAGAACTTTTCTAAAATTATTTTAAAATGCCTTCAACCCTTTATTAAACACCCACTTCACAAGACTCATAACTGCAATGTTATGGTCAAACAAAACAAAATCTATATTTCAAAACAAACAAGTGGTTTAGTCAATGTATACTGGAAAAAGTTTTATAAACACTCAAGTCCACAAAAATAATTAAATTAGTAACTGTCAGGTTGACCGAGTGGTTAAGGTGTTTGACTTAAGTTCAAATTTTCTGTACAAGAAAAGCAAGGGTTCGAATCCCTTACCTGATATAACTATTACCTCAACATGGCTTGACCACACTGTATTATTGTGTACTCGGTACACAAACCATAGATAGAGTGTATTGTTTAAGGTCACTCTCTTTGCGAACATAGTCAGAGACTGTTGATGGTTAACAATTGCATTAATAGTGGGACATAGGGATAGCAATTAAGAAAAACAGACAATACCCATACACTATTTTTATTTATTTAATGTAAGTACTTGTACAATAGTTATATACAAACTACAACTCTCTTTTGTCTATTACTATCTAGTCCTTTTCGATCCACTTGCATAACAAGGCAGATGACTTTGTAGTTCAGCCCCTTAAAACAACAACAACACTACCTATTGCATAGTCTGTGATGTTGATGACTCTTGAGGCGTGGAAGATGGATACAACATAACTTTTACAACAGGGGTTAAACGTTGCTCAACAAACAATGCACAATTTTGAGTAGCAACATCTTTCTCTTGTACTAACTTATTAGCATTCTGATGATTTTTTGCCAACACCATCAGTGTTTTGTCTGGAGCACTACATTGATGATCACTCACACTTATAACCACACCATTTCTACTTTTCATATTGCCTCGACATCTTGTTGACCTCTGTTTTGAGCATCGCCAGAATATTATTCCTTTTACATTTTGTCGTCTATAGTTATAAGAGTAGCCTTTATAGAGTACACGTTGTTTACCTCGGTTAGTTGTAGTAAGTTCCATAGTAGTAACTAACCCGTTAGTATGATTTGCACACTACAAAGGTTATCTCTGTTCTGCTAATAGAATTATTTAGCGTTGGCTTTTATATTTAATATGTACAGTTAAAAGTGATAGAAAAAGTGGTAGAAACGTGGTAGCAAAGTGGTAGACAAGTGGTAGACAATTGGTAACATAGTGGTAGAAAAGTGGTTGCAAAGTGGTAGAAAAGTGGCAGAAAAGTAGTAGAAAAGTGGTAGCAAAGTGGTAGAAAAGTGGTAGCAAACTAGAAAAGTGGTAGCAAAGTGGTAGAAAATATTACATGTATTGATAAGAAATAGTTTAAGCGGTTACATGGATTCATTACACTATAATTTTAGCATCACGAAGCTCATTTTCTATGTCCAAAAGTTCTTCCTCATATTTAGTATGACCAGCCTGTTTACAGGTATGCAAGTACTGAAGCCGCTGGATTAGCTTATTGGGATTGTTCCAGTAAACAAATTTAACAAATGATTTTTTTGGGTGTAAACCATTATCATCATCATCATCATCATCATAATCATCATCATCATCATGGTTATCATCATCAATATAATTATCATCAATATAATCAGCATCACTATTACTATCTAATCCTTTTTGTTCATCTTGCATTGCAACAACCTTTGGCATAGTTTGTGTTGTCTTTGATAGTGTTAGAGGTTTCTTAGACGTTAACGACTGTCCTAACATGTCTTTTTCAGGAGATAATAAATGCTCTTTAACAAACAGAGCACTATCTTGAGCCACACTATTTTTTTCTTGGTCTTGCTTTTTTTTACCTTGGTTAGAGTATTTTGTCCATTTAAATGAGTATTATTTTGAGATTTACAATGATGATCGATTGAAATAAATATGTTGGAGCCTTTTGTTTTAATCATTCCTCGACACTTTTTAGATCGTTGTTTCGAACAGCACCAAATAACAGTTCCATTTTTATTAGTTCTTTTTACAATATATGCATATCCTTTATAGTAAGCACATGGCTTACCATAGCTAGTCGTTGATACTTTCATGTCAACTGTTAAGCATAAACTAATCTCTAGTAAAGTTAATTCGATAATAAAAATGATAGTTTGTAGTAAGTGCAGTTTAAAGTAAGAGCAAAAGTGAGAGTCAAATGGTAGAAAAGTGTTAGCAAAGTGGTGGAAGAGTGGTAGTAGTTTATAGTAGTCATGATCTTTTTTACCAGAATGTGATTTGAGTAAATGTAATTTCTAAAACTTAGCAGTGAGTAGTCAGTTAGTCTTGGTTCAGACAAGCGTAAACAGTTCTCCAATGAATCAGAGATCAAGATTTTCATTATGAAACAGTTGTGTAACCAATTAGGTATCGGTATTTGATAGCTTCACACATGAACAAAAATTCCAACATATCTGACATGAATTACATGATTTGAAAGTTGACAAAGAATATCCAATCAACCATTGTAGTTGCAATGTCAAACACAAAGACAAAATCAGCATGAACTTTTAAGTTACAGAAAAATTCTATGAAACAGACTATGCAGGAAATTTGGAAATACACATCAGAAGATTGCAACACAATCCTTCTAGCCTATATAAATTATCGACATGGAAAGTGTGCACTGCCCCTAACATTAAACCAATTTATCAATAACGCAAGTCAACAATCAAAACATTTTGTGTTGAGTCTATTATTTAATGCATATATTCTGTCTACATTGAACAGTAACAAAAAACGCCATTCATAATTAATTAAGTTTGCTTTAATTCTTTATGTAATGATAAATACATATTTAAAGTTTTGGCGGACTGTTCAGGATGAGTCGGCTTTGAACACATAAGAGAGGGAATATTTTAAGACTTACCCTCAGCTCACCTAACATAACCTAAATTTACCTAACCTAACCTTGTCATATAGGTAAGAAACGGGTCAAGCTATGCTTTCGACTACCGAGTATCAGCTACTTTTCAAGGTTACTCTCCCGAACATTGCCGGAGACTGCTGATAAACACCTATGTTCCCACGGCGGCGGCGCGCAACGACTTACATGACGCGCTTCCCCCTTTTCATTGATCCCTGTTGATTTGTCCCTTTGGACTGGTCCCTGTTGACAAGCCCCTTTGGAAGGGCCCTTTTTGAATGGAGTCATTTTTGACCGGTCCCTGTGGACCCTTTCCCTTGACCAATGAATTTACCTCAAAAATTCAAAACAGCAAGGTCATTGACCTGAGATTTTAAAAACTAATAATCGGATATCAACATGTGAGGTGTCATAGGACTTAGAATGGTCAACCCTTTCCCATGGCTAATGAATTTACCCAAAAATACCCAATACATCAAGGTCATCGACCTGAGATTTTTTAAACTTATAATCGGATATGGACATGTGAAATGTTTACAGTGAGTGATGAACCATAGCTAGGTAGTGAAAGAATTATTGTAGGCTACATGTATGGTGACTGACAAATCTTTCACCATTGGAACTTGTTTTCAGATCAAACTGCAGTACAGAGAGAGTATAGGTTGTAGGTATGGGATAATAAATGACAAACGGTGTATACAAAATCTGATTTATCGATTCATGAAATAAGAGTAGACAATCTTTAATTGATTGGTTAAAGAGGATAGCTAAAATCCAAAATGGTGACTACATTGAACTAAACTGAACCAAGTTGAATCAAACCCAACCAAACCGAACCAAACTTAATCAAAAACAAGCCAATGGTTTAAGTGTAACACTTGTGGGTGAATGTGGTCATTGGTAATGCCAGAAGGGAAAGGGATAACGCTCTACCTATAGAGGGTAAGGTAAAGCTAGTGCATGATGCTAATGCGCACACACACACAAGTACATGAACCACACACAACTATCCTATGCAGTTATTATGGGTTGACTGTTAAAACTTGCTCAGTGGTTACTGGGACAAGATGGTCGCTACACACAACAAGCTTTAAATACCTGAGGCTAATAATCTATACACACACTCACACACACTTGTTCTAAACTGTCTTGCTGGCAGAGCTCACACAGTAGGTAAATGACAGAAATGCTTGGCTAACAGAAATACAATCATTTTCGGTTGTCTAATGTTATCAGCTAAACATTACGTGCTATAGTGGTGAGCACATGTGCCTCTTTCACTGGAGATCTTAACTCGATTTCTAGCTCTAAGGCCTAGAACGAATCAAACTAAGAAAAAAGGGTATGGTGCCGCAGTGGTTAAACTGTTAACCTTTCACTAAGATAGACTAGGGTTTGATTTTAGGTTAATATGCATGTCATAAACAAACAAATAAAAGCAGAGATAATGTTTAAAACTGATTACACTTGTCTCTTTTCAAATTATTACTTAGATTACAAATACAAACGTGGACTGGGTTTGACATACAGTTAATGCTTCCTATCACATACTAGACTGTAAGAAAGCCAAACAAGCAAAAGGCGTAGGTAGAGCAGTGGTAAAATCGCTATGTGTAGAGAAATACCTAACGGTTTTATGAACTGGCAAAGGTATGTCGCATAAACAGTGCAGAATACAATCCAGCAACCATAATTTTTATCTCGTGGACAAGAGAAAACATATATATAGAGAGAGATAGATAGAAAGCTTGTGTGTGTGTGTGTGTGGGTAGCATTGGTTGTTTGACCAGAGAAAATACGGTGAGGTAGGGTGGGGAGAGGGAGAATTAGCACTTATATATGAATGGAAAATAGATTTTTTCAATCGTTTTGTTTTTTCAAATGCAGTGGTAGATAGTCGTTTTTTGTAAAACATTCTTACTTGCAGTAGTAATAAGCCTCTATGGTTCCGCTAACACATAGATAGACTGTATTATTGCCATGGTCAAGCACTCACATTAAGATCATTTACAAAATCATAAAATGAAAAATAAAAAATCTTGTTTTGGAAATATCGTTTTTCAACATACACACAAAATAAATATATAAAAAAAATTGTAAACAGCAAAATGGAAAATCCATGTTTCCATATAGTCAAAATTTAAAAACCTTAAACGGACATTTAAGAAAATATATGCAAATGGGAAATTGACAAATGTGTAAATATGAAAATGGAAAAATCCATGTTTCCATATCATGAAATTGAAAAACATCAAACTGTCATTTTAAAAAATGCAAATGGAAAATTGACAAATTGCAATGTGTGAAATGTGAAATTGAACAAATGGCTATCATTATTTAAAATAAAAGAACATGGTGCTCTATGGTTGAGGTGTGAATCAAACCCTCTCTACTTATTTGGACCACTCGAGACTGAGTAGACTAGTTTTAGTTGTCATACCACTTTTAAAAGTTTGTGTTAAATCTAGGAATTGAACCCAAGAGCTTGTAGGGGGGATCCAAGGTTATAATATGTTAAACAGATAGCCTTGAATGTAGGGTGTGGTAGTTAAATAGATATGAGACGTTTCGCTCAGGGCAGGGAGGCATGGAGATCTGCATCAAACCAGTCAAAAGACTGACGACTCAAACAACAACATGTAGAGTTCACCAAAATAATGTTGTGTAACGGTAATTGTTAGTCAACGAACAGTAATGCATTACTAAAACCCATGACACGATACCTAAGAACTTTTCTAAAATTATTTTAAAATGCCTTCAACCCTTTATTAAACACCCACTTCACAAGACTCATAACTGCAATGTTATGGTCAAACAAAACAAAATCTATATTTCAAAACAAACAAGTGGTTTAGTCAATTAGTCAATGTATGTATGTGTTCAAAGCCGACTCATCCTGAACAGTCCGCCAAAACTTTAAATATGTATTTATCATTACATAAAGAATTAAAGCAAACTTAATTAATTATGAATGGCGTTTTTTGTTACTGTTCAATGTAGACAGAATATATGCATTAAATAATAGACTCAACACAAAATGTTTTGATTGTTGACTTGCGTTATTGATAAATTGGTTTAATGTTAGGGGCAGTGCACACTTTCCATGTCGATAATTTATATAGGCTAGAAGGATTGTGTTGCAATCTTCTGATGTGTATTTCCAAATTTCCTGCATAGTCTGTTTCATAGAATTTTTCTGTAACTTAAAAGTTCATGCTGATTTTGTCTTTGTGTTTGACATTGCAACTACAATGGTTGATTGGATATTCTTTGTCAACTTTCAAATCATGTAATTCATGTCAGATATGTTGGAATTTTTGTTCATGTGTGAAGCTATCAAATACCGATACCTAATTGGTTACACAACTGTTTCATAATGAAAATCTTGATCTCTGATTCATTGGAGAACTGTTTACGCTTGTCTGAACCAAGACTAACTGACTACTCACTGCTAAGTTTTAGAAATTACATTTACTCAAATCACATTCTGGTAAAAAAGATCATGACTACTATAAACTACTACCACTCTTCCACCACTTTGCTAACACTTTTCTACTATTTGACTCTCACTTTTGCTCTTACTTTAAACTGCACTTACTACAAACTATCATTTTTATTATCGAATTAACTTTACTAGAGATTAGTTTATGCTTAACAGTTGACATGAAAGTATCAACGACTAGCTATGGTAAGCCATGTGCTTACTATAAAGGATATGCATATATTGTAAAAAGAACTAATAAAAATGGAACTGTTATTTGGTGCTGTTCGAAACAACGATCTAAAAAGTGTCGAGGAATGATTAGAACAAAAGGCTCCAACATACTTATTTCAATCGATCATCATTGTAAATCTCAAAATAATACTCATTTAAATGGACAAAATACTCTAACCAAGGTTAAAAAAAAGCAAGACCAAGAAAAAAATAGTGTGGCTCAAGATAGTGCTCTGTTTGTTAAAGAGCATTTATTATCTCCTGAAAAAGACATGTTAGGACAGTCGTTAACGTCTAAGAAACCTCTAACACTATCAAAGACAACACAAACTATGCCAAAGGTTGTTGCAATGCAAGATGAACAAAAAGGATTAGATAGTAATAGTGATGCTGATTATATTGATGATAATTATATTGATGATGATAACCATGATGATGATGATGATTATGATGATGCTGATGATGATGATAATGGTTTACACCCAAAAAAATCATTTGTTAAATTTGTTTACTGGAACAATCCCAATAAGCTAATCCAGCGGCTTCAGTACTTGGATACCTGTAAACAGGCTGGTCATACTAAATATGAGGAAGAACTTTTGGATATAGAAAATGAGCTTCGTGATGCTAAAATTATAGTGTAATGAATCCATGTAACCGCTTAAACTATTTCTTATCAATACATGTAATATTTTCTACCACTTTGCTACCACTTTGCTACCACTTTTCTAGTTTGCTACCACTTTGCTACCACTTTTCTACTACTTTTCTGCCACTTTGCTACCACTTTTCTAGTTTGCTACCACTTTTCTACCACTTTGCTACCACTTTTCTACTACTTTTCTGCCACTTTTCTACCACTTTTCTAGTTTGCTACCACTTTTCTACTACTTTGCTACCACATTTCTACTACTTTTCTGCCACTTTTCTACCACTTTTCTACCACTTTGCAACCACTTTTCTACCACTATGTTACCAATTGTCTACCACTTGTCTACCACTTTGCTACCACGTTTCTACCACTTTTCTATCACTTTTAACTGTACATATTAAATATAAAAGCCAACGCTAAATAATTCTATTACCAGAACAGAGATAACCTTTGTAGTGTGCAAATCATACTAACAGGTTAGTTACTACTATGGTACTTACTACAACTAACCGAGGTAAACAACGTGTACTCTATAAAGGCTAATCTTATAACTATAGACGACAAAATGTAAAAGGAATAATATTCTGGCGATGCTCAAAACAGAGGTCAACAAGATGTCGAGGCAATATGAAAAGTAGAAATGGTGTGGTTTTAAGTGTGAGTGATCATCAATGTAGTGCTCCAGACAAAACACTGATGGTGTTGGCAAAAAATCATCAGAATGCTAATAAGTTAGTACAAGAGAAAGATGTTGCTACTCAAAATAGTGCATTGTTTGTTGAGCAACGTTTAACCCCTGTTGTAAAAGTTATGTTGTATCCATCTTCCACGCCTCAAGAGTCATCAACATCACAGACTATGCAATAGGTAGTGTTGTTGTTGTTTTAAGGGGCAGAACTACAAAGTCATCTGCCTTGTTATGCAAGTGGATCGAAAAGGACTAGATAGTAATAGACAAAAGAGAGTTGTAGTTTGTATATAACTATTGTACAAGTACTTACATTAAATAAATAAAAATAGTGTATGGGTATTGTCTGTTTTTCTTAATTGCTATCCCTATGTCCCACTATTAATGCAATTGTTAACCATCAACAGTCTCTGACTATGTTCGCAAAGAGAGTGACCTTAAACAATACACTCTATCTATGGTTTGTGTACCGAGTACACAATAATACAGTGTGGTCAAGCCATGTTGAGGTAATAGTTATATCAGGTAAGGGATTCGAACCCTTGCTTTTCTTGTACAGAAAATTTGAACTTAAGTCAAACACCATAACCACTCGGTCAACCTGACAGTTACTAATTTAATTATTTTTGTGGACTTGAGTGTTTATAAAACTTTTTCCAGTATACATTGACTAAACCACTTGTTTGTTTTGAAATATAGATTTTGTTTTGTTTGACCATAACATTGCAGTTATGAGTCTTGTGAACTGGGTGTTTAATAAAGGGTTGAAGGCATTTTAAAATAATTTTAGAAAAGCTCTTAGGTATCGTGTCATGGGTTTTAGTAATGCATTACTGTTCGTTGACTAACAATCGCCGTTACACAACATTATTTTGGTGAACTCTACATGTTGTTGTTTGAGTCGTCAGTCTTTTGACTGGTTTGATGCAGATCTCCATGCCTCCCTGCCTTGAGCGAAACGTCTCATATCTATTTAACTACCACACCCTACATTCAAGGCTATCTGTTTAACATATTATAACCTTGGATCCCCCCTACAAGCTCTTGGGTTCAATTCCTAGATTTAACACAAACTTTTAAAAGTGGTATGACAACTAAAACTAGTCTACTCAGTCTCGAGTGGTCCAAATAAGTAGAGAGGGTTTGATTCACACCTCAACCATAGAGCACCATGTTCTTTTATTTTAAATAATGATAGCCATTTGTTCAATTTCACATTTCACACATTGCAATTTGTCAATTTTCCATTTGCATTTTTTAAAATGACAGTTTGATGTTTTTCAATTTCATGATATGGAAACATGGATTTTTCCATTTTCATATTTACACATTTGTCAATTTCCCATTTGCATATATTTTCTTAAATGTCCGTTTAAGGTTTTTAAATTTTGTCTATATGGAAACATGGATTTTCCATTTTGCTGTTTACAAATTTTTTTATATATTTATTTTGTGTGTATGTTGAAAAACGATATTTCCAAAACAAGATTTTTTATTTTTCATTTTATGATTTTGTAAATGATCTTAATGTGAGTGCTTGACCATGGCAATAATACAGTCTATCTATGTGTTAGCGGAACCATAGAGGCTTATTACTACTGCAAGTAAGAATGTTTTACAAAAAAACGACTATCTACCACTGCATTTGAAAAAACAAAACGATTGAAAAAAATCTATTTTCCATTCATATATAAGTGCTAATTCTCCCTCTCCCCACCCTACCTCACCGTATTTTCTCTGGTCAAACAACCAATGCTACCCACACACACACACACACAAGCTTTCTATCTATCTCTCTCTATATATATGTTTTCTCTTGTCCACGAGATAAAAATTATGGTTGCTGGATTGTATTCTGCACTGTTTATGCGACATACCTTTGCCAGTTCATAAAACCGTTAGGTATTTCTCTACACATAGCGATTTTACCACTGCTCTACCTACGCCTTTTGCTTGTTTGGCTTTCTTACAGTCTAGTATGTGATAGGAAGCATTAACTGTATGTCAAACCTAGTCCACGTTTGTATTTGTAATCTAAGTAATAATTTGAAAAGAGACAAGTGTAATCAGTTTTAAACATTATCTCTGCTTTTATTTGTTTGTTTATGACATGCATATTAACCTAAAATCAAACCCTAGTCTACCTTAGTGAAAGGTTAACAGTTTAACCACTGCGTCACCATACCCTTTTTTCTTAGTTTGATTCGTTCTAGGCCTTAGAGCTAGAAATCGAGTTAAGATCTCCAGTGAAAGAGGCACATGTGCTCACCACTATAGCACGTAATGTTTAGCTGATAACATTAGACAACCGAAAATGATTGTATTTCTGTTAGCCAAGCATTTCTGTCATTTACCTACTGTGTGAGCTCTGCCAGCAAGACAGTTTAGAACAAGTGTGTGTGAGTGTGTGTATAGATTATTAGCCTCAGGTATATAAAGCTTGTTGTGTGTAGCGACCATCTTGTCCCAGTAACCACTGAGCAAGTTTTAACAGTCAACCCATAATAACTGCATAGGATAGTTGTGTGTGGTTCATGTACTTGTGTGTGTGTGCATTAGCATCATGCACTAGCTTTACCTTACCCTCTATAGGTAGAGCGTTATCCCTTTCCCTTCTGACATTACCAATGACCACATTCACCCACAAGTGTTACACTTAAACCATTAGCTTGTTTTTGATTAAGTTTGGTTCGGTTTCGTTGGGTTTGATTCAACTTGGTTCAGTTTAGTTCAATGTAGTCACCATTTTGGATTTTAGCTATCCTCTTTAACCAATCAATTAAAGATTGTCTACTCTTATTTCATGAATCGATAAATCAGATTTTGTATACACCGTTTGTCATTTATTATCCCATACCTACAACCTATACTCTCTCTGTACTGCAGTTTGATCTGAAAACAAGTTCCAATGGTGAAAGATTTGTCAGTCACCATACATGTAGCCTACAATAATTCTTTCACTACCTAGCTATGGTTCATCACTCACTGTAAACATTTCACATGTCCATATCCGATTATAAGTTTAAAAAATCTCAGGTCGATGACCTTGATGTATTGGGTATTTTGGGTAAATTCATTAGCCATGGGAAAGGGTTGACCATTCTAAGTCCTATGACACCTCACATGTTGATATCCGATTATTAGTTTATAAAATCTCAGGTCAATGACCTTGCTGTTTTGAATTTTTGAGGTAAATTCATTGGTCATGGGAAAGGGTTAACCATTCGTTGTCCTATGACACCTCACTTGACCCTCTCTACTGATAAGTTTATAAAATCTTAGGTCAATGACCTTGCTGTTTTGGGTATTTTGGGTAAATTCGTTGGTCATGGAAAAGGGTTGACCATCCTGAGTCTTGTGACACCTCACTTGTCCCTCTCTGATTATTAGTTGCTAAAATCTTAGGTTAATGACCATGCTGTTTTTTTTGGGTAAATTCATTGGTCGTGGGGAGGGGTTGGCCATTTTAAGTCCTCTGACACCTCACTTGACCCTCTGTGATTATTAGTTAGCGAGATATTAACGAAAGTGCAGTTAGGCCCTTTTGACAAAAAATGAATAATACATTCAAAAACAGGGCGTCACCCCAAGTCCAACGACCCCTCATAAAAGTCCCTAGCTTTCTTAGTTCATAAGATATTAAAAAGCCGATGACCTAATAATTTTTGGATCTTGGGTTAATTTGTAAAAAAAAACGTATCTATAAATCATTATTCAAAAAGCTCGCCCTCTTACAAAAACCCCAATTGCGCATTCGTAAAACAAAAAACAAAAATGATAAATCATAGCGGCATTCAGTTGTATGCATGCACTTTATGTGGAACGAGTTTAATTTCATATTGGCATACAAACTGCTACATGTTGCACATGGAAAGCGACTTTTACCTAAAAATTATTATTTCATCCCCTAGTAGGGGTAGATTTTATTTTTGAGTGGAAATAAATTATCCATAGGAAAGGGGTTGTCTGCCGGAGTAATTTGACTACTTGTACATGTCTCTAGCCTTATTCCCACCACTGTCAAAACAGGTTGTGACTTGTTAGCTCTTATCGTGCACGTGCGCATGTGTACACTTGTGTGTTAGGTCATATTACACATGAACTTGCATTTTCTCACGTATGAACCAAAACAGGATGTGACTTGTTTCACAAGGAGGACGGTAATAAGGTCATCTCACGCGTGTTCACATGTATTTCGTCACTTTCCTTTCATATCGTTATCCCATTATAGTAGTGGGGGTTGGTGAACAACGTCAGTTCAACACACACAAATGTAGTTAGGCCCATTAATATAATTTAAATAAAATCATGAGCCAGTCCATAGGGATCAGGCCAAAGGGGCCGGTCCAAAGGGATCAGTCCAAAGGGATAAGGACTCGTCCACAAGGACTCGTCAACAATGACCAGTCCACAGGGACCCGTCAACAATGACTTGTCAACAATGACCTGTCAACAAGGACTCGTCCACAGGGAACCACTCCCCCACCCTCTTCAAAAGCCATGAGTGGGCATGCTAATTCATAGTGGCTTTCCACCGAACATATGCACTTTATGTGGAACAACATTTCATTCCATATCGGCATTCAAACTCTCACATGTTGCAATTGGAAAGAGAGATTCTCTAAAAAATTACAATTTCACCCCCTAGTAGGGGTAGGTTTTATTTTGGGGTGGAAATATGTTGTCCAATGGAAAGGGGGTATTAGCCCGAGTTGAATGACACCTCATTCGTCAATATCCGACCATGGGTTCGGGAGTTATCGGGCTGCCGCCATCTTGTGTGGAGGGTGTGGAGGTGGAGGCATCTGAACCGGCCAAATACACTACTATGGTGTATTGGCTTTCACTGCCAGTGAATTAACACTCAGCAATTCTTCTAGGTTTGTGCCGTGTCTTGTGTGGGTTTCGCCTAGGACACCAAGCTGGCTCATCGGTGGGCTCTTGGTGTCCCCCCCCCCCCCCTCCGGACCCCCACAGGAGTATCGAACTGCGCGATACCTCTCTTTATATAGAGTGCAACTGCACTCCTTGACTTCGAGAACCAAACGATCAAGCAGCCTCAACCTCCCTATGAAGGCTTTCAAAAAGATGGTATAATGGCTTTCACGGCCGGATGGGGACACCAAGAGCCCGCCGATGAGCCAGCTTGTTGTCCTAGGCGAAACCCCACACAAGACACGGCACAAGCCTATAAGAATTGCTGAGTTTGAATTTAAAAAGTTACACTTGCACCTTCTAGCTTTCTGCAACAGCAATTGTAGTTTTCTGCGCGAACCACTAGATGGCATGCGTGAATAATGTCACCAGTTTATCACTGGAGTTTCCACTGTTATCATATTAAACTATTTGGTCATTATCAGTAGCGGCTTTCCAGGTGCATCAGGTGCAGCCCGGCTGCACTAACATTTCTTAAAACAATTGTCTATCATTTTTTGAATCCCTATATTTTCTCTTTAAAACCTACCGTATTCGTTAAAAAGAACGAAGAGTGCGCTTTATATGTTGTGATTACACAACCGGCGTAGCGCTCATACTTATTTAAGCAAGCACCACAGTCCGTTTCCTTCGATTGCGCCTTGCGGTCTGAGAGCAGCCCTGCCAATGCTTCCAGCAGTACGGGCTGACTTGTGACGTATAACTGAACGGTTGCCATGACAACGCGCCACACCGCCTGCAGTATGTATACAGAAGTTTTCCGCTAGGTGCAGCCCTTCGAGCTACTGGAATAGTTGGCTTCATCGCACGAGCTGTGACGATATCATCCGAACGCACCCGATATAACCCGCGCTCATCGCCCCTCGACATGAAGGAAAGAACAGAAGGAGATGCCTTCGCTGCGCTGCCTAGTGCAAGCTGCTGAAGCCTAACGGCACGCCTACTTTGGGGAGCAAGAAAATGACTGTTCCTATGCTTAAAGCCGTAAACCACTCCAACTAGTCTTGGATTTTAGTGACATAAAACTGCAATGACAAGTCAAGATGTTTTCTTGGATAGGCAGAATACACTCCGTACATCACGGTACTTGGCACAAATAAGCTGCGTTATCGTTTTAAGAGCCAAATTAATTAGAAATATGAGAGCACCTTTGCAAGGCTAGTTTTGTAATAAAGATGCGGCTAAACGTAATAATACGCTGAAACACTGATTAAATTGAATACAGGTGTTTGAAGGTGCGAGTTATACCAAAGGAGGAACATCTTGGGAACTAATGATGCCGAACTAATTACGGTATTTACACCAAATTGGTTTTTACGTTCTTATTGGTGTTGTGGCATTCATCAGTTTTTTGGCCTAATTTCGAGAACAGCCACTTTCACTCATTTTTCGTACACATTTTGATATTCAAGAATAAGAACTTTAAAATTAATAAACAGAACACTTAAAAACGGACTCATATTTGCACAAAAATACGGTATGGCCTATACTTTTTGGTACCGTACTGTATTTTGTTTGTGGAGGTAGAAACTTAGCCTCGAATTGATTCATTACGTAGGCCTACCGTAATTATTGACCGACAGCTGTTTGATAACTTGGGATTTGCAGAGAAATTGCTTTTTCTTTTTTGTATGTAGGGTAGGCTAAACATGCTGAGATTAGAATTGAAGATGTGAGAAAAGGCTGGAAAGATATCCTGCAAGAATAACTCAGAAAACACCACGCACAATGCCTCATGCAAGTCACGGAACACCGAATACAGGATAAGGTTACGCCCACTTTGGGTACAGCGCTTGGCTTCACTCAAACGAGCTCAGGGCATCTCCTTTTATTCTTTCCTCCATGCCCCTCAACCATTGCTGCCATTGTTAGTATCTCAATCATGCTAAAACACAGTCACGCAAAGATATATTTACTAGTATTTTTTGTCGCGAGAGTTGTAGCTACTGTTCCAACAGCTGTAACAAGAAGCTTGTTATAAATTTGAACGTCTGGTGTACGAAGTATTCTTTTATAGTAAAAATTGTGCTGTTAAATTGTGATTCGTGGCCGTGTGGCTCATTAATTGTGAGTGAAGTGTAAATAGAATAAGCGCTTTTGAAGAGCATACAATAGCACAGCTAAAAGAGTAAGCTCTTAGCGTTTTTATAGTTACTGTGTTAAGCATAATATAATTATAGGTGTATGTTTGGAGGGGAAGTGCGTTTGAAATCCAGTTATAAATATAAGTACGAATATGTAGAGTGAGAGGTCGTTCTTTAGGCAGTAGTGTGTTTGTAGTTAAACTTGTTTTTAAACCTGACAGCAGTACATAGGGAGTATAGGTTTCAGGCATGACATGACAAACGGTGTGTACAAAATCCAATTTATCGATTCAAGAATTAAGAGTAGACTATCTTTAATTGATTAGTTAAAGAGGGTAGCTAAGAAAACAAGATGGTGATTACACTGAACCAAACCGAACCAATACAATCCTTTTTGAATGTAAAATGTTACTTGCTAACCATTTTGTGCTGCAGTGGCAAGCACTTTTGGCTCTTGCACTAGAGGCCTTAACTCGATTACCTTTAAGGCTTAGAACGAACCAAACTAAGAAAGATGGTTATAGTGGTGCAGTGGTTAAGCTGTTATCCTTTGACTAAGGTAGACCAGGGTTTGATTTTAGATTAATACGCATGTCAAAAACATAGAAGAAAGCAGGGATAATGTTTTAAGACTGATTACACTTGTATATTTTTTCAAATTATTACTTGGATTACAAATACAAAGGAGGACTGGGTTCAATATACAGTTAATGCAAGTAAGATTTTGTATTTTGTTTTTTATTTTAGACTTTTAGATTTTAGAATTTACATTTTACATTTTAGATTGTACGAAAAGATCAAACCATAATGTCATGACTTTAAATTTTCGGTAACTAATTATTTAAAAAAAACATATAAGGATTTGTATTACTTGGAATTATGTTTTCTATACTATATTTTATTTTGGTTTTGGATTTTAGAAATTTGATATTGGTTTTTAGATTTTAGGTAAAGACCAAACTAATATTGACTATTCATTAGACACTGGTATGTAGATAGAAAGATGATTAGACTATATGTTAAGATGAATTTTTAGGTGTTGACTGGCCTTGCAATAAGTATTGACTAACCAGACATGAGTTAACTACCAACGAAACACTTTGGCGACTATGCTTGTTATTGACCAGTGAGTAGGGTTTTTAGAAAAACTGTTTGCTATTTAGGGTTACATACAACAAATGCATAGACCTACTGAGCGACTATGTTTGCTAAACAAGACATTATACCAGAGATGATTAGGATTCTTATGTAGCTCAGGCAAGGAAAGCATTTCTACAGAATTTGTTGACATTGAATATAGATTTAGGTATTAGGATGTCATTTTTGAAGACCTTTGTCTGGAGTGTGACGCTCCATGAAAGGGAAACTTGCACTATTGGTGTAGCAGAAAAGTGGAGAGTTGAAGTGTTTGAAATGTGATGTTACTGGAGAATGATGAAGATTAGATGGGTAAATAGGGTTACAAACAAAGAGGTATTAAGACAAGTGGGAGAGGAGAGATGTTTTTAGCGACAGCTAATGAAGAAATCGATAGGTTGGTAGGACACATACACCCAGGAATAGCAAGCTTAGTTATGGAAGAACGGGTTGAGGACAAGAACTGTAGGGGTAGACCAAGGATAGAATATGTTAAACAGATAGCCTTGGATGTAGAGTGTGGTAGCTATATAGAGATGAAACGATCAGCTCAGGACAGGGAGTCATGGAGAGCTGTATTAAACCAGTCAAAAGGCTGACGACTCAAACAACATGTAGAGCTTACCAAAATAATGTTGTGTAATGGTAAATACTAGTCAACAAATATTAATGCATTACTAAAACCCATGACACGATACCTGAGAGCTTTTCTAAAATTATTTTAAGATGCCTTTAACCCTATATTAAACACCTAGTTCTCAAGACTCATAACTACAATGTGATGAAAAAAAAACCAACAACAACAAAAACATTTAAAAACGAGCAAGTGGTTGAGTCAATGTACACTGGAAAATTTTGCAAACACTCAAGTGCACAAAACAAATTACATTATTAACTGTCAGGTTGATCGAGTGGTTAAGGCGTTTGACTTATGTTCACATTTTCAATACAAGAAAGCAAGGATTTGAACCCCTTACCTGACATAACTATTGCTTTAACATAGCTTAGCGATACTGTATTATTATGATACTCGATACACAAACCATAGATAGTGTGTATTGTTTAAGTCCATTCTCTCTTTCTAAACATAGCTAGAGACTGTCAATGGTTAACAATTGCATTAATAGTGGGAGGATGTGGTGATAGTAATTAAGAAAAAGCAGACAATAACCATAAAATAATTTTATTAAATTCATTTTATAATAGATACACACTGAATACAACTCTCTCTATTTACCATTGTTTGATATAGATTTTTAAAACACAACGCTTGTTGTAGATCCCTTTATAACTTTCTCCAGGTACTATTGTTCTTAAAAACTGGGGAAGTCGCATTGGTTTTATAGACATAAAACCCTCATCCTTTTCTTTTTCATCATCATCATCATCTTCTTCTTCATTATGAATATTATCATCAAAATTATGATAGTCATTGTCACCATCATTATCATCATCATCATCATCATCCTCAACATCACTAGAACAATCCAATTCCTCTTGTTCCCTTTCCACAGGGACCTATTTTAAAGTCTGCGTTGCTTTTGATAGTGTTAAGGGTTTCTTAGACGTTGACAACTGTCCTAACATGACTTTTTGAGGACATGATAAGTGATTTTGAACAAACACTGCACTATCTTGAGCAGCAATATTTTTTTCTTGGACTTGCTTTTTTTACCTTGATTAGAGTATTTTGTTCATTTAAATGTGTATTAATTTGAGATTCACAATGATGCTCGTTTGAAGTAAGTACGTTGGAGTCTTTTGTTTTAATCATTCCTCGACACTTTTTAGATCGTTGTTTGAACATTGCCAAATAACAGTTCCATTTTTATTGGTTGTTTTTACAATATATGTATATCCTTTATGGTAGGCACATAGCTTACCATGGCTGGTTGTTGAGACTTCCATATTAACTAATACACATTAATTTAATTTTAGTAAAGTCACTTTAGTAATAATAACAGTAAAATAAATGAAGTGGATTGATATTTTTAAAGGTGGAATTTTCAAAGTACTGTCAAGAATAATAATCACATGAACAAATTTTAGACTACAAGTGATTTACACACACATTGCTCAATGTCAAGATTTATACTGAACACAATTTATAGTGATTATGATTTTTATTGACTGTAAATGATAGTAGCCATGGTTAGTAGAGGCAATGTATACTGGGTGCGTTTTATAGCACGCTCAATTTATAGTACGTACGATTAGTAGACGCGTTTGATACTGGGCGCGTTTTATACTGAGTATGATTTATACTGAGCGCGATTTTTACTAGAAGCGATTTCTACCAGCTGTAATTGATAGCAGTTCATACTCAACGCAATTGATAGTGGGCGTAATTGATAATAGGCGCGATTGGTAGTAGGCGCAATTGGTAGTAGACGCAATTACTAGTAGGCGAGATTAGTAGTAGACGCAATTGATAGTAGTCGCAATTCACAGTAGACGCGATTGGTAGTGGGTGGGTCCCTTTGACATAATTTGGATAAAATGCATGGGCCAGTCCATAGGGATCAGTCCAAAGGACCCGCCCACAGGGACCCGTCAACAAGGACCCGTCCTCCGGGACCCGTAAAAAAATGACCCCCTTCAAAAAGGACCCGTCCAAAGGGGACTAGTCAACAGGGAACAGTCCAAAGGAGTACATCAACAGATATCAATCAAAAGGGGTCAATCAACAGGGGTCAATCAAAGGTTAAGTTAAGCTACGGCAGCCATTTTGGAACTTTTTGATCACACCTTGTAGGGTTAGGTTAGGTTGAGTTAAGCTACGACCGCCATCTTGGGACTTTATGATCACACCTCGTAGGTTTAGTTAGGTTAGGTTAGGCTAGGTTTAGTTAAGCTATGACCACTATTTTGAAAATCTTTTGATCGCATTTCGTAGGTTTAGGTTAAGTTAGGTTAGGTTAGGTTAAGTAAAGCTACGGCCGCCATTTTGTTAGGTTAGGCTAGGTTAAGTTAAGCTACGGCCGCCATTTTGTTAGGTTAGGCTAGGTTAAGTTAAGCTACGGCCGCCATTTTGTTAGGTTAGGCTAGGTTAAGTTAAGCTACGGCTGCCATCTTGTTAGGTTAGGCTAGGTTAAGTTAAGCTACGGCCGCCATCTTGTTAGGTTAGGCTAGGTTAAGTTAAGCTATGGTCGCCATCTTGTCACTATGAATTAACATGCTTGCTTTTGTAAGAGGGCGGGCTTTTAAAAAAATGGCGGCTGTAGTGTAACCTAACCTAACCTAATTGCGTCTAATATCAATCGCGCCTACTACCAATCGCGCCTACTATCAATCGCGCCTACTATCAATAACGCCTACTATCAATTACGTCCACTACCAATCGCGCCTACTATCAATCACGTCTACTAATAGCGTCTGCTATCAATCGCGCCTACTACGAATCGCGCCTACTATCAATCACGCCTACTATCAATCACACCTACTATCAATAGCGCCTACTATCAATTACGTCCACTACCAATCGCGCCTACTATCAATCGCGTCTACTAATAGCGCCTGCTAACAATTGCGCCTACTATTAATCGCGCCTACTATCAATTGGTCCTATTAATTGCACTTACTATCAAATGCACCTACTACCAATCACGCCTACTACTAATTGCGCCTACTGTCAATTGCACATACTATCAATAGCGCCTACTAGTAATTGCGTCTACTACCAATCGCGCCTACTACCAATCGCGCCTACTATCAATCGCACCTACTATCAATAGCGTCTACTATCAATTACGTCCACTACCAATCGCGCCTACTATCAATCGCGTCTACTAATAGCGCTTGCTATCAATCGCGCCTACTATCAATCGCACCTACTATCAATAGCGCCTACTATCAATTACGTCCACTACCAATCGCGCCTACTATCAATCACGTCTACTAATAGCGTCTAATATCAATCGCGCCTACTACCAATCGCGCCTACTATCAATTTCGCCTATTAATTGCACCTACTATCAATTGCACCTACTACCAATCACGCCTACTACTAATTGCGCCTACTGTTAATTGCACCTACTATCAATAGCGCCTACTAGCAATTACGCCCACTATCAATCGCGTCTACTGTGAATTGCGACTACTATCAATTGCGTCTACTACCAATCGTGCCTACTAGTAATTGCGTCTACTACCAACTGCGCCTACTACCAATCGCGCCTACTATCAATTACGCCTACTATCAATTGCGTTGAGTATGAACTGCTATCAATTACAGCTGGTAAAAATCGCTTCTAGTAAAAATCGCGCTCAGTATAAATCATACTCAGTACAAAACGCGCCCAGTATCAAACGCGTCTACTAATCGTACCTACTATAAATTGAGCGTGCTATAAAACGCACCCAGTATACATTGCCTCTACTAACCATGGCTACTATCAATTACAGTCAATAAAAATCATAATCACTATAAATTGTGTTCAGTATAAATCTTGACATTGAGCAATGTGTGTGTAAATCACTTGTAGTCTAAAATTTGTTCATGTGATTATTATTCTTGACAGTACTTTGAAAATTCCACCTTTAAAAAATATCAATCCACTTCATTTATTTTACTGTTATTATTACTAAAGTGACTTTACTAAAATTAAATTAATGTGTATTAGTTAATATGGAAGTCTCAACAACCAGCCATGGTAAGCCATCTGCCTACTATAAAGGATAGACATATATTGTAAAATCAACCAATAAAAATGGAACTGTTATTTGGCGATGTTCAAAACAACGATCTAAAAAGTGTCGAGGAATGATTAAAACAAAAGACTCCAACGTACTTACTTCAAACGAGCATAATTGTGAATCTCAAATTAATACACATTTAAATGAACAAAATACTCAAATCAAGGTTAAAAAAAAGCAAGTCCAAGAAAAAAAAATTGCTGCTCAAGATAGTGCAGTGTTTGTTCAAAATCACTTATCATGTCCTCAAAAAGTCATGTTAGGACAGTTGTCAACGTCTAAGAAACCCTCCTTAACACTATCAAAAGCAACGCAGACTTTAAAAGAGATCCCTGTGGAAAGGGAACAAGAAGAATTGGATTGTTCTAGTGATGTTGAGGATGATGATGATGATGATGATAATGATGGTGACAATGACTATCATAATTTTGATGATAATATTCATCATGAAGAAGAAGAAGATGATGATGATGATGATGATGATGAAAAAGAAAAGGATGAGGGTTTTATGTCTATAAAACCACTGCGACTTCCCCAGTTTTTAAGAACAAGAGTACCTGGAGAAAGTTATAAAAGGATCTACAACAAGCGTTGTGTTTAAAAAATCTATATCAAACAATGGTAAATAGAGAGAGTTGTATTCAGTGTGTATCTATTATAAAATGAATTTAATAAAAATATTTTATGGTTATTGTCTGCTTTTTCTTAATTACTATCACTACATCCTCCCACTATTAATGCAATTGTTAACCATTGACAGTCTCTAGCTATGTTTAGAAAGAGAGAGTGGACTTAAACAATACACTCTATGGTTTGTGTATCGAGTATCATAATAATACAGTATCGCTAAGCTATGTTAAAGCAATAGTTATGTCAGGTAAGGGGTTCAAATCCTTGCTTTCTTGTATTGAAAATGCGAACATAAGTCAAACGCCTTAACCACTCGATCAACCTGACAGTTAATAATGTAATTTGTTTTGTGCACTTGAGTGTTTGCAAAATTTTCCAGTGTACATTGACTCAACCACTTGCTCGTTTTTAAATGTTTTTTTGTTGTTGTTGGTTTTTTTCCATTACATTGTAGTTATGAGTCTTGAGAACTAGGTGTTTAATATAGGGTTAAAGGCATCTTAAAATAATTTTAGAAAAGCTCTCAGGTATCGTGTCATGGGTTTTAGTAATGCATTAATGTTTGTTGACTAGTATTTACCATTACACAACATTATTTTGGTAAGCTCTACATGTTGTTTGAGTCGTCAGCCTTTTGACTGGTTTAATACAGCTCTCCATGACTCCCTGTCCTGAGTTGATCGTTTCATCTCTATATAGCTACCACACTCTACATCCAAGGCTATCTGTTTAACATATTCTATCCTTGGTCTACCCCTACAGTTCTTGTCCTCAACCCGTTCTTCCATAACTAAGCTTGCTATTCCTGGGTGTATGTGTCCTACCAACCTATCGATTTACTTCATTAGCTGTCGCTAAAAACATCTCTCCTCTCCCACTTGTCTTAATACCTCTTTGTTTGTAACCCTATTTACCCATCTAATCTTCATCATTCTCCTGTAACATCACATTTCAAACACTTCAACTCTCCACTTTTCTGCTACACCAATAGTGCAAGTTTCCCTTTCATGGAGCGTCACACTCCAGACAAAGGTCTTCAAAAATGACATCCTAATACCTAAATCTATATTCAATGTCAACAAATTCTGTAGAAATGCTTTCCTTGCCTGAGCTACATAAGAATCCTAATCATCTCTGGTATAATGTCTTGTTTAGCAAACATAGTCGCTCAGTAGGTCTATGCATTTGTTGTTTATAACCCAAAATAGCAAACAGTTTTCTAAAATCCCTACTCACTGGTCAATAACAAGCATAGTCGCCAAAGTGTTTCGTTGGTAGTTAACTCATGTCTTGTTAGTCAATTCTTATTGCAAGGCCAGTCAACACCTAAAAATTCATCTTAACATATAGTCTAATCATCTTTCTATCTGCATACCAGTGTCTAATGAATA
Source organism: Meconema thalassinum (assembly GCA_946902985.2). Taxonomy (NCBI): domain Eukaryota; kingdom Metazoa; phylum Arthropoda; class Insecta; order Orthoptera; family Tettigoniidae; genus Meconema; species Meconema thalassinum. The sequence goes on from OX336388.2 coordinate 89,964,184, forward strand.
GTCAATATTAGTTTGGTCTTTACCTAAAATCTAAAAACCAATATCAAATTTCTAAAATCCAAAACCAAAATAAAATATAGTATAGAAAACATAATTCCAAGTAATACAAATCCTTATATGTTTTTCTTTAATAATTAGTTACCGAAAATTTAAAGTCATGACATTATGGTTTGATCTTTTCGTACAATCTAAAATGTAAAATGTAAATTCTAAAATCTAAAGTCTAAAATAAAAAACAAAATACAAAATCTTACTTGCATTAACTGTATATTGAACCCAGTCCTCCTTTGTATTGATAATCCAAGTAATAATTTGAAAAAATATAAAAGTGTAATCAGTCTTAAAATATTATTCCTGCTTTCTTATATGTTTTTGACATGCGTATTAATCTAAAATCAAACCCTGATCTACCTTAGTCAAAGGATAACAGCTTAACCACTGCACCACTATAACCATCTTTCTTAGTTTGGTTCGTTCTAAGCCTTAAAGTTAAATCGAGTTAAGGCCTCTAGTGCAAGAGCCAAAAGTGCTTGCCACTGCAGCACAAAATGGTTAGCAAGTAACATTTTACATTCAAAAAGGATTGTATTGGTTCGGTTTGGTTCGGTGTAATCACCATCTTGTTTTCTTAGCTACCCTCTTTAACTAATCAATTAAAGATAGTCTACTCTTAATTCTTGAATCGATAAATTGGATTTTGTACACACCGTTTGTCATGTCATGCCTGAAACCTATACTCCCTATGTACTGCTGTCAGGTTTAAAAACAAGTTTCAATGGTCAAAGACTTGTCAGTCACCATACGTAAAGCCTACAATAATTCTTTCTCTACATAGCTATGTTTCATCACTCACCATAAACATCTAACATTATGGGTTTGCAATATATTAAGAGAAACAAATGTCCATGACCTTGTTGTTTTCAATCTTTTTGGGAAAATTCATAAGCCATATAAAGAAAGCGTCATGTCAAGTTATAGGACACCTTATGAGTCCAAATCCCATTATTAGTTTATAAAACAAGTCGTCGCATGACCCTCTTCAATCAATGCTTCACAAAATATCGATTCATCCATTGAACATGGCCACAGTGATCGGTGACATGCTCGTTTAAACACAACCGGTAATGTCTCTCTCTACAAAAAAAAATATATTAAAATTAATTCAAAAATTTAAAAATCTAAATTTTCAAAATGTGTGGTTAGGCCCTTTGTCAAAATTTCAAAAAATAAATAATAAATTCAAGAAGAGATTGTCGCCCTGAGTCTTATAACACCTCATGTGTCCAAATATGATTATTGGTTCCGCTTTTTTTCCTGTAAAATCTAGATGCATTGTTTTAGGGGTAAAATGACCAATCGCGGTAAAAGAGTATTAAATGACCAATTTTTTGAGCTATCACACCTAATTTTAGGTTTCGTAGTTTCCAAGATATCGATTTTTCAATTTTGGGGTAGTTTTTAACCCCCTTACTATTTTTCATCGAAAACAAAAGATCTTAGGTTCATTTATCATTTTTAGGCGTTTAACACCTTTTTCCCTGTAAAATCACTATTCACTATTTTAGGGGTGAAATGACCTATTGTGGTATAAGCGTATGTCATGACCTATTTTTAAAGCTATCACACTTAATTTTAAGGCTCTTAATTTCCAAGGTAACGATTTTTAAATTTTGGGGGGTAGTTTTAACCCTCTTACTATTTTTTCATCAAAAACATATGATCGTAGGTTCATTTATCATTTTTAAGTGTTTAACCGGGGTTTTCCCTGTAACATTACTATTTACTATTTTAGGGGTGAAATGACCTATCGTGGTATAAGCGTATGTCATGACTTATTTTTAAAGCTATCACACTTAATTTTAAGGCTCTTAATTTCCAAGATAACGATTTTTAAATTTGGGAGTGGGAGGATAGTTTCACCCCCAAAGGGGAACATCACCCCAATTGCTAGGACCCCTCATACAAGTCACTAGCATGATAGGCTCGCGAGATATTAACAAAAGTGTGGTTAGGCCCTTTGTCAAAATGTCAAAAATACATTCTAAAAGGGGGCTTCATCCCAAGTCCTACAATACCTCATACAAGTTCCTAGCCTTATTAGTCCGTTAGTTAAGCCCTTTGACATACTTTGGATAAATTTATAGGCTAGTCCATAGGAACCAGGCCAAAGGGACCCTTCCAAAGGGATCAGTCCAAAGGGACTCATCCACAAGCACTCGTCCACAGGGGCCCGTCCACAAGGACCTGTCAACAAGGACTCGTCCACAAGGACTCGTCCACAAGGACTTGTCCACACAGACTCATCCACAATGACCTGTCAACAAGGACCCGTCCACAGGGAACCGCTCCCCCACCCTCTTCAAAAGCCCTGAGTGGGCATGCATAAAAACAAAAAACAAGCATGTTAATTCATAGTGGCTATCGAATGTACACATGAACTTTATGTGTAACATCGTTTAAATCCATATCGGCATTCTAACTCTTACATGTTGCAATTGCAAAGAGAGATTCTCTAAAATATTACAATTTTCACCCCTAGTAGGGTAGGTTTTATTTTTGGGGTGGAAATATGTTGTCCATTGGAAAGGAGGTGTCTGCCCGAGTTCAACAACACCTCATTTGTTAAAATCCAACCATGGGTTCGAGAGATATCGCACCGCCGCCATCTTGTGAGGTGGGGAGGTGGAGGTGGCATCTGAACCGCTACAAACACACTACTTTAGGCATATAGTATTTAAATCTTTTTTTATAGTGTGAAATAACAGTGTTCCCTCCAAGGCGTGTTTTAAAATGGAACCGTCCGTAGATTTACTTTGTATTTTAAGAGAAACTCCGATTTTTAATGGAAGGAGGAGGATAAAAAAGAAATGTTATCAAGCAATCAACCCAACCTCTTAAGACATACCAGATTTCCTCCTAGCTAGATGACCCAACACACCTATTCAACATCCATACGTTTACTGCACACGAGCGTGTGTTGGGCTGCACTGAACTTAATCCCCACGAGCCGCCGCTGGTCATTATCACAAGTAGATTTATTACAGGTTCTGTAATCCACCGCTATATGGGGAAAGGAGATCATAATAGCCCAATAGACATCCCATGCAGAAAAACCGACATTAACAATATTAATAAATGATAATCGGCCCGAATGGAGAAAACTCAATCGATCTGTTATTTATACGAAGATTTCAAAGACGCACTGAGGTAGGGGAGGAACTATAGACGCACAGTTGGTACATACAATCAGAAAACACTTTCCAGTTACAGTCTCCCTGAAAGAATGAAAGAGAAACAACACGAGAGTAGTGGAAATGAATCGGTTCAGATGCCTCCACCTCCACACCCTCCACACAAGATGGCGGCAGCCCGATAACTCCCGAACCCGTGGTCGGATTTTAACAAATGAGGTGTCGTTGAACTCGGGCTGATACCCCCTTTCCTATGGACAACATATTTCAACCCCAAAAGTAAAACCTACCCCTACTAGGGGGTGAAATTGTAATTTTTTAGAGAATCTCTGTTACCAATTGCAACATGTGAGAGTTTGAATGCCGATATGGATTTAAACGTTGTTCCACATAAAGTGCATATGTTTGGTGGAAAGCCACTATGAATTAACATGCTAGTTTTTTTGTTTTTACACATGTCCACTCATAGGTTTGGTAAGAGGGCGGGCTTTTTTAAAAATGGTGGCTGTAGTGTAACCTAACTCAACCTAACGGGTCCTTGTTGACAGGTCCTTGTGGACGAGTCCTTGTGGACAGGTCCCTGTTGACAGATCCCTGTGGACGGGTCATTTTTGACGAGTCATTGTTGTCGGGTCCTTGTGGACAGGTCCTTGTGGACAAGTCCTTGTGGACGAGTCCTTGTCCCTTTAGACTGATCCCTTTGGACCGGTCCCTTTGGCCTGGTTCCTACGGACGAGCCCATGAATTTATTTATATTATGTCACAGGGTCAAAGTACATTTTGCGTGTAAAGCAGTGTGTTGAACTGACGTTGTTCATTACTACTATAATGGGATAACGATATGAAAGGAAAGTGACGAAATACATGTGAACACGTGTGAGATGACCGTATTACCGTCCTCCTTGTGAAACAAGTCACATCCTGTTTTGGTTCATATGTGAGAAAATGCAAGTTCATGTGTAATATGACCTAACACACAAGTGTACACATGTGCACGTGCACGATAAGAGCTAACAAGTCACAACCTGTTTTGACAGTGGTGGGAATAAGGCTAGAGACATGTACGAGTAGTCAAATTACACCGGCAGACAACCCCTTTCCTATGGATAGCTTATTTCCACTCTAAAATAAAATCTACCTCTACTAGAGGGTGAAATAATAATTTTTAGGTAAAAGTCGCTTTCCATGTGCAACATGTGGGAGTTTGTATGCCAATATGAAATTAAACTCGTTCCACATAAAGTGCATGTATACAACTGAATGCCGCTATGATTTATCATTTTTTTGTTTTTGTTTTGTTTAACGAATGCGCAATTGTTTTTTTTTTGTTTTTGTTTTGTTTAACGAATGCGCAATTGTTGTTTTTGTAAGAGGGCGGGCTTTTTGAATAATGATTTATAGATACGTTTTTTTTACAAATTAACCAAAGATCCAAAAACTAATAGGTCATCGGCTTTTTAGTATCTTATGAACTAAGAAAGCTAGGGACTTGTATGAGGGGTCGTTGGACTTGGGGTGACGCCCTGTTTTTGAACGTATTATTCATTTTTTGTCAAAAGGGCCTAACTGCACTTTCGTTAATATCTCGCTAACTAATAATCACAGAGGGTCGCCTACTTTCCAAATTGAACTTTTTTTTTTGGATTTTGTCCCAGAGACCTGGGACTTGGTTTGTGGGTAGTGGGGGTAAATACCTGTCATTTACGTTTAACAAACTTTCTTGTAAAATTCCTAGTTTCCAAAATATAGCCCCGTTTTAAAATGAATATTTTTGGAAAAAATGTCAAAAATTCCATATTTTGTTCTTACGATTAAGGATATAAAAGCCATTGGTTTGAGTCTATATATGACTTTATAGGATGATTAGTTTTCAAAATATGGCCTACTTTCCAAATACTGTTATGGAAAAATTTGAAGAATATTATATTTTTTGACTGAGAGTGGGATAGACGTAGGTGTTGGAGTTAGCATATGATTTGATATGATTTTTAGTTTAAACATATAGCCTACTTTTCCAATTTACCTTGTTTGAAAAATGTGAAAAATATATAATGTTTTTGACTAGACGTTGAATGGAGTTGAGAGACAATCATTAACCTTAGAGTACTTTGGATTCTTGGAATTTTAGTGAATTGTTGTTGCTTACAAACATGGCAGTAAGCATTATGCTACCATAAAAAAAGGGTTGAGATACTTTCCAAGACCAAGAGAAAAATCCTCTAAATACATTGACATCAATAACTTGTCAAATAAACCATTACAAATAAGGTATTAACGTAAACCACCAAAAAATAAGCCACCAACATAGGCCACCACTATAAGTCACCACCATAAGCCACCATAAGCCATCACCACAAGCCACCATCATAAGCCACCACAAGCTACCACCATAAGCCACCATAAACCAACACCATAACCCACCATCATATGCCACCACCATAAGCCACCACCATAAGCCACCATCATAAGCCACCACCATAAGCCACCAACATAAGCCACCAACATAAGCCACCACCATAAGCCACCATCATAAGCAACCACCATAAGCCACCGACATAAGCCACCACCATAAACCATCAACATAAGCCACCACCATAAACCATCAACATAAGCCACCAAAATCAGCCAACAACACATGTCATCAACATAAGCCACCCACAAAAGCCACCCGCATATGCCACCAACATCATCCTGCATAAAACGTCAACACAACATCATTCTTTCACCACAAGTGTTCAGACCTTTGTAGTAGGCGGATCGACTATACAAGTCAGTGGCTACTATGGAATATACTATAACCAATAAAGGTAAACCACGTGCCCTGTATCATGGGTACTCTTATAACTATAAGCGAGAAAATGCGAATGGCATCATATTTTGGCAGTGCTCAAAACAAAGAACAACAAAATGTCTAGGTCATCTAAAAAGTAAACATGGTGAGGTCTTAAGTGTGGGTACTCATCAATGTGGTATACCAAATGAAACACTAGTGTTAACAAAACATGATCAAAAGAACAAGAAAAAGCAAGCCCAACAAAAACATAGTGTTACTCAACATAGTGACTTCCTTGTGAAAAAACATTTATCTCCTCAAAAAGTCATGTTAGGACAGTTGTCAACGTTCAATAAAACCGTAACACTATCAAAAGCAACACAGACTCTTCAAGAGGTTCCTTTTGAAAAGGAAAAAAAGGAATTGGATAGTTCTAGTGATGTTGAGAATGATGATGATGATGATAATGATGGTGACAATGACTATAATAATTATAAAGATAATATTTATAATGATGATGATGATGATGATGATGATGATGATGAAAAAGAAGAGGATGAGGGTTTAATGTCTATAAAACCATTGCGGCTTCCCCAGTTTTTAAGAACAAGAGTACCTAGAGAAAGTTGTAAAAGGATCTACAACAAGCGTTGTGTTTAAAATCTATATCAAACAATGGTAAAGAGATAAAAAGTTGTATTCAGTGTGTAACTATTGTAAAAAAAACTAAATTAATAAAAATATTGTGTGGGTATTGGCTGTTTCTTCTTAATTGCTATCCCCATGTCCCACTATTAATACAATTGTTAACCATCAACAGTCTCTGACTATGTTCAGAAAGAGAGTGGCCTTAAACAATACACTATATCTATGGTTTGTGTACCGAGTATCATAATAATACAGTGTGGCCAAGCCATGTTAAGGCAATGGTTATGTCAGGTAAGGGATTTGAACCCTTGCTTCCTTATACAGAAATTTGAACTTAAGTCAAACACCTTAACCACTCGGCCAACCTGACAGTTACTAATTTAATTGGTCTTGAGGACTTGAGTGTTTACAAAACTTTTTCCAGTATACATTGACTAAACCACTTGCTTGTTTTGAAATATAGATTTTGTTTTTTTTACCATAACATTGCAGTTATGAATCTTGTGAACTGGATGTTCAATATAGGGTTAAAGGCATTTTAAAATCATTTTAGAAAAGCTCTTAGGTATCGTGTCATGGGTTTTAGTAATGCATTACTGTTCGTTGACTAACATTTACCGTTACACAACATTATTTTGGTGAACGTACATGTTGTTGTTTGAGTCTTTAGTCCTTTGACTGGTTTGATGCAGATCTCAGTGCCTATCTGTCCCGAGCTAATCGTTTCATCTCTATATAGCTACCACATCCTACATTCAAGGCTATCTGTTTAACATATTCTAACCTTTGTCTCCCCCTACAAGCTCTTGGGTTCAATTCCTAGCTTTAACACAAAATTTTAAAAGTGGTATGAGGACTAAAACATGTATACTCAGTCTCGGGTGGTCCAAAATAAGTAGGGTTTGATTCACACCTCAACCATACAGCATAATTTTTTTATTTTTTTAAAATAATGATAGCCATTTGTTCATTTTCACATTTCACACATTACAATTTGTCAATTTTCCATTTGCATTTCTTTTAAATGTCAGTTTAAAGTTTTTGAATTTCATGATATGGAAACATGGATTTTCCAATTAGTTGTTTACACATTTTATTTTTATTTGGTTTATGTCAAAAGTTCATATTTGCGAAACATGATTTTTTTCATGCGTAGGTCATTGCTCTGCACACATTTGTTATCCATCAAGGTAAAAGTGCATTTTCTCTGTTCCACAAGATACGAATTATAGTTGCTGGATTGTATCCTGCACCGTTTATGCGACATAGCTATACCAGTTCATGAAATCGCTAGGTAGTTCTCTACATATAGCTCTACATATGGCTTCCTTACAGCTAGTGTGCGATAGGCTGCATTAACTGTATATCACACCCAGTCCACCTTTGTATTCGTAATCCAAGTAATAATTTGAAAAGAGACGAGTGTAATCGGTTTAAAACATTATCTCTGCTTTTTTATATGTTTATGACATGCGTATTAACCTGAAATCAAACCCTAGTCCACTTTAGTGAAAGGCTAACAGCTTAACCACTGCGCCACCATGCCCTTTTTTTCTTAGTTTGATTCGTTCTAGGACTTAGAGCTTGAAATCGAGTTAAAATCTCTAGTGTAAGTGGCACATGTGCTCGCCACTGCAGCACAAAATGGTTAGCTGGTAACATTAGACAACCGGAAATGAATGTATTTCTGTTAGCCAAGCATTTCTGTCATCTTCCTACAGTGTGAGCACTGTCAGCAAGACAGTTTAGTTTAGAACAAGTGTGTGTGTGTGTGTGTAGATTATTAGCCTCAAGTATTTAACGCTTGTTTTGTGTAGCGACCATCTTGTCCCAGTAACCACTGAGCAAGTTTTAACAGTCAACCCATAAAAACAGTATAGGTTAGTTGTGTGTGTGTTTCATGTACTTGTGTGTGTGCATTAGCATTATGCACTAGCTTTACCTTGCCCTCTATAGGTAGAGCGTTATCCCTTTCTTTTTCTGACATTACCAATGACCACATTCACCCACAAGTTTTACACTTAAACCATTGGCTTGTTTTTTATTAAGTTTGCTTCGGTTTAGTTCGGTTTAGTTGGGTTTGATTCAGCTTGGATCAGTTTAGTTCGATATAGTCAACTTTTAGGATTTTAGCTATCCTCTTTAACCAATCAATTAAAGATTGTCTACTCTTATTTCTTGATTCGATAAATCAGATTTCGTATACACCATTTGTCATTTATTATCCCATACCTACAACCTATACTCTCTCTGTACTGCAGTTTGATCTGAAAACAAGTTCCAGATTTGTCAGTCACCATACATGTAGCCTACAATAATTCTATCACTACCTAGCTATGTTTAATCACTCACTGTAAACATTTCACATGTCCATATCCGATTATTAGTTTATAAAATCTCAGGTCGATGACCTTGGTGTATTGGGTATTTTTGGGTTAATTCATTAGCCATGGGAAAGGGTTGACCATTCTAAGTCCTATGACACCTCACATGTTGATATCCGATTATTAGTTTATAAAATCTCAGGTCAATGACCTTGCTGTTTTGGATTTTTGGGGTAAATTCATTGGTCATGGGAAAGGGTTAACCATTCGTAGTCCTATGACACCTCACTGATAAGTTTATAAAATCTTAGGTCAATGACCTTGCTGTTTTGGGTATTTTGGGTAAATTCGTTGGTCATGGAAAAGGGTTGGCCATCCTGAGTCTTGTGACACCTTACTTGTCCCTCTCTGATTATTAGTTGATAAAATCTTAGGTTAATGACCTTGCTGTTTTATTTTGGGGTAAATTCATTAGTCATGGGGAGGGGTTGGCCATTTTAAGTTCTATGACATCTCACTTGACCCTCTGTGATTATTAGTTAGCGAGATATTAACGAAAGTGCAGTTAGGCCCTTTTGACAAAAAATGAATAATACGTTCAAAAACAGGGCGTCACCCCAAGTCCAACGACCCCTCATACAAGTCCCTAGCTTTCTTAGTTCATAAGATACTAAAAAGCCGATGACCTATTAGTTTTTGGATCTTTGGTTAATTTGTAAAAAAACGTATCTATAAATCATTATTCAAAAAGCCCGCCCTCTTACAAAAAAAAACAATTGCGCATTCGTTAAACAAAACAAAAACAAAAAACAATTGCGCATTCGTTAAACAAAACAAAAACAAAAAAATGATAAATCATAGCGGCATTCAGTTGTATACATGCACTTTATGTGGAACGAGTTTAATTTCATATTGGCATACAAACTCCCACATGTTGCACATGGAAAGCGACTTTTACCTAAAAATTATTATTTCACCCTCTAGTAGAGGTAGATTTTATTTTAGAGTGGAAATAAGTTATCCATAGGAAAGGGGTTGTCTGCCGGTGTAATTTGACTACTCGTACATGTCTCTAGCCTTATTCCCACCACTGTCAAAACTGGTTGTGACTTGTTAGCTCTTATCGTGCACGTGCACATGTGTACACTTGTGTGTTAGGTCATATTACACATGAACTTGCATTTTCTCACATATGAACCAAAACAGGATGTGACTTGTTTCACAAGGAGGACGGTAATAAGGTCATCTCACACGTGTTCACATGTATTTCGTCACTTTCCTTTCATATCGTTATCCCATTATAGTAGTAATGAACAACGTCAGTTCAACACACTGCTTTACACGCAAAATGTACTTTGACCCTGTGACATAATATAAATAAATTCATGGGCTCGGCCGTAGGAACCAGGCCAAAGGGACCGGTCCAAAGGGATCAGTCTAAAGGGACAAGGACTCGTCCACAAGGACTTGTCCACAAGGACCTGTCCACAAGGACCCGACAACAGTGACTCGTCAAAAATGACCCGTCCACAGGGATCTGTCAACAGGGACCTGTCCACAAGGACTCGTCCACAAGGACCTGTCAACAAGGACCCGTTAGGTTGAGTTAGGTTACACTACAGCCACCATTTTTTAAAAAGCCCGCCCTCTTACCAAACCTATGAGTGGTCATGTGTAAAAACAAACAAAACTAGCATGTTAATTCATAGTGGCTTTCCACCAAACATATGCACTTTATGTGGAACAACGTTTAAATCCATATCGGCATTCAAACTCTCACCTGTTGCAATTGGTAACAGAGATTCTCTAAAAAATTACAATTTCACCCCCTAGTAGGGGTAGGTTTTACTTTTGGGGTTGAAATATGTTGTCCATAGGAAAGGGGGTATCAGCCTGAGTTCAACGACACCTCATTCGTTAAAATCCGACCACGGGTTCGGGAGTTATCGGGCTGCCGCCATCTTGTGTGGAGGGTGTGGAGGTGGAGGCATCTGAACCGATTCATTTCCACTACTCACGAGATTAGGTAAATCTCTAGACCAGGCTTGTGCAACTTGGAACACAAGAGGGGCCATCCACAGAGAACTTAAAGACGTCGCGGGCCCTACTTAATAATGCATAATGTTTTCGCAAGAACGTAGTAGCCACATTCAATTAGGAAACTCGTTCAACACAAACAAGAATATCATAATGGTAACCAAAAATTTTATTTACAAAAGAAAATTACAAAATACATATGTATTAACTTCCTATTTTAATGGGAAACTTGCCCCTCGTGTTCTGAACCAGTCTCTCAATGTTCGGTGGTACACCAGGGCCGGTTCCATCAACCTTGCGTTAAATTTGGCTAGCAAACCGTTAGTTAACAGATCGTTATAATTTTAACATTCTGTTATAGATTACGTGTTCCACAAAACTTTTTAACAAGTCGGTTAACAAACGATGCGTTAAATGTCACTTGCTGTAAGGATCAAGGAAGCAGTGAACGGCATGGATGGTTTTTCAGACTTCTGAACTGTGTCTAGTCAACTTGTATTCATTTGTTTGCTATTCTCGAACTCAAACGACGGTGCTGGAGTTATCTGGAACTAGCGTAAAAGGGCGATGGAATCATAAACAAACAGGACTGATGCGACTGATGCTATAACATGTGATTTGAGTAGATGGGTTGCTCTTTTCTCGTATTTACAGTTATTTTTTATAATAATTGAGGCTAAGAGATGTGTAATTTATTGGCTCAGTTCCGCTGTGCTCTTCAAATTCAACAATTGCCATTTCAATGCTTTACTTCCACCAAAAAAAAAAAGAAGCTTTTCAGACGGATTGGAGTAGATTAGGCCTACTTCGCGTCGCAAAGCCGATTTCGAAGTACTGTATATGATCGTATGCGGCTGCCATTTTACAAAGGAGAATTCTTTTTTAATAAATACTACCGGTAAGGAATTTCTTAAAATAACCAGTACCCTACATTCTCCCCTGCATTACAAACTAGGCGACTTTTAGCAGGCTCGATTTGACAGCTGTTCTTCCCATGTGGCAAAAATTACTTTTTAGGGGTCGCTTTATCGTAGGCCTACAAGTGGTTGTCTTTTTTTTTTTTTTTACTTGCCCCATTGCTGCTTCAAATCTGTGAAGCTCAGTTTTCCTAATAATCAGGTGCCTATTAAAATTTTAAAAATCTTTGTAGTCAACTTGTAGGCTCTTTATAGATCAAAAATTGTATGTGCGTTTATATTTAAATTGCATCGTGACACTGTTTATCTAAACTATGTGAAAATGAAAACTACAAATCAACACTCATGCTGAACAACTGAAAGCTTTGGATAGAAATCAAATGGCTGTCGTTTCCACTAGTTTTATTCATCATTTGAAAATAACATTTTGTGCACTATGAAACTACATTATTGACCATTACGTATTGATGTTGCTGTCTTGAATAGGCTATATTTACCAATTTCATTACAAGTAGGCTAATTTGTAGGTTAGGCCTAGGCATATCATTTACTGTAAGTGGCCGGTTGTAAGGTAAAGTCCTTACTGTATTTATGCACAACACATCTCCAGAAACTTCTTTTCAGACAATTGCAACATGTCATAAGAACTTGGCAAGAATTTTTGTTCTGTAGCATTATTCAAATACGGTAATCAAAAATAAAGAATACAATAACTGAGCACGAAAGGCATATATTGTATTTGTTTGTAAACATTTTTAACACCATGTTAAACTCCTTAACTGAGCAAGAATGGGATGTTAAAATAACGGATAGTTTAACGATTTGTTAGCAGTAATGTTGGTTGATGGAACACCATTTTGCTAACATTTCCGTAAAATTACCTTAACGTGTCGTTAAAATTTTAACGAAGGTTGATGAAACCGGCCCTGAATGTTTCAATACGTAGGCTGTTTTCAAGGTGGAGACCAGTTATCTTTCCCCTCCCTTTCCCCTCCGCTCATTCTCGAGAAGAACTGCTCACATAGATACTGTACGTGCTTCCAAACAATACCATCCTCCTTATATTAAACATAAATAGAAAGTGCATAGAAAGTGTCTCACATAAAAATCTTGTAAGCAGGTGTCAAATACTCATTTTGAAGCCACATCCTCCTGAAGTTCAATAAGTTCCATTTGCTCATTTTCAGGAGTACTGCTCACTTCAGTGCTGAACGGTGATGAGAAAATACTGAAATTAACTTCATCCTTTCTGAAGTCGTGAAATCTGGCATTAAATTCTTCGAGCAACTGTAATATACAAAGCTTTTCAATCGGTCAACACTGAATAGCTTTCTATAATAGAACAAGGCAACACTGAAAAGTGGCTTCCAATGCTTCAATATCAAGCAAATCTGCCAATAGGTCTGCGTAGAAAGCTTACAGAATTATTTATCCTGCTGAGACAGGGTTTGAAAGTCACAGGTATTTTCATTTGTACAGAGTTTCCAAGCCCAGGGAGAAAACTTTCGCACTGCAATGTTGAATGTTGGAAAAATTATTTCTTCAGTTTAACAGATTACGTAAGAAATGCATTTTCAATAACTGATCAGGCGGGCTGGATGAAAGGGTTCAGCGGGCCGGTTGTTGCACATGGTTGCTCTGGACAATGCACAGCTAACTGACACGACAAGTGCACTTGAGGACATAGTTCAAGACATCCGAGCCGAAAAACTAGAAGAAGCAGTGACAGGCATAAGAAACTGGATAAGGGGCGCAGCCAAAGAAATCACAGAGAAGAGGAGCAGGAAATCGTTTGACAGGGACTATTATGAAAGGCAGAAGAAAACACTATTTGAAGCAAAGGTATGGCTGACTTTAACACATGGTCTAGAATTCGCGATGGAACAACTCACGAAGTAACAAATAAATGACATTAAAAAATATTAAGGCAAGGTTTCTGAAAAGGATTCTAGAACTATTTGAATTCATGTTGTCGAGATTTGTTTATGAGCTGGCGAGGCAAACGTTCTTCGTAGAGGATACTCGTTTGGAGATGCTTCTACCCAGCACCGACAGCTGGAAGTATGCGTTACTGGAAAGAAAGGAAAAGAAGGGACAGATCTGGGTTGTATTCTATGTTACGGAGGCTATGTCATCACGGGATTGGACTGCTACCAATTACCAAAAACGTTACATTGCAACAGGGATATCACCATTAAGTGTGTAGTGTGAAGAAGTTCCATGTTCCTAATGTCTAGTGTATCTGTCACATGTATAAAGATTATTGTGACAGGAATCACATTCCTAAGTGTAGAGAGAGACATCAATCGATTAGTGAAATAATCAGACAATAAATGTGAGAAATATAATCCATGTGTGCAATTCTGTTAATATATATATCCATTGAAGTCATTGCACAAATAAATTTCAAAATTCCTCAAAATTGGTACACATCCAAATAAAATAAACTTTCATCCTAAAGCAATGTGTACCACACTGCTGCCAACCTTCGGAAACATTATGGGGGGAAAATCCCTTGTTCCGATTTTTTGCATAGGGCTGTACAATGTATGCCTCAGGAGATAATGATATGAGCCATTAAGAGGCAAAGTGGAATAACCCTCGATTCAATAACAGTATTGGTGGATAACCTTTAACAAAGTGTGGGTTAACCCACTTAACCTTTGAATGGCTCACATAAATATGCATATTTTCAGAGTCTGGAGGGCTGGCAACTGTCCAATATCATTCCCCAGACATATGCCCAAGAGACTCAAAAACCTCAACATATTTACATGAAATCAATTTCAAACTTGGCACCCTTTCAGATGGCAACATTGGAGTTTTACTTCGAAGACATTTTTGATGTCAATGTTAATAAAACAATTCTACATGCGCCTAGAAATTCCTTGTTTCATTGCATGCAACTCCTGTACTACTAATAGGATTTCTACCAATGTTTTCATGTCAGTTACATTGTATGTCTCATGAGTCATAGGTTATAATTTTGCATATTTTTTAACTCATCCATGCTGCAACTGCCTTTACCAGTCTATTGATATTTGTACCCTGCAGTCAATATCTCAGAATCTACACATGGAAACAATCATTTTGAGCCTATTTTCATTTATGAAAAAATAGGCTTATGAAATCACCATTTGTCCTTGTGTGTGTGCGTATGTGTGTGTGTCTCCCTAATGAAATATAAATGGCTGGAGCGATTTCAATGAAACTCGGTGAGTTCATAGTACTATTTTGTCCGACCCCTACCGTACTCTTAAAATTTTATTACGTCTCCCCAATCCAACATGGCGTCTGTGCGAAATACTTCACCGGCATTCTATATCTTCTAAACTATTACTGATATCACCCTGAAATATTGTACGGTGATGAAGGATACTACTAGAAGTTCATCTATGTGACTTTCAAAAACCTTTTAACTACAAAACGAACATGGCAGCCAAGCGAATTTGAAACATTTAAATGGACTTTTCTCGCGATTTAACCATCCGGGCCCAGTGAAACATGGTAGGCTACAGCAAATGTTTATACACATTGTATTGCACTGATAACTAATTAAGTTCAATTGTTTACATAACCTCAAGATGGCGGCTGTGCGAAATTTTTTAATTAAGTTTCTTTTCTTGTGTCCTAATCATGTGATCAAATTAACGTTTGAATAATGAACATACGAAATAATCGCCATCTAATAGTACGTAACGCTCAGGCCTACATTTATAAAATCCAAAATGGCGCCAACCGAAATATTTAGACGGTTCTAAATATCTACTGATCTATGACAGCAATCAAACTCAAATTTTGTATGTTGATAAGTTCATCTGTGGGACTTTCAATAGTCTGGTGAGCAATAATCCAACGTGGCGGCGACACGAAATTTAAATATTTAAATGGATGTTTCTCGCGATTTAACCTTCCGACCGCAGTGAAACTTGGTACTGTAAATGCTTATACAAATTTTAATCCACTGACATCTGATTTATTTCAATTGTTTTCATAACCACAAGATGGCGGCTGTGTGAAATTTTGAAATCAGTTTTTATCCTTTCTTGCGTCCTAATCATGCGATTGAAGTTTGAATGATACTCCTACTCAATCATCTCCATGTAGTAGTACATAACTCTATGACCTACATATATAAAAATCCAACATGGCGATCATCCGTTATATTTACACGGTTCTCAATATCTGCGAATCTAACACAGCAATCAAACTGAAATTTTGTATGTTGATAGATGGAATTAACATATGTAGGATATACGAATATAGGCTATTTAATTCTTCACGGAACTACTTGTTTTATAATAGCGCATTAATCTCAGTTTCACTAACTCCATAGATGCCTGGATTAAATCATTTTAAGAATACAGTACATAGCTCGCATTTTGTTGTATTGATTTCTGTTAACTTGTCACCAAACTATGTAATTATGCACCAATCATGTCGGTTCCAATAGGTGTGGATTTTCCATTTGCATGATTAGCTGTCTACTCTCATATAGCGCAGATGATTGCCATAAACCTTGACACAATAATGTATCCATTCGTATATTTATAGTTCTCATTGTATTTTATATACAATTGTTATTTTTTCACTTTGATAAAAATTATCGTACAGTTGTGATCTGAGGATAATTGTTGTTTCCAGGGGAACTTCAAGGTTATCGGGCCCTAGATTGAATCTTATACAAATAAAATACAGTATATGTTCCTTATGTTCTTGTAGCTACTCAGAAATGAAAATCCACAGCCTGCTTCCAGTCTAGCGGCGAGGATATGAAATGTGCCGGCTGCCGAAGCCTGTCGCACTCCTCTGGGGCGATGATTAAATGAATGACAGATGAAATGAAATGATAGTGGAGAGTGTTGCTGGAATGCAATTTTGACAGGGAAAACCAGAGTACCCGGAGAAAAACCTGTCTGCCTCCGTTTTGTCCAGCACAGATCTCACATGGAGTGACCGGGATTTGAACCACGGACCCAGCGGTGAGAGGCCGGCGTGCTGCCGCCTAAGCCACGGAGGCTTACTTTGTAGCTACTCAGAAAGGTCTTGAAATTCCCTTAATTGTTCATGAGTTTTATAAATGTTGTGAACACTAGCAAAGACTGTTAACTGTTTGTGAATAACCTGAAGAATGTAAATAATAATGCTGCAGTTGACTGTTTTGCAATATGTTCGGATCTTCTTGCAGCATGTTATAAGAGTTCCCCTGCAGTGGTAAATGTAGGCGGAAATTACCTCACTTGCGGCTCAGATCTTCAATTGAGGCAGGGAAATCAAAAACCCACTAACTCCAATTTTTGGCTAAATTGAGTTATTGGCTGGATGGGGATTTTTAGTTTGTTCCGCATGGATGGAAGGTAAGAATACTCTAATTTCGTCATTCGTCTGCATACAGGAGGTAGGTTTAAAATCTTTGGAAATCAAAACGCCTCTTATTCCATGGAATTAGAGAGTTCTTGCTTTGCATGCTTTATTTCCCGGTAGATGGCAACACCATAGCTTAACCAGCAGAGATTTCGAGGTTAATATTCAAGGGAAACCCAAGTACTAAAGAAACTAAGCATAATTAAACCGAGAAATTCCTCATATCAGAAAGTCAAATGATACGGTATTCGGCATTACACAAAAATGAAATCCATGTGAGTAAAACTATGAAAGGTACAATACGGAGTCGATTTAACATCCAGAGACCCAATACAACTGCATCTTTTCCCACTCAACAAAAGTACAACTCACACTTGCCACTGGAAATAGAAAAGAAAAAGGACTTGCAAAATTTAATGAATTTCATTTCTGAGGAAAGTAGGCAGTATTACAAAACTCTGTTTGCTGACAGTAATAACCCTGATTTACAGACTGGACAAGTGAGTGAAATGGAAACAGAATATCTGTATCACGTATCAGGGTAATTAAAGTATTAAGTTCATTTGTGGTTTTATTTCTGTATTTTGGTATGATTTAGATTAGAGTATTTAATGGATTCCATTTGAAATTTAAATTTAAAAATGTAATTGCTAATTTTCATAATAAATCTTCATATGTTATCGTATTATACGGTAGTTATGATATATTGACACCTTTTATGTAATATTTATTGCTTATTTCATATTTCATACTCTCTGGAAGTCAAAAAAAAAACTCCACCACTATTTAATTCAAATTGTAGCATTAAATAATATAAACACGTAGGTTATAAAGTATTTAATTGATAAAGATAATCCTTTTACATAATATGAGTACATAAACCCATTAGATTTAAAATCAGTGAGGAAGATTATCAGTTTTTTCTCTCTCCTGTAAAATTCGGTTTACTGGAGTTGGTGGGTTTTTGATTTCCCTGCCTCAATTAGTGCTGCCTAAAGCAAAAAAGCTTCCTCCATGATTATGTCATATCCCTCCATCTGAACATGTGAGTCAACGGAGTAGCATACACCCTCCACAACCACCTTGGTTATGTCACTCCGAGATTATTACACAGAGAGCAGTGTGCCCACCATCGCGACCACCACTACCCCAGTATGTTTGGACCCTTACGTTTTAAAAATGCAGTTAATTCTTTTCATTACCGGTACCATTTCCCCACCAAATTTATCTGTGAGGGAATTCCCCTACTTCCCTAATTAACTGACATTGGGCCTCTGACCGCACCTCATGGCGATATAAAGTAGTATAGAATAGCATTTTACTTGAAATAACATGGAAAACCACTACAGAAGTTTTCGAAGATATCTGAAAGTGAGATTCGACCCCACGTGTCTATAAATTATGTAAATACTTATTGTAAGTTACCTGACAGACCGGATAATTCATTGCGTTAACACTCAAGGTCATAGAGCCAGACAATCTCCCAATCCAGGAGACAAGTTGGTTTGAACCCTGCAGACCTTGAAATAGTTTTCCAAGGCTTCCGCTATCAATTCCAGGCAAATTCCAGGATGGCATCTTTTAATAGAGTACGACCGATTCCTTCCCACTCCTTGTTCTGTTTCATTCATTTACAGACACGCAGAGTCCGATTTTTTTAAATAATAAGAGTTGACTGTTTTGCAATATATTCGGATCCAAGTGAATTCTTGCACCGTGTTATAAAAGTTCCCCTGCAGTGGCGCTCCGATCACGATTGTACACTGCACGATTAGTTTAATCACTGATCGGCACTGATCACTGATCCTGTTTCTACAACAAGATAAAAGGGCCGTAGAAAACGATTACAGGCCCTAGGAATTGACTTACGGGTCCCTACATCTTTCTTCGTCCCGTGATATCTTGGAAGTATGAATTTCACATTTCTATTTTTAAAGTCCCCCTTAACCCTCCGTTAGTGGCGCACGGTGTCACAGACCGACGTCATAAACGATTGCGCCTCCTTCTTTGTCCGTTGGGGTGAGCTAGCTGCGCATCAGGTTACCTTCATACTCACCACTGCACAAGTTCGAACGATAACCGTACAGGTCAGTGGAAGTCTTTTCGGTCTCACACACCGAGGTCACTAAGAGCGTATTCGGTCTAAGTGTCATAAGTATTTGTGCCTTGAACACGCAAATGTTGCATGCCATGACTGTCTTGAAGGTTAATTGTGTACTGATGCAAATTTACAAACTTTGTTCTCAATCATGATTGTTTGTTTTCTTTTCAATAGAGTTTATCATTGGATATTTCGCTAATGTCACTTTTCATAACTCAGTTATAATTTCTCCTTATTATTGCTTATAGATTAGTTAAGTGTATTTTAAATAAAGGTTAAGATGATAAAATACTTATGTATTATACCCTTCCTTAAAAATATACTTTCAAAATAATGAAAAGTATGGAATTATTTAAGGCCGGTCTACTGGACTGAAGTCACTAAAGTTGAGAGTAAAATTCACGTCACTAGCAAAGGGTTAAAAAGACTCCGTGGAATTTAGATTTTGATTTTGTACGTCTTAATTTTTTTCATTCAATTTAAGCTGAAATATAATGCTTTCCAGTCGGTCAAAACGATTGTACCCAATTGTAATGGGCGTTTCCCTAAACCCGAAAAAAGTACATAAGATTGATAAATTCACTTGGATGACCAGTTTCGATCGTCAAGCGATCACAATCAGATCTTTTACACTTCGGCCATTAAATATATGTCTGCAAGTGTGGGGGATGGTATTTACAATATATACACTTATTTAGTTACAGCAGTTATTATAAACTTGCGCAACTTGTCAGGATTTATTAATTATATGTGATTTTGTTGTTGTTGTTGAGATATTGCTAGTGGTGATTTACCTTCGAGTTTGCTTGTTTAGTGTGACAACTGTGATGTTAGTAAGTGGTCAGGTTGGTGTTTGTATTGGAATGGATTAAGAACTTAACTGATGGTTTGAGCTATGTGGGATCTGTTCTCGTATAGCCACTACCAAGCAACTGAAAGGAATTTCCATGTGCAGGCTGCTCCTTCCTTATCTCTTACCCCTCTTGGCCCTTCCCCTCATATCTTAACAAACAAAATCACAAATATAGTAAAGCCATCATTACTTCCGACTTAACGTTTCAGTGTTACCCTAGAGTTATCTAGCGGTCATAAGGAAAATCACTTTAACTAGAAAATAACAGGCAGCCATTCAAATCGATATATCACGACAAATTGAGTTTCGTTCGCGATGTCGCGATTTAGCGAACGAATCTCTAGCCTAACTAACACAACTTGACAAGCTGCGAAAGTTTATAGTAACTGCTGTAACTAAATAAGTGTATATATTGTAAATACCATCACCTACACTTGTAGATATGGATTTAACGCCGAAGTGTTAATGATCTGATAATGAACGCTTGACGATCGAAACTGGTCATGCAAGTGAATTTATTAATCTCGTGTAATGTTTCAGGTTTAGGGAACACCCATTCCAATTGGGTACAATCGTGTTGACCGACTGAACAGCATTAAGTTTCAATTACTGAGACAACACTGAAAAATGGCTTCCAACATGATAATAAATTTTAATTGTCATTTTTGCTGTATCGTACCGAAAAGTTTACTCTCATCACAAGAACAAGTCGAACGTCTTTCATAACTATACCAAGGAGAAGTCATATTTTGTAAGGTTATATAGAAATGTTACGCCCCATAAAGACTTGATAACTTTGGAAGCTGTCCTACTTCTCCGGCATTGACTATATAAACATAATGGTTATTGACAAAATTCATTTTGTGTTCCCTTTATAATGTATTGTAACCTATTCTTTAGATTCAGTGCAATATGTGCATACATGTGCTGTATACGAATCAGAAAAAATAAAATGAGTTTGTAAATTAAACTGCGTGCGTATGCTCTTCTACCACCCCGGGTCCTGTTATCTCGTCATGTAAAATAATCGCGCTGGAGCACGGCCAGGTCGACGAAAACTGCCCGTGAATCCGTGATGAACAGTGGCGGCTCGCACATATCGTATTTGGGGGGAAAGGGGGGGGGGGTGTGCTGCAAGCACATGCATTAACTTACCTTATTTGTATATCAGCTCCAGGCGCCGAATCTTGAAGGTGACGAATTTTTCGATGGCGAGGTTATTGAAATTCGGTATGCTGTTAATCAGACCTTTCTCAATAGACAGCATTCCAAGTACAGTAAGTCTTTCTTGGCCCATGGAATTCCTGAGGTACGTTTTGATCCTCTTGATGCACGAGAAGCAGCATTCTGGTTCAGCGGTAGTCATAGGCAGGGTGATAGCGATACGTGAGAGTTTAACGTCCTATGTAAATGAGGGGCCTAAGTTTTCAGTGAGAAGGAAACTCAAAAGTTTTACAGCTCCACCGATATTTCGAAATTCTTCTCTTTGATATAATATAGTCAGTTCAGTCCTTAGTTTTTCCGGCTCGTAAGTCTCCTTCCGGAAATGAGTTCTTATGTATTTCAAATTTTCCGTTTTGCAGAAGAGAAGAAAGTACTAAATGGTCAACAAATTGAAACGGCGATGTGTCTTGATTATTGATGACGTCACAAACTTCTCGTGCAGCAGCAATACGCGTTTTACTTCCTCCGAACTTTCGTCTCTTTCTAGTATGTTCACTCTCGCCAGCGTTATTATCCAAATGGAATGAGTCTCCGACTTTCTGGACAGTTTCAACGAAACTCGAAACGCAGCTACGCACTTTCCCTACATCGATCTGACGACTCTGTAATTGTTGGTACAGATTGTCCACATGAGGCATGATGCAATGAAAGAAACGAAGCCAGAGTCCGAAGAAGAGAACTAGCTTCGTTAACTGTAATATCACTCGAACAATCAGACTCAACTAGCACAGTGAAACATTCCTCTAGGGTTTCTTTTTTCTCAAACACAGTGTTCACCGTTCTAGCTCGAAAATTCCACCTGGTTGCTCCCGCAGACCGTATTCTCCGAGACACACACGAATCTAAAACTGATGTCCGGTGCGACGATCTCGAAAAGAATGCTGGAATAGCAGACAAATTGGCAAAACATACTCGAGCTTTTGTATTCTGCTTAGCAGCTCTTTCCATAATCAGGCTCAGCTAATGGGCGTAACAGTGGATACAAAAAAGGCATTCTTGTATTCGTCCCTGATTCGCTTCTGGTCGCCATTTATTGCGCCACTCATCACAGATGCTCCATCGTAGCTCTGGACAATTAACTTTCCCTTGTTGTCTTTCAATATTATGTGTAGCTGAGAAACAATGCATGCATATATCGAACTTGCATCCCGACCAGCTGGCTCAAAAATCCCCAGAATCGTTCAACTGCTTTGCCTTCATTAGTGCAATATCGCAATACAATCACTGACTGCAACTTCTCAGTGATATCGGTAGGTTCATCGACAAGAAGAGAAATGAAATCTACATCCTCAATTTCAGCTAAGATTCTTTCCCGACATACTTCCAGCATGTAACTAAGCAAGTCATTTTGTATGCTTTTCGATGTTCCTTTGAATGCTATCGAACTTTCTAAATGACTCTGAAAACAGGAATCTAATTCACTCATGTATTGCACTAAATTTAGAAACACGCCCTTGTTGTCTGAATCGGCCGTCTCATCATGTCCGCGAAGCGCTAACTCATTAAAGCCGCAGAACGTAATACAGTTTATTAACTTTGAAAGTATTTCCCTGTTTCTAGTTACTTCATTGTTATGACGCTCGACCGATTGTTGGTATGCCGAACTTAAGCTCTTCTCTACATCCACTTTCCCTAACATTGCAAAATTTATCATGTTATTTAAATGAGTTCCGGAAGATGCGTGCTTTTGAATTGTTTCGCTCAGTTTTCTAAGATCTGTCATTCCCTTTTGAGTCCAGATAAATTCTCCACCGAACAAAATGCTCGGAAAACAAAATAAAGCATTCTTTACATCGCAACCACACAGCCAATCAAATTTCTTATACACGTCAGTATTGAAGCTCCTAGTGTATTGCTTCTGCCTACTAGTAGAACACTGTTTGATGTCTAACACAGAAGTTGGTCTCCCCTTACTTTTTATATCACATTTCTCGTGAAGCGTAAAACTACTAAATTGAAGCGACTGTAAAAATTGCACAGTGTTACTTATTATTTACTTGAAACACAATCACAAGCTAATCACACAACCGTACACAAACTCCAACAACGCGTACTACGGTTGTTGACAAGGGGGTAACTTCCACAGCTTGTGTAGAGCACTGGAGTAACGGAAAAATATTCTAAAACTGGTTTTGTAAGAACAAGGAAGATTGCTAGGTATCATTAAAATTGGACGAAATATACTGTGAAATAATATGGAAGTATTTGTTAAAATCACACAAGGATACTACATTCGAATATTTATCTACAATTCGCACGTTAGCAAGACTGATTGTACAAGTGCTTGAAGAAAATAGCGCAAGTCATGGAGATGGTTGAATGCCTCCCTCCTTGCTTTCACTGGCTAAGGGATGGAGATGGACTTGGTTCTTCCAGAACCTGTCAGATGCCGTGAGCGCCTACTTTCTGATTCAACTTATGATTCTTATTGCTATTCAGTGCTACAAACCTAGCCATGTTACAGCAAAAGCCGATCCCATTTAAACATATCCTTGCGATAGTATTATGATTCTATCTATAATTGATTGCATTAAAATAGTAGTCGCAAATTTTCTGAATATGAATTAGGAGCTTTTAACCGCTGTCAGTACAGTATTTGAGCTGTTTGTAAACTGTATGCCCGATTGTTTCCAAAGATGTGTCGGCACTTCGTAGCGTTGCTCATGGAGGAAAGAATACGAGATGCCCTGAGCTCGTTTGAGTGAATCCAAGCGCTGCAACCAAAGTGAGCGTAACCTTAACTCGTATTCGGTGTTCTGTGACCTGCATGAGGCATTGTGCATGGTCAGGCCTTCGGAACTTAGACAGGATTGGCTAAACCTTATTTTGGCCCTGTTTTTTGTATCGCGCTCCGCTTATGCAACTTTGGAAACGTAATAGCAGTAGTGATAAGTTATTTAAAAAGAGATACGAGCCTTACAGTAGTCGCATATGATGTGTAACATCTGACATGTTATCCTACTCGTATACTACACAGCTTGGACATTCTTAAAATGTTAATTTACACTCCATTTTCATACTGGTACTATGATGAATGTATAGATTGAATTGGAGATATGCTACTGTCACATTTGTGGCGCAGTGGTCAAGCTGTTAGTCTCTCACCAAAGTAGACCGGGTTTGATTCCCGGTCAATACATTTGAGATTTTCGAATTGAAATGTCATGTCCTGTGGTTCGCATTCCACGTAAAAGGGAGGGATCATGATCGTGAGATTAACGGACACGCAAAACTACAAGCTTCCTTCCTTCCTTTTACATTAATAATTCATAATAACAAAGTGACACACAACGTCGACAGTACTCTCAAATACTGTGAGCACATTCCTCAGTAACTATAACATTAATTATTCTCAAGGCTCTCATACAGTTCGTCGTAAACAATCAAAACATGGCTTCCTACAATCATAAAATGACCTAGTCTCACATATGATGAAAATACAGCTTTTATTCCACTCATATAACAACATTCTGTTATGCATTTAATATTTGACTACTCACCCACAGCTTGACAATAATGCCGCTTACTTAAATGTCATTTGTCGTCTTTGTCCTACCCCATGTGATATTCAACCATGAACGTGAAGCTTCATAAACTGCTCAATGACAAATGAAAGTCGGTGAAACATTTGCCACTGTGCTCGTCAAACCAGTGCCTGCTAAATGCACTGCCTACTGTATTGCCATAACATTCTCGCGCTACAGAGCACACACTGCCTTGTTTCCAATACACACATTTTCAATTGTACATCCAGCTGGCAGTGCGTCTTCACTTTCGTCCGATCCACTTCCGTTCGATCCACTTCCGCCCGAATCACTTCCGTCCCCAATTTTCAAAATCACACCCACAAAACTATCCAGCAACCGAGCGGAAAGATGTTACACATCAAAAAAACTCTTCAATTCTAATCTCAGCATGTGTACCCTATATACCAAAAAAGAACATTCCTCTGCAAATCCCAAATTATCAAATGGCTGTCGGTCAATAATTACGGTAGGCCTACGTAATTAATCAATTCGATGCTAATCGTCAAGTTTCTACCCACTCAAAGAAAATACCGCACGGTACCGAAAAGTATAGGCTATACCGTATTTTTGTGCAAATATGCGTGCTTTTTTTAATTGTTCTGTTTATTAATTTTAAAGTTCGTATTCTTGAATATCAAAATGTGCACGACCAATGTGTGAAAGTGGCTGTGTTCGAAATTAGGCATAAAAACTGACGAATGCCTCAACACCAATAAGAACGTATAACTCAATTTGGTGTAAATACCGTACCGGTAATTAGTTCGGCATCATTAGTTCCCAAGATGCTCCTTCTTTGGTATAACTCGCATCTTCAGACACCTGTATTCACTTTAATCAGTGTTTCAGCGTATTATTACGTTTTGCCGCGTCGTTCTTACAAAACTAGCCTTGCAAAGGT
Organism: Meconema thalassinum; assembly: GCA_946902985.2. Classification (NCBI taxonomy): domain Eukaryota; kingdom Metazoa; phylum Arthropoda; class Insecta; order Orthoptera; family Tettigoniidae; genus Meconema; species Meconema thalassinum. The sequence continues at coordinate 89,990,041 of OX336388.2, forward strand.
GCTCTCATATATCTATTTAAATTAGCGTTTAAAACGATAACGCAACTTATCTGTGCCAAGTACCGTGATGTACAGAGTGTATTCTGCCTATCCAAGAAAAAATCTTGACTTGTCATTGCAGTTTTATGCCACTAACATCCAAGACTAGTTGGAATGGTTTACGGCAGGCTGTTCCAGCCGAGCAACTCGCCCGTGAGCAGCGGAGTACTCGCCGCCTTCCGTGAGTAAACCTGCAACATGCAATACAGCTCTGCTGTGGGGGGCTGCCGTCACTTCGCGGTGGATACATCATGACTGGCAGGAAGCACATGCACTTGTGTTAAGACCTTCGCCCAGTGACGTATTGGCTCTCACCCCCAGTCCCTCTCCAACCGTGCTCCGAGCATTACTGCTGAGTACTCGCGTGTACGCATACTCAAACTCATCGATTTGGAACAGCCTGGTTTACGGCTTTAAGCATAGGAACAGCCATTTTCTTGCTCCCCAAAGTGGGCGTGCCGTATGGCTTCAGCAGCTTGCGCTAGGCAGCGCAGCGAAGGAAGGCATCCCCTTCCGTCTTTTACTCCATGTCGTTGCTGCATGGATTGCAGCACCCAAAGAGGCTTTCATGGGGTGCCTTGGTAATGGAGGGAAGTGGATTCAGGAAGTGCGATTTAAGTTCTTAAGGTGCTGCCGAGAATGCAGCAGACGTGGGGGAAAGCGGATTTACAAGCCAGCCTATACTTGCGAAAGATTTAAATGGCCCAGCAGAGATCCATATAATTATACCGTTACCCCGTTACTTACAAAGTGTAAATTCATATTGTCAAATACCCTGGGGGGCTGCAGATCTGCAGCTCCCCTTCACGGACCACCACTGGTGATAAACACCTTAGATTTGTGTCAGGCTGGCCGGGACTGAAAGAGATCGCTATATTTCGCACAGCTGATATGAATGAAGCGGCATTCTTTAATGCGAGTGGGTAAACTGGGTTATTGATACGTATATTTTATATCAACTCATATATTTAATGTGTTTGTTTGTTTTACGTTAATTTTTGTCCTATTAATAATAACCATTTATTTTAATTTTGGTAGTCTTACCGGTAATACAGTATTTTAATAATGTAATTATTTTATTTTGGAATGGCTTGTAATAAGCGCATGCACACGGCCTCATATGTGTTTTGTTCGACGTATGGCACGAGCATAGCGAGGACCTGCACCGTGTTAAGCGGAACAAAACCGTTTATGAGGCACGCACACGAGAACAATTTCACTTAATGAGATGTAAAAAATGAAAACTAACAGAGGCATTAAATTTCACCGCTTCTAGGTACGAAATCGACGGAAAATAAAAACGTGACCTATGTGTACACCTATCGATCCGAAAATTAATATGTTCAATAAAGAGACCATAAACCCACTACGCCTATTCTTGACAATATAACCTAAAGCCCAGATATTCTAGCTACAAAATCGGCGTTCGCCCTCCGATCGCATCTGTCACGAGGCGGATTATGTGCTTTTGAATTGTGTACACGCCATATGGTGACAGTCGACTTATCGTTATTGGAAAGTGTAGTTCGTATGAAGTAAAATATGTATTGACAATTTCATGTTAAAGAGTAGGAATGACTAAAAGGATCAATGATGCTTATTCTGCTTGCTGTGCTATGCCAGAGCTCCGACACTTTGCTCACAGGCACTCGCTATTTTTTTTTATCAAAAAGAAAGTTCAAAGAACAGTTATAATTTTTTGCATACCGTATTGAGCAATTGGATGGGGATTCCAATCAACACCATAGGGAAGATGAAGTAGAATGAGGAAAAGGGTTGGGAGTGAGGGCAAAAGAATGGTTACAAGGGAAGAACCCAAACAACAATAATAATTTATTGGTAACAAGAGTAGCAAGTAACATATATGTGTAGAAGAAACAGGCTAAATTTAAAGGATTTGTAAATTCGCAAAGTAGTGTAGTGTGAGGGAAGGGGTGGCCCGTGGCCCATTTACAATAGTTGACGATATAAGTAAATATGATCAAACTTGAATATTTTGTGGGGAGAAAATGATTGCAGTGTTTCGAAAATTAAAACTAAATCTCCCACAAGAAAAAGTACTAATAATAGATTTAGCTAAGTTAGTCATAGTCTTGATTACGAAAAAACAGTAATCAAGATGAATAAACTGAGAACGACCCAAGGTAGGAAGTTAGCTCAGCAAAATATACCAGCGATAAACAGTCTAAAGGGATCTGTGGTAAACTGGAGTAATAGATAGAAAAAAAAACATGGATAAGAGCACAACAAAATATTATTCAAGTTCGCGTGGTGCATCTCAAATTGCTGCCAAACGTGAAGATCAAGGGAAAAGTGATAATATTAATTAGGTTCGAAAATAATTAGGCATATATTTTTAACCTTAAGTGATTACAAATGTTACAAGATTCAAACAGTGGCTAAATTAAATTTTAAAAAACTGTGCCACGCATACAAAAATAAGCAATTCAATTGCTGTGAGCTTAATATGCAAAAAGCAGTTTAGAAAATACAATAAGTAAGCATAAGACAAAGTAAGGTGCCTCATTCGACACGCAAGGGTCAAATTCGAGATAAGATAAAACAATCTAGGTTGATCCTGACAACTAGGGAACAGCAGTATTTGCTGTCAAAATTTGAAATACCATTAAAACTGGACAATCCATAAAAAAGAGGCCGTTAGGGTAAGAGAATAATGAAATTCTGCCTAGACGGCAAGGGAATGCTAAGATTGGATGTGGAGCAAGATGGCTCCAAAATGATACAGTGCCAAGAGGGCATGAGAATAATGACACTGGCCCCAGACGGTACCAGGATGTAATGAGATATATAAAGTTACAATAAATATGAAGCGCCTTAGTATCGAGTACGTTCCAACTTATTTCAGTTGAACAAAGAGAGGCTGTGGGGAATGCCACTGAGTTTTTACAGAATTACGGTTGATTACAAATTCAAAGTTTGGGGAGGACAGCATTTAGCTAGAACCTCGGAATTACACAAAACAAATACCAAAGGTTATTTAAATATACAAGTTGATTGCTAGTAGGTGAAATGGGGAGAAAAGGAGAGTAGGGATTGTTTCACTGACTGTTCATGCAGGTATATTTTCGCAACACGGTAACCGGCCTTTGTGCACCAAACTGTTTTCAGGCCCGACGCACTTTTAAGTTTATGTTTGATTTAATGTCACTGTTGCTATATGAAGCACATGAAGCTATATGAAGTGGTTGATATACACTGGTCAAAACAATTAGGGGATCAGTTGAGATATCTAGGTTCTGACGTATTGTCATCGGCAGAATGACCTAAAATGGTTCGACGTCTTTCTGTTGGTTCTACGGAGTGGAGGCAACAACATTACGGCAACCGAGATAGTGGTAACAACAGAAAGTTCTTGCAGACGGGGTTGGTGTGGACATTTGTTTACTCTACCAAACGAATGACACAAGCAGTTGGGTTCAGAGGGTGTAGTGAGCAGGTAGTGCAATGCAACAACAACGTGACTTCCCAAAGGAGAGCCATAGGAAGGTTGGAAACGGGAAAGACACAGAGGGAGGTGGCTGCAGCTATTGGAGTGTCCCAAAGTGTAATTTCCAGGACCTGGACACGATTTCAGACAACAGGAACCGTTAAAAGAAGGCCAGACCAAGGTCATCCACGGGTAACATCAGCAAGAGATGACCGTTATCTCCGGTTAACAGCCCGTCGAGAGAGGAGGCTGAATGCAACTCAGCTGCAGCGCACCCTCTAGGCGGCAACAGGAAGCGCAATATCAACACAAACAGTCCGAAATCGCCTTCGGGAAAGTTGCCTCTACACACGGAGGCCTACGGTGTGTGTCCCATTAAAACCACGCCACCGTTTAGCATGCAGAAACTGGGCGGAGAAACATCAGGATTGGCGTCATAAAGAATGGTGCCGGGTTCTGTTCAGAGATGAGTCAAGATTCTGTGGTCAGCCGGAAAATCGTCGTTCCCTCATCTGGAGAGAACATGGAACTCGGAACAATCCCGCTTATGTGCAGTAAACAGCACCATATCATAGTGGTGGACGAATGGTGTGGGCAGGAGTCAGTATTGGAGGAGTTACGGACCTCTATGTCGTTCAGAATGGCGCTTTGACTGCTCAGAGGTATCGAGACAAGATCCTTCGACCGTTTGTTGTATCCTACGCTGGTGCCATAGGCGATGGGTTCATTCTGGTGGACGATAACGCTCGTCCCCACAGAGCTGCACTGGTGGACAACATGCTTGACGACGAAGGCATTGATCAAATGGAGTGGCAAGCTTGTTCACCGGACTTAAACCCGATTGAGCATGTCTGGGATGCACTTGGCAGAAGCATTGCAACCAGACCAGCACCTCCCACAACGGTGTCCGAGCTGAATATTGGACTGAGGAAGAATGGCCAAAGATCCCTCAAGAGCTGATTGATAACCTCATGCTGTCCATGCCACGCAGGTGTGCAACTGTCCTGTCCGTCCGAAGTGATCACACACCATATTAGAGGGCAACGAGAATGAGTTTTTCACTATTATGGTAGCCCCATGGTGCCTCGCTCTAAGTAAACGCCATGTAAACCTCCAGTAAAGAGCTGAGACAGCACAATGCCGTACTGTAGCACACACAAATTACAATTGTAACCCAACGCTGAATAAAAGACGTTACCATATGTATCTTGTGTATGATATCTCACCTGATCCCCTAATTGTTTTGACCAGTGTATTTCCTAGTTGAAAATTTGCATAGTTCAAGAGCAGTTTCAGGTTTCAACGTTGAAGAAATTGCTTTAGGTTGAAAATTTAGGGCAAGAGCAGAATAGACCCATCAAACTGTTTAGAATAAAGCAGAGTTAATTTTACTGTATGTCATTCACAGACCTTAAGCTTGACGAGTACTCGAAAAGAACTTTCTAGGCGAAGTTTCTTGGATTTAATGGAGTTAAGTGTAAATCCCATGGAGGCCCCATTTATTGCCATTTGACAGAGTTTATGAAAATTCCCACGTTGCGCCCAGACACAAGTTGCAATAACTCATTGACATGAACTCCCTCGGGGGAAAATGATGATTAAAACAACAAGTTGATGCTTTGACATTGCAAGTAGAATTTAGCCGGATAGTTAAAAGTTCAAAACTGCGTGATAAAAGTGTTAATCCAGCTTCATAGCTGGATTAAAACAGCGTTTTACTTATCTTTTACATGATGAGTTGGGAGCGGGTGGTTGATGTACAGTAGTATTCACTACATAATAATCACAAAATGTTGGGCGAGGCAACTGATCCTCGGAGAACGGTCTGATCGAGCTGCTGGTTGCACTAAGAAGAATGACAAGTGAGAGAGTTCCAAACCATTGAAGCAAGTGAGGCGAGGGGGTAGGGGAAGGTTGACGTAAGACACAGGGGATACAAACATATGAAAAAATAAATCACTTACTTACACAAATTTATTTTCTTGAGGCAGAGTCCACAAGGTAAAGAAAAGACGTAGATTGCCATCTGTAGCAGGTGAGCCGAAGTAATAAACATTCTTCATTAGCCGTTGGCAAAGAGTTCACACGCTAGCCGCAAGGGACTAGCGAGTGTAGCAATGCGCCGTGAGATGGTGCACTGGGGAGAATCTTGATGTGTTTGTTGACCGGGAAGCAAAGCGACTCGTTTGCTGAAACATACTGAGGAGAAACATAAGCAAATGCACAACAAGAGATCAAAATACAAAGAAATCTCTGTTGGTGGTTTTCACGAAATAAAAGATAAGAAAGGCGAAAGAAAAAATTAAAGAAGACCCAATATGGGTGCAAATTTACAAATAATGTACATTCACAGAATATACCATCGTAGTTAAATTTTTAGGTTTCTACACTTACATATTCTATGCACATAGTTAGTTTATAAGCTTTTCTAGTTTCCACTTTGCCAGTATCCAGCATTCCCTTTAAAACCAATTAATTATAGATGAATAGAGAGTATCATGAAATATCTATAAATGTAAAGGTGCATTACTTTACGGTCATTGTAACTGGAACATGGTTACTTTTGTCACAAACAACTAACTCCTTTAATTCCTTTTGTAAGTGTAATAATAAGTGTAGTCTAGTTACTTTTGAAAAATAATTTGCCCAACCTGGTATGAACCATTCTACAACAGATTTGCAAAATTAGTCGTAAAATACACTATTGGAAATACTAGTGTAAAATGAAAATATGACTCCCTGAAACAATGGTCCCACATAAATGCAGTTTTATTGAAATATTTTACAGGTTGTACACTGTGTATGATCGAAATCATAGGGCCATACACCTAAGGAGTGATTGCCATGTACAACAATGTCAGTATCTTGTAGGCCTATAGCCTCTAGCGAAAATACAGTCCGGCAATCATGCATACAGGAGTTCATTGAGGTGTCGAATGCCATGTTGGGAAATAGCATTCCATGCTAATTTCACTTGTTCTCACTATTGATCAAGGGATGTTGTTGGTAATGCAGACTGGAGCAGATGCTATCCCATCATGTAAATGGGAGACAGGTCTGTTGATCAAGCTGGCAGGAGAGTTGACGAACATCTCGGGGGAAAAAAGCGATAAATGTGTGCATAGGAATTGTCCTGATAGAAGAACGCTTCTGCCTGACATTAAAGGCTGTATGAAGTTCTGGATATATCCTACACTGTACAGTATGATAATGATTGTCGCTTTAAGGGAAAGAACAGTCAGATCATCAGTAGTGGGATGAAGGGGGTTCTACTCACCAGCCTACTTTCCTACGAACTTTGCCGATATCTCCCGAACGCATGATCGGATTTTAACGAACGAGGTGTTGTTGGCGTTGGGGTGATGTCGTCTTTGCTAAGAATGAGTGGTCGTATTTTTAAAAAAGTGTTTTTGAAAATTGTTGTTTTTGATATTGGCTCTATTTTGGAAACGGTGAAGATGAGAAAAAGTTTGTTTGACGTAAATGAAAGGTCCCTAGGCCCTCTAGGCAGAAAGCAAGTTTCAAGTGTGTAGGACAAAACAAAATGATAGCATACTTTCTGGTAAACTTTGGCAATATCTCGAGAACGCGTAATCGTATTTTAACTAATGAGGTGTTGTTGGCGTTGAGGTGTTGTCCTCTTTGCTATGAATGCGTATTGTTTTTTTTTTTTGAAAAATGTTGTTTTTGAAATTGTCAGTATTTTGGAAACGGTGAAGTTATCAAAAAAGTTTGTTTGACGTAAATGTATGGTCCCTAGCCCCTGTAGGCCGAAACCAAGTTTTAAGTCTGTAGGTGAAAAGAAAAAATGAATTTTGAAAATGGGACCCTATTTTGGAAACGATGAAGTTGACAAAAAACGTTTGTTTGGCATGAATGGTTGGTATATACTCCCCTCTACCCGCACCATAAATTGCAAGTGTCTAGGTGAAAACCTGTGCATGTTTTTTGGCATTTTCGAGATATTTGGAAAACGGGACGAGTTATGGGTATGATGGCCTTGATGGTGTTTTCGTCTCGTCGTCCTCTTTACGGGGATGTAGGTGATGAAAAGCTGAAACCATGGTTTTAAGTCTAAAAAGGGCGTTTCCCTTATTTTTTCAGATATTTGAGGAAAACGTGAAAAAAAAGAAGTAAGAAACCAGATTTGAAAGACTTTTTGTGTGTGCCAAGCGCTGTGATGTTGGTAAAAACACACTTTGCGAAAAGAAATTTGATAGTTGCAGGCAGAGCTGTGTCTTGGACGGCTTGGGAGGGCTAGTCCATTATCACAACAGGAATGTTGTAGGCGTGTGCGTGGGAAGGTTGCCTCTGCACCTGTGTAGTCTGGACAAAGCGAGATAACAGCAGCAGCTTTTGCTGTCAGCCATTAACTTGAGTGCATGGTCCAAGGTTATTGTGACCTGAGAGCTTTGTGTTCAAAAAGCTGATGGTGGACTTCACATGGTGAGCACTGTCGGACCACGTAGGTGTATGTGAACCATTTATGTAGGCAGTTCTCCAAGCTAGTCATTGCTAGCGATGTGTTTGTTACAGTGTGAGAAAATGATGGACTAACAATTTATCAAGACCTATACCCTCTGGAGCAGACCAACACAGTCATTACTCACAAGATATCCTTTGAAGGAGACGGACGGTCAATAGCGCGCGTGTGTTAGTAATTAAGTAATTAATTAATTTAAAAATCATATCGTCAGGAACAAGTAAGAGAAGGTATGCCATTTGTTTTATAACAATGTTATGGAATGGATTATTGGCATTTAGTAAATTATTGGAAGGTGATTCAGTGATTTAATGGTATCGATGCATTTTTGTTGCAGATAATCAACTAATTGAGCATAAATCAAACAAATAGAGAGAGAGAGACATTAAAGCAGCTGCGAAGACCAGTTTCAAAAAGTATTAATATTATTAATTTGAAGGTGAGTACATGTTCTTTATGACTTACGCTAAAATGAATGCTATTTATTTAATGGTAATCCATGAACTTATGGAATGTATTTATTGTTGTTGTTGTTGTTGTTGCAGAATTAAGGCGTGTGTCAAGCGAGAGTAGCAGTAGTAGCAGTAGCAACACACAAGCCGCATAACCACTAAGCTACGGTCGTGATATTGAAAAGGTACGCTATGAAGATTTTTTGTGCAAATTGCCTTACTATTCTTGAGTGAGTGTCTTATTCTATGTGTGCGCGCATGATTAACCCAGTTGCAGCCCTAAACCTTTTGTGTTTTTATGATGTGCTATAACTGTATGAATGAATGGACAAACGAATGAATGATCAAATCAATGAATGAATCAATGAATGAATGAATAAATGAATGAATGAATGAATGCACATGTTTACTCAATATATAACCGTAACTAATGAAGGGTTTTATTGGTCTGCTTTTCAGATATATTTTTGAAAGAAACAAAGCATCACCACGTCGTGGCTAACTGCTGCTTGAGGCCCCAGAGTTGAAGAACAGAAACAACAACAGTTGCTACGACTAGTGTTTGTGTGTGAATGTGAGTGTGCGTGTGTGTTGGGTGTCATCTGTATTTGCTGGTTTTTGGATTACCCTATTTATAAGGTGAGATAACATCCATTTATTTAATTGTAATTATGTCTATGCCCTTGAGTAAAGAATTAGTATGGCAACCACTAGCAAAATGTTTTAAAAGTAGAATATGTTCCGGCCGAATTTATAACGTTAATAACTGTCTGTCTCCTAAAGAATTTGTGGAATCGTATTTGTGCATTTTTGAATGAAAGCAAGCAAGGATTAAGATTGCATCAGGCATTAAAAATAAATTTTGAACTGCTATGTGAATAATCTTGATAAAAATAATGTTGAAGAGAAACATAAGTTCAACCTTTGTACAAAAATGGAGAAATTACTGATAGCCGATAATTTGGAAACATGGTATCAGGAGAAAGCTATTGAAGCGCTTATCACTAAATTTGATAAGTTGCAACAGGGTCCCAGTGGCTTGGCTCTGAATAGCATTGCATATTTGCAAATCAATATTTGTAAATACAATCCATTGAATGCAGGAAGTAGCTATATTCGCACACCGAGCTGGATTGCTTCGTAAAAGGCAGTGATCAATATACAGAACAAAGACGATCATTGTTTTTTGTGAATTGTAGCTAGTTTTTTGCAACCCTGTCAAAACGGTCATGGTTATTTGCCAGGGAAGTACAAAGCTATGTTTAACCACTTGACGCAAACTCTCAAGCTGGAGCGTGTTTCATTTCCCATGACTCTAGACAAAACTCATGTATTTGAGAAAGACAATCCAAATTTCTCCTTCATGGTATATGGCGTCGAGGGATCCAATATTGTGGGCCCCTTGTATGCCACCAAAGAGACAAAGCAACATCATATTCACTTGCTATTCCTCTCTCATGGGGATAAAAATCATTATTTTTGGGTAAAGAATTTAAATAGATTGGTAAGCAGCCAAGCGTCCAATCATAAGTGTGCAAAACATATTTGTGACCACTGCCTTCAGTATTTTACAACTGCTGAACTTTTGGAACGACATACGGGAGACTGTCAATGGCAGCCTGCAGTAAAGATAGTGCTACCCGAAGGAAATGAGGCTGTCTTCAAATTTAAAGGCACTAATAAACAAGACATGGTTCATTTAGTGTTTACGCTGATTTTGAGTCCCTCACCGTCCCCCTTCACGGGTGTGAACCATACCCCTTCAGGGGTGTGAACCATCCCTCCATACAAGCTCAACGCATCCATTGCAGAAACATGAGCCTTTTGCTGTTGGCTATTCCGTTGTATGTCACTATGATAAATCCCCATGTGAGTATGTAAGTCATAAAGGTTCCGATTGTGCGCGGTGGTTTGTTGATCAAATGGCGGCTTTAGCGGTCAAGGTGGAAAAAATGTTGGACAACTGTGTACCTATTCAGATGAATGGCGTACAGAAAAGAGAATATGATCAAGCCACCACCTGCCACGTATGTGAAAAGCCTATTTCAGGCGGGGGAAAAGTAAGAGATCATTGCCACAGGACAGGGCATTTTAGAGGTGCCGCCCATAGCGAATGCAATTTGAAGTACTCTACAACTCGCTTCCTCCCTGTCTTCTTACACAGTTTTTCTCGAGACGACCTCCACTTCATTGTTAAACAATTTGCTCATGTGGATAAGAGCAAATTCACCATTTTGGCTAAAAACCATAAGACCTTTACTTCACTTTCATGGAGGAAAGGAAGCATGAGCATTCGCTTTCTCGACTCATTCAAGTTTATGTCTAGTTTGCTGGATAGTCTCGTGAAAGGCTTAAGCGAGGATGAGTTGAAAATACCCATTCCCAATTTACGGATACAGAACAATTTAAATTGTGTGTTCGTAAAGGCCATTTTCCTTATGATTATATGGAAAGTTACGAGGAGCTTGAGGAAAAATATTTGCCGCCACGGGAAAAAATATTTTCTCAGTTAACTCAAAGCACCATCACTGAAGAAGAATATGCCCATGCATGCCATGTTTGGCGAGCATTTGGCATAGAAACCATGGGCCAGTATGCTATGCACTACTTAAAATTAGACGTGTTGCTGTTGACAGACGTATTTGAGACGTTCCGTCAGCTATGTCACACGATATAAGGCCTCGATCCCGCACACTACTATACCAGTCTAGGCTTAAGTTGGGACGCTGCTCTCAAATACACCCAAATTAAGCTTGATTTATTGACGGATCCTGATATGGTACTGATGATGGAAAGAGGGATTCGTGGGGGGTTCGTATCGCTCAATCAGCAACATGCCAAGGCAAATAATCATTACATGCCTGATTATTGTCCCGAAAAAACAGAATCTTACTTGATGTATTTTGATGTAAACAATTTATACGGTCACGCTATAAGCCAACCGCTGCCGTAAAAAAACTTTGTCTGGCTGTCTGAGGATGAAATTAAAGATTTTAATGTGCATAGCGCAAGCGAGCAACAGGACGTAGGATATGTCCTTGACGTCGACTTAGATTATCCCCCCGATCTCAGACAGCGACAGGGTGATTGCCCCTTTTGCATAGAGAAAATGGTGCCGCCCAATAGTAATGGTAATCATAAAATTTGATGGGCACCTTGTATGACAAAAAATACTATGTGTTGCATATTGACATGCTGGTAGAATTTTAGCCCAGGGCTTAACCCTAAAAAAATCCATAGAGGTACCTCTTTCTTTCAGAAACGGTGGTTGAAACCGTGCATGGATTTAAATACCAGTCACAAACAAAGTGCCACTCAGCCATTTCAAATATTTTTAAAGTGATGAATAATTGTATTTATGGCAAGACTTTGGAAAATGTACGGCAGTATAGGGACATAAAATTGGTCAACGCATGGCATGGATAGTGGGGGGCTCAAAATACATTGCAAAACCAAATTTCAAATCTTGGAACATTATTGATCATGATCTACTCACTATTGAACTTGCCAAAACTAAAGTGGTCATGATTAAAACTATCTATTTAGGCCAAGTTATTTTAGATTATTCCAATTTGCACATGTATAAATTTTACTATGGTTTTGCAATGCAGCGATTTGGTACCATTTCCTTGTTATATACAGATACGGATAGTTTCATTTATCATATTCGTGACTATAATCCGTACGTCGTTATCAAACAAAACCCAAAATGGTTTGACACGTCCTCGTTTAGTGATAAGAACGTGTTTGATATCCCCCGTCTGAACAAACAAGAAATTGGTTTAATGAAAGATGAGTGTTCAGACACCATGATGTCAGAGTTTGTTGGGCTTGCTCCGAAAATGTATAGTTTTCGGCAGGTGGATCGATGTGAATCTATGCGAGCCAAAGGGATTAGCCAGCATGTGGTTTAACGACTCTGTGTGGATGATTATTTACATGTCCTTCAGACCCACACTGGCATGACTCATAGACAGTTTAGGATTCTTTCAAAAAATCATAATTTATTTTTAATGATACAGCGAAAACAAACACTCGCTTTGTTGGACGACAAAATACAGTGGTGTCAGGATATGATGACAAGCGTCCCATTTGGTTACAACCAGTAATGGTTGTTGCTATTGTTGTTGTACAATACGGCAAGTGTTTGGTTTGGTTGCTATAACGTGTGTCATGCCATCTCGAGCTTTGGAATAAAAATACAAAAATGTAGTGTATCATATAATTTTTGTTTTTTAACCTGTGTGCATGGATGTGTTAATGGATGTGTAAATGCGTGTAACTAGTTGTATATAACCTGTATGTCTTGTACTATTTGCCTGTCAACGCATAAAGAGAGCCATGCATCAACGTTTCATGGTTCACTGTGCACAGCCTAGATTAAAACATGTTGGCTTTTTAGGTTAGGTTAAAAAACAAATACGTAGCCATCCTCACTATTCATGTCGCTTAATAAGCCTCACTAGGTGGTGGCTTAATACGCCTCAATAGGCATGCGGCTTAATAGGTCTCACTAGGTTGTGGCTTAATAGGCCACATGATTCAGCAATGTGACCACCCACACTCAATAAGCATGCGGCTTAATAGGTCTCACTAGGTTGCGGCTTAATAGGCCTCATGTTTCAGCAAAGTGACCACCCACCCTCAATAGGCATGCGGCTTAATAGGCCTCACTAGGTTGTGGCTTAATAGACCTCATGCAAGAACAAAAAATAATAATCTGCTGATTTCACTGTGGACAATCTCACTTTATGGCTAGTGTTATGACACCAGTCGATTATCTGAACAGATTTTTTTTTTACCTGATGGATGTTATCCTTGTGGCCTACAAGTGAAAAAAGCGAACAGACATATTGTTATTTATTTGTGTTTTGCTTATTTGTTATTTTCTTTTTGCTATTCACTTAGGGGACAGACAGTGTATAGAATGATAGCATTTTTTATTTACCTAGTAAACGTCAACTACTAATTTTCAGATTGAATGATGACCCTCGATCAAGATGCTTTTATTGTGACCAAACACACCACTTATAATGAATATGCCACGATGGTAAATTATAATCGGCAAAGTGTGGCCTATCCTTCGGAATATAGAATCACCAAAGTACTCAGTGATACCAGTTTTTATAACAACATCATTGATGATGACATGTTTTATGATCCAGGCCATCACTATTGTAAATCCTGTATGCTAAATTTTGGCTTTCAAAATAATGTATCAACGCAACTGTTTCATAAATCATGGTATGGTTTAAAGATGAAACAAGTTGTTGTTAAATTAGCTGAGGAGAATTGTTTTCAAGACTTTTGTTGTACGTTATGGACAAAACCTTGTTTAATGTTTATTTTCCAGTAACATCAAATATGTTTTGTTTTCATTTCTATAAATTCCCTGCTGAGGAACGAACCACTTCGTATCACCAACAAGCATTTCGTCAACTTTATTTTACGTTACCTATGAATCAATATTCACCACATAGAATAAGGTCTGTTAGAAACTAATAACATGTGATGCTTATGTTTTTTGTTTGATTCGGCTTTTAGGAGCATACTTTACGTTGAAAAGGCATTTGGCTATTTTTTTTTTTAGTTTATGGTGTATTCATTTTATGGAAACACACACACCCTGGTTTAAATATGTGTTTCTTTTGTTTCTTGGATATAGACATGGTTAATAAATGCATGGTATGTTAACTTTGCCGTTATAGGCTTCCATCAGCATGCAGATGTTTGCTTATAGTATCTGTTGATACTATTTTTTTTATTTAACAGTATGCAGTGCGAATTTGCATGTCAGCAGGGGAATCGTATACAATTCATTCAACAAGGGGAGTATATGCTAATACCCATTGACAACACAGGTATACATTTACCACCAAGGGATCTTGAAAATAATTTGCACTTAATCTTCATAAAACATTTCCTATTGAATAATTTTCAAATTCATGTTTTAGCTGAAAACGATGAAAATGAATTTCAACTTTTAGAAGTAGGCTACACAGTGTGGGACAATCATTTGTTTGTTTTACAAACGTTTTACCGAAAGGTGATACCGTGGTCATGTGAACATTGTCCACAGGCCTACGTTTTTGTTAATCTGTCAGGGAATATGTTGACACAAATTCTTGAACCTCCCCCCCCCCCCATATAACAAATAATATGAATAAACATGTTGATAATAATAACTTTGTAATTTATTATTTATCTTTTTAGAAGAAAAAATGTATGAAGCCCTTTGCTCATAAGTTGAAGATCAGTTACTCATGATACAACATAAACAGCTGTTAGTTGTACCCATACAATAAACAAGCTTAGCTGGTAATCAACCTTTAAACCAAGGTCTTATTTAAATGTTATAGCTGTGAGAGCCCCACTATTTTTAATTTGCCAGATTTTGAAAATACGTTTCGTCAGTGGCAGTGGTTACTGTTTTGCGCCATTTCATTAGCAGATGCGCAAGTGATTCAACCCTATCCCTATACATACTTTTTAATCGATTTGTCTAATGATGCTCTAGCACGGTTTTGATGTAATTCAACAACCCCTCCACCCTGTGCAAGGAATCGACTATTCTTTATTTATAGCTTTAAAAAACTAATTTAAAATAACTAAACAAAATATGTTACCTTGGTTTATTTTTCTTTCTTTCTTTTAGAAAACATGAGCTTGTATCATGATATGAATCATCATATAGCAGACACCCTAGTTTATATTCAGAAAAAACAGATGTTGCTTCTTACAGTGTTAACAAATACATGATTTCACGGGCGTGGTCCGTGGCAAGAAATTCATCAAACACTATTGATGGACGTCATACGCACCAAAACACATTTTTTCTTATCGATGATGATTGTCATTTACAACAGTATACCTATTTACGTCATGTGGACCATGAAACACAAAAAAGATTGGCTCTTGATATTGGTTCAACAGTTATCGCGTACCTCTTACAAACATTATTATATTTTTGTCAATCTATCCAATACTATCTACAACTTTAGGCATTAAACGCTCTGGCATTAGAAAAACAACACAGTTTAATGTATTGGCAATGTTATTGTTGTTGTTGTTGTAATATAACGATGAGAGTGTTAAAAACAATCTTTTGTTTTCTTATAGACAAGCATGGACGCCTTGAACGCCATTGGCCAAGTTTGCGGCTTTGCACGCAAGAAAATGAGTGAATTGTCTACACAAACACCCTTTCGCGTACATAAAATACAAAAATTAAACCAAATTTGGTGAACGAGCTCTTTACATTTGTCAAGTCTATGAGACATTTCTTCCCACACAATTTAATAGTTTACCTGATGATGTTATGGAACATGTAAATTCAAGTATTCACCCTGTATATTTAATCTATGAGGGTGAAAAAAAATAATCGATGCATTATTCGTTTTGTAAAAATAGAAAACGAATAATGATTGCACGCTAGCCATGACTTTGTTTATTCATGCTTTACTTTCTAATAACTATAATAAAATACAATTATTTTTGGTGCTCAACAGTTTGATGTTTATTAATTGTTGCTCAACGATTATGATGGTAAATAATAATAATAATAATAATAATTTTATGTTTGTTTTTAGCCTTAAGCTATGTCAATACAATGATGCCTATGATGGCTATAGGTGAATGGTAATTATTTTGAAAGTTCCCCTCAATGGGAGAATTTTTTTTTTAGCCTTAGGTTACGTGAATAGAATCATGCCTATGATGCATGTTTATTTTACCTTTTTACTTTCTTTTGTTGTACATGTATAGTTTTTAAAAATAAGTTGAAACGCCATGCGCTTAAGGCTAGCTTGTTGATTTAGCACACCTCCTCATGCACTGCAACCACAAGTTAAAAAAACAGACAGAGAGATACTTTTAAAAGAGAAAACTAATCAACACAATTTACTAAATACATAAATAATTTAAAGTTAACGTCACATTGTCTTCACTGCTAACGTGGTTTGTACTAAAAATCATAATGACAAGTTTTTATTGAATAATAACAATAACAATAATAATAATAATAATAATAAGCGTTTTACAAAAACACAGTCCTAGACATGTTAATGATTTGATACGCCAGTATCACCTATTTTTAAAACAAATTTTTAATTTTATTTTTTTACTTGTGAATACAGTGCATGAGGGGGTGTTAGATAAACAACAAACCAGCATTGAGCACATGACGTTTCACCTTACCTTATAAATAGTAATAATTATGGACTACTGTCCTTTTTTTCATTGTTTTGTTTGTTATTTTTATAAAATAGTACAAATTTGCAATTTTTATAATTATAATAATAGTCTGTCTGTTAGGTAGTCAGCCCGAAGGCTGGTTGGATCCTCAAAAAGTACCGCCGTTACGTTATGTGAGTAGATACCCACAAAAACCCAAGGCAGCGCTATTTTGAGGCGTTCTAGGCAAGAAGATGAGTGAGGTAGTTTGCCATTGCTTTCCTCACTGAGTCAGAACAGTAGTCCTAACCCTATGAGTAGAACCTTTCACAGCATTCACAGGCACTGACTGTGCCCCGAATGCCATTACTAAGCACCACCCATACCTCAGTAGCTTCCATATAATCACAGCCATGAGTGAGACTGAGACATCGGTGAAAAGCCACCTTTTACTCTAGCCTGTACCAACTGGCAAATGCAAATGTACTGTATTCATCAAGAGATGGCAAACAGGCCACATAATAATAGTATTAATAAATAATAATGGTCTCTTGCCTTTTTTTCAAGGCTTCATAACTTAACATAACGAAAATTGTTGTTTGGGTTGATTATATAACAAAATGGGTCTTGGTCACATTGTGGTAGTTACGTTTCATATCCGGACGTCATTTGTATCGCATGGTAACGTTATTGGTCCCTATAACGTTATTCTGATATTGGTTATCGTAGAAACGAAATAGTATTGTCCGACAGAAATAACGTTATTTGAATAAGTCTCTCGATAAATATCCCCTAATACCGTTATTCAGACAAATAACGTTCTTCAGATATCGGTTATCGTAGAAACGAAATACTAGTGCCCACCTGAAATAACGTTATCGGAATACATATCTCGAAAAAAATCTCCTAATATCGTTATTTGGACTGATAACGTTATTCGAATATCAGTTAACGCAGGAACGAAATGGTAGTGTCCGCCTGAAATAACGTTATCGGAATACATATCTCGAAAAATATTCCCCCAATACCGTTATTAGGGCTAATAACGTTATTCGGATATTGGTTATCTCAGGAACGAAATAGTAGTGCTCACTAGAAATAACGTTATTTGAGTAGATCTCTCCAAAAATATTCCCCCAATACCGTTATTCAGACTTATAACGTTATTCGGATATCGGTTATCGCAGGAACGAAATGATAGTGCTCACTAGAAATAACGTTATTTGAATACATCTCTAGAAAATTATTCCCCCAATACCGTTATTCGGAATAATAACGTTATTCGGATATCGGTTATTGCAGGAACGAAATGGTAGTGCTCACTAGAAATAACGTTATTTGAATACACCTCTCAAAAAATATTCCCCCAATACCGTTATTCGGACTAATAACGTTATTCGAATATCGTTTATATATTACAAACGGCATCATAGAATGAGAATGGCACCATTTTGATACATTTTGCGTTGGAGAACTCCATAGAGTAGAAAGAGTGGAAGTGTCACTTAGCGACCTACGTCGTGTTTGGTTCTGAGTTTAGCCGCGAGGTTAATACATACTCGGAAGTGCTTACCGTAATAGGGTATTGTATTCTTAGCCTACTTTTCACATTTTGCAAAAATGAGAAAAAAAAGTAGGCTTATGAGATCGATCTGGGCAAATGTCTGTCTGTCCTTCTGTCTGTCTGTCTGTCTGTGTGTGTATGTCCCCACCCCTAGCAACTCCTAAATGGCTGAAGCAATCAAAACCAAATTTCGTATGCGTAAAGATCTTTACCTGAATATCTCAAGGCCATATATATGAAAATGATGTCAGTGCTACCAACTGCTGAAAAATCGCAATTGAAATTTGAGCTCCAGGTTGGATATCTTGGAAGATATACATGGGAGCTATTCCAAAATTGGCACATATATAGACAATAATATTTCAGTTTAATTTCCAGGAGGCCATACATGACAGTGTTGCCAAAATGATTCTAAGCCTGCCGATAGGTCAAATTTTTAATTTCATATACCTTCTACACTATCAATTGGATTTCAACCACATTTCGTATGTACTATGTGTACATAAACAGATATGACTGAACGTATTATTAAGAGCCACCAGAGCTGCCAACTGTTAATAAATGCTCTCTCTATGTTTCTATCCAAATACTAATATATCAGAAAGTATGCAAGCCGACACATTTAAACTATGCACACGTATATTACCTAACCTTCTAGATCAATTTGGAGTAACTAATATATGTCAGTGCTATCAACATGATTCTAAGCCTGCTGATAGGACCAATTTTTAAATACACGTAACCTCTATACTATCAATTGGATTCCAACCAAATTACGTATGTTTTTTTTAGCGTATGGCTTTTTGTGCCGGGAGTGTCCGAGGACATGTTCGGCTCACCAGTTTTGTAGCTGCTTCGAGGCGGACACCCAATGGGTGAGCTACAAGTACCGTTGTGGAGGAATGTAAGGGCGAGGAGTTGAAAGGTAGCGGCTGTGGCCTATAGTTAGGGACCAACCCCAGCATTTGCCTGGAAGGAAGATGGGAAACCACAGAAGACCATCTTCAAGTTTGCCGGAGGGGGGATTCGAACCTCCTCGCCTTCCGGATGTGAGCGACTGCCAGCAGTCATGCCCTAACGACCACGGCTAACTCACCCGGTATTTCCTATGCACTATGTGTACATAAACAGATATCACTAAACGTATTCTTAAGAGCAACCAGGGCTGCCAACTGTTGATAATTGCTGTCTCTATTTTCTTACCCTAATATCAATATATCAGAAAGTATGCAAGCCAACAACTCTAAACTTTGCACACGTATAGCACCTTACATTCTAGATTAATTTGGAGTAAGTAATATTATGCCAATGCTGCTAACATGATTCGAAGCCTGATGATAGGTTCAATTCTAAAATGCATGTAACTTCTACACAAACAAGTGGATTTCATCCAAAATTAGCACAACAATAGATCATAATATTTCAGATTATTTCTGACCAACACATGCATGGCATTGCTGCCAAAATTATTTTACGCGCGCTGATAGATCCAATATCTAACTGCCTGTAATGTCCATGTTATCCATTGAACTTCAACCAAACTTTGTATTCTGTACCTTAAGAGAAGGAACTAAGAATATATTAAGTCACCGGGGCTGCCAACTGTCGTGCTCTATTAGGCTATATTATGCCAGGTATATTTCGAACTAATTAGAAATCTTGATATTACCAACTTAATTTCGTCATTAACTTAGATAGTTCCATATAGATTAATCATTGGCATGAATCTTAAAGTTTAAGAAAAGTCGGCTCTTTAGATCGTCACGGAACTTCTTGTTGAACTTGTGAAAATGTCGAATGTTCGGAAAAACACTATTAAATGCGCTTTTGAAGAAAGGAACAACAGACCGACACCACTTGAAATAGGCCTACATAGGCCTAGGTGGTTAGCAAACGACCTGAAACTTAATAGAGATCAAGTACTACTGAATCAACTAGACAACGGGACAAATTATGTATTCATTAAATTAGTGTCCCCCTTACTTTATGAAAACATATTATCTCGACATGAAGGTGTGAAATCCTTCCGGCTAGCTAGCGGTAACACCACAAAGATAACTATCACTGCTGCAGACTCTTTGACAAAACGTGTGCGTGTCTGTTTAATCTACGTCCCGAAGTCAACAACGAAAGGCTCTCCCGCGTGCTACGTATGGAGTTGTCAAGGACATACGGAACGAGTGCTGGAATGAAGTATACGAATTTTCTGCTGTAAGTAATGGTACACGTATTGTAACAATTGAACTTAAATACCGTACCCCCATTCCATCATATTTGACGGTCAATGATTATAATGTTCTGTTAACATATGAAGGACAAGCTAAGTATTGCTTTTTTTTTGGAAAGAAACCTCCCACTTACAAATTGACTGTCCGAACAGAAGGAATCGCCTGGTACTTCATGTCAGAAAAGAAACCTACAGCACGGTGCTGGGTGAGTCTGATGGGAGTAGTAAGCTAAGCAACACTACGGACATGGAAACTGCAGTACTTTCCCCTGAATATCCAGCCATATCAGAGGCCCTTCATAACAGGCCCCATTCTACAAACACAGTCATATAGCATTGCGGAAGTAACTCAACCATCAGATAACGTAGCTGAAACATCCCTGACTACTTTACATAGCAATGAAGAGGGAACTGTGACGTCACGATCGGACAGTACGGGGAAAGGACACACCAGCAAGCAACACAGCATTCTGTGCAGCAGCCAGATACTATTAAGGCTAAATGTTCCGATTTTTAGTTTGTAATTCTGACACCACGTAGCAGCACCAAAGTGAGACAATTTCTCTTGAATGGAAGCTCGTATTTGCGATGTCAAAACCACTATGTATACTAGAGTGCAATAGATTGATATTCATTCAGTGCATTTTCCAAAATGTGAAAAACAAAGATGTTACTAACAGTTTTTTATATTTCTGCTTAAAATATGAGAAAAAGCTGGTAATACGAAAACGGAGATTTATTTCCTGATTCCAATGCATTTTCATAAATAAAATCGTGTGTATGGAATCGTCGGCATTAGTTTGGGAATTGTTTTGAAAAGGGTGGTAGGAGTAGCGGTGCGGCTTCACAAGATCTCTTGCGCAAGGAAAATGACGAACACGCTGAGTTGACGAATAGTCTATTGTAGTTCGGCGAGTTACATGTACAAGTGCCTAGGCGTGGAACAATATCTGACCAATAAAATTATAGTAATGTCACGCTTATGTAACGTTGACGCAGTGTGTTTGTACAGATACCTTTCTCACTTCCTCAAACATTCTTGTTGTTCTTCTTGTTGATAATAATACATTGTAGGGGCTTGGGACATCTTGGCCATCAGTCCCGTTTAGTTGACTATGTGTGTTACTGTATTAGAGTCAGGGATGGGGCAGGTGCCCTGAGACTTCAAGTAAGGTACTACTGTATCTCGGCATTCACCTGGAGGGAGTGTGGAAAACCCTGAAAAACACAAGACACAACTGAACTACAGGTGCAACCACAATGGTAGGTTGAATGACAGGTGCTGAACTAGTCAATGAGAGATTTTTGACTGATGACAGTTTCCTAGGGAAAAAAATCATAAAATAAGAAGGAATTTCTGAATGGCAATAAACATCTGCTGTAAAAAACATTGTGTCAGTTCCTTGCCTTTTCTTTAGTTCAATACGCCAATACACAAGCTCTGCTGGGACTTTTCTTCGTTTTCTGTGAGTGTACAAAGGAAGTGGATATTTATGCAGGACGCTTGCACCTAGAGAACATGGCACTTGACTGTCGGCAGTATTTACGGAGACCAATTTTCCATTTTCACAATGGCTACGTCTTACTTTCCCACACAACGCATTGTTTCCAGTTGAATTCAAACTTGCTTCTCTGAAAAAAAGTTGACACTGGCAATGGTGTAAGGCGGTCGGGTCAGTTTGTGCTCCGTGTAAATAGAGTTGTTTCTGGTGAATTTTTAAGTGGAACGACTTAAACATGTGTCTACGAGTGCAGTAAGTTACTCAGGAATATTTAATATATAATGTAAACCGGTAGATATTCACATAATTGCCAAATTGAGCAGTTTTTATAGTCGTTATGTGCATGTAAACACTAGAACACCAGTATTACCAACCTAATTCAACTGAAGTATAGGGGCATCCTCACTGTCACATCTTTGCCTTTCAAGTCGATACTGTATATCCAAAGAGTGTAGCGATGAGTACCTGCTTGGAATGTTCAAAGGCAGTGCCTAGACAAGACGTAACAGCCAAAATTCAGTGCAGTGAATGTAATAATTGGTTTCACAGTAAATGTGTGAATCTCAAAGAAGCGGATGTAGAGCATATGCTATCGCAGAGCCAATTATGGAGGTGTAAACAGTGCTATAGTAAGAGGCGTGAGAGTTTACATAGTGAAAACCAGCCAGCGTCCGTGGTGCCATCTGTTGGTGAAATATACAAACTATTACTATCTATGCAGGAGAAGTTGGACAGTGTAAACAAGTCTACTACTGACATTGAGAGGCAACTGGGGAAATCTATTGATGTCTGTCATGACAGATTGGATGAAAGTAGCAAACTTATCAGTAAACAGCAGGAAATCATTGATAGGCAACAAACAATCATAGACAATTTAGTATCAGAAAACAGACGTCTGACGAATGTAGCAAATAATCTTGCATCGAGGTGTGATGACCTTGAACAATATTCAAGGTCAAACACTGTGGAAATATTTGGTGTTCCAGAGTCCCCTAATGAAGATGTCGTACAGACTGTCATTAATATAGGCAAGGCTTTAGATTTAGATTTGAAGGAGGACATGATTGATGCCTGTCATCGTCTGAAAAAGGCTCACAATCGTCCTACTTCAGGAATTATTGTTAAATTTGTTAGAAGGACCCACAAGGAGCAATTTCTTGCCAAACGAAAGGTTAAGCGGACCCTATCTACAACACACCTTGGTATGTCAACTTCCAGCGCAATATATATTAATCAATCACTTGCCCCAGCTAGAAGAGTGTTATTTGCAAAGGCTAAGCAACTGCAGCGGGAAAAGAGCTATAAATACCTTTGGGTTGGTAGAAGTGGAAAGATCATGATTAGGAAATTAGAAGGGAGTCCAATTCATGTAATCAGTACTAACGAGGACCTGAGTAAGTTGTGATTTCGATGTACTGGCACAGAAATGTATTTAATTGTTCGTTGGCTCCTCTTAATACTTTGGTATGCATTATTGATTTATATTTAGTTATATCAGTTTTTTATTCACTATATTTTTTATTGTATACTAATGTCTGTAAATGAATTGTCCATTTATTATCAAAATGTTCGGGACCTTAGGACAAAAACTGACGTGTTTCTTAAAAATCTACTTTGTTGTGACTATGATATAATTGTATTAACAGAGAGTTTCTTGGGTCAGGATATTATGGATAGTGAGTTATGTGATGATCGTTATGTAATGTTCAGAAATGATAGGGATATGTTTATATCTGGGAAGTCTAGAGGTGGAGGAGTAGCCGTAGCAGTCAAAAAGGGGTATAAATCCAAATTATGTTCTATCTATAATGAACAACACTGCGAATCCTTAACTCTTTACATTCAGGGTCATACTCGTAAATTATTCATAAATGTTGTTTACATTACCCCCACCTCTAAACTCTCTGTATATGAAGGATATTTTAATTACATTGAAAACGTTGATAGTCTTATAACATCTGACTGCCTGATTGTGGGCGATTTCAACGTACCTGAAATTAGCAACACCGGTTATAATTTTAATGAAGGGTCCACGGTCTGTCGTCGTTTATTCCAGTTCATCTCGTATCTTGGATTAACATCGCACAACAATATTCAAAATTCTAATTTCAAGACATTGTATTTGGTTTTAGGTAATATTCAAATTGATTTAAAGCACGAGGAATTCCCGTTGGTACCTGAAGACTTACATCACCCTGCACTTTATTTAGCAATACCACCCATTAAAAAGGTTCCATTGCTTCCTAGAATTAATCGTGAATATTACAACTTCAAAAAGGCTGATTTTTTGAGACTCTATTGCAACATACGAGATTTAGACTGGAGTTTACTGTACACATTTAAGGATGTTGATCATGCTGTTGATTTCTTTTATTCTTCATTCTACAAATGTTTTGATAATTGTGTACCTAAGCAGAAATTCATTCGAAAATCCAAATATCCAGTATGGTTCTCACGAGATATTATCCAAACCATAAAAATTAAGAAAAAGTGTGCCGCAAAAAGACGTTTTTCGAAATATTATGATGAAAGATTTAGACAGCTTAGATCGGAACTAAAAACAAAATTACGAATGGCTTATGCTGTTTACATTCATAGTCTGGAAAATGGAGTTAAGAATAACATTAATCAGTTTTGGGCGTATGTTAAAAGCAAGCGGGAATCACGTACACGCGACTACACATTTATACTAAACGGAAATCATTATACAGCTGGAAGTATTGCAGATGGGTTTGCTGAGTATTTCTCTTCAGTATATATCAAAACGAATTTTACTTATAACGCGGATCATTTGTCTTTGAATGAATTTCCTGTTTTGCCCAGGGTTGATATGCTGAACGTGACTCACATAACGGTGGATGAAGTAAGAACAACTATAAATAGAAAATTAAAGCCTAAGAAATCCTGTGGGCCTGATGGCATACCACCTTACATAATCAAGGGCTGTGTGGACTTATTGGTTTCTCAGTTGGCCTTCATCTTTAATCTTTCTTTAAAGACGTCAAGCTTTCCTGGAAAGTGGAAAATGGCTAGAATTATTCCAATCCTAAAGGGAGGCAACTCTGAAATGATATCGAACTACCGCCCTGTCTCAGTGATAAATGCTATAGCAAAAGTATATGAGCACATTTTATATTCTAAGATTTACAATCATATTAAGGTTGAGCTCTCACAATATCAGCATGGCTTTATGCCCGGCAGATCAGTTATTACAAATTTGCTGGGTTTTACTCAAAAGGTTTACAATGCATTAGATACCAATAGAAGAACTGACGTTATATACATGGATTTAGAAAAGGCCTTCGACAAAGTAGACCATAAAATTCTGGTGACAAAGCTGTACCAGTTTGGAGTTGCTAAACCATTACTTCAATTGTTATGCTCCTACTTAAAATTTAGACAGCAATTTGTTTGTTTCAGAAATGAAATTTCAGGTAATTTTGTTAGTTCTTCTGGTGTCCCACAAGGATCTAATCTTGGGCCTCTTCTGTTTCTAATTTTGGTTAATGATTTGCCCAATATTGTATGTTACTCTGACTGCTTATTGTTTGCTGACGATGTAAAGCTATATAAGACCATATACAACTTGAGAGACGAGAATGACCTTCAGAGGGATGTTAATAATATTGTAGCTTGGTGTGTTAGTAATAATTTAGTCCTTAATGTAAAAAAATGTAAAGTCATGGTATTTACAAGGAAGAAGGAGTATATAAATCCTAAATATTGTATTGGAGAAACAGCACTCGAAATTGTACCGTCGATAAATGATTTAGGAATTATTTATGACAGCAAATTAACCTTTAATAACCATATTGCAAATATAATTAGTTCGGCCAACAAGATGCTTGGTTTTGTTATTAGAAACTCCAAATTATTTACTAAAACTGGAGTAATTGTTAAGTTGTATGAAAGTTTAGTTCGAAGAAAGTTAGAATATTCAGCAGTAATCTGGGATCCCTTTTATAAAGATCAAATTCATCACATTGAGATTGTGCAAAATAAATTTCTAAGATACATGTATTATAAGACGTTCAATGTATTTTGTCCATTTGATACTTCGACTCAGTTTTTACGAAATTTGTTCAATTTCAAGTCCTTGAAAAGTAGAAGGTCGTTAAGTTCTTTGCAACTGCTGAGGAAAATTTTAACTGGAAAAGTTGACTGCCAAGAATTATTTCAATTCATCATTTTTCATGTACCACAAGTAAGATCTCGACAGCAAGCACTCTTTCACATCCCAAGATCTAAAAGTGTTCACCATTCTAATTCGCCTTTAGTTAAAATATTATCATTTTATAATTCAATTGATGTTCAAGTAGATTTATTCGCTGGCGCTAACTTATTCAATAAACAAGTAAAAGCAGCTGTTCCTTGAATACTGGGTACTCTTTTCTCCTTTATTTTTGTATATTCTTTTTTTCTACTTTGTACAGTTTTCTTTTCATTTTATGGTTTATATTTTCACGATCTCCTTTGTAGTATTTATGTTCTGTTCTTCATTTGTGTAATTTATATAATCTGTTTTCTCTATTTTTCATTGATACATGTTGTTGTTTAATCATATAATGTCAAGAAGGAATGTATTTGGGCTGGTGCCTGTGTTCCTTCATATTGATAAATAAATAAATAAATAAATTTCGTGATCTTGTACACTTACACTTATATATTAGAAGTTTAAAAAAGACTAAACCCGTGGCGCGACAGCCGTTGAAGGGCCTAGGCCTACCAAGCAACCGCTGTTCAGCCATGTAGCTTGCAGATTGTGGAGTGACGTTCAGTCATCCAACTTCTGCAGATAAAATATAAGTGAGATCAAAACTGCTCAGTACTTTACACATTCTCTAATGCAAGCGTAAAGAAATATATAATTTCTAATATAAACTAGGGGGAAAAATCTTATGTGTGTGTCGAGGTTTTTTTAGGGCCTGGCTTCCTTTTCTTGGTACAGTACTTAGTCGCAGTCCCCCCTGGGATTTAGTGGCATGCCCTTGAATCAGGGCTGGCATGCGAAACGAAATGCATGGCTGTGGGGGCGAATATATTTGAATTTCGCCGTGAGCGCAATACTCGGGAGCGAAATGATAATGATTGTCGGCGGGAAATTAAATCGAAGCGAAAATTAATTCGAAGCGAAATGACGTAGCGAAATCAACGCGAAACTTAATAGCAACGCGAAATTACACTGTGCAATTGAATAAAATTTCACTCGCGGCGCAAAATAAAATTCGATACAGACTTTTAATTTTGTTTCCGGTGCGAAATAAAATTCGTTGCGGTATTTTAATTTCACTCCCGGCACGAATTACAATTCATTACAGACTTTTAATTTTGCTCGCGGGGCAAAATAAAATTCAATATAGACTTAAAATTTCGCTTCCGGTGCGAAATAAAATTCGTTACGGACTTTTAATTTCGCTCCCGGCGCGAAATAAAACTCGGTTACAGACTTTTAATTTCGCACCCGGCGTGAAATAAAATTCCCAAACGGTATTTAGTTTCGCCCTCCGACGTGAATTTAAAATGCATGGAACATTTCATTTCGTTGTTTAAATTAAAATGTATTCCTTTAGAGAGTGAAATTACACACATCAAAAAAAGTTTTGCATCACCTCGGTTCCAAGAGTTCCGGAACCTTTAAATACAAAGGGAATAGAGATCAACACAAACAACATTTCAGCTCGTTTTATTGCTCATGAGACCCACACATTGCATGTTGTACCATCATACAGCTAGACTTTCAGCATTTGTGGTCCAGATTGCAGTACACACCACTACCTCTAATACCCAGTAGCACGTCCTCTTGCATTGATGCATGCCTGTATTCGTCGTGGCATACTATCCACAAGTTCATCAAGACACTGTTGGTCCAAATTGTCCCACTCCTCAACGACAATTCGGCGTAAATCTCTCAGAGTGGTTAGTGGGTCAAGACGTCCATAAACAGCCCTTTTCAACATATCCCAGGCATGTTCGATAGGGTTCATGTCTGGCGAACATGCTGGCCACTGTAGTCGAGCGATGTCGTTATCTTGAAGGAACGCATTCACAAGATGTGCACGATGAGGTCGAGAATTGTCGTCCATGAAGACAAATGCCTCTCCAATATTCTGCCGATATGGTTGCACTATGGGTCGGAGGATGTCATTCAGGTATCGTAAAGCCGTTTCGGAGCCTTCCATGACCACCAGTGGCGTACGTCGGCCCCACATAATGCCACCCCAAAACATCAGGGAACCACCACCTTGCTGCACTCGCTGGACAGTGTGTCTAAGACGTTCAGCCTGACCAGGGTGCCTCCAAACACGTCTCCGACGATTGTCTGGTTGAAGGCATATGCGACACTCATCGGTGAAGAGAACGTGATGCCAATTCCGTGGGGTCCATTCAGCATGTTGTTGGGCCCATCTGTACCGCGCTGCATGGTGTCGGGGTTGCAAAGCTGGACCTCGCCATGGACGTCGGGAGTGAAGTTGCGCATCATGCAGCCTATTGCGCACAGTTTGAGTTGAAACACGACGTCCTGTGGCTGAACGAAACGCATTATTCAACATGGTGGCATTGCTGTCAGGGTTCCTCCGAGCGGCAATCCGTAAGTAGCGGTCATCCACTACAGTAGTAGCCCTTGGGCGGCCTGAGCGAGGCCTGTCATCGACAGTTCCTGTATATCTGTACCTCCTCCATGTCCGAACAACATCGCTTTGGTTCACTCTGAGACGCCTGGAAACTTCCCTTGTTGAGAGCCCTTCTTGACACAAAGTAACAATGCGGACGCGATCGAACTGCGGTATTGACCTTCTAGGCATGGTAGAACTACAGACAACATGAGCAGCGTACCTTCGTCCTGGTGGAATGACTGGAACTGATCGGCTGTCGTACCCCCTCCGTCTAATAGGCCCTGCTCATGCATGGTTGTTTACATCTTTGAGCAGTTTTAGTGACATCTATGAACAGTCAAAGGGACTGTATCTTGGATACAATATACACAGTCAACGTCTATATGCCGGAGATCTGGGAACCGAGGTGATGCAAAACTTTTTTGATGTGTGTATATTCGGTGCGATGTACAAAGTCCTGACGTTGGCAGCAGGAGCAGTCTTACCGTACACTGCCTGCACAATCTGCTGGGCTGCAACAGCAACGTGAGTCATACAATGGTCATCACTCCAGTATAGGAGAAAGTCAGTGCATTGGCATCAACATCACCATCGTCGTTGACTGTACCTCGGACTCGTGGCTGGCCCTCCCTGACGTTCATAACGCAATACTTTGTGTACAATGGGGCAACAAGTACCTTGGCTTGTTCCATAGCGAACAAGAAGACGAATGTACTGTGCGGACAGACATTCAAGATAAGTGAAGAACTCCCATTACAATACAAATTGTCAGTTTTAACTCTTCAATCAACACTAATTTGCCCAATAACTGGGCGGGGTACGATGTATATAGACTACAGTAATATGTAAATAACACTCATGGAAAACATTGCATGTATTAGTTTATGCTCACTATTATAATGCAGCAATTTTAGCGATCTTAAATATAAAAAGGTTTTTTTTTCAGGAGTGTTACTTACATCTTATATACGTTGTACCCCACCCAGTTGTCGGGCAATTTAGTGTTGACTGTCTGAAGAGTTACAAATAACAGTAAATCGTCTGTGGTAGTACCAGCGGCGTATATGGAGTTCTGTTTCGGAGGGGGGTTACTCGAACAAGAGGGGTGAGCGGTCATTCCACTCATTTCTACATTCTTTATTCTTACACTTCCGGAAATTTCGGGGGGGGGGCCTTGGCATTCCTTACTACTTCCTTCTTACCCTCAGCACATTTATACTGACCATGGCACGAAAGCAAACCGCTGTGTCACGTACAGTATTTCGTTTCGCACTGCAATTAGTTTTGCGTCGCCTTTCACTATGTTATTGTGCTTTGTATTAAATTTTGCTTCCATTTTAATTTTCGCGCTGACAATCAATATCATTTCGCACCGGAATATTGCGCTCACGGTGAAATTAAAATGTTTACGCGTCCACAGCCATTTTGTTTCGCATGCCAGACCAGATTTAATTTCAGACATGAAATTAAATGTTCCATCCATTTTAAATTCACGCCGAGGGCGAAACTAAATGCTGTTTGGGAATTTTTTGTTATTAAAATAAACCGTGGCACTACAACCCATGAAGAGCCTAGGCCTACCAAGCGACCGCTGCCCAGCCATCTGCAGATATTGGTCAGCGCATCGGGTTCCCTCGGCCGTTAATCTTGGATTTGGTAACTTTCAGACAGCTACTCTTGAGGCTGAGTGCAGCCCGTTCCAACCCACACGTCCGTTTCTAAAATCACTAACGGAGTTGGGAATCGAACCCGGGGCCTCCAGGTGAGAGGCTGGCACGGTTCCCACAACAGCATGGGGCCAGCAATTTTTGTCATAACAGGAGCAAAATTAACAGTCATTAAAAATGTTATTTCGCGCCGGGAGCAACATTATGAGACTGTAACGGTTTTCATTTCGTGCCAGGAGCGAAATGAAAAGTCTTACATTATAACGAATTTTATTTCACGCCAGGAGCAAAATTAAAAGTCTGTAAAGAATTTTATTTCGAGCCGGGAGCGAGATTAAAAGTCTGTAACGAATTTTATTTCGAGCCGGAAGCGAAATTAAAGGTCTGTAATGAATTTTATTTCGAGCCGGGAGCGAAATTGAAAGTCTGTAACGAATTTTATTTCGTGCCCGGAGTGTAATTAAAAGTCTGTAATGAATTTTATTTCGAGCAGGGAGCGAAATTGAAAGTCTGTAACGAATTTCATTTCGTGCCCGGAGTGAAAATGAATTTTATTTCACGCCAGGAGCAAAATTAAAAGTCTGTTAAGAATCCTGTTTGTAGCCAGGAGCGAAACTAAAAGCCTGTAACGGATTTTATTTCAAGCTAAGAGCGAAATTTAAAGTCTAGTACGAATTTTATTTCGCACCGGGAGCGAAATTAAAAGTCAATAAGGCATTTTATTTCGCGCCGGAAGCGAAATTAAAAGACTAATGAATTTTATTTCGCCCCTGCAGTGAAATTAAAATTCTGTTACTAATCTTATTTCGCGCCAGGAGTGAAATTTTATTCCTTTGAACAATTTAATTTCGCGACGCTAATTTAAATTGATAAGACATTTCGTTTTGCATGCCAGTCCTGCCTTGAATCGGTTTTGGTGGTGGCTCCATTTTTCACCTAAAATGTAAAACTAACGGCACTTGATGGTACATCGTACATGTATCTATTCTACCAGAGATACTGTCCCAAAAATAAATTGCCGAAAATAGAACACCTAACGAACACTAAAAATAATACTGTTGCAGGTAAAATACATTAAGTAAAAAGTAATTAAAGGGATAGATGAACTAAACATAGGAAAACAACATAGAAAACTAGAAGTCGTAAGTACAAACTGGTAAGATATCGAAGGATCACTCAGAAATATCCAGAACTGGACAATAATTCAGAACTAGCCATCATAGTCACAGTCAATCACAACATCGGACTACATGCTCAGGAATCCCATACCGTCAGGTAAGGTCATCGCTCTCTCACTTGACACTTTCGCTTCCTCCTCCTTCCCCCCCCCCCCCCCCCCCCCCCCGCTCTCTCCGACCTTGTTCTACTATAGGCTACCACGCCTTTTGTTCCAAGTACAGTTACACTCTTATTCACAAAGTTCCCGAAGTTATCCCGACGATTCTATTCAACCAATTTAGGTTTTCGATACGGCTTTGAAATCAGTGAATAAAACTCAACTTTCTTATTACACGCTTTTTTTTAATTGTAATCAGATATTTAAAATAAAAACAGCATCTTTTCTGTTTTTGAAATTAGAAATTTAGTGATGAATTAATCTCAATTATGCTACTAGACAGGGTACATAGCAGTTTTCGGATCGCAGATCGGAGCTCCCCTTCAAGAAAAAAATAATAAATAAATTCAGCTTCATTTGTGCTGCCATCTATTGGAATATTTTCTTACCAAAGTGTCGGGACATTTCGCCCTAACGAACCTATCACTACGAACGTACCCAAAACCCAATTTACGTGGTCGGTAGACATGGAATTTCAGGATGCCATAAAGAAGAACGAGAACACTCACAAGTAATAGGCTTCCCAACAGTCTCAGTACATTCGAAGCACCCTCCAGCTAACGATACCGTTCGATCCTAATTACTTCACGCGCAAAGCACAGACATAGTTGTGGAAACCCTATCTACTACATTGGGGGCAGAGTTTACATCCACCTCTGATGCTGCAATCAGTGTCAGTAAAAAAAAAACAAAAAACACGGGCGTCAGTGGAAGTACCCTACCTCCACAAACAAGAGCTAACCCCAAGGTCACAGATAAAGCCAACATTAAGGGCCCCCATGCTCTTCACATAAAAGCTGTCAACAAAAACATTGCGCGGGAAGAAGTTCAATCATATTACACACAATCACGAAGTCACGTAGTCGCCGTAAATCACTGGAAGTGCACACCAGTAGAACATCACTCCAATGATCCCCTCAAATAATTGCTCATCGTAAACATACTGATGCATGTCATCTTCATCGTTTTGTTCTTGCATATTAGTGTCCTGCGTTGTTTTGCCACATTAAATATCAATGGCATCATAAGTTTGACGGCACGTTGCCTACATTTTCAGGACATATGATATTGTTATAGCTTCAGGTCGTAAATGATCCAAACTTGGACTGGTTGAGTGGGTACGAATACATAGCAAATGTTGGTTCATCTCTCCGAGGCACAGCTGTCGTTTACAGATCAGGGTTAATTGTCTCGGAAGTGGAGTTACACTCGAGTGGCAGAGTAATTGCTCTGCAATGTGAGGACACATTTATTGTTAATGTCTATGCCCCTTCTGGATTACAAGGTCGTCTGGCAAGAGAACATTTATTTGAAGATGACATAAGATACTT
The DNA here is from genome assembly GCA_946902985.2 of Meconema thalassinum. NCBI lineage: Eukaryota > Metazoa > Arthropoda > Insecta > Orthoptera > Tettigoniidae > Meconema > Meconema thalassinum. The sequence continues at coordinate 90,022,876 of OX336388.2, forward strand.
TCTCCAGGGCCCTATCAATACTATCATATTAGCAGGCGATTTTAACTGTGTTTTAAACCCTCGAGATCAAACCGGCGCTTTAAACAACTGCCGCAGCCTCAAAAGTTTCGTAGACGGATTTAACCTCCATGATGTGTGGGAACTACATAGAACCGACGTCCAATCTACTCTCTATCGTGCCGAATCAGCATCTAGAATACACAGGGCATATATAGCACGAGGAATGCGAGATAGCCTGCATAGTTCCACAGTAGTGCCAGTATCTTTCTGTGACCATCACGCACTGTATTTTCGATATTTAACTATGTCACGACCACCTATATATGGACACGGGTATTGGAAACTAAACGCATCCCTCCTTCACGACCAAGATGTGCGAAACAAATTTGTAACCCTTTGGATGAAGCTGCGCAGTAAAAGTTCGCAATCCACTTGGTGGATCGAGGTTGTAAAACCTGCTATAAAAAAGTTTTTTTCCAACAAATTTCCAAACAGCGTGCCTGGGAGAGGAGAAGTTCTTGAAACTTCTATTATGAGGTAGACTATTATTTGAACTTCAGCAAAAGCAAGCAAATGGCGACGATGTCCTTGGCGAAATGAAAGAGGTTAAGCATTCAATTTTAAATATTCAGGTAAATTATTTAAACGGTGAATGTATTCGAGCAAAGATTCCCTCAGTCATAGAAGAAGAACGTTCATCACTGTTCCATATCTTAACAGAAAGGCGTAAAGGGCAGCGAAAGACCATTACTAAACTTCGGGACGAGCTTGGCTGTACTCAGTCGAACATGGATGATATCCTTCAAATTGGTGCAAAGTATTTCACAACATTTTTCTCCGACGTCCAACAAAATATTGAGCAAACAAATGGGAGCTTACATCAAAATCTACCCAGACTGACCGCAGAGGATGGATCTATGCTGGCAAGTGGTATTACCTCGGCGGAGATTTTCACAGCACTACGCCAAACTCAACATAACCGCTCTCCTGGTCCTGATGGAATACCATATTGTTACGGCTGTGAGTTTGTGTCATCGCTCGCCGCTTGAGTCACAACTGCCCCAGGGGCTGGGCTGTGGCCTGCCTCCTGTATTGCGTACGCCTTATGCAACAGGGCTACTACAGACAAAGGGATAGTCCAGAAGATTCGTGACTGGACCAGCGATGGAAACCTCGAGAAGCCGTGGACCCTGGATGGATCTAGAACCATTTATTGAGTCACCGGCCTGCTATATAAGAGTGACCCGTGAATCAGTTGTTGTTGTTGTGTTTTACGAGCTAGTGTGAGCGTTTATTCTGAGCGACAGAAGTGTGGTGACTTGCGAAACCCCTAGTGTAGCGGCGAAGTGAGGAACATACAGGGGACTGCCGTGTTCTGAGTAAGTGTGCTTTCACTGAGTGTCAGATATTGTGGTGTCGAAATCCAGTGACATTGTTTCTCCCAGCTGGTGAACAGCGCGCAGCAAGTGCCCGTAAGTACTGTAGTAGGCGCACATTAGAAAGAAGTTGCATGTAGTTCTGTCAAGGCCACTAGGCTCATTAGCGGCAGGATTAACTTCTGTGGTTTGTTGACAAGTAAAAGGGGCAAGAGCTCTCCACAAGCAAGAGACTTTGTAAACTGGAGTAAGGTTCCTAATTGCTTGTATTTGCTGATTAGTGTAATTTTCTGGCCGCAATAAAGTTAATTACTTCTTTAAGCAGTAATTGGTGTTGTGCTTCCTACCCACCGTAATCCAGTTAACAAAAGTGCCACTAGGGGGGTGGCACGTAACAACTGGTGTCAGAAGCCGGATTACGAACTCAAGCACAACACCTGACGGTCCTGGTTTCAAAACCCGAGCAGGTCATTTTCTCTAATTTTCCTGTGAGTGCATGCCATTTACAAGGCAAACAACTAAAATGGAGGCGCAATTGGCAGCATTGCTAGAAAAGTTAAATGGCATAGAAGACGGCCAGAAGAATTTAACCAAGGACCTAACTGCCAAATTAGAAGACGGCCAGAAGAATTTAACCAAGGACCTAACTGCCAAAATGGAAGATGGCCAGAAGAAGATGGAGGATGGCCAGAAGAAGATGGAGGATGGCCAGAAGAACTTAGCAGAGGACCTGAAGGACAGCCAAAATAAGATAGCGGAGGACCTGAAGAACATGGAGGACGGCCAGAAGAAGATGGAGGACGGCCAGAAGAAGTTAGCCGAGGACCTAACTGCCAAACTAGAAGACGGCCAGAAGAAGCTAGCGGAGGACCTGAAGAGGATAGAGGACGGCCAGAAGAAGATGGAAGACGGTCAGAATAAGTTGACACAGGACCTGAAGAAATTAGAACTGGGCCTGCGTGAGGAAGTCACGGCAGTGGAAAAGAAGTTCGACGCCTTACAAGTGGAAGTTGCCGAGCTGCGCCAACGCCCGCTGATGGGGGTGGAGGAGAAATTCAACGCCTTACAAGTGGAAGTTGCCGAGCTGTGCCAACGCCCGCTGATGGGGGTGGAGGAGAAATTCATCGCCTTACAAAAGGAAGTTGCCGAGCTGCGCCAACGCCCACTGACGGGGGTGAAAGCGGAATTCAACGCTCTACGAGTGGAAGTTGCCGAGCTGCGCCAACGCCCGCCCACCGTTACACCGGGAATATCAGGAACGGGGCATAGCAGAGTGACGCCCCCAACCTTCGACGGAAAGGTCCCGTGGAGCACCTACTTACGTCAGTTCGAGGCAGCCTGTTCCATAAATATCTGGAACAACACAGAAAAGGCTACAGCTCTCATTGTAGCGCTGAGAGGCGACGCCCTTAACGTCCTTCAGGCCATCCCGACTGGATCCCAGGACTACGCTGCACTGATCGCCTAATGGAGTCCCGATATGGAGATAGCCATCTTCAGCAGGCCTACCAGATGCAGCTCCGGACCCGGGTACAGAAGAACGCGGAAACCCTGCAGGAGTTCGAGATGGACATCGCACGCCTCGTAAGGCTCGCCTACCCAACAGCGCCGGCCGACTTTCTGGAGCAGATAGCGACGCAGACTTTCACCGACGGGCTACGGGACTCGGACACTCAACAGGCGCTGCGTCTCGCGCGCAATAAGACCCTGGCAGATGCACTTGAGTTCGAGATGGCAAAACAGGCATCCAGAATGCACGCGCGGGTGCGTCAAGTGGACGTCGACGAACCAGTAAAAACCAACGAGACCAAGCCCCTGGCCGACGAATTGATGGAGGCGCTAAGCCGTTTCTTCAAGAATCACAGTACCACCAACAAAAACCTAGCCGAAGGACATCCGGAGAGGCGGCCCGGAAGAGGACTACCGACCTGCTGGACCTGCCGTAAGAGAGGCCACCTGAGCAAGGACTGCGGTGATCGCCGCCGCCAAGGGTTTCCATCGGGACAGTCAGTCGTAGGGAAACCGCGCGGCCCAGGAAAGCAAGTATCAGCCAGCCTAGGGGGGCAAAGGTTGGCTTGTGACAGTCGTCAAGCCCCGGCAGTCCAAGTTCATGTGACGCAGTTACGGAGGGATAATAGCAGCCTGATGGTCGACGGAGTCGTCAACGGAGAGAGCTGGCCCATGCTAATCGACACGGGAGCATCGAGGACCATCGTCAGTCCCACCGTGATCCCGAAGTGGAGAGGTCAACCCACACAAAGGAACCTCCAGCTAATAACCGCGACCGGAGAGACCGCACCGGTACATGGCGAAGCATCACTGGAGTTCGTCATTGGTCGACGGGCGATAAAGCATCCAGTACTTGTGGCTGACGTATCAAATGAAGTGATCATCGGACTGGACTTCCTGGACCAGAACAACATCATCTTGGATCTGAGTACCAACACTCTGCACTTCGGAGGTGAGGAACTTGCTTTGCAACCTGCGCACGAGTCCATCTCCGCACGACGAGTAAGGCTGAGAGAAGACGTCATCGTTCCCGCCAGGACGGAGGTCAGCGCTGCCGTAATTGTCGACGGAACTGCTGAGGGAGTGGCGGCTGTCATCGAGCCAAAATATGAGGACATCCAGACAAAAGGATTGCTAGTTGCCAAGACTCTCATCAACACGACGTCTCGGCCGTACGTACGCCTGTCCAACCTGAACGACTACGACATTACGGTTCACCGGGACACCAACCTAGGAGTCTGCGAGCCCGTTACCTGGATTGCCCGCATCACAGATACGACAGACGGACACCTGCAGACGGACAACCGAAGAAGACGCACACTGCCAGAAGAACTACAGAAGCTGTACCAAGGATCCCAGGACCATTTAGACGAGGAACAGTCACGCCAACTTCAGGACCTGCTACGCGAATTCCAGGACGTCTTCTCCGTGGGGAGCAAAGACTTCGGCAGGACAAGCCTGGTCCAGCACAGAATCGACGTTGGGGACAGCGCACCGATTAGGGCCCCATTCCGACGTGTCCCGCTCGCCAAGCAAGCCGAAGTCGACCGGATGGTAGAAGAGATGAAGGAGCAAGGGGTGATCGAGCCATCACATAGTCCTTGGAGTTCTCCGGTCGTGCTAGTGAAGATGAAGGACGGTTCCACCAGGTTCTGCGTGGACTACAGGCGGGTGAACGACGTCACGAAAAAGGACAGCTACCCTCTACCCCGGATCGACGACACGCTGGACACCATATCAGGATCAAGATGGTTCTCCACCTTGGATTTGAAGAGTGGCTACTGGCAGGTGGAGGTCCACCCTAAGGACCACGAGAAAACGGCGTTCTCTGTGGGCAGCGGGCTCTGGCAGTTCACCGTCATGCCATTCGGTCTGTGCAACGCCCCTCCAACCTTCGAAAGGCTAATGGAGTCCATTCTGAGGGGACTACACTGGAAGACCTGCCTGGTATACCTAGACGACGTCATCGTTCTGGGGAGGAGCTTCGAGGAGCACTACAGCAACCTGAAGGAGATCTTGTTGAAGCTACGGGCTGCCCAGCTGAAGTTGAGCCCCAAGAAGTGTCAGCTCTTCCAGAAGCGGGTCCAGTACCTTGGGCATATCGTCTCCGAGGAAGGGGTGCGCACCGACCCAGAGAAGACCGCAGCTGTGAGGGAGTGGCCAGTTCCGAAGGACAAGTCCCAACTACGAAGCTTCCTGGGACTCTGCACTTATTATCGTCGCTTCGTGAGAGGATTCGCCGACATCGCCAAACCTTTACATCGACTGACTGAGAAGGACCAACTCTTCACGTGAACAGCAGAATGCCACAGTGCCTTCGAACAACTCAAGCAGGCTCTGTGCACCGCGCCTATTCTGGCCTACCCCAGACCTGGAACAAGGTTCATCGTCGATACCGATGCCAGCGACTTTGGCATAGGGGGAATCCAGTCGCAAGTAGTGGACGGCGAGGAGAGAGTAGTGGCCTACTTCAGCAAGGCCTTGTCAAAGCCAGAAAGGAACTACTGCGTCACCAGGAAGGAGCTGCTCGCCATCGTGAAGACCATTGAACACTTCCACAAGTACCTGTACGGGCAAGAATTTCTCATCAGGACTGACCATGCATCCCTGCGGTGGCTCCTGAACTTCAAGCAGCCCGAGGGTCAACTCGCGCGGTGGTTAGAGAGGCTTCAACAGTACAACTTTGAGATTCAGCACAGGAAAGGCCAGCTGCATTCTAACGCCGACGTCCTGTCACGAAGACCGTGCCCCGAAGACTGTACCTTCTGTGCCCGAAGGGAGGAGAACACCGGGATACAGTGCCGAAGGACTACCGTGGAACTTCAAGGGAGCTGGAGCCGCGAGACTTTCACGCGGGCACAAGCAGAAGATAATGACCTGGGACTGATAGCCGAATGGAAGGGGGCCTGTGTCCCCAGACCCGGGTGGAACATTGTGAGTGACTGCAGCCCAAAGTTTAAGTCCTACTGGGCGCAGTGGGACTCGCTGATTGTAAGGGATGGCCTCATCTGCCGCGCCTGGGAGAGCACCGACGGGAAGACATCTCGGGAACAAGTCGTCGTTCCAAAGGCTATGACGGAGGAAGTCCTGAAGGAAGTTCATGGAGGATCATCTGGTGGACACCTAGGGATAAAGAAGACCCTGGAGAAGCTGAGAGAGCGGTTCTACTGGATCGGATGCCGAAAAGACGTGGAGAACTACTGCGCGAGGTGCCACGATTGCGCAGCCAGCAAGGGCCCAGGACGAAGACAACGGGGTCCACTGAAGACCTACAACGTGGGCGGCCCCATGGAGAGAGTGGCCATCGATGTTGCTGGGCCATTCCCGTTAAGCGAGGCAGGGAACTGCTACATATTAGTCGTCAGCGACTACTTTACCAAATGGCCGGAGGCGTATGCGCTCCCTAACCAAGAAGCCGCGACGATCGCAGAGACCCTGGTGAAGGAATTCGTCAGCCGGTACGGAGTACCCCTGGAGCTGCACTCCGACCAAGGGAGGAACTTCGAGTCGCAGGTGTTCCAGAACCTATGCCAGCTGTTGGGAATCCGGAAGACAAGGACAACGCCACTACACCCTCAGTCCGACGGGATGGTAGAGCGATTCAATCGCACCATCGAGAACCATCTCCGAATAGTTGTCAGCGAGCACCAGAGGGATTGGGACAAGCATCTTCCACTATTTCTCCTGGCCTACCGCGCCGCCGTGCATGAAGCCACCGGGTGCACACCAGCCCGGGCCATGTTTGGGAGGGAGCTCCGTCTACCCGTCGATCTTGCCTTCAGCCGACCTGGGAATGATCCGATCCCGGTAAGCCAGTATTGTCAAGAACTGGTCGACCAACTGGAGGACGTGCACGCGTTCGCGAGGGGGAAACTGCGGATCGAGACCGACCGAATGAAGACCCGATACGACCAGCAGACGGATGCCGGCGGATTCCACGAGGACGACCTGGTCTGGCTCTTCAACCCATTACGGAAGAAAGGCCTGTCACCCAAACTTCAGAAGTCCTGGGAGGGCCCGTACCGAGTCGTGAAACGGATCAACGATGTCGTCTACAGGATCCAGCGGAGCCCGAGGGCGAAGATGAAGATCGTGCATCGAGATCGCCTGGCAGCCTACGGAGGGACACAGACGGAACAATGATTGATCGGGACGATCAGCCTTTTTAGGAAGGGGGTGGTGTTACGGCTGTGAGTTTGTGTCATCGCTCGCCGCTTGAGTCACAACTGCCCCCGGGGCTGGGCTGTGGCCTGCCTCCTGTATTGCGTACGCCTTATGCAACAGGGCTACTACAGACAAAGGGATAGTCCAGAAGATTCGTGACTGGACCAGCGATGGAAACCTCGAGAAGCCGTGGACCCTGGATGGATCTAGAACCATTTATTGAGTCACCGGCCTGCTATATAAGAGTGACCCTTGAAGCAGTTGTTGTTGTGTTTTACGAGCTAGTGTGAGCGTTTATTCTGAGCGACAGAAGTGTGGTGACTTGCGAAACCCCTAGTGTAGCGGCGAAGTGAGGAACATACAGGGGACTGCCGTGTTCTGAGTAAGTGTGCTTTCACTGAGTGTCAGATATTGTGGTGTCGAAATCCAGTGACATTGTTTCTCCCAGCTAGTGAACAGCGCGCAGCAAGTGCCCGTAAGTACTGTAGTAGGCGCACATTAGAAAGAAGTTGCATGTAGTTCTGTCAAAGCCACTAGGCTCATTAGCGGCAGGATTAACTTCTGTGGTTTGTTGACAAGTAAAAGGGGCAAGAGCTCTCAACAAGCAAGAGACTTTGTAAACTGGAGTAAGGTTCCTAATTGCTTGTATTTGCTGATTAGTGTAATTTTCTGGCCGCAATAAAGTTAATTACTTCTTTAAGCAGTAATTGGTGTTGTGCTTCCTACCCACCGTAATCCAGTTAACAAAAGTGCCACTAGGGGGGTGGCACGTAACAATATGAATTTTATCAATTAATGTGGAATATACTAGGAGAAGTCCTCCTTATAATTTACCAGGAGATTATGGGAAACCCACAAATCATAAACGAGGAATTTACTGCTGGAATTATTATTTTAATTCCGAAGATCAGAAGTCCACTTGGAATGGAGGATTTCTCAATGCAGATTGCAAAATCTTTACAAAAATTATAGCATCCCGAATCAAACCGCAACTGCTACAAATTAAAGGGCTGTGGCAATCCTATGCAACTCCAGGAAAAGCTATAATCTCGAACTTGTTGGTGTTAAGCAATATTATCATTGTACATGAGAAAACTTCACCTAAACTTCCCCCTACGACACTCGTCAATCTCGATTTTCAAAAGGCCTTTGATAGAAAAAAAAATTCATTTCTATGGTCTACAATGCGAACCTTCGGGTTTCCTATCGGGTTGATTAAATGTATTACAGGACTGTACATAACTGCACAATCTAGAGTAATCATTAATGGACATCTCACATCGAAAATACCCATCCGTAAATCAGTTCGTCAAGGATGCCCACTTTCTATGATCCTGTTCATCATAGCACTGGAACCCTTCCTCTGGAGGATAAACCAGAATGTAACAGGTCTGACGATCAATGAGAAGAAAGTGGTAGTACGAGCATATGCCGATGATGTATGTATTGCTCTCACAGACGAAAACGATGAAGACCGTATGCTGACTATCATAAACGAGCTTCAGGAAGCATCTGGATCCCAAGTCAATCTAACAAAGTCTGGAATGATGTTGCTTGGGCAACATCCGTTACCCACGCCTACTCGATCATTACCTATTGTGCAAAAGCTGAAGATTTTGGGAATTATTTTCCAGAACAAATTTCAAGATATGATTAGTGAAAACTGGGCGATGGTAATCAATAAAGTGAGGCATACCTTATTCCAGCAACATACCAGGTCCCTCGATCTCATACAAAAGTATGGCACATTAATGTGTTTGCTTTATCCAAGACATGGTATCACGCACAATTCTTACCTGCAACGAAACAAATTAGCTAACGCTTAGAATTGTGTATCGGTCACTTCCTTTGGAGTGGATCGCTGTACAGAGTCGCCCGTGATCAATTGTACTTACCAAATCTCCAAGGAGGCCACAATCTAACCTGTGTCGGTATGAAATGTAAAGCCCTCTAAGGACGCACCATCCCCCGATAAATGTCAGGAACGCGGAGTCAAAGAGAACTGACTTTTCTACACCCACCAGTACTTATCATGATAAGTGGGCGACATACGACACATACACCAGGCTTTTCGTTCCGTTATCAATGCAATACACAGTTTACCTCAGGAGAGGAAATCTCGGGGGGAATTTAATTCAACGAAGAATCTATACACTTATTTGCTGAAGGGGCAACAGAAGCCGCTATCCATAGAACATAAATTCACCCAAAGACATTGGAGAACGATTTGGTTGAATGCCTCAAATAAATGCATCCCAACACAGTGGATTGGAACATAACAGCGCACGAAAGAGGTGGGGAAACCTTAAGGGACTTTGTAAGTTCCATCAGAAGAATACGCTGGACAATGGATCAAAGCAAAAGTGTACAGAAGTAGGTCAGCCCTTTAAGATGGCCTATAGGAAATTTGGACTCGTAAGCCCTCAATAAAAATCCTTTTGTAGATCTCCAATAAACAACTATTCGTCAAATAGAAATCTAATAGACGTCCATCCCTAGACGCCTGGACGTCTATTACAGATCTACGTTAGACGTCTATTAGACGTCTAAATGGCCACTTTTTATCCCACTTTTAGACGTCTATATAGATCCATTTTAGATGTAGGCCTATATAATAATTCCCACACGGCAAATAGACGTCTAACAGACGTAAAGTACTCGTCTATTCTGCCCTGCTAAGCACAGAAGTGGTATCTGCATTCGGGTTGGAATGGAGTAAATCAAGGTTATAGTTTCAATCATTGCCGCAGATTGTGTATTTGTTAAAATAAACCAATATAGCATCTCTCTGGTATTATGATTCGCGGGGAATTACTTTTTAAAGCTTAAAATGGGATAAGATAATATTTTCCTGCAAAAAATCAGATAAAACTTAAACAGTTAATGAAAACACTCATGTTTGCTAAGCTATTTTACTGTATCTGCACTTTACTAGGCTTAAATATTGTTTCTGCTCAGATACCATGAACCTGCTTAGTAATTTGTAGATACTTGCTTTATGGCTTAGTAAACTTTGAAAATTTCTGAGTCGCTTTTATTATATCTTTTTAATGTATCTATAATTTTGTTTGCCTAATCCAAGTTAAATTTTGTCAAAAATGAAAATTAACCAACTGTGGCTTATCTCACTTATTAATTCATGCATGAAATATTACCTAAAATAATCAGAATTAGTAAAATATGCTGGATTTCATAACATATTTAAATAAAATAACATTTCACAGTAAGAATTTATTGACAATTCAGGCTGATCTTGGACAATCAATACAATTAAAAGACAAACATATAAAAAATCACATCCTTTCGTAAAAATTTATCGCATTTTAGCTGGTGTATGGAAGTCATACTAGTTGAAATGTCAGCTTAAATCTTTTAGTAGGCTGATCGCTGAAGTTTTGATCTTGGTAGGAAAAAATATTTAAAGGACACATTGATTTGTTAAAATTTGTAACTTCCTTCGTAACATTATGAACTTAAATGAACTCTATAAACTATTTCCTCAATATAAAAGAACAAAGGAGGTTGTTGGACATCCAAACAAATAAACTTGAAGTGTAGGCTATCTGACACTTATCCATCATTGTCATCACTCGCATCCTCCCTGCCTTCATTAGCACTTAGAGGAAATGAATGCCAAAATTCTAGTCTGTTAGAAGGAACAACAGATGATTTTCTCTTCAATAACTGAAGTAAAGATCCTTTCCTCTGAGTAGAAATTCCTCTGGGTTGTTCTTGCTTTCCAGGTACAGGAATCTTCCCAGTTTTAATAATTTTCAGTTGAAGGAAATCTAATGTCTTCCGAACCTCATGATACCCCTCTTTGTATAAAAGAAGTAAATTGCCACGTTTTGCTTGGATTGCAACAATGTTGTGAAGATATGGTCGTTCAGATGAACAGCTTTTTATCTTTTTCAGCGACATGAAACTTTTCCATTTATAAAAGTCCTCCAGCTGCATCGAGAGAAATGTAACCTTTTTAGAAGCCATTGAGGTGGCCTCTTGAAAGTCATTGAAATCGTAGACTTTGGACTGTTTGTTCGTTTTCAACGACTTTTCAACACTGTGGTGGAATGAATCTGCATACATAAACGTATGCCCAGGCTCAAAATATCTTACCTCAATCACATCGGCACTGATGAGGCTTGAGTTTATGATATAAACCAAATATGTGAATAATGCCCAGTTTTTATTTTGTGCTGTACAATTGTCCATCCACAACACAATTTTTTTTACATCGCGTGCTTCACTAGAAGAGAGGAATTTAAAAAATGAACTCACGACGTCTACTTGTTTTCTACCCCTTATACCTTCATGCCAGAAGACAGCGACTATTCGAGACTTGCTTTTTGTACCCACAGGTGCGAACATTTCATTATACACAGATAAACGTTGTGCAAAAACCACATTTTTAACCATTTCCAACCTTGGGAGCATTATAACCTTCTGCATATCAATGCTGTACACAATTTCATCGTTTGATGGTTCTCTGTGCGTATCTTCTTGGTATAGCTCTCATGCCGTGGATGCCCTATTAATATGTGTTTTCCATGCCTGACAGTCTTGGCAGTTATCATAAGGTTCTTCAAGAGAGTGGGGGTGCTGTTTAAAATGTTCACAGAATTCGCACTCCTCACGGCCCAACTTAACAAAAGAAATATTCATTTTATCTACTTCTTGTCTGTATAAATCATACGAGCACGCAAATCTAGGATTCTGTTTTCGGAAATCACCATACATTGAGGTAATAGTCAAGTCACTTGGCAAATACAATCGATTAGGTGCATGCTCTCGACGATAATGCGATATCGAAGGTTTGAATGATTTAATGTGTTCTTTAACAACTGTTTTGTCAATCTAATTGTGAGCAGTCTTACCACGTCTTCCATTGAATTTGGGGGAAAGGCCAGTTTGTTTGCATAATGACTGAATAATACTATCATTGTTTCTAGAATATTCAAGAGTGCCAAGGAAAAATACTTTGCATACTTTCTTCGGATAGCCTTGCTCATTTTTTAAGGTATAGTCTGTCTTTCCTTCTTGATGTATATCCGGCTGTTTGTCTCTGTATAGGTTTTTTAGTGACTGCTCCAAGGACGAATGTTTTTTGTTCTTGCCGTGATAGGTTCCAGTACTCTTCATGAAGTTTAATTCTTTGAACCTCAGGTATAACTGTGCTACATTTCATTTTACAGTTACAAACTTCTTTGATACGATGTCAATTTCGTATTTGTCTTCTTTCCTTGGGAGAAAGCACAAATTGTCTTCTTTTCCTAGGTCCTCCTTTCTTTGTGACATTAGCACTTGTTTGAAATTCAGCATCTATTGGGCCTAGATCAACCTCATTAAATTCGTCAGTCGACATGGGTTCTCCTAGTGTTTCAAGGTAACTGGTTGTAAAGTATTGTCTTGGTTAACGATGTACTCACACTCAACAACTGGTACTTGTTCTACGGAATCAGCATTTAAGAGACAATCGTGCAATGGGAAGTTTCCACTTTGAAAATTTTGTAGGTAATCTAATTCCAAACAAATATTATCATCTAGTGGATCATGAAGTAATGATTCTTCCTGCCTTTGTTGTGACGAGCCTTGTTAACTACTACCAGCACCATAGAAACTTGATTCACAAACAAATGTGATTTTGACTGTATTCCATCAACTAATTTAAAGGGGCAGTCCGAAGTTCCCAAGGCTAGTTATGGTGAATATGTAACTAAGTTACGTTATGACCTACAGTATTTGCTTATGAAATTCGTCTCTTACCTTGGTCTCCTAAATGACAATGAAAATCCACAACCTGCTTCCCGTCAACCGAACGGGTCAGGAATGGAATGAATGAAGCCCCCATCTAGCGGCGAGGATATGAACTGTGCCGGCTGCCGAAGCCTGTCACACTCCCCTGGGGCAATGATTAAATAAATGACAGATGAAATGAAATGATAGTGGAGAGTGTTGCTGGAATGACCTTGTGACAGGGAAAACCGGAGATAAACCTGTCTGCCCCCGTTTTGTCCAGCACAAATCTCACATGGAGTGACCGGGATTTGAACCACGGACCCAGCAGTGAGAGGCCGGCGTGCTGCCACCTAAGACACGGAGGCTCTGGTCTCCTAAATCATGTGCATTATTTATTTCTTCACATAGCTTCTGTATGAGTTGACTTGTACAGGTACTTTCCTGTTTAAGTTTTGCAATCACAGACAAACTTAGCATGTTTCGAATCACAAACACAACCTAGCACTGGCACAACCCAGCGCTTACTGTTAAGCTATCTACAGTTGACTAGATCAAAACAGTGCATAGATACTACGCCAAGTTATTGTATCTCCACATTGCTAAAGCATTTTATGGTATGTACACTTTACTAAATCAAAATGTCGTATCTACTGTAAATACAATAATATCGTTTAGTAAACTGCAAATACAATGAAATGGCCTAGCAATTCAAGTCCGAAACGCAGTTACGGTAGACTAAATAAGCGTTTATTTCCTAAACAAACACGTATATACGGTATTTTACACCAGCAACAGACTCTTTAGGATGCAGAGCAGTGAATGAAACCCGTATCTCAGTTTCGACAAAAATGTCAGTTACCACATCTGTGCTTAGCAGGGCAGTATAGACGTTTGGAGCAACTATTTTTGGTCTACATTTGGTGTAATCTATGTTCTAATAGACGTATTAATGTCGCCTATTTTTTCGTCTAGTAGACGGTCTAGCATAGACGGCGTATAGAGAGTACCTTTCAACTAATCATTTAAACTAAATACAAATCATATCCACATTTCTTGTGCCTTTAGAGTCTCTTCCATCCACACAAGCCCTGGGCACGGCTTCAGACAATTTGAAACCTCAGGGTAAATTTCCATATTGTACTCACCGGGATTTGAACCTAGGACCTCCGAATTTTAAGGACGGCACGTTATCCACTAGACCACGGGCACTGGGTACACGGTAACCTGTCTGTAGTACTCTTGTATCGCTAACTATTCAGGGAATTTCTACGTGATATAAGAAATGCAATGGTCATGTGAAATGACTCAAACTACAATAACCACAACACTTTTAAATTCATACGTGATCATATTGGATGAAAATCCTTAAAGCCTATCGATAGAAAGCATCCACATTTTAATAGAAGTCTATTACACGGCTGTCCGGCTGCTTGAAATACTACTTGGTGAAGTTTTGTGACTGTCTTAAATTTATAGATTACTTCATCCAATAGACGTCTATTAATTGTCTACTTACCTGATTTCAATAAACTAACGCTGAAATTTAGTTTCTATCTTATGTCTATGGCTACACATAATTATTCTCTCTATTACGTCACTCAATAGATGTCTAATAGATTACCTGTCTGATTGGAAAATTAAGCTGCTGACACTTTGTGTCTACTTTGAGTCTAGGAATAGACTGTACAGTTTGTCATCTAATAGACGTCTAGACCTAGTCGAACTCCTAAGACACGCAAAAACCTTTTGGAAATACGTATTTTTATATGATTTCATGGACGCGTCGAATATATAGGAAAGACGACATTCCGAAAAATGTTGGACTAGTACCGGTTACTGGTAGTCTACCTGTTCGAACCCCTAAGACATACGCATACATCTTTTTGAAAAACGCATATTTTTAAAGAGTGTTTTCTCTGATCTTACAGACGCGTCAAGTACGTCTATGGAAGACGTTATTTCGACGATATTTATACGAATTTTAGACTGTATCAGGTACGACTGTTGTAAGCAATAACTGCAGCATTTCAAAAGAAAACTGTTGAATGTCGACCGTGAATGTCATTGAGAGCTATTCCATTGATATCTAGAGACAGATGTCTAGACGTCTATTAGACATCAGTAGACGTGTCTATTTGTTTATTGGGGCACCGAAGCACGTGAACGTTTGGCACGTGATGATAGTTGCGCACACACGGTATGTCACAAGCTTTTATTAAGTTTCACTGCGCGTGCTCTCTTAAAACGCTTCAGGGATTTTTTTTCTGAAATCTTCAGTTAAATGGTTTTTAACTGATCTTCGGTGGAAATACACAGGAGTTCAGTGGTCTTGTGTCGGTCACTGAGACATCATTGCGTTAGTCGCTGATCCTCAAGTGAAACATTCCGTGAGACTGTTAGTGATATTTCATGGTGCACTGAAAAAAGGAAAGGAAGGAAGATTGTAGTTTTACGTGACCGTGAATCTTGTGATTATGAGCCACGGGACCTCCTTTTTACGTGGAATCCGAACCACAGGACATGGCATTTCACTTCGAAAATCACACATGCATTGACCGGGAATCGAACCCGGACCGTCTTGGTGAGAGGCACACAGCTAGACCGCTGAGCCACCACGCCCCCGGTGCACTGAACATCATGTGTTCTTATTGCCATATCCTTCACTGAGTTATCAACATTAGTTTAATGGAAACACTATGGTCTGCTTTCCAGTTCGATTCCACGAATCTACCCACAGATCAAAGTTCAAACCCTGCCTGGGGCAACGTGATGTACTATTATTTTTTCCCAGTCTTATACTTAATCAAATTGATTATTAAGGCTTGTACATCTCGTTAAACATGGTTATTTATTACTATTATCGTTAGTTTACTGGAAAATCGGATAAATAATCCCGGGAAAAGCGAGTAAACATTCACTGAAAACTTCAGTGGATTTTCACTGCTGGAAAAGTCAGTGGATATTCATTGTAATTTTCAGTGAAGTTCCACTGAAGTCCGATCTGTGGACTTAAGTGATTTATATGGCCATTAAGCCACTGATATAAACCGATATCTGAATAACGTTATTAGTACGCATTGCACGATTAAGGTATCATTTTTACGAGCGAAGATTTTAATTAACGCCCTTACTGGTGGGCGCTACTTTGTTGATCCTACCATAACCGATATCCGAATATTAGTCCAAGTTACGTTTTTAAGGGATATTTTTTGAGAGACTTATTCAAGTAACATTATTTCTGGCAACACTACATTTCGTTCCTGTGGTAACCGATTTTTATATGTGTAGGCCTTAGAGTTATGTACTATTACATGAAGATTATTATGTAGGAGTATTATTCAAATTTCAATCGCATGATTAAGACACATACAATAGTAAAAAACAGATTTTAAAATTTCGCACAGCCACCATCTTGTGGTTCTGAAAACAATTGTAATAAATTAGATGCCAGTGGATTAAAATTTGTATAAGCATATACCGTACCAAGTTTCACTGTGCCCGGATGATTAAATCGCGAGAAACGTCCATTTAAATATTCAAAAATTTCGCGTCACCGCCAGGTTGGATTTGTACTCTACAGGTTATTGAAAGTTCCAAAGATGAACTTATGTTCCTCTATCAACATGCAAAATTTCAGTTTGACTGCTGTCATAGATTTTGTGAACCGTCTAAATATTTCGGATGCTCACCATGTTGGATTGTAATATATGTAGACCATAGTGTTATGTACTATTAGATGACTATTATTGCGTCGTTTCTTTATTCAAACGTTGACTTCTATCGCATAATTGGCACACAAGAAATAAAAAAATAAAAATTTTGCAGAGCCGCCATCTTGAGATTATGTAAATAATTTAACAAAATTAGATGTCAGTGCATTACAATGTATATAAACAATTGCTGTACTAAGTTTCACTGCGTTCGGATGGTTAAATCGCCAGAAAAGTCAATTTAAATGTTCAACTTCGCTACGCCACCATGTTTGTTTTGTAGTTAACAGGTTTTTGAAAGTCACTTAAGTGAACTTCTAGTAGTGACTTTTATCACCGTACAAAATTTCAGGGTGATATCGGTAACAGTTTCGGAGATATAGAATGCCAGTAAGATATTTCGCACAGCCACTTTGTTGGATTGGTGAAACATAATAAACTTTGAAGGGCACGATCGGGGTCGGCCAAAATAGTACTATGACCTTACCGAATTTCATTGAAATCGCTGTGAAGTGCCTGTAGTATGTTCTATCCTGCTGCACCCTTACGGACAGTCTAAGAAGTAAGCCACAAGCGCGTGACGTCATGTCATGTCAGTAGGTAATCTGTGTCCTTGACTCTCCCCGCCTGCCGCTAGCTACGTGTCCGACTGAGCTGTGTATAGTATAGCGTGGTACCCTGCAAGCCAGGCAAGTGCTCTTAGGGCCATATGACCAGGCGCACACTGTGTCTACGCTGGAACTCGTCAGTTCAGGGGCGCGTGGCCAGCCTGTCGCGCCTGGATTTCTCCAAGCCGTTCTTCTCTTCTCTTCATATTATTATTATTATTATTATTATTATTATTATTATTATTATTATTATTATTAGACTATTATTATTAGCAATAAAATGTTATTGGATACCAATAGACTACGTCTCATACTGTTCTCGAGTACATTGTAGATCAATTCTCTATTATTGAATGGATTCATTTGATAGCAAAATTATGCCATTTATATTTAAGTTAGGCATACCCAAACACGATAAGTTATAAAAAAAAATGATGTTGTTTCTTTCCCTTTTTCGAAACGTACCACAAACTTTCAATTCTCTTTGAAGCCTATCGTTTGTTCTAAACGACCTGTCTTGTTATGCCGATGGTTACTTCAAATCTGATGGTGGGGTCCAGCATAAATCTTGTATCCTTCTTACGGCCAATAACAATTATTATTCTATTGTACTTTTGCTTCTAACACGAGGAAGACTCGAAAACATGGATCGCGTAACATTTGTGAAATGTTACAGATGCATCTTAGATCTATGTCGGTGATTCCTAACGTTTGTAGTGAATCCCCTTCTTAATTATGGTGTTTGAACGTGAGGTAGGTTATCAGACACTTCGCAGTGTTTGCAGCATACAGTCTCACACAAGAGCAACCTTTGTCTCCACCTATGTGTGGTTGGCTACTCCCTTTCATGTGTACTTCTGGATAAGTTGTTCTCCATGAAATATGGTGATTAGACACTTTCGCAATCAACCAGCAAGTTCATTTTGTTTTTTCCATACATCCGCTTCAGCCTTAAGTCTCAAGTATTCCTTTGGTTCCTAACTAGTAAATCACCGTCTTCATCGTTACCACCATCTTCATCATCATCACCGTAATGACAAACTCATTCGTTGTACAAACACAAATTACGCACCATGTCACCATGCCTTCAAGCAATTCTTGCACTCTCTGTATATATGTGGCACAGTCTCCTTACATGATGATTACTATACTTTGGATGCTCATTCACTGAAAATTGCGAAATTAGCTTCGAGGTTTTCCTATGCCCAGAACATGGAATGCTATGAAAATCAAATGGTCTTTTTTGAGAGACTTATTCAAGTAACATTATTTCTGGCAACACTACATTTCGTTCCTGTGGTAACCGATTTTTATATGTGTAGGCCTTAGAAGATGGCGGACGAGATAGAATTGCGTCTTGACGGTGCTCTTAAAAGTTTGCAAATTATCGTGGATGTAGGTGGATACCTAAAGAAAGACACAAAGGACGACATACTAAAAGCGGTAAGTGTCATCAAGAAATGTTTTATGGCACTGAAGACTACTCAAGTATGTAAAAGTATGAAAAAGGAAACGTATCGACAAGAGGTTAGTGAAGGTCAAATACCAGACATGCACAGAGAAGACAGCAGTTTCGTGGGACAAGTGGAGATATCTGTCTGCAGAACACATGACCCTGAAGTCGGCAAACAGATACTACCGACATCCAGTTGTCAAACGTCGGAAGCGGAGGAAAACGAGGCTGAAATGGCTAGAGAATGCATGCTACAAGCGACATCTGATGATCTAGTGTGCAACTTGTTTATAGATGCAGAAATGGAAGCAAAAATAGAAGAAAAGATCTCATTTCAAATGCAATCTGTGAGGGAAAACTTATCAAATCAAATTAAAACATTGATCAAAGAGGAAATTCTCATCACATTTCCACAAGTACATGAACTTTCCCACGGGATTACAACACTGAATATACCAAATCAATATGAGAAGAGTACAAGTAGCGCTCAAGGTCATGGAGCAAATATACTTACTCCCAGGAAAGAGATTACAATACTGACTGCAGCAAAAGAGCATGAGCAGAGTATAAGTAGCGCTCAAGGTCAAAGAGCAAATGAACTTACTCCCAGGAAAGAGATTAGAATACTGAATGGACATCGAAAGAGTTATTCTGATTTGGTGAACAGACAACAACGATCAAATGAGCATAATGTTGTTATAGGCACCATGGATCCCTCAAAATCAGATCTACAAGCAGGGGAAAGGCGTGCTTGGTTATATGTGGGAAAAGCACATCAGGAAACCACAAACGAGAAAATCATAAGGCATATGCAGGAGCAAGGGATCACGTGTGACATACAATGTGAAGATATGCAAATTAAAGGATACTTTAAAGCCTTCAAAATTGGCATACCGTTCAACGAATTGCGACGGGTAAGCACACCTCAGTTTTGGCCTTCTGGAATAGAGATCAAACAATATTGTTTTCGGAGGGGGAGAACAACGGGAGCCCGATTCGACTAACATAATCTACTCTGCTGCCATCAACAACCATACCACTGACTGCACGGCTCAAACAACACTACTATGGAATATAGAAGGAGCGCAAAAACAAAACAAACGGAGTCAAAACGGAAAGGTGGCAGCAGGACACCTAAAAATCATGTTATGGAACGTAGAGGGAATGAAAAGTACAATAAACATGACCCCAGAAAACTTCCTAAAAGGGTATGACATAGCAATATTAACGGAAACGTTCTTAACCGCTAACTGGCAGCCCCCCCGAGTTCTACGGAACACATCTCTTGGCTAGAAAAGGCGAAAAAGGTAGACCATCTGGCGGGATAACTATCTTCCTAAGACCACACCTGAGGCCAATTTTAGCAACCAAGCAACAGGAACACACCCTCCTAATAGAAACGAATCACCTCGTTATAGTAGCAGCATATTTCCAACCGAACACAACAGCAATCGATATAATGGATGAAATAGGCCAAATAAAGCAGAATAAACCAATGATCATCGCGGGAGACCTAAACAGCAGACTAGACACACAAAACTACAAAGCAAAGCTAGTGATGAAAAATCTGCACGAAGAAGGATTCATTTTATTAAATAACCCTACGATACCTACATACATCTCTCACAACGGCAAGAGCACGATAGACGTCGCACTCACAAAAGGACCTATAAAGGGAAGTATAACCACACTTTGGAACGCAAACCACGCAACAACGAGGAAACACATACCCCTAGAAATAAATATTAACCGTGACTGGGAGAAGAAACAAGAAGAGACAACACAACTCCTCTCAAGGAAGATAGATGTCGGGAAAGTAGAGGCCAAGATAGTTGCGAACACGCATATTGAAACACTTATAGAAAATGCAAAGCTAGAAGAAGCTACTCAAAACCTAGGAGAAATACTAAGAAAAGCTGCCAGCCCCCGATTCAAAAGAAGAGCAAAACCCTGGTTCGATAGCGAGTGTTACAAGCTAAGAAGAGACACCCTAAACATCCTGCAGCAGGTGAGACAGAACGAGATAAACGACACTCTCCTACTCACATACGCTGAAAAGAGGAAGCACTACAAACGAATCATAAAAGAAAAGAAATGCGCCTTCCTGGAGGAAGAGAGCAGGCTGCTAGCGGAGGAAGCAAAAAATGATCCATATTTGGCACTTCGCCCAAAGAAACAAGCCCAAACAAACTACATAGACATGGACAGATGGAAATCAAATTTCAGCAATTTACTCAACAAAGAGGGAACAACTGACGCCAGAAAGAAATCCCAAGAAGTCGTATCACCAATAGCTACAGGCTGGATTCCTCTAATCACAGAGGAAGTCGGACATGCCATCCAAAACACCAAAAACAAGAAAGCAGCGGGACCGGACGAAATATACAATGAATTCTTAAAAGACACTGCACACCTTCTAAACCAGATTTGGACCAAACTATACAACAGGTGCATAGAGACAGCCACCATCCCCGATCAATGGAGAAAATCAATTGTCAAGATATTATATAATGGGAAAGGAGACCCCAATGACCCAAACCAATATAGAGGCATCGCTTTGGAAAACTGCCCCTTTAAAATCTTCACCAAAATAATAACAGGAAGATTAAGTGAGGAATTAGACGATCACCTGCCAGAAAATCAATTCGGGTTCAGAATGGGAAGATCAACCCTGCAGGCAATCGAAATCTTATTGAAACTCATCTGGGAAGCCCTAGAGGAAAAACAAAAATGTTATACTGTCTTCATAGATTTCACGAAAGCCTTCGACCTACTAAGCAGGCAACTAGTGATAGAAAAACTCAAGGAAACACTAGGGGAAAACAACATATGGTCGAACCTCATTAACACACTGCTGAGCTGGAACGAAATATGCGTCTCAGATAACCTTGCCATGTCAGAACCAATCATACAAACAAATGGAGTACTACAGGGCGACCCACTTTTCCCTCTGCTGTTCATACTAGCAACCGAAGAAATCCTTGGAATTACCCGCAAAGAGGGAATCTTCTCGTGCGCATACGCAGATGACATCGTAATTGGCTCCAAAGACATAACAGAACTCCAGGCAACAATAAACGAGGTGGATAAATGGTGCTCCAAGAATAACTTGGTCATTAACATATCTAAGACGAACACAATGATCTTTAGAAACGAAAGAAGAGCCCCCGCATCAACTAGGATACACATAAGGGAAAGAAAACTGAAAATAGTATCAGAAATAGAGTATTTAGGAATTACTCTACAAACGACCGCAAAATGCTTCACAAAACACATAACAGAAAAGGCAACTAAAGCGATAATGACAATGCACGAAATAAGAAACATTCGATCCCTCAGCCTAGAGACAGTGATGCTGCTATTCCGGGTAAAGATTTTACCAATACTGACGTATGGCATAGAAATCATCTGGTCACACCTAACATTGAAGAATCTATCTACGTTGGAAGGAGTGAAAGCAAGATACATAAAGAAAGCGTTAGGGGTGTCAAAAATGACGCATTCAAGATACACATATCTGCTGGCGAAGGAAACTTTCCTCGTCGAAGATCTCAGGACAAGCACACTCCTACCTAACACGTACGCCTCACAGAACCTGCTAGCAACGCTGAATAGGAAAAGAGAGGAAATTCATCCGACATTCTACAGCACAGGAGCCATGGTAGACCGTGCGTGGACAAGGGAAAACGTCGAAATCAGACACGTCATCACTAGGTTGGCAGTCCATGGATTCCACCACCTGATATGCAAGAACACAAACTTCCACGAACCAAATATAGACTGTGAATGTAGGCTGTGTGAAACGGCATGTGATCGTTATCACATCGAAATATGCACAAAAAGGACAAAGTCATTATCTGAATGTGCAAACATGTAAAATTTCTATTTCATCTTGGCTATTTGGCCGCAATAAAGATTTGTTATTAAATACGATGTGTGGATTATATATAAATATGCAATTGGATTAACTCACGACGGCTACTTGTAACATTGGCCTTAGAGAATATTTTACGGAAGCTATTCTAACAACTCTAAGAGGTGATTTTCTCTCAGAGTTCCCATATGAATGTTCGAATTACAGAATAATAATGTAGGAAAAAAGGAAACACGTGCCCACTGACCTGGTGCAAGTCCTCGAAATGAACACCCCTTTGATGACTTACGTATCCTCGATACCATTTCAGTAACTCAAACCGAAATTAAATTTCTTGGAAGGGCAGGGAACCAAACCCGGACCACCGGGGTGACAGCCAAGGATGTTAGCCGCTGCACCACAAGGTGATCTCTTTCATTGTCAGCGCAACCTATTGCACGATGCCATGTAATTTCTGCACGAACTATAATAGTACACATATCTTCGTATTTTTGACATTACATAGACCTTGGTAAGTTAGAGAGATGGTTCGCATACCATAACCCTAGAGCCGAATAGATCCAAAAACCAACAAACAACCGAGAGAAATACCGACATGCTGGTAGAAAGACAGACAACATATTTTGTAATTTTCAGAGAAAATTGTTTTACAATGAATACTCTTGGTCTCCATACTGTTGAAATAATGAAAATTGTCCTAAAACTTCAAAAGTTCGAAGGATTTCATGTCAACTTGCTTATTTTGCCGTATATCTTATGTGCAGGTAAATTCCATGAGTTATTGTTTCAGGCGTTGTTGAAAATACGAATAAAAGACATAAATTACCTCAGTTTGCGACGGAATATTGTTCAGTTTAAAAACCTGATAAATTTACTAACGCACGTTTCTCAAATTCACATATCCCTGAACAGCATCAATCTAATCAGTTGGTGAAATCAGAATCTTGTTATTTAAATAGACTATAGCTTTATAGTCCTAATGTAGTTTTGTTGTTCTACCCGTAATTATTTCGGTTGCTATGAGGTAGGGGATGCGGTGAGACAGTTTCCTTGTGGGAATGATATTACGGATAGATGCTCTTCATGACGTCGATCTCATGAGGGGATTTAATGACAAATGAAATTAATGAGGTAAGGTATGAAATGGCTGTGTGTGGTATTTCGAGTTCGGTGTAGTCTGACCAAGCACGTTAGCGTGTGTAGATACCTTTACTGGTTTGTGACGTTATGTCAACAAATTAAAATAATGTATTTTAACTCTCCTGATTCCATACCGGCCCCTATTACTGTCACATGCATGATTACCAATATGCTTGATTCCATTTTTAGTTTTAGTTTATATCTTGCTGCACCTGCTGTATCACCCAAAAAGTAGGGGCATATGACCTCGTAGTTCCGCCCGTTAAAACAACAATAACTAACCCAAAAAGTATGCAACTTCCTGTATGCTTGTTGCAGATCTGGGTCATGTACGTCTAAATATCATGTTTTATACGTCTTCGGTATGTTTCTTTAAGGAGTGACTTTCCCACTATGATATTTGTGTGCTCCCCATACACAAAAGACGTTATGAGCACGGCAGACCACATGCATATGACAAAATTTTGGCTCTAGTGCGCCTAGTGTCCAGGCTCTGCGCTCAGTACTAAACGTACTGGGTATTGCAGCACCGCGTCAAATGGACAGTGCTTGTGCGACTAAGCGCTGCAGTGCTAGTGTGATGTCGTGCTACACTGCTCAGAAATGGACAGGATAGGGCTGCGCTTCACCGGCACGAGTAAATATCACGCTAGCACTGCTTCATCTTGCCCATTGCACGGCCCTGGTGCACACACACGGACGCACGCACACACACACGGACAAAAGGTGATCTCTTAAGCCTATTTTTTCATAAATGGAAATAGGCTAAATACGAGATTTTAAAATTTTGCCCAGCCACCATCTTGTGGTTATGAAAACAATTCAGTTTGATTGCTGTCATAGATTACTTGACATTGAGAATCGTCTAAATATTTCGGATGGTCGTCATGTTGGATTTTTATTTACTTTGTAGATCATAGAGTTATGTACTATTAGATGACGATTATTGCGTACGTTAGGTTCATTGTTCAAACGTTGGCTACGATCGCATGATTAGGACACAAGAAATTAAAACTTAATTTTTTAATTTCACACAGGCGCCATCATGAGGTTATGTAAACAAGTGAGCAGAATAATACGTCAGTGCATTACAAGGTGTATAACATTTGCTATACCATTTGACGGTGCTCGGATGGTTTAATCGCGAAAAAAAATATCTATTTTAATGTATCAACTTCGCTTGGCCCCCATGTTCGTTTTTTACTTCACAAGAATTTTGAGAGTCCAAATCTAGTAGTTCATTTTATCACCGTACAAAATGTCAGGGTGATATCTGTAATAGTTTCGGAGATATGGAATGCCTGTGAAATATTTCGCACAGTTGCCATGTTGGATTGGTGAGCCGTAATAAAATTTGAAGATCACGGTCAGGGTCGGACAAAATAGTACTATGGCCTTACCGAGTTTCGTTGAAATCTCTCCAGCCGTTTATATTTTATTAGGGGGGACACTCACATACGAAAACACACGGACTAAATGTGATGCCATCAGCCTATTTTTTTCATAAATGAAAATAATAAAGAAAGCTTTTCATTCGGTCAACACGAATTTTGTGTTGACCGACTTAATAGCTTTCTTCATTAGAAATAACCATCACTGAGAAATGGCTTCTATCACTACTAAATGAAAATAGGCTAACAAGTAAACGAAAAGCAAGAACTGACGGTTTCATTTAGGATAGAAATACTCTTATTGGTCACAAAGGAGTGAAAGTTTGGTGTGTAGGTTACACTCTACCTTATATGGCAACACTGCTAGAAGGTGAGTTCGATTCCCATCTTAGCCATCTTAGAGTGTTTTTCCGTGGTTTCCCACTCCACTATACAGGGGCGTGGTGGCGCAGCGGTCAAGCTGTATGCCTCTCACCAAGGCGGACCGGGTTCGATTCCCGGTCATTGCATGTGAGATTTTCAATGTGAAATACCATGTCCTGTGGTTCGGATTCCACGTAAAACGGAGGTCCCGTGGCTTATCATCGCGAGATTAACGGTCACGTTAAACTACAAGCTTCCTTCCTTCCTTCCTTCCTTCCTTCCTTCCTTCCTTCCACTCCACTATAGGAAAATACGTGGATAGTTCCTAAGTCAAGGCCAAGGCTAACTCCAAAAATAACTAAGTTTATCAGACAAATTCCATAAACACCTCAACTACATGGTACTGATGAAGAATAGGCTATGTTCCAAACCACTATATGAAGCAACAAGAAATATTTCGAATCAATGGGATCTATCGTATTGATTTTAGAAAACATGTTTCTAACGTAGGCTACAGTATGACCGCGATCGAAACGAGCAAGGTGCCTTGCCCTGTCTGATGGAGCACGCGCTCAGATTGAAATCACTATGTTGATTATTATTGATATTTCAAGAAGTAATTATCCTATGTTTGAATAGATAATTGGCCTGGAATTACATATAGCCCAGCATCGTCACTTCACGGTCACCTTCAATGCGTGTCCGGGTAGCGGGCAAATAGTCACTTCCATAACGTTATTGACGAGAATCTTTTATGAAATAACGGAATCAATTTCTCCGCTTTGAATAACGTTACTGATAGCACATAGCTGGTAAAAATTGCCTGTATACCGTTTCTAGACTTATAACGTTCTTGGTGGGTTCGCATTTCGAAATAACTGAATTAATTGTTCTGCCCTGAATAACGTTATTGATAGCGTATAGCTGGTAAAATTCGCTCGTATATCGTTACTAGACTTATAACGTTATTGGTGGGTTCGCATTTCTAAATAACGGAATTATTTTTCTGCCATGAATAACGTTACTGACAGCGCAAAGCTCGTGAATATCGCTCGTATACCGTTACAAATCCTATAACGTTATTGGTGGCTTCACATTTCTAAGTAACGAAATTATTTTTCTGCCCTGAATAACGTTATTGATAGCGTATAACTGGTAAAAATCTCTCGTATACCGTTACTAGGCTTATAACGTTATTAGAAGGTTTGAATTTTGAAATAACCGAATCGATCACTCTGCCTGAATAACGTTATTGATGGCGCGCAGCGGGTCAAAATCGCTGTCATACCGTTACTAGACTTATAACGTTATTAACGGGAGCGCATTTTAAAATAACGGAAACTATTCCTCTGCAGGTTATAACGTTAATAGCACAAACCAGGGACAATTATAACCCCTTATTTCGTTGCCGCACTAAAAACGTTATTCATATACCATTTGTTTTAGGTACGGAAGCAGTAACGTAACAAAAATTAATTCGTTATTTTTGACAATTCTGTTACGTTATGAAGCCTTGCTATACAACCTATTTTCATATATCCTACTTATGTTAATTGCCACTATCGACATACACAATTTCAGATTGATTGCTGTGATGGATTCGTAGATATTGAGAACCGACTAAATATTTCGGATGGTCGCCATGTTGGATTTTATATATGTAGGTCCTAGAGTTACGTACTGTTACATGCAGATTATTGTGTACGAGTAGTATTCAAACTTCAATCGCATAATTAGGACACAAGAAGTAACAAGGAGATTTTAAAATTTCGCACAGCTGCCATCTTGAGGTTATGGAAACAATTGAAATAAATTAGATGCCAGTGGATTAAGATTCGTATTAGGATTTACTGTACCAAGTTTCACTGCACTCGGATGGTTAAATTGCGAGAAACGTCCATGTGAATATTTATACTTCACGTCGCCGCCATGTTGGATTTGTGATCACCAGGTTATTTAAAGTCCTAATAGTGAACATAAGTTCATAGCCCCTATGAACATTAAAAAATTCAGTTTGATTGCTATAATAGATTCGTAGATATTGAGAGCCGTCTAAATATTTCGGATGGTCGCCATGTTGGATTGTTAAATGTATAGGCCATAGAGTCATGTACCATTAAAGGAAAATTATTGCGTAGGTTCATTATTCAAACTTTCACTTCGATCGCATGACTACATCACAAGAAATAAAAACTTAATTTTAAAATTTGCACAGCCGCCATCTTGAGGTTATGTAAACAATTGAACTAAATTAGATACCAGTGCATTACAATGTGTGTAAATATTTCCTGTACCAGATTTCAGTGCGTTAGGAACATTAAATCGCGAGAAAGGTCTATTTGCTGCCATGTTCGTTTTGTAGTTAACCGGTTTTTGAAAGTCTTATAGATGGACTTCCAGTAGTGCCCTTTATCTCCGTACAAAATTTCAGGGAGATACCGCTAATAGTTTCAGAGATATAGAATGCCGGTGAAATATTTCGCACATCCGCCATCTTGTGATTATGTAAACAATTGAACGAAGTTAGATGTCGGTGCATTACAATGTATATAAACATATACTCTACCAAGTTTCATTGCGTTTGGTTGGTTAAATCACGAGAAACGTCTATTTAAAAGTCGCAACTTCGCTTGGCCGCCATGTTGGTTTTGTAGTTACCAGGTTTTCAAAGGTCGCATAAGTGAACTTATAGTAGTTCCCTTTATCACCATACAAAATATCAGGGTAATATCAGTAATAGTTTCGGAGATATTGAATGCTGGTGAAGTATTTCGCACAGCGGCGATGTTGGATTGGTGAGTCATAACAAAATTTGAAGGGCACGGTCGGGGTCGCCCGGAATAGTGCTATGAACTTATCGAGTTTCATTGAAATTGCTCCAGCCATTTAGATTTTATTAGGGGGGGGGGGACACACACACACGCACACACACACACGGACAAAAGGTGATCTCATAAGCCTATTTTTTCAAAATTGAAAATAGGCTAAAAATGGTGAAAAGGGCATTCTATATATATGACATGATTTATACCGTCTACAAATACAAAGATTTCCAGCTACCTTAGTCGTCTTGATGTACGTAAAATGTATGTCAGGACATACATCCCTGTAGAGACCGAACCGTCATCCTTGGCGTTAAGTAGTTGAAATATTGGTCAGGACTGCAATTACTCGAACTCATCTCCCCTCAGCTCGAAACAGCTGTTCGGAACACAATGTTCATCTCTCGTCAACTGCCTGGGTTGCCTTAGTAGCGAAGAGATTAATGCCACCTCCTCTCTTCTCTGAAGATCCATAGTGGTAATTATCTCAGTGTCATGGTATATACTGCCTTTAGTCTCCGTTTATATAGCCGTCTGCTTATAAATTCCATTATTCAGCATTGATCATTTCTAGAAGTTCAACTCTGCTTGAGTGCTGCACTCCTTTTCAGTGCTTAGCAATTCATTGCTTCTCCCGTGTAATACTGGTCATTCTCTCCTTCTCAATGCAGTACTATAATCCATGTTGAAATGTATAATGATCACTGGATAAAGTTACAAGTTCCCTCGTAATATCAAGTGAGCTAAAGAACTGTCTATGCGAAACACGAAGTTCAATCACGGCACTGTCATATCGTACTATGTTCACACACTGGGCATACGGTCGTCCTGAGTGTCTCGCCCATGTCTTGAAAGCAGAGACGCACTTGTACCGTCCCGTACTGTCACAGATCGCCCAAAGATATTAATGTTCCTGGAGATTATTTCTCTGACCGAACCAACAAGCAAGTGCCTGTCTCAATCCCGTGCTGCTTTCAGCTGGACTAAATCTTACCCATAATCCAACTCTGTCCGATCGATATGTACCGTAATTACAATAAACATCTGATAGCATTATAAAAGCATAGGTAACTTCATAAATATCTTCAAATCATTCCTTCTTATGTTTCATTGTACTTCCATGTCGTCGATCCCATCTGTAATCTATGTAATAATATCCACGCCATGCTTGTAAGGCAGCCATCTTGTGATGTAACTGTACCTTCCAGATGTTCTGAGATGCGTTGCAGGGTAGCCTATTCAGTTTCCCTAACCACGCGTCTCCTTGCTGTAACTCTCCACTGCAAGTTGGAATCTTCTCATAAAAAGGCAAAATACGTCTTTTAATCATACCAGTGTTCTATTACTAGCCAAAAAAACTGGTACAGTACTGTGACGCTACTTTGCCAAGCTGACGGGATCTAGTGGTTCTCATGGCATTTGTTAAAGAACCCTGCTAGGAACTCTGCAGAGGCATGACCCAACTGCTTCCATAGCTCCGTACAGATATCATCAGGGCTGCTGCCATGCCATTTTTCATGGCGTGGATCGCAGTATTGACCTCCACAGGTGTGATAGGTGGAACTGCACCCTGTAGAGGTTCGGCTAATGGAATCGGTGGGTGCGGGAAAACCTCATTGCAGATAACATTGAAGTGTTCATGCCATCGTTGAAGGATCTCTGTTGGTTTTGTCAGAAGACTTGTTCGTTTTTGAATGATTATGTTTTGTTTTTTCCGTAATTTTTGTTTATTTTTATAATTTTTTTTTTTTTTTTTTTTTTATATATTAATTTTTGGTCTTTTTAAATTTAGATGTCCACCTCAAAATTTTAAATTCAATTCAAAATTTGTATTCTTTAATCTGTGTTAAGAGGGGCAGATGACCTCGTAGTTCCGCCCCTTAAAACAACAATAACTAACTAACTGACTAACTAACTCTGCTTTCCCCTTTTCATCTCTTACATTCTTGTGTTTCCACCTTTCATCCGTCAATTCTAGTATATCTCAGGCGAGGTCGTGGAGTGAATCGACTCAGCGGAAGATTTCCTAGACGCAGTTCGGCGGCGGGGGGAGCGCAGATCTGGGGACCGAAACGTCCCCAGGCGCAGAAGCATCCGCATCCCGTTTTTGGAGAAAGGGAATGCGCAGTGCGGGCTCCCTTCTTCCCCGCCTCTTTAAGATATTTAGACGGGTCAGGAGACGAATTCCTGACCCTGGTCGACGATGCCGCCTCCGCCGGCACGAGTGCACAATTTAAATTATCTTATGAATGCAGGAGTTGAACGCGTTGACATAATACAAGTATAAGCTCAACTGATAGAGCATGAGTGAACAAAGGCGAAGGCCGCTGGTTTGACTCCCACATTCATCTGATATTTCTCTATCTTCTAGTTAAATGGCTTTTTGCACTTTGTACAATACACAACCTAAGAACTCATGGCTCCCTAGGTGATCAATGAATTCGTTAAAATTAAATAATCCTTGGAATAGTGCATTACTCACGTTGCATGGTGTGCCTTCACGTCCTTGCGCACACATCATCATCATCGGGATGACCTCGGTCAATCACGGTCAATTGGGTCAAATAAACACTTGACCATTAACACTACATGCTCATTGTACACTTTTATTTCACGCTTGACTTTATTTCCTAACTCCCTACACCTTGACCCTGCCCCTAGTGCAGCGAATCCACGACCTACTAGCCGGGCTGTGCCACGCTGACACTCGAATCACCTTTCTGTGGCTTCCAAGCCACATGGGAATTGCGGGAAATGAGTTAGCAGATCAAGCTGCAAAAGAGGCGGTATCACTACCACCTCGACCAATGGAGGTACCCGCTAGAGATATTCGCTCTCAGTTACGCCTACAAGTTCTGGCTTTTTGGGAGAGTCAGTGGCTAGCTGACCCAATGCCCAGTAAACTGAGAGCGATCAAGGCAACTACTCGCGTGTGGCGGAGCTCCTTCCGGGCCCGGAGAGAGTCCGTCATATTGTGTAGGTTAAGGATAGGTCATACAAGATCCACCCACTCGTACCTAATGAGAAGGGAAGACCCCCACTTTGTACCTGTGGAGCCGTTTCCACCGTGGCCCACATTTTCACCGAGTGTGTGGATCTTGCTGACTTGCGAAGAAACCTCGGTTTGCAGACGACACTCAAACTTATATTAGCCGATGACGCGGTGGCTGCTGATCGCGTTATCCGCTTTATCAGTGAGAGTGGGTTAGGGCCAGCAATCTAAATTTTCCAGTGAACATTGACTCAACAACTTGTTCGTTTTTGAATGATAATGTTTTTGTTTTTCCGTAAATTTTGTTAATTTTTATAATTTATTTATTTATTTAATTTTTTGTTTTTGTTTTATGCATTTTTGCTCTTTTTTAAATTTAGATGTCCACTTCAAAATTTTAAATTCAATTCAAAATTTTTATTATTTAATCTGTGTTAAGAAGGGCAGATGACCTCGTAGTCCACCCCTTAAATCAACAATAACTAACTAACTAACTAACTAACCGGTCACTCCATGTGAGATCTGTGCTGGACAAAACGGAGGCAGACAGGTTTTTCTCTGGGTACTCCGGTTTTCCCTGTCAAAATTTCATTCCAGCAACACTCTCCACTATCATTTCATTTCATCTGTCATTCATTTAATCATTGCCCCAGAGGAGTGCGTCAGGCCTCGGCAGCCGGCACAGTTCATATCCTCGCCGCTAGATGGGGGCTTCATTCATTCCATTCCTTACCCGGTCGGAGACTGGAAGCAGGCTGTGGATTTTCATAATAGATAGATAAAATTATTTTCATAAACAGTAGTGGTGGTCATTTCTGCTGTTTTAGGAAAACGCCAACGAACTGTTCGTTTGTTATAAACAACTGTTTTCCCAAACAGTTTGAAAACAAGAGGTTATAAAATTCGTTTACAAGTCATTACGGCAGAAGCGGATTTACCAACGAAGTAAATGTTTTCGCAAACAGTTTGAAGACAGCAGTCATTCGTTCACACGTCATAACGGGACTCGGTGATAGACGAGTGAGTCACACGCACAAGGGTGCTGTGAGATAGGAAAGATATTTCTCCACCTTTCACTGTAACTTGATTCTTTGCGTAATATCTAGACAGTAGACACTGAGGCTGGCTGCGTGGCTCAGCGGCAACGTTCTCGCTTGCCAAGCCCAAGGTTGCAGGATCGAATCCTGGCGCAGCCAGTTGGCGCTTGAGGGTGCACAAATGCGAGGGAGCCTTGTCAGTACATTTATTGGCACGTGAAGATCCCATTTGGGGCAAAATTCCGGCACCCCAGCATCTCTAAAAGCCAGAATAGTTAAAAGGGACGTAAAAATAACATTATTATTAGACACTGACAGGCAACACAAGCTGATGGCTGACAAAATACTTGTATGAAGGCTACACGGGTAGAACAGGAAGATGAATGAGACTCCACTCTTAGACAAAGTCAATGCATTCAAATTATTTATTGTTGTTTTAAGGGGCGGTACGACGAGGTCATCTGCCCCTCTCAACACAGATTAAAGTATACAAATTTGGAATGGAATTTAAAATTTAGAGGAGGTCATCTAAATTTGAAAAGACTATTTTTTTATATTAAATAAAACTAATATTTTTATATTTATTTACATAGTTTACGCCCACATTGGAGCACTTAAATCAATCCATATACACTGCAGTCTTTACAATATTAGATGTAATGGCTTCCCAACTTCCTCTTCTCCTTCCAGAGCTTTTTTTAATATCTCCGACCTGGCCGCCCTCTCTTCATTTGTAATGGTGTACTGTTTTCGTTTGACTTTTTTTAATTTCAATCTTGTATCTCTACTTCTCAGAATCCTCTTCTCTTTTCTCTCTGCAATTTGTTTCATTGTAATATTTAGCTCGTCTAAATCATTCTGGACCTCAACGAACCAGTTGTTCTTGGTTTTACTTTTCCAAAAGAAATTGAATAATTGTTTCAGTAGTCTAGAGTCTGGTAGTCTTACTATGTGGCTGAAAAAGGCAATTCTCCTTTTTCGCATTGTACTCGTATCCACAATTGATTCATTTTCCCGATAGACTATTTCATTAGGCAGCAGTCTCCATTGTCCATTTACTTGATGATTTTTATTGATGATTGTCCTGATGATCCTTCTGTCTATTTTTTGGATTATATCTGTTGTTGCTTTGGTATTCATCTTAAACAGGGTTTCACTTGCATAAGTTGCTTCAGGTTTAACTACTGAACCATAATGTTTGAATTTGGCGTTCATCGAGAGAGATTTCTTCTTATAAGTTGACCATGTGACTCGTTGTGCTTGTCTCAGTTTTGTTGTTCTGTACTCTATTGCGGCTTTCTCATTTAGGTTCCAAGTTATAGTTTCCCCAAGTTACTTGAACTTTTTTACAACCTTAAAACTAATAATTATAAAAATAAACAAAAATTACGGAAAAACAAAAAATGCAGAATTTAAAAAGAACAAGTCTTTGAATCAATGTGTAGTGGAAAAATTTAGATTGAAATCAAATTAACATGCAGTATGAACAAGAAACCAGTCAGCTGGAACACTTATATAATTTTCTTCTTCTTCTTCGTCTTCATCTTCTTATGCTTTCCGTGAAGTAAGTTTGAGTCTTGGCCCATGGCTAGTGGTTTCATGGAGAACCAAAACAAAGTATTTGTATCTTCCATCCGTAATTGGATGACCTTCGGGATAGCACGGTGGCAGCGCATTTGCTTCTGGAGGGGGACGAGTGGAGTCAAATCAGGACTAATTGCGTTTAAAATTTCGTCTTTGTTGTGTTCTACCTCTTTTTATTATAAATATAATATAGATATATCACTTTCTTGTGGACACGATAACTACGGTACCGCAATTTTGCACCAATCACTTTGAATTTTTTACATAATATTGAACCCTTGCAAAGAAGCATATGAGACTCAGATTCGGGGCGTAACAGGTCATATTCGTAAGTTGCTGTCGGCGCTTCATTAACTTGCAGGGTAACATATAACAAAATTAACATGCAGGAAAGAGTGAAGCCAGGGTTAAAAACAACTGAATTTAATAACAAATCACCATATTTACACATAAACAATTAACAACAAAATCTCCCAACTGACTCCCATTTAATAAAATGCCAAAAACTAGGCGGTATCTCTGGAGAGATTAATTACCTGGACCAAGTGTCCTTAAATGAAAGATACAAAAGTGACCATATAAGTGACCATATAAGTGACCATATAAGTGACCATATAAATGCGTATGCCGTTCTACATGCATCACGATGTGTACTTTGAATGCGTGATTCGTTATCATCCGGAATGACCCTTCAAACACCGAATCCGCATTTCCTAGAGCTAGACCGACACGGGGGAACACAACTACACTACTTAAATTAAACCGACACTTCCTAAATCTACTATAAACAAACACAAAATTTCCGTGTGAAATTGGACTTAAATTGCCGTAGCAACATTTACTGCCTAAAAACTTAGGACTTCTCACACAAATCAACACAAGTACATTAACACGTGACCAATAGAAAAATACTCAAATGACCGCTGTCAAAATTTACAAATACTCTACAACCATTACACCACACGGGTGTGACACACAAAATTACATGAATTGAGTCATCAACAAAGCAATAGGCAAACAGCCAACATTTACGTTAATCACAATATTTTATCCATACAAGGTACAACAATCCGTTACACACATGGCGAACTCCCCAATTAATTATGGCTTAAAATTTAACCATCACAATGAACAGGTTTGCTATATGAAAGCTTACAGGGTTCAGTCGGACAAATAGGACTGCCTATCAAAATAAGTCACAGGCAAAACGGGCGGTTTGTGGAACGCTGCATGTCTGTCAACCCACGTGTCAAAATACCTCGACCTCCCAGAACATGGGTCGAACCTCGAAGAAATGTGCCCCAAAGCACAATAATACATGTGTGTGTCAGAATAACCATATGGACAAGAATCAGCAGTCTCCCAAGAGCACTCTGTCTTTCCATCTAAAAAAATACAATAGCAGCAAAATATATAAGGGCGGTAGGACAACTACCCCCTCCTCACGTAGAATCAACACACACTAGACACATCAACACACACTGAATCACACGTATGGGTTTTGACAGACCCTGAAATAAAATACACAAATAAATATCCACATGCTGGCGCCATCGTTTTATGCCGTGACTAGTCACCTGAAAAGGACTCAAGAAAATCTATCAAAATTAGAACGAAGGTGTTCTACAATTACTTTTAAGTTGGAGCACTCGGCTACCCTAACATGAATAATTAACCTGTTCAGCAAAATGTTTTACACTAATTTCCTCCCATTCCTCTTTCAAATATTAACGTTAATAAAGCACCATTTATCGAATGTAACGGGTTCCGCCATTGCAAGGATAAAAAATTACGCACGCACGCCGCGTACATTACACTTGACTCAAGAAAGAAACAAAATATCAACAAACACTTTGGCCACGCGCCAACGGACATTTAAACATACAGTGTCGGTACAAGAAAAACCCTAAAACAACAAGAAAGAAAAACATGACTATTTACAAAGTTCCCCGGCCAAATCTAACTACATAATTGAAATAATCCAATTTTAGTACATCACCGCTTCTGCATGTAGACCAAGGACATCCTCCTCAACCCATTGCCCTATGGACAATTTAGCTCTCCAATAGTAGTCGTCTGTGCTGATTTCTTGAAGCTCATCCCAACTTCAAACCACGTGCTGTTCATCTTGGTCTCGACTCCTTGGCAGAAAAGTTCAATATTAAATATTTGCCTATCTATAATCGCTTGCAGGCTACTCAGTTCACCCACAATTGTCCTAGTGCGATTAATAGCGAAGACTGGCCCTAATTATATCAGACACACGCACTATAAAACATACATAAAATACACACAATTTATACAGAAAATATACATCTCGAGTCCGCGCCACTGGCTCGTTAACAAGTTCACAATCCTGGCTGCACTAGCAGTCGCTATCTCGTCTGGTATTTCCGTCTGTACTATGGACTTCGGCTCTGGTAAGCGCTAATTAGGGTGATACGATACTTCCCTCTTAAAGTTGAACTCGTCGTCTTGAAATGAATGTTACTGTTTAGTTCACACAACAAAGTTGATTTTATAATAAAATGTATTACAGCTTTTTAAATTTTGATACTGCGATCGCTGCGACTTCAGTTCCTCAAAGCTCACAAAATGAATTAGCTTCTCTGATTTAGAGCGTAAAAATCATATTTTACACCAAATAATGACTTAGATAAATTCGAGCGTCAAAATCACAAACCAAACTGACGTGGAGTATGCCTCTCAAGGCTCCACAAGATAAGACTTTAAAATTCACACTTCGAACTGGCGTGGAGTATGCCTCTGAAGGCTCCAAAAGAATAGACTTTAATTGGCGTCAGGCCAAGCTATTTATGAGAAACTGACAAGGGCGGTGGAGTGGGGCAAAGTCGGATAAAAACTTCCAGAGTTTTTGTCTCACAAAGATGTAACTAGTGTCATTCTTCTCCAAATAAATCCAACGTCTCAAATTACTCGAGCGGAAATTAATCCGTTCGGCGGTTCCTTAGATACACACTTCCGCGGGCTTTTTACTACTGACGCCGTCCACCTCGTGGTCACGGCTTGGTCTCTTGCGATTGGCTGATTCAATCGTATGTTCGTTGAGAAGACCTCGTGATTCTTCCTTTATGTCTCCAATTTTGGTACAGTAGTTGCACAATTTAGCCTTGAACTCGACTAATTCTGGCCGTCCCCCAGGAATAGCTACTGGCTCAACTTCTGTTGCAATCGTTACGAAATGCTGGCCTCCCTAATATCCAAGTCGACTTCCTTACGTGCTGCCTGGGCCGTAGTAATAATAATAATAAATATGAATACTTATTTATCGAAGATCAATAAGGGTTCATTTATCCTCAGCAAGGTTTTGAAATTCGAAACAATTTATTGGTTTGGATTTCAAAAACAAAATCCACTGTAGTAACAACACATTTCTTTAAATCTCACTCAGCTGCTCGAGTGTATGCCCCTCTGACTCAATTAGTGTGCTCCCTTCTCGCTGGAATGTCATTCATATTTCCACTAGGTCTCCCCTTCTCCTCAAGTAGTTGCCACTCCCGTCGTCTCAGCTGCTCGTTGTTTACAAACAAAGTGCGTACTCAGGCGCTCCCCGTGAATTTGAGTGTTTGCTCTCAAAAATAAATTTTGCAATACAGATTCTGCACATATCATCTTTCCTACTCATCAAATGGTTCCCTTCTGTAGTACGGTTTCAAATTGGCGCTATTAAAAACAGATTTTGCACCAGTGCTCACTTCTTCTAATCTGTAGGCATTGTTACCCAGATTCTTAATTACCCGGAACGGACCAATGAACCTTGGACAGAACTTGGCGAAGACTTTGTTCTTAGGGTCGGAGATCGGTGGTCTACGAACCAGCACTAATTCTTGTTCTTGTAACTCTCGGTGAAACTTCTTTCCTCGGTACCGTCTCAGCCTTCGGTCCGCTTGGTTCCTCATGTGCTCCCTCGTTCGCTGGATTCGCAAATCATGCGCTAATAATGGATCCCTTGGGCAAGGAATGATCTTATCCCAAGTTCTTTCTGGCAATCTGTTGTGGTGTACAATCAGTGGGACTTGACCCGTCGACTCGTGCTTAGTAGTGTTCATGCACATCTCAATTTCCCCCACTTTGTCTACCCATTTATTGTGTTCGTTAGGAATCATTACTCTGTAGTATTTAGCGACACAGCGAATTGTTCTTTCGCTCGGATTTCCACAAGGATGACGAATACTTGAAAATATGTGTTTTATTCCTAGGCTCTCCAAACCTTGCCTAAAAACATTGCTTGTGAAATAGGTACCGTGATCTGATAGAATGGATTCCGGCTTCCCAAGCATCGGAATGACTTTGTTCTTAATTCTACTGAGGACTTGTCTTGATGTCGTCTTCTGGATAGGACATAGCACGACCATCTTCGAAAATACATCGACACACACCAAGAGGTGTCGGCATCCACGCTTTCCTTTTACTAAAGGACCAAAGCAATCAATCGCGAGCATCTCGCATGGTTTCTGCGGTAATAGTGGTATTGGAGGTTGTTTCAGAACAAAGTTGTTCGGCTTTGTGCGCTGACAAGCGTCACACGTTCTAATTACTTCAACAATGGTGAATCTCATCTTGGGCCAAGTAAAGGTCTCCCCTATCGTAGCTTCAGTCTTATCCGTGCCGATATGTGCTAGGCTCTCGTGAACATGCCAAGTTAATCCCCTCTGTAGTGATGCTGGAACTAAGATCCGCAGTTTAGTATGATGCTCATCCACGTACTTATGTAACAAGTTATTCAAGTAGTGAAATCTCGCTTGTTTAGCACTGGCTTCCCGGTACTCTGGTGAATTTGGTTGTAACTCCTTCCTATAGAATTTTATCATCATCATCATCCATGGGTCAGCTTCTTGCTCCTTCCGAATATCCTTCAATCTTGCCAAAAACTCACGAGCCTTAGGTGTCAAGGTAATATTGTGAACTTCCGCTGTTACTTCGTTTCCGTCCTCAGGGTTTCTACTCAAGGCATCTGGTATGACGTTCAATTTTCCAGGACAATGCTCTATTGTGATGTCAAACTGCTGTATGTATATGGACCAGCGCGTTACTCTCTCACTTGCTATTGTTGTCTTAAATAAAAACGTCAGTGCATGGTGGTCGGTTCTAACAATGATGGAATAACCATAGATCATCTTGCGCCACTGTTGTAGAGAATATAGAATTGCTAGTAGCTCAAGTTCCGTGACTGTGTAGTTTCTCTCATGTTTCCGTAATTTACGACTCGTAAATGCCAAATAGGATTTCTTCTTGGGTTCTTCAGCGTCCTCTTGGTACAGCATAGCACCAATCCCAATTAACGAAGCATCTGCTTGAATGATAAATTGTTTCTCAAAATCCGGATATCCAAGTTTCACACAGTTTTCCAATAAATCCTTCGTTGCTTTAAAAGACCTGTCGCACTCCTCGTTCCACGACCATCGATTCGCTTTCTTCAACATCTCCTGCATAGGCGCTACTGTTTCTGTGTAACCAGGGCAATTTTCTTTGAAGAAACCAGTCACTCCCAAAAATGCTCTAACATGTTTTACTTTGGTAGGTGTGGGAAATTTCTTAATAGCATCAATCTTGGCTGGATTAGGCCGCACGCCCTCGACATCAATTATATGTCCCAAATATAAAATTTCGCTCTGGCAAAAATGTGATTTTTTTTAAGTTGATCTTGAAGTTCATGGTTCTCAGGTTGTCCAGCAGTTTATTTAAATTTATCAAGTGTTCTTCCATTGTCTCAGAAGCGATTAATATGTCATCGACATATCTCGTGGTGAAGTTCTTGACCTCCTCAGTCAGATTTCTGTCGAGTGCTCTAATGAGTGCACATCCCGCAGTTTTCACGCCAAAGGGCATTCGACACCAGATATAACTTTGATTGTCGAATAAAAATCCCGTCAACAGTTGAGATTTTTCTTCAAGTTCAAGATGGTGGAAACTATTCGTCAAATCAACACTTGAGTATATCTTCTTCCCACGGAAGCCTTTCAAAACATCTTTGATCCTCGGTGCTTGGTCGTGCTCACCTAGCAGTTTACTATTTAAAACTCGCGCGTCTAGGCACAGCCTAATTGATCCGTTTGGCTTGGTCACAGCCAATATTGCGTTCATATAAGGGGTTGCAGCTTTCCTTATCATGCCAGAATCTAATAGGTTAGTAATAATGTCCTTCACCTGAGAAAAATGCTTCTCTGGGATCGGGTACAATTTACTTTTAAATGGGGTCCAATCTGTTACCTGCATAGCATATTGAAAATTCAAAACTTTCCCAGGTACGGTGTCAAAAGCTTCTTTATGTAATCTTAAGATTTCTTCCAGTCTTCTTCTATCATATTCCCCTACGATGGCTTCCTTAAGTCGCTCCTGAAGTAAAATTTCGAATTTGGTTCCGCCCATTTCTTCTTCCGCCAAATGCACCCAAAGTTACTGCGAAATATCTCGGCTGTCCATTTCTAGCACTGCTGTCTGGTTAACTTGCTCTCCCCTCAAGATCTTATCTCCGGCCTCATTAGTGCATTCCTCAACAACCCAAGTATTGGCCTCTCTCTCCAGCGGATTCTCTTCCATATTTAAACCCACATGATCCAATCCTTCTACTTGTTTGAAGCTTACAGTGTTGTTATGTAAATCAATTACAGCATGAAAATCGCAGATGAAGTTGGCTCCTAAAATTATATTGTAGTTCATCTTTGGAATAACGATGAATGTTTGTGAAAAAGTATGGTTCAATATTTCCAGATCTAGGAATGCTTGCTGCTTACAATTCATAGTTTTGTCAGGAATGACACCTCTGACTTTCATTAGCGGTACCGGCATAACAGGAACAGTCTGTTTTCTTGCTATTTCTTTTATTAAAATTTCAGTGACTAAGCTCACCTGGCTACCTGTATCAATCAAACATCTCACCCTCATACCTCCAATATGCGCGTAAATAATTGGTAGCTGTCTAATAACGTTTTCACGGTTCTTCACCACTTCCTCCAGGCAGTCGTCTGGGAATGCTACCCACTCTTCTATATTGGCCACTATCATCTCTTCTTGCTCCCTGGCGATCTCCGTTTCTAGCCTATCTCCTTTCAATTCATTTGGTTTTTTTTTTATCCCGGGCCCCATTAGATGTGTTTCGCCGGTTATCATTCTGTCGCTCCTGTTGCCTCAGTAAACTCTCTGCCCCCTCTCCTTGATGATTGTCTGGGCTCTGTCTGTTCGCCATGGCACGCCCCCACTTTTCCTTCTCCGCTTCTTCATTACTTAATTGATCCAGGTATTTACGGGATTCAATATATCGCTCGTCCCAGTTATTCCTATATTCTCCTCTGTTTTCTTGGCGATAGTCCCTGCCGTTACTCCATCTACCATCTCCATTTCTTTGGTAGGGTCTACCTTGTCTCTGGTTTCCCCTCCAATTTGTGTACTCCCGCTGGTACGTCCACTGATTATTTTGATGTTGGTTATTCTGATGATATCTCCCGCGGTTATTCTGATAGTTATGATTGTTGTGATGGAACTGGTTTCGGCCGTCAAAATCTTGTCTTCTTGGCGTGAACTGTGTTCCCGTGGACTGTGTCTTACTTTGGTTTCCCTGGCCGTGGTTATTTTGGGGTCCCTGAACTACCTCTGCCGTGTTTACACATTCCAAATTCCTTCTTCCTGTCTGTGGGCTCACCATACTCGTCTCATCTAAGTGTCTAAGTAATTCTTCTGCTTGGACTGCGGTCTGAATGTTTCCTGCTACTAACAATTGTTGGATATGCATTGGGAGTTGTTTTCCGATGGTTAGAACCATATTCGGCTCGCTAGGCGGGTCATCAAAATCCCTGAATTTTACCAATTGCTGACTAAAGAATTCTGAGAAACGGGTTGGATGGGTACTATGGTATTTGCGGGTGTACAGGTCCATTCTTAACCCCTGTTGTAACGAAGGACTCCAAAACTTCTTCAAAAACGCCTCGCGGAATTGATCCATGTCTGTAAATGTGTACTTGAAACTTAAGAACCAGGTCAGGCTAGGTCCTTCCAAAAATTTCTCCACCAGTCTTAATTGTTTCTCTGGGCCGATGTGTTGGTCATTAAAGTAATCCGTTAATTGCCGTAAGAATGCTTTGGGAGTGGTTCCTGAATTTTCTTTGAACTTATCGGGCTTAAAATCATTACCCCGAATGACTTGGATGACTTGGGCTGGTGCCAAGTTCGGTTGCGGAGTTGAAGTCTCCCCCCTGTACTGCTGGAATGCATTAGTCGTTAGTCTGGGACTTTGACCTCGACTCGTGTCCTCAGCCAACTTCGAACCTGCCGGACTTCCAATACTTGTTTGCTTTTCCTGTATATTTTCATTTGAAAATAATGTCGCATTCTCTAACGATCTAATCTCGTTTTTTATGATTAATTCTGAGTGTTCCTGTAACTTCGACTTCATACTTTCCTCCAGGGCCTGCATTCTTGAACTGTGTTCCCCCAAGCGTTTTAAAATTGTCAAGCGGTCTTCCTTATTCGCCTGAGCCTGCTGGTCCCAATCTCGCCGGATCCTACTTTTTAAGCTGTTTATTTTCTCCTCGTTCCTCTCCTGATTTTTCTCTAGCTCTTCACGTATCTGTTCCTGCGTTTTCACTAGTTGTTCCCCCACCTCTTCTCTTATGACCTCTTGTGTTTTGATTAGCTGACCTTCCAAATTATCTTGAGTTTTGACGAGCTGCTCCCCTACTTCTTGTCTTATTACCTCTCGTGTGTTTATTAGCTGGCCTTCCATCTCTTTCCTTATGATCTCTTGCGTTCTGCCTAATTGCTCCTCTAAATTTTCCCGCAAGTGTATCCGCTCAGTTTCAGCCTTAATTTCGACTTTATCTATTTCCTTTATTAATTCCAGCACATTGTTATCTACCGAATTAATTTGCTGTTGTAGTTTCTCTTGGGTCTTCTTTACTCCCGCGGTGTTACTGACACATGCTGCCTCTATCTGCTTAAGTTTATCCGCCACCATCTCGTCAAATTGCATTAATTTGTTATCAAATTTTGCCTCCAATTTCTTCATTTCTCCTA
Organism: Meconema thalassinum; assembly: GCA_946902985.2. Taxonomy (NCBI): domain Eukaryota; kingdom Metazoa; phylum Arthropoda; class Insecta; order Orthoptera; family Tettigoniidae; genus Meconema; species Meconema thalassinum. The sequence continues at coordinate 90,065,665 of OX336388.2, forward strand.
ACTGTCTGATGTTGTTTTCCGCAACCTCGCCTGCCAGTTTCTCTACTTTTTGAACGCTCTGGTTAATATCATTTGTGATTTTTCCTAACTGTTCGGATTGTGTTACCGCCTGTTGTGACAATTTGTGGTTTAGTTCATTGAACTGTTTGTCAGTGTCCAATTTCTGGACTTCTAACTGGACCGAAATGTTACCGCTCATATCAAGTAATTGTTTTTCACAGTCTATCTTCTGCGCTTGTAACTGAACCGTAATGTCACTTAATTGTTTATCGTTATGCTCCCGCTGAGCTTCTAATTGTTCTTTTAATTGTTTATTATTGTCTTCGCTTATTTCCTCCTTCATGTTCTTTAATTGTTTATCTAATTGTTCTTCCGTCTTTACGGACATTTGGATCGACATCTGTTCTAATTGTTCTTCCGTTTTCGCGGACATTTGGATCGACATCTGTTCTAACAATGCCTTTATCTCATCAACAAGCGCCATATCACACACAAAAATATATTCAGAGAAAAACAGGGTTATGGGCTAAGGTTTCAGCCCTATACGCACATACATGTCACACATTTAAATATTACTGGCTCTAATTTAATGAAAATTTCAGTAACAAATTTTACTGAATACAATGACACTTATTCCCAAACAATAAAATAACCCCTAGTGATCTGCTTTTAAATTCCTAACCAACAGAATTTACGAAACACCAATTAACCGAAGTCAATTAAATGTCAAATATAAGGCAACATCTTCCTGCTTTAACTGAGTTCAATAATAATGCAAATTTCTAATTTTAATGTGGGCGCCAGAACAAGTTTATAACAAATACAAAATCAAATTCTAACCTTGTTCAATATTTCTAACCTTAGGAACTCAGTGATTTTACTAATGCACATGGCGGTACAACATCGCCTCCATTTACTGAATTTACATGTCCGCTTGACCTGGCATCATTTCTCAACGAAATAAATATGAGATCAGCGAAGCAACAACAACAACAATCCCCACTTGGGCAGCCATTTTTGTTTTATGAACCCTTGCAAAGAAGCATATGAGACTCAGATTCGGGGCGTAACAGGTCATATTCGTAAGTTGCTGTCGGCGCTTCATTAACTTGCAGGGTAACATATAACAAAATTAACATGCAGGAAAGAGTGAAGCCAGGGTTAAAAACAACTGAATTTAATAACAAATCACCATATTTACACATAAACAATTAACAACAAAATCTCCCAACTGACTCCCATTTAATAAAATGCCAAAAACTAGGCGGTATCTCTGGAGAGATTAATTACCTGGACCAAGTGTCCTTAAATGAAAGATACAAAAGTGACCATATAAGTGACCATATAAGTGACCATATAAGTGACCATATAAATGCGTATGCCGTTCTACATGCATCACGATGTGTACTTTGAATGCGTGATTCGTTATCATCCGGAATGACCCTTCAAACACCGAATCCGCATTTCCTAGAGCTAGACCGACACGGGGGAACACAACTACACTACTTAAATTAAACCGACACTTCCTAAATCTACTATAAACAAACACAAAATTTCCGTGTGAAATTGGACTTAAATTGCCGTAGCAACATTTACTGCCTAAAAACTTAGGACTTCTCACACAAATCAACACAAGTACATTAACACGTGACCAATAGAAAAATACTCAAATGACCGCTGTCAAAATTTACAAATACTCTACAACCATTACACCACACGGGTGTGACACACAAAATTACATGAATTGAGTCATCAACAAAGCAATAGGCAAACAGCCAACATTTACGTTAATCACAATATTTTATCCATACAAGGTACAACAATCCGTTACACACATGGCGAACTCCCCAATTAATTATGGCTTAAAATTTAACCATCACAATGAACAGGTTTGCTATATGAAAGCTTACAGGGTTCAGTCGGACAAATAGGACTGCCTATCAAAATAAGTCACAGGCAAAACGGGCGGTTTGTGGAACGCTGCATGTCTGTCAACCCACGTGTCAAAATACCTCGACCTCCCAGAACATGGGTCGAACCTCGAAGAAATGTGCCCCAAAGCACAATAATACATGTGTGTGTCAGAATAACCATATGGACAAGAATCAGCAGTCTCCCAAGAGCACTCTGTCTTTCCATCTAAAAAAATACAATAGCAGCAAAATATATAAGGGCGGTAGGACAACTACCCCCTCCTCACGTAGAATCAACACACACTAGACACATCAACACACACTGAATCACACGTATGGGTTTTGACAGACCCTGAAATAAAATACACAAATAAATATCCACATGCTGGCGCCATCGTTTTATGCCGTGACTAGTCACCTGAAAAGGACTCAAGAAAATCTATCAAAATTAGAACGAAGGTGTTCTACAATTACTTTTAAGTTGGAGCACTCGGCTACCCTAACATGAATAATTAACCTGTTCAGCAAAATGTTTTACACTAATTTCCTCCCATTCCTCTTTCAAATATTAACGTTAATAAAGCACCATTTATCGAATGTAACGGGTTCCGCCATTGCAAGGATAAAAAATTACGCACGCACGCCGCGTACATTACACTTGACTCAAGAAAGAAACAAAATATCAACAAACACTTTGGCCACGCGCCAACGGACATTTAAACATACAGTGTCGGTACAAGAAAAACCCTAAAACAACAAGAAAGAAAAACATGACTATTTACAAAGTTTCCCGGCCAAATCTAACTACATAATTGAAATAATCCAATTTTAGTACATCACCGCTTCTGCATGTAGACCAAGGACATCCTCCTCAACCCATTGCCCTATGGACAATTTAGCTCTCCAATAGTAGTCGTCTGTGCTGATTTCTTGAAGCTCATCCCAACTTCAAACCACGTGCTGTTCATCTTGATCTCGACTCCTTGGCAGAAAAGTTCAATATTAAATATTTGCCTATCTATAATCGCTTGCAGGCTACTCAGTTCACCCACAATTGTCCTAGTGCGATTAATAGCGAAGACTGGCCCTAATTATATCAGACACACGCACTATAAAACATACATAAAATACACACAATTTATACAGAAAATATACATCTCGAGTCCGCGCCACTGGCTCGTTAACAAGTTCACAATCCTGGCTGCACTAGCAGTCGCTATCTCGTCTGGTATTTCCGTCTGTACTATGGACTTCGGCTCTGGTAAGCGCTAATTAGGGTGATACGATACTTCCCTCTTAAAGTTGAACTCGTCGTCTTGAAATGAATGTTACTGTTTAGTTCACACAACAAAGTTGATTTTATAATAAAATGTATTACAGCTTTTTAAATTTTGATACTGCGATCGCTGCGACTTCAGTTCCTCAAAGCTCACAAAATGAATTAGCTTCTCTGATTTAGAGCGTAAAAATCATATTTTACACCAAATAATGACTTAGATAAATTCGAGCGTCAAAATCACAAACCAAACTGACGTGGAGTATGCCTCTCAAGGCTCCACAAGATAAGACTTTAAAATTCACACTTCGAACTGGCGTGGAGTATGCCTCTGAAGGCTCCAAAAGAATAGACTTTAATTGGCGTCAGGCCAAGCTATTTATGAGAAACTGACAAGGGCGGTGGAGTGGGGCAAAGTCGGATAAAAACTTCCAGAGTTTTTGTCTCACAAAGATGTAACTAGTGTCATTCTTCTCCAAATAAATCCAACGTCTCAAATTACTCGAGCGGAAATTAATCCGTTCGGCGGTTCCTTAGATACACACTTCCGCGGGCTTTTTACTACTGACGCCGTCCACCTCGTGGTCACGGCTTGGTCTCTTGCGATTGGCTGATTCAATCGTATGTTCGTTGAGAAGACCTCGTGATTCTTCCTTTATGTCTCCAATTTTGGTACAGTAGTTGCACAATTTAGCCTTGAACTCGACTAATTCTGGCCGTCCCCCAGGAATAGCTACTGGCTCAACTTCTGTTGCAATCGTTACGAAATGCTGGCCTCCCTAATATCCAAGTCGACTTCCTTACGTGCTGCCTGGGCCGTAGTAATAATAATAATAAATATGAATACTTATTTATCGAAGATCAATAAGGGTTCAATATGTATCCCTATAAAATCTCGGTCGAGTTCGTTAATTGCACAATCGGTCGACGGGGGTGAAAATGTTGGGCTTTAATTTCGAAAAAGTGAAATATCGCTATAACTCTCTTTATATTTGAAATATCGAATCCATTCAAAGTTCATACTATTTGTCGGATAAGGCCCAAAAAATTATGTTTGAAAAGGTTTTTGATAGCACCAACCATTGACCAATGGGGTGGGAAAAAGTGGGGGTTTCGGGAAACATTAATCATATCTCTCTTAATAGACACAATATCAAAACCGTACAACATGGACAATATTCCCCAACTAATTACCTAAAACTTTTGTCTGAAAGAATTTTTGATATGACCCACCATTACGTCAAGGGATGAGAAAAATGATTTCGGAATTATAAGAAAAAGCCAAATGCCATCAGAGGTTGCCATGACAACACTACTAAATTGATGAGGGATGAGCCATCAGACAACGCACTTGCACGAGATCACATTCAGTTTTCCATCTGACTAAGTGTGAAGCGGCTTCGGTGACGTAACTGGTAGTATGCTGAACTTCTATGCCCAAGGTCGCGGGATCAAAGCCGGCCGAAGTCGTCGGATTTTCTAAGAGCGCTAAAAATCACTCAGTATGCTTTCCTTTGGAGAGGAAGTTCCAACGTTTGTTGCGAGTTGCTGGTTGTGGTGGCATCTAGTAGCCACGTTCACAGCTAGGTGTCGTTGACTGTAGTATTTGGTGGCAACATTAGGAACTACTGCTTGAAATTGACCGTCTGCAGTCCTTACCTGAATTACAGACTAAGCCATCACAATTAACACCGTTTATCAGACAGACTCTACACTCACGTAACGTACACGGGGTTACATGAGCGCGTTGTCGGAGTCCCTAAACTGAGGAACCAACCAAAATCTCTGCGGGAGATAAAATTTTGCGTGAAGAAGTAACAGACCGTTAGATAGTTACACATCAGTGTCGAAACCTTGCATAAGGACAGTGTGACCACAAGTATAAAAATGGACCCCGAATGACGAGAAGGTTACCGTCCCCATAAGACAATAATATGTTTGAAATATGCATAAAATGACGAAAAACAAAGTTAATTAAGCTCCAATTATAACATACTTTCTCGCAATAAATGAGGTCTGATCCTTCTACGAAAACCTGCATATTCTGCCTTATTTTCGCCTATCCCCAAGTTTGCCCGGTGAAGTCTACCTCCGCCTTCCGGCGTGCCGAGAGGACTCTTTTATGTTACAAAGTTGGTAGGTAGCATTCAAGTCAGCATTTTGCTCTAAAAACAGTTCCAAACTGGAAAAGGTGGTATAGTTTATGTCTAAACCAAATGCAATATTCTTGTGGCTTTGTTCAATGGCAAGAGCAAAGTGTTAGTACAGCCTGCCCCAAGAAATAATGCACTGTTCATTGCATAAAATTTAAAAAGTAATATTTTTACTTAAATTTTGAGTTTCAGTATTTGTCTGTTTAGAAAAAATGTTTTCCAAGTTAAGGCGAAGTAATCTTGAATTTTGAAAGTAGTGCCTGATGCTGTTCCGGGCAAACCATTGAAGAACTATCAATTGGATTGTTAGCATTCACCCGTTTGACATTGTGATCCTATCCTTACCTGTGTTGCCATTGTCCACATCTAGCAGGCCCCGGCTGTCGGCAGAGCGCAGGTCCGTCTGGGAGGTCTGGTCCATGAGCGACACCAGCGGGGCGGGCGAGCACGACTCTGACTCGGACCCACCATCGTCCAGCGGGCATGCGATATGTTCCTACACACACAGTATGGGGTCACCTGCCTTTCGTAACATCAACTCCACAATTACGACGAGGTTTCTACTAATTACAACAAGGCCTAATAATAAACAAACAAATCACAAATTTTAATAAAAGTTATAAACTAGGTACGGTAACAGGGTGTCGAGTGGTGGCCTGTTTTTAAGTTCCGGTATATTTCCATATATTTTCGAACTCTCCGAGACGATTTCGCGTATCGAATGGCTGGAAAATGACTCTTAAAGCACGAATCAAGTTTTTCTAGCATACGTGTAACTGAATGTTACTCCGCAGGAGTGATGGCGAGATTTAGGCTAAGTCCGTAGCGTGAGCAATGCGCGTGTGCGATAAAGTTGAACTGTCGGGTCGTGACGTTGGTGGGCTCTCACCCTGCTTAGCGCTTTAAGCGGCGGTAGTGCTAAATCCGATTGGCGGCGTTCTGCAGACGAAATACAAGGCCAAGCGGCAGGACTCTACCGAGCGTTCGGAGGCTAAGAAGTCGGGCATTGTGAGACTTTTCAAGAATTTCCCGGATCAAATGCAAAACTCCCGTATATTTCCCGCATTTTTCCTGGGTCACTAAAACTCCCATACATTTCCCACATATCCCGTATTTCCTGTATCGCTCGACACCATGGGTATTGAATTATGATTACTGGCTTCGAGTTCCCTCATGTCTTAGCAATGGTAATGATAATGGTTGTTTTAAGGGCGGAACAGCGAGATAATCTGCCCATCGTAGCACCGTTTCAAAATATAAATTTAGGTTGATAGAAACTCAGGTGGATGCTATGACAGTCGCTTCGACTCTCACAATTTTCGTCCCCTCCCCTCCCCCTTCCCCGGGTCATTGCCCCGGAAGGAGGGCTCTTGGACTTATGTACTGTTCTTAATATTTTGAAATTCCTGCATCCCGCTCCCCCTACCCCTTCGTTACATCTCGCGCCAAACATGGCCGAGATCCTTCCACCGTGTTCGAGAACAATTTTAAATATTTCAAACCGCAAGATCTGTGAACAGTTAAAATATTGCCACCTTAAATTTGGTTACCTCACTTCATCCATCAGCCATAATGAGGAAATACATGGCGCCATATGTGCGCAAAGGTTGGCGGCTTTGCTTGACGTGTGTATACTGTTACATCGTGCGTACGGCTCTTGAGAGTGCCTAGTGTTGAAACTCAATCATTCGATACTTGGCATAACGAATAGAATAAGAAGTGATAGCACTGGCCTAGTACGCCTGGTCCGCCGCAGCGCAGCGCTGGCTCCGATCTGTGATGTAAGTTAGCATTGGCGCTTACGAGACTTTTAAAACCTTGCGACCTGTTTTACATGTTAAAACACCGCAAGATATCCTCATAGGCGCTAATAAGTTCGACATCTCCACTTACTTTACTGTGCCCAATTATAATTTAATAAGTCGTCTCCTGTAATAGTCCAGCTTCGACAATAAGCGAAGACAGAGAGCAAGTTCAAAATGCAATTAGTTTTGCCAGCTATCGGTAAATTAAAAAAAAAAAAGAACGGAAAAATTAACCTCGCTATCAGGAAGGATTTCTTCACATTGTTACACATTTTACATTCCCTTAACAGACTTGCAACACAGCAAAAAAAAAGCCGTATGAACGCAACTTTCAACTTTACCGTAGATTGCTATAAAATTCAATAATAACCATAAATTTCACTCCACAAGCACCAAAATCAGTAAACTACCGTCATTTCAGAAGAAATTAACATTAAACAGACATAGAAGGCATAGTCATGACCCCTTCAACTTTATTTAGAATATTACAAAAATCAATTATACCCATAAATTTCACTCCACAAACACCAAACTCAATTAACTACCATCATTTCAGAAGCACTTAACATTTAACAGACATAGAAGGCACAGTCATGGCCCCTTCTTAGAGTAGGCTATTGCCTAAAACTGATCACGCCTCCTTCAGCATTACGGTACATATATGTTTTTTTAACTCATTGTCTTTTTATTCACATCCCTTTCTTCACAGAAGTAGTCTTTAATGGCATCAAGAGCATTTTTATTTACACCATACTGGACAAATACTTAGGCAAATTAGGAAATATATGTGGAACAGAATAGTCTTTCAATCGCCAGTTGGTTCTTGGGAGAAGTAGGCCTACTACTCCCTTCCCTTCTATCACAAATTTGTCAAATTTAACAATTAAATCTTCTGAAAAGTGAGCATCACAGATGTAGGACTTTTCAGTAAGTTCCCTATCCTTCCCTGGTATGGCCCCTTTGCACTTGATAAAACGTTCTGTAACGGTTTTACTAGCCCTGCTTTGCACTTTGAAATACATATATAAGAAGCTCCACAGTTGGGATGACAAGTGTAACGGTTCTCTACGTTGGAATAACAAGTGTAACGGTTTCTTTTGAGAGTGTGGAAAAACCGCAACACGTCCCTCGTTTGAGGTGATAAATGTAATGTTTACTCTGACTAAGATACGTTGTATTAATGGGCGCCAAGACCTCAACGCTATGTTGAAATCTAAATTTATATTTAACAACACCTAGCTCAGGCAGAACACCCTTAAGAATCTTCACACTCAGATCGTGGTATGATTTGATCATTAACCCAACTAAAAATTGTATCAGGAGAAGGAATTTGGTCTATATCTATTGCTACCTACTGAAAGCAAAGATTGCATAGTATAAGAAATTAATTTATTATATAAAAAACAAGTAGTGGCATTTTAATAATAATAATAATAATAATAATAAATTTAAATTGGAGCGTTACGATTTGAATATTACCACTAGAGAATTACGTGAAAACGGAGTCGGATGAATTACAGATTTTACTATTATTCCCAAGCTAAGAAGTTACTGAAATACTGAATATGAAACAAAGAAACGAGAGATTATGTAGTTCTGAAGCATTCGCGCTTACCATTGGAAATTGCCGTGGCATTTCCCTCGTACTTGATGCCGAAGAGAGCTTCCCACAGCCATCTGGACGTCGCCATCTTCTTCGTCAGTTGTGGAGATTGTTGTAGAAATATTAAGTTATGGTCCGATCACACCGGAACCAACCACACGAGCAACCACAACGGTCAAGTTTTACAATGATAATCGTCCCCCCTCCTCGGCGCGCAAACAATATATGCACTCGCCGAACCCCCTCTCCGGAGCCGTCTTCTACTCGCCCGCTCTCCTATGATTGGCTGAGACACCTCGCGATACTCCCGGTATAAGGGTCAATACACTCGGCGCGACGATGTCGATTACCGGTCCAGGCCATTTCGCCTTTTCTTGATGCAGCCAGCTGGAAATGCCCCACGGCTTGCGTCACGCTTCTCGACAAGAATATACCTGTAGCTGAATTCCCAATGAATCATCTCTCTCACAATAAACTCTAACTGACAAAATCCGTAAAATTCCGTAATCATATAATTTTCCGCGATAATATTGTACGTAATAATTCGCTTGATAGTGTTTTCTATAACATCGAAAACCTATCTGTATACTTATAATCTAATAAAAAAAACGCTCCAAAACAATACCTTAATAATAATAATAATAATAAGTTACATGAAACTTGTCCTGGCAGAACAATTTGCCGCGTAAATAAACATTGAATGGCTTCCTACTGACTTATGTCAGTGGCGTAATATACCCTCGAAAAACACGTTACATATTCGCCTCGGATCATCGGATGATTTACCGTGACGACGGTACATCATGCGATTATCCCAGACACGTTAATAAAATCCCCATCCAAAATACATATTTCCCCGTGTGGGTGCGGGTTAGAATACACCCACGGTATGCCCTGCCTGTCGTAGGAGGCGACTAATAGGGCCGACATGGCCGAATAACTTGACAGTTTTGATTTGTTCAGACCCCCTGTGGATGGGGAGGGCAGAATTCATCCACGGTATCCCCTGCCTGTCGTAAAAGGCGACTTAGAGGGGGCCTTATAAAGGTCGATTTTGGTTTTCTGGTCCCAGCTCTGGTTTGGCCAATAGAAACAAACATGCATGCTGTTAGGGGAAGGGCCACCAGCTTGGCCATCTGGCCAGAAAGCCTAGACGGTATGCCCCATCCCGTCAGGTGGGTGCGCCATGTACCCTACAGTAGTATCCGCCTTACAACGAAGGTCCCTGCATGGCAGAATACTGGAGCTGCATAAATCCTGTGCATGCCGAGGGGGAAGTGCCTGTTCGAGGCACTGGGACCCCGGGCAATATCTGCTATGCCAGGTAGGTATTGCCTTGGCTGGGTGGCGCCCACAGTGATAGCCCCCGTTCGGAGTGGGCAGTATTCGGGGAGGATTTCGTCCGGGATGCCTAGTAAGCGATCACGGACACCTGTACAGGGTGGCACCCTTAAAAAGCCGTCTCTGGAGTGTCGCGCTAATCCCAAGGTGTATACGCCTTGGGATGAAGCCTTCAACAAACGATTCGCGACAGACAGATCACCTCGCTACCTGGTAGCTACCAGGACAGACGGGGATGATTTCAAGCTCGTAAAATCGATCATTTTCGCTGAGGAAATCGAGGGGAAATTTGGTGATCTTAACGGGATTTCCAAGCTCCGGAACGGGCAGCTCTTGCTGCATACCGTTAGCCGGCAGCAAACCGAAGCGTTGCTGGAATGCACGCAATTCGGCGAAATCCCCGTTAAGATCACAAAGCACGAAACGCTGAATGAGGTCCGTGGAGTTATTTTCCATCGTGACCTCATTTTAAATACCGATGCTGAACTGTTGCGGGATCTGGGGAAGAGAGGCGTCACAAAGATTAGGCGCATCACCCGAAAGATTGGGGAAAGGAGCGTCGATACCGGCGCTTTTATTCTCCATTTTGAAGGTGATGTTGTACCTAAGCAGGTGGTCACATCGTACAACTGCGATGTGCGACCGTACATCCCTCCACCTATGCGCTGCTACCAGTGCCAGAGATTCGGGCATGTTTCCGCCAGGTGTACTGCGAAGGCCATATATAGAGAGTGTGGCAAGGGAACACATGAAGGTGACGAGAAGTGTACGCCTCCCCCGATTTGTCCCAACTGCCAAGGAAGTCACTCTCCACGGTCAAAACAGTGCCCTGAATTCATTATGGAAGCCAAGATCCAGGAAATCAGGACTCTTCACAGGCTTTAATATCACGACGCTCGCAAGAGGTACCGTGATATGAATGCCCCCGAATTTCGGGTATCGTTTGCAGCTGCAGCGACGCCCTCAATCACCCCTGCCGTTAAAGTTTCCAGTGCTGTACCCTCGATGTCCTCTTTTAGTACGAGTTTGAAATCTCCCCTCGCTGTACCAGCGAGCACTGTCAGTCCGAAGGAGGTCCCAAAACCTTCTTCGGCCACGGTTAAGAAGGCGCCGGTTTTAACACCTAAACCGGCGAATTCGGAGAAGAAGTCCTCTTCTTCTCCGAAACGGTCGGCGAACAAGTCTTCCCCAGCTAAAGGGGGAAAGAAGACTTTGCCGACCAGGGCTGGTCCTTCTTCCAGCCCACCTAATACGAAAAATATAGGGGAGAAGAGGGAGACGGTTCGTCGCCGTCTCTCTCGCCCTCCTGCTGACGGGGTGGCTACTGTCTCTGCTGGCCTTTCCGCTCCCACTACCACCAAGGGAGCGAAGCCTGCTGAAATCAAGCCCGTCCGTATGGAGGAACTCCCCTATAGAAAAGAAAATAGATCGGCGGAGGAGAGGGGAACGGTTCAGCGCCGTTTCTCTTCCTCTCCTAAAGGCAGGGCTGCTCACGTATCTGCTGGCCATCCCGCTCCCACCACTACCAGTGGAGCGGTGCCAGCAGGAGCGACCTTGTTTTATAAGGACCCGGCGTCTGTGGGGAAGGGACCATCTACTTCCCCAAACACACGTCGGCGCCGATCCAAGAAGAAATCTCTTCGGGACGTGTCGGGGACAGACACCCAGTCTTCGGACTGGGAGAAAATCCCTCGACACCACTCTCGCTCTTCCCCAAGAGCGAGACTCGTGAGGTCCGACGACGACCGCGCGCAAACCAAGAGAGCGCCCGCTCCATTTTCTTCGTCTTCGGAAGGAGATGTGGAGATTGAGGTGTGCTCTCCTGCCCCATCATCTCCAACTAGAGATGGGGAAGGGTGGCAAACGGTCAAGCATAAGTAGAAGACCCACTTCTACTTAAGTCCACACCATGGCATTATTACAATGGAACTGTAATAGCTATTCTGTTCATCTCGCTGAGTTACGACAATTAATATCTTCGTTTTCAGCAACCATTGTCTGTCTTCAGGAATCCAGGTTTCGTCCTGGACATGAGACAACAATGCGTCACTTCAAACTCTTCTCTAAAGACCGGGTGGACGGAGCTGTGGCCGCTGGTGGCGTCTGCACTCTCGTCCACTCTAGCCTCTTTAGTGAAGAGGTGCCGTTGCGTACTCAGCTAGAGGCAGTTGCAGTTCGTACTTCGTTGCCAGTAATGGCAACAGTATGTAACGTGTACATCCCGCCTGATTCTCAGCCGGATTACGACCAGCTGGTGGATCTAGTCTCTCAGCTCCCCCCTCCTTTCCTCCTTCTGGGAGATGTTAATGCCCACAACACCATCTGGGGCTCCGCTACCACTAGCGGTAATGGGAGAGATTTTGAGAGGCTGATCAGGCGGCTGGACCTGTGTCTGTTGAACACAGGGGAGCCTACGCACTTCTCTATTGCACACGGTACTTATTCAAGTATCGATATTACCCTGTGCAGTCGTGCGCTGGTTCACCTGCTACAGTGGGGTGTACACGATGACCTTTGTAATAGTGACCATTTTCCAATTATCGTTACTCTTCCGAACCAGAGAGCCATCGAGTTACCAAGTCGATGGCTTCTCCGTCGGGCTGATTGGCCAACTTTCACGACACGTGCGGTGTTTGCCGAAGATACCTTTGAGACTGTCGACGATCATACCATTCACATAACGAATGGTACTTTGGCTGCTGCTGAGGAAACAATACCTTCCTCATCTGGCAACTCACGCCGGAAGCTTGTCTCTTGGTGGACAGCCGAGATTGCAGCAGCCATTAAAGATCGTCGTTGTGCTTTCAAACGCTATCGGAGGCAAAACACTATGGCCAACCTTATCGCCTTCAGAAGGATGCGTGCTAGAGCCCGATATCTGATTCGGGGGAGTAAGAAAACGACGTGGGAAAAGTATGTGTCGTCCATGACGGCGCATACTCTTCATCTCAAGTGTGGACTAAGCTTCGTCTGATCTCCGGACTCCCGACATCACTGTCGATACCCGGAGTGTCCATCAATGGAGACATCATCACGGACCATCTCGCCATTGCCAACAGCATTGGCTCGCACTTCTCCGATGTATCCTGCTCCGAGAGTTACGATCCTACATTTCTGACTCTGAAGCGGGAGGCAGAGACTCACCCCTTGTCCTTTGCCACTGCTGCTTCGGAGTCCTATAATGTACCATTCTCTGAATGGGAGCTGCGCAGTGCGCTTGCACTGTGCAGGGATACGGCTCCTGGACCGGATAACATACATAATCAAATGTTAAAACATCTGTGCGAATCCAGTATAAAAAACTGTTGATCCTCTTCAATCGTATATGGATTGAAGGGGAGTTTCCATCTCAATGGCGAGAGGGGATCGTGATACCGATTCCTAAGGCTGGAAAGGATCCCAAGTTTGTAAGCAGCTATAGGCCCATTTGTTTGACAAATGGCCTATGTAAGCTGCTCGAAAAGATGGTGAACCGTCGACTGGTGTGGTTCTTGGAGGATAAAGGTCTCCTGTCTGAGTGCCAATGTGGAATTCGCTCTCATAGGTCCACCACTGACCATCTGGTGCGACTTGAGAGCGCCATACAGGGGGCTTTTTTCCGAAAGCAGCACATAGTCACGGTCTTCTTTGACCTCGAGAAAACCTACGACACCACATGGCGCTACGGGATCCTTTCCACCCTTCACAAGTGGGGACTCCGTGGTAACTTACCGACTTTCATTGCGAATTTCATGTCCGTCCGACTCTTCCGTGTAAGGGTCAGTAGGACATTATCGCAATACTATACCCAAGAAAATGGAGTTCCTCAGGGTTCAGTGCTGAGTGTCACCTTGTTCGCGATTGCCATTAATGGTATTGTTGCCGCCGCCGAATCCGCGGTTGTTCCATCGCTGTATGTAGACGATTTAGCTCTGCATTACAGCTCTGGAAGTATGGCAGTCGTGGAACGGCAATTGCAGCTAGCTATCAACCGGGTCGACAGGTGGGCTCACGACCGGGGTTTTCGTTTTTCAGCAGCGAAAACCTCCGTCGTCCATTTTTGTCGGCTACGGAGGCTACATTTACACCCTGAACTACTTCTCAGGGATGCTGCGTTGCCGTTGGTTGACACTTATCGCTTCCTGGGGCTCCATTTTGACAGCAAGTTAACGTGGCAGCACCATATACGGCAATTGAAAATGACATGTCTCAGGAAACTGAACATGCTCAGGTTTCTTAGTGGCACTACGTGGGGGGCTGACCGTGCGGTGCTGCTACGGTTCTACCAAGCCCTCGTCCTGTCCCGGCTTGACTATGGTTCTGCGGCATACGGTTCAGCAAGGCCGGCAACCTTGAAAATGCTGGACAGTATCCACCATAGTGGCGTTAGGCTGGCTACCGGTGCCTTCCGGACCAGCCCGATACCCAGCCTACTCGCCGAATCGGGTGTTCCACCTTTAAATTATAGACGCCAACATATGCTTTTAGCATATGCTGCCAATGTGCGTCAAATGCCGCAACACCCGACCTATCAAGCTCTCTTCGGTACCCAAAACCACCAGGGGTACGCCAACCGGCCTCGTGCCACTCGGCCGGTTTGTATTAGACTTGATAGCTCGTGTACTGAAATAGGAGTGGCTGTAGTTCCCTGTATGATCCGGACATCTAGCGAGGTGCCTCCGTGGCAAGTCCCGCGTCCGGAAATTCGGTTAGATCTGCACCGAGGTCCTAAGGTGAACACGGATGCTTCCGTTTAACGGAGCAGTTCCACAGCATAGTTCACCAATTTCCGGACGCTGGCATTCTATACACGGATGGTTCGAAGGTGGACGAGAAGGTGTGTAGTGCTTACGTTATTGATGGTGCAAATACCAAGATCTCTTTGCCTGAGGCCTGTAGTGTGTTCACTGCGGAGCTCGTTGCCATCTATGAAGCTCTGCAGTTTGCACTACAGGATGCTCGAATCCACTTTCTCGTGTGTACCGACTCTTTGAGTTCGTTGCAGTCAATTGCTACATGTTTCCCGCAACACCCCCTAGTGCAGCGAATCCACGACCTACTAGCCGGGCTGTGCCACGCTGACACTCGAATCACCTTTCTGTGGCTTCCAAGCCACATGGGAATTGCGGGAAATGAGTTAGCGGATCAAGCTGCAAAAGAGGCGGTATCACTACCACCTCGACTAATGGAGGTACCCGCTAGAGATATTCGCTCTCAGTTACGCCTACAAGTTCTGGCTTTTTGGGAGAGTCAGTGGCTAGCTGACCCACTGCCCAGTAAACTGAGAGCGATCAAGGGAACTACTCGCGTGTGGCGGAGCTCCTTCCGGGCCCGGAGAGAGTCCGTCATTTTGTGTAGGCTAAGGATAGGTCATACAAGATCCACCCACTCGTACCTAATGAGAAGGGAAGACCCCCCATTTTGTACCTGTGGAGCCGTATTCACTGTGGCCCACATTTTCACCGAGTGTGTGGATCTTGCTGACTTACGAAGAAACCTTGGTTTGCAGACGACACTCAAACTTATATTAGCCGATGACGCGGTGGCTGCTGATCGCGCTATCCGCTTTATAAGTGAGAGTGGGTTAGGGCCAGCAATCTAAATTTTCCAGTGAACTTTGACTCAACGACTTGTTCGTTTTTGAATGATAATGTTTTGTTTTTTCCGTATTTTTTGTTTATTTTTATAAATTTTATTTTTTATTTAATTGTTTGTTTTTGTTTTATTATTATTATTTTTTTTTTAAATTTAGATGTCCACCTCAAAATTCTAAATTCAATTCAAAATTTGTATTCTTTAATCTGTGTTAAGAGGGGCAGATGACCTCGTAGTTCCGCCCCTTAAAACAACAATAACAAACTAACTGGGTCAATTCGGTGTGAAGAGTCAAATACCAATTGTGTCCCAGTCGAGTTTCATCTGTTTCCTCCCCTTTTATCTCCTAGTTACGTCAGACTTTTGTTTGGTATAATAACCCGTTCCTCACTGGTCTTCCGCCTTTTCTCGGTAGTCGATGTTTACCTCAAGATAGGGACTACTGAATAGTAGCAATTGGGTAAAGAGGAATAGTAGCGATTGGGTAAAGAGTTTACTATGCCCACTACCGTAACGCGAAGAAGAAGAAGAGTGTCGTCTCTCTTATTACATGCTCCTTGACCTGAACTGCAATGCGAATTTGCAGGAGGTGTACAGAATTGTCTGTGTAAAAAGCGGGGAAGTTTCCGTATCTAACTGTGATATTGTAGAAAAAGAAGTGGTCCAAGGCGGTCGCCTTTACATAGTTGTGTGCGGTAGGGTAGTTAAAGAGTATTATAATGTCGGAAACAGATTATGAATATGAAGTGATGCGATGTGAACTTTTGGGTCTTCCACCACCTGAAAGGAAACCCCTCCCACTTAAATCATCAGACGATGATGATGGGGAGGATTTGGAGGAGTTTCATGTTGATGAAGAAAAATTGCAGTCAGATCAGGTAAAATATGGTGTTCCTTGGCCGACCCGCCGAGTTAGTACGCCAAGGTTATTGGATACGGTAGCCTACTATTCTCGTGTTGTCTAGGCGAGATGTAATTTATGGATTTTTGTTTTTCCTTTTTTTTGTACCAAGTTTGTTTATAATCATTTATAATTTTATTATACTATTTACTTGCCGTTTGATTCTGTTTATAATTCCTTGATTTTGTATTTATTGGGTATTTATTTTAGTTTGTTATGTCATTTTTATTGAATAAATTATATAGATACTTTTTTAAATGTACTTTATGTTTATTATTATTTCAGTTATATGACCTTCAAGCCAGAACCTATACATTTCCTCCTCCTTTATGATTACTATTCTCCTTTTCCCGACATAGCTACAATTTATCTAATTTAGAACAGTGCAGTTTATGTGAACATTTTGGTGAGTTACTACTTTTATCAGTAGACTAGGCTATACAGTCTAAATAACATTATTATAAGCTTCATATTTAAGTATAACCTCTTAAATACAGTGTTTTCGTTGTAGCAGTCGTGCTGTTTCCTGGTAAATGGGTCATCAACAGCCATGAAATTTTCACTATTTAGGCCTATATGACTTAAGCATGACTGGTGGTAGGCCAAGGCCTTTCATGGGCTGTAGCAGTGGCGGCTGATAATAATTATCTTGATGGTGCCTGCAAATTCAAAATTTGCAATCAAATCGTTCAAACGTTGCAAGTATAGACACTGCATATTTTATGCTATAGGCCTAAGTTTCAGAATCGCACTATTTAACTGTGTAATTGTACAAGACCCGCAATACAACTTCGACACAATTTCAGCTGCCACCGTGAAATAAACAGATGCATCAGAAGTAAAATTCTACCCCTCAGCATAAGTGCAGATCTCCGAGCAGTTATGCTAATATACAAGATTAAACACAATACTCTAGCTTTCCCTACATCTTGAACTCAGACAATCATTCCTATGGAACTAGGCATGCGAAGGACGTAGCCTTATATATCATTCACTCTTCGAAATACAGTAGAAATAGTTTCAAGTTCTCTGCATCACAGTCAAATAATAAACTTCCTGATAAAATGCACCAACTTTGTCAGTATTTAAGAGGACAACAATGAAAGTATTGTGGGAAAAATTCGATGCATCTTAATACATCAAATAAGTTATGTATAAACTTAAAAATCCTAAGTGCTTATCATTTTAAGAGACCTTGGTCTAAACAATCTTAGATATAGTATCAACTTTACTAATAGGCCTATGCCCTTATTCTTCAATTTGTGTTACCTTCAGAATTTTCTTCCTTGGTGTGTAAACACACATATTACTGTACGATACCTCTGTACGAGCCTATGGCTCTTTGGAATTAATTGAATAAAATATCTATCTATCTAAAATAAAATTAATAAGATTCCGTACCGTCAAAACTACCTTACATACAGATATAGCCTAAACTTGGTAAGGACATCCGCTGCACTCGATATAATTAAACACAAAAATAATTTAACGACGCTACTATTCAACGCTTGCAATGCCACCAGAGGCGGCTTCGGTGGCGTAGTTGGTAGCATGCTGAGCTTCTATGCCCAAGATAGCGGGTTCAAACCCGGCCGAAGCCGTCGGATTTTTTAAGAGCGTTAAAAATCCCTCAGTATGCCTTCCTTCGGAGGGGAAGTAAAGCCGGCGGTCCCATGTCATAGATTTATGGCATGTTAAAGATCTTTCCACTAATTACACCTGTGTGAAACTAAATTGGATAGGTTAAGAATGTAAACAACGCTCTTAGGTTGCTACGTTCGTTGCCAAGAGCCGACTGCGGTGGCGTCTAGTAGCTAGTTCTGAACTAGGCCTAGTAGTCGTTGACGGTGGCGCTTGGCGGCAAAAGTAGGAACTATTTGAAAATTCAAAGTTGCAGTCCCTACTTGAATTAAAAAAACAGATACACACACTAATACAGTCATCACAATTAACACCGGTTATCAGACAGATTCTACACACACCCAAAGTACACGGGGCTACATGACCGCGTTGTCGCAGCCCCTAAACTAAGGAACCAACCAACCAACCAATGCCACCAGAAAAGTTAACAAACCTGAGAATTTGTATCTGCGTACTGGTAGGCGTAACTCGTTATCTTAACCAACAAAGCAAAACTTACTGCAAAAAGTCCAGATTGTTACATTATAATTGGAGAAATAAGATTCCTGCCACCAAAAGTCGCTAAATGTCTTAACAAGAAAGAGCTAAAATCATATTTTATATATTTAATTTTAGCCGGCCCCGTGGTGTTGGGGTAGCGCGCCTGCCTCTCACCCAGAGGCCCGGGGTTTCGATTCCTGGCTCTGTCAGCGATTTTAGAAACTGACATGAAGGCTGGAACGGGGTGCCTCGTGGGGCCAATTGAGTAGCTGTCTGACAGTGAAGCAGCGCCCCGATCACGAAAACCAAGATTAACGGTTGAGGGGACCCGATGCGCTGATCACTCGTCATCCCAATATCTGCAGGACAAATGGCTGGGCAGTGATCGTTTGGTAGGCCTAGGCCCTCGCGGGCTGTAGTGCCAGGGGTTATTATTTTTATTATTATATATTAGTCGCCAGATAGAGTGACAAATCATTAAATTGGGAACCCTGGAGCTGCGTCCTCTGCATTGTGCTGCCATACGGTGGTTGAAATATAAATCAATTCAAGCAATTCTAGCTTGCACTTGCATGCTGCACTCTGGTGAAGACAACACGTGGCTGTTGGCTCCACCTAGGATAATCTGTGGCCCAACACTTGCAAAGCCAAACTAGCCTTTATTGGTGCCGAGTCTTATTTTCGGAGCCCGTGTGGCCTGGCTCACTCATTCAGGAAAGTGCCGCCAGAGCGTAGGTCAGTTCGCACGCTCGTTCAAATGAATGCACAATAAGATATGCTTGCCATTTCCTTGAAGTTTGAATCTCTACTAAGTATAAAACAAAGTCCCTGATTCTTGGATGTCACGGGTACGAACCACTGCATGGATTCTCATGCGGTTTTCACCAATCTGTAAAGGATATCTCGAGGAAGGTTTTTGTAGAAAATAATTTATTTATGATCTAAGGCAGCCAAGCAGTAACGATTTCAGTGAAAAAGTCGAAAAAAAAAACAACAACCTTCGTCCGTTCGTCTTTTAACCATACGCTGGCCACACCATTAAAAATATCAATATAATATATATTATTATGAGTGTAAGAATTATTTGGTTCAGTCATGGTTCCGTATTGATTGTTAGTTAAATATATTAAGTGTAAGAATTGTTCAGCATGAGAAGTTCTACAAAAAAGTCCGCGAGAGCATATGTCTATCTTCAATACATTGCCCACTATAAGTGTTTTTACGTTTTAATTTCTTCTAACAATCTCCATCCAATTACTGAGGTGACAGTTTACGAGCTAGCTAGGGGCGAGGCTATCACCACAGTAATAATAATATATAATAATATCGTATGGCCTCGGGTGCCTGGTGCAAGCTTTGCTATTTGACACCCAGAGGGTAGCTTGCATGTTGAATTTCGTAGTTCCTTGACTATGAAAGTCAAAGAGGTTAGATGTTAGATATCTAATCTCCTTGAACACAATAGCGCTTTCTAGTAGAGAAATGAGGAACTTTGTGCTGGCGGAAACTCCCGAGATTAATTTTGCCATTATGAACTCGGCCTACTGAATTCAAATGGGTTCTTTGACATGCCAACATCGTATGACATGCGTATCGCATTTTTGCCGCCTTTCAAAAATCACTTACCACGGTCAGGGGCGAACCTGCAATCTTGGGGTTAGTAGACCGACACGCTATCCACTCACCCACCGTGGCAAGCTATCACCACAGTTATAGCCTACCTAGTGGGCGAGCCTATTACCCCAGATACAGCCAGCAGCAAACTGTCGAGTCGTGTTGAGAGAGGAGTGGTTGTGTTTGGAGTTTCCCTGGAAGTGCTACTCGGCTTTTCTTCATTTCGCCTGTGAACATTTCGTTCCTCAAAATACACAGTCAAGTTAAGATTGGACGGAAGGGGGATTTGTATTTCATGCACCTCGCCATTCTTAAATTACGTCTGACAAGAATTCGTTGCATGTGCATCTCCATGATAATATAATTAATAGTCCAGTCAGTGATTTTAACCCATCATGCCGAGACGTAAAACGGATATAGGTCATAATTATTCATTGTCATTGAAAATAAAGCGCTTATCATGTAATGCATTCATTATTGTTCCCGAACGAAGCCGGGACGGGTTGCTAGTTGAATATAAACTGTTATTTAGAGGGCACATTGGTGGTGCCATGGCACACCTTCACTACCTCACGGGCCGCCCTCTGGGCTGTAGTGTCACAGGGTTTGTTGTTAGTTATTGAGGTTTTAAGGGGTGGAACTACGAGGATCTAATCATCTTGACTTTCATAGCGCTCCAAAGAATGACAAAATTCGACATGCAAGCTGCCCTCTGGACGTCAAGTAACAAAGCTTGCACCCGGCACCCGAGGCCTTACGATTGGGGTTTCCAGACGTTCCGTTTTACCCGGAACAATTCAGTTTTTTCTTGTTTTGTTCCGCGTTCCATTTTAATCTTTAATGGAATGCCAAATAATCCGTGTTTTGGTTAATTTGATAATATATTCAATTTCGCACCAATTTTCAAATGTCCTGCTTCAGAATAGATTGTAATATCTAGCTTGATTTCTGGTGATACAGGTGCAAGTTTGAAAGAGAAAATGATTTCTATGTCTGTGTCAGGTAGATGGGTACATGTTATGGATTTATTAGGCGCAACAAAATTAACCCTTTTGCTTTCAAGCTCTCAGCTGATGGATGTGTCAAAACTGACAGGCATATTTACCACACTATGCACACACTTATTTTAAAATTACATGGAAGGCACACAAATGAAGATATCAACATGAAAGATGGTAAACGTATAGAGTATATATCACTTATTATTACTGTAAGTAAGTCATGTCTCTAAACCAAAAGGGTTTAATGTTAAAAAAATAAGAAATGTGAAATCAAAATTACAAGTTTCAGATTTTGAAAGTTTGGAAGTAATTCTAGAAAATTATATTTACAGCCCACGTTTGTTATTCATGTCAGTAGGAAGGCTATAATATTGTTTATTAGCATAGTAAATATCAAGATTGTATGTGCATTAGATCCAAGGATAAATTAAAATGTTCAAATGATGTAACACTGAAAAATGTCAGCCATTTTTGCATAAAACACAGATTTCTTATAAATAATATGTAGCACTCTCCTATGAAGATATTACTGGATCATCATTATCCTCTACACTTTCCGATTCGGAAAGAGTAACATCATAATCACTTGAATAATTATCAAGATATTCAGCGATATCATCTTCAGCTAAATGAAGTCTTTCGGCAATGTCACACCCGGCAAATAACTAGGCCTAATCTAACTGAACTATATCTCACACTTCACTATCACTATACACATAATTACCTAAGAAAACTATATAAATAATGAACTAACACGTTAAATAAATATATTGCCTACGATATAACTTAATTTTACTATATAATCACATACGAAAACACAAGAGAAATGAACGGAAGTTTGCCGGCGACCATGATGTAAACAAGATTCGGAACTCCAGTGGCACATATTTCAGGCTCTAAGATTATCGATAAATACGGATAGCCGGAAGTTCCCGTGGAGTATAACGTGAGATACAACTATACTCTTCTTATTCCGTGCAAAAATGCTACTATCTGGCGCATAAATAATGAACTAATAGTAATAAAGACTGGCCACGACGGATCGTTACCCTGTCAGTTTTCGCAGGACCCATGGGTACCGATAGATCGTTACCTTGAAAGCCAAAGGGTTAAGGAATACCGTAGAACCCCGATAATCCGAGCCTCCGTTTAATTCGAGGTGGATGACAGTGAGATGTATAGCTTACCCAAGGTCTTTGGCGGAGATGCGCGCATGCGTTGTTTACAATTCTGCCCACTATCGCCCTCCCGCCAACTAATAAATATTGTTCTGTACTTTAAGTAAACTAGTGGACCTGTGCAAGCTTTTGCAACGTGAATGTAGGTTGAGCCATTTGTTGAGAGACTCCTCAGCTAGCAGTACGCCGCGCTCCCGCTAGATGGCTGGTTACGGTGCTTTCATTGTAAATGTACGTTTTTTAAGGTATTTATTTAATTGTGAAGCATTTAAAGAGGAAGTGAGTGTATTTCGCGCACACATTGGATTATGCGGAACCTGTAGGTACCCCATATGTGTAGGTTGGCGTTAATGGGACCTTATTTTCGGTACAAAACTGGAATGGGACCTTAGCAGAATGATATAGGGAGGGATATGTACATACATGCATTTCTTTTGTAAAATATTGTTTTTATTTCTGAAACACAGCCTAAATGCATCACATTATACGATAACTGATGAAGTAATGCCATTTACTATAATAATATTTAAACACAAGTTTCTTGTGCATCTAATTTTAAATGTAAGGTCTTTAAATTTCGTAACTTTGTGTAATCCGAGATTTCCCGAATCCGAGCTCCTCTTGGTCCCAATTACCTTGGATTACCGAGGTTCTACTGTAGCTTAATTGTTGTGAAGTTAATATTCAGCATCTTCCCCTCCAATGCTTTTACGGAGAGAGTTTTTTCTGCCATGAATATCAAATGAAGAGATGATAGGAACAGAAGCTCCATTAGTTTGATAAAACAAGAAACAAGAAAACAATTGTGACAAAAATTGTAGTGAATTTTATCAGAAGGTACTTACAAATAAAAAATCCGTGTAAAGGGTCGTTCAAATGAAAAGCATTTGTAAGTTGCTGGTGTCATAGGCCTTTATGTTATGTCAGTAATATCTACTTTTAATTTTGTGTATTTGATTATGTAATGCTTATTTAATACATATGTATATTATTTATTACAACATTTAACAATCTTGATTTAGAAAGAAAAGAAACGCTTTGGGACGTGTGTTCCGTTTTTCCTTTCTTGAAAGCTGGCAACCCTACATACGATATTATTATTACTTTATTCAAAACATAAACTGTGCCACTCTGCTCTGTCAACAGGATATACCGTATTACAACAACCCCACAGTGGACATTAAATCGCTCACTACGACTGTAATGGGGAGCTGCAGCAAGTCCGCAGTTCACAAGTTTGAATCCCGGCGCTGACAGCAGCTATCCTGGGTGTATTTTTTGCATATGCCAGGATAGTCTTAGGGCACTTCCCCCATTCCTGATCCTCATAATTAACAACAGTCAGCACAGATTATCAGACAATTTCAATGCACACGTAAATACTCAGGGCTGAAGACTCGGATGTCCCAGCCCCAAAAATGAATTAACAACACTTATTAAAACCCTAAATGAGCCTCCGTGGCTTAGGCGGCAGTACACCGGCCTCTAACCACTGGGTCCGTGGTTTAAATCCCGGACAAAGCGGAGGCAGACAGGTTTTTCTCCGGGTACTCCGGTTTTCCCTGTCACATTTTCATTTTAGCACCACTCTCCACTATCATTTCATTTCATCTGCCCCAGGGGAGTGCGACTGGGTTCGGCAGCCGGCACAGTTCATATCCTCGCCACTAGATGGGGGCTTCATTCGTTTCATTCCCTGACCCGGTCGACTGGAAGCAGGCTGTGGATTTTCATTTTCATTAAAACAATAGAGTATGAGGTTGTCGGGCTGATGATTCGAGCCCGTGGAACGATTCTTTCTTATTCATAATGCTGAATTTTGGGCTTATGCCGTGTATTATAATATTAAAATTCGACGCGTTTCGAAAGAAACCATGTCTTTCTTTGTCAGGATTAATCTGAAATACGACAAAAGATTGCTAAGAGAAAGCAACAAAGAACATATAAAAGGTGCCCAAAGATGGACGCCATTATAGCCCAATGTAGGGGCAACGAAAAGCAGCAGTATATTACTTTCTCAGGGTTCTGATAATAGGTAGCCAGGATTCACTGAGATTGTAGCCGGTGTCGCGGTTGAAATTATCTGGGTGTTTACTTATTTCAACCGCCTCCCTGATGATTCTGGGACGATATTGCTTTATACGGGCAAGAACATCCACTCCTTGGAACATGACATCATGGCCAGGTGTTAATGCATGATCGGCAACAGCTGATTTATCAGGTTGAATGAGCCTGATACATCTATTATGTTCCTTAATGCGAGTGCATATTGTTCTCGAAGTCTGCCCGATGTAAAACTTGCCACAAGTACAGGGAACTCTGTAGATAGCCGGTTGTTGCAATTTAGGCAAACTGTCCTTAGTTGGTCGCAGGAGTTGCCTAATCTTAACAGAAGTTTCAAATACAGTCCATATGTTATACCGACATAGGATTTTAGCAATACGATCCGTCGTGTTATGTATGTACGGTAGGTAAGCAGTTCCTCTTACATCTTTTTTCTCAACTGACGTCCTATTATTATTTGTTGGTTTCAGAACAGTAGAAATCAAAGCCTTGCTATAACCGTTGCTCTCAAAGGTGGTTCTCAGGTATTAATTTCTTATTTCGTAAACATGTGGGAACTTGTATGATCACCAATATTACCACATCTATAATTATATTGCAGAACCACCTCTACAGATTGTTTAGGGGCTGCGTAACTCATTCGGTACGGCACTGTGCTTCTACCACCCTGTCCCTGGGGTTCACTCAGCCTATAACAGAAATGAGTTCCAGGGTAATTCCTGGTAGCACAGGCGACCGGGCGTGGAGCTGACAACTCCATTCCATCTAGTGTTGATGTCTGAAAAGGTGGAAACCAGTACCTTCCGCTACTCCATGGGCCTGCACTTTGTTAAGCAATTCATTTTTGCATTTTGATTACTTGGTTAGCAGTGGCATAGCCGGAGGGGTGTTACTGGGGGGTTAGAACCCCCCTTATGGAATTTTAACAAAAACAAAACAGAAACTAAAGTTAAACATTTCTTAAATTAAATAACGACACTTACAGATTATTCTATACATTTTTATTTATTTTTGTCATATAGCCTCCTGAGAGGCCGAGTGCAGGTCTTTCTTGTCGGCGCCCGTGGGCGACCTGCGCGTCGTGATGAGAGATGGAATGGATGGCGATGAACGAAACTGGGCAAGGATGTGGAAGGAAGCGGCCATGGCCTGTCAGAAGGTACCGTCCCAGCATTTGCCTGGTGTTGAAAATGGGAAACCACAGAAAACCATTTCAAGGACGGCCGATGGTGGGGCTCGAACCCACGCGTCTACCGAGTCAGCAGAGAGCTTGGCCCCATGACCTAACGCTGCGCTTTAGCCTGCGTAGCCACTGCTGTCGGTTAGATTCTATAACTCATGCTATCTGGGAAATCAGTATGGTTGTGATTTGTGTCTGCATCACCACCGCACCAGCTGCTTGGTTCCCCATTGAGGCTATACAAGTCTTCATGACAACACACAACTCAGTCCTCCCAGAGTTGCCAAACTAGCTTTTTCCCCGTTAAATATAACTTTTTTTCAAACTGAGCCTAGTCCCTGATAATTTTAAATCCCTTCTACCGGGCCAATTACCTTTCTTTCTTTTCTTAGCAAGAGGGAAGTTGAATATATAAGGTGCGTTCAAAAAGTAACGAGCCGGAGGCTGTAATGCGCAAACCGGTGACTACATCGGCTGATCGTGGCGTGTGTAACGAGGTGTGGTTCCGACCAGAGCGTGGAAGGTCACAGCCCATCGCTAGAGGGTACACGTGCACGTCATGTGACGATACAAAGCGAGCAGCAGCATGCATCAATCGTCCAACCAAGACCAAGACAGTAGGCCATTCGACATGCTCCCTGGTGTGGTTGAAGACCGTGGGGCACCCATTGGGCACACACTTTCCACAAGTGCAGTTGTTCCTTCATGATGGTGTGCACACTTTCGACGCTCAATCCGACCACGGCGGCTATGGCGTTCACTGTCACTCGGCAGTCCTGGGTAATGAGTGCATCGACAAGCTGGACGTTGTCATCGTTAATGCAGGGGGTTGCCCCAGATTGGGCATCATCGGCTAACGACACCCTTCCTTCCCTGAAGCGATGAGCCACGCTTTGATCCTTGCCAGGGACATGCAGTGTTCGCCGCACACTTGTGACATTCGGCGATGAATGTCCGTTCCCCCTACTCCTTTCGATGTCAGAAACCGAACAACACCTCTATGCTCTTCGTTTGACACCTCCATGTCACTGTTTGCAATGCGACTGTCAGCGTTGGACGATAGATGCATGCTGCTGGTCGCTTTGTATCATCACGTGACGTGCACGCGTGCCCTCTAGCGATGGGCTGTGACCTTCCACGCTCTGGTCGGAACCACACCTCGTTACACACGCCACGACCAGCCGATGTAGTCACCGGTTTGCGCATTACAGCCTCCAGCTCGTTACTTTTTGAACGCACCTTATACATTTATTTTAGTTTTAATAATAAGGACCAAGAAAATTCTATGAGTACATTAACACTAATTTGGAGATAGTTGTTAACTTCTTGAGTGTGAGATAACCTAGTTGGTTCATAGTACTATGTCATGCAATTCTCCAAATTACGATTATCCTTCAGTTAATATTACCTCTCTCATTGGTCGATCTTGACTACGCTACTGTCGGTTATAGTGATGGCATCGTTACTTCTGACTTGACATTTCAGTGTGAGCCAGTGCCGGATTAAGACTCACCGTGGCCCTAGGCAATTGTTAATTTGAGGCTCCTTTTTTTCACCCCCCGCCCCCTTTCATAAAAAGTCAATCATAACTTTGAAAGAGATCTTATTTATACATTTACAATGAATAATGAATACAATTTAGATCATAAGTAAATTTTCAGAAAAACTTTTTTCTGCATTTTGTTTGACTTGGAATGTGTCAAACAATAGTTAAGTCATTTATGAATTGGAAGTATAATAATAAGATAAATTTTATGGGAAAAACCCAGGCAGAGAGAATTTACGAACAGCACTTTACCAAGTATAAACCAAGAAATTAAACTATAAAATTAGAACTGTAATTCTAAGTGTCACGTTTTTATTTTATTTTTCGGTACCTAATTTCTTTGACTAAAAAAAGGTTTTTCTGTTGTTTTTTTTTGGTGGGATTTTTTTCATTTTTGGGGGGCCCTTTTGAGCCAGGGGCCCCAGGCAATTGCCTATTGTGCCTTATGGTTGTTGTTGTTGTTGTTTTAAAGGGCAGAACTACGAGGTCATCTGCCCCAGCCTTATGGTTAATCCAGCACTGAGTGTGACGCTAGATAGCTCTGTTACAGTTTTAACAAGTTCCACTATACAATACAACTTACTTTGTGCGAGGCTGTATCACCTCTTATGGTACATGTTTCGGTCTCGGCAACAGTCCATTATCAGCCTGATTCAGCAAAATCACCGTCCAGTTTCCCACCTTATGGTGAAACGTCGCATAATATAAAACATAAAATATGAGATGGAATGATATGTGAAAAAAATTACACGTGATTAAGATATACAGGGTCTTTCATATAAAGTAAGAACTGCAAGCGGCAGTTTTGTTATTCGCTGGTGCGATGGCCTTGGCCGAGCTTGTGGCGCGCCATGGCCCCCTGCTGTACTATTGAAAGCGTGCTCATTCAGTGCGGTTTGGACTAAACAGCAGATGGTCCAAAACTTCACACTTGAATTGTTTGTAAAAGTCTATCATAACTTTGGCACAGTGAGGTCGTGAATGATTTTCACCTTTTTCGGGAATTGAAGGTATGGTTGGGCGGCAATGCCTAGCCAAAAAGGAAACACTTCAGGAGACTCTCCAGACGTACCCACCTCAGTGGCGGCAGAATATTTTGCCGAGGGTATTGGAAAGCTGGTGTAACGATACGACAAATGTTTCAATAGTTTCGGCGATTATCTTGAGACATAAGAATAAAACAAGCAAACATTTAGTGGTAAAATCAGTTTGGTATGTCAATTTGTTATTTTTATACAGTCCATCGGTACTTGAAAAAAAGAAAAAACAGCCCTCATATGTACTATGCGCGCTTTCAATAGTACAGTAGGGGGCCATGGCGCGCCACAAGCTCGGCCAAGGCCACCGCAGCAGTGAATAACAAAACTGCCGCTTGCCGTTCTTACTTTATATGAAAGACCCTGTATATGTATATTTGTTATGGACTATAGAAGAAAGAGAAAACTAAGGGATGACAGGTTTTGCTCGTCAAGCGACGATCTTCAGATCGCCATATCCTCATATACATTGTGCCCACAAAGCCCGTATACCCCTATTCATTATTATTATTATTAATTTCTATTGTCAGTACATGTTCTTCCCTCAGCCCATCTTCAACTTCCGTCCGAATTCTTCTCTCCAGTACCTTCTCAAATATTTTGGCGCAGTGGCACATGAGTGTAATTCCCCTGTAGTTCTTGCATTCCTTCCTACTCCCCTTTTTAAATATGGGTATTATTATCCCTCTTTTCCAGTCCTCTGGTATTTTCTTCTCCCTAGTGCCCTCTCACCCCTGTTATTTATAGTGGTGATGGATGAAATCATACGAAAAGTGGTAAATAGCATTGGGGAAAGGAAAATGAAGGCAATGTTGTTTGCTGATGACCTTCTGGTATGGGGAGAGGATGAGGAAGAAGTACAAGAGCAATTAGATGAGTGGGAGAAGGTAGTGTTATCATATGGGATGAAGTTCTCAGCACAAAAGAGTGAAGTGGTCATCACAACGAGGAAGAAGAACAGACTGGATATGGGCATAACACTTGGAGGACAGCAGTTGCAGAAAGTAGAATGCTTCAAGTACTTGGGAAGCATAATTGAAGAAAAGGGAGGCAATAGGATGGAAGTAAATGAAAGGGGAAGGTGCGCAGATGGATTTTTCAAGAGTGTTAGGGGGATGTTATGGAATAAAGATGTACCACAAAAATGTAAAGGAATCATCTACAAGACCTACTCTGTGCCAATTTTGACATATGGTTCAGAAACATGGGTGATGAAGGAAAGGGACAAGAATAAAATACGAGCAGTGGAGATGAAGTTCCAGAGGAGTAGGGTAGGAGTGACAAGAATGGACAGAGTAAGGAATGAGAGAGTCAGAGAGATGGTAAGAGAGGAACCATTGCAAAATAGAATAGAGCGATCTAGGCTACAATGGTATGGACATGTGAGGAGGATGCAAGAGGAGAGGATACCGAAGAAGATGTTTGGAATGGAAATGACGGGAAGGAGGCCAAGGGGAAGACCAAAGTACAGATGGACAAAAGGAGTTAAGAGGAGTGTGGAGGAAAGAGGAGTGTGCTGGGACACAGTAAATGACGAGAGATGGTGGATGGACAGGAAACGATGGAGAGGCTTATGTTCCAAGCAGACCCGACCAGCGGTTGGAAACTGCTCAAGATGATGATGATGTCAGTACATGTAACATGGAGGGCCACATACGGATGTTTTAGATTCCTAAGATGTAAGTACAAATGTATATGCACTGACAATAGAAATAAATAATAAAGAGTAGGGGTATACGGACTTTGTGCACACACTGTACAGTACAAGACAAAATAGCTCTACAAAACACTACCAACCCTACAATGATACCCACCGACAGTCTTGTCTGCCCTTCAAAAATATAAGACTTAGAAAGTGTGGCAGCTATTACTGATAAATAAGTCCTGGAAGTTCATGCACTATTAAATGAATAAATATGCATGCAAAAAATGCACTAATTATTGGTCAAATATGCTTCACGTTACAAAAAAGAATATGTACTAAGAAATAACTATGGCAATTGCGATCACTCCGTATTCTTTAGCGTTTCTATTTCGAATATTAAAAAAATATGATCAGACGGACATATAACTACACCTTTTTTTAAATATCTCAACTAAAATACAGTTCTAAACGGTAGGAAATGTTATTTTATGGATCTTCAAGCAGTGCTGACCATCAATAATTATTTATTTCTTCTTCTTCTATCGAATGACCCATTTGGAGGGTATGATGAATCAATGTTGGCTATTGTCCATTGTATTCAATTTCCTTTATTTCCAAATTTCATTCATCCTTCTAGAGTGACGATCTTTCTCCTCTTGAGTCCACTTTATACAAGTTGTTTGTTTCTTCCTTTCTTGAAATTTTGCCTTTTGAATAGCTTCTCTGAAGAGTGATCTGTTTGCTATTGTGTCTGCCTGAATTCTGGCATTTGTCAAATCTTTGTCAATTTCAATGAACCATGTGGGTTTGGATTTGTAACTAGTCAGTAAGTTGAAGATCTGTTTAGTTAGTCTACTATTTTCCATTCTATAAATGTGCCCCAAAAACTGTAATCTTCTCTTTCTCATTACATCAGTTAATTTTTCACATTTCAAATATAACTCTCTATTTGGACGTAACCTATATTCTGTGTTATTATTTAGTTTAGCTCCCAGTATTCTCAGAATTCGTCTTTCAGTCTTCTCTAACTTGTCTATTTCACCAAATCTTGTTAATTTAAATGTTTCTGCCACATACAGAGTTTCAGGTCTGACCACCTCTTTGATAGTGCCTTAATTTAGTGTTCCAGGATAAGTTTTTTTTATTATATTTATCTTTTGTCATATGAAAACACCTTTGTAATTTATGTATACACGTTTCTATTGCTGTCTTTTTCTGTGTCAGGGGTCGATAACCTAGATGTTAGGCCCCTTAAAACAACAATTATCATCATCATTTTCCTGTGAGTCGTTCATTATCCACTCTCCTAGGTATTTAAAGGAATTTGTTTTACATACTGAACTACCATGAATTGTGATACTTTTCGGGGCATCAGTGATGTTTGTCATGAACTTCGTTTTTTCAAATGATATTTGTAGTCCGACTTTGGCTGCCTGTTTTTGCAACACTCTAATTTGTTCTCGGGCAGTATCCAGTGAGTCAGTAAGTAATGCAATGTCATCCGCAAAAGCTAAACAATCTACAGTGATTTTATTTCGATGTCTTCCTAGTTGAACGCCTTTAGTATTCACTATTGATGGCTTTCCTCCACTCTCGAATTACCTTTTCCAATGCACAATTGAAAAGCAGAGGTGACAGACCATCTCCTTGTCTCTCACAAGATTTTGAAAGTTCCCCTCTAAATTTAACTTTGGAAGTTGTGTTCGTTAGTGTTGCTTGAATTATTTCAGTTGTCTTGTTATCAAGTCCAAATTCCCTCAGAATGTTAATAAGTGCCTTTCTGTCAATGGAGTCATAGGCTTTTTTAAAATCCACAAAAGTAACTACCGTACATATTTCAAGTTCCTGATTTTCCTCGAGTCTAATATGTTCTTTAAATTTAGTATTTTCACCATACACTATCGTCCCTTCCTAAATCCTGCCTGATACTCTCCCAATTGTGGGTCTAGTATTTTTCCTGCTCTTTTTAAAAGTGCTTTGTATAAGATCTTATAGGTCACTAGCAGGAGGGAGATTCCCCTGTAATTGTTAGGATCTGTTTTCTTCCCTTTCTTATGTAGTGGATGTATCAAGACAGATGTCCATTCTGATGGTAAACTGTGTGTTTTCCATATGTCATTTATGATTTCTGTTAAACATGTTGTCACTCGAGTATTTCCATAATTCAGCAACTACCGGTATACTATCTTCTCCTATTTTTAAGTTTGTTTATAATTTCTTTAATTTCATTTGTTGTTGGTGGTTTCGAGTCTGGAGGAATGGGGAGTGAAAAAATGAAAATCCACAGCCTGCTTCCAGTCTCCGACCGGGTCAGGAATGGAATGAATGAAGCCCTCATCTAGCGGCGAGGATATGAACTGTGCCGGCTGCCGAGGCCTGACGTATGTTATCAAAATTAAATGTCTCCTTTGGTGGATCACAGTTGAGGAGTTCTTCAAAATATTCCACAAGTATTCTGAAATTTTCAGCGTTATTATATGCAGTTTTCTGTGTCTTTGGATCTGTGAAAAGAAAGTTTGGTGGAGTATACTTCCTTAAACTACTTCTGAAAGTTTTGTAGAAGTCTTTGTATTGTGCTGTCTGAAGTCCATTTCTATTAATGTTAATTGGTCTTTCATATGTTGCACTTTTATCCTTTTTAGTCCCTGAGATGTATGTTTTTGGGCTTCCTTAAAGCTGGTATTGTCGTTTTTATTTGCATTCCAGATGTTCCAAGCTCGTTATCTTTTAAAGATTAGTTCATCACACTCATCAGTCCACCAGGCATGTTTTTGTTTTCTTTTAAGGAGAATGGTTTCTTCTGCTGTCTGTACTAAGTCTCTTTGAAGTTGTTCCCATGTTTTAGGTGCTCTGCTTTCCAAAAGGGTTTTGAAATTACTTTCTTTAGCTAATTTTTGTGTATCAAACTTTTTGGATTGATAATGATTTTTCTTTTTATATACGGTATTGGTCTAATATTGAATTTAATGAGAGACAGATAGTGGTCTGAATCTAAACCTGCACTTTTAGCAACTTTCACATTGAGTATCTCCCTTTTAGACTGTCTGCTAATAGCAACATGGTCAAGTTGTTTCTCACCACAAACTGGATTTGGGGAAACCCAAGTAGTTTGTTTCTTAGGAAGTTTTTTGAAGAATGTAGATTTCAGAACTATGTTATGCTCTCTGCATAAACTAATGAGTCTTTCTCCATTTGTGTTGGTTCTGTTATGTGCGGGAAATTCGCCTACTATGGACCAATGTTGACGTTCTTTGTTGACTTGAGCGTTAAAGTCTCCAAGTAGAAGTATTATATTTTTTGATGGAATTTTATCTAGGGTGTTTGATAGTTCTTGCCAAACATTTTCTGTTTGTTCTTTCTGAGTCCTATTTTTCTCATTAGTTGTGTATTAACAATAGTATAAACTTTGTTTACTGATTTAAAGGATAGCAGGGATAATCTTTCATTAATGGATTTAAACTCTAGTATTGAATTTAATATGTTCTGATTTACAATGAACCCAGTTCCAAATTGAGGTATGGTACATTTTTCATAACTCTCTTTCCAGGTTTTCCCTTGAATATTCTATATCCTTCTGAATCAAATGGATGTTCATCAGTATATCTAGTTTCTTAGCTCCGAGGATGGGTTTTCAGCCGCACCTTTGGTGAACAGACTCTGACCATCTAGGCGCTTGTTACAAGACAGACGCTAAATGGATTTATGTAAAGCTGACATCTAACTAAATCATAGCGTAGATGCTTTTTAACCTATTAATCCCGGATACAGGGCCGTCATTCATTCTGTTTTATAGATCATCTATTCCACTATCAATGCCGATGAGGACTTCACCGTAACCCTGTCAAGGAACCCTGACAAGGTTAATTTTTATATATAACTGATAAGCAATTTTAATAGCCATTGATTTTTTTTTAATGAAAATAAATTTACAATATTTACATCATCATCGGCTTTAACTCGAATCCGAGTATAAATCTTCTTCCTTCAGTCCAGTTTGTGAATGTGTTTACGGTGACTAAAGAGTCCAATCCTGGCATGGAGCAAGCGTCCACACAAGTCACATAGTATTGCTGGATGAGGACGTGGTTGGGCAGCTCGAAGTTTCCTAGCTTGACGCTTGGCCTCTTCATGTGTGCGTCGATCCCTTTCAAACATCTTTACAGTATCCGAGATGGTACGGCGCCAAGTTGAGCGGTCTTCAGCCAGCATGTCCCAGGTTTGTGAATCAAGACCTGTCAATTTCAGGGTCTGCTTAAATTGGTCCTTGTAGCGCCTCTTAGGACCACCATGAGGTCTGGTGCCATAGCATAACTCACCATATAGCATTTGACGAGGTAATCTCACATCGTCCATCCGATGGACATGACCAATCCATCTAAATTGGTGACCTATTATGGATGATTCTATGCTGTTGATTTGAGCCTTTTCCAGAACAGCAATATTGGTAATGCGGTCTTCCCATTTAATCCTCAGGATTGATCGAAGTTTTTGTAGGTGGAAACGCTCAAGCTTCCTGAGATCACGTCGGTAAAGGGTCCACGTTTCACAGCCATACAACAATGTAGAAATGACTACTGCTTTGTACTCATGGACAGATCTTTATTCATGAAAACCCGGTGCGCTAATCGTCCATATGCTGATTAATAGTAATTCATATTAACTTGCAAAAAGGACTTTAACGTACTTGGTATTAAAATAAATTCAGTATTATTCTGTGATAGACTCTCGGAGTCCGAATTGAAATATACGACTTTAAGAATATGAAGTAACAAGAGGCGTTTCAAAACAACAGGAAATTATAATATACGCCCTTCTCAAGCTGAGATATGCACCTAAACAGGCATATGAGAAAAATATGATACATTGTGCCAAAATAATAAAAATATGCATAAATATGCAAAAATATGGTTTTGCATGAACTTCAGGGCCTTAGTGATAAATATTAAAGCATTAGCCACCCCATCATCATCATCTTGCACAGTTTCCAGCCACTGGCCGGGTCTGTTTGGAACACAAGCCTCTCCAACATCTTCTGTCTTCCCACCATCTCTCAGCCTCCACCCTTGTCCAGTGTTCTCCTCTCGTCTTCACGCTTTCTTCCACCCCCTTCAGCTACCTGTCGCTCGGTCTTCCTCTCGGTGTCTTTCCTTTTCATCTTCTGTATCCTCCTGGGTACCCTGTTCTCCTCCATTCGTTTTACATGTCCATACCATCTAAGTCTAGATTTCTCAATACCATCCTGTAATGGTTCCTCCTTCATTAATTCTCTGGTCCTCTCATTTCTTATTCTGTCCATCTTTGTAGTTCCAATATTGCTTCTCAAGAACCTCATCTCACTAGCCTGTATTTTGCTCTTCTCCCTTCCTTTCATAACCCAGGTCTCCGAGGCATATGTCAGGATAGGGACATAGTACGTCCGATATATGATCTTTTTGCTGTTCAGAGGGACATCCTTGCTCCACAACATGCTTCTCACACTCCTCCGGAATGTTTCTGCCTGTCTCCCCCGCTCATGTATTTCTCTATCGTTTCTTCCATTATCTTGTATCAGGCTTCCCAGATACTTGAAACTCTCCACTTTCTTCAGCTGTTCCCCACCAATTCTTA
Source organism: Meconema thalassinum (assembly GCA_946902985.2). Lineage (NCBI taxonomy): Eukaryota > Metazoa > Arthropoda > Insecta > Orthoptera > Tettigoniidae > Meconema > Meconema thalassinum. The sequence continues at coordinate 90,101,224 of OX336388.2, forward strand.
TTCCCGTTGTGGTTCCTTCCTTCTTCCTTGTTGTGATCACCATCTCATTCTTATTTATGCTAAATTTCATCCCATATCCTTGTATTATTCCTTCCCATACGTCCAACTGCTCCTGTACTTCCTCCTCCTTGTTTCCCCAAATCATCTGCAAACACCATTGCTTTCATCTTTCCTTCCCCAATTACTTGTGCCACTCGGGTCATTATGTCATCCATCACCACAATGAAAAGTAACGGTGACAGTGCACTTCCTTATTTCAGGCCGTATCTCTGTTCCAACCAGTCCGATCTCTCTCGTCCCACTTTCACACAGCTCACGCTTCCCTCGTACATCTCCTTTATCCTTCGTATAGACCCGATAAAAGGACTATTTATCTTAGTGTTGCAAATGGAAATGACCTACGAATACTCTGCTGTGATGATGGTAAAAAGCTGGAACTACAACATACAGGTTGGTTGGTTCCTCAGTTTAGGGGCTGCGACAACGCGGTCATGTAGCCCCATGTAATTTGGGTTTGTATAGAATCTGTCTGATAACCGGTGTTTATTGTGATGGCTGTATTAGTGTGTGTATCTGTTTTTTTTATTCAAGTAAGGACTGCAACTTTGAATTTATCAAATAGTTCCTACTTTTGCCGCCAAACGCCACCGTCAATGACTACTAGGCCTAGTTCAGAACTTAGCTGCTAGACGCCACTGCTGTCGGCTCTTGGCAACGAACGTAGAAACCTAAGAGCGTTGTTTACATTCCTAACCTACACAATTTAGCTTCACGCAGGTGTAATTAGTGGAAGGTTCTTTAACATGCCATAAATCTATGACATGGGACCGCCGGCTTTACTTCCCCTCCGAAGGAAGGCATACTGAGGGATTTTTAACGCTCTTAAAAAATCCGACGGCTTCGGCTGGATTTGAACCTGCGATCTTGGGCATAGAAGCTCAGCATGCTACCAACTACGCCACCGAAGCCGCCCTACAACATACAGATAGTGTTTGTGTACTAATAATGTGTTGATATGGAGACTTACCTAAAATTGTGAAATGTCTACAAGCTGCTCAGACAACTTTTTTTCTGATGTAGAAACACTCCCAAATTACACATGCTTGCGATGAAAATAATACAAGGGAAGTGATGGTTGATTCTTAAGTTTAGGGATTGCGACAACGCGGTCATGTGTCCCAGAACTTTATGTAATTTTCGGTGCTGATTTCGAAAATGGATACTAAAAAGTTCTATAATCAGGGCCGGATTTAGATTTTATGCACTCCTAGGCCCTTGGGTTTTTGCCGCCCCCTATTCATATCATCGCGAAGGAGGGAGAATTTAGACCTCGGAAAGGTCCTTGTGAAGGTAATTTTTATTTCATTCTAATGTATCGTGAAGTAAAATCAATTAAATATATTAAAATACAGTGAAACCTCTCTAAAAGACCACCCCTCCTAAAGACCGATTTTTCTTGGAACCAATTTAAAACCTCATAAGTTCAATATATTTGTTACCTCTATTTAAGGACCGCCCCTCTCCCCGACCAAAGACCAGAAATTTTCTAAGTCTGACCTCTTTCAAAAGACCACTTCTCGTCTGCCTTCCCATTGGAGAGGGTGATGATGGAAACAATGGTTCTGTTGGCACAGAATTGCATCAGTATACAATGTCATTAGAAAAAGTGTTATATGTGATGTATAAAAAATACAAAAAACGGCTCTCCTAGAAGATTGTTCAAACCCAGAACAAATTAATGGACTTTAACTCACTCAGAGATATTCTAGTAGAAAGTGAAATTGTTAAAAAAAAGATGTGCTAATCTGAAACAGAGATCAATTCATGACTTTTAAATGACAGAGCTCAGAAAAAAACTAATTTTAATTAATTTGTACTAAATGTGATCCAATGCGGATAAATTGTAATGAAGTATGTGTTCCAACTGAACTTTATTAATAATGCAGTATAAAATTATTTTTAATGCGTACCTCTAAAAGACCAGTTTTCCATGGAACCGTCACTGTTATGGGAGAATCAACTGAACCTAAATTTGTATATAAACTATGCTGAGCTTCTATGCCCAACATCGCGGGTTCAAACCCGGCCAAAGTCGTCGGATTTTTTAAGAGCGTTAAAAATCCCTCGGTATGTCCTCCTTTGGAGGGGAAGTAAAGATTTATGGCATGTTAAAGAACCTTCCACTAATTACACCTGTATGAAGCTAAATTAGAGTGGTTATAATGTCGGACTACCAACCCCAAGATTGCAGGTTCGCCCCTGGCCATGGTAAGTGATTTTTGAAGGCGACAAAAATCACGATACTCATGTTATACGTTGTTGGCATGTTAAAGAACCCATTTGAATTCAGTAGGCCGTGTTCAATGGCAAAATTAATCTCGGGATTTTCCGCCAACACAAAGTTCCTCCATTCTCTACTTGAAAGCGCTGTAGTGTCAAGGAGTTTAGATATCTAACCTCCTTGACTTTCATAGCGTTCAAAGGAACGACGAAATTCGACATGCAAGCTACCCTCTGGGTGTCAATTAACAAAGCTTGCACCAGGCACCCGAGGCCATACGATATTATTATTAGAGTTAAACATTTGACAAACGCTCTTAGGTTCGTACGTTCGTCGCCAGGATCCGACTGCCATTGCGTCTGGTAACCAAGTTCTGAACTAGTAGTCGTTGACGGTGGTGTTTGGCGGCAAAAGTAGGAACTACTTGAAAAAATTCAATGTTTGTAGTCCTTACTTGAATTGAAAACAGAAACACACACTAATACAGCCACCACAATTAACACCAGTTATCAGACAGATTCTATACACACCCCAAAGTACACGGGGCTACATGACCGCATTGTCACAGCCCCTAAACTAAGGAACCAATCAAATAGGCCAACAAGATATTAAAATAAGTTTAAACCATTTAAGACTCATTATACACTCTACATCATACAACCTACAACTATGCATAATGAATTATTAACATTAAACTGATACTTGTATTCAAGACTTAAATTTTCTCCTAATAAAACATAAAACATTCCTGTTCTAAAGCTGAAGTCGAAAAATCTGCTGTTGAAAAACATTTCTTGGTCATAGACGTGAATTGTAGTCTAGAACATTTTATGGAAATTTTCTGCCCAAAAAATTTGTGGATTAATTTTGAGCCTCTCAGCATGGTGCGCCCCTAGGCCGGGGTCTATAGGGCCTATTGGTAAATCCAGCCCTGTCTATCACATGATATTTTCTTGAAAAATTCAATTGTACTTGAATTTTTATGAATATTTACATGAGATTGAACATAAAAGAAGAAACCACAAGAAGAAGTTTCAAAGGAAAAAGACTACATACTTGGTTTTTTTTCGAACGTTCATGTAAATATACATATTATTTCCTCCTCTTAGTCAATCGTCTATGGTATGTTAATTTCTTCCAAAAATTGCATCATAATTTGATGTAAAAAGTTTAAACTCAAGGGAATATTTTTTTTTTTTTTTGCTCTCGAATTTAAGAAAAATATTGATATCGATTTTGCAAAAATCCCTGACTTTATGGACAAAATGGAGGTCATTTTTGAAATAAGCACACCAAATAACATTGATATTAGCAAAAGCTTCTTTTGTATTTTTCAAAAACTTAAATATTGCAGGCCTTTCTTATTAGTCTGAAGATTATTAATTCTTTGTAATAAAAGCATTTGCCCACTGTAAAACTATCAATACAATACGAAATAAATTACTGTACATGAATTATTTATGCATTTAATAAAATACATGATTATATCACGTCGTCAGAATATTCCCGTCGCAATCGACATTGGAGTGCACAAATTTGAGACAGTTGTATCATTCAAATATTTAGGATCAATATTGTCAAACAAAAGTGAAATAGAATAGGAAATAAGATAAAGAATCACCAACGCTACTCATGTTTCCTATAGCATGAATAGAATTTTACATTACGTCTAATATCTCAGGAAAAGAAGATCCATGATTCTAGTACGACCTCTTTTAATGTATGGTTGTGAAACGTGGGCGACTCCAAGAACTTTTGAAGAACATGTGCATTTGAAGGAAAAATGCTTCGGAAAAATTATGGCCCAAAATACTGCCCTGAAACTGACTGTTGGGAAAGACGGAGTAAAGAGGAGTTATATCGCCGTTATAAAAAGGCAGACATCAGTAGAGAGATAGAGAGAAGAAGATTACAATAGTTAGGACACATTATCAGAGCAGAAGGTACTCTCCCAAACCGTGTGTTCAATTTTCAACCAAAGGGGAAACATCGACCAAGAACAAGATGGAAAGATCGAGTTATGTTGGCACTGAACCAGGTGGATCCAGATGCAAGTATGGAAGATGCCATGGATAGAAATCGTTGGTCTAATATATTCAACCATTATTTGAGAAGCTGTAATCATTCTTCCTGTTATGAAGTACAGGGTCTTTCACTCAAAGTGGGGCTGGCTGCGCGGCGCATGGAGGGTCGGGCGAACACATGGCAAATCGCAAATCACATGTAAATAACAAGCACACATAATAACACATAATCAAAGTAACATCATTGTTACAGAAGATGCTGAAAATGTCCCCCACCTGCATCTACACATTTCTGGCATCTTCTAAATATATTTCCATTCAAACGCATTAGTTCATCTACCGAGATAGCCTCAATTTCTCTCATGATATTTTGTTTGAGTTCATCTAGAGTGTGAGGGTTTGTTGCATAAACCTTATTTTTCAATTGCCCCATCAATAAAATTGAAGCAACAGGACTTACCACTTAGAAATAACACGTTATAAAATTTTGAAACATAATAACAATTAAACAATAACCACGTACACACGTTATAAACTTGTAACACTTGTAACTTAAAATAGGCTATAAGCGAAGTAACAAAGTCAACTTTACTCGGCAAACCATGTGTTGCAACTGTCTCAGCACCACGTTGCGATGTGTTCGTCTGACCTTCGGCTCGACCTTCTAACTGCAGCACTGCGCAGACGGTGTGGCCGGGCCCTACTTTGAGTGAAAGACCCTGTACAAAGTTATATTATGTTATGCTTGCTATTTATATGCCGGCCCCGTGGTGTTGGGGTAGCGCGCCTGCCTCTCACCCGGAGGCCCCGGGTTCGATCCCCGGCTCCGTCAGGGATTTTAAAACTGACGTGAGGGTTGGAACGGGGTGCACTCAGCCTCGTGAGGACAATTGAGTAGCTGTCTGACAGAGAGACAGCGCCCCGATCACAAATACCAAGATTAACAGCCGAGGGGACCCGACGCGCTGATCACGCGTCACCCTAATATCTGCAGGCCAAATGGCTGGGCAGCGGTCGCTTGGTCGGCCTTAGCCCGTCATGGGCTGGATGGTGCCAGGGGTTGACTTTTTTTGTTGTTTTTTGCTATTTATATTGTAATCAAGAATTGTAATCTCTTGTTTTTCTGCTATGGGTCTTAATGGCCTGTTACATGAAATAAATGATGATGATGATGATGATTATTTAATAAAACACTTCTCACACAAATGGGAGGGCTAAATTCGATGAGCATCATCAGATCAAGCTCACTTAGGTTTATTTTAGGTTCAGTGGATATTGTATAACAGAAGAAACGACCAAGGGGAAGACCAAGAGATAAATGGCTGAAGGGAGTGGAGGAATGTGTCAAGAAGAGAGGCGAGGACTGGACCAGAGTGACAGCGGAGAGGCAGTGGGAAGAAAGAACTAAGTGGCGAGGCTTATGTTCCAAACAGACCCAGCCTGTGGCTGGAAACTGTACAAGATGATGATGATGATGATTAAGCAACAGAAGTTATGGTGTTGGAAGCCATTTTTCAGTGTTGCCTTAGTAATCGAAATTTAATGTTTTTTCAGTCAGTCAGCACAATTGTACCAATATACAGTTTATTATTATTAATTAAATCTCGAGGGGTCTGTGAAAATATTAACATTTTTGAGGGGATCCTTAGTTAGAAAAGTTTGGGAACCTCTGCTGTACAGTATTTCTACATAGTATAAAACGAAGTCGGAGCCTCCGTGGCTTAGGCGGCAGCACGCCGGCCTCTCACCGCTGGGTCCGTGGTTCAAATCCCAGTCACTCCATGTGAGATCTGTGCTGGACAAAACGGAGGCGGACAGGTTTTTCTCCGGGTACTCCGGTTTTCCCTGTCAAAATTTCATTCCAGCAACACTCTCCACTATCATTTCATTTCATCTGTCATTCATTTAATCATTGCCCCAGAGGAGTGCATCAGGCCTCGGCAGCCGGCACAATCCATATCCTCGCCGCTAGATGGGGGCTTCATTCATTCCATTCCTGACCCGGTCGGAGACTGGAAGCAGGCTGTGGATTTTCATTCATATATAAAACGAAGTCCCCGATTCTTGGATGTAACGGGTAATCTCAGGAACCACTGGATGGATATTGATGCGGTTTCCACCATTCTGTAAAGGATTTCTTGAGGAAGGTTTCTGTAGAAAAAACATTCATTTGTGATCAAAGGAAACCGAGCACTAACAATTTCAGTAAATCAAGACGAAGAAATACCTGCCGTCCTTCCACCTTTTAAGCTTATGCTAAGTAAAATATCTATATACTATGAGTGTAAGAATTGTTCAGCATGAAAAGTTCTACAAAAACGTCTGCAACAGCATATTAATACACCGTCCACTGTAAGTGCTTTTACATTTTCATTTCTTTCAACAATCTCCTTTCAGTGGAAATTTAAATTACTAGCTTCGGAGCAAGTTTACGAGCTAGCAAGTGAGCCTATCACCCAAGCTTTGGCCAGCATCAAACTATTGAGTCATGTCGAGTTAAGACTTCAGAGAAGAGTATATGTGTTTGGAGTTTCACTGTCACCTCGGCCTTTCTAAATTTTGTATGGAACTGCTGTCCGTGCGCCATTTTAAGCTTATGCTGGGTAAACCGTTAAAGATACCGGGCGAAGCCGGGTCGGGTTGCTAGTGAATTATACGCTCACGATGTTAAACAGATAGTTAAAATGTCTGACGCAACTAGGATTCTAACCTGGATTTCTGGTCCGATGCTTTTACCAACTGAGCTATCCTGCACAAACACTTTCTCTCTACCTGGTGTGACAACTAATGTCGCCTGAATAGCACTCTGTCGCTAAGACCCAAATTCATAAGCCCCACAGTGGGTCTTCCTAATGAATTTAAAGCTCATTGGGACCTATTTGAATAGAAATCTATACTAATATAATAAAGCTGAAGAGAGTGTGTGTTTAAACGTGCTAATTTTTGGGGATTTGAAAAATTCTTTTTGTATATGATAGCCAGATTCAAGAGGAATAGTTTAGGCTACACCTCTCAGGTAACCTTAGAGATTGATTTTTGTTCAGTAAGTCGGAAGAACAAGCGCTCCCGAACAGCTTCAAAAATACCTAAGTCTATTGTTGCCTGGCAATGCGGGCTGCATCACGTTGCCCCTACCAGTGTTCTGGTGCAGAATTGCGAGCTGCTTATAAATTTAAGTCATGGGGAGTAATTAGTGAAGAAAGATTCCTTAGGCCCCTTAAAACAGTTATCATCATGACAATAGTATGCCTCTATACTGTATATGGGCGGTGGTGTTGGTGCAGTATACTGAGGTTATCAGCTGCAATAAGCGTTGGTGCTTTCCGATCCTTATCCTTGAGCAGTCCAGTTCTGTGATAGTATTCATTATCACCCATAAGACAAATAAATCCACCGAGCGAAGCCGGGCACTACTGCTAGTAACATTATAAATACCTAGATTTTAAAAGTCTGTCAAGGTGGGGACCATGAACTACATGACAGTGCAGCTATCCCCACTTCAAATCTTGTAAAATATGGCACTTTGGGATGAAGGCTCTAACCACCAGCAGGGTTAGACAATGTTTCTACATGTGTTACTCTCTGTCTGTTGCAGAAGGTGGAGTTGGAAGGTGAACAACTCCGGAACACTTCTGGACGATTGGATGAGCTGAACAGTATCCTCAACGTCACACAGAAGAAACTTAACAGGTTCAAGGTTAGAAAAGTGCATGCACTCAAAACTTTACACCCAGAAAGTGTGTGTTTTAATCTTTAGACTGGTTTGATGCAACTCTGTCTCCCTGTTCTAAGCTAATCGTTTCATCTCTACATAGGAACCACATCCTACATCTGGGGCAATCTGTCTAATCTATTCTAACCATGATCTACCCCTACAGTTCTTATCCTCGACTATTTCTTCCATAACTAAGTTTGTTATTCCTGGGTGCCTTAGTAGGCGTCCTACCAACCTATCTCTTCATTAGCATTCGCCAGAAACATCTCTCCTCACCCACTCGTCTTAATAACTTTTCATTTGTAACCCTATCTACCCATCTGATCTTCATCATTTCTCCTGTAACACCAGGGCTGGATTTGTGACGGTACGCACCGGTACACCGTACCAAAACCTCTGATCGGGGGAAAAGTAGAATATACAACATAATTTTTAGAACTTTTGAAAATTAGTTGTAAGTCAAGGTCAACTTTTCTACACTGTGGACAATTTTATAAATTGTGAGGTAAAACACGTTTAAATACAGTACCTTTTATAATAAATAATTATTTCAGAAAACTGTATAAAAACAAGAAATAAAAGATTGTTGGTGAACATTTGTGTATTTTCAAACCGAATGTATTTAATTTTTTAAATTACATCAAAAAATTAAATTGAAATAATATATATTGTTTGAATGGTAGCCTAGTCCTCCTCCAGCAATACTATGCGACTTGTGTGGTCGCTTGTTCCATGCCAGGATTGGACTCTTTAGTCACCGTAAACACATCCACAAACTGGACTGAAGGAAGAAGATTTATACTCGGATTCGAGTTAAAGCCGATGATGATGATGAGTGGCCTACATTAAAATTTAATACAGGCCAACAGCTATGGTAAGAAAAATGTTGCTACAGAAGTCTCAATTTAATTTAAAATTGCAATCAAAATTAGATTGCCATTTTGTCAACTGCTTAATTTTTAAAGGTGTTTAGAAAAGCGTAAAAATATCGTTTTTAGAATTCTACATTTCAATATTCCATAAATCCCCCTCCCACCACCACCCGGTAGTCCACAGTATCGGAACCTCCTATTTTATAAATCAAGCACTGTGTAACACCATATTTTAATTCTCCTCCTTTCAGCTTGCACTGACAGTCCAAGTTTGACTTCCATAGAGCACCACGCTCCAGACAAAGGCTTTCAAAAATGTCTTTCAAATACAGTCGAACTTGAATAACTCGAAGCTCAAGGGACCGGAAAAAACTTTGAGTTATCCAAAACGGTCGTTTGGGAGAGGGTAGGGATATAATAATGGAAATCGACCTTTAAAACAACAAATTCTTTTATTTGATGCTTTTTAATGACATTTTAAACGAAATTAGAGTAGCTTTTTTTTTTTTAGAAAATAATACTGTACCTACGAAGTCTGCTTTCCTTCCGAAGCGTTGTCGAAGCAAGAGGGGGGAAAGCGATAAAGCGAGAGAGAAAGAGAGATGCACTTACTGACCTTGAACAGAACCGAAAATCAAACTGGGACTGGGCTTGAAACTGACAAAACCTGTTTCAGCCAAACAAATCTTTATGACTTCCGGAACCAAAACTTCAAGTTATCCAAAAAAACTTCGAGTTATCCATGATTTTTTTGCATTGTCAGTTTAGGAAATTCAAGGGAGCGGAGAAAAACTTCAAGTTATCCAAGTTCGACTGTACCTAAATCTATCTTTGATGTCAACAGATTTCTTTTCCGTAGAAATGCTTTCCCTGCCTGAGCCAACCTCCTCTTTGCTTCGTCTATTACTGATTATTTTGCAGGGGCGTGGTGGCTCAGCGGTCTAGCTGTATGCCTCTCACCAAGGCGGTCCGGGTTCGATTCCCAGTCATTGCATGTGAGATTTTCGAAGTGAAATGCCATGTCCTGTGGTTCGGATTCCACGTAAAAAGGAGGTCCCGTGGCTCATGATCTCGAGATTAAAGGTCACGTTAAACTACAAGCTTCCTTCCTTCCTTTCCTTGATTATTTTGCTTCCTAAGTAGCTAAAGTCTTCTACTTCCTTTAGCTTTTCACCTGCCAATTTGACGTCAACAGGGGTTTCTGACTTATTTCGGCTAAATTTCATTATTTTTATTTAATATTTATTGATTTTCATCATGAATTCCTTCTTCAAGACGGAGTTCATGCCATTTAAAAATTCATTCAAATCCTCAAATCCCATCTAATCTTCTTCATTCCCCTGTTATACCACATTTAAAATGCTTTTATTTTCCTATTTTCTTTTGCAACACTCCATTCAAAAATGTCCTTATAATACCTAAAGATTATTATTATTGGTTTAAGTCCACTACGGAGCGCTCATGACTAGTTCTTCGATGCTCTTTTCCGTTCCCAATATCTCTTGAGCCCTGCTGATAATTTCTCCTTTCTCTCCTGCGAAAGGGGCTTCCGACATTTAGGAACTCTAGGTGGTGGGGTCCAAGACTCTACCATAGCACAAAATTTAGAACGATCTTCTACATCAAGGTCAGCAATTCCAGCCGTATCCAAGTCCTTTAGTACTTCATTAAGCCACAGGCTTCCTGTCTTGTAGTTTTTAACCAAGGAGAAGATCTTCTTGGTAAGCCTGTAGCTATTCATTTGTTGTAGGTGCCCGTAGAACTTTAGCCTCCTACGTCGCATACTGGTATTGGCTGATTCTAACTGTTGATACAGGTCAGAATTAGATTTCAAACTGTAGGATCCATCTGGGAGCAATCTCGGGCCATGAATTTTCCTGAGGATACGGCTTTCTTCAGGTCTTCCATGGTGCCTTTTCTGTTCATCAAGAGGGTCTCTGCGGCATACAGAAACTGTGGTCTGACAGCAGTTCTGTAGTGACAAATCTTAGTATTCCTCGAAATGCATTTCTTGTTGTACAAATTGTGGGATAGTTGGCATGCTGCGTTGAGTTAATACCTAAAGATGTATTTTGTCAACATAAATTTTCTGTAGAAATGATTTCCTTGCCTGAGCCAACTTACTTTTTATATCCTTTTTGCTTTGTCAAACACTGCTTATTTTGTTTCCAAAGCAGCAAAATTCTCCTACTTGGGCTTTTCACCTGTTGATTTGTTGTCAATAGGGGTTTCTGATTTATCCCGATTGTATTCCATTATTTCTGTTTCCTTCATGATTTCTTTGCTCAAGACTGTGCCCATACCGTTTTGAAACTCCTTAAAATCCTCTGGCGAATCAGCTTATGTCAGAGTGTAATAAGTTCACCTTGAACCTTGATTCCTACATTAATAATACAGGGTGTAACAAAAATGTATGGCACAAATTGCAGGACACATTCCTCACACGTAGACGAAGAAATTATGTTATATGAACATGGGTCCGGAAACGCTTTGTTACCATGTTACACCTCATTGTCTCCAACTCATTACGCATGGGAATCACACAAGAACAGAACGTTAGAATCGTGGGGAGCATGCACCCTTGGTTACGTCTGGTTACGTTGTCATTATCGTAGGTGCACCGCCAGTGGTTTTTTTTACATGGCCCTGTTGCCATGTGACTTAGCAAATGTGCATTTAGCTGTGCGACAACACATGTACTGCATGCACGATGGAGCACCTCCTTATTTTAGTGTTTATGTCCGTCAGGTTCTAAATAACAGATTTGGTGACAAATGGATAGGTAGAGATGGACCAATTACCTGGCCTCCATGCTCTCCGGACCTAAAATCACTGAACTTGATTTGTGAGGGCATTTGAAAGTTCTTGTGTATCGAACCCCAGTACAAGATGTTCAGAGTCTCCGTGCCCGTATTATGGAAGGCTACGAAACCATACGCAGTACTCCTGGGATACATCAGCGCATCCGAGATTCACTACGACGGTGGGTTGATGCATGTATCAATGCGCACGTAGGGCATATTGAACATTTCCTGTGAGAAAGAGTTGCATGCGGTATGCTGGTACGTTCTGTTCTTGTGTGTTTCCATGATTAATGAGTTGGAAACAATGAGGTGTAACATGGAAACAAAGCGTTTCTGGACCCATGTTCATATAACATAATTTCTTCGTCTACGTGTGAGGTATGTGTCCTGGATTTTGTGCCGTACATTTTTGTTACACCCTGTATACACCAACTTTAAATGGTACCGTGTCGATATGTAGTCCAGCAAGTAAGAATCTCGTCATGATAAAAACTCAAGGTGCATCCCTGGCATTAGGGATTAAAATATTGTGCAGTATGATAAATTATATCATGTTTGGCAACATTGTCTAATCTGGCAAATTGTTGTCTGCAGGCAGTATGTGGGAGTTTAACGAGTTTGCTGAAGATCAAAATTCCAAGTAGTGGCAAGGACACTGCGTCATCGAGCAATCTCAGCAGCCGGGCCTCCATCGCTTCCAACACAGAAGGCCAGGCGGAGGGGGAGCCTGCGCCATCATCCGACAATACTGGTAGGTTCAGTAAAGGAACTGGGGTGATCAAAATTTGTTAGTCATAGCTAAAATTGCTGACCAGGCGGCGAGAGAGGCAGTCGCACTGCCCTCGCTACCGTATAGGTGCCTGCTAGTGATGTGCGCTCTCAGTTGTGGCATTCGATCTTGTCGCATTGGGAGGAAGCGTGGCATGCCACGCCTCCACCTAACAAACTGAGGGGCATCAAGGAGACAACGAAGGTGTGGAAATCTTCCTTCCAATCTCTTCGGAAGGAAGCTGTAGTACTCTGTCGACTCCGGATCGGCCATTGGATTGCTACGCACCCCCATTTGCTAAAGAGAGAAGACCCCCCTGTGTGTACTTGCGGCGCCCACCTAACCGTGGCACATATTCTCTTGGAGTGTGTGGATCTGGCCGATCTGCGAAGGACTCTTAAACTGCCTAACACCCTGTCCCTTATTCTCCGTGATGACAGGCCGTCAGCAGACCTTGTCATCCGGTTCATGAGGGAGAGTGGTTACTTTTTCAAGTTTTAATGTCAGTTAAGACTTTTAATTCAGGCTAAGTCTGTTTTATGTTTCTTTATTTTTTTATTATGTTCATCTATTTTATTGTTTCATCATCATCATCATCATCTTGAGCAGTTTCCAACCGCTGGTCGGGTCTGCTTGGAACATAAGCCTCTCCATCGTTTCCTGTCCATCCACCATCTCTCGTCATTTACTGTGTCCCAGCACACTCCTCTCTCCTCCACACTCTTCTTAACTCCTTTTGTCCATCTGTCCCTTGGTCTTCCCCTTGGCCTCCTTCCCGTCATTTCCATTCCAAACATCTTCTTCGGTATCCTCTCCTCTTCCATCCTCCTCACATGTCCATACCATTGTAGCCTAGATCGCTCTATTCTATTTTGCAATGGTTCCTCTCTTACCATCTCCCTGACTCTCTCATTCCTTACTCTGTCCATTCTTGTCACTCCTACCCTACTCCTCTGGAACTTCATCTCCACTGCTCGTATTTTATTCTTGTCCCTTTCCTTCATCACCCATGTTTCTGAACCATATGTCAAAATTGGCACAAAGTAGGTCTTGTAGATGATTCCTTTACATTTTTGTGGTACATCTTTATTCCATATCATCCCCCTAACACTCTTGAAAAATCCATCTGCGCACCTTCCCCTCTCATTTATTTCCATCCTATTGCCTCCCTTTTCTTCAATTATGCTTCCCAAGTACTTGAAGCATTCTACTTTCTGCAACTGCTGTCCTCCAAGTGTTATGCCCATATCCAGTCTGTTCTTCTTCCTCGTTGTGATGACCACTTCACTCTTTTGTGCTGAGAACTTCATCCCATATGATAACACTACCTTCTCCCACTCATCTAATTGCTCTTGTACTTCTTCCTCATCCTCTCCCCATACCAGAAGGTCATCAGCAAACAACATTGCCTTCATTTTCCTTTCCCCAATGCTATTTACCACTTTTCGTAAGATTTCATCCATCACCACTATAAATAACAGGGGTGAGAGGGCACTTCCCTGTTTCAGACCACTCTCCAGTTGAAACCATTCCGTTCTCTCTCTTCCCACCTTTACACAGCTTTTGCTTCCCTCGTACATTGCTTTCACTCTTGCCACTGTCTCCTTGTTCACTGCTTTTGCTCTCATTGCTTCCCATACCTTGTTTCTATTAATACTATCATATGCTTTCTCAATATCCAAGAAGGTCATCACCAGATCTTTCCCATATTCATAATGGTGTTCTTGTAGCTGTCTTACTGCAAAGATGAGGTCAACTGTTGACCTTCCTGGCCTGAATCCATACTGTTCTTCCCTCAGCCCATCTTCAACTTCTGTCCGAATTCTTCTCTCCAGTACCTTCTCAAATATTTTGGCGCAGTGGCACATGAGTGTAATTCCCCTGTAGTTCTTGCATTCCTTCCTACTTCCCTTTTTAAATATGGGTATTATTATCCCTCTTTTCCAGTCCTCTGGTATTTTCTTCTCCCTCCATATCACTTTCATTACTCGAAAGAGCCACTGTGTTCCTATCACCCCTGCTGCTCTCACCATCTCCACACTCACTTCGTCTATTCCCGGTGCCTTTCCCCCTTTCATCTTCTTTAATGCTTCCTCCACTTCTTTCCATGTCAATTCCTTCTCTGAAATGTCTTGGTCACTGTCTGTTTCTTGTTTGTTTACTATGCCTTATTTGTTTTATTGTTTTTACCACCCCTTTTACTATTTTTTATTCAAATAAGGCATAATTGTTGGGGCTCACTGTCTGTTTTATAAACACCATTTTCGTTTCATCCAGGACAGTGAGCTGTTTTTATCTTCATCCTTTCATTTCATTAGGGGCCAATAACCTCGATGTTAGGCCCCTTAAAACAACAATTATCATCATCATCATCATAGCTAAAAAGGGTATTAACCCGTATATGCTGTGCACCTTTTTCTAAAAATGAAAAAAGAAGTCTAAAATGTGGTATGTGTGTCATACCATTGAGGAAATTGTATGTGGACTACCCAAAAACCATGTTTGCATTACCAGTGTATATGACTTATCATTAGATTAATGTTGTTTAAATGACAAGGCGAACGTATAAAAACAGAAGTTACTTTCTGGATGTGCCTCTGGTCCAGTCAACGAATGCTCAAAAAAGGGTATAGAGGGAAATGTTTGGAGCACAATTTTTGACTTCGTAACTTTGTTTTGACTAGTTAGGAGGTGAACATATCAAAAGTCCCCGCCTGTACCCTTTGAGCCGGGGGGAAGAGGGGGGTTTGAAGGTCCCATTTTTCGGTTTTTCGCTTAAATCTCGGAAATTATGCGTCCTACCTAAATGACTACTCTATACAAAATGAAAGCTGATTAAATTTGATACAAGGTTTATTTAGTCAAGGTTTTCGATATCTTGTATAGTTTTCGTGTTATCCGCTCTTGAAAGTTTGTAATTTTTTGGGGGAAAATATTTTTGCCTTTTCAACTATGCACCCAAAAAATAAATGCCGGCCAGAGGGCTGTAGAACAATAAATTTCCTTCAATAATATATATAACTTTAATACATTATTTATTTTCCTTCAAATGTTAAAACCCATTCGCACAGACTTATGTATCGGCGGCCCGGGACAAGCCCGCCAAAACAAGGATACAGCTGACATTGCCTAGCTCACCGATTGGTTTCAGAAATGTCCTCCCTTCACAGAAACCAGTGACATCATATCTACTGAGACAGGAGTTGTTGGAGATACTACAATCACCTGCTACAATGCTGTTGCAGTTGGTAAGCAAGCAATGGCTAAAATGGTCAATTCGGCATTTTCCAACATCAAATTGTTTGCAGTCAAGCTCTGTCGACAGTGAGCTCATCGATCAAAATCAATGACGAAAAGATTCCTGTGGACCCATTCTTGCTATTCCGACTTATATCCATCAGCAAAAATACAGATGAAGATTTAAAGGCCACCACACACAGAAAGCTAGGCTGAACTAAGCTAAGCTACGCGGTGTTATGAAAAATATCGCTCTCAATGCATTTAAGTACAGTGACACACACAGGCCGCTATGCTAAGCTATACTATGCGAAGCGATGCTAAGCTAAGCTAGACAGATCGCTAGGCAGGCGATTTTCTTGGCTGTAGCTGGCCTGGCGCATGCGCTTTTCATTCCGGAACAGTTGATCTGGCGGGCTGTCGCAGACCTTGAGTTGTGTGCGTAGCCGTGTCGTGTGAGTATAGTGTAGTGATTCAGGTAGTACCGTACTTCGTTTTATTTATACAATGGGTGACAGGCCAAAAGAACAACTTTGTTCATTCCCCAGCCCTACAAAACTGTGATAATCAAAATTCTCAAAAGTACGCAGAAATTATATCAGAATTAAGAACCGAATTCTGCATTAGATTTCAAGACTTCATGGAGAATGTTATAAGTTTCAATATGTTTTCTTCCCCTTTCTCCATTAAAGTATTTAGTGTATCCACTGCAGAAGAGGAATATTTAGCTTTAAGAAATATTAATCGTCTTGTATTATCTTCACATAACACCCATACTGGACCATCTAGCCTCCAACAACAAAATGTAATTATAACTAACGAACAAGACGGAGGCAATTAATTAAGTATTCAGTTTCAATTTGTAGTAGAGACGTAGTCAGAGGAGGGGGGCAGGTCCGAATTCTCTCCGAAATTGAACCCAGAGGCAAACTTATCGTTTGACAATTGTGATATTATCGTTTTATTCTTATTTTCTTGTTAGTAGTGCCGGTAATATTACCGTTTTAAATTCATTTTGTCAAATACGGTAACCCTTATAGTATTCAATATAGTTGATAACGCAAAGAATCTAATAATATCATTTTTAAATGAAGACATAGGCTATTCAAATACGGTAATATATAAGTACGGTATCTACTCTATTGCTATGTTATATACGTATAGGCAAATTTGAATAGTTTTAGAAAAAAACACGTATCTTATACATAACTATAGTGGGCCACAATTTTACTTAATAAAATAGTAACACCTGGACCTCCACCAAAACAGAATCCTGGCTACGTTCCTATTTTTATGTTACATATACAGTATTACACAAAAATTAATTTAGAAAGCAGTATTAAAATAATAATAATATTATTAATCTAATTTAATCCTGTAGGATCTCTTCCAATAAAGATACTATACATTTTCATTAGTAGGAAAGCATGTAATAAGAAATATGCTGTCTAGCTTAGTTCAGCTTAGCTTTTTGTTCGTGTCATAGCACACCATAGCTTGGCATTGCTTAGCATAGCATAGCGTAGCTTAGCTTTCTGTGTGTGGTGACCTTTAAGCTGTACATGGGATACGATATAGCCCCGTTCCCTTTAGCCCTATTCAGCGAGAGTGGGATGAGGAAATCGACTAAGTCAGCGCTGTACAAACTATTCAACACTATGACCAAGGATGTATGTGTCGCACAGTTATACATCGTATTTGACGGAGGGCTCCTCCTCCATAAAGTAATTTGGCAAAGAGATGCCAAGATATCGACAATCTGCGAGAGCTACATCCACTTTATCACGAAGAACTACCACGGAAGGAGATATACTGTAGTCTTTGACGGCTATTCCTCATCAACTTCAAGGACGAAAGTAGCAGAGCAGCAAAGGCGCTATCGACTCAGCAAGTCTGCTGACATCCATTTCACCGAAGACACTGAGATAAACGTCAAACAAGAAGATGTTCTGTCGAACAAGTTCAACAAAAGCAGGCTCATCAACATGCTTAAGATGAAGCTTTAGGACAATGAGGTCAGGGCCCTTCAAGCAGAAAGTGATGTGGACGTTCTGATCGTGGATACGGCTGTGGAAATGTCCGAAACAGCAGCTGTCGGTGTACGCACCCCACCATCGGGGCACGCTGCAGCGGTCAGAATGACCGTTAAGTGGAGTCTGGACAGGAAACCAGAGGGTGGGATTTTATTCCCAGTAATAATCAGTCATGTTTAACAAAGGATAACAAACGAAATGTATTTTAGTTCAAATGGGGATACATAAGGGATTGGGGGCGTAAACAAATAAGCACTAGGACAAAAAGAAAATGTTGGAGGTTCCCCTTAAAGCTGGACGTAACCGCGGACATGGCAAACCCGAAAGAAAACAATTTTAGAATGAATAACATCAAAGGGCTCGGGAGAGTGGGAACAAGAACAGATTGCCAACCGTGGCAGAAGGGGGTGGCAATGTGGCATAAGAGACCACTGAAGCTACGTTACTTACACGAACACGTGTTTCCAAACTAGTGGTAGATTTTACATAATATCGGCCCAGGAGGGCTTACTGAACAACAGATGCTCTCAAAATAAAAATAACATTGCAAGCAAGCAATGTGGAAGCAGAAGGCTCTAGGCCTAAGAAGGCCTGGTGCCACGAGGCACTTAGACAATGGCTTGACCAGCCGACGACAATGGCAAGGGGTTATGTCGCCATGAATTACGTGATAATACTCCCATCCAAAAGGCACAACATATTTAATTGACATTCTCAATATTATACTTCGGAGAATTTGTTCATTGTCCATATTAAAAAAAGGTTGAGGTTAACTTATTTCCAAATTACGTTGGCGTCTGGATTACGGCGGTTATGATCACGCGGCCACCACGTGTTTGAAATATGAGGCTTTCAGGGTGAAAATTAGTAATATCTAGTTCAGAATTTAGAAAGCAATATCTGTGATAATAAATTAGAAATCAAATGTAGAATATACTTTTCTACAATGCGTGGCCCACACAAGGTTCAAGTTAAATGTTTTACCAGACACATAGGCCTCTTCACCCGCTCTTGAGGCAACGAATATTTAACAAAACTCCATCGGGAGAACAAGAAGAAAATATACTCAAGCAGTTTCAAAATATAAAACACAGTACCTTTTACACTTGCGGATTATTTGCCGCGAAGTAACGTGGGTCGGGCTCCGAGTCCCGCCCAAGCTTTCTGTAAGCACTACATATTGCCCGTCCTCAAAACACAACTGTTCAGTTCAAACGCTCGACCAGAAGAGATTTCGTCTCCAAGACACACCAGCACATATTGGCTTCCGCGCATGCGCGGTCACATCGGCCAATCATAGCGCGGCTTTCCTACTGCTCGGCGGGAAGATAAGAGGCCGAGAATATTCGAGAGATTTCCAGAGAAGGCTCACAGCTTCTCGTGACTCCCGCAGCCGGAAGCAGGTGCGACAAGGCAGGGGAAAACAAGCGGGAGTTTGAAATGTTTGAAATAACAGTTTATCAGTTCGAGAGCCCGCCTTCCGTGGCAAGCAGCCAGGAGAAGGGGGAGGGGTAGCGACTGACACAGTCGACATTGTGGGTGAAGATGTCGACCTCATAGTCATCTTGATGGCTAAAGCTGATGCGTATAAGGACATTATTTTCATCAAGCCTGGACGTGGAAAGATAAGGGATTCCTTATTCTCGTCCCAATAGCTTCAGCAACAAGGTTTCAAGGACGTGCTGTTTTTGCACGCCTTTACAGGATGCGACACAACATCTTCTGCATTTCGAAAAAATCGGATTAAATGGATTAGTCTATAAATTAGTCTACATGAAAACCTTTATGAGAACAAAACAGCTTAAACTTTGTAAGTTATATACGTGGGCGAAAAAGAACCGCTAGTGTCACAAGTACACTCAAGGCTGTTGACGGAGCATCTTGGATGTCTCCGTCCGCGCCTCGGCTCCCTTGTTGCGATCAGCGGGCAATGACCAGCCGAGTTAACTTTTGGGATAGGACTTACTCGGTCTAGCATCTCTGCCATACCCTTCACTATTGAGATCTGGTCGGTGCTTGGGCCTGGCAACGACCAAACAGACGAGCGCTCCTAGTTGGTTGGCATGCTTCGCTTTCTCAGACAGTTCACAGTAACTTACTACAGTATAAGTTCTTCTGAATTATTAAAGAACAAAATTATGAATTCCTATACATATAAGAGGAAACGTACACATTTTATTACTGAAATGAAATGATATTGTTTTCCTTGGATTAATCTGGTTGTTGTGTCAACACTGCAACGTTATTACCGGCCGCCACTGAGGTTCAGTAGCGATGGACGCAGCAGAACAAAAGTACAAAGTAGAATTGCTCACGCAAGAGCTGCCTTTAACAAAAAGAGAAAGATATTAACTTCTAAGAATATCAGACTTGAAATCAGGAAAAGGTTTCTGAAAGTATTTGTCTGGAGTGTGGCATGCTACGGCTGTGAAACCTGGACTCTGAGGACTGTGGAAGAGAAGAAGCTACATTCTTTTGAGATGTGGTGCTATAGGCGCATTCTCAAAATAAAATGGATTGACAAGGTTATAAATGGAGAGCCCTTGAAAAGAGTGGGTGAGAAGAGAAGTTTGTGGACATCAATTATTAAAAGAATGGTACAATTTACACGCCATCAATTGAGACATGAAGGAATCTTGAAGACTGCCATAGAGGGGTATGTTGATGGAAAAAGACCTAAAGGAAGACCACACCTGAGTTATATGGACCAAATTAAGGAAGATGTGGGATGCAAGACCTACGGAGAAATGAAGAGGAAAGACACGAAGAGTGGAGATTTTCTGCAAACCAATCCTCGTATTGACCACTAGAGAAGAAGAAGAAGAAGATACGGTACCGTAATTAAAAATTACAAATTACACGTACCTTTTTATTGCTTCATTATACTTTTTTCCCCGTACGCGACAAACACGTGTAGATATGGTAATATAAATACTTGTAAATAAGAAAAATACCTGAACAAATTCCATAAATAAAGTTTGTTTTTTTTAGTGATAAAAATAAATATATATATTGGGAATTTACCGTTCTGTAGCAAATTGCCTCCCACCCGGTGGCCCCGGGTTTGATTCCCGGCCTCGTCAAGGATTTTAGAAACTGACGTGAGGGCTGGAACGGGGTGCACTCAGCCTCGTGAGGACAATTGAGTAGCTGTCTGACAGTTACGTAAACCAAGATTAACGGCGCTGACCACGCATCACCCCAATATCTGCAGGCCAAATGGCTGGGCAGCGGTCGCTTGGTAGGCCTAGGCCCTCAACGGCTGTAGTGCCAGGGGTTATTATTATTTTAGCAAATTTCTTACAAATGAGAATTTTGAGTATTATTACTAGGGTTCGGATGTTTAGGTCCTAAAGAAACAAGAAATATGCAGGCAAATATCCCCTCAAAAATACTAAAATATGATCCAAAAAAAGGTACAATATGACCTAATATACGAGGGCTGTTTTTAAGAAAGGGCCGTTTTCTTTTTTAAAATTCATTTTCAAACCACATTTATTTTTAGGTTTTACATACCTTCCTTTATTTTTCTACATAGTTGCCTTATTTATTTAGACACTAATTGTCATACCTTAAAACTAAGTTCTCAAATCCCTCTTCATAAAAGTTTGCCGCCTGCTCTGACAACCAAGAATTTACGGCTGTTTTCACTTCTTCATCGTGGGCGAAGCGCTTCCCACCAAGATGACGAGGGGCTATACGGTGGGTGATACAAAACTTCCCACCCAAAAGAGTCAATCAGTTCCCGAGTCCGGGCAGCAGTGTGAGGTCTTGCCATGGTCTTGCGCTGTGACGGTAAAGTGCGAAAATGGGTTCGCGAGTTCAAAAGTGGCCGTGAAAATGTTCATTGCATTATCACCATACACCTCACAAAGCTGACTTGTTTCTTGCACACAAAAATATATCACAGATCGTACCTCACATGCGGCGGGCGAGTCATTAATCTTGAACACTGTAAAGATGCACAGTTCAGCTTACAGATTAGCTACACAGCTGCAACTAACGGCTGCTTGTTCGCAAAGGATGCCGGGAGGTAGCGCGCACGCTTATTGCGGCGTGCGCACTAACTACGGGCTTTAAAAAGAAAACGGCCCTTACTTAAAAAACAGCCTTCGCATTTATAATGTAGTGAAATGTTATTTTTATAATTAATTCTACATTTAAACCTACAAAATTGTTAAAATCTACGCTGATTTCATGAATAGGCCTACGATGAAAACATTTTCCTCAAATTGTTATCACAGAATGTTTCAAGAGACTCGCAGAAAGCAGCATATTCTTCACCTTTTCTCCCATTAAAAACTGCGACACTAATCACATTTCCTGTTAAAGAGAAAGACAATGCCCTAAATTAAAAATACTACCAAGTTTAGTAACAGTTAAATATTTTCTGATAGTCTGCAACAATTGGCAAGTTTTTTAATTTTTAGCGCCGCTAACGCACAGAAACCTTGCAGCGGCCAGCGGATACCATATTTTAAGTCCACAACCTACCCCTAAAATATTACCAAAATATGACCTTAAAACATTAACCCGATGAGTGCTACACCCGCCTACAGACGGGCTGCCGCGGTTGGTGCACCAGTGCTACGCCCGTCTATAGATGGCGCACAAGAACTTTTATTTTTTTCAGTTTCCCGGTTCACTCTCAAGAGTCGAATCGATGTCTGGCATGTTCTGTCATCTGTTGGACATTATGTGGAACTAATTGAGCACAGCTAATAACTTCGGAAAGTGACTACCAGAGTTTTTTGTAGAAGTCAGTCCTCTACAGATGTCGTTCATCCGTGATGTAAACAAACATGGCGGAACAACAAACTAGTTGGGCTCGACGTGATGTTATTTCGGATCAATGAATCCTTCAGTTATTAACCACAGCGGAAAGTGATGAAGTAACATAAGTTGCCTACAGATTTTAGGAAATATTTTTTGGGGGGCCCTTTACATTGTATAAAGATGATGTACACGTGAGCACAAAAAGTTAAATTTTCTTCTCTCTCATTATAATATTGAACATAATCGTAGGATCTTCAATTTGCACATGAAATGAAAATCCACAGCCTGCTTCCAGTCTCCGACCGGGTCAGGTATGGAATGAATGAAGCCCCCATCTAGCGGCGAGGATATGAACTGTGCCGGCTGCCTGTCGCACTCCTCTGGGGCAATGATTAGATGAATGACAGATGAAATGAAATGATAGTGGAGAGTGTTGCTGGAATGAAATTTTTGACAGGGAAAACCGGAGTACCCGGAGAAAAACCTGTCTGCCTCCGTTTTGTCCAGCACAGATCTCACATGGAGTGACCGGGATTTGAACCACGGACCCAGCGGTGAGAGGCCGGCGTGCTGCCGCCTAAGCCACGGAGGCTCTCAATTTGCACATAAGTATTTTAAAGAACCAACATTTATAAACATTTTAAGCTATTCACCCCCCTGATAGGTTAAAAATTGTAGCTTCTACTAATTTTTTTTTTACGTACAAATGAATAAACTCAGCACTGAGGGACCCCACAGTCAAATGGAAAATCAGCACTTAAAGGGTTAATATTGATGAAATATGACAATAACTATGAAAATGACTCAAACATGCATTTATATGCTCTATAAAATCCACCTAAAAAGAATCACAAACATTGAACTCCTGCTTAATTACAGTTTATAATGAAAATGTGGTCAAGGACAAAAAATATGACATTTCCTAAACATCCGAACCATAATGCTCACTAAGGCAACACTGAAAAATGGCTTCCTTAGTAATCAAAATTAATGCTTTTCTTTCAGTCAACACTATTGTAATGGGTGTTTCCCAAAACCTGAAAAAAATGTAGGCTACATGAGATTAATACATAAGTCACTTGGACGACCAGTTTCGATCGTGAAGCCATCATCATCATATCCATTACACTTAGGCCGTTAAATCTATGTCTACAAGTATGTGGGTGATGGTATTTACAATATGTGCATTTATTTAGTTATAGCAGTTATTATAAAATCTAGTCAAGACAGAATGCTTCAGGTACCTTGGATCTCGTCTTTAGAGTGATGGCAACTTCGGTTGGTTGGTGTTTAAGTTTAGGGGCTGCAACAACGCGGTCATGTAGCCCCGTGTACTTTGGGTGTGTGTAGAATCATTCTGATAACCGGTGTTAATTGTGATGACTCTATTAGTGTGTGTTATCTGTTTGTTTTTTTTTTTTAAATTTAAGTACAATCTGCAACTTAAAATGTTTCAAATAGTTCCTACTTTTGCCGCCAAGCGCCACCGTCAAAGACTACTAGGCCAAGTTAAGAACTTAGCTACTAGACGCCACCACAGTCAGCTCTTGGCAACGAACTTAGAAGCCTAAGAGCGTTGTTTACATTCTTAACCTATCCAATTTAGCTTCACACAGGTGTAATTAGTAGAAGGTTCTTTAACATGCCATAAATCTATGACATGGGACCGCTGGCTTTACTTCCCCAACGAAGGAAGGCTTAGTGAAGGATTTCAACGGGTGTGCTTTGCGACGAGAAAATGCCACTTCGTCTCAAATCGAAGATATATCGGACAGTGGAACGGCCAGTTGCGCTGTATGGAGTTGAATGTCGACCATCCGACAAAATTTCAGAACGTCGCCTGCACGCCATGGAAAAGAGAATGGGCATCTCCCATATTAACCATGTCAGAAACGACACAATTCGGGAGCAAATGGGTGTCGCCCCAATTGTGGACAAGATGAGGGAGAAACGGCTCCGATGGTATGGCCATGCCCTGCGTGCAGCGCCTGATACTGTTACTAACTCTGTCCTTCATTTTGAGGTTGAAGGCTTACGCCCCACAGGACGAAGCAGTGTTGGCAAGACACTATAAAAATGGTGACTTAAAAATTACCAGCCTAAAAGCTGATGCACAAAACCAGACAAAATAGAGGTCAATGACCAAAAAGCGGACCCTGCACCAGCGGGACAACGCTAGGAAGAAGAAGAAGTTATTATAAAACTGAATAATTTGTCAAGATTTGTTAGTTATAAGTAGAGACCGGATTCTTGGGATTTTACCTATTTTCTTTTTCCTTACTTCTAAATACAAAAATATTTTAATACTTATCCGAATCACAATCAAAAGGGCCATATTCATGAATTCTGTAGCACCAAAAAAAAAAAACTGAATGATATGCGATTAGGCCCACACAAAAATTTGTAATAGCAGTTTTGTTCTATTTATTGTAGTACATTTGAATCTTTAGTCCATATTTTTAAAGAGATACTTGGTTATTTACTGTAATCAAGAAAAGTGATGCTAACAGTTAGACGTAATAAATGAAAAGATTGAGCAATGGGGATTGAAGATAAATGTGGAGAAGAGTAAAACAGTGGTAATGAGTAGAGGAAAGAAAGAAGGAAAAGGAGTAATCAAAGTTTTTTTGTCGTGTGGCCTCCTCAGAGGCCGACTGCAAGTCCTTCTATTCGACGCCCGTGGGCGACCTGCGCGTCGGGATGAGAGATGGAATGGATGAAGATGAAATTAAACTGGGCAAGGATGTGGAGGGAATCGGCCGTGGCCTATCAGAAGGTACCGTCCCAGCATTTGCCTGGTATTGAAAATGGGAAACCACGGAATACCATTTCAAGGACGGCCGACGGTGGGGCTCGAACGCACTCGTCTACCGAGTCAGCAGAGAGCTTGGTCCCATGACCTAACGCTGCGCTTTAGCCAGCTGAACCACTGCTGTCGGTAGTAATCAAAGTAGGAGATAAGGAATTGGAAGTGGTGAAACACTTCAAATACTTGGGAAGTGAACTGACTGAAGATGGAAGACTAGATTTGGAAATTAGCAGAAGAATACAACTCAGGAGTGCTTTCTACCAACAGGTACGGGGACTAGTATGGAACAAGGATATACTGTACCCGTTCGTCCTGGGGATGCGATGACCCATCTGCTATAACATCGCATTCCTGGAGTTCCGGGACAGAGCGGAGTTAAATGAACCTCTAGTCAAATAAGGAATGTGTCGGAAATTCAGCTGAGTTATCGAAAAAGCAGTGGGTACCACGAGACAAAGTATCTCTAGGGTCGTTACGGGCTTAAGTTTAATAGAAATAATGCAAATATAAATGGGCGCCATCAACTGAACTCCTAGCAAACCACTTCCTTTCCGGATAAGCCTTACTCAAGACAAGGAAAGAAAAAGGAAAATCATACCATCATCAGATCACAACTAAGATTAAAACAAATTTATTTCACTTTGATAGTCAGACAGACATTTTAAATAAATCTCCTACTTGAGAGTATGGTCGAATGCCAACGTTAAATTGTCATTGTCCAAAAATCGAACCATCTCTTTTCTAATCCAAAAATATTTCATCCACATAACAAGAAAAATCTCTAAAGTTCTCTTGGGTTCTCAGGATCACTGTAGCACTATGTCTTTCGTCACTGACATTTGTGAAACCTGAGACCTAATTTCTCTTTAATTTAACATCATCAATGTGGATTTAAAAAAGTTATTAATCTGTCTAAACATACACATATTATAATCACATATATTAAATATCAAGTATTTTATGGCTTGCATGGCATAATTTGAATGTTGAACATGTTAGTCAAATGCTCCTAAACATCGAATAATTAATTTACACTATTTACATCGTCATTCATAATTACTTATCTGTGAATTACAGAAAATTTACGGCTCATTGGTCATCGTTATCGTCATCATCAAAATTAAACATTCCTCACATTAATTCTCACTTCAAAATTTTACATATTCCTGTCAGAATCCTTAATTCGTCACCATTACATCATTTAAATTCTCAACTCAAGTTGCAATTCCTTCAAATTATATCTCAATTAAATGTATTTAATTCCATATAAATTCATTAATCATCAGCTTCTTTAGTTAATTATCACCTTCTAATTCAGTTATTCATCATCATTACAATCGTCTATTAATTTATTTCCATCAGTTTAATTATTCCAATCTTTAATTCATCCACTTATTTAATTCATTGATTTATTCCAAAATTTAATTTATCAAATTATTTAAATTTCAATCTTCTGGTTATTTAGTTTTTCATTATTTCATCTAGTCATTCTGATTTTTATTTCATTAGGTCAGATCGTTAATATGCTTAAATTTCAGATTATTATTTCATTAATTATTATTCGCAGAAAATCTTGTATTATCAACTTTATTTATTTGTTTAATTTCCTAACAAATTGTTTAATATGGTTTATAGAACGTTGTCTTACAGTTTTATTACTTCCAAGTTATATCTCGTATTTAATTTATCATGCCAAAAAAATATTATTGCCTCCACGACATCACGTTGGATCTAACTATCCACAACGACATTACATTTCCTCAATACTTCAAATATCACATTTGAATACAACAATTATTCCACAAAACTCCATAAATATTCAGCACATACAGCATGAATCTCAACAATTACGCTAGACTGGGTACGACGACCTCATGTCTGCCTCAAAATACATTATCAACGTTGCTACTATCACTTGGCAACTTCCACAAAATGCCTATCACAAACTTCACTTAACCATGTTGCATGATCTACAAAAAATATATAACTGGCTTCAAATTATCAACGCACACAATCTCCAATAACTGTAATTAATCTGATCACATCTAGACAACTTCTTAAACAATTGGAAAAAATATTTTACCTTAGTAATTTAAGATCTGCTTTCAAATAGCATAATTCTCTTACAATTTTCATAACTCACATCACAGAAAAACACCAATGTGCTATAATCTCTCACATCAAAATCTGCAATACTGATCTGCCTTAAAATAAATCTGACCATTAATGATTCATCTTACAAGATTCAATTACTTTAAATTCTTCTCAAAGGTATCAAACACAATTATAAAACTCATCAAAGCATCAGCTGTAACAGCTGTTAAACTGAAATTACTCTCAAAAGAGTATAGCAACAAAATATTGGATTGGCAAACAAGAATTACTAAGCGCAATCCTGCTGACATTTATCGTTACTTTATTTAACAAAATTTCGACTGATATGTGACTAGTAGTTCCTTGTTTGATTCACTTACAATCTCATGTACACTCGGATGATAAAAATGAGTCCCTCAATGGCGAGTAAGATGTGTAACCACCGTACAGTCGTATAAATACGAAAGACCCCATCTCGTAGACTATATGAGTGAATGTACCAGATAGGAATCAACAAGTCTCTAGTTGTCATATAAAAGCGATGTTCATTCACTAAAGTGAATAACTTCTTAATATCTCCAAACAATCCAATGGAAAAAATCCCTACTGATGAATAATACACACTCGCTAGTATGCAATGAACTGACGAAGTAATTTTAGATAATCAATTGCAGATCACGAGTTCGAAATACTCGTTACACAAAAAAAACTATTCATGAAAAATATCCTTGCTGGAAAAATATCTGAAAGACCAAACATCTGCTTAATAAAGCCAACCAATGGTGAGAATTTCGTATAATGATGCCTGCCATATCATATGGTCACTCCATATTCTAGCAAATTCGAAGTATATAAAGTCAAACCATGTCTAAATAATCGTATCACTCCTATTAGAAAAATATACATGTGTGCCCAGTATTCATGAAAATAATCGTATCAGGTAGTTATAACTCTTACAGTACCTTTCATAATCAGCTGTTATTAAATTTCCAAGATCGTCGATTTTCCCTACATAATGAATTTCTCGAAAGATCGGCGTGAATATCATTCCATCCATGAAATGACGATTGCATTCGAAATCCCAAGTGAATCAGCTGGTGGACCTCCTCTCGTCAGGAATCGAATCCATCGCTCTGCGGTGCCATCTTGTCTCTATCTGCGTCTACTCTGACATGATGAACTTCGGATTACCCATAGCGGATATTGTCCAACTCCTCTCGAAAAAGTTCATGGAAACAGCGGACCCCCTATTCCTCTTCTAAGTTACGCCACTGTTCCATCAAATGTTCAGTTTGTGTATTGAAAGATCAATCTCCAACAACTGCTAAGTCTCACTTTCGTAAAATAAAATTTTACATGAGAGTGTCCAAGTTTATGAAACACCCTGTAGTTGTCTGTATTTGGTAATTCATGAAACTGCATAAGAAATAAATTTCATTAATGCACGATCTAATGTTCATCAGTGCCTATGCTTACAACATTCCGTTTGCTTGAAACTGTTAAAATAACTTTGAATGCGTTAAGAAAAGCATAGTCATAATATTATTCAGAAGAACTGTGTTCAAACTGCGTTGAAATGTAGCTTGTAATAAAGTCTCCAACTACTTGCAATGCCGTCCTAACATATCCCGGCCGTCTGTGATTGCTTGCTCGGCAAGTCCGCCTGGATCAATGACCTGCTTGGCGTTCGCTGCCCGGCGATGCTGAAACTGTCGCCTACACTCTGCCGTGACAGTTTCGGTACGCTACGCGACCTTCACCATGCGTCTGGCTAGCGCTACAGAGCTCGACCCTACTTGCTCGACTGACAGAGCTCCACTGAATCTGTTGGCACTGTCTTCTCTCCTATCTGCCTGGCGCAGACACGTGGTGTTGTCCCCCACCACTGTGCTCTCGCGTCACGATTATAGCCTCGAACCCTCATCATCTCGGCTGTTCCGTTATAAAATAACTTAAGGGTTATCTAACTTCCTTAAAATTATTTCCACATATAATGCATGTTATATCTTCTCTTCTAAGATGTTTAAATACCATATTCCATACAGATCTCAATAAAGCTTCACATCTCTATCCATAATTCCATCTTCTTACAGACGTCAGTGCCTCCTTGATCCTAGACCTCCTACGTCATCTTGACATTCTTCTTGACTCGATCGGTGCGCTATCTTTTCCTAGCTCTTCCCAAAACCTCAACTACGGCTTAATGTCTGCTGGCGTAGCCGATAGCCTAAACTAGGTATCGGGTACAATACCAATTAAGGCTAAAGAAGTTATGTACAAAGCATATTATGTTCCTATAATGGCATATGCAGCAGAAACTCGGACAATGACTAAGAGGGATGAGAGCAGAGTACAAGCAGCAGAGATGAGATTCCTGAGAAGTATGGTCCAGAAAACGAGGAGGGACAGAGTGAGAAATGAAGATATACAGAAAGAACTGGGAGTACAGAAACTAAATGACAAACTGGAGCAAAACAGATTGAGATGTTTTGGACATGTCAAACGGATGAATGAAGTAAGGCTACCAAGACGAGCACTGGAACGACGGATGACAGGGAAGAGAGGACGAGGAAGACCAAGAATGCGTTGGATGGACTCGGTGGAGAATAGCATTAGGAAACGGAACCTGGATTGGAACACCGTGTCAGAAGAGGAATGGTGGAATGACAGAACAAAGTGGAGAGGAACCATATTTGCCCCCACCCAGTGTCAACTGGAAAAGGAGAAATGAAGATGATGATGATTTTTACTGTCAGGAAAGTGGGTATAAATCTCTTATTGTTTTTGATATTCTAAGTAAACAAAGTTAATTAAACGGGATAGAGTGTGAAAATCAACTCTGACATCCTTGGTTTTATTGAATTTGAATAATTAACATATTTAAGGAGAGCAAATATTAGTAAGCCTCCATGGCATAGGCGGCAGCACGCCGGCCTCTCACCGCTGGGTCCGTGGTTCAAACCCTGGTCGCTCCATGTGGGATTTGTGCTGGACAAAGCGGAGGCAGACAGGTTTTTCTCCGGGTCCTCCGGTTTTCCCTGTCAAACTTTCATTCCAGCAACACTCTCCACTATCATTTCATTTCATCTGTCATTCATTTAATCATTGCCTCAAAGGAGTGCGACAGGCTTCAGCAGCCGGCACAGTTCATATCCTCGCCACTAGATGGGGGCTTCATTCATTCCATTCCTGACCCGCTCGGTCGACTGGAAGCAGGCTGTGGATTTTCATTTTCAAGGGGAGCAAATATTGCTTAAAAGTGTGAAGTTCTCGGTGATAATTTGATAAAAGAAGTATCATTATGTAAAATACAGTGGAACGTGGCTAATTCGAACTTCTACAATTTGAAATCTTCTTTAATTCGAATTTTCTCTTGGTCCCCAGCATTTTATATACAATCAATGCTAAAAAATCGTGGTTAATTCGAATCATATGTTGGATAATTCGAAGTTTTATGTGTAAAAAGCTGATTGGAAGCCAAACAGTTGGGTCAGTTCCCGAAAAGATATTCCGAGTGCAGCCCAAGCAACAAACTTAGGCGTTTTTTTTTTTAGTAGAAATGACGTAAGTGGTTCTGTTTTCCGTTCCTCAAATTCGTTAGATTCTTTTGTGATGGCTGGGAAACTTAATTGTAGGAAACTGGTAAAAATCTCAAACTATTTTGAAAAAATTCCTCTCGGCACGCCGGAAGGCGGAGGTAGATTTCACCGGGCAAAATAGGGGATAGGCAAAATATGCAGGTTTTCGTAGAAGGGTCAGACCTCATTTATTGCGAGAAAGTATTTTACAATGTAATTGGAGCTCAATTATCTTTTCCTTCGTCTTACTATGCATATTTTTAACATTTTATTGTGTTAGGGAGACGGTAACCTTATTGTCATTTGGGGTCCATTTTTATACTTGTGGTCACACCGTCCTTATGCAAGGTTTGGAACTGATGTGTAACTATCTAACAGTCTGTTACTTCCTCACGTCAAATTTTATCACCCGCAGAGATGTTGGTTGATTCCTCAGTTTAGGGCTGCGACAACGCGGTCATGTAACCCCGTGTACTTTGGGTGTGTGTAGAATCTGTCTGATAAACGGTGTTAATTGTGATTGATGTATTAGTCTGTAATTCAGGTAAGGACTGCAGACGGTCAATTTCAAGTAGTAGTTCCTAATGTAGGTACCAAATATACCGTCAACAACACCTAGCTGTGAAGTTGGCTACTAGATGCCACCGCAACCAGTAACTTGCAACGAACGTTGGACTTCCCCTCTGAAGGAAAGCATACTGATGGATTTTCAGCGCTCTTTGAAAATCCGACGACTTCGGCCGGCTTTGAACCCGCGACCTTGGGCATAGAAGTTCAGCATGCTACCAGCTAGGCTAAGTCACCGAAGCCGCTTCCCTCATAGTCAGATGAAAAACTGAATGTGATCTCGTTGTCATGGCAACCTCTGATAGCTCATCCCTCATCAATTTAGAAGCGTTGTCATGGTAACCTTTGATGGCTCTTGGCATTTTCTTCTAATTCCGAAATCATTTTTCTCATCCCTTGGCGTAATGGTGGGTTGTATCAAAAGTTATTTCAGACAAAAGTTTTAGGTAATTATTAGGGGAATATTGTCCATTTTGTACGGTTTTGATATTGTGCCTATTAAGAGAGATATGATTAATGTTTCCCGAAAAACTCACTTTTTTCCACCCCATTGGCCATTGGTTGGTGCTATCAAAAAACCTTTTAAACATAAATTTTTGGCACTTATCCGACACATAATATGAACTTTGAAGGGATTCGATATTTCACATATTAAGAGAGTTATAGTGATATTTCACTTTTTCGAAAAAGCCCCCCATTTTTACCCCCTTCGACCGATTTTGCCCATTAACAAACTCGACCGAGATTTTATAGGGATACATATTATGTAAAAAATTCAAAGTGATTGGTGCAAAATTACGGCAGTTATCGTGTCCACAAGAAACTGATATATATATATACATATATACATAAATTATATATAAACTTTTGAACTGACGGTGGTTTTGGGGTCGGGGGGATGTGAAACGCGAAGATATGTTGAAATTTTCCGGAAGTCGAAACATGGTACCCATTGCAATAGTTAGCTTTCTAATGAAATCTACCTAAA
This sequence comes from Meconema thalassinum, assembly GCA_946902985.2. Lineage (NCBI taxonomy): Eukaryota > Metazoa > Arthropoda > Insecta > Orthoptera > Tettigoniidae > Meconema > Meconema thalassinum. The sequence goes on from OX336388.2 coordinate 90,133,771, forward strand.
ACAGTAGATTTCTCTATGACTTAACTGGATTGCTGGATTACTACTGTCGTTAAATAGGTGAATAGTACATTTTGGTTTTATTTTCCATTTGAAACTTTTGAGGTTATTCACGACACAGAGTCTATAAAGTACCGTTGTCTGTTAATATACTTTGTTGAACGAAAATCATTATGTAAACGTAATACAATATCTATCCTCTACCCTTTTCAAAGAACTTTCTTAATTCGAATTTTTGGATAATTCGATTTTTTTACTGGTCCCTTGAGGTTCGAATTATCCAAGTTCCACTGTATTTACACACTCGTTCCAAACAGATATTCTACTAACAATTCATTCATTTAATTTTCGCGCATTTTATGTTCACCCTGTATATTTTTATTGAATGTAAGTTTAAATATTACTCATGTTTTGATAAATTTATGATTCTCAATGTTTTCTTGCAGAAAGTGTAACCAATACAACGAAGCCTTCAACTAGGACTGTACCGAGAGACCTGGACGTGGGCGCTAAATTGGGCTCGCAGGTCGACGCCCTCGACTCCATGCTGAACAAAGCCGAGCAGGCAGAAATGAGCATGTCTCATCAAAACAAGATGATGAAGGATTTCCTCAAATAAGGACTAGCATTTGAAACCCATCCAATGTATATACTTAACTCACTTTCTCTCTCTTCCCTATCGTGTTGTCAAATATAAAGTCGTAGAATATTTCATTTTGAAACAGTGCATCCAAATTAACCCACTGGCATCTCTAACTGGTAATTGAAGGCTCCAGGATGGAAAGTACCGCTTTGAAGTCGCTAGTCGCCTTTCCTCCTTTGTTTAGTTTGCTCCCACTTTCGTATAGTCACGACAGCCAATGCATCCCCAGTTGGTGACCTTTCATCCTGCCGCTGCAGACCCACCCAAGTAATTATTAAGGTTCCGTGTTGGTTTCTTTTCTTACAACATTAGGTGTCCTGACTATACCCTCGTGGGTTTAAGATACTAAGGCCCGTTTTTACAATCTCCGGTTACATTTTTACTGGCACTTTTACGGCAAGTTTACTGGAACAATACCCGGTTAGCGACAAACTGACAGTAAAATAAGCCTTAACCGGCAGTGAACTTTACCGGAGGATTCTCCTCCCGTAAACTGCTTTACTGCCAGATTTCCTATTATAATCTCAACGCCAGCTGATTACTTACATCGTCAATATGCCTAGAATTATCCATAATTTAATGGGTTTCGTAAATGCTGATGCTGTTCAAAGAAGGAGATGAAAAGTATATAAGAATCGAAGTGATTATTACGAGGGGTTAGATGATCAAGACTTTTTAGACGATTCCGTTTGACGAAGCTTGTCCTCTTGAGGCCTTTATTTGCCTCATTTGGTGATAATTGTCCTTCCATATCTAATATCTCTCTTTATAATCGCAACGTAACAAACGGATTGCGCCAAGAATACAGATAAAGATCAGGAATATAAAATATATATTTATTATTTACTCCCTGATGCAGATCCACTCGTGCCAACTATTGAGTGGTATCAAGAAATCTGTAAATCGAACCAGAAATGTATACCAACTGTTGAAAATTATACGCAGATCTGCTAACCTACCGTAAACATTAACCGGAACATGGTAAGAAGGATCGAATGTTTACCGGGACTTTACTCCAACCGTAAAGCCAACTGTCAGTTAGAGTTTACTGTCACTTTACTGGAGATTGTAAGAACGGGTCTAAGGCCAATAGCATAGTTGCAACCTTATGCGTTGACTATTTAAACTCAATATTCATTTTTGTGACTAAACAACAAATCAAATCAGGGGTCACATCATAAACTAAGATATTTATGTGCATTACTAGAAGGTGGCTTGTGGCCTCAGATACTTGGTAGGAAATTCAATTTAGCTGGACACATAAAGGTTCCCTACCAATCTTTGGAAGGAGGCTTAACAGTTTTTTTGAAATGCTTATAAAATGATAGTTTGAAGAAATTCCAAAATTCAAATTCTGAGAGAAAACTAAAGAAGGCCACATTGTGTACATGAACTTATGAAAGCTGCAAAGAGTTATATACATTTTTATACTGAAAAATTTGTAAACTTTGAATTGTGGTTTGTCGCCAATGAGACCAAACTGTACGATTCCTTTGTATATGAGTCCTTGACTCATTAAGGGATTAATAAAATGTATTATTATATCGAAAAATTGGAGATATTGGGGTTCGACTGAGTGAGAACACTAGTAAGTGGCTGAGAATCAATCACATGTCGAATTCTTCGTCAACCTATGGGAATGCGTTGGCCATCGCGACTATACAAGAAAACATATTTTGTTAGGATCCAACAAATAAAATCCAGGCGTAGAAAGCATGTTTTTTATTAAAGTTTATATTTAGGTATTCTTGCCATGGAGATTTATTCTTTAATGGTCCTTGTCCATTATAAGTGTTGAATCAGAAAAGGAAAGGCAGAACTCAGGGCTATGTGTTTGCCTAAAAATAATTTTTATTTTGAAGTTACCAATAAGATTAATATCCAGAATCTGACTGTTCTGTATATAACTGTTCTGGAACTATTATAAATAACTCCTTGTTTTGATGGAGCAATAACTGGTATCATAAAATCAGGGATAATAAATGCCGAATGCTAGTTTACATCATTCATTTTGAAGCATAGTTTGCCTATTAATTGAGCTGATATGCACTATTTGCATCTCCTGATTTTTGGTTTTGTAAGGTTGGCAGGTATGTGGCATTATTGGTAAGTAATAGGTCTTGTACATCACATCTTTAGTCTTCAGTGGTATGATTTTATCCCAAATTAACTCCGAACCTGATGATAGAAAACACTTCCTCATTGCATTCTCTTATTGATCTCCATGTCAATTAGTATATTAGAATTATACACATGACAAAAATACCTAAAAATAAAATTAAAGAAGTAAATGGCCATGAGAGAATTGTTCTGCTCACGTACCTCATTTTCTTGCAGGCTTCTTCTGGCTTTTATCATTTTGATACATATCAATAATCATCATTATTGTGGTTGAAAACATATCTGTACTTATTACATTTGTATTTTACTTGTAGGTGTCAGTGGGTTAAGGAAGGTTCACACACACACTGTGAAATTTGATAGCTCTTAAACTTTTTGTGTGTAAGTTGGTTGAATTCTGTAAATACTGAGAGTAATTTAGAATTTGTATAAGAAAATGAATTATTCTTGTAATTTTCTTTAGTCTATTGATAGCAATATTCTGTTCTTTGTGATATATATAAGAAGGTTGATGGTTTAGAGAGAGAGACAAAGTGTCAATTGAAATTGAGATGTCTAGAACATTTTATTTTCTTTGACATTTGAACTGGTATTGATTCAGCTCAGTCGGAATATAAAATCTCTAAGAGTTTTCGGAAACAAACACGATCCACCATTTTATTTTAAAAGGAGTGTCATGTCTCTCATAGTACATTGGCACTTCTTTTGGTTCATAAGAGCCTTGCCGTATCGACTTATTTCTCTTCTGAATAGACGGACTTTGTCTCGATCTGGTTTTGCCATCATTTCATACCGGTGTGACGTGAGGCTCAGTAGTTGGTTTGGTACAGATTCATATCCATATGCGTAGTATATTTAAAATTCAATAAATTCACATATTTTTCTTATTCTTTTGGCATGAGAGTCCCATTATTGAGCTGCATGTCCACAAAATAAAACAAGAAACAAAAATGGAACTTCTTGGTATAGGTAGTATCAGGTAGAGCACATTCTGGTGGCGATTTTTGTGGCCATTTTCCAGGTCATCTGTCAACCCTTGTGTTAAGAATTACATATGAGTGATGTCGAAGTTTTAGCCACGTACGCTAATATTTACGATTTCATAACTCAAGGTATCAGCTAATGGTGCATATGTGTCAGGGAATTGACCTAAGCAAGCTTTGGTTGAACCTTCTTTTGATAAGTCATAATGCCGTATTGATATGTGACTGCAAGGACTTTGTAGAATGCGTTGTTGAGTAGAATATCTCTTCGCAAATTAAAAAGTTATTATTCCTGGAGGCACATGCTTTTGTATCATTCAAGCATATTAATGTTTTAAAATAAAAATGCTTCCAGATAATCATTTAATTGTGCCTTACAAGATATAACCTGAAGTGTTGGTGCCATGGAAACTGTACTGATGTGGAGGACTTGGGCAAACTCTTTGTGAGATAACACTGTTCATATTGACACTTACAAACCATAAAATCCAACTGGATTTTGGCTAAATCTAATTATTGCACATACAGGTTTGGTTTCATCAACCTTCGTTAAAGATTTAACAGCACGTTAAAGTAATATTAACAAAGCTGAGTTCAATCAACCAACATTATGGGTAACAAAATGACTTGAACATCCTGTTAAATGTATGACGAAGGTTGATAAAACTGTCCCATAGTCATTTAATGGTATCAGATACAGTAGCTGTTTTAAGGAATCCATCTAACGTGAAAATCTTCGTGCATGATAAATAAATAATGCTAAGGAATCGAAGAGACCTGCAAAATGGCCACCATCTGTTCTCAGAGTATTAATGATAAGCTAATATAACATATTGATTCAGCTCAATCAGAGAATAAAAATCTTTAAGTTTATTTGAAAACAAGGACTTGTTAGTCGGCAGTCAGTGCTTTCTTGGTAAAGTTTGTCACTCACGATAACAGCTTTCTCAAGTCTGAAGAGCAATTATAAGGATGTAAACAAAGAGGCAATGTGACGGATCAAATCTGCTGTCATTATATTGACAGGAAATTCAAAATACGAGGGCTGTTTTTTAAGTAAGGGCCGTTTTTATTAAGCCCGTAGTTAGTGCGCATGCCGCAACTAGCGTGCGCGCTACTTCCCGGCATCCTTTGCGAACAAGCAGGCGTCAGTTGCAGCTGTGTAGCTAACCTGCACGCTGAACTGTGCATTTTTACAATGTTCAAGATTATTGATTCCCCCGCCGAGTGTGAGGTACGATCTGTGATACGTTTTTTGAGTGCAAGTAACATGTCCGCTACAGACATTCATCGTCAGCTTTGTGGGGTATATGGTGATAATGCAATGACGGAAGGTAAAGTGCGAAAATGGGTACGAGAGTTCAAAAGTGGCCGTGAAAATGTTCATGACGATGAACACTCAGGTCGACCATCTGTGATTACAGATTTTCACCTCTTTTCGCAGTTGAAACATCTTCTTGGTGGGAAGCGCTTCGCCGACGATGAAGAAGTGAAAACAGCCGTGAATTCTTGGTTGTCAGAGCAGGCGGCAAACTTTTATGCAGAGGGATTTCAGAACTTAGTTTTAAGGTATGACAAGTGGCTAAGTAAAAATAAAGATAAGGCCCTTACTTAAAAAACAGCCCTCGTATCCATTGCACCTATACTAAATGGATCTCAAAGTGGTGTTGATGGTGGTGTTTTTTGTATAAAGGGGAAGAATGTCAAGGTCATCTGCCCCAACAACCATAAGTACAAAGCTGTTAGATTTCCTGCCAACTGGGAAGGAAATAGTTATTTCACAGTGTTTGTGTGACCTTCAAGATAATTGAGTAGAATGTTCAGTTTGGTTTGTCGTTACGTGGTTCGGAATTGCATTCATGTGATATTCCTTTTTTACTCTTCCATGTGTGTAGTTAGTCATATCTGTGAATGTAATCTCTATGCCTTACTTTCATGTTCTTCCTTTTAGATGCTGAATGATGAGAGGGATGTTGCCGAGATAATCAATAACAGTCGTAAGCCGATGTTGAGAAGGGTCACAGAGTTGAGATGCACGGTAATATTGAGGATACATAGGGTGATAAGGTAAGAAAGATGCTTGATTCTGCATCGACTATCAATGTATCAAGAAAACGCTAATTGTTCAGCCTGGTCAAGGTTTATTATTGAAATTATTTAAGACTAGCGGACCCGTGCGATAAATCCCGCATCTTCATAAACCACACTTTTCCCAATTGGTTTATGACATTAGAATGCAGAAGAAAAACCTGTAAAAGAATCAACGTTTAATAGTTTTAAGGTTTTAGACAACAACTCATAATTGCAGCATGTTAGAGCATCAGTGCCTGTGGATGCTGTGAAAGGTTCTACTCATAGGGTTAGTACCGCTGTTCTGACTCAGTGAGAAAAGCAATGGCAAACTACCTCACTCCTCATCTTGCCTAGTACGCCTCAATATAGCGCTGCCTGGGGTGTTTGTGGGTATCTACCCACATAACCTAAATGGCGGTACTATTTGAGGATCCAACCAGCCTTCGGGCTGACTTCCTAACAGACAGAGCATCAGTATTTGCAAATCACACACTTCTTACAAATATCGATATTTATGAAATTAGAATGCAATTCGTTACTGCTAATGTCATTCGAGTGCTGAGTCCATTGATCGACAGCGAACATGTAAATGAATTAATGTTTAGTAGTTTGGTCATGAAACAGGCGTCCCTACGGCCAAAATGCGAACTGAACAGCAATGATGTCCCATATTTTCCTACAGCAACAGTATTTGCAAATCGCACACTTCTTACAAAACAAAAGGCCATAATATGGCCGAAACTGGTACATTTCATTAATGATTTTAATTTATTTTTATTGATTAAGGTGTAATAAAGAGGTCAATTCAAGAACTAATGCGTGGCGAACAACAACGGCATGCAACCGCAGGATGAAAGATCAACTAAACTCAAAAATCTATCCTACTGTCATCCACCCAGTAGCACTCTACGGCTCCGAATGTTGGCCAACTACAGCGGAAACGCTACGCCGTTTAAGTGTTATGGAGACTAAGATGCTAAGGTGGACAGCAGGCCTTACTAAGTTAGATCGTGTTTCCAATGACAGCGTCAGGAAAGGGTTTGATGTTGCACCAATCCAAGACAAAATGCATGAGGGCTGTCTGCGCTAGTTTGGGCATGTTTTATGGGCAGAAGGTGAAACGATTTACATGGCGGGATACACACTTGAAGTCGTCTGCAGAAGACCAAAAGGACAACCTCTGCAATGTTGGCGTGACACGCTGCATAAAGACCTAATAAGCGTGAATCTCCATCCTGGTGCGGCCTCAGACAGAGCAAAATGGAGACAACGGATCCATGTAGCAGACCCCGCAGCCACGCAGGACAAAAGCTAAAGAGAACGGCTGCGTGGCTCAGCGGTAACGTTCTCGCTTGCTGGGCCCAAGGTTGCAGCAGGGCGAATAGAGTAATAAGTGGTGGAACTCCAGTAGTTGACCGTTTCCGCCACTAGGTGGTAATTTTCCAATGACTTAATGCAGGAAGTACAGTTCACAATCTTATTTGCTGCTGTGTGAATCAAACAACGTTATCGCCTGCTCTCTCAGAACTGTCATCATTAACTGGCAGGATTATAAGATCCAATTCGGGTTCAATGTCTGTCAGTGTAATCGTTTCTTTAATTTGCTGACAATTGTCATCCTTCACCTCTCTGCTCGTATGTATTTCATTTCTCACCGTATTCATTAAAGGAATAAAGCTTATTGTCATTAAGTCCTCATAATTAGCTTGTGAAGAAAGGACCTCTTTCACTGGTAGGCCTATGTACAGTATATAGACTGAAGCAAATGGAGGCGAAAGAAGTCGCTAGAAGTAGGATGATCGTCACTGCTTAAACATCGTTAAGTCCAAAATGCCTCTCAGAAGGGTCTTGATTTAATTTTGCAGTTAAAACGTACTTGTATTGTAAGTACAATTTGCGCACGGTAATGCATCACTGCTTGACTGCAGACATCTGCTGAGACCATACGCATGGCGCGGCGCATGGTGTTGAAATTTAGAATTACTTCATCTTAACCATTGAATCGTATGAAAGTTCCACCCCTTATTACTTTATTCGCCCCGGTTGCAGGTTCGTATCCTGGCGCAGTCTGCTGGCATTTGAGGGTGCGCAAATGCGAGGGAGCCTTGTCAGTAGATTTACTGGCACGTTAAATGTTCCCTTCGGGGCAAAATTCCGGCACCCCGGCATCGCTAAAAGTTAAAAGGGATGAAAAACCAATAACATTAATTATAAAAGCTGAAGAAGAAGGTGTAGTAAATTTAATAAATACCTATTGGTATTTAATTTGGATTAAACATCATTAAGGAAAGCTATTAAATTTGATTAGGTTCATATCACTATGCATATAAATATATGTTATTATATAAAAGCTCATAATGACATATATTAGCAGAAGTACCCATTCATTGAACGATCTTTGGTATTAATGGCCGAACTTTATCAATTGAGCTACTGTTGCCATGATTACGGGCTTGCCATACCTTCATCAGTTTATCAGAGCAGAGATACAGGGTGCAGCAGAAATAACTGATGAATTTCAAACGTAAATAACACAGCAACGCAACACGATATTCACAAATTTATTGCGCAGTTTGAAAGAGCCATGTTTGCCATTTTTGTTACATAGATTGGAGCGGCAGATCTAACACCTGTATTGGCCACAGCGTTTAAGCAGGTGTTACTGTCGATGTGCGCGCGGCCTGGGAGAACACGTGCATCGCCTTGTCAGTCGCTAGCATGGCGTGGAGTGGTCAGCAGAGAGGTTTCGTGATTGAAACGTAAACTTCAAAAATGTTGACTCTGTTACCACAACACAGCGTTTATTTCGTGGACACTTTAGGTTACATAGACATGCGAAAGGTCCAAGCAAGAATACCATTCTGGTATGGGTGAATAATTTGAGAGGAACTGGTTTAAGTGTTAGAACGAAACCGGCTGGTAGGCCTCGTAGCGTTAGAACACCAGAGAAAATCCGTGCAGTGAGACATGCCTTTACGCAATCTCCTCAGAGAGATGTTTCCAGAACGTTTAATCTCCTTACGGGGTGACGTCCCATGGCCAGCACGTTCCCCTGATCTCGCCCCTTGCGATTTATTTCTCTGGGTATACCTGAAGGCTCGCGTCTTCCAACGCAAGCCACAAACTCTACTCGACCTAAAGTTGCTATCCGTGAGGAAATCGAGGCAATACGACTAGACATGACTAGGAGGGTCATGCGAAACTTCAGGGAGAGGCTTCAGAAGTGCATCAAAAGGGGCGGTCGACATTTGGATGACATTATTTTCAAAACCTAGTGTGTATGTGTATATGATGCAAATGGCAAACATTGCTCTTTTAAACTGCACAATAAATTTGTGAATATCATGTTGCGTTGCTGTGTTATTTACGTTTGAAATTCGTCAGTTATTTCTGCCGCACCCTGTAGTTTTCTGGAAATATCTCAGAAACTGTTGGTTTTAGGGTCTTAAAATGTGGTTTTCAGTTTTGTTTCTCGCATTGAGGGACTCAAATTGTCCTTCTACGATAATTTTGATATTTCTCCTTTTATGAGAGGTATGGTGAAAACGTTATTTGATTGGTGTCCTGTCTCGGATGGATATACATACAAAATGTTACGTTGATCCACCCAGCCGTTCTTAAGTTATAAGCCTACAGTATAAACAGATACACAGACAAAGAAAATAATTTTGCGCGCATCCGTCATAAATCAGTCTTAAACACGTAAATAATGCAAAATTCCATGGAAATTGAGAATAAGGGACTCATTTTTATGTATATAGGGATATTATATTTTATACAAGCAGTGACCTATTTTATTGGCCGAAGGAGGAACAAACCATGTAATTCCTCTCTTAAATAATTTCAACAATATGAATTGACTAGTTGGAACAATTGTGTTTTCTGATTAGAATTTTTAATTGTCAAGCATATTGGATAATCAAATACAAGATGTACGTTTCGCCGGCCATTATTAAGACGCAGTTTTGATGGCAGCGGGAGTCGATATCGAAATATTACAGTGCGCACATGGCCGGAGAGGTTAGCATCACTCACAAGCCGATTGTGATTCACAGCTCTGCTGAATTTGAGTTCAAGGTAAGACGTGCTTTCTGCTAGCTATCGTTAGAACACAGTTTTGACAGCAGCGGGAGTAAATATTGGGGTAGTACGATGAACGCACACCCAGAAATAAGGTTAGCATCACTCGCTCGCCACCATAAGCCTAGTTAATTTGCAATGAGATATGCGTTACATTCGCCATCATTAGGGTGCAGTTTCAGTGTCTGTGAAAATCAGTATCTGGACGTTATGTGCATGCATGCTCGGATATGCAGTTAGTGTTTTGCATTATATATCGCGTGGGGCGAGTAGATCATCATCATCATCATCTTGCACAGTTTCCAACCACTGCCCGGTCTGTTTGGAACACAAGCCTCTCCAACGTCTTCTGTCTTCCCACCATCTCTCAGCCTCCACCCTTGTCCAGTCTTCTCCTCTCTTCTTCATGCTTTCTTCCACCCCCTTCAGCCACCTGTCTCTCGGTCTCTTTCCTTCCCACTTTGTCTCGTGTACTCTCCTGGGTATCCTCTTCTCCTCCATTCGTTTTACATGTCCATACCATCTAAGTCTAGATTTCTCTATACCATCCTGTAATAGTTCCTCCTTCATTAATTCTCTGGTCCTCTCATTTCTTATTCTGTCCATCTTTGTAGCTCCAATACTGCTTCTCAAGAACCTCATCTCACTAGCCTGTATTTAACTCTTCTCCCTTACTTTTATAACTCAGGTCTCCGAGGCATACGTCAGGATAGGGCCATAGTACGTCCGATATATGGCCTTTTTGCTGTAGAGTAGATGATGCCTTCAATATTTCGATGTATTTTTTTTTTAACGTATGGCTTTCAGTGCCGGGAGTGTCCGAGGACATGTTCGGCTCGCCAGTTTTGTAGCTGCTTCGAGACGGACACCCATTGGGTGAGCTACAAGTACCGTTGGGGAGGAAAGTTGGAAGGGAGGGTCGAGGAGTTGGAAGGTAGCGGCTGTGGCCTATAGTTAGGGACCAACCCCGGCATTTGCCTGGAAGGAAGATGGGAAACCACAGAAGACCATCTTCAAGGTTGCCGGCGGGGGGATTCGAACCTCTTCGCCTCCCAGATGTGAGCGACTGCCAACAGTCATGCCGCAATGACCACGGCTAACTCACCCGGTATTTCGATGGGTAATTTTTTCAAGTTCAGTGACATCCGGACTCAAATAAAACTCAAACTTCAACATTTAACTTCCATTTTTTGATAAGAAATGTGCGGGAAGTATTCTCATGTATACGGTAAATGGCTACAAGGGAGATGATTTGGAAGTAAGGAGTGGGATGTTGACTGTCAGATCTCTCATCGTTCAGCGACCCTGTCAACGCTTGTTCCTGTGAAAGAGAATGTAACTTTTGTAATGGTACACAATAGCTTATTGATGTTGTTGTTGTTGATGTTTGCAATGTTATTTAAAGTTTAATTTACACATCAGTCCTGTTCCTGGTGCCTTGTGGTTGTCTTCAGTTCTGCTGAGAATTTTGATGTGCTTTGGATCTCATGTTAGTTTTATTGAATGCACAGTAGTTGCAGTGAGGGATATTTCAATTGTGAGCATCGATGGTAAATGTTATCAGTAAAACCTCTCTTAAAAGACTAACTCTAACAGGAAGAACAATTTTAACATCAAAAACCATCCTTGTACTCGATGGAGTTTGAGATTTTGAAGTGAAAGAAGCCATTGGTAATTGATGTTGTGGTTCGCTCCTCGCCGCAGTAAGTGATTTTTGAAAGGCGGCAACAATCATGATACACATGTCATACGATGTTGTCATGTTAAAGAACCCATTTGAATTCAGTAGGCTGTGTTCATAATGGCAAAATTAATCTCGGGATTTTCCACCAACACAAAGTTCCTCATTTTTCTACTAGAAAGCGCTATAATGTCAAGGAGCTTAGATATCTAACCTCCTTGACTTTCATAGTGCTTCAAGGAACAACAAAATTCGACATGCAAGCTGCCCTCTGGATGTCAAATAACTAAGCTTGCACCCGGCACCCGAGGCCATACGATATTATTATTATTGATGTTGTAACTTTCAGTTGGTCAACACAAAATAATTCCAATTACTGGATTATGTAAAATATGACAGTATAAATGACTAAATGACAGTACATGTGATTAAGATTTATATTTATGGACTGTTGAAGAAGGATAAAACTAAGTAGATTTGGATCTGATGATGCTCGCTTGACGAGCGAAACGTGTCATCCCTTAGTTGTCTCCTTCAATAGTCCATAACTATATATTCTTCTTCTTCTTCTTCCTCTTCCTAGCATTTGTCCCGCACACAGGCAGGGTCTGCTATTCTGGCTCTCTGTCGCCATTTTATACCATCGTAGGTCATATCGCGATGGAGTCTAGCAATTTTAAGGTCTTCATGTAGAGTGCCAAGCCATCGCTGTCTAGGACATCCAACTGGTCGCTTCGTATCTACAAGCAAAGTCAATCCAGTGCTTGCAGCTGTTGTTTTGTCCGCTCGAAGCACATGACCAAACCAGCGCGAATGGCTTTCCCTCATCTTCTCAATGACTGGTGCTACTCCATATCGCCTTCGGATGTCATCATTGGTGACATAATCGTGACGTGTCAGTCCAGATATCCACCGAAGCATCCTCGTTTCCATGATAGCAAGTCTTCGTTCTTCTTCTTCTTTTGTAGTGGGCAAGCATACTGCACCATATAGGGCGACTAGTCGCACTACGGACCGATATATTTTCCACTTGAGGCGGTCTGGAAGCTTCTTATCGCAGAGAACACCAGTCATTGTCCGCCATTTAAGCCATGTGCTGCTCACACGGTTAGCAATCTCAAGCTTTAAGGTTCCATCAGCAGCAATAGATATATTATTATTATAAACACAATGTGTACAAAAAAGAAAGAAATGTAATTATTGAATTAATAAGAAAACACTGATTTGTATCAGTGTTTAGCAAATATGCTGATCGGTTGTGATCTTTCAGCACAGTTTCCAAGATGGTATCGGGAGCATAGCTCCCCACATAGGCGGCTTATACACTCTTCTGTTGGTTTATGGAATCTCGTTATTGTACATATTTTACCATGAAACCATGTACAGCGTAACACGTGTAGCTGCTTGGGACGTGACATGAAGTTTGGTCCTTTCCATGCGTGATTCTTCAGAGCTTCTGTATCAAAATATTCTCCTGGAATTATAATAGTCTTTCAATAGAGGTTTTACTATATTTCTCTTCTAATTTTCTGACTCAGAGCTGCTTTGTGGGTCAATAGTCCAAAGTTTCATCTGTTGCTAGTTAAGTCATCTTCAGGCAGGGTGGCTCTACAGTAGAAATGAGTAGCTAGTTATATACATACCTGTGTTGATGAACTTTATTATTGAAAATGAAATGGTTTTTTGAATGTTATAATGTACAAATACTGTATTTCAATTCCCTCTCTAGAAGAGACTAATTCCATTGTGTTTTGATTACAAGTTAAATGTTATAAATGTGATACAGTTGTGGTCTTTTACATTAAGAAATTGGAATTGATGAATATATCATCATTTACTGTAGATGTTACTTTAATGTTTAATGTTTTTGATAAATTTTTCACTGATGACAAATGTTATTGTTTGTACAAAGATTTGAATGTATAAATGTGTAGAGTTAATGTTGTGCCAATTTATCCACCAGATTTGTTTATTTGTTTTGGCTAGGAGAGAAGAAATAGGGAGAAAGAATGACTTACCTGGATAAGTACACACTTAGCAGAGCGGGACAATACAAAAACACACAAATATTTCGTCTACAGTTGTCTATTTTTTTAAGTCAATTTATTTGTTTAATCCTCCTACATCATATAAATGATTGAGGATGTAAAATGATGTGCACATACAGTGATAGACATTTTATCATGAGAGTACTCTGTATATTTTATTATTAACAGAGAAGTGCACGAATGTACATAACATAGATTTACACTAGTTTAGTCCTTGCTATAATCGCACAGTGATTTCTGGTTATTTTTATATCGTGTGATGTGATATATGTCTCAGAAATGGTCACATAACGAGCACACTCAGAGTTCATTTGGGGCGTGGTAGGACATGTTGGTACATATTTTATGGTGGTACCCAATCACTGCTAACTTTGGATAAAGAACAACATGTCTAACATAAAATGTGTAAACATTGACCATTATGGCAATGGTGATAATTAATAACTGTGTTGACTGATAGTATTATTTTATTAAAACCGCCTAGTCAAACACTAAAGAAACGTTTAGTTATATTATTAATCGTACATGTTTCGGTATTTCATTGATATCTTCCTCAGTGTGATTGATATTAAATCTAAAACTAGTTTAAAAAGCCCCAAAAAAATGGACATCCTTACAAAAATTGATTTAAATCAAAAATGGAAAAGCTTGCAAATAATTAAATGCCATGTATTAAAAAATGATAGTAAAATGATGCTATTAAAATAAGAGATCTACCTTATAAACTGCCTGCATCAATACTCCAATAATTTTGATCGAAAACTGTAGTGACAGAAGATGTCGCTGTCAGAAAAAGAAGCGCAAAGGATGTAGGTCAAATTGTCACTTCAAACGGAACAAAAATTTTGTAATGCAGTCCTCCAACCTAAAACTTAAGTATTACAAAATGTTTGTACCGTTTGAGGCGACAATTTGACCTACATCCTTTGCTCTTCTTCTTCTGACAGCGACATCTTCTGTCACTACAGTTTTCTATCAAAATTATTGGAGTATTGACGCAGGCAGTTTATAAGGTAGATCTCTTATTTTAATAGCATCATTTTACTATCATTTTATAATACATGGCATTTAATTATTTGCAAGCTTTTCCATTTTTGATTTAAAACAATTTTTGTAAGGATATTCCATTTCTTTTTGGCTTTGTTAACTAATTTTAAGATTTAATATCAATCACGCTGAGGAAGGTATCAATGAAATACCGAAACATGTACGATTAATAATATAGCTAAACGTTTCTTTAGTGTTTGACTAGGCGGTTTTAATAAGATAATATGTCTTAACATATCACACAAGAGTGCAAACTTACAGCTTCAATAAGAATAACTATGTTATACAGGGTGATTCTTTTGCTGGATCGGGGCCGGCGGCTGGTTGCCGGGCACGCGTGCCTTCCGCCAGCCAACCGAGCTCGCACCGCGGATTGCGCACAGGTGGATACCGTGAAAAAGTACATTAATTAATGATAAATTCAACAGCAAATCATGTTTAAAGAACTTACCTATCCACAGGAGATGCTGAGAGTGTTCTCCTTCAGCTGACAGACAGGCGTTGTACTGTGTAAATAAATTAGCGTTTACACATTGCGATTCCCTTCTGTTGTGAGGGATATCTGCTGCCGTATATTGTTCTCCAGCTCCACTGACTAGAGTACGGGTAATTGATCTGTACACTTTGAATGTTAAATTAACCCACAATTGAACATCAAACAGGCTTAGGTCTGTGCTTCGATTAATTACAGTAGACATGCAGGGGGGTGCAGGAGTAGCTACATAATGTAACTTTCAAAATTACTGTCTGTCAGCTGAAGGAGAACATTTTTAGTATCTTCTGTGAAAAGATAAGTTCTAACCTTTAACTGGTGACGTGAGGTCATCCAGATTCCCAAGAAATAAAAAAAACATCTGTGCTTCTTTAATTAAATCTTGCAGCTGTTGTTTATGTTACCTTCTTATCTCTGCGCTGACACTACACACCCTCGTTGATGAAAGTTTAGTAACTTAATGACTTCAGTGACCCCGGTTAGCTCGCCTCCTCCTCGCACAACCCTGCGGACCGAGCTCGGTTGGCTGGCGAAAGGCCCCACTCCAGCAAAAGAATCTCACTGTAGAAACTTTTCAATAGCGTAAAGGCAATGTTCCAACAAAAGTTCCTTTTTTGACTTAAAATTCCTTAAACTGATTGAGAGAAGAATGTACGCTACCAGGTGTGGTTGGTGGTCCATGGCTAGGGGAGGGTGAAAGGAGGAAGGATTGCATCGCAAGTGTGGGCATGGAAGATATTGAATCCCTGGTAGAGTACACTCTTTTATCAATCACTGACAATGACTTAAGATTGGAGATTTGTGTGTTTGTCCCAGTGAAAGTAGTGGGTTAGGCACTCTTCCTCTCCATTGACGTTCTCAGCTTGATAATGTTGCCTGTTCTTTTGCTTTTTCTTATTATGATTTATATGTTGACAAATGGAAGGTCATGAATTGTACGTAAAGTACATGCTATTTAGATGGAATGGAGAAAATTAGAATGTCTGACCCATGTAGGACGCAAACCTGCTGGAATGGTATCAAGAATGGACTAGTACAGCTCCACCTGTGTATCAGAACATTCCCTGGATGAAAAGCCAACCACAGAGATTTGATCTACCCCGTAAATCCTGATCAACCCTCAACCGGATCAGGACACATCACAACAAGTGCACTGTCTCCCTTTATTAATGGTCAAACTTTCCTCCTCAAATTTTAATTGAGGTGCCCCAAATCAGACTATTCGATATAGAGTGAAATATTACCATTTGAGTGCCTATCAGGGAAATGTGGCAGACTTTCAGGATGCTAATCCTTCTTGCATTGTCTATATAGAGAGCATAAGCATATATTTATAAAATACTTAGTGTAAGTACCCTTATTTCTTGTATTTAGACCCTTGTCATATGCTAAATAAATACTCTGACCATTGAGCAGGCATCTTAATTCTCTTTGTGAGAGGTAAATTATTATTTGCTTGGCATAATGACATGGTACCGACAGTAGTGGCTACGCAGGCTAAAGCGCAGCGTTAGGCCATGGGGCCAAGCTCTCTGCTGACTCGGTAGACGCGTGGGTTCGAGCCCCACCGTCGGCCATCCTTGAAATGGTTTTCCGTGGTTTCCCATTTTCAACACCAGGCAAATGCTGGGACAGTACCTTCTGACAGGCCACGGTCGCTTCCTTCCATATCCTTGCCCAGTTTCATTCACCATCATTCATTTCATCTCTCATTAACTCCTCTCATGAGGTTGGCGTCAGGAAGGGCATCCGGCCGTAAAAACCATCGCCACAAAGACTTCCATCGCATCTCATCCCCGACCCCTTTGGAAAACGGGAATAATAAGGGGTAGACATACATACAATGACATGGTATTAGATGTGTGCATCATTAGCTCAATGATCACATTTATATATATGCACCGTTCCATCTATGCAATGGGTCGGCGTATGAAGCTTCGCCAGAAACTTTCTGTGTACTTTTCCTCTTCTGCAATGCCATCCCAATCTCAACCTAGTCTTTTTTATCTCATCCTTGGTCAAGGATCTTCAGTCTTTAGATCACACATTTTTCTGGGTAGTCGTCCAGCATCCATCCTTCTCATGTGACCATGTGGAGTTATATTGTCCTGCAGTCTGCCAAGTCAAGCCATTTCCCTAATATTCTCATTTTGAACGCTATCTTGACTTGTTTTGCCAACCATGGCTCTGGCAAATTTCATCTCAGCTGACTGACTGCGTGGCTCAGCGGTAACGTTTTCTCCTGCTGATCCCAAGATCCCATAGCATTATTATTATCATTTCAGCTGCTTGAATCCTCCGTTCAACCTTTTTCCTCATGGTCCAAGTCTCACAGCCATAAGTCAAAATTGGCTGGTGGATTGCCTGCTTGCATTTTAGTGGCACTGATGGGTTCCATATTAGTGATCAGAGTAATGGTGTAAGTATGAGTCCTGCATGAGTCTAAATACCGGTAGCTTGTATATTTTGTACAATACACAATCAAATAGTTGAACGCTTCCATTTGTTTTCAATACAGTCGTGAAAATCCGATTCTGAAGATCATTATTTGTTTATAACATCATGGGGATTGGTGCCCTGACACTTGAACCAAAAGTTCACAAATATTTATTGTCAAATGTTTCTTTTCACCATTAAAGTACAAGTATATTAATTTTTACATGTTCTTGCTGTAAACAGATCTTGTCTGGACAATATATTATTTGTATGAGGTGAGTGAAGGCAAGGATTGGTTGATACAAGTACAAATACGGTATTAATTTGGTTTGTGTCAAACCATTTTTCTTTTTGTGTGTGTCTGTGTAAAATATGCAATATAATTAATTCACAATGATCATAACACAACCAAAACTAATATGGAGTATTATAAAATGAAGCAGTGTATGTGTTAAGGGACAGTGGTCATGCTTTATGGAAATAGTAAAACTTTTCATTTCATCCTACCAGTCAACCAAATGTATCAGTGATAACATGCAACTGCACTCTTATCACTCTTATTCGAAGGATTTCTGCCAGTGTCCTTGACAGCTCACGCATTGAAGCGAGTCTAGAAGCTGCCCACTGGAGGCGCTGCTGGTCAATGTATGAGAGAGCATACATCTCGTATCTCATCAACGATTCACCCCTGTGGGTGGGGGTTTAGTATACACCCACGGTATCCCCTGCCTGTCAATCGATGTGTGCTTCCCAAAGCACCCGCTTGTCCAGCGTATGCACAACCTGCTAGTCATGTGTACTTGAGGCGCCCACCTTATCGTGGCATACATTCTCTTGGAGTGTGCGGACCTGGCCGATCTGCTTAACACCCTCTTCCTTGTTCTATGTGATGACGGGCCGTCCGCAGTCCTCGTCATCCGGTTCTTGAGGGAGAGTGGATATTTTTTCAAGTCTTAATTTAGTGCAAGACTTTTAATTCAGTTTTTGCCTCTTTTATGTTTTTCTTCTTATTCTACTTCTTCATTTCCCCGTTTCCAGTTTCCTGGGTCGGATTGCGAATCAAGGACCTCCACAGTTTTCTATCCCTCCACCATTCAGCTCCTTCTTTCAATACTTCTTTTTCTTTCACTCCTCTTTTCTCTATGCTTTCCTTCACCGTATCTATCCACCTCTTTCTGGGCCTTCCTCGTGGTCTTCTTCCTGGTATTTTCTCCATAAATGATCTTTTTGGTACTTTATATTCTTCCATTCACATCATATGTCCGTACCACTTCAGCTTACTGGTCTTGCAGTTTTGGGAACCCAGTTTTCTCCTTAATGTCCACATTTCTGATTTTATCCCTCCGTGTCTTCTCGATTATTCCTCTAAGGAACTTCATCTCGGCTGCTTGGATTTGGCTTTCATCACGTTTTGTTGTAGTCCAAGTACCTGTTTTTTTATTGCGTTCATATATTTTATTGTTCACTATGCCTTATTTGTTTTTTTTTTTGTTTTTTACCATCCCCCCTTTTTTTTAAATTTTTATCCAAATAAGGCATAATTGTTGGGGCTCACTGTCTATTTTATATAAACTATTTTCGTTTCATCCCTGGCAGTGAGCTGTTTTTATCTCGATCCTTTCATTGCATTCCATTCCATTCATTAGGGGCCGATAACCTAGATGTTAGGCCCCTTAAAACAAGAATTATCATCACCATCAATGATTGTTACGTGGCCAAGCTCTTTGTGTTTCTGACCATATCAACACGCCTGCTCCAGAATTTGAGGCTCGCTGAAAGTATGGTATCCCAAAACACATCCAGAAACCATCAGCAGAAAACGTTTAAGTGAACTACATCATTGATCTGTCTGTTAAGTATGCAAGTCATGCATCCCAGTCTGAATAATTGAATGAAGAGAAGACAGATATCTACTGTATTCCCCCTTTCATTCCCTATTACAAGGAAAGGTATAGTATAAATAAGTTGTGCATTTTTGGTCTGCATTGACTGTACTGGCCTCAGTATTGACTACGTGGAAAATTTTATTGAAAGCCGGTCCTTATTAAGGCCTGTAAACCCCTGGAGTTCATGGTAACAATTCATCGTTACCCCCCCCCCCCCCCCCCCCCCGTTCATGCAAAACTGTTCAGGTAACAATCTATCATTACCGGCATATATTATTGATTACCGTATTTCGTTATTTTTATGCCAGATAGCAGCAATGTTCAGGGAATAGGAAGCCCACAATTTAAACTCATGTATATATTTCGTAGGAACTGCTGATAATGTAATAAAAAACTGGAGCTGCTTGGTTTCTACCAAGATGCCTCAAGACACAACAAACCCCTCAATCCTTGTTAGGACATTCCATTAACATACAATTTGTGGAACACGTTTGAAATCAAGCGGTATTTTTATTCCAGAAATATCAGGTGTTTGTATTCTTGTAGATGTGGCCACCTGAGTCAGCAATGATGTTTTCAGCAAGAGTGATCAGGTGATTCTTTTCTAAACCGAGCTTCTGGAACAATTCCGCAACTTCTCGATTCTTAGTGCCTATGGCACCAAATAACATTCCTAATACATTGAAGATGTGATTCCTGTATCTATATTGATATTTTTCCCGAAAGTACGGAACTCAATCTTCATAGATGGCCTTTTTCTCCTGGGCAACCTCTTTAGCCTGATCTAGTGTATGGTTGGATATTTTCTTAAATTCAACAATGTCAGCAAAGCGGTTCCTCCCTTGAGAATCGAGTGCATGTACTTCCTCGTAGCATTCAAATCCGTTCTTACTCAACATGTCGATGATTGAATGTTTAATGTTGTTATGCCTTATGTTAATAAGCAGAGAATTAAAAGGGCAATTTCCAAGTACATGACTTGGTGTTTCAGCCTCCTTTGCACATCTTCTACAAATGATTAGATGACATATATCTAGCAATGGACAATGCAATCTCAGCCACTACCATTTGGAATTTGACTGGACATGGAAAAGAAAGGAAATTTCATAAATTTTAACCATGAGTTACCACTGTCTTATTTTACTGATTATCGTGATGTGTATAGCTTGTGCGATCAAGATTTCGGTTATTCAGATTTAATCTTGATTCCTTTGTGCTATACTTTAAGCAATAATATATATGGAATTGAATGAATGCTGTCGTGTATGATTTTTGATCTCTAAAAAGGGCATTTAATTAATAAATAAAATAATTGGTTAATATTGATTCAATAAAATCTTGTTGTCAGCACATGTAGAGATTGACTGAACGTATTATGTTTTTTGTGCGATAACCAATCATAGTGGGTATGATGATATTTTGACAATTTAAATGTGCTGTATGCTGTAGAATAAGAAGATTGTACTAGGTGCCTCTGTATTGAACATGAAATACAGCTTGATAATAATATTGAAACAATAAGAATGTATGTATCTTGCCTAAGACCTGTTCCCTTATGAAGAACCCACCCATATTAGCCTTACAAGATATCATTTCTGTTGGCTGAGGTGGGAACTATTTTTTGTTTACTTGTGTCATGTTGTCAGCCTGCTTGGTTGACAGGTGCAGTTGCGCAGTAAGGATATGACTCAGCCTGCTTGGTTGACAGGTACAGTTGTGCAGTAAGGATATGACTCAGCTCCGATATGTATTCTTTTATAGAAGAGGTTTTCAAAAATTTGAACACCTTTCCATTACCGTTTTCCTGCTCCAATTTTGGAACCTCAAAAGAGTTTGACAGCTTCGGTGGCGTAGTTGGTAGTATGCTGAGCTTCTATGCCCAAGGTCGCAGGTTCAAACCAGGTCGAAGTCGTCGGATTTTTTTTAAAGCGTTAATAACCCCTTCCTTCAGAGGGGAAGTAAAGCTGGCGGGCCCATGTCATAAATTTATGGCATGTAAAAGAACCTTCCACTAACTAAACTTATGTGAAGCAAAATTTGTAGGTTAGGTTTGATTAATTCTCTGAAGTTCCAAAGTTTGTCACCAGGCACCGGTTGTGATGGCATCTAGTAGTAGCCAAGTTTACAGTTAGGTGTCGTAGATGGTAGTATTTGGTAGGAAAAGTAGGAACTACTTGAAATTATCGTATGCAGTCCTTACTTGAATTAAAGACAGATAACACACACTAATACAGCCATCACAATTAACACCGGTTATCAGACAGATTCTACACACACCCAAAGTACACGGGGCTACATGACCACGTTGTCGCAGCCCCTAATCCAAAGAACCAACCAACCTCTTTTTTTTTTTATATAAGGGTAAATTTATTAATGAGCAATATTGCCCTATTTTGTCATATTGTTTTTTTTATTTGTTACAGATGTGTTTTTAAACAATTAGATTATATTTTCCATTTTTTTAATGATTTGATTAGACAGTATTTTCTGTTCTAACTAACAGTATTTTAAACATTTGTTTCTTTTTTATCATCTTGGAAGTTAAATCTATGTTTCACTGAAATTATTTTTATAGTCATCATTTTATTTCTAAGGCTCATTTTGTTTAATAGAATTTTAACGTTAGTTTGCTCTTAGTTTATTTAGTAAAACTGAAGGAAGGTTGCAAGATAACCGAAACTGGTATTGTAATATAACTGTTTCCAATGCATTGACTACAAGGTGGATCATTCATTTTACCTATTCATAGGTTTAAACTTCAGCTCCAATAGCCATAGTCATCGTTCACCTCTATATAGTTACAAGTGCTCCTGTTATGCTTAGCTGTGCTGTTACGATCAATTGGATTAATATTCATGCTTAGGTCCGTATTGACAATTCTAAATTGACCAAAATGGGTTAGTTTGACTCCGCACAATCAATACTTATAAATTTCTTGCTAAGATTTAAATTTAATTTAACATACTAAACAGGTACATGTTTCGGACAATGAGAACTTGTCCTTCTTCAGCCTGTCACATACTCATAACCTTTTGTCATCATCATCATCATCTTCATCTTGTACAGTTTCCAGCCCCAGGCTGGGTCTGTTTGGAACATAAGCCTCGCCACTTAGTCCTTTCTCTGACCACCTCTCCGCTGTCACTCTGGTCCAGTCCTCGCCTCTCTTCATGACACATTCCTCCACTCCTTTCAGCCATCTATCTCTTGGTCTTATCTTCTGCATCTGCATCTCATGTATCCTCTTGGGAATCTTCTTCTCTTCATATCAAAAAACACAACAAACCCTCTTATTGTTAGAAACATGCATAAGTTGGAAAAACATTTTCTCTGGTGGCAAAGCATTACATATTATTTATTTGAGCAACAAATTCTAAAATTTATTAAAATGTTTGACACATTAAAAGTTTAGCTTGTGAACTTTTGGTTCGATATATGAGTGAAACTTTGTGTGTGTAGAATCAAGACTGTAACAAGTTTCACTCATATATCGAACCTAAAGTTCACAAGATCAACTTTTAATGTGTCAAACTTTTTAATAATTTTTAGAATTTGTTGCTTAAATAAATAATATGTAATGCTTTGCCACCAGGGAAAATGTTTTTCCAACTTATGCACGTTTCTAACAATAAGAGAGTTTTTTTTGTGTTTTTTGATATGTATAAAAGGTTATGAGTATGTGTCAGGCTGGAAGGAGGACAAATTGTCATTGTCCGAAACATGTACCTGTTTAGTATGTTAAATTATATTGAAAGCTTAGTAAGAGTGAAACTAACCCATTTTGGTCAAATTAGCTGTGCTGTTGCGAAACTATTAGAGACTCGCCATTCTTATTTCGCCCGTGATTCATTATAACTTCTGTCTAAGACAAGTAGCACAGTCAATGCTGTTTGACTCATGTGCAGTCTGCAGTCCATCATCACTCTGTCCCCCTGCCCATCTTGCAAGGCTCCAACTGCTATTATCAACAAACGCTGGTGCAGCAAAGTTCAGTGGCAATCGTATCTTGAAAGGCTAATACTAACTCATCTTCATTGTTGTCCCATGACGTAGCCATGCTTCTGCACCATGGCCATAAGGGCAGCTGCAGAGATTGCAGGTTTGAAACCCGGTGCTGACAGTGGCTATTCTGAGTGTGGTTCTCCCCGCGATTTTCCACACTCCTTCCAGGCAAATGCCGGGATAGTACCTTATTTCAAGTCCTAGAGCACCTACCTCATGAAAGATCCACAGCCTGCTTCCAGTCGACCGACCGGGTCAGGAATGGAATGAATGAAGACCCAATCTAGCGGCGAGGATAAGAACTGTGCCGGCTGCCGAGGCCTGTCGCACTCCCCTGGGGCAATGATTAAATGAATGACAGATGAAATGAAATGATAGTGGAGAGTGTTGCTGGAATGAAATTGTGACAGGGAAAACCTGAGTACCCGGAGAAAAACCTGTCTGCCTCCGTTTTGTCCAGCACAAATCTCACAAGGAGCGACCGGGATTTGAACCACCGACCCAGCGGTGAGAGGCCGGCGTGCTGCCGCCTAAGCCACGGAGGCTTCCTCATACATGTCCCTAATACAATTACACACTACTTCAGTCATTACATAAATATAGGTTACCAGACACGTTCAACACACACCCAACTGTTATTGTTGATTCTTTAGGGTCTTTGAGACACCGTGGTCTTGTAGCCCCGTGTACATGGGTGTGTATGTGGAAGTTGTCTAATAACCAGCGTTATTGAGAAGCCTGTATTCGTGTGTGTAGTTGTAATTCAGATGAGAATTGGGAGGGAGGCAGCCATGGCCTTCAGTCAGGAATCATCCTGGCATTTGCCTGGAGTAGAAGTAGGTATTCTAAAGTTTTAAAATAAATGCCAATCAATATATTTTGAATCAAGTGTTAATTGGCATTTATTTTAAACTTTAGAATCCCTCAGTACCGTATACCTTCCTTCGGAGGGGAAGTAAAGCCGGCGGTCCCATGTCATAGATTTATGGCATGAAAAAGAACCTTCTACTAACTACACTTGTGTGAAGCCAAAATTTGCAGTTTAGAATTGATAACTCTATTAGTTCCAATGTTCACCGCCAGGTGCAGACTGCGATGCCATCTAGTAGCCAAGTCCGCAAGCTAGGTGTGGTGGATGGTAGCATTTGGTAGCAAGAGTAGAAACTATTTGAAATTATTGTCTGCAGTCCTTACCTGAATTACAGATAACACACACTAATACAGCCATCACGATTAATACCAGTTATCAGACAGATTCTACACACACACACACCCAAAGTACATAGGGCTACTGGACCGTCATGTAGCCCCATGTACTTTGGGTGTGTGTAGAATCTGTCTGATAACCAGTCTTAATTGTGATGGCTGTATTAGTGTGTGTTATCTGTTTTTAATTCAAGTAAGGACTGCTTACATTCGATTTTCAAGTAGTTCCAACTTTTGCTACCAAACGCCACCGTCAACGAGCAACTAGTACTGCACTTTGTTACTAGATGCCACTGCAGTCACCTCCTAGCGACAAATGTTGGTACCTAAGAGCGTTAGTCAAAGATAACCAATAATTAGCTTTACACAGTTGTAATTAGTGGAAGGTTCTTTATCATGCCATAAATCTATGACAATGGGCCTGCCAACTTTACTTCCCCTCCGAAGGAAGGCATACTGAGGAATTTTTAATGCTCTTAAAAAATCCGACATCCTCGGCACCTTGGGCATAGAAGCTCAGCCTGCTACCAACCACGCCAGCAAAGCAGCCTCTGTTTGAGAATATTTACAGTACAGTTAATAATACCATTGTTAGCAATCTACATTCTTTCAGCTTAAGGCACTCTAGCTGAATGTAGTATGGTGTTATATGCTCCTCTTTACAAATGCCAATATTATCACTTTGCATACTCGTGCATTGTCATAAAATTGTAACCAAATTGTGCGAACCATATACAGTTTATCAGTAAGCAATTATCTTATAATTGAGAATATCTCAATAATTTTTGAAGCATTCTATGTTTTTTTGTCAGTCACATCTGATTAATTCGACCAACATGTGCATTTATATATTTGGATACAGTTGAAAGTCGTTTATCCGGACGAGGGAAACAAAAGACGGAGCAGTGCGCGCTCACTACAGCAGTGAGTCGGTTCTCGTTTTCAATATTGTTGTCTCTGTTGTCTCCTTCCGTTTGTTTACTCTATGATGTTTCAATGTGTTACAGTGGCCTATGTGAGTGTGTATACTTTACAGTACTGTATTACGTTGTAAAAATTGCTTCTAGGAGTGAAAAAAAAAAAAACGAAATGTTTTATCCATTGAGAAGAAGGTGGAGATCATTAATAAACTGGATAAAGGTGAGAGTGTGCAGTGTCTAATGAAAACTTAGTGTTGGAAAATCCACAATTTATGATTTGAAAAAAGGAAAGGTGAAATTCAGATGTATGCATCGAAGTTGGATGGTGAAAAAGGGTCTAAAAAGAGTAGAACCATGAGATCAGCTAGGGATAAAAATTGGCAGAAGCGGTGTACTTATGGTTTATTCAGACAAGAAGTAAGGGAGATCACTCTTGTTATGTGAGAAAGCGTTGCAGTTAAATGAGAAGCTTGGTGGTTATTACCAAAATGTACTGTGCATATTTTTTTCCTATGAAATAAACGCATGTTTGATTATCCGGAAAACACGTTATCCGGAGCACTTTCGTCCCAATTAGTCCGGATAAACGACGCTCTACTGTATTGGCTTCACAACTGCTCCATGCATTGTGGTATCCCCTAGAACAGCTGATTATCTTGAGCCAGTGAGAGAGAGCCTTCAAGTGGGGTTTGTTGACTTTGACAGACGTCGAGGTTGTAAGGCTCAATAGCCACATCAGATTTACGTTCTTCACCTCAGTCTATTGCAAGCAGCGTCTTCTGTTGTCTGTCGATATTATCCAAACAGCCACTTCGGTAATAAGCCAGCTAAAAAGGAATATGACTTGGGCAGTTTCATCAGGTAGAATTTTAAATTTTCCTATATTTTTGTGTTTTCCATTTCACAAGAATTTCAATAGCAACTCCATTTTATTAAGAACATTTTTCTAACGTATAAAAATTATTTTTTTTGTAATTTTTTTTCATTTGTTTAATTCAAATTTATATCTATATCCATTTCATATTCTTCTTCTTCTTCTTCTTCTTCTGCTTTTACGTCCTCATTGGACCACTTCAGTCAATCATTTCTTGGTCCTCTTCTTCAGTAAGTTTCCTTTCCGAGTCGCCCAGTAGCTTTTCATTCGCTCTGATCTTCTCAGGCGTTCCTCATCTGTAAATACCCATTTTACTGTAATTACGTTTGTCTATTTTAGCCTGAAATCTTATTTTTATATCTCTCAGTTTTTTAATTTTTTGTTTTGTTTTGTTTTGCAAGTCATTCAAGGTTATTTCTAATTCTTTCATATCTTCTCTAATTTCCTTAATCCATCCTACTTGTTGTTTCATATTCCAAAGTTTCACTACAATTTTTCTAGATAACCTGGTTTCTGGTGTCCTCATGATGTGACCAAAAAAAGAAATCCGTTTCTTCCGAATAGTATCAGTGATGGGCTCCAGTTCTCTGTATACCACTTCATTTGGTACTATCCGCCACTGTCCATCTTTCTGATATTTTTTATTTATGCATGTTCCAGTTATTCTTCTTTCTACTTTTAAAATTTTGTCGATTCTGTTTTTCTGAGTAACTTTAAAAAGAGTTTCACTTCCATATGTCACCTCTGGTTGAACCACCGTCTTGTAATGTTTTAATTTTGTTGCGATTGATAGACATTTTCTTTTATATGTAGACCATGTTAATTTTTGGGCTTTTATCATTTTATTAGTTCTTTCTTGCCATGCAATATTATATTATTAATATTAAACTAATTACGCTGAAAAGATATCATTGTTATATCGAAACATGTACGTTTAAAATATTAACACACATCATTTCACGGGATTACATAATACATTATATTTTATCAATTCTGATTACATTGGATATTTCTATGCAGTGTCTCTGAAAGATCATTGTTAACGAATGAGCTGTATTGTAAAATAGGATATACCAACTACTGTATGGTAATTGGCATGTATAAAATATTCTGTCAGAGTTGGTGAATTAATGATCAAGAAATTAGAAGAAGAGCTTGGATGTTTAGGCGTTAATAGAATGGACTGCTACTTTGTATGGGCAGTTTAGTGCAGGTATGGTATAGAAAAGAAGTTCCATTTTTTAGTATTGGATTTCTATATAGGTGTTACAGAAGCAGAAAAGCAGTATACCATACTAAAATATTCTTTAGAAATGGAAGGAAAAGAAAAGTTGGAGTACTAATAAAATTATATTTTAACAGGCCTGCATTACCCTGAAGGAGTATACAGAATACCATGTGACTGTGTACATCAGGTGGATGAACAGAACCATTGCTTCCAGATTGTCAGAACACATTCTATGTGTGTGCCTGAATTAGTCTTCTAAATCAGCAATAGCAGAACATTCATCAGACTACAGATATTCCATCCTCTCCATCCTGAGCTTCTATGCCCAAGATCGCAGGTTCAAAACCGGCCGAAGTCATCGGATTTTTTAAGAGCGTTAAAAATCCCTCAGTATGCCTACCTTCGGAGGGGAAGTAAAGCCGGCGGTTCCATGTCATAGATTTATGGCATGTTAAAGAACCTTCCACTAATTACACCTGTGTGAAGCTAAATTATATAGGTTAAGAATGTAAACAACGCTCTAAGACTCCCACGTTAGTTGCCAGCAGCCGACTGCGGTGGCATCTACTAGCCAAGTTCTGAACTAGTAGTCATTGACGGTGACGTTTGGCGGCAAAAGTAGGAACTATTTGAAAAATTCAAAGTCTGCAGTCCTTACTTGAATTTAAAAAAAAAAAAAAAACAGATAACACACACTAATACAGTCATCACAATTAACACCGGTTATCAGACAGATTCTACACACACCCAAAGTACACGGGGCTACATGACCGCGTTGTCACAGTCCCTAAACTGAGGAACCTCACCCCACTGTTACAGACACTACAACAATCCAGGTCGTTAGACATTTTACAGACGCATGCAATTAGATCTTAGCTGATGACCAAGGTATCCTTAAGTTAAAATGAAGCAACTACTAAAATCGCACCCCATTCAACAACCTAAGCACTCCTAGTTAATTAATTTTAACTATGCTTGAACAGGTAATGAAGATCTTTCGTAAGTATTTAACAGATTGATATTTTGAGTCTCATTTTCCTATTCCCAATAAACCCACCAGATTAGCTGAGCAGTTTCGAATGGGTAGTTGTTCTTTGCAGGACATGATTTCACCCTAGTCTGCACTCATCCTGAATGCTGGATTTTTTTTTTGCCAAGTTTTCCCACACTTGCTCTAGAAACTTTGAGTTACAATATTGGGGACTGGGCCCCATCTTAAACATTATTGAATCAAGTGTCTGTGAAGATGTTTTCTTTTCATCTATATGTAGCTGCAATTGACCCAAGCGATCATCGAATTATGCCATTAATAAATCCTATTTTAAAGCAAGCGCCTAATATTAAAACACGCTTGAGGTACAAGTGTCGCTATCTTCTGGACGAGTCAAGAGGAGCTTATAGTTTTAAAATTCGCTAATGATGAGCGCTCTCGTAGCATATTTGGATTACAAAGATCAACATATTGAAGATACTCTACTTTATTCTTCTCTAAACGTCACGTTTTAAATAACTCTGCAGCGACTTATTCGGTATGTTTAGTATTTGACACGAAATATTTAAATTTTGATGTAAAATATATCCTCATAGGATGCGTCAAAATGCCACATGCTTTCGTATTCGCTACATACTCTTTGGTATTGGAACGAATCGATGCCCGGTGCAATATTCTTTGGTCGGTGCAAATTCCTCGTAAGGTCGGTGGCTCCATCTGTAAATAAAGGGAGGTTTTTGGTATATAAAGCTAGTGAATTAGCTAATTCGGTGATTACGTGTTGCTGAAAGAGATAATTTGTGCATTAATTGGCTAAAAGCTATCTCCTGAAATGGTAAAATTTGTGTAAGAAATATTTATATTTGATGTTATATGCCATGTACCTAACCTATTCTAATCGTGTCATTTTCCTTTGACAGTTAGTTCTGGTGCTCGGTGATTTACATATCCCCCATAGATGCAGCAGTTTACCAGCAAAGTTCAAGAAATTATTAGTTCCAGGAAGAATTCAACACATTCTATGCACAGGAAATCTGTGCACCAAAGAATCGTATGACTACCTGAAAACATTAGCAAGCGATGTCCACGTAGTTCGTGGTGAATTTGACGAGGTATGTTGTCTAGTATTACCACATAAATACCAGTCAGGTCTCCAAACGTACACTTAAAAAAAGTTTTATCATAAAACTGCATTACATGGAGGACAAGGTTACCGCATTGACCAGACCATGTCCGGACTCTGGAAATGAACTTGCGCCATTTGTTTTACACCTTCCCTGTCGACCTCCCTTGCTCAACCCTTGTTCACTTCTCATCCCGACGGTATTAGAGCATCCGAGGCCTAGAGTTTCTATAATTTCCCTGCCTTTTTCAGTAACGCTGAATGAGACATCACTCGTACGATAAAATGTTCTAAAAGTAGCCTACTGAAATTAGCCAAAATACCTTTTTTTAATGATGAAAAATAAACCAGGAAATGATGTAGTAATAGATGTTGACTCTTCTGCTGTCCATAACCCACCCACCATCCCCTTTTTAGGTCACGACTTGTATGCGGTAGTAAAATTCCAGCTAAGTCTGCCATTATGTGCGTGATTTATTGTCAAACACAGTATTGCCAACCCCGTGCTTACAGTACTACCGTAATGTGTTAAATCCAGACCAATGACTTTCTCCTGGATCAATAATTATTTAGTCAGGGCTGCGTTAGCTATATATACACCCCTGATTTTTGTCACACACAGTGGGGCACTCGCACATAAATTATATTTATTCAGACCAGACTTGTGTGGTGTATTTTGTATCCCACATGTTGGCAACTGTAGTGATGTCAATGTGTGCACCTTGGTTACAGTTGAAGAGACCTCATGCACTGTCAAACATAGCTGCCGCATACCTTAAAATGTGT
Source organism: Meconema thalassinum (assembly GCA_946902985.2). Taxonomy (NCBI): domain Eukaryota; kingdom Metazoa; phylum Arthropoda; class Insecta; order Orthoptera; family Tettigoniidae; genus Meconema; species Meconema thalassinum. Next base: position 90,164,389 of record OX336388.2, read on the forward strand.
TCATTGGTATGCACACCATGAGAATAGGGGTCTATGATGCTGTGTTGACATTCATTTGTGGGAATATAGGCAAATGCTGGGTCCTGAAGAAACTAGGTATTAGTCCAGGAAAAAGAATGGTCAGTATTCTTCAGGAGATGGATTCCCAAAGACTTGCACAGGCAGAAAAATCAATGTCAGCTCTTGCTAAAAAAGGAAGAATGACATCAAGAGCAGTCAAGAAGAGGCTTGAGGACAGGCTGGAAGCAACAGAAGACCCATCTTATGGATCAGGACTCTTCTAAGTAACTGTAAGTTGAGATATCAGTCTCATATTTAGACAAATATCTTTAATGGCTGTTTCCTGAAAACCTACTTTTTATATATAAATGCCCCATTTACTCAGAAATTTTTAACCTAACCAAGTAAAACTTTCTGGGCCTATGAACTATGTTTGTATGTTGACCTTGAACCTATAAAATTGGGAATTATTTCTTTGCATTTCTTATTAAAAAATTGCATTCATGCTTAAAATTCCTTAAAATTTTATTAATATTTCTAATTAAAAAATAAAATACTCTAAACAATAATTCTATTATTTTCTTAGGTTCAGTTGGCCCTTTGAAGGTTTATAATGCATTGCCAGAAACGTTTGTGTATGTAAATGTTCTTTCTTTCTTCATTTCCCGTTTCCAGCTTCCTGGGTCGGGTTGTGAATTAAGGACCTCCAACGTTTCCTGTCTCTCCACCACTCCTCTCCTGTTTTTAGTACTTCTTCAGGTTTTCCTCCTCTCTTCTCTACACACTCCCACACTGTATCTGCCCATCTCTTTCGGGGCCTTCCTCGTGGTCTCTTCCCTGTCATCTTTTCACAGAAAGTTTTCTTTGGTACTCTCTCCTCTTCCATTCTCATCATATGTCCATACCACTTTAACTTTGTTGTTTCTATCCTGTCCTGCAGCTTCAAGATTCCTGTCCTTTTTCTAATCTCTTCGTTTCTAACTCTATCTCTTCTGGTCTTGCCCTCTATACCTCTAAGGAATTTCATCTCCGCAGCTTGTATTCTACTCTCCTCTCTTTTTGTAGTAGTCCACGCTCCAGCTGCATATGTTAGTATGGGTCTGTAGTAGGTTGAATATAATACATTTTTACATTTCTTTGGGACATCTCGGTTCCACAGAATACCCCTTATGCTCTGGTAGAAACTGTTCGCTTGTTGTATTCTCTTTCCAATTTCCTCAGTTATCCTTCCATCTTCTGTGATCACACTTCCCAAGTACTTGAAACTTTTCACCACTTCTAGAATTTTCCCATTCAATTCTATCTTTCCTCTTCCTTCCTTCCTTCCTTCCTCTTGACATTACCATTGTCTTGCTCTTCTCTGTGCTTACTTTCATCCCATATTTCTCTATTTCTTGATTCCATACATCTAGTTGTTTTTGTACTTCCTTTTCATCCTCGCCCCATATCACTATATCATCTGCAAACAGCATGGCCTTTGTTGCCTCTTGTCCCAATCTCTGTTTAACATTCTTGTGAATGTCATCCATGACTATGATGAATAGTAAGGGGGACAATACACTTCCCTGTCGGAGACCTGTTTCCACTTTAAACCATTCTGTTTTTCCTATACTGGTCTTCACGCTACTCACACAATATTTGTACATAGCTTTTAACATTTGGACATCAGCTCCGTTAACTCTCCTTTTCCTTAATACATTCCAAACCACCTGTCGAGGCACACTGTCGTACGCTTTCTCAATATCAATAAATGTCATCACCATGTCTTTTCCAAATTCCCATCTTTTCTCCATCATGTTATAGTTTTAAAATGAGTTGAATTTACATTTTTTAGATAGGCCGGGGGAGGTCCCCTTAAACGAGCAGTAAATAAAAACACATATTGACGTAATTTAGCACATATTTCCGGTGCAGTAGTGACCAAGGTTAGTAATTTCAATTGGTAATGTCCTTCAGAATATGAAACAAGGTATGAAAAACATATAGGCTATTATCGAAATGCAAGTGAGAAAGGTACGAGTGACATCTCATTCAGAATTAATGATTTCTGCACAGAGATTTCCGTAAGCAGCAATGTCGAGCCTAGTTACTGAAAATTGCTTGGTGGTGTTAGGTTAACAACACTGATTCTTTATGGCTCAATGTCCCTCCTGTAAAAATGTGAATAATAAGTGGTGGGAATTATATAACACACGTTGAGAAGGAATTGTGATATGTGTGTTTGTTACAGAACTTGAACTATCCTGAGCAGAAAGTGGTGACTGTTGGGCAGTTCCGCATCGGGTTATGTCACGGGCACCAGGTGGTACCATGGGGAGACCCCGAGTCTCTAGCTCTGATCCAACGCCAGCTGGATGTGGACATCCTAATTTCCGGACATACCCACAAGTTTGAGGCCTACGAACATGAGAATAAGTTCTATATCAACCCTGGTTCTGCTACTGGGGCGTACAACCCTCTGGACACGTAAGATGCTATTTATTAAGTTGGTTCATCAACCTAGTTAAGTTCTAGATTGCAATACCTTACTTGTAATACAAGCCCTAATTTTTGTCCAGACCGTTGCCTAATCCAGTATCCACCAATGGCTTTAGAACAATACAGTGAAACTTTTCAATTTAATTGTACAACTACTGTAAAGGCTGGTTCACAATCGGCCCGGGAACGTAAACGAGAACGCGAAGCTTCCCGGGGTCCCGGTTCACAATTAGCCCGGGAACGTGAACTTGTGCATGCACGCGCAATCAGCTATAGCGTAATATATTAAAACAATCAGCAAGCGCCCACTAATAAACACCAATTACACAACTGAAATGCTTCAGAGGGTTATAATAACTTTATTAAACACACATTGTGCGCTTTAGAGAAGCAAATTTAGAACGCAAATTCACAGGTTATGTTAACATCGCTGGCTACTCCTTCCGTACTGCTGCATGTGCATGTACAACGTTTCTGATTGGCTCCGGGAAGCTCCGAAAACGTCAAACATGAAACTTGACCATGTTTCCCGTTGGCCTTCCCGGGCTACTTTTAGCTTCTCGTTCCCGGAGATTGGTTGTGAACCGACCCATAAGGTAGCGTGCATTTCAACTTCCTTCTCGTTCCCGTTCTCGTTCCCGGGCTATTGTGAACCGGGCTTACGAGTAAGTTAAGTGATGAACATTCGTAACTTGCCACCAAATCTTGCACTTGAACACATGTGACTGCATCAGCATGTAACGACACACTATTTATTTATAACAATTTATACACGGTATTTTGGCCGACACGCCAGAGGATTTGAATGGTATGGATTCCGTCTTAAGGAAAGAATTCATGATGAAAATTAATAAATGTAAAACAAAAATATTGGAATGCTGCCGAAATAAATCAGAAACCTTTATGGACATCAAATTGGAAGGTGAAAAGCTAAAGGAAGTAGGAGATTTCTGTTACTTAGGAAGCAAAATAACCGGTGATGGACGAAGCAAAGAGGATATAAAAAGTAGGTTGGCTCAGGCAAGGAAAGCATTTCTCAAGAAACTAAATCTGTTGACATTGAGTATAGATTTAGGTATTAGGAAGTAATTTTTGAAAACCTTTATCTGGAGCGTGGCGCTCTATGGCAGTGAAACTTGGACTATTGGTGCAGCAGAAAAGAGAAGAATTGATCAAGTGTTTGAAATGTGGTGTTATAGGAGAATGTTGAAAATCAGATGGGTAGATATTGTTACAAACGAAGAGGTATTAAGGCGAGTGGGTGAGAGAGATGTTTCCGGTCGACTGCTAATGAAGAGAAGGGATAGGTTGGTAGGACACATACGAAGACACCCAGGAATAGCAAGCTTAGTTAAGGAAGTAAGGGTTGAGGACAAGAACTGTAAGGGTAGCCCAAGGTTAGAATATGTTAAACAGATTGCCTCGGATGTAGGGTCTGGTAGCTACGTAGGGATGAAACTATTAGCTCAGGACAGAGAGGCATCGAACCAGTCAAAAGACTGAAGACTCAAAAAATAACACAGTACCTATTATGTTACAAGACTGAGAAATGACAATCTCATCATCCAACACATTTACTCCACCAACTAGGCCTAATCTATGAAGGTGTAGCTACTATTGCTGTGATACACAAGTCCTAAACTACTGTAGAATTGTGAATTAATGCATAAATGACCTACGAGTACTCAGCTGTGATGATGGTAAAAGTTTTTTTTTGGATGCTTAACCCTTAGCTACACACATCTCTTTCACTAACATTCGTACACGCTAGCGGCATTCTACTGTATGCCGCAATATATTTGTTCATTCTTTTTCGTAATTTAGTGACTTGCTAAACGGCTAAAATTGATTTGTATGGAGAATTATACAGAACCTACGAGAATACATTGAAAAAATCTTATCAGTATGTATGAAATTCTTATTAATAAAATTTATTATTGGGAGGGATGGGATAAGGACATATTTACTATTCGTACTTAATGCAATTAAATTTATTTATCGTATGGCTTTTAGTGCCGGGAGTGTCTGAGGACATGTTCGGCTCGCCTGAGTCTGTAGCTGCTTCCAGCGGACACCCTAAAGGGCGAGCTACAAGTTCCGTTCAATTTCAAGTAGTTCCAACTTTCGCCACCAGATATCAATGATACCTAGTGGTGAACGTTGGAACTTTGATAGAGCGTTCTGAAGAAATCTAACCTAACAAATTTTGCTTTACACAAGTTTAGTCTGTGAAAGGATCTTTTACATGCCATAAATCTATGACATGGGACCGCCGGCTTTACTTCCCCTCCGAAGGAAGGCATACTGAAGGATTTTAACTCTCTTAAAAAATCCGACGACCATGGCCGGGTTTGAACCCGCTATCTTGGGCACAGCAGTTCAGCATGCTACCGACTACGCCACCGAAGCCGCTAATGCAATTAAAAATTCTTATAAACACTTATTGGACAACGTAGAAAAAATAATAATTTTCACACACAAAAAAGATATTGAGAATTATTGGATTGAGATTGCCCTCTTTTCAGGCTCATATTACAAGACATTGTACCTGATACACTAGAGTAAAAGAAAAACTGTTTGTCAGAATCATGTAGGCCTATACACTTAGATTCTTGGCTTGGAAAAGGACACTTTCTGCTAATTTACAGTACGAAATACTATACAATGACTAAATACACAAAATAACTCTGCTCTAGGATTTTAAAATCGAATAGATCCTCTTCATCCAGTGACCCTTCTTGCTCATCAAGTACTGCTCGAGTCTAAGCTGCGTGGACGTTAGAGGAATGTGCATCACAGACTATTAGTAGTGGTGGTGACGAGTGATGCGGTTTCTCGGTCCTTGCGTAGTAACAGAAGCAAATACATTAGTCGGTGACTCAGTCAGTCATTCGCAACGCCACACTGGTTTCAGAAAAGACCCATGTTAGCAGTATTGGAATAGACGAGAATGTCAGGTAACACGGCGGGCTGTCGACAGGCTTCTCAATTCTCGCCTTCTCCTACCCTGCCTCTGCCCTTCATCCCGCAAGTTCACAGAGCTTGGAACCGAGCAGAACTTGGAGCAACTCTCAATGTCCTGTTGTTGACAGCCATGTCGATACCTATAAACGAAGGCAAGCGTGCAGACTATGTGCTGACATCGATAATAATAATAGAAGCATAGAATGAAACAACAAAGGTAAAATAAGTTAAATACTTACATTATTTCACAACGCCGATTCCAGCCAGTTGTAACACGCTAGCCGTACGGAATGCCGCATTCGCGCATCTCGCACTTTGACAACCTGTCTCAGACTGACTGGGAACCAGACAGGCTCCGAACCTATCCCCTCCCCTGCAGCACAAGTCGAACAAAGGATATAGCTGGCGATCTCACAGAACTCATAAGTGATTACCACGTCAAACAAAATTTTGCAAAAAAGCAGCTCTCGGTGCCGCTTAGCGTGTATCTAAGGGTTAATGCTCCTGTATTTTACCAGTAATAGTAGCCACACTTACTTTTTTTGCCTTTGAAGGGCTGTGATCGTTAGTGGGCGTCATAATGGATTACTGTTTCCAGAAGAATACAGATAATTTATTTCTCCAAATGAGCGCGATAACACATTATCAAATTTCAAAGTGGGTGTCGTTGTAGGTTTGGTAGTGTTTTGTAGAGCTATTTTGTCTTGTATATATTTAATCTGATGATGCTCACTTGACGAGCGAAACATGTCATGTTTTCTCCCTCTTCTGTAGCCTAGTCTAAAACAATATTAACTTATATATATTTTAATCACATTTGTTATAGGCGATGCTGAAAGTAATATGCATCTGCAGGCACACATTACTGACATATTTTGTTGAGATTACTATGTTTTTCTAGCTTAAAACAACCATTATTACCTCACCAAACTTGTTGACTGTGTGTGTTGCAGGAATATCATCCCCTCCTTTGTGCTGATGGACATCCAGAGTTCCACTGTGGTCACCTACGTGTACCAGCTGGTGGGAGACGAGGTCAAGGTGGAACGTATAGAGTACAAGAAAAGTTAGACGAAAGGTACAGTAATTTAGTTATCCCCTTTATTACACACAGAGACAAGGAGGAACTGGAAGTCCAGGAACTGTGCTGACGGCAACCTTCCCGAGTGTGGTTTCAACAATTTCTCCAGGCAAATGCCAGGACAGAACCTATGTATTGAGACTCTGGATCTGTAAGTCATTGGTTCGATTGCCTACTCTGCCAATAAATTTAATTCTGCTCTGGAGTCTGGAACAGGGAACACTCAGGCTTGTGAGGAAAAATGGGCTAAATTGCCACCTCTGCTGTCCTAGAAGTGGTTTTCGGACATTTCCCTCCCCCCCCCCCCCCTCCACTTCTTTTCCAGGCAAATGCTGTGATGGTTCCTAACTTAAGGCCAAGGTAGGTCACCTCTTTCCAAATCCTCATCTGAATTACAAATACACACACTAATACAGCCATGACAATAACACAGATATCAAACAAATTACATACACACACCCAAGTACACGGGGCTACTTGACCACGATGTCGCAAAGCCCCTAAATGAATCGACAACAAACAACAAATCATTAGAATATTAAGTTTTCTTCTCTCTTCTTCATTTCCCGGTTCCAGTGGTCTGGGCCGGGGTATGAATCCAGGACCTCCATGCTTTTCTGTCTCTCCGCCGCTCTCATCCTTCTTCCAGTATATCTTCCACTTTCACTTCTCATTCTCCTTCACTGTATCCATTCACCTCATACTCGTCCTTCCCCTTCGTCGCCTTCCTGTGACTTTCTCGGTAAATAATGGCTTCGGGACTCTGTCTTCTCCCATTCTCATTATGACCATACTATTTTAGTTTACTGATCTCAATCTTGTGTTGTAACTTCGAGAATCCTGTTTTTTTTTTCCTAATTTCTTTGTTTCTGATTTTGTCTCTGTGACTCTTTCCAATTATACCTGTAAGGAACTTAATCCCTGCTGCCTGGATTCTACTTTCATCCCGTTTAGTTGTTTTCCACATGTCACTTCGGGGTGTGTAGAATTTGTCTGATAACCGGTGTCACTGCGATATCTGTGCCAGTGCCACTCGTGGCAGATTAACCAATAAATATAATATGATACATGGTGGTCGAGAAGTCCCTTTACATGCTATAGCATAGGACAGATAGACATGAAAATATTGTTATGAATAAAATAGGATTTTCTTGATTTCAACATTTATTTTGAATAAACAATATCTGGTTAACATTTTCAATTCATTCATCAACAACGTCAGTATGTATTTCTCCATGTTCAAAGCAGAGTTAACCTCGATGTTAGGCCCCTTAAAACAACAATTATCATCATCATCAAAGCAGAGTTTGATGCGTCGCCATGTTCTTGTGTGCATCCGCCGCAGCATGCGAGGTGTGATCATTCCAAATGTCATGCGAACTCCATCTTTCAGTTGATCGTTGTTCACGTATCGTTGTTTACGAACGTTTTCTATTATTATGCCCCATAGTGCTTTGTCCGGTGTGCTGAGGTCTGGGCTTCGTGGAGGCCATGGCAACGGTTCTTTAAGGTCTCGTGATTCTCGTCTAGTCCAGCGGTTTGGAAAAAGTTCATTTAGCTGGTTGCGGAGACACACAGCAAAATGTGTCATGAGCAGGGCTCAGCTTATGGCGGGAAATTGTTATCTCAAAAATATATAACAATAAATAATGTTAATAATAAATACTTATTATACATGTCTAACTATCCTATGCTCTAACATGTAAAGGGACTTCTCGGCCACTCTGTATTCAGTACTGTACTACAAGAAGTCCTCATCATCAAATTCCAGCTCCAGTCGCCCGGGTGCTGTTAACGAGCCCTCGCCACCTTTTCCTGTCCATGAATAGTTGGTCTTCATGGGTCCTTCTCCAGTCTAGCCCTTTGTCTTCAAGATCATCCTTGATTTGGTCCAACCATTTCTTCTTTGGTCTTCCTACTGGTCTTTTTCCTGGGATAATCTTGTTGAAGATTGTAACTTTTAATTGTACGACCCTATCCATCAGGGATCATAGTCTCAACTGCCTGTGTTATTGTGCTGGCTAAACAACACACATTTCTTGGTCTGTTCCAGTTATCTCGGCTGAAGGTGAGGGACTGTGGAACAACGCCCAAGACATGCCATAATCTTATTTAGTTCTGCATTCATCATGAATTTCATTGAAGGATTTTTTTGTTATTGTTTCACAACACCCTTCTTTGAGATTGATAATTATGTTATACCATATATTTACTGTTTATATGCAATTTTCTTTTGAAGTTGAAACTATTTTTGTTACTGTCCTACTGATAATAACAGTTAATTAAAGGAGCAGTTTGGGTAAAAAGAAAAATCCCTTAACCTTTTAAGCTCGTATGTTGGAAATGGTCCAACATCAGTATTTGTGCTTGTATTGTATATGTCAGAAGACTTCCAACATTATCAACATTATGTTTACTCCAAGATAAGCACGTTTTAATGGAAGCTAGTGATTCTCGAACAATATCTATATAGGCTTTAGATACTCCATGGCCTTCTGAGCATAATTCTTAGGTTCTTTGGGCATTCAATGTGCGGAACACTGTATTTACAGCCAGAAGACACAAACATGGCCTCGTGCAAATCAAGTAGGAGAGCAGTCCTGGCATTAGCGTGAATTATTTGTACTTGATTATATCAAAACGTGATTTGGGAAGCGAATATAAAGATGCTTCAGAAACATGTAGTGAATGTGAGAAAGGCTTCAGTTCATTGTTGCTATATTTATGCATTGGCGAGTTGTTTTGGATAGCAGTTGGTTAATGTTGAGCACTACGACGGGAAACAATGGCTAAACAGTGACTCAATGAATGAACGTGCACTAGCAACGTGTTGTATAAGCTGTCAAACTCCAGCCAATACGATCCTAGTGGTGACCATTTTGTATCACTCCCACCAAATCTTTCACATGCTTTCTTCCGAAATGCATAGTGTAAAAGCCATGCTAAATGATCAATAGATGCAAATTTTTCTCTTACTACAGGGTCTTTATTTTTGCTTGGCAAGGCGATTCCGCTCGACCTTAGCCGGCTGTTACAGGTTGGCGCGTGCGGTCACCGGCCGTATTCCCACGTTCTTCCTGCGGTAGACATGTGAGCTCTGAGCTAATTGGCTGTTTTATAAAGCTACTGTGCACTGTGTATCGTATTGTATAGTGTTTTATTGTGATTGTGTATAGTGCTGTAATGCCTTATCTGAAATATTCGTTACGTGAACGTGTATATCTGCACAATACGTACACGAATTGCAGAAAATCGTGGACTAGAACATGACAAAAGTTTCGAGTAAAATTTTCAGGGAGATCTATTGCTATAAATCGGACAATTAAACAACTTGCTAAGAGATTCAAACGTACAGGTTCAGTAAACAATAAAAATAGACATAGTTATTTCATTGCTGAAGCTAAATTAACCGGAGTGACCGGAAACTTCATAAGGAGATGCTGATTATGTTTGGCAGTGGATGGGGAACATTTTCAGCATCTACTGTAAACATGGTGAGTAAAAATGCATGATACTGATTTTAAGTACCATATTTTGCCGTATATATATATATATATATATATATATATATATATATATATATATGGGCGCGGGCGCTGGTAGCTGAGCCGTCGCTGGCGGAGCGCGTGAGCGAGAATGTCCTTGCCAAGCAAATATAAAGACCCTGTAGAAGAAGAAGAAAAAGAAGACGACTTGCACATGCATGAAGGTTAAAAGAAGCATGATGGTCGACTATGCCTTACCTCTAGTAATGTCAGTGGCTTCAGAGAAATACCTGAATAACTACGACAATTATTGCATCAAACGGGTTGAGACAAAAATAGGTTGCTTTCAAATCAAACTCCCTTCCATTTCTGAGTATAGTTTAAAATCTATTTTTACCCTGAACTGCTCCTTAAATGATGAAGTGATTTATACTGCATACAATCATTAAAAAAAACAACAACATGCAGGTGGGTGCATAGCAGAAGCTATGACAAACACATACGTAAAAAGACAATCAATCAGGATAAAGCTTAATCTTCGGTCCTCGTGAATTTTCGTGTCAATTGCAGTCACCAAGTCATCTGTGATCACAGACCTGAGCGTTCATCGTCATGAACATTTTCTCTGCCACTTTTGAACTCTCGTACCCATACAAACTACTGTGTTACGAGGGCTGTTTTTTTTAAGTAAGGGCTGTCTTTTTTTTTTTAATTAACCGAACATTTTATTTTGAAACCACATTTATTTTTACGTTTTACATACCTTCCTCTATTTTTCTACATAGTTGCCTTATTTATTTAGGCACTTGTCATACCTTAAAACTAAGTTCTGAAATCCCTCTGCATAAAAGTTTGCCGCCTGCTCTGACAACCAAGAATTCACGCTTGAGGAAAATCCATTGATAGAGTGGTTATCATGAATCTTCGGTCCTCGTGAATTTTCGTGTCAATTGCAGTCACCAAGTCATCTGTGATCACAGACCTGAGCGTTCATCGTCATGAACATTTTCTCTGCCACTTTTGAACTCTCGTACCCATTTTCGCACTTTACCTTCCGTCATTGCATTATCACCATACACCTCACAAAGCTGATGATGAACGACTGCAGCCGACATGTTTCTTGCACTCAAAAAACATATCATAGATCGTACCTCAAACGTGGCGGGCGAATCAATAATCTTGAACATTGTAAAGATGCACAGTTCAGCGTACAGGTTAGCTACACAGCTGCAACTGACGCTTGCTTGTTCGCAAAGGATGCCGGGAGGTAGTGCACATGCTTGTTGCGGTGTGCGCACTAACTACGGGCTTTAAAAAAAAGGGCCCTTACTTAAAAAACAGCCCTCATACTTAAACTTTTCACCATTTCCAATGGATTTCCATTGACATGAATATTCTTCCTTCTCTCTTGTTTCTTGTCATCACTACAGTCTTACTCTTTTCCACACTTATTTTCATTCCATATTTCTCTATCTCGTGATTCCATACAGTAACTTGTTCTTGCGTATACACACTCCTGGAAAAAATTACATGTATTAATTATCACAATTAATTAAATGGGGCAATTTAGGATTACGTGTTTCGACCCTTAAGTGGCCATCATCAGATCCTAATCACTGTGTAGTGGTTAAAATTTTACACTAAAATAATTAAATTATGCTACTACAGTATTGTAGTAGTAAGTCTTGGTGTATTGTTTACGATTCGTAGTTAAATCTCTTTATAAGTTAGGTTTGTTTTGTCTTTACCGTTTTATGAATTACGTAAGTAAAAATGTATACAGTAGAGTCCCGCTCAACCGACCTTCGCTTATCCGACATTCCGTGTTATCCGACACGGGTAGACTTAATTGAACGTTTGGTGTACACTAAATTCTGACACACTCGGTGTGGAGGTTGCAGCCGTGGGACAAACACTGACGAAGATGAGGATGGTAAAGAAGAAGAGCGAGGTCATCATCATCGGCTTTAACTCAAATCCGAGTATAAATCTTCTTCCTTCAGTCCAGTTTGTGGATGAGTTTACGGTGACTAAAGAGTCCAATCCTGGCATGGAACAAGCGTCCACTCAAGTCGCGTAGTATTGCTGGAGGAGGACGTGGTTGGGCTGCTCGAAGTTTCCTAGCTTGACGCTTGGCCTCTTCATGTGTGCGTCGATCCCTTTCAAACATTTTTACAGTACCCGAGATGGTACGGCGCCAAGTTGAGTGCTTAAATTGGTCCTTGTAGCGCCTCTTAGGACCACCATGAGGTCTGGTGCCATAGCATAACTCACCATATAGCATTTGACGAGGTAATCTCACATCATCCATGCGATGGACATGACCAATCCATCTAAATTGGTGACCTATTATGGATGATCCTATGCTGTTGATTTGATCGGTATTGCAGAACAAAAGGATAAAATGATGTCTCACAGTGAAGGATTAGGTGCATTGGATGTGGCATTAGCGTACGCGGAGCAACAGTCGGAGGCAATCGCAACTAAGGTGTTGATTTTTCGTCGGTGGCGAGATCTCTCAGCAAGAAAACGTGAATCAGCAGGCAAGCAGACATTGTTGACAAGTTTCTTTTCTTAAAGCATTTGGAGGATTTTTGTTCAATACTGCATGTACAATATTGAATGGATAATTCAGTAAATAGAGTACTGTAAAACATGACATTGTTTTAGCAACACAGTATAGGCTATTTATTAGTTCATTTTGAACGTCATTTTGTATTATCCGTCACTTTCGGTGATCCGACATACTCCAGGTCCAGTCTAGGTCGGATAATCGAGACTCTATTTTATACACTTGTGTACAATTTAGAAAACACAATGAAGTAATAAGTCAATAAACAATCATGAAATTAGCATGCACTTTAAATTCTATTTGCAAGGTTTACTTACTCAGACGTGTGACGCCGCACAGGTGTTGAACTTATCGCTAGGCCGCTCACTAGCCTACATTAATACATGTAATTTTTTCCAGATGTCTGTATACATATTTATATCTTGTCCCCCATCACCAGTGGCGGATCCAGGCCTTGCGGGGCCCTGGGCGATATGATAAGGTGGGGCCCACAACAATAGGAAATTTAAAAGAATCAAATCACATGGAAAGTAGTTTGGTAATAATAAAATAAAGAATGGTTGCAATATTCTGAATACACTACAGTACATTTTTTTAATAATATGAAAGAAACCTTTAAGTCCTCTTGAAGAAGATTATGTAAACTATGAAATATTAAAATAGACTATTATTTTGCCACTTTTTTCCAGACTGAAGTCTTCTAGTATTTCACTGAAATCGTAACTTGCTAAACAATCACGGGAGGTCATAGCTGCACTGAAGAAAGGAATATGAATTATAAATTAGTTTGAAAAGTATAATTAATTAATTAAATTTTATAAAATCCATGGCGCGGGACCCTGGGCGGGCTAGATCCGCCCCTGACCCCACCCATTCATTGGGCACAATCGTGTTGACCGATTGTAACGCTACAAATGACAATTTTGTGTAGGCAACACTGAAAAAGAATGATTCAAATCTCTACAAACTACTGTGCACGACTAAATATAATTAATCGTTTAAAAAATAGACATTGATGTTAACTGACATTCTTTTCATGTTAAAAATATTCTTAAAACTTGAAATAAAATAAAACTTCTCAAGGAAGCTGTTGATCTGAACTGTAGAATCCATGGTTACTGAAGTCCTTTGCCACAATTGTAATGATGGCAATGTATTCTCCTGTGAAGTTTGTCCTCTTTATTTCTGTGTTTCTTGTTTGATGATTGGTTGTATACTGTAAAGAATTATTCGGCCAAAACAAGCCACGATGAATGTATAAAATCTTTATCTACATTATTCCTTTCTATCTGTGTGTTCTGTATTTTATGTAATAGTGATTAAATCTTTATATTGTTTCATTATTCTCCTTACTTTATAAACATGAAGCCTTCGATGTTCTGAACTGTTGATTTTGCTCCAAATACAATAAACTCCAGGAAGAGAAGAGGATCCTGAGAAACAAAGACTAGTCTAAACTTAAACTTAGTCTGGAAACTTCTACACGCAACAATACACCATAACGGACGAAGAATGGGCAGCCAGTTCAGACAGAATGAAACAGTTCTGGGGAGAAGAAGAAGCCAAATTTGTAACTAATATTCCTAAGACTTGACTGTATATAGATTGATTATAGTGCTCCAATGTGGGCATAAAATGAATGTAAAACAAAAGGAAAAACTCTCACTGATTCGGACTAATGGGGGCGAGGTGTAGTCCATATTATAGATATGTTTTCTAAAATATTGTACTGTTCAAAAGTTCTAAAATCATGCAAATATGCTTCAAATTATCTACATACCTTTTCCGGGATTGGTTATCCATCGTTAAAGTTTGAAGACAAAAGTCAACTTACTAATGCCAAACTCTGTCATAATACTCCAAGTAGAAGCACCGGCTTTGATTTTCTCCAGCGCTCTCATGTTATACCTCATCCACAGAATCGGTGAAGTAGGTTTATGCACGACGTCACACAGAGGAAGTGAAAGGAGAATGTGATAGATGGAGCTTGGCAGTCCAGCTGTTGCGAGAGTTGGTTGAAGCCAAGGTTGGGTATCCCATCTGCGCTTATTATTCAGTGGCATCGCGCCTCATTGGCCAGTCAGCCGAGTCACTCCTGTGTGCAGACTACGTGTTTTCATACTGGCACTTTGCAAAGGGCTTGGGCGGAGTTCAGTTACTGTATTCTAGCAAGGACAACAGTACAACACTTCCAAACAATTTTAAGCAATCGTAGAGATAGAATTTAACACAATGTAACAGTAACTCTTCATGTGGGCTTCAAAAAGCAAACTAAGCAGGCACTGCCTTTGTTGCATGCTTGTGACCAATAATTATACTAATGGTACTTATTATTGGCTGCGGGAAGGGAGAAGAGACAATGCGATCGACATTTTACAATAGATGGTGCAAATGATGTCTGGCGTAGTACTGCGGTGATGAAAATCTATCCGAAATCCGAAATAGTGAGGGTTCACTGTTCCGTGAACATTTTTCTTTTAGTTCCATCTCTTGAGGTACCGGTACACAATGAACATACAAAATTTTGTTGAAGTCCAATAGATAGTATGGACATCGCATGCAGTTAAACATTAAACCTATTGGCATGCATAAAATCATGTTGGCAACACTCCCTTGTAACTTATGTGTTGTTCAAAATTAACCTGATATGATATGATATATATATGTGCCAATTATGGAAGAAATCCATTTGTTAGTATAGAAGGTACATGCAGTTAAACATTGAACCTATCAGCACATGAATCATTTTGGCAGCACTGTCTCATATCGGGTACTAGAGAAGTGCTCATGTCCACAGAGTGGATACTCAGCTAAATGAGTCCTTAAGAATTCTAACGGGCACATTAAGATCAACCCCTGTGCCATGGTTGCACGTCCTGGCAGGCATTCCTCCTCCACAACCGAGACGACAACAAGCAGCTGTCCACGCTTGGAAAACTTACATCTGTTCTGACTTCAAGCACCTTCTGGTTCACTCAGTACTGAGTAATCCTCCACCCATGCGCCTGATACCCAGGAATCCTATTTGGGGTGATGACATTATTAAGCAGCCAGGGCCTTACAACATCAACAAAATCTGGAAGGAAAGGTGGAGAGATTTTTCTTCACCTCACCAAATCCACTTAGATGATCCTTCCCAGCTTATCCCAGGAATTGATCTACCAAGAGCTACGTGGTGCCAACTAAATCGTACTCGAACTGGTCATGGAAGGTGCAAGGTAATGCTACACAAATGGGGTTGGCTGGAATCACCAGCTTGTGACTGCGGAGCTCAAGATGAGACGATGAACCACATCATTCGGGAGTGCCCACAGCGTAGCTTTGCAGGCGAATGGGAAGATTTCATGAAAGCATCAGCTCCAGTGCTTTCCTGGTTGAAGAGCCTTGATGTTTATTTTTGATTGTTATGTACATATTTGTATATATATGTAGATCATTTGTACCATACAAAAATAATAATAATATCGGGTACTCAAAACTAATGTACAATTTTATGTACTACATGTGTAAAGTTTCAAACTGTCGGCTTGCATACCTTCTGATATACCGTATTGAGATTACGATAAAAGTTATAGAGATCATTTATCAACAGTTGGCAGCCGTGATGACTGTACAGAATATGCATATAATATCTGTTACAATGCACAAAGCATTGAGAAAATTTGGTTGAAATCCAGTGGATAGTAAGTTATTATGAAAATGTATGCATCTAAAAATCGTACCTATCAACAGGTGTAGAATCGTGTTGGCAAAACTGTTATGTATGGACTCCTGAAATTTAATCTGAAATATTATTGTGTCTGCCACTTTTGGAACAGTTCCCATGGATACCTTCCGAGATCCAACATAGAGCTCAAATTTTAAATGTGATTTTTCAGCAGTCGGTTGCACTGACGTCATTTTCAAATATGGCCGTGAGCTGACCTCTGGTTGGTTCTTAAGTTTAGGGGCTGCGACAACGCGGTCATGTAGCTGGTAGTTATAGATCTTTACTCATACCAAATTTGGTTTCGATAGCTGCAGCCGTTTGGGCGTTGATAGGGGCGGGATGAGGACAAAGACAGGAGACACACAAAATGTGAAAAGCAGGCTAGTAACGAAATAAAAATGGAATCAAAAATATTAAAATTCAATTCTAGAGCACAGCAACTCCAACTGAAACCCTCTGTCACACAAGGTTGCACTTCAAGTTGCTTATCTCAATATTCGGTATATTTTATATTATTTTAATATAACTCCATGCTGAAAGTGAACGAAACAATAGGAACTCCGACATAGACAATGGGACTGATGAATGAACACGCGCTGGCAACGTGTTGTGCAAGCTGTCAACCTCTAGCCAATAGGAGCCCGCCAGCGGCCATCTTATATCGTATCCGCCAAATCTTTCAGATTTTTCCTTTCGAAATACAATATGGGTTTGCCTAGTAGTAAATACCGTATGTTTCCTTAACACTATCACGAGTAGCGAGTACTTTCCCCACCCCTTTTACTCTTTTTCCTTCGGCAGTGACCATAAGTGAGAGCAAGTTCTGGAGATAGTTTTATAAAAACTTTATACCACCTCAACCGAACCTCAATTCCTAACCCAAGGTTGTCTTTTGCTGACTGGTAAACCAGATATTCTGTAAGGTCGTCTTACAAAACTGAAAATTTATTGTAGACTAGGCCTACTCTTGCCTCATTTTACGCCGTTTCGCTTAACCGCGATCGTTATTCGTGTTGAGAAATGCAATGTTATTCTTAAGGTACCTGTATGCAATGATGCGCTGGCTCGTGTCTTGTGAACGAAGTGAGTAGGCCTATTGGTTGCTATAATTGAACAGCAGAGTGACTGCATCCACATTTGACCACGCACTGTTTTAAACGGCATACCAACATTAAAAAAAATCATAGCAGCACTACATGAAACGAACGTCACCGTCCGTGCATCATCCGTGACGTCATCGAATATACACGCGTGGCCCACGAAAGATACTGGCCCCAGTGCGAGCAGCCATCTTGTCTGTGACATAGGCGAAGTAGTGACTCCGGTTGAGAAGACTTGTTTGTGAATTTCTTGTGAAAAGCAGTGTGAGAATAGTTAGTGTTTTATAAAGTGTAATGTCCAACTTTACATCCAACTTGTGTTGTGGTGCATCATGTAGCTGCAATAATCACGTAGCCTACAGGGTAAGTGTTAACACTTTATTTCTCATTAATGATACAGGTTAATCAAACGCACGTGTGGTGCAGGTTATGTACGAACTTACGTTAGCCTAATATTGTGGATGTTAAGGACTATTACAATGCATGCTAAGTTAATTATCTGAGTTAAAGTTAGATATTTAATGAATGTGTCTCTTGACAGGAAATCAAAATGCCGAGATGCTGTAATGTGGCTGGCTGTAAGAACAATTACAGATCTCAGCATGAAAATGTTTCTACATTTTCTCTCCCAAAGGACGAAAAATTAAGAAATATATGGCCTAGAAAAATTCCCACTGACTTCTCTAAAGTGAGCAAGCCTGTAATTTGTATAAAACATTTTCCTGATAGCTCTGTTATCAGGACAGAGCAAGTTGATGGGGAAATAAAGACATTTGCTAGGAGTTATCCGAAGTTGAAACCTGATGCAGTATCTTCAATATTTTCGAATTTGCCAGGATAGCTATCCACTCCTGGGCCTTCTTCTAGAAGACTGTGTGATGCAGAGGTAGAAAATCTCGGATAAAGCCATAGAAGCGAGCTTGGAAGACTTCAGACACTACGAAGAAGAGAATTCTGTGCACAGTCTATCGGATATATCTGAACACTTCTCCTCCATCAGGAATAAATTTAAGCAGGAATGGACACATATCAAGACAGAAGACAAGTTGGTGAAGTGCTTGAAGAATTTGAGTGATGCAGTGCCCATAATTACAGGTTCTGTGTGTATTCTAAATAACCTCAGCATTGAGCTGGCTATCAATGGGTTGCAGATTCCCAAACATTAAGTTCCACAAAACTTTCTTTGCATTACTGATAAAAATTCATTTGATGAATTAGCCTACTTCAGTTCATTGAAAATTCTGAGTGCGATGAAAATGGAAGAAAGTTGTCAGCAGTGAATGCTCCTGTGAACATCCTACAGAGAAGTTTTTCGAGTGATGATTGCACACCATTATAGTCTTTAATAGAGCAAATTAATTTTTTAGATGTTAGGCAAACAATCGTAGGTACAGTGGAGACACGTTACTCTTGGCAGCTTCCATATAATATGTTCACTTGTCATCAGTGTACAAAAAGTTACATCGGAGTGGTCATATTATATCTGCCTCATCCATCAAATCTTCAAAAGTTGCTTGGTAAGTTTGATTTGAGTACTTTTGACATTATTGGGAGTATTGAGTAGCCTATCTCAGTCTAAAGAGGAATAATTTCTTGAAAGATCATGAATGTTCATAAATTACTTTTACCGTAGTTCATTTTAATGGAAAAGTTGAACTGTACTCTTCTAAAGCCATGGCGAGACAAAGCCATTGGTTAGGCGACTATCTGGACCAAAATTATTGTTAGTAGTACAAGCAAGGAGGTCTGGGGTTAGGTTTGTGTTTGTACGCAAAGAATACTCTGTATTGCCGGTACCAATAATGAGCGCTGGCAGCTGTCAAAGCTAACACGTGAGGAAATGCTGCGTTGCCACTGAGGCAGATCATGACTCATAACATTCCAAGAAGCTTCCAGGAAGACACAAATACTGGGATCTGTGGTGTGTCAGCCGTATTCGTGTGAAGGGTCAATTAAACATTGCGATGCACGTGAGTTTAGGGGAATTTTTAGTTGCCTAATCGCTCTAACTGCTACTAACTTAATTATGGGTCTATTCCTTTCATAGCCCCCTCTTCGTCACTTGTGTCTGAATTGGATCTGGAATTGCTTTCCAGGGAAACGATGAACCAATCTACCCCATCATGGAGTATACATTCACGTTTCGTAGCCTCATCCAGTTCTCGTTGAACTATTAACACAAAACGCTTCCAGTTTTATGAAGTCACTTCCCTAATAGCCTAAACGGTAAGCTTCTCAACCTCACGGAGTGTGAAATTCTTACTATGCCATGCTAGATAACCCTTCACTTGACCCCATATCATTTCTCTAGGATTGAAGTGGCAATGATATGGGGCAGCGTGATGATCTCATGGCCATGCTTTCTCGCCAGTTCATCCACGTGGTAGCCTACATGGGTTTAGGCTTGCGCTGCTGTATAAGGTTGAGAAGGATATTAATTCTGAATTAAAGTGGAACGTGGCTTATACACTTGTAGCAGACATGAATGTACTTTTACATAGGCTACCTTGTGTCCTTGTTTCATTTTTTGGGCGATATTATGTATTGAAATTAGGAACCCTAATTAAAACTTACTACTGAACCTCATATATGTGCTAAAGTACGTAAATATGTGTTTTTATTTTATGCTATTTTAAAAACAGCTGCCATGCTTCGATAGCACTTGATCTCGTTTAACCGTCATCAAGGCTCACTCTAGCAGCACGCACCGAGGCACACATGTGAGATACAAAATCACTGTTGATAAAAAGAAGTGGGATGCAAAATCACTGTTGATAAAAAAAAGAATCATCGGGACACGTTAGGCAGTAACCATTGCCAAAACTCATTGATCTGGGCGCGTTAGGCTGTAACCATTGTCAAAAACCATTGGATTGGACAAAGTGAAGGTAAGAATGGTCGGGTGTAGGTGCAGCCTTGGCCGCGCGCTGTTAGCGGGGCATGGTTGACACAAAACCATTGATCTGGGCGCGTTAGGCTGTAACCTTTGTCAAAACCACAGTTGTGCGGAAAAAAATACACATACTTATTACAGGAGAGCGATATACTGCATAGTTATTACAGAGCAGATAACAAAAAACACTCATTTCAGCCGTACAGAGATGCGAAATATCGCACACACTAGCATAATTAGAGTCGTGAACTGAGTGCTGCGAACGAATGATGCCCACTAGAGACTGAATTGGGCACTTTTTTGTTTCACATTGTACCGTAAGGGCGAGGTTGGCAGTACTGTTATGGTACTTTTTTGAAGATTGATTTGAACAATGCCGCTCACTG
The DNA here is from genome assembly GCA_946902985.2 of Meconema thalassinum. Taxonomy (NCBI): domain Eukaryota; kingdom Metazoa; phylum Arthropoda; class Insecta; order Orthoptera; family Tettigoniidae; genus Meconema; species Meconema thalassinum. Next base: position 90,185,057 of record OX336388.2, read on the forward strand.
CTGTAATTTTCGCTATATTTAGAATGGCTGGGTGGGTCACAGACGGCGGAGGAGGAAACATCTATTAAAACATTGCTTCCCGATTTATTTCTCAACCTTTTATAAGGTATTTTGGCTAATTCATGTATTATATAGAATGTTATCGCTCGTTCTATGTTCATTCAGCACTACCGAGAAGGATTCCTTTTGTCCGAGAGCTGTCGCATGGTAGGCTACACGATGGCGGTCGAGCCATTCCAACATTCGCGGCTTCGTACTTGAAGTTGTTGGAGCTTATTCTATCTGTACTATGTGGTACGAAGCATTGTCCATTACAATAACACTGTGTTCAGGGATGTTGGGTAACAATTGTTCCTGGAACCATTTTAAAGACTAGTTGTAGTCCATGTCTTCATGGTACACCAGTTCTTTTCGACCTAGAGCTAAAGTGTATTATTAACAAAGCCGTGTGATAGCCCGACATGTAGAATAATAAATCGACCCCCTCTGCCTGACGGCCCTTCCTTGTCCCCTGAACTGAGTTGTCACTCCAACCCTTAGACACTGTGTGACCAGCATTGACCCACATTTCACCTAACCACACAATATCCATAACATTTTTGCCCTATTAACTTAAGTTTTGAATTTTCCAGTAGCCTATTTTCACCCAGTGTTCACCAAATTTTGTAGGTTCTTTAAAGTGAGCATAATTAAGGGAATTCTAAACTTTGGAGCTATTTGGTTCAGTCATTTAGAAATTATAACATTTTATGTAATAAATATGCAAATTTTGAAAATGTCCCAGGTACATCAAATTTAAAGTTATCAATCTAAAACTTCTATGGAATGATCATCAATGGTCTACAAATAAAAATTGGTATTACTTTTAAAATCAGTGCAAATGGTTTATTATTAAAATGTTTTTTTCTTAGAATGACCTGTTGTTCTGTTAAAATATGTCATTTTTTTCAAATTTGAACCTAAATATTTCTGAAAGTTATTAATATTTTTCAAAATGGATTCCACACATTATTAAGACCACAAAGTTGTATGTGCAAACCATGTTTGAAGGTAATGGGATCAAAATGCAGGCTACTGGAACATTTAAAATGCTGAAAAATACAGTATTGAGAAAAAGCTAAGTTTATTAAAAAATACAGTATTTTAGTGGAATTTCCTGCATCAAGACTTCTCTGAGTTTACAAATCACTTTTCCCATACTTCAGAGGTAACTTATTACTAAACCCATCTTTCTCCCTGATGTTGACACGAAGATTTACTGCCACATTCACCACACAGGTCTGTAAACAAATTTTGGAGGGCACCCATATATGAATGAGAATGTGCTTGTCATTAACACTAGGTCTAACAGTATTCTCCTCACTAAAATAGGTCTATTCCAGTTTTCTGACACTGGCAGAAGAAGTAGTTGCAGCTGTTGAACTTGCATTACTTAACTTCACATGTAATATCACCCCACTGTTTGTCAACATTCAAATAGCACTATTCCATTTCTTTGTTTCACGGACTTTCGGTTTACGCCATCGACTAGATACAGAATACATCTAATAAACTGCACACAAATCTCTAAAATACCATTAGCTCACACAAGTTCCACCACTCACAGTAAACCAATAAAAATATAATTCTTGCGAATAAACTTCACTAAAGCCACTGACCATCAAAATAAACAAAGACGCATGGTTCCACCATGTATCCAAAATGGCCTATACTTTACTACAAACCAAAATACTTCTGTTAGATGTTAAATATGTGCATGTGAATAGTAATGATATTCTTTTAGTGAATGCCATGCAGCTAAAAATTATATGGGATAAGAAAACATGTACGGTAAGAAAAGTTTCACACTTGACAAACATTGCCTAGGCTACTCATAACTGATAAATTTACCAACAGATGGCACCATAAGCTTGTATTCAGATGATTGGCATGATAATCTTGGCCAAGAGTATGAAATTACAACAAAATTGAGGGTTTTTTGGTTCTAGGAAGTAGGCGTTACCCATTTCAAGACCTAAGCACGTGTTCTTTAAAAGCCCCCGTAAGGTATTTAAAAATGGCCGTACATAAAAAACAAATGTATATTTAAGTGCCCCAAGTGATAACGTAACTTCTAGGGCATGAAACCAGATTTTGGTTTTTTGTTTGTAATTTTTGGCCTACAACTCAGTAGGGTCTCCCCATTTCATGTAGGAACTGACACCTCAAAGCCATAATATCTGGCCTCTCCATGATCACCTTCCCCCCATTAATTTTCTCATATTTAAATCCCAGATCGTGCAACACTTTCAATGAAGAAAGGCTTCCTTGAAATAATTGTGCCTCTCTGAGCAAAAACAAGAAGTTTGCGACATGTTGGAATTTCTTTCCTAAAATAATAGCTATAAATATGCCGTCTAACAGCATCTTGTTGAAAGCCATCTAAATTAGTGACCACCCCTTCTCTATGCCTCTTCTTCCCTGGAGTTGATAGTTTAGACGGGCCAGCATCATCAGACAGAAACTTCCCTTCCGTCACTCGGTATGCAGTGATTTCACTCACACCAAGAGTCTTGGCAGTTCTTTTCCTCACCTGAACAAATGGATTCAGAGGTTCCTCCCGTAAGCGCATACTTTCCTCTTCTTCCTCCATAAAATTCCTCACCGCACATACCATCTCCTTTACTTGGCTATGGAGAGTCACACCACGGCCTGAAGTTGTTCTGTCGCAGAGAATGGATCCTGGGCCTTCCGCGAGCATGTACCGATGCCATTTTTACACAATGAAAATAGACACGATGATGCAAATAAAATAAATAAACTCAAAATCTGTATATACACACGCTTCCAACAAAAACAGAACGATAACGCTTACTGTAGCCTATGAAAGAATAAGCACTTCAATATATACACGGGATATTACTAATGGCAGTGACGAGTTAGTTCACAGTAGAACACTGCGTCAAACCATGTGCTCACTGCTGTGTCGGCATTCATTGCAACACTGCTCGCTGTTGCTATGGACACCGTTACCCCTCTTGTCTCCACTCCTCACCTCACCATTCAAGCGGATGGCAGCTTGCACCGTTCATCTTTTGTAAATCAGAGTATAACACATAGAATTTAACATGTATGCAGCGTTTAAACCCTAAGTGTTGTCCACGTTGTCATGGATGATGCCATTTTGTGTCTAGGGGAATTTTGTAAGTGTAAATTCCATTCCATGTCCACATTAAAGCTATTGACACAAGTTGGCAGGCTTGTTTTGTTGAGATAAATTAGAGATGAAAATAGTACAAGAGTTAATACATGACTCTATCGTTGCCAAGGCTGCAAGATACCAATGTAATTGATAGTGATTTTGTGCTACATAAGGAAACAGTAGCCAGGCAGCTGGAAGCAAGTTAGACATGTCCAGTCCTCAAATTGTGTTCATGCATCTTTGTAACGATGAATTTGTAACCAACTAAGCTCCAGTGAGATTGAGAAATGGTGTCAGAAAAATTTAAAATCCTGAAGAGATCATGAATCATCAGCAGGGTATAATGGCTGTAGGCCCTATGTGCAGTGCAGGATTTTTTGAGAATATTAATAGCTGGAGGATATTAGATCCTAATAATCGCCAGTAATATATCTAAGATCAGCAAGATATCACCTTTATAGCCTACTTGGTGAAACCTGCAAACTTCATTTTCTACATTCTAAGATTCGTCCAGACAATGTGTTAATGTGCTTGAGATGCTTATATTTATAACCAATGTCCTAAATAAAATAATGTCTGTAATACATTTTGTGTGTGCTTATTATAATTAAGTGTAAACATTACTGTGTCACTGGATGAAGATTACTTGCAATTTGCTAGTGTTCTTGAAGATACGGGCATAGTTTTGTACTCCAGGGCCCTACCAATCACCAATCCAGAATTCTCTGTTAAAGCTCTAGATTTACAAATTTCAAACCGATTTACCCAGTGTGTAGTACTGTTAACTGCTTATTTTCCATGTGGCCTGCAAGGATGCCCATGTTCTTTTTCAGGGGGAATGGATGTGGTGAGGAGTATACGATATTTTCTGGGAGGAAGGGGTAGGGGGGGACTGGGTATGTTATAAAATTCTTCATCCCCAGACCACCAGGGTGAAACAAAAAATAAGAAAAAATAATTAAAAGTTGAGGAATGCTTTCATTTGAATAATTTGAAGGGTCTCGTTTGACATTTGGTGGAGATCTTGGACATCTTATTGGGAGGGAGATACCATGTCCGTCTAGCCAGCATAGATCCAAATTACAATGGCAAGTATGGTCTTTCTTTAATTTTAATAAATGGAACAGTTCCACCTACATGGATTAGGGTTAAGTAAAGTGGCTTCTTGTCCAGGTGACCTGCTTTGCGAAGGAGTATTTGAAACCTGATATAGGATTTATTCTTCAAAGCTTCGCACAAAGGCTCTTGATAGAATGATTTGAATCCCACTCCTTGCATCCTGGAAGTGTCTTCCCAACTCAACTGTAAATAAAAGCTTACTGAAAACCACTACCACATCCTTTTCTATTACAATTACAGTACACACATAAGTGCATGGGGCTGATATCCACGACATTTCAATCCACTGAATTAACTCACAATGAATAAGTTTCTAAGGTCCTTCATTTGTAGTAATATACTTCGTTATAAAAATCTTGAGCCCATAAAACCATAAATTTGACCTAAGCCTAACTGGGAACGGGAGAGAACTGTTAAACATGTCCAACATGAAGGTAGTTGCCACAAGAAGTAAACCTGCCACTGTAGGGGATTGGTGTCAGATAAAAGGCTCTCTGCTAAAGGAGGTAAGTATAATCTCAGCAATTCATATATGTATCTGAAGTAGTCATATGCATTAAAATTTTGTTGTTGAAAAAGATTGTCTTATGGTAGGCCTACTCAAAAAAGAAAAATGCTAAAAACCACGAGTGTAGGCTCAAATTTCTTATATTCGTTTTTATTATTTTGGGGCATGAATGACCCTTCCCTTGCAATAAATGAAGCACTGGATACTTTCTCCTAATGCAATGCTTGGTTGTTTCTTCTTTTTTTAAAAATTCCAGCTGCTTTTAAAGTTAAACTTACATGTAAACTGGTATATATGGAAACAACTTATTGATGAACGAAGATAGAGGATAATATGTACAGTTTTGTATATCTGCATAAACTGGAACATCCATTCAACGTTTGTATTACACTGCTTAATATTCTACTGCTCTAAGGTTTTGAGCTAGTGATAGGGATGGATTTCTTCCACAGCTTTTAACTTTATTTTTGAGTATCCTTAAATTCACACTAACAAATTTACTCGGCTATTGGTAGGCTTCTATAGATGAGAATACCTTGGTGCAATCAATGAGGCGAGCGAGCGACACCACTCCTCTGACGTCACAGATCCGCGCCATGGCCTGTCTTTCTCGTCGGCCACGATATACACGTAAGAATCGCCGCATATAGTTGAACCGCGTCTTTTGTGTGTTAGCTATTGATATAGAACTTAAAAAATGCCTAAACTTACAAAGTAACTAAAGTGAGGAGCCTGGAAGTAGATAAAGTAAGTTCGGAGAAAACATATGTGTTAAGTGAGTGACAGAGAGCAGCGTTCATGAACTGGAAACTGCTGTGAAATGCGGAAGATCAAGGCGGGATTGTTTACGATGTGGTTGGTGGTTGGGTACTCAGTTTAGGGGCTGCGAAGATGCGATCATGTAGCCCCGTGTACACTTTGGGTGTGTGTAGAATCTGTCTGATAACCGGTGTTATCTGTAATTCAGGTAAGGACTGCAGACGATCAATTTCAAGCAGTTCCTACTTTTGCTACCAAATGCTACCGTCAACGACACCTAGCTGTGAACTTGAATGCTAGATGTCACCGCACCTGGCGGCGAACGTTGGAACTTAATACAGCACTATTCAAATCTAACCTATAAACTTAGCATTACACGTAGTTAGTGAAAGGTTATTTTTCGTGCCATAAATCTATGACATGTACACCTGCGAAGGAAGTCATACTGAGGGATTTTAACGCTCTTAAAAAATGCGACGACTTCGGCCGGGTTTGAACCCGCGATCCTGGGCATAGAAGTTCAGCATGCTATCAACTACGCCACCAAAGCCGCCATTTACGATGTGTTTCTCAAAGAAGAAAGTGACAGAGAAGATACTGACAGGTTCTTAATTCAGAAAAATATATGCGACACTCTTAAAGTTCGGGTTATTGCTTCACAACTAACGTACGAGTTAATCAATTTGTACAAGAGTGTTGTACAGGGTTTTTTTTTTTTTTTTTTTTTAGTTCGCTCCGCAGCACCACTCAGAGCACGGCAAGGCTGGCGCAGTGACACTCCGTTCCTAGCCGTATAATGCGCGCTTTTCCTCTCCACTACATCGCGGCAATTCACACTTATAGAAAGCCATTTCTAGTGAAACTAATAGTCTAAAATCTACCTGGCATTACATTTCATGTTCCAAATGTTGTCCCTCAGCTGTCAAACACGCCTGACATCTCGTAAACAGGTGTGCGGACACTTCGCGAATCTCAGCCAGTGTGATGTTCGAAATAACTTTTGTAATGTTCTCTCGTAGCTCTTCTCTTGTGTGAGGGTTGTTCACATACACTTTTCCCTTCAGCATCCCCCACAGGTAATAATCACGGGGATTTAAATCAGGAAATCTAGGGGAATAATTAACCACACGATCTTCGAAAACTTCCCGTATTACTTCCATAGACCGATTAGCAGTGTGTGCCGTCGCATTATCTTGCATGAAGTAACCATTACTCCTTTCTTCTCCCGTCAGCTCTTGAAAGAATGGTCTGAGAATGAGGTTTATATATCGATCAGCATTTATTGTTTCACGGAAAAATATAGGCCCTATAATTCTACGAGCACTTATTACTGCGCACCAAACTCCTATCTTTACATCATGAAGTGGACGAACATGCAGCTGGTGGGGATTTTTTGCACACCAGTAGCGATTGTTTTGACTATTTACATAGCCACTTAAGTGTAGCCATGCCTCATCACTATAAAATAAAAATTCTTAGTCAACATAGGGCTACCCATCGCGAACTGACTGAAGCAACCAGTTACAATACTGAACCCTAGCGAAGCTGTTAGGTCCTCTTAAATGTTGGGCAGGGGTGGGTTTGTACGGTTTGGCTTTTAACAGTTATGTTGCTTTGTGGGCAGAAGATAGTGACACATTAGCTTGTACGACGAGACGTGACAGGGATTTTGTTGGAGTTATTTCCAAGAGAGCTCCTATTTCGTCAAGTTTTTCGTCTGTTAAAACGGTTCGTCTCCTGAGTGATTTCTTGTTAAGAATGGACCCGGTGGTGCGGAACTTCTTTACTAATTTACGTACCGTACTCCTATGGGGAGGGAGGATGCCAGGAAATTTGCGAATGAATTGAAAGCGGCACTCTGTACAGTATAAGAAGAATGCTTTACATAGCACAACACAATGAATACACGCTGTTCCACGATGGGTGAGTGGATAGCGTGTCGGTCTACCAACCCCCATGATTGCAGGTTCGCTACTGGCCGTGGTAAGCAATGTTTTTTAAGGCGGCAAAAATAAGACACGCATGTCATACGATGTTGGCATGTCAACGAACCCATTTGAATTCAGTAGGCCGTGTTCATAATGGCAAAATTAATCTCGGGAGTTTCCGCCAACACAAAGTTCCTCATTTCTCTACTAGAAAGCGCTATAGTGTTCAAGGTGATTAGATATCTAACCTCCTCGATTTTCATAGTGATTCAAGGAACAACGAAATTCGACATGCAAGCTACCCTCTGGGTGTCAAATTACAAAGCTTGCACCGGGCACCCGAGGCCATACGATATTTAAAAAAAACTCCATACATCACTCGTTAAACACACGATAACTTTTGTATTCCTGCAGAAACTACTCTTTTTTAAAGCGAACACGCTACCAGTACCACAGATGTTAAACTTAACTATTGCTGTGAAGCAATGGTTATGGCTACCGTACTGCATTAGATCATCTTAGCCGTCATGACGGCACATGAGTCACCCGGCCGGGCTATCGCCTTCCGTGCATGTTCCCCTGATACTCGGAGCAAACTAAAAAATACCCTGTATTATACTGCATTATTACCCATTTCAGATTTGATTGCCGCTGAGCCTGGCTGCGCCACCGATTGGTGATTATTGTAGCAGGAGCCCCGCGGGGGTAAAGAGGAGGACACAGTGCAGTCTGCACATAAGTTAAGCAGCATTGCGCGCGCTACCTGTCTTAGAAGCGCAGATAAGCGACATGTCACCACGGACAGCTACTGTAGCTGAGTCATATCCTACACGCGCAACTGTACCTTTCAACGAAGCAGAGTGACGTGTGACACAGAGAATAATTCCCACCTCAACCGCCGGCAATCAATTCGTGGAAGGATAATAACAAGAACAGTACAAACTATAATTCTGATAGGTTGTGAATAACAGGAAAATCATTGAGTAGAAACTTGTTATATTACTTAACTGACAAATCATTCAATTGTGAATGATATTTCTACTGTTAGACTATGGGGCCAAGATCTCTGGGGACTAGACGTGGGTTCGATCCCCACCGTTGGTCGTCTTTGAAATGGTTTTCCGTGGTTTCCCAGGCAAATGTTGGGACGGTACCTTCTAACAGGCCACGGCCGCTTCCACATCCTTGTCCAGTTTCATTCATTTCAGCTCTCATGAGGTTGTCGTCAGGAAGGGCATCCGGGCGTAAAAACCATCGGCCACAAAGTCTTTCATCGCATCTCATCCCCGATCCCGTTGGAAAACGGGAATAATAAGGGATAGACATAGCTTACATTTCTACAGTTTAATTTAGCTATCCAACATATCAACATGATGAAACTTCGCTCCATTAGTTCTAGCACTCTTGGCTGTCACCGCGGAGGTCCGGGTTCATTTCCCAGCTCTGCCATGAAATGTAATTCTAGTTTGAGGGCTGGAACAGGGTACACTCAACCTCGCGAGGCAAAACTGAGAATAGGGGGGTTCGATTCCTGCCTCAGGCATCCTAGAAGTGGTTTTCTGTAGTTTTCCCCCCACTTCTACTCCAGGCAAATTCTGGGATGGTGCCTAACTTAAGTCCACGGCCGCTTCCTAACCAACTCCTACCTAAAACAGAAATACACACACTAGAACAGTGACACATGTTATCAGACAAAGTTTACGCACACCCAAGTCCATGACCACGATGTCGCAAAGCCCCTGAAATAATCTACAACAAACTAATTTAATTTAGCTATCAGCTTGATGCAACTTTGCTTCATTATTAGGCTTATGTTTGATAATTCAAATTGCTACCCTTCTATGCCCAAGATCGCGGGTTCAATCCCGGCCGAAGTCGTCAGATTTTTTTAAAAACGTTAAAAATCCCTCAGTATGCCTTCCTTCGGAGGGGAAGTAAAGCCGGCGCACAGTGGGCCAGAATCTTGTAAACGTGGCCAAAATATAAAGAGTTGTTCAATTTGTACGAAAGTTAGTATGTAAAGGTTATCGAAGTTGCTGATTAAGAATATATCAAAAAGTCAAAATGGCGGATCCAAGATGGCAAGGAAATATTGATAAAAGTCATTTCGTTTGTATAAAAATAATTGTTTGGGAATTATCGTGGTTGTTGATGAAGATTATGAGTTCAAAAATTTTAAAAACCAAAATGGTGGATCCAAGATGGCGGACAAAAATTGATAAAAGTCTTTTTATTTATATAGAAGTCAATATTTAGGGGTTGTTGTAGTTAATGGTTAAAATATAAGCTCAAAAAATGAAAAGCTCGCAAAAATTACCAAATAGAGGATAGAAGATGGTGTAAAATATTTTAAAAAATGTTAATTCAATTACAATTATTCATTTAGTAAATTGTTTGTAACTATAGTCAGAAGTTGTCGTTTTCTTCTTCTTTTTTCATATTTCATCTTCTTTTTTCTTCTTCTGCTTCTTCAACTGAATCGTCATCATCATCATCATCATAATCTTCAAAGACTGTTTCATCATCATCTGCATCGGAATATTCATAATCCTCCGCCACAGGAACTAAGAGGGCAACGGCTTCTGGCGACAAACTCTTTTGTTTCTTTGGTGTTGATTTGCGTAGAAAAGAATTATTGGGGTGTATGGTTGCTTACGATCTACTGAGCACGTCTTCCATAGTCTTAACTCTGGAAAACGTTCGATAAAAACTCAAGCGATGTTGCTTTATCAACTTGTTGGTTGATTCTTGAGCATCCTCAGACAGTTGGCCAATGGGGGTAAAATGGCTGAAGAAATAATTTCTGTTCCGTGGATCAACAATTTATGTGCTGCTGTTGGCATGTTGTAGCAGGGGTATTCTTTGATGTAGTGTCTGGCAGTTGCTATGGCGTAAGCTTGAAACGTTTCAACGCCGATTTGACGTCCGCTCGAAATCGTCGGCAAAATAATGTGAAAACGGTGGATTAGTTCTTCGGAAACTCCAGTTATCAACGCTGATGTTGGAGTGTTTTCAGAGAACCGTCGAGCGGTGTTTCCTTCCTTTTTCTACTTATTATATTTTTTACAATGATTCTGGGCATCGATTATAACTTAAATTTTACAAATGTAGCTCATAATTTATTCATTTTATTGTCATTTTTCAACGTGACTCAATTATGACATTTTGCAAGTATCGCTTAAAACGTGGCTCAAAGCCGGAGTTGGTACTAGTAGGTGGATTTGAAGTTTAATTTAGAAAGGCAATAATATATACTTGTGGACACAGTGCAAAAGAAAGCGGAATGTCGTGGAATTCGTAACTTATCTCTAGTTTTTAAGCACATTTTACCATTTTCTTGTGCATTTTTCGATAGTAAGTTAATTAAAAGAAAACATGTATAATTAACGATTAAATAATGATATAAATGATTTTTAATCAGTACATACCTCCTGGAACATCTTACATATTGAAAATATTACTTCACTTACACAGAACACAAGTATGTATCTTTAACGAAAATACTAGTTTGTAGCCTGGCCGGCTGCACGCACCGCTAACAATGAATTGCCGCGATTGACCTGAAATATAACGGACGAAATTAACTTCTGTTCGTCCGCACAACCAGTATTCAATAGTCCCAACATTACTGTAGCCAAACTGATAGTCCAAAATTCCCATCTAGAAACTTGTTTTTTCCCTTTTTGGCCATGTTTTCTAGATTCTGGCCCACTGTGCGGCGGTCCCATGTCATAGATTTATGGCATGTTGAAGAACCTTCCACTATTTACACCTGTGTGCTGGTTAAACATTTGACTAACGTTCTTAGGTTCCTACATTTGTCGTCAAGAGCCGACTGCGGTGGCATCTGGCAACTAAGCTCTGAACTAGATGGTCGTTGACGGTGGCGTTTGACGGCAAAAGTCCTTACTTGAATTAAAACAGATACACACACTAATACAGTCATCACAATTAACACCGGTTATCAGACAGATTCTACACACACCCAAAGTACACGGGGCTACATGACCGCGTTGTCGCAGCCCCTAAACTGAGGAACCAACCAACCAAATTGCTACCGGATAGTGAAACTGAAATTTAAACTATAAACTAGGATTATTTAACCCTTTGAGCACTGACGGTACTTTAAAGTACCATAACCTTTGAAGTCTTATTTAAAAATAGTGGTTGCTAATATGAACCACTTATGGCCTGACAGATACACCCTGTAAAAGTAAGACCTTGCCAAAGCATCCTAAATATGCTACATACACTGTTTCCCAGAACTGCCTCCAGATCTCAGCACTGAAAAAATGCATGTACACATTTTTTGGTCAGACTTCAGGTGCACAAACTAAGACATATTTCTGAGAGTTATTTATTCGATACCTAATGTGTATTATTGTCATGAAAGCACGTACATCGTCCCAAAACTTGCCTCAAACACCGCTGTTTATTTTCAGAAGCGATAAACTACCTGGTACTCCTAAGTACCGTCAGGGCTCTATGGGTTTGTTGGGACGTTGGCAAGGAAACAATTGTAGAGGTAATGTGTAGGCGGGAAGTTCATTCCATACTGTGCATATTTAGTACTTATGGCAATGTTTGCATGATAAAGTGTGAGATAAATGCCCATAAGTTTTTAACGTTAGGAGATATACAGGGTGTATCTTAATTATACCGACAAAAAAGTCAGGGACGCTCTGCGTGTTATGTAAAAGACGATGCCGCAATCGGATTGGCGGAGAAATTTTTTCCCTCCGAGAAAATGAGGTTACTTCCGGGCGCGCTATTCAAATCTACGAACTCGCCGTATTTGCTGAGCTAGAGGGCACTGCTGTGCTTTAGGCAAGGGAAGGGAGTGTGATAGAAGGAGACAGAGATATGCTGGCGGGCATGCAGCAAGCCGAGGCGATCGAGGAAACTTGCGGATGCCCGCCAGCATATCTCTGTCACCTTCTATCACACTCCCTTCCCTTGCATGAAGCACAGCGGTGGCCATCGGCTTGCTCTCTAGCTCAGCAAATACGGCGAGTTCGTAGATTTGAATCGCGCGCCCGGAAGTAACAAAGTAACCTAATTTTCTCGGAGGGAAAGATTTTCTCCACCGGCTGCGGCATCGTCTTTTACATAACACGCAGAGCGTCCCTGATTTTTTTGTCGGTATAATTAAGATACACCCTGTATATATAACGTTCTTCTTGAGGAAATACCTGATCTAGACATTGCGGATCGATTGCGAGCTCTGTACAATGTTGATCGCAGGTCCAAAAAGTGGTGGCAAAGACTTTTCTGGGGATTGTTAGACATTCTGTTGGTCAATTCTTACATTTTTTAAATTGAGGAATCTTGGGCACAATGTCAAATCTGACCTACAAATTTGGCTTCACACAATTGTAGTTAGTGGAACGTTCCTCTATATGCCATCAATCTATGGCATAGGCCCGCTGGCTTTACTTCCTCTCCGAAGGAAGGCATACTGAGGGATTTTTAGCGCTTGTAAAAAATCCGACGGCTTCGGCCGGGTTTGAACCAGTGACCTTCGGCATAAAAGCTCAGCATGCTACAAACTACGCCACCGAAGCCTCTTGTCAACGAGAGTAAAAACTGTTTAGTTGAGTACCATGAGATAAACGTGTAAAATGACTTCTTTGGCTCAAACACTTATGAAACTAGCTGCCCTTCTTGTTTCGGAGTATATTAATTTTCTTCTTTTCATAGTTTTTCAACGTGAATATTTATTTGTATTTGTTTCTGACAACAATACATTAATTATAACATTCACCTCTAAGTTGCACCCACAGAAGCAACATATTTTGTACCTTTGGTAAATATCTACAAAAGAATAAAGTTTTGTGTCCTATTCTAAAACAGAGTCAGTAAATTCTCTATTGCCTGTAGAGGACTGACGGTACTTGTAAGTACCACCTAAAAACTTATACTTAGGTATAAGTAAGAGTTTTGACAAAAAAATTATGTGTTCGAACTGAAGCATATTAAGGCATATGAAATGTTAAAAAAAAAAAATTTTAAAGGTTCGGGGCTCAAAGGGATAACCTGTTATTTTAAAATGTAAATAAAATATACTTGATTTGGGGATATCCTAATATAGTTAACGAAATTTAAACTTTTCAGTCGGTCAATGACAGAAGCTATACGAGAAGGGTTACCACATCACCCAATTGACCAGCTAAGTTCTTTAATCCATTTCCAAGTACAAGCCCCGACCTGACTATTTAATAACCATTACAGATCATCACACTATTAACATGAAGGTCAATAGCCACTAACAATAGTATTGTTTGAGTGTTCAGTCTGCTGACTGGTTTGATGCAGCCCTCCACGCCTCCCTGTCTTGAGCTACCTAATCGTTTCATCTCTACATAGCTACACACCTTACATCCGAGGCAATCTGTTTATTATATTCTAATCATTGTCTACCCCTACAGTTCTTGTTCTCGACCTTTCCTTTTATAACTAACTTTGCAATTTCTGGGTGTCTTACTATGTGTCCTACCAACCTATCTCTTCTCTTCATTAGCAGTCACCAGAAACATCTCTCCTTGCCCACTCGTCTTACTACCTCTTCGTTTGTAACCATATCTACCCATCTGATCTTCATCATTCTCCTGTAACACCACATTTCAAACACTTCAATTCTCTTTTCTGCTGCACCAACAGTTCAAGTTTCACTTCCATAGAGCGCCACGCTCCAGACATAGGTTTTCAAAAATGATTTTCTAATACCTAAATCTATATTTGATGTCATTTCTGTAGGAATGCTTTCCTTGCCTGAGACAACCTACTTTTTATATCCTCTTTGCTTTGTCCATCACTGGTTATTTTGCTTCCTAAATATTCTACGAGGGCTGTTTTCTTAAGTAAGGGCCGTTTTTTTTAATAGCCGAACATTTTATTTTGAAACTACATTTTTTTTAGGTTTTACATACCTTCCTCTATTTTTCGACATAGTTGCCTTGTTTATTTAGGCACTTGTCATACCTTAAAACTAAGTTCTGAAATCCCTCTGCATTAAAGATTACCGCCTGCTCTGACAACCAAGAATTCACACTTGAGGAAAATCCATTGATAGAGTGGTTATCATGAATCTCCGGTCCTCGTAAATTTTCGTGTCAATTGCGGTCACCAAGTCATCTGCGATCACAGACCTGAGCGTTCATCGCCATGAACATTTTCACGGCCACTTTTGAACTCGCGTACCCATTTTCGCACTTTACCTTCCATCATTGCATTATCACCATACACCTCACAATGCTGACGACGAATGTCTGCAGCCGACATGTTTCTTGCACTAAAAAAAAAAGTATCACAGATTGTACCTCACACGCGGCGGGCTAATCAATAATCTTGAACATTGTAAAGATGCACAGTTCAGCGTACAGGTTAGCTACACAGCTGCAACTGACGCCTGCTTGTTCGCAAAGGATGCTGGGCTTTAAAAAAACCGCCCTTACTTAAAAAACAGTCCTCTTACTTCCTTGAGCGTTTGATCTGCCAATCTGACGTCAATAGGTGTTCCTGATTTATTTCGGTTGCATTCCAATATTTTTGTTTAACATTCACTGATTTCCATTATGAATTCCTTCCTCAATATCCACTAACAATCTCTTCTCTCTAAATCTGTCCGCAGACAAGTTTCAAGTCCTCTATTGCTCTCTGTCCTGAGCATCTTCTTCATTTGCTTGTAACTTCTTCCTCTCTTCTCATTGGTTAATATTCCAAACCTTCTTCTTCCTCTCCTTCGTTTTCCTTCTACTTTTCCTTCCATGATTCTTTGTAGTAGACGATTCCTACGTAGTATGCGACCCATCCAAGATTATTTCTTCTTCTGTGTCATCCCCATGAAACTCCTCTCATCTCCTACCCTTCTTAGCACCTCCTCATTTCTCATTCTATCGATCCATTCCACATTCTCCATTCTTCAAAACTTTCTATATATTTTTGTTCTTTCTGTCTCCACACAAAACATTTTGCAAACCTCTTCCTAATTTGATCGATATGCTTCTGGCTGTTAATAAACCTTTCACTCTCTCCCACTAACAATATCATAACAAAAAATCACATAAAACTAACAAATTCTGAAAAGTTACACAAATTTGCAATAAACTTCTGTAAATAAATTATTTATATATTGTAAATATCTTCACTCATTCGAAGACATCAATTTAATAGCCTAAATCAGGGGTGCACAACCCACGGCCCTCAAAGTCAGTTTATGCTGCCCATGGATATAGTCTTAATTACCATTATAGGCGAGATGCATACGACTGTTTATGTTCGACGATAATTATAACTTTATTATATGTTTTAACATAAATATTCATAAATATCTGTTGAGATTCAGTCACTAGAATTTTGTGATCAGCGTGCAAGCACTGGGTAGGATATCTCTGTTTTCCAAGTGCTCTGATCGACCTACGCATGCGCTCTGTGTGCTTGGCAATGTTTACAGCCTGCCGATGTGCATCTGCATTCAGTTAAACTGTCACTGAAGTCGTTTGAAAGCAATGCGCTGTGTTGAAATTGGTGTTGGGGATATTAAGGTATTTTGAATGACTATAAAATGGTTATTTATGAACATAGAGACATTTTTTTGGGCTTCAATTATAGAGGAGACATGTAATTAAGACTCATGTTCGGAAATGTTCAAATTGATGACCGACAGTGTCCAGACAAAGCTGATAACGCGAAACAATGGATTCGCAAACGTTACGACAAAGTTAATTTGGAATTTCGTGACATTTTCTTTCAATTTCCAATTTCGTGTTGGAATGTAAGATTTCCAGCGTAGACGCTTCATCATGCGATGGACGCTATCTTTTGAGATGTGTGTCTCTCGAGCCGTTTGTCGTAGTGATTTCGGTGGGGATCGAGTGAGGGCTTCCTGCACCCGTTCTCATTTTTTAGGACTGGTGGATGTCCGTGGTCTCCAGAACGTTTCTTGTTGATGTTGTGAACGGTTCCATCTGCTTCAAATTTATCTACGATGCGAGCAATGGTCTGGTGCGTTGGTGGTGGGTTTGTCGAACTCCTGGACACTGACGTTGATAAATTTGAACATTTCCGAACATGAGTCTTTAATTACATGTCTCTTCTATAATTTAAGCCCACAAAAGTTTGGTGCTTTTCAGTCGGTCAACCATTAATGTAGGCCCTAGTTGAAATAAGAAAATTATAAAAATGTTCGTTAAAAATAAATTAAAAAGTAAACAATTATTGGACAGATTTAAATTTTGCAAAACCAGACTGCTGCAAGGTTCAGACTGACTGTGGAGTCACTCTTGCAATATATGTGGATGTGAGGAATCGTTTTCTTTGATGAAACAAATAAAGTCAAAGTGTCGTTCCCGTTTAAGTGATACTGTTACGGCTGTGAGTTTGTGTCATCACTCGCCGCATGAGTCACAACTGCCCCAGGGCTGGGCTGTGGCCTGCCTCCTGTATTGCGTGTGCCTTATGCAACAGGGCTACTAGGACAAAGGGGTAGTCCAGAATATTCGTGACTGGACCAGCGATGGAAACCTCGAGAAGCCGTGAACCCTGGATGGATCTAGAAGCATTTATTGAGTCACCGGCCTGCTATATAAGTGCGACCTGTCTAGCAGTTGTTGTTGTTGTGTTTTACGAGCTAGTGTGAGCGATTATCTTGAGCGACAGAAGTGTGGTGACTTGCGAAACCCCTAGTGAAGCTGATTCTCTTGACACCGAGGAAGTGATCGTGGTGCTTGTGAAACAGTGTATAGTACAGTGACAGACCTAGTGCAGCTATTTCCAGCGAGGTGCGGACTCATTAGCGAAGAGGATTAACTGTGGTCTGTTGACAAGTGAAAGGGAAAGTATTCTCGACGTGAGGAAACTGGAGTAAGGTAATGATTGCTGTTGAGTAGTGTATTTTTCTGGCTGCAATAAAATTAATTATTTCTTTAAGCAGTAATTGGTGTTGTGCATTATACCCACCGTAATCCAGTTAACAAAGGTGCCACTAGGGGGTGGCACGTAACAACTGGTGTCAGAAGCCGGATTACGAACTCAAGCACAACACCTGACGGTCCTGGTTTCAAAACCCGAGCAGGTCATTTTCTCTAATTTTCCTGTGAGTGCATGCCCCTTACAAGACAAACATCTAAAATGGAAGAGCAATTCGCAGCATTGCTAGAAAAGTTAAATGGCATGGAAACCAAGATGGAAGACGGCCAGAAGAAATTAGCCAAGGACCTGAAGGATGACCTGAAGAAGATGGAAGACGGCCAGAAGAAGATGGAGGACGGCCAGAAGAAGATGGAGGACGGCCAGAAGAAGTTAGCCGAGTACCTAACTGCCAAACTAGAAGACGGCCAGAAGAAGTTAGCCGAGGACCTAACTGCCAAACTAGAAGACGGCCAGAAGAAGATGGAAGACGGTCAAAATAAGCTGGCGGAGGACCTGAAGCGGATAGAGGTCGGCCAGAAGAAGATGGAAGACGGTCAGAATAAGTTGACACAGGACCTGAAGAAATTAGAACTGGGTCTGCATGAGGAAGTCACGGCAGTGGAAAAGAAGTTCGACGCCTTACAAAAGGAAGTTGCCGAGCTACGCCGACGCCCGCTGACGGGGTTGGAAGAGAGATTCAACGCTCTACAAAAGGAATTTGCTGAGCTGCGCCGACACCCGCCGACAGGGATGGAAGATAGATTCAAAGCCCTACAAGAGGAAGTCGCCGAGCTGCGCCGACGCCCGCCGACCGGGGTGGATGAGAGAGTCAAAGCCCTACAAGAGGAAGTTGCCGAACTGCGCCAACGCCCACTCACGGGGGTGGAAGAGAAATTCAACGCTCTTCAAGAGGAAGTTGCCGAACTGCGCCGACGCCCGCCCACAGGTACACCGGGGACATCAGGAACGGGACAGAGCAGAGTGACGCCCCCAACCTTCGACGGAAAGGTCCCGTGGAGCACCTACTTACGTCAGTTCGAGGCGGCCTGTTCCATAAATAACTGGAACAACACAGAAAAGGCTACAGCTCTCATTGTAGCGCTGAGAGGTGACGCCCTTAACGTCCTTCAGGCCATCCCGACTGGATCCCAGGACTACGCTTCCCTGATCGCCCATATGGAGTCCCGATATGGAGATAGCCATCTTCAGCAGGCCTATCAGATGCAGCTTCGGACCCGGGTACAGAAGAACGCGGAAACCCTGCAGGAGTTCGAGATGGACATCGCACGCCTCGTAAGGCTCGCCTACCCAACAGCGCCGGCCGACTTTCTGGAGCAGATAGCGACGCAGACTTTCACCGACGGGCTACGGGACTCGGACACTCAACAGGCGCTGCGTCTCGCGCGCAATAAGACCCTGGCAGATGCGCTGAGCCACGCACTTGAGTTCGAGACGGCAAAACAGGCATCCAGAATGCACGCGCGGGTGCGTCAAGTGGACGTCGACGAACCAGTAAAAACCAACGAGACCAAGCCCCTGGCCGACGAATTAATGGAGGCGCTAAGCCGTTTCTTCGATAGTCGCGGTACCACCAGCAAAAACGTAGCCTAAGGACATCCGGAGAGGCGGCCCGGAAGAGGACTACCGACCTGCTGGACCAGCCGTAAGAGAGGCCACCTGAGCAAGGACTGCGGTGATCGCCGCCGCCAAGGGTTTCCGTCGGGACAGTCAGTCGTAGGGAAACCGCGCGGCCCAGGAAACCAAGTATCAGCCAGCCTAGGGGGGCAAAGGTTGGCTTGTGGCAGTCGTCAAGTCCCGGCAGTCCAAGTTCGTGTGACGCAGTTATGGAGGGATAATAGCAGCCTGATGGTCGACGGAGTCGTCAACGGAGAGAGCTGGCCCATGCTAATCGACACGGGAGCATCGAGGACCATCGTCAGCCCCACCGTGATCCCGAAGTGGAGAGTTCAACCCACACAAAGGAACCTCCAGCTAATAACCGCGACCGGAGAGACCGCACCGGTACATGACGAAGCATCACTGGAGTTCGTCATTGGTCGACGGGCGATAAAGCATCCAGTGCTTGTGGCCGACGTATCAAATAAAGTGATCATTGGACTGGACTTCCTGGACCAGAACAACATCATCTTGGATCTGAGTACCAACACTCTGCACTTCGGAGGTGAGGAACTTGCTTTGCCACCTGCGCACGAGTCCATCACCGCACGTCGAGTAAGGCTGAGAGAAGACGTCATCGTTCCCGCCAGGACGGAGGTCAGCGCTGCCGTAATTGTCGACGGAACTGCTGAGGGAGTGGCGGCTGTCATCGAGCCAAAATATGAGGACATCCAGACAAAAGGATTGCTAGTTGCCAAGACTCTCATCAACACGACGTCTCGGCCGTACGTCCGCCTGTCCAACCTGAACGACTACGACATTACGGTTCACCGGGACACCAACCTAGGAGTCTGCGAGCCCGTTACCTGGATTGCCCGCATCACAGATACGACGGACGGACACCTGCAGACGGACAACCGAAGAAGACGCGCCCTGCCAGAAGAACTACAGAAGCTGTACCAAGGATCCCAGGACCATTTAGACGAAGAGCAATCACGCCAACTTCAGGACCTGCTACGCGAATTCCAGGATGTCTTCTCCGTGGGGAGCAAAGACTTCGGCAGGACAAGCTTGGTCCAGCACAGAATCGACGTTGGGGACAGCGCACCGATTAGGGCCCCATTCCGACGTGTCCCGCTCGCCAAGCAAGCCGAAGTCGACCGGATGGTAGAAGAGATGAAGAAGCAAGGGGTAATCGAGCCATCACATAGTCCTTGAAGTTCTCCGGTCGTGCTTGTGAAGAAGAAGGACGGTTCCACCAGGTTCTGCGTGGACTACAGGCGGGTGAACGACGTCACGAAGAAGGACAGCTAGCCTCTACCCCGGATCGACGACACGCTGGACACCATATCAGGGTCAAGATGGTTCTCCACCTTGAATTTGAAGAGTGGCTACTGGCAGGTGGAGGTCCACCCTAAGGACCGCGAGAAAACGGCGTTCTCTGTGGGCAGTGGGCTCTGGCAGTTCACCGTCATGCCATTCGGTCTGTGCAACGCCCCTGCGACCTTCGAAAGGCTAATGGAGTCCATTCTGAGGGGACTACACTGGAAGACCTGCCTGGTCTACCTAGACGACGTCATCGTTCTGGGGAGAAGCTTCGAGGAGCACTACAGCAACCTGAAGGAGATCTTGTTGAAGCTACGGGCTGCCCAGCTGAAGTTGAGCCCCAAGAAGTGTCAGCTCTTCCAGAAGCGGGTCCAGTACCTTGGGCATATCGTCTCCGAGGAAGGGGTGCGCACCGACCCAGAGAAGACCGCAGCTGTGAGGGAGTGGCCAGTTCCGAAGGACAAGTCCCAACTACGAAGCTTCCTGGGACTCTGCACTTATTATCGTCGCTTCGTGAGAGGATTCGCCGACATCGCCAAACCTTTACATCGACTGACTGAGAAGGACCAACTCTTCACGTGGACAGCAGAATGCCACAGTGCCTTCGAACAACTCAAGCAGGCTGTGTGCACCGCGCCTATTCTGGCCTACCCCAGACCTGGAACAAGGTTCACCGTCGTTACCGATGCCAGCGACTTTGGCATAGGGGGAATCCTGTCGCAGGTAGTGGACGGCGAGGAGAGAGTAGTGGCCTACTTCAGCAAGGCCTTGTCAAAGCCAGAAAGGAACTACTGCGTCACCAGGAAGGAGCTGCTCGCCATCGTGAAGACCATTGAACACTTCCACAAGTACCTGTACGGGCAAGAATTTCTCATCAGGACCGACCATGCATCCCTGCGGTGGCTCCTGAACTTCAAGCAGCCCGAGGGTCAACTCGCGCGGTGGTTAGAGAGGCTTCAACAGTACAACTTTGAGATTCAGCACAGGAAAGGCCAACTGCATTCTGACGCCGACGCCCTGTCACGAAGACCGTGCCCCGAAGACTGCACCTTCTGTGCCCGAAGGGAGGAGAACACCGGGATACTGTGCCGACGGACTACTGTGGAACTTCAAGGGAACTGGAGCCGCGAAATTTTCACGCGGGCACAAGCAGAAGATGATGACCTGGGACTGATAGCCGAATGGAAGAGGGCCTGTGTCCCCAGACCCGGGTGGAACATTGTGAGTGACTGCAGCCCAAAGTTTAAGTCCTACTGGGTACAGTGGGACTCGCTGATTGTAAGGGATGGCCTCATCTGCCGTACCTGGGAGAGCACCGACGGGAAGACATCTCGGGAACAAGTCGTCGTTCCAAAGACTATGACGGAGGAAGTCCTGAAGAAAGTTCATGGAGGATCATCTGGTGGACACCTAGGGATAAAGAAGACCCTGGAGAAGCTGAGAGAGCGGTTCTACTGGATCGGATGCCGAACAGACGTGGAGAACTACTGCGCGAGGTGCCACGATTGCGCAGCCAGCAAGGGCCCTGGACGAAGACGACGGGGTCCACTGAAGACCTACAACGTGGGCGGCCCCATGGAGAGAGTGGCCATCGATGTTGCTGGGCCATTCCCGTTAAGCGAGGCAGGGAACCGCTACATATTAGTCGTCAGCGACTTCTTTACCAAATGGCCGGAGGCGTATGCGCTCCCTAACCAAGAAGCCGCGACGATTGCAGAGACCCTGGTGAAGGAATTCGTCAGCCGGTACGGAGTACCCCTGGAGCTGCACTCCGACCAAGGGAGGAACTTCGAGTCGCAAGTGTTCCAGAACCTATGCCAGCTGCTGGGAATCCGGAAGACAAGGACAACGCCGCTACACCCTCAGTCCGACGGGATGGTAGAGCGATTCAATCGCACCATCGAGAACCATCTCCGAATAGTCGTCAGCGAGCACCAGAGGGATTGGGACAAGCATCTTCCACTATTTCTCCTGGCCTACCGCTCCGCCGTGCATGAAGCCACCGGGTGCACACCAGCCCGGGCCATGTTTGGGAGGGAGCTCCGTCTACCTGTCGATCTGGGCCGATAACCTAGATGTTAGGCCCCTTAAAACAACAATTATCATCATTATCATTATTCGATCTTGCCTTCGGCCGACCTGGGAATGATCCGATCCCGGTAAGCCAGTATTGTCAAGAACTGGTCGACCAACTGGAGGACGTACACGCGTTCACGAGGAGGAAACTACGGATCGAGACCGACCGAATGAAGACCCGATACGACCAGCAGAAGGATGCCGGCGGATTCCACGAGGACGACCGGGTCTGGCTCTTCAACCCATTACGGAAGAAAGGCCTGTCACCCAAACTGCAGAAGTCCTGGGAGGGCCCGTACCGAGTCGTGAAACGGATCAACGATATCGTCTACAGGATCCAGCGGAGCCCGAGGACAAAGATGAAGATCGTGCACCGAGATCGCCTGGCAGCCGACGGAGGGACACAGACGGACCAATGATTGATCGGGACGATCAGCCTTTTTAGGAAGGGGGTGGTGTTACGGATGTGAGTTTGTGTCATCACTCGCCGCATGAGTCACAACTGCCCCAGGCCTGGGCTGTGGCCTGCCTCCTGTATTGCGTGTGCCTTATGCAACAGGGCTACTAGGACAAAGGGGTAGTCCAGAATATTCGTGACTGGACCAGCGATGGAAACCTCGAGAAGCCGTGAACCCTGGATGGATCTAGAAGCATTTATTGAGTCACCGGCCTGCTATATAAGTGCGACCTGTCTAGCAGTTGTTGTTGTTGTGTTTTACGAGCTAGTGTGAGCGATTATCTTGAGCGACAGAAGTGTGGTGACTTGCGAAACCGCTAGTGAAGCTGATTCTCTTGACACCGAGGAAGTGATCGTGGTGCTTGTGAAACAGTGTATAGTACAGTGACAGACCTAGTGCAGCTATTTCCAGCGAGGAGCGGACTCATTAGCGAAGAGGATTAACTGTGGTCTGTTGACAAGTGAAAGGGAAAGTATTCTCGACGTGAGGAAACTGGAGTAAGGTAATGATTGCTCTTGAGTAGTGTATTTTTCTGGCTGCAATAAAATTAATTATTTCTTTAAGCAGTAATTGGTGTTGTGCATTATACCCACCGTAATCCAGTTAACAAAGGTGCCACTAGGGGGTGGCACGTAACAATACACTATTGGAGGGAAACTTGCGCTTTGTCGTCTCTAACATTGAACCTGATATTGACAGACTATTGAAAAATAAACATGCCAAGCATCTTATTAGGAGCATTAGGCTACTACTTGATTTGATGGTCAGTTTGACGATATACTGATTTTCATTTTTTATATACTTTGATGTTAAGAATGCTGTTTTTTGTAAAAATAAAAATGTTACAACCTTGTGATAGTATTATTTTATTTTATATACTCCTGAACTTTTTCGAATTAGGAGTAAGTTGATAGTCAACTTAATAACACAATTTGCCAACAAACTTCAAAAATGGATTCAAACCATTTAAACGACACAAAAATGGTAGGTATTGAAACACATTTTTTTGTCCACTGGTAAAATAGGTTATTCAGATAATAGTAACATTAGCTTTAGCGGTAGGGTTTGGCAAATTCCTAACTTGTGGCCCGCCACTTATTATGTAATAATAAACTTATAAAGAAGGTTGTACACCCCTGGTCTAAATGGTCTGATGATGATCGCTTGACGATCGAAAATAATAATACAAGTGAATTAATTAATCTCATGATTTTATTTTCATGTTTTAGGGAATAACACCTAATACAATAATTGGAGACAGTCAAAATTCTTGAATGAAAGGGGTTAAAATTCTTGGTTAATAAGGGTAAAGGGGCAGATGACCTCGTAGTTCCGCCCCTTAAAACAACAATAACTAACTAATAAGGGTAAAAATTCTTGATTGAACTGAACTTTTCACTCTACTTTATTAAGTTCTTATAGGCCTATTAGTTATATACGAGCCATTTCAACTCATACCACCTAACGTCAACATCCCAAACCTTGTGATTTTTTCAGATATGACAAGGCAGAAAACAGTTCTGGTTTGGAACTTGGTTAATAAATGTTATGAAAAAACAGCCTATAAACTTTTTAAATCCCCATCAATGGTATCTTTACCTTGCCGTGGTGGTGGGGCTTGCGTGGTCACAAGATCCTGAGAGCTATGCCGGTGGTAGCTTAGCTACTGGTAGGGCCTCCCAAGCCGGACAGGTCGAAGGTGATGATCCAGACTAAAAGGGATACCCTGGTCTTCCAGGTTGGGGGTTGGGCATAGGGCTGACAACCATATCCCGTAAAAAAAATGGTTTGTTGAGAAGCCGCAAAGAATGAGAATAAACCTGACGGATAAAACGGAACAACGACCTAAGCGAGGAATTGGTTATGGATTGGTATTAGCGACTTGGAATGTGAGAAGCCTACTCCAGCCAGGAAGAAAGTGCTGGAGGGCCATCCAGGAGGTAGACGACATAGAGGTAGACCAAGAAAGCGGTGGATCGAGGAAGTGGAGGACGATCTACGTACCATGGGAGTCAGGAGATGGAGGACCAAGGCAATCGACAGAAGAAGATAGTTGCGGAGACCAAGGTTCTGCAAGGACCGTAGCGTCAAGGAGTAAGTAAGTAAACTTTTTAAATTTATTTAATTTTTCTATTAATTGCCGAAAAATTCCGATTTTTCGCGAATAACGACAAAAGAGATTCCTAAATTCACGAGTCATAGATTTTTTGAGTTTTTTTCGCGAGTGTTCAGCGAGTTGAAACGTGTAATTATATATATTTTTATGTAAAACATGTTCTAAACTAATGTTTATTTGTTTGTTTTTGTGATTTCGCGAGTGATGAATTTTGACTGTCTCTAACAATAATGTTGGCCGACTGAAAAGCATTTACCTTTCGTTTACTAAGACAACACTTAAAAATGCCTTCCAACACGATAAGGAATCCAATTAGTTAACACCCAGGGGCTCACAACTTGTGGCACGTGGGTTGGCGACCACGGGACCCCAGCTGAGTCCGGCATTGCTTCCACTTACTTGTGCCGGGCTCCACTCCGGCTTCTTTCCTGTCGGCCTCTCTTGGTCAACTCTTGTTCTTTTCCGACCCTGACGGTATTAGGGTATCCGAGGCCTAGGGATTCTCTTCCTTTCTCGCCTTAATTGGCCCTAGTCTCATCTTTCCTGATACTCTCCTTCTGCGAGGGGTCAGCCTTCTTTTCCTTTTCATGTTATCTCCTGCCTTCTGCGCAAGGCCCTCAAGTTGGGAGGGTGTATGTAGCCCCACCACGTCTGGTGCACCCTGGATATTGCTACACCCTCAGGGGCTCACAGCTGGTGAGTTCGGGATTAGCAATCCCTGGGGGATTCTTGACCAGGGTCCGGTTTTTCCCCTTTTTCCACTGACTTCGGGGCGGGCCCGCTCCTCTTTCTCTTTCCCATCTGCCTTTCATGGCTCTCCTTCCTTCCAAGTCCCTCCATCCTCATTCTTCGAGGGTTGAGGGCATTTCTTTTCTTCCTGTCCTTTATTTGCCTTATCCTTTATTTGTTTACTATTTCTTCTTCTAGCATGTAAGTTTGTAGTTACTGTAGTATTAGTTATAGTTTTCATTCTCATCTTTCATTTTCACTATCACCCAAATCATTAGGGGCCGATAACCTAGATGTTAGGCCCCTTAAAACAACAATTATCATCATCATCATCACCAATTACGAGGCACGTCCAGAAAGTAAGTTCCGTTTGGTAATAAAATTAAATTGTGTACAGATACAGAAAAAACATTTATTGCACAACATTCTACACCTCTTAAACTACTTTTCCACATAACTGCCGAACTTTTGCAGGCATTTGCCATAGCGTGGCACAAGTTTTTGGATACCTTCTTCATAGAAGTTTAACGCCGACCGTAAATGAGAGTGAAGACTCCCCTGTAAGATATCCCACCATTTGGCCACCACTGTTAGGCAAATTGCGTATGTGGTCAGGAGAACTCCTAAACATACGCAGTTCTCCTGGTAAGCACGCAATTTGCCTAACAGTGGTGGCCAAACGGTAGGATATCTTACAGGAGAGTCTTCACTCTCGTTTACGGTCGGCGGCAAACTTCTATGAAGAAGGTTTCCAAAAACTTGTGCCACGCTATGACAAATGCCTGAAAAAGTTCGGCAGTTATGAGGAAAAGTAGTTTAAGAGGTGTAGAATGTTGTGCAATAAATAATTTTTCTGTATTCTATCTGTACACAATTTTATTTTATTACCAAACGGAACTTACTTTCTGGACGTGCCTCGTATTTAGAGCAGGGAATCCAAACTACGGCCCGCGGGCCAACACCGATCCGAGAGCACCACCAATCTGGACCGCCATAGCTTATTTTGGTTACATTGTAAAATTTACAATGTAGGTAAATCATACAAATATTAAACAGATGTTATGTTTTTATTTAACGACCATAAGAAACACAATATAACAACTGACATAAATAATGAAATTGAACATTTTAACTGTAATTAGTTACATGAGATTTATCCTAAAATCTTATTAAATGTGAAATACCTACAGAGGCAATTCTTCTTCTTCTATCCCTTTTGCCTCTCGGCGTCGGGTCTGCCAGCCACTTTCTGTATTCATTCCTATTCCCTGCGAGTCTCCTGGTTTGCTGCAGAGTCCTTCCCTTCTTCTCTGCCACCTCTCCGACATATTGGATCCATTCTTTCCTTGGACGACCTCTTCTTCGAGTGCCTTCAGGCTTTGCCTCAAACAATTGCTTCGGTTTCCTTTCTTCATCCATCCGTATGATATGTCCATACCATTGTAAAGCTTTCTTCTGGATAGTATGTACTACCGATTCCACCTTTAATTCTTCTCTAATCGCTATATTTCGTACCCTATCTCTTCTAGTTTTATTCACTATCTTCCGGAGGTATTTCATCTCTGAGGCAGTCACTCTACTTTCATGTTTATCCAGCATAGTCCATGTCTCAGCTCCATAGGTGAGTGTAGGTAAAAATACTATGATTTATGTAGGTGTTGTTTGCAGCTGTGGATCAAGTTTTCTGGTGGAAATCATCAGAAGCGACTTCAAATGTTCATCAGTTAATTTGGTTTTGTAATTATCATTTGTATGCGGTATTTCATTTTGGAGAATGATTTTTCTCGCAGATAAGAGTGCAAAGAGCTGAAAAGCACATTATTATGCAGCTGATCAAACGGTATGCGTGGAAGACTCTTATAAAATTCCGAGAAATGATGACTTAAAATATACTTCTTTTTAAAATATCGCTAAAGTGCGTATTACCCCGGCCCTCCCACTGCGCGGTAAGTCCGGCTCCGTGGCTAAATGGTTAACGCGCTAGGCTTTGGCCGGGTTTGATTCCCGGTCATCAGGGATTTTAATTTCCTGGGGTTAATTCCCGTGGCGCGGGGAGTAGGTGTACAGGGTCTTTCATATAAAGTAAGAACGGTGAGTGGCGGCTTTGCTAACCGCTGCTCTAGTGGCCTTGGCCGGGCTTGTGGCGTGCCACGGCCCCCTGCTGTAGTATTGAAAGCGCGCGCATAATACTAGCAATAAACGTGCAGGTGTTCAGTCGCCAGTCGGACCTCAGATGTTAACATGAGGCAGTTATCAATAGTTATTGTTATTTAAGGGAAGGAACTACGAGGTCATCTGTCCCTAAACAGTTATCATTACAACATCATAATTTTGTATGTAAAACTAATTTTAAGTACGAGTCGGCGAGGCGGGTACGTGATTCAGTAGTTCAGCAGTCTCCTGATAAAGTGCCACCTTCAGTAGCACAGATTCACGTAATTGTAAATAAGCATAAAATTGAAAATCAGAAATATTGCAGTGGCAGAACTCACTCACGTCAGCCAGAATGTGGTTACCAGATACAATGCCTGTATAACCCAGAAAGGACGACACTTCCAACACCTTTTATAAGGTAATATTTCATACAGGATTGTACACACGCCGCTTAAAGCAGGGGGCCGAGGCGCACCACAAGCTCGGGCAAGGCCACCGCAGCACCGAATAACAAAACTGCCACTTGCCGTTCTTACTTTATATGAAAGACCCTGTATGTGCCGTTCCCATAGTCACTTCATCCTCATTGCGGCGCCCACGGGCGTCAACTAGAAAGATCTGCCTCTCAGGAGGCCACACGAACATTACACTGCGCCATATATACATAGAATCTCGCCGGCTAGTCCCGAAACGATACATTACGCATAATTCAAAACTACTGTATGTTGATATGATGAGCTAGCTAGTTGGGACTTGACGAGGAGTCAGTGCGGCACTTAGGTTATGCCTATTATCATTTTAAATTGTATAGTCTACTTCCTCGTTACGTTACGGCAACGTCACGAAATGTACCGAGAATGCACTGAGGTGTGTGACGTCATAGCAGCCGAGTACCAAGAAGGCAGTGCGAGAACAATCAAGTAGGCAGTGAAGAAACAAAATAGAATCTTGAAGCTGATCTCGCACTGCCTTCTTGGTACTTGGCTGCTAGCATTTAAAATGATAAGAAGTCCAGTCTTTCAGACTGACAGTCTCTTTTATTTTTTTTAAATTACGGCATGCTCATTTTGCTATTTTAAACCATTTTAAGAACTAAACAATTTGATGATGAATCACAGAACATGAAAAGCAAACTCCTGTCGTTAAAACTCTGAACTAAAAATAATATCTACATATTGTTGTCATCTAGTAGCGAACGGATTCAGAGCAGCCAAGTGCTGCATTCAACGAATGTTATTATAAAACAAAAATCCCTCACTTTCCTGTTCACGAGCGGCGGCTCAAACGTAAGGCAGTAGCACGTGCCGATAATAAGCATTGTTCGCTACTGACCAATAGAATGCTTCCTCTATCATCCACGTGGGCTCCAAAGTCCACCCCTGGCGGCCAGCTTTTGTCTCACGCAGATATCAGGTGTCCAGTGTTGCACATCTGCACGTAGTTCTGTCCAATCTCGCTGCTTGCTCTCAGTGGGCACGATGGAAATTTGACAACGCTATGCCTCGCGCTGGGAAAGCCTTGGCTCCGGGCAGCCATTGGAATGTTAACATATCCACCCAGTTAGATTTCAAAGGCACCGCACTTTAACGAGGAAAGTACAAGAACTATAATAGACTTTTATAATATTATTGGTATTAGGTCCCTTTTAACTACTGAGGCTTTTGTTTTAGAGACGCCAGGGTGCCGGAATTTTTCCCCAATGGGCATCTTAAACGAGCCAGTAAATCTACAGACACGGCTCCCTCGCAATTGTGCACACTCAAATGCCAACTGGCTGCGGCAGGATTCACTCCCGTACCTTGGGCACAGAATACGAGAACGTTACCGCTGCGCCACGAAACAAATAACAAATAAGTAACTAAACGAAAGATAAAACTCTTGATGAAAGTTGGTTTGGAAAAAGTGTTATTTTTCTTCCCCCCCCCCCCCCCCCCCTCCACTCCTGGAAACATTCTGCGAGAAGCCTGATTTTTGAAAAGTAAACGCTTTTGTTTATTATAGGGTCTGAGGTCATATAGCCCCGTGTATTTGGGTGTGTGTGATAACTTGTGTTATTGTGATGGCAGTACTATTTGTAAATTGAAGATAGGTTTGGGAAGGAGGCGGCCGTAGCCTTAATTTAATATCCATCCTAGATTTCCTTAGAGTAGAAGTGGGGAAACCACGGACAACCACTTCCAGGATGGCTGAGGTGGCAATTGAGGCTGAGAGCGTTAAAAATCCCTCAGTATGCCTTCCTTCGGAGGCTGGCCCATTTCATAGATTTATGGCATGTAAACTTGTGTGAAGCTAAATTATAGGTTAGATTTGACTAACGATCTTAGGTTCCAACGCTCGTCACCAGGAGTCGACTGCGGTGGCATCTAGTAACCAAGTTCAGAACTAGTTGTCGCTGACGGTGGCGTTTGGTAGCAAAAGTAGGAACTAATTGAAAAATTGAATGTCTGCAGTCCTTACTTGAATTAAAATAGATAACACACACTAATTCAGCCATGACAATTAACACCGGTTATCAGGCAGATTCTACATACACCCAAAGTACACGGGGCTACATGACCGCGTTGTCGCAGCCCCGAAACTGAGGAACCATCCATCCAGAATTAAAATGTATTGATAGAGCCGGGAATCGAACCCGGACCTCCGGGGCGATAGCCATGAATACTATTAGAAGTAATAGAACGTCGCACGCAAAGTTGCTGCATACTGAAAACTCATTAAAAATTACGTTTATCGAGTTCGTTACGTCGACAAATATTTGTTTAAAATGCGTTGTATTTGGCATTCGGCACAAATTTAGGCCAAATGGCGCATTTCAACCCACGTGATCCAAAAGGCATAGAGGGGATTTGCGCTATAAAATGTACTTGTGGTGTGAACATAACCAATAGCAACAGACAACAGCTGGGCACAGACGCGCGGCGCACAACATATATTTTTTATGTTGTAGCAAGTAGGTTCATTGAACTTTACGGTGAAAATAATTTCAATGCATAATGAACATTTTGATTAGTAATATGGACGCGACTTTACATGCAACCATATTATAACAAATTGAACTTGAGTAAATAAAAGGTCTCAATTTTGATACGCATTGGACACCCCTCCTTTTCTCCTTCATTTCTCCCTTGCATAACAATCACCCCTTATTGGGCGCATGCGCAGTAGCAGTTGTCCCCCCACACTCTCCCAAGCCTAGCGACAAAAGAGAAACCCACCAAAACACAAACAAGCGTTCGTTGGTCCGTGGATGTG
The DNA here is from genome assembly GCA_946902985.2 of Meconema thalassinum. NCBI lineage: Eukaryota > Metazoa > Arthropoda > Insecta > Orthoptera > Tettigoniidae > Meconema > Meconema thalassinum. The sequence continues at coordinate 90,216,189 of OX336388.2, forward strand.
AAGGACAGGAAGACTTGGTGCTCACTCGTAGAGAGCAAAGACCCAAAGACCTGTTGATTCTGTGTTTGAGTGTAGGGACTTTAAAACGATGGCTTCTTTACTCCGGATGAGTATCAGGGCATCTGTTGGTGCACTGGAAAGAAGTTTTGGTTCATCTGCAGCGGTTGGAATAATGCCTGGACTTCAGAAGGATTGCGGCACTCTGAAAGTAAGTTTGTGAAAAAAAAAAAAGCTCCTTTTTTTTCTCCGCAGGAGAGTGCTAGTGTATAACTGTTACGCCAAGAGACTTCGGATGTTTTTGTTTTTTTAAACAGTAAGTTTAAACAGTGAGTTTCTAGGGTGTGGTAAACAATGTTTTTTATTTAATTTTTATTATTAACAGGTTGTTTCACAAAGTGAAGCCATAAGGTGATATACCTTAGATTCAGTAGGTTAATGGGATAACAAAAAAATAGAACAGCTATAGAAAATTCAACACTATGCAAACTTTTATTAATATTATTATTTCGATTTTGTGTTTTCGTTTTGTATTAAGGTCAAGAGTTAATAACCTTGATGGTTGTAGTTGTTTTTATAGGTTTAGGACATACTTGTCATCAGCCCATTGAAGTTGGGTCGTATCCGTCTAATAATATCGTTCTTGATAATTCGTTTTATGGACTTGGTACATCTTGGTCCTCAGCCCCGTGTACTTAGGTGTGTGTTCAATTTGTATGAGAGGGCGAGGTGGCGCAGTGGTCAAGCTGTTGGCTTCTCACCAAGGTGGTACGGGTTCGATTCCCGGTGAATGCATGTGAGATTTTCGAAGTGAAATATCATGTCATGTGGTTCGGATTCCACGTAAAAAGGAGGTCCCGTGTCTCATGATCGTGAGATTAACGGTTACGTTAAACTACAAGCTCTCTTTTTCAATTTGTCTGATAACCTGTATTACTGTGGTGACTCTAGTAGTAATATGTGTAACTGTAATACTAATTTTTGGTTGGTTGGTTCCTCAGTTTAGGAGCTGTGACAACGCGGTCATGTAGCCCCGTGTACTTTGGGTGTGTGTAGAGTCTGTCTGATAACCAGAGTTAATTAGTGTGTTATCTGTAATTCAGGTAAGGACTGCAGACGATCAATTTCAAGTAGTTCCTACCTTTGCTATTAAATGCTACCGTCAACGACACCTAGCTGCGAACTTGGCTACTAGATGCCACCACAACCGGCACCTGCCAGCGAACGTTGGAACCTAATAGAGCATTAATCAAATATAACCTACAAATTTAGCTTCACATAATTGTAGTTAGTGGAAGATTCTTTTACATGCCATAAATCTATGGCCGCCGGCTTTACTTCCCCTCCGAAGGAAGGCATACTGAGGGACTTTATTAACTCTCTTAAAAAATCCGACTACCTGGCCGGGTTTGAACCCGCGATCTTGGGCATAGAATCTCAGCATACTACCAACTACGCCATCGAAGCCGCCAATACTAATTAATTACATGTATTCATGTTGGGAATGGGCTAGCTGCCCCAGGACTTGAATTAAGGTACTAACACGGCACTTGTCTGGAGGGAGTGTGAAAAAAAAACGAAAAAAAAACAACAAACAAGATAGCGGCTGTCGGCAACGGGATTTGAACTTGCGATTTCCGGACTTGATGGAGCGCCCCATCCCGGTCGTGGTTAGTGATTTGAGGCGCACGACTATGCCGCAGGACAGAAAAGTACGACCTTTCGGTATGTTACCTATGAATTAGTTAATATGGTGTAATAACCGACTGCGGTAGCTGCGCTCGCTAATGCGCAGTACTAGGCCATAGGGCCAAGCTCTTTGCCCCACCGTCGGCCCTCTTTGAAATGGTTTTCCGTGTTTCCCCCCATTTTCAACTCCAGGAAAATGCTGGGACGGTACCTTCTGACAGGTCACCGCCGCTTCCTTCCACATCCTTGCCCAGTTTCAATCATCTTCATTCATTTCATCTCTCATGAGGTTGGCGTCAGGTAGGGCATCCGGCCATAAAACATTAGCTACAAAGACTTTCATCTCATCTAATCCCTGACCCCGTTAGAAAAACGGCTATGATAATAATAATAATAATAATATAAGTCGCTTCCGTAGCGTAGCGGTCAGCATGGTTAGCTGCCGCCCCGGAGGTCCTGGGTTCGATTCCCGGCTCTGCCACGAAATTTGAAAAGTGGTACGAGGACTGGAACGGGGGCTACTCAGCCTCGGGTGGCCCAAATGAGTGGAGGGGGTTCGATTCCCCCTCAGCCATCCTCGAAGTGATTTTCCGTGGTTTCCCACTTCGTCTTCGGGCAAATGCCGGGATGGTACCTTCTTCAAGGCCACGGCCGCCTCCTTCCCTCTTCCTTGCCTATCCATCCTACCCATCCCTTACCTTCCCTCACGAGGCCCCTGTTCGCTTTGCAGGCGAGGCCGCCTGGGCGAGGTGCCAATCTCACCTCACCAGTTGTATCCCTTCCGATTCGATGTTCCCAGCTCTAGGACACTGCCCGTAGAGGCGGTAGTGGTGAGTTCTCTCGCTGAGTCCGTGGGTTCCACCAACCTAGAGGGTAAACGACAAAAAAAAAATAATAATATAATAATAATATCGTATGGCCTCGGGTGCCGGATGCAAGCTTTGTTATTTGACACCCAGAGCGCAGCTTGCATGTCGAATTTTGTTGTTCCTTGAAGCACTATGAAAGTCATGGATGTTAGATATCTAAGCTCCTTGACACTTAAGCGCCTTCTAGTAGAGAAATGAGGAACTTTGTGTTGGCAGAAAATCTCGAGATTAATTCTGACATTACGAACACGACCTACTGTATTCAAATGGGTTCTTTAACATGCCAACATCGTATGACATGCGTGTAGTGATTTTTGCCGCCTTTCAAAAATCACTTACCACGGCCAGGAGCGAACCTGCAAGCTTGGGGTTAGTAGACCGACACGATAACCACTCGCCCACCGTGGGAAGCACGGGAATAATAACCCAAATGAGCACAAGTGCATTTACGGCAGGGGAATAATAAAGAAATGTAAAGGGAATTTTCTTCTTCTTCTTCTTCTTCTTCTTCTTGGAATAGAGTATGAACCGTAAGAGCTACGTGTACGGCGTGCTCGTTTAATCGTTCACCACAGCCGTGAGGGCAGCTGCAGCAATTCGAGATCGTAGGTTTGACCCCCAGCGCCATCAGTGATCATCCTGAATGTGGTTTTTCCTCGGGTTTTTCAACTTTCCAACCTGGCAAATGCCGGGATAGTACCTTACTTCAAGTCCTGTGGCACCTGCCTCATCCCTGTCCCTAACACAGTTACATATAAATACTGTACAGGTTATCTGATACATTCAACTCACACCCAACTACAAGGGGATGATGACCAAAATGTACCAAGCCCCAAAATTGAATTAACAAGTAAGAGCTACAACCTTTAATTTTTAAAAGGCAGGTGCCAGAATACACCCTTTAACAAGGATGATGATTGTTTTAAGGGTCGGAACATCGAGGTCATCTGTCCCCCTTAACACAGATAAAAATAATACAAATTTTGATAAACATTAAAATTTAGAGGTGGACACCTAAATATGAAAAAGGAAAGAAAAAACAAAAGAAACCTGATAATCTCTGAATAGTATAAAACATAGTCCCCGATTCTTGGATGTAACGGGTAATCTCGAGAACCACTGGATGGAGTTTGATGCGGTTTTCACCATTCTGTAAAGGATTTCTCGAGGAAGGTTTCTGTAGTAAAACATTCATTAATGACTAAAGGAAGCCGAGCAGTAACGATTTCAGTGAATCGAGTCGAAGAAAAACCTGCCGTCCGTGCGCCTTTTAAGCTTACGCTGTGTGAACCGTTAAAAATATCAATATACTATGAGTGTAGAAATTGTTTAGCATTAAATGTTCTACAAAACAGTCCGCGACAGCATATCTCTATTTATAATACATCGCCCACTAGGCTATAAGTGTTTTTACGTTTTTATTTCTTCCAACAATCTCCATTCAGTGGAGATTTAAATTACCGGTACTAGCTTCAGAGCTAGTTTAGAACTAGCGAGTGAGCCTATCATCCCAGCTTCGGCCAGCATCAAACTGTCTAGTCGTGTCGAGTTAAGACTTCAGAGAAGAGTATATGATTGTGTTTGGAGTTTCGCTGTTCACCTCGGCTTTACTGAATTGCGTCTGGGACCTGCCGTCCGTGCGCCTTTTAAGCCTACGCTGGGTAAACCGTTAAAGATACTGGGTGAAGTCGGGGCGGGTTGCTAGTTAAAATAATAAACAAAAACAAAAATATACTGAAAACAAAAATTAGAATTAACAAAAATAAAAATAAATAAAAAGGAAGGAAATTCTTTGAAAGCCCTTTCCAATAAAGCTAAGTTGAAGGCATTAAAATTAATCTCACATCAGAACTAAATTTAAATCAATTAAAAACATGTTATTAAAGTAAAATATACTTAGAAAATGAAGTACCGGTAGGCAACACAATTATTAATAATGATGATAAGGAAGGCTAGAAAAAAGGAAGGCCTCGTTGTTCTAATTTTAAAAGTGGTTGATTTTGAGAAAAACAAGTAGTTCCGTGAAGAACTATACAGCCTATTTTCATATATCCTACTTGTGTTAATTGCCACTATCAACATACAAAATTTCAGTTTGATTGCTGTAATAGATTCGTAGATATTGAGAACCGACTAAATATTTCGGTTGGTCGCCATGTTGGATTTTATATATGAGAGTCCTAGAGTTATGTACTGTTACATGAAGATTATTGTGTACATGTAGCATTCAAACTTCAATCGCATGATTAGGACACAAGAAGTAACAAGGAGATTTTAAAATTTCGCACAGCTGCCATCTTGTGGTTATGGAAACAATTGAAATAAATTAGATGCCAGTGGATTAACATTCGTATAAGGATTTGCTGTACCAAGTTTCACTGCACTCGGATGGTTAAATTGCGAGAAACGTCCATGTGATTATTTATACACCGCGTCGCCGCCATGTTGGATTTGTTATCACCGGGTTATTTAAAGTCCAAAGGTGAACTTAAGTTCATAGCCCCTATGAACATAAAAAAAATTCAGTTTGATTGCTATAATAGATTCGTAGATATTGAGAGCCGTCTAAATATTTCGGATGGTCGCCATGTTGGATTGTTAAATGTATAGGCCATAGAGTCATGTACCATTAAAGGAAAATTATTGCGTAGGTTCATTATTCATACTTTTACTTAAATCGAATGATTACGACACAAGAAATAAAAACTTAATTTTAAAATTTGCACAGCCGCCATCTTGAGGTTATGTAAACAATTGAACTAAATTAGATACCAGTGCATTACAATGTGTATAAGCATTTGCTGTACCAAGTTCCATTGCGTTTGGAACATTAAATCGCGAGAAAGGTCTATTTAAAATTTTCAAATTCGCCTGGCCGCCATATTCGTTTTGTTGTTAACCGGTTTTTGAAAGTCTTATAGATGAACTTCCAGTAGTGCCCTTTATCTCCGTACAAAATTTCTGGGTGATACCGCTAATAGTTTGAGATATAGAATGCCGGTGAAATATTTCGCACATCCGCCACCTTGTGGTTATGTAAACAATTGAACGAAGTTAGATGTCGGTGCATCACAATGTGTATAAACATATACTGTACCAAGTTTTATTGCGTTTGGTTGGTGAAATCGCGAGAAACGTCTATTTAAAAGTCGCAAATTCGCGTGGCCGCCATGTTGGTTTTGTAGTTACCAGTTTTTCAAAAGTAACATAGGTGAACTTCTAGTGGTTCCTTTTATGACCGTAATAAATTCCAGGGTGATATCGGTAATAGTTTCGGAGATATTGAATGCTGGTGAAATATTTCGCACAGCCGCCATGTTGGATTGGTGAGACGTAACAAAATTTGAAGGGCACGGTTGGGGTCGCCCGTAATAGTGCTATGAACTTACCAAGTTTCATTGAAATCGCTCCAGCCGTTTAGAAGTTATTAGGGGACACACACACATACCTCACACACACACACACACGCACACACACACGGACAAAAGGTGATCTCATAAGCCTATTTTTTCAAAATTGAAAATAGGCTAATAAATAGGTCAAAATTAATCCGTGACGTAGCTTTGAACTGGAGAATAACAGTAGCTTTGAACTGGAGAATAACTGTTCTGTGTGATGCACTATTTTCACTAAGGAAAGGGGGTAAAAGACTGCTTGATCAGTCAAGACGGTATACACGTAGGCATACGCGGTAAAACCGATGTAGCTCATTCATCACGAATGCTGCAGTCCAGAGAACACATTCACCTCGGGATTAAAAGGATTATAATATTTTTGAAAAACTTCATAAGAAGAAAACAGCATGAGCTACAGAGGGCGAGAAAGAACTGACATTACGAGACAATAATGTTATCGGCAGGCGCGGATTCAAGGAGGGGTCTCGGGATTCATGACCCACCAAACGGAGACCAAATTTTTTTGCAAACTCAAAAAACGAAAACACAATAACCAGACAAATAAAAATTAGCGAATTTTAACTGAAAAACAGTTTTTTTTTCATTTTATTTATCACTGAAAATATCTTTATTGCAATTATTATGTCCTGTTACAACTGTACTGTACATATTTACAAATTCATACCTGTTATATAAAAACGATTATTTATATAACAAAATCAACTCGTCTATATTGTTTAGCAAACCTTGTGATTACCGAATCGATGTTTATAGTGATGTCACGATGAATGTGCAGCAATGCACGGATAGGAATTTGGTGTTTTTTTTTTTGCACCAAAAAATTTTGCAGACGTCCAAACTCCAAGCTTGGTTGGCAATTTAAGCTGTGACTTTCTCCCTTTGTCGGTACCAACTCGACTTGCCGAAACTGTAACGTACCTTGATACTTTTCTCGAAGCTCGATGTAAAAGTCGCAGAACACGCCTTTGCAATTTGTACGAATAATTTTGGTGCGCTAAACGCATCAAATTTCTATCCATGTAGCTTGCAAAAAAATTGGTCTGGTTTTGTACGTTTGGTTATTTTCGATTGCGTTTTTAGTGATACCATTTTTCTTAACAATTTCGATTCTCTGACCCCCCAAAGCCAAACTCTAGATCCGCGCCTGGGTATCGGCAGCAGATGTCTACGTCCGCCCTTCTCCACACTTGTTGCAGTTGGCGTTAGGATAGGATTTACTAGGTCTAGCATCTCTGCTATGCCCTCCACTATTGAAATCTGCTGATCGGTGCGATTATTCTTTTTTAGATCGCTTATCCTCTAAGCTCGGCTTCATCCACGGACTCTGCGAGGGATCATTCTTTGTCAACAGATACAACTGGGGATAATGACTGCTAACTGCTAACTTGGATCTAATAAAGGTCAGGGAAGGGAGTGGGAAGGGAGTCGACCGTGGACCTGTTGAAAGGAACCGTCCCGGCATTTGCCTGGGGCTAAACATGGGAAACCATGGATTCGAACCCACGCTCTCCCGGGTGTCCGGACATAACGTACCACGGACAAAACGTACCACTTGATTTTCGAGGACATAACGTACCACCTAGGTCGTTATCTACTTAAGAACGGTTTTCCCGCAATCTCCAGATATTTACGCTAGGACATAACGTACCACTTGATGTCAGACGGGCATTCCAGTTACAGGTTCATTACCACATAAACATCAGTGGTGATCACACTGTGCGGCTTTAAACATTTTGGTATTGTAACATGGAGTTGTGTACAACGAATAAGGGCGGTTTATGTGCGCACTTCGACGGATGAAGTACGAATTGTACATTGAAAAGTTCAAAGAGAAAGAAGAAATATGTCAAGTATGATGAACGGCTTGACAGAATAATGAAGTGGTATGAAGAGAATGGAAACTTGAAATCTTGCTTGAGAGCTCTCTCATATTCGCAGAACTCGGAATGAAACTTCACATGGTGAACTTGCTATTCACTTAGAATAAAACATCCCATGACGAACTTGCTATTCGCTAGGATATAAAACCCAAAAAGAAAACAACTTAAAAATTGAAAAAACATAGTAAAGAAAACGAAAAATGACCAGAGCCTAACCACAGCTCATTTTAAACACGCCAAAATGTTTATAAACATTTTGCCAGTTCAAAGTCTGGATAAAGTGTGATGGGAATCCAAAAACTTATCATATTTTATGTTAGTTTATGTTATGTTATTGCCCACGTATTTATTACCAGGATTAATTGAGCAATACCGAGCAAGTGGCCGTGCGGTTAGGGTTTCATGCACCCTAAATACTTCCCACTCTTTCAAGTGGTACGTTATGTCCTCTCCTAAATATTTAAAGGTCATTAGCTGACTCTTCGCAGGTAATCAGTAGACCAAGTGGTACGTTATGTCCGTGGTACGTTATGTCCTATAACCGCTCTCCCGATACCAGCGAGGCATGAGTTTTTTTTTCTACCATCGACCACCGCGGCATGAATTATAATTGAACAAAACTAAGAATTATTATGCATGCGTGTACGAGAAAACGTATAGCTTTTTATTGCTAAACGATTATTACCACGCTATAAGCGGCTTTTGTGGCGTAGTCGGTAGCATGCTGAAGTGGCTATGCCCAAGATTGCGGGTTTAAACCCGGCCGAAGTCGTCGGATATTTTAAGAGCGTTAACGTACTTCAGTAGAGGCTACCTTGCTTCAGAGCGGGGCCCAAGTCATAAATTTACGGCATGAAATAGAACCTACCACTACAATAAATCAGTAGTGTGTAGCCAAATTTGTAGGTTATACTTATATTTCGTTAGAAACGCTCTATATAGTTCCAACGTTCGTCGTTAGGTGTCAGTGGCATCTGGTAGCCAAAGTTGGAACTACTTGAAATTGATCATCTTAATTCATTTCTTGTTATCCACGCGCGACGATACTTGTAGCTCACCCTATGGGTGTCCGCATAGAAGCAGCTACAAACTCTGGCGAGCCGAACATGTCCTCGGACACTCCCGGCACTAAAAAAAAGCCATACGCTAAATAAAATATAAAATGCCACGCCATTATTATTTTTAGCCTACTTTTCACATTTTGCAAAAATGAGGAAAAAGTAGACTTATGAGATCGGACAAATGTGTGTCTGTCTGTCCCTCTGTCTGTCTGTCTGTCTGGCTGTGTGTGTGTCCCCCCCCCCCCTATCAACTCCTAAACTGCAGCAGAAATCGAAACAAAATTTGGTAGGAGTAAAGATCTATACCCGAATATCTCACGGCCATATTTGAAAATGATGTCAGTGCTACCAACTGCTAAAAAAAACCATTGAAATTTGAGCTCCATGTTGGATATCTTGGAAGGTATGAATAGGAGCTATTTCAAAATTTGCACACTTATAGATAATAATATTGCAGTTTAATTTCCAGGAGGCCATACATGGCAGTGTTGCCAAAATTATTATAAACCTGCTGATAGGTCCAAATTTTAAATTCATATAACTTCTACACCATCAATTGGATTTCAACCAAATTTCGTATGTGCTATGTGTTCATAAACAGATATAACTGAGCGTATTCTTAAGAGCCACCAGGGCTGCCAACTGTTAATAAATGCTCTCAATTTTTTTAAATCCAAATGCCCATATATCAGAAAGTATGCAAGCCGACAGCTTTAAACTATGCACACGTATAGTACCTGACATTTTATATTAATTTGGAGTAACTTATATACGTCAGTGCTACCAACACGATTCTAAACCTGCTGAGAGGTCCAACTTTAAATACATGTAACTTCTATAGTATCATTTGGATTTCAACCAAATTTCGTGTGTGCTATGTGTACCATAACAGATATGACTATGCCGATTCTTAAGAGTAACCTGGGCTGCCAACTGTTAATAAATACTGTCTCTATTTTTGTTACCCTAATATCTATATTATCAGAAAGTATGCAAGCCAATTGCTCTAAACTTTGCACACGTATAGTACCTGGCATTCTAGATTAATTTGGAGTAACTAATATAGGCCTACGCCAGTGATGCCAACATGATTCTAAGCCTGCTGATAGGTCCAATTTTAAAATGCATGTAACTTCTATACTAACTAATGGATTTCATTCAAAATTGACGCAACAATAGATCATATTATTTCAGATTATTTCTGACCAATACATGTATGTCATTGTTGCCAACATGATTTTACGCGCGCTGTTAGATCCAATGTTTAACTGCATGTATCGTCCATGCTATCCATTGGACTTCAACCAAATTTTGTATTCTGTACCTTAAGAGATGGAACTAAGAATATATTCAGTCACCAGGGCTGCCAACTGTAGTTCTCTATTAGGCTACATTATGCCAGGTATACAGTATTTCGAACTAATTAGAAATTTCGATATTACCAACTTAATTTTGTCATTATTCTAGATAGATCCATATAGATTAATCATTGGCATGGATCTTACATTTTAAGAAAATTAGGTTCTTTAGTTCGTCACGGAACTTCTTGTTTATTTAAAAGATGTGGTTGTTGTGTACTACTGCAACCTTATTAACTTACCGTCCGCTACTTGTTTTGAGGCTATTCGATTGAGATGTGTAATAATGAGCCTACGCGTTTTAGAACAACAGCCTGTCCTGTTATCAAGGTTAGAAAGTAATCGAAGGAATGAGTCGACAACACGGCATATCGTCTCCATGAATAACATGACATTAGATAGGTAGAGCCCTGCGCGGATGGAGTTTGCATGGCCGCGTGGATAGCGCATAATCTGCGGATAATGATTAGAGTAAATTTGCGGATAGTTTTCAGAATAGACTACAATGTTGAACTGGATTTTATCATTTTAAATGATCTTGTCGACTTCGTCGTTAAGCTGGGGTCTGGCGTTACGTTACGGTGACGGGACGAAATGTACCCAGATGCACTGAGGTGTGTGACGTCATAGGACTGCTGGGAGCATGAATACCCCGACAATCTCTACTTCGTTAGTATAAGACAAAAATCCCCGATTCTTGGATGTCACGGGTAATCTCGAGAACCACTGGATGGATTTTGATGCGGTTTTCACCATTCTGTAAAGGATATCCCGAGGAAACACTCTGTAGAAAATAATTTATGTATGATCAAAGGAAGCCAAGCAGTAACGATTTCAGTGAAAAAGTCGAAAACAAACTTGGTGTCCGTGCGCTTCTTAAACTTACGCTGGGCAAACCGTTAAAAATATCAATATACTATGAGCGTAAGAATTGGTCAGCATGAAAAGTTCTACAAAAAAGTCCGCGAGAGCATATCTCTATCTTCAATACATCGCCCACTATAAGTGTTTTTAGACTGGATGGAAGGGGCTCGCCCCCGCGCGCTCTGGTGAGCGTGACGACATCCCGCGCTCTTGACCTTGCTTTGCCCTTGGTTTGCCCTTGGTTTGCACTTGCCCTTCGCGAGTAATTTGAAACAAGATAAGTATTATGCAGATAATTTTCTAACATGTCGAGAGTCTTTGGCTTCGAGCGAAGCCTCTCTAGCATTTTTCAGCATTTGTAGCATTTAAAATGATACAAAGTCTAGTCTTTCATACTGACTGTCACCTTTTTTTTAAATAATTTTAGTCTTTGCAAAGATCTGCGTCTTTCACGTTTCTTACTATCTGCCTATTTGCTTTCTCTTGGTTCGAGAATAATAGACAATCATGCAGTGTTGACTTATCCCCCAAAAGTGTACTTTGTACCTGCGCTTGCGTGCAGGGGTATATCCGACGACTAAGTAGCCTAAGTGTTATAATTAGCCACTCGCTTTTTACATGCCGTTACTCAGAGGGACAAATCTCAGTCAACATTGCCTTGCGATTCACACATGGCCTAGGGGAACGAATGACTCCTCAAATGTCTAAATGTGTTGCTTTAGTTCTTTGGTTGGTTGGTTCCTCAGTTTAGGGGCTGCGACAACGCGGTCATGTCGCCCCGTGTACTTTGGGTGTGCGTAGAATCTGTCTGAAAATCGGTGTTAATTGTAATGGCTGTATTAGTGTGTGTATCTGTTTTTTAATTCAAGTAAGGTCTGCAACTTTGAAATTTTCAAATAGTTCCAATTTTTGCCGCCAAACGCCACCGTCAACGACTACTAGGCCTAGTTCAGAACTTAGCTACTAGACGCCGCCGCAGTCGGCTCTTGGCAACGAACGTAGAAACCTAAGAGCGTTGTTTACATTCTTAACCTATCCAATTTAGCTTCACACAGGTGTAATTAGTGGAAGGTTCTTTAACATGCCATAAATCTATGACATGGGACCGCCGGCGTTACTTTAGTACAGTACTTTATGCTTTATCTAATCAATTAAAAATATTATTGGAATGTCATGGATTCGGATAACAGTAGTGCGGATGCGCAGGGCTGTAGGAGGCCATGACAAAACATAAATTACTACTCCATGACTCCCCGTAAGAAGATGGAAAAAATGCTTGTAGTTTAACGTGATGATAATAATTATTGTTGTCTAGGTTATCGGACCCCACAGGCCCGACCAGAGGGAACGTCAATCGGGCCTGTAGTCCCGGGGCCTGGATTTGCTGAGGGGCCCTAGGCGGTGGACTACTTAATTTATTTTAATGTCTAAACTATTATGAATTGCGGACCCTTGCGAGAAATCTCTCATGGTCATAAACCAAACTTTCCCCAATAGGTTTATAATGAGAGACTTGAGGAGAAAGGTTGTTATGTTTTTATTTCAACCAAATGATTATAGAACACTATTTACATTTCAGTTAGAATTCCAAGTTCTACGTTCCCTAACTTAAGATGATGATGATGATGATAGGCATTTATTCGTCAAGGAATATATAATACAATGTTATTTGGAAGTATTGTCTCGTCTCAGATGGCTGAACAGTCCAATTCTGGATGCACACACTTTACTGCAGTGACAGCACACACTAGTTGTATCAGCAGGCACACCATCCCTTGCATTCGCACGTTCTTTCCTGCGGTTCCTCCTTTCAGCTTCTAGTCTTTTCCTATCTTGTTCCAATTGTTCAACTCCGTTGTGTACAATTTTACGCCATTTAGTTCTATCTTCAGCTGCGGTTTCCCAGTTGACCGTATCAATTTGACACTCTTTGAGGTTATGTTTAAGGACATCCTTGTATCGTTTAAGCTGCCCTCCATGCAGGCCCCGGGCTATAAACGGGCATACTGGGCATTTGCCCAGGGCGCCAAATTTTAGGGGGCGCCGAAATTTAGGTGACGATGAAAGCAGAAAAAGGTTGACCCAACAATCTCAACATTAAAAATAAGTATGACATGGAAATCTTTAGAAAGTAGGATAAAATAACTAATTATCGTGAATATAAAATTAAAGTAAATATAACATACATTCGTAGTATTTATGTTTAATCATGATTATAATATAATACAGTATTATAATATAATCAGTATTATCTATAATGAATACTAGTGTTGGCAACAATGTAGGCAGTGATGCGCGGTTGACGCTGTTGGCAATACTCATGGATTTACAACTGGCGCATGCGCCGCGTTATCTTGTCAACTTCCTATCCTCAAAGGTTTGATTTGAAATGTTTCTGTATATTGTACTTTTAAAATTTAACTTTTGAATTTGTAATCTTGTTTTTAGTGTGATTAATGTATCAATAAATTGCTACATAATTGTATGAACGACTTACTTTTCTTATTATTTCCTGTGCTACAATATTAGTATCGTAGTTGTTTGTAAAAAAAAACTATTATGTTAATTTTTATAACACATAAATGAGAAAAAGGGCGCCTGTAGACCATTTGTCCAGGGCGTCTGTCACATTAGCCCGGGGCCTGCCTCCATGGTTACGCAGTCCATTCTTTAGTTGGGAGTACATGATTCTCTTCGGGAGGTGTGTATCTGGCATGCGGACAACATGGCCAGCCCAGCGTATCTGATGCCTGACTACCTTTGCCTCTATGCTTGTAGTGTTGGCTTCTTCGAGGATACTAACGTTTGTTCGACGATCTTGCCATTTAACTTTCAGTATTCTCCGTAAGCATCGTTGATGATATTTTTCCAGACATTTTAGGTTTCTCCTGTAAGTTGTCCAGGTCTCGCAACCATAGATAAGAGTAGGGATTACAACAGCGATGTAAACGCAGAGTTTGGTTCTCACACTGATATCATGATTGTCAAACACTCTTTTTAGGAGACGACCAAAAGCCGCACTAGCCCACTTAAACGATATTGGAGGTGTTGTCTTCCAAAAAAAAAAAAAAAACCGCCTGTGCGTGAAATCTTTTAACGTGGGAATGCTGGTGCACAACAACTAACACACGGTCCTTCACAGACTCAGGACGCTGACTCAGTGGCATCGAAGCTATGACGACTGGTGGTTCTGGTCTGTGGCAGCCTTCATCCGCTTTCCCAACCGTTCGGGCAATACTAGTTGTTCATGCGCTTGGTCCACCGTTGAGGTCTTCTATGCCGTTGACCATTATTGGTTCATCCGCCTTTAGAGATAGTTTCCCACCTCAAGGGCAAGAGAGTGCCCTAACCTCAATCTGCTCATCCGCCATACATAAGCCGTTGGCAGGAGAGAGGGGAACTCCTTATCCCTGGAGTTATTCGGTCGTCAGAGCCTCGTCAGTCTGGAGCAGGGTGTAACACGCGCAGGTGAGGATGACGTTTGGATAGAGAGAATCTACCCCTTGCACTTAAGAAGGCAATCACTGAAAATTGGATCATCATAACACTCACAATTTATTCGATATTTATGAAATTATACGATTTGAGTACTCATTCCTTTAAATTAGTGTTTCTGAAATCCGTGCAAAATGATAAAGGAAAGGACCTCAGAATGTTAAAATGACATGAAACAGGCGTCACAACGGCCAAAATGTGAAGTGGACAGCAATTATGGAGCGTATCTTCCTGCAACAACAGTATCTGCAAATCGCACACTTCGTACAGTTTTTCAAATGTATTTTTTTAAAGAAATTATAGATATTTATGAATTTAGAGTGCAATGCGTCACTGGTAATGTCTATTGTCTTTAAAACTCAGCAATTCTTGTAGGTCTGTGCCGTGTCTTGTGTGGGATTTCGCCTAGGACACCAAGCTGGCTCATCGGCGGGCTCTTGGTGTCCCTGCCCGGACCCCCACAGGAGTAACGAACTGCGCGCTACCTCCCTTTATAATATATAGAGTGCAACTGCACTACCTAACTGCGAGAACTAAAAGCTCAAGCAGCCTCAACCTCCCTATGAAGGCTTCCAAAAAGATGGTATATTGGCTTTCACGGCCGGTGAAATAAAAATCAGCAATTCTTCTAGGTTTGTGCCGTGTCTTGTGTGAGGTTTCGCCTAGGACACCAAGCTGGCTCATCGGCGGGCTCTTGGTGTCTCTGCCCGGACCCCCACAGGAGTAACGAACTGCGCGCTACCTCCCTTTATATAGAGTGCAACTGCACTACCTAACTGCGAGAACTAAAAGCTCAAGCAGCTTCAACCTCCCTATGAAGGCTTCCAAAAAGATGGTATATTGGCTTTCACGGCCCTTGAGAGTGTAGCAATATCTAGTAGGGTGCACCAGGAGTGAAGGGGCTACATACACCCTTCCTCCTTGTGGGCCTAGAGAAGAATGAGAGTGGCTGGAATAACTAAATACAAAGTAAATTAATATTCAGTTGTACAAGCTAAATTGCACAGAATATTCCATTTTGGGGGGTTTAAATTTGCAAGCTTAATACTGTAATTTCAAAATCATGTCACAGGTTGAAAAAAAATGGAGGTGCCCGGAAGACCTTGTCCTAGGGCCCGTGATCGCACTCCACGGCCCTGGATGCCTAATGGTTTGGATGATGGTCATTGGCGGATGTAACATTTTTGCGCACCTAGGCACAATGCATAATACGCACCCCCACTATTATCCACGCATATAGCTTTATAATAACTGTGAAGAATCTATATAGCCTACTGTGAGCTTTTGTTATTGAGGCTTTGCGACATCGTGGTTAAGTAGCCCCATGTATTTGGGTGTGTGTGTAATTTGTAAAATTCAGATAATAATAATAATAATAATAATAATAATAATAATAATAATAATAATAATATCGTATGGCCTCGGATGCCGGGTGCAAGCTTTGTTATTTGACACCCAAAGGGTAGCTTGCATGTCGAATTTCGTTGTTCCTTGAAGCACTATGAAAGTCAAGGAGGTTAGATCTAAGCTCCTTGAACACTATAGCGCTTTCTAGTAGAGAAATGAGGAACTTTGTGTTGGCGGAAACTCCCGAGATTAATTTTGCCATTGTGAACACGGCCTACTGAATTCAAATGGGTTCTTTGACATGCCAACATCGTATGACATGGTGTCGTAATTTTTGCCGCCTTTCAAAAATCACTTACTACGGCCAGGAGCGAACCTGCAAACTTGGGGTTAGTAGTCCGACACGTTAACCACTCACCTACCGTGGCAATATGATGATTGGGAAGGAGGTGGCCGTGGCCTTAAGTTAGGCACTATCCCAGCATTTGCCTGGAGTAGAAGTGGAAAACCTCTTCCAAGATGGCTGAGGTGGGAATCGACCCCACCTCCTCTCAGTTTTGCCTGACGGGGCTGAGTGAACCCTGGACCCACGGGGTTACAATCAAGAATGCTAGCCCCTACACCACGTGGTGATCTACGAAAATACAAGACACCCTAGGCCTCGGATTAATCCCGTCAGAGCGGAAGAGAATATGAGTTGACCAAGTGAGGTCGGCAGGGTAGATGAAAGAGAAGAGCCTGACGCAAGAAAGTGGGAGTAATGCCGGACTCAGCTGGGGTCCCGTGGTCGCCAACCCACGTCCCAGTCGTTGAGATCCCCTGGGGGGAGAGACCAAGAGGAAGTGGTAACCTAACTATAGAACATGGCATCAGCGTATCTTCTCCTATAGAGATACTAAAAGATCAATCGCAAGCCTGTGTCATTTTTCGCCGATTCGTTGAGCGATGGAACTATACCATAAGGCTGCTGATGAGACAAATTTGGCACCCCTGCGAGAAACACCGCAAAACAGACACGGTTAAAAACCTAGGAAAATTGCTGGAGTTTACATACGATAGGACTATAAATGTTATTGACAGAAAATAAGCTGGAATTTCCAGACAAACTTCGAAGCCTGTGTCTGAAAGCAGCTGCAGGATCTCTGTTCCGAACCATGTGCTACGCAAAGCGAACACACCTGACACTAACTTATTATAACACAGGGATTGGTGCATAATGAGGATTGTTATTAGTCTCGGACTGTCCATCCCTTATAATCCCGTGACCCTCATAAATCATCTAGCAGGTAGGTAGGTGTCTACCGTTACTAGTCGACGGTGTACAATGCTTGTGAAGTTCACTTGCATGTTTCAAATTCCACGTACGCCAGTTGGACTTCGAAAAGTACAGTAGAGCGTCGATAATCTGGATTAATTGTGACCGGACCCTGTCCGGATTATCAACATGTCCGGTTTTTTGAAAATCACAAAAAAAAAAGGTCGTTTGAGTTCATAAGAAAAAGAAAACGTGCTAAAACCGTTAAATAATTGGAGCAGATAAATAACATCACGCACGGATACCTACACAGAGTGTGCAAATTGGGGCAGATGACCTCGTAGTTCCACCCCTTAAAACAACAATAACTAACTAACATCGGCTCTGCCTCGCGAGGCTGAGTTCCAGCCCTCAGACCAGAATTAGACTTATTGGCGGAGCCGGGAATCAATCCCGAACCTCTGGGGCTATATCCAGGAGTGCTAGCCGCTGCACCACGAGGCAGCTTCATTTTTTTTTTCTCAATTGTAAATTAAACTGAGTGATTTCTATTAATTTTTGGCTAATTAATACTTATTGTTATAGTAGGATTTACTAACTGATATGAGTCATTGTATGGGGAAATGCATTCACGTTCTAGTTCGTAAACTATAGGCAACGCCAGATTGATTGTTTATTTTCAGGATAACGTGCATACAGCTTAGCATTCCGCCCTTTCGCAACAAATAACAGTACATTTAACAATCCTTGTTACCAAAATGTACATAAAATAAAGAAGTATACAATGAAAAACAAAATATAACTAAGAGTGTGCAAAGTGAAGATCCATCACGAGCCGAACGAAACATGTGTATGTGGACTTTGTGAACGCCCATGTGATGGTATTATCAATATTTTTAGTAAAAATTACAAAAAAGGGAGGGGGGTTTTAACCCCTGTAACACCTTCCTGGCGAAGCCACTGCTTTATATACACCCGTGGAGAAAATTATTGACGTGATGTGGAAAAGACGGATTACATTTCATGGCCGCATGATCCGAATGACGTCAACACGATTAACTTATCGCATTTTTACTTTTCTCCAAGAGAAAATACAAATGGAGCCTGGTTCAGTGAGATACAAAGATCTTTACGAGATTGGGATCTCATGTGAAGATATCCAGGAGCGCGTGACCAGCTAAAGAGAAAACTTCGAGCATCACAGTTTCCAACCTAAGCGGACGCTGAAAACTGGAAAGGCGTGGACAAACGAGAGAAAAGAACAACACCGTTTACGAATGAAGGAATGCTAGGCCAATTTTAATGTCGTATGGCCTCGGGTGCTTGCATGTCGAATTTTGTTGTTCTTTGAAGCACTATGAAAGTCAAGGAGGTTAGATATCTAAGCTCCTTGACACTATAGCGCATTCTAGTAGAGAAATGAGGAACTTTGTGTTGGCGGAAAATCCCGAGATTAATTTTGCCATTATGAACACGGCCTACTGAATTCAAATGGGTTCTTCAACATGCCAACGTCGTATGACATGCGTGTCGTGATTTTGCCGCCTTTTAAAAATCACTTACCGTGGCCAAGTAATTTTAAAGTTAAAAGGAAACAGTTGAAATGACGTGGTCCGTAGTTGGCCGAAACGAAACAAGAAGAAACACTGTAGCCTGAATATTGAGTACAACAAGAAATAAAACCATAAGGTAAGTTACGAAATTCCTAATTCGTTCCCTCCCACTGTACATTGCGATGTTATGTGTACCTTCTATTCAGCAATCTGTTTCCTTTCTGAAAAGTCCTTGGGACAGGAAACGCGCGAATGGCTAACTAGCTTCTACCTTCACCCAGTCTTCTTTGGAATTCTAGCCTTGTAATTTATTGTATAATAATATCCACTTTCTTATCCATGAAGTGCATTGACTTCTTAACTCCACGTGGCTCTCACGTCACAAGTCAAGGCCGGCTGTGGGAGTTATAAGAGACGCGAAACGATGTTTATCCGTGTGAAATGTAGGCCAGCAATATAGGCTTTCTCATTGGATGGCGATGGATGGCATTATGTAACACCGAAACTGTTCAAGAGGGATTACCGTGCTGTGACATCAGTAACACGGACCTTCAACCTTTTTCCTACTGCACACCATGTTACGCGACCAGCATGACCATTGTAAATGCCCTAAATTGTTCAATCGCTGCTTACCTATAGTTTTCGTCACCTTAAACGAATTAATAGCAATGTAACCTTACCAATTGCCCTCCATCACCACAAACATGGTGATATATAGTCTATGTCACCTCAATTAAGTTACTAACAATATGACCTCACCATTTGTCTCCCATCACTATAAACATGGTGATCTATAGCCCGCGTCACCTTAAATAAGTTACTAACAATATAGCTTACCATTTGCCCCCCTTCACTACAAACATGGTCCGCGACACTGTACACACGTTACTAACAATCTAACCTTACCATTTGTCCCCCCATCACTACAAACATGGTGGTATCTAGTCCACGCCACCTTAAATAAGTTACTAACAATGTAACCGTACCATTTGTCCCCCATCACTACAAACATGGTAACATATAGTCAGCGTCACCTTAAATAAGTTACTAACAATGTAACCTTACCATTTGTCCCCCATCACTACAAACCTGGTGATATGTAGTCCGCGTCACTGTAAATAAGTTACTAACCATCTAACCTTACATTTGCCCCCCACCACTACAAACCTGGTGATATATAGTCCACGTCACCTTAAATAAGTTACTAACAATGTAACCTTACCATTTGTCCCCCGTCACTACAAACCTGGTGATATATAGTCCGCGTTACCTTACATAAGTTACTAGCAATGTAACCTTACCATTTGTCCCCCACCACTACAAACCTGGTGATCTATAGTCCGCGTCACCATAAATAAGTTACTAACAATGTAACCTTACCATTTGTCCCCCATCACTACAAACATGGTGTTATATAGTCCATGCCTTCTTAAATAAGTTACTAACAATGTAACCTTGACATATTTTGTCCCCCACCACTACAAACATGGTGATATATAGTCCGCGTCACCTTAAATAAGTTACTAACAATGTAACCTTACCATTTGTCCCCCCATCACTACAAACATGGTGATATATAGTCCGCGTCACCTTAAATAAGTTACTAACAATGTAACCTTACCATTTGTCCCCCATTGTTAGGTTCACTTCTCAATAAATCACATAGACTCCTCTAGAATGCATATTTTATTATTTGTTGTGGAAAGGTTCACAATTCACACGATACACACCATCATATTGTTTTTGACACTGAACTTCACTGATATCAAAGACTATGTCAAAGATACTGCACTACACTCTTGTGCTTACTGCCAACACAACATTCTCCCACCTTGAGTTGTGGAAACAACTCAACAAAACAATAAAATAACATAACACACATATTTTCACAAACTAAATGAACACAGAAATAAATAAGTCACTCAAAATATCTCTTTGGTTTAACCACCACTCTCCCACTACTGGTTTTGATGAGATCAGAAGTATTAGTAGATGGTTTAACCGTCTTTGGATTTTTCTCCTTCTTCTCATTTTCATTCCGCTCAACTTGCAGTCTTAAAGCATGATCTTCTCCAGATGTCACTTCAAGTGGATACACCCTCTGTACTGGCCTCAGTAGCTCTCCTTTTGTAGTCGCCAAGCGAACAACTCTCACGACACCACCTTTGCCAGGGATGACCTCCGTCACTCTTGCCAGCGGCCAGTCTAGTCTCTTCGTGTTGTCACTGGCTACCAGTACTACTTCACCTACGCAGGGTTTGTGATGACTTTTCCTATTAGTGTCCACCCTAGGGAAGTCTCCACCAAAACTAGGCCACATTTTAGTTGATGTTTCCTCCCAGTGAGCAGTTCACCCGCCTTATCGGCCCCAATCAGAATCTGCACAGGCCCTCGCTCTAGTACATCAGTTAAACATATTTTCAGATCCCTTATCTCCTCACTCCAAGAACCATTCTTAATATATGGGACATCTTCACAAATTATCTCTTGGCTTAAAACTTCCAGCTCCTTGGAATAGTTTCCCTCCAATCGCTTTAAACTTATTCTGTAACAGTCGTGTTTTGCTTCTCGAGAACGTACTCCACCAAACAAGGAATGTATTAACGTTTCCTTCCTGATTGACTGATACCCCATTTCTTCGGCTAGGTCACGTGCAATGTAGGATTTAGTAGACCCAGTATCAATGACAGCTCGTACAGTTTTTTGTTTACCCTTTCCTTTAACGACAACTGCCAGGGTTTGCAAGTACACCTCAGGAGAACAAGACACATTAGCTAAAGCCTTATCCACATTATTGCCATCCTGGAGAACCAAATTCCTGTCTCCTTCGTAATTCTGTTTGGACACACTTTCATTTTCTTTGTCACGGAGCTTATAACACATTAATACCACATGTTTACCACCACAAACAATGCACCTGACAATCGATTTACAAGCTCTACTTGCATGGCCCTTCTTTAAACAATTGAAGCAACAGTGTTTATCAGTTAAGATTTTCCTTTTCTCCCCTACAGTCATTTTTCGAGCTTTAATGCACTCTGGGCTCGAATGAGGTTTAAGACAAAAAACACACTCCTGTCTCTTAGAAACATCAGCAAACAAAGCAGAAGCCGTAGGTATATTTGGTTCAATAACATCCCTTGGTTTCTTGTCTCCCTTAATCTTAGATCCTTGGGATGTGCTAATACTAAACCCTTTCATAGCCAATGAAATTCTTTCTTCACTTACTACTTCATTTTGAAGAAAAGCCATGAGCTGCTGCAAACGATCTTTGGATACGGAATCACACCTGAAGGAAGTATTCCTCTGCCATGCTCTTAATAGGTCTTCTGGCAAAGATGATTCAATTAGGGGATACAGCATTGCAGTACATTTTTCTGTAGTAACGCCTAAACTTTCCAGCGATCTGAGATGTGACTCTAATTTATCATACAAGCTACTCAGTGTTGGCCTTTCTTTGGAATTGACTGCATTCGTCAATACTAGTTTGAGCAATTCACGAACATAAACTTCCACCTGCAAGTCCTCTCTACCAAATCGAGCTTGAAGACTCTCTATAGCTTTGTCATAATTCTCGGCAGTGGGTGGAAAACTAGTAACTAATTCATATGCTCTGGAACCTTCTGTCATAGCCTGAATTAAATATTGGAATTTATCTTCCTTCCCAATGTCCTCATCCTCGTGAATTTTACGGAACTGGCTCCAAAAATATAACCAATCAATTATTTCACCAGAAAATTTCTTAAATTCTATTCTTGGAAGTCTATATTTCTTTTTATCACAAACATTGTCATTCACTACACTTTGTGGAGGGATAATGGAAACAAAGGGATTCATAAAACGTGTTGCTTTTGTTCTACAGCTAAGGAATTTGTGTTTGTAATCATCAGCTGATTCACATTCCGTTTCTATTTCGTCATCCTCACACTCGTCGTCTATCATCTGTTGAAATATTAATCCATCTAAATTAGAGATATCATCATACTTTTCTTGAAGGATTTCAAGTTGCACTTGCACTTGCACTTTTTCCGTTTCAGTTTGATCATCTTCTAACAACGCCATTAGTTGATTGTGTGAGCGCGTAAATAACCGCCGCTTTACGGTTCTTTCTTTAGCGAGTCTTTCCATCTTCTTTCTTCACGGGAGCCTTTTACTATGAATGAGTCGTGTCACTGTCGCCATAAAATGTTAGGTTCACTTCTCAATAAATCACATAGACTCCTCTAGAATGCATATTTTATTATTTGTTGTGGAAAGGTTCACAATTCACACGATACACACCATCATATTGTTTTTGACACTGAACTTCACTGATATCAAAGACTATGTCAAAGATACTGCACTACACTCTTGTGCTTACTGCCAACACAACACCCATCACTACAAACATGGTGATATATAGTCCGCGTCACCGTAAATAAGTTACTAACAATGTATCCTTGACATATTTTGTCCCCCATCACTACAAACCTGGTGATCTATAGTCCGCGTCACCGTAAATAAGTTACTAACAATGTATCCTTGACATATTTTGTCCCCCATCACTACAAATCTGGTGATATATAGTCCGCGTCACCTTAAATAAGTTACTAACAATGTAACCTTACCATTTGTCCCCCCATCACTACAAACATGGTGATATATAGTCCGCGTCACCTTAAATAAGTTACTAACAATGTAACCTTACCATTTGTCCCCCATCACTACAAACATGGTGATATATAGTCCGCGTCACCGTAAATAAGTTACTAACAATGTATCCTTGACATATTTTGTCCCCCATCACTACAAACATGGTGATATATAGTCCGCGTCACCTTAAATAAGTTACTAACAATGTACCTTACCATTTGTCCCCCAACACTACAAACATGGTGATATATAGTCCGCGTCACCTTAAATAAGTTACTAACAATGTAACCTTACCATTTGTCCCCCATCACTACAAACATGGTGATACAGTCCGCGTCACCTTAAATAAGTTACTAACAATGTAACCTTACCATTTGTCCCCCAACACTACAAACATGGTGATCTATTGTCCGCGTCACCTTAAATAAGTTACTAACAATGTAACCTTACCATTTGTCCCCCAACACTACACACTTGGTGATACAGTCCGCGTCACCTTAAATAAGTTGCTAACAATGTAACCTTACCATTTGTCCCCCATCACTACAAACATGGTGATACAGTCCGCGTCACCTTAAATAAGTTACTAACAATGTAACCTTACCATTTGTCCCCCAACACTACAAACATGGTGATCTATTGTCCGCGTCACCTTAAATAAGTTACTAACAATGTAACCTTACCATTTGTCCCCCAACACTACACACTTGGTGATACAGTCCGCGTCACCTTAAATAAGTTACTAACAATGCACCTTACCATTTGTCCCCCAACACTACAAATATGGTGATCTATAGTCCGCGTCACCTTAAATAAGTTACTAACAATGTACCTTACCATTTGTCCCCCATCACTATACAGGATGTTTGTAAATTCCCATTACAGACTTTGAGGGTTTGTAGTGGGGACCAACAACCGTCTTGATCGGACGAAGACGGTTAAGTTTAGCATAGGAACTTGTGTCCGGAATCTCGTAACGTCTTCCCACTATCCGCAACAAACCACTACAGCACACGTTAAAATCTCCTGCATTTTCGACGCTACTGACTCGAGTACGTACGTCATTGAACGATCACCCATTGGGTGAGCTACAAGTTCCGTTCAGTTTCAAGTAGTTCCAACTTTCGCTACCAGATGACACTGACATCGAGTGGTGAACGTTGGAACTTTGATCGAGCGTTTCAACCAAATCTAACTTAGAAATCTAGCTTCACACAAGTTTAGTTAGTAGAAGGATCTTTTACATACCATAAATCTGTGACATGGGACCGCCGACTTTACTTCCCCTCCGAAGGAAGGCATACTGAAGGATTTTAACGTTCTTAAAAAAATCCGACGACTTCCCTACAGGTTTGTTGACATTCCGTACCTTCTTCCACGAAATCTCACTGGTGGCGCGTACTTGGTATTCCTTCAATATGTACTGCATGAGTTCTTAGACGATGTGCCGCTGCATGTGCGTCAAAACATATGGTTTCATCACGATGGCGCACCACCTCATTTTTCACTTGCGGACCACAGATTTGGGCAACAGTAGATAGGTCGTGGTGGCCTGATTGCTTGGCCTACACGTTCACCCGACTTGACACCACTGGACTAGGCCTACTACCAGTGGGGTCATAATATGAAAACCTTGATTTACGAGACCCCTGTGGAATCCGAGGAAAACCTACTGGCACGGGTTATTGTTGCGGTGGATGTTGGAGGACCAGGGATTGGTGATCGTGTGTGCCAGAACATGACAAGGCGGGTACACACTTGCGAGCGACTGGCGAGCCGAGTGGCTCATGAGCCGCTCGAGGAAAAAGTAAATGCCCGAGCCTTCTATGAGCCATAATGCTCGCGAGCAGAATCAGTCATCGTGTGTTGTTTCCACGTGCAAAACGGATGTCTTCCGAACAAGAAACTCTGCTTGCTGTGATGGTTGCGAGTGGCGCAGCTAAGATGATGGCCAATGAAAATGAAAATAAACCCCGTCGGTGTTGGCGCAATGAACTGTACAAAAGACGAAGTGGGTCGGAATTATTGTTGGACTTGAAGTTCCAGATCGTTAGTGGTCAGTATAAAATTATCACACTGATGTCGCCTACTGACTTTGAGACTTTACTAAGCAGAATAGGTCACAAAATCTCGAAACGGGAAACGGGTAGTGCTTCCAGGGTCTGTATCGTCGTGGCTCCCAGTCTTATCAGGAGTAACTCTGGGCAGTATCCTGGGACCCCTTCTCTTCGTGCTGTATATGGACGATATAAACACATGCGTGCAAAATTCTCCGTGTTCCTTTCTTCTGTACGCTGATGACCTCAAGATATTCAGAGAAATTTCCAGTTCTGACGACCACGCTGAGCACCAGGAAGCAGTGAATACATGTACTGATTGGTTCAACAAATGGAGGTTATCTCCAAATCCCAAAAAGTGCTTCAAAGTTTCTTTCTCACTACTGAAATCTGGAAATCAAGCGGACTATAAAATATGTGGAAATAAATTGGATACGGTTTCTCAGGTAAGAGATTTAGGTATTATTCACGATGATAAACTGACATTCTCTCCCCACATTGACCATATCAAATCTCGCGCAATGCGCAGTCTCGGCACTCTATACAGATTCACAGAAATTAAAGGCCTCACTGCACTTAAATTATACTTCACCACATATGTTCTCCCTATCCTAGATTTCTCTTCCCCAATTTGGTCTACTTCGGCTATAACCAATATTTCTAAATTGAACAGTGTCTTTAATTTCTTCATATCAATAGTCAAAGCTCACAATCCTTCACTAAGGCAGTTGGCCAAATCCGACATTCTAAATCAGCTCAATGTACTCGACCTGAGAAGCCGCTTACAATTTACTGACCTGTGTTTCCTACATAAAGTTATGAATGGTTACACAAAATGTAACAGGCTCTTAAGCTACTTCCCACTCCATGTTCCCTCCCGTTCAACACGTCAGAACCATTTATACCATATACTGTGCCCGTTTAGACCGGAGTCCGCACGACCACATATGCATTTTACCAATAATCAGTCAGCACGAGAGTCAAAATATCCCGGAGCGCCAGATGGGTTAAAGCAAATCGCAAAAACGACATCAAATTAAAAAAATGCTTTGCTGATTTTTGGCTCAATGCAACAATAAGGATAGAAGGAGATTTAATTGGGTATGACACATCTGGTAAAATTATCTCAGTTTATTTTGAAGTTAAAATCTGACTGCAAGGATGCTCAAAGCAGCATCATCCACGTGTGGCGATCCACACTCTTATTTACACACAATATACAGAAATTTTCCAAACACATTTGACAATCTTTTTGGAAACACAAGTCCGATTAATAGTCCTGTAGACTGTGTTCCAAAATTATTAATATTTAATTCCAGTTCAAAGTTAATTGTCTATACTGGAAATATCGTAGATCACTGTTTGAATATTTACATGATATTAACACTCGTAGAATAAATGTTCATAGAATTTTTAAACTTTCACTTGTTTTTCCAGTTTCAAAAATATATCGTCGAAATTATTCTTATCATTGAAGCAATACAAATTATTTACACATATTAATAACATCTGAAAAGTATTTGACCTTGAGCATAGCATCGAAGAACTGTGCGAAGCACAACAACAATTAATTGTTCTTCTGACATTTAACATTCGAGAAGTGACTCGATTATGAACTTCAAGTTCCTAACAAAATATATGATTTCTGAATCATCAACTTGATCAATAAATGGTTGAACCATTCAACTATTCAATTTTCCACTTGGAATCATTATTATAAAAATATTTATATTCTTGGCCATTTTTACCAACTTTTACAACTTGCAATTCTTCGACAGAATGCGGAAATTAGAATTGTAGTTTCATAATGAATTCATTTAGTTCATGGCACTAGGATTGAAAATATCCTTCAAATTATTCGTGGTTAAAGAATTATTTTTAATTGGCAGTGGCCCATTCTATTATTTGTGTAAGAACACAATATTACAACAACAACGGCAAAGGTCTTCCTCTGAAGAAGAATAAACTACTATCATGACAAATCCGGGTTCTAGCAAAATCAAAGTCTAAATGGGATTTGTAAACAAGGTTGAAATAAGAACTGATGGTTTCAAGAAATAACCTTCGGGTCATTCATACGACGAAATGTGTGGCTCCAATACTCCTACTATAAACCTGAGCCATCGAACCTGCTATTTGATTGATGCTCGAAAAAACCTCTTCATCCCTGCGACTTAAACATGCGCACCTGGGAATGGCATTTCAACTACTCCACACACATAAATTTTCTTCCCAAAATTTATACAATAAATCAAGCCTCTGCTTGTTATCAACACTGGAAGATTAATAAACTTACAAGTTTATTTTATTTTACCATTCAGTTCAACCCGTGAATTTACCATACTTATGAAAATCTTCATTTCACTTTCGAGTGTATTTACGTCATGATTTTATATAAATACAACAATATCCTATTTGATACAAATATAATTTGCTTCCCGTTTCATGCCTCTCCGTGTTATCTGAAAAATATACTTTGCTCAATGCAAATATCAACTGTTCAACCAGAACTGACATGTTGGTTGAGTGCGGGCTTGCGCTAACCACTTTCCTTCGGAAAATCTCCTGTTCCAGACTAGAAATGATTAAACTACTTCACAGGCTCTTTCTCAATACATATGATTATTAGAAAATATAATATCCAAGAATTATTTAGAAAAATTATAAAAATTATTATTATTATTATTATTATTAGTGGATTATTAGTATTATTATTCGTTATATCATTTTAAATATGTTTAATTATCATATCATTATGTGAGAATCCACATGTTCGAACCTTCGAATATGGAAAAAATATCCATTCCTCAACAAAAATAAATTTAACTTTTACAGTCACATCGGTTGTTTTCCGTGGTTTCCCAAAAATATGAAATATTCAAATAAATGCTCGAAATGCTCGGTCATCGATCCTAAACTGTTCTGAGTGCTGAAAATACTCAGAATAACTCTAACAAGTCTTGCGTAAATCATTGCAAGCTTTAAATACGAAGAAAAAATGTGTTGGTCATCTGCAGAAAAATAGTTTGTTCCAATTAGCTAGGCCTAATATAATTCAAATGTGGCTTACATTTCTTGATGGTCTTGAAGCGTAGTAAACCTGGTCTGTACCAGATTTATCCATAGACATGCCCTATCGGACAAGCATGTACACACATCAAAAAAAGTTTTGCATCACCTCGGTTCCAAGAGTTCCGGAACCTTTAAATACAAAGGGAATAGAGATCAACACAAACAACATTTCAGCTCGTTTTATTGCTCATGAGACCCACACATTGCATGTTGTACCATCATACAGCTAGACTTTCAGCATTTGTGGTCCAGATTGCAGTACACACCACTACCTCTAATACCCAGTAGCACGTCCTCTTGCATTGATGCATGCCTGTATTCGTCGTGGCATACTATCCACAAGTTCATCAAGACACTGTTGGTCCAAATTGTCCCACTCCTCAACGACAATTCGGCGTAAATCTCTCAGAGTGGTTGGTGGGTCAAGACGTCCATAAACAGCCCTTTTCAACATATCCCAGGCATGTTCGATAGGGTTCATGTCTGGCGAACATGCTGGCCACTGTAGTCGAGCGATGTCGTTATCTTGAAGGAACGCATTCACAAGATATGCACGATGAGGTCGAGAATTGTCGTCCATGAAGACAAATGCCTCTCCAATATTCTGCCGATATGGTTGCACTATGGGTCGGAGGATGTCATTCAGGTATCGTAAAGCCGTTTCGGAGCCTTCCATGACCACCAGTGGCGTACGTCGGCCCCACATAATGCCACCCCAAAACATCAGGGAACCACCACCTTGCTGCACTCGCTGGACAGTGTGTCTAAGACGTTCAGCCTGACCAGGGTGCCTCCAAACACGTCTCCGACGATTGTCTGGTTGAAGGCATATGCGACACTCATCGGTGAAGAGAACGTGATGCCAATTCCGTGGGGTCCATTCAGCATGTTGTTGGGCCCATCTGTACCGCGCTGCATGGTGTCGGGGTTGCAAAGCTGGACCTCGCCATGGACGTCGGGAGTGAAGTTGCGCATCATGCAGCCTATTGCGCACAGTTTGAGTTGAAACACGACGTCCTGTGGCTGAACGAAACGCATTATTCAACATGGTGGCATTGCTGTCAGGGTTCCTCCGAGCGGCAATCCGTAAGTAGCGGTCATCCACTACAGTAGTAGCCCTTGGGCGGCCTGAGCGAGGCCTGTCATCGACAGTTCCTGTATCTCTGTACCTCCTCCATGTCCGAACAACATCGCTTTGGTTCACTCTGAGACGCCTGGAAACTTCCCTTGTTGAGAGCCCTTCTTGACACAAAGTAACAATGCGGACGCGATCGAACTGCGGTATTGACCTTCTAGGCATGGTAGAACTACAGACAACATGAGCAGCGTACCTTCGTCCTGGTGGAATGACTGGAACTGATCGGCTGTCGTACCCCCTCCGTCTAATAGGCCCTGCTCATGCATGGTTGTTTACATCTTTGAGCAGTTTTAGTGACATCTATGAACAGTCAAAGGGACTGTATCTTGGATACAATATACACAGTCAACGTCTATATGCCGGAGATCTGGGAACCGAGGTGATGCAAAACTTTTTTTGATGTGTGTATAATCCTTGTATCCGCCGCCATCATATACCCACAATTCGTCTAGTCAGACATAGTGGTAGTATCTTTTGACGTTTGAATAAACTGTGGTTCCATTTTAATATGGGCTTCTATCAAAGCCATAACAGTTTGTTTAAATAGGGTCAGATCTAAGTGATCTCTTCTTAAATATGTCAGTTGTAACATAACTCACGGTAATCTTATCAGTACAAGAAAAACACTGACAGTCTAAGCAATTAACGGCTGTTCTGAAGATCGTTCCCTGGGCATGGTTTGTTATATCACCATCTACCATGCGCTAGGCAACTTGTAGTTTCCCTTGCGTAGACTAATGAACGCCACCGTTATAGACTAGTCTTCAGTGTACTGACAGATCGAAGTGGTTAACTAGTTACAAAAATGAAAACTGACTTGAAATGGATTTAAACATCCAAGTATTAAGTTATTACTGGACTGTGACAAAATACTATTTTCTAGACAAAGTCTAGCATATGTCCTTGTAGAAATATAAATATTTCCACCAATGTCTGTAGAAAAATCAATCACCTCAGTGATTCTCCTCGCCGTAAACTTACTAAGTTCCAACTCGTAGCGCAGCACTTTTCGTGACTATCACGACTTTAAAAAGAACTTCTGCGTAGATCCGGCAACCATGTGCCTTGGCTCAGCGTAGATGCAACTTGCTCGCCAAGTGCTTGTGTTAGAATGAGCTGAAGTTGCTTCGGCCAGCTGGCTTTTATTCAAAACTGTCAGGGTCACGCGTCATCACCTGATATCTGGAAATCCTCATATCTCTGGTATCCCTGGTCCGATTTACTTGATACTAATTGCATTCTCTTTCATTTGGCCGTGCCAGTAATTTGATCCCAGTCACAAGTCTCTACTCCATAGTTAACTATTTAATCAATAAATAGCCTCGACCTCTGCTATTACTCGCTACGTCACTTGACATCCAAGTATCTGTAAATTATTTCCAAATGCTTCGAGAAGCAATGTAGCGCGATATTCAAATATCTCAACTTTCAAAAGCGGCTACAGCCTTTCCCTTGATATCTAGGTGTCTGAATCTTGGAATACCCATTCCTAGAGTTGGGCACAATACTTCGCCCACGACTTGAAGTACAGAAGCGCTCTATCTATCACTGCTTGATATTTCTGAATGAAATCTGCTCCCAATATCATGTCAAAAGCCATGTCCTTCATTACAACAAACACATGTCGGAAATCATGTCCTCCAATCGTAATACATAAGTATAATTGTGTTTTACACAGAGATATTTTGTTGGGTATTATTCCTTGGATCTTAATTCCTGATACTGGAATCTCCTCTAAATTCTCTTTGAGCTTCCACAGAATATAAAGCTTCTCACTCACCAGACAAAGCATAGCCCCAGTATCGATCAAAGTATCGACAGGCATACCGAATACTTCGCATGATATGATTGGCATTCTAATTCTGGTACCCATTTCTTTTCGTTCGTCATTCTGTTGAATTAAATCATCATCCTCTGCTTGCCATTTAATAATTCTGGAAGTGAAAGTGTTCAAAATTCTATCTTCTACTGTGAATTCGAAGTTTTTTTTTCATTACCATTCCCCCGGGATTGTTGTGTTCCCGATGGACCTGGTTCGTTGGGCCTCTGCTCCAAAAATTGCAAGTTATCTTGGTGTCTTGCTTCCAAATTTTTCCTCGTCTCCTTGTTGAACTCTTCATTGGACTGACGAGTATCTACATTCCCTCTGTTATTGTAGTTGTTTCTACCATAATATCTTCTTTCCTGGTACCTTCCTTGACTATCTCGTGGTCTTCTCCATCGAGTATTGTATCGATTACCATCATCCGGTCTTGCATATGGCTTGTAACTGTATCTGTTACTGTACTGGTTCCATCCTCTCGTATTTGGATCTTCCCTCGGCGTTTTCTCTTCTCGCTCCTCTCGAATCTCTCGAGGTGTCTGAGAATAACTATCAGCCATAACAGCGTACACAGCGTTGTTATTTTTTCCTCCCTTCTGATGGAAGAATTGAGCGTTTGTATGATCCAGCTTCTGTAATACCTCATCAAATTGTTCCATATTATAGATATCAGCAGCGATCAAAGTCCTCTGGACGTCTGCTGGAAACTGACGTATCAATGCAGTAATCAATTCGTTATCTGGCATCGGCGGATCTAAATGTTGAAGTTTAGACAGCTGTCCAGAAAAGTACGTAGAGTATCGAGTAGGTTGTGACGTCGAGAATCTCTTCGAATATAACTCTGCTCTGACTTGCTGTTGGGTTTCCGGGGACCAAAACTTCTTCAATAGCCCACGAGAAAACTCCTCAAAAGTGGTTAGAGTGGATCTAAATGCTCTAAACCAAAGAAGTGCAGGACCTTCCAAAAACTTCCCTATCACTCGGATCTGTCTTTCTTTAGGGATCTTAGAATCTTTCAGGTAATCCCCTGCTTCTCTCAAAAATTCCACGGGTGTCACAGAATCTCGCCCTGAAAATTTAGAAGGCTTATCTTCTACATTCTTAAATACAGTTATGGGGTTGGATTGAAATACTGTCCTGACCTCATCCTGTCTGTCAGTCTCTCTAGCTGCTCCTAGATTTATCTGTATCTGTTCCTTTCCCCTTACATTTGGCATTTTTAACAGATGGTCAGACTGCTTCTCGTCCTTGATTTGGGTTTTCATAGCCTCAAGTTCCTTCTGGTTTTCTTCTGCCATCTTCTTAATTGCTTCAGTTTCTTTACAATTCTCCTTAACATCAATGGATATCTGGTTCATAACAGTCTCATGACTTGTCAATGACCCTGTCATATCTGATATGTCCTTCTGAGTTGCTTGGATATCTTTGGCAATTACTTCAATATGGGATGACAAAGATTCCCTAATCTCCTTGATTCCCTCTTGGTTCTCCAGCTTGAGTGTGTCTTTAATTTCATTGACAACTGTGGTTTTAATTTCAGTTTGCAACTCATTAATCACACCTTCTCTTATTTCTCCCATGACAAGTTCTTTGAATTGTTCCGTTAAACGTTGAACAACTAGAATTCCCATCTCGTTACTCTCCTTCTTCACTCGGACTTCTAGGTCGATCATGTCTTCACCAACTTTCCTAAGACCATGTTCTATCCTATCAGCTAACCTTTGGGATCGAAGATCGGCATCGCGAAATTTTTCGTCCATTAAACTTGCGTTAGTAGCTAATGAAGTTTCGAGCTCATGTGTTTTTTCGCATAATTTATTCATTTTACTTTCAAGTGTCATTTTCAAAATTTCAGAATTCTCTTTAAATTTACTTTCCATTGAATTAAATTTACTATTTAAATTTTCTTTCAAGTTACCTTTTAACCTGCTTTCTAAAGAATCAGAATTTTCTTTAAGTTTATTTTCCAAAGAATCGGAATTTTCTTTAAGTTTATTTTCCAAAGAATCAGAATTTTCTTTAAGTTTATCATTCAAACTTTCTTTAAGTTTATTCTCTAAAGAATCAGAATTTTCTTTAAGTTTTTCATCTAAACTTTCTTTCAAATTATCAGAATTTTCTTTAAGTTTACTTTCTAAAGAATCAGAATTTTCTTTAAGTTTCTTTTCTAAAGCCTCTGTATTTTCTTTCATAATAGCGGCTACACGCCGTCCAGCCTCTTTTGAACTCTCCTCCAAACTCCTCATCATCCTCATCATTTCTTCCATAATTTTCAATTATTATTCAAAACTTAGGGGTATACAACAGTGGCAAACACAAGCTTATAACTAGAACAAGAAATATGAATAGCTAATTGGAACACTCTAATAAAATGAGATTTGTCCTAATGTCGACGTGATGGAAAAACAAAATTCTTTACTTTTACGAATTACATTTACCACAATATCACATGAAAAATATGCAAGTTCTCAAATATCCTCCACCTGGATTCTAATAATGTGTATGTCCAGTCATCGAACGTTTACTACTGAATTTACTTGACGCCCTAATGGTTAAGCCATTATCAAAATAATCAAACCCATTCTAATTATTAACCAGTTAAATTTTTAATTTTCCCCACTAATTGGGTTTCCTACTAATTTATTCATCCAAACCAGACATCTCTCAACTCCCAAAATATTTCTATTAAAAATTATCACAATTTAAATCGGCATGCGATTGACCATGTCTAAATCGGGCCCCACGTTGGGCGCCATTTCTCTCTCTATCTTATTTTATGTGCCCGTTTAGACCGGAGTCCGCACGACCACATATGCATTTATAATCCTTGTATCCGCCGCCATCATATACCCACAATTCGTCTAGTCAGACATAGTGGTAGTATCTTTTGACGTTTGAATAAACTGTGGTTCCATTTTAATATGGGCTTCTATCAAAGCCATAACAGTTTGTTTAAATAGGTTCAGATCTAAGTGATCTCTTCTTAAATATGTCAGTTGTAACATAACTCACGGTAATCTTATCAGTACAAGAAAAACACTGACAGTCTAAGCAATTAACGGCTGTTCTGAAGATCGTTCCCTGGGCATGGTTTGTTATATCACCATCTACCATGCGCTAGGCAACTTGTAGTTTCCCTTGCGTAGACTAATGAACGCCACCGTTATAGACTAGTCTTCAGTGTACTGACAGATCGAAGTGGTTAACTAGTTACAAAAATGAAAACTGACTTGAAATGGATTTAAACATCCAAGTATTAAGTTATTACTGGACTGTGACAAAATACTATTTTCTAGACAAAGTCTAGCATATGTCCTTGTAGAAATATAAATATTTCCACCAATGTCTGTAGAAAAATCAATCACCTCAGTGATTCTCCTCGCCGTAAACTTACTAAGTTCCAACTCGTAGCGCAGCACTTTTCGTGACTATCACGACTTTAAAAAGAACTTCTGCGTAGATCCGGCAACCATGTGCCTTGGCTCAGCGTAGATGCAACTTGCTCGCCAAGTGCTTGTGTTAGAATGAGCTGAAGTTGCTTCGGCCAGCTGGCTTTTATTCAAAACTGTCAGGGTCACGCGTCATCACCTGATATCTGGAAATCCTCATATCTCTGGTATCCCTGGTCCGATTTACTTGATACTAATTGCATTCTCTTTCATTTGGCCGTGCCAGTAATTTGATCCCAGTCTCAAGTCTCTACTCCATAGTTAACTATTTAATCAATAAATAGCCTCGACCTCTGCTATTACTCGCTACGTCACTTGACATCCAAGTATCGGTAAATTATTTCCAAATGCTTCGAGAAGCAATGTAGCGCGATATTCAAATATCTCAACTTTCAAAAGCGGCTACAGCCTTTCCCTTGATATCTAGGTGTCTGAATCTTGGAATACCCATTCCTAGAGTTGGGCACAATACTTCGCCCACGACTTGAAGTACAGAAGCGCTCTATCTTCCACCGTCTACCTACCCTTAGTAGCTCCCTTCCAAATATTGACATATTCTCTCCCTATAGAACATTCAAACATAACTTTATAAGATCCCTTTCATCCTCGATTCCTTCCCCCTCACCCTCCCAATCACTCCCTGCATCATTCCCGAGATTTGTCCCTTGCTGCCATCACTGTCAAGTGTTACCTGTTATTGTTGTTGTTATTGTTGTTATTTTTGTTAATATTATTTGAAATTGTTAAAATATTAGTGTATAATGACCTATCAAGGTTGTATCTAATAATTATTAAATAAATACATATCTTCGCTCTCCGATTTCGGCTCAAGACAGGCTCACAGAAGCTGGTACAGACTTGCGAGCACGTATCTCTGCCGTCCACACTGACACTGAGGATTCCTTTGTGCTCACTGTAAAAACCGACTTCAGCCGGCTCATGGTCGGCTCGAACTAGGCTCAGAAGCCCGTACACACTGATGAGGATGGTGGTGTGAGCGGCTCATCAGCTCGCAAGTGTGTACCCGCCTTGTATGTAGGTACCGTGTCTGTGTTAACGTCGGTGGTCGCCACGTCGACGAGCCCCACCTGTAATTGGGACCCAAACGACAAGCAGCAGTAGTCGGACAGAGCGGCGAACTGTGAACGGGTGCTGTAGTGTTTTTTGTGGGTAGCGGGAAGACAGCCACAAGTTCCTATGATAAACTTAACCGTCTTGGTCCCCAATACAAGCCTCCAAATTTTGTGACGGGAATTTAGATGATGATGATGATCATGATGATGATAATAATAATATCGTATGGCCTCGGCTGCCGGGTGCAAGCTTTGTTTTTTGACACCCAGAG
Source organism: Meconema thalassinum (assembly GCA_946902985.2). Lineage (NCBI taxonomy): Eukaryota > Metazoa > Arthropoda > Insecta > Orthoptera > Tettigoniidae > Meconema > Meconema thalassinum. The sequence continues at coordinate 90,252,488 of OX336388.2, forward strand.
GGTAGCTTGCATGTCGAATTTCCTTGTTCCTTGACTATAAAGTCAAGGAGGTTAGATGTTAGATATCTAAGCTCCTTGAACACTATAGCGCTTTCTAGTAGAGAAATGAGGAACTTTTTGTTGGCGGAAACTCACGAGATTAATTTTGCCATTATGAACTCGGCCTACTGAATTCAATGGGTTCTTTCCTTAGACCATAAATTCAATAGATAGCTGATGACGTCACATTGTTGAAACCAACATCTCGATCAGCTGACTGAAGGGAACTGCGGATAGTGATAATAGAATTATCCAATATGGAGCTCCTTTTATATTCCTTGACGTTGCTTAGCATTCGCAATTAGCCAATTGTAGTCGGTCTTGAGCCATTACCCTTCAGTCAGCTGATCGAGATGTTGGTTTCACTCACAGTACAGGCGCAGTGTGGCAATGCGCCCTCTATTGTATTTATGCTCTAAGGTTCTTTCACATGCCAACATCGTATGACATGCGTATCGTATTTTTGCCGCCTTTCAAAAAAAAAAACCCACTTGCCACGGCCAGGAGCGAACCTGCAATCTTGGGGGTAGTAGACCGACACGATATCCACTCACCCACCGTGGCAAGCTATGATGATGATGATGATGATGATGATGATAATTGTTGTTTTAAGGGGCCTAAAATCTAGGTTATTGGCCCCTAATGGTTTGGGTGATCGTGAAGATGATAATGAAAAGTAAACTATAACTAAGACTAACTAAGTTACTAACTTATATACTAGAAGAAGAAATGGAAAACAAAAGGGAAATAAGGCAAATAAAGGACAGGAGGAAAAGAAATGCCCTCAACCCTCGAAGAAGGCAGATTGAGGGACTTGGAAGGAAGGAGAGCCATGAAAGGCAGATAGGAAAGTGAAAGAGCAGAGGGTCCGTCCCAGAGGTAATGGGAAAAAGGGAGAAAACCAGACCCAGTTCAGGAATCCCTCGGGTTCGCCAACTCCCGAACTCACCAGCCGTGAGCCCCTGAGGGTGTAGCACTATACAGGGTGCACCAGAAGTGGTGGGGCTACATACACCCTGCCTCATTGAGGGCCTTGAGCAGAAGGCAGGAGATAACAGGAAAAGAAAAAGAAGGCTGACCCCTCGCAGAAGGAGGGTATCAGAAAAGAGGAGACAAGGGCCAATTAAGGCGGGAAAGGAAGAGACTCCCTAGGCCTCGGATAACCTAATACCGTCGGGGTCGGAAGAGAAGAAGAGGTGACCAAGTGAGGTCGACAGGAAGTAAGACGGAGAGGAGCCCGGCACAAATAAGTGGAAGCAATGCCGGACTCAGCTGGGGCCCCGTGATCGCCAACCCACGTCCCCTGGGGGGGGATTTAGAAACTCTGTATATCACCATGTTTGTAGTGATGGGGTACAGGCGTTAAGGTTACATTGTTAGTACCGTACTGGTCCGAAAATAAGCTGCATCCGGATTAAGAGAAGACACATTTATTTTCTTGTGCTTACCAACATGTAAACATTCTTTTCTGGGATGCAGTAGTAACATTTAATGATGGCAATGTTGGAAGATTGAGGGTCCTACTGGAACTTGGTGTCAGAATAGGTAAAAAAAAAAAAAGTCGGATGTTTCGAAGACCTGGATCGATTACGGATACAAAAGGCAGAAATTGCAGCTCAGAACGTGACCATAAGAGCTAGGAGAGAAAGAAGAAACAAGAAACTTGGTGTGGAAGATAAGAAACAGGATCCAGACCATGGAGCAGGGTGCTTCTAGAAATTGTATGAACATTTATTACAACAATCAAGTGTGTAAGTTTTAGATCCTCATTTCTGAAAAGCATGTTTTTCTTGTACAAATGACCCATTACCACAGAAATTATAACAGATAGACACATGAAATCTTCAGATATAGCTAAGTAACATCTGCTAGTACAATGGATCTACACGCATCTATATTGCTTTTATATCTTGGAAGTTATGTTAATAAACGTTCCAAAATTTTGAAGAAAAAAAAGTTAATTTGTAAAAAAAAAAAATTGAAACACATTTCCTAAGTAAGCTATCGTATTGAGTGTAGATCAGTGTACATTATAAGTACTCACTAACCTTCAGAAAAAAATTCAAGTCTCTACCTGCAATAGTTCATGAGAAAATGGGTCATCAATATCTCAAATTTAACATTATAAGCATAGGGCTTTTAATCTCCCAAATAAGCCGCACACTTAATATTCGAAGAGAAAAAAGGAAAAAAAGTTTATGCCCGAAAATAAGCTGCATCCGGATTAAGGGAAGACACATTTATTTTCATGTACTTACCAACATGTAAACATTCTTTTCTGACATCCGTATTTTCTTCCAGCATCTCTGTTGGTTGTGCTTTTGGCATAACGCACAACCTCAAGTTAGAAGGCTGCATCATAAAAAAAGCACGCCGAATTCCTTTGCTTGGTGAAGCTTTTTGCTCTACCGGTAAATGATCGCTCATTTTTATGTTAAACAGGCTTTCTTACAGACCTTATAGTACAGTACAGCTGGAATGGTTTTGTTCCAAAAACCGTGCTATGGTTGGCTTTTTGTAAATCGTTAGAAAAGCACAAAAAAAGCTTAACTCTACATTTCGGAATAATTTGTAGTTTCATGTTGTCGGAAAACTTTAAAAAAAAATTAAAAAGCGTCTTTCTCTGAATCTTCGTATTTTAAAGAAACGTTTTTTAAACAAAAAATCTAGAGGACATTGTACCTACAATTTGTCTCATTGAGGTCACGTCATACGTTTTGAAATGCAGAAGCTAGGTGGCGTCAAAGTTTCAAAAAAAGTGTTTTTTCACTTTTTGTCCTAGATTTTTTTTTTCACAAAAGATTGGATCAGAAATTTGTTCCTCTAAAAATTGACTGCAACATTTATTTAAACGTTAGTTTCCTCCGACTAACCGTTCCAAAGTTATTGCGCAGCAAATGCAACGCTGCGTAGTCAAGGCTACTGTTGTTACTGCGGAGAGAGCGGTGGGCATAGTTTAGACCGGGACCGGTGTCGGACAATTTTCACACTTCGCAGACTATAACTTTGGAATGGTAAGTCGGAGGAAAAAAATGTTTCAATAAAGGTTGTAGACAATTTTGAGAGGGACAAATTGCTGATTCGCTCTTTTGTGAACAAAACATTTTTTCTAGGACAAAAAGTGAAAACAATCTTTTTTGGAAACTTTGGCGCCACCTAGCTTCTGCATTTCAAAACGTATGACATGACCTCAATGAGACAAATTGTAGGTGACAATGTTCTCTACATTTTTTGTTAAAAAAAACTTTTCTTTAAAATACGTCGATTCAGAGAATAACGCTTTTCAATTTTTTTTTTAGTTTTCCGACAAAATGATTGTGCAAATTATTCTGAAATTTAGAGCTAAGCTGTTCTTGTGCTTTTCTAATGATTTACTAAAAGCCAACCATAGCACGGTTTTTGGAACAAAAGGGGTTTCTTTTGTGCAGCTGTACTGTACTATTATTGAGACTGAGCTGCTGTAGATTATTCAAGCTTACGAAACAATATCGTGTTACCGAATAACAATGTCACCGCCAAAACAAAAGTTCCCAATGTTGACATTAAATGCCACTAGTTTCTCGTACAGACTGTATTGTTGTTTTGTTGCTGTGTTCTTGCTTATTTTATTTATTTAGCGTATGGCTTTTAGTGCCGGGAGTGTCCGAGGACATGTTCGGCTCGTCAGAAGCTGTAGCTGCTTCAAGCGGACACCCATTGGGTGAGCTACAAGTTTCGTTCAATTTCAAGTAGTTCCAACTTTCGCTACCAGATGACACTGACGTCTAATGGTGAACGTTGGAACTTTAATCGAGCGTTAAAACGAAATCTAACCTAGAAATTTAGCTTCATACAATTATTGTAGTTAGTGGAAGGTTCTTTTACATGCCATAAAGCTATGACATGGGCCCGCCGGCTTTACTTCCCCTTCAAAGGAAGGAATACTGAGGGATTTTTAACGCTCTTAAAAATCCGACGACTTCAGCAGGGTTTGAACCCGCGACCTTGTGTATAGAAACTCAGCAAGCTACTGACTACGCCACCGAAGTCACTTGATAACTTATTTAAGGCAGCGCACGTAAAATCTTTGTATGTTACCCTATATTTGTTTATCTCACTGTTGATAATATAATAGACTATCTATTTTAAACACTCCTAATGTGTTGTCCGACTCTTAGGATGTTTGACGTCAGTCTACTATGTTATCCGTCGGCCACGATGTTATCTGTCCCATCGACTCATGACAATAGGGTAGCTTACGTGCTGGAAATCGCGTGTCTGTATATTTGTTAGCCAAGGAGTCATAACGCCTTCCCTTAGGGCCTAACAACTAATGGGACTTCTTCCCTTAGGGCCTAACAACTAATGGGACTTAGGTAGGCGACCACGAGGCGCCAGTTGAACACGGCATTGGTTCCGCTTACTGTTAGATGAGTTGGGTTCCTTTCTTTAATTACTCTTGTTCGACCTGCCGGTGGTTGGCGCGCTCCGCTGACTTATATTGTTAGTTCACGCGTGTTTTGTCATTCATATGGACGTGTATCTGCAAAGCTTAGACGTTAGTGTTGCACGTTTAGTGAGTATCGTGATTACTGTGATTGTTGGTCATGCCTGGACACCAATTCACATTGCGCGAACGTGTGTATATCCATAATTCGTATATGAAAAGCAGAAAATCTTGTTCTGAAACGAGACGAAAATTTCGAATCAAGTTTCCAGGAAGATCCGTGCCTAATGCCAGTACAATTAGGAGGCTCGCTAAACGATTCAAGGAAATAGGCTCCGTAAATAATAAAAGAGTTGACAGACATTCATCAGAAGATGTCAGGTGTGTGTTACAAGAGAGGGCGGACATTTTCAGCATCGCCTATGAGCACTGTTAGTACACATTATTGAACATGTTTGGTAAAAGTGTGAAAGTGCGCGCCACTACCGGCTGAACCGGGTACGTGCGCCCGCGATCTGCGCCAATCACAGCCGGCTTAGATTGCCGTGTTTATTGGGGCGTACATAGAATATATATATATATATAAGCGTATGACTTTTAGTGCCGGGAGTGTCCGAGGACATGTTCGGCTCGCCAGTTTGTAGCAGCTTCTAGACGGACACCCATGGAGTGAGCTACAAGTACAGTCGCGCGTGGATTGTTGTCTGGGGAGGAAAGTTTGAATGTAGGGACGAGGAATTGGAAGGTAGCGACTGTGGCCTATAGTTAGGGACCAACCTCGGCATTTGCCTGGAAGGAAGATGGGAAACCACAGAAGACCATCTTCAAGGTTGCCGGCGGTAGGATTCGAACCTCCTCGCCTCCCGGATGTGAGCGGCTGCCTGCAGCCACGCTGTAATGACCACGGCTAACTCACCCGGTATGCGCGGTCCTGATGAGAGCGGTTAACTTCGTCACTGTCTGTACTCAACTGGTGATATATATAGTTGGTGGTTATTATTATTCACCGTATGGCTTATACAGACATTATCGGTAATATATATATATATATATATTGTAGCAGCTTCTATGCGGACACCCATGGGGTGAGCTACAAGTACAGTCGCGTGTGGATTGTTGTCTGGGGAGGAAAGTTTGAATATATATACTATACATATTTACAGAAGAGAAACAAAGTAATTTGTGCTTCACAACTGAATATCCAGATTTTCAAGCCAGCGTACAGCATCTGGAGTTACGTACTGTCCCCGTTTACCTGGATAGTAGGCTGTCAGATATCCGCCCCCTCAATCGGATTGCCAATTATCAATCGCACCGGCACAGTTACATCAATGAAAATGGCACTGACAGATACTATCGAGATAAGAGCACAGAAATTCACAGGAAATCATTGTGGAACACACCAAAATAGACGGGGGTGCATACTTACCGTTGCTTACCTCTTAATTATCTCGGGGTTTGAGTTGACAACAGGATCACTAAAGTCTGTTCACACAATAATCTCCGCCATGACATTTAAAAATGAACCAGAAACGAAGACGAGAACTTTGAACTGTACAAAAGCTTTATTTCTAATAAAGGGTATGATTTTCCTAACACAACAAAATATACGTGGCTATCAGTAGCCCAAGTCAATCTGACTACGTCCTCCAGTAGGACTTGCAAAATTATTATACAACATGATATATAACATTTTAGCTCCCAAGAGCTCCAAATACCGTAATATTCATAACACTATTGGATTGGAAAAGGACGTCAGGGTGTGACATATATAGAGCATTTGTTTCCTTTTAATAAACAAGAGAATGATATTTATAGACGCAAGGCCGGAGTGTACGACCTCACTCTCTGAAAACCATATGTTGACACAGCTGCGGGCTACCTTCCAGCCTGACGCATACTGGTCAAATGCACTCCCTTCTCACACGCTATGTTACGTAAGAATCCATCCTGCACTCTCAAGCTTTTAAATGTCTTACAAGACAACTCACATTATATTTACGCAAATCTTTCAAGTATTTTGATCACATCCTAATGGATCATTACATAAATTTCTTAAACTTGTTAACTTCAATCCAAATGTTTAATTAGCTCTTAAATGTTTATAACAAAATCACATAAATTATTTATAACAATTAGAAATTGTTTATAATATTTGTCAACGACAATAAAAAAATTATAAGCACGCCTTTAACATCACTCTCGTTTCACATTATTTTCAAAAATATTTACAACAATTATTTACAATATTAACATTTAAATTGTTTAAATTATTAATTTAATAAATACATTAGCCACATGTTCATTCGGTTGGTAATTTTATAATCCTGTTTAATATAATCGACCAATGAAGGTTAGTTATACATGTTAATGTCACAATCTGATTTAATAAAGTTTTTTAATAATGATTTGTGACGGCAACCTTCATTCATAACCTTGTCTCAAATTCTTTCAAAACTCGTGTTAATTATAACAGTAAATCACTTGATTAATTTTCAACGAACTATAATAATCTTACTCCAGCGGAAAATCCTTCGCTAACAAGTTAATGCACAATCTGCATTAAAAATATGCCCAAAATCATCATATATTAATCTATATGGCATTTAAAACTTTCACATCACTTGCAAAACTTCCACAAATAATTCTTTAACATTTATTCCTGTGGGAACTTCCTTCATATTCAAGGGCATTATATTTCAGCGACTTTCAACACGCGCTGCACTAGCGATTATACATTCATAGTTCCACTTAAAAATTTTATAATCATAAATTGTTTCAAAACTGTTTTTCTATTTAACCTTCGTAGATTTCATTCATGAACTGAAATGAAGTCAACACTTGCCAATCACAAACAAATTTAATAGTGAATACGTTTATATACGCCTATCTGGTCTATCAAAATTTAAGATTAACATCTTAAAAGAAATTGTAGTATGAAAATACTATCTTCAAATAAAGTGCGACTAAACTGCAAAGTAGTCGAATAGAATCCAATTAGACTGGGGAATGCAAACATCGTTATATAATTCTCTAATTGAGAAAAACTCCTAACAAAAGTACTTGACTTTAATGCATTCAATAATTCATTATTAACATTACTCTTTCACAAAATTGTCTATAATGCAATGTTCATTCATAACTGACGATAAATGTCTGTGTTGCAATCAATACAAATAACGACTAGTATTTCCAAGATCGTCGATAACGTAAGATTTTAACGCTCTAAAATCATTTAAATGTTCTTCCTTCTTGATGATGACAGAAAATTGTTCAAAGTAATTAAACTGGGGTTGAATTACTTTAATAAAGTGACACGCTGTCTGAATTTAAATCTGCCATAAAAATCATTAACTTACAGTCAAATCGTGACTACAAAAAAAATTATTAATTACTGAAAAATCTAAATATCAGTCTCAACTGATTCAAAATCGTTAACTATGCCCATGACATAACAATGTCTTAATAAATTGTCGAAAAATGCAAAACTCAACAAGGTGTACTGAGAATAAGAATCTCAACAAGAAAATAAGGCAAAATACATGAGGGTAAAAATATGGGAAAAATGGTTGCTCAAACATTACTAGGTTACTCAAATACAATAAACGTTCACGACTACCTTATCTGCCGATTGACGTTCCAGAGGAAAATTCCCCAAAGAAGACTGCTGATGGATCCATTTCACCACGTTAAAGCTGAGCTCCATCCTCGAAATAGGAAATAGCACCCTCGGAGAATCGAACTGCTTCCTTCTCCGTGAATCGCTCTGCTCCTCGAAAACGAATAGACATCCTTCCGGCAATAATCTTCTTTGTGAGTCGGGACTACCCTGACCTCTCTTGAAAAATTCCCTGAAGTTCCAGTAGACAATCATCATGACGTTTTGTAGAAATTTCCGAAGAAATTATTCATATACTGAGTATGAAATTGTTTCTATGGCTGTTCGATGGTATTCAGCCTTTACTTACGAAACATGGGTGTAGATGGTATTCACCGCATGTTCGCTTATGTGGAATAGCAATTAGCGAAGTTCCATGTCGCTATCTTACTCCAATGAAGTATGTCCCAATTGCCATAAGCCTTCTTAGCCGTCCATTTGCACTTCAGTTGTAGTGTCAGAAGAACAAACTGCCGTATTCAAATGCTCCATTATACTGTATCGTTCTGTAAGCAAGCAATCTGAAGTCTTTCTACTCCACTCACAGCGTTAGCCTTGCTTTGATTCTGGCTTAAACAAAAGTGTTTCTCTAGTGGCGAGATAATCACTTTTGCCAGTCGTATAACACAGCTAATATCTTTTGAAGTACTCGGTCGAAACTGTTCAGCTTTTCTCTATAATTGCATGTAGTACTGCACAATACAATTATGTTATCGTAGACCGCTAACTGTTTGAAGTTAAACTTATATAAGCTTTCTAAGGTCCGCTTCAACTTCACCTAGTTTGACCTGGTTCTCGTTAACAAAGTGGCCTCGCCACGCGTTATAAAAACGATTCTTTTCACTTGCTGTTCACTTTGATGTTTCACTATATTGAATGTATAATAAACTGACTTTCACAAATACTTCGATGATCTGAGCATTAGATCTCAGGATGATCAGCGAACGAAAGAGAAGAGAAGAGGCTCCTCTCTGCTGCGCAAGCCCTTTTATTACCTTCTCGAGGGGCGTTACCATCCCTTCCATAGCGTGATACTGCGTCATCGCTAGAACTTCCAACTTCGTTAATACATGACGGATTTTCAAAATTCAAAAACTGAAAATAAATTTCATCAAAATTCCAAATCAATGCTTTTACTGCAAATGGATTTCCACAATTCTGCATTCAAAAAGTCATAAAAATACCATAGTTTCAGCAATCTCCGTCTTCCTTTAAACTATCGTTCATTGGTTCATGCCTCTCCTCCAATAGCATAGTTTCTTCCTCAGCAGAATTCCTCGTTTCCTGCGACTGCGTCGTACATCTTGGAACATTCTGGACAAAAATGCTGACGTCACTGAGAATCTCAGCTCAAGTAGCTTGCTGGCATAACATTTACGTCATCCGTGCTTACGTCATGACTACCCACGTCATAACTATGACAGCCATAACTCTAATCATATTTTCAAATATAGCCACCGTGGTCTCTACATAATTCAATTACGGGGGCATTCTCCTCCCACCACGTTTTAAAAACAGTTGCAAATTGTTTTTAAACTCAATGTTACAAGTATCTCAACTCTCTTGAACACGAAATTGAATTATTACTGGCTTACTCTAGTATGATATTTCCTCTATGTTCCTTAATCATTTAATTTTCTTCTACTCTGGGTTGTATGTGGTTAATGTATTCTTTCCTCTCTACTTCCTCTTCTGACCAGTATTTCTATTCTCTAAGTTCTGCTGGCTCGTAGAAGGCCCAGGATCGATTACAACATCCTGCCTTTTCCTTTGATTGTCAGCTTCTTTATCCCTTAATTCTTTTAAGTATTGCTGGCTTTCCTTTTCTCTTTGCTGATATTGATCAGGTGTCATAACCTGACTTTGAGTATTCTGGTTTCTATTTTGGTTTTGGTTATTCCTATTATAGTTACGATTATACCCATTATTGTTATAATATCTGCCTCTTCCATTATAGTTTCCTCGGTTGTAGTTCCAACCTCTTCTCTGTTGATATGGTCGGTAACCTTGTGATCTGTAATTTCTAAACTGATTATTCCTGTGAGGACCTACATTGTCAGTTTTCTCCTCCTCTGGCTTGTCAGTTTGTTGGACTTGGTCCATGTATACCGTATTGATTTCCTTATACTCTTGCCTTTGACCTTTCTGGACTACGTTAGGCATTGGACTTGTGTAGTCTAACCTTCTTAGTAATTCATCCATGCTGGATAAATCCCTGATGTTGGACGAAATTATAAGTCTCCTCACCTCAACTGGCAGCATACGAGAAATCGCATCTATTAGTTGCTCCGTGGACAATGGTGGTTGCAAAAATCTCAAGCGGGACAACTGACTCGTAAAGAAATCCGCGTACCTCGTTGGAAGAGTACCTGAGTATTTTCTTGAATATACCTCTGCTCTTAACGAATTCTGCGCTTCTATGGACCAAAATCGTTTGATTAATGCCTCTGCAAACTCGTCAAAGTTGCTGAATGTATATCTAAAAGCTCTAAACCATTCAAGGGGTCCTCCAATCAGATATCTCTCTACAATCTTCATCTCTCTCTCTCTGGGAATGTGAGCTTCGATGAAATAATCTTTGAGATTCCTTACATACTCTATAGGTGTCAAACTATCAGTGTTACTGAATTTTTGTGGTTTGTCCTCGAAATTCCTAATGACCGTCACGTTCCTCGGATATGAATCCGGATAGTTTTTCCCACTATCTCGATAATTCCACTCAGATTCCATATTCCTCTCGTCATCCTCCTCTCTGAATCTGGATACACGTTCTTCAGGAGTCACGTCTCTTTCTTCTAGATCTAGGTGACATCTTCTGGTATGCTTCCTGTTCAATTCGCAAGCAAAGCCTTCTGTATCCTTATCGGTGATTTCTGTTAAGACTTTCTTGACTATCTCTTCCTTGTAGTTCTCCATTAAACTAGCCTCTCCTAACTTCAAATTTTTCAGTTTACTCGTCGTTTCGTTTACGTCAGAGACAACTTTATGCATCTGTTCCTCTAATGTAGATTTTAAAGTTTGCATATCCTGATCTAGTTGTGTTCTATCGTCAACTTGTTTTTCGGATAGCGAATTTATCCTGACGCTTAAATCTTTTCTAATCTGTACTACCTCATTATTAATTTCTATCTGCGTACTGGCAAGTTTTCTTTCAATCCTTTCCTGAATTTGGGTTACATGTTCCCCACTTGACTTATTCCACTCGTCTTTCCATACCGCTACGTTTGCTGTTAACATCTCGGCTATGTCTACTTCGATATCCTCTTTTAATACTCTATTGTGGTCTAATACCTGTGTTCTCATGACCTCTACGTCATACTTCAACTCTGCTAAAGACGTTGTTGTTCTAACCGATTCGTCGACTAACCTAGTCGTTAATGCAGTTATATTCCGCGTACAAAGAGTTTTTGAGTTTTCGATTTCTTCCCTGACTTTATTGACATCAGTTTGGACTTTAGTGATATCTACGAAAACTGTGTTGACCTCTACCTGAATCTTAGTTACGTCACTTTGCACCTCAGTTATATCTGCATGAATATTGTTAATGTCTACCTGAACATTGGATACATCTGTTCTAGCTTTTTGAATTTCTTTCTGGACTTCCTCGACCTTGTCTTGGACAGTCGCTACATCGTTTTTGACAACAACAACTTCGGCTCTAGCACAAGAAATATCCCCTCGGACATTAGCTACATCTAAATTTAACATTGTAAGGTCCCTCTGTACCTTAGACACATCATTTTTAACATCAGACACATTTGTGCGGATGTCACTTACAGTATTTTCAATTCCTAGGGTATTAACCTGTAAACGCGACATATTATCTTCCAAATTAGCAGCACTAGTATGAAGAACCTTCATACTTTCACCCATGCTAGCTGTCAAATGAGCAGACAAAGTACTAGCATTCTCCTCCATTCGACTAGTATTCCTAGCTTCCATCTCCTTCATACTACTATTCAAATTAGCAGACATATTACTAGCATTCTCCTCCATCCTTGCATTCAAATTACTAGCATTCTCCTCCATTCTTGCATTTAAATTAGCAGACAAATTATTAACATTCTCCTCCATTCTTGCATTTAAATTAGCAGACAAATTACTATTATTTTCCTTCATGCTTTCATTCAACATCTGCTTCATACTGCGATTCATGTTAGCAGACATCTCCTCTAACATTTTCTTCAAACTTTCATCTGCCATTACAATATTATTCAAAATGGATTGCTGTAGGGACATACATCAAAAGAGCAAAATAACAACATTTGAGCAACACTCTTCACCATATATATAATTTTTGATCAATTTTCCGTCTTAAATCTAACTTATAACTACCTTATAATTAATATTCGAAGATACTTCATGTTGAAACAAACTCAAGCACATGTTCAAATTTCTCTGGCTCATTTTAAAATATCCTAACACAAATAATTTACATTTACAATCCAAATAATTTAATTTTATCTTTAATATGACTGAAATGTCATAAGCCGGTCAAATAAAATAAGATTCCAGATTATAGGCGATTTTTCTAAGTTTCCTGCCCATTTAACCTTTCTCAAGTTGTATAAGATCTGATCTTTTCTGAGTGTAATTTTCCTAATACAATACAACATTTAATTCCTATATAATCACACTCTTAAATACTACAATTGGCCTAGACATCTAACAAAGAATCAACCTCTTTATTTGAGTCTAATCGAGCCTCACGTTTTAGGTTTGTCAATCTTTCTAGTGTTCAACCTGGTAATCCAGTTTTGTCGAACACGCCCCACACGTTGACTGCGCCAATCTTTCTGTCCCCGTTTACCTGGATAGTAGGCTGTCAGATATCCGCCCCCTCAATCGGATTGCCAATTATCAATCGCACCGGCACAGTTACATCAATGAAAATGGCACTGACAGATACTATCGAGATAAGAGCACAGAAATTCACAGGAAATCATTGTGGAACACACCAAAATAGACGGGGGTGCATACTTACCGTTGCTTACCTCTTAATTATCTCGGGGTTTGAGTTGACAACAGGATCACTAAAGTCTGTTCACACAATAATCTCCGCCATGACATTTAAAAATGAACCAGAAACGAAGACGAGAACTTTGAACTGTACAAAAGCTTTATTTCTAATAAAGGGTATGATTTTCCTAACACAACAAAATATACGTGGCTATCAGTAGCCCAAGTCAATCTGACTACGTCCTCCAGTAGGACTTGCAAAATTATTATACAACATGATATATAACATTTTAGCTCCCAAGAGCTCCAAATACCGTAATATTCATAACACTATTGGATTGGAAAAGGACGTCAGGGTGTGACATATATAGAGCATTTGTTTCCTTTTAATAAACAAGAGAATGATATTTATAGACGCAAGGCCGGAGTGTACGACCTCACTCTCTGAAAACCATATGTTGACACAGCTGCGGGCTACCTTCCAGCCTGACGCATACTGGTCAAATGCACTCCCTTCTCACACGCTATGTTACGTAAGAATCCATCCTGCACTCTCAAGCTTTTAAATGTCTTACAAGACAACTCACATTATATTTACGCAAATCTTTCAAGTATTTTGATCACATCCTAATGGATCATTACATAAATTTCTTAAACTTGTTAACTTCAATCCAAATGTTTAATTAGCTCTTAAATGTTTATAACAAAATCACATAAATTATTTATAACAATTAGAAATTGTTTATAATATTTGTCAACGACAATAAAAAAATTATAAGCACGCCTTTAACATCACTCTCGTTTCACATTATTTTCAAAAATATTTACAACAATTATTTACAATATTAACATTTAAATTGTTTAAATTATTAATTTAATAAATACATTAGCCACATGTTCATTCGGTTGGTAATTTTATAATCCTGTTTAATATAATCGACCAATGAAGGTTAGTTATACATGTTAATGTCACAATCTGATTTAATAAAGTTTTTTAATAATGATTTGTGACGGCAACCTTCATTCATAACCTTGTCTCAAATTCTTTCAAAACTCGTGTTAATTATAACAGTAAATCACTTGATTAATTTTCAACGAACTATAATAATCTTACTCCAGCGGAAAATCCTTCGCTAACAAGTTAATGCACAATCTGCATTAAAAATATGCCCAAAATCATCATATATTAATCTATATGGCATTTAAAACTTTCACATCACTTACAAAACTTCCACAAATAATTCTTTAACATTTTTTCCTGTGGGAACTTCCTTCATATTCAAGGGCATTATATTTCAGCGACTTTCAACACGCGCTGCACTAGCGATTATACATTCATAGTTCCACTTAAAAATTTTATAATCATAAATTGTTTCAAAACTGTTTTTCTATTTAACCTTCGTAGATTTCATTCATGAACTGAAATGAAGTCAACACTTGCCAATCACAAACAAATTTAATAGTGAATACGTTTATATACGCCTATCTGGTCTATCAAAATTTAAGATTAACATCTTAAAAGAAATTGTAGTATGAAAATACTATCTTCAAATAAAGTGCGACTAAACTGCAAAGTAGTCGAATAGAATCCAATTAGACTGGGGAATGCAAACATCGTTATATAATTCTCTAATTGAGAAAAACTCCTAACAAAAGTACTTGACTTTAATGCATTCAATAATTCATTATTAACATTACTCTTTCACAAAATTGTCTATAATGCAATGTTCATTCATAACTGACGATAAATGTCTGTGTTGCAATCAATACAAATAACGACTAGTATTTCCAAGATCGTCGATAACGTAAGATTTTAACGCTCTAAAATCATTTAAATGTTCTTCCTTCTTGATGATGACAGAAAATTGTTCAAAGTAATTAAACTGGGGTTGAATTACTTTAATAAAGTGACACGCTGTCTGAATTTAAATCTGCCATAAAAATCATTAACTTACAGTCAAATCGTGACTACAAAAAAAATTATTAATTACTGAAAAATCTAAATATCAGTCTCAACTGATTCAAAATCGTTAACTATGCCCATGACATAACAATGTCTTAATAAATTGTCGAAAAATGCAAAACTCAACAAGGTGTACTGAGAATAAGAATCTCAACAAGAAAATAAGGCAAAATACATGAGGGTAAAAATATGGGAAAAATGGTTGCTCAAACATTACTAGGTTACTCAAATACAATAAACGTTCACGACTACCTTATCTGCCGATTGACGTTCCAGAGGAAAATTCCCCAAAGAAGACTGCTGATGGATCCATTTCACCACGTTAAAGCTGAGCTCCATCCTCGAAATAGGAAATAGCACCCTCGGAGAATCGAACTGCTTCCTTCTCCGTGAATCGCTCTGCTCCTCGAAAACGAATAGACATCCTTCCGGCAATAATCTTCTTTGTGAGTCGGGACTACCCTGACCTCTCTTGAAAAATTCCCTGAAGTTCCAGTAGACAATCATCATGACGTTTTGTAGAAATTTCCGAAGAAATTATTCATATACTGAGTATGAAATTGTTTCTATGGCTGTTCGATGGTATTCAGCCTTTACTTACGAAACATGGGTGTAGATGGTATTCACCGCATGTTCGCTTATGTGGAATAGCAATTAGCGAAGTTCCATGTCGCTATCTTACTCCAATGAAGTATGTCCCAATTGCCATAAGCCTTCTTAGCCCTCCATTTGCACTTCAGTTGTAGTGTCAGAAGAACAAACTGCCGTATTCAAATGCTCCATTATACTGTATCGTTCTGTAAGCAAGCAATCTGAAGTCTTTCTACTCCACTCACAGCGTTAGCCTTGCTTTGATTCTGGCTTAAACAAAAGTGTTTCTCTAGTGGCGAGATAATCACTTTTGCCAGTCGTATAACACAGCTAATATCTTTTGAAGTACTCGGTCGAAACTGTTCAGCTTTTCTCTATAATTGCATGTAGTACTGCACAATACAATTATGTTATCGTAGACCGCTAACTGTTTGAAGTTAAACTTATATAAGCTTTCTAAGGTCCGCTTCAACTTCACCTAGTTTGACCTGGTTCTCGTTAACAAAGTGGCCTCGCCACGCGTTATAAAAACGATTCTTTTCACTTGCTGTTCACTTTGATGTTTCACTATATTGAATGTATAATAAACTGACTTTCACAAATACTTCGATGATCTGAGCATTAGATCTCAGGATGATCAGCGAACGAAAGAGAAGAGAAGAGGCTCCTCTCTGCTGCGCAAGCCCTTTTATTACCTTCTCGAGGGGCGTTACCATCCCTTCCATAGCGTGATACTGCGTCATCGCTAGAACTTCCAACTTCGTTAATACATGACGGATTTTCAAAATTCAAAAACTGAAAATAAATTTCATCAAAATTCCAAATCAATGCTTTTACTGCAAATGGATTTCCACAATTCTGCATTCAAAAAGTCATAAAAATACCATAGTTTCAGCAATCTCCGTCTTCCTTTAAACTATCGTTCATTGGTTCATGCCTCTCCTCCAATAGCATAGTTTCTTCCTCAGCAGAATTCCTCGTTTCCTGCGACTGCGTCGTACATCTTGGAACATTCTGGACAAAAATGCTGACGTCACTGAGAATCTCAGCTCAAGTAGCTTGCTGGCATAACATTTACGTCATCCGTGCTTACGTCATGACTACCCACGTCATAACTATGACAGCCATAACTCTAATCATATTTTCAAATATAGCCACCGTGGTCTCTACATAATTCAATTACGGGGGCAGTACCAACATGAAGTCCGCTTCGCCGTGATAAGCTCGAATCTTGCATTCTCTGACAATGTTGTGATGAATGATATTCAGATGAGGGAGATGTCGTTTTTTTTTCAGGTCATGAAGATGCCGTCTAATGTGTTTGGTATGTTTCTTGTCGGAAGGCACTTTTGATGTGGTAATGATGTGGGAAGCAATTTGGTCAGGTGTTACTTCTGAAGGTTTTCTGCATACTGGCCCACTTTCTCCCAATCTTCTCAAAAGGCTCCATGCTTCCCTGCTTGAGGTTACGTCTCAAAACTCACGAGTCTCAAAACTCACGGCAATAAACTAGTAGTTGAATGAACATTATAATAATAGTCTCAAAACTCCGGAGAGCACACTGGGACCCATGTTTGTCCACCCAGTTTTAGAATGGGATTTCGTTTGTATTGTACAGATGCCACAGTGACGCTGGTTATCGGACAAATGCTATGCCCACCCAAGTACATGACCACGATGTCGCAAAGCCCCTAAAAGAATCAACAACAACATCTTGATGAGAGAGGTGCCAATTACAAGAGGGCAAGCAGTTCTGGCTGGCTCTAGCTCGGCCATGGCTACCTATAACCTTATAGGTGGATATGTCTTGGTTCGTGAGCTTTGAGACTGGCCCAGGCACAGAAACCGTTTCCTTTCTTTTTTTTTTTTTCGTGTAGCCTCCTGAGAGGTCGAGTGCAGGTCTTTCTAGTCGACGCCCGTGGGCGACCTGCGCGTCGGGATGAGAGATGGAATGGATGAAGATGAATGAAACTGGGCAAGGATGTGGAAGGAAGCGGCCGTGGCCTGTCAGAAGGTACTGTCCCAGCATTTGCCTGGTGTTGAAAATGGGGAAACCACGGTTAGAACCTACTTTTACTAACCCTCATCTTGAAATTCGTGAATTTTGAGACTCGTGAGTTTTGAGATGACACGCTGCTTGAGTGGGTTAAGTCCATACTTTCAACTGTTTGTCCATTTCTGCCTCCGAGATAGTTGGTGGTATCCATCAATAACAATCACATATTCACACTAATAAGCAAACGAATTTGGAGTTAATCACCACTTTCAGTATCTTAACAAAACATCACATAGAGACTATAAATAATACATATTGACTACTTGCAGTATTTTATATATTTATTGATCGCAGCCAATGACCATACAAGAAAAGAATGTCTTATTATATATTTCTACTTTTACTGCAGCTAAATCCGCCCCGTGGTGTTCGGGTAGCGCCAGCGGAGGCTCCGGGTTCGATTCCCGGCTCCGTCAGGGATTTTAGAAACTGACGTGTGGGCTCAGCCTCGTGAGGAAAATTGAGTAGCTGTCTGATAGTGAGGCAGTGCCCCGGTCACAAAAACCAAGATTAACGGCCGAGGGAACCCGATGCGCTGACCACGCGTCACCCCAATATCTGCAGGCTAAATGACTGAGCAGCGGTCGCTTGGTAGGCCTAGGCCCATCATGGGCAGTAGTGCCAGGGGTTATACTACTACAACTAAATAAGTAGCTTGCCACGGTGGGTGAGTGGTTATCGTGTCGGTCTACTAACCCAAAGCTTGCAGGTTCGCTCCTGGCCGTGGTAAGTGATTTTTTTTTGAAAAGCGGCAAAAAGTACAACACGCATGTCATGCGATGTTGGCATGTCAAAGAACCCATTTGAATTCAGTAGGCCGTGTTCATAATGGCAAAATTAATCTCGGGAGTTTCCGCCAACACAAAGTTCCTCATTTCTCTACTAGATCACGATATAGTGTCAAAGAGCTTAGATATCTAACCTCCTTGACTTTCATAGTGCTTCATGGAGCAATGAAATTCGACATGCAAGCTACCCTCTGGGTGTCAAATAACAAAGCTTGCACCCGGCTTCCGAGGCCATACAATATTATTAGTATTGTTATAACTAAATAAGTGTACATATTGTAAATACGAGGCACGTCCAGAAAGTAAGTTCCGTTTGGTAATAACATTAAATTGTGTGCAGATACAGAAAAATTATTTATTGCACAAATTTCTACACCTCTTAAACTACTTTTCCACATAACTGCCGAACTTTTGCAGACATTTGTCATAGCGTGGCACAAGTTTTTGGAAACCTTCTTCATAGAAGTTTGCCGACCGTAAACGAGAGTGAAGACTCCCCTGTAAGATATCCTACTGTTTGGCCACCACTGTTAGGCAAATTGCGTGCTTACCAGGAGAACTGCGCATGTTTAGGAGTTCTCCTGACCACAAGTGGATTAAACGAGGTTTGCAACTGGAAGACTCATTTATGAATCTCATGTTTTTCTTTTCAGGATTAGGGAATAACCAATCACAATTGGGTACAATCGCGTTGACCGACTGAAAATCATAAAATTTCGATTACTAAGGCAACACTGAAAATGACTTAAAACACCAAAATTAAATCATTCTTGTTGTTGATTCTTTTAGGGACTTTGCGACATCGTGGTCATTTAGCCTCGTGCACTTGGTCGTGTGTACAATTTGTCTGATAACTTGTGTCACTGTGATGTATGTACTAGTGTGTGCATTTGCAATATTGATGTCGGATTCAGGTAGGAAGTGGCCGTGGTCTTAATTTAGGAAACATTCCTGCATTTTCTTGGTGTATAAGTGCGAAACCACGTAAATCCAGTTCCAAGATGGTTGAGTTGGGATCGAATCTTCCTCTACTCTGCCTCACGAGGCTGAGTGTACCCCGTAACAGCCCTCAGATCAGAATTATGTTTCTTGACAGAGCCTGGAACTGTCGGGCGACAGCCGCTACACCTCGAGCAACTTAAAGCAACTATTTTTACAAAGGAAAATTAAGTTAGTTAATTGTTAAAATTCAGCAATCTTTCTAGGTTGGTTGGTTCCTCAGTTTTGGGGCTGCGACAACGCGGTCATGTAGCCCCGTGTAATTTGGCTGTGTGTAGAATCTGTCTGATAACCGGTGTTAATTGTGATGACTGTATTAGTGTGTGTATCTGTTTCTTAATTCAAGTAAGGACTGTATACTTTGAATTTTTCAAGTAGTTCCTTCTTTTTCCGCCAAACGCTACCGTCGACAACTACTGCTCCTGGCGACGAACGTAGGAACCTGAGCGTTGTTCACATTTTAACCTAATTTAGCCTCACACAGGTGTAATTAGTGGAAGGTTCTTTAACATGCTATAAATCTATGACATGGGACCGCTGGCTTTACTTCTCCTCCGAAGGAAGGCATACTGAGGGATTGTAACGCTCTTAAAAATCCGACGACTTCGGCCGGGTTTGAACCCGCGATCTTGGGCATAGAAGCTCAGCATGCTACCAACTACGCCACCAAAGCCGCTAATCTTTCTAGGTTTGTGATGTGTCTTATGTGGGTTTCGCCTAGGACATCAAGCTCATCAGTGGGCTCTTGGTGTCCCCGCCCGGACCCCCCACAAGAGTAGCGAACTGCGCGCTGCCTCCCTATTTATGAGGTCTTCACTGCGAGAACTAAAAGCTCAAGCAGCCATAACCTCCCTATGAAGGCTTCCAAAACGATGGTATATTGGCTTTCATGGCCAGTGAATTAAACTCAGCAATATTTCCAGGTTTGTGCCGTGTCTTGTGTGGGGATTCGCCTAGGACACCAAGCTGGCTCATCAGTGGGCTCTTGGTGTCCGCGCCCGGACCCCCACAGGAGTAGCGAACTGCGCGCTATCTCCCTTTTTATGAAGCGCACCTGCGCCTTTTCACTGCGAAAGCTAAAAGTTAGGCGAAACCCCACACAAGACACGGCACTAACCTACTGTCGACCAAAATATTATGTGCACTCGAGTTTGAAGGTTGTTTGTTGTGAGATGGAGCACATCACTTCCGAGCGAGGCGCGCCATGACGCGTGTTGGGCTCCACCTTGGCAACGCTGTATAGCTTTCCCCGGAGCGGCTAGCTGGTGAACCATGTCTTATTTCCCCGTACAAATACAAACCGATATAAAATTAGCAGAAGAATACAACTCGGGAGTGCTTTCTACCAACAGGTACGGGGACTAGTATTGAACAAGGATATACCAATTAAGGCTAAAGAAGTTATGTACAAAGCATATTATGTTCCTATAATGACATATGCAGCAGAAACTTGGACAATGACTAAGAGGGATGAGGCAGCTGAGATGAGATTCCTGAGAAGTATGGTCCACAAAACGAGGGACAGAGTGAGAAATGAAGATATACGGAAAGAACTGGGAGTACAGAAACTAAATGACAAACTGGAGCAAAACAGATTGAGATGGTTTGGACATGTCAAACGGATGAATGAAGTAAGGCTACCAAGACGAGCACTGGAACGACGGATGACAGGGAAGAGAGGATGAGAAAGACCAAGAATGCGTTGGATGG
Source organism: Meconema thalassinum (assembly GCA_946902985.2). Taxonomy (NCBI): domain Eukaryota; kingdom Metazoa; phylum Arthropoda; class Insecta; order Orthoptera; family Tettigoniidae; genus Meconema; species Meconema thalassinum. The sequence continues at coordinate 90,273,677 of OX336388.2, forward strand.
ACTCGGTGGAGAATAGTATTAGAAAACGGAACCTGGATTGGAACACTGTGTCGGAAGAGGAATGGTGGAATGACAGAACAAAGTGGAGAGGAACCATATTTGCCCCCACCCAGTGTCAACTGGAAAAGGGGAAATGAAGATGAATGAATCAAATAATTGAATTAATTTGCGTATTTCACAGTCATACAGCATAACTTTTTTGATATATAAGGATTATAACGCGACCATGAACTACATTTTCCAACGACCCCGAGCCGAGAAAAAGTCACCTTACATAAATGATAACAACTTTCGTTCTTGAACACACAAAATTTTGAAATTAATAAACCACTTATACAACATTCCAATGTATATTGTGTTAAAGGTTGGATTCGATCTGATGACGGGTTTGTGAGATAATAATTCTTAAATGTGACGCATGGTTGAAACACGCTTAAAAAAGGGCACTTTTTGTGTTCCAACTGCGATAAAAATATTAAAATATAAATTAAAAATTCCAAACCTACATGAACTAACGTAAAATAGAACGATGAAAATTATGATGTTATTGGATTTTATGTGGGTCTATTGGTTACTTCACAAACAACCTTCAAACTCGAGTGCACAGAATAGTATTTTGGTCGTCAGTAGACATAATGCTGAGTTTTAATTCACTGGCCGTGAAAGCCAATACATTGTGACAGTGGCTTATTTTACACAGTTAAATGAACAAAATTTAAAAACAAATTTCTGTTATTCCCGTTTGGTCATTGGTTGCTAATTTTTCACTAAACAAAGATCATGGTGGCCACTACTCCTGGAAAACCTGGAAATCCTGGAAAACCCTGGATTTTTATTAGGTCTGGTAAAATCCTGGAAAATGATGTAAATTTTGTAAACTCCTGGGAAATAGCCACTGTTAATTAATTATAAAATTCTTTCGATCCTAAACCATACTCCAGCTGCGGATTTGGGTGAGCACTCTATCGTTAACGAAATAAATTTCCTCAGGCTACCTGTTTCTGTGTGGGAGAACACGCGATAGTATTTTTTGTAAAACATATTGAGTATAGACAACTTCGCCGCAATAAAATTGCAGGTAGAATTCTTTTCTCTTTTTTTAAGAAGATACAAGAAAAGCGACTTCAATGGTACGAGCATGTGAGAAGTTAGTTAGTTATTGTTGTTTTAAGGGGCGGAACTACCAGGTAATAGCCCCTGCATGAGAGAAGAAGGGAGGAATCCTACGTGGGGAGGAAGATGCTAGACATGCAAATACTGGGAGTGAGAATGCGAGGCAGACCTAAACGAAGATGGATGGATTGTGTACAGGAGGACCTCAGAGAAAAAAACATTTGTCAGAAGAGGATGTGCATGACCGGGTTAAATGGAGGAGAGCTGTCAGAAACACCGACCCCACATAGGAGTGGGAATGATGTAAAGAGAAAGAAGAAGATTTCAGTCACAAAGGCTTTTTTAAAACAACAATTAAATCATTTGTGTGTAAGCTTGCATATTGTTACGTGCCACCCCCTAGTGGCACTTTTGTTAACTGGATTACGGTGGGTAGAAAACACAACACCAATTACTGCTTTAAAGAGAAGTTAGCTTTATTGCTTGCAGGAAGATACACTACTCATCAGCAAATACAAGCAATTGGAACCTTACTCCAGTTTCCTCAAGTCTCTTGCTTATGGAGATCCCTTGCCCTCTTTCACTTGTCAACAGTTAATCTTCTCGCTAATGAGTCTGGTGGCCTTGACAGAACTACATGCAACTCTCCCCTATGTACACAAATTACAGTTACTTACGAGAACACAGGCAGCCCCTGTATGCTTCTCACTTCCTCGCTGTCAAGAGAAACGGCTTCACTAGGGGTTTCGCAAGTCACCACACTTCTGTCGCTCACGATAAACGCTCGCACTAGCTCGTAAAACACACAAAAACAAATGCTTGACAGGTCGCTCTTATATAGCAGGCAGGTGACTCAATAAATGCTTCTAGACCCATCCAGGGTTCACGGCTTCTCGACATTTCCTTCACTGGTTGAGTCACGAATATTCTGGACCATCCCTTTGTCCTAGTAGTCCTGTTGCATAAGGCGTACGCAATACACTGAGGCAGGGCACAGCCCAGCCCTGGGGCAGTTGTGACTCATGCGGCGAGCGATGATACAAACTCACAGCCGTAACACCACCCTCTTCCTAAAAGGCTGATCGTCCCGATCAATCATTGGTCCGTCTGTGTCCCTCCGTAGGCTGCCAGGCGATCTCGATGCACGATCTTCATCTTCGCCCTCGGGCTCCGCTGGATCCTGTAGACGACATCGTTGATCCGTTTCACGACTCGGTACGGGCCCTCCCAGGACTTCTGCAGTTTGGGTGACAGGCCTTTCTTCCGTAATGGGTTGAAGAGCCAGACCAGGTCGTCCTCGTGGAATCCGCCGGCATCCGTCTGTTGGTCGTATCGGGTCTTCATTCGGTCAGTCTCGATCCGCAGTTTCCTCCTCGCGAACGCGTGCACGTCCTCCAGTTGGTCGACCAGTTCTTGATAATACTGGCTAACCGGGACCGGATCATTCCCAGGTCGGCCGAAGGCAAGATCGACAGGTAGACGGAGCTCCCTCCCAAACATGGCCCGGGCTGGTGTGCAACCGGTGGCTTCATGCACGGCGGCGCGGTAGGCCAGGAGAAATAGTGGAAGATGTTTGTCCCAATCCCTCTGGTGCTCGCTGACGACTATTCGGAGATGGTTCTCGATGGTGCGATTGAATCGCTCTACCATCCCGTCGGACTGAGGGTGTAGCGGCGTTGTCCTTGTCTTCCGGATTCCCAGCAGCTGCATAGGTTCTGGAACACCTGCGACTCGAAGTTCCTCCCTTGGTCGGAGTGCAGCTCCAGGGGTACTCCGTACCGGCTGACGAATTCCTTCACCAGGGTCTCTGCAATCGTCACGGCTTCTTGGTTAGGGAGCGCACACGCCTCCGGCCATTTGGTAAAGAAGTCGCTGACGACCAATATGTAGCGGTTCCCTGCCTCGCTTAACGGGAATGGCCCAGCAACATCGATGGCCACTCTCTCCATGGGGCCGCCCACGTTGTAGGTCTTCAGTGGACCCCGTCGTCTTCGTCCTGGGCCCTAGCTGGCTGCGCAATCGTGGAACCTCGCGCAGTGGTTCTCCACGTCAGTTCGGCATCCGATCCAGTAGATCTGCTCTCTCAGCTTCTCCAGGGACTTCTTTATTCCTAGGGTTCCACCAGATGATCCTCCATGGAATTCCCTCAGGACTTCCTCCGTCATAGCCTTTGGAACGACGACTTGTTCCCGAGATGTCTTCCCGTCGGTGCTCTCCCAGGCGCGGCAGATGAGGCCATCCCTTACAATCAGCGAGTCCCACTGCGTCCAGTAGGACTTTAACTTTGGGCTGCAGTCACTCACAATGTTCCACCCGGGTCTGGGGACACAGGCCCTCTTCCATTCGGCTATCAGTCCCAGGTCATCATCTTCTGCTTGTGCGCGCGTGAAAGATTCGCGGCTCCAGCTCCCTTGAAGTTCCACGGTAGTCCTTCGGCAACTGTATCCCGGTGTTCTCCTCCCTTCGGGCACAGAAGGTGCAGTCTTCGGGGCACGGTCTTCGTGACAGAGCGTCGGCGTTAGAATGCAGTTGACCTTTCCTGTGCTGAATCTCAAAGTTGTACTGTTGAAGCCTCTCTAACCACCGCGCGAGTTGACCCTCGAGCTGCTTGAAGTTCAGGAGCCACCGCAGGGATGCATGGTCGGTCCTGATGAGAAATTCTTGCCCGTACAGGTACTTGTGGAAGTGTTCAATGGTCTTCACGATGGCGAGCAGCTCCTTCCTGGTGACGCAGTAGTTCCTTTCTGGCTTTGACAAGGGCTTGCTGAAGTAGGCCACTACTCTCTCCTCGCCGTCTGGGTAGAATATTGGCTGAGGAATAACCTAACGACCAAGGGAAGATGATAAAGAGAAGGAGATGGGTTTCGGACCAAAGAAAAAAGGATGGAGAAATAGGAGGAGAGTTTGACATCAGTTATGCCTACGATTTCTTGTTCAAATGCAACAAGTGGTGAAAACCCTATTAAGAGATTTATTTGCATTAAATAGGGCATGAACCTAGGAAGAGTTAGGGAAGACAGGATCTTGCCTAACTGTAGTATTAGAGAAAGGATGAGTCAAAAAAAAAAGGAACTTGAATTTATTTAACAATGAAAAAGAGACTAATAAATTTAACAAGCATATAGTTTCAATTTTTGTTAACAATTTGGGGTCGCAGACCTCCTAACATTTAAAGTTTGCTCCAGGCAATTAACAATTCTTTAGGTTTCAAACCTTTATATGTACTAAAATCTTTGTAAGATTTAAAAAAGGCAAATGAAGTGATTAAAGTTAGACATTAAATCGAGTACAAGGTGTGTACTTTAAGAAATTTCCAAGTACCTATCTTAGAAAAAGTTACAACTTCGAAAATAACAAAAAAGAAAGCAGGTAGAATGAAAGAGAAGTTCCTATAACTTCTTATATTTACGCTGAATTACTTTTATAATAGTTATACAAAATAGGACAGGTCACTTACTGTGAAACCTGAAGAGAAAGTCAAAAGGAGGGTTCTTGACTTCCTTTGTTTAAGTAGGAATCACGAGACAAATGGGGCAAGTTTCCCTTTCGTGAGACCACGAAATAACTCACTCATGAGTTGAAAGAATTGTATTCCCTAATTAGAAGGGAGAAACAATGTAAGTTTGAAACGTGTACTCGACACGTATTTATGCAGAAGTTAATTAATGTTATGTAAGAAAAAGGGGAGGGCACTTCTATAGAGTGACACCTCATTGAAAAAGGACTTAAAGTAACAACTTTATTATTATGGTTTGTTAGTAAAAGGTATAGGAAAGATCAATTGGGATTGAGGATAAATGTTCATGGCCTTATTTATGGTAATCGGACGATCGCGACGCGGTAGAAATGTTGAACAAGCACTAGTTTTCACTATAGTCTGTTAAATGGATGAAAAGTTCACTGTAGTAACACAAAAGTTTATGGCAAAAAAATTGTATTGCAATTGTGAAAAAAAAACCTGGTTGCACTAGGTAGGCGAGAGTCTATTGCTTGAGAAAGTTATAGATTGTCATTAAGTACGCCAGAGAAAATCCCAACGGAGGAAGAAAAGTTAGCTCTTGAGCATTAAATAATAAGGAAGATCCTTCAGTTTGAGAAAGTATTCACACATGTGAGTGGAAAATACATGACGGCGTGACTGGTAGATTCTGGAAGGTTCCAGAGCAATTTTGACTGAAGAATAGGGCCAAAGTTATTCCAGCGGTGGAACGAGCAAAATATTTTTATAGACAGTGGGTATTCATTGGTATCCCACGTTGTGAGAAGATTTCTCATTTAATTAGCTTAAGAAAAGCTACTTTCTATTAAGGTTGGCTTAGACAGACAAAAGCCCAACATGGTAAATCCCGCGAAGGATGATTATTGCCCCAAAATATAGTAATCTCACACTGCCTATAAAATTATCCTTAAAAGCATGTAGAAATTAAAACGATGAGAATGAGGTTAAAACCTGAAGTCTGTACTTATCTTTGCTGCATAGCGATGGTGAAGTTCCCTTTGAAGGTTTACATTCGAGTTCCAACATGGAGTGGAATGAAGAAAATGCCTCTTGGGTTCAGGAGGCTGGTTCCAGTTGAGCCTTGACTGAGTCGACGGTCGACGTACAAGTGAGACCCACTCAGCGAAGCGCAGAGGGAACAGGAAAGGGGAAAAGAGTGGGGGTAGGAGACAAAAGGAAGACATATAAGCATCACCAACATACAAAAGTTAAATTCTCTTGAGGAAATGGTCTTCAAAGAGTTGATAGTAGGCGACGCTATCGCAGCCTGGTGGGTGAAAAAGTAGACGAAGTTCTCTTGATCACGGAGATGATAGCTGGCGATGGCGACGAGATCTGATGGCCAGATTGATAAGGACGTCCTCTTGTACAGGGAAGAATTGAGGAACATCAGAGATTCGCTGCTAGATGCCGCTAGGTGGGTCTTGGAAGATATATATCTAGAACAGACTCACAAATGACATAAGAGACATGACCACCAAAGAGAAACTAGAAGATCACTGTTGGTGTTTGATAAAAAGGTAGGAATGAACAAGAAAAGAGCATTAAAATATACTCTATCATACCGTGTATTCCAAGAATACACCACCGTCCACTACTTGCGACAGGATCCCCCCTATGCCAAAGTCGCTGGCATCGGTATCGACGATGAACCTTGTTCCAGGTCTGGGGTAGGCCTGAATAGGCGCGGTGCACAGAGCCTGCTTGAGTTGTTCGAAGGCACTGTGGCATTCTGCTGTCCACGTGAAGAGTTGGTCCTTCTCAGTCAGTCGATGTAAAGGTTTGACGATGTCGGCGAATCCTCTCACGAAGCGACGGTAATAAGTGCAGAGTCCCAGGAAGCTTCGTAGTTGGGACTTGTCCTTCGGAACTGGCCACTCCCTCACAGCTGCGGTCTTCTCTGGGTCGGTGCGCACCCCTTCCTCGGAGACGATATGCCCAAGGTACTGAACCTGCTTCTGGAAGAGCTGACACTTCTTGGGGCTCAACTTCAGCTGGGCAGCCCGTAGCTTCATCAAGATCTCCTTCAGGTTGCTGTAGTGCTCCTCGAAACTTTTCCCCAGAACGATGACGTCATCTAGGTAGACCAGGCAGGTCTTCCAGTATAGTCCCCTCAGAATGGACTCCATTAGCCTTTTGAAGGTCGCAGGGGCGTTGCACAGACCGAATGGCATAATGGTGAACTGCCAGAGCCCGCTGCCCACAGAGAACGCCGTTTTCTCGCGGTCCTTAGGGTGGACCTCCACCTGCCAGTAGCCACTCTTCAAATCCAAGGTGGAGAACCATCTTGATCCTGATATGGTGTCCAGCGTGTCGTCGATCCGGTGTAGAGGGTAGCTGTCCTTCTTCGTGACGTCGTTCACCCGCCTGTAGTCCACGCAGAACCTGGTGGAACCGTCCTTCTTCTTCACAAGCACGACCGGAGAACTCCAAGGACTATGTGATGGCTCGATCACCCCTTGCTCCTTCATCTCTTCTACCATCCGGTCGACTTCGGCTTGCTTTGCGAGCGGAACTCGTCGGAATGGGGCCCTAATCGGTGCGCTGTCCCCAACGTCGATTCTGTGCTGGACCAAGCTTGTCCTGCCGAAGTCTTTGCTCCCCACGGAGATGACATCCTGGAATTCGTGTAGCAGGTCCCAAAGTTGGCGTGATTGTTCCTCGTCAAAATGGTCCTGGGATCCTTGGTACAGCTTCTGTAGTTCTTCTGGCAGGGCGCGTCTTCTTCGGTTGTCCGTCTGCAGGTGTCCGTCCGTCGTGTCTGTGATGCGGGCAATCCAGGTAACGGGCTCGCAGACTCCTAGGTTGGTGTCCCGGTGAACCGTGATATCGTAGTCGTTCAGGTTGGACAGGCGGACGTACGGCCGAGACGTCGTGTTGATGAGAGTCTTGCCAACTAGCAATCCTTTTGTCTGGATGTCCTCATATTTTGGCTCGATGACAGCCGCCACTCTCTCAGCTGTTCCGTCGACAATTACGGCAGCGCTGACCTCCGTCCTGGCAGGAACGATGACGTCCTCTCTCAGCCTTACTCGTCGTGCGGTAACGGCCTCGTGTGCTGGTTGCAAAGCAAGTTCCTCACCTCCGAAGTGCAGAGTGTTGGTACTCAAGTCCAAGATGATGTTGTTCTGGTCCAGGAAGTCCAGTCCGATGATCACTTCGTTTGATACGTCAGCCACAAGCACTGGATGCTTCACCACCCGTCGACCAATGACGAGCTCCTGTGATGCTTCGCCATGTACCGGTGCGGTCTCTCCGGTCGCGGTTATTAACTGGAGGTTCCTTTGTGTGGATTGCACTCTCCACTTCGGGATCACGGTGGCACTGACGATGGTCCTCGATGCTCCCGTGTCGATTAGCATGGGCCAGCTCTCTCCGTTGACGACTCCGTCGACCATCAGGCTGTTATTATCCCTCCGTAACTGCGTCACACGACCTTGGACTGCCGGGGCTTGACGACTGTCACAAGCCAACCTTTGCCCCCCAAGGCTGGCTGATACTTGCTTTCCTGGGCCGCGCGGTTTCCCTACGACTGACTGTCCCGACGGAAACCCTTGGCGGCGGCGATCACCGCAGTCCTTGCTCAGGTGGCCTCTCTTACGGCAGGTCCAGCGGGTCGGTAGTCCTCTTCCGGGCCGCCTCTCCGGATGTCCTTCGGCTACGTTTTTGTTGGTGGTACTGCGACTCTTGAAGAACCGGCCTAGCGCCTCCATCAGTTCATCGGCCAGGGGCTTGGTCTTGTCGGCTTTGGCTGGTTTGTCGACGTCCACCTGACGCACCCGCGCGCGCATTCTAGATACCTGCTTTGCCGTCTCGAACTCAAGTGCGTGGCTCAGCGCATCTGCCAGGGTCTTATTGCGCGCGAGTCGCAGCGCCTGTTGAGTGTCCGAGTCCCGTAGCCCGTCGGTGAAGGTCTGCGTCGCAATCTGTTCCAGAAAGTCGGCCGACGCTGTTGGATAGGCGAGCCTTACGAGGCGTGCGATGTCCATCTCGAACTCCTGCAGGGTTTCCGCGTTCTTCTGTACCCGGGTCCGGAGTGCATCTGGTAGGTCTGCTGAAGATGGCTATCTCCATATCGGGACTCCATATGGGCGATCAGTGAAGCGTAGTCCTGGGATCCAGTCGGGATGGCCTGAAGGACGTTAAGGGTGTCACCTCTCAGCGCTACAATGAGAGCTGTAGCATTTTCTGTGTTGTTCCAGTATTTATGGAACAGTCCGCCTCGAACTGACGTAAGTAGGTGCTCCACGGGACCTTTCCGTCGAAGGTTGGGGGCGTCACTCTGCTATGTCTCGTTCCTGATATTCCCGGTTAACGGTGGGCGGGCGTTGGCGCAGCTCTGCAACTTCCTCTTGTAGAGCGTTGAATCTCGCTTCCATCCCCGTCGGCGGGCGTTGGCTCAGCTCAGCAATTTCCTTTTGTAAAGCGTTGAATTTCTCTTCCACCCCCGTCATTGGGTGTTGGCGCAGCTTGGCAACTTCCTTTTGTAAGGCGTTGAATTTCTCCTCCACCCCCATCAGCGGGCGTTGGCGCAGCTCGGCAACTTCCACTTGTAAGGCGTCGAACTTCTTTTCGACTGCCGTGACTTCGTCACGCAGACCCAGTTCTAATTTCTTCAGGTCCTGTGTTAACTTATTCTGACCGTCTTCCATCTTCTTCTGGCCGTCCTCTATCCTCCTCAGGTCCTCCGCTAGCTTATTTTGACCGTCTTCCATCTTCTTCTGGCCGTCTTCTAGTTTGGCAGTTAGGTCCTCGGCTAACTTCTTCTGGTCATCCTCCATCTTCTTCTGGCCGTCTTCCATCTTCTTCAGGTCATCCTTCAGGTCCTTCTGGCCGTCTTCCATCTTGGCTTCCATGCCACTTAACTTTTCTAGCAATGCTGCCAATTGCGCCTCCATTTTAGTTGTTTGCCTTGTTAAGGGCATGCACTCACAGGAAAATTAGAGAAAAATGACCTGCTCGGGTTTTGAAACCAGGACCGTCAGGTGTAGTGCTTGAGTTCGTAATCCGGCTTCTGACATCAGTTGTTACGTGCCACCCCCTAGTGGCACTTTTGTTAACTGGATTACGGTGGGTAGAAAACACAACACCAATTACTGCTTTAAAGAGAAGTTAGCTTTATTGCTTGCAGGAAGATACACTACTCATCAGCAAATACAAGCAATTGGAACCTTACTCCAGTTTCCTCAAGTCTCTTGCTTATGGAGAGCCCTTGCCCTCTTTCACTTGTCAACAGTTAATCTTCTCGCTAATGAGTCTGGTGGCCTTGACAGAACTACATGCAACTCTCCCCTATGTACACAAATTACAGTTACTTACGAGAACACAGGCAGTCCCCTGTATGCTTCTCACTTCCTCGCTGTCAAGAGAAACGGCTTCACTAGGGGTTTCGCAAGTCACCACACTTCTGTCGCTCAGGATAAACGCTCGCACTAGCTCGTAAAACACACAACAACAACTGCTTGACAGGTCGCTCTTATATAGCAGGCCGGTGACTCAATAAATGCTTCTAGACCCATCCAGGATTCACGGCTTCTCGACATTTCCTTCACTGGTTGAGTCACGAATATTCTGGACCATCCCCTTGTCCTAGTAGTCCTGTTGCATAAGGCGTACGCAGTACACTGAGGCAGGGCACAGCCCAGCCCTGGGGCAGTTGTGACTCATGCGGCGAGCGATGATACAAACTCACAGCCGTAACAATATCAATAACGCAATCACCACTAATTTTTGTCAACATCTGTATAAGTAAAGCAAACCAAACTGCTTTATTTTGGTTTTGAAGTAGGCAACCGATACCCCCCCCCCCCCCTCGACTCGCGCTTATTTTTAAGTCTGAAAAAATGAGAATTACTCTCCTGGATAATTCCTGGAAAACTCCTGAAAAATCGTTGACCGATTTGAGTGGCCACCATGAAAGATATAACCTTTCTAAGCCACCTGATAACAATAAATATGAAATATTATTGTCTGATTTTGTACAGTGTGTTCAAAAACAAGGTCACAAAAAAATCCCGCAAGTTAAGATTTGTGAGATTCTGGTACATTTTTCTCAAGAACTATTTGAGTTACAGGCCTGATCTTTAGTAATGTGTTGGTAACCATGTGATTTTATAGAATGAACCGAAAGATATTTAAAATAATCTTTATCTTTTCAGTATATACATTAAAAAATCACATATTTTAAGAGGAAGAAATATTTTTTGAGTTTGTTATTTTTTAAACGAGTCAAAACAATTATTCTAAACAAACCAATCCGTTCATTTTGTCAAGCCACGTGTTCTTTACATTCCAGGAAAAAAATAAGTATCCTTGATAAAAAGGTTTCAAGAAAAGTGTGCCAAACTTGAGAAATGTATACTAGAATTGTTTTCTGTGGCCTTGTTTTTGAACACCCTGTACAAAATCAGACAATAATATTTCATATTTATTGTTAGTCCAGTCAATAGAGGCTCAAAAAGGGGGTTCACCTTACATCAGATGCGGGATCGTTTTTTATTTTTTGATGTTGTTTAGGACCATTAGGTAGTTATTAATCCAAGTTTCCGTCATCCCCACCCCCTTGCTTCGTCCGCCATCTTGAAAAAACTGTCCGAAATCGGCACTTTTTTCAGTTTTTGGCCTCTAGCTCATTCCCAGTTCATTTGTTTGAAGATATGTGTAAATAAGAAAATGTAGATTACTACTTTTCCAACAATTTTGATCTGAAAGTTTTTATTGTAGGATCAAGCATATTCGAGATACGAGAAGGCGAAAAAGGGCGAAAATTGGCGATTCGGCAAATTTTTCACTTTCGTTCCACTTTCCATAGTAAAAACAGGGGGAAGACTTGATCTCAGCAAAACGTTTATTGAATGGAAGTTGTAGAGAATTTAATTTCCTTTCAAACTCATGTATCAAAAAAATAATTACGAGCAATGGGTAGGAAGTGGGGGTAAATTTAAGAAAACTAGAGGAAATGCGTTTTTTGTGATTCAGCCCTGGAGCGCCGTGTTGGTGAAAGTTCTTCATTTTCATTATATTACAACCATTTTTTGAACACAGCAATGTATCTAAATAATATTTGAACCATTTTTGGTATAAATGTAACCACACACTTACACTCACACTCTCTCACACATGGGGGCGTGGTGGCTCAGCGGTCTAGCTGTACGCCTCTCACCAAGGCGGTCCGGGTTCGATTCCCGGTCAATGCATGTGAGATTTTCGAAGTGAAATGCCATGTCCTGTGGTTCGGATTCCACGTGAAAAGGAGGTCCCGTGGCTCATGATCTCGAGATTAACGGTCACGTTAAACTACAAGCTTGCTTTCTCTCACACATGAATATATAATTGAATCGGTCATTGTTAGAAGGCACTAAGTCATTTTTGTAAGAATTGAGATAATTGACAAAAACTGTTTCTCTCACCTAATTGTAAAGCATAGTTGCTGTCACGTGTAAGTATGACTTAGTTGTACAACGGCTGCTTGAATGGTTTTCAAAACACCCCACTTTCCCTGAAGCAGAGGAAATTATGAGCATCAGCTCTGGTGTAGTTGGAAGTGAGCAGGTGAACTGCTACAAGGCCCAGCAAGTCGGTATGGCTGGACTCACAAGAATAGTGGGAACAACCTTCGGTGAAGTGTCCTTCAAAAAGAAGGGCAAAGTGATATCTTTAGCAGCTGACAAGAACATCATGAAAGTTGGGGAGAAGAAGATTGCTGTGGACCCACTCACATTCTATCACAGGATGTGCATAGCAAAAACAACCCAGGACGACCTTGAGGAATACCTCTCTTATGAGCTTGCACCATACCCTATGTCGTTGTTCAACGAGGATGGCATGCGCAAGGGCACAAAGTCTGCTTTATATGCAGCGTTCACACCCCTGCCCATAAATTTCGAGCTCCCCTCAAATCACCTCACTGTTATCGATGGTGGGCATCTGCTCCACAAAGTTGTGTGGAATCGAAATTCGACTTTAGGGCAAATTTGTGCCGATTATATCAAGTACATCCACCAGCATTATGGGACAGTGGTGATGGTCATCTTCGACGGGTACCCAGACAATCTTCTGATAAGTACCAAGAATGCTGGAAGAGCAAGAAAGCGCAAGCTGAACGCCTCAGCAGATGTGATATTTGATGAAGCCACAGTCAACACAACTCCTCAAGACAAATTTCTGTCCAATGATAGCAATAAAAAACGATTTGTTGCCCTCCTCAGAACAACACCTGAAGCGTCCAACGTCATGAACAAGCAAGCTGAGGAGGATGCTGACGTGCTCATTGTGACCACTGCAACATCGATGGCTTCTTCGGACGACGCTGTAATTATTGTGGAGGAAGACATCGACAACAAATACGATGAACAATGTGTGCCTTAAAAAACCAGGAAGAGACAATTCACCTGACATCATGTACTCCCCCTCATCATTTATGTATGACTTCGCCGAGAACCTGCTGCTCATCCACGCCATCAGCGGGTGTGACACAACGTCAAACATTAATTTTATGCGTTCGGTAAAACCAAATTTTGTTCCCTGTTCCGGAGGAATCCATTATTGTTGGAGATAAGTGATGTCTTCATGGACCCAGAAGCCACATTAGAGGACATCTCCAAACAGGAGAGCAAATATTGGTCGTCCTCTATGGTGGGGAAATTGACCAATCACTCTCTGACCTCATACACACAAAATGTGTTGCCACCACGACAAACTTGAACCTGGAAAAGCTGCCCCCCCATCCTCCGATGCAGCGCGATACCACTCCTTGAGAGTATACCACCAAGTGATGTCCTGGATGAGCAGGAAGAAAGACCCGAACATCTTTGGCTGGACAAGAGGAAGCAGGGGCTTGATTCCGACAACAATCTCCAGAGATGCTGCTCCTCATACCCTGCTGAAGACGGTATCATGCAGGTGTGTCGCCGGGTGTTCCGCAGCACGTGGATGCAGAAAAACCGGTCTGCATTGCTCCACTTTCTGCAAATTCTGCTGCGTCGGAAAGTCCTGCGACAACCGTCCCTTGATAGCCGCTGACGAGGAAGAGGAAAACATCGACGACCCGTCCATACCATTCGACGAAGACCTTGACGAAGAGTCAGCCCTCCCGACCCCCCTTGCGAAACGTCTCCGGTTACTGTAGCAACACCCCAACTATTTTAAAGTTTTTATTTTAGTGTGTTCATTGTACTGGCTCTCATCCCCCCCTTTCCCTTTTGATTACCAAAAGAATGATAATAAAATTAGCATATCAAAATGCTTTATCAACATGATATTACCATACCAAAAATTAATAATTATAACACACAGAAAAGGCCTAATTTAATTACTCACTAGGTCAGCTGAGTTCACAGCAAAAAAAAAACTAGGAGTGAATGTTCCAAATTTTCGTGGTATTCAAGAACACCCTGATTTGATTTAGGGTAAGAGATCAGGTGGGACGAAGCTAAGGTCAAGACCAGCTTGTTGAATGGAAGGCTGGACGTACTCGGAAAGGCCGACAATTTTGATCTTGCCACACATGGTGAAAGGAATAGAAACAATCTTCCTACTGACTGCCGTCATTAAATAAAAAAAAACAACATCAAAATGTCAAGGTATAATAAGAATCTAGGAATGATACAATTGAATTACAACTAAAACCTTTAACCGCTTAGGCTAATATTTAAGGGTAAAGCGGAAACAAGTTCCGGGTAATACAGTGAATAAAATAAAGTCAGACATTGCCCAGTTGGCAATATTACATTTCCCCATCATACGATTAATTGAATTACTGAATTGAGGGTAGTATCATCCGCAAGGATAAAGGAAATTTAACAACATGAAATTCAGCCCCGGTGCCGTTTCACAAACAAATTACATAAAGCAACAAACGCGTTCCTTAGCGAACGAAAGCGTCCGAGAAACTTCAGAGTCCAGCACTGACTGTCTTTTGAAGCCTATCTGACCAAAGTTAAATCCACGAGGTTCCCATCCAGCTAACGGGAAATAGGGCAATAATAACCCACCCTGCAGTAACTACATATAAAGGTATCACCAAATTATACAAGACCCTCTAAAAGATTACAAACTAAAGTGCTAAAATAAAATGTCAGTCTTTATCTAGTTAAGCTTATGGTCCACCGACACATGACCTTAAAATAACATTGCAAAAATGTTTTGCAATCAAAGTTTGTATTGCCCCTTACTATTAAATCATGATAATACCACCTGGTGTCTTTCGGCCCTCCGGGGAAACTGCACTATTTGTTTCCCCGGAGGCAACTGCTTAAGAGTCTTTATGCCAGCAAGGTCCTCACCACAATGTCGCTCCAGTCACAGATCGCACCCTTGTATTCCAGTGTAGCCCCACCACACTCCCTCAGTAGTACCAAATGCGACTAGTGGCACAACCGCCCAAAACAAGGCCAGAGTCCAAGGTTTGAGTTGGTACTATTGAATATCACCCCACACAGGTTACTGCGTAGAAACCTTCCAGGAGCTGAGGCGTTACACAATGTTCTTGTAAGATTGTTCTCAGAACAAGAGCTTGGCGAATGAAGCTGACAGGAAATGTTCACCTTTCAAATGTTCACGGATACAAGGCTTGATTTATCTACCTTCCATCAGCGATAAGCCTTTAAGTGACAGCACACACAAGGGCACAAATCCTGGCAGAAAAAGGGCTTGGCGAACCCATTTCACCATCAGACAGGCGCCAGGGAGACGAAATTAATTCCCAGAAGGGCTTGGTGTATGCTCTCATGATAATCCGGACAGACCTGGAGTTCTTACTGCGTCTCGAAGATAAGATGAACATGTACTGATTTGCAAAATCGGTACATTCATTATTCCCTAACAATTAATATGTAAATAATTAATATATAAAACGCATTGTATTGTAATCTATATTTTGTAAATACACACTAACTTTTTATCATTTTAAATGATCTTGTCGACTTCGTCGTTACGTTGAGGCTAGCGTTACGTTACGGCGACGTCACGAAACGAACCGATAATGCACTGAGGTGTGCGACGTCATAGTACCGCTTGGTGCATGTGTACTGAGTTCACTGGTGAGCTCTGAAGTTAGAGACGGCAACGACACGGCGAGCGTGACGACATCCAGCCAGCTCCCTCCTTTCACCGCGCGCTCCAGCTCCCTCATGACTTGTAACTTTCTAGCGTTCTGATTGGTTCTTGATCATCTAACATGTCAAGAGTCTTTGTAGCATTTTTCAGCATGTGTAGCATTTAAAATGATATAAACTCCGGTCTTTCAGACTGACTGTCTCTTTTTTAAATGAATGTGTAACGAATTTATTCTCTCCCATCTATTCATATTTATCCAAAAATGGTTTAAATATTATTTAGATGCACTGCTTTGTTCAGAAAATGGTTGTAATATAATGAAAACGAAAAACTTTCACCAACACGGCGCTCCAGGGCTGAATCACATAAAACGCATTTCCTATAGTTTTCTTAAATTTGCCCCCATTCCTACCCAATGCTCGTAATTATTTTTTTTGATACATGAGATTCAAAGGAAATTAAATTCTCCACAACTTTCATTCAATAAACGTTTTGCTGAGATCAAGTCTTCCCCCTGTTTTTGCTATGGAAAGTGGAGCGAAAGTGAAAAATTTGCTGAATTGCCAATTTTCGCCCTTTTTCGCCTTCTCGTATCTCGAATATGCTTGGTTCTACAATAAAAACTTTCAGATCAAAATTGTTGGAAATTTAGTAATCTACATTTTCTTATTTAGACATATCTTCAAACAAATGAACTGGGAATGAGCTGGAGGCCAAAAACTGAAAAAAGTGCCGATTTCGAACTGTTTTTTCAAGATGGCGGACGAAGCAAGAGGTGGGGGATGACGGAAACTTGGATTAATAACTACCTAATGGTCCTAAACAACATCAAAAAATAAACAAGTAGTTCCGTGAAGAACTATACAGCCTATTTTCATATATCCTACTTATGTTAATTGCCACTATCAACATACACAATTTCTGTTTGATTGCTGTAATAGATTCGTAGATATTAAGAACCGACTAAATATTTCGGATGGTCGCCATGTTGGATTTTATATATGTAGGTCCTAGAGTTATGTACTGTTACATGCAGATTATTGTGAACGTGTAGTATTCAAACTTCAATCGCATAATTAGAACACAAGAAAAAACAAGGAGATTTAAATTTTTTTCACAGCTGCCATCTTGAGGTTATGGAAACAATTGAAATAAATTAGATGCCAGTGGATTAACATTCGTATAAGGATTTACTGTACCAAGTTTCACTGCACTCGGATGGTTAAATTGCGAGAAATGTCCATGTGAATATTTATAATTCGCGTCACCGCCATGTTGGATTTGTGATCACCAGGTTATTTAAAGTCTTATAGGTGAACTTAAGTTCATAGCCCCTATGAACATTAAAAAATGCAGTTTGATTGCTAAAATAGATTCGTAGATATTCAGTATCGTCTAAATATTTCGCATGGTCGCCATGTTGGGTTGTTAAATGTATAGGCCATAGAGTCATGTACCATTAAAGGAAAATTATTGCGTAGGTTCATTATTCAAACTTTCACTTCGATCGCATGACTACATCACAAGAAATAAAAACTTAATTTTAAAATTCGCACTGCCGCCATATTGAGGTTATGTAAACAATTGAACTAAATTAGATACCAGTGGATTACAATGTGTATACATATTTCCTGTACCAGGTTTCAGTGCGCTTGGAACATTAAATCGCGAGAAATGTCTATTTAAAATTTTCAAATTCGCTTGGCCGCCATGTTCGTTTTGTTGTTAACCGGTGTTTGAAAGTCTTATAGATGGACTTCCAGTAGTGCCCTTTATCTCCGTACAAAATTTTAGGGAGATACCGCTAATAGTTTCAGAGATATAGAATGCCGGTGAAATATTTCGCACATCCGCCATCTTGTGATTATGTAAACAATTGAACGAAGTTAGATGTCGGTGCATTACAATGTATATAAACATATACTGTACCAAGTTTCATTGCGTTTGGTTGGTCAAATCACGAGAAACGTCTATTTAAAAGTCGCAAATTCGCTTGGCCTCCATGTTGGTTTTGTAGTTACCAGGTTTTCAAAAGTCACATAAGTGAACTTATAGTAGTTCCCTCTATCACCTTTGAAAATATCAGGGTAATATCGGTAATAGTTTCGGAGATATTGAATGCTGGTGAAATATTTCGCACAGCCGCCATGTTGGATTGGTGAGTCGTAACAAAATTTGAAGGGCACGCTCGAGGTCGCCGGGAATAGTGCTATGAACTTTCCGAGTTTCATTGAAATCGCTCCTGCCGTTTAGATTTTATTAGTGGGGGGGGGGGGACACACACACACACACACGAATCACACACACACACACGCACACACACACACGGACAAAAGGTGATCTCATAAGCCTATTTTTTCAAAATTGAAAATAGGCTAAAAACGATCCCGCATCTGATGTAAGGTGAAATTCGTCTATTGACTGGACTATGTTAGCAGGTGGCTTAGAAATGTTAGATCTTTGTTTAGTGTAAAATTAACAACTGTTGACCAAACTGAAATAACAGAAATTTGTTTTTAAAATTTGTTCATTTAATTGTGTAAAATAAGTTAAGCCATTAGGGGCGGAACAGCGAGGTCATCTGTCCCCAAAGGAAAACGTATCGATGTGTTACGTTGACAATTCTAACTGTACAACAGTTACTTTGTTTAACGGTCCCTTGTGGCGTAGTGGCTAGCTGTCTTGACTGTCACCCCTTGAGATCCAGGTTCGATTTCTAGCTCTACAAAGGAAGAAAAAAATCTAGTTTGAGGGGTGGAACGAGATACGCTCAGCCATTACAGAAACACTGGTAATCAAACAAACCCAATGTTCATGGGGCATAACCAAGATGTTCTAAGGCAGCGGTTCCCAAACTTTTTTTCCTCCCGTACCCCTTAATCATATTTATCTAAAATAGCACTCCCTAAAAGGTAAACTTTTAAAACATTTAATATTTTATGGGCAATATGTGCATAGCTTAATAAAAACATTAATAACAAAAAATAACTTACAACTATTTATAACTTATTTTTTAAAATAAAATATAACTAATATTTTTAAATTTATTATTTGTTTGTTGTTAGTATGCATTTCATTTCAATAAAATGCCAAATATAATTTTCAGTTTTATTTAATTGTGCAAATGAAGATGTATAAACTTTTAACTGAGGCAAATAAACAATTGCAGTACATAAGATTTTTTAAAATTTTGATTTTATTGAAAACCAATTAATTCTACTGATTAGTTAGGCAACAAGTAGTTCCGTGAAGAACTAAACAACCTATTTTCATATACCCTACTTATATTAATAGCTTCTATCAACATACAAAATTTAAGTTTGATTGCTGTAATAGATCCGTAGATATTGAGAACCGTCTAAATATTTTGGATGGTCACCATGTTGGAATTTTTATATAATATGTAGGTCTTAGAGTCATGTACTATTGCATTAAGATTATTGTGTAGGTGTATTATTCAAACGTCAATCGCATAGTTAGGACATTAGAAATAAAAACGAGATTTTAAATTTCGCACATCGACCATCTTGTGGTTATAAAAACAATTGAAATAAAGTAGATGTCAGTGGATAAAAATGTGTATAAGAATTTACCATACCAAGTTTCACTGCGCTCGGATGGTTAAATCGCGAGAAACGTCCATTTAAATATTAAAATTTCGCGTCGCCACCATGTTGGATTTGTACTCTCCAGGTTATTGGAAGTCCTAAAGGCGAACGTATGTTCATAGCCTTCATCGACATACAAAATTTCAGTGTGATTGCTCTAATAGATTCGTAGATATTGAGAACCATCTAAATATTTCGGATGGTCGCCATGTTGGATATTTATATATGTAGGCCATAGAATTATGTACTATTAGATGACGATTATTGCGTAGGTTCATTATTCAAACGTTCTCTTCAATCGCATGATTAGGACACAAGAATTAAAACTTAATTTTAAAATTTCGCACAGCCGCCTTCTTGAGGTTCTGTAAACAATTTAACTAAATTAGATGTCAGTGCATTAAAATGTGTATAAAGATTTGCTGTACCTTCTTTCACTGCGCTCGGATGGTTAAATCGCGAGAAAAGTCTAAATTTTAAGTTAAATGTTTCAATTTCGCTTGGCCACCATGTTCGTTTTGTACTTAACAGGTTTTTGAAAATCACATAGGTGAACTTTCAGTAATGCCCTTTATCACCGTACAAACTTTCAGGGTGATATCAGTACTAGTTTCAGAGATATAGATTGCTGGTGGAATATTTCGCAAATCTGCCATTGGTGAGACGCGATAAAATTTGAAGGGCACAGTCGGGGTCGGACAAAATATTGCTATGACCTTACCGAGGTTCATTGAAATCGCTCCAGCCGCTTAGATTTTATTTCGGGGACACACATACACACTCATATACTCACACATACACACACACGGACGAAAGGTGATCTCATAAGTCTATTTTTTTTTACATAAATGAAAGTAGGCTAAAAATAGGCAAATCAAGACAATACCACCAAGGGATACGCGTGCCCCAGTTTGGGAACGACTGTTATAAGGCATTAACTGTCTTTTAACGAATGTAGAAGACGCGCTAAGACAGAAAAGAGGAAAGCTATATGCAGTATTCGTCGACTACACCAAGGCGCTTGATCTAGTGAGTAGAAATATGATCGGAAAAGAACATTACCTTTTTGGGACATTCTCCACAAAAAAGCCTACAAAAAGACGACAGTATAGTTCAATTAGAACGAATAGAACAAATGGTGTACTTCAGGGTAACCCGTTACTATTTTACATCGCTACAGACGATTTCATTGAGGCTATTTACCTTGAGGGATCGAAGATTTACATATACGCGGACGATATGGTTGTGGCATCGACATCAAAGGAAACCTTGCAATCGTCCATTGCTAAACTTACCACATGGGCTCAACAAAACAATATGACGATAAACTGCGCCAAGACACTAATGCTGGCATTCCGTAAAGGCGGGAAACTATCCGCAGATGAGCATATACTACTAGATGGAGAACCCCTAGTCAACGTAAATCATTTCAAATACCTAGGAGTGGCAATGCAAATGCAAGGGAACGTATCCACGCGACATGTCAGGGATAGAACAACATCCGCCATAAAAGCAATGCAAGACATAATGCAACTGGGAAATCTATCTTTACAAATCGCAATGAATTTATTCAGAACGAAAATAACTCCAATAGTGACATACGGCATTCAAATAACTTGGGATCATTTGACACAAAATAACCTTCGAGAGATAGAAAGAGTTAAGTCTACTTTTCTAAAGAAAATTCTGCACTTATCAGAATACACGCCATCTCGTCTAACGTACGTACTAGCAAGGGAGACTTACTTCATAGAAGACCTGCGTTTGCAGAACTCCCTACCATCAACAGTGCAACACGGGAGACTGATCCAAGAACTAAACTTCAAGCGTAATGACTAGGACTCGGATTTTTAGGCACCGTAAATAATTTTTTTTTTACGTAAATACATAAGTAGTGGAGTAGTGGCGCTTCTGCCCCACTTCAAAACCCCCCTTGCTCTACTACTAAGCCTCAGCCATGTTAAATATCTCTTGAACGCATGGTCCGATTTTGACAAATGAGGTATTGTTGGACTCGGGCTGACGTCCTCTTTGCTATGGACCACTCATTATATTTTTCAAAATTTTTTTGAAAATTTTTGTTTTCGAAAATAGGCGATAGTTTGAAAACCAAACAGGATAGAACGTTGTGCCATGGCTCAAACGAACAGTCTTTATGACCTTTATTTTTTGTAATAAAACTTTTTTATTTTTTATATTTTTTTGAAAACACTCGAATTTTGAAAATCCTATATTTTGGAAACTAGGAACTCTACAAAAAAAATTGTTTAACGTAAATCAATGGTCCCTACCCCCTCTACCCCCAAAATAAATTTCAAGTCTCTAGAATGAAAACCTGCAGTAGTGTGGTAGTGAGAGAGCTGTCTCACTTAGGAAGTTGTGAGCCCCTGCGACCTTGGAATGGAAGGAGCCATGCTAGGAGGGCGTGCTTGGATTCGTTTTTTTCGTCTCGTCGTGCTCTTTACGGGAATGTCGGTGTCGAAAATGTGAAAATCTGGAAACACAGTCTTTTTGGGGTAAAAACGTGATTTTAGACTTTTTGCTATATCTCGCGAACCAAGTATGCTAGAGACATGAACGAGGGGTCCAAGGACTCGGAGTGACGTCCTCTTTGCTATGGACCACTCGTTATATTTTTTTAAAAAATTTGGAAACGCGATTTTGGGGTAAACACGTGTTTTTTGTGATTTTTGCCGATATTTCACGAACCCATAACCGTAGAGACGTGTACGAGGTGTCCTAGGACTCGGGCTAACGCCCCCTTTCAAATGTGGTAGATATTTTTTTTTCCAAAAAGATAATTCACAAAGGGCCTAACGCCATACATGTTGAAAAAACGTTTTCTTTTTCTTTACCTGTTTATAATGTTTATGAAGCGTGGTGGTTGAGAGAGACGATACTGCTGGATGTGTGTGTTTCAACAAACCTGTCGCTGACCAAGGTGGCTGTGTTCAATAGATCAATTGATATTTCGACGAGTCGGTGTATGACAGAGCGAGGGTGCGTTTTCTGATATTTTACCTTTAACGTGTAAACGGTGATGAGAACTTGGTTCTATGTTGGTCGAAGCGAGTACAGAAAACACACTTGCCGAGGAGCAGGAGGTGAATGTCATTTGAGCTTATGGGAAGGCGTTGATCTGACTTGACAACAGGTGACGCTTGAAGGTGAAATAATCTGACCATTGTGCTGGCAGGGAAGTGCGAAAGGCGTGCACACATGTGTGAAACCACAGGCACGCTAAACCAGTGACATCCTGTCTTGCTTTGTACGTGACAAAATGCAAGTTGACGTGAAATTTGATCTATCGCAGGTGTTCGCTTGGGACGTTATCTGTCCACATGCGCGATAACTGTTAACAAGTTACATCCTGTTTTGCTTCGTACGTGACAAAATGCAAGTTGACATGAAATTTGATCCGGCACAGGTGTTCGCCTGGGACGTTAGCTGTCCACGTGCACGATAAGAGAATGTTCAAAGCGTGGGAAAAAAAAAGATTATACATGCAATGTGATATATAAAGACACGTCGCTGACATTTCCACTCGCACTTATGTGACTACTTTTGAACACGCTACAGCGTTGTGTGAAACACTTGGCCTTGTTTAACAGTTTTGGTGTTGGTGGAAAATACTTATTCTTGTTGTGAGGTAGGTATATATTTATTCATTTATACATTTATTGATTTATATATAAATACATGCAATTATTTATTGATTAGGTAATTAATGATTTTATTTATTTATTTGTTTGCAGATAACCGGCATACCTTACATGTCAGAGGGAGAAGAAACTATTGCACTTTTGAGCCCACTAGAAGGGAAGAGTAACAAGTCACTGCAAGTAAAGGTGAGATGATTTTTTTTAAACTAACTTGTTTCATTTTTTTTTGTTTTATGTTTTATTTTATGAAATGTATGTATTAACCTGAATTTAGGTATTTATAGCGGTTTATTTTATTTATTTTTAGAAACTTGGAAAGAATAGCCTTACCACTGTAGCAGTCGCTGAAAAAAACCAGAAACGCACTAAAGCGAAACCACTGCCAAAGAGTGAACTGTTTAAAACTCAGGTAAGTCCAACTTAAAAATGCTATTCCATTTTACCACTACTGAAAACTCGTAGACAAAAAAAAATTCATTACCTGTACATGACTGGGACAATGATTGCTTTCTTGATTAATGGCTATGTTGTTGTTGTTGACTGGGAAAAGTACAAGGCCATGTTGGATTTTCTAAAAATAAAATAATAAATTTAATTTATGGGTGGTTCCCTATGGACTCAACGAATATCCACAGGTTTGAACATGATAATGTGAACAAAATGACATGACATTCATTTTTGTTTATATATTGGTTAAAGGGAGGGTGGGGGAATGTAAATGACTGTAGCTTTATAAAAAAGAAAATAAGTACATGGGTTACTGTTTGTGCCAACATACAGTTTATTTTTAATGGTGTTTTGATATATTAATGCCAATTAACGTTAACGTTTTATTTACAAGTATTGATTGATTGATTGATTGATTGATTGAGTGATGGGTTATTTTGTTTGCTTTTAGGTGTCGTCATGTGCCATTAACGTAATGAACAGACAGTGAACAAGCATGCATTATGCTTTAAAGTACTCTGTGCAATGTTAATAACTTACAATAAGAAAACGTTTTATTATAACACATGGCGTTAGTACCAAATACAACAAGTGAGCAAGTTGGTTTACCACGTGGGTTAAATTTAAAATCAGAACATGATCGATGGTTAACATTTGAATCCTGGCCTGTAGGCTTTTTGTCGACGCATGAACTTGCAAAAGCCGGTTTTTTTTACTTGAACCGAGGAGATGTGGTGCGCTGTGTGTTTTGTCGTATTGAACTTTCACACTGGGAAGAAGGGGATGATCCCTTTAGAGACCATTTGCGATGGTCTCCTCACTGTCCTTACATGCTTGGAAAGCAAGTGGGTAACCTACCCGTGCATTCATTTTACCGAACCACAAGGCCTATGGCCGCTACTTACGTTGCTGAATCACAAATAAATAATAATGATGTATTACCAGCCAACGGTAGTGTCGATATATGTGGTCCATATGCCATAGACAGTGTTGAATTGGCGTGTGCTTTTGAAAAATTGGGAGTTTGCAAGACTAAAGCACTAGCACACCCAGAGTACAGCTCTGTTGAAAAACGTTTCGAATCTTATAAAAATGTTTGGCCATTAATATTAAAACACCTTACCAAACAGCTAAGTGAAGCTGGATTTTTTTATACTGGTGAAGGGGATAAAACAATATGTTTTTATTGTGGATTTGCTTTAAAGGATTGGCAAATGACTGATGACCCTTTTGTGCAACACGCTCGTTGGTTACCAAACTGTAAATACATGGTGTTGCTTAAAGGTCAGGAATTTGTGAACACTATTCGTAAAGAAAAAGTGATTGCAGCACAAGACATAAAAGTGCCTTTAGAGTTAGAGCACGCGGAGCAAATACATAAGGCTGAAAGAAAAGACTTGTCTCACGAACAGATACAAAAGTGTGACCAACAATTATGTAAAATTTGTTATCAAGATGAACTAGGTGTTGTATTTTTACCCTGTGGACACATGATAGCCTGTGTCAAGTGTGCATTAGAACTTAACACTTGTGCTATATGCAGAAAAGTAGTATCTGCAACAGTTAGGGCATTTCTTGCATAACTAGTATAATTTATTCGCCATGGATAGTGCAAAATCCCTAATTGCACAATATTATTAAAGCTGTTTTAGAGTGTAATAGATATGCTTTTGTTTTGTTTATAGACTACTACAATGAATGTTTTGAATGCTGTGGGACAATCATGTGGCTTAGAGACAAAGAAGCTCAGCGAATTGCCAATGCATATTCCATTCCGCATTATCAAGATTCGGAAATTGAAAACAGCATATGGTGATCGTGTACTTTGTGTATGTGAAAACTTTGAGACATTTCTGCCTATACGGTTTAATGATATGTCGGAGAGTGTTTTTGATGAAGTCAATAATGCTGTGCAACCTGTACACTTAATTTATGAAGGTTTTAAAAACAATAGGTGCATGGTTCGTTTTAATTAAATAAATAAATAATGTGAAATAATAATGGAAATTATAAGTAATGACAATATACTGAAAAAGAAAGAAAATATGTGCATAGAATAGTAATGTTTTAGTGTTTAGTGTTGTCTTTAAAAATATTATGATGAAACCAAAAAAAATGTATATAAAGTTTGTAAATAAATGCAAAATGATGTTACAATGCTGTTTTATTTTATACAAAGTTAGTATATTTAACATTGCAGAGTATACATGATTATGACAATAAATGCATACTGAATACAAGCCTTTCTCACATTACAATAGTCTGTTATAGTTTTAAACACAAGGCTTGTTGTAGATCATTTTATAGCAATGTCCCTTTAATGTTGTTTTCGAAAAGTGGGGAAGCCACAATGGTTGTATTGACATAAAAACCTTATGGTTATTACTATTTAGTCACTTTGATCCCCTTGCAGATCAACAGTAGATGACCTAGTTGTTCCACTCTTTAAAACGACAACAACAACACTACCTCTTGCATAGTTTGTGATGTTGATGGCTCTTGCGACGTGGAAGATGGATTAAAAATAACTTTGAGAACAGGGGTTAAACGTTGATCATTAAACAATGCACTATTTTGAGTAGCAATATGGTTTTCTTGATTTTTTGTCGACGGCAACTGTGTTTCATGCGGTACACTACATTGATGATCACTGACACTTAAAACCTCACTATTTTTACTTTTTAGGTCACCACGACAATGTTTGGAACGTTGCTTTGAACAACGCCAAATAACAGTTCCATTTTTATTGGTTCGTTTCACAATATATGAATATCCTTTATAGTATGCGTAAGGCTTACCATACCTAGTCACTGATACTTCCATATCAACTGTCGAGCATAGACTAAGCTCTAGTAAAGTCAACTTGGTAATAAGAATACTAGTTTAATGTGAGAGCAAATATGGATCCAAAGAGTTCAGGTAAAAGTGAAAGCAAATAAGCAAATATTAGAAACAAGAGTTGGGGTGAAAATGGTCGCAAAGTGGTAGACCCATTACACAATAATTTCAGCACGACGAAGCTCTTGTTCAATTTCTTTGATTTCCCAATCGTGACCAGTATGGCCAGATTGACGTGAGGCATGCAACAACTGTAGCCGCTGGACGAGCTTATTGGGATTGTGCCAGTATACAAATTTAACAAATGGATTTTTAGGTGTAAACAAAGCATTACCATTATCATGATCATTATCATCATCGTCATTATCATCATCATGATCACCATTATCATCATGACCATCATCACTGTTACTATATAGTCCTTTTTGATCCTCTTGCAATACCACTTTATTTATAGTCTGAGTTGATTTTGACAGTGTTGAAGGTTTCTTGGACGTTGACAACTGTCCTAACATGACGTTTTGAGGACATGATAAGTCCTTTTGAACAAACACTGTACTATCTTTAGCCGCAATATCGTTTTCTTGAACTTGCTTTTTAGCATTTTGATAATTGTTTGTAAACAGTAAGCGTGGTTCGTTTCGAGCACTACATTGATGAACACTCACACTTAAAACCTTTCCATTTTTACTTTTCAGATTGCCTCGACATTTTGTTGACCTCTCTTTTGAGCATCGCCAGAATATTATTCCATTCACATTCTGGCGATTATAGTTATAGGAGTAGCCTTGATAGAGTGCACGTAGCCTACCTTTGTTGGTTGTAATAAGTTCCATAGTAGTAACTGACCTGTCAGTACGATGTTCACACTACAAAGGTTACAACTGTTTTGCTGATGGAGTGACCTACTATAAGCTTATATATTGGCTTATGTGTTGGCTTTTTGTGTTGGCTTTTCGTGTTGGCTTTTGTGTTGGCTTATGTGTTGGCTTTTTGTGTTGGCTTTTTGTGTTGGCTTTTCATGTTGGCTTTTCGTGTTGGCTTATGTGTTGGCTTTTTGTGTTGGCTTTTTGTGTTGGCTTTTCGTGTTGGCTTTTGTGTTGGCTTATGTGTTGGCTTTTTGTGTTGGCTTTTTGTGTTGGCTTTTCATGTTGGCTTTTCGTGTTGGCTTTTCGTGTTGGCTTTTTGTGTTGGCTTTTCGTGTTGGCATTTCGTGTTGGCTTTTGTGTTGGCTTTTCGTGTTGGCTTTTTGTGTTGGCTTTTCGTGTTGGCATTTCGTGTTGGCTTTTCGTGTTGGCTTTTTTTGTATTGGCCTTTCGTGTTGGCTTTTTGTATTGGCTTTTCGTGTTGGCTTTTTGTGTTGGCTTTAGTATTGGCTTTTGTATTGGCTTATTTGACAAGTTATTTGTGTCAATGTATTTAGTGGATTTTTTCTTGGTGTTGGAAAGTAGTTGAAAGAGAGGGAATATTTAAAGACTTAACCTCAGCTCACTAACCTAACCTAACCTTTCAACTCTCAGATGTTAATTAAATTCTGTGCATTGTCGAGTTGGAGCCCAAGACCTCAGGGGTTAAAAAAACAATTATTTTTGACGACTTATTTTGGTAACTTATTTTAATGGCTAACCTAACTTTACCTAACCTAACCTAACCTAACCTAACCTCAGCTCACTTTGGATATTACTAGTAAGTGTTCATATCCTCTGCTAGGTAGCATGCTAGTAGTACAGGTAGTGCTCATATTTACCGCTAGATAGCGGAAACATACTTTGCATGTTGCATGTGACACTTGTGAAGTTTAACCACATGCAAGACGTGCTTGTATAAGTTCTCTATTTAAACTCAATATACAATTAACCACTAAATGTTCAGAACTAACATGTATAGCCATGTTTAGGGTATATAGGAGACCCTTAGCAAGAAAGGCTGTCTAACCCACGAGTGTACAGCCTTGTCATACGCAGTAAGCCCCTGTTGGCTTTCTCAAATTGTTGTTGTTGTTGTTTTCTGCCAACAGGGGCTTACTGCGTATGACAAGGCTGTACACTCGTGGGTTAGACAGCCTTTCTTGCTAAGGGTCTCCTATATACCCTAAACATGGCTATACATGTTAGTTCTGAACATTTAGTGGTTAATTGTATATTGAGTTTAAATAGAGAACTTATACAAGCACGTCTTGCATGTGGTTAAACTTCACAAGTGTCACATGCAACATGCAAAGTATGTTTCCGCTATCTAGCGGTAAATATGAGCACTACCTGTACTACTAGCATGCTACCTAGCAGAGGATATGAACACTTACTAGTAATATCCAAAGTGAGCTGAGGTTAGGTTAGGTTAGGTTAGGTTAGGTAAAGTTAGGTTAGCCATTAAAATAAGTTACCAAAATAAGTCGTCAAAAATAATTGTTTTTTTAACCCCTGAGGTCTTGGGCTCCAACTCGACAATGCACAGAATTTAATTAACATCTGAGAGTTGAAAGGTTAGGTTAGGTTAGTGAGCTGAGGTTAAGTCTTTAAATATTCCCTCTCTTTCAACTACTTTCCAACACCAAGAAAAAATCCACTAAATACATTGACACAAATAACTTGTCAAATAAGCCAATACAAAAGCCAATACTAAAGCCAACACAAAAAGCCAACACGAAAAGCCAATACAAAAAGCCAACACGAAAGGCCAATACAAAAAAAGCCAACACGAAAAGCCAACACGAAATGCCAACACGAAAAGCCAACACAAAAAGCCAACACGAAAAGCCAACACAAAAGCCAACACGAAATGCCAACACGAAAAGCCAACACAAAAAGCCAACACGAAAAGCCAACACGAAAAGCCAACATGAAAAGCCAACACAAAAAGCCAACACAAAAAGCCAACACATAAGCCAACACAAAAGCCAACACGAAAAGCCAACACAAAAAGCCAACACAAAAAGCCAACACATAAGCCAACACGAAAAGCCAACATGAAAAGCCAACACAAAAAGCCAACACAAAAAGCCAACACATAAGCCAACACAAAAGCCAACACGAAAAGCCAACACAAAAAGCCAACACATAAGCCAATATATAAGCTTATAGTAGGTCACTCCATCAGCAAAACAGTTGTAACCTTTGTAGTGTGAACATCGTACTGACAGGTCAGTTACTACTATGGAACTTATTACAACCAACAAAGGTAGGCTACGTGCACTCTATCAAGGCTACTCCTATAACTATAATCGCCAGAATGTGAATGGAATAATATTCTGGCGATGCTCAAAAGAGAGGTCAACAAAATGTCGAGGCAATCTGAAAAGTAAAAATGGAAAGGTTTTAAGTGTGAGTGTTCATCAATGTAGTGCTCGAAACGAACCACGCTTACTGTTTACAAACAATTATCAAAATGCTAAAAAGCAAGTTCAAGAAAACGATATTGCGGCTAAAGATAGTACAGTGTTTGTTCAAAAGGACTTATCATGTCCTCAAAACGTCATGTTAGGACAGTTGTCAACGTCCAAGAAACCTTCAACACTGTCAAAATCAACTCAGACTATAAATAAAGTGGTATTGCAAGAGGATCAAAAAGGACTATATAGTAACAGTGATGATGGTCATGATGATAATGGTGATCATGATGATGATAATGACGATGATGATAATGATCATGATAATGGTAATGCTTTGTTTACACCTAAAAATCCATTTGTTAAATTTGTATACTGGCACAATCCCAATAAGCTCGTCCAGCGGCTACAGTTGTTGCATGCCTCACGTCAATCTGGCCATACTGGTCACGATTGGGAAATCAAAGAAATTGAACAAGAGCTTCGTCGTGCTGAAATTATTGTGTAATGGGTCTACCACTTTGCGACCATTTTCACCCCAACTCTTGTTTCTAATATTTGCTTATTTGCTTTCACTTTTACCTGAACTCTTTGGATCCATATTTGCTCTCACATTAAACTAGTATTCTTATTACCAAGTTGACTTTACTAGAGCTTAGTCTATGCTCGACAGTTGATATGGAAGTATCAGTGACTAGGTATGGTAAGCCTTACGCATACTATAAAGGATATTCATATATTGTGAAACGAACCAATAAAAATGGAACTGTTATTTGGCGTTGTTCAAAGCAACGTTCCAAACATTGTCGTGGTGACCTAAAAAGTAAAAATAGTGAGGTTTTAAGTGTCAGTGATCATCAATGTAGTGTACCGCATGAAACACAGTTGCCGTCGACAAAAAATCAAGAAAACCATATTGCTACTCAAAATAGTGCATTGTTTAATGATCAACGTTTAACCCCTGTTCTCAAAGTTATTTTTAATCCATCTTCCACGTCGCAAGAGCCATCAACATCACAAACTATGCAAGAGGTAGTGTTGTTGTTGTCGTTTTAAAGAGTGGAACAACTAGGTCATCTACTGTTGATCTGCAAGGGGATCAAAGTGACTAAATAGTAATAACCATAAGGTTTTTATGTCAATACAACCATTGTGGCTTCCCCACTTTTCGAAAACAACATTAAAGGGACATTGCTATAAAATGATCTACAACAAGCCTTGTGTTTAAAACTATAACAGACTATTGTAATGTGAGAAAGGCTTGTATTCAGTATGCATTTATTGTCATAATCATGTATACTCTGCAATGTTAAATATACTAACTTTGTATAAAATAAAACAGCATTGTAACATCATTTTGCATTTATTTACAAACTTTATATACATTTTTTTTGGTTTCATCATAATATTTTTAAAGACAACACTAAACACTAAAACATTACTATTCTATGCACATATTTTCTTTCTTTTTCAGTATATTGTCATTACTTATAATTTCCATTATTATTTCACATTATTTATTTATTTAATTAAAACGAACCATGCACCTATTGTTTTTAAAACCTTCATAAATTAAGTGTACAGGTTGCACAGCATTATTGACTTCATCAAAAACACTCTCCGACATATCATTAAACCGTATAGGCAGAAATGTCTCAAAGTTTTCACATACACAAAGTACACGATCACCATATGCTGTTTTCAATTTCCGAATCTTGATAATGCGGAATGGAATATGCATTGGCAATTCGCTGAGCTTCTTTGTCTCTAAGCCACATGATTGTCCCACAGCATTCAAAACATTCATTGTAGTAGTCTATAAACAAAACAAAAGCATATCTATTACACTCTAAAACAGCTTTAATAATATTGTGCAATTAGGGATTTTGCACTATCCATGGCGAATAAATTATACTAGTTATGCAAGAAATGCCCTAACTGTTGCAGATACTACTTTTCTGCATATAGCACAAGTGTTAAGTTCTAATGCACACTTGACACAGGCTATCATGTGTCCACAGGGTAAAAATACAACACCTAGTTCATCTTGATAACAAATTTTACATAATTGTTGGTCACACTTTTGTATCTGTTCGTGAGACAAGTCTTTTCTTTCAGCCTTATGTATTTGCTCCGCGTGCTCTAACTCTAAAGGCACTTTTATGTCTTGTGCTGCAATCACTTTTTCTTTACGAATAGTGTTCACAAATTCCTGACCTTTAAGCAACACCATGTATTTACAGTTTGGTAACCAACGAGCGTGTTGCACAAAAGGGTCATCAGTCATTTGCCAATCCTTTAAAGCAAATCCACAATAAAAACATATTGTTTTATCCCCTTCACCAGTATAAAAAAATCCAGCTTCACTTAGCTGTTTGGTAAGGTGTTTTAATATTAATGGCCAAACATTTTTATAAGATTCGAAACGTTTTTCAACAGAGCTGTACTCTGGGTGTGCTAGTGCTTTAGTCTTGCAAACTCCCAATTTTTCAAAAGCACACGCCAATTCAACACTGTCTATGGCATATGGACCACATATATCGACACTACCGTTGGCTGGTAATACATCATTATTATTTATTTGTGATTCAGCAACGTAAGTAGCGGCCATAGGCCTTGTGGTTCGGTAAAATGAATGCACGGGTAGGTTACCCACTTGCTTTCCAAGCATGTAAGGACAGTGAGGAGACCATCGCAAATGGTCTCTAAAGGGATCATCCCCTTCTTCCCAGTGTGAAAGTTCAATACGACAAAACACACAGCGCACCACATCTCCTCGGTTCAAGTAAAAAAAACCGGCTTTTGCAAGTTCATGCGTCGACAAAAAGCCTACAGGCCAGGATTCAAATGTTAACCATCGATCATGTTCTGATTTTAAATTTAACCCACGTGGTAAACCAACTTGCTCACTTGTTGTATTTGGTACTAACGCCATGTGTTATAATAAAACGTTTTCTTATTGTAAGTTATTAACATTGCACAGAGTACTTTAAAGCATAATGCATGCTTGTTCACTGTCTGTTCATTACGTTAATGGCACATGACGACACCTAAAAGCAAACAAAATAACCCATCACTCAATCAATCAATCAATCAATCAATCAATACTTGTAAATAAAACGTTAACGTTAATTGGCATTAATATATCAAAACACCATTAAAAATAAACTGTATGTTGGCACAAACAGTAACCCATGTACTTATTTTCTTTTTTATAAAGCTACAGTCATTTACATTCCCCCACCCTCCCTTTAACCAATATATAAACAAAAATGAATGTCATGTCATTTTGTTCACATTATCATGTTCAAACCTGTGGATATTCGTTGAGTCCATAGGGAACCACCCATAAATTAAATTTATTATTTTATTTTTAGAAAATCCAACATGGCCTTGTACTTTTCCCAGTCAACAACAACAACATAGCCATTAATCAAGAAAGCAATCATTGTCCCAGTCATGTACAGGTAATGAATTTTTTTTTGTCTACGAGTTTTCAGTAGTGGTAAAATGGAATAGCATTTTTAAGTTGGACTTACCTGAGTTTTAAACAGTTCACTCTTTGGCAGTGGTTTCGCTTTAGTGCGTTTCTGGTTTTTTTCAGCGACTGCTACAGTGGTAAGGCTATTCTTTCCAAGTTTCTAAAAATAAATAAAATAAACCGCTATAAATACCTAAATTCAGGTTAATACATACATTTCATAAAATAAAACATAAAACAAAAAAAAATGAAACAAGTTAGTTTAAAAAAAATCATCTCACCTTTACTTGCAGTGACTTGTTACTCTTCCCTTCTAGTGGGCTCAAAAGTGCAATAGTTTCTTCTCCCTCTGACATGTAAGGTATGCCGGTTATCTGCAAACAAATAAATAAATAAAATCATTAATTACCTAATCAATAAATAATTGCATGTATTTATATATAAATCAATAAATGTATAAATGAATAAATATATACCTACCTCACAACAAGAATAAGTATTTTCCACCAACACCAAAACTGTTAAACAAGGCCAAGTGTTTCACACAACGCTGTAGCGTGTTCAAAAGTAGTCACATAAGTGCGAGTGGAAATGTCAGCGACGTGTCTTTATATATCACATTGCATGTATAATCTTTTTTTTTCCCACGCTTTGAACATTCTCTTATCGTGCACGTGGACAGCTAACGTCCCAGGCGAACACCTGTGCCGGATCAAATTTCATGTCAACTTGCATTTTGTCACGTACGAAGCAAAACAGGATGTAACTTGTTAACAGTTATCGCGCATGTGGACAGATAACGTCCCAAGCGAACACCTGCGATAGATCAAATTTCACGTCAACTTGCATTTTGTCACGTACAAAGCAAGACAGGATGTCACTGGTTTAGCGTGCCTGTGGTTTCACACATGTGTGCACGCCTTTCGCACTTCCCTGCCAGCACAATGGTCAGATTATTTCACCTTCAAGCGTCACCTGTTGTCAAGTCAGATCAACGCCTTCCCATAAGCTCAAATGACATTCACCTCCTGCTCCTCGGCAAGTGTGTTTTCTGTACTCGCTTCGACCAACATAGAACCAAGTTCTCATCACCGTTTACACGTTAAAGGTAAAATATCAGAAAACGCACCCTCGCTCTGTCATACACCGACTCGTCGAAATATCAATTGATCTATTGAACACAGCCACCTTGGTCAGCGACAGGTTTGTTGAAACACACACATCCAGCAGTATCGTCTCTCTCAACCACCACGCTTCATAAACATTATAAACAGGTAAAGAAAAAGAAAACGTTTTTTCAACATGTATGGCGTTAGGCCCTTTGTGAATTATCTTTTTGGAAAAAAAAATATCTACCACATTTGAAAGGGGGCGTTAGCCCGAGTCCTAGGACACCTCGTACACGTCTCTACGGTTATGGGTTCGTGAAATATCGGCAAAAATCACAAAAAACACGTGTTTACCCCAAAATCGCGTTTCCAAATTTTTTAAAAAAATATAACGAGTGGTCCATAGCAAAGAGGACGTCACTCCGAGTCCTTGGACCCCTCGTTCATGTCTCTAGCATACTTGGTTCGCGAGATATAGCAAAAAGTCTAAAATCACGTTTTTACCCCAAAAAGACTGTGTTTCCAGATTTTCACATTTTCGACACCGACATTCCCGTAAAGAGCACGACGAGACGAAAAAAACGAATCCAAGCACGCCCTCCTAGCATGGCTCCTTCCATTCCAAGGTCGCAGGGGCTCACAACTTCCTAAGTGAGACAGCTCTCTCACTACCACACTACTGCAGGTTTTCATTCTAGAGACTTGAAATTTATTTTGGGGGTAGAGGGGGTAGGGACCATTGATTTACGTTAAACAATTTTTTTTGTAGAGTTCCTAGTTTCCAAAATATAGGATTTTCAAAATTCGAGTGTTTTCAAAAAAATATAAAAAATAAAAAAGTTTTATTACAAAAAATAAAGGTCATAAAGACTGTTCGTTTGAGCCATGGCACAACGTTCTATCCTGTTTGGTTTTCAAACTATCGCCTATTTTCGAAAACAAAAATTTTCAAAAAAATTTTGAAAAATATAATGAGTGGTCCATAGCAAAGAGGACGTCAGCCCGAGTCCAACAATACCTCATTTGTCAAAATCGGACCATGCGTTCAAGAGATATTTAACATGGCTGAGGCTTAGTAGTAGAGCAAGGGGGGTTTTGAAGTGGGGCAGAAGCGCCACTACTCCACTACTTACATATTTTAAGATTTTTTTCTATAAATACATAAATTCCAGCTTTTCACTCATTTGCTAATAAAAAGACATAATATTTATATCTTTTTAAAAATCAACATGCAATATTGCATTTTTGTTCTGTATTACTTCAACGGGGAAGAACCTGTGAGCTATCTAATCTTCATGCAGAGCGTATGTCAGCTTGGAGCTGACTTAACTTGTCGCCCCGTACCGCTCACTGTGGAAGCCGGGGATTTCCTTGTCCATAGCTACATTGCACCACGTGCTAGATCTCCCCCTCCACCCCAGCTACCTGGAACAAGTGTCACTCACATGCAGTTTATTTCTGGCACTGTGAAGTGTAAGGCAGTTCTACGATGCCTAAAGTAAAAGCAACTACAAGTTATCGTCTACTGTATGTTGCAGAATTTAAGGATAATTTTACTTCTGATGGGGGCGTTCTATTCTGCCAACTATGTGGGAAAGCAATCAAGGCTAAACAGCGATCTCAAGTTACATAACACCTCAAGGGCAAGAAACATATTGCCGCAGTTTCGCGCCTTCAGAAGAAGTGTTTCGCGAGAATCGTCGGTCATTTGTGATGGACAACCAGAAGATGATATGTCATTGTGTATTGTAATTCTTCAGTCGTCAGTGAGGCATAGCATAAATTCACATTAATAAACTAAATTATAATTAAATATTTTTACTTCTTTGTCACATATTTCAGCTATTTTTAATACATAAGAAATAAATATTTTCCCGATTTTTAGCACCTAAAAAATCCGAGCCCTAGTAATGACATATGGCCTGATTTCTATTCCACAGAAGCTCTTATGTCGACGGACTGCATGAATGCCAACTTTGAACTACGGTATACGATCACCCGTTTTGCAGTTCACGGTTTTCATTTTAAGATATACTCAAGAAGAGGATTTCATGACCCAGGCCCCCAATGCACCTGCTCTCTGTGTGCTAGTGCTTGTGACAGATAGCACGCTATTTCCTGCGCCCAGAGGAAAATATCGCTAACACGCTGTGAATAACTATATAGCAATCAGATCCAGGCGCGGATTCAAGAGGGGGGTCACGGGGGTCATGACCCCCCCCCACCCCCCAAACGGAGTTTTTTTTTTTGCAAACTAAAAAACAAACAAACACAATAACCAGACAAATAAAACTTAACGAATTTTAACTGAAAAACTGTTTTTTTTATTCAATACTGAAAATATCTTTATTGGAATTATTATGTTCTGTTACAACTGTACATATTTACAACTTCATACCTGTTATATAAAAACGATTATTTATATAACAAAATCAACTCGTCTATTTTGTTTAGCAAACCTTGTGATTACCGAATCGATGTTTATAGTGATGTCACGATGAATGTACAGCAACGCACGGATAGGAATTTGAGTTTTTTTTTTTTCGCACCAAAAAATGTTGCCGACGTCCAAACTGCAAGCTTGGTTGGCAATTTAAGCTGTGACTTTCTCCCTTTGTCGGTACCAACTCGACTTGCCGAAACTGTAACGTACCTTGATGCATTTCTTGAAGCTCGAT
The DNA here is from genome assembly GCA_946902985.2 of Meconema thalassinum. Lineage (NCBI taxonomy): Eukaryota > Metazoa > Arthropoda > Insecta > Orthoptera > Tettigoniidae > Meconema > Meconema thalassinum. The sequence goes on from OX336388.2 coordinate 90,310,492, forward strand.
GTAAAAGTCGCGAAACATGCCGTTGCAATTTGTAGGAATATTCTTGGTGCGCTAAACGCATCAAATTTCTATCCATGTAGCTTGCAAGAAGAAAAAAAAAGGTCTGGTTTTGTACGTTTGTTTATTTTGTGATTGCGTTTTTAGCGATACAATTTTTCTTAACAATTTCTATTCTCTGACCCCCTCCCCAAGTCAAACTCTAGATCCGCGCCTGAACAGAACCAGTCAGACACTTTGTATATAGACACTTTGATGGATAAGACATAAGTTATCAGTATTAGTTTTGTATCTCGGCATGGCTATTAGCTGCAAATAATGATTATTGTTCTGAGGCAACAACGAGAACGCTCTTTGAACCAAGAAAGCCTTCAAAGAACACTATCAACTTTGACATGTATGACCTCCTTTGTCAAATATTGTCCTAAATTGATATGATTGGTAATTTTCTGTTATGTTGTTTGCATTACGGTGGAATAGGAGCTACCGCGTTGACCTATGACCTGGGTTGGGATGGGGTATGCGCGTTTATCTCATCGGAATACAGATAAGGGATGTGGATCAGAACAATCAACCATGGCTTTAAAGCCCGTTAAGAACCTTGTACTGTGGAAATTATCTCCTCAACTGTAAAAGATGATGATGATGATGATGATGATTGTTGCTAAGAGGCCTAACATCTGGGTTATTCGCTCTTGATGGTACAGACGACAGTAAAATAAAAATCGGATAGAAACTGACTTACAACTAAAACTAACTAATGTCTTACAACTAAAGCTAACTACAGACTTACAACTAAAACTAACTAACTGCTTACAACTAAAACTAACTAATGACTTACAACTAAAACTAACTATTGACTTACAACTAAAACTAACTACAGACTTACAACTAAAACTGATTAATGACGTACAACTAAAACTAACTACAGACTTACAACTAAAACTAATGACTTACAACTAAAACTAACTAATGAATTACAACTAAAACTGATAAATGACTTACAACTAAAACTGATTAATGACTTACAATTAAAACTAACTACAGACTTACAACTAAAACTAACTAATGACTTACAACTAAAACTGATTAATAACTTACAACTAAAACTGATTAATGACGTACAACTAAAACTAACTACAGACTTACAACTAAAACTAACTAATGACTTACAACTAAAACTAACTAATGACTTACAACAAAAACTAATTAATGACTTACAACTAAAACTAACTAATGACTTACAACTAAAAATAATTAATGACTTAGAACTAAAACTAACTAATGACTTACAACAAAAACTAACTAATGACTTACAACTAAAACTAACTAATGACTTACAACTAAAACTAACTAATGTCTTACAACTAAAACTAACTAATGACTTACAACTAAAACTAACTAATGACTTACAACTAAAACTGATTAATGACGTACAACTAAAACTAACTAATGACTTACAACTAAAACTAACTAATGACCTACAACTAAAACTAACTAATGACATACAACTAAAACTAACTACAGATTTACAACAAAAACTAACTAATGACTTACAACTAAAACTAACTACAGATTTACAACTAAAACTAACTAATGACTTACAACTAAAACTAACTACAGACTTACAACTCAGTCAGCTGGCATTTGAGGGTGCGCAAATGCGAGGGAGCCGTGTCAGTACATTTACTGGCACGTTAAAGATCCCATTCGGGTCAAAATTCCGGCACCCCGGCGTCTCTAAAAGCCAGGGTAGTTAAAAGGGACGTAAAACCAATAACATTATTATTTATTAGACTTACAACAAAAACTAACTAATGACTTACAACTAAAACTAACTACAGATTTACAACTAAAACTAACTAATGACTTACAACTAAAACTAACTACAGACTTACAACTCAGTCAGCTGGCATTTGAGGGTGCGCAAATGCGAGGGAGCCGTGTCAGTACATTTACTGGCACGTTAAAGATCCCATTCGGGTCAAAATTCCGGCACCCCGGCGTCTCTAAAAGCCAGGGTAGTTAAAAGGGACGTAAAACCAATAACATTATTATTTATTAGACTTACAACAAAAACTAACTAATGACTTACAACTAAAACTAACTAATGACTTACAACAAAAACTAATTAATGACTTAGCACTAAAACTAACTAATGACTTACAACTAAAACTAACTGCTTACAACTAAAACTACCTAATGACTTACAACTAAAACTGATTAATGACGTACAACTAAAACTAATTAATGACTTACAACTAAAACTAACTATTGACTTACCACTAAAACTAACTAATGACTTACAACTAAAACTAACTAATGACTTACAACTAAAACTAACTAATGACTTACAACTAAAACTAACTAATGACTTACAACTAAAACTGATTAATGACTTACAACTAAAACTAACTAATAACTTACAACTAAAACTAACTAATGACTTACAACTAAAACTAACTACAGATTTACAACAAAAACTAACTAATGACTTACAACTAAAACTAACTAATGACTTACAACTAAAACTGATTAATGACTTACAACTAAAACTAACTAATGACTTACAACTAAAACTGATTAATGACTTACAACTAAAACTAACTAATGACTTACAACTAAAACTAACTAATGACTTAAAACTAAAACTAACTACAGATTTACAACAAAAACTAACTAATGACTTACAACTAAAACTAACTACAGACTTACAACTAAAACTGACTAATAACTTACAACTAAAACTAACTAATGACTTACAACTAAAACTAACTAATGACTTACAACTAAAACTAACTAATGACTTACAACTAAAACTAATTAATGACCCACAACTAAAACTAACTAATGACTTACAACTAAAACTAATTAATGACTTACAACTAAAACAAACAAACAAACAAACTAACTAACTAACTAATGACTTACAACTAAAACTAACTAATGTCTTACAACTAAAACTAACTAATGACTTACAACTAAAACTAACTAATGACTTACAACTAAAACTAACTAATGACTTACAACTAAAACTAACTAATGACTTACAACTAAAACTAACTAATGACTTACAACTAAAACTAACTAATGACTTACAACTAAAACTGATTAATGACGTACAACTAAAACTAACTAATGACTTACAACTAAAACTAACTAATGACTTACAACAAAAACTAACTAATGACTTACAACTAAAACTAACTACAGATTTACAACTAAAACTAACTAATGACTTACAACTAAAACTAACTACAGACTTACAACTCAGTCAGCTGGCATTTGAGGGTGCGCAAATGCGAGGGAGCCGTGTCAGTACATTTACTGGCACGTTAAAGATCCCATTCGGGGCAAAATTCCGGCACCCCGGCGTCTCTAAAAGCCAGGGTAGTTAAAAGGGACGTAAAACCAATAACATTATTATTTATTAGACTTACAACAAAACTAACTAATGACTTACAACTAAAACTAACTAATGACTTACAACAAAAACTAATTAATGACTTAGCACTAAAACTAACTAATGACTTACAACTAAAACTAACTGCTTACAACTAAAACTACCTAATGACTTACAACTAAAACTAACTAATGACTTACAACTAAAACTAACTAATGACTTTACAACTAAAACTAAAACTAACTACTACCTCCTAGCTTTACTAATAATTGACGTTCTCTGTTTCCAGCCCTGTCGACATGGTCTGCACGATGATCTACCAACGTGGAGTGCGAGAGCTCAGGTAATGTGAGACATTATTTTCTTACAGTGCAGGGTTGGGGAGTTTTCGCCGCTACTCTTATCAGCAACGAGTCAAGTCATGTTGAGTTAAGACTTCAGAGAAGACTATAATGTGTTTGGAGTTTAGCTGTTCACCTCGGCTTTTCTGAATTACGTCTGGGACCTGCCGTCCGTGCGCCTTTTAAGCTTACGCTGTGTAAAGATGCCGGGCGAAGCCGGGGTGGGTTGCTAGTATACCGGTAGAATAAACAATAACACAAAGCCTCGGATAAGCCTGGCGTGACCATCACTCTTTCAGACTTCATCTGGACGATCCGGAAAAGAAATCTGACCGTCTTAACTCTAGTGCGTCTCAGTGAGTCGAAGTCAAAGACCTATTCAGCTCCTGGCTTGTTACGTCACAATCACTCTGTTGCGTAGTTTGTTGTGTTGTTGCGGCTCCCGTGGAACCACTTATTAGGCTATATACAAGGTCAAATCCCCATTTGATGAGTGCTTACTTATTAGTAGGGCTCGGATCGATATGCTCGATAAAATCTCCAGATATGCTCGAAAACCATGTGTTTTATGCTCGATAGATATGCTCGATAGATATGCTCGAAAAAAAACATTATATGCGGTTAAATATGCAGAATATGCTCGAAAAACACCGTTAAAAAACTATATAGGTAGAAAGGAAAGTGAAACGAAAAAAACAATAACATACCTTTATATACGAGCTTTATTTTCTACACTGCAATATACTCGCATTCAAGTTTTTCGAGTATATATAAGAGAAGTTTTCTTATAAAAGTTACAGTTTTGAAAGTTCATTTACAAAATGTTCAGAATTAGGCGAGTCAATGAAGTAGATCTGCATTGGTCTGTACAACAAGAATTTTTTCTATGTTTTCAGTTTTGAATGATTTTCTTAAATCAGTCAATAAAAGTTTCAACGCCGAGAACGACCTCACTAAAGGTTAAAAACCTGCGGTTCTATTATTCGCACCAGATAGGCTTTTCAATAATTATTTCTGTTTTCGAACCTTAAGGATGGTCAAGGCCCGAATTCGGGAGGGAATTCGAAGAAAAACAAACTATTTAGACGAAAACCACAAGAATATGCATTTATATGCTTCTATTCTGAAAACCGCGTTTTTATGCATTTATATGCTCGATAAATTTCAATTCTGTTGGTCCCAGAGATGTGAAAATACCACCATAAGGCTTCTTTGAATGTGTACTATTCAGGAAAACAATATGCAAATATGCTCGAATCCGAGCCCTACTTATTAGCCTACTCATAATAAATTTTACAACATAGGTGTTTTGTTTTATTCACTTCTCTGCTATGATAATAACCGGATTGGAAAGTGTTGTGCCACTATCAGGGCTGGATTTACCAATAGGCCCCATAGGCACCGGCCTAGGGGCGCACCATGCTGAGGGGCGCAAAATTAATCCGAAAATGCTTTTGTCATAAAATTTCCATAAGATGTTATGTTTCGTATTTCGTATAATTTTATGATTTAAATGAAACTTTCCAAAATGTTGACACTTTTTCAATTTATATTGTGGCTATTATTTTCCAACAAATGTTTTTTCAAGAGCAGATTTTTCGACTTCAACTTTAGAACAGGAATGTTATATGATTTATTAGGAGAAAATTTAAGTCTTGAATATAAGTATCAGTTTAATTTGAATAATTCATTATGCATAGTTGCAGGTTGTATGATGTAGGGTATATGTACAGTGTATAATGAGTCTTAAATGCAGTGCTGGATTAACCATAAAGCACAATAGGCAATTGCCTGGGCCCCCGGCTCAAAAGGGCCCCCCAAAAATGAAAAAAATCCTACGTAAAAAATGGAAAAGAAAATTTGGAATTTTTGGGGGAATACCGGTAAGTCAAATAAATTCTTGAAACAGAAGGTCATACTGGCGAAAGTTTGAAAACTCAAACTGTGAACTTCGTCACTGAAATTCAAGATTGTAGAGGATAGTCCTATGACAACGCACCAAACATGTCTGGAAAGTATCAGGGTCTGCAAGCCAAAATATTAGAACTGAATAAATATGCAAACCGTCACCGTTGGGGCGTCTTGAAAAATTATATCAAAAGCGCTAAAACTTTGAAATCATTGTCAGATACGCGCTGGTAAGCACATGCTAATACATCGAACGCGGTTTATGATTCGTTTCATAATATTGTCGAGGCTTTAGAAAGCATTGAAGATGACGAGTCGGAAAATAATGACACTCGGCATGAAGCGGGGTGCATCGCAAACAAAATGCAGAAATTCGAATTCGGGTTCATGTTAATTTTGTGGGATTCATTTTTGACTTCTATCAGAATCAGACATTTTAAGGAAAATCAACTCCGATGATGTTATTGAAACTTTCTGCGAAACAAAATGCAGAAAAAAGTTTTTCTGAAAATGTACATATGATCTAAATTGTATTCATTATTCATTGTAAATTTGTAAATAAAATCTCTTTCAAAGTTATAATTGACTTTTTTTATGAAAGGGAGGGGGGGGGGTGAAAAAAAAGGGAAAAAGGGGCCTCAAATTAACAATTGCCTAGGCAAGACTGCAACTTATCACCCATACTATTCAATCTTTACATTGAACAAGCAATGAAGGAAATTGGAGAAAAAATTAAAGTGGGAGTGAAGATTGAAGGAGAAATAATTTCAACTCTGAGATTTGCCGATGACATCGTCATTCTTGGCCGAAAAGCCTGAGGATTTGAATGCGTTTTTGAATGGTATGGACTCCGTCTTACGGAAAGAATACATGATGAAAATTAATAATTGTAAAACAAAAATACTGGAATGCAGCCGAAATAAATCAGAAACCTCTATGGACATCAAATTGGCAGGTGAAACGCTGATGGAAGTAGTAGACTTCTGTTACTTAGGAAGCAAAATAACCAGTGTTGGACGAAGCAAAGCGGATATAAAAAGTAGGTTGGCTCAGGCAAGGAAAGCATTTCTACAAAAAAGGAATCTGTTGACATCGAATATAGATTTAGGTATTAGGAAGTCATTTTTGAAAGCCTTTGTCTGAAGCGTGGCGCTATATGGAAGTGAAACTTGGACTATTGGTGCAGCAGAAAAGAGGAGAATTGAAGCATTTCAAATGTGGTGTTACAGGAGAATGATGAAGATCAGATGGGTAGATAGGGTTACAAACGAAGAGGTATTAAGACGAGTGGGAGAGGAGAGATGTTTCTGGCGACTGCTAATGAAGAGAAGAGATAGGTTGGTAGGACACATACTAAGACACCCAGGAATATCATGCTTAGTTATGGAAGGAAGGGTCGAGGACAAGAACTGTAGGGGTAGACCAAGGTTAGAATATATTAAACAGATTGCCTCGGATGTAGGGTGTGGTAGCTATGTAGAGATGAAACGATTAGCTCAGGACAGGGAGGCATGGATGGCTGCATCAAACCAGTCAAAAGTCTGAAGACTCAAACAACAACAACAGGGCCACTGTAAGTCTTAATCCGGCACTGCTTAAATGGTTTAAACTTATTGTAATATCTCGTTGGCCTATTCTTTTTTAATAGTTTATATATACAAATTTAGAATCAGTTGATTCTTTCATTATTTTAATTTAAGTGATTTTACTTCGCGATACATTAGAATGAAATAAAAATTACCTTTACAAAGACCTTTCTGAGGTCTAAATTCCCCCTCCTTCACAACGGTGTGAAGAGGGGGCGGCAGAAACCCACGGGCCTAGGAGCGCATAAAATCTACTGTAAATCCAGCCCTGGCCACTATGCAGTGAGGGTCCTCGCTATAGAATGGAGCCTCACAAAGGCGGTGCCGCAGAGGGTGATATGGAACTGCGCCCATAAGCAGTGGTATTTCCAGATCCTTTTAATTAGGCCGATTGAACTGCGCCCATAGTCAAGTCGGCTGTTAGCCCAAGGTCGGTTTAAGGGGAAGTGACGGACTGTCTCCCACCAATAGCTTCTGCACTGCTGAGAATAAGAGGTAGTCAGTCCCCCGTCCCGATAAGCAGCTGTACTACGGGCCTCCGGGGGTGGCAGCTAATCACACTAACCACTAGACCATAGAGGCGAATAATAATAATGATAATAATAATAATAATAATAATGATGATAATACACAGCCTTTTTCCAGTCATTGGACCGAGCCAGGGTTGGAATGAATGAAGCCTCCATCTAGCGGCGAGGATAGGCATTGTGCCGGCTTCCGAAGCCTGTCGCACTCTTCTGGGACAATGATTAACTGTCCCGCCTCCGCTTTGCCCAGTGGAGTGACAAGGATTTGAAGCACGGAACCCAGAGGTGAGAGGCCGGCGCGCTGCTGCCTAAGCCACTGAGGCTACACTAATAATAATAATAATAATACAACTCTCTCTAATCCACCTTAAATAACTACCCCTTCTAAATGGTAAGATTACCTCAAACTAGATTATTAAACATTTGCAATAACAAAACTATTTTTAAAATATGGTTAGGTTGTCGAAAGCATCCCAATGTACCAGTTAATACTAATATTGCTAGAACAAAAATTAAATATTAGTCTGTTTTGAAAACTGTACCTGTTGTATGTATCCCAGGCCAACACTAATCTCTTGTCCGCAATCTGGACAGGGTATATTTAATTGTTCGCAATCTGGACGGTTTTTGACTTGTTCGCAATCAAGACACAACCGATTTGAAATGAGTCACTTCAAATTCACACCACTTGACACAACATACAGTCATTCGGTAGAGGGGTGGAGGGAGGGAACCTACCTGATCGCTCTCAATGGGCGCAGTTCCACTGCCACTTTTGAAAGGTTTATGCTAATGACTAGGGTCATTAGCGAAGCTTGGGCGCAGTTCCATACAACCCGCCGCAGACAGGTCGCAATGACTCACCGCCAGATTTATAGCATGTACGGAATACAACAGCGGATTTGGAAGCCCTGGATGCTGGCATACATTACATACGCAGCTGGCAAAATGAAAAATGAAAATCCACAGCCTGCTTCCAGTCTCCGACCGGGTCAGGAATGGAATGAATAAAGCCCCCATCTAGCGGCGAGGATATGAAGTGTGCCGGCTGCCGAAGCCTGTCGCACTCCTCTGGGGCAATGATTAAATGAATGACAGAGTGAAATGAAATGATAGTGGAGAGTGTTGCTGGAATGAAATTGTGACAGGGAAAACCGGAGTACCCGGAGAAAAACCTGTCTGCCTCCGTTTTGTCCAGCACAGATCTCACATGGAGTGACCGGGATTTGAACCACGGACCCAGCGGTGAGAGGAGCTGGCAAAATGCCTAAGATAATTAAGACTTGTGTTGAAGTGCTATAGCCTACCTCGTATCCCGTGAATATGGTTAGGTACAGGGTGTCTACTACTCTGGAAAACAGGGAATACTCAGGGAATTTTTAAATCCCGAAGAACTCAGGGAATTATCAGGAAATTTTAATGACACTCAGGGAATTTCAGTTTTACAAGGAACAACCTTGAATAATTGGAAATTAAGCATTTAAATTCTGATGGAGGAAAAATATATTCTGGTAATGATTGTTGTAGATGTATGTTCGTACTGACGTTAAATCAGTAAGCTCACGTTTCTTGCAAGATAGAGCACACAAATTATATATGTACACTGTGTATCATCATTAGGGCTCGGATTTTTAGGTAAATAAATACATATTTTTATGATAATACATATTTTAAACATTTTGTCTATAAATACATAAATTTCTGCTTTTTTACTTATTATAACATAAAAGACGTTTACATTTTTTTAAAATCAGTATGCTAGATCTTTGAGATTATTGTATTTTTGATCTGTGTTACTTCAACGGGGAAGAACCTGTGCGCTTTCTAATCTTCGTGCAGAGTTTATGTCAGCTTGCAGCTGTGATTTTCTTATATTGTCTCCCCGTCCCACTCACTGTGAAAGCCGGGGATGCCTAAAGTAAGAGCAACTACAAGTTATCGTCTGCAGCAGTATGTTGCAGAATTTAAGGATAATTTTACTTCTGATGGGGGCGTTCTTTTATGCTAACCATGTGGGAAAGACATCAAGGCTGAACAGCGACCACACCTCGAGGGCAAGAAACACATTGCCGCAGTTTCACGCCCTCAGAAGAAGTGATTCGTGATAATCGTCGGGTTATTTGTGATGGACAAACTGAAGATGTATCTCGTTGTGTATTGTAATGCTTCAGCAGTCAGTGATGCATAGCAAAAATTGCATTCGTGAATACTGCGTAGGCCTATTGTTTATATTGTCATTAATAAACTAAATTATAATTAAATATTTTTACTCTTTTTGTCACATATTTCAGAAATAATCAATACATAAAAAATAAATATATTCCCGATTTTTAGCACCTAAAAATCCGAGCCCTAATCATCATATATATTATTTCAGTAGTATAGATCGCTCCTGCGGCGCTCACAAGCGACCGATCGTGACAAATGAGCTTTCAAATGAAAGAGAATAGACATTAGCAATGACAAATTGCACTCTAATTTCATAAATATCAATAATTTCTTTAAAAAATGACTTTAAAAAACGTACGAAGTGTGCGATTTGCAGATACTGTTGATGTATGAAAATACGCTCCATAATTGCTGTCCACTTCACATTTTGGTCGCTGTGACGCCTGTTTCATGTCATTTTAACATTATGAGGCATTTCCTTTAACATTTTGCATGGATTTCAGAAACAGTAAATCAAAGGAATGAGTACGGTACTCAAATCGTATAATTCCATAAATATCGAATAACCTGTGAGTGTTACAGCACACTCAGCACACAAATGACATTATCAGTGACAAATTGCATTCTAATTTCTTAAATATCAATATTTGTAAGAAGTGTTCGATTTGCAAAACCTATTGGGGAAAGAGTGGTTTATGGTTGGTTGGTTCTTAAGTTTAGGGGCTGCGACAACGCGGTCATGTAGCCCCGTGTACTTTGGGTGTGTGTAGAATCTGTCTGATAACCGGTGTTAATTGTGATGACTGTATTAGTGTGTGTTATCTGTTTTTTAATTTAAGTACAGACTGCAACTTAGAATTTTTCAAATAGTTCCTACTTTTGCCGCCAAGCGCTACCCTCAACGACTACTAGGCCAAGTTCAGAACTCGCAGTCGGCTCTTTGCAACGAACGTAGTAGCTAAGTTCTGAACTTGACCTAGTAGTCGTTGACGGTGGCGCTTGGCGGCAAAAGTAGGAACTATTTGAAAAATCTAAGATGCAGTACTTAAATTAAAAAACAGATAACACATACTATTGCAGTCATCACAATTAACACCGGTTATCAGACAGATTCTACACACACCCAAAGTACACGGGGCTACATGGCCACGTTGATATTAACATTCAAGACTTAAATTTTCTCCTAATAAATCATGAAACATTCCTTAGCCCAGGAAAATAAGTTTTTTAGGTCCAAAAAAATGTTATAAAGCTAATATTTTTCAGAACCCATTAATTCGACCCTAGGGAACAACATATCCAAATACTCGGGCGTACATGTTGCCGGCTTCCTTGATTTCCAGGCCTGAAAACATGGAATTCCTGGAATTCTTCATCGCCGTCCTGGAACGCCCGTAAAAACCGAACGACTCGGCCTAGGTAGACAAAAGTAGTATCAAATGATAGAAGAAAGCATACAGATTCCATATATTAGACTTTAGGCAAAGTTTTTCTCCTTTCTAGCCGCTGAGTGTCCGGCTCTGACGTTTGGCGATGGTGGGAGAAGAGGGGTTAAAGAGAACAATATAGCCAACCTACGGCAGTGAGAAGCTGTTAATAGAACCTTGAAACTTGCCATCATTGTAATTCTTCTCTAGCGTCTTCACTATATAACATGGAAGTCCCACACTCCATTTGCAATGTTATGCATGATTTTGTTATTCCGACATTTTGCGGTTACGAAACCTAAACTCTTCGATCGCAGTGGAATTCCGCCTATGTTGGCGAAGTCGCTTACTACCAGGAAGAATGTTTTCACCTGTACCAATCAGCGGGCTTCCCGGTAAGCGGGTCTTTAAATTTAGCTCGAAGTTGCCAAGGTTCTCTTCTGTAGTCCAGTTGCTCTGTGTGTTTGTGCAGGTTTGTTTTGTTATTGCCTTGTGTGTGCACAATTACCGGTTAACTGTGTGTATATGGTCAGCGGTTTGTCAGAATTCATTTAAAAACATGTGAAATATTTTATGTAGTGCACGTTTGTTTTATATTTCGCGGTAAAGAACCGGCAACGCTGTCTCCCTTCCTCATGAGAAATGTCAGAGCCGGACATTCGGCGAATGGACTGTAGTAGTCGTTGACGGTGGCGTTTGGCCGCAAAAGTAGGAACTATTTGAAAAATTCTAAGTTGCAGTCTATACTTAAATTATAAAAAGTCCTCTCGGCACGCCGGAAGGCGGAGGTAGATTTCACCGGACAAACTTGGGGATAGGCGAAAATAGGCAGAATATGCAGGTTTTCGTAGAAGGATCAGACCTCATTTATTGCGAGAAGGTATTTTATAATTGGAGCTTAATTAACTTTGTTTTTCGTCATTTTATGTTTATTTTAAACATTTTATTGTCTTATGGGAACGGTAACCTTCTTGTCATTTGGGGTCCATTTTTATACTTGTGGCCACACTGTCCTTATGCAAGGTTTCGACACTGATGTGTGACTATGTAACGGTCTGTTACTTCTTCACGCAAAATTATATCTCCCGCAGAGATTTTGGTTGGTTCCTCAGTTTAGGGGCTGCGACAACGCGGTCATGTAACCCCGTGTACTTTGGGATGGCTGTATTAGACTGTAATTCAGGTAAGGACTGCAGACGGTCAATTACAAGCAGTAGTTCCTAATGTTGATACCAGGTACTACCGTCAACGACACCTAGCTGTGAACTTGGCTACTAGATGCCACCGCAACCAGCAACTCGCAACGAACGTTGGAACTTCCCCTCCAAAGGAAAGCATACCGAGGGATTTTTAGCGCTCTTAGAAAATCCGACGACTTCGGCCGGCTTTGAACTCTCGACCTTGGGCATAGACATTCAGCATGCTACCAGTTACGTCACCGAAGCCGCTTCACACTTAGTCAGATGGAAATACTGAATCTGATCTCGTGCAAGTTTGTTGCCATGGCAGCGTCTGACGGCTCATCCCTCATCAATTTAGTAGTGTTGCCATGGCAACCACTGATAGGTCTTGGCATTTTCTTATAATTCCGAAATCATTTTTCTCATCCCTTGGCATAATGGTGGGTCATATCAAAAATTCTTTCAGACAAAAGTTTTAGGTAATTATTAGGGGAATATTGTCCATTTTGTACGGTTTTGATATTGTGCCTATTAAGAGAGATATGATTAATGTTTCCCGAAAAACCCACTTTTTCCCACCCCTTTGGTCAATGGTTGGTGCTATAAAAAAACTCTTCAAACATAAATTTTTGGGCTTTATCCGACACATAGTATGAACGTTGAACGGATTCGATATTTCACATATTAAGAAAGTTATAGCATTATTTCACTTTTTCGAAAAAAAAAGCCCCCATTTTCACCCCCTTCGACCGATTTAGTCCAGTAACGAACTCGACCGAGATTTTATAGGTATACATATTCGGTAAAAAATTCAAAGTGATTGGTGCACAATTACGGCAGTTATCGTGTCCACAAGAAACTGATATACATATATATACATACATAAATTATGTATAAACTTTTGAACTGACGGTGGTTTTGGGGTCTGGGGGATGTGAAACGCGAAGATATATCGAAATTTTCCGGAAGTCGAAACATGGTACCCATTGCAATAGTTAGCTTTCTAATGAAATCTACCTCTGGTTGGTTCCTCAGTTTAGGGGCTGCGACAACGCGGTCATCTAACCCCGTGTACTTTGGATGAGTGTAGAATCTGTCTGATAAACGGTGTGAATTGTAATGGCTGTATTAGTCTTAATTCAGGTAAGGACTGCAGACGGTCAATTTCAAGCAGTAGTTCCTAATGATGCTACCAGGTCCTACCGTCAACGACACCTAGCTGTGAACTTGGCTACTAGATGCCACCCCAACCAGCAACTCGCAACGAACGTTGGAACTTCCCCTCCAAAGGAAAGCATACTGAGGGATTTTAGCGCTCTTAGAAAATCCGACGACTTCGGCTGGCTTTGAAACCGCGACCTTGGGCATAGGCATTCAGCATGCTACCAGTTACGTCACCGAAGCCGCTTCCCACTTAGTCAGATGGAAATACTGAATCTGATCTCGTGCAAGTTTGTTGCCATGCCAACGTCTGATGACTCATCCCTCATCAATTTAGTAGTGTTGCCATGGCAACCTCTGATAGCTCTTGGCATTTTCTTATAATTCCGAAATCATTTTTCTCATCCCTTGGCGTAATGGTGGGTCATATCAAAAATTATTTCAGACAAAAGTTTTAGGTAATTTTTAGGGGAATATTGTCCATTGTGTACGGTTTTGATATTGTGCCTATTAAGAGAGATATGATTAATGTTTCCCGAAAAACCCACTTTTTCCCACCCCTTTGGTCAATGGTTAGTGCTAAAAAAAAACTCTTCAAACATAAATTTTTGGGCTTTATCCGACACATAGTATGAACGTTGAACGGATTCGATAATTCACATATTAAGAGAGTTATAGCAATATTTCACTTTTTCGGAAAAAGCCCCCCATTTTCACCCCCTTCGACCGATTTAGCCCAGTAACGAACTCGACCGAGATTTTATAGGTATACATATTCGGTAAAAAAAAATCAAAGTGATTGGTGCAAAATTACGGCAGTTATCGTGTCCACAAGAAACTGATATACATACATATATAATATATATATATATATATATATATATATATATATATATACATAAATTATGTATACACTTTTGAACTGACGGTGGTTTTGGGGTCTGGGGGATGTGAAACGCGAAGATATGTCGAAATTTTCCGGAAGTCGAAACATGGGACCCATTGCAATAGTTAGCTTTCTAATGAAATCTACCTAAAACAGATACACACACTTATTATACAGCCATTACAATTAACACCGGTTATCAGACAGATTCTACACACACCCAAAGTTCACGGGGCTACATGACCGCGTTGTCGCAGCCCCTAAACTGAGGAACCAACCAACCAACCGCCATTGCAACGCATGCTTGTGTAAGATAAAAGTCCAAATATGCAAAATCCTCAGGTTAATCTTTATGTTTGATGGCAGGTGTCTGCAGCCCGCTACAGCAAGCAGGCGATGGGACACGCACTGGGACAGGCTGTGACCAAGCAGGGCATCAACAGAACTCGACAGAAAGAAATGGAGTCAGACTCCGACTCGGATTCAGATTCCGATATCAAGAGCAGGAGGAAGCAACGCCGCAAATTGAAGGTAAGAACATCACAGATTTACTCTACAAACTTGTTTTTATTATGATTTTTTTCCCGTAAGATTTGTTTATTATTATACATGGTCTTCATATTTGCTTGGTAAGGACATCCTCGCTCACGCGCTTCGCCAGTGACGGCTCAATTGCCGGCTGCCGCGCGCATTTGTACGGCAGTGTACGGTGCTTAAAATCAGTATCATGTATTTTTACTCTCCATGTTTACAGTAGATGCTGAAAATGTTCCCCATCCGCTGCCAAGCATAATCGGCATCGTCGTATGAAGTTTCTGGTTAATCCGGTTAATTTAGCTTCAGTAAGGAAATAACGACCTTAACGTGTATTTTTATTGTTTACTGAACCTGTAGGTTTGAATCTCAAATTAGCCAGTTGTTTTATTGTCCGATTCATAGGAATGGGTCTCCCTGGAAATGTCACTCAAAACTTTTGTCTTGTTCTAGCGCACGATTTCCTGCACTTTATGTGCGTATTGTGCAGATATACACATTCAAGTAAGGCATTACAGCACTATACACAATCACAATAAAACAACTGGCTAAGAGATTCAAACAACGAGAAATGAGTTAGTACTCTTATTTATTTATCTATTCACGTATCGAAATTTGATGTTTTCCAGTCGGTCCACTCAGTCGTGTCTGATAACCGGTGTTAATTGTGGTATCTGTATTAGTGTGTGTTCTGTAATTCAGGTAAGGACTACAGACGATCAATTTCAAGTAGTAGTTCCTACTTTTGCTACCAAATGCTACCGTCCAAGACACCTAGCTGTGAACTTGGCCACTAGATACCATCACAACTAGCACCTAGGGCGAACGTTGGAACTAATATAGCGTTATCATATCTAACCTACAAATTTTAGCTTCACGACGGTGTAGTTACTGGTAGGTTATTTTACATGCCATAATTCTCTGACATGCGCCCGCCGGCTTTACTTCTTCTCCGAAGGAAGGCATACCGAGGGATTTTTAACGCTCTTAAAAAAGCGATGACTTCGGCCGGGTTTGAACCCGCGACCTTGGGCATAGAAGCTCAGCATGCTACCAACTACGCCACCGAAGTCGCCAAATAATAATAATACTGTAATAAGTTTAAACTGTATGGGAATTGCTGACGATCATGATGTGGCAGGAGCGTAAAACACGGGGAGCCCCCCCCCCCTCAAGTTTTACGTGCAAGACAAGAAAATAAATGTATAATAACCCGAAAGTATTCTATAAATGATTTAATACTACATTAGGCAGAAAATTGGAAAAGCCATCGCCTTGCTTAGTCGTAATTATTTTACACTACTGAACAAACGGTCTGTGTCCCCCTCCCCTCCCTCCCTCACTCACTCCCTCTCCTGTTTGCCGCCGAGGCGCCAACAAAGCAGAGAGCTTTGAGCTCTGTCTCCTTACCACGACGATCTGAACAGGTGCATTTTCGAACTATTGTGAGCCCCAGTTTAAAACTATGACACACAACACACAATCATTACTCACGCCGGAAAACAACACCGCGTGCGCCCTTTCTTCGAAACATCATCATCATCATTTCCTCTTATCCAGCTCCTGCCGGGTCGAGGTATTTATGGCAATTCTCCACTTTCCTCTTTCCTTCCACCATTCTTCTTCCACGATCTTGTCCCAGTCCAAATTTCTTTCTCTTATGCTGTTCTTCACTGAATCAATCCACCTTGTTCTAGGTCTTCCTCTTGCTCTCTTACCCTTGCGCTTTACCTCCAGCATCTCTCTTGGTATTCTATTTTCCTCCATCCTCTTTACATGACCAAACCACCTTAGTTTATTCTTCTCAATTCTCTCATTTAGTTTTCTCATCTCAACTTCCGTCGTAACATCTTTATTTCTCACTCTGGCTTTCCTTGTCTTTCCTATCACACTTCTTATGAATTTCATTTCACTTTTCTTCGAAACAAAGAAGGTAAAATAACACGACTCTACCCTCGCACATCTCGCGTTTTAAGCACACCCTGCGCATGCCCTCTGCGTTGCGCCGACAGAGTTCGAAAAGCAGTGATGCACGTGACGTCAGAAGATTGACATGATGCTACGCTTGTGTCGTGTTCACCCGAATCGGTGGAGCTCCAGCATTTCATCAGTTTCTGTCTAAACTACGTTTATTACATCGTTTAAATTTGTGAAGTTTGTACTTTGTCACTGCTCGTCGTGCCTGCTCAAGCTGTTCTGCAAAGAGAAGATTTTCGATGATAAGAAGGGTTTTAAAGTCTACCTCCGATCTACGTTGGGACAAATTAGACGGAATCATTGCTGTCTACTGGCCACCTAATCAGTATTCATATCTTTTATTAAATACAAAAATTAACTCAAACAAACGTTGCACCCACTGCTGACCTACGTGTATCAGCAAGGTGCAATATACAGAGAGTTTAGTTTGTATGTAACGGAGACCCTCGCTTGCCCGCTCGCCCGTGGCGCGAGCCTGTCTCCCGCCACGCCCTTTGCCGTTATGTGGCGCCCGCGCGGCACTGAATCATTGAGATAGGAATTTGAACTTACCTAGTTCACAGCTGGTGTTGAAAATGTTCGCCATTCACTGCTACACATCACTGGCACCTTTTTTTTTTTAATGAAACTGTCATTCACTCTCTGAAGTTCCTCACCACCGATTGACTGTATTTCAGCTGTAATATAGTCTTTAAGCTCATTTATAGTGTGAGGGTTTCTCGCATACACTCTATTTTTAAGCGTCCCGCACAAATAAAAGCCACATGGTGATAAGTCTGGGCTTCGCGGGAGCCACACGTTCCGACTTATAATCCTCGTACCGAAAATGCGACGCAATTCTGTCATGGATGCTTTGGTAGTGTGAGCAGTGGCAGAATCTTGTTGAAAGTAATTTGACAATCGCTCTCCGTAAGTTAGTTCGTCAAAAAAATGGTCAAGGATCACATTGAAGTACAAATTCCTATACTCAATGACTCAGTGCCGTACCAGCGTCGCATAACGGCAAAGTGCCTGGCGGGAGACAGGTGCGCAACGCGGGCGAGCGGGCAAGCGAGGGTCTCCGTTACATACAAACTAAACTCTCTGTACTAAATGAAAATACAAAAAGTACCTAAAAATCACATCAAAAACAAAATCTCAAAAGGCATAAGGAGCTCACTGAGAGCACCAGGTTCCCAAATTTCAAAGGCAATGCACTCATACCTTCCAGCTTGATTATCTCTAGTCAGTGTTCGGGTCTTTTTCTAGACCAGGGGTCAACAACCCGCGGCCCGCAGGCCGCTTACGGTCCTCAAAGTCAGTTTATGCGGCCCGCGGATGGCAACATAAATACTGAGATTAACCACAGGGTTCAATCAGCCTGGATGGACTGGGAAAGGTTTCCTGGTATTCTGTGTGACAAAAGGCTCAATATAAGGGTGAAAGGAAAGGCCTACAAGACAGCTGTAAGGCCAGCCATGATGTATGGTGCGGAGACATGGGCAATAACTAAGTCACAATGTCATAAGCTGGATGTGACTGAGATGAAGATGCTGCGCTGGATGAGTGGCATCACTAGGATTGATCACATCGCAAATGAGAAAATCAGGGGCACAGTTAAAGTAACAGAAGTCTCCAAGAAAATCCAGGAGAGAAGACTGCTGTGGTATGGGCATATTATGCGTCGAGATAACAACGATGTCTCTGGTTGTGGATGGCACGAGGAATAGAGGCAGACCTCGAAGAAGATGGACTGACAATATCCATGAAGACCTAATGGAGAAGCAGTTGGGGGACGACGATGTGTGGGACAGAATAAAATGGAAAAGACTTGCCAGAAACATCGACCCCACTTGAAGTGGGATAAGATGATGAAGAAAATTGAAAACGTGAATATATACATTGTGAATAATGAGATTTTTCCCATTATTGTAGGCCCTAGTTGAAATAAGAAAATTATAAAAATGTTTCGTTAAAAATAAATTAAAAAGTAAACAATATTATTGGACATTGAACCTGATATTGAAAAATAAACAATGCCAAGCATCACATTGGGAGCATTAGGCTACTACTTGATTTGATGGCCAGTTTGACGATGTATTGGTTTTCATTTTTTAGCCTACTTTTCACATTTTGCAAAAATGAGGAAAAAGTAGTCTTATGAGATCGATCCGGGAAAATGTGTGTGTGTCTGTCTGTCTGTCTGTCTGTCCTTCTGTCTGTCTGTCTGTCTGGCTGTGTGTGTGTCCCCCCCTATCAACTCCTAAACGGCTGCAGCAATCAAAACCAAATTTAGTATGAGTAAAGATGTGCACCGGAATAGCTCACGTCTATATTTGAAAATGATGTCAGTGCTACCAACTGCTGAAAAAACGCACTAGAAATTTGAGCTCCATGTTGGATATCTTGCAAGGTATGCATGGGAGCTATTCCAAAATTTGCACACATGTAGATAATACTATTTCAGTTTAATTTCCAGGAGGCTAACCTTGACAGTGTTGCCAAAATAATTTTAAGCCTTCTGATAGGTCCAATGTTTAAATGCATATAACGTCTACACCATCAACTGGATTTCAACCAAATTTTGTATGTAATATCTGTACATAAACAGATATGACTGAGCGTATTCTTAAGAGCCACCAGGGCTGCCAACTGTTAATAATTGCTCTCGCTTTTCTTTTATCCAAATACCAATATATCAGAAAGTATGCAAGCCAACAGCTTTAAACTATGCACACGTATATTCTGACATTTTAGATTAATTTGGAGTAACTTATATACGTCAGTTCTACCAACATGATTATAAGCCTGCTGATAGTACCAATTTTTAAATACATGTAACTTCTATACTATCAGTTGGATTTCAACCAAATTTCGTATGTGCTATGTGTACCATAGCAGATATGACTATAAGTATTGTTAAGAGCAATCAGGGCTGCCAACTGTTAATAAATGCTGTCTATATTCTTTTTACCCTAATATCAATATATCAGAAAGTATGCAAGCCAACAGCTCTATACTTTGCACACGTATAGCACCTGACATTCTAGATTAATTTGGAGTAATTAATAGAAGGCAGTGCTGCCAACATGATTCTATGCCTGCTGATATGTCCAATTTTAAAATACATGTAACTTCTAAACTAACAAATGGATTTCATCCAAAATTGGCACAACAAGATATCATAATAATTCAGATTATTTCTGACCAGCACACGCATGACATTGTTGGCAACATGCTTTTACGCGTGCTGATAAATCCAGTGATTAACTGCATGTAACGTCCATCGGACTTCAACCAAATTTTGTATTCTGTACCTTAAGAGGTGGAACTAAGAATATATATTCAGTCACCAGGGCTGCCAAATGTAGTGCTCTATTAGGCTACATTATACCAGGTATATTTTGAACTGATTAGATATTTCGATATTATCAACTTAATTTCGTCATTATTCTAGATAGGTTCATATACTGTAGAATAATCTTTGGCATGAAAAGTAGGCTGTATAGTTCTTCACGGAACTTCTTGTTTTATATACTATGATGTTAAGAATGCTGTTATTTGTAAAAATAAAAATTGTACAACCTTGTGATAGTATTATTTCATTTTACATACTCCTGAACTTTTTCGAATTAGGAGTAAGTTGATAGTCAACTTAATAACGTAATTTGCCAAAATCATTTAGAGGACACAAAAATGGTATTAAAATTACTGATGTTTTGTCTGCTGGTAAAATAGGTTATTCAGATAATAGTAAATTAGCTCTAGCGGTAGGGTTTGGCAAGCGCCATTGTTGAAAGGTAACTTGCGGAAGCCACTTATTATGTAAACATAAACTTGGCCCCCACTAGCTTGCCACGGTGGATGAGTGGTTAACGTGTCGGTCTACTAACCCCATGATTGCAGGTTCGCTCCTGGCCGTGGTAAGTGATTTTTGAAAGGCGGCAAAAATACGATACGCATGTCATACAATGTTGGCATGTTAAAGAACCCATTTGAATTCAGTAGGCCGTGTTCATAATGGCAAAATTAATCTCGGGAGTTTCCACCAACACAAAGTTCCTCCATTCTCTACTAGAAAGCGCTATAGTGTCCAAGGAGCTTAGATATCTAACCTCCTTGACTTTCATAGTGCTTCAAGGAACAACAAAATTCGACATGCAAGCTACCCTCTGGGTGTCAAATAACAAAGCTTGCACCCGGCACCCCGAGGCCATACGATATTATTATTATTATTAATAATATTATTATTGGCCCCCACTTATAAATAGGTTGTGCACCCCTGTTGAGAAATATTTTATCTTTTGTATTCATCATCTGATTGTATTTTGTATTTTAATTGGAATTTGATGGCAGACAGCTTAGATTTTCTCAAAAATTTAAATATCTGGGAAGTGTGATATCAGCAACAGGTACCATTGATGAGGAAATCACCAACAGGATTTCGGCTGGAGGCACATTTTATAGAGCTGTTCAAGACATCATATGGAACCAGAGAGTGCCTCTGCAATGTAAACGAGCAATTTATCAGACTTAATATGTGCCAATTTTGACTTATGGCTGCGAAACTTGGACCATGAGGAAAAAAGATGAGAGACGGATTCAGGCAGCAGAGATGAGATTTGCCAGAGCCATGGTTGGTAAGACAAGAAAAGACAGAATTCGTAATGAGCATATCAGAGAATTGGTTCAGGTCGACAAACTACAGGATAAAATAACCTTGAAAAGGCTCATGTGGTTTGGCCATATGCGAAGGATGGATTTTATCGGAATTCCAAAACAAATGTATGAACTGCAGCTTCATGACCGAAGACCAAGAGGATGGCCAAGAATGGGATATGCAGACATGGTGAGAAATAACATCCAACAATTGGGTCAGGACTTGGACAGCATTGAAGAAGAAGAAGAGAAGTACAGAGACAGAAATTGGGTGGAGGGGCCTCATTTGCCGACCCATCTAATAGATGGAACGACATGGGATATGTACGTACCTAGGTATGTATGTATGTAATTGGAAATAATGAATAAAAATCATCTGATTTTTTTAAATGCAACGTTAGGCCTAAATCAGTGGTTCTCAACCTTTTTCTGTCTCGCCCCCCTTTCGAAACATGAAATATCTAGCCCCCCCCCCCCCTATTATTCTTCTTTCCGAATCATGGGGTCTCTTTTTACCACTGCTAATAAGCCACTTATCCATGGGTAAAGGCATTACTTGTATCAGTTTATTGTAAATCGGTCTAATCACTCCCACTGAACACGAACTAGAATTCACCTGTTCACTCACTGTATTTCCGATTGTAAAGGCCTGGCTGATTCGAGTCGACAATGGCAGAAATAAAATAATTTATTTTTTAAGGGGGGGGGGGGGAGACCCAGCTTAACAGAGGAAAAAAGGCCAATATTCATTCGATTGTTAAATATGCTACACATATTGTTGACAAATGCTGCACAGCACATATCCCAGTATTGGTATGCTTCCTGGCAACCAGAAGCAACTTCAATAATGTAAAAATTCTAATTATTATATTTTAAAATAAAATTATCAAAATTTCCCGCCTTTTTAACAATGCATCACTGTTTCCCTTATACATTCCAAGTTTATAAGAATGTTCGTACTTTTCCTTTTTTAAAGTGTGTATCAAACCTCAACCTACAAAATGTACAGTACCTCAATCACTAACATACACTGTGATTTATATATTTTTATTTTATTTATTTTATGTTATATTATTCAGGATCTCAGAATAAAAACTCTATAAACATATCTAAATCAGGGTGTATGTTAGTGATTGAGGTTAATTTTGCAGGTTGAGGGTTGATACACACTTTATAAAAGGAAAAGTACGAAAATTCTTATAAACTTAGAATTTATAAGGGAAACAGTGATACATTGTTAAAAAGGCAGGAAATTTTGAAAATTTTATTTTAAAATGTTATAATTAGAATTTGAACATTGTTGAAGTTGCTTCTGGTTGCCGGGAAGCATATTAATATTGGGATATGTGCAGCATTTGTCAACAATATGTGTAGCATATTTAACAATCGAAAGAATATTGGCCTTTTTTTCCTCTGTTAAGCTGGGTCTCCCCCGTTGAAGAAGTGGCGGTCACATTGTCAAGCGGCTTATTGTTATTAGTGGTTGTTAAGTGTTTGGTAAGGAGATATCGCTGTGGAAGGGTGCTGTGTGGGAAATGTTACTCTACACCTTTTCTCAGAATTCCTGCTGGCAGTTCTTGTGAAATAAGATAGCAAAAGTGCGAATTTATTAGTCTTGAATGGTCGTGGGAGCTTCTTGTCGATGATAGGTAAAGCCTTGCGCGGATGCGGATAAACCCGCGGATACAATTTGATTGGCTGTGCGGATAGCGGATAATATGCGGATAATCTTTGGAGTAAATTTGGGGATAGTTTTTAGAATACAATCTGAACTTGTTGAATACCATTACTAGGACCCGGATGTTTATGACATATCATTTTTTCCCGTATGTTTCTTTTTCATGACAAATGTAAGATGATGATGCTAACCTCATTCAAATTAAGTCATTAAGCACAATAGAGTAGCCTAGAATCAAACCGCACTTTCTCCAAAAACATGATTATTCAGTAGAGCCCAAAAACTGATTCCAGCTGAACTCAAAGCTAAATAGTGAAACTGATGAGTGTATATTAAAGATTTGACTTACGGGACACATTTAAAATACATAAAACCCGATTTTATTGACCTACCTGAATATTTAAGGAGATTTAATGTTGGAGAAAGTGCACTTTGTCCCTAGGTCATTAATAAAGTGCACTCTGGTGTCAATATAAAATGAAATTTAAGAATATATCACATTTACAAGATGAAATAAGGCATTTTAGACGTAATACATATTTACTGAAAAATGCAGACCATTACAAAAATTAAGGAGAATAAGTGGATTTTCAAACCATTGTAATTAAGATGTACATTTTTTTTACAACACCTTTCATGGACTCCTTAACGTCATAAATTTTGGTGTCCGAACTAACCTTCTTGACAGATGAGTACCTTGATACCAAATCTACGGCGACAAATGGGAGGCTGCCATTGTCTGGCGCTAACTTGGAGTCATTCTGCACTTTATCCGCAGGAGAAAGTGCTGTTCGTCTCCAAGCGGTGATTTTCTTACCTATTTTAACATGGATATACACACATCAAAAAAAGTTTTGCATCACCTCGGTTCCCAGATCTCCGGCATATAGACGTTGACTGTGTATATTGTATCCAAGATACAGTCCCTTTGACTATTCATAGATGTCACTAAAACTGCTCAAAGATGTAAACAACCATGCATGAGCAGGGCCTATTAGACGGAGGGGGTACGACAGCCGATCAGTTCCAGTCATTCCACCAGGACGAAGGTACGCTGCTAATGTTGTCTGTAGTTCTACCATGCCTAGAAGGTCAATACCGCAGTTCGATCGCGTCCGCATTGTTACTTTGTGTCAAGAAGGGCTCTCAACAAGGGAAGTTTCCAGGCGTCTCAGAGTGAACCAAAGCGATGTTGTTCGGACATGGAGGAGGTACAGAGATACAGGAACTGTCGATGACAGGCCTCGCTCAGGCCGCCCAAGGGCTACTACTGTAGTGGATGACCGCTACTTACGGATTGCCGCTCGGAGGAACCCTGACAGCAATGCCACCATGTTGAATAATGCGTTTCGTTCAGCCACAGGACGTCGTGTTTCAACTCAAACTGTGCGCAATAGGCTGCATGATGCGCAACTTCACTCCCGACGTCCATGGCGAGGTCCAGCTTTGCAACCCCGACACCATGCAGCGCGGTACAGATGGGCCCAACAACATGCTGAATGGACCCCACGGAATTGGCATCACGTTCTCTTCACCGATGAGTGTCGCATATGCCTTCAACCAGACAATCGTCGGAGACGTGTTTGGAGGCACCCTGGTCAGGCTGAACGTCTTAGACACACTGTCCAGCGAGTGCAGCAAGGTGGTGGTTCCCTGATGTTTTGGGGTGGCATTATGTGGGGCCGACGTACGCCACTGGTGGTCATGGAAGGCTCCGAAACGGCTTTACGATACCTGAATGACATCCTCCGACCCATAGTGCAACCATATCGGTAGAATATTGGAGAGGCATTTGTCTTCATGGACGACAATTCTCGACCTCATCGTGCACATCTTGTGAATGCGTTCCTTCAAGATAACGACATCGCTCGACTACAGTGGCCAGCATGTTCGCCAGACATGAACCCTATCGAACATGCCTGGGATATGTTGAAAAGGGCTGTTTATGGACGTCTTGACCCACCAACCACTCTGAGAGATTTACGCCGAATTGTCGTTGAGGAGTGGGACAATTTGGACCAACAGTGTCTTGATGAACTTGTGGATAGTATGCCACGGCGAATACAGGCATGCATCAATGCAAGAGGACGTGCTACTGGGTATTAGAGGTAGTGGTGTGTACTGCAATCTGGACCACAAATGCTGAAAGTCTAGCTGTATGATGGTACAACATGCAATGTGTGGGTCTCATGAGCAATAAAACGAGCTGAAATGTTGTTTGTGTTGATCTCTATTCCCTTTGTATTTAACGGTTCCGGAACTCTTGGAACCGAGGTGATGCAAAACTTTTTTTGATGTGTGTAGTTAGGCTTGCCATATTTTTGGTGAGTGAAACCGGGACACATTAATATGTTATGGCCTTATCGAGGGGTCTGCCTCAGTAGAGTGGGGGGGGGGGGGGGGGGTCCGGGGGTCCTCCACTGGGCAATTTTTTTAAAAATTAGAAGGAAAATGGTGAGTTTTAAGCCTTATATTAAGCCTCGCAAGTGACGGGAGGGGGGATCTGGCACCCTATTTATTTATCGAATGGCTTTTAGTGCCGGGAGTGTCCGAGGACATGTTCGGCTCGCCTGAGTCTGTAGCTGCTTCCAGCGGACACCCTAAAGGGCGAACTACAAGTTCCGTTCAATTTCAAGTAGTTCCAACTTTCGCCACCAGATATCAATGATACCTAGTGGTGAACGTTGGAACTTTGATAGAGCGTTCTGACGAAATCTAACCTAACAAATTTTGCTTTACACAAGCTTAGTCTGTGAAAGGATCTTTTACATGCCATAAATCTATGACATGGGACCACCGGCTTTACTTCCCCTCCGAAGGAAGGCATACTGAAGGATTTTTCACGCTCTTAAAAAATCCGACGACTTCGGCCGGGTTTGAACCCGCTATCTTGGGCACAGCAGTTCAGCATGCTACCAACTACGCCACCGAAGCCGCTACTCTAAATTGTTAGTTCTACACACCTTTTAAAAATAAAAAAGGAATTTTTGCTACATAAAAATATATAATTTTTTCCTTTTTAATGATAATATTTTCTGGTCTACCATCTAGAAAGTAGTGTTAATAAAATACAATTTAAAATACTTCATAAAGTTGTTTGATTGAATAATTACTCTTATTATTTTTTGCAAAACTACAATTTTTTGTCTAACTACAAAAACAATTACAAAAAAAAACTTTTTTGTCAAACTAAAAAAATATATAATAATAATAATGAGTTAACAATGCTAATCATTGCTTTCAAACCACTCATATTTTTGACTTGTTTGCTCACAGATTACACTACCCTCGCACCGCGCTGAATTAGCATTTTGGGCTATTGTTTTGTGTCATTCGTTTGAATACTTTTGACCTCTTTGACGCTGTGCGCGATGGTCAACGATGTTGATTGTAACGGATTCATAAAAGATTCTTAAACACATAAATTCATTACTTTTTACATCTTACAGCCGTTTTCCGGGACATTGATAAAACCGGGCGGGACACCGGGACAAGAGCAAAATACCGGGACTGTCCCGGTCAAACCGGGACGTATGGCAAGCCTAGATATAGTGATGTTTGACACCAACCGACCAGTTTATTATATTCTTCAGACAATTCCGCATTGAAACATACAATAACCTCATTTTCGATAATTTTGGAGAAAGTGCAGTTTGATTCTAGGCTACTCAAGGGTTGGAATGCTGACAGTGTAATATTCTTTTAAACACAGCACATGACATCCATAGCCCAAGGGAACGATTTTCTCCTCAATGTCTAAATTTATTTATCGTATGGATTTAGTGCCGGGAGTGTCCGAGGACATGTTCGGCTCGCCCGAGTCTGTAGCTGACAGAGCGTTCCGACGAAATCTAACCTAACAATTTTGCTTCACACAAGTTAAGTCTGTGGAAGGATCTTTTACATGCCATAAATTTATGACATGGGACCGCCGGCTTTACTTCCCCTCCGGAGGAAGGCATACTGAAGGATTTTTAACGTTCTTAAAAAATCCGACCACTTCGGCCGGGTTTGAACCCGCTATCTTGGGCACAGCAGTTCAGCATGCTACCAACTACGCCACCGAAGCCGCTATTGTCTAAATGTGTTGCTTTAATATTTAATATTTAATTAACAATATGATTGTTGGTTGGTTCCTTAGTTTAGGGGCTGCGACAACGCGGTCATGTAGCCCCGTGTACTTTGGGTGTGTGTAGAATCTGTCTGATAACCGGTGTTAATTGTGATGGCTGTATTAGTGTGTGTATCTGGGTTTTTTTAAATTCAAGTAAGAACTGCAACTTTGAATTTTTCAAATAGTTCCTACTTTTGCCGCCAAACGCCACCGTCAACGACTACTAGGCCTAGTTCAGAACTAGACTACTAGACGGCACCGCAGTCGGCTCTTGGCAACGAACGTAGAAACCTAAGAGCGTTGTTTACATTCCTAACCTATACAGTTTAGCTTCACACAGATGTAATGAGTGGAAGGTTCTTTAACATGCCGTAAATCTATGACATGGGACCGACGGCTTTACTTCCCCTCCGAAGGAAGGCATACTGAGGGATGTTTAACGCTCTTAAAACATCCGACGGCTTCGGCCGGGTTTGAACCCGCTATCTTGGGCATAGAAGCTCAGCATGCTACCGACTACGCCACCGAAGCCGCTAATATGATTGTAATGGCAGTAGATTCGGATAACAGTCGTGCGGATGCGAGGCTGATGCGGATAACGGTTTGTTTATCCGCGCAAAGCTCTATTCGATAGGTTCATGGATATGAGGATAGCGATATTTGTTACAGAAAATGAACTATAAATACAGTATTTCAATCAGAGACGACTCCCCCATTTAACACTCTCTGCGCCCCCTTCAGTGGGCGTGCCCCACTCCCCCAACTTTGGGGACCTCTGGCCTAAATTACCGTGTTATTTCAAGCTTTAAAGCCTTAAACTAAAACAAAGGAAACCTGGTAGTAGGCAAACGTAGTTTATAAATTTGATCCCCACGTTTGTGAGGAGTTTTACGTCTCTGTCATGTAGCACCATTACGTGGCTACTTTCTCTCTTTCTGCTTGCCTGAAGCGTCTGTGAAGTACATTGACCTGCAAACAGACAAATAAAGGTGCAGCTGTTCCCTGACCTTGAACTATATAGGCTTACACAACGCACGTGTCCACTTCCTGTCGACAGACATCCATGTTATGTCATCCTCTGACGATCAACTCACTACCGTAGCCTGCTTGTTTTGTTTATTTTTCTTATTTTTTCACGGAGCAAGGTAGAAAGCACTTAGAGAAGTCCGTCCCTTAACACATACGGGCAGATAATTGAATTGGCATTCTTTCTTACAAACTAGCGGACGGGTGCGAGAACTCTCGCATGTGTTATAAACCACCCGCCTGGCTTTACTGTTATGCGGGCTTCTATAAATATGTTTATTTGTTTAAACGCACTTTTTAAACAAATTGTCTATTATATGAAATCAGAGAGCAAATCATCACTGCTGCTGGTTGCACAATGGGTTGTGTGCGCTCCATGTGTACAGACTACCCGCCTGGCTCTAGTGCTATGCGGCTGTACGTGCCACGGTTCTGCCAGGGGCTATCGTTTTGTTTATTTGTTTATTTTTCCTGTACTAATGAGAAGTGAGACGATTTGGAATAGTTTGGTGCAAACCACACCTTCTAACTCCCTCTGATTTAGGAGCTTGAGTTTTGTGAAACATACACCTTAGCGTATTTTATAATAAGATTGTCGTATGTCGCTGCTTCGGCAGTGTTGGCCTTCGAAACCCAATTAATGTTGTTCCGTTTAGGGCAGGGGTTCTTAACCGATGAGGTGTTCCTCCCCTGGGGAGGTGCAAAGAGGTTTGTGGGAAGGGGTGACTGTCCTCTATAATTTTGTAATATTGCTTTTCAGAATTTACACCAGTCTGAACGTAAAACATAAAGTTATAAGAGTTTATTCTGTATACAAATCATTCTGATCACAACAATAGATCTAATGAGATAGGTACACACACTGACCGGCAAAAAAAAAAAAAAAACTACCACTTGAAAAATTCAACGTTACTTTCATTTAAATCTTAAATATGAACGCTCTAGACCTACTACATAAGTTACTGTTTATAGCATGGAAGTACGGTTTCCTGGGTGTATTATCATTGTTCATGTCATTGTTTCACTCAACAATAGCGATTCATTGGCATGAATCTGTTTCCCGCGGAAAGATGTGCGCGCCACCATTTTCGATCAGAGCCACTGCCCTGTCAACATCTTCAGGCCTCAAGCGCATAATAGTTTCTGAATTGCACAACAACAACTGAGGATGTGGCTGTATTGATATTTTCCTGTGCCAACAAGTGTCAAAAGAAAAAATAATAAATCATTGCATTGTTGACGATAGCGATGGCGCGCACATCTTTCCGCGGGAAACAGCATCATGCCAAAGAATCGCTATTGTTGAGAGAAACAATGACATGAAGAGTGGTAATGCATCCAGGAAAAAAATTAACCTTACTCCCATGCTATAAACAGTAACTTATGTACTAGGCCTATACAGTTCATGTTTATGATTTGAATAAAAGTACAGAGGTGGCCAATTTCTTATGGTGAAGCTGAATAGTACAAAATTCTTTATTGCTAATTAAGATACAGTGCACTAAAATGGAAGATTTTATTTGAATCCCAGTCTCCGTTTCAATATATTTCTTGTTTGTATTTTGTCATTAATTTACCAAATGTGCCACAAGAGATCTTTTACGAACCTATATCATATGTATTTACGCATTTTTTTAACCTATTTGACTTTAAAGCGGCCAAATATTATTTTATATTCTATTAAACAAAATACAGTAAAATATCAATCTTTAAAATAGCTAAATGCCGTGTCGTAACATACCCTATCCCAAAATTAAATCTGTCGCAGTTTCATATTTTGTTACTAGTAGTGTATAGCATACGAATATCTTACATAAAATGAATTATTTGACAGCAAATCATCGACTGGAAATCATTAATTTAATTAATTTCCAGCCTCGCTAGCTCATTTTGGTGACCAAGACTGATTTGGTTGGTTGAGATGCCACAAAAACAGGGTACAGCAAATCTATACATTATTGAAGATTCTATGAAGGAATTAACAATACATAATTTGGTTATATTTCGCTTTACCACAATAATGTGACCACCTGTGTAATGTTGAATGTTTCAAGGTGTTTTTTTTTCTGGTCAGTGTAGTTTGAATAGCTGCAATAATGGAATTTTTCAAGTAAGAATGCTTAGTATTTTGTCTTTATTGAAATACACAATCTGCACGAGTGTAATAATGAATTTTTACAAGACCGGTTTTAATTCTTTAAATTTACTCAACAACAGTTTGTCTTTACTTCTTGAAATAGGAAGTTGTTTCATTATTATCTTCACTGTTATCAAAAGTATATGTTACAGTGCTGTGTCTTAAGAAAAAGAATGTCAAAGAAAAGGAGGTACACAAGAACCTCGTTTATCCGGTCCTCATTAATCCGGATCGAAAATAATAAAAATAATATTATCATTTCTAATGATCTTGTCGACTTCGTCGTTATGGTTGGGGTCCATCGTGATGCGTTACGGACACGGAGACGGACGTGACGTCATGCAGTCGCGTGGGAAGTGACGTCATGCAGCTGCGCGGGAACGTGACGTCATGCTCACGCGGGGAGCGAGAAGCAGACGCTAATGATTATTGGAGTCTGTTGAAAGAAAGCAAAGCAAGCAAGCTTAATCTCGAGATCATGAGCCACGGGACATCCTTTTTACGTGGAATCCGAACCACAGGACATGGCATTTCACTTCGAAAATCTCACATGCATTGACCGGGAATCGAACCCGGACCGCCTTGGTGAGAGGCATACAGCTAGACCGCTGAGCAACCACGCCCCCCCCGTCTGTTGAAAGAGGCCGGCGTCGAGCGACCTGGGGCTTTGAGCGAAGCAAACACAAGAATACAGGGTGACTTCCAAAGAGATATACAAGATGCCATATAAGAATACAGGGTGCCTACTAAAGAGTGTGCAGGATGTCAGAGCAAAATACAGGCGAAGCGAACACAAGAATACAGGGTGACTTCTAAAGAGATATATAAGATGCCATATAAGAATAAGAATACAGGGTGCCTCACCAAGAGGTGTGCAGGATGTCAGAGCAAAGCATCGAACCAGTCCCAATATTCCATCCCTACTCTCACCACCCCTAATGTTCAGCCCGCCACTGCTCGCTCCCAGGTTCTACAACTCATCTCCCAACTCTCTACCGTTACACTAGTCTAGCCAGATCGAACACAGGCCTGCCTGGGGCAAAAACACTCCTTTTCAGAGAAATAACAACTCCGCAACAAGCTTCACGAAAACCCAAATTAAAATCGAAAATTACATTCTACAAACACCAAATTCAGTAAACTTCCCTCATTTCAGTTACTCTATAGCCTACTTTAAACAGACACAGAAGGCATAGTCATGACTCCTTCCTGGAGTAGGCTATTGTCTAATCATGTTCACCTCTCCTTCACCTTTACCATAAATTTCATAAACTATTTAAAAATCAGAAACTCACTCCACAAATCTGGTAAATCAGTATTCTTCCCTTATTTCAGATACACTATTCATTAAACAAACATATAAGGCATAGTCATGACCCCTTCATGGTGTAGGCTATTGTCTAAATCTGGACACTCATACTACATCCTTACACTAATTCAAATTTACGGCCAAATGATCCTTCTGACAGGGCTTGCCTGGGATGATGGGCCACAAAACCGCTATCAAAAAGTACACAATTTACGCTTTATTCAACCAAACACATCTCTAATACAAGTACAAGAAACACATTTCTTCCCGTGCCCGCGTGGGTAATGCAGTCTGTTGAAAGAGTCCTGGGGCTCGCTTCGCTCGAAGCCTCCTGAGCCTTTCTAACATGTGTAGCATTTGTAGCATGCGTCATTTGAAATGATACAACGTCTAGTCTTTCAGACTGACCGTGATATATTTTTTACGAGGTCGACTCATCTTAAAAATTAATTTGAAAATAGGACTAAAAAATTTAGTTAACAATTTAATCTTGAAGGGATTATCGCTTGGATGTATAATAAAAAGAACGGCCATATTTAAATCAGTCATTTTCAGGTCATATTTTGTCATTTTTAAGGTTATATTTCTTGCATATTCGGGCTATTTTAGGTCTTAAACATCTGAGCCCTATTAGCGTAGCTACGCTCGCTAACGCGCATCGTTAGGCCATGGGGCTAAGCTCTCTGTGTACTCGGTAAACGTGGGTTCGAGACCCATCATCGGCCGTCCTTGAAATGGGTGAATTTTCTACTCCAGGTAAATGCTTGGATGGTACCTTCTGATAGGCCACGGCCGCTTCCTTCCACATTCTTACCCAGTCTCATTCATATTCATTTAATCTCTCATTAACTCCTCTCATAAGGTTGGCGTCAAGAAGGGGATCCGGCCGTAAAAATCATCCGCCACAAAGACATTCATCGCATCTCATCCCCGACCCTTTCTATCCGGTTGATTTCCTTCATTCTTTTTTTTTATGAAAGGTATTCATGCACAGATTTGTTATGTTTATTTGATTTTCAACTTTTTCCAATTTTTGATGTGTAACATCTTTCCGCTCGGTTGCTGGATAGTTTTGTGGGAGTGATTTTGAAAATTGGGGACGGAAGTGGATCGGAACGATTGAGCTGGCAGTGGTGGATCGAACGGAAGTATGCACTGCCCGCTCGATCGATCAAACGGAAGTGTACTAGCTAGCAGTGGTGGACAACGGAAGTATGCACTGCCCGCTCGATCGATCAAACGGAAGTGTACTAGCTGGCAGTGGTGGACAACGGAAGTATACGCTGCCCGCTCGATCGATCGATCGAATGGAAGTGTGCCCTAGTTGGCAGTGGTGGATCGAACGGAAGTATACGCTGCCCGCTCGATCGATCGATCGAATGGAAGTGTGCCCTAGTTGGCAGTGGTGGATCGAACGGAAGTATAAGACGCACTGCCAACTCGATCGATCGATCCAGCTGGCACTGGTAAGAGAAATAATCAGCGCGCGGTGTAGAAAATTGATACCATCATGACGCACTCTCGGCCATGTGGAATGTATATGACATACTGAACGGAAAACGCTCATGCGAACTCTGGTGTCAGGTGATTTAAACAAATGACATGGTACATGTTCGAAGTCTTCGTATCAGTATTTAAATGGTAAAATGCCTTAATATCAAACATTGTAAGTAGTCGGCATTGCATTGGCATAAGGCATTTTAAACTCAATGTCACGCAGGAACATTATCGAAACAAGCAAAATATAAATGAAACTTAATTCCGTAATGCAGTATTATTGGAACGTGGAAATAAGTCACCATCTTGTGCACAATATCTGCGTAGTCGAAATAGCCGTGGGTTTATTGCGTATGACTGTGAATCTAGAGATCTTGGGTTCGAATCCTGAGCGGGGTAGATATTTTTGCTACCAGATTATCATTTTAAACGATATTTATCATATCAATATGACTCATTTTAACAGAATCCATGTGAAATTACGTGTTGGTCTTGAATCAAGAGGACCTGTTTATAAGGAATTTAAGGTTATGAGCGGTGTCGCGTCTATTAATCTAGTTGATCCATACAAATCATCTAATAAAATGAGTTCCGTATTATAAACTACAATATCTGTAAAACACTCCCTTTTAAAATAGATTAATATTTGTGCCAATAATACTATAAAATACCGGTGTATCAACAATTTCACGTGAGGTTTCTTCTTTGTCAGATGTTACACATCATATGCGACTACTGTAAGGCTCGTATTTTTTTTCTCATTGAAGCAATCATATCTTTGGTTCTAAGTGAGCTATGCAGATCGTTTTGGTCTAAGAACACTCATCAGTGGATCAAGCTCTTTCATTTGAGTTCTTAACTATTCACATCGGCTGTATCTGAGGAAAGTTATGAGTGGACATGATCATTTTTTCAACATTTTATCTCATTGTAGCAATCTATCTTCTAATTGAGCTACGCAGTTCGTTGTGGTCTAAGAACATTTAGAGGATCAAGCTCTTTCTTTTGAGGTATTAACTATTTAAATTGGTTGATTCTGAGGAAATTTATGAGTTCTGAAGCGAATAATAAAAATATTTATGAAAATTAACCGAGTCCGACCGGCCATTTTATCCGGTCGATTTCCTTCATTTATTTTTAATTTTTATGAAAGGTATTCTGTTATTCTTATACTTGATTTAATGGTGTTCGAGCACGTGGTATGGCTTGAGGTGCTTCAGTCTCAAAAAGGTTGAGAACGCTTGGTTTAGGGGATTGCGACATTGTAGTCCTCAGTCCTGCATACTTGGGTGTGTGTGTAGAATTTGTCTGACACCCAACCTGTGTTGTTGTGGTGTCTGTAGTAGTATGAGTTTACTCTTGTAATTATTAAGGCTAGGATTGGGAAAGGGGCGGTCATAGCGTAAAAATTGAGAGCCATCCCGGCAATTGGCTGAAGTGGAGGTGGGAAACCACATACACTTTTTAGGATGGCAGAAGTAGGAATTGAACCCACTTCCTTCTTAGTTTTGCCTCACGAGGTTGGTGTAATCCAGGTTGGTTGGTTCCTCAGTTTAGGGGCTGCGACAACTTGGTCACATAGCCCCGTGTACTTTGGTTGTGTGTAGAATCTGTCTGATAACCGGTGTTAATTGTGATGGCTGTATTAGTGTGTGTTATCTGTAATTCAGGTAAGGACTGCAGATGATCAATTTCAAGTAGTTCCTACTTTTGCTACCAAATGCTACCGTCCACGACACCTAGCTGTGGACTTGGCTACTAAATGCCCCCACAACTGGCACCTCGCGGTGAACGTTGGAACTTAATAGATAGAACATTAATGAAATCTAACCTACAAATTTAGTTTCACACAATTGTAGTTAGTGGAAGATTCTTTTACATGCCATAAATCTATGACATGGGACCGCCGTGCTGGTTTTACTTCCCCTCCAAAGGAAGGCATACTGAGGGATTTTTAACGCTCTTAAAACATCCGCCGACTTCGGCCGGGTTAGAACCCACGATTTTGGGCATAGAAGCTCAGAATGCCGAAGTCGTCGGATTTTTTCCAATCCTTTGACCAGAATTAAATTTCTTGGCAAAGCCGGAAATCGAACCCAGGACCACAGAAGATAGTGTTCAGGGTATTAAAATGTACCATCCTTGTATTGGTAGATTTGCTGGGCACGTTAAAGGATCCCTCGGGGCAATGGCCTCGCTCTAGAATGCAGTTAAAATCCATAAAATAAAATTAATAGTGACATAAGCCACATCTACACTACAGTCGTAAAAAATATTGTATTTTGCATACACTGCAAATCAGGGCCGGATTTAAGAGTATGCCGCTTATAGGCTAAAGTCCATTTGCCGCCCCCTCTGTAGTTCATATTTGCTTAATACATTTGTTTTATACAACAAAAGGATAGAGTTCATTGGCGTTTCATCTTTTTTAAGCATAAAATTCATTTAGTTTGAATAAAACTACAAATTTAATGGCTTACATAATAAATGTTATAATGAAATTAGTTATCTAGTTTTTTTTTACTTCTTTTAAGATTCGTTAAAAATGAAATGGGGTTCGAACTTAATTAATTAATTTGTTCTTGGAATCAGTGATCACTATTTTACACATATTTTTATATTTTAATGTTAATGACTATCTTTTGCGTAATTGAAGAACTGTGTTCAATTTGAATTAAGTTGTCCTACATGGTGAAATGAAATTACACAAAATGTAGTTAATTACTTGTTTATTTGTTGAAAAATATACAAACTTCTCTAAAACAACTCACCCCACGTAATCTTCGTGTTCAAATTTTCTTACGAGATTTCTTAATTGCAAACTCGTTAATAATATCCTCATGTGAAAGTGTTTTTGTTGTATTTGCCTCAATACAAAGTAATGAAAGTGAGTTTATCCGTATTTCAGAAATACTAGTTCGCAGATAGTTTTTAACTCTTCTAAGGCAGGAAGAACTATATAAGGACTATAACATATTTTTAAGTAACTTTGTATTCTTAAATTCGTACGGAATATATTATTAACGTCTGAAATACTTCATTTTAGCTTTTGAATGAATTGCCAAACTGCCGCCCCTGAAAATTTGCCGCTCTAGGCTGCAGCCTACTTAGCCTATTTAGAAATACGGCCCTGGTACAAATTTGTGTCCATGTAAAGAAATTTATGTCATTGTGGACCTTGTTAGTTGCATATTAACGCCCAGAAAAATTCATAGTCTGTTTTTCCAAAGACCTAAAAGAGATTTGTACTGGAACAACATAGCAACGAGCATTGAGCA
Organism: Meconema thalassinum; assembly: GCA_946902985.2. Classification (NCBI taxonomy): domain Eukaryota; kingdom Metazoa; phylum Arthropoda; class Insecta; order Orthoptera; family Tettigoniidae; genus Meconema; species Meconema thalassinum. The sequence continues at coordinate 90,347,266 of OX336388.2, forward strand.
GTGGTTCAGTACTCACGCAAGATATTGAGCTTGCAGTGAATTCAACACTCATCGCGATCCACTCGTTGTGTCGGCTAGCATTCTTGCCCCGGGTTCGATTCCGGTTCTGCCAAGAAATTTAATTATGGCCTAAGGGTTGGAACGGGGTACACTCCCTCGTGAAACAAAATTGAGATAATAATAATAATAATGTTATTGGTTTTACATCCTTTGTAACTACTAAGGCTTTTAGAGTCGCCGGGGTGCCGGAATTTTGCCCCGAAGGGGATCTTTAACGTGCCAGTAAATCTACTGACACTGCTCACTCGTATTTGCGCACACTCAAATGCCAGCTGACTGCACCAGGATTCGATCCTGCAATCGTGGGCACAGCAAGCGAGAACGTTAAGAGGTGGGTTCGATTCCCACCTCAGCCATCCTGGAAGTTGTTTTCTGTGGTTTCCCACTTCTACTCCAGGCGAAAGCCGGGATGATACCTAACGTAAGGTCACGGTCACTTCCTTCCCAACCCTCACCACAGTTACAAATAATACATACTCTACTACTGCTGTACTACAACAACAACAACAACAACAACACAGGTTATCAAACATATTTTTTGAATTATTAAAATCCATTTTTCAGTGTTGCCTTGTTGTTTGAGTCTTTTCAACAGTTCGATGCAGCTATCCATGCTGCCCCCTGTCCTGAGCTAATCGTTTCATCTCTGCATAGCTAGCACATCTTACATCCGAAGCAGTCTGTTTAACATTATTCTAACCTTGGTCTACCCCTACAGTGCTCATCCTCGACCCTTCCTTCCGTAACTAAGCTTGCTATTCCTGGGTGTCTTAGTATGTGTCGCTGGGCCGGAGGTTGCAGGTTCGTATCCTGGCGCAGTCAGCTGGCATTTGAGGGTGCGCAAATGCGAGGGAGCCGTGTCCGTAGATTTACTGGCACGTTAAAGATCCCCTTCGGGGCAAAATTCCGGCACCCCGGCGTCTCTAAAAGCCGCAGTTGTTAAAAGGGACGTAAAACCAATAACATTATTATTATTATTAGTATGTGTCCTACCAACCTATCTCGTCTCTTCATTAGCAGTCGCCAGAAACATCTCTCCTCTCCCACTCGTCTTAATACCTCTTCGTTTGTAACCCTATCTACCCATCTGATCTTCATCATTCTCCTGTAACACCACATTTCAAATGCTTCAATTCTCCTCTTTTCTGCTGCAGCAACAGTCCAAGTTTCACTTCCATAGAGCACCACGCTCCAGATACAGACTTTCAAAAATAATTTCTAATACTTAGATCTATATTTGATGTCAACAGATCTCTTTTCCGAAGAAATACTTTAATTGTCTGAGCCAACCTACTTTTTATATCTTCTTTGTTTCGTCCATCACTGGTTATTTTGTTTTCTTTAGCTTTTCACCTGCCAATTTAATGTCAGTAGGGGTTTCTGATTTCTTTAGGTTGCATTCTAGTATTTTTGTTTTACATATTTAATTGATTTTCACCATGAATTCCTTCCTCAAGATAGAATCTATACCATTGAAATCCTCTGCTGTGTCGGCTAAGATGTCATCAACAAATCTTGAATTTTTACTCCTACTTTAAAATTTTCTCCAATTTCCTTCATTGCTTGTTCAATGTAAAGATTGAAAAGTATGGGTGATAAGTTGCAGCCTTGCCTTACACCTTTCTGAATACCAGCTTCGTTCTCATGTCCTTGGGCTCGAATGATAGCTTTCTGGTTTCTGTATAGATTGTAGAGCACCCTCAAATCCCTGTACTGTATTGCAATCCTTTTCAATATGTCAAACACCTTACTCCAATCAATGTTATCAAAAGGCTTTTTTAAGTCTACAAATGCCATGAATGTCCTCTTGCCTAGTTATTCCTAGTTATTTATTATTATAGAATGCTTTTCTGCCGAATTAAATTGGGGAGTACTGGCAATTTGGGAGAGTCAGTGGCTAGCTGACGCATCATGGCGTGCCTCGCTGTACAGCTTTCCCGGAGCGGGTAGATGGTGAACGATGTGTTATTTCCGCCTACAAATACAAACCAGTATAAAATAAGTGAGTTAATTTACGTATTTCACAGTCATACAGCATAACTTTTTGATCTATAAGGATTACATCGCAACTAAGAACTACATTTTCCAACCACCCCGAGCCGAGAAAAAGTTACCTTACAAAAATGATAACAACTTTTTTTCTTGGACACGCAACATTTTGAAATTAATAAACCAGTTATACAACATTCCAATGTATATTGTGTTAAAATTTGGATTTGATCTGATGACGGGTTTTTGAGATAATAATTCTTAAATGTGACGCATGGTAGAAACACGCTTAAAAACGTGCACTTTTTGTGTTCCGACTGCGACAGAAAATATTAAAATATAAATTAAAAATTCCAAACCTACATGAGCTAACGTAAAATAGAACGTCGAAAATGATGATGTTATTGGATTTTATGTAGGTCTATTGGTTACTTCACAAACAACCTTCAAACTCGAGTGCACATAATACTTTGGTCGACAGTAATCGCGTGTGGCGGCAGTGGCGCCCGCAGGGAGGGGCAAGGTGGGGCCGTGGCGCCCCTCTGTAATTCCGAGAATGTTGATATTCGATTGGCCATTGTCACCAGTTTATTGAAGTTTCTGATAATCAACTGACAAATGTCACAATAGAAAACTTCTGATTTATAAAAATGGAAGCCGTGTACAGCAAGTCTATTCAAAGCACTCCTCATAACACAGGCGCGGATTCAAGGGGGGTAACGGGGGGTCATGACCAACCCCCCCCCCAAAAACGGAGACCAATTTTTTTTGCAAACTCAAAAAACGAAAACACAATTACCAGACAAATAAAACTTAACGAATTTTAACTGAAAAACAGTTTTTTTTTTCATTTTATTCAATACTGAAATATCTTTATTCGAATTATTATGTTCTGTTACAACTGTACATATTTACAACTTCAAACCTCTTATATAAAAACGATTATTTATACAACAAAATCAACTCGTCTACTTTGTTTAGCAAACCTTGTGATTACCGAATCGAAGTTTATAGTGATGTCACGATGAATGTGCAGCAATGCACGGATAGGAATTTTGGGCTTTTTTCGCATCAAAAATTTTTGCCGACGTCCAAACTGCAAGCTTGGTTGGCAATTTAAGCTGTGACTTTCTCCCTTTGTCGGTACCTACTCGACTTGCCGAAACTGTTACGTACCTTGATACTGTCCTCGAAGCTCGATGTAAAAGTCGCAAAACACGCCGTTGCAATTTGTACGAATATTTTTGTTTCGCTAAACGCATCAAATTTCTATCCATGAAGCTTGCAAAAAAAATGGTCTGGTTTTGTACGTTTGGTTATTTTGTGATTGCGTTTTTAGTTATACCATTTTTCTTACCAATTTCGATTCTCTGACCCCCCCCCCCCCAAGCCAAACTCTTGATCGATTCTCTGACGACCCCCCCCCCCCCCCCCACACACAAAAAAAAAACCACTCTAGATCCGCGCCTGTCATAACATTGTTAGGGCCGGTCCAATTTCTATTCGACCTAACATCTGTCTCGTAGAATTCCAGAATTGCTGACATAATATGTATTTATATTAAACAAGTAGTTCCGTGAAGAAGTAAAGCCTATTTTCATATATTCTACGTATGTCAATTGCTTCTATCAGCATACAAAATTTCAGTTTGATTGCTGTAATAGATTCGTAGATATTGAGAACCGACTAAATATTTCGGATGGTCGCCATGTTGGATTTTTATATATGTAGGTCCTAGAGTTATGTACTGTTACATGAAGATTATTGTATACATGTGATATTCAAACTTCAATCGCATGATTAGGACACAAGAAGTAAAAACGAGATTTTAAAATTTCGCATAGCTGCCATCTTGTGGTTATAGAAACAATTCAAATAAATTAAATGACAGTGGATTAACATCTGTATAAGGATTTACTGTACCAAGTTTCACTGCACTCGGAAGGTTAATTGCGAGAAACGTCCATGTGAATATTTATACTTCGCGTCGCCGCCATGTTGGATTTGTGATCACCAGGTTATTTAAAGTCCTATAGGTGAACTTATGTTCATAGCCCCTATGAACATAAAAAAACAGTTTGATTGCTGTAATAGATTCGTAGATATTGAGAACCGTCTAAATATTTCTGATGGTCGCCATGTTGAATTGTTATATGTATAGGCCACAGAGTCATTTACCATTAAAGGAAAATTATTGCATAGGTTCATTATTCATGCTTTCACTTCGATCGCATGATTACGACACAAGAAATAAAAAACTTTATTTTAAAATTCGCACAGGCGCCATCTTGAGGTTATGTAAACAATTGAAATAAATTAGATACCAGTGCATTACAATGTGTATAAACATTAGCTGTACCAAGTTTCAATGCGTTTGGATGATTAAATCGCGAGAAACGTCTATTTAAAACTTTCAAATTCGCTTGGCCGCCATGTTCGTTTTGTAGTTAACCGGTTTTTGAAAGTCTTATAGATGAACTTCTAGTAGTGCCCTTTATCTCCGTACATACTTTCAGGGTGATGCCAGTGATAGTTTCAGAGATATAGAATACCGGTGAAATATTTCGCACAACCGCCATCTTGAGGTTATGTAAACAATTGAACGAAGTTAGATGTCGGTGCATTACAATGTGTATAAACATATACTGTACCAAGTTTCATTGCGTTTGGTTAAATCGCGAGAAACGTCCGTTTAAAAGTCGCAAATTCGTTAGGCCGCCATGTTGGTTTTGTAGTTAGCAGGTTTTCAAAAGTCACATAGGTGAACTTCTAGTAGTTCCCTTTATCACCGTGCAATATTTCAGGGTGATATCGGTAATAGTTTCGGAGATATTGAATGCTGGTGAAATATTTCGCACAGCCGCCATGTTGAATTGGTGAGACGTAACAAAATTTAATGGGCACGGTCGGGGTCGTCCGGAATAGCGGTATGAACTTATCGAGTTTCAATAAAATCACTCCAGCCATTTAGAAGTTATTAGGGGGGGGGGGGGCACACACTATATCTCAAACACACACGCGCGCACACAGACAGACACACAGTCTAAAGGTGATCTCATAAATGAAAATAGGCTAAAAATAAATGGTTTTAATGATGTCATGCACTAGACCACCAATGGAAACATAGCTCCATTTTTAGCCTACTTTTCACCTTTTTTAAAAATGAGGAAAAAGTAGACTTATGAGATCGATCCGGGAAAATGTGTGTCTGTCTGTCTGGCTGGCTGTGTGTGTGTCCCCCCCTATCAACTCCTAAACGGCTGCAGCAATCAAAACCAAATTTAGTATGAGTAAAGATGTGCACCGGAATATCTCACGTCCATATTTGAAAATGATGTCAGTGCTACCAACTGCTGAAAAAACGCACTAGAAATTTGAGCTCCATGTTGGATATCTTGCAAGGTATGCATGGGAGCTATTCCAAAATTGGCACACATGTAGATAATACTATTTCAGTTTAATTTCCAGGAGTCCAACCATGACAGTGTTGCCAAAATAATTTTAAGCCTTCTGATAGGTCCAATGTTTAAATGCATATAACTTCTACACTATCAATTGGATTTCAACCAAATTTTGTATGTAATATCTGTACATAAACAGATATGACTGCGCGTATTCTTAAGAGCCACCAGGGCTGCCAACTGTTAATCATTGCGCGCTCTCTCTCTCTATTTATTTATTTTATCCAAATACCAATATATCAGAAAGTATGCAAGCCAACAGCTTTAAACTATGCACACGTATATTCTGACATTTTAGATTAATTTGGAGTAACTTATATACGTCAGTTATACCAACATGATTATAAGCCTGCAGATAGTACCAATTTTTAAATACATGTAACTTCTATACTATCAGTTGGATTTCAACCAAATTTCGTATGTGCTATGTGTACCATAACAGATATGACTATAAGTATTGTTAAGAGCAATCAGGGCTGTCAACTGTTAATAAATGCTGTCTATATTTTTTAAACCCTAATATCAATATATCAGAAAGTATGCAAGCCAACAGCTCTATACTTTGCACACGTATAGCACCTGCCATTCTAGATTAATTTGGAGTAATTAATACAAGGCAGTGCTGCCAACATGATTCTATGCCTGCCGATATGTCCAATTTTAAAATACATGTAACTTCTATACTAACAAATGGATTTCATCCAAATTTGGCACAACAAGTTATCATAATATTTCAGATTATTTCTGACCAGCACACGCAAGGTGGGTAGTTTATTGGCTGAGGAATAACCCACCCACCAAGGGAAGATGATTAAGAGAAGGAAGTAGATTTGGGATTGGAAAAGAAGGATAGAAAAATAGGAGGAGAGTCCCACAAAAATTATGAATTTGACTTTCAATACATTTAAAGGTGGTTGCCACCGCAAATCCTTGTTCGGATACCTAAAGTGGGTACGAGCTTGGTCGAAGCTGACGGGAACTGCAGCTAAGACTTGGGCAGTTTGCCAGAGAGAGGCTTTAGTGTGTTTCCTCCCAAGCACGAATAAAAGTACTATAGGGAAGGGTGATGGTCTGACAAGACTGAGAGCAAACGATTTATTGTATATGAACGAGGACATAAACCTAGGAAGAGCTAGGAAAGCCAGGATCCTGCCTAACTGTAGTATCAGAGAAATGATGAATCCAAAAACAAATATTTAATTTATTTACAATTAGAAGAAGTTTGAGGAAATTAACAATTATGCAATATAATTTTAATAAACATAGTTCATTTGAACTCTTTAACAAATAGGGTCGCAGACCTCTCAACATTAAAAGGTTGCTCCAGGCAATTGACCATTTACGAGGTTTCAAACCTTTTCTAAAATCTTTATAAGATTTAAACAAATGAGCAATGAAATAATTAAAGCTTGAACGTGAATTGGAGTACAAAAGTGCACCTTAAGAAATTCAGGAGAGAATGTTCTAGAGAAAGTGACAACTTTGAAAATAACAATCATAACAACATGAAAAATAAGATAGAAGTTCCTACAACTTCTTATATTTATACAGAATTAATATATGAGAATTATACAAAGAGGGCAGGTCACTTACTGTGAAACCTGAAGAAAGTGAAAGGGAAAGTTCTGGACTTCCCAAGTTTGAGCAGGAATCACTCGCCAAATGGGACAGTTTCCATTTCGTGAAACCTGAACATGACTCGCTCAAGAGTTTAAAGAATTGTTTTCCCTGATTATGGGAAAGGAACAACGTAAATTTAAAACTTGTATCACACAAGCAATTATGCAGAATTTAATTAATGTTAAACTAGCAAAGAGGGAAGGGCATCTTGTGAGCGACACCTTATAGAAAGTTACAATTTTATTAATAATGATGGTTAGTAGAAGGTTGAGGAAAGATCATTGGGATATAGGATCAATGTTCATGGCCGTATTTAATATAACCGGACGATCGCGACGCGGTAGAAACGTGGAGCAAGCACTGTTTATCACTATAGTCTATGAAGATGGATGCAAAGTTCACTATAGAAACACTAAAGTTCATGAAAAAGAAAGTTATTGCAATTATGGAAATAACTGATTGCACTATATAGGTGAGAGTCTATTTCTTGAAAAAGTTGTGATTTACAATTAAATGCGCCATAGAATGTTCCAGAGGTTCCAGCGGTGGAGGAAAGTTAGCTATTGCAAAAATTTGTGAGGAAGATTCCTCATTTTAACTAGCATTTTCACAAGTGCGTGAACAATACTTGACGGCAAGACTCGCAGATAGAGAACAAGATCTCGAAGGTTCCAGAACAACCTTAGCAGAAAATGGGGTTGAGAAAATCCAACGGAGGAAATAGCTTTATATTTATAGACAGCGGGTACTAAATAATATCCCACGTAGCGAGAGAATTTCTCGTTTAAATAGCTTAAGAAAAGCTCTTTTTTAGTAAGGTTGGCTTATACAAGCAGAAGCTCAACATGGCAAATCTCGCGAAGAATGATTACCGCCCCATAAGTAATCTCACGCTGTCTATAAAATAATCTATAAAAGCATGTAGATAAAATGATGAAGATGAGGTTAAAACCTTTAAAATGGTACTTATCTTGATTTCATGTTGAAGTTGAAGTTTCCTACTATTTTGCCAACATGGCGTAGAAGAGTGTGAGCCTCTTGGTTTGAGGAGGCAAGCTCGAGCGGAGCTTTGACTGAACGAGTCAACTGCAGACTAAGAAGTGAGACTTGCTCAAAGAAGCACGGAAGGTCCTAGGAAGGGGAGAGAGTGGGGGTAGGAAACAAAAGGTATACATATCAGCATAACCAACTTATAAAAAATAAATTTTCTTCTTGATGGATGGTCTTCTAAGAATTGATAGTAGGCGATATTAGCGCAGCATGGTGAGTGAAACAGTAGACGTAGTCCTCTTGCTCCAAGAGAAAATAGCTGACGATGGTAACAGGATCTGGTGGCCAAATGGATAAGTAAGTCCTCTAGCACCAGGAAGAATTGAGGAGCTTCAGAGATTCGCTACGAGGTGACGCTAGGTGGGTCACAGAAGTTATATATCTGAAACATACTTATGAAGACATAAGAGATATGCCCAACAAGGAGAAAACAGATGATCACTGTTGGTGTTTGACAAAGAAGAAGGAAGAAATGAACATGCAAAGAGCAATAAAAATTATATCTCAGGTACCGTATATTCAAAGAATACACCATACTGGGGGGACAAACACCAACAGGGAACAAGAAAAACAAGTAAACATTTGAAGGTAATAGAGAGATCAAAGACAGAGGTCTTGTGATCGGACCATTAATAGTTAAGACTCTGAATACCCTGACTCTCCCATCTCTTCCAGGGTAACACTTAGTCACTCTACCGGAAGTCCAGACTAGAGGGGGAGAAACATCCCTAACCAAGACCAAGTCTCCCACTTTAATGTCGGGACTGGAAAGAAACCACTTCTGCCTCCGTTGCAAGGAAGTTAAATATTCCAAGTTCCATCTCTTCCAAAAAGAATTACGGAGGGCTTCAAGTTTACACCAAACAATAGGTAAATCAGAATCCCTGAAAGAATTAGGAAGGGGAGGAGGGGCAGAGAGAGAAGTGCGTGTAAGACAGTGACCAGGTGTGAGTGGAAGGAGGTCATCAGGGTCATTAGAAAGCGGAGAAAAAAGGCGAGAATTATCAACATCTTCCATCACAAAATAGCTGGAAGCTGAGAGAAATAAAGCACTAGTAAAAATTACGATACAATGCAAAAGGAGAATTAACAAGTTTAAACAAAGCGTATAGAAACAAGTACATTTATTAAGGATAAGAATATACCAAATAAACAAAGAAACTATGCGAGTAGAAAGCAAGAACGCCATAGGTAACAAACGAGTAGCCATAAACAATGACCTTGAGTCATAATAAGCATCAAAGGGGTTACTCAGAAAAATACTTAAGTCAGCGAGAAACGTGACATAACAAGTATAAATGCAAAAACACATCGAATGTGACGACGAGAAAAAACAAGTTTGTTCATCAATGAACATTAAGATCGCAAAATATGTAAGCAAATTGCAATACATAAGCGCGTGAGAAATACGCAACGAAGTTTTGAAACAAGGAACGAAGCAGTTATAGAATACGAGCTTGAGTAAACGAAAGACACAAGCAAGTGCGGCCTTGACCCACATAGTACAACGAGATAAGGCATATAAATAGCTGAACGAGTCCTTAACTAGAACAAGTTTATTTTGGGAATTAGGTGAGCGGCTTCCGAGATTACGGTATCGGCTCGCCAGACAATGGTTGGCAATCAGCCAAAGTTGAGATAAGAGAAACTTGCTTTGAACTGTGTCAAGCGTACAGGAAATAAACAACAACTTGACCTTACTCCGGCGTGTATACAAACAAGTTTGAAAAACAAGCAGTTCGGAGTACACAAACAACATTTGTTGAATCAGCTGTAACTTAAAGCAGATATTCAGGTTGAACGGAATGCAGTCAATCGTAACTTGGACGTGAAAAAGCAATTTAAAGATATATAAAATAGAGTAGGAAATCAATTTCGCATAATTGAGAGGATCACGGAATCCGACAATTTTCAACAAAAAGAAGCTTAATTCTTCCGAGCAAAGAAGACAAGCTGGGACATTGAGAAGAAGGTTATGCATAAGAACAGTTATTCTAGATGCTATAGAATTCAGAGTTTCAAGCGGTTTCAAAAGCGACTTCCAATTGTGAGGAAGGAGGGAGGAGCCGGCCGTGGCCATCCTTCTACATAGCGAAAGAAGTGAAACATAGCGTACAGCAAAGTGATGGAGACTGATAGCCATGGTTTTACACAAGGGGAAGATAGTTTTCGAGAAAAAGTTTAAGCAATTACCTGCTATAAAAAATGACATAAGAAGGTAAACGAAATAACACAAAGCAAGGCGAACTTGAATGGCCATCTTGTGCGGGAAGAAGGAAAAACCATTTAAACAACTTACAGAGGTAGCGCAGTTGTTCATGATAAGACATCGTTTCGGCAAGTGTTTTTCAAAAATATTGAGATCTGAAACATAAGCGTTCTCTTTTTCAGAAATGGGATTTATGTCAGCTGTAACGAAATGACATTGCGCTTTGGTTTGAGCACTGGTATGTTTGATTTCACCAGTAATAACCCAACCAAAATCGGTGTCTCTGGAGACCACGGTTGAAGATAACTTGCGTGTTTGTTTGCGAATGCAATTCCAGAAAACATTGGCACTGAAAAGTACATCAATGGGACCTTGAGCATTAAACTGAGGATCAGCTAACCTTAAGTGCGAAGGAATCTTTAAACTGGAAGTATTAATAGAGTGACTTGGAGTGTCCTTGCCAATACTGGTAAGAATGAGACAGTTTAAATTAAGATTGGTGTTTCTTTGGCAAACGTCTCTGATTTTCAATTTTGAAGACTGCAAAACTTGAGTTTTCAAATTGTCAATGCCGGTCACATTGATAGAAGTAGGCGATGACGAAAGACCTAGTTTTTTAATCAACGATTGCGAAACAAAGTTGTGCGTTGAAGCGGAATCGAGAAGACCACGGGTTCTAAACCAATTTCCAAATTTATCTTGGATTTCGAATTGTACAGTGGTCAAAAGGGTTTGCGCACTGTGAGAAATTTCGGCGTTGGAAATGCAGGAAGAAGCATTAGTTTGTTCGGAGCGGCTCTGCAAGGAGCTTGAAGAGGCAGCTACTGATGACCTCGATTTATCGTGAACGTGCAATAGAGAATGATTCGGTTTTTTACAATGGAAACAGAGATTTGATGACGTACAGTTCGAAGAAGAATGCTTAGGTGACAAGCAATTGAAACAATGTTTGCTATTCAACACAAACTTCCTTCGATCTTCGACAGACAATTCTTTAAAGGATTTGCACGAATACAAGGTGTGAAGCTTTTTACAGAGCGTGCATTTTAAAGATTTATTAAGCGGCCTAATATCTTCTCTTGAATGATTGAAAGAAGAACGGGTTTGTTTGTTTTCGACAAATGGGGGCTGATGTCCCTTTGAAGAAGCAAGTTTTTTTTTCAAAAATTTGACACTGAGGATTCGTTTCGACCTTTTCGCACTGAAATGCGAGTGCTGTAAGGAATTGACATCGACTGTTGAGAAACGAGATAAGGTGTTCGAACGAATGTTCCTTGTTGCAGGCGAGTTCGATCTCCCAGGCCTTCAGTGTCGAAAAATCGAATCTTGATGTAGCTAGGTGAATAAGTATGGTGTCCCATGTTTGGACAGGCTGTTTTAGTTGGTATAACGCTCTGACATTTAACTGCATAGAATCTAAGAGGTCTCTTAAAGATGTGACGTCATTAGGTTTGACGGCTGGTAAGTTGAAGAGACAGCGGATATGACGAGCTATACTCAAACGTAAATTGCCATATCTCTCTTTAAGGAGATTAAAGGCGATGTGGTAGTTGTCTGCGCTTAAAGGCAGTGACTCCACCAAGGCTAAGGCCTCAGATTCCAAAGACGTACGGAGGAAGTAAAATTTATGTATGTCTGGGATCTCAGCATTTTCATGAATTAGGGAGCAGTAAAGTTCGTAAAAAGAATACCATTCACCTTCCTTGCCTGAGAAGTGCGGTAGGCTTATCTTGGGAAGTAACGGTTTCGGTTTGTTCTTGTGAACTGAAGCGGGTGCGAACTGGGCCGGATTGATGACCCTAGTGTCCGGTTCTGAGATATTGCGAATCAATTGGTGGGCCTTTGCAATCCCTTCAAAGTACAAGGGTTCGACCTCGTCCCGATCCGATTGAAGTTCTGGACAAGCGGATTCAATCTCGGTTTGAATTTGGTCATAATAATCATAAGACCGTTCATACAACTTAAGGCGATGTGTCAAGATGTCTAAATCACACTCGGCGGGATTTAATTTGCTGATGAAATTTCTGAATCTAGTGAGTTGCCCTTTATAGGAAGAACGTCTAGCAATGAGAGTTTCATCTTTTTCAGTAGGAGCCATGACAAAAAGAATAATTGAAATACAACTCACGAAACTGTAGAACCTTGGAGATGCTGTCAAGCTGGCAGCAGCAAATGGGTATAAAGAACAGGACACACCAAAGGAGACAGGAGCGGCCTCTTTCCCGTTCACAGGCTTTGCATGATGTAGATATAGCTGAAAAATCCAAAGCAGATGTTAATAATTTGCCAAGTATTGTCAAATGACACTTGACAAACAATAGAAATGAAAAATGGACTCTCCCGGGTTTCTGGTACCAAATTTTGGGTAGTTTATTGGCTGAGGAATAACCCACCCACCAAGGGAAGATGATTAAGAGAAGGAAGTAGATTTGGGATTGGAAAAGAAGGATAGAAAAATAGGAGGAGAGTCCCACAAAAATTATGAATTTGACTTTCAATACATTTAAAGGTGGTTGCCACCGCAAATCCTTGTTCGGATACCTAAAGTGGGTACGAGCTTGGTCGAAGCTGACGGGAACTGCAGCTAAGACTTGGGCAGTTTGCCAGAGAGAGGCTTTAGTGTGTTTCCTCCCAAGCACGAATAAAAGTACTATAGGGAAGGGTGATGGTCTGACAAGACTGAGAGCAAACGATTTATTGTATATGAACGAGGACATAAACCTAGGAAGAGCTAGGAAAGCCAGGATCCTGCCTAACTGTAGTATCAGAGAAATGATGAATCCAAAAACAAATATTTAATTTATTTACAATTAGAAGAAGTTTGAGGAAATTAACAATTATGCAATATAATTTTAATAAACATAGTTCATTTGAACTCTTTAACAAATAGGGTCGCAGACCTCTCAACATTAAAAGGTTGCTCCAGGCAATTGACCATTTACGAGGTTTCAAACCTTTTCTAAAATCTTTATAAGATTTAAACAAATGAGCAATGAAATAATTAAAGCTTGAACGTGAATTGGAGTACAAAAGTGCACCTTAAGAAATTCAGGAGAGAATGTTCTAGAGAAAGTGACAACTTTGAAAATAACAATAATAACAACATGAAAAATAAGATAGAAGTTCCTACAACTTCTTATATTTATACAGAATTAATATATGAGAATTATACAAAGAGGGCAGGTCACTTACTGTGAAACCTGAAGAAAGTGAAAGGGAAAGTTCTGGACTTCCCAAGTTTGAGCAGGAATCACTCGCCAAATGGGACAGTTTCCATTTCGTGAAACCTGAACATGACTCGCTCAAGAGTTTAAAGAATTGTTTTCCCTGATTATGGGAAAGGAACAACGTAAATTTAAAACTTGTATCACACAAGCAATTATGCAGAATTTAATTAATGTTAAACTAGCAAAGAGGGAAGGGCATCTTGTGAGTGACACCTTATAGAAAGTTACAATTTTATTAATAATGATGGTTAGTAGAAGGTTGAGGAAAGATCATTGGGATATAGGATCAATGTTCATGGCCGTATTTAATATAACCGGACGATCGCGACGCGGTAGAAACGTGGAGCAAGCACTGTTTATCACTATAGTCTATGAAGATGGATGCAAAGTTCACTATAGAAACACTAAAGTTCATGAAAAAGAAAGTTATTGCAATTATGGAAATAACTGATTGCACTATATAGGTGAGAGTCTATTTCTTGAAAAAGTTGTGATTTACAATTAAATGCGCCATAGAATGTTCCAGAGGTTCCAGCGGTGGAGGAAAGTTAGCTATTGCAAAAATTTGTGAGGAAGATTCCTCATTTTAACTAGCATTTTCACAAGTGCGTGAACAATACTTGACGGCAAGACTCGCAGATAGAGAACAAGATCTCGAAGGTTCCAGAACAACCTTAGCAGAAAATGGGGTTGAGAAAATCCAACGGAGGAAATAGCTTTATATTTATAGACAGCGGGTACTAAATAATATCCCACGTAGCGAGAGAATTTCTCGTTTAAATAGCTTAAGAAAAGCTCTTTTTTAGTAAGGTTGGCTTATACAAGCAGAAGCTCAACATGGCAAATCTCGCGAAGAATGATTACCGCCCCATAAGTAATCTCACGCTGTCTATAAAATAATCTATAAAAGCATGTAGATAAAATGATGAAGATGAGGTTAAAACCTTTAAAATGGTACTTATCTTGATTTCATGTTGAAGTTGAAGTTTCCTACTATTTTGCCAACATGGCGTAGAAGAGTGTGAGCCTCTTGGTTTGAGGAGGCAAGCTCGAGCGGAGCTTTGACTGAACGAGTCAACTGCAGACTAAGAAGTGAGACTTGCTCAAAGAAGCACGGAAGGTCCTAGGAAGGGGAGAGAGTGGGGGTAGGAAACAAAAGGTATACATATCAGCATAACCAACTTATAAAAAATAAATTTTCTTCTTGATGGATGGTCTTCTAAGAATTGATAGTAGGCGATATTAGCGCAGCATGGTGAGTGAAACAGTAGACGTAGTCCTCTTGCTCCAAGAGAAAATAGCTGACGATGGTAACAGGATCTGGTGGCCAAATGGATAAGTAAGTCCTCTAGCACCAGGAAGAATTGAGGAGCTTCAGAGATTCGCTACGAGGTGACGCTAGGTGGGTCACAGAAGTTATATATCTGAAACATACTTATGAAGACATAAGAGATATGCCCAACAAGGAGAAAACAGATGATCACTGTTGGTGTTTGACAAAGAAGAAGGAAGAAATGAACATGCAAAGAGCAATAAAAATTATATCTCAGGTACCGTGTATTCAAAGAATACACCACAAGGTATTGTTGGCAACATGCTTTTACGCGTGCTGATAGATCCAGTGTCTAACTGCATGTAACGTCCATTGGACTTCAACCAAATTTTGTATTCTGTACCTTAAGAAATGGAACTAAGAATTTATTCAGTCACCAGGGCTGCCAACTGTAGTGCTCTATTAGGCTACATTATACCAGGTATATTTTAAACTAATTAGATATTTCGATATTACCAACTTAATTTCGTCATTATTCTAGATAGGTTCATATTCTGTAGAATAATCATTGGCATGAAAAGTAGGCTGTATAGTTCTTCACGGAACTTCTTGTTTAATATGGTTATGGCTAGTGTAAATACAGTATGTTTACCCAACACTATCAAAAGTGGTTAGGCTGGCTTCTACTTTCGCCACCTCACTTTGGCAGTGACGATATGAAAGCACGTTCTGGAGATATTTTTATACATTGCAATTCCGACAGCGGATCTCAGCCCCTAAATGAGATTTTCTTTGCTGACTAGTAAAACACTGGTCCCTTAAGGTCGCGCTTAAAATATAGGGTCATTTACTGTATTCTGGCCCATAATTACAGGGGAACAAACAGGGCAGCTGCCCAGGGTGGCAGGTTTTAGTGGCGGAAGAAACTCTGGAAAACTGTACAAAACCGCTTGGGCATTGGAGGCCAAGTTATTTAAGTTCAACCCCCTCCGCACACACACACACACACACACACAAGAGAATTATTCACTGTCGCACATTTGCAACTTATTTAAGGACACACAAAACGGGATTGTGTTTGTCATCTTGATGTTCTTGCTTTTGAATCTGACTTGAAAGTGAAATTGGACTTATGAAATCCTAATCTTGTTTGCAAATGACAAGGCAGGAAGGAATCCCCTTTTATTTAAATAACATAATTGATGTTGTTATTTTGTTTATTTTTCACGAATGGCTTTTAGTGCCGGTAGTGTCCGAGGACTTGTTCGGCTCGCCAGAGTTTGTAGCTGCTTCTAGACGGACACCCATGGGGTGAGCTACAAGTATCGTCGCGTGTGGAGTGTTGTCTGGGGAGGAAAGTGTGAATGTAAGGACGAGGAATTGGAAGGTAGCGGCTGTGGCCTATAGTTAGGGACCTACCCCGGCATTTGCCTGGAAATAAGATGGGAAACCTTAGAAGGTTGCCGGCGAGGGATTCGAACCTCCTCGCCTCCCGGATGTGAGCGACTGCCTGCAGCCACGCCGTAACGACCACGGCTAACTCACCCATCTTTTTTTGCCATTGGTTGTGTATGATATCTTTTAAAATTTAAATGTAAATTCTTTGTATTAAGTTTTTTTTTTTTTTTTAAATTTGTAATTTTAGTTAACACATAGTGTTTGCCACTCATAGTTAAATACACGCTCATTGAAGATACAGCCCCATATGTTAAGGAAACTTTAATAAATCTACATAGGCTATTTTAAGTCGGGGGTAGCAATGTTTTTTTTTTTTTTTTTTTTTGCCCAGGGGCTTCAGGAGCCCTAAATACGGGCCTGACTGTGTTGTACACTCGTCTAATTTTGCGTCGTTCTGCCTTACTGCGATCGTTATTCGTGCTGCGAAATGCCGTATATTTTTATTCTAGGTGTGCCATAGTACTGTGGTCCATTTATTGAGAACAGAGCAATTATTGCTAAAGCAATCTACCATTGTTGTAGATTCTTAACCTGTAGTGTTAAATCTTCTACGATCGAAGCAATTTACAGGCTAATAATTAAATAGTTCTGGGTGCTTTAGTGTTGTTATCAAAGCGACTGAGATTCACACTCTCAATCGAATGTAGACGGTAGATCAGTTGAGACAAAAGGGTGAATTCAATAGTGATAGACTTCGTAATGTCGTAGGCTATATGATTCCAATGGAATCTTCTTGCAAGGCAATTTTCGATTCTAAAACCATTGGCGTCACAAGTACGAGTAACGTACAATTCGAATGTATCACTTCGCACAAAAGTATTTATGCTAAGAAGTGCAATGCGAAGTATTCCTGATAGCTTGTGAAGAAGAGGATCCGCTGTAACAGCCTGTACAAAGTAGATATTTGGAATCAGTGCTATTTGAATTATCAGGCAGATTCATATGTAGGGATATTTCCACAGTTTAATTTAACTCAGTAATTTGGAAATATCTGAAAATATGTCCTCCAGTTATCGTATTTAGAAAATAGGCGAACTGGATTTACATTGAACTGCCTGATTGTTATTGTTGATAGGCTACATGGTGATACCTCTATTTTTTACCTGTTTTTAAGAACTGAACATTATGACAATGAATGACAAAAGAAGAAACGCGAATTTCCATGGACAAAAACTGAACTGAAAACAAATCACTCCTCCCAATCTTGCCATAAATCAGCCAACGGTTTCAGACAAGTCAAATAATGAATTTCACGAAGCAAGTAAGAAATGAAACGAAAATTGGGTGGGGGGTAACGAAATGAAAATTATAACTTGGCCCCCTCTGGAAAAGATCCTGCGGGCGCCCATGTGTGGCGGAGCTCTTTCTGGTCACGGAGAGAGTCCGTTATTTTGTTTAGGCTAAGGATAGGTCATACAAGATCCACCCACTCGTACCTGATGAGAAGGGAAGACCCACCCACTTTGTATCTGCGGAGCCGTTTACGCCGTGGCCCCATTTTAACCGAGTGTGTGGATCTTGTTGACTTACGAAGAAACCTTGGTTTGCAGATGACACTCTAACTTATATTAGCTGATGACGCTGTGGCTGCTGATCTCGTCATCTGCTTTATAAGTGAGAGTGGGTTAGGGCCAGTAAAATAATTTTCCAGTGTACATTGACTCAACGACTTGTTCGTTTTTGAATGATGATTTTTTTGTTTGCCGTAATTTTTGTTTATTTTTATAATTATTCGTTTTTTTTAATTTATTGTTTTATTAATTTTCGGTCTTTTCAAATTTAGGTGCCCACCTCTAAATTTTAAATTCCATTCCAAATTTGTATAATTTAATCAGTGTAAAGAGGGGCAGATGACCTCGTAGTTCCACCCCTTAACACACAAATAAATAACCTGAAAGATATATTACATGAACTAATTATCACTTAAAAATCACCCCCCCCCCCCCCCCACCACCACTTACACACAGACAGAGAGAGAGAGAGAGAGGTCTAAATCACTACGATGTTGAAGCTTCCAAATGAAACAACTAAATACCATCCTGATGTAGTTTGCTTTATGATAGCTTCAATTTATTAGACAACATTTTGCTTGTAGGGCACCAGCGAGTTCTGGCGGCGCAAGATGAGGACTTTCCATGGCCGCATCGACATCAATCAAGATGGTGTGGTGTCCTTCGATGACTTTAAGATCCTAGCTGACCGCTTTGTCGACCTTGGACATCTGTCGGCTCGGCAACAAGAAGAGTTCTTGGAAGCTCTCAAGGTATGTTCCCATAACCGGTTATCCATCCAAGTTCTGACCATGCCTAATGTTGCTCATTGTTGAAGCTCTCACAGGGTCTGGTTTTATGACATGGCAATGCAGTTGATACTTCTGAAAAAATATCCACATATTTTGTCATAGTTTTGTTGTTGTTGATTCATTTAGGGTGGTCAACATTGTGGTCATATAGCCCCATGTATTTGGGGGTGTGTGTAATTTATGTGATATCCTGTGTCATTGTGATGGCTGTACTAGTAAGTGTAGTTGTAACGTTCTCGCTTGCTGTGCCCAAGGTTGCAGAATCGAATCCTGGTGCAGTCAGCTGGCATTTGAGTTAAAAGGAACATAAAACCAATAACATTATTATTACAAAGATGTTACACAATTACAAAGCATTGCACTAAATACAATTAGACCAGAACTTGGCGAATTGTAGTGCATTCTCTGAGGCTAGGTGTAGATCCTCTGTTGTGCAGGTCGTTGGACACCATAGTACAATTTACATTTCACGACTGAGGGCCCTGTTTTGGAAGTGGGCATAACTTAGTGATTGGTCTTCTAAAAGTTCCCTTGGCAGTTCGGATTGTAGCTACTCTCACAAGGCCATTATCTCCAGGGTGGATTCAATCGACCACGGCTAGTTTCCAATGTAGTGGAGGACATGTGACCTCTTTGACGATTACAACTGTGCCAGGTTGAACCTTCTGACGAGCTGTAGACCACTTTCCCCTTTGTTGCAAATGTGACACATAGTCTGTCGAGCATGCCTTCCAAAAGGCTTGGAGCTGTTGCTGGTATTATTTAACTGTTTGACATTATCTACATTCATAAAGTCCATGCCGTTTCGATGGCCGTTACTCTGCTGCACCGATCCGTTGGTTGCACTACAAATTGTCAAGTCTTCGCTAATTCCCATCGGTATTATAATATTGCTGTTGTGAACCACATGATTCAATGTCTTTTCCGCAATCACACTTGATGTTTCCATCTTTAGCGTAGTTCCATCTTACCATATTAGCTCTTGATTTGCCGACTCCTGACCTCAACCTATTTGGGGATTTCCACGTCATCCATGCCTCGTTATGACCCGGTGGTAAAGTTTCAGATGGTGTTGTACAGCCACCAGGAAGAAGACCTTTAGCTTTTCAAGATTGTAGTCTAGCATTTTTCTCAGTGGTTGTGAGTTCCTTTGATGTTTTTAGGAAACTCTTCCTAGATTTCAGTCTTGGTGTGTGTAATTCGTACCCATATAACGGATGAGTTCTTTCGTGCTCCACCTTCTTCCTTTCCTTGTTCGCTGTTATTTCTCTTCGAACAGAAAGTGGTGCTATCGCAGCGAGGTGATAATGCCATTCAATTGGAGTGGATTTGAGACACCCAGTTATTATTCTGCACGTATCATTGAGAGCCACATCCACCTGTTTGGCATGAGCTGAGTTATACCAAACAGGGCATGCGTACTCTGCGGTGGAATAACATAATGCCATTGCAGAAGATCTGATGGTTGCAGGTTAACTGCCCTACTGCGATCCGGCCAATCTACTGAGGAGATTGCTCCTTGTGGAAACTTTCTGCTTAGTGTTCATACAAGGTTTCTTGTATGTGAGAGACCTGTCGAGTGTTACTCCTAAGTATTTTGGAGTGTAACTGTTTTCCAATGTAACCCCTGACCATACAACATTTAACTTACGTTCGGCTTCCCAATTTCTTAGATGAAAAGC
Source organism: Meconema thalassinum (assembly GCA_946902985.2). Lineage (NCBI taxonomy): Eukaryota > Metazoa > Arthropoda > Insecta > Orthoptera > Tettigoniidae > Meconema > Meconema thalassinum. The sequence goes on from OX336388.2 coordinate 90,367,597, forward strand.
ACATACTTGTGTTTTTGATGGATTAGGTTTGAGATGATTTAAAAATAAAATTTAATTGCAGCCGAATGGCCAAAATACAATAATCATGTTGGTTATTTAGTCTATAGATGATTTGTAGTATAGTATCTTGAGAGGGTTTCAAGGACATTATTGAGATTGCTCTCCACTGATACAAAGTCTCTGCACTGTGTAGCCAAAGCAAGGTCATCAGCATACACAAAGCTCCTGCAGTTTGGTGCAATAGGTTGATCATTTGTATAAATGTTAAATAATATTGGAGCCAACACACTTCCTTCTGGGAGACCATTCTTCTGTGGTCTCCATCTGCTACATTGTCCTTGAAACTCAACAAAGAACCTGCAATTTTGCAAGATAGTGGAAATGAAGTTGGTTAGGCTAGGGTCCTTAGTCAGATTGTAGAGCTTAGTTAATAATATCTGATGATTGACAGTGTCATACACTGCTGATAAATCAACAAATGCCACTCCAGTAACATTGTGAGCTTCAAAACCATCTTCTATGTATTGAGTTAAGTTCAACAGTTGTCCAGTACAACTTTTACCAGGACGAAATCCAGCTTGTTGTGGTATAAGCAAAGGGTCGATTATGGGTATAAGACAATTTAAGATCATTCTTTCTAACAATTTAAGAAGATGACACAGAAGAGCAATTGGTCTAAAACTACTTGGGCTATTTCCTGCTTTGCCAGGTTTCAGCAAGGCTATCACTCGGCTCTTACGCCAGATCTTTGGAATGTGACATCTGCTTATGCAGTTGTTAAAAAGTTGCAGAACCCATTTCTTTGTTTCTGTGCCGAAATGCTTAATTTGTTCAGTTCGAATTTTATCCAGGCCCGCTGATTTCCCGTTTTTGCTCTGTTTGATGGCCTTCTCTAATTCCAACATGTTGAATGGAGCCATAATGTCATTTTCCTCCAGTTGTTCTCTTTGCGATCCAGGCAGATTAGATTTGTGATCCACCTTCCCATTTAGCAGTAGTTGGTGTGCTATCTGATTTGCAGTAATGTTATAATGTTCAGTGGCACGAGTTGGGTCATTGTTCAGATGCTTCAAAAGTCTCCATGCTTTATGACTGTCTCTTTTCAAGTCTAGATCTTCGATGGTTCTTATCCAATGGATACTTTTCGCCTTTATAGACAAGATAAGTTTATTTCCAGCTTCCACCGTTGTTTCGCTGAAAGGATTGTCGTCAAATAAAGTGGTGTTTTCTTTCAGTAGGGCAGACTGTTCTGTGTAAGATGTAAGATGTCCGACAACCACGAGGATGGATGAGAGCAAGGTGATTTAATTCTGCCCATTCTTGTACTGCTGTCCAATTTTCATCTTCATAACGGTAACCCCAATCATGGCTATGGCTATTGAAATCACCTATGACAATCTGCACATGTTTATTCTGGAAATTAGTTGGTTGGGTAAAAGTGAATTCAGCGCCAGGTGGTTTATTCACTGATGAGATAGAGCAATCATTTGTTTAGAATTGGTAAGAATTTCAATATAGTTTTCTGCCGTGAATGCTGTTGACAGTACCTGGATATCCGGGTGAACAAATATAGCGCTTCCATATTTGTCGTGCGATCTTTCATGGCAAAACGCATTCTATGTATCTTTGGTCTACGCATTTCGCTGCTCCTATGGATCTCCTGTATGCACATTATATGGCACTGTTGTTATCTACATAAATCTTGTAGCAGTTCTTCTTTGGCTGGTGATATGCCCTCTATATTAACAGAAATGATTGTTAATTGTGGCCCTGAAAAGGACTGAGATTTTGATGTTTCTGGTGTGAAAGGATCTGACGCCAGGACTGTTCGTGTCATTCTCTGGTGTTGCCCAGGGTACGCCCGATTGCTATTCAGATCTTGAGCATCTGTCATCGCTGTCTTCAGGGAGGCTCCTTTCATGTACCCCATTACAAATTGATGATAATTGTTGTTTTAAGGGGCCTAACATCTAGGTTATTGGCTAGGCTATCGACTACAACTAACCACCGACTTACATCCAACTGATATATGTAGGCCTACTAGAGGAAGAAGAGGACTAAACAGGAAATAGAGAGATAAAAGGCAGGGAGAAGAAATGCCCTCAACCCTCGAAGAATGAGGATTGATGGACTTGGAAGGAAGGAGAGCCATGAAAGGCAGATAGGAAAGGGAAAGGAAGGATGGGAGCTTGTAGTTTTACGTGACCGTTAATCTCGTGATCATGAGCCACAGGATCTCCTTTTTACGTGGAATCTGAACCACAGGACATGGCATTTCACTTCAAAAATCTCACATGCATTGACCAGGAATCGAACCCAGTCCACCTAGGTGAGAGGCGAATAGCTTGACCGCTGCGCCACCATGCCCCCTGCGGAAAGGGCAAGAGGAGAGGGTCTGCCCCAAAGACAATGGAAAAAGGAGAAAACGGACCCAGCTCAGGAATCCCTCGGGGTCACCAACTTCCGAGCTCACTAGTCGGGTGCCCTTAGGGTGTAACACTATTCAGGGTGGAGCTACATATGGCCTTGAGAAGAAGACAGGAGATATTATGAAAAATGAGGGTATCAGGAAAGATGAGAGAAGGGCCAATTAAGGCAGGAAATTGAAAGACACCCTAGGCCTCGGATACCCTAATACCGTCGGGGTCAGAAGAAAACAAGAGTTGACCAAGGGAGGTCGATAGGAAAGATTATAGAGAGGAGCCCGACACAAGTAAGTGGAAGCAATGCCGGACTCAGCTGGAGGTGGAATCAGGTGTATTTTTAATTTAGGTTATGGTTTAGAAGAAGGAATCTATGGCCTTAAGTTAGGAACCATCCCGGCATTTTCCTGAAGAAGATGTGGGAAATCACAGAAAACCACTTCTAGGATGGCTGAGGGGAGAATCAAACCTACCCTTTCTCAGATGATGATGATAATAATAATAATATCGTATGGCCTCGGGTGCTGGGTGCAAGCTTTGTTATTTGACACCCAGAGGGTAGCTTGCATGTCGAATTTCGTTGTTCCTTGAAGCACTATGAAAGTCAAAGGGGTTGGATATCTAAGCTCCTTGACACTATAGCGCTTTCTAGTAGAGAAATGAGGATCTTTGTGTTGGCGGAAACTCCCGAGATTAATTTTGCCATTATGAACACGGCCTACTGAATTCAAATGGGATCTTTGACATGCCAACATCGTATGTCATGGTGTCGTAATTTATGCCGCCTTTCAAAAATCACTTACCATGGCCAGGAGATTGGCGTTAGTAGACCGACATGTTAACCAATCACCCACCGTGGCAAGCACATGATGATGTTGAATGATAATTTATTATTATTATTGATAGTGTCATTATTTTAATTATTTTTGACTGATGTCCAATTGGTTTTTTATTTCTTCTCCCAGGTGGTGTGGGAGGACCAATGGGGTCTGGTACACCCCTACAACACAGTCACCACCGAGCAGTACTTGGATAACATGTTCCATATCATCAACGATAGCTCCCTGCGCAGTAAAGCTCACGATTTCCTGCCTCATCTGTTTGAGGTAAGTGTCTAGTGATGGAATATTACAGTGCTTTCCATGCATGGGCGCCCGCAGCAGGGGACAAGGAGGGGACATGGCCCCCCGCCCTGGAATCCCGGGTATATTTCGATTGTTCATTGCCACACCAGTTTATTTCATAAATTAAGTTACTGGTACTGATAGTTAACTGATTTAAATGCAGGGATAAACTGTTTTATTTTTATTTTTGTCGATACAACTTACTTTTTACCTGTTTCTAAGAAATGAACATTATGATTATGTTTCACAAAGAACAGCGAACTTCTATGTACAAAAACTCTGAACTTAAAAAAAACTATTCCTCGCATTCATGCCATAAAGATAATGTACCCAACGGTTTCAGAGCAGCCAAATTATGAATATCACGAAGCAGGTAAGAAATGAAACGAAAGTTGTGAGAGGGGGGGGGTACGTCTCATTAAACCTAGTGACAGGTAGGTAATGAAATGAAAAATATTACTTGTGACCCCTGGAAAAAATTCCTGCGGGTGCCCTTCTTTCCCTGCCTTTCATTCCTGTGTTCAGCTGATGTTTACTTCATCCTACACCTTTCCTATATAGCGGGCACCTGGATTAAACTCTTAAAATAAGGTTAATTATTTAATAATCAAACCTGAATTAATTCCAGGGATAGCCTACTTTAGTTAATGGATAGGAAGAGGATAGAAGCAGGCGCGGATTCAAGGGGAGGGTCACGGGGGTCATGATCCCCCCAAAAGGAGACCAAATTTTTTTGCAAACTCAAAAAACGAAAACACAATAACCAGACAAATAAAACTTAACGAATTATAACTGAAAAACAGTTTTTTTTTTCTTTCTTTCATTTTATTCAATACTGAAAATATCTTTATTGCAATTATTATGTTCTGTTACAACTGTACATATTTACAACTTCATACCTGTTATATAAAAACGATTATTTATATAACAAAATCAACTCGTCTATTTTGTTTAGCAAACCTTGTGATTACCGAATCGATGTCTATAGTGATGTCTCAATGAATGTGCAGCAATGCACGGATAGGAATTTGGGGCTTTTTTCTCACCAAAAAATTTTGCCGACGTCCAAACTGCAAGCTTGGTTGGCAATTTAAGCTGTGACTTTCTCCCTCTGTCAGTACCAACTCGACTTGCCGAACTGTAACATACCTTGATACTTTTCTCGAAGCTCGATGTAAAAGTCGCAAAACACGCCATTGCAATTTGTACAAACGCATCAAATTTCTATCCGTGTAGCTTGCAAAAAAATTGGTCTGGTTTTGTACGTTTGGTTATTTTGTGATTGCGTTGTTAGTGATACCATTTTTCTTAACAATTTCGATTCTGTGACCCCCCCCCCAAAGCCAAACTCTAGATCCGCGCCTGGATAGAAGCACATAAATAAGCACTGGCGTATAAAGTAAGACAATGTCCATTAATATTGTAACTTTCAGTTGGCCAACCCAAAACAATTCCTATTACTGGAATATGTGTAGCGGCTTCGGTGGCTTAGTCAATAGTATGCTGAACTGCTATGTCCAAGGTCACTGGTTCAAACCGAGCCGAAGTCGTCGGATTTTTAAGAGCGTTAAAATCCTTCCATTGCAGTGGAAGTAAAGCCGGCGGCCCCATGTCATAGATTTATGGCATGTAAAAGAGGCACTCGTTGGCATTCAACAAGGTATTAAGGTCAATAGTAATTATATTAATAATATGATGCTGTATTGATTGCAAATAGTTTCGAAGTAGTTAAAGAGATACCTCAACATTAAGGAAACAAAATATATGATAATATCGTGAAAACCAGCATTGTCATAAGTCCTTTCGGTCGATGGACATCAGATTGAGCGAGTCAAGAGTTTGGTTTATTTAGGCAGAATATTAATGATAATTGGGATCCTTCGGTTGAAATAAGATGCCGTATGGAGAAGGCTAGATCCATCTTTATGACAATGAAACAACTACTATGCTGTCGAGATCTCAGTATGACGCTTAAGAAAAGAATTGTGAAGTGTTATGTTGTCTTCACCCTTCTTTATGGTGTTGAAGCTTGGACCTTGTCGGTAGCTACAGAAAAGAAGATTCGAGCTTTTGAAATGTGGATATACAGGCGGATTCTTAAAAACACGTGGACAGAACATGTGAGTAATGCCGTGGTTCTTCAGCGTGTGAGCAGCCAACCTGAGCTGTTAAACACAATTAAGAAGAGGAAATTGGAATACTTGGGACACATGATGAGGAATCCAAAATACCGTCTGCTCCAAGTTATACTTCAGGGTAAAATTGAAGGTCAGCGTGGACCGGGAAGGAGACTAATAACTTGAATGGATAATTTACGAACGTGGTTTGGGCTGTCTTCCACGGAACTCTTCAGGTTGCACAGGATAAGAAGGTGCTAGCCAACGTTCGGATAAGGTAGAAGAAGAAGAAGAAGAAGAAGAAGAAGAAGAAGAAGAAGAAGAAGAAGAAGAAGAAGGAAGAAGAGGAAGGGGACTTACCACTACAGTTTGTAGTGTGCAGCTAAATTTGTAGGTTATTTGGTGAGAAGTTGGAACTACTTGAAATTGAACTTTCATTCATTTCATCTCTCATTAACTCCTCTTGTGAAGTTGGCATCAGGAAGGGCATCCGGCCGTAGAAACCATCAGCCACGGGGAATTTCATCGCATCTCATTCCCGACCCCCTTGGAGATGGGATTAATAAGGGTGGACATAGACTGGAATACCGTATGTGAAAAGTAACCTGAAATAAATTACATGTGATTTAGTTAGGGTCATCGAAAAAAGTGGCCTCAATTTTGACTTGTAATAGCTCAGGCAGTAATAAAGATAATTTAATTATTTTTACACCAAATGATAGAGAAAATCATCAAGTTTTGTTTACCTATTAAGTAGGTTTCGATGTAAGCTCCGCCTGTGGCACGACACACATCCAAGCGATAGTCCACCTCCGTCCAGGTCAGCCAAATCATGTCAGGAGTCACAGTTGGTATCGCATCAGTAATTTGTTCCTTTAGGTGTTGCAGGCACTGGATATTTTGAGCGTAAACAATGTTTTTTATGTAGCCCCAAAAGAAAAAATCTAAAGGAGTTAAGTCAGGGCTCCTTGGCGGCCACGCAAGAGGACCAGCTACACATGCGCACAGCTCACTACAAGGTCAGCCCAGTGGTGGTGTTAAAACTCGAACACTTTGAATGTGTTATCACGTTTGTTTCGCATAGATCGCTTAGCTATTTCTTTTAAAATTTCAAATCAAAATTAAGGCCACCTTTTTCGATGACCCTGTGTATTGTTACGGACTGTTGAAGAAGAAAAGAGGGAGACGATAAAGCTATCTTTACAATGTCCATTACCGTATCTCAGTATACAAAGACTACCTCAAATAAAATGGATCAAAAAACCAGTTTCTAGCCCCAATCTTAAAACACAAAAAGATCCCTTAAGTCTCGCCAAAGAATATATCAATAAGAGCAATCTGCAAATAAAACTTGAACCACTCTGTATGCCAGACAACCCCATTGAATATATACAAGTGACTACAGATCTTACTTTGCTAGAAGAAGTCTGCAAGAAAGACTCTTCACCACAAGATCTAAAACAACTGGCCCTCTGTACAATAGAAGAAAGATATCCGTCTAATCAATGGCTAAAAATATTTACAGATGGCTCACAAGACAAAGAAAATAGAACTGGAGCAGGAATACATTCATCTCTCTTCTCACTCTACTTCCCAGTAGGCCAAAACAAGACAAACTTTGATGCTGAGATATGAGCAATTTCACATGCACTCCATCAGTTATTAGGCAGAAACATTGATTATCAAAAATGTGTTATCATTACAGATTCAAAAGCAGCCATCCAAGCTGTCTCGTCAAATTATAAGCCTCAAAATAAAGAACTGAAAGATTTTTTTTGTATGATAAAAACCCTTCAAAGACTCCACAAACAGATCTCATTTCAATGGATCCCTTCTCATGTTGGAATAGCAGGTAATGATGAGGCAGACAGATTAGCAAAAAAAAAAAAAGGTACCACACTACAACAACCTGTCAGTCAGACTGATTTTATGTCAGCAAAAAGGATCTTGAAAAATACTATCAAAAACAGGTATGAAGAAATGGCAAAGAAAACAGTAGAAACCAAATTATGGAAGGACATTGATGCTAAATGGGATCAATATAAATTAACACCAAGAAGAGAAGCTGTAGCCTTCTTCAGACTTAACACTGGCCATGACTGCCTTGCAGCTCATCTGAAACGGATCAACATCCTGAGATCTGAAGAATGCACACTTTGTCACGAACCTGGAAGTAAAATGGATAAGGGGCACCTGCTAAATTGCAACAAACTTTATGTGACTGCTAGAACTTCAGGAAACCTCACACAACTCTATTGGAACGCAAGAAAGCTGATGGATTGGAATCCGGGCTAGCCATTGGAACAACCATTACCGTCTTCAGAGACTGATCAGTGGCCTTATTAGATCTATGCCGAATTATTGGCTTCCTGTCCTCAGCAACATCATGCCTCCTGACCTACGCAGGAAAGCTGCCCTGATCCGAGAGTATAAGAAAATTATGAGTAATCCAGCTCTTCCTATTCACTGCGACATCCCTGATCTGAATAGAAACCGACTGAAATCTATACATCCTCCCATCAAAATATGCTAGGGATCTCACAGGCAACAATTTTAAACCGAATATCCAATGGGGAAATTAATGGAGCACCACATCAACCTTGAAGCTTGGAGTGATTTAATTGGAGATGGCGCTGCACCCGGTTTTGACCTGCCAAGAAGAACTTGGACTGCCCTCAATAGGATCCGGACTAACCAAGGAGTCTGTGCTGAATCACTCTTCAAATGGGGTAAAATTCCTTCTCCCCAATGTGACTGCGGTGCTCCTTCACAGTAAGTTCACCACATTGTTCATGAATGCCATAGAAGAGCATATCAGGGTAATCGGTCTGACTTCCTGTTGGCGACACCTACAGCATTGCAATGGATACAGAATTTATTTAATGATTTATAAGCCTTCCGTGTCATGTTTTCCTGTACATATGCATATATCAATGTCTATGTGTGTATTATTGTCTGTAGGTCATACGATAAATAAAATAACCCCATCAATCCATTCAATAGCTCTTCAACGCTATTGCCTCAAGAGAGCTCGTTTCGACTTACCAGTCTTTATTGCTCAAAACGGTGTGTTACAGAGAGGGGGGGTTTCTTCTTCTGTCTTGAAGTGGAAGGTGTAGTATGGAGTTAAAACCACACAAGAAAGGAAAGGAAGACTGGGTGAATAGAAGAAAATAATGACAGAATGGATCAAGTGGGAAGACACAGGACGAACACAGATTAAGAAAAGAATCACTGTTGAAGGTGTTGGTTAGTCTGGGAGCTATTGATTAGTTTGATGGTGTGAATGTCCACTTTTGAAAGTGACAATGGAGATTATCCCTAATCTTGCTTAATTTAGTTTCTCTATCCCAATCACCTGTTCTTGTAGTCGTTGTGTTTCTCTCCTTTTCATGCAGAGTCATGGGGAGAGAGCACTTTGTTCGTTCTGTGATATCCTTGTAGTATCAAGTTTGATTTTATATTTCTAAACCCCTCAGCTTCTCAAAAAAAAAAGTTATCTCTTATATAAAAAGCAATGTGTCCTGAATGACTGACTGACTGACTCATCATCGCCCAGCCAAAACTATTGAAGTTAGAAACATGAAATTTGGGGGATATGTTCGTTGTAAGTCGAAAACGCCCACTAAGGAAGGATTTTTGGATATTCAGGTTCTAAAGGGGTGTTAAGGGGGTACACCTGCATTTCATAGAATAACAATATCTCCGGCTTGGTGTCATTGAGGGATGTGATACTCGGCATATAAACTCACCATTAAAAATAAGAAGACACGTGTCTGAGGGTTTTTCGATATGGTGTATATGATGAGGTGAAAGGGGTGAAATGTGGGGGTTGAAGGATTCCTAACGGAGCGTGTATCTCTTAAACGACATAAGCGAGGAGTTTGAAACTCAGCGGGAAAAAATCAGCTTAAAAAATAAGTAAATAGGAGTTCGACCGTTTTTTCATAAATCCAATTTAAGGGGCCCATGGGGAGAGCTGAAATTCTGAGAGAAAAAAACAGGAAAGAAAGTGTCCTAACTGATTGACTGGCAGACTCACTCATCAAACTCAGGAGGAAAAACTGCTTAAAAATAAGTAAATAGGTGTTCGACAGTTTTTGTCATAAACCCAATTTAAGGGGTTCATGGGGAGGGGTGAAATTCTGGAAAAAAAAAAATTGAAAGAAAAAGTCCTGACTCACTCACCATCGCCCAGTCAAAATTATTGAAGTTAGAAACATGACATTTTGGGGAAATGATCATAGTATGTCAAAACCGTCCACTAAGGGAGGATTTTCTGATATTCAGATTCTGAAGGGGTCTTAAGGGGGTTAAACCTGCATTTCATGGAATAAAAATAACTCCCGATTGGTTTCATTGGGGGATGTGATACTCGGCATATAAACACATTAAAAATGAGAAGACACGTGTCTGAGGGTTTTTCGATTTGGTGTATATTATGAGGTGAAAGGGGTGAAAAGTGGGGATTGAAGGATTCCTAACGGAGCGTGTATCTCTTAAACGACATAGTCGAGGAGTTTGAAACTCAGCGGAAAAAAATCAGCTTAAAAGATAAGTAAATAGGTGTTCGATCGTTTTTTTTTTCTCTTCATAAATACAATTTAAGGGGCCCGTGGGAAGGGGTGAAATTCTGGGGGTTAAAAAACAGGAAAGAAAGTGTCCTAACTGATTGACTGACTCATTCACTCTTCAAACTCAGGGATAGAAAACTGCTTAAAAATAAGTAAATAAGAGTTCGACAGGTTTATTTCATAAATCAAATTTAAGGGGTTCTTGGGGAGGGGTGAATTTCTGGGGGAAAAAAAATGAAAGAAAAAGTCCTGACTCACTCACTCACTCACTCTCTCATCATAGCCCAGCCAAAATTATTGAAGTTAGAAACATACATTTTGGGGGTATGTTCGTTGTTCGTTGTATGTCAAAACCGTACACCAAGAGAGGATTTTCGGATATTCAGGTTCTAAAGGGGTCTTAAGGGGGTTAAACCTGCATTTTATTGAATAGCAATATCTCACGAGTGGTTTCATTTGTGGATGTAATACTCGGCATATAAACTAATCATTAAAAATAAGCAGACATGTGTGTAAGGGTTTTTTGATGTGGTGTATATTATAAGGTGAAAGGGGTGAAAAGTGGGGGTTGAAGGATTCCTATCGGAGCGTGTATCTCTTAAACGACATTGGCGAGAAGTTTGAAACTCAGCGGAAAAAATCTGCTTAAAAATAAGTAAATCGGTGTTCGACTGTTTTTTTATAAATTCTATTTAAGGGGCCAATGGGGTGGGGTGAAATTCGGTGGAAAAAAGGAGAGAAAGTGTCCTAACTACTGACTAACTCACTTACTCTTCAAACTCTGGGGAAAAAGACAGCTTAAAACATAAATTAATAGTTGTTCGAGCGTTTCTTCATAAATTCAATTTAAGGGGCCTATGGGGAGGGGTAAAATTCTGGTAAAAATAATTGAAAGAAAATGACCTGACTGACTCTCTCACTCATCATCGCCCAGCAAAAACTATTGAAGTGGGAAACATTAAATTTTGGGAATATGTTCGCTGTATGTCGGAAACGTAAACTAAGAAAGGATTTTTGTTTATTCAAGTTCTGAAGAGGTGTTAAGGGGGTAAACGTGCAATTCATTGATTAAAAATATCTCACGAGTTGTTTCAGTCGGGGATGTGATATTCGGCATATAAATTAATTTAAAAAATAAACAAACATATATCTAAGGGTTTATCGATATGGTGTATATTATGAGGTGAAAGGGGTGAAAATTGGGGGTTGAAGGATTCTTAACGGAGCGTGTATCGCTTGAACAACGTTAGCGAGAAGTTTGAAATTCAGCGGGAAAAAATCGGCTTAATAAATAAGTAAATAGGTGTTTAACCGTTTTTTTTTTTTCATAAATCTCATTAACGGGGTTCATGGGGAGGGGTGAAATTCTCCGAAAAAAAATTGAAGAAAATGTCCTGACTGACTCACTCACTCATCATCGCCCAGCCAAAATTATTGAAGTTAGAAACAGGAAATGTTTTGGATATGTTCGTTGTATGTCGAAAACGTTCACTAAGAAAGGATTTTTGGATATTCAGGTTCTAAACGGGTGTTAAGGGGGTAGACTTGCATTTAATTGAATAACAATATCTCCCGATTGGTTTTCTTGGGGGATGCGATACTCGGCATATAAACTCATCATTAAGAATATGAAGACTCATGTCTGAGGGTTTTTCGATGTAGTGTATATTATGAGGTGTATGTGTGAAAAGTGGAGGTTGAAGGAATCCTAACGGAGCAAGTGTATCTTAAAAGACAGAGGCATACGAAACTCAGGGGGGGAAAACAGCTTGAAATATAAGTAAATAGGTGGTCGACCGTTGTTTCATAAATCCAATTTAAGGGGCCCTTGGGGAGGGGTGAAATTCTGGGGAAGGAAGTCCACTAAGAAAGGATTTTTGGATATTCACTCATTATCCCCCAGCCAAACCTATTGCAGTTAGAAACTTAAAAAATTTGGGGGATATGTTCGTTGTATGTCGAAAACGTCCACTATGGATGAATTTTGGATATTCATGTTCTGAAGGGGTGTTAAGGGGGTAAACGTGCATTTCATTGAATACCAATATGTCACGAGTGGTTTCATTTGGGGATGTGATACCTGGCATATAAACTAATCATTAAAAATAAGCTGAATCATGTCTAATGGTTTTTCGATGTGGTGTATATTTTGAGTGAAAGGGGTGAAAAGTGGGGGTTGAAGGATTCCTAACGGAGCGTGCATCTCTTAATCGACATAGGCGAGGAGTTTGAAACTCAGAGGAAAACAATCAGCTTAATAAATAAATAAATAAATAGGTTTTCGACCGTTTTTTCATAGATCCAATTTAAGGGGCCGATGGGGAGGGGTGAAATTCTAGAAGAAAAACGTCCACTAAGGAAGGATTTTTGGATATTCACTCATCGACCAACCAAAACTATTAAAGTTAGAAGAATGATTTTTTGGGGATATGTTTGTTGTGTGTCGAAAACGTCTACTAAGGAGGGAATTTTGGATATTCAGGTTCTAAAGGGGTGTTAGCGGGATTAAACCTGCATTTCATTCAATAACAATATGACACGACTATGACGCGATAAGCCGCGGGTACCTGCTATCTCTTATATAAAAACAAGTGTCCTGACTGACTGACTGACTCATCATCGCCCAGCCAAAACTATTGAAGTTAGAAACATGAAATTTGGGGGATATGTTCGTTGTAAGTCGAAACGCCCACTAAGGAAGGATTTTTGGATATTCAGGTTCTAAAGGGAAGGGGGTACACCTGCATTCCATTGAATAACAATATCTCCGGCTTGGTTTCATTGAGGGATGTGATAGTCGGCATATAAACTCACCATAAATAAGAAGAAGACACGTGTCTGAGGGTTTTTCGATATGGTGTATATTATGAGGTGAAAGGGGTGAAAAGTGGGGGTTGAAGGATTCCTAACGGAGCGTGTATCTCTTAAACGACATAAGCGAGGAGTTTGAAACTCAGCGGAAAAAAATCAGCTTAAACAATAAGTAAATAGGTGTTCGACCGTTTTTTCATAAATCCAATTTAAGGGGCCCATGGGGTGGGGTGAAATTCTGGGGGAAAAAAAAAACAGGAAAGAAAGTATCCTAACTGATTGACTGGCAGACTCACTCATCAAACTCAGGGGGAAAAACTGCTTAAAAATACGTAAATAGGTGTTCGACAGTTTTTGTCATAAACCCAATTTAAGGGGTTCATGGGGAGGGGTGAAATTCTGAAAAAAGAAAATTGAAAGAAAAAGTCCTGACTCACTCACCATCGCCCAGTCAAAATTATTGAAGTTAGAAAATGACATTTTGGGGAAATGATCATTGTATGTCAAAACCGTCCACTAAGGGAGGATTTTCTGATATTCAGATTTTAAAGGGGTCTTAAGGGGGTTAAACCTGCATTTCATTGAATAAAAATAACTCCCGATTGGTTTCATTGGGGGATGTGATACTCGGCATATAAACACATCATTAAAAATGAGAAGACACGTGTCTGAGGGTTTTTCGATTTGGTGTATATTATGAGATGAAAGGGGTGAAAAGTGGGGGTTGAAGGATTCCTAACGGAGCGTGTATCTCTTAAACAACATAGTCGAGGAGTATGAAACTCAGCGGAAAAAAATCAGCTTAAAAGATAAGTAAATAGGTGTTCGACCGTTTTTTTTTTCATAAATACAATTTAAGGGGCCCGTGGGAAGGGGTGAAATTCTGGGGGGTAAAAAACAGGAAAGAAAGTGTCCTTACTGATTGACTGACTCATTCACTCTTCAAACTCAGGGATAGAAAACTGCTTAAAAATAAGTAAATAAGAGTTCGACAGGTTTATTTCACAAATCAAATTTAAGGGGTTCTTGGGGAGGGGTGAATTTCTGGGGGGGAAAAAATGAAAGAAAAAGTCCTGACTCACTCACTCACTCTCTCATCATCGCCCAGCCAAAATTATTGAAGTTACAAACATACATTTTGGGGGTATGTTCGTAGTATGTCAAAACCGTAAACTAAGAGAGGATTTTCGGATATTCAGGTTCTAAAGGGGTCTTAAGGGGGTTAAACCTGCATTTTATTGAATAACAATATCTCACGAGTGGTTTCATTTGTGGATGTAATACTCGGCATATAAACTAATCATTAAAAATAAGCAGAGATGTGTGTAAGGGTTTTTCGATGTGGTGTATATTATAAGGTGAAAGGGGTGAAAAGTGGGGGTTGAAGGATTCTTAACGGAGCTTGTATCTCTTGAACGATGTTAGCGAGAAGTTTGAAATTCAGCGGGAAAAAATCGGCTTAATAAATAAGTAAATCGGTGTTCGACTGTTTTTTCATAAATTCTATTTAAGGGGCCAATGGGGTGGGGTGAAATTCGGTGGAAAAAAGGAGAGAAAGTGTCCTAACTACTGACTAACTCACTTACTCTTCAAGCTCAGGGGAAAAAGACAGCTTAAAACATAAATTAATAGTTGTTCGAGCGTTTCTTCATAAATCCAATTTAAGGTGCCTATGGGGAGGGGTAAAATTCTGGTAAATATAATTGAAAGAAAATGACCAGACTGACTCTCTCACTCATCATCGCCCAGCAAAACCTATTGAAGTGGGAAACATTAAATTTTGGGAATATGTTCGCTGTATGTCGGAAACGTAAACTAAGGAAGGATTTTTGTATATTCAGGTTCTGAAGAGGTGTTAAGGGGGTAAACGTGCATTTCATTGATTAAAAATATCTCACGAGTTGTTTCTGTCGGGGATGTGATATTCGGCATATAAATTAATTTAAAAAATAAGCAAACATATATCTAAGGTTTTATCGATATGGTGTATATTATGAGGTGAAAGGGGTGAAAATTGGGGGTTGAAGGATTCTTAACGGAGCGTGTATCTCTTGAACGACGTTAGCGAGAAGTTTGAAATTCAGCGGGAAAAAATCGGCTTAATAAATAAGTAAATAGGTGTTTAACCGTTTTTTTGTTTTCATAAATCCCATTAACGGAGTTCATGGGGAGGGGTGAAATTCTCAAAAAAAAATGAAAGAAAATGTCCTGACTGACTCACTCACTCATCATCGCCCAGCCAAAATTATTGAAGTTAGAAACAGGAAATGTTTTGGATATGTTCGTTGTATGTCGAAAACGTCCACTAAGGAATGCTTTTAGGATATTCAGGTTCTAAAGGGGTGTTAAGGGGGTAAACGTGCATTTCATTGAATACCAATATGTCACGAGTGGTTTCATTTGGGGATGTCATACCTGACATATAAACTAATCATTAAAAATAAGCTGAATCATGTCTAATGGTTTTTCGATGTGGTGTATATTTTGAGTGAAAGGCGTGAAAAGTGGGGGTTAAAGGATTCCTAACGGAGCGTGCATCTCTTAATCGACATAGGCGAGGAGTTTGAAACTCAGAGGAAAACAATCTGCTTAATAAATAAATAAATAAATAAATAGGTGTTCGACCGTTTTTTCATAGATCCAATTTAAGGGGCCCATGTGGAGGGGTGAAATTCTAGAAGAAAAACGTCCACTAAGGAAGGATTTTTGGATATTCACTCATCGACCAACCAAAACTATTAAAGTTAGAAGAATGATTTTTTGGGGATATGTTTGTTGTGTGTCGAAAACATCTACTAAGGAGGGAATTTTGGATATTCAGGTTCTAAAGGGGTGTTAGCGGGATTAAACCTGCATTTCATTCAATAACAATATGACACGACTATGACGCGATAAGCCGCGGGTACCTGCTATCTCTTATATAAAAACAAGTGTCCTGACTGACTGACTGACTCATCATAGCCCAGCCAAAACTATTGAAGTTAGAAACATGAAATTTTGGGGATATGTTCGTTGTAAGTCGAAAACGCCCACTAAGGAAGGATTTTTGGATATTCAGGTTCTAAAGGGGTGTTAAGGGGGTACACCTGCATTTCATTGAATAACAATATCTCCCGCTTGGTTTCATTGAGCGATGTGATAGTCGGCATATAAACTCACCATAAATAAGAAGAAGACACGTGTCTGAGGGTTTTTCGATATGGTGTATATTATGAGGTGAAAGGGGTGAAAAGTGGGGGTTGAAGGATTCCTAACGGAGAGTGTATCTCTTAAACGACATAAGCGAGGAGTTTGAAACTCAGCGGAAAAAAATCAGCTTAAACAATAAGTAAATAGGTGTTCGACCGTTTTTTCATAAATCCAATTTAAGGGGCCCATGGGGTGGGGTGAAATTCTGGGGGGGAAAAAAACCAGGAAAGAAAGTATCCTAACTGATTGACTGGCAGACTCACTCATCAAACTCAGGGGGAAAAACTGCTTAAAAATACGTAAATAGGTGTTCGACAGTTTTTGTCATAAACCCAATTTAAGGGGTTCATGGGGAGGGGTGAAATTCTGAAAAAAGAAAATTGAAAGAAAAAGTCCTGACTCACTCACCATCGCCCAGTCAAAATTATTGAAGTTAGAAAATGACATTTTGGGGAAATGATCATTGTATGTCAAAACCGTCCACTAAGGGAGGATTTTCTGATATTCAGATTTTAAAGGGGTCTTAAGGGGGTTAAACCTGCATTTCATTGAATAAAAATAACTCCCGATTGGTTTCATTGGGGGATGTGATACTCGGCATATAAACACATCATTAAAAATGAGAAGACACGTGTCTGAGGGTTTTTCGATTTGGTGTATATTATGAGATGAAAGGGGTGAAAAGTGGGGGTTGAAGGATTCCTAACGGAGCGTGTATCTCTTAAACGACATAGTCGAGGAGTATGAAACTCAGCGGAAAAAAATCAGCTTAAAAGATAAGTAAATAGGTGTTCGACCGTTTTTTTTTCTTCATAAATACAATTTAAGGGGCCCGTGGGAAGGGGTGAAATTCTGGGGGTTAAAAAACAGGAAAGAAAGTGTCCTTACTGATTGACTGACTCATTCACTCTTCAAACTCAGGGATAGAAAACTGCTTAAAAATAAGTAAATAAGAGTTCGACAGGTTTATTTCACAAATCAAATTTAAGGGGTTCTTGGGGAGGGGTGAATTTCTGGGGGGAAAAAAATGAAAGAAAAAGTCCTGACTCACTCACTCACTCTCTCATCATCGCCCAGCCAAAATTATTGAAGTTAGAAACATACATTTTGGGGGTATGTTCGTAGTATGTCAAAACCGTAAACTAAGAGAGGATTTTCGGATATTCAGGTTCTAAAGGGGTCTTAAGGGGGTTAAACCTGCATTTTATTGAATAACAATATCTCACGAGTGGTTTCATTTGCGGATGTAATACTCGGCATATAAACTAATCATTAAAAATAAGCAGATATGTGTGTAAGGGTTTTTCGATGTGGTGTATATTATAAGGTGAAAGGGGTGAAAAGTGGGGGTTGAAGGATTCTTAACGGAGCTTGTATCTCTTGAACGATGTTAGCGAGAAGTTTGAAATTCAGCGGGAAAAAATCGGCTTAATAAATAAGTAAATCGGTGTTCGACTGTTTTTCATAAATTCTATTTAAGGGGCCAATGGGGTGGGGTGAAATTCGGTGGAAAAAAGGAGAGAAAGTGTCCTAACTACTGACTAACTCACTTACTCTTCAAGCTCAGGGGAAAAAGACAGCTTAAAACATAAATTAATAGTTGTTCGAGAGTTTCTTCATAAATCCAATTTAAGGTGCCTATGGGGAGGGGTAAAATTCTGGTAAATATAATTGAAAGAAAATGACCAGACTGACTCTCTCACTCATCATCGCCCAGCAAAACCTATTGAAGTGGGAAACATTAAATTTTGGGAATATGTTCGCTGTATGTCGGAAACGTAAACTAAGGAAGGATTTTTGTATATTCAGGTTCTGAAGAGGTGTTAAGGGGGTAAACGTGCATTTCATTGATTAAAAATATCTCACGAGTTGTTTCTGTCGGGGATGTGATATTCGGCATATAAATTAATTTAAAAAATAAGCAAACATATATCTAAGGTTTTATCGATATGGTGTATATTATGAGGTGAAAGGGGTGAAAATTGGGGGTTGAAGGATTCTTAACGGAGCGTGTATCTCTTGAACGACGTTAGCGAGAAGTTTGAAATTCAGCGGGAAAAAATCGGCTTAATAAATAAGTAAATAGGTGTTTAACCGTTTTTTTGTTTTCATAAATCCCATTAACGGAGTTCATGGGGAGGGGTGAAATTCTCAAAAAAAAATGAAAGAAAATGTCCTGACTGACTCACTCACTCATCATCGCCCAGCCAAAATTATTGAAGTTAGAAACAGGAAATGTTTTGGATATGTTCGTTGTATGTCGAAAACGTCCACTAAGGAATGCTTTTAGGATATTCAGGTTCTAAAGGGGTGTTAAGGGGGTAAACGTGCATTTCATTGAATACCAATATGTCACGAGTGGTTTCATTTGGGGATGTCATACCTGACATATAAACTAATCATTAAAAATAAGCTGAATCATGTCTAATGGTTTTTCGATGTGGTGTATATTTTGAGTGAAAGGCGTGAAAAGTGGGGGTTAAAGGATTCCTAACGGAGCGTGCATCTCTTAATCGACATAGGCGAGGAGTTTGAAACTCAGAGGAAAACAATCTGCTTAATAAATAAATAAATAAATAAATAGGTGTTCGACCGTTTTTTCATAGATCCAATTTAAGGGGCCCATGTGGAGGGGTGAAATTCTAGAAGAAAAACGTCCACTAAGGAAGGATTTTTGGATATTCACTCATCGACCAACCAAAACTATTAAAGTTAGAAGAATGATTTTTTGGGGATATGTTTGTTGTGTGTCGAAAACATCTACTAAGGAGGGAATTTTGGATATTCAGGTTCTAAAGGGGTGTTAGCGGGATTAAACCTGCATTTCATTCAATAACAATATGACACGACTATGACGCGATAAGCCGCGGGTACCTGCTATCTCTTATATAAAAACAAGTGTCCTGACTGACTGACTGACTCATCATAGCCCAGCCAAAACTATTGAAGTTAGAAACATGAAATTTTGGGGATATGTTCGTTGTAAGTCGAAAACGCCCACTAAGGAAGGATTTTTGGATATTCAGGTTCTAAAGGGGTGTTAAGGGGGTACACCTGCATTTCATTGAATAACGATATCTCCCGCTTGGTTTCATTGAGCGATGTGATAGTCGGCATATAAACTCACCATAAATAAGAAGAAGACACGTGTCTGAGGGTTTTTCGATATGGTGTATATTATGAGGTGAAAGGGGTGAAAAGTGGGGGTTGAAGGATTCCTAACGGAGAGTGTATCTCTTAAACGACATAAGCGAGGAGTTTGAAACTCAGCGGAAAAAAATCAGCTTAAACAATAAGTAAATAGGTGTTCGACCGTTTTTTCATAAATCCAATTTAAGGGGCCCATGGGGTGGGGTGAAATTCTGGGGGGAAAAAAAAAACAGGAAAGAAAGTATCCTAACTGATTGACTGGCAGACTCACTCATCAAACTCAGGGGGAAAAACTGCTTAAAAATACGTAAATAGGTGTTCGACAGTTTTTGTCATAAACCCAATTTAAGGGGTTCATGGGGAGGGGTGAAATTCTGAAAAAAGAAAATTGAAAGAAAAAGTCCTGACTCACTCACCATCGCCCAGTCAAAATTATTGAAGTTAGAAAATGACATTTTGGGGAAATGATCATTGTATGTCAAAACCGTCCACTAAGGGAGGATTTTCTGATATTCAGATTCTAAAGGGGTCTTAAGGGGGTTAAACCTGCATTTCATTGAATAAAAATAACTCCCGATTGGTTTCATTGGGGGATGTGATACTCGGCATATAAACACATCATTAAAAATGAGAAGACACGTGTCTGAGGGTTTTTCGATGTGGTATATATTATGAGGTGAAAGGGGTGAAAAGTGGGGGTTGAAGGATTCCTAACGGAGCGTGTATCTCTTAATTGACATAGTCGAGGAGTTTGAAACTCAGCGGAAAAAAATCAGCTTAAAAGATAAGTAAATAGGTGTTCGACCGGTTTTTTTTTCTCCATAATTACAATTTAAGGGGCCCGTGGGAAGGGGTGAAATGCTGGGGGGTAAAAAACAGGAAAGAAAGTGTCCTAACTGATTGACTGACTCATTCACTCTTCAAACTCAGGGATAGAAAACTGCTTAAAAATAAGTAAATAAGAGTTCGACAGGTTTATTTCACAAATCAAATTTAAGGGGTTCTTGGGGAGGGGTGAATTTCTGGGGAAAAAAATGAAAGAAAAAGTCCTGACTCACTCACTCACTCTCTCATCATCGCCCAGCCAAAATTATTGAAGTTAGAAACATACATTTTGGGGGTATGTTCGTTGTTCGTTGTATGTCAAAACCGTACACTAAGAGAGGATTTTCGGATATTCAGGTTCTAAAGGGGTCTTAAGGGGGTTAAACCTGCATTTTATTGAATAACAATATATCACGAGTGGTTTCATTTGTGGATGTAATACTCGGCATATAAACTAATCATTAAAAATAAGCAGACATGTGTGTAAGGGTTTTTCGATGTGGTGTATATTATAAGGTGAAAGGGGTGAAAAGTGGGGGTTGAAGGATTCCTATCAGAGCGTGTATCTCTTAAAAGACATTGGCGAGAAGTTTGAAACTCGGCGGAATAAAATCAGCTTAAAAAATAAGTAAATCGGTGTTCGACTGTTTTTTCATAAATTCTATTTAAGGGGCCAATGGGGTGGGGTAAAATTCGGTGGAAAAAAGGAGAGAAAGTGTCCTAACTACTGACTAACTCACTTACTCTTCAAACTCAGGGGAAAAAGACAGCTTAAAACATAAATTAATAGTTGTTCGAGCGTTTCTTCATAAATCCAATTTAAGGGGCCTATGGGGAGGGGTAAAATTCTGGTAAAAATAATTGAAAGAAAATGACCTGACTGACTCTCTCACTCATCATCGCCCAGCAAAAACTATTGAAGTGGGAAACATTAAATTTTGGGAATATGTTCGCTGTATGTCGGAAACGTAAACTAAGAAAGGATTTTTGTTTATTCAGGTTCTGAAGAGGTGTTAAGGGGGTAAACGTGCATTTCATTGATTAAAAATATCTCACGAGTTGTTTCAGTCGGGGATGTGATATTCGGCATATAAATTAATTTAAAAAACAAGTAGTTCCGTGAAGAACTATACAGCCTATTTTCATATTTCCTACTCATGTTAATTGCCTCTATCAACATACACAATTTCAGTTTGATTGCTATAATAGATTTGTAGATATTGAGAACCGACTAAATATTTCGGATGGTCGCAATGTTGGATTTTATATATGTAGGTCCTAGAGTTATGTACTGTTACATGCAGATTATTGTGTACGTGTAGCATTCAGACTTCAATCGCATAGTTAGGACACAAGAAAAAACAAGGAGATTTAAAAATTTTCACAGCTGCCATCTTGAGGTTATGGAAAAAATTGAAATAAATTAGATGCCAGTGGATTAACATTCGGATAAAGATTTACTGTACCAAGTTTCACTGCACGCGGATGGTTAAATTGCGAGAAACGTCCATGTGAATATTTATAATTCGCGTCACTGCCATGTTGGATTTGTGATCACCAGGTTATTTAAAGTCCTATAGGTGAACTTAAGTTCATAGCCCCTATGAACATTAAAAAATGCAGTTTGATTGTTAAATAGATTCGTAGATATTCAGTATCGTCTAAATATTTCGGATGGTCGCCATGTTGGATTGTTAAATGTATAGGCCATAGAGTCATGTACCATTAAAGGAAAATTATTGCGTAGGTTCATTATTCAAACTTTCACTTCGATCGCATGACTACATCACAAGAAATAAAAACTTAATTTTAAAATTCGCACTGCCGCCATCTTGAGGTTATGTAAACAATTGAACTAAATTAGATACCAGTGGATTACAATGTGTATAAATATTTCCTGTACCAGGTTTCAGTGCGCTTGGAACATTAAATCGCGAGAAAGGTCTATTTAAAATGTTCAAATTCGCTTAGCCGCCATGTTCGTTTTGTAGTTAACCGGTTTTTGAAAATCTTATAGATGGACTTCCAGTAGTGCCCGTTATCTCCGTACAAAATTTTAGGGAGATACCGCTAATAGTTTCAGAGATATAGAATGCCGGTGAAATATTTCGCACATCCGCCATCTTGTGATTATGTAAACAATTGAACGAAGTTAGATGTCGGTGCATTACAATGTTTATAAACATATACTGTACCAAGTTTCATTGCGTTTGGTTTGTCAAATCACGAGAAACGTATATTTAAAAGTCGCAAATTCGCTTGGCCGCCATGTTGGTTTAATAGTTACCATGTTTTCAAAAGTGACATAAGTGAACTTATTGTAGTCCCCTCTATCACCATAGAAAATGTCAGGGTAATATCGGTAATAGTTTCGGAGATATTGAATGCTAGTGAAATATTTCGCACAGCCGCCATGTTGGATTGGTGAGTCGTAACAAAATTTGAAGGGCACGGTCGAGGTCGCCGGGAATAGTGCTATGACCTTTCCGAGTTTCATTGAAATCGCTCCAGCCGTTTAGATTTTATTAGGGGGACACACACACACGAATCACACACACACACACGCACACACACACGGACAAAAGGTGATCTCATAAGCCTATTTTTTCAAAATTGAAAATAGGCTAATAAGCAAACATATATCTAAGGGTTTATCGATATGGTGTATATTATGAGGTGAAAGGGGTGTAAATTGGGGGTTGAAGGATTCTTAACGGAGCGTGTATCGCTTGAACGACGTTAGCGAGAAGTTTGAAATTCAGCGGGAAAAAATCGGCTTAATAAATAAGTAAATAGGTGTTTAACCGGTTTTTTTTTTCATAAATCCCATTAACGGTGTTCATGGGGAGGAGTGAAATTCTCAAAAAAAAAATGAAAGAAAATGTCCTGACTGACTCACTCACTCATCATCGCCCAGCCAAAATTATTGAAGTTAGAAACAGGAAATGTTTTGGATATGTTCGTTGTATGTCGAAAACGTCCACTAAGGAATGCTTTTAGGATATTCAGGTTCTAAAGGGGTGTTAAGGGGGTAAACGTGCATTTCATTGAATACCAATATGTCACGAGTGGTTTCATTTGGGGATGTCATACCTGACATATAAACTACTCATTAAAAATAAGCTGAATCATGTCTAATGGTTTTTCGATGTGGTGTATATTTTGAGTGAAAGGCGTGAAAAGTGGGGGTTGAAGTATTCCTAACGGAGCGTGCATCTCTTAATCGACATAGGCGAGGAGTTTGAAACTCAGAGGAAAACAATCAGGTTAATAATAAGTAAATAAATAGATAAATAGGTGTTCGACCGTTTTTTCATAGATCCAATTTAAGGGGCCCATGGGGAGGGGTGAAATTCTAGAAGAAAAACGTCCACTAAGGAAGGATTTTTGGATATTCACTCATCGACCAACCAAAACTATTAAAGTTAGAAGATAGATATTCTGGGGATATGTTTGTTGTGTGTCGAAATCGTCTACTAAGGAGGGAATTTTGGATATTTAAGTTCTCTAGGGGTGTTAGCGGGGTTAAACCTGCATTTCATTCAATAACAATATGACACGACTATGACGCGAGCGAAGCCGCGGGTACCTGCTAGTAATAATAATAAAAATAAAAACGGCATTTGGATGAAGAGACCTCAGAATGAACTCTATCAATAGACCAACTCAGTAATGGAAGAAATCAGATAACACCGAGCAAAGTTTTACACACACATCTACAGGTTGGAAAACTCCAGAACGGCAAAGAAACTACTCAACATCATAACAAAGAGTAAACACGGCACGGAATGGCTGACAGAGGTCCAAAGGGACCTTCAAATAAACGGCATAGAAAATTTCATGGACCGCACCGAGTTACGTTTGAGCAAAGAACATGACGATAACCTGGAAAAATATGGACAGTTGAGAGGAAGAAGGAGCATTCCGCGAGGATGAAAAGATTTTGGGAAGAAATGAATGAAACCGCCCGAGGATGAAATCTTGAATTCAAGTTCGGTTGGTTGGTTCTTAAGTTTAGGGGCTGCGACAATGCGGTCATGTAGCCCCGTGTACTTTGGGTGTGTGTAGAATCTGTCTGATAACCGGTGTTAATTGTGGTGACTGTATTAGTGTGTGTTATCTGTTTTTTAGCCTATTTTCAAATTTGAAAAAATAGGCTTATGAGATCACCTTTTGTCCGTGTGTGTGTGCGTGTGTGTGTGTGTGTGAGGTGTGTGTGTGTCCCCCCCTAATAAAATCTAAACGGCTGGAGCGATTTCAATGAAACTCGGTAAGTTCTTAGCGCTATTCCCGGCGACCTCGACCGTGCCCTTCAAATTTTGTTACGTCTCACCAATCCAACATGGTGGCTGTGCGAAATATTTCACTAGCATTCAATATCTCCGAAACTATTACCGATATCGCCCCGAAATTGTGCACTGTGATAAAGGGCACTACTAGAAGTTCACCTATGAGACTTTCAAAAACCTGGTGACTACAAAACCGACATGGTGGCCAAGCGAAGTTGAGACTTTTAAATAGACTTTTCTCTCGATTTAACTATCCAAACGTAAGGAAACTTGGTACAGCAATTGTTTATACACATTGTAATGCATTGAAGTCTAATTTAGTTCAATTGTTTACATAACCTCAAAATGGCGGCTGTGCGAAATATTTCACTGACATTCTATATCTCCGAAACTATTACAGATATCACCCTGCAATTTTGTACGGTGATAAAGGGTACTGATACAAGTTTATTTATATATATTTCATAAACCTGTAAAGTACGAAACGAACATGGTGACCAAGCGAATTTGAAATATTTTAATAGACTTTTCTCGTGATTTAACTCTCTGAGCGCCGTGAAATGTGGTACAGTAAATGATTTTGCAGTTTGTAATGCACTGCCATCTAACTTAATTCAATTGTTTACATAACCTCAAGATGGCGGCTGTGCGAAATTTTAAAATTAAGTTTTTATTTCGTGTGTCGTATTCATGCGATCGAAGTGAAAGTTTGAATAATGAACCTAGGCAATAATTGTCCTTTAATGGTACATAACTCTATGGCCTATACATATAACAATCCTAAATGGCGAGCTTCCGAAATATTTTGACGGTTCTCAATATCTATGAATCTTTTACAGCAAGCAAACTGAATTTTTTAATGTTCATAGAGGCTATGAACATATGTTCACCTATAGGACTTTCAGTAACCTGGTGAGCACAAATCCAACATGGCGGCGACGCGAAGTATAAATATTTAAATGGACGTTTCTCGCGAATTACCTATCCGAGTGCCGTGAAACGTTGCACGTTAAATGCTTATACAAATGTTGATCCACTGGCATCTAATTTATTTCAATTGTTTGCATAATCACAAGATGGCTGCTGTGCATAATTTTAAAATCTCGTTTTTACTTCTTGTGTTCTAATCATGCGATTGAAGTTTGAATACCTCACGTACCGGTACACAATAATCTTAATGTAATAGTACAAAAATAAAAATCCAACCTGGCGACCATCTGAAATATTTAGACAGTTCTCAGTATCTACGAATCTGTTACAGCAATTGAACTGAAATGTTGTATGTTGATAGAGGCAATTAACATGAGCAGGATATATGAAAATAGGCTACCAAAGAGCGTTGTTTACATTCTTAACCTATCCAATTTAGCTTCACACAGGTGCAATTAGTGGAAGGTTCTTTAACATGCCATAAATCTATGACATGGGACCGCCGGCTTTACTTCCCCTCCGAAGGAAGGCATACTGAGGGATTTTTAACGCTCTTAAAAAATCCGACGGCTTCAGCCGGGTTTGAACCCGCTATCTTGGGCATAGAAGCTCAGCATGCTACCGACTACGGGGAACCATCTATATGATATTAAAATAAAATAATTTTAAAAAAAAAGCTATGTGGAATTTAGAATTTACAGTATTTTTGCACGTTTTAATTATTTAAAATGTATTTTTCGTTATATCTGACTGACAACTTTACGCGCAGCAGAAGGTCCAAGTCAAACACCTTTCACAATCATTTGAAGTTAAGTCGTATTTTGCAAACATGATCTAAAAATTTTCTGCCATATAAAATCTTGAGAATTTTGAAGACTTTGCTGTCTTTCTGGCAGTGAACATAACATAATAATGGTTATTTACAAAATTCAATACCAGCATGCAATGTAGGCGGCTGAAGTGCTACGGGCACCTTCTACGAATGGACATCATCAGACTTACTAAGTGGATTTTCTCCTTGATTAAGAGCTACATGACTGGAAGCCTGTGGCTCAATGAAGTCCAAAAAGACTTAGATTCCGCTGGGATTTCTGATCTTGATGTCCCGCCAAATTTGCTGATATGGTTAACTGTTGGTATGCAACTCCCAATGTGCCGAAGTGAAGGAAATCCCTCTCATAGGAGGAAAAGGAAAAACTAACAGCTGGGCTCAAGAGATATTGGGAACAGAACAGTGCATCAAAGAACTACGGTAGTCATAAGCGGTCCTTAGTGGGCATAAATCACATATATTATTTCAGTAGTATAGATCCCTCCTGCGGCACTCACTAGCAACCGATCGTGACAAATGAGTATTCAAATGAAAGAGAATAGACATTAGCAGTGACGAATTCACTGGCCGTGAAAGCCAATATACCACGATTATTATTGACTAGCAGACCCGTGCGGGAAATGTCTCATATGTATAATTTCTTTAAAAAATCACTTTTAAAAGAATGTACTAAGTGTGTGATTTGCATATACTACTGCTGCAGGAAAATACGCTCCATTATTGCTGTCCACTTGACATTTTGGCCGCTGTGACGCCTCTTTCATGTCATCTTAATATTCTAAGGTCTTTCCTTGATCATTTTGCATACAACAAAAAAACAAAAAACAACAACCCCTGGCACTATACAGCCCATGACGAGCTAAGGTCGACCAAGTGACCGCTGCCCAGCCATTCGGCCTGCAGATATTGGGGTGACGCGTGATCAGTGCGTCGGGTCCCCTCGGCCGTTAATCTTGGTTTTCGTGATCGAGGCGCTGTCTCACTGTCAGACAGCTACTCAATTGTCCTCACGAGGCTGAGTGCACCCCGTTCCAACCCTCACGTCAGTTTTAAAATCCCTGACGGAGTCGGGGATCGAACTCGGGGCCTCTGGGAGAGAGGCAGGCGCGCTACCCCAACACCACGGGGCCGGCCCATCATTTTGCATGGATTTCAGAAACAGTAAATCAAGGGAATTATCGAATAACCGGTGAGTGTTATGATGATCCAAATTTCAGTGATTGCCTTCTTAAGTTAGGGAACGTAGAACTTGGAATTCTAACTGAAATGTATATAGTGTTCTATAATCATTTGGTTGAAATAAAAACATAACCTTTCTCCTTAAGTCTCTCATTATAAACCTATTGGAGAAAGTGTGGTTTATGAACATGAGAGATTTCCCGCACGGGTCCGCTAGTCAATAATAATTGTGGTATATTGCCTTTTACGGCCAGTGAATTAAAACTCAGCAATTTTTCTAGGTTCATGCCATGTCTTGTGTGGGGTTTCACCTAGGACACCAAGCTGGCTCATCAACGGGCTCTTGGTGTCTGTGCCCGGACCCCCACAGGAGTAGCGAACTGTGGGGGTCTTAAGAAGGGAGGTAGTGCACGGACACCAAGAACCGACTGTTGAGCCAGCTTGGTGTTGCTAGGCGAAACCCCACACAAGACATGGCATAAACCTAGAAAAATTGCTGAGTTTTCTTCTTCTTCGCGAATGGGTCTCCTAGGATCACGCGGAATCAACACTTATTAACCTTGATGTTTGCTCAATAACTCTTCATGCACAACGATTGAGCGAGTCTTCATAGCTGCGACCAAACTGGTAGGTCTTCTCTCTTCTCCCTCAAAACATCGGGTATAAGTCCTAATTTTCTCTCGATCCTTGAGATTGGGAAAACCTAATTCAGTCAAGTCCTTTTCCGCCTATTTGTACCAATTGGACCTTTATGTGTTAACCTAGTTGGGTCCATTCTGTCCAAATGTCCCATGAATTGGATCCTTTTCATCAGGGCCGGTCTTAGGGGTTTCAGCGCCCTGCGCGAAATTCGATTTTGCGCCCCCTGTGTGAGGCAGGCTGCCTAACTCTGGCAAAAATTATGCGGTATCTTAAAGAGGAATCACGAAAATACACTTTACTTGCGTTGTAGTATGGGGATGGTCAAGGTAACATACAAAATATCGGCTGTACGCTCGCATGATGCAAAAATACTGGACGTTATTATCTAATAGGTGAGGCGTAACATCTTACAATAACTATTTTTTCAGTTGTGATGCAAAGTGTCAACATAACAAAATCACTGGAAAAATACACTTACAGGAATCAAGCTTTACTAATTCAAATGACTACGACGCACAGGAAAAGAAACACTAAAACCCAAAACCTTATGAGAAGGGAGCTTTCCGTGCTTTGACTGAAGCAAACTGTTTTACTAACTGGGCTAAATCGAGTGAACGCGCAACATCGTTCTCTATTGAAATTAAAGCAAGTTTTGGCAGTCTCTCCTGGCTCACTGTAGCAGGCAGGTAGGTTTTAATCAACTTCAATTTTGAAAAGCTACGTTCACCCGAAGCGATAACAACCGTTCGTGTACGGACCTCCATTGTTCTACCTCAGCAAACATAATTCGTTGATTAGCATCATGAACGCCCTTTTTCGAGGATAAACGCAACTGTTTCGGCCCATAATTGAGAACATTTAAAATGAGAAGGGGATCTTTCATGAGACTCTAAGGCTTGCGAAATATGTGTCCAGTCACAGAATCCCGAAGTGACGAGAGCAGCTGTGGACTTTCTGTCAAAGAGCTTTCAACAAAAGCATTTTTTTTTAGAGAGTCAGAATATTGGAGCCAACGTCTTAGTACTTCTCCGCCATTCTGCAACTCGCGATAACAATGAAACATAGTAAAATGACGGCCACCTCCAGCATCTTTAAAGTTCCGATATTTTATTTTAATTGGCCCTTGAACGATAATTTGATCAGTACATTCCGTGCTTCGGACCGGTGGCCAATAGGCAGGGTCTTTAAGTTGGCTGCTATCACTAATGAAAGGCACAATGCATAATCCATTCCCAGCGCCAGTACCGACACCAGAACCTTCACCGTCTTCATCATCACAAGTTAAATCAGCACCGTAACTACTACGTTCACCACTTTCAACTGTATGTCCATCACCAGCAAAATCACCTGAGTCGAAAAGTTTCCTCGAATCCTTCCCGCCTTCACCCCTGTCACAAGATTCAACACCGTCCCCACCACCAGCAGTGCTACAGTCAGAGCCAATTCCTATTCAAGAGCTCGCACCCGTCACCGCATCTGAAAAGAGATCAACAATCAGGCCGGCACCAAGTCAAAACGCATTTCTGCCTACACGGATTATTAAGTCCATTCTACATTGGAGGTTTTAGTGGTAATAAGGGAACTGTTTCCGATTTTAAAGACCGGTCAAAAACGTAATTTTACTCTGTTAAACAAGAATTACCGAATAAATCTAAAATAGCACACTTCAGAAGGTAAATAGCATAGCGGTCTGCGTTTACTTAGCGTTATCCGCACAAGCAGTGGTTAAAACAGTCTTTGCGACCTTACAACTATGACCTAGACTACGTACAACGTAGAACGTGCTTTAAGGAAAATATACAGTTTAACACGCTTTTATGAGAGTAAGAAAATGTTCTTGTTGAGATTAAAATACAGTATATACCTTCATCTTGCTCTGCAACTTTGACAGGTACGTTATTGGACTGATCAGTAGGATTTGTTTGAGAAGATCTCCCGTCTATTGATGCTGAAGGTCGGACGAATTTTTTAAAAGCTTCTTCTGCATACTGCAACCTTTGTTTTTTGTTTGCAGCTCCACTAGTTTTACCAGAAGATGCCATTGTTGTAGGGTTTCTCGTTCTTCGTCCAGATTTTACACCATTCGCACCACGCACTCGAATGAACGACAATTAGCAAGGGACATAACACTTCCGTGTATTGTGCTAATACGTCCTGCCATCTACGAGTGGGTACACGCCGACTTCGCCCAGCCACACGTGCCGTTTGTTATGATTTCTTTTGCTTTGCCTCTGTCTCCAGCTCGTGCCACACCCACACCCCTTTCTCCAACCTCAATCCCCTCTCTCCCTGCCTTCCTCACTTTCTTTCTCACTACTTCGCCTTACTACAGCTCTGTTACAACAGCGAACCGAAATATCACGGAAATGCCCGAGCGCTGCCGAAGGACGATTTGGTTGGTCCCGGGCCCGCGAGTCAAGCCGGTTTGCGTTTCCGCAATAGTGTAAAGGCAAGACAAGGGAGAGAAAGATCGGCGTCACGGTCTAAGGTGCGCGTACGGTTTTCAGTCGTGAGAGATAACACCGGTTGAACTTTTTTTTAAAAACTGATTCCCTTATTTGTTTGACGAACGCGCATTTACCTTTCTTGCCATTTGTTGAATAGGAAATAAATCGAAATTTGCCTATCTTTGGGGGACGCCTTTGGCGCCCCCAAACTGTTGGCGCCCTGTGCGACCGCACATGTCGCACACCCCTAAGACCGGCCCTGCTTTTCATACAGATTGTGTCTGTGATTTTAGTAATTTTCAAATAGACGTCAGCATTAGGTTTTGGAAGGTGAATTCCATCTTTGATTCTTGGTCCCAAAATGTTTCGCATGATTTTGCGTACCTTAATCTCCAATTGATTTCTCAGTGTTTTATGTTGTAGATTAAGTATCTCTGCTGCATAAAGGGCTGCAGGCAAGACTACTGTTTTATAATGTTGAATTGTACAATTCTAGGAGAGGCATTTTTTGTTATAAACTTGTTTTGTCAACTGGAAAGCAGTTTCCATTTTCTGTAGTCTTGCTTCTATAGATTTTCTTTCTTTGCCAGTTTTAGTAATAATCATGTTACGTTTTCTTGATGAGGTTGTGTTGTCTATTCACTGGATTAAGATTCAATGAATATCGACCTGCCAGCAAAATTCAAATTTTTATGAACATTTTTAACGGAGTTATTTTGCCTACTCTTGGTTCTTCTGCCGCCCCAGCCCCCAATACTGTGGCTCCGTTTCCATGTGACTGCTGTTATAGATAGGGCTTATTTCTTTACAGGCTGTGGACAAAGACAAGAAGGGCTTCATCACAGTGGACGAATACATTGGATTCTTCAAATGTTTGGGACTTGGAGAGCAGGTATGTTGTTGTTGTTTCATTTGAGGGTTTTGAACATCGTGGCCAATTCTCCCTGTGTATTTGGGCGAGTGTGGAATTTTTGTCTAATAAACTATGTTATTGTGATGGCTGTATTGGTGTGTGTATTTGTAATATTCTGGTAAGGATTGGGAAGGAGGCGATTGTATTTTTAAGTTATGAACCATCCCAGCATTCACCTGAAATAGAAGTGAGAAACCATTGAAAACCACTTCCAGGATGGCTGAGGCAAAAACCCTGAACTTTCACAACTTTAACAAACAGTCAAAAGTAGCACGCTTGGAAAAATTGCACTTGGCAGCATAACCTACAGCCTTTTTCTTCTAAATTCCTGTGTTTAGGCTAAAAAAAGACCCGATTACATGCTACTGACAACTATTGGTTAATATGAGAAACACCCACTGAAATACACGTATGCAAATGCGGCTAATTTAAAATTCCGGGTAAATACATCTATCGCCTGTCAGCCATGGGTGAGTTCCTTGCAAACACAAATAACGCTTTTAACTTTTGGCATGTTGATGCTCACTTAGACATTCGAAATATCACTGAAGGAAATAACAGCGTCCACTACCCGTGCTGTCCAACAGCGATGGTAACAATAGATAAGATGGTGTGGAATTTCCTCTTTTCATAAGAAGAGAAATCTATTCTCCTAGTTTAGGGTTAAATTCCACTGTCGCACCAAATTTCGAGCACAAGTCATTCTCACACTGCTAAGGTGAAAGACTGGCTGACTAGTAAGCCACACTACAGGAATCCGGAACCCAAGGTTTGTAGAAGACAGGTTGGCTCATAACTCTCGGCCAATGGGAGAGCGCGCGGGAATACGTCACGGGCCTGCTGCGTTTGAATCAGTCATTTGACCATAGCGCATTACACGCTCAGTAAATAATATTTTTAAGGACAGCAGCCATTTCAGAGTGTCAACTAGTGAATTGTTGTCAATAATAAATTATGCTGAACGCTTAATTACATGACTAATTTAATTATACACCTCCTTCAACATATAAAACTGATATATACAAACATACTCAGAGCTGACCGTATCTCCAACCGGCGCAGATCCACCTATCCCCATTGCTTCACTAAGCACTGCATTATTATTTATAATGCTGTCATTGCCGTCCATTGCTATACCTACACGTTCGTCTTCATTTCCGCCACTCTCGGAGTAAGCAAAACTGTGACTGATAACAACACAACGATGTTGGTGACCCCGCGGATTGTCAGTCACTTTCGCCAACCACATCAACACTATTCGACAACCCAGATGTTGTCACATCTTCCGACAAGCGAGTATTTCGCTCTTGTATCATGCACACTCCGTGAATGAGCTATGCCTGACACGTGTACTGATCTGGTATTAGAGCCCTGCGCGGATTAACAAAATGTTATCCGCATCCACACGACTTTTATCTGCATCAGCACGTTTGTTATCCGAATCCGTTGACATTACAATGAAATGAAAATCCACAGCCTGCTTCCAGTCTCCGACCGGGTCAGGAATGGAATGAATGAAGCCCCCATCTAGCGGCGAGGATATGAACTGTGCCGGCTGCCGAGGCCTGACGCACTCCTCTGGGGAAATGATTAAATGAATGACAGATGAAATGAAATGATAGTGGAGAGTGTTGCTGGAATGAAATTTTGACAGGGAAAACCGGAGTACCCGGAGAAAAACCTGTCTGCCTCCGTTTTGTCCAGCACAGATCTCACATGGAGTGACCGGGATTTGAACCACGGACCCAGCGGTGAGAGGCCGGCGTGCTGCCGCCTAAGCCACGGAGGCTTGACATTACAATACTATTTCTAATTTATTAGATAAAGCGTAAAGTACTAAAGCAATCGCAAGACAATGTTGACTGAGTTTTGTCCCTCTGAGTAACGGCAAGTCAAACAGCGGGTGGCTAATTATAACATTGTGGGGTTTGAAGCCATTTTTCAGTGTTGCCTTAGCAAACAAAAGTTTGGTGCTTTTCAGTCGGTCAACACGAATGTACCCAAAAGAGCTGGGTTATGCCCTAATCCTGAAAAAGCACCACACTTTTGTTTGCTAATTATAACACTTACTTAGTCGTCGGATATACCCACGCAAGCAAGAGCAGGAATAAGGGACTCTTTCGGGGGTTAAGTCAACACTAATCGAGGGTATTTCCATGATTGGATTCTCTCACTTCTCTATTATTCTCCTACAATCCAAGCGAAAGCAAATAGGGA
The DNA here is from genome assembly GCA_946902985.2 of Meconema thalassinum. Classification (NCBI taxonomy): domain Eukaryota; kingdom Metazoa; phylum Arthropoda; class Insecta; order Orthoptera; family Tettigoniidae; genus Meconema; species Meconema thalassinum. Next base: position 90,401,259 of record OX336388.2, read on the forward strand.
AATAATAAGAAACGTGAAAGACGCAGATCTTTACAAAAACTAAAATTATTTTTTTAAATCCAGTTCTACATTTTATTCTAAAAACTATCCGCAAATTTACTCTACACATACCCGCCGATTATCCGCTATCCGCACAGCCATGCAAACTCTATCCGCATGGCGAAACGTTTTGTGGATATCCGCATCAGCGCAGGGTTTTATCTATAACCATGTGAACTATCTGGCTGTGAGGATGCAGACATTTATTATATGTTATATGAAAATGTTATGTTTGAACAATATAAGAAATAAATACTTTTCTTTACATCTGTGAACTCAGGGTTATATCTTAAAGTCTCCCGCAATCAATAATGAGAAAACAAATCGCATTTGGCTAAACGTTGTAAATACAAAAACAAGAGGAAAGAAAAATATTTTTACTCAAAACTTGACAGATAATAAGCTTTTAATTTTGAAATTGAGGGGGTGTAGTTAAAAAAAAACATTTTAGATTATGTTACCAAAAAAGTATTATTAGGTCTAATCAATAAATATGAGAAATAAACGTGGTTTTTTTTTTTCATTTACTGTAAAATTTGGTTTCTGGTGCTTGCAAGGTTCTGGTGGGGACCTATTCAATTGTTGTTTTTGTCTCCTACAACCATAAACAATTCACTGGCATTTACTGGAATGTCCACTTTGTGCACCAATACTTCATGAAACAAGTTTCTTGATCTTCTTGTTCACTTTTCTCTCTTGATCACCCGAATTTTATCCTTTTAATGTCGATGCTTCACCTTTTTTCCCATTAAGATATTTTATTCTTATAAATACTCTTCGTCGGCAGGAGCTTGTAACTCTTCGAGCATAATTGATCGAAGTTGCAACTAGTTGTCGCGGAATGCCTGCAACTCCTTAGAAACAATATTAGCTGTAACTGCAATGATCATCATCATTATTATCATCATCATCATCTTGTACAGTTTCCAGCCCCAGGCTGGGTCTGTTTGGAACGTAAGCCTCGACACTTAGTCCTTTCTTCCCACCACCTCTCCGCTGTCACTCTGGTCCAGTCCTCGCCTCTCTTCTTGACACATTCCTCCACTCCTTTCAGCCATCTATCTCTTGGTCCTCCCCTTGGTCGTTTCTTCTGCATCTGCATCTCATGTATCCTCTTGGGAATCCTCTTCTCATCCATTCTCTTTAAGTGTCCATACCACCTCAGTCTTGATGTCTCAATCCTACCTTGCAAGGGCTCCTCTTTCACCATTTCCCTGACCTTTTCATTCCTCAACCTGTCTCTTCTTGTTACTCCGATCCTACTTCGCAGGAACTTCATTTCACCTGCCTGTATTCTGCTTATGTCTCTTTTCTTCATTGTCCACGTTTCTGAAGCATAGGTCAGTATCGGGATATAGTAGCTTCTGTATAACACTTCCTTGCTTTTTTGTGGGACATCTTTATTCCACACTAAGCTCCTAATGCTTCTCAGAAATGCTTCTGCCTGTCTGCCACGTTCCATAATCTCTTTGTCATTTCTCCCATTTTCCTCCACTATACTTCCCAAGTACTTGAGACTTTCCACCTTCTTCAGCTGTCCACCTCCAAGTGTTATCCCACTCATTGGTCTGTCCTTTTTCCTGGTTGTTAAAAGGATCTCACATTTACTGAAGTTGAATGATACGTTTTCGAAATCTGAACGTACTCCACGAAACTTCTAATATATTTCCTCCATTTCTTCCACTTTTTTGAGCTAAATTGGTCAACTCTGTCCACTCAGTAAATGGAGACTGGCACCTCTCGCAGGCCCGATGACGCGTTACCCCCACCCTGCTGCCAGCGGAAGGCGAGTTACGAGCCAACCTGTCTTCTACAAACCTTGTCCGGAACCCCCTTTTCTTTGGAACTATTCCATATCCCCAAATCCCCGGATAAGCCCCCTCCCCAAAATAAAACTCTACATACGACCCTGAGCCTGTTTCTTTACGTTTTCCCTCTGAGCTAATTAGGATTATTATTATTATTATTATTACTGGTTTATACAGTACATATAACACATTGCTGGTACATTGCAACATAACTTCAGTGAACCAAAGTATAGTTACTAAAACAGCAACTTCTAAGCTGGAATGTCGCTACCCATGATCTTCCAGACAATTCGGGTTGTTGATAGAACTTCTACCTTCTGCATTAGTTTGTACAGTTTAGTATCCATATCCAGTCCTTTAAGGCCTTGGAGCAAGGTACTTGGGATCACACCCGTACTTAAGACAATGATAGGTATGGTCTTTACCCGCTCTACATGACATTGTCTTCTGAAAGGGTCGACCAATTCGCTGTATTTGCATGATCTTTTCTATGTGTTATGACTGTTATGACTGGAGATTTTTGTTGTTAGGAATCGCAACATCAATCAAGGTAGTTTGCTTGATTTTCTTGCTGACAACCACCAGATCCGGCCTGTTGTGTGATACCGATTGATCAGTCAAAATAGTTCGGTCGCAATACAACTTGTATTCCTTGTTTTCAAGAACACACTCTGGCTGATATCGGTGGTACGGAACTTTCTTTCTATCTTAAAAAATAGGCCTATAGGGAGGAGATATTTTTTTTTGTCTAACAACTTGTAATTTCACTAAACTTGGCTTGGGTTTCTTTTTTTTTTTTTTTTTCTTTTTCAGTCTTCAGTCTTTTGACTGGTTTGATGCCTCCCTGTCCTGAACTAATCATTTCTTCTCTACATAGCTACCACACGTTACATCCGAGGCAATCTGTTTAACATATTCTAACCTTGGTCTACCCCTACAGTTCTTGTCCTCGACCCTTCCTTCCATAACTAAGCTTGCTATTCCTGGGTGTCTTAGTATGTGTCCTACTAACCTATCTCTTCTCTTCATTAGCAGTCGCCAGAAACATCTCTCCTCTCCCACTAGTCTTAATACCTCTTCATTTGTTACTCTATCTACCATTCCGATCTTCATCATTCTCCTGTAACACTAAATTTCAAAATCTTCTATTTTCCTCATTTCTGCTGCTCCAACAGTCCCAAGTTTCACTTCCATATAGCGCCACGCTCCAGATACAGGCTTTCAAAAATGGCTCTTTAATACAGGGTCATTATCTATGTGTGCCCTGATAAACACGGCAAGCTAAGCCGGCTGTGACTGACGCAAATCGCGGGTCAGCCGATGGTTGGCGCGCTCTGCTAACTCATATCCTTAGTTCACACGTGTTTTGTCATTCATATGGACGTGTATCTGCAAAGCTTAGACGTTAGTGTTGCACGTTTAGTGAGTATTGTGATTTCTGTGATTGTTCGTCATGCCTAGACACCAATTCACATTGCGCAAACGTGTGTATATCCATAATTCGTATATGAAAAGCAGAAAATCTTGTTCTGAAACAAGACGAAAATTTCGAATCAAGTTTCCAGGAAGACCTGTGCCTAATGCCAGTACAATTAGGAGGCTCGCTAAACGATTCAAGGAAACAGGCTCTGTAAATAATAAAAGAGTTGACAGACATTCTTTCATCAGAAGATGTCAGGTGTGTGTTACAAGAGAGGGAGGACATTTTCAGTATCGCCTATGAGCACTGTAAGTACACATTATTGAACATGTTTGGTAAAAGTATGAAAGTGCGCGCCAAACCACCGGCTGAACCGGGCACGTGCACCCGCGATCTGCGCCAATCACAGCCGGTTTAGCTTGCCGTGTTTATCGGGGCGCACATAGATAATGACCCTGTAACTAAATCTATATTTGATGTCAAAAGATTCCTTTTCTGTAGAAATGCATTCCTTGCCTGAGCCAACCTACATTTTATATCCTCTATGCTTCATCCATACTTACTTCGTTTGGCTTTTCACCTGCCAACGTGTTGAGTTGTCAAGTTTATTTTGTTTTAGTTTGAACTTTCCACTAGATAGTGACTTTCATATTTTTTGGTTCATGAGTTGTGACAAATTTCGGATTATGACCTTTCTTTTCTTAAACTATGATTATGATCTTATGAACAATATTGTCACATAATGATATTGTTCGTATATTGCGGCTTTGGTGGCGTAGTTGGTAGCATGCTGAACTGCTGTGCCCAAGATAGCGGGTTCGAACCCAGCCAAAGTCGTTGGATTTATTTAAGAGCGTTAAAATCCTTCAGTATGCCTTTCTTCGCAGGGGAAGTAAAGCCGGCGGTCCCATGTCATAGATTTATGGCATGTAAAAGATCCTTCCACTAACTAAACAAAAGTTTGGTGCTTTTCAGTCGGTCAACACGAATGTACCCGAAAGAGCTGGGTTGTGCCCTAATCCTGAAAAAAATTACATGAGATTAATAAATACACTAGGATGACCAGTTTCGATTGTCAACGATCATCATCAGATCCATTACACAGACAAATTCCGGATTTCTATCACCATTTTAGCATTCCACCTAACATCATATATACTACTACAACTAGCATACACTGACAAGTTGCATAACCAATACTGCAACTAAATAATTGTACATATTGTATATATTTTCACCTGTATTTTCAAACATAGATTTTATAGCCGATGATGATCGCTTGACGATCGAAACTGGTCATCCTAGTGTATTCATTAATCTCATGTCATTTATTTCAGGATTAGGGCATAACCCAGCTCTTTTGGGTACATTCGTGTTGACCGACTGAAAAGCACCAAACTTTTGTTTACTAAGGCAACACTGGAAAATTGCTTTAAACCCCATAATGTCCACTAACTAAACTGGTGTGAAGCTAAATTTCTAGGTTAGATTTTGTTGAAACGCTCTATCATAGTTCCAACATTCACCACTAGGTGTCAGTGACATCTGGTAGCCAAAGCTGGAACTTCTTGATATTGAACGGAACTTGTAGCTCAGCCAATGGGTGTCCACTTGAAGCAGCTACAGCCTCTGGCGAGTCGAGCATGTCCTCGGACACTCCCGGCGCTAAAAGCGATACGCTAAATAAATTTATTGTATGATGAATGTATGTACATAATTTCTGGACTAAGCTGCATAGTCACAAGTTCGTATGATCTTACAACTCTAGGTCTAGTTCTTTGACCCATTCAACTGCTTCATCCGATGTAAGATGAATGTCCATTATTGTTCCTTTGAAAGATCGAAGAGGACAGTCAGCAACAATATGATGGATTGACTGTGATAATGCACTGAAGTCACAAATTGCAGAGCTAGCCCATCCCCATTTGTGCAGTAGATAGCCACATCTGCCTTGTCCAGTTAGAATCCGGTTGATGATCCTCCACTCGCACCTGGGGAGATGGAATCCTTGTATCCGGTTAGATGGGTTGTCAATTAGATGTTTATTTACCACTGAAGACTGCTTCCATTGGATTTTCTATGAGTTGTTAACTTGGAAGGAGCATCTTTCAAGGTTGACTGCTGTACGCCATGGTGGTTTCCTTGATTTCAAGCGTTGGTGTTCTGCTCGTGCAAGATCTTGGTGAATGGGTAACTGGGGATTCTGCCGAATATTTTTCCATACCTTTAGGAGAGCTTCTGATCTTCTTAGGACTGGAGGTGGAATGTTGCTGAGAAATAAAAATAAAAAAATAAAATAAAAATTCTTATATCTCCTGTTACAGGACGCAATCCAGAGCTTCAAGATAAGTGACATAAACAACGATGGTCTCATCAGTGCCGACGAGTTTGTGAAACTGGGCCGCGAATACTTCCTGGTAGAAGATGAGTCTCATCCCAGCAAAGTGTTCTGGGGTCCACTGATTGTGCCCTGAACACACTCTGGAGCTCACCGAGGACATGGTGTTAAATCAGCTGAGATGAACCAAGGAGAGAACTCTTATGAGACTGTAGTATTCTTCCTGCCACTAAGTGTTGATACTTGAAAGAGATTATATAAGTGACAGCTGGGTCATTGTTTCAGCAGTTATAAATTTTTACACCTTGCCATTTATTTTGATACAAGAGTAGTTTTATCTACCTGATTAGGATTGGTTTGAATTTTAATGATTTTTGATTTTCCTGTTTTAACATATTTTTTTATTCTCTATTGTTCTAATTTATCTTCCAGCTCTTTTTTTTTACGAGCACAGAACTCTATATTATCCTTTTTATTTCGGACAGATAACTGGAAAACACACTTAACCTTACATGAAAATTACACTTTTATTTACAAGTTTGTCTTGATTCGCTTTCTGGAAATAATCGACGACAGTGCACGTGCAGTGGACAGGTGCAACGCTATTCTTTTTATGTTGATAATCTTTTGCCACCAAATTTAGCCATGTTTGGTAGTCTTTGTAAATATGTTACAGTAATTGAACAATAACATTAAAAATAAAAATTAGTATTGTGTGGGCACGCCACCAAGTTTATTAAAATCACTAGAGCCCGGAAGTTCAGGCATTTATTTTGGTTAAAATAGGTAGTAATATAATAAAAATAGGGATTTGTGTGTGTTTGAACTGAATTTGCGAACATAGCCATGGATGTATTTTACCACTCAACGATGAAAGTTTTGGCATTCCAATAAATGAACAGCGCGAACACTCTAGTTGCCTTTAACAAGTTCAACAGCAGACTAACAGCTTCTTTTATGTTTGACCTGTTAGACAGAAGTGATTTTCTTCCTTTCACTGCATTATCTTATTGTTTCAAAATCTGGAATACCTGGCAATTACGCATTGTCACAGCAAAAGGGGTATGAGGGACGGGAAGAGACATACTTCCCTCATCCTCTCTCCTTCCTGGTATTCATTATGCCTGTGCATTCCTTTCACTAAAGAAGGTTCTGCTATTTAAAGAGCTCAAATGGAAGGGTTGAGAAAATAAGAGTTCGAGTGCTTGAAAACAAATAAACGATTTACAGGGACCAAGATTCTTCATATATATTTTTGTGACGTCAATATGTTATTTAATTTGTGTAACCTTTTTTATCTTTGATGTATGGAAATTCATTATGGGCTTTTTAAAATGTGTAAATCGCAGTAAAAATGCATAACAATCGAAAACTGGCAACAAAAGAAAAGAAGAGAAAGGCTTTAAAACTTACAATAGGCAACGCAAGCCACAATAGGTGAAATAAAAACTGGCTCTACTGTCCCCAAATGCACAGAACATATTTATCTCTATCTGTTTCTTTAGAATATCCAGCCAGATATAAAAGCAGTGCCGGGTAAAAATTAAGGTAAAATGAGGACCAAGTCCCTCAGATTTTTGGGGTGCCTTTTTTTTTTTTTCAAATAATTTTTATTTTTTAGCACCTGTACATTTAATAAAATATACACAAGAGTTTTTTTCTCAAGATGAATAATACACCTTTTATTAAATCATACATAGGCCTACATATATACATACATTTCAGTTGAAATGATTATCGTTATTTGAAAACATTTCAGATGATTTGATGAACAATTTAACAAATCATACTATTTTTTACTTCTGTAAAATGTAATCAATTTTTTTTTCTGTTTTTATCGGTCAATGAAATCTTCTACAATGTCATCAAAATCAATTTCCGCAGAACATCTGACTCGATATACATTAAACTTAGCATTTCTAATCGTTCTTGTGACATGATACTTCTTTGCGCACTTTTGATCCGTTTCAATTTTGAAAACGAACGCTCCGCAGAACAATTCGTTATCACGAGGTTCAGGGAAATGCGAAAAGCAATTTCAACATTTGGAAAAACAGACTCAAGCTTGTCTCGAATAAGAATTTTGAGAAGTTCAGAATGAGTGAACTCAGCTTTAAAGGACATTGTAATTTAATATAATGCTGGAACTGTCTCAGTTCTGGATAAAACTTTACTAAATCTTTGGAATACAATTTTGGGGGCCCCAGATAATTGGGGCCTAGTCGGGCCTAATGGGTAATCCTGCACTGTATAAAAGGCATTTTGCCTAACGTCCGGTCTCTAATAATCACCCACCACGGCTGTATCAATTCCGTCCTTTTTCAGGCAGGCTAAAATAATTTTATATCTTGATAGGTATAATGTGAATCATTTTGTCGGATCCTTATTGACTTGTAATTTCTTATATTAATCAAAGACAGTGATCAAATTTGTTTCTCCCTGACAAAATCTTAAATTTCTTGGGTTAAAAGCTAGTACATGTTTGGGAAACTAAGTTCTTTGTTCAGCTACCATATGAAAAAAACAAACATGTGGACATAAATTAAGGACAAAAACCAAAAAAGTTCAATTTTTAAAGTAGGTGATATTTTTAGAACCAAACACTCTAAATAGTGTTAAAAGAATGGTTTTTGTGTCGTTTATTTTTATAATAAAACTTTTATTTTTTCATTTTTTCCAAAAAAGTCCAATTTTGAAATTGGCTATATTTTGGAAACTAAGAATTTAAAAAATTGTATTACTTAAATTGATTGTCTTTACCCCCTCTACCCACAAACCAAGTTTCAAGTCTCTAGGACAAAAATTACAGTAGGAGAGCAGTGGGTTCTAACGAGAGGGGTCAGCGTAGCCGAGCGGCTAGGGTCACTCGTTTAGATCCCTACATCTACATTTTTGTACGTATTTTTTAATGCTTTTTTGATAATCTTTTGACTTTTGCAAAATTGCTCCTAGATTAGACTTGCAAATATTCCCAAATATATATTCTAAAATTTGTGGATACAAAGAAATTGATGGATCATTCCCAAGCCTCGTATTTTCAATGTCTCTGATTATATACTGTAATAAGAACAGTTAGGCTAGATGAACTGAGGTGTTTCACTGTTCAATTTCATGGCACTGTATCACTTTGTAGTTAGAAGTAACCTCATGACGATACAATGTATACTGATAATTAGGGCCCGGATGTTGATGACATGTCATCTTTTTACTGAGCTGTCTAAAACAATGCTGAAGTACATAGAAACTCCGGATGGGCCACCCCGTATTCAAATATGTCAATTTTATTTTGCAGATATTGCACCAAAACTGAAAAAAATGGTGGACAAAAACACCGGGTATAAAACATTATGCAAAATCACAAGACATTCATTTTTGAAATATTGGTGAGTTTATTATTATAAGATCATTTTCTCCCTTTTATAGTTTTCGGATTTTTGAAATATTGGTGAGTTTATTATTATAAGATCATTTTCTCTCTTTTATAGTTTTCGGATTTTTGAAATATTGGTGAGTTTATTATTATAAGATCATTTTCTCCCTTTTATAGTTTTCGGATTTTTGAAATATTGGTGAGTTTATTATTATAAGATCATTTTCGCCATTTTATAGTGCATTTTTTAAATTTTAAAATTTATAGGTCATTTATTAATCATTTTTGGAAATTTTAAGTGCATCTTTTGAACTTTTTAACGGCATCAACATCAGGGCCCTACTGATAATGTTTATATTATATTTTTTACCTATACAGTGTTGTGTGTATGGACCAATAAAGAAGGGAGTGGTAATGAAAAATAAAAATATTGTTTTGCCTCCTCCTCCTCCCTCCTCCTCCTCCCTCCTCCTCCTAAATTTATATTCCAAATTTGTATAATTAATCTGTGTTACCCCTTTATAGGTCAGTATTCTTTATATTTACCACCTACTACAGTCGAACTTGGATAACTCTAAGTTTTTCTCCGGTCCCTTGAATTTCCTATACTGACAATGCCAAAAAAAATCATGGATAACTCGAAGTTTTTTTTGATAACTCGGAAGTTTAGGTTCCGGAAGTGATAAAGATTTGTTTGGCTGAAACAGGTTTTATCAGTTTCAAGCCCAGTGTCAGTTTGATTTTCGGTTCTGCTCAAGGTCATTAAGTACATCTCTCTTTCTCTCTTGCTTTTTTCGCTCCCCCCCTCTCCCTCCCCCTGCTTCATCAGAGTGCGTCGAGTCTTCGAGCTGGTAGCATCGTGTCTTAACAGGCAAGTGAGCGTTTGGTTAGATCCACAGAAAGTGAGCCGGATTTAAGTGCAAATTTCTTTGTAGGTTACCATGTCTCTTCCAAAACCAAGTCGCTCAACATTGGGCTCAAACCTGAAGACACTGACGCTCTCTCTCTGTGTGGTTAACAGCCATGAGGCTGGTTGGCAGCAGCTCGCCATTCTTCCCGTCTCTCAGTCTTCCTCTTCAGTTCACAGTATGAGTCACAACCCATATCTTGCAGTATTTGACTCATGTACTCCAGTCTGGGTCTTCCTCTACAATTCTTGCCGTCTACTGTTCCCTCGATTATAAGCTTAATCAGTCCATTGTGACGCAGTATGTGGCCCACGAGGTGATTCCTTCTTCTTTTTAAATATTTAAGGAAGCATCTTCTCTCTCCCACTCTTCTAAAGACTTCCTCATTTGTGACCATTTCTTTCCAGCTGATTTTCATAATCCTTCTATAGCACCAGGTTTCAAATGCTAGTAGTCTTTTCCTCTCTCTCTCCTATTGTCCAAGATTCGCTACCATATAGCGCGACATAGGTCTTAAACATTTGTTTCCTCACATCAAGACTTATGTTCCTTGCAGTAAATAGGTTCTTTTTATAGAAAGCGTTCTTGGCTTGGGCAATCCTACTTAATATCTCTCTGCTGCTTCTTCCATCATTCGTTAATTTACTTCCCAGATAATTTAACTCGCTCACTTCTTGTATCTTTTCATTTCTTAACTCTATTGATGTCTGGTTTTCGCCATTTCTACTGCAGACCAAAATTTTTGTTTTATTTGTATTTATTCTGACGCTAGCTGAGAAGATTAAAGTCATCGAGGAAGCTGAGCTGGGCCTGAAGCAAAAGGTCCTTTTCCATTATTATACACCCTACCCCCTTCCAAACGACCGTTTTGAATAACTCGAATTCATGGATAATTCGAAGTTTTTTTTCGGTCCCTTGAGCTTCGAGTTATCCAAGTTATACTGTACGAGGACAGTTTATATTATCAGAGATGCTGATGCTTGAATCATTCAGCCATATATCAACGATTTTTTTTATTTGGAAGTACAGTCGAACCTCCCTTCTGCGGACACCGTCGGTTCCGAGAGAAAATGTCCGTTACGAGAGGTGTCCGCTGTCAAAAGTTTATAAAAATAATCGAACAATCACATTTCTTCTTGTTTCGAGGTCTAAACACGTTCGTCCCTTGTTACTCATGTTTACTTGACTACTGAAATGCTACGGTATTTCTGTCTCACTAATTAGCGCATGTACTGCAAGTCTTTTCCTTCTCAAGTTGACTACCTGAGCTCGACTTTATCGGTGGCAATCTGAGTTATGAATAGAATGATGCAAGCAGGGAAGAAAATCCCCAGGTAACTCGTGAGTAAACTGTCACTGGCAGCAATCCTGGACAATTAGAATTCTCGGAATGTACACCAATAGGTAGAACACCATAACGAAAGGTTTGTAAAGAGGAATGTACAGAAGAATTAACTTTACGGCTACTACAGCATCGCGATGTAGCCTGCATTTCACTCTCCTTTGACTCGAAATAGTACAGACATGTCTGCAGAATGGTTTTAAAAGAAAGGATGACATGGTCCGCTGTAAAAAATGACCTGCAGCGTTTGAAGTGTCCGCTTAAGTGAAGTGGATGGGACAGATGGCGATGTCCGCTGTCCGGACTTCAAGGTGTCTGCTGAAATTTAACACTTGTGTTATGTAAAATAAAATCGGTTCCAAGGAAAAATGTCCGTCTAGGCAGGTGCCCGCTGAATAAGGGTGTCTGTTAGGGCAGGTTCGACTGTATTATTATTTTTGAAAACCTAATATTAGACCTAAGGTGCCTGATATATATATATTTTTAATGATAACAAATAAAATCAAAGAGTGAAAAAATAAAATATTACTATATTGGGTCTCCAAAAGAATAGAGAAAATTGGTGGATGAAGAGGAGAAATGAAGAACTTTACCGTCATATAGAAGAAATTACCGTTTCAATTAAAAAGCATAATAATTGCTGGAGATTTAAACCTCCCCAAAGTAGACTGGTCTGGTGAGTCAACTAGCTGTGGTCAAGCTCAGAGCGCTGCAAATAAATTCTTAAGGGAGGGGGGATTTTCTCAAGTAGTTGACTTCCCAACTAGAGACAGTAATACCTTAGATGTTTATCTCGTAAGGCCTGTAGAGCTGTATATTAACTGTCTGAAAGTACCAGGAATTAGTGACCATTCTGAGGTTGAATTAAATATTAGATATGGTGACATTACAAAATTAGACTCTGATGTATCAAAAAAGATCATATTCCAGTATCGCAGGGCGGATCAGGGCAAGTTTCAGGGGTATTTGAATTAGCTATTTGTAGGATGGGCATAGGAAGGAAATCACATTAATATCCTGTGGACTAACTTTTTGAAAATTTTAAATAGCGCTGTTGATAAATTTGTCCCGTTTAAATTGCTGAAACAAAACCCAGATCCTGAGTATTACACACGAGAAATTAGGAGTCTAAAACGGAAAATTAGGAAATTATACAATAAAAGACATGATAGTGACAAGTATATGTCGAAATTTAAGTCCTTATCAAGAGAGCTCGTCTTAAAAAAGAGGGCTGCTCATGACAGTTATATGAAAGGTTTACTTGGTTCGGGAGGTGACGGATGGAAAAATGTTTACAGTTATGTTAGGAGAAGAAAGGGAAATTCAAATAATTTGTCGATGATAATGTCCGGTGACGGTAAATTAATTACTGAGAAACAGGCCATTGCTAATGAATTAAATGTCTTTTACGGTAGTGTGTTCAATAAATCCAATAGCTGTGTGTTAGACCTTAACGACGAATCAGGGGCTCCCCCGTTCCAAATAAACCAGTCAGCAATTGTAAAGCTAATACAAAAACTACGTTTCAATGTATCAAAGGGTCCTGATAATATTGTTAGTGAAGTACTTAAATTCGGAGGTAGGGCCGTGGCACGATACTTGGAGGTGATGTTTAATGTGTCCATTAACAATGCGCAAATCCCAGATGACTGGAAAAGAGCTACGGTAGTCCCAATATTTAAGGGAGGGAGCAGACTTGAATTGGGCAACTACAGGCCGGTTAGCCTTACGTCCATCGTTTGTAAACAGATGGGGCATCTCATTTGCGACTACTTGAGGGAACAGTGGGAAACATTATCATGGTTTAATGATAGGCAACATGGATTTCGGAAAGGTTACTCATGCGAGAGTCAGATGCTATCACTTTTTCAAGACATTAGCGAATCGTTAGACCATGGAGTTTCAGTCGACGCCGTGGTTATAGATTTTGCGAAGGCATTTGATGTCGTGCCGCATGACATGCTACTCCATAAATTAGCTTCGACGAAGATTGATAGAAGAGTAATTTTATGGATCCAAGAATGTTTGACGGGTCGTTCACAGAAAGTGAAAGTCGAAGGCATATTCTCGGCTGAAATTACCGTAACGTCGGGTATCCCTCTGGGCAGCGTAATCGGAACTTTGTTATTTTTGGCGTTTATAAATGACTTACCAAATGGGATTCGCAGTGACTGTCGATTGTTTGCGGATGATTGTGTAATATATCGAAAGATACATGACTCACAAGACAATGCAGTGCTTCAAGAGGACCTGAACCTGGTCTATAAGTGGGCGATTGAAAATAAAATGAAAATAAACACAAGAAAATGTAGTCTCTTAAAAATAGGGAAAGTGCGAAGGCAGGATTTTCAATATAACATTGGCTCGGAAATACTTGTAGAAGAAGATTCTTGCAAATATTTGGGCGTTCACATAAGGAATGATATGAAATGGAGTAGTCATGTAGGATGTGTAGTTTCAAAAGCTTACAAATCCCTGCACTTTGTAATGAGGGTATTAAAAGGAAGTAGTACCTCTGCTAAAGAATTAGGCTATTTGTCACTTGTAAGACCTATTCTGGAATATGCCTCGGCGGTTTGGGATCCATATCAAGTAGGGCTCATCAATGAGTTGGAAATGGTACAAAGAAAGGCCGCTAGATTTGTGCTCAGTGACTTTAATCCCAGGAGCAGTGTGAGCCATATGTTAAAGAAACTTGGGTGGGAATCACTGGAGGCTAGGAGGATGAAATCTAGACTCTGCGCTATATACAACACATATACAAATCAACCAGCATGAGGTGAGCTTAGCAAACGATTGGGAAAGCCCACTTACATGGGTAGGAGCGATCATCCTTTCAAAGTTAAGGGCCGACCACAGCGAACAAATTATGGTAAATATTCTTTTGTAAACCGTGCCATTGATAACTGGAACTCTCTACCTGCCGCAGTCTTAGAGCCTTTCCCCAAACATATAGGTTTGTTTAAGGAAAGACTGACTATTTTTGTAAATACTCCAGTTTAATTGTTGTATAATTGTTATTGAATTGTTATGTATAATTATTTATTTGTTATGTATATCCAATTTGCCACCGGGGGACACACCCCCCATTGCAAATAAATGAACGAATGAATGAATGAATAATTCTAATCGCCCTCTTTTGTATCCTAAACGTGCTTAGTACACCTGGCGACATACCCCAAAATATGACCCCATATCTTAAGTATGAATGGAAATAAGCAAAATAAGTATTTCTTAATGTGTGCATGCTAGTGCAGGTTTTCAAAATACGTAACGCAAAGCACATCGAGTTCAGTTTAGTATTCAGATATTGTATATGTTTATTCCATTTCAAGTCTTGTTGTATCCATAGTCCTAAAAACTTTGTTTCTGATTTATTTTCTATTTGATGACCATTTAATGTTATATTGGGCTTCGCAGGATTCCTATTCTGTATCGTGTGGAAATTTAGACATACTGTTTTTTTATAGTTTATTATGAGGCGATTATCTTGTGACCATTTGGTTAACTCTCCTGTAACGGAGTCAGCAGACTGCTGTATGACCTGTTTAGTTTCACCTTTTATTACGAGTGTTGTATCGTCCGCAAACAAAATTTCCTTATGTGAATGAACGTTCTGTGTTATATCATTGATATATAGAAGAAAGAGTAGTGGGCCCAAAACAGATCCCTGGGGTACTCCAAATTCAATAATTCCCTCATTGGACAATGTTTCATTAAGTAATTTGGTTCCATCATCCTTGTGTCTCAAGCTTACTATTTGTTTACGCCTTGTTAAGTAAGACTCGATCCATTTATTAGCTAGACCTCTAATACCATATTGATTTAGTTTGGTAATGTACCCGATACCTAGTTGAGGCTATCGGCTACGCCAGCAGACATTAAGCCGTAGTTGAGATTTTGGGAAGAGTTAAGAAAAGATAGCGCTCAAATCGAGTCAAGAGGAATGTCAAGATGACGTAGGAGGTCTAGGATTAAGAAGGCACTGACAACTGTAAGCAGATGGAATTATGGATGGAAATATGAAGCTTTATTAAGATCTATATGGAACATAGTATTTAAACATCTCAGAAGAGGAGATATAACATGCATTATATGTGGTAATAATTTTAAGGAAGTCAGATAACCCTTAAGTTATTTTATAACTTAACTAGCAGTAGTACCCGGCTTCGCCCGGTGGAATGATGATAATGTTTTAAGGTCTCCTTAGAAATATAATGGACTTAAAATCTAAGTCATTTGCCCCCAAAGACAATGAGGGTGTAATATCTAGGTCATTTGCCCTTTTGATAAGGATGATAATAAAAACTACTGTTGAATTTACACGTCAAACTTACAAACTACCGTAATAGAAATACATATTTCAAAATTCACAGGCTAGGAAGACTTATTGTGTGTGGTGATTAATGGTGTAATGGGCGTAACATCTACTGTAGGTCATTTGCTCTTATGATGAGGATGATAAGGGAAACTACTACCGGTATTGAATAGACACTTCAACGTATAATGTACACAATGTACTGTAATAAAAATAACTATATGGCGGCTTCGGTGGCGTATTTGGTAGCATGCTGAGCTTCTATGCCCAAGATAGCGGGTTCAAACCCGGCCGAAGCCGTCGGATATTTTAAGAGCGTTAAAAATCCGTCAGTATGCCTTTCTTCGAAGGGGAAGTAAAGCCGGCGGTCCCATGTCAGATTTATGGCATGTTAGTGAACCTTCCACTAATTACACCTGTGTGAAGCTAAATTGGATAGGTAAACAACGCTCATAGATGTCTACGTCCGTTGCCAAGAGCCGACTGCAGTGGCGTCTAGTAGCTAAGTTCCGAACTTGGCCTAGTAGTCGTTGACGGTGGCGCTTGGCGGCAAAAGTACGAACTATTTGAAGAATTCTAAGTTGCAGTTTGTACTTAAATTAAAAAACAGATAACACACACTAATACAGTCATCACAATTAACACCGGTTATCAGACAGATTCTACACACACCCAAAGTACACGGGGCTACATGACCACGTTGTCGCAGCCCCTAAACTTAAGAACCAACCAACCAAAAATAAATATTTTAAAAATCACAGTCGAGAAAGACTTTATGCGGCGGTGATTATTGGTATGATGCGCGTAACATCTAGGTCATTTGCACTTATGATGATAATAATAAGGTAATGAAAAAATGACTACTAAACGAACATGGTGTTATTTTAAAACTGATATAGGTAATTCAGGTGTCTAGCTTCGATGTCTTCCAAAGTCTCAACCTTATTTTCTGGCTTAGGCCTGTACTGGATGCGTCTAGTGAAAGCGTACTGCTCGGCAAAGACAAAGAATATAGGTCCAAGCTGCACGAACTTGAGATGATCGCAGATGATGACGAAATATGATGACACACGTTCGGGGTTCCCCGTCCTATACAGATTGACCGGGAATCACTCACTGTTTCGCAACGGCCCTGTGCTGGCATCAGCATAGACAGCAGGAGATAACACGGCGGGCTCTGGAAAGTACTCTCAAGTCACCTCACATTGAATCAGCAAGCTATTCTCACAACTGATCCCCCCCAGGGTCTCACAACTTGTGGGACGTGGGTTGGCGACCACGGAACCCCAGCTGAGTCTGGCATCGCTTCTACTTCCTGGTGCCAGGCTCATTTCAGTTCTCTTTCCTGTCGGCCACCCTTGGTCAACTCTTGTTCTCTTCCGACCCAGACTGTATTAGGGTATCCGAGGGCTAGGGAGTCTTTCAATTTCCCGCCTTAATTGGCTTTGTCTCATCTTTCCTGATACCCTCATTCTTCGAGGGGTCTGCCTTCTTTTCCTTTTCATAATATCTCCTGTCTTCTGCTCAATGCCCTCAAAGAGGCAGGGTGTGTGTAGACCCACCACTTCTGGTACACCCTCAAGGGCTCATGACTGGTGAGTTAGGAAGCTGGCAACCCCGAGGAATTCCTGAGCTACATGCAGGGAATGGAGTGGTATGTCAGAAATTTCAAGTGGACAGTGTTACGCATCGGGTTCCAAAGGGTAAGTATACACACTTTGTTTTCGATCGGTGAACGATGTAGATTTGTACCAAAGGGCCTTAATGCGGGAAATGGAGTGGTCTGTCCGAAATTTCGAGTGGGCAGTGTTACTCGTCGAGTTCCAAACGGTAATTATGTAAACTCTGGTTGAGATCGGTGAAACGGTGTAGTTTTGTGCCAAGGGCCAAAATGCAGGGAATGGAGTGGCCTGTCCAAATTTTAAAGTGGACAGTGTTACTCATCGGGTTCCAAAGGGTAAGTATACACATTTTGTTTTCGATCGGTGAACGATGTAGATTTGTGCCAAAGGGCCTAAATGCGTGGAATGGAGTGGTCTGTCCGAAATTTCGAGTGGACAGTGTTACTCGTCGAGTTCCAAAGGGTAATTATGTAAAATCTGGTTGAGATCAGTGAAACGGTGTAGTTTTCTGCCAAAGGGCCAAAAAGCAGGGAATAGTGTGGTCTGTCCGAAATTTAAAGTGAACAGTGTTACTTGTCGGGTTCTACGGGTAAGTATATAAAATTGGGGTCAGATCGGTGAAACGGTGTAGATTTGTGCCAAACAGCCTAAATGCAAGGGATGGAGTGGCCTCGCAGCAATTCCAAGCAGACAGTGTTAGTCGCAGTGTTCCAAAGGGTTAATATACAAATTTTGGTTGAGATCGGTGAAACGGTGTAGATTTGGGATAAAGGGCCTAAATGCAGGGAATGGAGTGGTCTGTCCGCAATTTCAAGCAGACAGTGTTACTCGCTGGGTACCAAAGGGTAAGTTTACGAATATTGGTTCGGATCAGTGAAACGGTGTAGATTTGTGCCAAAGTGCCTAAATGCAGGGAATGGGGTGGTCTGTCCGAAATTTTAAGTGGACAGTGTTACTCGCAGGGTTCCAAAGGGTAAGTATACAAAGTTTGGTTCAGATCGGTGAAACGGTGTCGATTTGTGCCAAAGGGCCTAAATGCATGGGATGGAGTAGCCTCTCCGCAATTTCAAGCAGACAGTGTTAGTCGCAGTGTTCCAAAGGGTAAATATACAAATTTTGGTTGAGATCGGTGGAACGGTGTAGATTTGGGCCAAAGGGCCTAAATGCAGGGAATGGAGTGGTCTGTCCGCAATTTCAAGCAGACAGTGTTACTCGCAGGGTTCCAAAGGGTAAGTATACACATTTTGGTTCAGATCGGTGAAACGGTGTAGATTTGTGCAAAAAGGGCCTAAATGCAGGGAATGGCGTGGTCTGTCCGAAATTTCAAGCATACAGTGTTAGTCGCAGTGTTCCATAGGGTAAATATACAAATTTTGGTTGAGATCGGTGAAACGGTATAGATTTGGGCCAAAGGGCCTAAATGCAGGGAATGGAGTGGTCTGTCCGCAATTTCAAGCAGACAGTGTTACTCGCAGGGCACCAAAGGGTAAGAATACGAATTTTGGTTCTGATCGGTGAAACGGTGTAGATTTGGACCAAAGGGCCTAAATGCAGGGAATGGGGTGGTCTGTCCGAAATTTTAAGTGGTCAGTGGTACTCGCAGGGTTCCAAAGGGTAAATATACAAATTTAGGTTGAGATCGGTGAAACAATGTGGATTTGGACCAAAGGACCTAAATGCAGGGAATGGGGTGGTCTGTCCGAAATTTCAAGTAGACAGTGTTACTCGCAGGGTTCCAAAGGTTAAATATACAACTTTTGGTTCAGATCGGTGAAACGGTGTAGATTTGTGCAAAAGGGCCTAAATGCAGGGCATGGGGTGGTCTGTCCGAAATTTAATGTTGACGGGGTTACCCGCAGGGTTCCAAAGGGTAAGTATACAAATATTGGTTCATATCGGTGAAACGGTGTAGATTTGTATACATAACAGACAGACAGACAAACTTTGTGCTTTATATATATAGATAGCCGGGATGATCGGGGTTCGAGATTATATTTGTGACGCAAGAGCACAGAGGTGGGGAGAACGTCACGTGACTGCGCCAGGGAGGTACAGGTCATTGCAGTCCAGAGACAGTCAGTCGAGCTCAGTGAGCCAAGCAGTTGAGCTCTGTAACCAGAGGAGTCCAGTACAGCGAGCAACGCAGTCGAATTCAGGGAGCGAGTAGGACATATGCCGAGCGCAAGGTAAAGGTCGCGCAGCGAACAGCTTTTGTCACGGAAAGTGAAAGCGACAAGTTTAACTTCACCAAGCAGCGAACGAAAAGTAGGTCATTGAGCCGGGCGGACAACCGCAGTAGGTAGCGTGGAGACCGGTTATAGAACCAGCTGTCCAGGCCGAGCAAGCATAGAAGGCCGGTGTTTAGAAAAGTACGGTAAAACGAGTTGGAGAACTCATTTCAAGCTGCACTTTGGAAACGCAGAACAGCATACTAGAGCGGCATGGCGAGGCCAGCTTTATGTGGAGATTGTTCTATAGCATAGCAGTAGGGGCGAGCGGGTTATTACCAATCTTATACGCAAGCATTATGACAGAAGCTGAACTTCATTATAACATCGAATTGGAACATTTATTCTGTAACCAAATTGTACAAGCAAATAGTTACGAGATACTGCAACTGGGAACTTCAACTGAACATAGTTTTTCAATGACATTACGACTATGCATTTCATAGCGCGTTCCTAATAACATTAACGATTGTAGGCAAACTAAATGTTACAGGCATATGCACTTATGAACATTGGCTCGTGCATTAATGCAACTTTTTCTTATGAAGTGTTATAAATTACCGAGTATGAACACAGCTACATGGGGGTTTCATAAACTTAGACACTCTCATATAAAATTTTATTTTATGAAAGTGAGACTTGGCAGTTATTGGAGATTGAACTTTCAACACTCAAACCGAACATTGTATGGAACAGTGGCGTAACGTAGAAGAGGAATAGGGGGTCCGCTGTTTCTATGAACTTTTTCGTGAGGATTTGGACAATATCCGCTATGGATAACCAGAAGTTCATCATGTCGGAGTAAACACAGACAGAGACGCGATGGCACCACAGAGCGATGGATTCGATTCCTGACGAGAAGGAGGTCCACCAGCTGATTCACTTGGGATTTTGAAGGCAATCGTCATTGCGTGGGTGGAATGATATTCACGCCGATCTTTCTAGAAATTCATTACATAAGGAAAATCGACGATCTTTGAAATTTAATAACAGCTGATTATGAAAAGGTACTGTAAGAGTTATAACTTTCTGATATGATTATTTCATGAATACTGGGCACACATGTATATTTTTCTAATAGGAGTGATACGATTATTTAGACATGGCTTTGACTTTATATGCTTCGAATTTTGCTAGAATATGGCGTGACCATATGATATGGCAGGCATCATTATACGAAATTCTCACCATTGGTTGGCTTTATTAAGCAGATGTTTGGTCTTTTAGACATTTTTCCAGCAAGGATAGTTTTTATGAATAGTTTTTTTTGTGACGAGTATTTCGAACTCGTGATCTGCAATTGATTATCTAAATTACTTCGTAAGTTCATTGCATACTAGCGAGTGTGTATTATTCATCAGTAGGGATTTTTTCCATTGGATTGTTTGGAGATATTAAGATGTTATTCACTTTAGTGAATGAATATCGCTTTTATATGACAACTAGAAACTTGTTGATTCCTATCTGGTACATTCACTCATTCAGTCTTCGAGATGGTGTCTTTCGTATTTATACGATTGTATGGTGGTTACTCATCTTACCCATCGCTCGGGGCACTATCATGTTAGTCGACGGGGCAAGGTCTTTCGTATTTATACGATTGTACGGTGGTTACTCATCTTACTTGCCATTGAGGGACTCATTTTTATCATCCGAGTGTACATGAGATTGTAAGTGAATCACACAAGGAACTACTAGTCACATATCAGTCGAAATTTTGTTAAATAAAGTACAGATAAATGTCAGCAGGGTTACATTTAGTAATTCTTGTTTGCCAATCCAATATTTTGTTGCTATACTCTTTTGAGAGTACTTTCAGTTTAACAGCTGATGCTTTTGATGATTTTTAAAATTGTGTTTGATACCTTTGAGAAGGATTTAAAGTAATTGAATCTTGTAAGATGAATCATTAATGGTCAGATTTATTTTAAGGCAGATCAGTATTGCAGATTTTAATATGAGAGATTATAGCACATTGGTGTTTTTCTGTGATGTGAATTATGAGAATTGTAAGAGAATTTATGCTATTTGAAAGCAGATCTTGAATTACTAAGGTAATATTTTTTCAATTGTTTAAGAAGTTGTCTAGATGTGATCAGATTAATTACAGTTATTGGAGATTGTGTGCGTTGATAATTTGAAGCCAGTTATATATTTTTTGTAGATCATGCAACATGGTTAAGTGAAGTTTGTGATAGGCATTTTGTGGAAGTTGCCAAGTGATAGTTGCAATATTGCTAATGTATTTTGAGGCAGACATGAGGTTGTCGAACCCAGTCTAGCGTAATTGTTGAGATTCAGGCTGTATGCTGAATATTTGTGGAGTTTTGTGGAATAGTTGTGGTATTCAAATGTGATATTTGAAGAAGTGAAGATATATAATGTCGTTGTCGATAGTCAGATCCAACGTGATGTCGTGAAGGCAATAATATTTTTTGGCATGAAATTTAAATACGAAATATAACTTGGAAGTGATAAAACTGTAAGACAACGTTCTATAAACCATATTAAACAATTTGTTAGGAAATTAAACAAATAAATAAAGTTGATAATACAAGATTTTCTGATAATAATAATTAATGAAATAATAATCTGAAATTTGAGCATATTAATGATCTGACCTAACGAAATAAAAATCAGAATGACTAGATGAAATAATAAAAATCTAAATAACCAGAAGAATAAAATTTAAATAAATTGATAAATTAAATTTTGGAATAGATCAATGAATTAAATAAATGGATGAATTAAAGATTGGATAAATAAACTGATTTGAATAAATTAATAGACGATTGGATAGATGATGAATAACTGAATTAGAAGGTGATAATTAATTAAAGAAGCTGATGATTAATGAATTTATATGGAATTAAATAAATTTAATTGAGATATAATTTGAGGAATTGCAACTTGAGTTGAGGAATTAAACAATTTGTATTGATGATTTAAGATGATTTAATCTGAAGGAGATAATGAAATAAGATTGTGTGAATAATTAGAAAGTATAATGAAGTAATGATAATAATTTTCATTTAAATGATTTAATGGTGATGAGTTAATGATTCTGACAGGAATATGTTGAATTTTGAGATGAGAATTAATGAAAGAAATATTTAACTTTGATGATGATGATATTGATGACCAATGAGCATTGGATTTTCTGTAATTCACAAACAAGCAATTATCAATGATAATGTAAATAGTGTAAATTAATTATTCGATGTTTAGGAGCATTTTACTAACACATTCAACATTTAAATTATGCCATGCAAGCCATAAATTGCGTGATATTTAAAATATGTGATTATAATATGTGTATGTTTAGACAGATTAATAACTTTTTCAAATCCACATTTATGATGTTAAATTAAAGAGAAATTAGGTCTCAGGTATCACGAATGTCAGTGACGAAAGACATAGTGCTACAGTGATCCTGAGAACCCAAGAGAACTTTAGAGATTTTTCTTGTTCTATGTGGATGAAATATTTTTGATTAGAAAAGAGATGGTTCGATTTTTGGACAATGACAATTTAACGTTGGCATTCGACCATGCTCTCAGGTAGGATGAATATTTAAAATGTCTGTCTGACTATCAAAGTGAAATAAATTTGTTTTTATCTTAGTTGTGATCTGATGATGGTGTGATTTTCCTTTTTCTTTCCTTGTCTTGATTAAGGCTTAACCGGAAAGGATGTGGTTTGCTAGGAATTCAGTTGATGGCGCCCATTTATATTTGCATTATTTTTATTAAACTTAAGCCCGTAACGACCCTAGAGATACTTTGTCTCGTGTTACCCACTGCTTTTTCGATAACTCAGCTGAATTTCCGACACATTCCTTATTTGACTAGAGGTTCATTTAACTCCGCTCTGTCCTGGAACTCCAGGAATGCGATGTAATAGCAGATGGGTCATCGCATCCCCAGGACGAACGGGTACAGTAAGAAGGATTTTATGGTCAACAACATCAAATGCTTTCGATAAATCCAAGAATAGGCCAGTTACATGTTCCTTATTGTCAATTAATTTCAGTATACAATTACTACATTCGTAAATTGCTGTTTGTGTAGATTTTTCCGTTCTGAATCCATGTTGTGAGTTTGATAATATTATATTTTTTTCTATGAAACTTATCAGTCTCTTATACATAATTTTTTCCACAATTTTTGCAATACCAGTTGGTAAGGTAATAGGACGATAGTTATCTAATTCATCTTTTGAACCGTTTTTGTGCACTGGAATTACTTTTGATAACTTCAAAATATCCGGGTAAGTTCCTGAGAGAATTGAACTGTTTATTAAGTGCGCAAGTGGATTTATTATATTTTCTGCACATTTCTTTAAAATTGCATCAGGGATGCCATCAATGCCAGCATAGAATTTATTTTTAGCTCTTTTATAACTATTCTTACCTCTTCACTTGTGACATGATTTATAAATAATCACTGCATATATTTATTTTATTATTAGAATTTAGTGTATTTACCTGTGATTTATTTAATCATTTTTGTGGAATTTCCAGAAAATAGTCATTAAAAGTGTTTGCTATTTCCTCTGGATTATTAATCACTTTATTATTTCTGGTCAGTGTAATGTTCCTTTGTATTTTAGCAGATTTTCCAGTTTCTTTCTTTATCACGGACCACATAGCCCTGTTTTTATTAGATGATTGGGAAATAAAATTAGCGTTATGCATTTTCTTTGCTAGTCTTATTACCTTATTTAATATGCTAGTGTATTTTTGTAGTATAAATTGAATTCAGGTGTTGTGTGGTATTGTTTATATAATTTGTGTAGAAATTTCTTTCTTTGACATGAATTTATAATCCCTGTTGTTATCCAATTGCTAGTTTTGTTATTTTGAACAGTTCTTCGTTTAAAGGGAAATGCTATTTCAAAATAGTGGTTTAGGGTACTGTTAAATGCATTAAATTTATCATTTACATTTTCTAGTTCATAAATTTCTGACCATGTTTCCTTATTTAATAAGTCATTGAAATAAGTAACATTTGATTCAGTGAATGACCTGCACTTTGATTTCACTCCATTATCATTATTATTGATTGTTTCGGATACTTCAAAACTCAGTAATTGTCCATGGTGGTCACTAAAACCCGGACAATAGACTTCTATTGAATGGTGATATTTATCTGTATTTATAAAAATTTGATCAGGAGTGGTTTTACTAAATTTTGTTATTCTTGTTGGGGTATTTACTGTAGGTTTCAGTCCATAGGAAATTAGTAACTGTGTTAATAATTCACAATTTCTATCAAATTTTAAGAAATCCACATTTACATCCCCACAAATTATTATATCAAAATTTACTTTGCTCATGTTATTGAGTAACAATTCTAATTTATCTATAAATAAAGGAAACTTTCCTGACGGAGAACGGTATACGCATACAATTATTAACTTAAACTGCTGCATATTTACGGCAGAGAATTCAAAATCCTGTCCCGTAGATAAAGAGATGGCGTCTAATTGCAAGTCAGTGTGTGGGAGCTGCGAAGATAACATTACACAGAAAGAAGATTACATCGCGAGTGACGAAAAATGTGGTAAGTTTCATCACAGAACGTGTGTACAACTTAATAAAAGTGAGTTTAAAAAACTAATATCCTCTAAAGCCAGTAAATGGTACTGTGGACAATGTGACGACACTGTGAGTGAAGGCGTCAAAGAACATGTAGATAGTGATGCTCTTAACCTCAACGACCTCGCAAGTGTTATTAATCAAATCAACATCAGGCTCACTAAGATTGAATCAATCGAGTCAGAACAAAAGGAGATGCAAAGGTCGGTATCGTTCTGTGCTGCGAGTTTCGATGAGATGAAGTTAGAACTAAAACAAGTGTCTGACAACTTCAACAAGGCATTGGCGGAAATCACCGTTCTGCAAAACGAAGTTCGTACTTTACAACACAAGCGCGATACAAATAACAGTGTGATACAACAACTGAGAGTTGAAAATCAAGAGCTCCAGCAATATGTTCGCAGGAATAACCTCGAAATTCATGGACTGCCTCTAATTAACAAGGAGAAGCCTGTGGAAATTGTGAAAGATATTGGAAAGTGTTTAGGCGTAGACATTAACACCAATGACATTGATGCGTGCCACAGACTCCCTCATAGGAAAGCAGAACTACCGCCTCCTCTGCTGGTAAAATTCTGTAGTCGCTTAATAAAAGACGAACTATTAACGGCTAAGAAATTCAAGCCGAGAATGACTTCCATTGATGTTGGGATTCAGGCAAAGTCACGGAGTGTTTATATAAATGAACACCTGACGTCGCAGAATAAATATCTGCACAAACAAGCACGAGACCTCCGGCAACATGGTTCTAAATATGTTTGGACGAAGGACTGTAAAATCTTTGTGAAGAAAGACGAAAGTGGAAGCACTTTTAACATCACCAGCATGGAGGACATGCGTAAATTTCAGAGCGAACTAGCTAAGAAGATACCTAAGCCTGACAATGGAAGCCCCTCCAGTAATAACAACTCTTCTTAACTACCCAACAGTAGCAGACCATCCCGGAGACAACATGACGATAACGACGGACCAGATATACAACTCCAATCCTACCAACTGCAGAGAACTAAAATTTGTGAGTGTGCATGATTACACTATTAAATGTAAAACTATCACTAATGACTGTAACAGCCTACAAATTGTGTATCTTAACAGTAGAAGTGTTAAAAATAAGCTGGACGAATTGGAAATACTCCTGCATATTTTAGGTGAAGTAGATGTCTTGGTTATATCTGAAACCTGGATTAAGAGCAACGAGGCTAAATATTACAACTTAAACAACTACTCTGGTGTGTTAGCTCACAGAGATGATATGAGAGGAGGTGGGACGGGGTTATTTGTACATAAAAAATGGAACTTTAAACTAATTAATAAGTGTGAATTGAACCATAGCTTAATCTGTGTGGAGATATGGCGAGACACCTCAACTGGTAAAATCAAATCAGACAATCTATCCATCAATGGAGGATACAACCCAACAAGATCTAATGCAGCCTTATTTCTAACATCTTTGGAAAATTTCCTCTCTCAGACCAACAATACTCCTTGTCTTTTCATAGGTGACACAAATATTAACACTTTTACTGACGACCATCTAAAAATGCGATACCTTAATGTTTTAACAAGCTATGGATTCACATTGTGTAACAAAATATATGCAACACGTACGACTGACACATCATCAACTCTTCTCGATCATGTAGTAGTAAACAATGACAAAATGCAGCTCAGAATATCCAATGTGGATACAGACATAAGTGACCACAATATAATCATCACAGACACTGTCTGGCCATACAAAAGAACCCATTCTCATAACAAAATTTTCACTTCGTCGATTAGTCTTAATTGTATGGCTAACGAAACAAACGATATTAATGATATCACACAAACTAGCCAGGATATTACGATCAACAACATGTACAGTGCTTTTATTGACCAAATGCAAGGAACTAGTCCAAAGGGACAAATCAACAGGGATCAATCTAAATGGGTTATCGCCTCAAGGTCTGACATACCCCCCTTTGATTATTGGTTTGCCTATCGACATGCGCCGCTTGGAATGCTTTTTAATCACACCTCGTGGGTTGGGTTAGGTTCGGTTAGGTTACACTACAGCCGCCATCTTTAAAAAGCACGCCCTCTTACAAAAAGCCATGAGTGGGCTTGCGCAAAAACAAAAACAAAAAACTCCAGACCCTCCTCCACATTCCAATTGCCATAAATAATAAAAAAAAAGAAAGAAAGAAAACAAATTGATACTGATGAACATGATTCACTTTATAAAATTTCTTAAAAGTGTAGGTACTAAAAGTTAGTTTATGAGTTTTGGTCTATAACAATTGATCAGTTTAAAGTTATATTGGTGCAATTTTATACAAAAATATTTCCACTAAGTCGTTGCGCGCCGACGCCATCTTGTGTGGAGGAATGTTTTTAATCTCTTATGATTCATTCTTGTGGCTTGAAGACTGAGTGTATGTTACATCTTCATTATCACTTTATCCTCATTACAATGCACAGGTATCCCACAAGCGTCAACTGCAAATACCTACACTCTGCGGCTTCGGTGGTGTAGTCGGTAGCATGCTGAACTGCTATGCCCAAGATAGCGGGTTCAAACCCGGCCGAAGTCGTCGGATTTTTTAAGAGCGTTAAAAATCCTTCAGTATGCCTTCCTTCGGAGGGGAAGTAAAGCCGGCGGTCCCATGTCATAGATTTATGGCATGTAAAAGATCCTTTCACAGACTAAACTTGTGTAAAGCAAAATTTGTTAGGTTAGATTTCGTCAGAACGCTCTATCAAAGTTCCAACGTTCGCCACTAGGTATCATTGATATCTGGTGGCGAAAGTTGGAACTACTTGAAATTGAACGGAACTGGTAGCTCACCCTTTAGGGTGTCCGCTGGAAGCAGCTACAGACTCAGGCGAGCCGAACATGTCCTCGGACACTCCCGGCATAAAAGCCATACGATAAATAAATAAATAAATAAATAACCTACACTCTGCCTCTCCAAAAGTGATACAATCGTCATCACCATCATCATTAATCATTAAGAGCCATCAACATAAGCCACCAACATAAACCATCAACAAAAGCCATCAACAAAAGCCATCAACGTAAGTCACCAACATATGTCATCAACATAAGCCACCACCATAAGCCATCAACATAAGCCACCACCATAAACCGCCAACATAAGCCATCAATCTAAGCCACCAACCTAAGACATTAACCTAAGCCATTAACATAAACCATCAACATAAACCATCAACATAAGTCACCACCATAAGCCAACAACATATGTCATCAACATAAGCCACCGACATAAGCTATCAACATAAGTCACCAACATATGTCATAAACATAAGCCACCAACATAAGCCATCAACCTAAGCCACCAACCTAAGCCATTAACGTAAACCATCAACATAGGCCACCAACATAAACCATCAACATAAGCCACCAAAATAAGCCAACAACATATGTCATCAACATAAGCCACCCACATAAGCCACCAACATATGCCACCAACATCATCCAGCATAAAACGTCAACACAACATCATTCTTTCACCACAAGTGTTCAGACCTTTGTAGTAGGTGGATCGATTATACAAGTCAGTGGCTACTATGGAATATACTATAACCAATAAAGGTAAACCACGTGCGCTGTATCACGGCTACTCTTATAACTATAAGCGAGAAAATGCGAATGGCATCATATTTTGGCAGTGCTCAAAACAAAGAACAACAAAATGTCTAGGTCATCTAAAAAGTAAACATGGTGAGGTCTTAAGTGTGGGTACTCTTCAATGTGGTATACCAAATGAAACACCGTTAGGGTTAACAAAACATGATCAAAATAACAAGAAAAAGCAAGCCCAACAAAAACATAGTGTTACTCAACATAGTGACTTCTTTGTGAAAAAAACATTTATCTCCTCAAAAGGTCACGTTAGGACAGTTGTCAACGTTCAAAAAAAAACCGTAACACTATCAAAAGCAACACAGACTCTTCAAGAGGTCCCTTTTGAAAAGGAAAAAATGGAATTGGATAGTTCTAGTGATGTTGAGGATGATGATGATGATTATGATGGTGAAAATGACTATAATAATTATGAAGATAATATTTATAATGATGATGATTATGTGATGAAAAAGAAGAGGATGAGGGTTTAATGTCTATAAAACCATTGCGGCTTCCCTAGTTTTTAAGAACAAGAGTACCTGGAGAAAGTTATAAAAGGATCTACAACAAGCGTTGTGTTTCAAATCTATATCAAACAATGGTAAAGAGATAAAAAGTTGTATTCAGTGTGTAACTATTGTAAAAAAAACTAAATGAATAAAAATATTGTATGGGTATTGGCTGTTTTTTTAATTGCTATCCCCATGTCCTACTATTAATGCAATTGTTAACCAACAACAGTCTCTGACTATGTTCATATAGACAGTGCCTTAAACAATACACTCTGTCTATGGTTTGTGTACCGAGTATCATAATAATACAGTGTGGCCAAGCCATGTTAAGTCAATAGTTATGTCAGGTAAGAGATTCGAACCCTTGCCTCATTGTACGGAAAATTTGATCTTAAGTTGAACACCTTAACCACTCGAACAACCTGACAGTTACTAATTTAATTAGTCTTGTGGACTTGAGTGTTTACAAAACTTCTCCCAGTATACATTGATTAAACCACTTGCTTGTTTTAGATTTTGTTTTATTTTACCATAACATTGCAGTTATGAGTCTTGTGAACTTGGTGTTTAATATAGGGTTAAAGGCATTTTAAAATCATTTTAGAAAAGCTCTTAGCTATCGTGTCATGGATTTTAGTAATGCATTACTGTTCGTTGTCTAACATTTACCGTTACACAACATTATTTTGGTGAGCTTACATGTTGTTGTTTGAGTCTTTAGTCTTTTAACTGGTTTGCTGCAGATCTCAATGCCCCCTGTCCCGAGCTAATCGTTTCATCTCTATATAGCTACCACACCCTACATTCAAGACTATCTGTTTAACATATTCTAACCTTGGTCTCCACCTACAAGCTCTTGGGTTCAATTCCTAGCTTTAACACAAAATTTTAAAAGTGGTATGAGGACTAAAACAAGTATATTCAGTCTCGGGTGGTCCAAAATGAGTAGAGAGGCTTTGATTCACACCTCAACCATACAGCGCCATGTTTTCTTTTTAATTTTTCAAAATAATGATAGCCATTTGTTCATTTTCACATTTCACACATTGCAATTTGTCAATTTTCCATTTGCATTTCTTTTAAATGTCAGTTTAAAGGTTTTGAATTTCATGATATGGAAACATGGATTTTCCAATTTGTTGTTTACACATTTTATTTTTATTTTGTTTTTGCCAAAAGTTCATATTTGCGAAACATAATTTTTTCATTTTAAGTTTTTGTAAATGGTGTTAAAGTGAGTGCTTGGCCACGGCGTTGGTACAGTCTGTCTATGTGTATGCAAAACATAGAGGTCTACTACTACTACTGCAGTTAAGGCTGTTTTTACTCTATCTCTCTCTCTCTCTCTCTTTCTGTGTAGTCATACATCCACACAACCATACCTGTCTTTGAGAACAAACACACAACCACTCTATTTATCCCTAAAAACTTCATTGACATGCACATTCATCCCAAAGAACTTTAATTATACATTTAACATTTACCATTACAAATATAAATGGTTTCCACTATTTACAAAAAATTAACTATTTACAATTACAAAAATAAATATTTACAAAATACTAAATCAATTAAATCTACTGGTTAAAAAAGCCACGTCTCTAATCAATAAAATATATAGAAATCACACCTCCTCCTCGTGGTTATAACCCCTTGGTAGGCTAATGCGTAGGTCATTTGTCTGCACACATTTGTTATCCATCAAGGCAAAAGTGCATTTTCTCTGTTCCACAAGATACGAATTATAGTTGCTGGATTGTATCCTGCACCGTTTATGCGACATAGCTATACCAGTTCAAGAAATCGCTAGGAAGTTCTCTACATATAGCTCTACATATGGCTTCCTTACAGTTTAGTGTGCGATAGGCAGCATTAACTGTATATCACACCCAGTCCATCTTTGTATTTGTAATCCAAGTAATAATTTGAAAAGAGACAAGTGTAATCGGTTTAAAACATTATCTGTGCTTTTTTATATGTTTATGACATGCGTATTAACCTGAAATCAAACCCTAGTCCACTTTAGTGAAAGGCTAACAGCTTAACCACTGCGCCATCGGGCCCTTCTTTCTTAGTTTGATTCGTTCTAGGCCTTAGGGCTGGAAATTGAGTTAAAATCTCTAGTGTAAGAGGTACATGTGCTCGCCACTGCAGCACAAAATGGTTAGCTGGTAACATTAGACAACCGGAAATGATTGTATTTCTGTTAGGCAAGCATTTCTGTCATCTGTCTACAGTGTGATCACTGTCAGCAAGACAGTTTAGTTTAGGACAAGTGTGTGTGTATAGATTATTAGCCTCAAGTATTTAAAGTTTGTAGTGTGTAGCGACCATCTTGTCCAAGTAACCACTGAGCAAGTTTTAACAGTCAACCCATAAAAACAGTATAGGTTAGTTGTGTATGGTTCATGTACTTGTATGTGTGCATTAGCACCATGCACTAGCTTTACCTTACCCTCTATAGGTAGAGCGTTATCCCTTTCCTTTCTGACATTACCAATGACCACATTCACCCACAAGTTTTACACTTAAACCCTTGGCTTGTTTTTGATTAAGTTTGGTTCGGTTTAGTTGTGTTTGATTCAGCTTGTATCAGTTTAGTTCAATGTAGTCACCATTTTGGGTTTTAGCTATCCTCTTTAACCAATCAATTAAAAATTGTCTACTCTTGTTTCTTGAATCGATAAATCAGATTTTGTGTACACCATTTGTAATTTATTAACCCATACCTACAACCTATACTCTCTCTGTACTGCAGTTTGATCTGAAAACAAGTTCCAATGGTGAAAGACTTGTCAGTCACCATACATGTAGCCTACAATAATTCTTTCACTACCTAGCTATGTTTCATCACTCACGGTAAACATTTCACATGTCCATATCCGATAATTAGTTTATAAAATCTCAGGTCGATGACGTTGATGTATTGGGTATTTTGGGTAAATTCATTAGCCATGGGAAAGGGTTGACCATTCTAAGTCCTATGACACCTGACATGTTGATATCCGATTATTAGTTTATAAAATCTCAGGTCAATGACCTTGCTGTTTTGGATTTTTGGGGTAAATTCATAGGTCATGGGAAAGGGTTAACTATTCGTAGTCCTATGACACCTCACTTGACCCTCTCTGATGATAAGTTTATAAAATCTTAGGTCAATGACCTTGCTGTTTTGGGTCTTTTGGGTGAATTCATTGGTCATGGAAAAGGGTTGGCCATCCTGAGTCTTGTGACACCTCACTTGTCCCTCTCTTATTATTAGTTAATACAATCTTAGGTCAATGACCATGCTGTTTTGGGTCTTTTGGGGTAAATTCATTGGTCATGGGAAAGGGTTAACATTTCGTAGTCCTATGACACCTCACTTGACCCTCTCTGATGATAAGTTTATAAAATCTTAGATCAATGACCTTGCTGTTTTGGGTCTTTTGGGTAAATTCATAGGTCATGGAAAAGGGTTGGCCATCCTGAGTCTTGTGACACCTCACTTGCCCCTCTCTGATTATTAGTTGATACAATCTTAGGTCAATGACCTTGCTGTTTTGGGTCTTTTGGGTAAATTCATTGGTCATGGAAAAGGGTTGGCCATCCTGAGTCTTGTGACACCTCACTTGTCCCTCTCTGATTATTAGTTGATACAATCTTAGGTCAATGACCTTGCTGTTTTGGGTCGTTTGGGGTAAATTCATTGGTCATGGGGAAGGGCTGGCCATTGTTAGTCCTATGACACCTCACTTGACCATCTGTGATTATTAATTAGCGAGATATTAACGAAAGTGCAGTTAGGCCCTTTTGACAAAAAATGAATAATACATTCAAAAACAGGGCGTTACCCCAAGTCCAACGACCCCTCATACAAGTCCTTAGCCTTCTTAGTTCGTAAGATATTAAAAAGCCGATGACCTATTAGTTTTTGGATCTTTCGGTTAATTTGTGGAAAAAAACTTATCTATAAATCATTATTCAAAAAGCCCGCCCTCTTACAAAAACCCCAATTGCGCATTCGTAAAACACAAAACAAAAATGATAAATCATAGCGGCATTCAGTTGTATGCATGCACTTTATGTGGAACGAGTTTAATTTCATATTGGCATACAAACTCTCACATGTTGCACGTGGAAAGCGACTTCTACCTAAAATTATTATTTCACCCCCTAGTAGGGGTAGATTTTATCTTGGGGTGGAAATAAGTTGTCCATAGGAAAGGGGGTGTCTGCCCGAGTAATTTGACACCTCGTACATGTCTCTAGCCTTATTGGTTCACAAGATATCACGAGATCGCCATCTCGTGAGGTGGGTGAGGTGGCGGTGGTCACAGAACCCCTACAAAACCACTACTAGCATGTGTATGTGCCCCCGCTACCAGCTGACCTAACCGACTTAAGGAACAGGATTGTAGTAGTTGTTGCAACAATTACTCCAGAGACACTGAGCAAAGTTTGGGACGAACTTAGCTATCGACTCGATGTGTGCCGTGTGACGAATGGTGCTCACATTGAACACGTGTAAGACAAACTGTTTGGTTTCAAAGTGTACTCATTCCGATGCGGGGCCTCGGATGAGTCCCGTATCGTTTATTTTTTCGTCACTACCTCCCCGAGCCGGGGGTGGGTAATTTGCGCGCCTGCTGCCTTCCTTGGATGTGGTAGGAGTTGCTCTTTCATTTGATGTATTGTTTATAATTGTAAGTTAACTGGAATAAATACTACAAAGCCTCAAAACCCCGATATTCATGTTGATACATCCCGTAATACATTTAGAAAAGTATCCGCCCCTTTTTTTATTTTTATTATTATTTGATTATGAACTATGTGTTTTTTAAATGAGTGTTTTTTATAATATAACTAGCAGTAGTACCCGGCTTCGCCCGGTGGAATGATGATAATATCTCAGTCTCCTTAACACTCAACGTGATACATTATATTTATTTATGAAGACGACTACTACTGTACGGGTATATCAAACTTACAATCTAATGGAAATACATATTTTAAAAATCACTGGCTAGGTAGACCGTGGTGTTGCATTGTAGTATAATGGACGTAACATCTAGGTCATTTGCCCTTATGATAATAATAAGATAATGAAAAATGACTACTAAACGAACATGGTGTAATTTTAAATCTGATATAGGTAATTCAGATTTCTACCTTCGATGTCTTCCAAAGTCTGAACGTTATTTTCTGGCTTAGGCCTATACTCGATGCGTGTAGTGAAAGAGCTTATCGAGTACTGCTCGGGTCCAAGCTGCACGAACCTGAGAATATCGCAGATGACGACGATATATGATGACAGACCTTCGGGGGTTGGGGGGGTGGAGGGGTTCCCGGTCCTATTCACATTGACCGGTGAATCACTCATTCTTTCGTAACACTACAGTGGTTTGAGCAAAGGCTCAGTAAGAACATCAGCATAGTCAGCAATACCAGGTAACACGGCGGGGTCTGGACATTTCTCTCATGTCACCTCGCGATGAATCAGCAAGCTATTCTCACACCTGCCCCCTCCTCCCCCTCCACCCACCAGGGTCTCACAACTTGTGGGACGTGGGTTAGCGACCACGGGACCCCAGCTGAGTCCGGCATTGCTTCTACTTACTGGTGCCGGGCTCCTTTCAGTTCTCTTTCCTGTCAGCCTCCCTTGGTCAAACTCTTGTTCTCTTCCGACCCCGATGGTATCAGGGTATCCGAGGCCTAGCGACTCTTTCACTTTCCCGCCTTAATTGGTCCTTGCCAAATCATTCCTGATAGCCTCATTCTTCGAGGTGTCAGCCTTCTTTTTCTTTTCTTAATATCTCATGTATTCTGCTCAAGACCCTCACGGAGGCAGGGCGTGTGTAACCCCACAACTTCTGGTGCACCCTAGATAGTGCTGCATCCTCAAGGGATCATGGCTGGTGAGTTCGGGAGCTGGCAACCCTGAGGGTTTCCTGAGCGGGTCCTGTTTTACCCCTTTTTTCCATTGCCTTTGGGACGGACCCTGTCCTCTTTCCGGGAATGGAGTGGTCTGTCCGCAATTTCAAGCAGTGTTACTCGCAGGGTACCAAAGGGTAAGTATACAAATTTTGGTTCTGATAGGTGAAACGGTGTAGATTTGTGCCAAAGGGCCTAAATACAGAGAATGGGGTGATCTGTCCGCAATTTCAAGTGGACAGGGTTACCCGCAGGGTTCGAAAGGGTAAGAATACAAATTTTGGTCCGGATCGGTGAAACGATATAGATTTTTTGCAAAGGGCCTAAATGCAGGAAATGGGGTGGTCTGTCCGAAATTTTAAGTGGACAGTGATATTCACAGGGTTACAAAGGGTAAGTATACACATTTTGGTTCAGATCGGTGAAACGGTGTAGATTTGAGCCAAGGGGCCTAAATACAGGGAATGGAGTGGTCTGTCCGCAATTCCAAGCAAACGGTGTTACTCGCAGGGTACCAAAGGGTAAGTATACAAATTTTGGTTCTAATCGGTGAAACGGTGTGGATTTGTGTCAAAGGGCCTAAATGCAGGGAATGGAGTGGTCTGTCCGAAATTTCAAGCAGACAGTGTTACTCGCAGGGTTCCAGACGGTAAATAAGAAATTTTGGTTGAAATCTGTGAAACGGTGTAGATTTGGGCCAAAGGGCCTAAATGCAGGGAATGGACTGGTCTGTCCGAAATTTCAAGCAGACAGTGTTACTCGCAGGGTTCCAGACGGTAAATAAGAAATTTTGGTTGAAATCTGTGAAACGGTGTAGATTTGGGCCAAAGGGCCTAAATACAGGGAATGGAGTGGTCTGTCCGCAATTTCAAGCAGATAGTGTTACTCGCAGGTTTCCAGACGGTAAATAAGAAATTTTGGTTGAAATCTGTGAAACGGTGTAGATTTGGGCCAAAGGGCCTAAATGCAGGGAATGGACTGGTCTGTCCGAAATTTCAAGCAGACAGTGTTACTCGCAGGGTTCCAGACGGTAAATAAGAAATTTTGGTTGAAATCTGTGAAACGGTGTAGATTTGGGCCAGAGGGCCTAAATGCAGGGAATGGACTGGTCTGTCCGAAATTTCAAGCAGACAGTGTTACTCGCAGGGTTCCAGACGGTAAATAAGAAATTTTGGTTGAAATCTGTGAAACGGTGTAGATTTGGGCCAAAGGGCCTAAACGCAGGGAATGGAGTGGTCTGTCCGAAATTTCAAGCAGATAGGGTTACTCGCAGGGTACCAAAGAGTAAGTATACGAATTTTCGTTCTGATCGGTGAAACGGTGTAGATTTGGGCCAAAGGGCCTAAATGCAGAGAATGGGGTGGTCTGTCCGAAATTTCAAGTGGACAGGGTTACCCGCAGGGTTGCAAAGGGTAAGTATACTAATTTTGGTTCGGATCGGTGAAACGGTGTTGATGTTTGCCAAAGGGACTAAATGCAGGAAATGGGGTGGTCTGTCCGAAATTTTAAGTGGACAGTGTTATTCACAGGGTTACATAGGGTAAGTATACAAATTTTGGTTGAGATCGGTGAAACGGTGTTGATTTGGGCCAAAGGGCCTAAATGCAGGGAATGGGGTGGTCTGTCGGACATTTCAAGTGGACAGGGTTACCCGCAGGGTTCCGAAGGGTAAGTATACAAATTTTGGTTCAGATCGCTGAAACGGTGTGGATTTGTATACATAACAGACAAACAGACAGACAGACAAACATTGAGCTTTATATGTATAGATGGTTGCACCTGGCTGAAGAAGAGCTAAATGTTAAGCTCGAAACACGTCCCAAGGTTGAAACAAGCTAATGTATCAATAAATTGTACTGAATAGACGGAAATTTATAATTACTAGTCAAATAGGAATATCTGTCAATACAGACCAATATGATGTCGAATACTCCTGCTGCTGACTTAACCCTTCAGCCAGGAGAAATCGAACACTCCGGCACTACTGTGTTGCGGAGGAGTCTGAGTGTTTGTTTCAAAGTACAGTATGAGTAATATTTATTGATCTGGTTAGCTTAAAATAAAAGGAAAAACACACAAAAAGGTCAGGGATAATCTCCACAACTGGACGCATCGCCGTCATCAAAGGTTTTACGCTATCAATTCAACTGATTAATCTTCAATGTTATAGCTCTCTGATAAGTTGTTTCATCTTCCCAGTCTGCCCAGGAAGGCAGGCAGCAATTGTTCTTCTGTCAATCTTAATTGGTGGGGGCTGCCGACTACTCCTCCACTCCTCCGCTAGAAGACTGCTCCCGAGCCACCCAACTCCGCTCCTTATATACCAAATAGCGCAAGGCGTGTAAACAAGGGCGAAGCCGCCCAGCGAATGAGCGAGTTGGGCTGAGGGCCATTTTTTTAATTAATAATAATACAGTCAAGATTTTCAAAATACAAAGAGTATGACCACAAGGTTTCACATGTCATAAAACATAGAACAGCATATCCAAATTAATAAAACCCTGTCTCCCACAAACAAACATAATCGTCAATCATCAGTAAATATAACCCTTCACAACACTGAAATTCACTCGAGTCCTGTCGGGTTCGTCACTGGATAAGTCCACGCACACATGGAATTACACTCAGCGATCTCTACTTGCACAAAGGGTGGTCAACATTGTCCGCCAGGGCGTCTTCGTACTCGTCGAGGGACCGCCAAGACACGGTGCGGGGCGCTTTGGAGGACCCAAGACTCGGCGTCGTGGTGATGCGACGCTTCCTCTCCTCGATCCACCGGGAAGATCTTGGAAGTAGAAAAGTCACTTGAGGGCATTTTCTAAAAAGATCTCCTGTTATTAAGTGGTTGGAGTGATACACCAGACAAATGCAGGAAAAGAAGACTGGGAAAGTAAAACAGACAACAGGCCAAATAAAGTAGAATACACCGGACAAAAATGGAAGAAGAAAATAAATGGTCAGCCTTGTTGTAGCACGACTGCCTCTTACCTGGAGGTCCTGGGTCGATGTAGGCTCCTTCCAGAATTTTAGAAACTGACGTGAGGACTGGAACAGGTGCATTCAGCCTTGTGAGGAATTGAGTTACTGTCTGACGGTGGCATACTGAACTGCTATGCCGAAGATAGCGGGTTAAAACCTGGCCGAAGTCGTCGGATTTTTAAGAGCGTTAAAATCCTTCAGTATGCCTTCCACCGGAGGGAAAGTAAAGCCGGGCCCATGTCATAGTTTTGTGGTATGTGAAAGAACCTACCACTACAATTAATGTATAGCCAAATTTGCAGGTTATTGGTTAGAAATGCTTTATCAAGTTCCAACGGTCGCCGCTAGATGTCAGTGACATCTGGTAGCCAAAGTTGGAACTACTTGAAATTTGAACTTGCTGGGAGACTACTGGCGTTCAATTAAAATATCCTGCTCTGGCCATTGGCTGCAATTCATGTACAGAGTGTTAGTAAATATGTGGAAAAGCTCCAGGAATTCGATAGAGGACCTGACAACAAGCAAAACATGCCCTGTAAACATATAGTGGGTTTTTGTGTTTGTTGCCGTGTTACAAGCATTACAAGCATAGTTTGGTTTAGTTATGGAGAAAAACAGCAAGATGTAAACATACTGTTCTACCCTGGGGTTCCCACAGGGTAGGGCTACCCCCTATCAGCCCCTTTTACCACCCTTCACCGCATTTCACGCCACAACCCCAGAGAAGCCAACAACAACAAACGTCTAGCCATGGCAAACACACTCAGCTTGACAAACCAACCACACACTCATAGCTGCCTACAATCTAGCACAAGATATGGCAAGATGGCGTCACAGTGAAAGTGTAGTGAAATAGCAGCTAGTGTAAATATTTGATAAAAGTGGTAAAATATTATAACAGAGGTTTAAAATCTATAAAGTTACTTTCCTTAGATCAAGTGTAATACGGAATATTGATAGTATTTAGAAATTCTTATCGATAATTTAATAAACTTAAACTAAGTCGTGGAAACGTGTATCCAAAGATTCGGTGACTTCTTCCATCACTGTTTGAACCAAGTAGAGCAGTGGTGCTTTTACGAGACTTCACCCGATTGGAAGATATACGTATTTCACATTCTTCTTTATTGGTAGGAAATTAGATTAATTCTATTAGTTAGTAATAATTAAAATAAATTTAGTGTAATTTGGTGTAAACATCTAGGCTAACTTAGATCTCTAGTATGACGACAGTAAACAGTGTTAGTGTCTCGTCAGGTAGTGTAACCGTAACGGATTTATGCTCGTCGTGCAAAATAAAAGTAAAAAATGCAAATTAAATCATCACAAGATCTCAGGTAAAATTGAATGAGGAGAAAAGTGAAACCGATTGTCGTAATGTAGGCCTACCGCTACCGTCATGCGAATGTCATAACCTGAGAAACGAACTGTCCTCAAAAGACGAAATTATAAAGCTGCTATAGGAAGATATTGCTAAGTAAATGGAAGAGATGAATAAATTAAAAGGAAACAGAGAGGAAAGCAAGGAAACTTGGTCGACAGTGATTGCTGGTAAGGTAAGATTGAATAAGCCTAGGCCTATAAATGGAGTACATGTAACTGAAATTCCCGTCTCAAATTCATTTGGAGTGCTTGTCGAAGAAAATGATGACTTTCCTCGAGAAGAAAAGAAGAAAGTGATAAAGAGAAAATCCAGGAAGATGCGGATATTTGCGGATAGGCACGGGCGAGATGTAGCAGCAAGCGTATTGGAGAGAAGCAGAGAAATGGAGGTCACTTCGACAGTAAAGCCAGGAGCTCAAATTGCAGAGGTCACGAACGGAATGATAGGAGAGTGTGCGTCCCTTACTGCAAAGGACTACGCAGTGATCATCGCTGGAGCAAACGACGTCTATAGAAATGAGAGTAAAAAGGTAATCAAAGATTTAAAGGGTACATTGCCATCCATGCAAAAAACAAATGACATTATTGTAAACATTCCGCAGAGATACGATTTAATTCCCAAATCATGTGTAAATGTAGAAATAGAGGCTACAAATGGAAAAATTCATAATATTTGTAAGAGTTTTACAAATGTCCAAATTGTAGATGAAAGTAAATTAGACAGGAAGTTCCACACTCGGTATGGCCTACACTTAAATAGATTAGGAAAAGAGTATCTTAGTGATGTAATCTGCAAAATTGTAAATTCAAATGGTAAGAATAATTCAACAGTAATATCATTAGAGTGGAAACAGGGAAACTGGTAGAAGAAGCCAAACGTGAGGGTTGGCAATCAGATCTTTTGAAGTCAAATTTAACGCAGTGTAACAATGGTATTTCGGATTTGTCTAGCAACAATAATAATAACAATTATGATAATAATAATGTAAATAAATCACCAACACAAGCTTGCAAAAGTAACAAATTTAAAATTTACCACCAGAATGTCCAGTCTCTTTATAATAAAATTGATTACATAAATCTAATGCTTAAAAATGAACTTAAAGACATCTGAGCACTATGTATTTCAGAACATTGGCTGAAAGAGGAACAACTCGAATTAATTTAATTCCCAGGGTTTATACAAGCTAGTAAGTACTCTATATTTAATATTAGCCATGATGGTACTTGCATCTTCTTAAGAAATAATTTAGATCATGAACAGATAACAGCTTATGATTATCTAATTATGGAACAGGATTTTGAATTCTCTGCCGTAAAAATACAGCAGTTTAAGTTAATAATTGTATGCGTATACCGTTCTCCGTCAGGAAAGTTTCCTTTATTTATAGATAAATTAGAATTGTTACTCAATAACATCAGCAAAGTAAATTTCGATATAATAATTTGTGGGGATGTAAATGTGGATTTCTTAAAATTTGATAGAAATTGTGAATTATTAACACAGTTACTAATTTCCTATGGACTGAAACCTACAGTAAATACCCCAACAAGAATAACAAAATTTAGTAAAACCACTCCTGATCAAATTTTTATAAATACAGATAAATATCACCATTCAATAGAAGTATATTGTCCTGGTTTTAGTGGCCACCATGGACAAATACTGAGTTTTGAAGTATCCGAAACAATCAATAATAATTGACACGGGTGACGGCCAGGGTGGATGCTACTTACCTTTATTTAGAGGTCCGCCTCGCTTCAACAGCAAATCACCTCCAGATGACATGCCCCAACAGAAGAACACCAAAAGGGGTGGAAGGAAGGTGGAGAAGGGGACAACGCACAGGCTATTCTACAGACACCCCCCAATAACTAATGGAATTGTCGCCGACGAAATAATGCCACAACAGTTGCTTAAAAATTTAAATTAAAATTTAATGTTAAAATTTAACAAAAAACACCTCCATCAGAAAACAGAACATGCATCAGCCAGCATAAATTACAAAGAAGGCAAGAGACGGCTTAACATGCTTGCTTGCAAAGCAAACAAAAGAAAAGAATTAAATTAAAATTAAAATGTTAAAGCCCAAAGATTAAAAAAAGAAAATACAGGCATAATTAAATGAGAATGGGCTTGATAATTTACAAGGGAATGCAATACCGATCCGACATGCAGAGATCCAGGCCACGCCATAAAACGAAAAAATTTAAAATTAAATTAATAAAATAAAATTGGATCAGAAAATAAATCCATAATTTGCATGACGGAGAAAAACACAGGAACATTCACCAAAAACACAAAGTTAAACCAACAAGATTAATAATAAAAAAAATAAGCTAACACCACAACACGTTTGAGTTTACCGCTCGACGCCAAGAGAATGCCCTCGAGACCAGGATGCATTTCGGCAAAACAAAAACAAAACAAACATGGCCACAAAAACAGACGACCGCATGTCAAATCGAAATTACGGCAAACAATTAGCATTAAATTAATTTTAAAATCACCGGAGAGAAAAATAAAAGGAGGAAGGAATTACGTTTTAACACTATTGACATGAGCCATATTAGGGTGCACGGATCGTAAAACAGATTAATAATATGCCACTCCCAAGATTGCCAAAAGAAAATAAATAATAATTTAAAACGTAAGATAAACTAGAAATGAGTCTCCAGAAGGTACGAAGAAAAAAATAACAAAATTAATATATATCTGGTAACATTATTAAAACAGAAATAAATTAGGCCTACCAGGCGAAACAAAACACAGCATCACAACATACATGCAAGGCCAATATTGGAGCTCCCATAATAAAATATATAAGTTTAGAATAACATTACGTACCTTAAAAACTTCTCAGTGGAGACACAATAAAAATAAATTAATCAACACACAATTTAAATAAAATATTATACGGCACTAAATTGCCTGAAAATGGCCTACCCAGCCATGCGCCGTTTTGGTATCACAAGCACTCCTGTTTGTATCTAGATGCGATTTGCATTTCAAACTTCCTCTTCACGGCGAAACGATGAAAATTAAAACCTTACTAGCACAGGCATTTTCTTAGTTGAATAGGTATTCATATTTTGCCCCCAGCGTACGTAGAGATACTCCTTCACACCAGCGGCTGGCTTGTTCTCTTGACAACAGACAATGACTACTACCAGATGGCGGAGAATTCCGAGTCAGAAACAGCATTGCATTCATGTTAATGTAATTGTCCAATCACAGCTTGACACCTCAAACAACAATGTGATTATTAAGTAAATAATTTGGCGGTATCATGTATACACAGTCCTTTGTTTCATGACGTAGAATAATAATATCCTTCAAATATGACTCGAATAGGATGAAACCAGAAGGCACTGCCAACACACTCTAGTGGTGAAGAAGAAGGAACTACGGCTAGCAGCGCCGAAGTCCGACAGATACTGTCATCTCGTGTTCAAAATCGGAACCAAGTCACCAGGCGGTCGATTCAAAGGTCGTGAATTCACATCCAGGGAAGACACATTTTTAAAAACGTTGGAACGGGCAATGCACGTAACAATAATGATAATGGAGTAAAATCAATGTGCAGGTCATTCACTGAATCATATGTTACATATTTCAATGACTTATTAAATAAGGAAACATGGTCAGAAATTTATGAACTAGAAAATGTAAATGATAAATTTAATGCATTTAACAGTACCCTAAACCACTATTTTAAAATAGCATTCCCCTTTAAACGAAGAACTGTTCAAAATAACAAAACTAGCAATTGGATAACAACAGGGATTATAAATTCATGTCAAAGAAAGAAATTTCTACACAAATTATATAAACAATACCACACAGCACCTGAATTCAATTTATACTACAAAAATACACTAGCATATTAAATAAGGTAATAAGACTAGCAAAGAAAATGCATAATGATAATTTTATTTCCCAATCATCTAATAAAAACAGGGCTATGTGGTCCGTGATAAAGAAAGAAACTGGAAAATCTGCTAAAATACAAAGGAACATAACACTGACCAGAAATAATAAAGTGATTAATAATCCAGAGGAAATAGCAAACACTTTTAATGACTATTTTCTGGAAATTCCACAAAAATGATTAAATAAATCACAGGTAAATACACTAAATTCTAATAATAAAATAAATATATACAGTGATTCTTTATTTATAAATCATGTCACAAGTGAAGAGGTAATAATAGTTATAAAAGAGCTAAAAAATAAATTCTATGCTGGCATTGATGGCATCCCTGATGCAATTTTAAAGAAATGTGCAGAAAATATAATAAATCCACTTACGCACTTAATAAACAGTTCAATTCTCTCAGGAACTTACCCGGATATTTTGAGTTATCAAAAGTAATTCCAGTGCACAAAAACGGTTCAAAAGATGAATTAGATAACTATCGTCCTATTACCTTACCAACTGGTATTGCAAAAATTGTGGAAAAAATTATGTATAAGAGACTGATAAGTTTCACAGAAAAAAAATATATTATCAAACTCACAACATGGATTCAGAACGGAAAAATCTACACAGACAGCAATTTACGAATGTAGTAATTGTATACTGAAATTAATTGACAATAAGGAACATGTAACT
This sequence comes from Meconema thalassinum, assembly GCA_946902985.2. Taxonomy (NCBI): domain Eukaryota; kingdom Metazoa; phylum Arthropoda; class Insecta; order Orthoptera; family Tettigoniidae; genus Meconema; species Meconema thalassinum. The sequence continues at coordinate 90,445,285 of OX336388.2, forward strand.
GGCCTATTCTTGGATTTATCGAAAGCATTTGATGTTGTTGACCATAAAATCCTCCTTACCAAACTAAGTCAATATGGTATTAGAGGTCTAGCTAATAAATGGATCGAGTCTTACTTAACAAGGCGTAAACAAATAGTAAGCTTGAGACACAAGGATGATGGAACCAAATTACTTAATGAAACATTGTCCAATGAGGGAATTATTGAATTTGCAGTACCCCAGGGATCGGTTTTGGGCCCACTACTCTTTCTTCTATATATCAATGATATAACACAGAACGTTCATTCACATAAGGAAATTTTGTTTGCGGACGATACAACACTCGTAATAAAAGGTGAAACTAAACAGATCATACAGCAGTCTGCTGACTCCGTTACAGGAGAGTTAACCAAATGGTCACAAGATAATCGCCTCATAATAAACTATAAAAAACAGTATGTCTAAATTTCCACACTATACAGAATAGGAATCCTGCGAAACCCAATATAACATTAAATGGTCATCAAATAGAAAATAAATCAGAAACAAAGTTTTTAGGACTATGGATACAACAAGAATGGAATAAACATATACAATATCTGAATACTAAACTGAACTCGATGTGCTTTGCGTTACGTATTTTGAAAACCTGCACTAGCATGCACACATTAAGAAATACTTATTTTGCTTATTTCCATTCATACTTTAGATATGAGATCATATTTTGGGGTATGTTGCCAGATGTACTAAGCACGTTTAGGATACAAAAGAGGGCGATTAGAATTATGGCAAATGTAAACTCTAGAGAATCATGTAGACCTCTGTTTAAAGATTTAAGCATTCTCCCACTGCCCTGCATATACATCTTTGAAAGTATTATGTTTTTTAAAAAGAATTTAATGAATAAAGATGTTTTTCTTAAAACAAACAATGATGTTCATAGGCATAACACAAGACAAAATCAAAACATTCTTATTTCACACACACACACAAGCATATATCAAAAAGGAACTTTTCACACTGGAGTTAAATTATACAATAAACTACCCCAGTATATAAAACTGGCCCCAAAAATAAAAACCTTTGATAGAATGTTGAAAGCTTATCTGCAGTGCCATTGTTTTTACTCAGTAGTTGAATATCTTAGCGTATAGGAGCGATGAAATCTATAATTATATTTTACTTTTTTAATTTAATTGTAATACCTAAGCTGTATGTTGTTGTATTTATAGAATTAAGTTTTCATATTATGATAATAGAGTGAGGTGTAAATAGTTGTGCAATAAGATTGTATCTATTAAGATTTGCTATTATAATAAGTTAAAAAGTTATAATATTAGTAATATATACCTGTTAGTTCTTTTATTTTATATATGTAAATTCTGACGTGTCCTATATCAAAAATGTATTGAATGCATGCATTTGATCAAATGGAATTAATAAAAATCTATCTATCTATCTATCAAGAATTCGCTGACTAATTTATACAAACATTGACGATTCCTTTAAATACTCCCCACACCAGGAACTGGGGTCTCTTTCGTCTACTAGACACCGAGGGGCTGCCTGACGTCCGACCGTTCTACAGTCCGGTGAGTGTACTCACAAAAAGGTTTTCCTTAGTGAATCCTTTCCATGCCAAGCCTAATAACTTGCTTTCATCACCTTCATTCTTTGCACAGTTTCACATTTACAGCAATTAAAACATTTACCCTCTTTTAAACCGCCTTCTTGTATTTCTTAACCCCTCTCCCCCCGCCCCTGTTCGAACTCCGGTTCTCAGCCAGAGAGCTGTAGTCCCCTGCACCAAGACGGTCGCCTTAGCTGTCTGTCACTTTAACCTTGTAAACATGCGTCAGCTTCGTAAGCACGGCCTGCTCGCCGCTGCTTGCTCAATTCATTACAGACCACGCACCCACTTCCTTACACTCGAGTTATCGTCCTGCAGAATTCTCTCGCTATCTGAAAATTGTCACAATAGTATATGCATGCAGCCGGCCCCGTGGTGTTGGGGTAGCACACCTGCCTCTCACCCGGAGGCCCCGGGTTCGATTCCCGGCTCCGTCAGGGATTTTAAAACTGACGTGAGGGTTGGAATGGGGTGCACTCTGCCTCGTGAGGACAATTGAGTAGCTGCCTGACAGTGAGGCAGCGCCCCGATCACGAAAATCAAGATTAACGGCTGAGGGGACCCGATGCGCAGATCACGCGTCATCCCAATATCTGCAGGTCAAATGGCTGGGCAGCGGTCGCTTGGTCAGCTTAGGCCCTTGAAGGGCTGTATAGTGCCAGTATATGCATGCAGTCAACCAGGTACTCCAGCATGTTAAAACCGTTAGCACATCAGGGGCCTTGTCTTTGAAATATTTATTGCTGGATGGTGCTTTGACAAAGACTTTCTTTACTGTGGAAACTAGTCTATCTACTTCTGAAAATTTTGATGAAAAGCATGCGCCAGACAAGTAACATACCATCTTATTGTAAAATGCTTTCATAGATTTTGCTGCCTTTACCATGTAAGGTGCTGCATCTGTTAGGAAGAGGAGCCCATTCTCATGTTGTATTCCCCTAGACCATATTAAACACATGGATTTATCGAACAGTTTGCATATATGAGTGTGGTTAACCGCTTCCAAAATCTATGAGGTCAGCAGAAAAGTTTGTCCGGGACTGTTTGTTTCTAGGGTCCCTATCACTACATTTCCTACATAACGTCCCTCTGAATCTGTAGTCTCCTCAATTGATACGTAATTTTTTTCTATTCACTCATTCACGTATTCGGTTTAACGTGTCTTCGAAACATTTTGTTAGCTAGTTTTTACGCAATGTTGATTCGTCTGGAATAGTATGACCAGTGTGGCGATCGAGGAAATCAATTTAGGATTGCTTAGTTTTCCTAGTGGAATATTAGCACTAACAAACACTTCACATAATTCTTTATAAAAGAACTTGTTATTTGATGTCGAAGCAGTTTCTTTTAACAGTAATTGAGACACTTTCCTTTTTTCCACATTTTCAAGACCTTGCAAATGTTTATCGCGCCCGACGTGTTGTTGTACGGTGAACCGTTTATCTGCAGTGACTTTGATTTCGCACACTTTACATAACAAAATAGTTCCATCAGTTGAGAATATGTTTTCACCGAAATCTGAGACATACGGCTTGCTTTTGTTTTGGCACTTCAATTGCACTGCACAACAAAACGCCACACACCTACAACACAAACACACCTTGAAAGTCCTATAGTTGCGGGGTAACTGAGTGAACGATCAGAGGCCAGAGCTGCGTCAGAGCTGTCAAAATTTTTAGTGAAGATAAACTCGACACAAACCATATGGCGCTGAGGAGATTACCCCGTTTCTTTTCTCAGACTGACGCAATACTCACGTGCACGTGAAGAAATCGGTGACGCAAACTGTACACACAAATGCATCGTCAAGAAAAATTAAATCAGTTACGTAGATAAGAAATGGGTATTGAAAACAGATGAGCACTGCAGAACTACAGTATACGGGTTAGTCCAAGAATATTAACGCTGACATGTATAGAAATACAGTTACTAAAAACATAACTTTAAAATGAGCATTTAACCATATTCGATTTAAAAAATGACCTATAAACGTATAACACATGAAAAATTACCTAAAATGCACCTAAATGTTAGAAAATGACTTTATTCTGGAAAATGTAGGAAAAATGCAGTTTGAGGACTTTTAATAATCCCATATATCTAACATATTTATTGTAGAATGCACTTAATTACCACTAAGCATCGTCTCCGTGTACACAGAAAAGATATGACTTTTCATCAAAATCCGGGCCCTAATGATGACTGAGTTAGTGTGTGTAATCTGTTTCTTAATTCATGTAAGGACTGCAGACTTTGAATTTTTCAAGTACGGTAGTTCCTACTTTTTCCGCCAAACGCTACCGTCAACGACTACTAGTTCCGAACTTCGCTACTAGACGCCACCGCAGTCGGCTCTTGGCGACGAACGTAGGAACCTGAGCGTTGTTTACATCTTAACATAATTTAGCTTCACACAGGTGTAATTAGTGAAAGGTTCTTTAACATGCAATAAATCTATGACATGGGACCGCCGGCTTTAGTTCCCCTACGAAGGAAGTCATACTGAGGGATTTTTAACGCTCTTAAAAATTCCGACGACTTTGGCCAGGTGTGAACCCGCGATATTGGGCATAGAAGCTCAGCATGCTACCAACTACGCCACCGAAGCCGCTGTGTGTTCTTTGTATTGTGCTAAAATGAAGTTAGTACCGGTATGTAATAGATATAAAGCGCGTACTTCATTTTTTGTTCAGAAATAATTATGCTATTCGATAGTGTTATTAGGTTAGGTCTCTATCCTCTGCTTCAGTTTATCGAAGAGGTTATTGAAGCGACGAGGGGGGGGGGGGGCGTCAGGTGGCAAAGCTTGGGAGCTACTGCCCTGGAGGATTTGAATGAGTTTTTGAATGGTATGGATTCCGTCTTGAGGGACAAATACATGATGAAAATTAATAAATGTAAAACAAAAATATTGGAATGCAGCCGATTAAATCAGAAAACTCGATGGACATTGTTAGATCTGAGAGATACAAATAAGTAACACACACTTCTTAATATAAGTAAACAGTTTATTTAACAATAGTGGATACAAAAGGTGGATGTAACTTGAGCGGTCCAGAGCGAAGTGGAGTCTATTGTCTGTGTCGCGCGGGTGCATATATCCAGAGCAGTGCAAGTATGGAGTGGGGGATGGATGGTTCCAGATTGGAATGTTCTGGGCATAGCAACTAGAATGTTCGGGAAACGCGGGAAAGGTCGGTGTACTCGTTATTTCAAAGTTAGTACACAACATTTCCTCCCTCTTTTAATTGGATGATTTAGGAAATTTAATCAGGAGAGAATCTCAATGGTGGTCGGCGCTGGCGAGTACCTCAGCGGGGAATAAAAGGGGTCTGGGAAATAGGTCCCTGTTTACAGGTGTAGCTGGTGTGAATTGTGGTGTTTGGGCTGTGTTAGTGTTTTATGGTTCGGTGTTCTGGTGGTTGGTGCTGCGATTGCTGATGTCTCGGTGAAGCGAACCCGTCTCAGGCTCGGTTGCTCATTGCTTGATTATTGATTGTTGGTTGACTTCCAGAATTCCTTTGCGGTCTTACAAGGCATGACGTTTGGGAAAATTGATGTATCCACCATGAGGTTATGTCTGGCCCTAGCCTGACTTTCGTCTTTTACTTTCTTTGCAGATGTTGTAGTATCTCCATCAGTGGCGTATACTGGTCTGAAGATCTGGGCTACCACTGAGCTGAATATTACACAAAACATGCTTTTGAACTGCCGTGCGAAAAGAGTTCATATTTGAAAACCCTTCCTTTGACCATACAGTAACTTCACGACTAAATAACAAACACGGCCAGCAATACAATTTAGACAGTTTAGAACTGCCAGATAACCTATTCCACCTAGCATATGTAGATGATGTGAATTGACGTGTAATACATTGTCACACAATTGCAGTTCAGATGTAGGCCTTGTCATATGTATAATATGAACTTTCTCACTGTATGGACGACGGCTGAAATGAATTTCTAACAAACTTCTCTATTATACAGTAATTGGCATTTAATGCCCCCGCATGTGTATGTTCCATAATCTTCTTACAAAATCACAACTGGCACAGTTAAAACAAAACACTACATAAAGATTCTTCAGCATACACACACTTAAATAAATCACACATCGAAAATACTACAACTTCTAAAACATATTCACATCTATGCGCGCGATAATGTATATTTATTGTAGGCAATTTGTTGCTTTAAACGGTAACTTCAAAGATACCGCTGGGTGTAGCGGCAACTGGCTCGCTATGAGCGCTGTGCCTGCACGGAACAAGGGTGGGTGCGGAGAGATGGGGAGAGCGGCGTAAGGCTGCCGCTTTCTCGGTCAGTTTCTACTGCGTTGCCGCGTTGACTACCCACTAACCATTATTTCTTTCGATAAAGAAGAATTTGCATGAAAGTCCCGATTTTTTGAATGCTTTGTTGGAAATGTAATAAAGTGTTATTTATTTTAATGTACTTTTCTTGGGCTACCACCGGTAGCCTCGGTAGCCCTAAGAATACGCCCCTGATCTCCATACAGCTCCACAGATCTTCGAGTCTTAGGACGTTTTCCATCTCGAATCGCCAATCCACATAATTTAGACTACCTCGCAGCTTATCTATAGCCGGTAACGAGGTGCTGGTTGCAGACATGTGGATTTCGATATGTAGCGAAATTCACAGTTCATATAACGAGCAATCTATCATACACACTTTTTATTCGCACGGTAGATTCGTGGCTGGGCCCATAACCTGTAGGATTATGAAGCAAACTGGCAATTGAAATGGAACACACGTTTAATATACTTGACATTTACTAGAACAGAACAGAAAGAACAAGATGATACAACATTCTTTTATACACACCAAAACAAAAAACAAAAGAGAAACATATGTCTATGGAGCAGTTTTATAATAAACAGTGTGACCAACACAAACCATGGTCACATATTTCCACAGAAGTGGCCTTTCAGCTTAGATTGAATCTCGTTGTATGACAGAGTTTCTGGATCATCAGGACTCACCAGGATCTTCAGGGCATCATTGAGTTCAGAACCCATGTAAACCCGTGCAAAGTGTGCATGTTGATCCGCGGGTACCTTGCTCAGATTGAGCGCCAAGGTAAAGCGATTGAAATAGTCGGCTACAGTCGTCCCGTCGGTTGCACGATACGGTTTTACCATGGAAGAAGAACTCGCCAATGGTTATCACTTTCTATTTTCGATCCTCAGCTGTTGCACCTTACTGCACTCTGGCGACGGGTGAAACGCACCGCAAAATGGCGCGGCATTTAAATTACTAATGCTACATTTTGAGGCTAGACAGTTGCTTTTGGAAGTATTTAAGATAAGTTTCCATATTTTATTTTTAAAATTGCCTACATCACGTAGTTATGTAAATCACATTCTATAATTAATTTATTTTTCCCGCGGGTGTTTCTTTCTTTAAATTCTATTTCTCCCGCGAGTGTTTTGAAAGTCCCAATATACAAAGCTTAAACAACTTATTTATAAAATAAGATGAATGAGGAAGGTTTGAAGGAAATAAACAAATAAAATGAAGACATATGAATACATTATTTTTTTTAGGCTAGTAGGCCTACATATAATTTACAAATTATACAGTGTACAGTATGGCATTCCATTGTACATATAAAACAAGATATATGAATACATACAATATACAAATTTTACAAGACGCTGCAATATTAATATAGTGCTTCTCTCACTTGTAGGCCTGTCGCTCAAAGCAGTGCAAAGAAAAGGGCTTGATTGTAGGCTTTTACGCAAGTGCATACTATGCTATTCATCAGATTGGAGATATCCCTCCACACATCTCATCTTCCTATTCCTCCCTGAGTTTCTGAATGCAGTGGGTCAAGACAAGAGACTTGATAATGTTTCAAACTTCTGTTACAAATTTATTGATGGTAAATATATTTTAAACCAAGTATATTTGGTTACGCTTCGGAAGTCATGAATCTAGGGTAGCGGAGAATGAAGGTAGAACGCGCGATAAAATTATCTACAATACATGAATTAGCCAAAATACCTTATGAAACGCTGGGAAATAAATCAGGGAGCGATGTTTTAGTAGGTATTCCCTCCTCCGATGTATGTGACCCACCCAGCCATAGCAAATATGTACACGACTTATAAAGCGAAAATTACAGCTGTCATCGATCTTTATCAAAACTACAGTACCATGACAGTACTACCAACCTTGCGCTTACAGTACTATGAAAAGCAAAGAAGCGTCCAATTCGGTCGCTAGTGCGCTTCAATTGTGCGCACCACTCAATTCATAGATAGTGCGTCCAATTGAATGGTTTATTGATCATTGATTGTGGAAATTGCCTCCTAACAATCTGCAATTTCAATCGGCAGTTCTACGATCCAAAGAGGTTGCTGCAGCGCAACAACACAATGTAATAGCGAAAACACTGACGTGCCCGAAATGCCAGCGTGAAGTCAAAGTTCGCTGGATAAAACATAACTTTGCTGTAACATGCAACAAGAGACTTCCCAGACATCCCAAAAGGTTTTGCAATTTCAAGAAAAGAGCCACCGAAGGTACTTTGTTTTTCCAAAGCTCAGTTGCCTTTACGCGACATAGTAAATTTCTGTGTTCTGTGGTGCATCCTCCCAAATCCACGACAGCAAACAATGCGTACCGAACTGCAAATATCTGCCAATAGTATAGTAGACTGGTCTTCCTTCTGCCGAGAAGTCTGTGAGCATTGGTTATTCCGAAACAGGTCACCAATTGGAGGCCCCGGAATAATAGTCGAAATTGACGAGGCAAAATTTGGGAAAAGAAAATATAATATGGGACGCGCAATAGAAGGACAGTGGGTTTTTGGTGCCATGGAACGTGAAAACAAATATAAGTTTTTTATCGTCCCTGTCGCCCAAAGGAACACCGAGACACTCTTCCAAATAATTTGGCAGAGGATATTACCGCGTTTGATAATTTTATTTCGGACTGCTGGGCTGCGTACAATGCACTTGAAAATGATGGTTTTGTACATCTGCAAATGAACCAAAAGTTGGAATTTGTTTCTACCCAGAGAAGCGGCGAAGTCTTCAACAGAAATATTCTCACCATGCAGGCTGCCAACGTTCCACAACTTTCATTGCACTCTCAAAACATTGAAGAGGAGTGGAGAAATGTGCGATACAGTATTCCAATCTTCGGAAAGAAGGCCCATTTTACGGGCTACATAGCGGAACATCTCTTCAAGACTAATTATCCCCAAGAAGCCAGAGTACATCAGTTCTTTAAAATAACTTCGGAACTATATCCACCCACCCACTAAAAGGAACTTCCGCCATGAAAGTATAAAAGTGGTACTATTTAGCTATTTTTTCCTCCGCTCTAATTACGCTAGTTTGTGCAAAATTTCGCTCTGTAATGATTTTTTCCCCACTAAAATGAGTTTGTTTTCTTTCATAATTAAACTTATTTTCCTGTTCAGTGATAAATGTGTGCAATATTTTTCTTTTCTGTGATAAATACGTTTTTTTTCTTTCTTTCAGCTGAAATGAGTGTTTTTTATTTTATCTGCTGTGTATTTACTAAGCAATATCTCCGCTGAAATAAATATTTGTTTCTTTTCGCAGAACTGTGGTTTTCACAATGGTTACAGCCTAACGCGTCCAGATCAATGGTTTTCTGTCAACCGTGCCCCGCTAGCTGCGCGCAGCACAGCCGAATGCGCCCATATCAATTGAGTTTTGACAAAGGTTACAGACTAACACGTCCTGATGAATATTTTTTTTGATCAACATTGATTTTGTATCTCACATGTTGGCAACAATGTGTGCTCCTCGCTGCGTCCCGATAGAGTGCACCTTGTTGACAGTTGAACGAGATGAAAGGGCTGTCGAAATATGGCGCCCAGTTTTTATAATAGCAAGAAATAAAACACGTAATTACGAATTTGAGCACACATATGAGGTTCAGTAGTGACCAGGGTTCGTAATTTCAATATGTAATATCGCCCAGAAGATGAAACGAGGACACAAGGTATGTAAAAGCCACATTCATGTCTGCTGCAAGTGTCGCGTTCCACTTACATTCACAATTAATGATGTTTTCTACTATGCTGTCTATAACCCCCTTGTTATAACATGACTTGTACAGTGTGTGTATTGACAAAACATACCTCTAACAAATTGTGAGACACAATGAACCTTCAATATAGCCTAGTAACTGTAAGAATCCATGTTTGCAGGCAGTTATGCACTCATACTGTGTAATATACTTTAAGTTCATTTTCCTTTCTGCCTCTACACAGGAAATTCAACCTAACAATAATTTTGTTGGGCTGTATATCCTTGTACGGCAAGAAGACGTGACCAATCATACGGGAAGGAATAGAAAAGAAGAGCATTGTCAGATACGCAGTAACTGGCTGTTTTACACAGCGGTAATATTCTTGCCTTCTGTGCACAAGGTTGTAGGATCGAAGTGTAGCTGCAATATGTGGCACATTATCATATCAGCTGAAAACCTAGTCGATGGCAGTTCTGTTACAGAAGCACGAAAATCTGGTCCAACTATAGTCGCTGTCCATGAAGCCACAGCCAGTCTGGGAGGCTGGAGCTACACTGTTTAGTTTTGTGTTCTTAAACAAGTTTCCATCGATCTGCCAATAGCTGACAAGGCTGAGTCTTCCTCTGGACACCTTAACATGTGATAAATGTTGATAAGATATCCTTTCTCAAGGCAGAAACTGGTATCATGGTAGGCAAGCAAAATCATAAAAACTGACCTGGGCTGTAGCCATTGTCAAACAATCACTGGATTTGACGTGTTAGGCTGTAACCATTGTAATTATTGGTGTGGACAAAACAAAGGTCAGAATAGTCGGGTTTAGGTGAAGCCTTTGCCGTGGGAAACTAGCGAGGCACTGTTGACGAAACTTTAGGCTGTGACCATTGGATTGGACGTGTTAGGCTGCAACCATTGTCATAATTATTGGTCCAGGGATATGTGACCTTTACAAAAACAAATTTTATAGCGCACAAAAGAAAAAGCAAAGAAGCCTATAGAATTAGTACCGTATGCGTGGGTTTGGCAATGCTTTATTTGTGCATAATTCATGCGGATAATAGCAAACACTGCTGAAATTTTACTATACAAGTCGTGATATAATTTAAGAAGGCGGGTGAGTTATAGACAGCGGAGGAGTGACTACATCATTTCCAGATCAATTTTGAATAATTATAAAAGCTAATAAGGGCTAATTTCACTAAGAAATGGTTTTCATAGGTTCTCATGACCTTCACTGGTAGGCCTACCAATAAAAGTACAGAGTCTGTCCTGAACGTAGTCCGACTGGATTTTCCCCCCGCAGACGGATAGACTGCCCGCGGCTTCTCCACCTGGGGTTGGTGGAGGGGGGGGGGGGGGGGTGTTAGGAAGGCTGGGAGTCAGCCACACAGTTGGTTCCCTGTTGCAGTGGATTGTAAATCGCTCCTGTCCAGAACCTTTGCAAGTGCAATCGTCACGCTGCATCATAGTTAGTCTGTTGAAACAGTGCACTACGCCATAAAATTTTGTGTTATGCTCGGCAAAACCGGAAAAGAGACTCATGATATGATCAAGACAGCTTACGGTGATAACGCCATGGGCAGATTGAGTTTTTTTTGACTGATACAAGCTGTTTCGGGAGGGGAGAGAGGAAGTTGAAGACTGCGCACATTCAGGACAACCTTCGAGCACCATAACGAATGAGAATGTGGCAAGTGTAAAGAATGTTTTGGACAATGACCGCAAAGTAAGGTTTTTTCATGGAGGTTCTTAAACGGCTGAGAAAACGCGTCGTCCGTGTCTGCCCAGCGATCGCTAACTCCCGGCGGCTACATCTCGACAATGCTCCACGCCACACAGCCTTCCTCGTGCTGGCGTACCTGGCCCAACATAACATCGCAACCCTGCCTTGCAACCCTACAGTCCCGACATTTCCCCAGCAGATTTTATCCTCTTCCCCCTCCCCAAAACCAACCTAAAAGGGCATTGTCACGGCTCCGTGGAAGTGTTGCAACAACCGTGAGGAGGGAGCTCGACAGCATTCCGGTTGCTGCCTTCCAGAAAGCATACGAGGGTTAAAAATTTCGCTGACAGCGGTGTGTGGATGCAAAAGGGTCCTACTTTGAAGAATATTGAGCATATGTATCATTTCTGTCAATATATTTTTTTAATTGACTCGGTCCCACTACTTTCAGGACAAACCCTGTATGTACCAAGCTCAATATTAAGCAACATTGTCACATTAACCAGTATGGTTCACACCTATTCGAACAATACTGCATTAAAATACTGCAAATGAATTTCCTCCCAAATGAACACACATGGCAGATAGGTGACAAGTCAAGAACTATGTAATCAGAAGGGCAAGGCTGACACAATTAAAACAAAAATATGATGCACAGGAAGACACACTCCTCATCGGATCAGATTACCTCGATGTTAAGCCCCTTAAAATAACAATCACCATCGTCACTCACACCCCACATATAAATACACTCACCGACCGAGAAAGGTGCAACTCATTTTCAATTGATCAAAATTAAGTATTTTATATAGGACAATGTCCACAGAAGTTTAGACTGTCGAGACTCTAGAGGATGCAATTCTCCTTTGGTCAATTTTTGTTCTCTGCTGACCCCAACGGTATAAAGCTTCCATCACCTTCGGTGTCCTCAATTCTCATGCCTGAAACATCAGAGGTCCCTGCAACACAAAGTTATTTTTTTTAGTTGTACGTTAATGTTATATTTCAATACATAGCACATTATTACATGACATGACACATTTTAACTTACCTTCAGCAACAATACATAGTAGGAACTGCATCAGAAGTCAGGGAATTTGTATTTAAGAGCCTTCTGATGACCCATTTGGCAAAATTAACACTGCATATTCGATGCGTAATCATGTCACACACAGATTTCCCGAACACATCATCCCTTCCACAGAACAACTCAGAGCCTACTAGGCCTACTCCCAGCATCTGCAAAGAAAAATTGCACAAATATAGACATATGCAGGAGCTACAAGATATTAATTGCTAAAATCACATGTCTATAACACACTAGGGCCTACTACAAATTTAGCTTGAATATTAAAAAATAAATACATTAACATAACTGAAAACGTCCTACTGGCCTGTAACTTATTTCTCCGAGTTGCAGTAGCCACACACATTTTTATATGGCTAACATATACTCGAAACTATCAGTTGTAACTCATTGCCTCTTCAGTCAGTCAACTCGAATTTACCCAATGATTGGGTGGGGTACAGTGTAGACCTACATATAATTGAGTATAACTAATAGCAAACAATCCGGGTATGTCAACGCAAAATGGAACGGAAGATCCTTCAAGTTTCCTTGAGGGACAGATGACGAAACGAGGAGATAAGAAGAAGAACTGCCATGAAAGATGCCATGACAACAGCTGACAGGCTAAAATGGAAGTGGGGAGGCCACGTGGCCAGAATGAAAGACGATCGATGGACGCACAAACTAATGGTATGGGACCCCAGAACAGGAAGAAGGAACGTGTGTAGACAGAGGACCCGCTGGGATGACTCAATCGTGAGGAAGACAGGCAAACACTGGACGAGGATAGCACGGGAGAGACAAGAATGGAGACGTATGGAACTATAAGAAGGGAAGAGAAAGAGCTTCAACAATGAAAAATCCTGGTAGACAGCACACCTATGACATGAAAGATACACTTCTGCAACCTGTAAAAAGCCAAACAACGCACGTAAAGCGAAGTGAAATGTAGTGTTAGTGAAGTGAACTACAGTGAAGTGTAGCAAGTGGAGTAAACACTTGTACACAACTCCTTAGGACTTGCTCGCCTAACGAGTTTAAACCAGAGCACGTCCCTGTTCGCAGGAGGCCTTTGCCCTTAAGGGATTATCTAGGCTATATTTATTTATGTATTTATTTATTTATTTAATAGGCTACGAGTATTATATACATTGTACCCCACCCATTCATTGGGCAAATTCCTATTGACCGACTGAAGAGTTACAACTAACAGTTTGTATAGGCTACACTGAAAGAATGCCTTCATTACATATACTCATAATGAAATCCCAGTACATTATATTACATTCTGTCAATCCTTTAATATGCAAATCTCCTTTTAAGAGAATAATTATTTCAAATGACCTTCAATTTTAGTATGCTACAGCGACCTAGGCCTTCTCCCCAATACTTAAAATATATATGTGCATAAATGACTGAAATGTAGTAGTCGAGTTCTAATGCAAACAGATGGGAGTATCTTTTTTCTAATATTGTATTCTGAATTTCCTTTGACAGGAATCGTTCTTTAAAATTATGTTAATTCGCTACGGTGGCGTAGGACACCCTGGTCATCATCCCTGTGACTTATGCCATACACACTTGTATACTTACCTTACATTATTATATAAAGGAAGAAATCGCTCACTCAATTTCACTCCAAGTGAACACATGGGTAGAGTAATTCATTAGCTAATACGAGTTCTTTTATCTCCCGTATACCCAAATGAAAGAAATTATCAGCGAAAATAGTTGTTTAAGACTTACCTACCAGGATCGGATCGGCAGGAAACTGTGCATCGAAATACATTTCTTACTGCACCATAGAGCAGCGCAATAAAAACCACATCGCTTCTTATGTTGTGTTTCTGTTATTTCTCGGCGAAAACGAAAAGTAACATATATCGCAAGAAGAATAACACTTATAAAGCAAAATGTATATAAATGATAAACTAACGGTTTGGCGAAAAAGCATCAACAAATCATAAATGATAGCCAACTATGTCGTGGGATAGTACGTAACTGGCAATTAGTTGACGATGCACTAGGAAGAGCTGTAAACGTTTAACAACATTTCGTCTTTGATTTATAAGCGTACATGTACTAATGCATGCATTCTCCTTGTTATATAAACCCAACATCATCATATTTTTGCTGTTTTTTAGAATACTGGACCATTAGTGTCAATCTATGTATGTTGGCAGTCAAAATACATTCGTGCACGACTCGCAGCTAGCGCCCTAGTCGAACACATGTGCTGCCGTCTATAGAGGAACGCGAAAAGATCGAAGCTTCACTTCCCTGTGTCCTTCTTCCATGGTTTTACTGTGAACTGTGGTGGTCGAGGCTGTGATGATGACGATGTTGACCCTGTTGTCTGTCGGATAGCGTCGGCGATCATTGCCGAGGATTGTCGGAGTTGCGCAGATGTTAAGTCCGGCATGGTGAAGGTGTGTGGAGGAGAGTATTTCTAACACGCACTGCGATGCACTTAATTCGGGGCACCCACTTGCGCTGAGGTTAGAAAGTTCACTTGATTTCACAACGTTACTTATCTTTTCCCACTTCTGACACCACTGTTAAATCGCGCAGATACAATATAAATAACACATACACACTTGTTAATATAAGTAAACAGTTTATTTAACAATAGTTGATACTCAACGTGGACGTAACTTGAGCGGTGCAGAGCGGAAGTACAGTCTATTGTCTGTGTCGCGCGGGTAGACTAGCAGTGCAAGTATGGGGTGGGGGTGATTGGAATGTTCTGGGCAAGACCAACTGCAATATCTCAGACCGTAACATCAAAACAAAGATGGTGGCAATCGTAGGGGAACAGTTGTTGAGACTGGCGGACATGGCGCCATCTAAATGGTGGCAAATTCGAAGACAAGCATTCGCATATTTGATTAAGTTCCACAAGAAATTACAGGATTTTATGTAATAAGGCACAAATTCCATATGAAACCCTGACGTACTGAACTCGAATTCTAAATGATTCAGGATGGACAGGATGCTATTTAGGATGTTTTGGTGAAATTTGGAGAAGATTGCAGTATTTTTGGAGGAATTATGATATTTTTAAAATTTTATTATAAGAGGAAGCTTCAGATTGTGTTTGATGACAGCAAAATGGCGATGGAAGCCGCCGTTGGGTAATGCTGCGTTGTATTTTCGCTTGGCCGCTCATAGCAACTTGCAGAGTTCGAAGAGAAATGCGTTGATTGGCTAATCCAATTTCTAGAAACAAGGAGGAAGGAGAAAATGAGCGCGCTTGATGAGAAGCTTCGTCGATTTATATACTGCCATTTATTAAAGAAGAGAGAATCTGCACATTTAAAACTATTGAGAAAAGATCTAAATTAAAAGGATTTATGATAGTCACCCAGAGAAGGAAGTTTGATAATCCTGTAGAAAGATATAAGTAATGAATGATTTACCGCTCTTTTCTCATGACGCGCCAGTCGATTGGTTTTGATGAGCGTGGTGACGCGCATCAAATCGAGGTCTTTGTGTTGAAGCAGTCCTAGGGAACGGACCTGCGACACTTGAGTTCCTGAAACTAGCGTGTGTAAGATAGGGGTCTCACGCGAACATAGTTTGTCGGCGAGGAGGGCAGTCCCGTCGGTCAAAACTTAGCATGAGAAGTCCGCTGAAGATGTGGGAAACAGAATATCGTCATAATATAAGTTCTCGTGTGAAACTAGTATCGAGAGTTCGACTAAACTTAAGAGAAACATCGTGTGTACATTTCGTGAAAGTTTCAAGACGACATTTGAAAGAATAAGATAGTTTTCTTTGTTGAAAGCTTTCACATTATATAAGCACGTTTCACTCAGTGCGTGCCAGTTTTACAGGCGTGGAGGGGATGGCCCGTTATATGTCTGTTCCAATACATTTGAAGGACAGCAGCACTCAAGTATAGCAAGTCTCTGTTTAGTGACAAGCTTTTTATCGAAATGTTCGACATGCAAGCGTTAAGGGGAATAGTTAACATTGTGTTTAACGCATTTGTGATCATGAACTAACCCAAGTTATGCGCAGGGAACGTGATGTTACATTGTCAGTCTAGAATATCAGGCAACCGACATTAATCTTAAAATTATAAGATGTGGTGTAACGATTGCGCAGCTACAATCCAACATTCCGAGATGGAACTTGATTATCGCATCATGGCTAGATACTATAAAACCCGAACTGAAGCAGTTCATCGTACTTCGAGACTGGGAGGTTCATGCGGTATTGCTGATCGAGGTGAGGTCCGTGTTCGAAACCAGCCAGGGAGATTAACGATCGGAGATCAGGGTTCGAGTCGTGACGAGGCAATTTTCCGAAGAAAGAGGATGAAGATTATCAAGTGTGGAATTACTGGTGTCGTCAGTTATTTTCACCACACTATTTCTACAAGATGTCATCGCAAGGTAGAGACAGAAATCCTCGTTCGTAGTTGTTGGTTCTTTTTGTAGTTAGTTGTAGAGTAGAATATCAGAGAGCATGGCACCATTTCAACGCTAAACTATTTTTGTTGTTTGTGATATAGTTTAGGCCCAGAAATTATTTTTCAACGTTGGATATTTAAATATTAACGTTCTTTTAGTGAGTTTTTGGATATTAACATTTGGATTTTTGACTTATAGGTTTCGAGAGTTAAGCTCATGTTATAAATGATTTCGTTTTTCGAATTTATTTCGATCCATGAACTCTTTGGGAATTTTATTGAATTTTATTAAAATTTATTCATCATTTTGGAATATGATATTAATTTGTCCAAGCAACTCAGACTATGAACAGGATATTTATTTGGAAATGAATTATTATTTGAACATTTCCAAGATTTTATTGCAAATCTTAGGAACAGTTATCCTTCATTTTGGAAATATAGTTATTGTGTTATAGTTATCTTCGAGTCTGATGCTGCTCAAGTAATTATTCAATCGAACATTTTGGATTGGTGGAAGGATGAAATATTATTTGGACTTTCCACTTTATCCAGTCATTATTAATAATAATTTATCAGCGGATAAATTATTTTATTTTGAGAGATCTTATCTGCTTAGACAAGTCAACACATTTGAGTATTCTACGAAATTTTTGCAACACTCTTAGAGATTGTTATTGACTATTGATTTGCATTAACGCAATATTTTGGAAAGACCAGAGAGAAGTAACGAATGTTTATATTTATTAAATGTTAACAACAATTATTTGAAATCTAAAGTAACTTATACTAGTAAACCATTACGTCATCACTGTTTATTAGAGTCGACTATTATGTATTATCACAACATCTGAAAGAGTTATACGCTGTAATTATTATATATAAATATATCATGGAAACAAGGCATTCATTATATGCAATTTAAATAAGTTGTTACGGCAGAATACTGTATTAAGAGATCGAAGTGAAGAATTATAGCAGCTATATTTGTTTGATAACAAGCTGAGAAAAACGTTATACGGAATTCACCTATGTAATTGAGAGAAGTTGTTGTTTACGTATTCTGTGGATATTTGTTCAGTATATCAGAGAAGGGAAGGTCATTACACGCGTTGTGAGCGTTTATTCGGAAGTTATAAGTAAATATATTACAGTAAAGAATTAATTAAGACCTTTGTTGTCCAGTATTATTGTGAAACGACTCTCAGTTGAATTGATTAGTTTTATTGGCGGAAAATATTTGGGAAACGGATTGAAAGTAACAATGTTGTTAATTATTATTAAGATATTATCAAGGATAAGACATCAATTATAAAAACTTAACTTAACCGTTCGGCTATGTATGTATGCCCAATTATGAAACGAAACAACTTTATTATGATGATAACAATGTGATATGATTTTGTAACAAGTGACACTTTATTTAAGAGCATAAGAATTTTGGATTGTCAGTAGTTGACAAGAGAAGGAAGGTTGGATGATTGAGAATCATCACGAATGATGTAAACAACATAAGACATTTTATTAACAATATTTAAATATAATATTATTAATAACTAGGAGAATTTAACGATATAATAAAGTTAACTGAATAACTTTCTTGATGAACAACTGATCCTAAAATAATAATAATAATAATAATAATAATATGGTTTATTATTTGAACTAACACGATTAATAATTATTTCTAATAATTAATAAACATCTAAGTAACGAACATTCTACAAACTTAATTAATATTTTGGAAATATTAATAGCCTTTAATTAAATTATTTAATAATAATTTCTATTGTTAATCATTAAATAATTTCGGGAACCTTAGTTGACAATTAAACTTTCGTTTAATTTATTATAAAGTTTTTAAACGTTTAAACCATAAATTGGAGTGACGTTTCAAGAACGTGACGACGTTCTTTAACTACAGTAATGTTGTTTATTGTTGTACAGAAGCGATCTTATGGAAGATCAATATAAAATTAATTTCCATTATTTTTACCAATGGATGGTTTTGAAATAGTAAGTAGAAATGTCATTGAAATACATTGGCTCTATTAATACCGATATTTGTTCATATATTACTAGAGAACAAGAGTAAATTTAAGCGCTGTTGTGCTAACAGCTGTTTGATAATTTGTTTATTTTTTATACGAAGTGGAGTACTACTAACGTCCATGGGACGATGATTTAATTTCATCATTTAATTATTGGATTTTCGCAGAATCATTTTGCGGATCATATGTAATTATTATAGGGATATTTGTTGATTTAATTTTATTTATTATCACTTCATTAATAAATTTATTTGTTAGTTTTGTAACCGCGTTTTGATGATTTATTTAAGTTATGAAGAAGGATTATGTTTTGGTGCATTTGAGGTTTTATTGAACCACTAATTTCGCCCACTTAACCGAGAATAGTAAGTTTCTCGAGCTCTTCGTTTATTCAGTTGATCCACCCATTATGCTTTACCAAAACATGATCTTAGGAAGTGTGCACCCCCCCCCCCCCCATTTAGCTATTGTTGGTAGGATTTCCAGGTTTATGAGCCGGGGACCTCGAGATTCTGCAATCCAGTTGATCTTCGGATACGACAAGCAGCTCAAATGGTTTAAACGGGTACAGTACATCGCTATAAGCAACGCGAACAGACGGTAGCAAAAAATACAGACACAAATAATGATGATGTTGATAATTGTTGTTTTACGGGACCTAACATCTAGGTTATCGGCCCCTAATTGTTTGGGTGATAGGCTAGTGAAAGATGAGATGAAAATGAAAACTATAACTAATACTAACTACAAACTTAGGCCATACTAGAAGAAGAAATGGTAAACACATTAAGGATAAGGCAAATAAAGGACAGGAAGAAAAGAAATGCCCTCAACCCTTGAAGAATGAGGATTGAAGGACTTGGAAGGAAGGATAGCCATGAAAGGCAGATAGGAAAGGGAAAGAGGAGTGGGCCTGCCCCAAAATCATAGGGAAAAGGGGACAAAACCGACCCAGCTCAGGAATCCCTCGGGGTCGTCAACTCCCAAACTCACCAGCTGTGAACCCTTGAGGGTTTAGCCCTATCCAGGGTGCACCAGAAGTGGTGGGGCTACATACACCCTGCCTCCTTGAGGGCCTTGTGCAGAAGGCAGGAAAAGAAAAAGAAGGCTAACCCCTCGAAGAATGAGAATATCATGAAAGATGAGGCAAGGGCCAATTAAGGCGGGAAAGTGAAAGACTCCCTAGGCCTCGGATACCCTAATACCATCGGGGTCGGAAGAGAACAAGAGTTGACTAAGAGAGGTCGAAAGGAAAGAAGACGGAGAGGAGCCCAGCACAAGTAAGTGGAAGCAATGCCGGACTCAGCTGGGTTCCTGAGATCGCCAACCCACGTCCCACTAAATGTGAGCCCCTGGGGAGACAGACACAAATAAAGCAAAGCTAAGACAGAAATTTAAAAAATGCAAATACTTCTAAATGGAGCTACAAGAATGGAAATAGACATTGTTGTTGTTGTTTTGCTTATATCGTGGTCTTATAACCCCATGTATTTGTGTGTGAAATTTGTGTGATAACCTGTGTTATTGTTTTGGCTGAACTAGTGTGCTTGATCATTGGTGATTGGATTGGGAAGGAGAAGGCCATGGCCTTAAGTTAGGAACCATCCTGGCATATGCTTGGAGTAGAAGTGGGGAAACCACGGAAAACCACTTCCGGAATTAGAATAGGAAGGAGTCATATTCTCACATAGGTACCATCCCTGCATTTGCCTGCAGTAGAGTTGGGAAACCAAAGAAAACCACTTCCAGGATGGCTGAGGTGGACATCGAACCCTCCTCTACTCAGTTGCCTCATGAGGCTGAGTGCACTTCAGTATTAAATTTCTTCGCAATGTGTATGTCATTCCAATCTACAGCTCAAATGACACAAATCTTCCATTTCTGGAGATCATAAGGAGTTTCATTGATAACTGTCATACGTCATGGATTGTTGCATTGTTGATTCATTTAAGGCCTTTGCGACATCGTGGTCATGTTGTCCCTTGTACATACTGTAGGTGTATGTGTGTGGACTCTGTCTGATAACCTGTGTAATTGTAGTGGCTGTAGCAGTGTGTATATTTGTAATTGAAGATAGGATTTTGAAGAAAGTGGGCGTAGTTTTAAGCTACGAACCATCTCGACATTTGTTAGTTAGTTATTGTTTTAAGGGGAGAAACAGTGAGGTAATCTGCCCCTCATGGCATTTGCCTGGAGTAGAAGTGGGAAAAGAAGGAAACTCACTTCAATGACAGCTGTGGTGGGACTCGAACCGTCTCTTGTCAGTTTAGCCTCACAAGACTGGGCATGTCCCGTTCCAATCCTCAGACCAGAATTACATTTCTTGGCAGAGCCAGAAATCGAGCCCAGGACCTTTGGGTCCACAGTCTCAATGCGATCCCCGAGACTACATATTGCGGAGGCTGTTACAATATAATAACCCCTGGCACTACAGCCCATTAAGGGCCTAGGCCTACCAAGTGAAAGCTGCCCAGCCAATATTGGCTTGCAGATATTGGGGTGATACGTGATCAGCGCATCGGCTCCCCTCGGCCGTTAATCTTGGTTTTCGTGATCGGGGCGCTGCCTCACTGTCAGACAGCTACTCAATTGTCCTCAGGTGACTGAGTGCACCCCGTTCCAGCCCTCAAGCCAGTTTCTAAAATGCCTGACGGAGCTGGGAATCGAACGCGGGGCCCCCAACTACACGGGGCCGGCTAGGAGGTTCTTACAACCTTATCATAATGGCAGAGTTTACATTTTATCATTAAGAATGATATTTGAGAAACACATGGGTAATCTGTTCATCACATTTCTTTGCTTTGACTGATAGGCTCTTGAGAATAGCCTATATTAAAAGTTCTAGAGAAGACTGGATTTGATTTACACGGAATCTTAGTTTTCATTGATATCATTGTCACAATAAAGATACAACGCTTCCCTTAAAATATCTACCAACATGTCCATCATCTCAAAAGTAGGTTTAGGTTATTGTCATTTGAAATATGACTCACCAAATCGTCTTGCTTGGTCCACATATCACAGCAGTATCCATTTAAACTTCTCCACATGCACATAGAGATTCTTATAGAATGCACTTACGTCGAAAGAAATAGACACTTGGGGAAAGATTTTCCCTAACCATGAATGTATGTTCAAACTGTCAAAAACACACAAGACCAATTAGGCGCTTAATCTTTAAATGGTACCGGTACCGGTATTTATTATTTATTCGCAATGCACTACACTACCTACGGTTCACTATTAACATTATAAACAGTACGAGATCACTCGAAACATACTATTTATACGAATTTTTGCTAGTAGACGGACTCGCAACAAACGTAAACGAACAGCCGTTAATTCAAGACCTTCCCCTATGATGACCACCATTTTTCTTGAATCGATTGTCGTATTACGGTCTGATATATTGTAGTCGGTCGTGTTCAGGGCATAGCAACTAGAATGTTCGAGAAGCGGGGGAAAGGTCGATATATGCGTTATCTCAAAGTTAATTCACAACAAACATAAAAATGGCAGGTGAAATTTTACAGGAAGTAGGAGACTTCTGTTACTTAGGAAGCAAAATAACCAGTGATTGATGAAGCAAAAAGGATATAAGAATATGTTGGCCCAGGCAAAGAAAGCATTTATACAGGAAAGGAATCTGTTGACATCGAATATAGATTTAGGTATTAGGAAGTCATTTCTGAGGGTCTTTGTCTGGAGCGTGGTGCTCTATGGAAGTGAAACTTGGACTGTTGGAGCATCAGAAAAGAGGAGAATTGAAGCGTTTGATATGTGGTGTTACAGGAGAATGATGAAGATTAGATGGGTAGATAGGGTTACAAATTAAGAGGTATTAAACCGACTGGGAGAGATGTTTCTGGCGGCTGCTAATGAAGAGATAGGTGGGTAGGACACATACCGGTACTAAGGCACCCAGGAATTGGAAGCTTAGTTATAGAAGGAAGGGTCGAGGACAAGAACTATAGGGATAGACCAAGGTTAGAATATGTTAAACAGATTGACTCGGATATAGGGTGTGGTAGCTATGTAGAGATGAAACGATTAGCTCAGGACAGGGAGTCTTGGACAGCTGCATCAGACCAGTCAAAAGACTGAAGACTCAAACAACAACAACAAGACAGAAGAAAACATGGGGCCGATAACTCGATGTTTAGGCTCTAAGCTGCTCATCATCATCAGAAAAAGAATGCGTAATCATGAACGCATTGGGCTGACTTATCGCCGCCGTCTGTGCGACTGTTTTTCTTTGGTTTACTCTTTGGTAAAGAGAAAAGTGTCCATATATATTTATTCTGAGGATTTCTTCCGTGTATGCCAACCGCGACGTATAAACTTGTGAAGGAAATGCAAAAAAAAAAAAAATGTTTTTAGGGAATTGCTTTCCAACTTAGGTTTAAGGCGCATTGCCGTAGTATTTCTCAAGTGTCACGAGAAAGAGTGCGATATTAAGAAAAATCATTGTTATATTTGTGTTGTGTATTTCGTAAAGATAAAGAGTTTCGGAAATATCTCATGGAAGAAAATATAATAATGGTGTTATAGGTTATGGACTGACTTGAAGCGAACTGGATTTGATAATGTATTAGTGCATAATTCTCCATGAAATGAGGTGTACGATTCCTGGTGCCAATGTAAAAGGTAATACCGTATATGACGAACAACAACAACAATTTTTATCTTCTGTATTTCATTCCATTCTTCAATAATTCAAGACTACCCTTACTTAAGTTGACAACAAAGTTTGTTTTACAAGTACATAATTATTAGATTTTCATCATTACAGCACGAAAAGAAAATTGAGAACGCATTTTAATTTCTTGCCTTTCCTATTTGATGGTTTATTTTTTATAGGTATTGGTTGTGTGCTTACAGTGTTGGCTCGTGCTATCCATGCATTATCCCGTATTGGAGATGAGCTGTATGTGGAACCAGAGACGGATAAAATCTCATTTCGTAGTGTTAATTCATCTCGTTCTGCTTATGCATCGTTTACATTTGGGAAACCATTCTTTGCCTATTATCGGAGTGATGTTGTGGAGGGACCGAACATACCGGCATCTCAGGAGGAGGACATGAAATGCAAGATCTCCATGAAGGTATTTTCCAACTTGCTTGTTATTACTTTACTTTACCCTATTGAGGTGTCTCTTTATTAATTTTGAATGAAAGTAGAACGTGGCTTATACACTCGCATCAGACATGAATGCGACTTATACCTTGTGTCCTTGTCTCATCTTCTGGGCGATATTACGTATTGGAATTAGGAACCCTGGTCACTACTGCATCTCATATATGTGCTAAAGTACATAAATATGTTTTTTTCTTTATTGCTCTTTTAAAAACGGCTCCCATGTTCCGACAACGCTTGCATCTCATTCAATTGTAAACAAGGCGCACTCTAGCGGCACACACCGAGGCACACACATTATTGCCAACATGTGGGATACAAAATCACTGTTGATAAAGAAAAGCGGGATACAAATTCACTGTTGATAAAAAAAAAAGCATTCATCGGCACGCGTTAGACTGTAACCATTGTCGGGACTATTATACATTGCGATAGCCGCGAATAAAATTCCCCTAAAACAAAATGGCGACTTCCATGACGTCATCAACGACGTCACGAAACTCTTCTAGCAAGCTTACGGGAAAAGCCTGGGTAATAGGGGTTTTTGGGTGGCGAAACACAAAAACCTTTGAAACGAGGTATGCATCGAAATCTGTAATTGACCTACATAACTTAATTAAAGATTCCGATGAATAGAAAATTTCGCGATTTCAGTTGATATTTTTAATTTTCCGCATCGAAATCTATAATTGGCATATGTAGATCAATTACATATTCCGATACACATCGTAATTATTGTAATTTCATAATTAAAAAACCGTGCATCGAAATCTGTAATTGACCTACATAGCTCAATTAAAGATTCCAATGCATAGAAAAATTTCGCGATTTCAGTTGATATTTTTAATTTTCTGCATCGAAATCTATAATCAGCCTCTGTAGATCAATTACAGATTCCGATACACATCGTAATTATTGTAATTTTATAATTAAAAAACCGTGCATCGAAATCTGTAATTGACCTACATAGCTCAATTAAAGATTCCGATGCATAGAAAAATTTCGCGATTTCAGTTGATATTTTTAATTTTCCGCATCCAAATCTATAATTGGCCTATGTAGATTAATTACGGATTCCGATACACATCGTAATTATTGTAATTTCATAATTACAAAACCGTGCATCAAAATCTGTAATTAACCGACATAGCTCGATTAAAAATTCTGATGTATATAAAAAAATTCACAATATCAGGTTAGATTTTAAAAATATTCGTATCGGAATCTATAATTGGCCTATATAGCTCAATTACATAGTACGAAACATATCGTAATTATCTGAATCTCATAATTATAAAATTGTTGGCTTCTGTAATGTTATCAATGACTTTACGAAATGCTTCTCTAGCAAGTTTACGGGAAAAGCCTTGGTTGTAGATTATTTTGGTTGGTGACAACTCAATAACAGAATTAAGCATTATAAAAAAACTACAAAACGAATTGTGTATAGCAAGATATGGTTTTGTTAGTTTCGTTTTTATCCCAATGTTGGCTGCAAATGCACATACGCAAAAACAACCAAAAACTAAAGCATTATAATTTCATTATAAAACATTGTGGTCAATAATGGTTTTTTTTTAAAGGGGGGCTGTGCCCCCCCTCCAATAGTTTGGTATTTTTATGTTTTCCAATATTGACTTCAAATTCTTGTATCTCGATTAGAAATCACCATCCATTACATACTGTCTAATAACGCCACACAATCATACTGTATGAAACGTAAAAACCGACCAATATATGTCTGATACAAAAGACTGTTATATGTTATATTGGCTTTCACGGCCGGTGAATTAAAACTCAGCAATTCTTCTAGGTTTGTGCCGTGTCTTGTGTGGGGTTTCGCCTAGGACACCAAGCTGGCTCATCGGCGGGCTCTTGGTGTCCCCGCCCGGACCCCCACAGGAGTGACGAACTGCGCGCCACCTCCCTTTATATTAGGTGCAACTGCACCACTTGACTGCGAGAACTAAGAGCTCAAGCAGTCTGAACCTCCGTATGAAGGCTTCCAAAAAGATGGTATATTGGCTTTCACGGCCAGTGAATTAAAACTCAGCAATTCTTCTAGGTTTGTGCTGTGTCTTGTGTGGGGTTTCGCCTAGGACACCAAGCTAGCTCATCGGCGGGCATGCTTCTATTAATTACAATAAACACGGGGGTGGGGAGTAGCTACATAATGTAACGATATAATTTCCAAAGTTACTGTCTGTCAGCTGAAGAAAATTTTTAGTATCTTCTGTGGAAAGATAAGTTCTAACCTTTAACTGGTGATTTGAGCTCATCCAGATTCCCAAGAAATAAAAAAGATCATCTGTGCTTCTTTAATTAAATCTTGCAGCTGTTGTTTATGTTACCTTCTTATCTATGCACTGACACTACACACCCTCGTTGATGAAAGTTTAGTGACTTAATGACTTTAATGACCCTGGTTAGCTCACCTCTGCCTCACGCAACCCTGCAGCTCGAGCTCGGTTCGCTGGCGGATGGCGCGCACGCCCGGCCCCGCTCCGGCAAAAGAATCTCACTGTAGTACCGAATGCGTGGGGTTGGCTATACTGTGTATGTTGCTAAAAATGGCTGAGCTAGCTGGAATTTCATCTATATAAATCGTGATTATATTTGGGATGGCTGGGTGGGTTAAAGACAGCGGAGGAGTAAACATCTATTATTACATCTTCTCCAGATTTTTTTTTCCCCCGAAGATTAATTCAGGTATTTTGGCTAATTTCAGTACTTTAAGTATTTTTTCCCATTAACCCCTATGCTGCCATGTTCGACTGTAGTCGAATGGCAATCACACTCCGTCCGCTGCCGTATTCAATTTTAGTCCACGGCCTCAGAATTTTATAATCGCTTGCTACAACGTTCTTCTGGCGCCATAGGTGAATTTCTAGTAGTGCCCTTTATCATCGTGCAAAATTTCAGGGTGATATCGGTAATAGTTTCGGAGATATAGAATTGGGAATATTTAATGCCGGTGAAATATTTAGACGCCATGTTGGATTGGTGCGACAAAATAAAATTTGAAGGGCACGTTCGGGGTCGGACAAAATGGTACTATGACCTTACCGAGTTTCATTGAAAACGCTCCAGCCGTTTCGTTTTTATTCGGAGGGGAGGCGACACACACAAGGGCAAAAGGTAATCTCATAAGCTTTTTTTTTTCATAAATGAAAAAAAATTGCGATCAATTAGAAGGAAAAAAGGTGATTATGACTCAAGTCATCAATTAGAAGGAAAGAAATGAAATAAAGTAAATGCATGATTAAAAAAATCTTCCACTTTTTCATTTTAGTTTTGTCTTTTTTTTGCAGTGTATGTGCACGCTCTAGAATTATTTATGTCATAATAGTACTTTTCAGTGGTCTTGAGTATGTATGTAATCTGAAAATAAAGTTATTTGAGGTAAGAATAAAAATTAATTTTTCACTGCTTAATTCAATCTTTTGAGAGTAAAGTTCAAAATTTAATTCGGCAGCATAGGGGTTAATTAGCTGTTGTCAAGTTGTACCAAAACATGCCTGAATTTTATTAAAATCAGCATTGTGAGTGTGATGTTTATTGTTTAGTCATGTCTGCCGGTGTTCCGATCGCCTAACACGCTGGATAAACAGGTGGAGACGTGTCTTCTAAGGCTAGAGACTGATGGGTCACGGCTCGTGTTGGAGTTCAAGTGTCGCCACGGTGTGGTGAAGACCCATTACATGCCTATCATCGAGTGTGAGACACTGCAGGTGGTCTACACCAAGGACACCTCTGCTCACCAGCTGGCTGCTCACGTACGCCTCTACTCTGATGCCGTGCTCAACTTCCAGGCCAATCAGGAGGAGGTCACCCTTGCTGTTACTCCAAACAAGACTTACCTCCGCAGTTACTCCGACGACACTCTCGGTGAGTCAAGATAGCTTTCTTCTCAGTGTTGCCTTCATCATCATCATCAAGTTTCCCGGGTGTGGTTTACGAGCGCTCTCCATTTTAGTCGCCCCCAGGGGCTCACATCTAGTGGGATGTGGGTTGGTGACCACAGGGCCCCAGCTGAGTCCGGCATTGCTTCCACTTACTTGTGCCGGGCTCCTCTCCGTCTTCTTTCCTGTCAACCTCACTTGGTCAACTCTTGTTCTCCTCCGACCCCGACGGTATTAGGGTATCCGAGGCCTAGGGAGTCTCTTCCTTTCCCGCCTTAATTGGCCCTTGTCTCACCTTTTCTGATACCCTCCTCTTGCGAGGGGTCAGCCTTCTTTTTCTTTTCATGTTATCTCCTGCCTTCTGCTCAAGGCCCTCAAGGAGGAAGGGTGTATGTATTCCCACCACTTCCGGTGCACCCCTGATATTGCTACACCCTCAGGGGCTCACGGCTGGTGAGTTCGGGAGTTGGCGACCCAGAGGGATTCCTGAGCTGGGTCCGGTTTTTCTCCCTTGTATCCATTACCTCTGCGGCAGACCCTCTCCTCTTTCACTTTCCTATCTGCCTTTCATGGCTCTCTTTCCTTCCAAGTCCCTCAATCCGCATTCTTCGAGGGTTGAGGGCATTTCTTTTCCTCCTGTCCTTTATTTGCCTTATTCTCGTTTTGTTTTGCATTTCTTCTCCTAGTATATAAGTTAGTAGTTAGTGTTAGTTGTAGTTCACATTTCATTATCATCTTCACGATCACCCAAACCATAACATAAGCCTCTCCATCATTTTCTATCCTCCCACCACCATACCTGCCAACTCTCATGATTTAAGCAGGAGACTCCCAATTTTACACCATTTCTCCCGCCCTCCCGCTTAATGTATTAAATCTCCCGATTTTTTTTAAAACTCTCGCGCGTCATTTCGCATCTTAAGTGGGAGATGACAAAATTCAGTCATCCATCGAACAGGTCGATTTTACTTGTGTAGAAGTGTGTTTCAATACCGCAGTTTCTCTTCGTATCGATCGTATCGTACAGCTTAGTTGGATTTGAATCTCTCTTTGTTTGAAATAGTCGATGGTTAATTCAGTGTGTGTTTTCATAATATCCTGTGGGTGAGAGGTAGTTGTAGGCTGCGGAATATTGTATCTCTTTAACACGTGAAATTATTTGTGTATAACTTAGATGTTGGCATTAATATGCCGGTGTCGGTTCCTCGGTAATAGGCTATGTCGAAGAAATATGATTAGACATCGATCGTCTTCAAAATCTCCCGATTTTTCAGTTTGAAAGGTTGGCAGGTATTCATCACTTTTCACTCCTCACTCTGACTCACTCCTCTCCTCTTTTCTTCTCTCCTTCCTTCACACCCACAATCCACCTATCTCTTGGTATCCTGCCCTCCTGCAATCTCCTAACATGTCCATACCAACTCATTCTTGACTTCTCTATGCTCTCTTGTAAGGGTTTCTCTTCCATAATCTCTCTCATTTCATACTCTATCCCTTCTTGTTGCCGACCACGGGGCCCCAGCTGAGTCCGGCATTGCTTCCACTTACTTGTGCCGGGCTCCTCTCTGTCTTCTTTCCAGTCGACCTCACTTGGTCAACTCTTGTTCTCTTCCGACCCCAACGGTATTAGGGTATCCGAGGCCTAGGGAGTCTATTCCTTTCCCGCCTTAATTGGCCTTTGTCTCATCTTTTCTGATACCCTCCTTCTGCGAGGGGTCAGCCTTCTTTTTCTTTTCCTGTTATCTCCTGCCTTCTGCACAAGGCCCTCAAGGAGGCAGGGTGTGTGTAGCCCCACCACTTCTGGTGCACCCTGGATATTGCTACACCCTCAGGGGCTCACGGCTGGTGAGTTTGGAAGTTGGCAACCCCAAGGGATTCCTGAGCTGGGTCCGGTTTCCCCCTTTTGTCCCTTACCTGTGGGGCGGACCCTCTCCTCTTTCACTTTCCTATCTGCTTTTCATGGCTCTCCTTCCTTCCAAGTGCCTCAATCCGCATTCTTCCAGGGTTGAGGGCATTTCTTTTCCTCCTGTCCTTTATTTGCCTTATTCTCCTTTTGTTTTCCATTTCATTCTTCTAGTATTTAAGTTAGTAGTTAGTTTTAGTTATGTTTACATTTCATTTTCATCTTCACGATCACCCAAACCATTAGGGGCCAATAACCTAGATGTTAGGCCCCTTAAGGACAGAAGGTCGTGAGTCGGACCAAAATTTCGAATTTTTTTTAGTCACATTTTGAAGAGCGCTCCTTCCTGAACAAGAATATCTATAATTTATAGGTATTTCTATTTGAATTCACGAAGATATTAAGAATAATGTGAACCCTTGTTTCTGCCACACCCCCTTCTTAAACGTCACTGTCAACCATAGTCAATTATAATTTCTTTACTAATTGTATGAGAATCTTGTGGGATAGCGCGTTTCAGAGGTTGGTACTATGGCAACGTCTCGCCCGTCTGAAAAAGGACTGCGCAAGAGCGTAACCATAGATTCGTGAATGTTTCTGTTATGGTTTGATGTAAACATACTCTGAAAGGTTATATTTTTATCATTTGGAACGTGTTCAGTGGCGTTTTCTCCAATACCACACGGTAAGCACCGCTTACCTAGCATATTCTCATAAGAATAAAGTATATAATATCACTTTCTAACGCGCAAGCAACTGCAAAAACGCCGCTTTGAATGACGTTCCTCGTTCTCTACCGCAGTTCTCCACGATCAGCCAGTACTACTTTGGAGAGAAAGAAGAAAGAGTGCGGCTGGTCGCTATGACAACGGCTTGTTTACCTCCAGGAGCCTTCTGGCCCGGAACACTACTATGGCCGATGGAGTGGTACACCAAGAACGCCAGGTCGTCCTTGATTGGCTAAGACAGGGGGTGTGGCGTTCCATAGCCGCAGGGCTGTCGTCGAGACAAGTCAAAGCGGGTAGCAAGGTCTGCTTCGGTTCGGGCGGCTTACCCTAGCGAGCCTGGACACCAGCACTGCTTAAAATTATTTGGCGCGCCTCTCCAGTCCCCACCCTCCATCTGACCATCAGACCCGACCTTTGCTGGGCGCGGTAGTTAAAATTCTTCTTCGTCCGGTTAACTCACAACTCTATGTTTTTGAGTGCAATTAGCAAAATTTAGTATACCGTAACTACTGTTTATATTATTGTGTTGGGAGTGAACAGTGCGTTGGAATCTTCAGAGTGACCCATCAACCCGAAAAGTTCTTCTGATTATCATTCAAATTATATTCAAAGAGTAGGTGTAAAGGATACATAATTTTAAATGTATGTACATCCGTATAATTTGAATAATATTTTAAAGACCTATCACATTATTTTAAAAAATATTTGGTAATTACGGTAGGTAGGGTCTATCAAATGCTCATTTGTACAAAATTAATTAATGCCACTATTTACTGTACCTTGGCTGATCATTTGTAGCGAAGTTCAATTCTTCTCTCCCTCTTAGCGAATTCATCAATTACATGGTCGTGAAAATCAGTGTTCCCCTGAAGGCTGCACAATAACACCTTTTCAATGGAAAGAAGCGTGAGATGTGAAAGTCCTTCTTGATGCATTGAGTTTCGGGTGAAGGTTTTTATACGTTTCATGGTAGAAAACATTCTTTCCACTGATGCACTAGACGCCGGAATTGTCAGTACTAGTTTAAAAAAAGAAGGAAGCCTTTAGTTTTGCGTGACCATTAATCATGCGATCATGAACCACGGGACCTCCTTTTTACATGGAATCCGAACCACAGGACATGGAATTTCACTTCGAAATCTCACATGCATTGACTGGGAATCGAACCCGGTCCACCTTGGTGAGAGGCCAACTGCTTGACCGCTGCGCCACCATGCCCCCCTTAGTACTAGTTTGCATAGGTTATAGGCCTACGCCCCAATTAAGTCATTCAAACTAATGAAGCCGTGAAAACTTACATCAGTACAATTTGAGTGATATTTGCAAATAAATATTAACTGAACATGCAATCCAATGATATAAGAATATCTATTAGTCTACTAATAGCATGTTTATTATTTTAATGTTCAGTTAGGTCTCATAATAGGAAATAATAATAATGTTATTGGTTTTACATCCGGGGGGCGTGGTGGCTCAGCGGTCTAGCTGTATGCCTCTCACCAAGGTGGTCCGGGTTCGATTCCCGGTCAATGCATGTGAGATTTTCGAAGTGAAATGCCATGTCCTGTGGTTCGGATTCCACGTAAAATGGAGGTCCCGTGGCTTATAATCACAAGATTCACGGTCACGTAAAACTACAATCTTCCTTCCTTGGTTTTACATCCCTGTTAACTACTGAGGCTTTTAGAGACGCCTGGGTGCCGGAATTTTGACCCGAAGGGAATCTTTAACGTGCCAGTAAATATACTGACACGGCTCCCTTGCATTTGCGCACCCTCAAATGCCGACTGGCTGCGACGGCATTCGATCCCGCTATCTTAAGCTCAGCAAGCTAGAGCGTTACCGCTGAGCCACGCACAATAGAAAATTTACGGGTAATAACCTAAAAGTTTAGCTTCTTAGGCCAAGAAATGCGAACAACAAAAACACAAATTGCCACACTGTTCAATCGTCAAATGATACACGATAAGAGAAGCTCGCCAACTCTATTGTTGAATAATTTTCTCCGCACTTAATGTACATGGATTGGCATGCCTAAAGTTGAAAAGGAAAAAATGAGCTGCGCTGTATTACAATTCTTTCTATTTTTATTTTTTAATTGTGAAAGACTAATAATTATGTGTGTAGAGTAATTGTTGCTACTTCAGATATCAACCTCAACATTGACAAGGGCATAGCTGGAACCGGGTGCTGAAGTTGCTTTATGGTGTAAGCCTATATTTTGAGTCTTCTTCACAGCTTACCCTCGAAAAAATTCCACGCCACGCCACTGAACGTGTTTCTTAGATTGTGGAGTTTGAAAAGTGTAAGCATGCCCCGAATTAAAAGTTCAATACAAAACAAAACCATCGAGGTAATAAATACACGAAAAATACAGCGAATGTTATTGCTAGCCCACCACAAGGTGTTAGGCCTAGTTCTAATCCATCTCGTAAACCCTCAAAAAACAATGATTCGTGTGTTTCAAGTGCTTCACAGAGAAAGCTAAGTTATCTCTCAGAGGAAAATGAGGGAGGAAGTGTTAATGGTATTTCTGGTGGCAGTGTAATATTTGATTTAGATATTATATCTGATTTAGTTCAGAACAATGTCATGTGTAAGTACTGTGAAAATGTAAATTGTATGAAGTTAGTAGAAGATGTAAATAAGAGAAGAGGCCTTGCAAGTAACATAGTTCTAGAATGCAGTGTTTGTAAAGCAAACCATTCATCTATGTCATCAGGTGTAAATAGAAACAGACTTTATAAGGTAAATATTAGATTTGCCTATGCAATGCGGTGTATTGGGAAGAGCAGGAAAGCAGGACATGTATTATGTGGCATGATGAACCTGCCACCTCCATCAAGCAAGTTTGTCAAATCAAACAATGCAATTTTGTACTCTTTGAAAGATGTGTCTTTGGGTTGTACGGTAAATGCAGCTAAAGAAGCCAAGCTACTAAATGACAATTGCTGTGATATCGTTGCTGCTTGTGATGGAAGCTGGCAAAAGCGAGGCCATACTTCTCTGAATGGTGTTGTAACTGAAACATCTGTAGATTCTGGCAAAATCTTGGATGTAGAATGCCTCACAAAATACTGTCATGGTTGTACTGTAACTGAGAAGGAGCATAAATGTCTGAAGAACTTTGTTGGGTCCAGTGGTAGTATGGAGGCTGCAGGTGCTGTGGCTATGTTCAAACGTTCTTGGTTGGACCGAGGTCTACGGTATGTTAAATACCTAGGTGATGGTGATTCAAAGGGGTTCACAAAAGTAAATGACTGTAAACCATATGGGGACAATATTGAAGTTGAAAAACTAGAGTGTGAAGGCCATGTCCAGAAGAGGCTAGGTACTAGGCTTAGGAAACTCAGGAAAGATTTGGGCAAACAGAAACTTCCTGATGGCAAGCCCATCAAGGGTCGAGGGAGGTTGACAGATGCAGAAATTGATACGCTCCAACAGTATTTTGGACTTGCTATAAGGAGAAATACAGGAAATCTCCTAGAAATGAAAAAGGCCATAAAAGCAACATTTTATCACAAAATCCTTGAAATGGTTTTCCGTGGTTTCCCATTTTCAACACCAGGCAAATGCTGGGACAGTACCTTCTGACAGGCCACGGCCGCTTCCTTCCACATCCTTGCCCAGTTTCATTCATCTTCATCCATTCCATCTCTCATCCCGACGCGCAGGTCGCCCACGGGCGTCGACTAGAAAGACCTGCACTCGGCCTCTCAGGAGGCTACACGAGAAAAAAAGAAAGATCACAAAATGTCAACAGATGAAGAACCAAGACATGAGCTGTGCCCTGAAGGGGTGGATTCATGGTGTGGCTTTCAGAAGCAGAAGGCAGGGGGTCCTGAATACCACCACAAGAACTCAATTCCAATGGCTATTCTAAATGCCATTAAACCTGTATATAAGGGATTGTGTAATGACACTCTACTGTCTAAGTGCTTGTATGGTGGCACACAGAATGTCAATGAAAGTTTTAATCACTGTATCTGGCAACGTATTCCAAAAACTGAATTTGTAGGTTTTAGAACCCTCCAGATAGGTGTGCTGGATGCAGTGATATGTTTCAATGATGGCATGATGTCAAGAAAATTTGTTTTGGAAGAAATGGGGATTAATCCTGGGACTAACATGTTGAACGCGTTGAAAAAAATTGACATTGACCATGTGAAAAAAGGTGAAAAAGCGAATGCAGAATCCACTAAAGAGGCTAGAATTGAAAAAAGAAACAGAAAAAGGAAGAGAGACGATGATAATAGCCAGCAGCAAGAAGAATATGGTCCTGGAATGTTCTAAGACATGGGTGAGAGAAACAAAAACTTTAACTTAAGTTTCCCAAAAAGTCTTTTTTTTTTCACATTTAGGTACACATAGCTCCTAAACTATTTTAGCTATAGATATGAAATTTTGCACACTCATTTGTGACTATACTGTGATACTGAAACTCTAGAATTTTTGATGTATCTTTTAAATTGTGGTATTTATAAAACATAATATGTTGCTAAAAAGTATATATATTTTGTAATCGAAATTTCAATTTATCACTGAATGATTAAATATTTATCAAACATCAAAATTCTAGAGTTTCATATAGCTAGGAATGTATTTAAAACATGGAAAAATTTGGAACCAGTGGTATGAATACTTCAGCAGAAACGTGTACCAACATAATGACATGTTTCAATAACATTTTGAAAAATTATATAATTTAAAAAAAATGCTAAAAGAAAACGAGAAGTCTAATTCCAATAAATTTAAATTCATTGGAGCCATCAGAGCTTGGACTAAACATGGTAAAAGTTTTGCAGTTCTACCTGCAAAATTATGGCAGAAACGGCAAGAAATGTTATGGTAAGTTTTTGCATTATTTCATGGTGCGCTCACGACCTTCTGTCCTTAAAACAACAATTATCATCATCATCAACCTTCTTGTTGCCGGCCTCGTGGTGTTGGGATAGCGCGCCTGCCTCTCACCCGGAGGCCCCAGGTTCGATTCCCGGCTCCGTCTGGGATCTTAGAAACTGGTGTGGGGGCTGGAACAGGGTGACTCAGCCTCGTGAGGATAATTGAGTAGCTGTCTGACAGTGTGGCAGCGCCCCGGTCACGAAAACCAAGATTAACGGCCGAGGGGACCTGACGCGCTGACCACACGTCACCCCATAATCTGCAGGCCAATTGGCTGGGCAGCGGTCGCTTGGTAGACCTAGGCCCTCATGGGCTGTAGTGCCAGGGGTTATTATTTATCCCTTCTTGTTATTGCTAATCTGCTTCTCTGAAATTTCATTTTGCAAGCCTGGATTCCGCTCACCTGTCTCTTCTTCATAATCCACGTTTCTGATGCGTAGATGAGTATTGGGACATAATACGTTCGATACAATACCCATTTGCTCTTCTGGGGTACGTCCCTGCTCCATATCAGACCTCTCACGCTCTGCAGGAATCCATGGACTTGCCTTCCTCTCTCACTGATCTCCTTGTCGTTTCTACCACTTGTGGCTCAGGGGTAACGTTCTCGCTTGCTGAGCCCAAGGTTGAAGGTTCGAAACCTGGCGCAGTCAGCTGGCATTTGAGGGTGCGCAAATGTGAGGGAGCCGTGTCAGTAGATTTACTGGCACGTTAAAGATCCCCTTCGGGGCAAAATTCCGGCACCCCGTCGTCTCTAAAAGCCAGTGTAGTTAAAAGGGACGTAAAACCAATAACATTATTATTATTATTATTATTATTATTCGTTTCTACCACTTACTTCTATTTGACTCCCTAAATACTTGAACATAGCCACCTTCTTTAGTACTTCTCCTCCTATCATTATATCTGTTGTTACTCTTCCCCTATTTCTCGTTGTCACCATCGTTTCACACTTCTTAGCATTAAATTCAAACCATACCGTCAATGGATTTCCATGGTTATGTGTTATAATTTCTCCAAGATACTTAAATTGAGGAACTAGGTTAATTTTATGATCATTTGTATAGACTTCATTTATATCTAAGGGTTTCATAGGCATGATCTCACATAAAGTGATAACAATTTCCTGCATAACTCAACAAATTGCTAGCGTTTCACCCCAGTGTGCCAATTGGGCTCTTCAGTTGGTAAAGGCACACCTACCAAGACGCGTAGCAGGCACACACTGAGAAGGCCATGGAAGACGC
Organism: Meconema thalassinum; assembly: GCA_946902985.2. Lineage (NCBI taxonomy): Eukaryota > Metazoa > Arthropoda > Insecta > Orthoptera > Tettigoniidae > Meconema > Meconema thalassinum. The sequence continues at coordinate 90,482,009 of OX336388.2, forward strand.
TTTGCTACATATGCAGCCACGTCACGAGATGTATATATAAGCATATTTAAATTAGAATTTGGCAATTTTTGTAGTATGGGTATTTTATTTTTAATCCTTAAATTAGGGTATAATTTGATTAAAGTTTAATTTATTTCTTAGGGTTGATCATTATTACTATAATTGGCAAGTTAGTTTAATGTGTTTTTCGCTAAGCGATTATGAGTAGTATAATAAATAATATCGTATGGGCTCGGGTGCCGGGTGCAAGCTTTGTTATTTGACACCCAGAGGGTAGCTTGCATGTCGAATTTCGTTGTTCCTAGAAGCACTATGAAGGTCAAGGACGTTAGATATCTAAGCTCCTTGAACACTATAGCGCTTTCTAGTAGAGAAATGAGGTACTTTGTGTTGGCGGAAACTCCCGAGATTAATTTTGCCATTATGAACACGGTCTACTGAATTCAAATGGGTTCTTTGACATGCCAACATCGTATGACATGCGTGTCGTATTTTTGCCGCCTTTCAAAAATCACTTACCGCAGCCAGGAGTGAACCTGCAAGCTTGGGATTAGTAGACCGACACGTTAACCACTCACCCACCAAGGCAAGCTATTATGAGTAGTAATAGGGTTGTTTACAAGGGCGTCTTTTATTTTTCTTTGTTGTACGTGTTGGTTAAATAAATTTTACAGGCACTTAGTTGCGTGTTTCTTACATTTTATAGAAGTTTTTTTTTGGCAATTAATTAGGGAAATATTGTGCTATATTGGAAATCGGACTTATGGGCCCATAATTTTACCCAATCCTTGAGTGTTTGAAAGGGTTTCTCACTCGCCAGCGTATTTGATTTCCTAACCGAACCTGTAGTTAGTCCTATGGCACAATTTAGAGTAACTGTACCCTGCCTGATGTGTTTCCCAGTAGTTGCTTTGTGGTTTTTCTAGCCGGGTATCACAAGTTGCTTGCGATCCTTTTCTATCTTCAGATTCTGGCAGATTTTGACTCTCAATTGCATTTTGTGGGTATCTTGAATCTAAATTACATTTTGTAAGTATTTTCAATCTAAATTACATTTTGTAGGTACTTTGAATCTCAATTGCATTTTGTACGTATTTACAATCTCATTTGCGTTTTGTAGGTATTTTGAATATCAATTGCATTTTGTAGGTATTTCGACTCTACATTGCATTTTGTACGTATTTTGAACCTAACCTACATTTTGTGCGTATTTTTCAATCTATTCCTTTTGTGAGTATTTTTGTTCTAAATTCCCTATGGTAAGTATTACCGCTCTCCGTTTTGTATTCTTTAATCTGTGTTGATAGAGGCAGATGACCTCGTAGTTCCGCCCCTTAAAACAACAATAACTAACTAACTGACTGACTCAAAGACTTGTTCGTTTTTGAATGCTTAATTTTTGTTTATAATTTAATTATTAGTTATATTCATTTTTTGTTTTTTTTAATTAATTTTTGGTCATTTCAGATTTAGGTGTCCACCTCTAAATTTTCAATTCCATTCCAAATTTGTGTACTTTAATCTGTGTTGATAGAGGCAGATGACCTCGTAGTTCCGCCCCTTAAAACAACAATAACTAAGATTTCTTCGGATACGGGCACAGTACACGATGGTAACCGAGCCTTCATATATTCACAGCCATGAATGAGATGGAGGCATCGGTGATGAAAGGAAGACTTATTGTGTGAAATAATCCTTAACCTCTCGCTCTCCTGGCTACACAGGTATTACAGCTGGATTACATCTCCTGTTTATAGATCCGAGCAAAGTGATCCACACGGAGCTGTGCTTGGAGGCCGGTGAGTTTGATGAGTATAAGGTGTCCAGTGAAGCAGCCATCACATTCTGCCTCAAGGAATTCAGAGCTCTTCTCTCCTTCGCTGAGGCTACGTCCCTTGCTGTTGAAGTGAACTTTGAGACTGCGGGGCGGTGAGTTTTACAATTCCATCACCACACCACGTCAATGTATGTGGAGATATTGGCTCACAAAACCGAGTCAAACCTTTACAATATAGTTTTAAGTATACATTCATTCATTATAGACTGTTTCACCCTTCAACTTCCAGCCTCTGCCTTCATGATCACCTATTTACCATTTGGCACTGCGTCGTCTTCTACTTATACACTTCTCACCTTGAAATTGCTAACTAACATGTCCAAACGAAACACTTCATAGTGAAACAATCTCAAATCATTCCATGCTGTAAGGAACAATTTAAAAAATATATATATATTTTTTTTTTTCAATAGAGGAAAAAAATATTCACTGACCCCATCGTGAGTTGATCATGCAATAAGCACAGTTAAGCAATATTGGGTGTGGTCATTACTCAAACGTTGTTTTTTTTTCGTATGGCCTCCTGAGAGGCCGAGTGCAGGTCTTCGTATGGCCTCCTGAGAGGCCGAGTGCAGGTCTTTCTAGATGACGCCCATGGGCGACCTGCGCGTCAGGATGAGGGATGGAATGGATGAAGATGAATGAAACTGGGCAAGGATGTGGAAGGAAGCGGCCGTGGCCTATCAGAAGGTACCGTCCCAACATTTGCCTGGTGTTGAAAATGGGAAACCACGGAAATCCATTTCTAGGACGGCCGACGGTGGGGCTCGAATCCACCCGTCTACCGAGTCAGCAGAGAGTTTGGCACCATGACCTAACGCTGTGCTTTAGCCAGCGTAGCCACTGCTGTCGGTGCTCGAATGGGTGACCACTTGGGATTGAATCTAATCATCACCTACCCCTGCTTCTCTTAAAGCATCCTAGGTATTCTCTTCAATTTGCATCACAGAACCCTGCTATCTGAGTGTGTACAGCCTCATCTAATGTGTTCATTTCTGCAATCATTTGACACAAGTAGGATAGATGATGATGATAATTGTTGTTTTAAGGGGCCTAACATATAGGTTATCGGCCCGAGTACGATAGAAACACAGATAAAGGTCAAGCACAATGACAGACATATGGGAATGGAAGGGAAAAATGAAAATAAAAGAAAACAAGGACAATCTCCACATCCAGACACACCACCATATTCAAAGGAGGGCATTCATGCCATCAATCCAGTCAATAACTCGTCGATAATGTACCTCCCGGTCTCATCAAGAGGCTGGGCAGCATCTGACTGTATAAGCTTGTTCTCATCGGCCTGCTTTCAAAGTCTATTGGAGGCAAAATAGTTTGTAGCAAAGGGGCATTGTTCAGTGAGATCTTCTGTTTAAATAATGTAGGATGGAGTGAAACACAGACAAACACGGGAAAAGGAAGACTAGGAAATAGAAAGATGACAATAGGACAAGGAACACACGGGACGAACATTTCTAACTTACCATTTGTCTTTTCATTATGAATACCCTCCTGCTATTGCTCCCATCCTTCGTACCCCTCCAAGACTTCCCGCATCTACCTGGACTAAAATAGTCTGCAAATTATGTGCTCTTCTTTGGAAATTGCTGAGAGTTGACTTCTTAAGTAACTTCAGGGTCATTATGTGTGTGCGCGCCAGTAAACACGGCAAGCTAAGCCGGCTGTGCCTAGAGCAGATCGCGGCCGCGCGCACCTTGTTCAGCCAGTGCAATAACTCCCTCCGCTGACTCATATCGTTAGTTCACACGTGTTTTGTCATTCATATGGGTGTGTATTTGCAAAGCTTAGACGTTAGTGTTGCATGTTTAGTGAGTATTGTGATTACTGTGATTGTTGGACATGCCTAGACACCAATTCACATTGCGCGAACGTGTGTTTATCCATAATTCGTATATGAAAAGCAGAAAATCTTGTTCTGAAACAAGACGAAAATTTTGAATCAAATTTCTAGAAAGACCTGTGCCTAATGCCAGTACAATTAGGAGGCTCGCTAAACGATTCAAGGAAACAGGCTCCGTAAATAATAAAAGAATTGACAGACATTCTTTCATCAAAAGATTTCAGGTGTGTGTTACAAGAGAGGGAGGACATTTTCAGCATCGCCTATGACCACTGTAAGTATACATTGCTGAACATGTTTGGAAAAGTGTGATAGTGGGCGCCGACCGCCGGCTGGACCGGGTGCGCGCAGCCGCGATCTGCATTAGTCACAGCCGGCTTAGCTTGCGTACACTCATAATGACCCTGTAGTTACCTCTGAATCGTCTCAATCACTTACGTGTTTCTCTTCTGCTTTCAGGCCCGTCGTGTTTGCTGTGAACAACAGCCCTGCATATGAAGCTAATTTTGTGTTGGCAACATTGTCACCCGAACTGGAATCGCAGGCAAGCACGCCTCAGGCCCAGTCTTCGAAGCAGACTTCTAAATCCAAGAAGGCTAATGTCTCCACCTTGTCCAGCTGTATAAATGGAACGAGTCTGGATAGTCACAAAAAACTTCCAGGTTAGAGATTTTCAAGCCTAACATCAATCACTCTTCGGCAGTACAGTACCACTCAAATTCTATCTATAGAACTTATTAACCTTTTTGCTTTCAAACTCTCAGCTGATGGATGTGTGGAAACTTTTAGCCATACAAGAGCTGTTTTTTAAGTAAGGGCCGTATTTTTTAAATTACCGTATTTCCTCGCATAATCGTCGCCACTGCGTAATCGTCGCACCCCACTTTTCAAACACTAAAATAGATTTATAAAATTTTATCGCATAATCGTCGCATAGCACGTTCGTATTTGTGCGCCAGTCAGTTGCACATGCTGCCGCGACTTTATAACCTGGCGAGACTTTGTCAGACGAAAAATATCTCGTCTTTATGCTTGCGGGCAATGAACTGTGACGCGAGCGGCAAGCTTCGTCACTTAGCACATTCCGCGAGCGTATAATCTGGCGTGATCTTGTCAGGAGAAAGTAATCTTGTCTTTATGCCTGCCGGCTATGAACCGCGGCGCGAACGGCCAGCGCACATTCCGCGATCTTATAGGCCTAATCTGGCGTGATCTTGTCGGCAGAAAGTAATTTCGTCTTTATGCCTGCGGGCTATGAACTATGACGCGAACGGCCAGCGCACATTCCCCGAACTATAGACCTAATCTGGCGTGATCATGACAGCAAAAAGTAATCTCATTTTTAGGCCTGCGGTCTATGAACTGTGACGCGAGCGGACAGCGCACATCCCGCGAGCGTATAGGCCTAATCTGGCGTGATCTTGTCAGGAGAAAGTAATATCGTATTTATGCCTGCGGGCTATGAAGCGCGACGCGAATGGTCCGCACATTCCGCGAGCTTATAGGCCTAATCCGGCGTGATATTGTCAGCAGAAAATACTCTCGTCCTTATGCCTGCGGGCTATGAACTGTGACGCGAACGGCCAGCGCACATTCCGTGAGCTTATAGGCCTAATCTGGCGTGATCCTGTCAGGAGAAAGTAATACCGCGTCGTCTTTATGCCTGCCGGCTATGAACCGCGACACGCACGGCCAGCGCACATTCCGCGAGCTTATAGGCCTAATCTGGCGTGATTTTGACAGCAGAAAGTAATTCGTCTTTATGCCTGCGGGCTATAAACTGTGACGCGAACGGCCAGCGCACGTTCCGCGAGTTTATAGGCCTAATCTCGCGTGATCTTGTCAGGAGAAAGTAATCTCGTCTTTATGCCTGCGGGCTATGAACCACGACGCGAATGGCTAGCTTCGTCAGCACATTCCGCGAGCGTTAACCTGTCGTGACCTTGTTAGAAGAAAGAAGCCCGTCTCTGACTGCAGGCTAAGACTCACGCTACGCGAATGACTGGCCCGTGCAGCAAATAATGATACAGTATATTTTTTGAACTTAAATATTCTTCGCATAATCGTCGGACCCTGCTTTTTTCCAAGAATTTTTGGCAAAAAAAGTGCGACGATTATGCGAGGAAATACGGTAACCGAACATTTTATTTCGAAACCACATTTATTTTTTAGGTTTTACATGCCTTCCTCTATTTTTCTACATAGTTGCCTTGTTTATTTAGGCACTTGTCATTCCTTAAAACTAAGTTCTGAAATCCCTCTGCCTGCTCTGACAACCAAGAATTCACACTTGAGGAAAATCCATTGATGGAGAGGTTATCATGAATCTTCGGTCCTCGTGAATTTTCGTGTCAATTGCTGTCACCAAGTCATCTGTGATCACAGACCTGAGCGTTCATCGCCATGAACATTTTCACGGCCACTTTTGAACTCGCGTACCCATTTTCGCACTTTACCTTCCGTCATTGCATTATCACCATACACCTCCCAAAGCTGACGATGAATGTCTGCAGCCGACTTGTTTCTTGCACTCAAAAAACGTATCACAGATCGTACCTCACGCGGCGGGCGAATCAATAATCTTGAACATTGTAAAGATGCACAGGTTAGCTTTTTTTTTTTTAGTGTCCGAATCAAATTAGATTTTTCCAGTAAGTAGCAACAGTTATAGCATTAGCATTTGCAGCCAAAAGATCATCTTTTGAACATATGTCCTCCATCAGGGGGCAGATCAGCAGGTGTTCTGGATCTTGTAACATGCTGCAGTCACAGAACTCATCATTGTTGACGAGCATGTTCCATTTCTTGAGATTGTTCTTGCAGCGTGAAACCCCCGTCCTCAGCCTGTTCAATGATTTCCAAATTCCATATGGCAAGTTGTGACCAGGTGCCATTTTTTCTGATAGAGGAATAGTTGGATCCGTGATCTCTGTCTTCTATATCTTCACACGGGCAGCTTCTTGTGAACCTTCGTGGGCTGTTACTCCCCTCAAAAAGCTGTTTCTGGACTTAAGTCTCTGTCGGGCTGGTTGTTGGCCGAAAAGTGGATGCCTTGAATCTGTTTCTTGCCGTTTCTTCTCGGATGCTGCTGCTACCATTCTTCGGACATGAGGTGGATAAATTCCTATAAGAGGGTAGATCTTCTGAATGGTGTTGGTCTAAGGCACCCAGATACAATCATGGAAGTCTCATTCAGAGCTATATCCACCTATTTGGAATGTGGAGAAGAAAGCCAAACTGGTGCTGCATATTCAGCAGCTGAAGCTCAGTCCAAAGGCTGAAGTTCTGAGAGTGGTGGGGTGAGCACCCCATGTCCTTCCTGTTAGGCATCTTAGTATGTTATTTCGTGCAGATACTTTACTTTTGGTGTTCAAGCAATGTTGCTTGAAAGACAGGTTAGCTACACAGCTGCAACTGACGCCTGCTTGTTCGTAAAGGATGCCGGGAGGTAGTGTACACGCTTGTTGCGGCGTTCGCACTAAAAGAACGGCCCTTCCTTAAAAAAAACCTTCGTATTTAGATATGTTTAGTTTTATCGTGTTGGAAGCCATTTTTCAGTGTTGCCTTAGTAATCAAAATGCTTTTCAGTCGGTCAACACGATTGTAATCAATTGTAGGGGGTGTTTCCCTAATCGTGTTGACCGACTGAAAAGCATTACATTTCGATATCTGGAGTGCCTGAATAGTAATAACTTCCATTATTTGACTACGTCTGTACTAATAATGTTGTTGTTTAAGTCTTCAATCTTTTGACTGGTTTGATGCAGCTCTCCATGCCGCCCTGTCCTGAGCTAATCGTTTCATCTCTACATAGCTGCCACACCCTACATCCGAGGCAATCTGTTTAACATATTCTAACCTTGGTCTACCTCTACAGTTCTTGTCCTCGACCCTTCCTTCCATAACTAAGCTTGCTATTCCTGGGTGTCTTTGTGTGTCCTACCAACCTATCTCTTCTCTTCATTAGCAGTCACCAGAAACATCTCTCCTCTCCCACTCGTCTTAATACCTCTTCGTTTGTAACCCTATCTACCCATCTGATCTTTATCATTTTCCTGTAACACCACATTTCAAATGCTTCAATTCTCCTCTTTTCTGCTGCACCAATAGTCCAAGTTTCACTTCCATAGAGCGCCACGATACAGACAAAGGCCTTCAAAAATGACTTCCTAATACCTAAATCTATATTCGATGTCAACAGATTCCTTTTTTGTAGAAATGCTTTCCTTGCCTGAGCCAACCTACTTTTTATATCCTCTTTGCTTCGTCCATCAGTGGTTATTCTGCTTCCTAAGTAACAGAAGTCTCCTACTTCCTTCAGCTTTTCACCTGCCAATTTGATGTCCATATGGGTTTCTGATTTATTTCGGCTGCATTCCAGTATTTTTGTTTTACATTTATTAATTTTCATCATGAATTCTTTCCGTAAGACGGAGTCCATAACATTCAAAAACTCATTCAAATCCTCAGGCGTGTCGGCCAAGATGACTATGTCATCAGAAAATCTCAGAGTTGAAATTATTTCTCCTTGAATCTTCACTCCCACTTTATATTTTTCTCCAATTTCCTTCATTGCTTGTTCAATGAAAAGATTGAAAAGTATGGGTGATAAGTTGCAGCCTTGCCTTACACCTTTCTGAATACCAGCTTCTCTCTCACGTCCTTCAGCTCAAATGCCTGCTGTCTGGTTTCTGTGTAGATTGTAGATCACCCTCCTATCCCTGTACTTTATTCCAATAGATTACAAAATGTCAAACAATTTAGTCCAATCAACGTTATCAAAAGCCCTTTCTAATAATACGTTTTTGCATTCTTTTACAGTCCCGTCGTCTCTTAAGAAGACTACTCAACCTGTTCGTCTGCCCAGACAATCCTCCCTCAACAGAGCGGCGGAACAGCTACACATTTCTTCGCCCGTCGCAGGTCCATCCTCATCAAACAGAGCTGCGTTGCAACCTCGTAAATTAACGCCTGTCGCAGGCCCATCTGTGCACCAAAATACTGTTTCTGAAGATCCGTCTGGTAATGTTAGCATCATGTTTGGGAGTGCCTCGCTTCGACAGCGGGAGTCGGACGGGGAGGAGGAAGACAGTGTTCCAGGTACACCGCCTCCTCCCAATAAACGTGGTCGCTTTCTCTTCAAACGATGCTTTGAGGCAACGTTCAATCCTGCCTGCATTCCGGGTCATGACATCGTGCTGGCTGAGGATTCAGCTGAAGAAGATGGATAGGGCATTCTCACTCAAGTTGTTGTTGTTGTTCTTCTTCTTCTTCTTCGGATGCCTGTCCATTAACCCTAGAACCGGCAATGTGAAATTCTGTACCGGCAGCCAATTTGTGTGATATTTTCCTACCAAGTAGATTCTTATTTTCAACCTATTGTGAACAATGCTCCATGGCACTGTTGCATATCGTTGAAAAGCTAATAAATCACGGATTCAGATAGAAATCTTAACTTTTCTGTGAAGCTTGAAAAGAAAAAAGAAAAAAAATTGAGAGTTGAAAATGGTGGAATTATTATTTTTTGAATAATATCAAAATTCCAACAACCTAAAATAGGAGATGAAACATGAAACACTAAATCCAAGATATACGAAATGATGCACATAATATATGTATATGATATGTCTGAAAGTTTCAAGTCTATGCAATAATATTTGTTTGATTGATAACAAAAAATATATCTTCCATGAGCCATTTTAGGTCTGTAACCCAAGTGCGTCATCGAACTTACGTTATTGTAAATGTCATTACAGCTGTTATGCTACATAAATGAAAATATTGTAGACTGAAATTATAACAACAAAGGTGCACTTTTAACTCCCTAATACATATAATAATTACATCCTCTATGAGCGGTAGCGATAACCTATACAGCACCATTACATGATATGTTTTGGTTCGCATGGCAGCAAGTCCCTCATTTGTTTCCAAGGAAACGTATACGAAGAGATGGTTTCTATCATGGTGGCCACTACTCCTGGAAATCCTGGAAAACTCCTGGATTTTTATTAGGTCTGGAAAACTCCTGGAAAGGTCCTGGAAAATGACATAAAAATGAAAACTCCTGGAAAATAGCCACTGTTAATTAATTATAAAAATCTTTCCATCTTATATCATACTCCCGCTGCGGTTTTGGGTGAGCACTCTATCGTTAATGAAAGAAATTTCCTCAGGCTACCTGTTTCCGTGTGGGAGAACACGCGATAGTATTTTTGTAAAACATAATGAGTGTAGACAACTTCACCGCATTAAAATTGCAGGTGGCATTCTTTTCTCTTTTTTTTTAAAGCGGATATTTGAGTCACAATGGCTTTTTTAAAACAACAATTAAATCATTTGTGTGTAGGCTTGCGTATCAGTAATGCAATCACCACTAAGTTTTGTCTACATCTGTATAAGTAAACCAAACACAACTGCTTTATTTTGGTCTTGAAGTAGGCAACCAATAAAGCCCCACCCCCGGGCACTCGCGCTTATTTTTAAATCTGGAAAAATGAGAATTACTCCTGGAAAATTCCTGGAAAATCGTTGACCGATTTGAGTGGTCACCATGTTCTATTGATGAAAACTAGTAAGAAGCATCTGCAAACTTCTAGGAACACACAACTAGACATGCCATGCCATCTCTCAGCAGAACAGAGCTACTAAATAAAGATATAAAACAGCGTCAAAGAATCAACTCTGCCGCTACTGAAATGGGAAAATCATCGATCCATCGACGCTTGCCGGTTGTAGGGTTAATGGATGTTAGCGACCACATGATGCATCCTTTGCTTATGAACTGCGATGTGGAATAATTTATCGATGCTGGGTAATCCTGTCCACTGTTTTTATGTTATCCACCCAGGAAATCCTTCTTTGGCACCTTGCTCTTTGAACTTCGATCTTTCCTTCCAGTATCAACTTGAGAAGTCGATATTTGGTGTTCCGCAAGATATGTTCCAGGTATGCAGTTTTTCGTCTTTTAAAGGTGCATAATAAGTTTCGTTGTCTGTTCATTCTATGCAGTACTTCAGTATTACCGTATTTACTCGGCTATAAGACTACTTTTTTTTCTAAATTTTTGTTCCAAAATTGAGGGGGGGGGGGGGTACTATAGATGTGTACTTCGCAAAAATCCATTATTCTGGGAAAGGGAGAGAGGAAAAATAAGCTATTTTATTTTGATGCTTCATAGTACGATATATTTAATCAAAATAAACGAAGTTTACATCTTTATCCCTTGCTAAGCAAAAATCTTAGTATCAAAGAAATAGAATTAGAAGGACAAACTATCAGACATGGAAATGCAAACTTTATTTTTATTTGAACATAGGAAGGGAGAATGCATCAATTAGGGAATGCAGGATCACTTCTCACTAACATTTGTAAACACAACTGAGCACGTATTATTCACATATTTCACATTCATATACCAATAACGTTTCACACAAACGCCGACGGTTATTGCAACAAATGAAATGTGTTTGAAATAAAACTAAGGAGACTGTTGTAAACACAATCGAATCGCAACATAAATAATACTAAACAGAAGAATGCAGGCAAGATATGAAACCATAACTTTCGTTGCCGGATGGAGCTTCTACTCGGCCAATAGTGTGGCATCTTCTATTGGATATCGGGTGAAGCCCATTGACTACACAATTCGATATCCTGGCCAATCGCGTACGCGGTACGCAAAATGGAGGTCATATCGTTTGACATATCGTAACAAGAAAAATATTTTTGTCATAAAAGAGAATGAATTTCAGTTGTAATTATAAAAAAATTTAAGAATTCGTCAATTTCCAAGAATGTTGTATTTTGACTCTCAATAATTAAGGAGAGGGTACTATAAGCTATTTCCAAGAATTTTTTATTTTGACTCTCGAAAATTAAGGGGAGGGGGGGGGGGTACTCTAGGCGAGGGGATCTTATAGCCAAGTAAATACGGTAGTTATTCATGCAGACCATGGTATCTTCAGCATTCTGCGCAGGGTGTCTACTTCTCTGAAAAACAGGGAATACTCAGGGAATTTTTAAATCCTAGAAAACTCTGAGAATTATCAGGGTATTTTAATGACACTCAGGGAATTTTAGTTTTACAAGGCCCAACCTTGAATAATTGGAAATTAAGAATTTAAATTTTGATGGGGAAAAAGTATATTCTGGTGATGATTTTTGTATGTTCGTACTGACGTTAAATCAGTAAGCTCTCGTTTCTTGCAAGATAGAGCACACAAATTACATGTGTAGACTGTGTATTTGTATAAAAATGTGTAACTGTATGATTTTTGAGAGTATTACTATTGACGAGCTACTTTCAATACTCGCTACCATTCTCTACACGGATGGTTCGAAGGTGGACGAGAAGGTGGGTTGTGCTTATGTTATTGATGGTGCAAATACCAAGATCTCTTTGCCTGAGGCCTGTAGTGTGTTTACTGCAGAGCTCGTTGCCATCTATGAAGCTCTGCAGATAGCACTACAGGATGCACGAAACCACTTTCTCATGTGTACCGACTCTTTGAGTTCGTTGCAGTCAATTGCTACATATGTTATGCAAATGTCCACTTTACAATACAAAATTATCTTTTTATATATCACTTGATGTCAATATACATTTTGAGACATGTTTCGGCTCTGTGAGCCTTCTTCAGTCAAAATCACTAAAAAATTCTCCTAAAACAGTCTAATGTTTGGTCTCTCAATAAAAATTTGTAAAACATTTTTACATCGTCAAGATGATTAAGACACTTGAATATAAAATGCTTAAAGAATTTTAAAAAATTTAAAAATGTACAAAATTTTGAAACATTGTACTTGGCGTCCGTGCGCTTCTTAAGCTTACGCTGGGCAAACTGTTAAAAATATCAATATACTATGAGGGTAAAAATTGGTCAGCATGAAAAGTTCTACAAAAAAGTCCGCGAGAGCATATCTCTATCTTCAATACATCGCCCGCTATAAGTGTTTTAGACTGGATGAAAGGGGCACGTCCCCGCGCGCTCTGGTGAGCGTGCGGCTTCCCGTTCGCGAGTAATTTGAAACAAGATAAGTATTATGCAGATAATTTTCTAACATGTCAAGAGTCTTTGGCTTCGAGCGAAGCGAGAAGCCTCCAGCCTTTCTAGCATTTTTCAGCATTTGTAGCATTTAAAATGATACAAAGTCTAGTCTTTCAGACTGACTGTCACTTTTTATTTGTACAAACGGTATTGATTAGCGGTAAATTGATCCCACTAAGTTTTGCATTTCTGCTGTATTCATCATTTTGCTGATATGTATTGACATAAATTAATCCAGTGAAAACTCATCATCTTCTACAGTTTCCAGCCCCAGGCTGGGTCTGTTTGGAACATAAGCCTCGCCACTTAGTCCTTTCATCCCACCACCTCTCCGCTGTCACTCTGGTCCAGTCCTCGCCTCTCTTTTGACACATTCCTCCACTCCTTTCAGCCATCTATCTCTTGGTCTTCGCCTTGGTCGTTTCTTCTGCATCTGATGTATCCTCTTGGGAATCTTCTTCTCATCCTACCTTGCAAGGGCTCCTCTTTCACTATTTCCCTGGCCTTTTCATTCCTCACCATGTCTCTTCTTGTTACTCCGATCCTACTTCGCAGGAACTTCATTTCACCTGCCTGTATTCTGCTTATGTCTCTTTTCTTCATTATCCACGTTTCTGAAGCATAGGTCAGTATCGGGATATAGTAGCTTCTGTATAACACTTCCTTGCTTTTTTGTGGGACATCTTTATTCCACACTAAGCTCCTAATGCTTCTCAGAAATGATTCTGCCTGTCTGCCACGTTCCGTAATCTCTTTGTGATTTCTCCCATTTTCCTCCACTATACTTCCCAAGTACTTGAGACTTCCCACCTTCTTCAGCTGTCCACCTCCAAGTGTTATCCCACTCATTGGTCTGTCCTTTTTCCGGGTCGTTATCAGGATCTCACATTTACTGATGTTGAACTTCCATCCGTACTCTCCCACTGTTTCTTCCCAAGCCTTCAGTTGCTCCTGAATTTCCTCCTCCTTGTTTCCCCAGACCATGAGATCATCTGCAAACACCATTGCTTTCATCTTATCTTCTCCTATCTTTCCTGCTATCCGTGTCATTACCTCGTCCATAACCACAATAAAGAGAAGGGGTGACAGCGCACTACCCTGTTTGAGGCCACTCATTTGTCTGAACCAGTCTGTTCTTTCCCCTCCAACTTTCACACAACTCACACTTTCACAATACATCTCCTTCACTCTGCCTACAGTCCCTTTTTCCACTCCCATGTTTTCCATTGCTCCCCAAACCTTCTCCCTACACACACTAACATAGGCCTTTTCGATGTCCAGGAAGCCCATCAACAGATCCTCTCCAAATTCGTAGTGGTGTTCCTGGAGCTGTCTCACTGAAAATATGAGATCCACTGTTGATCTCCCAGGTCTGAATCCATACTGCTCCTCTCTCAATTTTCTCTCCACTTTGGCTCGTATTCTACTTTCTAATATCTTTTCATATATCTTGGCACAGTGTGGTATGAGTGTGACTCCCCTGTAATTTCTGCATTCCTTTCTGCTTCCTTTCTTAAATATTGGGACAATTAATCCTTTCTTCCAATCTTCTGGGGTCTTTTTTTCCTTCCATATCACCCTCATCACACGGTACAGCCACTGTTTCCCAACCTCCTCTGCTGCCTTCACCATTTCAACACTCACTTCGTCCACACCCGGTGCCCTTCCTCCTTTCGTCTTGTCTATAGCCATTTCCAGTTCTCTCCAAGTCAGGTCCTCTTCCATTCCTGAGTTGTCTTCTCCATCTTCCAATACCTTGTCTTCCTCCCTATGACCATTTGGATTCAGCAAATCCTCAAAGTACTCTTTCCACACTGTCTTGAGTGTCTCTTTGTTGTGTACCTGATTTCCGTTTCTGTCCACCATTACCACATCCTCTCGCAGACCTCTTCTCTTACTTTTGACCATCCCATAAAGTACTTTCTTATTTCCTCTGCTGTCTTCCTCCATCATCTCTGCCCACTTTACCATCCACTTCTTCCTCTCCTCTGCGACAATCTTGTTTGCTTCTTTCTTCTTTATCTTATAATCTTCCCTTGCCATATCAGTTCTTTCCTGGAACCACACTCTGAAAGCCTTGTTCTTCCTTCCCACAGCTTCTTTTACTCTCTCATTCCACCATGGTGTCTCTTTACACCGCTTTCTGTTGCTTGTTCTTCCACATACTGCCACTGCAGCTTCCACCATTGTGTTCTTGAATTGCTTCCATTCCTCTTCCCCTGTTTTAGGATTGTCTGTTGGCATCCTTTCCCTTATTATCTTCTGGAATTCTTCCTTGACTTCCTTTTCCTTGAGGTTCCATACTTTGATTCTCCTTTCCTGGTACTCTGTCCTCTTGCTATCCTTAACAACTCCCAGGTTCATTACAAGTATTCTGTGGTCGCTATCTAAGGCCTCTGATGGTATTACCTTTATATCTCTGACACTTCTCTTCATTTCCTAGTCGTACAGCATGTAATCTACCAAAGATTTCTTTGTTAAATCACTGCTGTACCACGTTACCTTGTGGCTTTCTTTCTTCCGGAAAACTAATTTATTATAATCCGCCCTTTCAATACAATTTAAATTCTTATTTCTACAGGTACATGTTTCGAGATGCAATCATCCATTCTTCAGCCTGCCTAAATAATTTTAAAAAACTCTTTCTTATTATAAAAAACATGATAAAATATATGAAGAAATGAACACACTCCTATATGCTATTACATTGTGTTGAACCATTCTAATATATTATATTTACATGCATTTGTTTGCTCATGTTTCTCTATTCTGGAACGTTTTTGCCAAAATTGTTACTCGTTTAGCACCACCCAGGGGACACGTACAGCTTAAGGTATGCTGCGGACATGAGTAACTCTGTATGCCAGTCAACCCCATTGAATATATACAAGTGACTACAGATCTTACTTTGTTAGAAGAGGTCTGCAAGAAAGACTCTTCACCACATGATCTAAAACAACTGGCCCTCT
Source organism: Meconema thalassinum (assembly GCA_946902985.2). Taxonomy (NCBI): domain Eukaryota; kingdom Metazoa; phylum Arthropoda; class Insecta; order Orthoptera; family Tettigoniidae; genus Meconema; species Meconema thalassinum. The sequence goes on from OX336388.2 coordinate 90,497,729, forward strand.
GTACAATAGAAGAAAGATATCCATCTAATCAATGGCTAAAAATATTTACAGATGGCTCACAAGACAAAGAAAATAGAACTGGAGCAGGAATACATTCATCTCTCTTCTCACTCTACTTCCCAGTAGGCCAAAACAAAACAAACTTTGATGCTGAGATAAGAGCAATTTCACATGCACTCTATCAGTTATTAGGCAGAAACATTGATTATCAAAAATGTGTTATCATTACAGATTCAAAAGCAGCCATCCAAGCCATCTCGTCAAATTATAAGCCCCAAAATAAAGAACTGAAATAAATTTTTTGTATGATAAAAACCCTTCAAAGACTCCACAAACAGATCTCATTTCAGTGGATCCCTTCTCATGTTGGAATAGCAGGTAATGAAGAGGCAGACAGATTAGCAAAAAAAGGTACCACACTACAACAACCTGTCAGTCAGACTGATTTTATGTCAGCAAAAAGGATCTTGAAAAATACTATCAAAAACAGGTATGAAGAAATGGCAAAGAAAACAGCAGAAACCAAATTATGGAAAGACATTGATGCTAAATGGGATCAATACAAATTAACACCAAGAAGAGAAGCTGTAGCCTTCTTCAGACTTAACACTGGCCATGACTGCCTTGCAGCTCATCTGAAACGAATCAACATCCTGAGATCTGAAGAATGCACACTTTGTCACGAACCTGGAAATAAAATGGATAAGGGGCACCTGCTACATTGCAACAAACTTGATGCGACTGCTAGAACTTCTGGAAACCTCACACAACTCTACTGGAACGCAAGAAAGCTGATGGATTGGAATCCGGGCTAGCCATAGGAAACAACAACAACATATTTACATGCAAATATATGGCGGTTATTTAAGAGACATTTATACATAAAAAACATTGGAAAATATTATTATGGGTGGCTCTGAGTTGGCCTGTTACTGGAATCCATCATTATTGCTTCGATGCTTGTTCCTTGACCTTACAATTTATAAAATTGGAAAATTTACGGTTAAAATCCTTGACTGATAAATATCGGTATATTCACTATTTTCTATATGAAATAGCTTGTTGAAAACATGTGTCTGAGTGCGTTGATATTTGTAGATCCTGTTATTATGAATGCATCTCGAAACATGTACCTGTAGAAATAAGAATTTAAATTGTATTGAAAGGGCGGATTATAATAAATTAGTTTTCACTGGATTTCCAGTATATGCCCTAGAATTTTGGAAGGGGATGAGTGTGGTACCAACCTTGACTCAAATAATGGACACACTCTTTCACTCCCTAATTTTTGGATAAATTATGAGGGTTGTACTTGTGGAGTTGAACTGGACAGCCGGGACTTATTATTCCCTTGGTGAGGACGCACCGAAAGACGTGAAAAACGTATAGTGAAAGGTGCATGGTTTAGCGGGAAAAGAATGGTTTAGTGACAATTTTTAACCTTCTCAGTGCCACGCGCCGATCAGATCGGCTTGCGCCAAAAGTGCCAATTATATAATTTTCAAAAGAAAAATATCTGTATTGTCCGTTGAGCCATTATATATTTAAACACAAAATGTGCTAAATGTTCCGGCATAACTCAACAAAATGACAGTGTTTCGCCCCGGTGTGCAATTGGGCTCTTCAGTTGGTTAAAGCACACCTCACCAAGACACTGTCTAGTACACACTGGGAAGGCCATTGCAAGACATATTTGATACATGTGTATCCACGTCACGAGCAAAGCCAGTGCACTATGGGAGTCGAAACTCCACTGTGTGCTAGACAGTGTCTTGGTGAGTTGTGCTTTAACCAACTGATGAGCCCAATTGCACACCGGGGCGAAACACTGTCATTTTGTTGAGTTATGCCGGAACATTTAGCACAATTTGTGTTTAAAAGTGCCAAAGCCGAATCAATCGGCGCGCTGTTTATCTTATATTTGTAGATTTCAGTAGGCATATGACTGTAATTATTTCACACTGTTGGAAATGTGAGGTTTCAAACTTGCCTGTGCGGTGTTTACTTTTTTCCTTCGAAGACCTTTACGCGATAGATTTGAGTTTGCATTGACGCTTTAAGCGTGTGTACAATCCTATATGAAATATTACCTTATAAAAGATGCTGGAAGTGTCGTCCTTCCTGGGTTATACAGGCATTGTATCTGGTAACCCATTCTGGCTGACGCGAGTGAGTTCTGCCACTTTAATGATTCTGAGTTTTTATTTTATGTTTCTTATGAGCACTGAGTCAGTAGTGTCAAACTTATTTTCACTTACGTGAATCTGTGCTTGTGAAGGTAGCACTTCATCAGGAAATTGCTGAACAAATGCACCACATACCCGCCGAGCCGACTCGTAGTTAAAATAAGTTTTACATACAGAAATACGATGTTGCAATGATAACTGTCTCACCATGTTAGCATCTGAGATTTAGACTGGCGACTGAACACCTGCACGCTTATTGCAAGGTCAAGTAAATGCTATGCGCGCGCTTTCAATACTACAGCAGGGGGGCCGTGGTGCACCATGAGCGCGCCAAGGCCACTGCAGCAGCGGATAACAGAACTGCCGCTTGACGCTCTTACTTTATATGAAATACCTTTAATCTTTAGTCCTAGTCGGTGAGATGGTGCGCCTTCTTTTCTCCACTCTCTGACAACTTCTTCAAGAGCACAATTAAACAGTTTTATTGAAAATCCACAGCCTGCTTCCAGTCTCCGACCGGGTCAGGAATGGAATGAATGAAGCCCCCATCTAGCGGCGAGGATATGGACTGTGCCGGCTGCCGAGGCCTGACGCACTCCTCTGGGGCAATGATTAAATGAATGACAGATGAAATGAAATGATAGTGGAGAGTGTTGCTGGAATGAAATTTGGACAGGGAAAACCGGAGTACCCGGAGAAAAACCTGTCTGCCTCCGTTTTGTCCAGCACAGATCTCACATGGAGTGACCGGGATTTGAACCACGGACTCAGCGGTGAGAGGCCGGCGCGCTGCCGCCTAAGCCACGGAGGCTCAAACAGTTTTATTATTTAGTATTATTTTTTCCGTTCACAATTCACATTATAACTTCTGTTCAACACAATAGCGTGCACATGGTTGCTTGACTTATGCATAGACTGCAGTCTGTCATCACTGTGTCCCCCTGCTCATCCTGCAAGGCTCCAATTGCTATTGTCAACAAATGCTGGTGCAACCAAGTTCAGCAGCAATCGTTTCTTGAAAGGTTAATAGCAACTTTCACAACATTCACAGGCATCGTCCGTGCCCGCAAAGCCACTCGGCACCATCCACACCTCAGTGGCTTCCATATAATCACAGCCATAAATGAGACTGGGACATCGGTGAAAAGCCAAAGGCACATTTTATATCAGCCTGTGCCAGCTCTAACAATGATTTCATCATGAAATAGCAGCAAGCCCAAAATGTACAACCCCCAGGGGCTCACATCTAGTGGGACGTGGGTTGGAGACCACTGGGCCTCAGCTGAGTCTGGCATTGTATCCACTTACTTGTGCCAGGCTCCTCTCCGTCTTCTTTCCTGTCGACCTCACTTGGTCAACTCTTCCGACCCTGATGGTATTAGGGTATCCGATGCCTAGGGAGTCTCTTCCTTTCCCGCCTTAATTGGCCCTTGTCTCATCTTTCCTGATACCCTCCCCCTGCGAGGGGTCAGCCTTCTTTTTCATTTCATGTTATCTCCTGCCTTCTGCTCAAGGCCCTCAAGGAGGCAGGGTGTATGTAGCCCCACCACTTCTGGTGCAGCCTGGATATTGCTACACCCTCAGGGGCTCACGGATGGTGAGTTCGGGAGTTGGCGACCCCGAGGGATTCCTGAGCTGGGTCCGGTTTTCCCCATTTTATCCATTACATCTGGGGCGGACCCTCTCCTCTTTCACTTTCCTATCTGCTTTTCATGGCTCTCCTTCCTTCCAAGTCCCTCAATCCGCATTCTTCGAGGGTTGAGAGCATTTCTTTTCCTCCTGTCCTTTATTTGCCTTATTCTCCTTTTGTTTTCAACTTCTTCTTCTTCTAGTATGTAAGTTAGTAGTTAGTTTTAGCTATTGTTTACATTTCATTTTCATCTTCACGATCAACCAGACCATTAGGGGCCGATAACCTAGATGTTAGGCCCCTTAAAACAACAATCATCATCATCATCATCAAAATGTACAAAAATATGAAGTGTGTATTACGTTGGGCTACAAAGAGTGCCTTTTGAGTCAAGTGGCCTTAAACTGTTCTATTTTTTCGGCCATATCTGAAATATATAGGGGATGCCTCATAAGTAATGTTGTTTTTGAAAGAAAATTGTATTTGGAAAGTTTTCTGACCAGACATTAAACTGTTCTTCAAAGTAGAGACCGTCAGATTCTATGGTCTTGAGCCATCTTTCAGCGAGTTTTCTTATCCCGCAATGGTACGAGTCTCTTGAGTTTTGATGCGAAGAATTCGGCGAGACCCACTTCCACAGCTTCAATGTTTTTGAAATTTCTTCCACGCAAGAAATGGCCCATGGATCGAAAAGGATGTTAATCTGAAGGCGCAAGATCAGGGCTGTAAGCTGGATGTGGTAGCATTTCGACTCCTCCCAATTCCTGTTTGTGCTGTTTGAAGTCTCGCATTGTCCTGCTGCAAGAGAACTTTTCGTTAACTAATGCTGGGTATCTCCGTCTCAAAATATCGTGAACTCGTTCTAGTTGTTGAGAATAAAGATCCGCATTGACTGCACGCCCGTTTGAAATAAACTCCCAGTGAATCACCCCTTCAAAATTCCACCAGACACACAACATCACTTGGGGGCCGAACCAATCCTTTTATAATTTTAAATGATCTTGTCGACTTCGTCGTTACCCTGGGGTCTGGCGTTACGTTACGGTGACGGGACGAAGTGTACCCAGATGCACTGAGGTGTGTGACGTCATAGTACCGCTTGGTGCATTTGTTCCCCAACAATCTCTACTTTGTTAGTATAAGACAAAAGTCCCCGATTCTTGGATGTCACGGTAATCTCGAGAACCACTGGATGGATTTTGATGCGGTTTTCACCATTCTGTAAAGGATATCTCGAGGAAAGATTCTGTAGAAAATAATTTATGTATGATCAAAGGAAGCCAAGCAGTAACGATTTCAGTGAAAACAAACTTGGCGTCCGTGTGCTTCTTAAGCTTACGCTGGGCAAACTGTTAAAAATATCAGTATACTATGAGCGTAAGAATTGGTCAGCATGAAAAGTTCTACAAAAAAGTCCGCGAGAGCATATCTTTATTTTCAATTCATCGCCCACTATAAGTGTTTTTAGACTGGATGGAAGGGGCACGTTCCCGTGCGCTCTGGTGAGCGTGACAGCATCCCTCGCGCTTGACCTTGCTTTGCCCTTGGTTTGCGCTTGCCGTTCGCGAGTAATTTGAAACAAGATAAGCAAGATAAGTATTATGCAGATGATTTTCTAACCTGTCAAGAGTTTTTGGCTTCGAGCGAAGCGAGATGCCTCCAGCCTTTCTAGCATTTTTCAGCATTTGTAGCATTTAAAATGATACAAAGTCTAGTCTTTCAGACTGACTGTCACTTTTTAACGATGCCATTGGCAGGTGGACAGGGGCTGAGCCACTGTTTCGAGGCATCAGCATTGCGGTAATAGACCCATTTGTCATCACATGTGACAATTCTCCTGATAAATCTATCATCCATGGGGTTACCGATAAGCTGACGACAGATATCCACTCAACGTTCAGCCTGTTCAGGGGTCAATCCATGATGTACAGATCTACAGTTTCTGTTTGATTTCCCAAGTTTCTTAATTTGGCAATCTATGGTATCTTATGATGACACGTTCTTGCAATATACGCAATTCTAGTCATAGCCTCGTATAAATAGCATTGGCGAACCAAAGAAAACCAATTTTATCTTATGATACATCAAACTTAAAAAGCAACATTACTTATGAGACATTCTAGAGCTCGCGTCAGTCGGGAAGGCGGCCGGCTCTCTGGGATTTGCGCAGAGAGAGAAAGAGATACAGGTCCACCATGTCTGAGTCCCCACACTGCAGGCTGCTGCCGTGAGTTCCTACTGTGTGGCAACACACTAGCTCAGATTCTCAAGACAGACTGACTGTGATTGGTGGGTTCGAAGTGAGGCATGACGTAATGGAAGCGTTGTGTTCTGCGCACCGCCTTCCCGGTTGAATCGAGCTCTAATAGTAATAATAATGAGATGAGTAGGGTGTGCATCTATCCTCTTCTCTGGAAGAGCCGACCACCTCCTTCCCCATAGCTGCTTCTTCTTCTATGTGCCCTGCCCAGTCTCCCGGACGTTGGTGATCAATGCGGATAGTGTTTGTCTAATTTATTATGTTTTATACAAGTCCGCCAATCAATTGGCAACTCAAACTAACACTTGGTGCGCTGCGGTCGGTCTGGATAAGTAGGGTAAAAATACTCAATAACACGCGTTTGATATGGAACACTTTTTATTTTTCGGTTATAATCAGTAAGTGTGGTCCCTAAATTAATGACAGTGTTATTTTCAATTGTATATATGTATAACTGTGCGATACACGTGATCTAATTTGTGTGTTCCACTGGATTTTATGTGTCAATTGCATATTATCAAGCATCGGTTGTCTGCTGGTATTTGTTTTAGTGCAGTTCGAGTCATGGCGCTGTTACGTTTAAAAGCTATACTGTATTTGAGTTTGCTCACTGTACCATAGACTCTAGAAATTATTTGCTGCTTGGTAGGGCGAAGGGATGAGTTTAACTTTTATTAAAACTCGGGGTAGACATGAATTGCTTGATTTGGATGGTAGGTATTAACCCTGCGAAGTCAAATTAGGCCCATATGACTCATAGTGGAATGGCTCGGATATCGCAGAGCGAGGTGATGGCGGTTGGTAGGCTTATTGGAAATGAACTACGGAGCGGGGAAGGATACCTGAATGATGAAGCTTGGCTGTCCTCGGCTGGTGTAGCCTTGGCTCGGCGAGACTGTGCGTGGCTGTCTAGGTGCGGCTTGGCTCGGCGTAAGTGAACAACCCGTCCTGTCGTCAGCGAGAGTAGTGGTGAGTGGTCCAACCCGCTCTTGTTGCCCGTATTTATTTGGTATCGTCACCTTTCGGCTATTGCTATTTGCATCTTTTGGGAAGTGATGAAATCATATATCCGCATCCCTCTTATACATCGACTTACAGCCGTAAACTGAGGAATATACTTTGCTTTTACTCATTTTGTGCTCTTATCAACGAGTAAAACTTATTACTTATGTATAAACACAAAGAATTTACCACAATCTGCTAACCTATACAAGAAACCATATACAAACAGTCACCACGTGACAAATGTACCCTATTTGGTAAGTTTCTCATTTTTACCGCTAGATGTCATATCAGATAGCTGGAGTTGCCAATACATGCAATAAAATGTGCCGATAAGCACTAGGAACGGTACATGTTTCGAACCTTACCAATGCGGTTCTTCATCAGCCGTCTTATATTAGCACAGTATAATCATAGACTAGAGTATTGACATATTATCATGCAAGTACACATAAAAACCCTCAATACATACATTAGAAGACAATTAAAAACCTTTCTAACAAACACTCTTATTTAAAATCACTGTATCAAGTTTCCCATGCTGAAATGCTGTTTTTTTTTTTTTGCTGTAATGCGCAGTGAAGTGATTCATGTCTAAACAATTATAACAACTTTGAAAATACTGCAGTTGCTGCAGCAGGCTTGACCTGGCTTGACCCTGCACGAATTGGTCCAATAAGAGACCGTATTATGCCGTCCAGCGGACCCACAGATTTCGTACAAGCTGCTCAGTTGGGACAATTTCCATCTTTCATCCGCATTTGACAACGTTTTTATCAGCTCATAGAATTTCACTACTCGCTTCGTCACGAAGAATTTATAGACAAGACAGAAGCCAACATAAATGTCACTAATGACTTTATAAGAACCAGCAGTTTTATAATGTATTTTTAAAGTTGTTATAATTGTTTAGACATGAATCACTTCACTGCGCATTACAGCATAAAATAGCACTTCAGCATGGGAAACTTGATAAGCCCATAATACGGTGATTTTAAATAAGAGTGTTTGTTAGAAATGTTTTTAATTGTCTTCTAATGTATGTATTGAGGGTTTTTATGTGTACTTGGATGATAATATGTCAATACTCTAGTCTTTGATTATCATCATCATCACAATCTTGCACAGTTTCCAATATAAGATGGCTGATGAAGAACGTAAAGTTCGAAACATGTACCGTTCCTAGTGCTTATCGGCACATTTTATTGTATGTATTGATTGGCGAACCTGTATAAAACATAATAAATTAGTTAAAATTGTCAATACGGACCTTAAAGGGTGGCTAATTCTCCCAATTTAGTGTTTGTCTACCTTCAGCAGAGCGATAGAGCTGTTCAATAGATCTTGTTCCAGTCCAATCTTGAAGGTTCCGAAGACAAAACGTCCTTCTCCTTCCCGCTCTTCTTTGCCCATCAATTTTGCCTTTTAAAATGAGATGTAATATTGTATATTTTTCACCACGTAACACATGACCCAGGTATGCAATTTTCCTGCACTTGATGGTGGTCAGTAGCTCTCGTTGAGAATTTGCCCTCTGCAATACCTGGTCATTAGAGACCTGATCTATCCAAGAGACTTTCAGCATCCTTCTATGAAACCACATTTCCAGAGCTTCGAGCCTCTTAATGATGGACGATTTCCTAATCCAGGCTTCCACTCCATAAAGCAAAATGGACCAAACAAAACATTTTACAATACGCTGTCTTAGTTTTAAATTTAAGGCATCATCGCACAATCAAGATCTCATTTTCTTAAAAGTTGATCTTGCCAGGCGCTGATCTAGAGTTTGGCTTTGGGGGGGGGGGGGGGGGTCACAGAATCGAAATTGTTAAGAAAAATGGTATCACTAACAACGCAATCACAAAATAACCAAACGTAAAAAAACAGACCAATTTTTTTGCAAGCTACATGGATAGAAATTTGATGCGATTAGCGCACCAAAAATATTCGTCCGAATTGCAACGGCGTGTTTTGCGACTTTTACATCGAGCTTCGAGAAAAGTATCAAGGTACGTTACAGTTTCGGCAAGTCGAGTTGGTACCGAACAAAGGGAGAAAGTCACAGCTTAAATTCCCAACCAAGCTTGCAGTTTGGATGTCGGCAAAATGTTTTGGTGCGAAAAAAGCCCCAAATTCATATCCGTGCATTGCTGCACATTCATCATGACATCACTATAGACATCGATTCGGTAATCACAAGGCTTGCTAAACAAAATAGACGAGTTGATTTTGTTATATAAATAATCGTTTTTATATAACAGGTATGAAGTTGTAAATATGTACAGTTGTAACAGAACATGATAATTGCAATAAAGATATTTTCAGTATTGAATAAAATGAAAAACACTGTTTTTCAGTTAAAATTCATTAAGTTTTATTTGTCTGGTTATTTTTTCGTTTTTTGAGTTTGCAAAAAAATTTGGTCTCCGTTCCGAGCCTGGATCTTGCCCATAGCAACATCCTTAATTTCCCCCTGCAGTCGACTGGAGAGACAATAATCAATGGTGGTATTTTCTTCAGTTTTCTTGAGAGAGATATAATATGACTTGTACAGTTGTTTGTGTCTGTTGTAAATAAATGTATGTTTTATTTTGTACATTATATATTGAATACATTTTATTTTGGAGTATTGTAGTTTTATTTTGTAACCATCCTGTTCGTTGATATACAGTTCTGTATTTATCTGCAGGGCATGGTGGCGCAGCGATCATGCTGGATTTGATTCCTGGTCAATGCTTGTGAGATTTTCGAAATGAAATTCTATGTCCTGTAGTTTGGATTCCACATAAAAAGGAGGTCCCGTGCCTCATGATCGTGAGATTGGTTGGTTCCTCAGCCTAGGGACTGTGACAACGCGGTCATGTAGGCCCGTGTACTTTGGATGTGTGTAGAATCTGTCAGATAACCGGTGTTAATTGTGATGGCTGTATTAGTGTGTGTTATCTGTAATTCACGTGAGAACTGCAGACATTCAATTTTCAAGTAGTTCATATTTTTTCTACCAAATGCTACCATCAACGATAACTAGTTTTGAACTTGGTAACTAGATGCCATCACAGTCGGCTCCTGGCGACAAACCTGGGAAGTTAAGACCGTTAGTCAAATCTAACCTGTAATTTAGCTTCACACAAGTGTAATTAGTGGAAGGTTCTTTTACATGCCATAAATCTATGACGTGGACCACTGGCTTTACTTTTCCTCCGAAGGAAGGCATACTGAGGGATTTTATTTCTCTTAAAAATCCGCCGGGTTTGAATAAATCTTCGTTGTTAGACAAGCAAGGGAAAAATGTTATGAACACAACATAGATCTTCATATGTTGTTTGTAGACTACCGACAAGCCTTTGATAATCTTGACAGGGAAGGATTGTACAGATATATGGAACAGAAAGGAATTCCCAGAAAGCTAATAAGATAGTGAGAATTACTGCAGAAAATGCTAAAGCCAAAGTAATGGTGGAGGGTAAACTTGGTGTTGAATTTTCCTCAGAAAGGGGTGATGCCATGTCTGCTTCGCTATTCAAATTGGCTTTAAATAAAGTATTGGAGAAATTGGAAGGAGCAAATAATATAGTATATAAATCAACCCAAATGTGTGGCTATGATGCGGATGTAGTGTTGATAGCGAGAAGATGACTATTTAAAGGAAATGTTTGAAGAGATGAAGAAGGAAGGGGAAAAAATGAGTGTAAATGTGAATGCGGTCAAAACAAAGTACATGCACCGAACATATGTTGAAAGAAGAAGAAACTGTGATAATTTAATAATAGACTCCTGCACATTTGAAATGTTCAAAATTTGGAGTATTTGGGTGTTCTAGTTAATAATAAAAACGAAGTGTGAGAAGAAATCAATAGAAGAATTATCAATGGAAACATAGCCTGTTTTGCCAATCTGAGGCTCATTAAATCGCAATTGCTGCGTAAAACAAAACTCAAAATTTATAAGACTTTGATCAGACCAGTGTTAACTTATGGCTCAGAAACATGGTATATGTCTGTTCAGGATTGCAATAAACTTAGAGTGTTTGAGAGGAAAATAATATGGAGAATTTATAGTGCTGTATTGGATAGAGGAGAATGGAGAATACGACCTAATAGAGAAATGGATGAAATCCTCAAAAGCGAAGACATTGTTCGATATATCAAATCACAAGGACTACGATGGCTGGGCCACATTGAAAGGATGGAAGACAAAAGAACACCAAATATTATATATAAAGCCCGAATGGAAAGAAGACGACTCCCTGGTAGACCAAGGAATCGATGGAAAGGGAGGTGGACTTGCAAACAATGAACTTACAACCCTGGAGAACAGCTGTCCAAGAACGAAATTGATGGAAATCTGTTGTTGGGGAGGCCAATGCTCACACTGGGCTGTAGTGCCAGATGAAGAAAAGAACCTTCCACTAACTACAATTGTGTGAAACGAAATTTGTAGGTAGGATTTGATCGCTCTATTAAGTTCCAACGTTTGCCGCCAGGTGCTGGTAGCAGTGGCATCTAGTAGCCAAGTTCACAGTTAGGTGTGCATGGTAGCATTTGGTAACAAAAGTAGGAACTACTTGAAATTGATCGTCTGCAGTCCTTATCTGAATTACAGATAACGCACACTAATACAGCCATCACAATTACTGGTTATCAGACAGATTTTACACGCACCCAAAGTACACGGGGCTACATGATCGCGTTGTCGCAGCCCCTAAACTAAAGACCCAACCAATGCTTCCTCCCTACCGATATCACTTTCTTAATCAGCCTTAAAAAATGCAAAATTACAGTAAATTTAAATTTATTAAAGGTATATTCTCATTGGTACTGTACCCGTAAAAATCAAGGAGGTACTCGCTGGTCATCCAAAGCAAAGCTGGATTTTTGAACAGTGAAAGTTCCGGCTAAAGATCTTATCACAGTCCCGCCAGCGAGCTCTCCTGTTTTTCTTGGGGCTTTGTCGGAAGGGAAAAAGACATCCTATCTATTTTAGGCTGTTCCATAACATGTCTCCATTTATAGAGTAATAAAGGAACACCGAACAAACGTGTAGAAAAATATAAATGTATTAATATAACTAAATAACGAAAAATAATCTACATAAAACTCCTAAAATTAAACATTCATTTACGCCACTGACACTAAAATAAAAACTCCTCACATTCATACTTGCTTAAACTGTTGAAAAAATAAAGACGCTCTGTCGTCTGCAACTGTTAAAAAGAAATCTCTACATTGTACAGCTGCTCCTTCAAAGCGAGCATTCCATTTAAATTGCTGGCATTATTCAGTCACGTAAGCCTTCGTGGCTTAGGCGGCAGCACGCCGGCCTCTCACCGCTGGGTCCGTGGTTCTAATCCCGGTCACTCCATGTGAGATCTGTGCTGGACAAAACGGAGGCAGACAGGTTTTTCTCCGGGTACTCCGGTTTTCCCTGTCAAAATTTCATTCCAGCAACACTCTCCACTATCATTTCATTTCATCGGTCATTTAATCATTTCCCCAGAGGAGTGCGTCAGGCCTCGGCAGCCGGCACAGTTCATATCCTCGCCGCTAGATGGGGGCTTCATTCATACCACTCCAGACCCGGTCGGAGACTGGAAGCAGGCTGTGGATTTTCATTCAGTCACGCGTCCGTGAACAAAACTGGACTGGTTATGTCATAGCCTTCTTGTCCGTCCTTCACACCACAGGTGTGAGAATTTCATTCATTTGTTTCTCGACACTGTCAGAAACGGGATCTGCTCGTTTCTTAGCTGGCGTGGTCGGCACTGGACACACCGCGTTTCATAAAATAAAGTTCTACAAAAACTGTTCTATCTTTGCCAATTCTACTTGAAACAAACATTCTTACATTCGCGATCGTTGTTCATGACCAACGATGCTAACATACTGTACAGCCTGGGGGGGGGGGGGGCAGTACCCCCTGAGAGCCACCCCTCCATCTTCTACCAAAATCACCTCAACTGGAAACATTATAATTCCAGGACATATCTCTACACAGCAAGCGGCGACCACCTAAGCCTAGGAGGTTGGCCAACGGCTTGCAAAACACACATAAACATTTACACTAACATCTATCTGGGGCAGCTACACTGATGCAATGCTGACCAAGCAGCGCCGAAACGTATAAGAGTGGAACCTGGACAGGAGGGATTATCTGTTCTGTTCTGTTCTTCGCCAGCGGCCCTGCCCGACGTCCGTTCCAGCTCTTCACCAGGTGAGAACTAGTTTGTGCTCAGACTCCTTTATTTCTGTTAACACTTACCCCAAACATTTGTACACTTCACAAATTGTATTTCATATTTGTCTAAACTTCCCAAGAGGGACATCAGATTACATCTACTGACCAATAAATACATGGTCAGTAAACTACACGCTTGTTACTAATTACACTCCACTTCACATCCTCATACCCAACCTGACCTTAGTCATAATTGCCCGTGACCGTAGAAGCCAATAACTGCATCGTCAGATTCCATTGTACTCGAGCACACGACTCAACTGCAGAGCACTGAATCACTGACGCTGCACATTCATTTAATAGCTCATCCTTCTCAGCTGGCAAGCTAGTTTAGCAGCCGGCACTAGACATTCATCCCCTGGCAGATAATTGCATTCTGCAGGAACGCCCCCAATAGATTAAGTACTTACACCAACACACTACACTGGTAGTCTCTCCCGATCTGGAAGCACCTTCAAAATTAGCACAAGTTACACTACAGAGTTTTTCCCACCCCCAACCATGGGATAAAACATATTTGGTGGAGGCGCGACTACCACGCAAAATAAGGGTAGGGACTCAAACAACGAGCCCTCGTGGTAGAAGCGATCCGTACCGCAAACAGCCAAGCGAAAAAGTTGAACATTTTTTTTGAGAGAAAGCATTATTTTTCCCTTCACTCTAGCAACACAAGGGAAATTTCTGTCAACCCTCCCCCCCCCCCCTACAAAGAATCAGAAATCTAATACATTGGGGGTCACACAACAAAAACTTATATATATATACATATATATATACACAGTACGCACACCACGGGCACAATGAGGCATACGAACGTGTTTACATTACTACTCACCCTCATGGTTAGCGGGATACTCACAAACGCCCTAGAGCAAACCCCACGAGGGCCGAGGGTAAAAATTAACCCCGGCGTGCATTGGAAGCACATACGGGGACAAACGGTCTATCAGGGCAATATTCCCATCACTTATGATGTACCGGTAAAGCAAGAATACATCCCGGTACCGCCATCTATAACAGGGAACGACCACAAATCCCAAATACACTCACTATGGGAGGCCATCGAACAGACACTTAACATACACGGCGATACAGAACAACTCCAAGGAACATTCGCCCCCATGCAGACCACGCGGGGGAGGGAAAGGAGAGAACTCACATTTATAGGCAACTTTCTACAGTATTGCTGTGGCGTTGCTACAGAGGAAGACAGTAAAACACTACACATGACACAGCAGCAAATCGCGAGTTACACGGAGAATTTAAGCAAAATTATCCACGCGAACCATAAGGATCTGACCGAGACCACACTCAAGTTAAACAACTGGACACACACAGTACACGACTCCATTACCACAATCGGTGAACAATTAAAAACACTCGCGAATGCGACCCGAGCAGGCAAAGAAGCGCAGGACAGTATACTGGCTTCCACGGCCCAGATGGCTATGGGAAACGCCATAAGTATTTACAATGCGATCATGAGCATGCACAAACAGCAGGATTTGATGGCATGCGGACAACACAAAATCCCAGAAAATACATACAGACACTCTGCGCGAGGATTTAACAAAGCTCCAATATAAACTCGGGAAACATAGATACCAATTAGCCACTTCTATCGAACAAATAAGCTGGTACTACACGAAGCCAATATGCTCGTGTATATATCATGCTGACAGACTACACATAAAAATAAATATACCCATAATCGAGGAAAACGCGCGGTGGAACTTATTTGAATACATCCCCATACCATATAAGTGGCTAGGGGGTACGTGCACATTGACACACGAACCCACGTTGCTAGCAGTTAACGGGCGCGATATCCGCGAGTTAACAGGGAATGCGCTACATGACTGCATTACGCAGATAAATGCGCTATGCTACATACCACGGTTCCAGGAGGTGGCAACATTTCAGCCTGCCTGCGCCGTCTATCTCTACAACAACGCGCCAACTGACAAAATACTAGTCTCATGCGCCTACAGATGCGATGAAGGATCGCAGACAGCCCTTATCACACAAATTGACATGGACAAGTTTGTCATCACAAACCCAACGGCGGAGATGGGTATCCAATGCCCAGAAGGAAGGACAACCCTATTACACCCATACATGGAGGCACCGCCAGGGGCTATAGAGATACACCTCCCATGCGATTGCCAACTCACAGAGGGCGGCAACATCCTAATGCCACATGCGTTTCCGTGTGACGTAAAAATGGTAATGGAACTCGCCATAACCCATACATTACCGGCGGCATGGACGAAGCAAGTACAGTTACAGTTAAACGATTTTGAGCTCTTGCAGACGAAGCCGCTGTTGTATGACAACATAACGGCGATACTTAATGCCAACTGGTCGTCGGTCATTCCGACATTTAATGTCACGGAAACACCTTTTAAGCACCACAGACAGCCCCTACAAATACCAGCACTTCACAAATACTGGTACGAACGAGACACAACAACAACTACCACCATAGCATGGAACGCCGGGATGACCATAGTAATCATTTACATGCTAGCCAAACAGATGGCAATGGCCAGGGACATCCGGTATTTACACGCGCCCTGAGCGAACACATGAAACAGAACACCCTCGCATAGACATACAACAGCATGCAAAAACCCTAAGTAGAGCAATACACACGGGCGGCTATTTCCGATACCGCCACACAAGGGAAGGGGTCTGCCGTGGCCATAGGCCAGGAATCGGTCAGGCTAGCCTCCAACACACTACAGGGCCAAGCTCACATGGACACACGTCCCTCAGCTCCGGTCCGGGAGGCAATTTTGCCAGACCAAGGGGCAGAACCTACGCCAACCCCGTCAGAACGGACGAACGAGAGGGAGTTGACGCCAGGGCTCTCAGGCACATACAATAACACAGAGAGAAACCTGGAGGAAACTACGTCATGGGCTGAGGACGTAGAGACCGTGCCACAGCACGATAAGCCCACATAAACCTACACACATAGGCAGACGCGAGGGAAGGAGCCTACCGTGGCCATAGGCCAGAAATCGGTCAGACCGCCCTCCAATACGTTGCTCAAGCACTCACAGACAATTACACGATCCTTACCGCCAGTTCAGAGGGCAATTTTGCCAGAATGGAGGCGGGCACCAACATATGCACCCCCAGTGCAAACAAATTCACGGGGATTCCGCACAGTCCACCAGGGTGTCACGCACACGCCTGCACACACTATCCTGCCTCCACAACAAAATACACGGGGTTTAAGGGAAGTTTTACCGCCCACCCCACGAGGCCAGACAGACAAGAGGGCGTACACGCGCACAGACACTAATAGGGTAGCGCGAAGCCAACACAGCCCTTCAGATACCAGCATACCTACGCCTATTAACAGGCAGTACGGGGAACGTAGGCTTAGGCCTGCTTTGCTTAAAACACTCCTGAAGGATAGTAAAGAAGCCCCTCGATGGGAACCTGAGGCCTATGCCTTCACAACAGGGCGCAGTAATTCACCCCGACGGGCGAGAAAGCGCGCAATGTAGTGAAATTCACTGACCGCGCAAGCCCATGGATAAATATTCCCACACACAGAATTTTCCACTTAAAATGCCGAAACATTCCCAAGACCTTAACGGGGGCGCGTCCACACAATTAACACTAAAGACAGGTTCTACCCCTGTAGAGGGCAAACACACAAAAACGCATGCACAAAACTGTACAATTTACATGCATATATACATACATTTGGTCCATAAGTGCACGTTATTTCGTATACTGCCCATAGCAGAATTTTTTTTTAGTTCCCCATAACAGCGCTCAAGCTAAGCATAAACACTCACGGTTCAGGGGAAAATACTATAATTTATTTTTGAGGTCACACACTAAGCGTAAAATACCATACAAACAATCAATAACACTGACAAAACTGTCCCGGAGACACAGGCCCAAAAGGCAACAGGAATGATTATCCTGAACAAAGACGGTCTCGAACCCGCAACCTTCTGAATACCAGGAGCGCAAGGGCGGGTAGCCATCCAAGTGAAGGATACAGCGATAAGGGACAGTCACGCTAACAGGAATATATTCACCCCGGGCCTACAATAACACAAAATTTGGGGACACAATATATATGAACAGAGGTAGGGTTTTTTACATAACGAGGAACCCAAAGCACACTGTATATGCAGACAATAGAAAGGCGCGTCAGCAAACCCACGCATATTGTCTCAACACATGTTATAACCGGACCGCTGGACTAGGCAAGCAAGTACTTCCTACACAATTGAAACTTGACACTATCGCCAGTCAGCGATAAGAAGTAATGGAACAAGTGGCCTTCACAAGTATCAGACGGGCTAGAAGCACTTTCACTCCAGCTGTAACATACACAATCATTCACACCATTTCCAAAGACGGATAACTCCCGAAATTAAAGTACGAGGGTCGTTCCGAATAACACAAAACACTCACACTAACGTATATTTTCATACGCGTGTCGCAAACATACAATACACGCCATGGTACATAAAACACAGAAATTGTAGTACCGAGGCCTTAGCCCAAGGCATGTGCGAACACACAGAAACACGATACAAACGTGCCAAAAAGAAAGGTAGCCAACGGCATTTTTGGCGCGAAAACACAATCAGAGGTCACACTAGGGACGCACAAAATCCCAACAGACTACGCAAACATAAAACACGGAGCGCTACACGGGATCACGGGTCCGAATACCCAGTAAAACCGGACGCCGTGACAAACAAGAACTGTCGACCGACGAAAGATCAGTTACATACAACACACGGGGTTTTCAACATAGAAAGTCAGAAAACCCAGCCACCGCGACCAGACACCAGATAGACCCATTCACGGGAAAATTCACTCCCACCTAGAAGGAAATTGGCCAAAATTAAGCCAATCCGCAAGTACGTCCAAATTAACCCAGGAATATGGACACGGGAACAGACAATTACACGGACAGCATTGCAAAAACAGCATGCATACACAATCCCACACAGGAAAAAACCATAGGGTCCCGTACAGGCACAAATCATAGATAATTACATAAAGCAGAGGTATTGCGGAAGCAAAGTCCAAACAAGCTTGGGAGCGAAATTATGACAGGTTAACACATTGGCCTTCCTAAAATGTAAAACACATGTCCACATACGGGCAGTGGTGAAAGTCACGTTCCGTCAGGCTTCATACACAACATTGGAGACTTTCTGTATACAAGGACGCAAAAACAAATACAACAAAACACTGAGTTGCGAATTCCGGCGCGTTGCAAAACACTGTTGCCGGTAGACATTTTTTTTTCATAACAAGACGTGACAACGACTTGCAGACATGATGACACTAGCACAAAAACAATAACATAACGACATACAGTGACACGGATGTTGACACAGAATTCAGCGCCATTACAATAGGCCTTGCATCCAGTAATGCACAGATACTGTGGGCCGTATTAATCTCGGGAATACAGGATCCCATAGCCCTACCATTACCGACACTAGGAACATGTCTACAAGGGCGATAACAATTAGCCACGCGACACGCGATAAGACTTATCCGATGACGTCCCACGCGCCAGCGTGCGACAGCGGTACGCGACCTCACACACGCAGCTGTGCTAATTAAAGCCACGGACACTCCCTTCCTACACGCGCCCAACAATCAGGGGCGGATGCAGACAGATCCATGAGGGAACAACCCCCCCCTAATAACTTCTTTTCTTGTTTTTTATCTTTAAAAACCATTATAGGCGATCAGGCCATGACAATTCATACCTACAGTCCTTGCTACTCTAACGTTATGAACAGGAAACCAGATTAGGCCGTGACGTCACAACGTCACTGCACCCCAACCTCCTAAGGGCAGCCCGATGGTAGTGCCAACAGACACAAACATTTCTACACAACATAGGTTTCACAGACCCACAGGCACTCCACAGACTGGTAGATGCTTTATGGCATCCCAACTTAGCCAGTGTACATCCCAAGGAGCATATAGTGACTAAGAGAGGATGACTCACCACAACAGGAGTAGAGATGGATAGTACCATCAGGATGGCCATGGTACCAACTACGGGCTACCATACCAGTACCCTTCTTCCTACATATCCTGTCACCCACAACGCTATCCAACACAAACATACAGACACATAAAAACAGCTAGACTACATTTCAAAATACACCTCGGGGTTGATAGACTTCATGCTCCTAATAAATTAAGGTATGCTACACCTTGGCCCCAAACGCCTACACCTGAATATTAGGGGTGAGTCGGAAACAATATCAAGCGTAATGCACATCTCTATGCAGAGAGATGAAGCCACATTTATATTAACAAGTATTTTTATTAAATAACCCCGCATGCAAGGGACATAGACTTATTATACCTTGACACATGCTTTATCCTCAAGTGAGAGCGGATACGCCTCATATCCATCCCCATGCATGGAATATCCTATCCACATACCTGGGATTTTATTACTATTACACCTGCATGGCATTTCTAAAAATTTTGCACACCTGGGAAAAACCTACCCCATCCACTCACTGTAAAGACCTCCTGGCAGCACCATCGGCTCCCGGCCACCATAAACATGGAGTCTAACGATGCACGATCCCCTCCTACCACGCTTTAAGCCCATTCAGCAAATAACACCCCCGGATCCTAATAACAAGTGACCCAACGCCATAAAAACCTACTAACACCTCTAGGAAATTACCAAGGCATTACCGCTGGAAATCCGACATGGCGACTACAAGCCTAAAGTTAGACACTGCATTTAGAAGTTCCTACAACCCCAGAACACTAAAAAAAATTACATAATTACATGATACACACAAACTTATTTACATATCACACTTATTTTAAAAAAAAGGAGTCTGGCATCACACTGGATGGTGATGAGATATAAACGGAGGGAGCAGAAGCCCCACAGAAGGGCAGGGACGGGGCAAGACGCCAACAGATCCTGACCCAGACTAAAGACGAAATAACGTAAGGTTGAAGCATCGATGACTTAGCGCGGGCAAACGTCGAGTCCTAGGGTGTGTCTAGCCTACCCCCTTGGCGGAGACAGTTACACCCACTATGCGCCACGGTCATCGAAGCCAAACCTGCAGGGGAGACTTTTGACGGCTAGTAGGAGAATTAGCCAGCTCCACACTAGACTCAGGAGACGAACCTAGAGACGACCACACTAGGACTAGACTGTAGTTAGCATGTAACCTAAGTAGAGCTTCTATGGCGGGGAGCAAGTCTTCCATTTCGAGGAAGTGAAGATAGTGTGCCAAGGGTCCAGCGGGACAACCCCTGGCCACGCAAGACCTCATTCGGATATGGGGCGAAGAGGATTCCCGGACGCTAAATTCCCGGATGATATTATCTTATCGGATGATTTTTTCCCGAACGATGTCCCGTGCCCACATAAATGGATGACAGCGAGTCTCCAGAGCTTAAATGGTCACGCAGCGGGCGGCCTGAGATGTAAATGAGGAATGCGGCGAGCCCTCAAAGGGGTTTTGTGGGCAAACCCAATGATAAATATACGAATGAATAACAAATGGCGAATAATGCCAACACAGGCAGGTATAAGATCAGCGGAAGTACATACAACGGGGCGGAGGCACTGAAGCCGTCCGACCCATCAGCGAGGCATACGGTGCAGTCACTGGAGCTGACCGACCCCGACAATACGCGAGACGTCCGAAGAGGTCTCAAGGGTGGTGGCATTATACAAGCCGACCCTTAAAAAGCGCTGTGCGACATACGCGAATAATAATATTTGGCCAAGGGCATATTCATAACCTGTCTTTATATTTCAGCACAGAGCTCCACCACTGCAGCATCGTGGGAGCACAAACAACCAGGTTCATGACATCAGGTAAAGGTGACGTCACATACACACTTCACACAATGAGTACACACTGAGGAGACATACAATCACACAGGCACACAAGAGGGTAGAAATTAGTAGCATCATAGTATACGGCCACCTTAGACTAAGTTAGATTTAGTGGCGCTATATATTAAGACCTACCAACATAAAGGGTATTTTTATCAATGTCATGTAATCCACTTTTTCAGATTGACAGCGAGCTCACACGGGTGCGCACAATGGCGCATGACCGGCATTAATAGATTCCATTTTTTTTTCAGGGCAAGCAGACATATATGCATTCACCCCTTGTAAATATAGCCCCCAAACACACATACCCTACACCAATCATGCCACACACATACACTGTTTTTCACCCATTTCTGTCGCGCCCATAAAGCGACGGCGCTGCGATCAGCATCGTCAAGTGACCGTGGGGCACCGAGCGATGCTGACGAAACCACACATATAGAAACGCTTCATCAATGAGCGACATACGGTAGACAGGGGCAGCGCAAAGTTTGTAAGCGCCCACCCTCGCTACCAAGGTGATTTTTTCCTACCCACGAGGAAAAACTCACGATAGGTAAATAGATGAATTAGCGGCATGACCACTAAACAGCGGCTACAAAGGAAATAGCAAACGAAGGGAGAAGGAGTAGCCAAACGAGAGCGCTCAAAGAAGGCCTAGAGAGTGAAAAAGAAGGTATCAGGCTCATGAGCAGAAAGGTATAGTAATAAGTACTTTATATTGTATCATAATTGTAGAAATATTGTAAATCCTAGACACACACAAAAATATTAACATACGAGTGTATACCTATGCATATGTAACACCACTCAACACTGAGTAAACTGTTTTTCTTTCCTTTCCATTCTACTAACGCCAAATATGTGAAGGTGTCCCGTTTCATCCCAACAATAAATCATTCTGATATACCTTTAACTTATACCCGGGGGCACCTGTTTTTCTATTTTCTTCCATCTTTTATACAATACCTTGCAGGGAGCAATTTTTTTCTCCACACAGCGTCGGACGGCACAACCACCCGTCCAACCATGTTTTTTTCCTTCCTGCATAATACCAACATGCATATAACTTCAAAAGCATGTGTTTTCTTTGTATTTTTTATTTTTATTATTTTTTATGTCGAATTTCATAGTGATTAATTTTAGATAAACAATTAACTATGTATACCCACAACCCACCCCCTCTGAGCACACGCTAAACTCACAACACCACCAGAACAACACGACACCGACACTGAAGAAAAAGATGAAGAGGGACAGGCAGTAAACGACGAAACATCATCACAACGACACGCCCACTCTACTTCCCGTTCGCGAGGACGCGAACTAACGACGGAGGAATCTTGTACAGCCTGGGGGGCAGTACCCCCTGAGAGCCACCCCTCCATCTTCTACCAAAACCACCTCAACTGGAAACATAATTCCAGGACATATCTCTACACAGCAAGCGGCGACCACCTAAGCCTAGGAGGTTGGCCAACGGCTTGCAAAACACACATAAACATTTACACTAACAACTATCTGGGGCAGCTACACTGATGCAATGCTGACCAAGCAGCGCCGAAACGTATAAGAGTGGAACCTGGACAGGAGGGATTATCTGTTCTGTTCTGTTCTTCGCCAGCGGCCCTGCCCGACGTCCGTTCCAGCTCTTCACCAGGTGAGAACTAGTTTGTGCTCAGACTCCTTTATTTCTGTAAACACTTACCCCAAACATTTGTACACTTCACAAATTGTATTTCATATTTGTCTAAACTTCCCAAGAGGGACATCAGATTACATCTACTGACCAATAAATACATGGTCAGTAAACTACACGCTTGTTACTAATTACACTCCACTTCACATCCTCATACCCAACCTGACCTTAGTCATAATTGCCCGTGACCGTAGAAGCCAATAACTGCATCGTCAGATTCCATTGTACTTGAGCACACGACTCGACTGCAGAGCACTGAATCACTGACGCTGCACATTCATTTAATAGCTCATCCTTCTCAGCTGGCAAGCTAGTTTAGCAGCTGACACTAGACATTCATCCCCTGGCAGATAATTGCATTCTGCAGGAACGCCCCCAATAGATTAAGTACTTACACCAACGCACTACACTGGTAGTCTCTCCCGATCACGGGAAGCTACTCTTATCTAGAAGCACCTTCAAAATTAGCACAAGTTACACTACAGTGTTTTTCCCACCCCCAACCAAGGGATAAAACAATACACATATACAAATTCAAACACTCATTTGAAAAACATTCACACTCTCTAGCTATAACCTAAGTCAAAAACATTTAAAAATTATCATTATTAGCAAAATTAAAAACCCTTATTATTAACAAATGGAAATGTTTATACACTATATACAAGTGCCTATCGCTTCTAAGACTCAATCTTGAGCGATACGACCGCGTTAGTTTAATTATCGCCGCTCCTTTCGCATAGTATCAATTACTATAGCCTTCTATTTACACAATGCTTGACCACTTTCTGTTATATCAAGTTAATAGATATTATCGGTACCGGTATACCAATGACCGATCATTCAAGATGAGTTCATTGTTGTTACAACTGTTGTTGTTTGAGTCTTCAGTCTTTTGACTGGTTTGATGCAGCTCTCCATGCCTCCCTGTCCTGAGCTAATCGTTTCATCTCTACATAGCTACCACACCCTACATCCGAGGCAATCTGTTTAACATATTCTAACCTTGGTCTACCCCTACAGTTCTTGTCCTCGACCCTTCCTTCCATAACTAAGCTTGCTATTCCTGGGTGTCTTAGTATGTGTCCTACCAACCTATCTCTTCTCTTCATTAGCAGTCGCCAGAAACATCTCTCCTCTCCCACTCGCCTTAATACCTCTTCGTTTGTAACCCTATCTACCCATCTGATCTTCATCATTCTCCTGTAACACCACATTTCAAATGCTTCAATTCTCCTCTTTTCTGCTGCACCAATAGTCCAAGTTTCACTTCCATAGAGCGCCACGCTCCAGACAAAGGCTTTCAAAAATGACTTCCTAATTCCTAAATCTATATTCGATGTCAACAGATTCCTTTTTTGTAGGAAGGCTTTCCTTGCCTGAGCCAACCTACTTTTTATATCCTCTTTGCTTCGTCCATCACTGGTTATTCTGCTTCCTAAGTGACAGAAGTCTCCAACTTCCTTCAGCTTTTCACCTGCCAATTTGATCTCCATAGAAGTTTCTGATTTATTTCGGCTGCATTCCAGTATTTTTGTTTTACATTTATTAATTTTCATCATGTATTCATTCTGTAAGACGGAGTCCATACCATTCAAAAACTGATTCAAATCCTCAGGCGTGTCGGCCAAGATGACGATGTCATCAGCAAATCTCAGAGTTGAAATTATTTCTCCTTGAATCTTCACTCCCATTTTAAAATTTTCTCCAATTTCCTTCATTGCTTGTTCAATGTAAAGATTGAAAAGTATGGGTGATAAGTTGCAGCCTTGCCTTACACCTTTCTGAATACCAGCTTCTCTCTCATGTCCTTCAGCTCGAATGACT
Source organism: Meconema thalassinum (assembly GCA_946902985.2). NCBI lineage: Eukaryota > Metazoa > Arthropoda > Insecta > Orthoptera > Tettigoniidae > Meconema > Meconema thalassinum. The sequence goes on from OX336388.2 coordinate 90,522,467, forward strand.
GCTGTCTGGTTTCTGTATAGATTGTATATCACCCTCCTATCCCTGTACTTTATTCCAATAGATTTCAAAATGTCAAACAATTTAGTCCAATCAACGTTATCAAAAGCCTTTTCTAAGTCTACAAATGCCATGAACGTTCTCTTACCTTTCCTTATTCTACCTTCCAAAATCAGCCTAAGACTTAGTACAGCTTCCCTTGTTCCTACATTTCTCCTGAAACCAAACTGGTCTTCACCCAACTCCGTTTCTATCTGGCTTTCAATCCTCTTGTAAATTATTCTAGACAGGATCTTTGAAGCATGAGTAATCAAGATGATTGTACGGTAATCTTCACATCTGTCAGCTCCCACTCCAGTTTAATATAGTTAATAATGATTTAGAGAACAGGGACATTATATCTTTTCCTAATGAAGTTCCGCCAATAAACGACTTTCGTGTCGCCGATCTGATCACATGAGAGGTCTTCACTACTCTCTTTAAAATACAACAATGCTACTTTTATACAATCCTCAGTACTTCATGACAATGAATGCGCTAATCCCCTTCGTATTCCAAACAACTATTTATGGCAAAAACCTCCATAACTCGCCACTATAAAACTCACATGTCATTAACTCACTTGTCTCAACAATGGTTCCACTGTACTGGTATAGCTTTCTCCTAGCTTAGATCTTATTGTTGTTGGAACTCCCACAACATATCAATGAACAGCGATATCTGTTCTACGATTACATTGATCGTTCTCAAACGATGGCATTAATAGATCTTTCATGGTTTACTAAACAAAATTACTCAGACATAAAACACCATGTCTCCAAATATTTTACAAAATATACATGTTTTCATACTGGTCATTTCTAAAAAGTGCACTGTTACAATACTACGTTGACACATAACGTAGTGTTACACGTGTGCTTTGAATAACATCTCGTGTTATCTTATCGCTCAATAAGGATCGATCACAACCGGAAAAGGTTTTAACTAAACTTTCCTAAGATCGAATAAATTATCTTTCAAAAGATATGTCTCATATAATTTACATTTAATGAAGAGCAAAGCCTTCCTTTTAATTCAATATTGATTTGTCATTAATTGAATGTATCTTCATTCTATACAAAGAATGTTCATAACTATTCACTTTCACGTCGAATTCATAACGAATGTAGCTTGCTAGATCGCCGAATTGTTTATAATATTAGGTGATATTTCACAATATATCACTCGTAGATTTTTCTCCTAATTATAAATACTTACAGAATGAACACCGAAGTTCATTTTAAACAAAATGAATTTATTGAATGTCCTAGACTAAATGTCTGAAGTATCGAATAAAAATCGAAATCGTTGAATAATAACTTCCTTAAAGACTTTCCCAATGGAAAATAAATTTCTCAAACAACTGACTTCAGTTCAGAAACTGAATCATAAAATATTTAACAAGTATAGATGATAACTTGACTTTCATCTTATACAGACTTGAAGAATAAAATTTACTAAACATCGAAGTGAAAATACATGAAACAAATATGGAGAATTGTTGTTTCCAAATGCCATCAAACACACTCAAACAATATAATAATGGAAAACATCTCTACCTTGGTTTTGTAGAAAATTAAAGTTCATTGTCGGGTATCAGAAAATACCCAACTGGATCGTCATCCAGTTATGATTTGTTGAAATCAAACCCAGTCCCCTCCATCGGATACGAGCTGCGACCTCTAGAATGGAAAAGATTCCTTCTCGGCATATTTGTCTCCTCCTGTATCGAACTTCGTTCCTCGGACTTGAATTCCATCTTGAACAATCATCGGACTGATATCTTCTGTCTTCCGTTGATGACTCTTCAATCGCCGACATCTCTAGAAGTTCCTCGATCATTATTGAGCAATATATTATGGATAGCATCATCGTTACAAAATAAATTCGTAAGTTGAATGTCGATTCACTATCGTAGATGTTAAAGTTCATTTGGTTGGTCAATGAAGGATTATATCTGCTCATAGTCGAGAATGAATGTACATGAAAATACATTAAATGTACTGGATGGAAGTTTACATAATGCACCATGTTGTCTCGGCATTCTATCTATCTAGATGTCATAGATCTTCTCATTGTTTCTTAACTTTGTTCAATCGTTGCTATCACAACCTTGTCTTGATATATCCCAAACGCGTAATAGTTTAATTCATCATCACACACATACTTAAAAAGTTATAAATTCCACTTCATAATTGTCTGTAGCCATCATAATGTTCATACACAATAAAGTCACAATGTTCATACAATATCACTGTACTTACTTAGTGCTGCAACGTGTACTTGCTTGGGTTGAAGTCGCACTGCACTAAAATGCTATTCTCCTTTTGGAGTTGAGTAACTTCGTCTGAGAACACAAAGTCTCTAATATATCTGAAAATGCTCGATGGAGTTTAATGAATCTTCTTGTGGCGAAGCCTTATCACTGGATAAGTAAAATGGAAACTCTTTTATCTCGACAAAGTCGAAAATTTGTCCGCTATTAAGCTAAATGTCCACCGCTAAACTTCATTTAGTTTGATGCGGGGCTCTCGAAACTATTGGCCGGTAACACCGCTGCCTCTTGTGTCACGTAGGACCTCACTCTGTATCACGTCTACAGGAATGAACTACCTCCGGACGATACTTCTTGTCGCTAGGAAGTCAGTCGAGAGAAGAACACTCTTGGCTGTCGTTCCCCCTTCAACTCGTCTGAAATTCGCGCCATTGTTAATCCCGCGCAGTTAGTGGCGCGTACTTTTAATAATGCTTATTACGGTGAAATTCTTCCGTTTAACGTCATTCAAAGTAGTACCGGGTAATATCTTCTTTTAATTTTCTTGATGTTCTCAATGGAGTAAAATTGTTACATAGGGCTTAAATGGCATAGTTAATGACATTAACTAGGTAAAAATCCATGTCTGCTTCCATAAACCCTCCTCTCATTGGCTGACAGCATATATCCAATGATATATTTTATAACAATTAACTGGTAATATTTCGCGCTATTTCCTTGTTGCAATGCACTTCCAATGATGTAGAATATTCTGGGCGTCTCTGATCACGTGATGGGTTTCTACCATAGCTTGCGTTCGCTAACAAATCTCGCCTTGAGCCAACTTCCAAGATTTATATTCCAATGTTAAACTGTATCTTGGGCTCGGATAATAACATCATTTTCATCATAAATCGTCCAAATTTCGAATGCATTACGGCACTTAGAAGAAATCTTATTAACGTTTTAGGGAAGATGGTGGCGATCCGACAAAATGAAGAAGTACTGGGCTGATAGAAAAAACAAAAATCCCTAGTGTTGAATTGACTTGAGTGGTCCAATGAATGTTATAAAGTGTAAATAAAAGTTATGAAATTTTGGAGGTGCTCAGACCTTTCCACTCCTGAAGTTGCAAGGTGCAGCTGCCTCAGACTGTAAATATTTTGTCTAACACAAGAGAATTGAACTATATAATTTAATAATGCAGCCAAATGGCCAGTTATATACATAAGTTGATTCACAACAGAATTGAGACAATGCCAAAATTATATCCGTACAACCCATCACGTGATATCTCTCGCAGAGTTTCCCACATATACGACAAACACAGTCCGCGCATGGCTCATGAAAACGTATGGTCTTGCAACACTTGTGATGAAAACCAGGACTGCAAAACTGGTAACAAAATGTCTGTGCTGATAATTTGCTTCTTTCCAGCCCGTCATTATCATGGTATCCGCGGTGTAAAATTCCATCCAAATATATTTTTCTTTGCTATGTGTTCTCTGACTACCTCTTTGAAGGTCGGCATGGGCGCAAGTAGCATTTTCAAGCGTAGATCTTCTAATAGCATAGTTTCTTTAGATAGTTCGTAAACTAATCTAGATCTTGTGTACCTGGATACTCCAATAGTTTGCACCGTTAAAGAAAGAGAGCACTGGTTGAATATACAAGGGTTGCTTTTAGATAGATTTCATTAGAAAGCTAACTATTGCAATGGGTACCATGTTTCGACTTCCGGAAAATTTTGACATATCTTCGTGTTTCACATATATGTATATATATATATATATATCAGTTTCTTGTGGACACGATAACTGCCATAATTTTACACCAATCACTTTTGAAAATTTTACCGAATATGTATACCTATAAAATCTCGGTCGAGTTCGTTACTGGGCTAAATCGGTCGAAGGGGGTAAAAATGGGGGGCTTTTTTTTTTCGAAAAAGTGAAATATTGCTATAACTCTCTTAGTATGTGAAATATCGAATCCGAGTCCATACTATGTGTCGAATAAAGCCCAAAAATTTATGTTTGAAGAGTTTTTTATAGCTGCCCCGTAACTCCCCCGAAAGGAAGACAGGACAGCCTCCTGTAGTGACCCAAGGTCTAAATGTTTAGGCTACCTGGAAGACCAAGGGAAAGAAGGGGCTTGATCAGAAAGATCATTGAGCGGAGGGCTGGGTTGGTTAACCTAGAGGGTGGTTTTCAGTTACAGGCCAAAAGAAAGTGGTCATGTAATCAAATTAAAAAACAAATAAAACAGAGGTATATTTAAAATAAAGGGATACATCAGTGGGTGGGGGCACACATAAATAGAAGCACTGGTCCTAAGAAAAAGGTTGGAGGTCCCCATTAAATGAATTGGTCTTTCCAGGGCAACACGAGGCCCGAGAGTAAAATAGTCCAGGAGAGCTAAGCAAAATATCTTAAATAAAATGCCCATATGAAGGACTGGAAAGCGTCAAAACGTGGCGTCAGAAAATTACATAAGTAAAATAGCTATCACAACAAGTGATGCAACCAAGGGAATAAATTTAAAATAAAATCACCTAGGAAGGTATGCTAAGCCAAAGGCTCGAAATTAAACAATGCAAGCAAGGCAATGAAGAGATCAAACTTAGGCCTAACAATGGCCTGCGTGAAATAACACGCCAACAATGGAATGACCATAGCGGACGACAATTGAAGGGAATGCCGCCGTAAAATTAACTAAATTCCCCACCAAAATTACATGTTTAATTGTATTCCAAAATGTCCTTTTAAAGATGAACCAAATTTAAATTTTAACGCAAACAGTTAGGTTGGCGTCCCATTTACGTCTTACGGATTGTGGCAACCATGTAGCAAATGAGTAGCATTTTGCTAGCTAACGAAACAGTTCTGAGTTTCGGGAATAAGACGGAGAAAGTCTTTCATCATTGTTGAATATTAAACTAGTAAGATGAGAATTGCAGAATCAAATAGATTGGGTTGGTGGTACCACATTAGAAAGTTCCAAATCTATGGACGCTTAGTTTCCACCCGCACTGAAACGAAAATATTTAATAAAAGAAACATCTCCATCGGGAGTGAAATAGCTCAAAATGGATGGCGCAATATGCACTAAAAGGAACAGTCCACAGTACCTTGTAATTGGCCCATTTGCCAATAAATTCCTGGTGGTCGGCTACCGAGTGCCGACCACATACACCTTCACACTACATGGCTCCAAACTCAACTGATGGCGGCAGACGCCAAGCATGCTTCACTCTCATCCAACTGTGTAACAGAGTGAGCACTGGCAGAGCCAATAGGAAACCTACAGGATGCGTCACAGCGTACACACGGTCACAGCAGCCATCTTCCAGCCGAAAGAAGAGTCTGGCAAGGGGAGGGGGAAGCGGGAATTTCAAAGTTCAGAAAAGTTCCAAAGTTTTTGAGCTCTCTCCCCGGGGATTACAGAACCGGGGAAGAGGGGGTGGGGGCAAAATAAGTGGCAGTCAATAAACTGTCACAATAGCACCAACCATTGACCAAAGGGGTGGGAAAAAGTGGGTTTTTCGGGAAACATTAATCATATCTCTCTTAATAGGCACAATATCAAAACCGTACCAAATGGACAATATTCCCCTAATAATTACCTAAAACTTTTATCTGAAAGAATTTTTGATATGACCCACCATTACGCCAAGGGATGAGAAAAATGATTTCGGAATTATAAGAAAATGCCAAGAGCTATCAGAGGTTGCCATGGCAACACTACTAAATTGATGAGGGATGAGCCATCAGACGTTGCCATGACAACGCACTTGCACGAGATCAGATTCAGATTTCCATCTGACTACGTGTGAAGCGGCTTCGTTGACGTAACTGGTAGCATGCTGAACTTCTATGCCCAAGGTCGCGGGTTCAAAGCCGGCCGAAGTCGTCGGATTTTCTAAGAGCGCTAAAAATCTCTCAGTATGCTTTCCTATATAGGGGAAGTTCCAACGTTCGTTGCAAGTTGCTGGTTGCGGTGGTATCTAGTAGCCAAGTTCACAGCTAGGTGTCGTTGACGGTGGTATCTGGGAGCAACATTAGGAACTACTGCTTGAAATTGACCGCCTGCAGTCCTTACCTGAATTACAGACTAATACAGCCATCACAATTCACACCGTTTATCAGACAGATTCTACACTCACCCAAAGTACACGGAGTTACATGACCGCGTTGTCGCAGCCCCTAAACTGAGGAACCTACCAAAATCTCCGCGGGAGATATAATTTTGCGCGAAGAAGTAACAGACCGTTACATAGTTACACATCAGTGTCGAAACCTTGCATAAGGACAGTGTGACCACAAGTATAAAAATGGACCCCAAATTACAAGAAGGTTACCGTCCCCATAAGACAATAAAATGTTTGAAAATATGCATAAAATGACGAAAAACAAAGTTAATTAAGCTCCAATTATAAAATACTTCCTCGCAATAAATGAGGTCTGATCCTTCTACGAAAACCTGCATATTCTGCCTAATTTCGCTTATCCCCAAGTTTGTCCGGTGAAATCTACCTCCGCCTTCCGGCGTGCCGAGAGGACTTTTTTTAGTTTTGGCAACGATGCTGCTGCTTTATGTTGCAACGGTGTTGGACTCTGCCATTGTTACCAAAAATAGCTAACCTGTATCCCCTCCCTTAGAGCACATGACCTCGTCCGTCCCCTCCGCCATTCGTATGCAGTGGCGCCTGTTTGATGAGTAGTTGTGGGCAAGCGCTCGCGCAAGACGGCCGCACTGTTTTCGAAGCAGGAGCAGAGAACGTGGATAAAAATTCAGTATGCTAGGGGTCGCACGACTCGAGAGTGCCACCAAGGACTGCAAGAGGCGTGCGGTGCATCTGCGTTACCTTACAGAACGGTAGCAAGATGGGTTGCAGCCTTTCGAGATGGGCACGAACGTGTGGAGGACATGCCTCGATGTGGTCACCCACCAGTAAGTAATGCAAACGTACGGATGGTGTCCGCGTTAGGGGAGGCGGATCGGAACGTAACGCTTCGTGAATTAGCGCAAGATACAGGACTAGCGAATTCGACTGACTGAAAATGAGAAAAATTGCGTCAAAATGGGTTCCGCATGACTTAACCGACATGCTGAAATGGCTGCGATATGACGCTTCTCGTACCCACTTGCAGCGTTATGAGCGCGAAGGAGAGGACTTCTTACGGCGTATCATAACCATTGACGAGACGTGGGCCAAATCTTATGAGCCACAGTTGACACGCCAATCGAATGAGTGGTGACACCACGGACCACCACGAAAACAAAACAGTGAAGGTAATGTTGATGCTTGCCTATGATTGGTATGGTGTGATCTTAAAACATACCGTTCCCCCGGGGCAAACCGTTAATGCGGCGTACTACTGTTCGTTTCTGCAAGACCATCTCCTAGCAGCTCTGAGAAGGAAACTGCGACACCACATCGATACTCCGCCCATCGTTCTGCATGACAATGCTAGGGCACACACATCAGGAGTTGTGTCTGCATTGATGAATCTCTGGAACTGGGAGGTGCTCTATCATCCCCCCTACTCTCCCGACTTAAGTCCCTGCGACTTTGATCTTATCCCGAAGATGAAGGAGCCACTGCGCGGGAACCGCTACCCTACAATAGGGATGTAGCGGGAGAAAGTTCGCGCCAGATAGCGCTCGTGTAGTACTGGGTAAGCGCATGGCGATCGTTTTATGTTTCTCCCAGTCAGCTGTGAGGAATGATAAATTGTGACCGAGTTTTCTAAGCTAAAGTAAATTATATCTTCTCTAATTATACTCCAAGACTAAATTATTTAATTCTATAGGTATATCTCCTAATACATTATGGACGATTTTCAGCGTTTAAGCGTTAAACAGCTGTAAAATGAGCTACGGACTAGAGGCACTAAAACTAGCGGGAGGAAGGAAGAATAGCCTACAGCGGTAATAACAAAATTCTAACACTCTTTATTATTCAAATAATGAATATGAGTCAGCATGCTTTCTCCTAAAGATTACAATTACTGGAGTATTGTAGGCCTATATTTATAAATATATCTCCATAAGACTTAAATCATAAATATAGATTTAAATATTCACTTGCTCCCCCTGCTTACAGACTTCGATTCATGTTTTTTTTTTTTAGGTTGATAGCTTACATGAAACTGTCGTGTTTTAAGGTAAACATAATCAAAGAAAGTTGATTCCGGTAATGTGTACCTCGAAAATGCATCGCAACGTTTGGTTCTTATGTAATGTTGTCAATTTCTCAATAAGAATCGTTCCCTTACCCCTGGGAAAGGACTTCGGGGTACAATTTTTTTAAAGTTTGAGAATCCCTGCTTTAGGGCCATGAACTGTTTCCATTCATCTGACTATGTCTCAAGAATGTAGAAGTCAGTCGCTACCACATTCTCCGTCGGGCAGATGGAAGTTGACGATTAATTCTGGTTTCAAGAAACCAACCATAATACGTTTGTGACTGTTAATGTTGCGACATTTATTCTTGAAGTATTTGACCGAGTATTGATGTCTTTGAAAATGGGAGACCGAAATGTTACATTCATTTCTTCGTGTATATTGCGATTTCTTCCCGTACTTCAATGGAGATGATTTCTGTAGATTCCGATATTGTAGGCTTATCGTGATAATCCGGCAATTTTCTTGTGTATGGCCTCTTCCTAAATACTTATTTTTGTTGTGTTTGTGGTCCACGGAAAAAGCGATGGAACAGCGCCCGGTTTTAATCTTGCTCTCTCACCTTCAAATACAAACGCATAAATTCAGTGGTTGTTATCGAAATGTCTAATCAGTTTATAGGTACAAAATAGGAATTATTTCCCTTTGTAAGTCACACTTATCCAGCACAGTTTTCGTGAAGTCATCGGGTTGTAAATTATGGACACACACATTAATATATTCGGTCGTATTTTTCTCGCCGAAATTTTTCCTTCTAATAGCATGTGACCATTTCTTCCTCATTTCTTTATTTTGTGGAAATTGGTGAAACGAAAACGGGCTTCCCTGATTTTTGCAAAGAGGAACACTGCAATAGCTCGGCATAGTTACGAAAATAACAATTTAAACAACTTAAATTCGTACATATTAGCGGCATGAGAACACAGGAGACAAATGAAGAGCGCCTTGCGCTTACCCAGTATAACAGCAGTGCGCTCTATCGGTGCTAGTTCTATACATCCCTATTGGAGATGTGCAGGCTGCCGAGCACTCTCTTCGCACCGTCGATAGATTGGGCAGTGCCAACGGAATCCAACGGCTTCCGCGTCGCTGGGAACACGTTGTACGCAGTGCTGGAGACTACATCGAGGGCCTATGAAAATTGAAACCATGTAGGTGTGTTATTCATCAATTTATAACATAGTTGCCAAAACAAAAAAAGCAACCAATGTATATATAATATAATTCGATCAACGCGTAAAGAACGAACAGAGTCACAGTGAAAGCCGAATTTTAAAAAATAAACAAAGTCGCATAAAGTCACACAGCATACCTTTTTGATGTATAAGGATTACAACGCGACCAAGAGCTACATTTTCCAACGACCCCGACCCGAGAAACAGTTACCTTACAAAAATGATAACAACCTTCTTTCTTGGACACACAAAATTTTGAAATTAATAATCCAGTTATACAACATTCCAATGTATATTGTGTTAACATTTGGATTCGATCTGATGATTGGTTTGTGAGATAATACTTCTTAAATGTGATGCATTGTTGAAACACGCTTAAAAACGGGCACTTTTTGTGTTCCAACTGCGATACAAATATTATAATATAAATTAAAAATTCCGAACCCACATGAACTAACGTAAAATAGAACGACGAAAATGATGATGTTATTAGATTTTATGTAGGTCTATTGGTTATATCACAAACAACCTTCAAACTCGAGTGGACATAATATTTTGGTAGACAGTAGTTCAGAATTTGATTACCAGATGTCACCGCAGTCGGCTTCTGTCGACGAACGTCAAAACCTAAGAGCGTTTGTCGAATGTTTAACCTATATTATAATTTAGCTTCACACAGGTGTAATTAGTGGAAGGTTCTTTAACATGCCATACATCTATGACATGGGAGCGCCGACTTTACTTCCCCTCCGAAGGAAGGTATACTGAGGGATTTTTAACGCACTTAAAATATCCGACGACTTCGGCCGGGTTTGAACCCGCGATCTTGGGCATAGACATTATTGACTTTGAGGTGGATTATCATTTATCTACCTATTCATTAGGTAAAATTTTAATTTATATGTCAAATCGAACAAATTATATGAAACATGGTGAATTTGATATCAATACATAAAAGGAACCTACTGCCAACAATACCATCTGAAAGAGGCTGCGGAAACGCGGTCATGTAGCCCCGTGTACTTTGGGTGTGTCTAGAATCTGTCTGATAGCCGGTGTTAAATGTGATGGCTGTATTAGTGTGTGTTATCTGTAATTCAGGTAAGGACTGCAGACAAATAATTTCAAGTAGTTCCTACTTTTGTACTAAATGCTACCATCAGCAACACCTAGCCGCGAACTCGGCTAATAGATGCCACCGCAACCAGCACCTGGTGGCGAATGTTGGAACTTAATAGAGCGCTAATCAAATCTAACCTAACGTACTGAACTCGAATTAATTGAACCTCATGTATGCAGCAGACGAGTGTCGAACCTGCTTGTACAATTGTATCTTTCCATTTAAAGGAGACAGGTATACTATACGCGCTACATGCGCGCATTCAGAAGCAGCCTAGGAGCTGTGGACTCGCTGCATGGATTTATAAAGTCAAGAAATGAAAAGAGAAATGAGTTGTTTTCTAATATGAATATTTTTTTAACATGGACTGAATGAGAATTTGTTGGAGCTGCGAGATGACAATTTCACGAGACCTTGACAATTTTCGCTCGCAGGAACCAGTTTTTAGCCTATTTTCAATTTTGAAAAAATAGGCTTATGAGATCACCTTTTGTCCGTGTGTGTGTGCGTGTGTGTGTGTGTGTGTGTGTGTGTGTGTGAGGTGTGTGTGTGTGTCCCCTAATAAATTCTAAACGGCTGGAGCGATTTCAATGAAACTCGGTAAGTTCATAGCACTATTCCGGGCGACCCCGACCGTGCCCTTCAAATTTGTTACGTCTCTCCAATCCAACATGGCGGCTGTGCGAAATATTACACCAGCATTCAATATCTCCGAAACTATTACCGATATCACCCTGGAATTTTTACGGTGATAAAGGGAACGACTAGAAGTTCACCTATGTGACTCTTGAAAAACTGGTAGCTACAAAACCAACATGTCGGCCAAGCGAAGTTGCGACGTTTAAATAGACGTTTCTCGCAATTTAACAAACCCAACGCAATGAAACTTGGCACAGTATATGTTTATACACATTCTAATGCACCGACATCTAACTTCGTTCAATTGTTTACATAACCACAAGATGGCGGCCGTGCGAAATATTTCACTGGCATTCTATATCTCTGAAACTATTTGCGGTATCACCCTGAAATTTTTTACGGAGATAAAGGGAACTACTGGAAGTTCATCTATAAGATTTTCAAAAACCGGTTAACTACAAAACGAACATGGCGGCCAAGCGAATTTGAAAATTTAAATAGTGTTTTCTCGCTATTTAATGTTCCAAACGCAATGAAACTTGGTAAAGGAAATGTTTATACACATTGTAATGCACTGGTATCTAATTTAGTTCAATTGTTCACATAACCTCAAGATGGCGGCTGTGCGAATTTTAAAATTAAGTTTTTATTTCTTGTGTCGTAATCATGCGATCGAATTGAATGTTTGAAAAATGAACCTAAGCAATAATTTTCCTTTAATGGTACATGACTATATGGCCTATACATTTAACAATCCAAAATGGCGACCATCCGAAATATTTAGACGGCTCTGAATATCTACGAATCTATTATACCAATCAGACTGAATATTTTTATGTTCATAGGGGCAATGAACATAAGTTCACCTATAGGACTTTCAATAACCTGGTGATCACAAATCCAACATGGCGGCGACGCGAAGTATAATATTCACATGGAGGTTTGTCGCAATTTAAACATCCGAGTGCAGTGAAACTTGGTACAGTAAATCCTTATACGAATGTTAATCCACTGGCATCTAATTTATTTCAATTGTTTCCATAACCACAAGATGAGAGCTGTACGAAATTTTAAAATCTCGTTGTTACTTCTTGTGTCCTAATCATGCGATTGAAGTTTGAATGCTACACGTACACAATAATCTTCATGTAACAGTACATAACTCTAGGACCTGCATATATAAAGTCCAACATGGCGACCATCTGAAATATTTAGTCGGTTCTCAATATCTACGAATCTATTACAGCAATCAAACGGAAATTTTGTATGTTGATAGTGGCAATTAATATAAGTAGGATATATGAAAATAGGCTGTATAGTTCTTCACGGAACTACTTGTTTATAATTGTGTGAGTGAGAGGGATAGAGTCTTCCGACAGACGACTCCTTTGCGCACGACCCTATAAGCGTGACCAACATCATCCCATGTCGCACGACCTCACTCTTGTCTCAAGTATACAAAGAAGTCACGTGATCTCGTATTACCCAATCAGATAATTAATAGCCTATGAAGAAGATAGTAATTACTATTTCTAATTAAAACAATTAGAGCTTAGAAGCACGAAGACACTTGGAAATAAATCATAATGGATTAAATATTATTTAAAGATGAAACTTCATTGGAGATATATTTAATTACGAAGTGAATATCTATTGTTTGCTCGCTAAGACGCCATTTTTCTGAGCTGAGGAGAGGAGACCTGATTCGACAGCCAGATCATTCCACTCCGAGCGATTGAAGCAGTAAGTCGTGCTAGTTTGAGCTCCAATACACATCGAGATTTGAGTCAGCGAGGAAAGCTAAGTTGACGGAAGGAGAGTGACTTCTTTCAGTCAAACCAAACGAAGAATATTCGCTGAATAATTTTACAGCATAAAAGAACTTATAATTTGAAGATACAATCAAATATAGTAATCTATAGAATTAATACAGCATTTTAGCATGCAATAAGAAGGTCGACTACAATTATTATTAGAAGGAACATATCTACAATTACTACGAATTCACGACATAATTCGACAGAACTACAGAGAATTGTCTCCAATTTAGACTTCGACATATTTAAGAAATTACTACATGCCAATGAATATGAGTCAGCGAGTTTATTTTAGTATGAATTCTACAGGAGGAGACATGGCTTACTAAATTTATGATGGGGAGATAGCTTACGACTGATGATGTGAATACCAGAGTTTTTTTTTAGCGTATGGCTTTTAGTGCCGGGAGTGTCCGAGGACATGTTCGGCTCGCCAGTTTTGTAGCTGCTTCGAGACGGACACCCAATGGGTGAGCTACAAGTACCGTTGGGGAGGGAAGGAGGGAAGTTGGAATGTAAGGACGAGGAGTTGGAAGGTAGCGGCTGTGGCCTATAGTTAGGGACCAACCCCGGCATTTGCCTGGAAGGAAGATGGGAAACCACAGAAGACCATCTTCAAGGTTGCCGGCGGGGGGATTCGAACCTCCTCGCCTCCCGGATGTGAGCGACTGCCATCAGTCATGCCGTAACCACCACGGCTAACTCACCCGGTAATACCAGAGATGACATACTCAGACGATAGAAGAACTATGAAGATGTGTCACTACAATTCCAGCAGTAGGCCTAGTCCACTGATGTCACAAAAAGCAAGGCAACTATTCGAGATTCCGATACCACCATGGAATACTCGCAATATCATCGCTATAATGTATCAATTCACCGAAGAACATCCAGAGAGCAGCCGAACGAAGAGAATGTCGGCAGAATCATCTGATTCAGAAGCGTACGTGAGATTCCAGTACGAATTCCACTGCACGATATGGAGAAGCAGAGGTGTTTCGACTCCGACCGTACGAGAGTTCGTGATGGAGCGGACCGGCCCAGCCGATCCAAGGTCCCGGCAGGCAGGCAGGCTCGCCTCGCTTGCAGGCACGCGAAGAATGTCGACAGAGGAATGCAGTTCTCAGCTGTTCACCAATAACGCAAGTTATCAAGAAATATACGGGCTGAAGGTAATTGAGCGATTACGATATATTTAATAGTTGTTGCCATGTGATGAATATCTACAGTAGATTTGACGAATATTTTGTAGATATTGTGACCATTTATTTTCATGTTTTAATAGCTTCGTTTAGTAATTTTTATTGGTATTTTAGTCATTTCAAACTCAGTAATTTTTTTTACGTCATCGTGTGTCGATTTTGACGTTTCGTGAAAATTTTTATTAGATTTTTCGTCTGCTTTATTAATAGAAAACAATTTTCCGATATGCGTGAATACGTGTTATAGATCGTGGGATATTTCTTAATACTTCAGAATATTTTATAATGTATATTCATACTGCATTATATTTTGTCATGTATTATCAACATATTTTGGGAATGCTGCATTACATTGTTTTAAACATTTATAGAAGGTTATAGAATGCTTTGACATAATCTAAATATTTTAAAATAAGTTACTAAAATGTATTTCGTCATTCGAATCTAAGGATTTGCAATAAACATGGGTCTAGTTCAATGGTGAACGACAATGTTACAGTCAAAGAAAGCAACAAGTTGTTGACAATGTAATAAGAAAGGTTACGAAAGAGCAATGCTAGCTCAGTATAAAAACGAAAGATTTAATAACGCTATGCAAGCGTAAAATGTAAGTGTATTACGAGATGTAATTGTTACATCCACTCAATATGATGACGAAAGGTAAATAGAATGTTATTAAACATTTATTTCAGTAAATGTTAACTAGGAACGTGAGGACATGATTTTATATTTATTAAATCAATGACAAATACAGACAAATGTACTGTATATTGGTTAAAATGTAACTTGGTTATTTTATTGAAGGTTAACGACAATGAAGTTAATATCGCAAATTGAATCGCTACAGTGTATGTATTGAAAATGAAGGTTATATAAAAGAATAAGCGTTGAATTATTAGAACAAGTTCAAGGTATTTTAAAGGCACGAGGAAGAGTGTATAATCGATACGTAGTGAGGTATCCTGTAACTTGGAAGTTATCACACAGTAGTGGATAGCGGGTAGGCTTAGGCTACTGATTTTCACGCGTCCCAGGTGATGTGTAGAAATGTTTTTATTATTATTATTATTATTGGAATTCCGTGCATAGTTGTGAGGAGGAGAAGGTTGACAGATGATGTTTGCGTATCAGGTAAACGCAGTTTAGGAGGAACTTGTTCAACAAAGCGATATAGTAATTATTTTAAATGTTTACGACGTGTATTAGCGATTTGTATAGTGTAATGTATAAAATGTTAGTGTTGTAGGTGGAACAAAACATGAATAATGCGATATGTGCAATGTAATAACGAGTACTGCGAACCACAACATTAAGGTGTATTTAACCACGTAGATAGTCTGATATATTGTTCATTTATTATCGTTTTATTAATTATTGTAACTATCTTGAACAGCAATTACATGTACATGAATTGATCGTTGCAAATTGTTCACAAGTACTTAACAATTTAAACCGATACAGACAGTATAGTTGTGAATCTTACAACAAGTGAAGTTATCGAAGAAGTAAGATGATCTAGAAAGTTCAAGGTAGGAGTAGAAGGAAATATCATGCAGGATGTGATATAATTGTTAAATATTGTAAATATCAACTATAATAATAATAATAATAATAATAATGAAAATCCACAGCCTGCTTCCAGTCTGCGACCGGGTCAGGAATGGAATGAATGAAGCCCCTATCTAGCGGCGAGGATATGAACTGTGCCGGCTGCCGAGGCCTGACGCACTCCTCTGGGGCAATGATTAAATGAATGACAGATGAAATGAAATGATAGTGGAGTGTTGCTGGAATGAAATTTTGACAGGGAAAACCGGAGTACCCGGAGAAAAACCTGTCTGCCTCCGTTCTGTCCAGAACAGATCTCACATGGAGTGACCGGGATTTGAACCACGGACTCAGCGGTGAGAGGCCGGCATGCTGCCGCCTAAGCCACGGAGGCCATAATAATAATAATAATAATAATAATTTGAAACTTTAATAATTTTTATTAAGCTACAATATATTTAGTAACGTGATGTATGAAATACTATGTATCATTTAGGATTATTATAATGTACTGTATATAGTAGCGTTAATTCATGAGATGAATCGAATCTCAAGCTACAGTATGATCAATACGTGATCAGTAGTTTTGAATATTTCGAAGACGTGATGTCTATTAACAAGATTATTTTTATTAGGACAGGGAGATGTCCTACCAATCGAAATTCACAGTTGATTTGCTTATTTAAAGGAGACGATATTATTATTTGAGTGAGGAGTGTATTTTCAAGCGTGTGATTTTATACATTGTTAGTAATGTTCGTTATATTTGTTATATCAGAATACATTTTAACAGGCACTTATTAGTCTGCCTATTCCTTTTTATAGAATTCCGCGATCTCTTCATTCAACAATTAATTGCGATAGTACTGCTAGTTAGGTGCAGGCGCCCGCCCACATTTTAAACCGTTCACCTTCGATGTTCCGAGAATCTCGTCCTACCCTACTTTATCGTAGGAGTTTTTGTACGTAACTAGGTAGTAGTACTATCGTGTTTTAATAAATATAGATGCACCGAGAGGTTCCTAGCTAATTACCTAACGGGGATTTGTTGGTTTATCTAGCTGGGTATCAGCAACCCTTGCGATCCTTTCCATCCTTCGGATAATAGGTGGTGGCTATGTGAATTTCGGATACAGTACAAATTTAGCTTCACACAGTTGTAATTAGTAGAAGGTTAATTTACATGCCATAAATCTATGGCATGGGCCCGCTGCTTTACTTCCCCTCCGAAGCAAGACATACTGAGGGATTTTTAACGCTCTTGAAAAATCCGACGACTTCGGGCAGATTTGAACCAGCTATCTTGGGCATAGAAGCTCAGCATGCTACCAACTACGCCACCGAATTCGCTTAAATGAATGATATTGGTATCAGAATAATGATACTATGGTGGGGAAGCCTTGTGTTGTGGGAGGGGTGCATCAGGCAAGGCCAGATGGTGGAACACAGGGGACAGTTTGTTGACTAGAGAGAAGGGAGCTGTGGCCAGAGTCGCAGATATTCCCGGTGAATCAGCCCCTGAGGCCTGTTAAGTGAATCTGGATTCTTTGGTTGGACAGACTTTAGAGTCATCTATGACAATGACGTTCCCAGCCGTTTGGACTGTTACAATATTTAAAAAATCAGCAATACTGGCACCATACTTCTATGAGACTGCTAGAAATTTACTCACCTGCTTCCATCTCTGGCGATGACCCGCAGTTATTATTCCCGCTGGTAACTTTTGCGAGACACGTAATTGCTTGGGGTCATATAAGGTGAATATGGCGGCCTGCACGGGATCCATTACGGTGCCGTACGTTGTCTTGTCACTTCTATTCTCTATAGCCATGGGTGCGAAAGTGGTAGACTTGATTGGGGTGCATCGCTATCCACTTACAACTGCCTTATTGGAAAGGTGAGAGGTGCGCGAGTTTGCACCTCACCTGGCAACTTGCGTTCAAGTTCCTAACAGGAATATTTGGTTTTGATATGATGGTGGCCCTTGAATAGAAAACACAGGTAATAATCCTCCATAAATAGAAATGGGAACTAAACTTATGAAAATACTATTTGATCGTTATATTAGAAAACATATTGATATAATTTTTTCTGATTATTATTTCAATTGGATTAAAATACAAAAACTAGGTTTTACCCTCTAAAATGTTATGTCGTTTGGCGCTGAATAGTAACCAGGGACTTTACTGTTTGGGGAGGTACTGGCGTTTAACACGCTGTAGGATGTATTATGGAGGTTAGTAGGCAGTAACTCAAGCTTATTCTTGTCTGATTTAAATACCTGCGTTGTTACGGTCCGGAAAATTTGTTACAACGATATATAGATTGTATCTTGAAAGTCCAAGTTAAGATTTTTATTAGTGCGATACTTTATTATTGCCTGTAGTTGGTAGTATTGTCCATATGTCTCGCACATGCGCACTTCTCTATTCACTTGTCAGCCACAATTCCATTCGGATTCTTTGCAGATTTTATTCCTGTACAAAAGCATGTTGTTCTATTTAAGTTAGCTTAATACTCGATAATAGTTAAGTGATTTGAAGTTACGGTATCTGGAAGTCTAAGTGCAAGGCTTGGTTACCGAACCTCTAATCGTGTAATTTTGATTGCCAGGTTAGTATTTCAGGATTATACATAACTGCTATGGGTAATTTCCTTCTTAAATAGTGGAGTTACGGGCTCTCCATTTTTACGTGGATTCCGAACCACAGGACGTGACATTTTACGTGAGAGGCAAGCAGCTTGATCCCTGACCTTGAAAAGTCGCCTTATCTGCGACATTTTAATTGTCAAGTGATTGTTTTGATAAGTTGTCAGCGGAATGTATGGGTGCATGTTCTAGCTTTGTAGCCTACTTAGTCTCAAAAACAGAATTCTTCCTACTCGTTGGTGAGTTATTGGTACCGGGTGTTAATATGGCAATGTATGTTAGATTTAGTTATTGGTTATATGCCTGTAGACCTAATGTTTTCATGATTTGTTCACTCAACCCTGTGACGTTTTGTCTGTATTTGATCATGTTAGTCAGGAGCGGCACGATAGTCTTTAGGTGGAGTATTGTATTAGCCCCCGTGGATTTACTTCGTTGTGCGTAGCCGAGCATTTTTATTCGCGCTCCATGACTGCCATGGGGGACTGCATCAAGTCTGGAGATCAATGGTTGGAATCTCGGTGCTGACAGCGACTATCTTTTGATATCCCCCCCCCCCCCCTTTCCTTCTCAAGGCAGATGCTGGGATTGTACCTTATTTTAAGTTCCGGGGCACCTAACCCAACCATAGGTCTGAGTAATTACAATTAGTTATATAGGCCTAGGCTACAATACCCTACTGCTACATTCACTTCAATAACAAAGGTTGTCAAACAAATTCACTACCCACTTTAGCAGGCCTACATGGTCCTGATGACCATTATATGCATAGCCCTTAACCCTGGGAAACAAATATTATTCAATAGAGGCTTGGTAACATCATGAAAATTTTATAAACCCTTGGAATTTTGTGCCAAGGCACCAGTTGGTTGAATTTAACATTAACTTATGCAATATTGTGCATACCGTCATCTTGCAGTAGGCATGCGCGGTCCGCCTATTACAAACTTAAATATATCTGCTTCCCGCATGCCAATGGTTGTCATTGCAGCAGGTGACACTCAGCCAGTGAAAGAAGGAATGTGTTGACCGAGTGAAGAAAGTAGTGACCAACTGAATGTTTATGGCATGCGCGATACGCAGTGAGCGGGAAGACCTCTGCAGTTCAAACCCGACTGCCATCTCCTGGCTTGATATCAGTCATCATCATCATTGGTTTGCAGTCCTAAGACTGGCCATTTGCCATAAAAACATGTCCAGATCGTCCTGTCATTTGCTGCTTCCTCCATTGAATTATAATTCTGTGCTTGGGTGTCGTTTAGAATTTGTTTAAGGAAGGTATTTCTAGGTCTTCCTCGTGGATGTTTTCCCTCAATTAACCCTTCTGCCACAGTTCTCATTAAATTTGTAGTGTAAGGGTTCGGGAATCGAACGGACTTTTCAATTTATTTGTAACTCAAACCACATTCAGTTTGTGCCATTCTGAACATAGCCATAAATTCTGGAAATCAGCCAGCACAGGGGTGAGGAGCAACATTTAAGGCATCAGCAGGGTAAGTGTTAATGCCTTTCAGCTCCGTGGTCAGTTAAGTGCGGCATAAAGTCATCCAGAATGAATATTTCACATGATACTTTATTTTAAAATGGATTTGTAACATAAAAGCCACCTAAACCCTGTACAAATGTAATTTACAATAGCACTGTAACACGTGGGAATCTTCAGTGCGGCCAACATTAAGTACGGAATACGGCGCTGAAAGGCAGCAAGTCATTGACTTATTGCTTTTTTCCTCTGATCGCACTGCAAGTAGCAGTGGTTTCTGGCTTGAACAGAAGGCTGACTTAGTTCTTTCCCAAGACGTTCCAAGGCCCTTGGGTCAATACTTCAGAATACTAATTCTTAAAAAAAAAATACATTTTTGACTTAATGCATTTCAGCACCGACTGATTCAATAGTTTCACTCTGACATTAGTCTAAAGAACGGTTTCATCTTGACCATGGCATTAGGGGAGTGCAATACAGGCGTACTTGAAATTAAATTGAACAACTAAATATCATGTATAGTCATTTGTTGGTTGGTTCTTAAGTTTAGGGGCTACGACAATGCGGTCATGTAGCCCCGTGTACTTTGGTTGTGTGTAGAATCTGTCTGATAACCGGTGTTAATTGTGATGACTGTATTAGTGTGTGTTATCTGTTTTTTAATTCAAGTAAGGACTGCAGACTTTTGAATTTTTCAAATAGTTCCTACTTTTGCCGCCAAACGACTACTAGTTGAGAACTTGGCTACCAGACGCCACCGCAGTCGGCTCTTGGCAACAAACGTAGGAACCTAAGAGCGTTGTTTACATTCTTAACCTATACAATTTAGCTTCACACAGGTGTAATTAGTGGAAGGTTCTTTAACATGCCATAAATCTATGACCTTTACTTCCTAGGCATACTGAGGGATTTTTAACGCTCTTAAATAGTCATTTGTAACTTCCAACCTAACCTCGCATGCTGTTAACACACATGATCGGGGAGTAGTATAGATTGCGATACCTTACATCAGAAAATTCCCCTAGACACCTAATGGACAACACTATAGGTTTAAACTATGCACACCTTAGGCCTGCATATTAAATTCTATGCGTTAATAAGGCTTCACATGCAAACACAAACCATACCTGGAACTTGCGCCCTAGGTCCCTTTGCTTGTAATACAAGTAGTAATTTTCGTCCAAACAGTTGTCTAACCTACTAGCAGCCAATGGTTTCATCCAGACAGTTTTCTAACCTGGTAGCGGCCAATGGTTTTGTCCAGACAGTTGTGTTATCTATAATCTGTATCCTGAATAATGAACTCTGACGTCTGTCGTAGCTAGCACGTTGCCACTGGGACAGGTCATGATTCATAACGTTCCAAGAGTCTTGCTGGAAGACACAAATAGCATACTGGGAAGTTAGGCCGCCAGGTTGGTGGTCTGTGGTATGTCAGCCGTACACGGGATGACAGTGATGAGTCAAGGCACAGTAGAAAACTGCCTCGAGCTATGTGCTCACCGCTGTGTCTGCATACATTGCAACACCGCTGCAAGACTGTTACCCTGCACATCCCCTCTCCACACCACACCCTTCAAGCGGTTGACAGTTGTTACCGTTCACCTTTCGTAATACAGGGTATAGTAGCGACCAATGGTTTTGTCCAGACAGTTGTCTAACCTGGTAGCGGCCAATGGTTTTGTCCAGACAGTCGTCTAACCTAGTAGAGGCCAATGGTTTTGTCCAGACAGTCGTCTAACCTAGTAGCGGCCAATGGTTTTGTCCTGACAGTCGTCTAACCTAGTAGCGGCCAATGGTTTTGTCCAGACAGTCGTCTAACCTAGTAGCGGCCAATGGTTTTGTCCAGACAGTCGCCTAACCTAGTAGCGGCCAATGGTTTTGTCCAGACTGTCGTCTGACTTGGTAGCGGCCAATGGTTTTGTCCAGACATTCATCTAAATAAGTAGCGACCAGTGGTCCGGTTTCGCTGTTCACCTTGGCTTTTCTGAATTGTGTCTGGGACCTGCTGTCCGTGCGCCTTTTAAGCTTATGCTGGGTAAACCGTTAAAAGATACTGGGCGAAGCCGGGGCGGGTTGCTTGTTGTAAATATAAAACAGAACTCCCAACAGTTATTTCAATTCAATAGGTAGATCTGAAAGTTTAACCAACATTATTGGAATAATGTCTTCTCAGTTTTGCCTGAGTGTACCCCATTCCAGCCCTCAGAACCATATTAAATTTCTTTTCATAGCCGGGAATCGAACCCGGACCTCCGCTACACCACGAAATGGTCAAAATAAAACAGATTATCACACTCCACACCCTCCCCCCTACGCAAGTGCACGAGGCTGCATGACCACAATGTCCAAGCCTCTCAAATGAAAAACGATATTAACTTGTATCTGGTGATTATTTACTAGTTTTATTTTCAATTTTGAATGAGGTGCACTCAAACTCGTGAGGACAAACTCGTGAGGCAGCGCCCCGGTCCCGAAAACCAAGATTAATGGCTGACGGGACCTGATGCTCTGACCACGCATCACCCCAATTTCTGGGTGGCTTCGGTGGCGTAGTGGGAAGCATGCTGAGCTTCTATGCCCAAGATCGCTGGTTCAAACCTGGCCGAAGTCGTCAGATTGTTTTAAGAGTGTTAAAAATCCCTCAGTATGCCTTCCTTAGGAGGGAAAGTAAAGCCGGAGGGATCATGTCAGATTTATGGCCTGCAAAAGAACCTTCCACTAACTACAATAATATTCTAAGAAGTGATTATCCGGGCTGTTAGGCCGTGGTCCAGTAGGGCTGTTGTTTCCAGACGTTTCAGCGAAGACTGCATTCGCCATTCTCAAGGGTGTTCTCTTTCCGATGGTCAGAGGTAGACTGAGGTTGCGCTTGTCCGTCACCGCTATATATAGTGTGCGACCGGGTCGGTTCACTGCACGGTCCGGAACTTTCCACGCCAGGAGTGGAGCGCGCTGATTGGCTGCCAGTACCGAGAGGTGTGCAATGCTCAGCCAATGGTTTGATGTTAGTTGATCTGAGGACGGGATGCCAGATTTTGCTCACCCGTTCGCTCTCTTCTTTCCGGTTGAAATTGTTAGGGTGTTTGAAAATTTCAATAGCCTCTCGCTGCAGCCTCGCGTGGTAGTGGACGGTGCTGGACAGCACCTCTGTGCACCCGTAGTGAACATCATGGCCTTTAAGAAGGGAATGCTCTGCCACCGAGGACTTCTCCATCTGGCCCAGCCGGCTGTGTCGCTCGTGTTCCTTCAGCCTGGTGGCAATACTGCGCTTCGTGGTACCAATATAAACCTGGCCGCAGCTGCAAGGTACCCTGTAGTTTGTATATACGTCGAGTCTACGGGGAGGAAACTTCAGTTTCAATTCGACGCTTCGAGAAGCTTCGGAAGAAGAAAGTTACCCTGCTTTCGACGCTTACATTTCTTCTCAGATGCAGAGATTCTCGGATAGTTCCTAAGTTTCTTAGGATGAAAAGACACTTCGGTTCAGCGCAGTCGCACCGCATCTACGACCGGGCCGAGCTCTCGCTATTACTGGAACGGATTCACCACACTCGCAAGGAACTTGCTGGCACTGACAAGACACTTCTGGAACTCCACTTCCGACTCAGCACAGAACTCTCACCGCAGGATTGGGATAAAGTAGACAGCATAACTAACTACTCTATGCAGTCCACCTTCGACCAGGCAAGCAAACGCCAGAAGAACAAATTCGAGCGCTGCCAGACGGCTCCATCTTCATCTGGTACGGCACTCGAGACCTCCAGCACGGTCGTCAATCTGACGGACCGTAACTTATCTGAAGCGGAAACGACCCTCCTGGCTAAAGGTGGGAATTTTGCGGTCACTCCCCGTATGGTTCCTGTTGAAGACATCATCGCGAACGTTGAAGCAGCTATCCGCTATCTCCCTACAGCGCAGGCAGAGGAAATCCGAGGCGAAACTTCGCGAATTCGTCGGAAAGCACCTTTTACCAAGAATAACCTCACGGCGAT
This sequence comes from Meconema thalassinum, assembly GCA_946902985.2. Taxonomy (NCBI): domain Eukaryota; kingdom Metazoa; phylum Arthropoda; class Insecta; order Orthoptera; family Tettigoniidae; genus Meconema; species Meconema thalassinum. The sequence continues at coordinate 90,546,575 of OX336388.2, forward strand.
GGAGAGGAAGGCCATAAAAACGCTGAACCAAGATGACACCATCGTTATTCTACCGGCTGACAAAGGAAACGCCACTGTCGTCATGAACACCGATTCTTATACCGCCAAGATCTCAGAACTGCTGGATCCTCAGACTTATCAACAGCTGCCTAAAGACCCCACGAACCGTGTATTAAGGGAAACTTAACATTCTGATCAAAGCCTCTTCACTACCAGATGATGCCAAGAAGATGACCATCAAGAGTGAAGCCCTGCCTCCTAGACTTTACGGCTTGCCTAAAATTCGCAAGGAGAACGTACCATTACGGCCCATCGTAAGTGCCATTGGTTCACCGACCTACAGCCTGGCGAAGCATCTGGCATCCTTGCTCCAACATCACATTGGCAACACACAGACTCACATCATTGATTCCGGCCATTTCATCCAGAAACTCGAGGAGATTGAACTGGAAACCACTGATCGTCTCGTGAGTTTCGACGTGGTGTCCCTCTTCACCAAGGTACCTTTGAGAGACACTCTGGACCACATCTCCCTGATCTTCCCTTCTGACATCGCTGATCTGTTCCGTCACTGCCTCACTGCTAGCTACTTCTTGTGGAATGGTAACTTCTATCAGCAGACCGATGGCGTCGCCATGGGTAGTCCACTGAGCCCGGTTGTTGCTAACTTCTTCATGGAGAAGTTTGAAAGCATGGGCCTGGAGACCGCCGCTCCAGCCGAAAGTCTGGTTATGGTATGTGGACGATACATTTGTGGTCTGGAGTCATGGAGAGGAAGAGCTACAACGGTTCCTGGATCACCTAAACAGCCTAAATGCCAGCATCCAGTTTACCATGGAGAAGGAGAAAAACCACTCTCTCGCCTTCCTTGATGTCATGGTTACGAGAACTCCGGACCTTCGCTAGGGGCACACTGTCTACAGGAAGCCTACCCACACTGACCGGTACCTACAGAAGGCATCGAACCACCACCCTAAACAAAAACACGCAGTCATCAAGACTCTGGTCAACCGTGTTGTTAACTAATCTTCAAGTTTCAGTGGAAATAACGAGAGTTTGTTAACGAAATAGTAGATCGTATATTTACACGTCCATCACGCTACAAGGCACAAACAACACTAGGAATACTAAAATATAAAATCAATGCTGCCAACTTAAATTGTTAACTACCAACTCCAACACTTCCCCTGGTAGTTAACCTCAAACAATGACAATCATTTAATTCAACAATAATACCACAAAAAAAAATTCAGTTCCTGTTATAAACTAAACCAAATTGAGGATCTTTATGAAACTCTGGGTCTTTGGCCCATTCAATGACTTCGTAAACAAGTCTGCAACATTCTCGTTACTTGGAACATATTCGAAAATAATGTTCCTCTTACTTACATGGTCCCTACAAAACTGATACTTAATATCAAAGTGCTTTGTCAATTCAGAATCACCACTGTTTCTGGTGAGCTTAATGGCACTTTGATTGTCACCTCTGATGACAATTGGTTTTGGCAAAACCGCTTCCTGACCCAACTCGTTTATTATCTGTCCTAGCCATAATGCCTCCTTAGCAGCATGGAACATGGAATCATACTCTGACTCGGTTGTAGATGTGGCAACCGTGTCACGTTTCTTTGGTAACCTCGTGTTCCAGCTAATTGGTACATTTGCTAAGATTGCAACATATCCACTCACAGATTTCCTGTCTTTGGCATTAGCAAAATCTGCATCACAATACATTCGGACATGTACATCAGATTTTTCAAAAAACAATTTTACATTACATGTTTTCTTCAAGTACAACATAATGTGCTTTACATCTTGCCAATCTCTCTTTGTAGGCGAACAATTTTTCTTGCTCACTTTACACACTGCAAAAGTTATGTCTGGCCTAGTCGTTGTAGCCAGATATAGTAACATACCTACTGCTTTTCTGTACTCGTACTCATCATGTTTCTCATCACCTGACAATTTTCCGTCATCTCTATTTATTTCTAAAGGAGCTGACCTGCCCTTCCCATCTTCAAGTTTGAATTCTTTCAATACCCTTTTAATGTAGTCAGTTTGATGAACAGACATTACTCCTTCCCTGTACTCCACATTCATAGAAAGAAAGTTGGTCATATTTCCTAACTTCTTAATCTCCAATCTAATGTCCAACTCTTCTTTGAACCATTCAACCCGTTCTCTTTTTCCCCAGCATGCCAAGTCATCAACATAAACACCAATGAACAGATCCTTATCTTTGTTAACAAACACACATGGATCCTTCACCAGAGTTTTCAAACCTAATTCTGACAAATTCATATACAAGGTCGAATGCCATTCCATAGCACTTTGTTTAAGCCCATACAAGCTTTTGAGCAATTTACACACTTTATTTTTATCCACCTCAAAATATTTAGGTTGTTCCATGAAAACTTCCTCATTCAACTCACTGTGCAAATATGCTGTGAGCACATCAATATGTTCCTGAACCCACCCATTAATGACAGTTATGGCCATCATCAGTCGAATCGTTTTTCTTTTAATTACTGGAGCATAAGTTTCATTAAAGTCTACCCCTGGCACTTGGGAAAAACCTTGTGCTACCAATCTCGCCTTAAATCTATTAACAGTACCATCTGGATTTCTCTTAAGTTTCAAAACCCACTTACAACCCAACACATTTCTACCAGAAGGCCTGTCAACCAAAATAAATGTCCCTTTACGTTGGATACTGTCTAACTCGCTTTTCATTGCATCTCTCCATTCATCAGAGAACTCCCCATTCAATGCTTCACTCACACTCAACGGTTCTTCGATATAATCAGCAACATATACCGACAAATTACAGCAAGAACATTCTTTACGCTTCCTTGACCTTTCACTCCTTCTCAAAACGTTCTCATTATTTTCAGCCTCAATCACATTTTTATCATTCTCTTGGACATTGCTTTCAATCTCAATCTCTGACTCATCACTACAATAATTTCTTATCATAACATCAGTTTGAACATGCTTAATAGTAGGCCTGACCTGTTCTACCATGGGAAATATACTTCAATCAAATTTTACATGATATCCAATCACAAATGATTTAGTCTCAAGATTAAACAATTTATACCCTTTCACATTGTTTTCATAACCTATGAATACACATCTCACTGCTCGGGGCTGAAATTTACCTACTTTCTGAAATAACCAAGCTTTACAACCAAATGCACGTAACCTTGGATATTCTTTTTCAGCACTCTCTCCCTTCCACATTTCATATGGGATCTGATTCCCAAGAGCCCTAGATGGACATAGATTCCTAGTAAGGCAAGCAGTGTTGGCTGCTTCAGCCCAAAACGAATCTGACAAACCTGACTGCACTAACAAACACCTTATCTTATCTTCTGCAATCCTATTAAACCTCTCAGCTATACCATTTTGTTCTGGAGTATAAGCTACCGTCTTTCTATGACCTATCCCATTCGCTTTCAAATAGGTCTCGAATTTATTACCACAATATTCGCCACCTCCATCTGTTTGAAAGCATTTAAGTTTCAAGTCATGCATTTTTTCTACTTCAGCTTGATACTCCAAAAACTTTGAGAAAGCCTCACCTTTACTTTTCAAGAATTTAACAACTGTAAATCTGGAATAATCATCCACAAAACTCATCATGTATTTATGACCACCATTTGATTTAACAGGAGATGTTAACAAATCACTATGTACCAATTCCAGTGGTTTACTGCATTGGCGTTCACTCTTCTGCGGGAAACTACATCTAGTCATCTTCCCCAGAACACACACATCACAACTCTTATTCTCACTCTTTAAACCTGACAAATATGGAATTTTCTGCATAGCAGCTTCATGTGGATGCCCTAACCTTACATGCCACAAATCTGAACTCACTGCTCGCAAGGCTACAGCTTCAATTTCATCACTCATCTCATCTTCACTGACATCAGCATTCGATATACAAGCTACACTGTGATTAGGTTCCAACAAATACAACCCATTTGATTCTAGACTTGTAATCACGCACTCATCATTATACATACCTTTAGCACCTTCTTTGTTAAAGTGAACATATACATCATTCTTGGCTAAGCGCCCAACTGAAATCAAATTGAATGCTAAATCTGGAACGTGCAAAACATTTCTCATCTCAAGCACATTACCACCACACTTATCAGATAATGCAAGTTTGACAATACCTTTTCCACTAACTGGGAGTTGCCCTTGTCCAATCTTAACATTGCCCTTACACTCTGAATAGGAGGAAAACAACTCTCTTTTAGACGTCATATGTTCTGACGCTGCCGAGTCAAGGTACCAAACATCAGAACTGTTCATTGACACCATTGCGAACACACTGATACAGGCTATAGTCTTCCCCGTTTTATTGGAATTTCCATTGTCGTCCCTTTTTCCATTATTTGATTTCATTTTGGTACAATCTGATGCCCAATGACCATACTCGTGACAGTTAAAACATTTAACTTCTGGACAAAACTTGCTAATATGCCCTAACCTTTGACATTTGTAACATTTAACACTATTACTATCACCACTTTTTCCACTCTGCACACTATTCTTCTTACTGTTTTTGTACACTAACTTGTCATTCTTGCCTTTCTTGGAGATGAGTGCACTTGATGCGGAAGTCTCCTGCGCGGCTTCTAACTGGGTCCGGCGTCGCTCCTCGTCTAGAAGTCGTCCTTTAACCTTCCGTGTTGTAAGATCCGGCTCCCTCAGTAGATTTTGGACGAAGGTCTCGTACTCCTCCATCGGTAGACCGACTAGCAGGAAGTTGGCCATCATCTCGTCGTCGAATATTATGCCACCCCTGGCAATTTTTTTGTTCAATCTCTGGATACTGGCCGCATACTCTTGCATCGACATATTTGGGGTCTTCGAAATATTTGTCATTTCTTTCAAGGACTGAAGTGCATTAAACTTGGTAGAAGAGACGTGAATTTCTTCCAGAATTTCCCAAGCATGCTTCGCTCTAATACAATCTTCCACATCTAACAAGAAATCATCCCCAACGGATTTGTATAATACCGACAAAGCTTTCCTATTTAAGCGTGCCTGATCCAGATTCAACTCGTTCTCATCGAAGCCTGGTTCAATCGCCACCCAACAGTTCTTATCGATCATATGCGCCTTCACTCTCAGTTTCCAGGCGAAGTAGTTTCCATTTGCTAGCTTTGGAATGGAAACGAGGTCTTTGTCATCTCCGTCAGCCATCTTGGTACTGTCGCTGTAACGTTCGCCGGTTCAGTCACAAACACACACAATCTGTTTTTAAAATTCAGATTACATCTGAATCTCAACAATCCGCAATTCACGCTCTGATCTACGTACTTCGCACTGCTCTGGGCTCATAACCTGTTGTTAACTAATCTTCAAGTTTCAGTGGAAATAACGAGAGTTTGTTAACGAAATAGTAGATCGTATATTTACACGTCCATCACGCTACAAGGCACAAACAACACTAGGAATACTAAAATATAAAATCAATGCTGCCAACTTAAATTGTTAACTACCAACTCCAACAAACCGTGCTAAGCATATCTGTGAGTCCCACCACCTGAAAGAGGAACTACGTCACCTCAACACAGCTCTCCGCGCCAATGGTTACACCAGTAAGGAGATCCAACGGGCATGTCATCCCAGACGACCGGCGTCCACGGAGAGGGAACGGGATCGGCCGACAGCAGTGACGTACCTCCCGTACGTTCACAAGGTGACTGACCGAATAGGCAAAATACTCCGCCATCATAACATCAGGACCGTATACAGGCCTACGAGACAGATACGCGATTTAATCAGATCTGCCAAGGACAAGCGCCATCCCCATTCCAGTGCGGGCGTCTACAGGGTACCTTGCAGCTGCGGCCAGGTTTATATTGGTACCACGAAGCGCAGTATTGCCACCAGGCTGAAGGATCACGAGCGACACAGCCGGCTGGGCCAGATGGAGAAGTCCTCGGTGGCAGAGCATTCCCTTCTTAAAGGCCATGATGTTCACTACGGGTGCACAGAGGTGCTGTCCAGCACCGTCCACTACCACGCGAGGCTGCAGCGAGAGGCTATTGAAATTTTCCAACACCCTAACAATTTCAACCGGAAAGAAGAGAGCGAACGGGTGAGCAAAATCTGGCATCCCGTCCTCAGATCAACTAACATCAAACCATTGGCTGAGCATTGCACACCTCTCGGTACTGGCAGCCAATCAGCGCGCTCCACTCCTGGTGCGGAAAGTTCCGGACCGCGCAGTGAACCGACCCGGTCGCACACTATATATAGCGGCAGCGGACAAGCGCAACCTCAGTCTACCTCTGACCATCGGAAAGAGAACACCCTTGAGAATGGCGAACGCAGTCTTCGCTGAAACGTCGGGAAACAACAGCCCTACTGGACCACGGCCTAACAGCCCGGATAATCACTTCTTAGATTCTAACGCCGGCCGTGAAAGCCTAAGTTTGTATACCATAATATTGTGTGTAGCTAAATTTGCAGGTTAGATTTGATTAACGCTTTATTAGTTCCAACGTTTGCTGCCAGGTATGGGGCATCTAGTAGCCAAGATCACAGCTAGATGTCATTGATGGTAGCATTTGGTAGCAAAAGTAGGAACTACTTGAAATTGTTCGTCTGCAGTGCTTACTGAATTACAGTTAACACACACTAATACAGCCATCACAAATAACACCGGTTACCAGACAGATTCTACACACACCCAAAGTACACGGGGCTACATAACCGCATTGTCGCAGCCTCTAAACTGAGGAACCAACTCCAATATCTGCAGGCCAAATGGCTGGGCAGGCCTAGGCCCTTAATGGGCTGTAGTGCCACGTTTTTTTTAACTTTCAATTTTAATTTCTATTTATTAATTTCCCAAGTGTGTTCTGCATGCTCAACATATTTTCTTTGATGTACAAATTATACATATTCGTTCCAGCGCACAATGACGGCACCAACACAGCTCGGTGAATCGATAAATCGGATGCTGGAATGTCCGGTGTGCTTCAACCAGATGGAGCCACCGATAGAGATGTGTAAGAATGGACACAACTTGTGTAGCGGTTGCAAGCCTAAGCTTTCGCAGTGCCCGATCTGTTCAGGAGAGTTCACCAGTGTGCGAAACAGAACGCTGGAATCCCTCACTGATAACTTCTTGTATTCCTGCTCTAACCATCAGCTAGGCTGCCCGGTAAAGTGTATTAAAGCAGATCGAAACAAGCACTTGCAGGTATGTGTATCTAACCTAAACAAACCATACTGTACATTGTGTAGAATAAGGTGTGAAACTTGGTAACTTTCAACAAGGTATATTACTGAAAATATAGTATTTATGATTGACAAACCTTTCTCGGAGATGTTGGGAGTTGTTTCACATTCTCAATTGCCACTGTTGCACCGGAAATAATTACTTTTAATGTAAATAAAGCATTATTGGTAGTGTTCATTTCAACAAAGTCAGCCATTTTAAAATCACACCGTACACTATGTCATACCCACGAGACACGTTGCCAACATGAAAACTGAAATAAAAGGCAAAACCATTGGCCTGGACAAAGATTATTGATGCGTGACTTCACCCACTGTGCGTGACAAAAACCAGGGGTGTTATCTATTAGCTATCAATCCTCCATTGGTCTGGACGACAATATTGGTCTAGTCAAAACCATTGGTACCGAATGCGTGGGGTTGGCATTATGGACTCCTTCACAAACATTCACAAAGATGGACGGCAGATTAGCAATTTCAGCTATATAAGTCGTGCTCCTATTAGGGCGGGATGGTGGGTCTACGGCAGCGGACGAGTGAACATCTATTACTATATCGTCTCCAGATACCATTACTACAGTTATTTTGGCCAATTTCATTACTTACAATTTTTTAAAGACTTGTTCTCCTGTTCTGTAGCGCCACCCTTAAATTACCCAAAATGCCTTTTGTATGAATGAAAATTAAAATCTGGAAACGATTTAGTAATAGACGTTTACTCCTCCGCTATCTATAACCCACCTGCCATCCCCTTTTTAGATTACGACTACTTTATTTCCCGGTTCGAGTGATATGAGTCGGGGTGTGAATCAAGGACCTCTCCACCTCTCTCGTCCTTCCTCCAATATATCTTCCACTTTCACTCCTCTTTTCTCAATGCTCTCCCTGACTGTATCCATCTACCTCATCTTCGGCCTTCCCCTTTGACGCCTTCCCGTGACTTTCTCGGTAAATGATCACTTTGGGACTCCAGGGTGTCGAGCGATACGGGAATTATACGGGAATTTTAGTGACCCGGGAAAAATACGGGAATTATACGGAAAATTCGCACTTGATACGGGAAATCTTGAAAAGTCTCATAATGCCCGACTTCTTGGCCCCCGAACGCTCGGTAGAGTCCTCCCGCTCAATCTTCTATTTCGCCGGCAGACCGCGATGCCACCCGCAATTTGCGCCACCGACAGAGCGCTAAGCGGGATGAGAACCCAGCCAACGTCGAATGCATGCTTTGCCTGGCCGGCCGCCGGCGGTACCCTCTCCGCGTGGGGCTACGCGCGCCGCGCTCGTTGCTGACAATGACATAGAGGAATCAGTCCTCATTGTTATTCACAGAGGAGACCTGGGTTTTTCGACAAGAGCAGCCCTTGAAAATGAAAATCCACTGCCTGCTTCCAGTCTCCGACCGGGTCAGGAATGGAATGAATGAAGCCCCCATCTAGCCGCGAGGATATGAATTGTGCCGGCTGCCGAGGCCTGACGCACTCCTCTGGGGCAATGATTAAATGAATGACAGATGAAATGAAATGATAGTGGAGAGTGTTGCTGGAATGAAATTTGACAGGGAAAACCGGAGTACCCTTAATGAAGCTAACAGATCAAGATATCAGAAAATTCCAGACGCGGATGTGCTGCAATTTCGCACCAACTGCCGGTAATTGTACATTCGTATCCTATGGCTGAAAAAATCAAAGAGTGGTCAACTCTTGCTCACGAGAGACCCGTGCTATTTCCTGCCTAGACACTATAGGGGTCGCTGAGACTCCTAAGTTGGAAGAAGTTACGATCGTCATTGCCCTGGAAATTCTTTGTAATCAGAAGAATTTGCTTTCTGGCGCAATGGCTGACCGCATCAAGAGCAGCTACTCCGCACTTCTGAGACTGACTGCTCTCCGTTACTGCGCGTTTGAAGCAGTTCGACGGAAAAGAGCCACGGTTCGACGTGCTGTGGTCTGAATTAGTGGCTTCAGCACCTTCCTCAGTTCCTGCCAGAAACGATCTCACAAGCTTCGTTAAAATGATACTGATTTTGTATCACATCAATGCAGCTCTAGACAGAGGTTTCTCCCTGAACAAGGAGTGCATGATCGTCAATCTCAAAGAAGCAAGTCTGATTGGCATGCATAGCCTACTGTTCAGGACGCTGGGATGGCAGCTGGTGCAGTAGAAAAGATAACCGTGAGCAAGAGTCCATTCTGCATGAAGCTCAACGCCGTCTTCAAGGAAACAAAACAGGTGCGAAGCGACGACTAAGGTGGCAGTCGAAAGAAAAGCCACGGAAGGTCTCCAGGAAGGGAAAAAAAAGTACTGTCACAAGTATTTGTGCTTTGTATAACTGAAGTTCCTAGTAACAATCTTGTATTTGTCAAAGTGACTTATTTAAGTCCTTGCAAACACTCAATGCAAATGCGTTACACATGCATACATTTCAAAAACTACAAACAATATCTCACAGCTCGCAACATTTTACTATCAAACACCCGTTACCAACATGTGGCTACAAAATACACCACACGAGTGACAGAATTCTTCTCGTATGGGCAGGCATTGTTTCAGTCGCTTGTTAACCACTGTCTGTGTCGGATTTCCTTTCATTGTCATTGTTTCGTTACTTTTACTTCGCCGAAGTTCGACCCGAGGACTGGACACATCCCGTACAGCATGAACAGAAAGAAATATTGAAGGTGGTCTGGATATCGCGGTGGATGAAATGATTATTAACCTTGGCAATTCATCAAGCTCTGACAAAGACAATGATGGTGGTGATGATGATAGGGACAGTGAAGGAATGGAGGGTGTCAAAGAACCCCTTGCCAAGTGACTGAGGATAATTTATTTATTGGTGTCAGTTCGCTTGCGTCAATCGATAATAGACCACAGGCTATTGTTTCCCTTCATAGTGTTCAAAATACCGTCCGTCATTCAATGGCCTACAACTCGAAAATATAAAACCATGGCAATAATATCGCCACAGAGGGGCTTGTTTGAGTGCGCAGTGCTAAATATGTCTTTACCTTAACTTTACTTTTGTATTATCACGAAAGCTAATATTAAACGTAGAGAGTCGCAATTAAGTGAGTGTGCATGGTGTAATCTGTCAACTACTGCAGTAAGCTGTGAACGACCTCCACTCAGACTCTTGTTTCATGTTAAAGGATAATCATTGCATGGTGAGTGTTTTAGCTGTAGAGTATTTGCCCTCTTTGTCGTATTTATTGAATTGAATACCGATGATAAAGGTATTATAGCTTCGGTGTGTAATTCATTTATTCATCTAAAAGTATCGCATTTCTCTGTGAATGTCCTCGGCGTTGACGCAGGACCGTTTTTTTAAATATATTACGTATACTTGTACAGAAATAATGTCTGAAGTATATAGCGCGGTGTATTATTCAAATCAGTTGATTTACAACAACTCTAAAAACTTAGCAACACAGCTCAGCTGTTCCAAGCTCCCGGCATATCCTTCGCGTTGTTTCCTTTGAAATACAGGGTGTAGGTGAGAAGCATGCTCAGAATTCTTGCCGTGTGGCGGTTGGACGTAGGGTCTTGTTATGTGGCGACCGTAGGTTGCGGAGAGGAAAAGCGGGGCAAAGTGATAGGAAGGCTGTCAGTACCGAATGCGCGGGGTTAGCAATACTGTATTTGTCGCATAATTTACGCGTGTAATAGCGGACACACCTCCAATTTTACTATAAAAGTCGTGATCTAAAAAGGGATAGTGGGTGAGTAACATTTATTGCTACATGACCCCCAAAATTATTATTCATTATTACAAAGGGTATTTTGACTATTTTCAGTACTGTAGAAGATTGTATCTCCTTGTTCCGGGCTCCTATAGAGCTTACATTTTCTTTCGATCTTTCATTTGCCATAGGACGCTCCACCGGCGTATGGTTATGCATTACCAGCTTCTGGTTTAGTAGTCAGGTAATGGAAGCAATGGGAAGTATGTATTACAATTTTCCTTGCATGTAACTAAGCAACTAATTGTTGTTAAGAGAACGTAAAATGCATCAAGAATGATATGATCTTCAGCTGTGTGCAGTGAGAAGGCTCTGCATGTGTTCATTCCTTATGTATTAATGATGCGAAATGTCAGCTAACGTTGTGCCACATACTACACTCGTAGTCTCTAAATGTTGCACATTTTCCCGTAAATTGCAGCAGTTTATGTTTTAATTGCTTATAAGATCGTGACAAAGAAAGTGTTCCTCCAATTGAATGATTGTATTTAACTGTATGCACATCGTATAATCTTGGCGAAGTGTATTTTTTCACGGAGCAACTTAACACCCTAGTAGGCACGCAGCTTTTTGTATTTAGTTTTCTGGCATCTTGTTTTAAATTATTGACTAACATATTTCTAAATGCAGACAATCCATACCTCCATTAGGATTCGAGTTCCATAATTCATGCAAAATGAGGTCCTTCGTTTGTGAAATTGGGGTCATAACACCCCTACCCTTTCAGTGATTACCGTATGGTACTTTACGTAGACTAGGGTGAAGATGTAAATGAGCATTAAAAAAAATGTTGCCAGTTGTTTGGTTTATTAACTTGCGGTAATATCATCCATAGGTAATGAAAACTGGGCATGGTTGGATTTTAAGGTAGAGCTATCAAATCGCTTTCTTGCAATACCTGGAATATGTATAGAATTATAAAATGATTATTGGTTAAATAAGTGTTAATAGATAGGCTATTATAATTATAATGATTAAATAAATATTAAATAAGAAACGATGCGTTGTTAGTAAATATTAGGCCTACCGGTACGGCGAATAGCCTACAACTCGTAGCTTACGTCACAATTTAGCATTTAAACGGGTCACCTTAATGCATAATATGCCAATATAACAACCGGATAGCAAATTATTGTAATATTCTCACATATAACATATATAATTTGCACCAACTTAATTATTGTAGTCTAAGATATGTTAGACCAATGCCGTTTGAAATGTGCAAATCACACAATTTGTAGGCAAGCTGTTTGTTATGGTCGTCTCTGATGCGAAGTTCTACTAATTACTCTTTTTGGAGACACTTGTCTTTGGAATATTCATGAAAGGCCAACCCTCTAGTTATTATTTCATAAGTTGAACGCCTAAAAACAAAACCACAATCCGAAATAATAAGGAAGATAATCACGAACGAACGTTTCACTGCCAATGAAAATCAAATGGAGGTTCGCGGAACGGAAGTTCGTTATGAATAAGCTTCGATGCCATTTTAACTCGTGGAAGCTCTATAAGGTTACGGTACCATACAATTCAATCACTTCCAGTAAATATTTATTACTAGCGGACCCGTGCGAGAAATCTCGCATGTTCATAAACCTCACTTGTCTCCAATAGGTTTATAATGAGACACTTAAGGAGAAAGGTTATGTTTTTTATTTCAACCAAATGATTATAGAACACTATTAACATTTCAGGATAAAGGAACGACCTCAGAATGTTAATATGACATGAAACATGCATCTCAGTGGCCCGTGGACAGCAAGTATGGAGCGTATTATCCTACATCAACGGTGATTGCAAATCGCACACTTCGTACAACTTTTTTAAAGAAATTATAGATATTTATGAAATTATAGTGCAATAAGTCACTGCTAATGTCTATTCTCTTTCATTTGAATGCACATTTGTCACGATCGGTCGCTTGTGAGCGCCGCAGGAGGGATGCATACTACTGAAATAATATATATGAAGATGTGACACTCCTATTCTCTACTCTCTCAACCCTCCTCAGTAGTGATGGGCTGCGAGTGGACTCGCGAAGAATCGAGTCTGGAACCGTAAAACTCGAGATACTCGAGTCCGGAATCGAGGCCGAGGACGTTGTCAGCGTGATCCGTGAGCCATATATGGAAACTACACGATATATAGTAATGTCGGTACGCCTTGGCAAGTATTGTATTCGATTCCCATCAATGCACAGTGATACAATAGAATATTCAAAATTGGAAACCGGCAAGAAGTGGACTGATGACAGAAAGAAAGAAAGAACGCAATACAGTACAGAGAAATTTCCTTCAACGTGATGATTTGCTAAGCAGTAGTATATATCGCTGTTGATAACGCCAGTAGTCTTATCGATATCTCTGGTTGAGTGGTTAACGGTGCTAACTTTCTCGCAGTGTGCTGGGGTTCGATTCCCGGCGAGGAGGTTTTTTTTTACTTGATTTTTTAAATTACATTTCTTTCTTTATCATTGCCTAGTCGTTATAATATGAAGCATAGTGTGCATTTTGCAAACGATTTCTCTTGTAAATCACTAGTAGAAAAGTCGTTTGCAAGTTTAGCGAGTGTTGGCAATTTGGCCGCATTCTGTCCTATATCGTAAGTACGGATCGTGACGTCACCGTGGAGACTCGAGTCCTTCGCACGGGTTACTCGTTCAGACTCGGAACTGCTAGACTCGATTCTCGCGAGTCCAAGCGTCACTCGCGCACATCACTACTCCTCAGTAAAACAGTCATTTATATCAGCTCTCCTCAGGTAAACGGTATTTTATTTGTGTTCGTCGCATCCCATCCCACCTGCGAGAGAGTTCACTCGCGCGCGCGGACGCGCGCTTTGCTCACGCTACGGGTTAGGCCTAAATATCGCCATCACCCGTGAGGTGCGGAAGTGTCTCCAAAAATGCAGTTACATTTACGCCTGAAAATCTTGATTCGCGCTTTACGATTCATTTTTCAGCCATTCGGTATGCGAACTCTAGTCTTAGAGGGTTCTAAAATATACGGGAATTTGGTGGATTTTTGTACGGGAAATACGGGAATTATACGGGAATTTGAAAAAAGGCCATCGCTCGACACCCTGGGACTCTGTCTTCCCTTTTAAGTCCTTACCATTTTAGTTTACTGATCTTTGTAACTTCAAAAATCCTGTTTCTTCCGTAATTTCTTTGTTTCTGATTTTGTCTCTGCCAGTCTTTCCAATTATCATAATAGATTCCCCAAATATCTAGGGGGGTTACATCAGATAGAACACTCTCCTTTAGACAACACCCCCGCAATTCTCAATCCAAAGTGAGAACCCGCAACAATAAAGTCCAAAAACTATGTGGCACAACTTGGGGTTCATCGGCACCTTCACTTTGTTGTACAGCTTTTGGGACTTGTGTTGTCTGCTGCAGAGTACAGTGCCCCAGTTTGGTTTAATAGCCCTCACACTAACCTCATAGATACCCAGCTCAACACCACCATGCGCCTAATGACTGGCACAATAACGCCTACACCTACACATTGTCTACCTAACCTCAGCCACATCCCTCCACGAGATCTTAGACTTAAAAACGCTCTCCTCAGGGAGTTCCAAGAAAATAATGGATAACCCACAACTTCCAATACACTGTGACATTGCTGATGTTCGCCTGAATAGACTTGGAGAATACCAACTTTAACATAACTAAAGAATGGCAGGGAAGACAGGATACTAGGCCTGGATCAACCTTACCACGCATTGGATCATCACTGCCACCTCGATTAGAGTTTCCTCGGAAAACGTGGCCAACTCTAAACAGGATTCGCATGGGTCTTGACAACTGTGCACACTTCCATTATAAATGGAAAATAATTTCTTCACCTAACTGTGATTGTGGTGCCCCTAAGCAGACCATCCAGCATATCATCACCAAGTGTCCAAAAAGACAGTACAGTAGCAACCCCACTGATTTCGCTCATGGATCACCAGAGGCAATTAATTACATAATTATACAATTTAGATATAAATATATAGTTTGACTTCCTTTCCTAAACTAATTATGGTCTGTGTACATATTGTATCTGTATCACCCATTCTTTTCAATCTTTACATTGAACAAGCAATGAAGGAAATTGGAGAAAAATTTGAAGTGGGAGTGAAGATTCAAGGAGAAATAATTTCAACTCTTGAGATTTGCTGATGACATCGTCGTCTTGGCCGACATGCCCGAGGATTTGAATGAGTTTTTCAATGGTATGGACTCCGTCTTACGGAAAGAATTCATGATGAAAATTAATAAAGGTAAAACAAAAATACTGGAATGCAGCCGAAATAAATCAGAAACCTCTATGGACATCAAATTGGCAGGTGAAAAGCTGAAGGAAGTAGGAAACTTCTGTTACTTAGGAAGCAAAATAACCAGTGATGGACAAAGCAAAGAGGATATAAAAAGTAGGTTAGCTCAGGCAAGGAAAGCATTTCTACAAAAAAGGAATCTGTTGACATCGAATATACACACATCAAAAAAAGTTTTGCATCACCTCGGTTCCCAGATCTCCGGCATATAGACGTTGACTGTGTATATTGTATCCAAGATACAGTCCCTTTGACTGTTCATAGATGTCACTAAAACTGCTCAAAGATGTAAACAACCATGCATGAGCAGGGCCTATTAGACGGAGGGGGTACGACAGCCGATCAGTTCCAGTCATTCCACCAGGACGAAGGTACGCTGCTCATGTTGTCTGTAGTTCTACCATGCCTAGAAGGTCAATACCGCAGTTCGATCGCGTCCGCATTGTTACTTTGTGTCAAGAAGGGCTCTCAACAAGGGAAGTTTCCAGGCGTCTCAGAGTGAACCAAAGCGATGTTGTTCGGACATGGAGGAGGTACAGAGATACAGGAACTGTCGATGACAGGCCTCGCTCAGGCCGCCCAAGGGCTACTACTGTAGTGGATGACCGCTACTTACGGATTGCCGCTCGGAGGAACCCTGACAGCAATGCCACCATGTTGAATAATGCGTTTCGTTCAGCCACAGGACGTCGTGTTTCAACTCAAACTGTGCGCAATAGGCTGCATGATGCGCAACTTTACTCCCGACGTCCATGGCGAGGTCCAGCTTTGCAACCCCGACACCATGCAGCGCGGTACAGATGGGCCCAACAACATGCTGAATGGACCCCACGGAATTGGCATCACGTTCTCTTCACCGATGAGTGTCGCATATGCCTTCAACCAGACAATCGTCGGAGACGTGTTTGGAGGCACCCTGGTCAGGCTGAACGTCTTAGACACACTGTCCAGCGAGTGCAGCAAGGTGGTGGTTCCCTGATGTTTTGGGGTGGCATTATGTGGGGCCGACGTACGCCACTGGTGGTCATGGAAGGCTCCGAAACGGCTTTACGATACCTGAATGACATCCTCCGACCCATAGTGCAACCATATCGGCAGAATATTGGAGAGGCATTTGTCTTCATGGACGACAATTCTCGACCTCATCGTGCACATCTTGTGAATGCGTTCCTTCAAGATAACGACATCGCTCGACTACAGTGGCCAGCATGTTCGCCAGACATGAACCCTATCGAACATGCCTGGGATATGTTGAAAAGGGCTGTTTATGGACGTCTTGACCCACCAACCACTCTGAGAGATTTACGCCGAATTGTCGTTGAGGAGTGGGACAATTTGGACCAACAGTGTCTTGATGAACTTGTGGATAGTATGCCACGACGAATACAGGCATGCATCAATGCAAGAGGACGTGCTACTGGGTATTAGAGGTAGTGGTGTGTACTGCAATCTGGACCACAAATGCTGAAAGTCTAGGTGTATGATGGTACAACATGCAATGTGTGGGTCTCATGAGCAATAAAACGAGCTGAAATGTTGTTTGTGTTGATCTCTATTCCCTTTGTATTTAAAGGTTCCGGAACTCTTGGAACCGAGGTGATGCAAAACTTTTTTTGATGTGTGTAGATTTAGGTAATAGGAAGTCAGTTTTGAAAGCCTTTGTCTGGAGCGTGGCGCTCTATGGAAGTGAAACTTTGACTATCGGAGCAACAGAAAAGAGGAGAATTGAAGCGTTTGAAATGTGGTGTTATAGGAGAATGATGATCAGATGGGTAGATAGGGTTACAAACGAAGAGGTATTAAGACGAGTGGGAGAGGAAAGATGTTTCTGGCGACTGCTAATGAAGAGAAGAGATAGGTTGGTAGGACACATACTAAGACACCCAGGAATAGCAAGCTTAGTTATGGAAGGAAGGGTCGAGGACAAGAACTGGAGGGGTAGACCAAGGTTAGAATATGAACAGATTACTTCGGATGTAGGGAGGGTGTGGTAGCTATGTAGAGATGAAACTATTAGCTCAGGACAGGGAGGCGTGGATAGCTGCATCAAACCAGTCAAAAGACTGAAGACTCAAACAACTACAAAGCCATACTCTAAATAAATAAATTTCCAATTATACCTCTTAAGGAATTTCATCTCTGCTGTCTGGATTCTACTTTCATCCCATTCAGTTGTTGTCCACATGCCTGCTACGTATATCAATATGAGTGTGAAATATGTTGAATACGAGATTTTTTACATTTCCCGGGAACTTCCTGAATCCACTCCAGACCCCTCTCTCGGAGGTCATGACTTCTTCTTTCATTATGGCCTCTATGGGACCATGGGCAGCTATGCTATGCCATGGTTTGGGTCTGCTTCCTGTTCTTCTCCCAGAACCTCTTAATCCACTGTCTTTTTCTCTTCAGTTCTTCCTCGGAAATCCTATGTGTCCTCTTTTCTTGTCTTCCCCATTGATGATTCTCAATCCTTTTATGGTATCCTTCTCTGTCAGTCAGTTCCAGTATATCAGTTAGTGCATATTTGTTTTTCCAGTTCTCTGTCCCTTCCTCTCTCCCCCCCCCCCCCCCCCCCCCCCCCAGGGACTCTCATCTAGTGGGACGTGGGTTGGCGACCACAGGACCCCAGCCGAGTCTGGCATTGCTTCCACTTACTTGTGCTGGGCTCCTCTCAGTCTTCTTTCCTGTTGACCTCTCTTGGTCAACTCTTGTTCTCTTCCGACCTCGACGGTATTAGGGTATCAGAGGCCTAGGGATTCTTTCAATTTCCCGCCTTAATTGGCCCTTGTTTCATCTTTTCTGATACCCTCATTCTTCGAGGGGTCAGTCTTCTTTTTCTCATTCTCTTGGAGTGTGTGGATCTGGCCGATCTGCGAAGGACTCTTAAACTGCCTAATACCCTCTCCCTTATTCTCCGTGATGACGGGCCGTCAGTAGACCTCGTCATCCGGTTCATGAGGGAGAGTGTTAAGACTTTTAATTCAGGTTAAGTCTGTTTTTATTGTGTTCATCTATTTTAATGTTCACTATGCCTTATTTGTGTTATTGTGTTTTACCATCCACCTTTTATTCTTTTTTATTCAAATAAGGCATAATTGTTGGGGCTCACTGTCTATTTTATATAATCCATTTTCGTTTCATCCATAGCAGTGAGCGGTTTTTATCTTCATCCTTTCATTTGACGCCATTTCATTTCATCAGGGGCCGATAACCTCGATGTTAGGCCCCTTAAAACAACAATTATCATCATCATCCATACCTGCCTAGTATCATAGTCTGTGCAGTGTACAAGACAGCATTAGGTCACGACTTATACACTAAAATTCCAGCTGAGTCTGCCATTATACGCATGAATTGCAGGCAAATACAGCATTGCTAACCCCTCAATAATCTTTATCCAGACCAATGGTTTTTGCTTGACCAATATTTACTTGGTAACAGGGCCGATTTCATCATGCACAGTGGGAGTACTCGCGCATCAATTATCTTTAACCACGACCTATCATTTTGGTTTAGGGGGCAGATGACCTCGTAGTTCCGCCCCTTAAAACAACTATCATTTTGGTATACCACATGTTGGCAACAAGCCGGCCCCGTGGTGTTGGGGTAGCGCGCCTGCCTCTCACCCGGGTCGGATGCGATTCCCGGCTACGTCGGGGATTTTAGAAACTGACGTGAGGGCTGGAACGGGATGCACTCAGCCTCGTGAGGAAAATTGAGTAGCTGTCTGACAGTGAGGCAGCACCCCGGTCACGGAAACCAAGATTAACGGCCGAGGGGACCCGATGCGCTGATCACGCGTCACCCCAATATCTGGACAGCGGTCGCTTGGTAGGCCTAGGCCCTTCATGGGCTGTAGTGCCAGGGGTTATTATTATTATTTATATGTTGGCAACAGTAATGTAACATCGATGCGCGTGACCCAGTAACAGTTGAAGAGACCTCATGCGCCTGACAAACATGGCTGCTGTCGTTGAATAAGCAAGAAATTTAAGAAAACTCATATTTCCGGTGCAAATGTTATAATTGACAGTAATTTCAATTGGTAATGACTCCCAGAATTTGAAACAAGGTATGAAAGTCATATATTTTCCAGAATTAATGGATAAAGTCCTTGATTTTGTCTGTTTGTATGTCCATGCCAGTGTTGCCATGTCTACTTTTCTACTTCAAAAATTTTAAGAAACCTAGTAAATCTCCTTACTTGAAGAAATTTTGGTAACTCTGAATGACGTATCACTCCCTCAACTTTTCTAAAGTACATAAATTAACCAAAATAACTGGGGTAAGATAAATGCACCAATGATCGTCATGTTAAGAAAGATTTAGTCAAGAAAATATATATACCTTATACATTTTGGTAAATTTAATCAACAAAAGCACTGTACCTAACCTCAAACTCGACTCAAACGCTAGGAAAGTCTAAATATCGAATATTCGTTATAGGAAAAAATAAAATATAAAAATAGTGTGTTTTTGCGCTAGTCTCGGCACGATGTCTTTAGATTTTTCCTATATTCGTCACCAGTTTGCACCAATTGCCGTCACATTGTTAGTTTTCCTTGTCTGCCGTTTATAATGCATTTCTGTCAATTGTTGCGTAAGACACCGAATTATCGACTTGGCGGCTAACATTTACGAATAAAGCAGTAGGCCTACTAGTAATTATGTTTTCTTAATAAAAAATGAAATATTAAAAAAAAAAGACGGCATCGGGAAGCGGGAATGGTGGGTAGAAGACATACGAGCATGAAAATATCGTAATTCTGCTCTAAACAAGTGAGACCACGGCATAACAGCCCGGAAAATGACCATTCGCAGAGGCTTAACACCAATTGTTGTTGCCAAAAGTTTCGAAAAATCCTTCTTCAGTGCAGTATCTTCGCTATTAGCAACCCTCTGAATTCGCCACTCATGTACACTTTTCTTCCAGGCAGTCTTTAGTGGCTTAAAAACCCCTACATCCATGGGTTGAAGTACATGTGTGGCATTAGGTAGTAAAGCGACCAAAACAATTCCATGATCCTCACAAAATTTACCAGTATGTATGGTCAAGTGTGAGAAACTAGAATGCCAGGGAGAGGAATCTCTCTCTCAACCAACCAAGGATGAAATATGTTACTGAGAAATTCATAAAACACTTCCCCCGTCATCCACCCGTTTGGCGATTTGCCAATGCCCCAGTGTGCTGGCATTGCGGCAATGATATCTTGCGGCAGACGTTCATACTTGAACACTACAAGGGGAGGGCATTGCCTGTTATAAGTACTGCTAAGCATTCTTTCTCATCCGAATTCACTTGCTGATATATTGTGTCACCAATGTTCGCTAGCACTTTGTTACCTTTCGGATTGAGAAAGAAAACAGTCTCGTCAGCGTTGAACAGTCGCCGAGGGTCTGACAAAATAGACTGGAAGTCGTTTTCCACCAAATAGCTGTAGACTTCTGAAAACCAGGTTTTAATTTGATGTTCTGTAATTGCAGCACGGCTTACTGTCAAATTTTGAGGGGTTCGTAAAGATAGACCTGGATTTCTTTGTAGGAAAGATTCACACCATTTCCTTCCTGGCCGCCCATCTTTGAAAGGAAAGTCCCTCTTCAATTCTTGTGTGAGGCACTGTATGCTATTTTGCAAATCGTCCTTTGTTACCGGGAACCCCGCTTTTCCTAGGGAGATTACCCATTGAACTAGCATAGCCTCTTTTTCCTTTGTTAAAAAGGAACTTAGCCCCATCTTCCTCTCTCTAGGAGATTTTCCTTCAATTTTGTCCGAGAGGGTGTTTCTCAGAACACCATTCCTCTTTGCGGCCTTTTTAATACAGTATAACCTGTCATATCCGGACTAATGTGGCGACCGGCCGATCCGGGTAAGGAAAAATCCGGATATCACAAGGCTATTTTTACAAATAGCTAGGTGACCAGAAATAATTCACGAGTTTGTTGTTGATTAATTTTAATGTTTTTAACGGTTTAGTATCATTTTGTTAACTGTATACTGTACATAGGCTAAGAAATAGAATTGCTTTAAACTAAATTAAAATAATTAAATTATAATAATATGCTTTACAGTACATGTACTTACATAAATACACTGTACATTCTGCTTCTACATACTTTTTTGAAAATGTTTGTCATTTTCTGTTGCTTCACGCACTTCACTTAGGCCTACTGTTTCTACATTAGTTTTAGAAAAAGTTTGTGATTTTCTGTTGCTTCACGCACTGTACACGCTTTTTGGATGCCATGTCCCTCAATTTTCTTAAAAGCACCACTTCAGTCACACTCGTTTCATCTCGATTTTCTACATAAGTATTTAAAGATTCTATGGTCTTGAATGCCTCAGAGTGACTCATTATAGGGGCGTAGTCCTCTTCTTTGGGTTCAAAGATTTTTTCCTAATCATTGCACACCATTTCTATAATGTCACTGTCTGTAATTTCGTTGACTTCGTCTTCATTTACAAACCAATTTATGGCTTCCTCGTTGTTGATTTTTTCACAACCAGGCAGGCATTGCACAAGCTCAGCAATCTGACGATTTTCTTCATTGCAGGCATAAGTTTCACTGACGTCTTCTGTTTTCTCCCCCGTCCATTTATCAGTCAGTAGCTTTGTGATCTAAGAGCTTCCTCCATGACCTTACCAGCTTCAACGGTTTTATTTCATCTCATGCCTGGGATACCCACATTATCACGTCTAACATGTCCACCTTCTTTAACGTCTCTGTAACACTTCTTTTTCGTCCATTCCAGCAATCAACACAGAAAGTAACCTACGGCGATAGGTTCGCTTTAGTGACTCAAGCTCGCCTTGATCCATAGGTTGACAAAGTGATGTCACGTTTGGAGGTAAGAACACACCCTTTATATCTCCATCTTTAAGTTCGCCTTCACTTGGATGTGAGGGTGCATTGTCAAGTAGGAGCACTGCTTTTCTTGGCAAGTTATTTTTCAACAAATGTTTTTCCACTTGTGGCACAAACTGCTTGTGAAACCAATCCCTAAATATTTCGCAGTTCATCCATGCGCTGCGCTGGTTTCTGTACCAGACTGGTAGGCCAGACAAGTCTTTAAAGTTCTTGAAAGCCCTTGGCTTTTTGGATTTTCCAATGAATCCTAATGGAAGCTTGTGATCTCCTGTAGCGTTGCGGCAGGCTAAAATGGTGACCCTCTCCTTTTTCTTCTTATACCCCGGTGCACTGTCTTCTTTCTTGGAAGCCAAAGTGTAGGTGGGAAGCATTTTATAGTTGAGCCCAGTCTCGTCGCAATTATAGAGCTGCTCTCCAGTAATCTCATGTTGATCAATTAGACTGTGTAAAAATATTTTAAGTTTTTCAACGTCTTCTTGGTTAGCCGATAGCTTTTCACCACTGATCTGTAGTTTCCGCACACCATGACGATTTTTCCAGCTTTCCAACCACCCCTCACTTGCTTTAAACTGTTCATCCCCTCCAATATCCTTATTAAAGTGTAGTGCCTTTTCTTTTAGTAAAGGACCTGAGATAGGTAAACCTTGCTCTCTTCTTTGGGTAAACCAAAGAAACAATGCCTCATTAACTTGGTTGTTAGCTGCCTTTTTCATCATTTTAAGTTTTTTAACACCACTTGTTGACGCTTGTGACGAGCACCACTTTTCAATATCACTTCGAGCCTTTTTCCAGTCACTCACAGTGCTTGTTCCTACTCCCATATCCGCGGCAATCTTCTTGGCTGTTTCACCAGCATCTAACCTTCTTAGAGCACGGGACTTTTCTTTCATCGTAACAACAGTTTTTTTTTCCTTTTTTCGGACATTTTAGCAAAAAAAAACAAAAAAAAAAAAAAAACAAGGTTAAAAGATAACAATAACGATAACAACGGTAAACAATAACAGTAACAACAGAAACACACTCGCAAAACAAACTGTCGCTTCAAGACTCACGCACAGACTGAAGGGTAGAAAGAGAGGCAGCCTCGTGTTGACGTTGGTGGCAGGCAGGCAGAAGCCGTGAATGGAATATCGCTTATTCACACAAAGGGATGAGTTTCCGGGAAGATGTCGTTGACCGAGTCAGGCCACAACCCCTCGCGGTCAAGCACGCACACAGCCTTCCAGCGCTGCAACTTTCACTCGTCCTCCCTGGCTAGCACACTAATGTATCCTCGCTCTCAACTACGACTTAAAAATGCATTCGGAGATGTGTCCGGATATGGGAGGGTTCGGATATCACAGGTCCGGATGTGACAGGTTGCACTGTACTCGTGTCGTCCTCCACCACGACCTTAATAGCAGCTTCCATTTGCTGAATATCATAATTCAGAACTGTGCGTTTCGACATATTGCCTGAAAGCAAAGATTTAGTCTTAGAATAATATAATATTTTCCATCTCAATAAAAAATCCTCTGTAGCATGCCTTGCCAAAAAACCGTAGGCCTACTGAGGTGCGGCCGTCAAGAAGAGAGACCTACGTAATAATAACAATACACTGTAAATGTTTATTGGTTGCGCACCGTTAACACAAACTTTAACATTATCGTGCACTAGTGTTTGTCACGAATGTGCTCTAAAGATCGTCAGCTCTGACTACTGGACACGATGATCAAATGATAATTTAATTAATACAGGGTACTTTAGAGCTACATTATAAGTATATTGCCGCTGTTAGTTAGGTCTTGCAAGGAGAAATGACAATGTGCCAGTTTTCGTCACAAATGACGAGCATTGGTAAAGTGCGTTTTTTTAAATCCAGTGTTCGTCACCGGCATTTCTAACAAAACTATGCACGTGAGCACGAAATAACAAATCACATATGTTACAGAAACAATTACCAACTATATCACGCACTTGTAACATTTCAAAATGTCGGAACATAACACGCATGCACATAATTAACTCGCGTGCGTGCTTAGCGCAAGTGAGAAGCAAATGGCGGGTCAAGACAGCTCAGCTCACAGGAGATGATTGACGCAGGGAATCACCTATTACATCGCACGCATGATCTCGCAAAGTTGCTCCTTATCGGCAAGGAAGGTATGACGCATCTCGTAAGACTTTGTGCGTTGAGAAAGACCCGTTGACATGCTTATTTTTTGTACTTATATACGAGAGTGACTACGACTGGATCAGTGACGAAAACCGGTACAGTTACCTTACTGTAGTTCTGCAGTGCTCATCTGTTTTCATTACCTGTTTCAAATCTGCGCAGCAGATTTTATTTTTCTTGACCATGCTGCATTTGTGTGTACAGTTTGCGTCGCAGATTTCTTCACGTGCACATGAGTATTGCGTAAGTCTGAAAAAAGACACGGGTTAATCTCCTCAGCGCCATGTGGTTTGTGTCGAGTTTATCTTTATTAGAAGTGTTGACATCTCTGACGCAGCTCTGTTCTCTGATCGTTCACTCAGTTACACGGCAACTATTAAGGTGTGTTTGTGTTGTAGGTGTGTGCAATGCAATTGAAATGCCAAAACAAAAGCAGTCAACTGCAAGCCGTTTAAAACAGTATGTGTCAGATTTCGGTGAAAACATATGGAACTGGTGGAACCATTTTGTTCTATAAAGTGTGCGAAATTAAAGTCGCTGCAGATAAACGGTTCACCGTACAACAACATGTCGGGCGCGATAAACATTTTCTCGAGGTCTTAAAAATGTGGAAATAAAGGAAAGTGTCCCAATTACTGTTAAATGAAACTGCTTCGACATCAAATAAGTCATCTTCCTTTTATAAAGAACTAGCTGTTACCCGCGGCTTCGCCCGCAATAACATTTGGAATCCCGTTATAACATTAGTTATATAGATAGATAAGCATGGGTCCTAGTGGAAAATCTGAAACCAAAAATGCATGCGACGAAAAAAAACATCAAAATATCATGCTGGTTTCGGACCCTAAAAGGCGTGAAAAATATAATAAAAGTATTAAAAAAACTATTTTTTGAAATTACATTCGAATCAATTTTTATGTCATTCCTGGGACTTAGAAAATTCCGGCCAAAAAGTACAAAATCATTAATAACTCCCTAAGTATTCGTCGTATGATGAAATAGCAAGAGACAAAAAAGATGCAATGTGTTATTGTCTACAACATAGGTCATGTATAATTTTCCACTCAGACATATTACCTTTTTTTCCCCCAGAATTTCACCCCTCCCCATGGGCCCCTTAAATTGGATTTATGAGGAAGAAAAAAAATTGTCAAACACCTGTTTAGTTATTTTTTATGCTGATTTTTTTTTCGTCTGAGTTCCAAACTCCTCGCCTATGTCGTTTAAGAGATACACGCTCCGTT
This sequence comes from Meconema thalassinum, assembly GCA_946902985.2. NCBI lineage: Eukaryota > Metazoa > Arthropoda > Insecta > Orthoptera > Tettigoniidae > Meconema > Meconema thalassinum. The sequence continues at coordinate 90,572,179 of OX336388.2, forward strand.
AGGAATCCTTCAACCCCCACTTTTCACCCCTTTCACCTCATAATATACACCACATCGAAAAACCCTCAGACACGTGTCTTCTTATTTTTAATGAAAAATCCACAGCCTGCTTCCAGTCGACCGACCAGGTCAGGGACTTATTTTTAATGATGAGTTTATATGCCGAGTATCACATCCCCCAATGAAACCAATCGGGAGATATTGCTATTCAATGAAATGCAGGTCTCCCCCTTAACACCCCTTTAGAACCTGAATATCCAAAAATCCTTTCTTAGTGGGTGTTTGCGGCCCTTGAGGAAGCTGCATACCAAATTTCATTCCAATCCGTTCGGTGGTTTCTGAGATTTCGTGATGAATGAATGAGTCAGTCAGTGGAATTTGAGCTTTATATAGTAGATTATGTCAAGTGTTTGTTAGTGCTAATATTCCACTAGAACTAAGCAATCCTAAATTTAAGAGATTTCCCCGAACGCCACACTGGTCATACGATTCCAGACGAATCAACATTGCTTAAAAACTACTATCAAAATGTTACGAAGACACGTTAAACGTAATATGTAAATGTGTGAATGGGGGGGGAATCGTATCAATTGACGAGACAAGAGATTCAGAGGGGCGTTATTTAGGAAATTTAGTGATAGGGAACCTAGAAACAAACAGTTCCGGGCAAACTTTTCTTCTGACCTCAGAGGTTTTGGAAGTTGTTAACCACACTCAGATGTGCAAACTGTTCGATAAATCCATGTGTTTAATATGGTCTAGGGGAATACAACATAAGAACGTGCTCCTCTTCCTAACAGATGCAGCAACTTCCATGGTAAAGGCAGCAAAATCTATCACAGCATTTTGGTTGGTTTTTAAGTTTAGGGGCTGCAACGACGCGGTCATATAGCCCCGTGTACTTTGGGTGTGTGTAGAATCTGTCTGATAACCGGTGTTAATTGTGATGACTGTATTAGTGTGTGTTATCTGTTTTTTAATTTAAGTACTGCAACTTAGAATTTTTCAAATAGTTCCTACTTTTGCCGCCAAGCGCCACTGTCAACGATTACTAGGCCAAGTTCAGAACTTAGCTACTAGACACCACCGCAGTCGGCTCTTGGCAACGAACATAGAAACCTAAGAGCGTTGTTTACATTCTTAACTTATCCAATTTAGCTTCACACGTGCAATTAGTGGAAGGTTCTTTAACATGCCATAAATCTATGATATGGGACCGCCGGCTTTACTTCCCCTCCGAAGGAAGGCATACTGAGGGATTTTAACGCTCTTAAAAAATCCGACGGCTTCGGCCGGGTTTGAACCCGCTATCTTGGGCATAGAAGCTCAGCATGCTACCGACTACGCCACCGAAGCCGCCCTCACAGCATTTTACAATAAGATGGTGCATGTTACTTGTCTGGCCCATGCTTTTCATCGAATTGCAGAAGAGGTCGGATCAAAATTTTCAGAAGTAGATGGACTAGTTTCCACAGTAAAGACAGTCTTTATCAAAGCACCCTGCACTAAGTATTTCAAAGACAAGGTCCCTGATGTAGCTTTGCCCCCCCCCCCACACCAGTTTTAACACGCTGGGGTACCTGGTTGACTGCATGCATATACTATTGTGACAATTTTCACATAGTGAGAGAAGTAGTGAATGGCTTTGATAAGACATATGCTGATGTTATTGGGAGTGCACAGGACCTGTTTTCTGATCCTCAAATGGAAAGTAAATTGGCTTGCATAAAATCAAAATTTAAATTTTTGCCAGAAACCATAACCTGTCTAGAAGAAAGTGGCATGGTATTGGCCAAGTCATTAGAGTTAGTCAGGAATGTTGAAGGTTGTATAAAACATGTAAAAGGTGAGATGGGGACACAGTCAGACAGAAAATAAAATTTGTATTGGACAACAATTATGGGTATCAGACAGTGTGTCAAATAGCCAGTATTTTGTCGGGAGAAGACTTCATAATTGACAGTTTTGAAGAGCATTTAACATCCAGTGACATAGTGTTTTTCAAATATGCTCCTATTACATCAGTGGAAGTGGAGAGAAGTTTCTGGAAATATAAAACGGTATTAGCTGACAACCGCCGTTCCTTCACCTTTGATAACCTGAGGATGACGATGGTGGTATGTTGCAACGCTAACTAAGGTATGTTTAGTTAGCAATATATACCGTATATACCCGAATGTAAGACGACCCCGAATATAAGACAAGGCCTAGTTATCAACTGCCTCTTACAGATTTTTTCAAAAAAAATACTCGCTAACTCATAACTTTCACAATATATGCCTTCAAGGTCGTGCTTTCATTTTTATAACGTCTCATGTTATCTAAATCCCTCTGCCTGCTTTTCCAAGACATACTTGATAATTTCTTTGTTCAAGAATGGGAGACGTTATTAAATTAAGATACGTTGATCACTCACATTACTGCTCGTAAAACTGACTGGTTGTTCTTGTAAAGATTGTTTTAAAACATCTTTCCGTATGCTTTCGAACATATAATTTATCCGCTTAAAATGATTTGTATGCGTAAATCCTACCCTCAAAATGTACGCTATTCGTATATGCATGGTAATTAAACATAACAAACCATATTTTAATCTTCATTAACGCATTGATTTGTAGAGAGTTACAAGATGCCAACACCACATACTACTTTGCAAATAATAATAACAACTTTTTTTTAATACCCTGAATATAAGACGACCCCAAATTTTTATAACGCAAAAAGTGGGGAAAAGCCTCGTCTTACATTCGGGTATATACAGTATATTTTTTCACTTTGTAGTAGAAATGAAAATGATGTATTGTTAATCTATTGATAAATAGTTTAGTAGTAATACACTAATTCTACTAAGAATGTTTGTTATTCGAACCATTATTTGTACAAGACAATCATTATAAAATTAATTTTTTAGGCAATTTTTTTTTAAAATGAGGTCATTTTAAGAGAATTATAGGGGCATTTTATAGGTAATTTTTCGATAATTTTAAGGTCAAAAACATCCGGGCCCTAATCATCATCTTGATCGATTCTCCACTCCAGCAGACCGGATGTGGGAATTAACAAGCCCCTTCCATAGCTGTCTGTCCTGCCACCATTTTTCTTCCACCACCGTTCTCCGTTCTGCGCTCCTCTTAGTCAAGGTTCTGTGGCCTTGCTTCATCCACCCATCTCGAGGTCTACCTCTTGGTCTCTTGCTAATTATCTCCCTTTCGAAATAGGCTTTGGGTGTTCTACCAGAGGGCATCCTCACCAAATGATCGAACCATTTCAATCTCGACTCCTCAAGAATGCCAAGCACACTTCTTTTCAACCCTAGCTTTAGGCGGACTTGACTCGTTTCTAATTTTTACTCGTCTGGTCTTAGAAATTTCATCTCAGTTGCTTGTATCTGGCTGTTGTCTCGGGGAGTCGTAGCAGCTTCTAGACCATAGGTCAATTTGGGAATTAAGCAGGATTTGTACAGTGATATTTTAGCATCCTGAGGAAAGTTTTTGTCCTACAGAAGCTCTGAAACTGAGTTATAAACGTTTGTAGCCACTTGAACCCTACTGCTGGTTTCTTGGGTTAACCTGTTATCTCATAATGTCGATTATTTAGGTCCGTATTGACGTAACTATAACTTCGAAAGAATAATAAACCCCCGAAACTAGTCCCTGTAAGTAATAGAAATAAACAGTATTGAAGGCGGAAAATCTATTATTCTTTCGAAGTTAAACCTGTTATCTGTCGACAAAACGCTGCCAAGGTATTTAAAATGTTGAACTATTTCAATATCATGTTGTCCCAATTTCAGCTTGATAGGTTTGCTTTCTCTCTCATCACCAAACATACGGTTTTCGTTTGGCTGATCTGTAATCCAAACTTGTCCTGGCCAAATAACATAAGCCAGTGGTTTTTATAAATAAATAAAAAATTAGCTTCACACAATTGTAGTTAGTGGAAGGTTCTTTTTACATGCCATAAATCTGACACGGGCCCGCCGGCTTTACTTCCCCTCCAGAGGAAGGCATACTAAGGGCAGTGACAGTGGAAGGACAAACATCAATCAAATTGGGAAGGGTTTCGAAAAAAGAAACTGAAGATTTTGAATTCTTGTTCAATGTTTACAATTTAGGACAGGGAACATTTTTGTTTTACTTTGTTTGAGCCTAATTTTCACAAAGAAGGCACATTATTTAAAAAATATGATACAATATATTTTAATTAATTAAAAGTCTGTTTTGCTGCTGTGAGAGCGTAGTGAAATTGCAAAGTACAGGGTCTTTATTTTTGCTTGGCAAGGACATTCTCGCTCACGCACTCTGCCAGTGACAGCTCAGTTTCTCCGGCGACCGCGCACGCGTATGTACGACAGGATACGGCGCTTGAAATCAGTATCATGCATTTTTACTCACCATGCTTACAGTAGATGCTGATAATGTTCCCCATCCGCTGCCAAACATAACCGGCATCTCCTTATGAAGTTTCCGGTTACTCCGGTTAATTTAGCTTCATTAAGGAAATAACGACATTTTCGTCAATTTTTATTGTTTACTGAACCTGTACATTTGAATCTCTTAGCCAATTGATTTATTGTCCGATTTATAGGAAGGGGTCTCCCTGGCAATGTCATTCGAAACTTTTGTCTTGTTCTAGCGCACGATTTCCTGCACTTATGTACGTATTGTGCAGATATACACGTTCACGTAACGAATATTTCACATAAGGCATTACAGCACTATACACAATCACAATAAAACACTACACAATAAGATATACAGTACCGGTACACAGTAGCTTTATAAAACACTGAAAGACTGAAACACCCAATTAGCTCGGAGCTCACACGTCTACAGAAGAGCGAGTGAATACTCGGGCCGTACGGCTGGAGACCATGCGCGTGAGACCGGCGGCCAAGGTCGAGCAAAGGTCTGCATAATAGGCCTATGTGCCGTTCATAACGTGCGCTAGAACAAGACAAAAGTTTCGAATTACATTTCCACGGAGACCCATTCCTATAAATCAGACAATAAATCAACTGGCTAAGAGATTCAAACGTACAGGTTCAGTAAACGATAAAAATAGACGAAAATGTCGTTATTTCCTTACTGAAGCTAAATTAACCGGAGTAACCGGAAACTTCATAAGGAGATGCCGATTATGTTTGACAGCGGATGGGGAACATTTTCAGCATCTGCTGTAAGCATGGTGAGTAGAAATGCATGATGCTGATTTTAAGCGCGGTATTCTGTCGTACATACGCGCGTGCGGTCGCCGGGAACTGAGCTGCCACTGGCGGAGCGCGTGACCGAGAATGTCCTTGCCAAGCAAAACTAAAGACCCTGTAGATCGTTGAAGTGTAAAAGGGTTCTATACACAATGTCTGTGATTATTTCATACTGATGGAAAGATGAGGTTTCAAGCTAGCCTGTGCGGTGTTTACCTTTTTTCTTCGAAGTCCGTTACGTGATAGGTCTGAGTTTGTATTCACGCCCTTCCTTTGCGCTCCCCCAATCACGCCCGTTCCCGCCAAAATTGTGGTGCAGTTGTTTTTCTTCTTGTTGAAGTTTTCTGCCTACAGATGTATCTAAGAACTTTCTACAGCTGGAAACATAGTGTTTCTACGAATATGACTGTTAGGTGTCCTTAATTTAGGCTCAAAACTGATTTAAAAAAAAAAGGGAAAATCGGTCAATTATCAGAATAACCTCAATTAAAAAGGTTTAGATGCCGTATTAACTTTTATGAACATAATCGCATACCTGCCAACTCTCCCGATTTAGGCGGGAGACTCCCGATTTCAGACCATTTCTCCCGCCCTCCCGCTTAACGTAATAAATCTCCCGATTTTTCAAAAATCCCACGCGTAATTTCGGATTTAATGTGTCGTCTATCGAACGGATCGACTTGACGTGTTTCGAAGTTACATCTCGTTACCGCAGTTTCGCTTTTTATCGATAATCGACAACTGCGTACTAACTCCCGCGTCGCGTCCTGCTGTTATAAAAAGTTGGCTTCGAATAAGTCTTCGTTTGAAATCGTCGAACGTTAATTCAGAGCTTGTTCCTAGATGTTTTGCATAATGACCAGTTGGTGAGAGGTAGTGGTACGCTGCGGAATATTGTATCTGCTTCACACGTGAAATTATATGATTTGTGTATAACTTAGATGTTGTTGGCGTTAATATGCCGGTAGGCTATTGTGATTTTTCGATCTGAGTGATTGCGTCGGTTCCTCGGTGATATGGCGAAGAAATATGATGTGACATTTAAAAGTGTGTACAAAGACAACATTCCCAGGGTGTCTACCGGTAACGAAAGTAACGAATTTTACAAATGGGTAACGAAAGTAACGAAAAAGTAACGAGTTTTACATACGGGTAACGAAAATTTTCCGAAGGCGGATTGAATAATTTAAACTCGCGCCTCTAGGCTCAGAGATTGCGATGGAGCGAGTTTCACGCAAGCGGCGCCGATTGCATAAGCTATTTTCCCCGTGCCCGACCTCGAGGAAATGCATACTGAGGATACCCTGAGTGGTATACATCGTTCAGCGTATATTTTTGGCATCAAGATGACATTTTAGTTTTGTGTGAAATATTTATCTGTGTTATTAGGAAACCTGACTTTTCGCGAGACGTTTATTCGCGAAAACTTCTGAAATTAATCAGAAACCTCGCATTTCTGGCATTTATTTGGAGACTGTCAAATTGAAGTCCAGAAATAACGCTAAATAATTTAATGTCTCAATCTTGCGATATGTTACCGTTTCGAAAAAGGATTTTGAAAAAGATTCGAAATACGTAGGCTGTAACTTATTTTAAAAATCTGTCTCGTAAATTTGCGACATCCAGTATGGTTAATTCGAAATTCCGTTATATGTCGATTTTTCCTTCGAACTTTGGTTCCATCGGATATATTATAATCTAACCGGTAATTTCGAAAACTTGTATAACTTGTATAATTCGTGATTCGCATTCGAAAGAAAACGTGTCCTCTACTCGTATTAATCGTGCAATCCTCTCCGAATAATTCTTAATATTTGATACCTACTTCGAACATTCATACTCAAGACGGCCGGCTGACCGCACGACTTGCCTGCGGGAATCTCGTCAAATGGACCGAGATCGACGTCAGTAGCGTAAAATCATAAAACCCGTCCCCTATCGTGAACTTGTGACCACGAGGACTGCGGGAATCCCGTCAAAGATGATTGGGCACCAATCACGAAACATTCCGAAACCTACTCGCTACTTTTCCCAAAAGCGTACGGGGAGCGAGAAGTGCATCTACCCACTTAGAAATGACAGCCTACGTTGCGTCGCGATACTAATTTCTCCTCGTGATCCACCCTGAACTGATGAGCTCCCAACCACAGCATAGGGGCAGCGGGAATCACGGCGCCGGCCATACAACTTGTCCATAACTACTCGTGAATTTTAACCATGCCCAACCCTGAGCTTGCATCCACCATTCTGTCAGGACGAATAGACAATCGTTCAACGGCCGGGTGCGGCGCGGTATGCATAATATCGCGAGGACAACTTGAATCTCGTAAAACGGCAGAGAGCGTCAGCGATTGCGATACATCGCGATAGTTCTCCACATTCAATGACGAGGACAACTGTATTTTTGTCAAACGGACAGCAAGTGGCGCCGATTGCATAATAATGCTATATTTTCTCGCGCCCGACCTCAAGGACAATGGAAGTGACACCTATTATCTAAATCGCGATATTTATCCGTGTTCTATCGCGAAATCAAGGGGAATCTCGACAAACGGGTGAGACCAGCGCCGATCGTGTAACATCTCGAAATTTCGCCGTACTTGACTGTGAAGACGGAATTCGGTTACAATCACGGAATTCGGTTACAATCACGTAACGTCCCATAAATTTCTTCGTGATCTACCGCGGGGACAAAGGAAATCTCGCCACGGTTAAGAGCAGAGCAACCTCTTGGCCTTGTGCACAAGACGACATATTAGCTGAAACAACTCATTTCATAATAAATATTTCGTATTATTTTTAAAATGTTTATAACTCCCTAAGTGAATTGTATTTACCGCTTTAAACACAGTTCATTGCTGTCTTTTTTCACCGCGTGATGAGCCCATTTGCTTGCAGACCGCAGACGTATCTTGAATTCAAAGGTAACTAATATTAACTAAAAATTAACTAAAAGGTAGCTAAAAAGTAACTAAATTTTACTTCATCCTTACAGTAGACACCGTGATTCCGCATATACCTGAGTCAAGAAGAGGCGCAACATTTGCATTTTGTAGTGTCTGTAGGTGTGATTTCAGTATCTCGCATAGTGGGGGACATTTCATTTTCCAAAATTAAGTTTTTTGTAGATAAATTTCCAGCATGTTAACAGACACTCACGACAATTTTAATGAGGAAATGGATGCTTTACATTCCCAATTCTGTAACTTCCAACTTGAGGATGTGACATCTATTGAAAAAGAAGAAGAAGAAGAGAGAATTGATGTGAAGTGGGCACTGGAAGGCCAAATGATATGTAGTGGTGGGGTACTCAAGTTTTGCTTTCCATTCTGACCATTCCGCATAGTAATGCAGAGTGTGAGAGGATGTTCAGGTCATCTCTCTCTAACAAGACTTTGGACAAACTTATAACTCTGAAGTCGATTCAGAAAGGGAAGTGTTTTGAGCAAGAATATAGCAAGACCTTTTTGAAGAAGGCAAAATCAGCCTCAGTCATCTGCAACAACGACCAATTGAATAATATGATCTTCGATACGTCACTAGTTTTGTATGTCTGAGTGTGGTCGAAAGAAAGGTATGCTTGTTTGATAGACTAGTGAGAATTTAAAATGACTGTACTCAGTCTTAAGTACATTTGTAAACTGGGATGTCATATCATGTTAGTCATGTACAGTTTAATAAATAGTGTAACATATATTTGCTGCAATGTCTTAGCCTGTGTATGTATTATGTTGCATCCCCCCCCCGTCGCCGCGAGGAATCTCCCGATTTTTCATTTTGAGAGGTTGGCTGGTATGATAATGAATAAAAGAATGAGGTATTTGTTATGATACAAAGCAAAAATAATGATTCTATCTTTGGAAATGTGGTATTAATGATCTTTTTTCGAATAGTCTGCATGACAATTGAAAAATTCTTGGCAAGCATTTCAGGAAATGGCTTGGCACTAGGAGGATTAATTCCCATTATAGGTAAGTTGCATACGACTGTTTAAGTTCGACGTAAATTTATTTTATGTTCAAACATAAATTTTCATAAGTATCTGTCGAGATTCCCCCAGTTTAGTTTTCTGAATAGAGCGCATGGGACACCGAGAATACCTTGTATTTGACCATGGCCTACTCGAATACCCTATTATGACACTAGCCACGCAGCGAAAATTTTTAAATAGGAGGCCTTGGAAGTCAGTGCAGGTGCGATGCTATCCTTACCTAATTGGTCAAACAGCTGTATCGCAATGAAAATCTTGAGCTCTGATTGGTGGAGAACCTGTATCATAATGAAATTTAATAATGAGCCTCATTAAGATGCAGTTTTTTGGCATATAATATTTGTATTTCGGTAAGGTTGAACATAAACATATATAACACAATTCTTCTTCAATAGTCTGCAACAATATAAATCTTAATCACATGTAATTTATTTCAGGTTATTTTTCACTCCTGTTCCAGTGATTGGAATGATTTTTATGTTGACGGGACTGAAAGCTATACTATTAATAATACATCTTCTTCATTTCCCGTTACCAGTTCCCTGGGTCGGGTTGTGAATCAAGGACCTCCACAGTTGTCTATCCCTCCACCATTCAATTCTTTCTTTCAATACTTCTTTTTCTTGTACTCCTCTCTTCTCTATGCCTTCCTTCATCGTATCTATCCACCTCTTTCTGGGCCTTCCTCCTGGTCTTCTTCCTGGTATTTTCTCCATAAATATTATTTTTGGTGCTCTATATTCTTCCATTCTCATCATTATGCCCGTACCACTTCAGCTTACTGGTCTCTATCTTGTCTTGCAGTTTTGGGAACCCAGTTCTCTCCCTAATGTCCACATTTCTGACTATCCCTCCGTATCTTCCCAATTATTCCTCTGAGGAACTTCATCTCGGCTGCTTGGATTCGGCTTTCATCGCGTTTTGTTGTGGTCCAAGTACCTGCTGCATATGTCAAAATTGGTGTGTAATACATTGAGAATAGAACTTTCTTTCATTTCTCTGGGACTTCCTGGTTCCATACTAAACCTCTCACACACTGGTAAAACCCATTAGCTTGTTGGACTCTTCCCAATTTCTTCATTTATTGTACCATCTTCTGTGAGTATGCTCCCCAAATACATATCACAGGTTAATCAAACAGATGTTTAAATATCTTTGGAAAAAAAAATCTAAAACAGCCTGGTTTCAAGAAGTAAAGAAAGATTGAGAAAGAAACAATGTAAGAGAAGATGCACTAGAGAGAGAAATTTTCAAAAAAAAAAAGGTATTGGGAATGGAAGGTCTTCAAGGAAGGCAATATAAGAAAACCGGCTCAAAATGGTTGGAAGAGAGAAAGATGACACACCAGGAAGCACTGGAGGAAGAAGAAAGAACAATAAAGGACTAAACATTGAAATTGGTTCGTGGTCCTCAGAAGACCCTAACAGAGAAAGAATACATATCACACGCGGGAAGCCAGCTGTCTGCAGAGTGTTCAAAGAATACTCATTGAGTCGTTCTAAATACAGTTATTCTCAAAACTTATCATCATCATTTCCCCTTATCCAGCTCCTGCCGGGTCGGGGTATTTATGGCACTTCTCCACTTTCCTCTTTCCTTTCACAATTCTTCTTCCACGATCTTGTCCCAGTCCAGATTTCTTTTTCTCACGTTGTTCTTCACTGAATCGATCCACCTTGTTCTAGGTCTTCCCCTTGCTCTCTTACCCTTGCACTTGGCCTCCAGCATCTGTCTTGGTATTCTATTTTCCTCCATCCTCTTTACATGTCCAAACCACCTTAGTTTATTCTTCTCAATTCTCTCATTTAGTTTTCCCATCCCAACTTCCTTCCTAACATCTTCATTCGTCACTCTGTCTTTCCTTGTCTTTCCTATCATACTTCTTAGGAATTTCATTTCACTGGCTTGGATTCTACTCTCTTGCCTGCTTGTCAGGGTCCAAGTCTCAGCTGCATAAGTTAATATGGGTACATAGTACACTTTATACATTACCTCCTTGCTTTTCCTTGGTACTTCCTTATCCCAAACAAGTTTTCTTACACTTTGATAGAATGCATTGCTCTGCTGTACCCTCCTGCCAATCTCCATGTCCAACCTACCAGTTTGCACCAATTCACTTCCTAGGTATTTGAACGTGTCCACAATTTCCAAACTCTTGACTTCCAATTTTCACAGTGCCCTTTCCTTGTCTTAAACACTTAAACACGTTGATATATCCAAGGAGAGAATGATTCCCGCGTCGTCTCGGTTATACCAGTGTTTTAACAAATATGATAAACCGTCCCAGCTATCTCAAACAAATTGCCAGCGTTTCGCCCCAGTGTACCATTGGGTTCTTCAATTTGTTATGATACACCTCACCAAGCCGCGTGGCTAGTACCTACTGAGAAGACCATTGCAAGACACCCTCTACGTGTGTACCCACATCGTCAGCAATGCTAATGCACTATGGGAGTCAGACTTCCTTTCCAAAGCAAATAAAACCTTACATTCGTATCGATATAGAGTCTAATGTTCTCGAATGAAAACATGTTCTTAATGTCAGTAATTGAGGTCCGTATTGACTAACTATATATTAACTATGTATTGAAAAGGCAGAATTAATTTCTTTCTTTCTAATGAAAACATGTTGTAAATTGTCCGTTTGAGCTAATATATTTTAACAAATATGACGCTATATAATTGACTAACCAAAGTAATAGAAATAACTAATTATGAAGGAAAATGAAGAAATCGTTACAAGAAGTACTATTATATTAACTAAACTTCACTTCGACGGCTTCGGTGGTGTAGTTGGTAGCATGCTGAGCTCCTATGCCCAAGATCGCAGGTTCAAATCCAGCCGAAGTCGTCTGATTTTTTAAGAGCGTTAAAAATCCCTCGGTAAGCCTTCCTTCGGAGGGGAAGTAAAGCCGGCGGTCCCATGCCATAGATTTATGACATGTTAAAGATCCTTCCACTAATTACACCTGTGTGAAGCTAAATTGTTTAGGTTAAGAATGTAAACAACGCTCTTAGGTTCCTACGTTCATTGCCAAGAGCCGACTGCGGTGGCGTCTGGTAGCTAAGTTTTGAACTAGTAGTCGTTGACGGTGGCGTTTGGCAGCAAAAGTAGGAACTATTTGGAAAATTCAAAAGTCTGCAGTCCTTACTTGAATTAATGAACAGATAAGACACGCTAATACTGTCATCACAATTAACACCAGTCATCAGACAGATTCTATACATACCTAAAGTACACGGGGCTAGATGACCGCGTTGTCGCAGCTCCTAAACTTGAGAACCAACCAACCAAACTTCACTTCAGACTGGACTATAGAAGGATATCTAGATTTTCAATCCATTGCACTGCTTCAGGCGTAGTTGAGTGTAGGTGTGCCTCGCTTCCAGGGAAGGCACAAAGTGGACAATTGTAGCACAGTGTGTTTTATTGTCTGCCGGACCTCCTCAGTCACAGAAAGAGGAAGTTGACCATCCCCAACTGTATAGAGTAGCAGCAGTTCTTCCCACTCCACATCTTATACGATTTAAACTACACCAGGTACGGCGGGGCAGATTGAATCCTGCAGGTTTTAAGGAGTTAAATGTGCTAGTTAAATGATGTCATATACACCGCTAACACAAACATGGTTATTAATTCTTTACGAGAGGGGTTCCTTCCTTTTTATCACTTTCACAAGGCTAAATATTGAAAATATAAACAATATATAATTTGATTCACATACCTTCTGAGAGCTTATAGGAGTTCATTTCCGATTTCCATCGGCATTGCTGCACTGGAAATAATTACTTTTACTACCGATAACAGTTCATTATTACGAGAATCCGCGCCATCTTACATTTACGTCATACCCGTAGTCAATGTTGCCAGCATGTCCAATACAAAATACACCACTAGACTGTAAGCATTGCGAAACCATTCATCTGGACGTGTTAGGCTGTAACCATTGTCAAAAACCATTGAATTGGACAAAACGGAAGGTTGACAAAAAACCATTGATCTGGGCGTTTTAGGCTGTAACCATTCTCAAAACCATTGGATTGGACATAACGAAGGTTAGGTTTAGGTGCGGAAAAATTTGGCGCACTTTAGGATGAGTTTCACGGCGTTCTTTTTGTTTTAAGTAACAAATGCGTGTGGTTGTCATTACTGCCTCCTTGAAAAAGATGGATGCCAAAGTCGCAATTTCAACTATATAAGTAGTGATCCTATTTGGGACGGCTGGGTGGGTCTCGGACAGCGGAGGAGTAAACCTCTATTACTACATCATCTCCAGATATTTTCCCGACTATTGATTCAGTAGTTTAAAAATTGTATACAAAGGAACCCCTCTCGTGAAGTTTTACCTCCACTAACACAAACATGGTTTTGGGTGGAATATATACAATTTCCTCATGTATGACTCGCATCTCACATTTTTCAAGTATAATATAATTTGGGAGACCCGCCTGATCAATACACAATTACATATATAGGGCTATATTAATCCCATATGGTACATGTTTTGGGGCCAATTAAGATGGCCCCTTCATCAGCCAAAAATACAAATCATCAGTAAAATCATAGGATATATCATAAAATGTAGATTAACATGAAAAAGAATGGATAAAAATGAGACATACTAAAAGTGAAAGATGAAGTGGTGAATAAAACACTCGAATGTAACAAAAAATAGAAAGACACTTAAAAATGTTACAGGCGACAGATGAAAAAACACATTAAAATAACAAATTAAAAGGGCACTTGGAGTGCTTGTCAAGTCTTTTGTGAGTCCTTATAATAATACCATCAGGGTATCGTGTCTAAATATTCCATATTAAAACGCTGAAAATATTGTTAAAAACTCCAGTCTATTGGACCTGGCTGTTTGCTACTCCTGTTAAAAGGAGAAAGTTGCTGTTGAAAGACCAATACTTCGCCTAGGACGAGGATCGAACAAGCCAAATTTGGACAGAGCCTCTTGAGGATAGAATCAAGGAGAAATCCTTAAAAACCTGTTGACATATTGACTAGTCCAAAAATGTTCCTTCTTCTAAGTGGCAAATGGGCCTTAGATAGGTCCTAAGGAGGAAACAAAAAATGACTCTTAGAAAAGAAAATTTAGTATAGAAAAAATAAAGTGTAGGGAACGAAAAATATTAGTCTTATTGGGACCAAAAATTGTGAAAATAGGGCTCTTTAGGCTGATACGGGGAAAAAAAAATTACAGTATAACGCAACGAACACCGGGTGTCCGAAGCAGGAAGCGCTGTGTCCAACAGACTTGGAAATGCAATAACAAACAGCTGAGCTCGCAAGCGGAGCAAGACGCGGGAAGGAAAGAGGGTAGGTGGAGGAGCGCTGCCGTGGCGATGGAGAGGAGGGGTTAAGGGAAAGACGGAACAGCTGAGGAGAGAGCTCAAGGCGGTTTGTTATAATCTTTGTTTGTTGATATGATGAAGTCTGCTAGGGTGTCGAACAACACATTAGAATCGAAATATATTTCATTGAGGTTAGGGGGGTTGAAAATTCTTTGGGCAGTGTTGATCTCGATGGACTCAAATGTTCATTAAAGATCCTTTGTTAACGTGATGTAGAATTTCGAGGTCATTGCCAATGTTTGTGAAACTTATGATTCATATCATTCATGTGGGAAGCCATGGCTGAATTTTTTTTGTATTTAGTAGCGTTGACATGCTCAGAAAATCTAGTAGAGAAGCTTCTCCCGGTCTGTCCAATGTAATTCGTATTGCAGTCGTTACAATTTAACTTGTAGATACCGGAGGCACTGTGCTTATCTTTAGGATTCAAAGTATGTGAATTAAAAAATAGGTTTCTATTGGTGTGACTGGTTTTATATGCTAGTTTCATATTGTATTTCTTGAAAGTATTGGTGATACTGTACGTGGCATTATTGTGATGGGTAAAAACCGCATATGTTGGTTTATCGATTTTTTCCGGTATGAGGTGGGTGGCTGGTTTATTTTTGATTTTCCTGAGAATATTATTCACATAATTCCGACTAAAACCATTAACTTTGGCTATTTGATGGATAATTTTAATTTCGGTATTGATATCCTGTTTAAATAAAGGTAAACTGTGGGCCCTGTTAACGAGGCTAAAAAAGGTGGCTTTTTTATGGGAACCTGGGTGGGTGGAATCATGTCTAATGGTATGTGTTTGCGTAGGTTTTCTAAAAATTTTATAATGCAGCCTGTTGTTTGTTTTAGTAACAGTAGTATCCAGGAAATTAATAGTGTTATCAATTGCCGATTCCAAGGTAAACTTGATGTTGGGGTCTATGCTATTTAAATTGTTGAAAATGCTATCAATGCTTTGGATGTTGTCATTGACAATAATGAACACATCATCAACATATCTGCCCCAAAACTCTATTCCCTTAATTTTGCTAATTATTTCAGTGTGTTCCAGGTGGTCTAGGTAGATGTTGGCAATGATGCCCGATAACGGGGATCCCATAGGTAAACCTTCTTTCTGTTTATAGATAATCTTATTGAACTGAAATAATTATTGCTTAAAGCATAATTAAGAATTGTCATAAACTCCTCAATTTCAACTTTAGACAATTTGTCACTCTCTATTAAATTATTTTTAATGATATTTAAAACGGAATGTACTGGGATGTTGGTGTACATATCCTTTATGTCAACACTGTGAAGCGAGTGTTCGTTACTTAAGTTCAATTTCGAGGTTTTGGTGCAAAAATCTAAAGTGTTGGTAAAAAATTTCTTGGCCTTGAAAGTGTAATGGTTACTTAGGAATAATTTAATAGAGAGTGACAAAAAAGCATATAAAACCAGTCACACCAATAGAAACCTATTTTTTAATTCACATACTTTGAATCTTAAAGATAAGCACAGTGCCTCCGGTATCTACAAGTTAAATTGTAACGACTGCAATACTAATTACATTGGACAGACCGGGAGAAGCTTCTCTACTAGATTTTCTGAGCATGTCAACGCTACTAAATATAAAAAAAATTCAGCCATGGCTTTCCACATGAATGATATGAATCATAGTTTCACAAACATTGGCAATGACCTCGAAATTCTACATCACGTTAACAAAGGTTGAAACCTTAATGAACATTTTGGAGTCCATCGAGATCAACACTGCCCAAAGAATTTTTCAACCCCCCTAACCTCAATGAAATATATTTCGATTCTAATGTGTTGTTCGACACCCTAGCAGATTTCATCGTATCAACAAACAAAGATTATAACAAATCTCCTTGAGCTCTCTCCTCAGCTGTTCCACTTCCCCTTAACCCCTCCCAAACCCCGCCTCTCCATCGCCACGACAGCGCTCCTCCACCTCTCCTCTTTCCTTCCCGCGTCTTGCTCCGCTTGCGAGCTCAGCTGTTTGTTATTGCATTTCCAAGTCTGTAGGACACAGCGCTTCCTGCTTCGGACACCTGGTGTTCGTTGCGTTATACTGACCTATCTAAGGCCCATTTGCCACTTAGAAGAAGGAACATTTTTGGACTAGTCAATATGTCAACAGGTTTTTAAGGATTTCTCCTTGATTCTATCCTCAAGAGGCTCTGTCCAAACTTGGCTTGTTCGATCCTCGTCCTAGGCGAAGTATTGGTCTTTCAACAGCAACTTTCTCCTTTTAACAGGAGTAGCAAACAGCCAGGTCCAATAGACTGGAGTTTTTAACAATATTTTCAGCGTTTTAATATGGAATATTTAGACACGATACCCTGATGGTATTATTATAAGGACTCACAAAAGACTTGACAAGCACTCCAAGTGCCCTTTTAATTTGTTATTTTAATGTGTTTTTTCATCTGTCGCCTGTAACATTTTTAAGTGTCTTTCTATTTTTGTTACATTCGAGTGTTTTATTCACCACTTCATCTTTCACTTTTAGTATGTTTCATTTTTATCCATTCTTTTTCATGTTAATCTACATTTTATGATATATCCTATGATTTTACTGATGATTTGTATTTTTGGCTGATGAAGGGGCCATCTTAATAGGCCCCGAAACATGTACCATATGGGATTAATATAGCCCTATATATGTAATTGTGTATTGATCAGGCGGATCTCCCAAATTATATTATACTTGATTGTCAATCAATACGGAACCATGACTGAGTCTACTATCTCACATTTTTTACTTGATTTTTTGGAAAAGAGGTGCGCAGCATACTCGCATAAATTCTGTAACTTACCCATCATCATCTTGCACAGTTTCCAGCCACTGGCTGGGTCTGTTTGGAACATAAGCCTCTCCATAGTCTTCAGTCTTCCCACCATTTCTCCGTCACCACCTTGGTCCAGACTTCTCCTTTCTTTCACATGCAGTCCTCCACACCTTTCAGCCACTTATCTCTTGGCCTTTTCCCCCTCTATTTTCATCTCGTGTATCTTCCCGTGTATCCTCCTCTCATTCATTCGCTTAACATGCCCATACCATTTAAGCCTTGATTCCTCTACCCTATCCTGTAATGCTCCCTCCTTTTCTAATTCTCTGATTTTTTGATGTGTAACATCTTTCCACTCGGTAGCTGGACATGTTTGTGGGAGTGATTTTGGAAAAGGGACAGAAATGGATGGGACGGAAGTGCATGGGATGAAAACAATGAGCGCGTGTGGTGGCGGAGATCGGTACAACGACGTACTGTAGGTCGTGTGGCTATGGGGAATGTATATCGCATACAGTTTAGTTCAAGGTTTGGAGACCCCATTTAAGATATTCCCACAATAAATCATCTTCAAGTTGTCGTTCTTTGGTGTGAAAATATTCATTTCATCATATTTGCTGGAAACAATTAGGATTTATTAAATCTTCATACTTTTGCTGTATTCTTATTTAATGTAAACACTCGTTGTACTGTCGGCCATGTGGCTATGTGGAATCTATATCGCATCAACAAACACTCCAAACAACGTAGGAATTCAGTATATTAACAATAATTGAAACTTCGTTGGTCTAAACATATCACTGATAGAAACCCATTTAATATACTTTCCGCACACCTAATTTTTAATTGCGCCTATACTTGGCAGTGCGCTCGATCGGCTAAACGAGACCATTTTCAATAACATCGCTAGCATGGGTTTACTAACTGGCCGGTATAGAGCGCAGCTCTCATCAATTAGGCAGTGGATTGCTTCCGCCACGGCAAGTAACAATTATGATTCATTACGGTCAGGATTTGGCACTGGAGTTATACAAGTAGTTATTTCAATGACCAACAGAGTTCACTGTCAACAAGGGATTTGCGCTCCCGGGACACACATAGTAGGATAACATGTTACACATCATATGCGACTACTGTAAGGCTCGTATATTTTTTTTCATTTCTTATCCTGTCCACCTTTGTCACTCCAATACTGTTTCTCAAGAATTTCATCTCACTAGCCTGTCTTCTGCTTCGCTCCCTTCCTTTCATAACCCAGGTCTCTGAGGCATATGTCAGGATTGGAACGTAGTACGTCCTATATATAAACCTTTTGGCTGTTTTGAGGGTCATCCTTACTCCATACCAGGCTCCTAACACTTTTCGTGAACAATTCTGCTTGCCTCCCCCGCTCATTAATTTAAATGTTATACTCCAATCGAGGTGATCAATTGAATTTGCAAAGGAACTGAAAATTGTCCAGATTTCTGAATCTATTTTGAAATGTGACTCTTGTTTCAGATGTGTAAATATCGAGGATATGAATGTCTGCCGTACAAGAACACCGGCTGTCAATGGAAGGGGCAGCTTGCTGATCTGTACACTCACATGACTACACATCATAAAAACTGTGCCGTGTTCAAAGAGTTCCCCGTGAAGATCCATTTTCTCACCCATGTGGCCATCAGCGCTGTTCGATTAGCCAAGATCAAGGACGACTTATTCTGGGTTCACCTGCGGCAAGACCCGGACAACTCGAAGTATTTTCGTGCCGTACAGTACATAGGAGAGGTGGAGAATGCTTCAAAGTACGAGTACAAATATGAGTTGGATCTGAGGGATGGGACGGGGACGGGGATCTCGTACAAGCGTAAAGTTTACTCCGAGGACGACGACATGGACGAGGAGTACAAGAACAATGGAACAATGACACATCTATTAAACCTGATCAAAGAGTGTGGGCATGAGAGGAACTCTATCATATGCAACTTTAGTATTCATAAGGTGGAAGGCAATTGTTAAGTTGGTGACAGTTGAGGGGCAGGGCATCAAATTGTGAGGCACAAGAGATATCGGCCCAAAATTAATATTACTGGGCAGGGCATCAAATTGTGAGGCACAAGAGATATCGGCCCAAAATTAATATTACTGGGCAGGGCATCAAATTATCAGACTCAAGAGATATCTCCCCCAAATTAATATTACTGAGCAGGGCATCAAATTTTGAGACACAAGAGATATCGTCCCCAAATTAGTATTACTGGGCAGGGCACAAGATATCGCCTGAAAATTAATATTACTGGACAGGGCATCAAAGTATGAGGCACAAGATATCACATGCAGATTAATATTACTGGGCAGGGCATCAAAGTATGAGGCACAAGATATCACATGCAAATTAATATTACTGGGCGGGGCATCAAAGTATGAGGTACACGAGATATCACATGCAAATTAATATTACTGGGCAGGGCATCAAAGTATGAGACACAAGATATCACATGCAAATTAATATTACTGGGCAGGGCATCAAAGTATGAGGTACACGAGATATCACATGCAAATTAATATTACTGGGCAGGGCATCAAAGTATGAGGCACAAGATATCACATGCAAATTAATATTACTGGGCAGGGCATCAAAGTATGAGGTACAAGATATCACATGCAAATTAATATTACTGGGCAGGGCATCAAAGTATGAGGTACACGAGATATTGTCCCCACAAAAAGAAAAATGTGGTGCTTTTCAGTCGGTCAACACAAATGTACCCAAAAAGAGCTGGGTTGTGCCCTAATCCTGAAATAAATTACATGAGATTAATAAATACACTAGGATGACCAGTTTGGATCGTCAAGCGATCATCATCAGATCCATTACACTTAGGCCTCATAATTTGATGCCCTGCCCAGTAATATTAATTTGGGGGCAATATCTCATGTACCTCATAATTTGATGCCCTGCCCAGTAATATTAATTTGCAGGCGATATCTTGTGCCTCATAATATGATGCCCAGCCCAGTAATTTTAATTTGGTGGCAATATCTCTTGTGCCTCATAATTTGATGCCCTGCCCAGTAATTTTAATTTGGTGGCAATATCTCATGTGCCTCATAATTTGATGACCTGTCCAGTGATTTTTATTTGGGGGCAATATCTCGTGCCTCATAATTTGATGACCTGCCCACTGATATTAATTTGGGGGCAATATCTCTTGTGCGTCATAATTTGATGCCCTGCCCAGTAATTTTTATTTGGGGGCAATATCTCTTGTGCCTCATAATTTGATGACCTGCCCAGTGATATTAATTTGGGGGCAATATCTCTTGTGCCTCATAATTTGATGACCTGCCCAGTAATATTAATTTGGGGTTTTGTATTCTATGTTACAAGTTTAGTAATCAAAAGTGTCGTTTTCAGGTAAGGTTATGTTTGTAAAGGGCGATTTTTTTGCTGGAGCGGGGCCAGTGGCCAGCTACTAGGCGCAAGTATGCAAGTCTTCCCCCAGCCATCCGAACTCGGGCCGCAGTTTGCGTGGAGGTAGAAACCATACACTAGTATGAAGTCCATCACATCATTCATCATCTTCATTCTAATTTTCATTATTCTCTCACTCACACACTCGACCACTTCAACATACTCCTCCAGATGTTTCGAGGTTATCAATCCCACACCATTTTTTGCCTCTTGGCCACCACTCTAGTATAATGTATATCCTTTCCTCAATTTCTTCCTTCCTTTACCTTTCCATTTCACTTCACTCAGCCCCATCATTCCAACATTCTCCCTCTCCATGAAGTCTACCACCTCCTCCACCTTGCCTGTCAGAGTCATGACATTCACGATTCCCACTTTCATTTCGGTTACTGGTCGCCCTTTTCTCACAGTTCCCCAAGTACCCCAAGAACTGCGCATCGCCTGCTAGGTACGCCCTAACCTTCTCCGAATCGTTGGAAGTGCCATTTCCATTTTAGGCTATTATGATGATGGGCTCGCCACTCCCAAAGGCATTTTATGAAGCTACTGCCAGCTATTATTCAGGCCGCCCCTAACATGGAGAACAGAAACCCTTGCAGCCGCCCCTAACATGGGAAACAGACGCTGCTGATTGATGATGTACTCGTACTATTCCCTCGGTACTGGGCTGCCTCTTCCGCAGTCTCCACCGTTCCGGAGTCCATCTTCTCCGCTGCAGATTCCGTTGAGGTCTTCGCACGTAACCCTATGCACGGGGCCTATGTTATACCTCATAGGACTGGGTCCTCACCAGAACTTAGCCGGTACTGTAGTCCCATGGTATATTACAGTACCGTTGCCCACCCCCGCAACGTGGACGCGCCTGGCAAGAATTATTCATGTAGCCAATTTTGATTGACTCATGGACCGGGTTAAGGAGCTGTCTAAATCCAGCCTCCTGAGTCATTTCAACTGATTCAGGAGAACCTGATCTTGGAGTGAACACAAGAGATCCTTCTTGATCAGAATTTTCTGCACTTTCTATATCATTTTTCTCCAATGACTCCTCTCTTATATTAAAACTTGTTGAATCTTCCTCATCAATTAATTTTAATCCCCTTAGAGATTTTTTTCTTGTGGTATTTTCTCGTTTTCTTTTCAATGCGGAGGTTTGTTTCCTGTTATCAATTTCTTGATCTTGACTAGCGGCAGATTTTGCCAAGATATAAGCTTCATCATTTTCAGGTAACTCAGCAACAACTTCTGGTCTGCCAAAAACTTTGCTTTTGAACCTTGTCACCTTCTGTCTACCAACATCATTCATAAATACCGAAGAGCCACTCTTCTCAACACACTTGTGGACTTGGCTAAGGTAAGGCCCATTCATGACCATCTTGAAGTCTTCCATTGGTTCTACAGCATCTGGGATGTCATCATCTTCTCCCAGGTCCATGTCGTCATCTCTGGAGGACATGGCTACTATATCAGTATTACGATCTATCAACTGCAAGACATGGAATAATTTCTCCCTGTCCCTACCCTTAAGTTTCCATTCACTTACTTTTGCATCTGGATACAGAACACGGTATGGAAGTCTCAAATCAGTTCTGACAAACCACTGCAAATACTGAGTCTGAAATAATTTCCTCAAAGAGCTAGTAAGAGCTAATTCTCTCCTGATCTCTACATACACAGCCATGTAATTTTCAAGAGTCTTCAGAAGTTCCACAACTCTTTCCGTAAGGTAAAACACTTTTTGGTCGGTGCTCTACATAAAACTGAGGTAGATGAAGTAAGCATCCACTACAATTCTGGCTTCCACTCTTTTGATGATGAATCTGCTTCGCGATCAAGCTATGTTTCATCAAGAACTTGCTATGGTAGAAGAGAGCTTTAGGGTCCTCCAAAACGGCCTGGGACTCTCTTTTCCTCGAGTGACCTCACCAAGATAACTGGATCTACCAATTCTTTCCAGTATGCAAAAAAACTGGATCTTGGTTAGTTCCAGTTCAGGATCGGCATCTTGAACCAGGATGGCTCTCTTGACATCTGCGAGGCCACAAGCACAAATCGGTTGCCGTATCGTTCTTCAACTTCCACCAGAGACAGTGCTTGAACTTCATCAGTGATGCGAGTCCTAGTGTGATAAGTCTTTCAAGAACCTCTCACAATATTTATTGTGTCTTCAACAGGGCTTTAAGGATACATTTCTAAAGGTAGAATATCCGGTTCCAGAATCATCCCCAACTACGGATCAACAAAATTATACCGATTGAAGACTTTCAGTTGTGCTCTGGATTCAGGCAGTAAATACATATTAATATCTTCAAGGCTTTTTATTATATTCCGAACATACTCCCTAATGACATTATCAATAATATCTTGGAAGTATGGTCTGTCAGATAGTCGCACCCACAAACCTTCTAATGTGATGCCATCCAAACCTTCCAATGCTATTTCGTCTAAATTCACCAACCTTTTCGCAGAAGATTATGAAAATGAGACAGGCGTTCTACTGTGTATATAAATTAGCGTTTACACGTTGTAATTCTCCTTTCGTAATGAGGGATATTTGCTGCTGTATATTGTTGAGCTCAGCTGACGAATGACAATAGCCAACATTACTCAGCATTTGAATTTTAAATCTTCGGAAGTTACTTCGTTACATTATGTAAATACTCCTATACCATCCACTGTGTTTACTGTATTTAATCGAAGCACGGACCTTAGCCCGTTTGATGTTTAATTGTGGGGTAATTTAAAATACAAAGTGTACAGATCAATTACCCGTACTCTACTGTAGTGGAGCTGGAGAACAATATACGGCAGCAGATATCCCACACAACAGAAGGGAATTACATTGTGTAAACGCTAATTTATTTACACGGTACAATGCCTGTCTGTCAGCTGAAGGAGAACATTTTCAGCATCTTCTGTGAAAAGGTAAGTTCTTTAACACTTACCCTGCTGATGCCTTAAATGCTGCTCCTCACCCCTGTGCTGGCTGATTTCCAGAATGTTCAGAATGGCACAAACTGAATGTGGTTTGATTTACAAATAAATTGAAAAGTCCGTTCGATTTCCGAACCCTTACACTAAAAATTTAATAAATATCCGACACGATTGAAAATGAAACTATAATGTAAAAAAAAAAAAAAAAAGCCGTAAACAGCTGTTGCGCGCGCTCTCGTCCTGGAACAAGCGGGCGCGCTGGCAGAAGTAGAAGGGAGAACTGTGTCTTCAGTTGCATCAGATTCAGAATCGGTAATGCGAACTATAACCCCAAATAGTCATAGAATAAACTCAATGTTTTGCGAGAGAAAAATCTGTCCACAAAGAATAAAAACAAAGGAAAGGAAAACAGATTTGACCTACTTGAACTTGCATCGCTTGCCTTCGAACAGATCGATATTCTTCCGCTGAACAGTGACGTGGTGCTATCTAGTGATAGTATGTGCAACTTCATGCTTACTGGCACCCACACGCGAGTGCTAGAGCTGTAATATTACATTCGTCTCCAACACAAAGCGCATCGATCAACGTAATATTACGCTCGCCGCAGTTTTAAAAAGTTAACTTCGAACGTAATATTATGGCGCCCGCACTCTTAAGTGTTCATAATGATTTGCTGGTGAATTTACCATTAATTAATGTACTCGGTTACGGTTTCTACCTCCGCGCAATGTGTGGCCAGAGTTCGGTTGGCTGGCGGAAGGTGTGCCGCTGGCCCCCGCTCCAGCAAAAATAAACCACCCTGTATTATCTGTTCTTTTCAGTTACCTGCATTAGCATGGATAATGGAGGGTTTACTGCATTAGAATAATGTTCACCATTAGCTTTATGACCCTGAAAATGGATAAATATGATCTAAACACATATATAGCTATATTTTTAAGGAAATACATTATTTGTTGATATGTTTAGTATATTTAAGGATTCATGTATATTCCATTACTCTAAATATTCAAAACGATTAAAGAAATAAGGAATCGACGCCATGTAAGTATGTTTTATTTGTTTACAGCCCTAAATTTACTTGGATTACATACTTGGGAGTGTACTAACAGATGATGGAAGGATAAGTGAGGAAGTTGGTAAGAGGATCCAACAAGCAAATGGGTTTTAACAGAGTGTGAGGGATCTGGTGTGGAACCAGGAAGTTCCCAAGAAATGTAAAAAAATCTTGTATTCAAAATATTACAAACCTATATTGACGTATGCAGTAGGCACGTGGACAACAACTAAACGGGAGGAAAGTAGAATCCAGGCAGCAGAGATGAAGTTCCTTAGAGGTATAATTGGAAAGACTCGCAGAGAAAAAATCAGAAACGAGGAAATTAGGGAAAAAGCAGGATTCCCAAAGTTACAAGACAAAATCGAGATCAGTAAGCTAAAATGGTATGGACATACGATACGAATGGGAGAAGACAAAGTCCCGAAGCGATTATTTACTGAGAAAGTCACGGGAAGGCGCCAAAGGGGAAGACCGAGGATGAGGTGGATGGATGCAGTGAGGGAGAGCATTGAGAAAAGAAGAGTGAGAGTGGAGGATGTACTGGAAAAGGGACGAGAGTGGTGGTGAGACAGAAGAGTATGGAGGTCCTTGATTCACACCCCGACCCAGATCACTGGAACCGGGAAATGAAGAAGAAGAAATCATTAGTGGTTGTTTGTAATTTATATGAACAAATTAATACAGGAATGGAGGTGTGAACGATATGGGTCCATACCAGAGGTCCTCAAAGTTGGGGGGCGCAGATTGAAATAACTTATTTATATTCCATATTCTGTAACAAATATTGTTATCCTCATATTCATGGACCTATCATGAAGATTCAAGGAGAAATAATTTCAACTCTGAGATTTGCTGATGACATGGTAATCTTGGCCGACACGCGTGAATATTAATAAACTAGCTGTTACCCGCGGCTTCGCTCGCAATAACATTTGGAATCCCGTTATAACATTAGTTATATAGATAGATAAGCATGGGTCCTAGTGGAAAATAATTCTATCACCTGAAACCAAAAATGCATGGTACGAAAAAAAAACATCGAAATATCATGCTGGTTTCGGACCCTAAAAGATGTGAAAAATATAATAAAAGTATTAAAAAAACTATTTTTTGAAATTTCATTCGAATCAATTTTTATGTCATTCCTGGGACTTAGAAATTTCCGGCCAAAAAGTACAAAATCATTAATAACTCCGTAAGTATTCGCCGTATGATGAAATAGCAAGAGACAAAAAAGATGTGATGTGTTATTGTCTACAACAGGGGTCTCCAAACTACGGCCCGAGGGCCACATCCGGCCCGCGGAGAGCTAGCATACTTGAAAACTCCTTTTAGAGAACATATTTTTTTATAGCAAATTAAATTTAGTTTACTGAAGTATTCTAATTTTATGTTGAATAATTATTAATATGACATCTACATTGATATGGTCATGGGCTAACTACTCATAACATTGTTGTAGGCTTATTGTTATTGTTTTTGTGATAAATTGGATAAAGAAACACAGAATTGTAATGAGTAAAGACATGTATAACATGCAGACATATGAAATACTAATGAGATTTATGTAATTGAGATTTTCCACTGACAATAGTTTGTAGTTGTGGACTAATTTTACTTTTACCAATTATTAAAAGAGATTTAAGATGCTCATCAGTTAATTTAGATCTGTAAACATTTTTTGTGTACTTCATTTTGGAGAAGGTCTTCTCACACAAATAAGTAGTACCAAAAACAGAAAACAGCCCACGAGCAAATTTATGCAAGTTATCGAATTGTGTCAGTGGAAGACTCTTATAAAATTCCAACAAAGATGAGTTTTGATATTTGTTCTTAATTATATCACTGCACTGTAGTTCAATCATTTCCATTTGAAGTTCCGGGGCTAGGGTTTCAATGTCAGTATCAAAAGGATCCTGAAAAATCTTAATTTGATTCGCAAAGGCATCGAAGTCCGAGAAACGAGTATCAAAATTTATTTTCAAAGCACTCAAAGTTTCGATTGCAAAATCGATAGGAAACTCAGTCTCAGTGGTGTGGCTGAATATTTCACATCTTCTTCTTCGTCGCGAATGGGTCTCTTAGGACCACGCGGAATCAACAATGGTTAGCCTTTCTTGCAGCCCAGTACTCCTTCATACGCAACGAATGGGTTTGCTTCCGTTGTGCAGACCAGATATGGTGGTATGGCCGTCTTTCTTCATCCTCGAAACCCCGTGTGAGTGCAAGTGTTCTGATGACATTTCGGTCTAGGAGATTTGGCGATCCTAATTCTTGCAAGTCTTTTTCAGTCTGTTTGTACCAATTTGATCTAGTTGTTTTGTTTTTCAAGTATGTGTGAATTTTGTGAGTTAGTCTATTTGGGTTCATTCTTTCCAGGTGCCCCAAGAATTGGATTCGTCGCATACGCATTTTGTCTGTGATTTTGGAGATGGTTTTATATATTTCAGCATTTGGCTTTGGAAGATGAACACCATCTTTGATTCTCGGCCCTAAGATTTTCCTCATTATTTTACGAATATTTAAAATGTGAAAAACATTTACTTCGTAGTTGTGAAGGAAACAGTATCAATTTCTTCCGGAATGATTTGATATTAGTGTATAAATCAGGAAGATGCTGGTTTTCTCCTTGCAATCTCAAATTCAGTTCGTTCACATGTTTGTCAAATCAACATAGAATGCTAACTTCCACAGCCATGCGTTGTTTTGTAATTCAGTAAGAGGGCGATGCTTTTCATTCAAAAAAATTTCGATCACTGCTCGAAGTTCAAAAAAGCGCTGAAGGACTTTCCCACAACTAAGCCAACGTACGGCAGTATGATAAGGTAAGTCATTTTCTCCAATCTCTTCAATAAATTGTCGGAATTGTCGGTGATTCAGCCCAAAAGATCTCATAAAATTAACAGTTGATATGACTGGTTTCAGAACTTCAGACATATCCAAACATTTTCCGCACAAAGACTGTTGATGAATGATACAATGTAAGACTAATGGTTTTGAACCACCGTCATTTTCTACAGCCTTTGACACGAGCGACCACTCCTTTATCTTTCCCACTCATGTTTTTGCCTCCATCAGTTGTAATACATTTAGAGTTTTTCCATCGAAGGTTCTTTTGATTAATGGCCATTTCAACTCCTTTAAAAATATCTGTACCAGTAGTTGTGCCATGAATACTATACATATCAAGAAGTTCTTCATGCACTTCATAGCTTTTATCTACTCCTCGAATATAAATCAACACCTGAGCAGTATCTGACACATCCGTTGACTCATCCAAGGCCAAAGAAAACCACTCAACATCTCCATTTTTGTCGAACAGTTGAGAGGATATATTTTCAGCGATGTTTTCTACCCTTCGAGCCACAGTGTTTGCTGACATACTGACAGTTTTTAATAAATTTACTTTTTCAGGGCACATTTCTTCGGCTGCTGCAATTATGCATTCTTTGATCATTTCTCCATCGGTGAATGGTT
Organism: Meconema thalassinum; assembly: GCA_946902985.2. NCBI lineage: Eukaryota > Metazoa > Arthropoda > Insecta > Orthoptera > Tettigoniidae > Meconema > Meconema thalassinum. The sequence goes on from OX336388.2 coordinate 90,600,460, forward strand.
TTCCACGTTTTGCAATTTCAAGAGCCACACGAAAGCTGGCACGAGTTGCAGCCTCTTGTTCGGTTTTGAGTTTTGTAAATGAAGATTGCTGCGATTTCAATCCGCGCTTCATAGCTTCGAATTTTTCTGTCCGCAAACTTCCTGTATATTTTGAGTAATTTTGAAAATGTTTTGTTTCATAATGACGTTTAATGTTATATTCCTTGAGAACGGCTATGCTTTCATTGCAAATCAAACATAGCGCCTTGTTACTGGACTCAATTACGAAATACTGAATGTTCCACTCATCTTTGAATTTTCTGCATTCACTATCAATTTTTCGCTTCTTTTCCATACTACTAAATCACACACAAAAGCAACAATTCAAATCAAAATACTGTTACAAAGATGTCTTAAACTTAAACACGCACAAACACGTTTTAAGGAGGTACGCACTATTTTATTTCACAACAGTGTCATAGGAACTGACTTGTGGTTGCGCAACTAGCCTTCTTATATATTCCAATTACTGCCATCTAGAAGTGAGTGGAAGACACCAGAACTCGCTCGAACCAACGAGATTACTCTGTATGTGCTATTAGCGCCATCTGTTAGCGATAGAAGGTACTACCTATTTCCGCTTGTGTTCACCAGATGTCGTGTCACGTTACTCCTCATGGCTCGTACTCTACGACTAATCTAGAAATTACAGATAATGACAGGAAAATTAATAATATGCAGTGTTGCCGTTTTGCGGACTTTAGTCCAATTTGCAGCCTTTTTTCAACGTTGCGTACTTTTTCGGACTTTTTTTTCATCAGTAGACTATTTCACTTTTTACCACCGGCAACAATGATAATATGGTTTTGGCCCTCGGAACTTACTGGAGTAATCAGTATGGCCCTAAGGCTGGAAAGTTTGGAGATCCCTGGTCTACAACATAGACCATGTATAATTTTACACACAGACGTATTACGTCCCCCCCCCCCCCCATAATTTCACCCCTCCCCATGGGCCCCTTAAATTGGATTTATGAAAAAACGGTCAAACACCTGTTTAGTTATTTTTAATGCTGATTTTTTTTCGGCTGAGTTCCAAACTCATCGCCTATGTCGTTTAAGATATACACGCTCCGTTAGGAATCCTTCAACTCCCACTTTTCACCCCTTTCACCTCATAATATACACCACATCGAAAAACCTCAGAGACGTGTCTTCTTATTTTTAATGATGAGTTTATATGCCGTGTTTCACATCCCCCAATGAAACCAATCTGGAGATATTGCTATTCAATGAAATGCAGGTCTACCCCCTTAACACCCCTTTAGAATCTGAATATCCAAAAATCCTTAGTGGGCGTTTGCGGCCCTTGAGGAAGCTGCATACCAAATTTCATTCCAATCCTTTCGGTGGTTTCTGAGATTTCTTGATGAATGAATGAGTCAGTGAGTGGTATTTGAGCTTTATATAGTAGACTAGCTGTTACCCGCGGCTTCGCCCGCAATAACATTTGTAATCCTGTTATAACATTAGTTAAATAGATAGATAAGCATGGGTCCTAGTGGAAAATAATTCTATCACCTGAAACCAAAAATGCATGGGACGGAAAAAAAACATCAAAATATCATGTTGGTTTCGGACCCTATAAGACGTGAAAAATATATTAAAAGTATTAAAAAAAACTATTTTTTGAATTTTCTTTCGAATCAATTTTTATGTCATTCCTGGGACTTAGAAATTTCCGGCCGAAAAGTACAAAATCATTAATAACTCCGTAAGTATTCGTCGTATGATGAAATAGCAAGAGACAAAAAAGATGTGATGTGTTATTGTCTACAACATAGGCCATGTATAATTTTACACACAGACATATTACGTCCCCCCCCCCCCCCCATAATTTCACCCCTCCCCATGGGCCCCTTAAATTGGATTTATGAAAAAACGGTCAAACACCTGTTTAGTTATTTTTAATGCTGATTTTTTTCGGCTGAGTTCCAAATGCATCGCCTATGTCGTTTAAGAGATACACGCTCCGTTAGGAATCCTTCAACTCCCACTTTTCACCCCTTTCACCTCATAATATACACCACATCGAAAAACCCTCAGACACGTGTCTCCTTATTTTTTTTTAATGATGAGTTTATATGCCGAGTTTCATATCCCCCAATGAAACCAATCGGGAGATATTGCTATTCAATGAAATGCAGGTCTACCCCCTTAACACCCCTTTAGAACCTGAATATCCAAAAATCCTTTCATAGTGGGCGTTTGCGGCCCTTAAGGAAGCTGGATACCAAATTTCATTCCAATCCGTTGGGTGGTTTCTGAGATTTCGTGATGAATGAATGAGTGAGTCAGTGGTATTTGAGCTTTATATAGTAGATGTAAAACAAAAATATTGGAATGCAGCGGAAATAAATCAGAAACCTCTATGGACGTCAAATTGGCAGGTGAAAAACTAAAGGAAGTAGGAGACTTCTGTTCTGTTACTTAGGAAGCAAAATAAGTGATGGACGAAGCAAAGAGGACATAAAAAGTAGTAGGTCAGGCAAGGAAAGCATTTCTACATAAAAGGAATCTGTTGACATCGAATATAGATTTAGGTATTAGGAAGTCCTTTTTGAAAGCCTTTGTCTGGAGCGTGGTGCTCTATGGAAGTGAAACTTGGACTATAGTTGCTGCAGAAAAGAGGAGAATTGAAGCGCTTGAAATGTGGTGTTACAGGAGAATGGTGAAGATCTGATGGGTAGATAGGGCTACAAAGGAAGAGGTATTAAGACGAGTGGGAGAGGAGAGATGTTTCTGGCGACTGATTATGAAGATAAGAGATAAGAGATAGGTTGGTAGGACATATACTAAGACACCCAATAATAGCAAGCTTAGTTAAGGAAGGAAGGGTCGAGGACAAGAACTGTAGGGGTAGACCAAGGTTAGAATATGTTAAACAGATTGCCTCGGATGTGAGGTGTGGTAGCTATGTAGAGATGAAACGATTAGCTCAGGACAGGGAGGAATGGATAGCTGCGTCATACCAGTCAAAAGACTGAAGACTCATACAACATCATAGACAAGAAGCTCCCACAACCATTCAACACTAATAAACTCGTACTTTTGCTGTCTTATTTCACAAGAACTGACCAGTGGATCCTGGCAGCAGGAATTCTGAGGAAAGGAGTAGAGTAACATTTCCCACACAGCACCCTTTCACCCGCAGCGATATCTCCTTACCAAACACTTAACAACCACTAATGACAATAAGCCGCTTGACAATGTGACCGCAACTTCATTACAAGAATAGATTGTTCTATTTCTCCCATTGTCGACTCGTATCCAGCCAGGCCTTTGCAGTCAGTTCAAAGACAGCGAGTGAACAGCTGAATTCTAGTGCGTGTTCCGAGGAAGTGGTTAGCCCGATTTACAATAAACTGATACAAGTAACGCCTTTACCCATGGATAAGTCATAAGTGGCTTATTGACAGTGGTAATGAACTTCGATGTGCTCTAAGAATAGTAATTTGTGTGTTATTATTACTATACCATCAGCAGGCATCTAAAAAAAATCGATGCTATACTATTTGCTGATGTTGCATTGGTAGCAGCATCTGAAGATGATCTGCAGTGGTCAGATAGTGGCATGATAATTCAGCATGTGCATTTCTACTGAAAAGTCTAAAGTAATGGCCTTTAAGGGTAAGGACCCTATCCCCAGTAAAATTTGTCTGAATGGTAAAATTTTAGGAAGAGTTAACGAATTCAAGTATTTAGGATATAATTTATCTTTTCAAGAAGGACAAGACATAACTACAAAAATAAATTATACCAGAACAACAGGAATTATCAATCACGTCATGAAGCCATCTCTTGTCCAAAGGCATACACGCTTACATTTGTATAACACATAAGCCAGACCAACCCTATGCTATGGCAGCGAGGCATTGACATTAAGATCTCGGGACATCTCCAGACTCACAGCAAACGAAATGACATTCATGAGCCGAACAGCAGGCTATACTAAATGGGCTCATAAGAGAAACGAGGATGTGCTGAAGGAACTAAAAGTGAAACCAATAACTACATACATTTGTGACTACCAAGAGAACTGGAAGCGTCATGTCCAAAGGATGGAACCTGGAAGATTACCAAAGAAGATCCTTCGCTACCAGCCAAGGGGAAATGTTCGAGAGGACGTCCGATGAAGTGATGGAGGGAAAGTGCAAGACCGTAACGGGACATTTGGCCCAATACTTGGAAGGAAGATGATGATTATGACTATTATTGTAACTGGTAGCTGCAGTAATTAGACAGGAGCAAATATTGTGGATCTTGCGACCCTTTTTTTTTTTGGTGCCAAGTAGCCTATGAGAATTGCTTCTGTGGCATAGTTGGTAGCATGCTGAGCTTCTACGCCGTAGATCGCAGGTTCAAATCCGGACGAAGTCGTCGGATTTTTTAAGAGCGCTAAAAATCCCTCAGTATGCCTTCCTTTGGAGGGGAAGTAAAGCCGGCGGTCCCATGTCTTAGATTTATGGCATGTTAAAGAACCTTCCATTAATTACGCCTGTGTGAAGCTAAATTGTATAGGTTAAGAATGTAAACAACGCTCTTAGGTTCCTATGTTCGTTGCCAAGAGCAGACTGTGGTGGCGTCTGGTGGTTAAGTTCTGAACTAGTCGTTGATGGTGGCGTTTGGCGGCAAAAGTAGGAACTATTTGAATAATTCAAAAGTCTGCAGTCCTTACTTGAATTAAAAAACAGATAACACACACTAATACAGTCATCACAATTCATTCATTCATTTCCGTGTCCGGTCAACATTTCCAAAAAATTGCAGCTGCGATGGCCTTGTTACTTCCTCTAAAAACATCTTCCCTTGTGCATGGGTTGTCCAGGAGGGGGCAGATATGTAGGTGGCTTGGGTCTTGTTCAGCTCCACATTCACAAGAGGTGTCGGCGTCTGCTGGAAGGATCCCCCATTTTTGCAGGTTGATCTTGCATCGAGGGACACCCACTCTTAAGCGGTTGAGGGACCTCCACACAGGATAAGGTAAGTCGGCGCCATGAACCAGTTCTTCCTTTGGTGTCATGTCTGTGGGCAGTGAGCTCCTCAGTCTGTTAAGACGAGTTGTCTCTGGTGTTCTCTCCAGCGGCGTAGTCCTAGCAAGGAAACTCTTGCTGGATCTGAGGCGAGACCTTGCCGCCTGGTGACCACATAGTGGATGTCGATGGTCATTCCCCTGTTTTGTTCTCTCTGCGTCCGCAGCAGTGGCCCTCCGGATGTTGGGTGGGGCTATTCCAACAATAGGGTATAGTTTGTGCACTGGTGTTGGTTTCAGGCATCCCGAGATTATCCTTGCAGTGTCGTTGACAGCAGTATCAACCTGCTTAGCATGTGCTGAAGCGTTCCACACAGGAGCGGCTGACACACACAGTGCAAGTCCGGAAGTCCTCAGGATGTGCGGGCTGGCTCCCCAGGTGCTGCCGATCAGCTTCTTGAGTATGCCATTGCGAGCACTGACCTTCTGTTTCGTGTTCAGACATTGCTGTCTGTAGGTTAGAGCACGGTCTAGTGACAGCTTGGTAAACTGGTGTTGGGCAATGTTTCAGTCGCTCACCTCGCCATGTGATGTCCAGCTGTCGCCGTGCATCCCTGGTTCGTAGATGGAACGCACACACTTGTGTCTTATTAGGGTTCGGCTTCAGATAGTTGGCATCATTGTATTTGGAGAGTTCGTCCATCGCTAAAGTCAGCTTTCCTTCCACTTCTTCAAAGGATGAGCCCTGAGCAGCCACGGCTGTGTCGTCGGCATAGATGAAGAGCCCAGTACTTGCTGGAATTGACTGATCATTTGTGTAGATATTGTACAGCGCTGGAGCCAGCACGCTACCCTGAGGGAGACCGTTCTTCTGGGTTCGCTATCTACTCCTTTTCCCCTGTAGCGAGACTTGGAATCTTCTGTTCTGAAGGAAGATACTGATTAGGGATGTCAGTTGGTGGTCGTTGGTAATGTCATACACTTTCTTTGACAGCTTCCTATGATTCACAGTGTCGTATGCAGCTGTTAAGTCAACGAATGCGACTTCCGTTATCTGACCGCGCTCAAAACCATCCTCGATGTGTTGGGTGAGATTCAAGATCTGGCTACAACATGATTTGCCAGCACAAAAACCTGCTTGTTGTGGAATGAACTTCTCTTCGAGGATAATACTGATTCGGTTAAGTACCAGGCGTTCCAGCATCTTGAAGGTATGGCATAACAGGGATACAGGTCGAACATTTTTCGGGTCGTTTGGTTCTTTCCCTGGCTTGAGTAGTGCAATGACTCGAGATTTCCTCCACATTTTAGGGATATGTAGCTTGGCAACACGTGTTCATTAGGCTTAGTAACCACTCCAATGTGTTACGGCCAAAGTTCTTTATCTGTTCTACTCGTAGGTCATCGACACCAGCAGCCTTGTACATCTTCAAGCTGGAGATGGCACCTTCAAGTTCAACCATCGAGAAGGGATCTCGAAGAAAGTGATTCTCTGCTTCCAAATCACGCTGAAGAGCTCCTGTGGTAACCCTCCCTTTTGTTTTACCATTCAGCAGGAGCTGGGTCGCCACTTGATCAGGTGTCACTCCAGTGAAGTTCTTCTGTGGTTTTACAGGGTCGCCGCTAAGGTTTTTAAGCAATTTCCAGGCCTCTCTACTATTCAGCTTCATGTCGAGGTTCTCTACCAGGTTGCTCCACTTGGACATTCGAGTTGCTGTGATGGTTTGCAATAGTGTTTCTCCAGCTTGGATAGTTTCTTCAGCAAATGGATCCTCTTCATAGAGGGCCTGATACTTTTCTAGCACCTGTTTGTCATCACCGGACATGCCTGGAACGTATTGAGTTCTACATCCCCTCGGAATAGTTTTCCTTGAAACTTGTTGGACGCATTCAACAAAGGTGTCGTACATTTCAGGTTGTGGAGGAATGTTTATTATCTCCGAGTCAAGCTCTTCGCTGAACTTCGTCCAGTCAGCCTTCTTGAAGTTAAACCTCCTCTTGAATGGCACCTCTTCAGGCATCACCACGGAATTCACGGTGCAGATGACAGGCCTATGTTGAGTACGAGGAATAGGGTCACCCATAGTCTTCGCACATTGCCGAGATACTTTTGAGGACACAAAGATATTGTCTGGATTGTACCCTCTTTTCCACCTGCCACTGTTGAAGGAAGAAGGGAGCTTTGGGTCGTAGATCAGATGCAAGTCATGAGCCTCAGTCCATATTTCTAGACTTGTTCCATTTGCATCAGAATCTGGGTATCCCCAGGCTGTGCTTCTACAGTTGAAATCGCCAATGACAAAGTTTACGTCCTGGTGGTTGAAGTTTGCTGGTGTTCCAAAGCTGAAAGTGGTCTCGGGTGGTTTGTAGACTGATGTGATACAGAAGAATGGAGTACGCACTGTGAAGAGCTCGATGTCATTGTCTTCAATCAATGAGGCTGAGATGATGTTCATGTTAGGTCTGGCAAAGATGGCACTGCCATATTTGTCGTAAGGCCTTTCCAGGATTGGTTCCATATCAGCAATTCTTGGACGGTATCTAGTACTCCCCCTGTGTGTTTCCTGGACTAGCAGGATGTCACATGCATGTTTTTGGCACAGATTAGCTAATATGACCTCTTTCTCTCGAGAAAGTCCCTCGATGTTTATAGAGATAAACACAAGTGGTCTTCAAAAAGACCTTTCGGAATTATGCAATCCATTTGGATGGAGACCGGTTGTGAAAGGATCTGCCGTCAGTGCATTTCGTTGCATCGTCTGACGTTGCCCAGGGTAGACCCAACTGCTATTCATTTCTTTACATCTATAATTGCAAATCTTCTTGGAGGTTCCTTTCATGTACCCCGTCATCACAATTAACACCGGTTATCGGACAGATTCTACACACACCCGAAGTACACGGGGCTACATGACCGCATTGTCGCAGCCCCTAAACTTAAGAACCACCCAAGAATTGCTAAGAAAGGAAAACAGAATAAGGGGGATGGGAGCATGCTAGATATATCTCATGTTTCAGAAATAGTTTGAGAACCCCTGGTCTATACCAGTCAGCAGATATCTAAACCATTCTAGATGCCATATTGTTTGCTGATGTTGCACTGGTAGCATCGTCAAAGGATGATCTACAGTGGTCAATTTTTAATCTCCAGAAGACCTCGTCTAAATTCAGCTTGGTAATTTCGTCGGAACTGTCACGACTGTACCTGCCAAGTAAGCAGGCTGACAGCATAACACAAGTAAACATCAATAGTTTCCACCTCGGCCAATGGCAATCGTATCTTGAAAGACTTATAGGAGGGGTGTTCAGAAACAAAGCCTGCAGTGAAACGTGTACATTATACAGGGTGTATCAAAATGAATATCGGGGGTTTAAGGCTTTGTAGTATTTATTACAGTTAACTTACAATTATAAATAATACATCAAATGAAAGAGCAACTCAATCAGTTTGTGCTACAAGTGTTCGTACCTGTGCTCTGTACTGGTTCCTCCGTCTTCCGTTAGAAACGCTAGTAGCCAAGATGGCGACTAGGGAGCAGAAAGCTTTTTGTGTTTTACATTTTGCAAGGACTGAGTCTGTAGTAACAGTGCAATGTACATTCCGTATTAAGTTCCATTGTAATCCTCCAAGTGATAATATCTTGATGGTATCATCAGTTTGAAGACACTGGCTGTCATTGTAAAGGGAAGAATACCGGCCGACCATCACAGATTGAAGAACATGTTGAACGAGTGAGAGAGTCTTTCACGCGTAGCCCCAAGAAATCAATTCGGAGGGCTTGTCGTGAATTAGCAGTTCCAGGATCATATGTATGTGCCTCCGCTACCTAAACGACTTAAGAAACAGGATTGAAGCAGTTGTTGCAACAATTACTCGATGTGTGACGAATGGTGCTCACATTGAACACTTGTAGGACAAACTGTTTGAGTTGCTCTTTCATTTGATATATTATTTATAATTGTACGTTAACTGGAATGAATACTACAACGCCTTAACCCTTTATAGGTCCTTAGGATACTATCTTCCCACCATGTATTTATAGAACGGTGTTAGGGAGAGAATCTTCCCACCCATTTCATTTCAAGCAGTTCCACATGTATCCACATGCTAGATGCAGAGAAATATTGAAAACCCATTAATTTGATGTATACTGTCATCAGAAACCAAAGGTGGGAAGCAAATATCCCAGTGGTCTCCCCAGTGCACGTGCTCGCCAGTTCGGTTGTGTTGAGTGAAAGAAATGCAATGTTTTACAGAAGAAGGTGTTTTTTTTATTGAAGATAAGAGATTTGTAAACGCTGGTATATAGCTGAAATACAATGTTAATAATGGTTTTGGTCACTTGAGTAAATATATTTCAGCTAGAATAGAAATTATTATCCTGCTCAGGGTGTTTGCCTTAGAACAGTGGATTTTTAAAATTAATTTTCTGTGTTTTTAGTAAATACTATTTTGAAATTATTGAATTATATTCGAATATACTAACTTTTAACATTCCAAAATCACTTCTATATTTTTGTGCAGTTTTCGGCAATGATGATATAGGTCACTGATCTTGTGTTGCGTGGGAGTTACGGGTTCTTCTTAAATTATAGAGCGTGATGGGTGTTTTTATACATTACATCCTGTTAAATAAACCTCATTATTGAGTGATAAACAGAGTATCATCATAATTTGGAGGAGGTGGGATATTATTACCTCATTGCTCATTTAAGAAATCATACTGTCGGGTGTGGGCAGTGGGATAATAATTTCCCACCCCATATTTCATAAAATAGAATCCACACCCATAAAATTGTTGCATATTCCTACTCGTCTATCGCCCCTAATTACAAATGTGCAAAAAAAAAAAAAAAAAAAATTTATACCCTCAGTCTTTTGCCCTATAAAGGGTTAAAACCCCGATATTCATTTTGATAAACCCTGTATTTCATACAGCCAACTGATAGTACATTAGGTTATTTTTCGACATAGTCTCCATATCGGTTTAGGCACCTGTGGCTTCATGGTATGAGTTTGAATATTTCCCTCATGTAAAAATCCTGTCGTTGCGTGTTCAGCCACGTTGTCGCGAAGTGTTTCGCCACCTCTTCTGAAGCAAATCGTCGACCTCCTAGGTGCTCCTTCAAGTGAGGAAACGGGTGAAAGTCGCTTGGAGCGAGGTCAGGGTTGTAGGAAGGATGGTATATGATGTCCCAGCGAAAACGCTAGAACAGCGTGGTGGTCTTCTGGGCTGTATGAGGGTCACGCGTTATCATGCAGGCCTCAGTGAGAAGTCCTGGCCACGGCTACATGTTTTGCCTACAGAAATCGAATAACAGAGCAGGGGCCTGTTCCACGAATGAACTTTGCAACTTTGCACTTTTCAATTCTTGCAAAGTCTTTCTGTTCCACCATGATTACTTTTCAATGTATTTGCAAAGTGAAAAGTCTTTGCATAGGAATGATCCGAGCATGTTTATTCCATGGACAAACTGTATAATACACCATGATTTAATGCTTTATTTTTCGTGGTGAACTTGAGGACTATAGTAACAGTTCTGCAAATAGTTGATTTTGATATCCCATGCATTGCTGCTATACCGTGCTGGGCACCATTTCCTAACCAATGTAAGCATAAAAGAATTCGTTCTTTTTTCGGAAAGGGATCGACTTCTTTTTGTTGCAGGTTTCAATAAATGCCAATTATTTCAAGAATATAGTCAGTTTGTATTGGAGTTATACGAAAACACTCACGAAATTCCGTCGAAGTGAGATTATGAAAATTCATCCTATCTTTGTGCGTCCTCTTGTTGGATTCTTCATCACTATCCTCACTTGATGACAAAAGCTCTCGTCGTAACATATTTATAACACTAAACCAAATTCTGCGCCGAGAAACTGGTGTAGAGAATTGTTCAATAACAACTGAAAAGGGAATCGCCTCTTTGCAAGAATTTCTGAAAACTTTTCACTTCATTCCTTTGCACTTTGCATTTCTGCACCAATGGAGGAACATAAGACTTCAAAAGTGAAAAGATTCCTAACTTTTCACTTTTCAAGACAAATCTGAAAAGTGATGGTGTAACAAAATCTGAACTGAAAAGTTGCAAAGTTCATTTGTGGAACAGGCCCCGGATCTCTTCGCGAGACCAGTTTCCAAACAAGTTGCCATTAGTCACTTACCTACAACTAGCGCTGTAGGTGGCGGGTGGCTGAAACTCTGCAATGTTACCAACCGTATGTATTCGAATTACCCCGCAATATTTATTTCTCTATTGGCAACTCAAACTTTTTTTTTCGTGTGGCCTCCTCGGAGGCCGAGTGCAGGTCTTCCTATTCGACGCCCGTGGGCGACCTGCGCGTCGGGATGAGAGATGATGAAGATGAATGAAACTGGACAAGGATGTGGAAGGAAGCGGCAACTCAAACTAACACTTGGGGCGCTGCGGTCGGTCTGTATAAGTAGGGTAAAATACTCAATAACACGCGTTTGATATGGAACACTTTTTATTTTTCGGTTATAATCAGTAAATGAGGTCCCTAAAATAATGACAGTGTTATTTTCAACTGTATATATGTATAAACAAAAGCCTCCGTGGCTTAGGCGGCAGCACGCTGGCCTCTCACCGCTGGGTCCGTGGTTCAAATCCCGGTCACTCCATGTGAGATCTGTGCTGGACAAAACGGAGGCAGACAGGTTTTTCTCCGGGTACTCCGGTTTTCCCTGTCAAAATTTCATTCCAGCAACACTCTCCACTATCATTTCATTGCATCTGTCATTCATTTAATCATTGCCCCAGAGGAGTGCGTCAGGCCTCGGCAGACGGCACAGTTCATATCCTCGCCGCTAGATAGGGGCTTCATTCATTCCATTCCTGACCCGGTCGGAGACTGGAAGCAGGCTGTGGATTTTCATATGTATAAACGTGCGATACACGTGATCTAATTGGTGGGTTCCACTGGATTTTATGTGTCAATTGCATATTATCAAGCATCGGTTGTCTGCTGGTATTTGTTTTTGTGCAGTTCGAGTCATGTGGCACTGTTACGTTTAAAAGCTATATTTGAGATTGCTCACTGCACCATAGGCTCTAGAAATTATTTGCTGCTTGGTAGGGAGAAGGGATGAGTTTAACTTGTATTAAAACTCGGGGTAGACAGGAATTGCTTGATTTGGATGGTAGGTATTAACCCTGCGAAGTCAAATTAGGCCTATATGACTCGTAGTGGAATGGCTCGGATATCGCCGAGCGAGGTGATGGCGGTTGGTAGGGTTATTGGAAATGAACTAGGGAGCGGGAAAGGATACCTGACTGATGAAGCTTGGCTGTCCTCGGCTGGTGTAGGCTCGGCGAGACTGTGCTTGGCTGTCTAGGTGCGGCTTGGCTCGGAGTAAGTGAACAACCCGTCCTGTCGTCAGTGAGTGTAGTGGTGAGTGGTCCAACCCGCTCTTGTTGCCCGTATTTATTTGGTATCGTCACCTTTCGGCTATTGCTATTTGCATCTTTTGGAAAGTGATGAAAACGTATATCCGCAGCCCTCTTATACATCGACTTACAGCCGTAAACTGAGCAATATACTTTGCTTTTACTCATTTTGCACTCTTATCAACGAGTAAAACTTATAACTTATGTATAAACACGAATAATTTATCTCGATCTGCTTACCAATACAGGAAACCATATGCAAACAGTCACCACGTGACAAATGTACCCTACTTGGTAAGTTTCTCATTTTTACCGCTAGATGTCATATCAGATAGCTGGAGTTGCCAATAACAGATGAAACTCCAGGGATATCAGCCTTGTAACCTTAGTTTCTAATCACCCCTCGTACTTGGGTATCACCAGAGTGTATCTATGTTGTAAATAAATAGTGATGATAATGAGAAAACAGTATGTCTTAAATTTTACGAGTGTTTACGTATGCCATGCAACTGGCTGACCATTACCTGTCTAGGATTAAATCTTCTTGTGAAATTGGCATCAGTAGGGCATCTGGCTGTAAAAAACTCATTACAAAGTAGTTCACATTGTCGCCGACTCTGTCAAAACGGGAATAATAAGGAGTAGACACATACAAAAATCTGGATCATATATTAAAAATAATAAAAATACAATACTCAAGAATCCACGTAGTCAATACATATGTTTCCTAGTGAGCAATTGTTTCAAGTTTTTTTTTACTCATCTTCAGCACTTGTGACAATAGGCCTAATATAAACATAACTAACAAGGAGAGGTCGCCATGTGGTTTACTAGAACAGTGTTGAAATTTGGTGGGTTTGCTCTTCATAAAAAACTATTTTACCCCTGTTTGAGCGTTTTTGCCAATTGGCCTTAATTGAACGTTTAAAATCAATCCTCTTACACGTTGCGTTGTGTGTCGCCAATGTTGCCAGGTCGACCGTTCTGAGTGTTCTGACTATATTCACCGAACGCAACGTGACGAGGCTTTTGACCACCATCCCAAAGGACGCCTTCTTGCAAAGTTTCCAGGACATGTATCGCCGATCTGAGCATTGCATAGTTATGGGAGGGGACTATTTCGAAGGTCAATAGGGTCACTGTCGTGCATTGTTCATCTATGTTGATAGTACAGGACTATTCACCGAACTTGATTGTCACAGGTTGTAGATCCTGGTGATGGAATGGTTTCAAGGTATTCGGTCTGTTGTATGTTCAGGCGCGGACCAAATTGTTGTAGCCTGTCATGCCATACATAATTGTGGTAGCTTAATGTTTTGAAAAGTGTTTGTAGTGTACAATTGGGGTTAAACTGCGTGCATAAAGCTTGTATAAAACGGTAGAACATAAATTCCCCTCGATTTGCCTTAATTCCACTCGGTCTTCCAAGGGACCCAAAAATGAGTTCCTCAACTCCGCGCAGGCTTTGGCTAAGGTTCGACAAAGAGGTTATCCCCAATGACGTAAACAAATGTCATAACCCTCCTGCTCGCATACCAAGGGCCGGGTCAAACCCCTTCTGCAGCGCATGAACGAATTCTTGAATGCAGCTGCTTTTTCCGTTCTAGGCTGGAAAACAGTAATTTCAGCATCCGCAGCTGATATCGAAAGTATTTTTAGGTACAAATTATACACCTATTATTATCTAAATTTAATTGTAAATTTCTGACTAGGTTCAAAAACACACAAACCTTTAATTATGCACATGTTAAAAACAATGCATAAAATTTGTAGAAAAACATAAAAAACTTGGCAGACTTATTTAAAAGAATATTATGATTAATTTTAAATCACTTGTATTTTCTGCCATATAAGTTATAATGTGCCTAACACTTTATAGGCTACCTGATTTAACAAATGAGCGGACTTGACATCAGAGCGGTTGACCAATGGCACTCTTGCGAACACCACCACGCCATCGGTCAAGCACTCTGAAGTCAATTTTTTTTCTACAAATTTTATGCATTGTTTTTAACATTTGCACAATGAAATGTTTGTATGTTTTTAACCTGGTCAGACATTATAAAATAAAATTTAGATAATAATAGGTGTATAATTTGTACCTAAAATAATACTTTCGATATCAGCTGCGGATGCTGAAAATACTATTTTCCAGCCTAGAACGGAAAAATCAGCTGCATTCAAGAATTCGCTCATGCGATGCAGGTGTTTGACCCGGCCCTTGGTATGCGAGCAGGAGGGTTATGACATTTGTTTACGTCATTGGGGATAACCCCTTTGAGACCCCTTGCCAAAGCCTGAGCGGAGTTGAGGAACTCATTTTTGGGTCCCTTGGAGGACCGAGTGGAATTAAGGAAAATCGAGGGGAATTGATGTTCGACTGAGTGGAATTGATGGCCGCCCTATAAAACTGGATCACAGGTTAATTTGAAACAGTTAATAAAATAGATTCAATTGAAATACGAAACACTTTATTCACGAAGAATTATATTACATACCCCATACATATTTATTGTCTTTCTTACAGGTAAAAAAAACCTCATGCGCTGTGCATAGAAACATACTATTTTCTTGTGGAAAACATTATTTACAATATGTACATTGTTATATAAATTATTACTAACAATGTGTTAGGTTATTTGTAATGCTATTGTTGCTGTATATGACGGTAAATCGTTTTAATTCCACTGCTTACGAAACCTTACTATTGCACTTTTTTTTAAGCAGCTGAAAACTTATCGTCAATTGGACGCTTCCTCATTTTTCACGTTGCCCTCAATTGGTAGTCAATAATAATGCACTTGCTAGATCTCGTAAGCAGCATTCATAATAAACAACAATTTCAGAGACAGATTACTGGACGTTCAGAATATATTTACTGTCATGCGATTGGTTATAATAATGTGTTATCTTTTATCTTCGTGTTATATCTTAAGAGTGTATTTACAATTAGCATTAATATATATTTTATTTAAAAATCTTACACAACCAATCTCTCTTCTTTTAAAGAAAGCTTTCGAGTCGGTCAACAAATTGTGCCCAATTACATTAGGTGGTAAAATAAGTATTTATATGCCCTAACAGGAAAAATATTACATAGGATATTTAACACAAAACAACATGGTTTTTTTGTACAAAATTGAGGGGGGGGGGGTACTTAGTTGGATATCATGTTTCGATCAACAAGCGATCATCTTCAGATCTGCTCACTTAGGCTTAACCCTCGAAGTGCTATCGTCTCACTAAGAGACGATTCGGAACCCCGCTGAAGTGCAATTGTCTCGTAGCGAGACTATTCGTAAAATCGATATGACAAATCGTAAAATCCATATAACAATCGATTTTACGAATAGTCTCGCTGTGAAATGAAATTCTCTATCCGGTAGGCAATGCAAGTTGGTTTTTGATCTTCTGAAAAAAATAAAAATAAAAAAAAATAATGACGACTTTCTACTTATGTATATGTGATTGAAATTCTGCGAAAAGTGATATGGTTAAACGTTTTACCTGCGACTTTTTTGTTATTCATTATTCATCAAAGTTTCTATTATTATATATCATTGCGCTTGTAATGAAATTTGGCACATTTTGTATATTTTCGAATTTTATTTGAGATAAAGTAGTGCTTGTGACCAACCTCTAAAATTGTTTTTTTTTAAATCTGACTAATCATCCATTATACTTCTACTGGATACTTGTAAGTAAAAAAAAAGCATCATATTCTCTAATTTTTCCTGAATACATTGATATATAATATGCCATATATAGTTACAAATTTTTATTTATTATCATTTTTTTTTAAATATATCTGCACGCTGCCTTATAAATGCTTAGCACTTAAGAGTGAAACGTTCAGCACTTAGAGGATTAATGAATGATCAGTATTTATGAATTACACTTAGGCACAAATGGTATACAATATTCAGATTACATAAGTTCGTAAAAACACATATTTGTGCATAAGTGTAATTCATAAACCTCGTACATTTATTAAGACTAAGTGAACAAGATATAAACATGGTATCCAATTAAGTACCACCCATTATTGTATATGAAAGTGTGCTATTTTGTGTTAAATTTCTAATGTAATATTTTTCCTGTTAGGGCATATAAATATTTGTTTTCCCGCTTAATTTAATATGACACAAATTGTATTGACAGACTGGAAAGCTTTCCTTCATAGAACTAAGCAACACTGAAAAATGGCTTCTATCACTTCAATCTCTCTCAATCATTTACAAATAATTCACACACTGTACCAATGTACACTCTTAGTAAGGGATGTATACAATACACTTTCAAAACATTAATCCACATATTATATTTATGTTACTTCTAGAGAAGGTTGACAATATAAGTTATGGAAAACACGTAACAAAATGCTTCGAACTAATATTTATTTGCAAACAATAATACATTTATAAAAATAACATTTCGTTTCCAAGTGATATGCATCTCTTATCACTGAGGATAATAATTCTAAGGAATGTTAGCTATCGCTGTTTTATTTCGAGCAATCGAAACGCGTAGCTTTGTTTCTATATATTTATAACAAAATACATCAAGCGTTATCAATATACACTTTGAGTGTTACGTATAAAAATATTTTTTTTCTCTCAGAACCTACGAGTATGTGTGTTAAAGAGAGCTTTTTGTTACCTTGAGCGAGCATGTTTTGGGCTATATTTAGGAGTGGTGATTTTTCGCAAATACAATAAAGCATGAAGTGCTCATCAAGGATTGTACTCCTGTATTTTTTGTTTTAATGATCTATAAACCAGTTTTTAATGTGTTTAGTCAAAGCGGCAATATGAGAAATGCTCTCAAAATGCGAAAATTATACTAATATGTGAAACCCGCTTTAACAAAAAAAAACTTTTTTTATTGTTTCTTTTCTTACGAAAACTTCATGTGAGAGATTTGTACAGCCTTGGAATGTTTATGATGATGGCTTGACCACAAGTGTGGAATGCAGAAAGTAAATCCTTTCTACAACTCATTCGCCCGGTTCTTTCATTCCCCCTGTGTAGGTCAAGTCAACAAATGCCAAGATCGTGGGAACGAAAAATTTCTATAAAACAGCTGTATGAATTTATTCAGCAGTGTTACTGATGCATGAACCTACCCACTGTGGAGGATATTGAAACAAAATCTTACGTTGATTTTGCGTATTTTCTCATTATTCGTTTTTTTTATCAGTATACATTTCTATTTTTTTGCTTTGTATGCGTGTTATATGCTTTAGCGTGTATCAATACGGTAATTTATATCAATTATTGTTCTGTTTTACTTTAACATAATTAATTTAAAATAAATACCATGCTCAATTTACTTCATGCATTTATTTTATCTCACTATTAACCTTTCATAGATATAATTTTAATTTCACATTAATGCCTTTTCAAAAGTAGTACTCGTTTGTCAAATTGAACACAAATTATATGTTTTCTCCAAAATGGTGTAAAATGAAAATCCAGGAATATGACCATGGCTAAATGTTCAAATCAAAAAGCTTAATTTATGATTTCAAAATGCTAAAAAAAAATCACCATCCTTAGCTATGTTACCTACACTATGGTATGCTCGCTAAAACTTTCAGCATAGACATCCAGTATCATTGAAAGTGAACAGGAAATTGTTTATTCAAACAACAATGATGTGGAAAGAACTAGACAGTGGGATTAGGATAATTTAACAATTATTTGTCTGATTTTATAATCAATTACAGGTAAAGAATTAATTAATAGTAGTGGAGACCTCGCTCATAGCTTTTACGTTTGCACTCGCGGGATATAATTTAATCTTTGATTCTCATACTTTGTTTCATATTCTGGGGTTATATTACTGTCAATTATCACTACTGCACGGGAAATGTCTACTAAATTATTGTGCATAAATATGAATTTTTATGTTTTCATTCAACGACGGCAGCCATATTTGCCCTTTCCGCCTTCTATTGTCCGTCCTGAGTTAAGAGTAGACTACTGCTCTTATTAAGGGTCGTTTCCACCAACTTCAATTATCTCTTTAATTCTTCATTAAAGGTTATTTTACTGCATGAGCATTTCACCAAACAGAAATGCTCGTTAACTTACCACTAACAAGGAATTACGTTAAATGGCCAACAAATCTGACCACTCAGGGCCGTTTTCACCAACTCTTCACTAACGATTAGTTAGTTAATTCCCTTTAACTTAAATACGAGATTTAATGCGTGATTATTTTCGATGCATTTCACGAGGCCATTTGGGTTCGCAATTACTTAAATAAGATTTACGGCTGTCGCGCATGCGTAGACTGGGTTTCATCTTGGAGAACCTGGCGGACAGAACAAGAAGCGTCTAGCACTGATCGTTGTATGCGATGCTTCCTTGAGACTTTCTGGAACATAATTATAAAGGAAGGGAAATTCAGAAGACCTTATTCGTGGCAAAAGCCTAAAATGATATGAACAAAGTATTTAGGAGAACTGGCAGTTATGCGAATAGATACCTTATTAGGACGCGTTACACAGTTATCGACGTAGCGTAAGCGGTAGAGGTGCAGACTTACAATTTATTATGCAGCGCTGGAAGCAGTTCGAAACCCCCCTTCGGATATATTTTTTTTAAATTTCCGCATTCGTCTTTCTTGGTATTAAAACTTAATAGTGTGTGTGATATTTTATCATTTCATTGTCATAAACATATTTTATATTCATATGGATGAAAGTACGCGTGAAACTCGGGAAACAAACCATCATAGTGGAATGCGCTATGCACAGTTCTGCCGTTTCCCGCCACTTTAAAGATGCTTTAGAGAGTTGAGTGGCCAGATTTGGCCATTTACTCAACACTCTAAAGCATCGTTCAAGTGGAGGGAAACATCCGAACTCTACCTCGCACATTCCTCAGTGGCGGTTTGTTTCCGAGTTTCACGCGTACTTTCATCCATATGAATATAAAATATGTTTATCACAGTGAAATTATAAAAGATCACGCAGTTTAAATAATACCAAGAAAGAAGAATACGGAAATAAAAAAATAAGAAAGAAGCATATCCGAAGTGGGATTCGAACTCCATCCAGCTCTGGATAATAAACTCACGAGTCCACAACGCAACCGTTTACGCCACGGAAGACAACGGGGAGAGCGCCTCCTGTTTAGCTAATTAAACACAACTGCCCGTTCTCCTAAATACTTTGTTCATGTCATTTTAAGCTTTTGCTATAAATAAGGCCTTCTGTATTTCCTTTTCTTTATAATTAAGTTGCAGAAAGTCTCAAGGAAGCATCGCAAACAACAATCAGTGCTACACGCTTCTCGATCTGTCCGCCATGTTTCACTAGGGTGAAACCTAGTCTACGCATGCGCGAGAGCCGTAAAGAGCATTTAAGTAATTAGGAACCAGAATGGCCTCGTGAAATGCATCAACGTTAATCACGCATTAGCTCTCGTATTTAAGTTAAATAGGAATTAACTAACTAATCGTTAGTAAAGAGTTGGTGAAAACGGCCCTTATGGCACAAGTATTAGTACAGCACGCAACACGAGAAACTACGACACTGATAAGAGCAATAATGAAACACCTGCTACAACACAGCATAGGCTACATCGTCAACTTGGTATTATAATTGCATGAACGGAAAGTCAGAATACTATCTTTCTTTCTTTCTTTCTTTCTTCGGCTTTTCCCAATTAATTGGGGTCGCCGGAGCCAACCAGGCTCATTTTGGTTTTGGCCGGGGATTTAAGGCCGGATGCCCTTCCTGACGCCACGTGATTTTCCAGGTGAAAATTCCACCCGCTGTCACCGGGATTCGGACCCCGGCCGTCCGGGTGAAAGGCGAGAAGCTAAGCCACTGCGCCATCACGCTCCCCTAAAGTCAGAATACTATGAAGGTTCCAATATGCGACGTGGTTAGGCCGGTACGAAGCGCGACAGTCATGCTTGCGGCTGACTGTGTGGCGTAGCGGTATCGTTCCCACTTGCTTTACCCAAGGTTGCAGCCAGTTGGCATTTGAGGGAGCCGTGTCAACAGATTTACTGACACGTTAAAGATACATTTCGGGCATCCCAAACCACTGCTGTCCTAAAATACGGAGTTGGCGAATTGTAGTATTCTTATAATACACGCGGATAATGGCGGACACATTTCATTACATTTGCAGTCAGTCATGACCGTACTTACAGATCGATATAGAAATCGAACATGTTGTCATTTTAGGCATTGCAACGGTTGGTTGGTTCCTCAGTTTAGGGGCTGCGATAACGCGGTCATGTAGCCCCGTGTACTTTCGGTGTGTGTAGAATCTGTCTGATAACCGATGTTAATTGTGATGGCTGTATTAGTGTGTGTTATTACCCATTAAGATTTGATTGCCGCCGAGCCTGGCTGCGCCACCGTTAGTTGATTATTGTAGCAGGAGCCCCGCGGAGTAAAGTGATGATAGAGGACATACGTCAAGCAGCATTGCGCGCGCTACCTGTCTTAGAAGCTCAGATAAGCGTCACAGGAGCTCATGTCACCCCGGAAAGCTACTGGAGCTGAGTCATATCCTACTCGCGCAACTGTACCTGTCAACGAAGCAGGCTGACGTGTGGCACAAGTAAACAGAGAATAGTTCCCATCTCGACCGCCGGCAATCAATTCGTGAAAGGGTAACATCTGTAATTCAGGTAAGGACTGCAGACGATAAATTTAAAGTAGTTCCTACTTTTACCACAGTCAACGACACCTAGCTGTGAACTTGGCTACTAGATACTACCGCATCCGGCAAACGTTGGAACTCAATAGAGCTTTAATCAAATCTAACCTACAAACTTTAGTTTCACTCAATTGTAGCTAGTGGAAGGTTCTTTTACATGCCATAAATCTATGACATGGGCTCGCCGGCTTTACTTCACCTCCAAAGGAAGGCGGCATACTGTGGGATTTTAACGCTCTTCAAAAAAAACGACGACTTCGGCCGGGTTTGAATCCGCGAACTTATGCATATAAGATCAGCGTGCTACCAACTACGCCACCGAAGTCGCTTAAGTATTGCAATATGAAACAAATATAAAACATTCTTTACCTTACGTATATTATGTAAACTACAGGCAGAACTAATTTTAGTTAATTCAGTATGCGCGCTTTTAGCCTAACATAAGTGCGATTCTTTGTGTGTGATTAACGTTACTTTTGAAGTCCACTAAAGAAGTTGGTGCTGGAGATTTATTTCGCCGTGTCTTCGTATGAACTTCGGCTCTGGCCATCACGTTCTGAGAAGACACTCCCATGTACAGCAACCCCAACTTCAAAGCGAGCTAGACTTTATTTATTCGTTTTGTGCGACTGCGGCGTACCAGCACGTATGGAAACAAGAAAAAAACAAGTAACAACTCAATATCTCGCCACTCCACGAGAGACCGCCAACACATTGTATTGTACTTAACATTCTACCTGGAGGTTTCCTGACATCAAGCATTATTTCTTTAAACAAAAAAATGTTCAGTTTCCTCGGTGGATCCATGGTAGTTTCTGACTTATGATCACGGGTTCGAATCTCGGCGGAGGAAGTTTGTCTCTTTGAAGGATGGATTACTGTCTTTTTCTTCCGCGTTTGTCCCGCCTGGTGGCAGGGACCGCTACATGGATTCGATGACTCCATTTAGTTCTGTCCTGGGCTGTATCAGGGTGGAGATTGACTCTCTTCAGATCTTTAAGAAGGGTATCGGCCCATCGCTGTTTGGGTCGTCCTTTTGGTCTATTACCGACGACTTCCAACATGTAACCCGTCTTTGCTATAGTGTCAGCCCCTGTCCTCAGCACATGTCCAAACCATCTTAAACGACTCTCGCGCATTTTTTCAGGAATGGGTGCAACGCCAAATCTCTTCCTGATGCATTCATTGGGGATGCGATCCAGTTTAGTAATACCAGCTGTCCACCGCAGCATCCTGGTCTCCATGACTCCCAGTCGACGCTCCGTCTCAGTCGTAGTAGGTCAACATTCGCAACCATACAGTGCGTCAGGTCGGATGACAGTATGCTAGATTTTAAATTTGAGGTGATCTTTCATCCTCCTGTCGCAAGTGACGTCAGTTCTTGTTCGCCATTTCATCCAAGCTGCGGATATCCTTGCATTGAACTCTTCGACAAGTCGGCCATCAGCAGCAATCGTGGAGCCAAGATACTTGGATTACTGACTCGTATAAGTCCTATTTTTGTTTGTTGATTCTTTTTATAGTCTTTGCGACATCGTGGTTATGTAGCCTCGTGTACTTGGGTGTGTGTAATTTGTCTGATAATCCGTGTTATTGTGATGGCTGTATTAGTTTGTGTATTCGTAATTCAAATGAGGATTGGGAAGGAGGTGGCCATGACCTTAAGTTAAGAACCATCCCGGCGTTTGCCTGGAGTAGAAGCACGTGGTAAATCACGGAAACTACTTCCAGCATGGCTGAGGAAGGAATCAAACTCGCCTCTTCTCTGAATGAGTATACCCCGTTCCAGCCTACAGGCCAGAATAAAATTCCTTGGTAGAGCTGGGAATCGAAACCGTGCCTCCGCTGCTTCGCCCGGGAACAGTTATGAATGCATTACGTGATAAGCGCGTTTTTTTCGATGTCAATGAACTACGACCTATATCCGTTTTACGTCTCGGCATGATGGGTTAAAATCACTGACTGGACTATTAATTATATTATCATGGAGATTCATGTGCAACGAATTCTTGTCAGACATAATTTAAGAATGGCGAGGTGCATGAAACAGAAATCCCCCTTCCGTCCAATATGAAAACACGTATAGTGGGCGATGTATTTAAGATAGAGATATGCTCTCGTGGACTTTCTTGTAGACGTTCCATGCTGAACAATTCTTACACTCATAGTATGTTGATATTTTTCACGGTTTGCCCAGCGTAAGCTTAAAAAAATGCACGGATGCCAGGTTTTTGTTAGACTTTTCACTGAAATCGTTATTGCTTGGCTTCCTTTGATCGTAAATTATTTTCTACAGAAACCTTCCTCGAGATATCCTTTACAGAATGGTGAAAACCGCATCAGAATCCATCCAGTGGTTCTCGAAATTACACGTGATATCCAAGAATCGGGGACTTAGTTTTATACTAAGTAGAGATTGCAAGACATACTTAATTTAATCTCAGGCACAGGTCACCAAAATAGTGTCGGAAACTCTACTAGATGGCAGTGCAAAGGGAACGTCTAAATCGGAAAGTAGATGACCTCCCAGTTAGCTGAGGCCAACGATTATTTTGCCATTTGTAAAACGTTCTACTGTTATATAATTAGAATTTGACTACCTCCTGGTGTAGCGGTTGTCGACCCGGAGGTCTGGGTTCGATTCCCGGCCACCTCAGCCATCTTGGAAGTGATGTTCATAACTTAAGGCCATGGCCGTCTCCTATTCAATCCTCACCTGAATTACAATACAGCCATAGTTAGTTATTATTGTTTTAAGGGGCGGAACTACGAGGTCATCTGCATCTACAATACAGCCATCACAATAAAACAGGTTATCAGACAAAATTCCATACCCACCCAAGTACTGTATACGAGGCTAAACACCGCGATGTCCAAACCCCTCAAAGGTGACAACAACAGAATTAGAATTTGCTGTTCCATGTTATGGATAATATCCATGCCTAAATATTGGTGGAGGAGGAATAACTTTGGTCCTTTACACACTACAGAGGGACATGTGGAATTCGATTGAACTGTTTTAAATGAACGTGTTCACAAATAGAGGTAACAAAAGACCCCTTTCGTGCGTGCACACACCCATTGAAACAAATGCATTGTGACTCCACATATCTCGTTAGCTGTGTGATATACGGCCTTAATGTGTCAAAATAAGCTTATATCCTTTTAAGAAAAGCAAACCGGTTCAAATTAACTTTCCCCTTGGTGAAAATCCACAGCCTGCTTCCAGTCTCCGACCGGGTCAGGAATGGAATGAATGAAGCCCCCATCTAGCGGCGAGGATATGAACTGTGCCGGCTGCCGAGGCCTGACGCACTCCTCTGGAACTTTCCCCTTGGTAATTAATGAAAAAATAAAATAGTGTAATTAGCGATGCTCCAAACGAAGTGGTGGATCGTAATGTTTTCCAGTCATTGTACCACATCGATGAATCGGTCTCGTTGCTTCATAGGGCCATGACACACCCGCCATGGATATTAGCTGTTTGGAGTAGCACAAGCATGTAGGGAATGTAGCGCTCCAAGTAGGCCACATCTGTCAGCATACAGTTACTGCCTCCAGGGTCTTGACGCCAGACAGTTTCTCTATACACCAATTTCATATTTTCTCTGTTAATATCAAACAGGCACGGAGTGTGAGGGTGACACGTTTACCTCTTACCTAGGAGGCACCGAGTTGCTGACGTGACGGCTGGAACGGGCTGTGCTCAGCTTCATGAGGACAATCGAGAAGAAACACCTCATGACCTAAGCCCAAGATGGTAGCTAAGGGTGTCATGACTCTAGTAGCGTATCCCCAATAACACGAAAACTATGAGATGCGTGGCAGTCTTGCTTCTTCGGTGGTCCAATCGAGAGACTAGCCGTTTTTTTTAATATAACTGGACCGAGGTTATATTCTGGTTGGTTGGTTCTTAAGTTTAGGGGCTGCGACAACGCGGTCATGTAGCCCCGTGTACTTTGGGTGTGTGTAGAATCTGTCTGATAACCGGTGTTAATTGTGATGACTGTATTAGTGTGTGTTATCTGTTTTTTAATTTAAGTACTGCAACTTAGAATTTTTCAAATAGTTCCTACTTTTGCCGCCAAGTGCCACCGTCAACGATTACTAGGCCAAGTTCAGAACTTAGCTACTAGACACCACTGCAGTCGGCTCTTGGCAACGAACATAGAAACCTAAGAGCGTTGTTTCCATTCTTAACCTATCCAATTTACCTTCACACAGGTGCAATTAGTGGAAGGTTCTTTAACATGCCATAAACCTATGACATGGGACCGCCGGCTTTACTTCCCCTCCGAAGGAAGGCATACTGAGGGATTTTAACGCTCTTAAAGAATCGGACGGCTTCGGCCGGGTTTGAACCCGCTATCTTGGGCATAGAAGCTCAGCATGCTACCGACTACGCCACCGAAGCCGCTGAGGTTATATTCTCACCACTGATTGCTCCCATTGAGTGTCTGCTTTTCACTCTATGGCTTAAGTCATTATTCCAAGTTTTCCCGTATTGATTATGATATGTTACACAAATATCCAATTAACAATACCATTTATTATTATTATTATTATTATTTTAAATATATCACTCGATGTCAATATACAATTTAAGACATGTTTCGGTTCTATGAGCCTTCTTCAGTCGAACCAACACCACCTATATCTAGGTGGTGTTGGTCGAACACACTAAAAATTCTCCTAGTACAGTATAATGTTTGGTCTCTCAATAAAAATTTGTTAAAATGTTTACATCGTCATGATGATTAAAACAAATGAATATAAAATGCTTAAAGCATTTAACTATGTACAAAAATTCGAATCGTGGGCCCATCGT
The DNA here is from genome assembly GCA_946902985.2 of Meconema thalassinum. Classification (NCBI taxonomy): domain Eukaryota; kingdom Metazoa; phylum Arthropoda; class Insecta; order Orthoptera; family Tettigoniidae; genus Meconema; species Meconema thalassinum. The sequence goes on from OX336388.2 coordinate 90,626,395, forward strand.
CGTTGATCAATTTTCAAACAGGGGACCCCATTGTAAAAGCGTCTTTAAAAAAGGATCGTGTATACGTAGTCCATGTAGCAACAGGTAAACGGAAGTTGTTTATTTAATGCTTTTGCAATTTTTTTTCAACAATGGCCCACGATTCGAATTTTTGTACATAGTTAAATTCTTTAAGCATTTTATATTCATTTGTTTTAAATCATCTTGGCGATGTAAACATTTTATTTATTTTTATTGAGAGACCAATCATTAGACTGTTTTAGGAGAATTTTTAGTATGTTTGACTGAAGAAGGCTCACAGAGCCGAAAAATGTCTCAAAGTGTATATTGACATCGAGTGATATATTAAAATAATAATAATAATAATAATAATACTTTTGTATTGTTATGTGGATATTTGTGTAACGCATGCTGAGATGGTACGTTACTTCATGCCTCCGGACACGCTATGTTATGGTGATCTCTTCCTAGTAATTGCCCGTGGGATTGGGAAGGAGAAAGCAGTGGCTTTGCCTACAGAATAATAAAAATGGGTTTTAGTCCCCCCTCGACCCCTACCAGCGACGCCCCTGAATTATACATCCTCAGGTAAGAAGTACCGGTAGTTTGTTCTAGAATTTTATTGTACCGACTGTTTGGTGAGTCTTGAAGGTTTATAGTCGTCAAAGGACGGGTAAGTATATCAACAAAACAGTACTTTCCTTGGTAACAGGTCTGCTGCATTGCCAAAAACGTCTCTCAAAGTAACTACAAGGCTTCAAATTGAATAAATCCACGATCTTATTTTTATATTAAGAATGTTCTTACTGTAATTTTGGGGGAGCACGTCGTCTACGACCCTAAGGAAATTACGACCATGTCTCCTGATCTAGCACAAACATAGACCCATGGCGTAGGTAAGCAACCTGAAAAATACAGCGATTGTCAGAAACCGAACGAATTTCAATCATTATTATATACTGATGCTCCGCAACCTATATAGTTTATAACAACACATGGTTCTATCCCCTAGAAGTTGGCAAAGCTGTATTCTAAGGAGGTTGAGTGCATATAATTCTATCCCCGTGCAGTTGGCATACCTATATTTTAAGGAAGTTGAGTGTGCATTATTTTCTCCCCTCGCAGTTGGCAAACCTGTATCTTAGGGAGGTTGAGCCTTACACATTCCCTCGCAGTTGGCAAACTGATATGTTAGGGAGGTTGAGCCATACATATCCCCTCGCAGTTGGCAACCCTTAAGGAGGTTGAGTACGCGAGGTTCTATCCCCTTGAAGTTGGCGAGCCTGCATTTTAGGGATGTTGAGTGCGCATTGTTTTATCCTCTTGCAGTTGGCGAGCCTGTGTCTTACGGAGGTTGTGTGCGCATTGTTTAACCTCTTGCAGTTGGTAGGCCTGCATCGTAGGGAGGTTAAATACGTATTGTTTTATCCTCTCGCAGTTAGCAAGTCTGTAGCCTATCTTAGGGAGGTTGAGAGCGTATAGTTCAACCTAGGTATTCCCTCGCAGTTGGCAAGCCTGTATCTTAGGGAGGTTGAGCTATACACATCCCCTCGCAGTTGGCAAGCCTGCATCTTAGGGAGGTTGAGCTGTACACATCCCCTCGCAGTTGACAAGCATGCATCTTAGGGAGGTTGAGCTATACATCTCCTCGCAATTGACAAGCCTGTATTTTAGTGAGGTTGAGCTATACACATCCCCCTCGCAGTTGACAAGCGTGCAACTTAAGGAGATTGAGCTATACACATACCCTCGCAGTTCGCAAGCATGTATCTTAGGGAGGTTGAGCTACACACATCCCCTCGCAGTTGGCAAGCCTGTATCTTAGGGAGGTTGTGCTATACACATCCCCTCGCAGTTCGCAAGCCTGTATCTTAAGGAGATTGAGCTATACACATCCCCTCGCTGTTGGCAAGCCTGTATCTTGAGGAGGTTGAGCTATACACATACCCTCGCAGTTCGCAAGCCTGTATCTTAGGGAGATTGAGCTATACACATCCACTCGCAGTTGGCAAGCCTGCAACTTAAGGAGGTTGAGCGCCAGGTCATACAGGAGTCGTGTTATTGAATAATTCAACATTGGAAAGTAGTCTCTCGCTCTTCCACGGCTTGGCCCCACGCTGCTACACCACAGGTGCATTCGCCGACACATTAACACCGTATCTTATGGATTGTTGGAACACCGCAGTCACATGATAAATAAACGAAAAATAAATCACGCATGTTGATTTGACAGCAAGGGGTGGACTTTGGAACCGCTTTCGTTCTGAAAATCTGACTGTATACAAAGTAGGGGTGGGCTTTGGAAGCGCTTTCGCTCTGAAAATCTCACTGTATACAAAGTAGGGTTGTAAATAGCATTCGAATATTCGCCAAATCAAAACTGGAGTAAATTATTCAAATGTTCGAACAATGTGGATGTCCGAATACTTTGCTTATTCGAACTTTTGAGGTACCGTACTGGAGCATTTCTAATAGCCAATATATTGTATTATCAAAATGAATCAAACCGATTAAATATTTGAATTATTCAAAGTTGATAAATACTCGAAAATTACAGCAATTTGTGTAAAGAAATATGAAGCAGGGGCGAATCCAAGGGATCGGATGGGGGTTAACCCCTTTCCCATTCAGCCTGATGTAGATCCTTCTAAAATACCATTCAAAATAAGCATCGCTTATTATGGTGGTCTTTTTTTAAGCAACGCTTATCTTTTTATTTTTTCTCTTTGTTTCTATGTTTATTATAATTGTTCGAACATTTGAATGATTCTATTATTGACTGAATAGTCGGGTTATTTCACTAACGTAAATATTTCGAAATTCAAATGTGTTGGAAATTCAAATAATTCGTAATTATTCGATGTTCGAATATATAAAAAAAACGACCTTATTTTATACTTTAAGAAGACCTAAATATATTTTGTAACAGATTTTGCTTTAGACAACAGTTTGCCATCACGTTTTACAAATTCTAAAAATTACTTCATTTTCTTTTATGGTGACGTTTTAGCTTTGTCATCACTGCCCATTATTGTATTATAAACTCTTGCCCCTATCCTACGGCTCACAGGTGATATAGAGTAAAACCAAAAAGCACTACCAGCTGAGCGACGCAAAGAACTAAAGAAAGTAAGCAAGTACGCGTTCATTGGTTTAAAAGACAAAGGAGATTTAAACTCATTGATTGGTAATTTCTAAACGAGATAATCGATAGAAAAATCTCGATATAGAATCAATCGCGTCTGCTCTCGAACGTTTAGACGAATTTCGACCGTATGTGCAAAATTTAAATGCTTGAAACTGAATGATTAATAATATCGTATGGCCTCGGTGCCGGGTGCAAGCTTTGTAATTTGACACCCAGAGGGTAGCTTGCATTAGGAATTTCGTTGTTCCTTGAATCACTATGAAAGTCAAGGAGGTTAGATATCTAAGCTCCTTGAACACTATAGAGTTTTCTAGTAGAGAAATGAGAACTTTGTGTTGGCGGAAACTCCTGAGATTAATTTTGCCATTATGAACACGGTCTACTGAGTTCAAATGGGTTCTTTGACCTGCCAACATCGTATGACATGCGTGTCGTTTTTTTGCTGCCTTAAAAAAAAAACACTTACCACGGCCAGGAGCGAACCTGCAATCTTGGGGTTAGTAGACCGACACGCTATCCACTCACCCACCGTGGCAAGCTATTGAAACTGAATGAATGATTTTACTTGACGAAAAAATACAGAAGAAATTCGCCCAATGAGACAGAAAATACGGGAGATCCCGGTAAATAGGGGAGAGTTGGTCAACCTACCGGTACGATTAAAAAATAACATCCTCCATAATGTCGGTGAAACAGTCAAACTCCATTATCGACAGTTAACCTATCACGTTGGGGGCCAATTCGCCCAAATCAGGGCGTGGCTAAAATAATCAATAGCAAGCGACTTGATTGGTCGTCACGAAGTCTCCGTGCCTTACTGTGTAATTGGAGGTGAAGCGATGTCGTGGAAAGTGAAACCGTTCCGCTGTCGAAACTTGGTTCAAAGTGGAGTAACAACTGGTTCATGACGAGTTGGGATGGTAATGTGCTAGAGATTACACCTTCAGTTCAGTTCTTCCTCAAGGAAGGCCGGAGGACTGAGGTGAACTTATCTCAGCACTCACAACTCCTCATTTTCCTTAACAATGCTGTATTATTTTCTTCTACTGGCAGAAAGATCACGTGGTACCATAGGCGTAATTTCAGCATTTTATTGGGGGGGGGGGGGGGGGTCAGGGCTTACTGGGATGTAAAACCCCCAGGTCAGTTTGTGGGTGGGAGATCCTGGGGCCTTACCCTGGAGACGGATGCGAAAAAATACAACGTGGAGGAAGAAAGTGGAAGAGGTGATACTTGTTGTTGTTGATTGATTTACGGGCTTTGCGACATCGTTGTCATGTAGCCCCGCGTACTTGGGTGTGTGCGTATGGAATTTGTCTGATAACCTGTGTGATTGTAATGGCTGTATTAGTGTGCGTATTTGTAATTCAGATGAGGATTGGCAAAGAGCTGGTCGTTACCTTACATTAGGAACCATCCCGGCATTTGTCTGGCGTAGAAGTGGGAAACCACGGAAAACCACTTTCAGGATGGCTGAGGTTTGAATCGAACCCTCCTCTTCTCAGGTTTGCCTCACGAGGCTGAGTATACCCCGTTCCAGCCCTCAGACCAGAATTAATTATTGGCAGACCCGAGAATCGAACTCGGGCCTACTCGGTGACAGCCAAGAATGAAGAGAGCCGTATAGAGAGGCTTTGTAGCCTCAGTGGCCTGTATAAGAGAAATAATAAATTCAAATTCACCAATGTCCTGCTAAGTAAATATGTGTTTTCTCTCTGCCCAGTCGATGCATCCAGGATAATCCCCCAAAAAGAAAGCTACCGATAGAACGATATCATGCTGAGTAAATTTTCAGATGAGATTATTTTTATATAAACAAAATAAATAGTTCCGGTACTGACGTGATTGTGAAATTGATTTTAAATCGTTATCATCTACTTGAGACCAATACGAGCTGACTAAGTCAAATAAATCAAGGGTTTCCTTGTATCTGGTGTTGTTGTATCCTGGCCAAACGAGAATGTCGATAAAGATCACCACGTTACCGGGAATAGCAGTTCCAAAGCCCCCATTTCCGTTCTTCATTCTCGCCAGCGAGACCGAGCGAGATTGGAGAGCAGTTTGCACGGCTTGAGTCTCAAAAAAAGAATGAACATTACAATTGAGTGAATAATTCTCCGTGAAGAAGTCAATTTCTCTGACATTTCAGACACTTCTATTTTTATTTGATCCGGTGACTGCGTGGGAATCCCCGTCTCCGCTCAATCTCAGTTACGTCACGTGAGGGAGGACCTTGACAAGTTCTGAGCAATATAATAGAGAACGTGACGGTTGAGATAGGGCAGAGCTACGAAACAGAACCAGTTCATGGTCTCATCAAGGTCCTTGTTTCAAAACGAAATAAATACATGAGCCTTCTTGCACTACAACGACTGAGGCTGTTCATTTCATCCACTGCCTCACATTTAATGCGATATGTATCCCGGGCGTCGCACTTCCCGTTGGGTAGGGATTTTTAATGCTCTTAAAAAATCTGAAGACTTTGGCCGGGTTTGAGCCCTCGACCTTGAGCACAGAGGCTCATGCTACCAACTACGCCACCAAAAATATGCAAATTTAACAAACGAAAACCTATTTTTTAAAGGTTTTCTGCCTGCGTCTCCCCTCAATGTTTCATTATAAATACCAAATTAGACTAAGACATTATCGTGATAATTTCAATAATTGGCATTTAAATGTATTTTTGATACTAATTAGTATCAAGAAGGATATTCAAATAAAAACATGCGACCGAACATTAACACATGAAGAAACCTACCCTGGGGGAAGATGACCTAGCTGTTACGCCCATTAAAACTCCAATAATTAACTAACTAATTAACCTACCCTACTGACCAAGGGTCCAACTAGACCCCGACTCTTGGAGGATCGACGGTAATCCACAGACCGTGGGCCCAACTCAAACGTGTCCAGGAATTCATTATCTCGAGTATTCGCTAATCTCTAATGTAAGATGAGATGCATGTCTAAACGCAGGAAAGATATAATGATACTGATTGACAAATATTTCCTGTCTTATCCTTCGTTAGAATAGAGAAGAAACATCTCATAAGCCATGTTGTAAAGCGAAATGTCATTACTAGAGTCATTAGACGACCTAATGAGTTCACAGCTGTGTTGCCGCACTTTCATCCATGTCTGAGATCAATGTCCAACACATTTAATCGAGATATCATTGACCTTAGTTTTCATTGATAACTATTTATCTGAGTGTGTTATTTCCTCGGAGTTTTTCCCCAGTCACTCCAGGCAAATATCAGGATGGTACCTTAATTTAAGTCCCGTTGCCAGGAACTTCGGGGTTCCTTTCATCTTTATTCGTCCCCTGACGTTATCCTGGAAGTTTCAAATTCGTATTTCTATTTTATATCCCCCTTTCCACAATATAAACTTCTACTCCAGGTTTCTAATTTATGGCCATGGCCGCCTCCTTCCTAGCCTCAATTACAAATAAACACACACTAGTACAGTCATCACAATAATACAGGTTATAAGACAAATTCTACACACACTCAAGAACATGGAGTCTCATAGCCGAAGCCCCTACATGAATCAGCAATAACCATAGCGTATCTAGAAATAAATCTTATGATGGATTTTAGATTCTTCACTTTGATACTGGATGTCATCTGTCATATTGGAAATCACTATATTAACACACACGATATATTAAAAAATATTGCGGTTATGTTATAGAAAACGACCAGCTATTAGGTGAATCAGCTATTTCAGAATGGCATCTGTATCCAAATAAGACAACAGATGTTGACTTTAACGAATTATTAAAAGCTTATATTTCAACAAAAATAATAATCAAGCTTGCATTTGATTTTAAATCTATTCCGTATTATAATTTCTGAAATAACTAACTCAGTATAAAACTAATCGTCGATGATAACATGTGAACACTAAAGTCACAGTAGACTACGCGCTAAAAGTTAACACTGAGCTGAATGGTTGCATGGCAACTGTATGTGCCATTTCAAAACACTTCTAACGTTCTGTTTTTGTTTGGGAGGTTTCAGAGGGCATTACGGGTGCAATATCGTCCCTATAGCCTGCATAAGAGTTGGACCTCGCAATATAATTGGTTATACGGTATGTCGTTTCTCTTTTATCAAACGTTGTTACATGGATAGTTCAGGTCCCGTAATCAAGCAAACCATGCAGAATGCTCAGCGTAATGTACCATTGATTTTGATTGGCTGGACCTGCTTTCTTCCTTAATTTTAGTCAATGCTTGTCCGGCCAGGATCTGTTCAGCAAATAAGGCCGATTATGACTTTTGGTCTTGGCAAATGAATGTGTCTCAAACTTGCACCCTAATGGTCCATTCACACATATCCGTGACGTGTCAGTTCCGTGAAATTGCATCAGTGTCAGTGATGATTCATATCGTTATATTGAATCTCTTGGACGCGTTCACACTTGTCCGGCGCAGTGCCGTAATTTGGGTGTCAGTATCAGTGCAGTGTCCGTTCCGTGATATTGAGTATTGTCGCCAACGATATTTTTGCTGTTTTCACGGACGTGCTGTGGTGTGATTTTGTTCGTTCTTGTGAATATAGGCTAAAATGAACGACGTCCAATTTATTGAACTGGTTCGCATTAATGCTGTCTGATAACCTGTGTTATCATGGTTGCATAATTCAGATGAGGAATGGGAAGGAGGCGACCGTGGCCTTAAGTTGGATCCATCCTGGCTTTGGCCTAGAGTAGAAGTGGAAAACCAAGTCCCGGTTGGACTCTAGGAGCCGATGACCTCCCTCTACGGCCCCTTAAAACAGCAATAACTAATTTACTAACGAACTACCTAACAGGATGGCGCAATCGTGCGCATTATTCCAGCACCATGACCGTGATGGCGGGCTGCAGCAAGTCCACAGATCTAAGGCTAGTGTCCCACCGATGTAACACTGACAGATGTGTATAACCATCACTGAGACACGACGGATATCACGGAACTGACACGTCACGGATATGTGTGGATGGACCTTTAAGCGTGGTCCAACTCTTATAGTGTATATAGGAGTGTTTGGCAACCCGACACGATGCCAGTGGTTCATTGTATCCCACTTGTTCATGCCAACAATGCTGTTCAGTAGGGATGTATGGCCGCTATGCCTACCCTGCCAGACGACACGGAGCTGTTGGTACGATGCAACATCTCGTGATGGATTGGTCCTTCAGCATAGCTGTGCCTGTATCCAGCTCCGCTTGATCCTCCTGGCACTCCACGGCTTTGGGACTGCGAGTTGGGGGGCCCGCGTTGGCCCCTGGCTGACTCCCTGTCCAGCCCTGGATAACGTTCCCTCTCGGGCAGCTCCTGGTATCCACGGTAACCTACCTGCTGCTCCACGGCCTCCTGATACGACCGTCTCTTGAACTCTTTGGCCAACTCATTAGAGTTCCTTCGACGCTCCTCTTCCAAGGCATCAAACATGGAGCGCCGCTTTGGGTACTGCCGATGGTTGTCGGGGCTGTTTTCTCTTTCGTTAGTGATCGGAACACGGTGCCTAGGGGCCGGCTGTGGGTGGCGTACCGGACTCCTATACCGTTCCAGGGGGATTTCATCAGAATATTGTTGAGCACTTCGAGACTGCGGGGGATATCGGGCGTGTACTTCTTCAATAGGCACTCCTCTCGGAGCAGGGCGTGGGTTTGGACTTAAATAACGATCTCTAGACGACGAAGACTGAGGCGTTGAGGTAATTCGACGATCAGGACTTGATGCAAAATCTTCATATCGTGGTCTACGGTCAGGACTTGGAGGGTATTGATGATGTAAATTACGTTCGCTTCTGGGTGTCCCGCGGTAAACTTGATGCCGTCTTGTTGGTGGTAGATCCTCTGGAGGGTTGCTGAGATGATCATCAATCATTGGCGGTGGACGTCTTCCACTGCTGCCAACGACCCCACCACTACCACCACCTCCACCGTGAGAATCCCGTCGTGTTAGATTATTTTTCCTTGCTCTCAATCGTTCAGGATATTCAAACACATCTTCATTATCTTCATCTTCCGGCAATTCTTCGTCAAAATCATCTGCTGGTGGACTGTAATACCTGTTCTGATGTCGGTCCTCGAGATCGTCTTCAGAGTCTCGACTTCTAGACCAGCTGCCTGTACGATATCCCCTATTGGAGTTGTTCACTTGTGGAGGAACCATTGCGGGAGATATTGGTGGTTCAATGTTATTATTCAATTGACGACGTCGTTCTAGTTTGCCCTGTTCTTCCAACCTTTCCTTTTCGAGTAAGAGGAACTTCTCCTTGGCATCTTTGAAGCGGTCTCTGGGGGAGAGCGGTCCATTAGGCTGCGGGTGGGCTGGGGAGGGCGATCGTTGTCGCTCCTCGGCTTGTCGACGGCGGCGTAATGCGGCGAGGTCGCCGCTCTTGGGGGAAGACGCTGTTGTATTGTTGTCATTGTTGTTGAGGTGATTGTTGCTAGGAGGGGGCACACTGTTGTTGCTATGGACACGGCGTGCTCGAGGTAAGGACAGATCTGTGCCGGGACCTCGCCAGCTGCCCCCGCCAACACTGCGACCGGGCTGGACCAAGAAGAGCGAATCCTCAGACGGCTGCTCCGTCCAGTCCTCATCTGAAACAGCCAGAAACAAACTTTCATTAGATAAACGATCGTCGCAGTGTCTCAGGGAGATCTGTGACATTAATTCATTGTGGTAAACAGAATGTGTATAAAAGGGCCGTTTCTTCTAGGCCAAGACAATCTATGTGCACAATGTTTCCTCGTGTAGCGCATGCGTTCTTCTCCAGCTGTCAGCGTGTGGATAGCATGATAACGTGTGAGCGCCAAGAATAGACACCGACGAGGTTCTGGGCTAATGTGCCTGCAGGCTGACAAGGGGATGTCACTTGATATTATGAAGATTTCCTCTAAAATTCTCATGGGCATACGACCGGCCACGAATGTCCGGGCCACTTATACATGCATACGAAAAGGTATCAATTCCCGGCTGCTAGATAAGAAAATATTGCCGTACTTAAAACTCCTTAAAAATGTCACAGTTTTATACATAACATAAATTCTTCATAGATTTCTGAATCGGATTATAGTCTCTACTTAGTTTAAAACGAAGTCCCCGATTGTCGGATGCCACGGGTAATCTCGAGAACCTCTGGATGGATTTTGGTGCGGTTTTCACCATTCTGTCAAGGATACCTCGAGCAAGATTTATGTAGAAAATAATGTATTTATGCTCAAAGGAAGCCAAACAGTAACGATTTCAGTGAAACGTCGAAAAATAAACCTGGCGTCCGTGCACTTTTTATGCTTACGCTGGACAAACCGTTAAAAATATCAATATACTATGAGTGTAAGAATTGTTCAGCATGAAAAGTTCTACAAAAGAGTTCGTGAGAGCATATCTCTATCTTCAGTGCATCGCCCACTATAAGTGATTTTACGTTTTCATTTCTTTCAACAGTCTCCATTCAATTTCTGAGGCGACAGTTTACGAGCTAGCACGTAATGCATACATAACTGTTCCCGGGCGAAGCCGGGGCGGGTTGCTAGTTTATATATAAAGCAAGGAAGCTTGTAGTTTTAAGTGGCCGTTGATGTCACATTCATGAACCATGGGACCTCTATTTTTACGTGGAATCCGAACCACAGGACGTGCGTGATGTATCACTTCGAAAAGCTCACATGCTTTGACCGGGAATCGAATCCGGTCTGCCTTGGAGGAGAGGCAAGCAGCACGCCCCACAGTTTATATTATTTTTACAGCCCTATGACATCACCATTTTTTGGTCCTTTAAAAATAGTGATGCATATGTTAACTTTAACATGGAATTCCAGAAACTTCAAATTCAGTTTCTAACAGTTCACTTATCTTAAGAAACCATTGGAGATAAGAGAGCTGACATTTTGTACAGTTCTCGTGTTAGATAAAAGCAAACCATATCTAGGGTCCAAGGTGAACTATTTCTCATATATGGTAAGCATCAACCGCTGAAAAGTTCCAATATTTTTCGTTTGTAAATATACACATTCACAGAAATAAATAAATAAATAAATAAATAAATAAAAAAATAAAAAATGAATAAATAAATGAATGAATGAATAAATGAATGAATAAATAAATAAATCCAATCAATCAATAAATATTTAAAACACACAATTACAAATAATGTATACATTAAATCAGTTTATGGGGGAGCGTGATGGCGCAGTGGCTTAGCTGATCGTCTTTCACCCGGACGGCCGGGGTTCGAATCCCGATGACAGCGGGGTGGAATTTCCCCCTGAAAAATCACGTGGAATCAGGAAGGGCATCCGGCCTTCAATCCCCAGCCAAATCCCAAATGAGCCTGGTTGGCTCCGGCGACCCCCAATTAATTGGGAAAAGCCGAAGATAGTTAGTTATTAAAACAGTTTATGATGAACATCATTGAAAACTTCAGAGAAGAGTATAATGTGTTTGGACTTTCGCTGTTCACCTCAGCCAGACACCCCCCCCCCCCCCCCCCCGAAAAAAGCCATTAAAAATTAAGATAGTGTTACTTTGATAAAGGCATAAAATAATTGTGCATTTGGTTGTACCCTAATCTTAAGTTATTGGCTAAGTTTTAAACAATATTAAGATTGAAATTATACTAATTCGTGGTGTAGTGGCTAGCATTCTTGGCTGACGCCCCGGAGGTCCGAATTCGATTCCCGGCTCTGCCAAGAAATTTTAATTCTAGTCGGAGGGCTGGAACAGGGTACACTCAGTCTTGTGAGGCACTGTGAATTCCAAAGTACGGTACTTTTGAAAAATAAATTATCAACTAAGAAAAAAAAATGTTTACCTTTCTGCTTAGTAAATTGACAAATATTTAGATATTTGACATTCATACTCCATTGGCCATAATAGAAAATTCATTAAGTATAAAATTGTATTTGTGTGTTGTGTTGTATTTTACAACTTTTTTGCTATACCACTAATCGTAGGCTATATAAACTTAGAATTTTATAATTACCTCTTATCTAAAATAATTACACAAAGTTATATGCTCTAAGGTATTGGTTGATATTTCTGGGTATTTTGCTGTGACAATCCCCTGAGAATACTCACAATTTTCCAGGATAGTCAGCCCCCCTCCCCCCGAAAAAATTGTATATACGCCCCTGACCTCAGCTTTTCTGAATTGTGTTTGACCTGCCGTCCGTTAAGGATACCGGGCGAAGCTGGGGCGGGTTGCTAGTAGAACATGAATAAAACAAAATACAATACAGTAGACTACTGATACATACCTATTTTTACAACCGAAGAATAGACTACATCCCCGTGCTTAAAATACCAGTAATGACCTAAAAAAGAAATCTCCCAATGTCAACATGTTCTTCATTGATGTAATCGGGAAAGAGAGGAGATTGTTTGAGCCTAAAAGTAAAAATGGCTATATTTTGGTAATTCCACGCTTCCCAGTTCCCATAGATCAGTGCGGCTTCGTTGGCGTAGTTGGTAGCATGCTGAGCTTCTACGAGGCACGTCCAGAAAGTAAGTTCCGTTTGGTAATAAAATTAAATTGTGTACAGATACAGAAAAAATATTTATTGCACAACATTCTACACCTCTTAAACTACTTTTCCACATAACTGCCGAACTTTTTCAGGCATTTCTCATAGCGTGGCACAAGGTTTTGGATACCTTCTTCATAGAAGTTTGCCGCCGACCAGTAAACGAGAGAGAAAACTCCCCTGTAAGATATCCTACCGTTTGGCCACCACTGTTAGGCAAATTGCGTGCTTACTAGGAGAACTGCGTATGTTTAGGAGTTCTCCTGACCACATACGCAATTTGCGGAACAGTGATGGCCAAACGGTAGGATATCTTACAGGGGAGTCTTCACTCTCGTTTACGGGTCGGCGGCAAACTTCTATGAAGAAGGTATCCAAAAACTTGTGCCACGCTATGACATGTGCCTGCAAAAGTTCGGCAGTTATGTGGAAAAGTAGTTTAAGAGGTGTAGAATGTTGTGCAATAAATATTTTTTCTTTATCTGTACACAATTTAATTTTATTACCAAACGGAACTTACTTTCTTGACGTGCCTCGTATGTCCATCTTCAGCATCTTTGAAAGCATAAACTGTCCTTATGACAGGGACCACTATCCCACAAAGGGTTAAAGCAATAATCCATTGCAGCATGAAATATGTTTAAAAGTCCGTCATTGACCGGGAGTAACAGTGCGTTGGTTGTATGATCCGCTATGTCAAGAAGAGTCCATATTTATCCTCTTGCGAGAAGCGTGACGAGCCAAGACTTGTGCACACACACGCTACACCTTCTCGTCGACATTGAAAATCAAACCGGGGTTTTAGTCATATTCGCAAGTCATTTATCCGCCCAGCTCGGCTTCAACCACGAGCTCTGTGAGGAATCATTCCTCTACCGTCGCAAGGACTGAACACACTTTATCAGCAGACCAGCAACCCGCCCCGGCTTCGCCCGGTATCATTAATGGTTTACCCAGCGTAAGCTTAAAAGGCGCACGGACGGAAGGTCCCAGACGCAATTCAGAAAAGCTGAGGTGAACAGTGAAACTCCAATATACTCTTCTCTGAAGTCTCAACTCGACACGATTCGACAGTCTGATGCTGGCCAAAGCTGGGGCGATAGGCTCGCTCGCTAGCTTGTATACTCGCTCCGAAGCTAGTAATTTAAATTTCCACTTTCTTACATTTATATATATATTTTTACGTACCCAGTGTAAGCTTAAAAGGCGCACGGACGACAGGTTTTTCTTCGACTAGATTCACTGAAATCGTTATTGCTCGGCTTCCTTTGGCTGAGTAGACTTTTCAAATTTCGTGGCAGAGCCGGGAATCGAACCTCGGACCTCCGGGGTGGCAGCTAAGCACTCTGACCACTACACCACCGAGGCGACTGTGTGTGACTGTACGGTACGTTAATACCGTTCATTCCAATTTACACCATTAAACATGCATCAGTAATGTATTCATTGCCATTAAACAGGTGAGAACATTTTATTGGGACTCCATGTATATAATGAGAGGTCTAGTTTCCTTTCTCGAATGTTCTTGTATTGAATATCGAATTCGTCATGGAGCAGTTTGAAACGTGTAAAGACATAACATGCTTGATCAGTTTATTAAAGAAAGGCTAACCTTGAATTTTATGTACAGTAATTATATACATTGCTGCTCAGGTTGTCGTTAAGGAATTACGGGATCACTCTTGAATGAAAACCCCCCCAGGGGCTCACATCTTGTTGGACGTGGGTTGGCGACCACGGGGCCCCAGCTGAGTCCGGCATTGCTTCTACTTACTTGTGCCGGGCTCCTCTCCGTCATCTCTCCTGTCGACCTCACTTGGTTAACTCTTGTTCTCTTCCGACCCCGACGGTATTAGGGTATCCGACGCCTAGGGAGTCTCTTACTTTCCCGCCTTAATTGGCCCTTGTCTCATCTTTTCTGATACCCTCCTTCTGCGAGGGGTCAGCCTTCTTTTTCTTTTCATGGTATCTCCTGCCTTCTGCTCAAGGCCCTCAAGGAGGCAGGGTGTATGTAGCCCCACCACTTCTGGTGCACCCTAGATATTGCTACACCCTCAAGGTCTCACGGCTGGTGAGTTTGGGAGTTGGCGACCCCGAGGGATTCCTGAGCTGGGTCCGGTTTTCCCTCTTTCTTCCATTACCTCTGGGGCAGAACCCCTCCCCTTTCACTTTCCTATCTGCCTTTTATGGCTCTCCTTCCTTCCAAGTCCCTCAATCCGCATTCTTCGAGGGTTGAGGGCATTTATTTTCCTCCTGTCCTTTATTTGCCTTATTCTCCTTTTGTTTTCCATTTCTTCTTCTAGTAAGTTATATAAGTTAGTAGTTTTAGTTATAGTTTACATTTCATTATTATCTTCACGATCACCCAAACCATTAGGGGCCGATAACCTAGATGTTAGGCCCCTTAAAACAACGATTATCATCATCATCATCATCATTGAATGAAAAATAAAACTGAATTGGTTACTTTGAAATCCTTTAGACAGTGGTGTGGAATTCCTGATCGTGTTGCCAGCACATGAAACCCCTGCAGGTAAAAAGTGTACTATCTTATGACCTTGATGCCATCTTTGACACGCTATGAAACTATTATAAACGCCAGAGAACAAATGACCTAATTGGACCGGTTTTAAAGCTTAATCACACCGCTAGAGCGTGTTGTTTATTGCTGTTTGTACTCTCATCACCATATCGAACAAATGAAGGAGTACGTGATTGCACGTAGTGTGTCGTCATCCAACAATAACAAAATACAGTGTTGCCGCGAGTTCCATGTATTTAATCTTGTCAGCACAAACTCCTGTGCATTTATCGTGCACATTCGGAATGTTTCGGCATCACTCGGGCTTCCTAGAGCAGCAAAGAGCAACAGACAAGAGACACACCACATCCAAGTTCTGTACGGTGTCGGTAACATACTTCATGAGGAATCAACATGGAGGAGGGTTGGTATATTGGCTTTCACGGCCAGTGAAAATTCAGCAATTTTTCTAGGTTTATGCCATGTCTTGTGTGGGGTTTCGCCTAAGAACACCAAGCTGGCTCATCAGCGGGCTCTTGGTGTCCGTGTCTGGACCCCCACAGCAGGGCCGTGCAATGGGCAAGGTGAAGCAGTGCTAGTGAGAAATTTACTCTTGCTGGTGGAGCGCAGCCCTACTTGTCCATTTCTGAGTAGTGCAGCACGACAGCACACTAGCACTGCAGCGCTTAGTCGCACAAGCACTGTCTATTTGACCGGGTACTGCAGTACGTCCAGTACTGAGCGCAGAGCCGGGACACTAGGCGCACTAGAGCCAACATTTTATCATATGCGTGTGGTCTGCCGTGCTCATAGCATCTTTTGTGCAGGGGCAGGACGAAATTAGCATAGTGGGAGAGTCACACATTAGTGAAACAAACCGAAGACGTATAAAACATATATTTGGACGCACATGAACCAGTTCTGCAGCAAGGATACAGGAATTTGCACACTTTTTGGGTGATGTAGCAGGTGCAGCGAGATATAATAGTCCGAAAATAGAATCAAGCATATTGGTAATCATGCATGTGACAGTAACAGGGGCCGGTACGGAATCAGGAGAGTTAAAATACATTTTTTAATTTGTTGACATTATTATTTTTTTATTTGTTAACATTGAGCCTCCGTGGCCTAGGCGGCAGCACGCCGGCCTCTCACCGCTGGGTCCGTGGTTCAAATCCCGGTCACTCCATGTGAGATCTGTTCTCGACAAAACGGAGGCAGACAGGTTATTCTCCGGGTACTCCGGTTTTCCCTGTCACAATTTCATTCCAGCAACACTCTCCACTATCATTTCATTGCATCTGAAATTCATTTAATCATTGTCCCAGGAGAGTGCGACAGGCTTTGGCAGCCGGCACAGTTCATATCCTCGCCGCTAGACGGGGCCTTCATTCATTCCATTCCTGACCCGGTCGGTTGACTGGAAGCAGGCTGTGGATTTTCATTTTCAATTTTTTGATATAATGTCACAAACCAACCGAGGTAGCTAAACACGTTAACATGCATGGTCAGACTACACCAAACTCGAAAGTCTACACTCACCCACTCCATACATTCCCTCATTAATTTCATTCGTCATTAACTCCTCTCATGAGATTGGCGTCATGAAGGCATCTATCCGTATTTCATTCCCACAAGGAAACTGTCTCACCACATCCCCTACCTCATAGAAACCGGAATAATTATGGGTAGAACCAAAAAATCTACATTAGGACTATAAACCTGTATTTCAATAACAAGATTCTGAATTCGCCAAATGACTAGATTGATGCTCTTCAGGGATATGTGAGTTCGAGAAACATGCGTTAGTAAATTCATCAGGATTTTAAAATGAAAGATATTCCGTCGCAATCTAAGGTCATCCGTGGTGCAGTGGTCAGCATGATTAGCTGCCGCCCAGGAGGTCCGCGGTTCTGCCACGAAATTTGAAAAGTGGTATGAGGACTGGATTGGGGTCTACTCAGACTCGGGTGGTCCAAATGAGTAGAGGGGGTTCGACTCCCACCTCAACCATCCTCGAAGTGGTTTTCCGTGGTTTACCACTTCGTCTTCGGGCAATTGCCGGGGTGGTACCTTCCGTAAGGCCACGGCCGCCTCCTTCCCTCTTCCTTGCCTAACCCTCCCACTTTTCCCATCTCTTCATCAGGCCCCTGTTCGCTTTGCAGGTGAGGCCACCTGGGTGACGTGCTAGTCACACTCCCCAGTTGTATCCCCGACTCAGAGTCTCAAACTCCAGGACACTACCAGTGGCGGTAAAGGTGGGATCCCTCGCTTAGTCCGTGGGTAAAGCCAACCCTGGAGGGTAAACGATAAAAAAGAAAGACTTCTTATATTCGACATGGCCTGAAACAATGCCTCGTGGAATTTACCTACACATAAGATATACGGCAAAATAAGCAAGAAGACACGAAATCGTTCAAACCATTGAAGTTTTAGGACGATATTCATTATTTCTACGCTATCGAGACCAAGAGTGCTATTCATTATAAAATAATTATTTCGCTCTGAAAATTACAAAATATGTTGTCTGTCTCTCTACCAGCTTGTCTGTATTTCTTTCGGTGGAGTGCCTAAAACTGTTTTGTTTGTTAGTTCTTGGAACTATTCGACTTTAGGGTTAAGGTACGCGGACCGTCTTCCTAACTTACCAGGGCCTATGTAATGCCAAAAATAAGAAGAAATGTGTACTATTATAGTTCGCCCAGTGTAGAAATTACATGGTATCGTGCAATTGATTGCGCTGACAATGAAAGAGACCGCCTTGTGGTGTAGCGGCTCACATTCTTGGCTGTCGCCCCGGTGGTCCGGGTTTGATTCCCTGCCCTGCCACGAAATTAAATTTCGGTTTGGGGTACTGAAATTGTATCGATGATACTTAAGTCATCCAAGCGGTGCTCATTTCGAGGACTTGCGCCAGGCCAGTGGGCACGAGTTCCCTTTTTTCTACATTCTTATTCTGCAATTCGAATTGAGAGCACATCACTCCGTAGAGTTGTTAGAATAGCTTCCGTAAAATATTCTCAAAGACCTATGCTACAAGTAGCCCTCATGAGTTAATCCAATTGCATATGTAGGCTAATCCAGATATGGTGTTTAAGAATTTTGATTTTCATTGCATTGTAAGTTCTGGGTATAGGAAAACCTCGAGGCTAATTTTGCAATTTTCAGTGAATGAACATCCAAAGTATAGTTAGCATCATGAAGGGAGACTGTACCAGAGATAACAAGAATTGCTTGAAGGCATGGCGACATAGTGCGTAATTTGTGCTCGTACAACGAATGAGGTTGTCAGGACGGTGATGATGATGATGATGAAGATGGTGATAACGATGAAGACGGTGATTTACTAGTTAGGAACCAAGGGAATATAAATAGCTGATACTTAAGACTGAAGCGGATCTATGGTAAACACAAAATGAACTTGCAAGTTGATTGAGAAAATGCAGAAACTACCCAATCACCATATTTTATGGAGATTGACTAATCCAGAAGTCGACATGAAATGGAGTAGCCTAGTACAAATAGGTGGAAGCAAAGGTTGCTCTTGTGTGAGACCTCCATGGGCGTAGCCAGGACAGTATGCTGCAAACACTGTGGAGTGCCTGATACCCTAGCTCACGTTCAAAAAACATAATTAAGAAGGGGATTTACTACAAACGTTGGGAATCACCGAAGTAGATCTAAGATGCAGCTGTAACATTTCAGAAATGTTCCGCGATCCATGTTTTCGTGTCTTTCTCGTGTTAGAAGCAAATATACAATGGGCATAATAATTGTTATTGGCCATAAGAAGGATGCAAGATTTATGCTGGACCCCACCATCAGATGTGAATTAACCTTCGGCATAACAAATCAGGTCGTTTAGAGAAAACGATAGGCTTCAAAAAGAAGTGAAAGCTTGTGGTACGTTTCGAATAAGCGAGAGGAACAACATCAACATTTTTAAATCACTCATCAAGTTTGGGTACCGTATGCCTAAGTATAAGGAAGAAGGAAGATTGTAGTTTTAAGTGACTGTTAATCGCGAGATCATAAGCCACGGGACCTCCTTTTTACGTGGAATCCGAACCACAGGACATGGCATTTCACTTTGAAAATCTCACATGCATTGACCGGGAATCGAACCAGGTCTGCTGTGGTGAGAGGCCAACAGCTTGACCGCTGCGCCACCACGCCCCCTATATGCCTAAGTATAAATGACCAAATTTTGCTATCAATGAATCCATTCAATAATAGAGAATTCATCTTCAATGTACTTAGGAACAGTATGAGACGTAGTCTATTGGTACCCAATAACATTTTATTGCTAATATTAATGGTGTTTTAATAATAATAATAATAATATGAAGATAAGAGAGGAACGGCTTTACGAAACCCTGTCGGGACCACAGATTACCTACTACTGGTCGGGACGGGCTGGCCGTGCGCGCCTGAACAGACGAGTTCCAGCGTAGACAGTGCTGACAGTGTGAGGCGAGGTCATACAGCCCTAAAAGCACTTGCCAGGCTTGCAAAGGCACTACGCCATACTACACACAGCTCGCTCGCACATGTAGCGAGCGGCAGGTGGGGAGAGGCAAGGACATGACGTCACGCGCTTGTGGCTTACTTCTTAGACTGCCCGTAAGGGTGCAGCAGGATAGAACATACTACAGGCACTAGCTATACAGGGCCCTGCCCCACAGGAGTAGCGAACTACGCGCTACCTTCCTTTATACAGGGTGTAACAAAAAAGTACGGCACAAATTGCAGGACACATTCATCACACGTAGACGAAGAAATTATGTTATATTATATTACACCTCATTGTCTCCAACCTATTAATCATGGGAAACACACAAGAACAGAACGTACCAGCATACCGCATGCAACTCTTTCTCACAGGAGATGTTCAATATGCCCTCCGTGCGCATTGATAAATGCATCAACCCGCCGTCATAGTGAATCTCGGATGCGCTGATGTATCTCGGGAGTATCGCGTATGGTTTCGCAGCCTTCCATAATACGGGCACGGTGACATTGAACATCTTGTACTAGGGTTCGATGCACAAGAGCTTTAAAATGTTCCCACGAAAGAAAGTCCAGTGGGTTTAGGTACAGAGAGCGTGGAGGCCAGGCTATTGGTCCACATCTACCTATCCATCTGTCACAGAATCTGTTATTTAGAAGCCTACGGACATTAAAACAACAATGAGGAGGTGTTCCAAGTGCATGAAGTGCTTGTTTTGTCGCACAGCTGTAAACAAGCAATGCATGGCAACAGGGCCATGTAAAACAAAACACTGGCGGTGCACGTATGATAATGACAATGTAACCAGACGTAACCAAGAGTGCATGTTCCCCATGATTCTAACGTTCTGTTCTTGTGTGTTTCCCATGATTAATGAGTCGGAGAAAATGAGTTGTAACATGGAAACAAAGCGTTTCTTCGTCTAAGTGTGTGGAATGTGTCCTGAATTTTGTGCCGTACATTCTTGTTAGTCAACCCCTGACACTATACAGCCCATGACGGGCTAAGGCCGACCAAGCGATTGCTGCCCAGCCATTTGGCCTGCAGATATTGGGGTGATGCGTGATCAGCGCATCGGGTCCCCACGGCCGTTAATCTTGGTTTTCGTGATCGGGACGCTGCCTCACTGTCAGACAGCTACCCAATTGTCCTCACGAGGCTGAGTTCACCCCGTTCCAACCCTCACGACAGTTTTAAAATCCCTGATGGAGCCGGGGACCGAACCCGGGGCCTCCAGGTGAGAGGCAGGCGCGCTACCCGGCGTACATTTTTGTTACACCCTGTATAAAGCGCGGGGGTCCAGGCGGGGACACCACGAGCCCGCCGATGAGCCAGCTTGGTGTCCTAGGCGAAACCCCACACAAGATACAGCACACACCTGCTGAGTTTCAATTCACTGGCCGTGAAAGCCAATATACCATCATATTGTACCTTTGGATCATATTTCAGTATTTTTAGGGCATATTTACCTGCATTTCTCTCGTTTATTTAGATCCTTACTGATAACCATTGGTCTTACTTAACCCGTTAGGACTGGCGCATGGGGAATTTCGACCCGAGGCTGAAATAATGCTACCCCCAGGGGCTCACTACTAGTGGGACGTGGGTTGGCGACCACGGGGCCCCAGGTGAGTCCGGCATTGCTTCCACTTACTTGTGCCGGGCTCCTCTCCGTCTTCTTTCCTGTCAACCTCACTTGGTCAACTCTTGTTCTCTTCCGACCCCGACGGTATTAGGATATCCGAAACCTAGGGAGTCTCTTCCTTTCCCGCCTTAATTGGCCCTTGTCTGATCTTTTCTGGTACCCTCCTTCTGTGAGGAGTCAGCCTTCTTCTTCTTCTTCTTTTCATGTTATCTCCTGCCTTCTGCTCCAGGCCCTCAAGGAGACAGGGTGTATGTAGCCCCACCCCTT
This sequence comes from Meconema thalassinum, assembly GCA_946902985.2. Lineage (NCBI taxonomy): Eukaryota > Metazoa > Arthropoda > Insecta > Orthoptera > Tettigoniidae > Meconema > Meconema thalassinum. The sequence goes on from OX336388.2 coordinate 90,648,011, forward strand.
CTGGTGCACCCTAGATATTGCTACACCCTCAGGGGCTCACGGCTGGTGAGTTCGGGAGTTGGCGACCCGAGGTATTCCTGAGCTTGGTCCGGTTTCCTCCTTTTATCCATTCCCTCTGGGGCGTACCCTCTCCTCTTTCACTTTCATATCTGCCTTTCATGGCTCTCCTTCCTTCCAAGTCCCTCAATCCGCATTCTTCGAGGGTTGAGGGCATTTCTTTTCCTCCTGTCCTTTATTTGCCTTATTCTCCTCTTGTTTTCCATTTCTTCTTCTAGTATATAAGTTAGTAGTTAGTTTCAGTTATAGTTTACTTTTCATTTTAATCTTCACGATCACACACACCGTCAGGGGCCGATAACCTAGATGTTAGGCACCTTAAAACAACAATTATCATCATCATTAAATAATGCTGTACATTTTCGTTTTGGTCAGCCCTTATTTCCTGTCACTTATAGTACCTTTGTTCCTAGCCTTGAACTTCACCCTGCAAAATAAACATGTCCAAAGCTGTTGGAACACTCAAGTTATTTCTATATTACTCGTATTTACAGTCGGGTCAGATTTACCCATGGCGCCACTCCTCGCGTGACAATTTTCGGCGTACGTTAGTCGGGACAATCTGTAAACAATAAGGGGGGAAATCCACCTATTTTTGGTGCAGTACAATCACAAAGCTCACGTTCCTGTTCATCCATGTTTAGGATCATCAGCTCCTTTGTTCAAAAAATTGAGATGACTGCTTTGACGCTATCAAGGCCAATTTCACTGTTACGAACATTATTGTGTTTTTTTGCGTGTTAAATTTGAAAAATATAAATAAATCTCATTTTATATTGGGAATAGTTCATAGGAAGACACCAGTTGTAAAATTACTTCATTAAAATCCATACGACTACGACAATATTTGCCGGGACTGGGTTCGAACCCGAGACCTCATTATTCGCAGACCAAGGCGCTAACCACGCAGCCATTACAACCACAGGGATGTAGAGTACAAGACAGTTACTTATTTTCACGTGCCGGTAATAATATGGAAGTAATTGTTTATGCTCCATTAATATTTTGCTTTTTATCGATAATGTTCCTGCGTGGTCCATGAAAGTCCAGCCCAGTTCCCGTATTAAAACATAGATATATATTATATTGATCACTGCATTACCGCAATGTGGGTTACTATCTGAATATCCATTGTGCAGAAACATAATACCGGCTTTGCCGACTAGTTACAATGCATCATATTAAAGCATATCATCATTTAAATACTGACACGAAGATTTTCAACGTGTGGTTTGTGTTTCAATCAGTTGACACCAGAGTTCGCATGAGCGTTTACCGTTCAGTATGAAAGTGTTGAGCAATGTTACCCGGAGAGTGGATGCCCATCACTTTTATCCGGAGATTGAAAAAGAGACTCTTAATAAATCATAATTGTTTTCAGCAAATATGATATAATGAATATTTTCACAACACAGAACGACAACTTGAAGATGATTTATTCTACAAATATCTGTAATGGCCCTTCCAAACCTTGAAACAATTCGTATGTGATATACATTCCACATGGCATGCAGTGCGTCTTACACACTTCCGTCCGATCCACTTCCGTCCCATTTTTCAAAATCACTCCCACAAAAATATCCAGCAACCGAGTGGAAAGATGTTACATATCAAAAAGGGAATGACACATTATGGGTCAATTTGACCCGGCGCGAGTCCTCGTGTGCTATCTTTACACGTCAGTTCTCAAGAGTTAAGGGAGCTTCACTTCCTACTGTTGGGCTGACTCCCCTACCCAACTAAACCACCACCAGTCCAGTTTAGAACAAGCGCTTGTGGTGCTAAAGTGTTCTAAAAATGGCTCCGTATTTAGCACAAAATCAAAAGATAGGTGTAGCTTTGAGCGCAGTTATTATTTCAGATGATGAACGAAGAAAGAAAAGAAGAGTGTGGTCCAAGACGTGGTTGCAGAATAGGAAATCTATTTACCTTCCGTGCTTCTCTTCTGTAATATATTTAAGGGACACTAGAACTGAATTTTTAGGCAAAAATGACAAAATAACTGTTTTTTGTTTTTCCCATTTATATATCTTAAGGACCCCTGTGGATCATTTCAGTAAAAACATTTTCATGCACTGCCATTTTTAAAGGCTCAGCGACATTTTTAAATCTCATCTGCGTAAAAAAAGATGGAAGGCAAATCATAGAAAGTAGACTATATTTTTTAAACTAGAAATCCTAGAAAGTCGTATGTTAACTCAAACGAAAGGTCTCTATGCTCTTTATCTCAACAATAAAACATTGTATTTTTCAGATTTTTTTCCAAAAAAGTTTCATTGGGTGAGCCAAACTTGTTAATATAGCATGCGACTTTATAAAAATGCTTTTATCTCCAAACAACATTTTTAGGTAATCAAAATGCTCCATGTGCATAAGATATTCACCAATTTTCCTAAAAAAATCACTGGATATTCAGAAACACATGTGTTGTAAGATAACATTGCGATATCTCCAGTCACGTTGTAAATTACATACCAAAAAATAATAAAAAACTATAATAATTATCAAAATTCATAAAACATGATGACACATCAAGAAAAGATTAATCTGACAGCATACATGTATGACTTTCCTGAAATGTCTCAATGTTATAATATTTAGAATAGTTTTATGTACTGTATGAAATGAAAATCCACAGCCTGCTTCCAGTCTCCGACCGGGTCAGGAATGGAATGAATGAAGCCCCCATCTAACGGCGAGGATATGAACTGTGCCGGCTGCCGAGGCCTGACGCACTCCTCTGGGACAATGATTAAATGAATGACAGATGAAATGAAATGATAGTGGAGAGTGTTGCTGGAATGAAATTTTGACAGGGAAAACCGGAGTACCCGGAGAAAAACCTGTCTGCCTCCGTTTTGTCCAGCACAGATCTCACATGGAGTGCCCGGGATTTGAACCACGGACCCAGTGGTGAGAGGCCGGCGTGCTGCCGCCTAAGCCACGGAGGCTTCAAATTTATTCTTTATTAAGTTCAAATTTGAATATGCAGAATCTTAATGTGTATAGGTTAAAAAACAAAAGCGTACCTACATAACTTTATTACCAACTTCTGGTGCACTGGATATTATTTTATATACTGTATATGTAATGAAAATATCAAGCGTTTTACACAATTTCTAATGCGCATGGAGCATTTTGATCACACGGTATATTTAAATAATATAATTAGTAATCAATTACATTTCATCCAATTGTTTTCAAAATTGGTGTGTGAGTTAGTGTAACTATTATAAGAATGCAGTTTAAATTTCAACTCATTCTGATAAAAAAAATGTAGAAGTTGAAAAATTCAGTCCTAGTGTCCCCTAAGTGGTTCGCATGTGTTGTTTTAATTGATTTTTATAACTTCTCCTGTAGCATGAGGTGTTATTTTTGTTTATAAATTTCCAGCAGTAAACTGTAGCAATCATTTCTCTTGTCTCTGTTGTAATAACTCTCATCTTCGACGTCCCATAAATACCGGCACTCTCTCCAACATTCGAGGAACTCGACCATAGTCACTTTTTCCGCGTCTATGTTCGTCAATAATGTTATTCGACAAATGAGTCAGAAGGGCCCTACACACGTTCCGATCTAACAGAGAGAATGGTAGGGGTTAGGGCGGTTGGATGGTTCTCCCGACACGACCACCCTAATCTAGGGCCTAACAGTTTTCACCACCCGACAAGTCTACACACGATCCAACTGTCGCGTCAACCGCTGTCAGGCCCTAGATTAGGGTGCACTGTGGGTCAAAATCGAAATCTAGGAGGATAAAATTATTTATTTTCATAATTAAAAAATCAAAATGTATTACTTCTACGGCATTCTCATATAATTGCCGCTCACTATTCTGGGATATAAAGGCATCTTAGTGTAAATCTGTCACCACTGTTCGAGCAGTCTGAATTGGAGGGTGAATGTAAGTGGCTATGGTTTGGTTGTCTTTGTGGTTAGTGTGATGCTTTAAGATGGAACATGCAGCTGAAGGTATGATCTTTGTAACGTGTTTCAGTTATTATTGGGCGTAATGGTTACGTAATTTCAGCTATAATTGCATTATATAATATTTAACTTTATTTTTAAAATTATATTTTCACTTAGATTTTTAGTATGTCGCGTCACTCTGCGTCGCTTTCAACTTAATGTTAAAATGTAGATAAGGTCTTTTAGTTGACGCCTGATATAAGATTTTTTGCAACTTACTTAGTTATTCTACGTTTTAGGATATGCCGCGCAACCAGTTCTCACACGTTTACAACTGTTTGAAGCACTGGGTTCGACGATTATGTCAAAAGTGGAACTTTGTGACTTTGTTAAAAGTAAATAGAGGTAGAAAATTGTTCTGAAGAGATAACTGAATGCTCTATCCAACTCCTAGTCATAGACAATTGCTTGCATGTGTAGACGTAGCTTAAAAAAAGGTCTTAACTGATGTTTATTATGAAGTAAACAAATTATATACGTTGCTTTCACTCTAAATTCATGATTGAAACGTAAAAATAATGTTGTCCCCCTAGATTTCGATTTTGACCCACTGTGGGGTGGTCGTGTCAGGACGTGTGTAGGGCCCTTATAGCGTTGTTTCATTGTATCGCACTCATCAAAGGAAATGGGTAATGGCGGTGTTGCATGACCACTCAATTATATTTATTACTCAACTCTTCGAATTACACAGCTTACGAATCATGTGGAAAGTAATACCCCTTAATTACAGGAACTCGAGAAGAATATTGAATGTAAATCAACGATCTAACACAAGGACATTTCACCACGCGCTCAAACAAGGTAATTATACTTAATAAAACTCCACATTCACAAGCAAAAGTAATAGCTTACATTTCATAACACAATGAGTAGCCTAGATTGCTTTTAGAAATGATTGAATCTGATGTTATGGAGGCTGATGTTAATTCATGCTAGGGACTTGTAACAGCTTGGTCATCATTTCCACACTCATCCTTTTTAGCATATTTTCATTTATGAAAAAAAAAAAAAGGCTTATGAGATCACCTTTTGTCCGTGAGTGTGTGCGTATGTGTGTCCCCCCCCCCTAATAAAATCTAAACGGCTGGAGCGATTTCAATGGAACTCGATGAGGTCATAGCACCATTTTGGCCGACCCCGACCATGCCTTTGAAATCGTATTATGTCTCACCACTCCAACATGGCGGCTGTGCGAAATATTTCACCGGCATTCTATATCTCCGAAACTATTACTGATATCACCCTGAAATTTTGTACGGTAATAAAAATACTACTAACAGTTCACCTATGTAACTTTTAAAAAGCTGGTAACTACAAAACGAATATGGCGGCCAAGCGAATTTGAAACATTTAAATAGATTTTTCTCGCGATTTAACCATCTAAACGCAGTGAAACTTGGTACAGTAAATGGGTATACACACTGTAATGCACTGGTATCTAATTTAGTTCAATTGCTTACATAATCTCAACATGCCGGCTGTGCGAAATTTTAAAATTAAGTTTTTATTTCTTGTGTATTACTCATGCGATGGAAGTGAACGTCGCTTGAATAAAGAACCTACGCAATAATCGTCATCTAATAACGCATAACTCTATGGCCTACATATATAAAAATCCAACATGGCGACCATCCGAAATATTTAGAGGGTTCTCAATATCTACGAATCTATTACAACAATCAAACTGAAATTTTGTATGTTGTTAGACGCAATTAACATGAGTAGGATATATGAAAATAGGCTGTATAGTTCTTCACAAAACTACTTGTTTATTACGTTATCATCTCGTGTTAATGATGAGCCCCATGTACAGGGTCATCAATTTAAGTCTCGCATCCGATACCGATCACGGCGCGGCAAGCTCTCGCGCGGACACCCGCTCGCTGGCCGGTAAAAGTGCGCGACTTCTCCCCACTACTTCGCGTCAACATACAGTCATTTAATAGCAATTTCTAGTGAAAATAATTATCTACAAACTTACCTGGTTTTACAAGAAATGTTCAAAGTGTTGTCCGTGAGCACGCAAGCATGCCTGGCACCTCGTAAACAAGTTTCTAGACACACGGCGAATTTCTTCCTGGTAACGTTTGTTATAACTTGGCGAATATTTTCTTTTAACTCCTCACTTGTGTGAGGATTGTTTGCATATACCTTTCCTTTCAGCATTCCCCAGAGGTAATAATCACATGGATTTAAATCGGGCGATCTGGCGGGATAATTAACTATACGGTCATTGAAAACTTCCCGTATTACTGCCAAGGAGTGAAAACATCACTTCGCATAACAAAGCACAATGAATACACGTTGTTGTATAGAAACATCACTTTAAGGCAACACATAAACTGTAAAAATGCCCCGAGACTGCACTGTATGTTAGGCCAAATCAACTAGCACTTCACAAGCTTGAATACGCCGGAGATACTGACAGCTTATTGCAACATTGCCGATCGCAGCGCACGTGTTCATTGCGGGGAGAACGCCAAGGCCACCTTCACCGGCCTAGCGGCGCGTACATGCGGGAAATAAAATGAATTTGTTTTGAAATTCTGATAACCTTGTAACGTTTTTAGCCTACTTTTCACATTTTGCAAAAATGAGGAAAAAGTAGACTTATGAGATCGGGCAAATGTGTGTCTGTCTGTCTGTCTGTCTGTCTGGCTGTGTGTGTGTCCCCCCCTATCAACTCCTAAACGGCTGCAGCAATCGAAACAAAATTTGGTAGGAGTTAAGATCTACACCTGAATATTTCACGGCCATATTTGAAAATGATGTCAGTGCTACCAACTGCTAAAAAATCGCAATTGAAATTTGAGCTCCATGTTGGATATCTTGGAAAGTATGAATGGGAGCTATTTCAAAATTGGCACACGTACAGATCATAATATTTCAGTTTAATTTCCAGGAGGCCAAACATGGCAGTGTTGCCAAAATGATTATAAGCCTCCTGATAGGTCCAATTTTTAAATGCATATAACTTCTACACTATCAATTGGAATTCAACCAAATTTCGTATGTTGTATGTGTACATAACCAGATATGACTGAGCGTATTCTTAAGACCTACCAGGGCTGCCAACTGTTAATAAATGCTCCTAATTTATTTTTATCCAAATACCAATATATCAGAAAGTATGCAAGCCGACAGCTTTAAACTATGCACACGTATAGTACCTGACATGCTATATTAATTTGGAGTAACTTATATACGTCAGTGCTACCAACATGATTCTAAGCCTGCTGACAGGTCCAACTTTAAATACATGCAACTTCCATACTATCATTTGGATTTCAACCAAATTTCGTATGTGTTATGTGTACCATAACAGATATGACTATGCGTATTCCAAGGAGCAACCAGGGCTGCCAACTGTTAATATGTGCTGTCCCTATTTTTGTTACCCTAATATCAATATATCAGAAAGTATGCAAGCCAATAGCTCTAAAATTTGCACACGTATAGTACCTGGCATTCTAGACGAATTTGGAGTAACTAATATACGTCAGTGCTGCCAACATGATTCTAAGCCTGCTGATAGGTCCAATTTTAAAATGCATGTAACTTCTATACTAACTAATGGATTTCATTCAAAATTGGCTCAACAATAGATCATATTATTTCAGATTATTTCTGACCAAGACATGCATGACATTGTTGCCAACATGATTTTACGCGCGCTGTTAGATCCAATGTTTAACTGCATGTAACGTCCATGCGATTCATTGGACTTCAACCAAATTTTGTATTTTGTACCTTAAGAGATGGAACTAAGAATATATTCAGTCATCAGGGCTGCCAACTGTAGTGCTCTATTAGGATACATTATGCCAGGTATACAGTATTTCGAACTAATTGGAAATTTCGATATTAGCAACTTAATTTCGTCATTATTCTAGATAGGTTCATATTCTGTAGAATAATCATTGGCATGAAAAGTAGGCTGTATAGTTCTTAACGGAACTTCTTGTTATGTATTTATTTGCTCTTTTATAAAGAGCCAACAACAACAACCCCCCACAATAACTGTATACAAATTATATATTTTTCTTTTCTTTGTTCTTTAATTTTGTCTGATTTGACCGGAGAGGGCGCCAATTTCCATATAGTTTTGGAAATAATAATATTTTATGAGCACAGAAAATCTTTTATCACCGGTTGTAAGGTGACGGAACACAACTGATAGCTTACGATTTCTGACCAGACATACATCAGTTTTCGCGCCTTACGGTGGGCTGTCAAATGTAACATTTTACGAGTTAATTTTGTATCTTCGGGGTTCAAAAAAGTCAACCCCTGGCACTATCCAGCCCATGACGGGCTAAGGCTGACCAAGCGACCGCTGCCCAGCCATTTGGCCTGCAGATATTGGGGTGACACGTGATCAGCGCGTCGGGTCCCCTCGGCCGTTAATCTTGGTATTCGTGATCGGGGCGCTGTCTCACTGTCAGACAGCTACTCAACTGTCCTCACGAGGCTGAGTGCACCCCGTTCCAACCCTCACGTCAGTTTTAAAATCCCTGACGGAGCCGGGGATCGAACCCGGGGCCTCCGGGTGAGAGGCAGGCTCGCTACCCCAACACCACGGGGTTAGTGGTAATTATTTACCATAAGGGATACCTTTTCTATAAATATATATTTTAACCTCTCCTCATTCTCCCTTTTCATATCACAATTAACAGCCACTTTTATAATCTAAAAACATTTAATCCGTCCGATTATTCTTTCTCCATTTCCAAAAACTTCCTTTCATATAAGCAACTTAGGGTAAACCTTGGTTATTTCGTGACATTGATTATTTCGTGGTATTCTTTTATCTTTTCTTCATGAAGTAACCAACCGTACTAGCAGTGCCAAATTTCTCTCATAGATGGCACGACATGGCGGGTTTCTAAATTCACCACGCTAGGCTTTGTCCTTGAGTGCTGGTTGACTGAGTGAGTCTTTGTGCTTGTTGAGGGGATATCTGTAATGCATGTATCGCAGCGCAATCGATGTGCTTATTTCACAACAGATAATTGGAGATATATGATATGCAAGAGTCTATGATTTCGTATAACAAACAATTGTACATTACTGTTTTTTGTTGTTGACATATTTAGATATCTTTTACATTATTTGTTTACACAGTACCACCTTAGCTTTGCCGGCAGAATTCTTACGATTTTATAACTATCTTTTTACCGCGCTTGGCACCGTTCCTATAGGTTAGCCGTTAAGTGTCCTTAAAATTAGAAAATTAGTCATTCAATAATCAAACAGAGATAGTAAATTAAAAAGAATTAATTTTGCAATATATACTACAGTAAATTAACATATCACGAATTAACCAATGAGTCACGAAATTACCATACCATGTTTTCTTCTTTTCATCAGATGCCTCCTTAACATATCACGAATTAACCAATGAGTCGCGAAATTACCATACCATGTTTTCTTCTTTTCATCAGATGCCTCCTAAATATCCTTTTCCTCGCTGCTGATCTGCTGTTTCAGCATTTTCAAGCGGTTGGTCAGTCAATTTCGAGGTATATATTTCAATAAAAGTGTATTCTAAGTTTTCGTTGCATTGCTTAATGTATTTATTTAACTATAACGAAATTATCAAGGTGTTGTCATGATATTGCCAATCATATCACGAAATAACCAACATATTCCTTTCAAGACTCAACTGATTTTAAATCGAAGTCATGTGTATTTAATTACAACTTTATCCTTGATGCTTTGTGCACCAACATTGTAGCTTCATGAAAAGTAACTCATAAAATTTTGAAATTATTTTCTTACCCCTATAAATGAAATAATCCTACAATTATCACGAAATTACCCAGGTTTACCCTACTACATCTCTCCAACCAAACAAAAAGCCCATATTTTCTTTCATCACTCCCCATTAAATCTAACCAAGAACACAATAATCTCCATAGATAACCTCGAAATGGATCCTCCTTCTGTATAGATAATCTTCCTTCAACTTATTACTTACTACCTGTGTTTATCTACTGACTGTAATAGTTTGCGCGGTGCTGTCGTGGGGAAATCTGATTTTTTATTTTCCATAATTTTTGTTTATTATTACCGTATATCTTTTTATTCGTTACGGTGAACTATGGACCACGTTTGACAGTTTTTTACTTTATGTTTTGTCTTCACTCTCTGCCAATATCTGTTCCTCCATGTAAGATCTACCTTTCCTCACTGACAACTCCCCTGTCTCCTGGAAACCTGTAACCTCCTTAACTAGTCGTATAAATCACTCTCTGCCCATTATGACTTCTTCTTTCATCCCCATCCGATCCAAGTCCAATCTCACTTCCCGAAACCATTGCGGCTCCGTCTTTCTCTTCCTGAAGAATTCAAAAAATTATCATTTCAAATGATCTTGTCGACTTCGTCGTTATGCTTGGGGTCTAACGTTACGCGGGACGGAGACGGTTGCGTTACGGAGACTGACGTCATGCAGCCGTGCGGAAAGCCTAAGTTCATGGGTAAAGGACGGCGAGTGCGTGACGTCATGCAGCCATGCGGGAAGCCTAAGTTAATGGTTAATGGAGTCTGTTGAAAGAGTCCTGGGGCGTCGAGCGACCTGGGGCGTCGAGCGAAAAGAATACAGGGTGACTCCTAAAGAGGTGTTCAAGATGCCAGATAAGAATACAGGGTGCCTCCTAAAGAGGTGCACAAGATGTCACACAAGAATACAGGGTGACTTCTAAAGAGATATACAAGATGCCAGATAAGAATACAGGGTGCCTCCTAAAGAGGTGTGCAGGATGTCAGAGCAAAATACAGTACAAGATGCCAGATAATAATACAAGGTGACTCTTAAAGAGGTGCACAAGATGTCTGACAAGAATACAGGGTGACTCCTAAAGAGGTGCACAAGATGTCAGACAAGAATACAGGGTGACTCCTAAAGAGGTGTACAAGATGTCACACAAGAATACAGGGTGACTCCTAAAGAGATATACAAGATGCCAGATAAGAATACAGGGTGCCTCCTAAAGAGGTGTGCAGGATGTCAGAGCAAAATACAGGGTGACACTTAACGAGGTGTACAGTATGTTAGATTCAATCAAATACAGGGTGACCCTTGAAGAGGTTTGCAAGATATAAGATTCAAATAATGTGTGACCCTTAAAGAGTTGTAAAAGATGTCAGACTCAAATACAGGGAGACCCTTAAAGAGGTGCCCGCGCGGGAAGCCTAAGTTAATGGGTAATGGAGTCTGTTGAAAGAGTCCTGTGGCTTCGAGCGAAGCGAGAAACCCTCCTGAGCCTTTGTAACATATGTAGCATTTGTGGCATGCGTCATTTGAAATGATATAACATCTAGTCTCTCAGACTGACTGTAATTTTTTAAAAGTAAGGGCCTTTTTTTTTAAGCCCGTGGTTAGTGCGCACGCTTGTTACGGCGAACTTTGCGAACAAGCAGGCGTCAGTTGCAGCTGTGTAGCTAACCTGTACGCTGACCTGTGCATCTTTACAATGTTCAAGATTATTGATTCGACCGCCACGTCTGAGGTACGATCTGTGATTTTGAGTGCAAGAAACATGTCGGCTGCAGACATTCATCGTCAGCTTTGTGAGGTGTATGGTGATAATGCAATGACGGAAGGTAAAGTGCGAAAATGAGTACGCGAGTTCAAAAGTGGCCGTGAAAATGTTCATGACGATGAACGCTCAGGTCTGTGATCACAGATGACTTGGTGACTGCAATTGACACGAAAATTCACGAGGACCGAAGATTCATGATAACCACTCTGTCAATGGATTTTCCTCAAGTGTGAATTCTTGGTTGTCAGAGTAGGCGGCAAACTTTTATGCAGAGGGATTTCAGTTAATAAAAATAAAATAAAAACGACCCTTACTTAAAAAAACAGTCCTCGTGCAATTCCAGTCGCAGACAGAATGAGAGGCCGGATGTACACCTGCTGAAGCAGCTTCCACGTTTGTTTTACTTCAATGGCCAGTTTGGTGTATTTATTGCTCTTTTGGGCAGAGGCTGTTTGAAGGCTGTGGTTGAGTGGTACGGATATATCGATCATCACAGCTTCGTTCTTCTGTCGATCAAGGAGGAGAATATCAGATCGGTTGGCTTTGATGGTTTTATCAGTGCGGATTTCTCTGTCCCAGTGTAATATATGGGTTCCATTGTCCTATACATATTTTGGTTGGTACTTATAGCACGGAAGCGAGGAGTCATCTAGTCCTACAGTTTAAGCCAACTCCATGCGCATGATCTTAGCAACATTATTGTGGCGTTCAGGGTAGTCCATATTTGCCAAGGTTGGACATCCACCGATAATGTGATCCAAAGTCCCCCCCTCCTTGCCACATTTACGACACTCAACTTCTGTCTGTTTTAAGATGAACCTCCTGTAATTCCTTATGGAAATCACTCTGTCCTGTATAGCCAACATAAAAACAGTGGTCTCGTCAAATAATTGGCCTTGTTGGAGCCATCTGTTTGATTATTATTATTATTATTATAGCTTGCCCCACGAACCTACTACGCTGTCGTAGCAGGCGGAGAGGTGATACTCCGACGTGGCGCGTCCCAGGTGGCGGATAGGGGGGTCCTCACCGGCATACCGGCGGACTTGAGTGAAATAAAATAGCTCTCGCGGACCAAACACAAACTTCACAATCTCATTAATCACCAATCCATATCTCACCAATCACCCTTTCCAGATCACATCTGGAATTGTAAACCCTGGCCTCGGTCAGAACTGTTTCGATCGTCGAGATCAGACAATCAATCAAACATGAAGAGTCTTCTAACGAATAAATCCACCGGCTTGGACATGCAACATCGAAGATCCAAGCAAGGCACCATTCGGAATACGGTGGGGTGCCACGTAGAAGATCAAGGCGAGTCGGAGCGCCTGAAAGCCCAACAGAAGAAACTTAAATTCAACAAGAAAGGAAAGTTTTCATACTTTGCGACATTAAATATTAACTCACTACTGAAACTTGGTAAGTTGAAACACTTAACAGATATAATGGATCAACATAAAATCTTAATAACAGCGCTTCAAGAACTTCGAAATACAGATCAGGATCCAATTGAATCAGGAGGATATCGTCTATATAAAGGACCCCCAGGGAAAAGGGTAATGAAGAATGTCCCGCAATTCGGAGTGGGATTTTTGGTTCATATTAGTATAATAGACTCAATAGAGGACTTCTCCTCGAGCACGGCGAGGACAGCAACCTTAACAATTAAAGTTGAAAACAAAACCTACACCTTGATAAATGTACACGCACCAACAAATGATAAAAACAGAAAGGATAGAGAAGAAGTGGACAAATTTTGGGAGGAACTCGACCATATGATATCAAGCATCCCTGATGCACATGTTAAAATCTTGCTTGGGGATTTTAATGCAAAAATAGGACGAGAAAGGCGATACCGCCCAGTAGTAGGAAAATGGCCAGCTCATAAATTAACAAACAGGAATGGTCAAAGGTTAATTGAACTTTGTACAGACCATGGATTTATTTTGGAAACTACCAGATTTAAGAGGCGACCACACAAATTAATGACCTGGAAATGTCCTAACATAAAATTGGGGGAATTCCAAATCGATCATGTTGCCATGGATAAAAATTATCATAAGGAAATTTATAATGTCAAAGTTCTCCGTGGAGTGGACATCGATTCAGATCATTACATATCCAAAATAAAAATAAAGCTAACACCTAAGAGAAAGCGTAAGCCTGCCCAATCCAATAGGAAGAAAAATTATGACCCCACATATTTAATGAACAATAAAGTATACTTGGAGAGATCTAAAACACAACTAAGTGATGACTTAGAGGTGATAATTAATAAATTGAAATCAGTAGCTGAAGAACTTGCTCCCATTAAAAGGAGGAAGAAACATGCTTGGTGGAACGAGGAGTGCGATAAAGCAATTCAAATGAGGCACAAAGCATGGTTAAATGATCAACAAAGGAAAACCGACGAATCCAGAACAGAACTAACTAATGCTAGAAGGCAAGCAGCTAAAGAAATTCGAAGAATTAAAAGGAATCATCAGAATGAAATGCTCAGAACAATAGATGAATCATTCAAGCAACATAAAACAAGGGATTATTACAAGTCGTTTAAACAGTATCAGTCTAAGTATACCCCACCTACACTTATGCTGAGAAATGAAAATGGGAAAATGGCACATAACAACCAAGACAATGCAAATATCTTGGCAGTCTACTTCAAAAAATTACTCAACTGCGAAGACCCAAGAGAAAATCTGGAATTTGACCCAAAACCTAAAAACAAAACACCACTAGAAAAGGTTATTCCACCAACATATGAGGAAGTGATCAAAGCCGTTAACTTGCTCAAGAACTATAAAGCAGCAGGAGAAAATCAGTTGGTTGCAGAATTATGGAAGAATGCAAATGATCAAACTCTACGAAACCTACATAAACGTATTATTGACATATGGAACTCTGAAAAAATGCCAGAGGAATGGAACACTGCAATAATCCACCCCCTACACAAGAAAGGTGATAGGTCAGATCCCAATAATTATAGAGGAATATCCCTTGTTGATGTCACATATAAGATCTTTTCAAAAATTCTTCACTCAAGAATACAGGAACAACTGGACCAAGAACTTGGAGAGTACCAAGGAGGATTTCGGCCAGGCAGAAGTTGTCCAGATCAAATCATCAGTCTTAAATGGATTATGAAGCATCACAGAGCTCGAAGTAAGAACCTAGTCATCACTTTTGTTGACTTCAAAAAAGCTTATGACAGTATTCATCGGAAGTCATTACTAAATACTCTTCAAGAATTTGGTGTTCACAGGAAATTGATCAACCTTATTGGAATGACTCTCAAGAACACTAAAGCAAAAGTTAAATTTAGAGGAGAATTGTCAAAACCATTTACAATCATAACCGGCCTTCGGCAGGGGGATGGTCTCTCACCTATTTTGTTTAATTGTGTACTGGAGAAAGTCATGAGAGAATGGAGAAAGAAATGCCAACCAAACATCAAGATTGGTAGAAATATTAAACTAAACTGCCTGGCATTTGCAGACGATCTTGCACTACTGGCAAATGGTGTGGAAGAGGCTAAAGTCCAAATTGAACAACTGGAAAACATTGCAGAAAAAGTGGGATTACAAATTTCATTTGAAAAGACAGAGATTATGCCAACCTTCGAGGTGGACACTCCTGTCCTTCAACTAAATGATAATAAACAAATTAAGGTTGTAAAAAAGTTCAAGTACCTTGGGGAAACTATAACTTGGAACCTAAATGAGAAAGCCGCAATAGAGTACAGAACAACAAAACTGAGACAAGCACAACGGGTCACATGGTCAACTTATAAGAAGAAATCTCTCTCGATGAATGCCAAATTCAAACATTATGGTTCAGTAGTTAAACCTGAAGCAACTTATGCAAGTGAAACCCTGTTTAAGATGAATACCAAAGCAACAACAGATAAAATCCAAAAAATAGACAGAAGGATCATCAGGACAATTATCAATAAAAAACATCAAGTAAATGGACAATGGAGACTGCTGCCTAATGAAATAGTCTATCGGGAAAATGAATCAATTGTGGATACAATGCGAAAAAGGAGACTTGCTTTTTTCAGCCACATAGTAAGACTACCAGACACCAGACTACTGAAACAATTATTCAATTTCTTTTGGAAAAGTAAAACCAAGAACAACTGGTTCGTTGAGGTCCAGAATGATTTAGACGAGCTAAATATTACAATGAAACAAATTGCAGAGAGAAAAGAGAAGAGGATTCTGAGAAGTAGGGATACAAGATTGAAATTAAAAACAGTCAAACGAAAACAGTACACCATTACAAATGAAGAGAGGGCGGCCAGGTCGGAGAGATTAAAGAAGCTCTGGGAGAAGAGGAAGTTGAGAAGCCATTACAACTCTAATAATGTAAAGACTGTAGTGTATATGGATTGATTTAAGTGCTCCAATGTGGGCGTAAACTATGTAAATAAATAAATAAATATTATAGCTTGCCACGGTGGGTGAGTAGTTATCGTGTCGGACTACCAACCCCCAAGCTTTCAGGTTCGCTCCTGGCCGTGGTAAGTGATTTTTGAAAGGCGGCAATAATTACGACACCATGTCATACGACGTTGGCATGTCAAAGAACCCATTTGAATTCAGTAGGCTGTGTTCATAATGGCAAAATTAATCTCGGGAGCTTCCACCAACACAAAGTTCCTCATTTCCCTACTAGAAAGCGCTATAATGTTTAAGGAGCTTAGATATCTAACCTCCTTGACTTTCATAGTGCTTCAAGGAACAACAAAATTCGACATGCAAGCTACCCTTTGGGTGTCAAATAACAAAGCTTGCACCCGGCACCCGAGGTCATACGATATTATTATTATTATTATTATTATTATTATTATTATTATATTCTGTAAATTATACATGCTGCTATATCATACAGGTATTTGTGGCTTCAGCCCCCACCTCAAAGAAATCCTGGATATGCGCCTGCTGACATTTAAAGCTAGGATAGAATGTTACTATACTGGAGGCAGGAGTTAGTACAATTCCATTTTTTTAAAATAGATATCGTTATCTCAGATTAATAATGCCATTGGATTATGTTCTACATGTTTTGTTTAACGAGTGGCAACTATTTTTTTTATTCAGATACATAGCATACTTACAACGTTCTACGTTCTACAGGCCTTCGAAGTAATCACCACCGTTGCGTAGCACACGTTCCCAGCGATGTGGAAGCCGTTGGTGTACTTAACTTTATGAGTCCTTTATCGCCATTCATAAAAATGAAAATGGAATGTAGATACTGAATCTGCAACGGGTCAGAGGATCTATGATGGGGACTTCTTAAGTGACGAACCCTGTGTACATCGTCACGTCTATATTGAGCATTTACAAACTTTCCACCGGCAAATGAACCATGTCAATAAACAGTAGAACATAGGCCTCCTCAATACCCAAAGCACTCCTATCTATTTCCATACTTTCCTCAGGTATAGGAGGCCATAGGAGAACATAGACCTCCTGAACACCCAAAGAACTCCTATATATTTCCAAACTTTCCTCATGTATAGGAGGCCATATGAGAACATAGGCCTCCTGTATACCCAAATACCTCATATATATTCCCAAACTTTGGACAGGTGAAGGAAGGCATGCCTCTAGAGAACATAGGCCTTTTGAATACCCAAAGAACTCGTACATATTTCCAAATATTCCTCAGGTATAGGAGGCCATAGGAGAACATAGGCATCCTGACACCCAAAGAACTCCTATATATTCCCAAACTGTCCACAGGTGAAGAAGGCCATGTCTCAGTAGAACATAGGCCTCCTGAATACCCAAAGCACTCCTATATATTTCCAAACTTTCCACAGGTGAAGGAGGCCATGTCTCAAGAGAACATAGACCTACTGAATACCCAAAGAACTCCTATATATTTCCAAACTTTCCACAGGTGAAGTAAGCCATGCCTCAACAGAACACAGACCTCCTGAATACCCAACGTACTTCTGTATATTTCCAAACTTTCCACAGGTGAAGAAGGCCATGCCTCAGGAGAACATAGCTCCCTGGATATCCAAAGAACTCCTATATATTGGCGAATTCGGTGGCGTAGCTGGTAACAAGCTGAGCTTCTATGCCCAAGATCGCGAGTTCAAACCCGTCCGAAGTCGTCGGATTTTTAAGAGCGTTAAAAATCCCTCAGTATGCCTTCCTTCGGAGGGGAAGTAAAGCCGGCGGTCCCGTGTCATAGATTTATGGCATGTTAAAGAACCTTCCACTAATTACACCTGTGTGAAGCTAAATTATAGGTTAGACATTTGACAAACGCTCTTAGGTTCCGACGTTCATCGCCAGGAGCCGACTGCGATGGCATCTGGTAACCAAGTTCTGAACTAGTCGTCGTTGACGGTGTCGTTTGGCGGCAAAAGTGGGAGCTACTTGAAAAAAGACACTGATAGTCAGTCTGAAAGACTGGACTTCATATCATTTTAAATGCTAGCAGCCGAGTACCAAGAAGGCAGTGCGACAACAAAGTTTCAAGATTCTATTTTGTTTCTTCACTGCCTACTTGATTGTTCTCACACTGCCTTCTTGAAACTCTGTTTTCGCACTGCCTTTTTTGTACTCGGCTGCTACATCGTACTATGACGTCACACACTTCAGTGCATTCTAAGTACATTTCGTCCCGTCACCGTAACGTAACGCCAGACCCCAGCGTAACGATGAAGTCGACAAGATCATTTTAAAATGATAAAATATTCAATGTCTGCAGTCCTTACTTGAATTTAAAAAAACTGATAACACACACTAATACAGTCATAACAATTAACACCGTTTATCAGACAGATTCTACACACACCCAAAGTACATGGGGCTACATGACTGCGTTGTCGCAGCCCCTAAACTTGGGAACCAACCAAATCTACTATATAAAGCTCAAATACCACTCACTCACTGACTGACTGACTCATTCATTCATCACGAAATCTCAGAAACCACCGAACGGATTGGAATGAAATTTGGTATGCAGCTTCCTCAAGGGCCGCAAACGCCCACTAAGAAAGGATTTTTGGATATTCAGGTTCTAAAGGGGGTGTTAAGGGGGTAGACCTTCAGTTCATTGAATAGTAATATCTCCCGATTGGTTTCATTGGAGGATGTGATACTCGGCATATAAACTCATCATTAAAAATAAGAAGACATGTATCTGAGGGTTTTTCGATGTGGTGTATATTATGAGGTAAAAGGGGTGAAAAGTGGGGGTTGAAGGATTCCTAACGGAGCGTTATCTCTTAAACGACATAGGCGAGGAGTTTGGAACTCAGCCGAAAAAAATCAGCATAAAAATAACTAAACAGGTGTTTGATCGTTTTTTCATAAATCCAATTTAAGGGCGAGGGGTGAAATTATGGGGGGGAACGTAATATGTCTGAGTGTAAAATTATACATGGCCTATATTGTAGACAATAACACATTACATCTTTTTTGTCTCTTGCTATTTCATCATACGACGAATACTTAGGGAGTTATTAATGATTTTGTACTCTTTGGCCGGAATTTTCAATGTCCCAGGAATGACATAAAAATTGATTCGAATGAAATTTCAAAAAATAGTTTTTTTAATACTTTTATTATATTTTTCACGTCTTTTAGGGTTCGAAACCAACATGATATTTTGATGTTTTTTTTTCGTCCCATGCATTTTTGGTTTCAGGTGATAGAATTATTTTCCACTAGGACCCATGCTTATCTATCTATTTAACTAATGTTATAACGGGATTCCAAATGTTATTGCGGGCGAAGTCGCGGGTAACAGCTAGTAATATATATTTCCAAACTTTCCACAGGTGAAGGAGGCCATCCCAGACGATGATGCAGTATGTATTCACATGTGATCCATAAGTAGGATATGGGGCAGACCGTGGGCGATTGGCGAAGTCAACATGGAGGAGAAAGCTCGCTATGGCCTGTGCATCAGACACGGTTCGCGACCGTAAGCTAACGAGTACACAGAACACTCCTATCTCACATACCGGTACTATGATACTAAAAGGGAAGATTTGTTGTTGTTCAATTCATTGACTGAGGACATCCTGATCATTAGCCCAGTGTATGCTGTGGTTTTGTAGTGACTGTGGAGTTGAGAGTACTGCAACTGAAGATGCAGGATTGGTATAGAAAGTTCTAGTTCACCAGAAGGGTAAATGGGAAACCAAGGGAGCGTGGTTCACAGAGGTAGAAAGGGATTTAAAAGAAGTAGGAATTTACATACAACGATATTCAGACGTGTAGGCCCTTTAATATGAAACTAAAACAACACCCGAGTTTCCAGGAAAAGCCTAAACTAACAACAGGCAAGACGTGGGCTGAAGCCAGGAAACAGCAGCATCGAGAAGACACGAGGCGTTACTGGGCGAATGTTAAAGCCCGAGGAAGAGGGCGGCAGTGGTCCATAGCTGGCTCGAAACGTCAAGAAGAAGGAGAAGAAGAAGAAGGAGAAGGAGGAGAAGGAGAAGGAGGAAAAGGAGAAGAAGAAGAAGAAGAAGAAGAAGGAGAAGAAGGAGGAGAAGAAGAAGGTGAAGAAGAAGTAGAAGGAGGAGGAGAAGGAGAAGAAGAAGGAGGAGGAGAAGGAGAAGAAGAAGGTGAAGAAACAAGAGAAGAAGAAGGAGGAGGAGAAGAAGTAGAAGAAGGAGTAGAAGAAGGAGAAGGAGAAGAAGAAGAAGGAGAATAAGAAGAAGGAGAAGAAGGAGGAGAAGAAGATGAAGAAGAAGAAGGAGAAGAAGGAGGAGGGGGCGAAGGAGGAGAAGAAGAAGGAGAAGAAGAAGAAGGTGAAGAATAAAGAGAAGAAGAAGGAGAAGAAGGAGGAGGAGAAGGAGAAGAAGAAGGAGAGGGAGAAGAAGGTGAATAAGAAGGAGAAGAAGAAGGAGAGAAAGAGATGAAGAAGGAGGAGGAGAAGAAGAAGAAGGAGAATAAGAAGAAGAAGGAGAATAAGAAGAAGGAGAAGAAGGTGAAGAAGAAGGAGGAGGAGAAGGAAGAGGAAGAGGAAGAAGAGAAGAAGAGGAATATTCGTAGGACTGAACATGCTGAAAAAGTGTCCAAACATTTGGAGCTGGTGAAGTCTATCGGGAAGCAAAGAGAGTTCGAATTGTACCAACGGTCATGTCAAGCACTGGAGTGGTTCCCAAACATCTTCTACAATGGCTAAAAGTAATACAGAAGGCTACAACTGGGATTGTTCGTAAATTCATTGGTAGTGATCTAAAATAAGGTGATGGTTATGCTTTTTTTAAATATCGTATGGCCTCGGGTGTCGGGTGCAAGTTTTGATATATGACCCCCAGAGGGCAGCTTGCAAGTCGATTTTTTTTGTTCCTTGGAACGCTATGAAAGTCAAGGAGTTTAGATATTTAAACTCCTTGACACTATAGCGCTTTCTAGTAGAGAATGGAGGAACTTTGTGTTGGCGGAAAATCCCGAGATTAATTTTTGCCATTATGAACACGGCCTACTGAATTCAAATGGATTCTTCAACATACAAACAACATATGACATACGTGTCGTGATTTTTGTCGCCTTTCAAAAATCACTTACCACGGCCTGGGGCGAACCTGCAAGCTTGGGGTTGGTAGTCCGACACGATAACCACTCCTCACCGTGGAGTATGCTTTGATTCAATGTTATCTGCATAATTGCTTTGGATTTTACCAGACAATGATCTGAGAAAAAACGGTGTTAGTTATTGTTTTAAGAGGCGAAACTACGAGGTCATGTGCCCCTAAAACGGTGATATAATAATAGTAATAATAATAATAATATTTTTTTTTTCGTGTGGCCGAGTGCAGGTGTTTCTAATCGACGCACATGGGGGACCTGCGCGCTGGGATGTGAGATGGATGAAACTGGGAAGGATGTGGAAGGAAGCGGCCGTGGCCTGTCAGAATGTACCGTCCCGGCATTTGCTTGGAGTTGAAAATGGGAAACCACGGAAAACCATTTCAAGGACGGCCGACGGTGGGGCTCAAATCCACACGTCTACCGAGTCAGCAGAGAGCTTGGTCCCACGACCTAACGTTGCGCTTTAGCGAGCGTAGCCACCTCTGTCAGTATAAGAATAATAATAATTAGTTGAAACCCGTCAAAACATGACGGTCAATGAACAACATATTTACTGAAGAAGTTTCCTATATAAGTTACATTCTTTCTACGATTACTTTTGGGCACTATTGCAACTTTAAGGGCGTCAAAAGATTGCACTCTT
Source organism: Meconema thalassinum (assembly GCA_946902985.2). Classification (NCBI taxonomy): domain Eukaryota; kingdom Metazoa; phylum Arthropoda; class Insecta; order Orthoptera; family Tettigoniidae; genus Meconema; species Meconema thalassinum. The sequence goes on from OX336388.2 coordinate 90,669,805, forward strand.
GACATTGCAACATACTACTGGCACAAATCTCACATGGAGCGACCGGGATTTGAACCACTGACCCAGCGGTGAGAGAGCAGCGTGCTGCCGCCTAAGCCTCGGAGGCTTCCCCAAGAGATAAAATAAGGTATGAAAATGATATATTGTCGTAATAAAAGAAATATTTCCGGTGCAGCAGTGACAATTCAATTTGAAATCAAGTTCTAATGACTCCGAGAAAGGTTTGTGAATCATAAATAATCTGCCTTGTGAAAGTTATGAAGAGGGAGGAGTACCTACTCTCAACAATTAATGAATCTTCCCCTCCTTTATAATTCTTATAAATAACTATTACATTAAAACGCGGTGGACATCCGCCATGCCAGTCATGAACCAAGCTGATTCTGCACTTGCGATAGGACCAAGAATTTGGCATTTTTGTTTAATCATTAAAGAGTACATCGTAACATATTTGTTTATTTTAAAGACACTCTGCAAATCTACAGGCCAAGAGCTGTCGTCAGAATGCTTTACGAAGTCAATTCGTTAAGCCGTTTTCTCAATCTCGCGGTAACAGAAATCACCTTAGCATTTTCAATATATAGGTAATAATAATAATAATAATTCACATTTCTCCAAGAGAAAAAAGAGCAAAGGAAGTCTGGTTCAGTGAGATACAAAATGAAATACTAGGCTTATTTTAAAGTTAACAGGAACCAGTTAAAATGACGTTGTCCTTAGTTGGCCGAAACGAAACAATATAATAATATTAGTATCAGAGATGGATTATTGGAGTAGGGCGGCAAGAAAATCAAGACTGGATAAAATTAGAAATACGAGAATCAGAGAAATTATACAGGTAAAAATTATGTAGGTCTACTAGAAATGGTTGAAGAAAGAAGATTACAATGGTTTGGACATGTGAAAAGGATGCATAATAGTAGAATTCCAAATGTAATGTTACATTGGCAAGTTGAAGGCAAACGGAAACGGGGTAAACAAAGAGAACAATGGATGGATGGTGTAAAGAGAAGCATGGCTACCAGAGGCTTAACCGAGGAAGATGCTGAAGATCGAAATTTGTGGAGGAGTAGAATATTGTATTGTATTGTAGAATATTCCTAATAAAGAATAACTAGCAGACCCGTGCGAGAAATCTCGCATGTGTATAAACCACCCGCCCGTCAATAGTGTTATGCGCGCTTCTATAAATATGTTTATTTGTTTAAACGCACTTTTTAAACAAATTGTCGATATTTATGTATTCAGAGAGCGATTCATCACTGCTGCTGGTTGTGTGCGCCCCATGTGTACAGACTATCCGCCCGGCACAAGTGCTATGCGGCTGTGGTTCTGCCAGGGGCTATCGTCTTGTTTATTTGTTTAAAAGCACTTTATAAACAAATAAATATGAAAACAAATAAGAAATGAAAGATTTTTTCTGTACTATTGAGACGATTTGGAAGATTTCGATACAAGCCACACCTTCTAACTCCCCCTGGTTTAGGAGCTTGAGTTTTATGAAGAATGTTACCGCTGCGTCATGCAGACAGCAAAGAAAAGAAGAAAAAACTGGTCTGAGGGCTCGGACAAAGTACATTCAGCCTCGTGAGGCAAAACTCAGAAGAGTCAGATTGGATTCTTGCCTCAGCCATCCTGGAAGTGTCGGGATAGTATCTAACTTAAAGCCACGGCCGCTTCTTACCCAAATCCTACTTCAATTACAAATACACACTAGTACAGACACCACAGTAACACAGATTATCAGACTAATTCTACACACACCCAAGTACACGGGAATGAATGACCACGATGTCGCAGAGCCCCTAAAAGAATCAACACCAATAACCCTCTGTCAGCAGATACAACTGGGGATGGTGACCGCTAGCTTGGGTTTAATTAAGGAAAGGTCAGGGAAGGGATGTTGGAAGGAAGTCGACCGAGGACCTGTAAAAAGGAACCGTCCCAGCATTTGCCTGGTGGTGAAAATGGGAAACCACGAAAATCATTTTCAGGACGGCCGAGGTGGGATTCGAACCCACGCTCTTCCGATAACAGCGAAGCACCGGCTCTCGGTCACTGTGGCTGGTGCTGGGGAACTTGTTGTTTGAGTCTTCAGTCTTCTGACTGGTTTGATGCAGTTCTCCATACCTCCATAACCTGAGTTAATCGTTTCATCTCGACATAGCTACCATACCCTACATCCGAGGCAATCTGTTTAACATATCCTAACCTTGGTCTACCCCTACAGTTCTTGTCCTCGACCCTTCCTTCCATAACTAAGTTTGCTATTCCTGGGCGCCTTAGTATATACTCTACCAACCTATCTCTTCACTTCATTAGCAGTCGCCAGAAACATCTCTCCTCTCCCACTCGTCCTAATACCTCTTCATTTGTTACCCTATCTACCCATCTGATCTTCATCATTCTCCTGTAACACTACATTTCAAACGCTTAAATTCTCATCTTTTCTGCTGCTCCAACAGTCCAAGTTTCACTTCCATAGTGCACCACGCTCCAGACAAAGGTCTTCAAAAATGACTTCCTAATACCTAAATCTAAAATATCAACAAATTCCGTTCCTGTAGAAATGCTTTCCTTGCCTGTGCTAACCTGCTTTTTATATCCTCTTTGCTTCGTCCATTACTGGACGAATTTAAATAAATAAATAAATAAATAAATAAATAAATAAATAAATAAATAAATAAATAAATAAATAAATAAATAAATAAATAAATAAATAAATAAATAAATTAAATAAATAAATGATATCGGAGAAGTTATGAGGTTTATAAACCTTTTAACTACTTTGGTTTTAGAGACGCCAGAGCGCCGAAATTTTTCCCTAAAGGGAATCTTTAACGTGCCAGGAAATCCACCGATACAGCTCCCTTAATGACTGCGCTGGAATTGGATCCCGCAACCTTCCCTCCCCCACTTTTATTGCGCCACGGGACAGTCCTGGGAAGGAGTGAGCTCTACAATCCCCCCCATGTCCCTAGATACAGGCTACGCCCCTGCGTTCTCTTGTAAGATAAGAGGAAGAATGCTCTCGTCTCGATCAGATAAAATGATATAAAGAAGGAGCTAGCTCTCTTTGTCAACTGTCGCCGGATGGCGATTCTTTTCCATTTTAATTAAACCAATCAGAGCAGAACGTTGCAACAAGACAGGCAATGTCTGGTTAAAGTTCAGGTAAGAGGAAATGAAAAGTTGTTGGGACATTATGGTCTTCAACTTGGGTGTGAGTGGCGTAGCCGTGCTTGTTAAATAGTGCACCACGGTCGTGCGGGCAGCTTCAGAAAATCCAGAGATCGTAGGGTCGAATCCCTGCGCTGACAGTGTGGCGTGGTTTTTCACCGGGTTTGCAAAATGTTTTGTGTTGAGTGTGGTGTCTTATGGTTCAGAAACATGATGATAATGATGATAATTGTTGTTTTAAGAGGCCTAACATCTAGGTTATCGGCTCTTAATGGTTTGTGTGATTGTGAAAATGAAACTACAACTAGAACTAACTACAAAACTTACGGGTTAGAAGAAGATAAGGACAAAATATTTATTTATTTATTTATTTATCGAATGGCGTTTAGTGCCGGGAGTGTCCGAGGGCATGTTCGGCTTGCCAGAGGCTGTAGTTGCTTCAAGCGGACACCCCTAGGGTGAGCTACAAGTTCCGTTCAATTTCAAGTAGTTCCAACTTTCGCTACGAGATATCAATGATACCTAGTAGTGAATGTTGGAACTTTGATACTGCGTTACAACGAAATCTAACCTAAAAATTTAGCTCCACACAAGTTTAGTCCGTGGAAGGATCTTTTACATGCCATAAATCTATGGCATGGGACCGCCGGCTTTACTTCCCCTCCGAAGGAAGGCATACTGAAGGATTTTAACGCCCTTAAAAAATCCCACGGCTTCGCCCGGCTTTGAATCCGCTATCTTGGGCACAGCAGTTCAGCATGCCACCGAAGCAGCTGACAAAAGAAAGGAATAAGGGAAATAAAAGACAGGAGGAAAGGAAATGCTTCAACCCTCGATAAATGAGGACTGAGGGACTTGGAAGGAAGAGAACCATGAAAGGCAGATAGGAAAGGAAAAGAGGGGAGGGCCCGCCCCAAAGGCAATGGAAAAAGGAGAAAAACCGGACCCAGCTCAGGAACCCTCGGGGTCACCAACTTCCGAACTCACCAGCCGTGAGCCCTTGAGGGTGTAGCACTATCCAGGGTGCACCAGTAGTGGTGGGGGCTACATACACCCTGCCTCCTCGAGGGCCTTGTGCAGAAGGCCGGAGATTTCATGAAAAGAATAAGAAGGCTGACCCCTCGAGGAATGAGGGTATCAGGAAAGATGAGACAAGGGTCAATTAAGGCGGGAAAAGTAAAAGACTCCCTAGGCCCGGCACAAGTAAGTGGAAGCAATGCCGGACTCAGCTGGGGTCCCGTGGTCGCCAACCCATGTCCCGCAAGTTGTGAGCCCCTGGGGAGTTCAGAAACATGGACATTCAGACAGAAAGAACAAAAATATTTAGAAAGTTTTGAAATGTAGTTATGGAGAAGAATGGAGAAAGTGAAATGGCTCGATAGAATGAGAAATGAGGTGCTAAGAAGTGAAGGAGAGGAGAGGAGTTTCATGGGGATGATACAGAAGAGGAAATAATCTTGGATGGGTCACATATAAGGTGCGTTCAAAAAGTAACGAGCCGGAGGCTGGAATGCGCAAACCGGTGACTACATCGGTTAATCGTGGCGTGTGTAACGAGGTGTGGTTCCGACCAGAGCGTGGAAGGTCACAGCCCGTCGCTAGAGGGCACGCGTGCACGTCACGTGACGATACAAAGCAAGCAGCAGCATGCATCAATCGTCCAACGCTGCCAGTCGCATTGAAAACAGAGAATTGGAGGCGTCAACCGAAGAGCAAAGAGGTGTTGTTCGGTTTCTGACAGCGGAAAGTGTAGGGGGTTCGGACATTCATCGCCGAATGTCACAAGTGTACGGCGAACACTACATGTCCCTTGCAAGGGTCAAGGCGTGGCACAAGCGCTTCAGGGAAGGACGGGTGTCGTTAGCCGATGATGCCCGATCAGGGGCGCCCCCCTGCATTACCGATGACAACGTCCAGCTGGTTGATGCACTCATTACCCAGAACCGCCGAGTGACAGTGAATGCCATAGCCGCAGTGGTCGCTCCACGACAATGCACGACCTCATACGGCCAACACAGTCGCGGCACTCCTGCAGAAATTCAAATGGGAGGTTCACAGCCACCCTCCATACAGTCCAGACCTCTCTCCCTGTGATTACGCCATGTTTGGTCCCCTGAAAAGGGCTCTGCGGGGCCAACGATTCACCTCGGACGCCGACGTCCAGCTGTACGTGCGGAACTGGTTCACATCGCAGCCCAGGGATTTTATGAGACAGCCATTCACCGCCTCGTGTCACAGTGGGACAAGTGCCTCAACAGCCAGTGTCAATACTTCTAACATACAGGGACTGGTTTCTGTAATTATGCCTCCAGGTCGTTACTTTTTGAACGCACCTTATACTACGTAGGAATTGTCTACTACAAAGAATCATGGAAGGAAAAGTAGAAGAAAAAAGAGGAAGATGGTTTGGAATGTTAACAGATGAGAATAGGAGAAGAAGAAGTTACAAGAACCGTCCCATGGCGCAATAAAAGGAGGGAAGGAAGGTTGTGGGATCGAATTCAGGCGAAGTCATTTGAGGGAGCTGTATCGGTGGATTTCCTGGCACGTTAAAGATCACCTTTAAGGAAAAATTTCGGCACTCCGGCGTCTCTAAAACCAAAGTAATTAAAAGTTTTATAAAGCTCATAACATCACCTATATCATTTATTCATTTATTTATTTATTTATTTATTTATTTATTTTCATTCAGCGATGGACGAAGCCAAGAGGATATAAAAGGTAGGTTGGCTCAAGCAAGGAAAGCATTTCTACTGAAAAGGAATCTATTGACATCGAATATAGATTTATGTATTAGGAAGTCATTTTTGAAAGCCTTTGTCTGGACTGTGGTGCTCTAAGGAAGTGAAACTTGGACTATTGGTGCAGCAGAAAAGAGGAGAATTGATGCGTTTGAAATGTGGTGTTACAGGAGAATGATGAACATCAGATGGGTAGATAGAGTTACGAATGAAGGGAGAGATGTTTCTGGCGACTGCTAATGTAGAGAAGAGATAGGTTGGTAGGACACATTCTAAGACACCCAGGAATATCAAACTTAGTTATGGAAGGAAGGGTTGAGGACAAGAACTGTAGGGGTAGACCAAGGTTAGAATATAAACAGATGGTATCGGATGTAAGGTGTGGTAGTTATGTAGAGATGAAACGATTATCTCAGGTCAGAGAGACATGGAGTGCTGCATCAAACCAGTCAAAAGACTGAAGACTCAAACAACAAGAATCCTAACACCGGCCACATTGACCGAGAGCCGGTGCGTCGCTGGTATCTGAAGAGCGTGCGTACGAATTCCACCTCGGCCGACCTTAAAATGGTTTTCATGGCTTCTCATTTTCACCACCAGGCAAATGCCGGGACAATTGAAAGAAGATGCTCAGGACAGAGGGAAATGAAGGACGTCCAGTTAAAACCTATCTGTGGACAGATTTACTGCAAGAGATTGACCACGATATCGCAGCCCCTAAAATAAGCAAAAATAAGTTTATTGTTAGATTATACAATTAAAAGAAAAATAAGCTACTATATTATTCGCACAAATTAATATTGTAACTTCGTCACTACAGTATTTTTGGTAAGCTACCCAACCCTGTCGCGTTTGTTTGATGAGGATTATAGCTGCCAGAAGCAGGAATCACAGTCACATAACTTTCTAGGAGGAGGTCAACACAGTAGATGATGCACCTAGCGCAGGAATCTGCCCTACTTTCATTCACATACGTCCTCACCTCGTCTTCTCATATATTTAACGGTAGGAAGTGTGGGGGAGTAGGAATTTGTCCTACTTTCATTCTGACATAATCTATCACTAGAGATGGTTTTTGTTCCTGTGTTAATTCGTTTTAAGGACATGGGACATCGCGGTCATTATCCCCGTGTACTTGTGTGTTGTTGTTGTTTGAGTTTTCAGTCTTCTGACGTGTTTAATGCAGATCTCCATGCCTCCCTGTCCTGAGCCAATCGTTTCATCTCTACATAGCTACAACATCTTACATCTGAGGCAATTTGTTTAACATATTCTAACCATGGTCTACCGCTACGGTACTTGTCAAAGTCTCCTATTATAGGGATCTAGAAGGCAATGTTTATGTCAAAGCCTCCTATTATAGGGATCTAGAAGGCAATGTTTATGTCAAAGCCTCCTATTATAGGGATCTAGAAGGCAATGTTCATGTCAAAGCCTCCTATTGTAGGGATCTAGAAAGCAATATTCATGTCAAAGCCTCCCATTGTAGGGATCTAGAAAGCAATATTCATGTCAAAGCCTCCTATTGTAGGGATCTAGAAAGCGATATTCATGTCAAAGCCTCCTATTATAGGGATCTAGAAGGCAATGTTCATGTCAAAGCCACCTATTGTAGGGATCTAGAAGGTAATGTTCATGTAAAAGCCTCCTTCCTATTGTAGGGATCTAGAAGGCTAAGTTCATGTCAAAGCCTCCTATTATAAGGATCTAGAAGGCAATGTTTATGTCAAAGCCTCCTATTATAGGGATCTAGAAGGCAATGCTCATGTCAAAGCCTCCTATTGTAGGGATCTAGAAAGCAATATTCATGTTAAAGCCTCCTATTGTAGGGATCTAGAAGGCTAAGTTCATGTCAAAGCCTCCTATTGTAGGGATCTAGAAGGCAGTATTCATGTCAAAGACTTCTATTATAGGGATCTAGAAAGCAAAGTTCGTAGCAAAGCCTCCTATTGTAGGGATCTAAAAGTCAATGTTCATGTCAAAGCCTCCTATTATAGGGATCTAGAAGACAATGTTCATGTCAAAGCCTCCTATTAGAAGGCAATGTTCATGTCAAAGCAATGACGACAAACGAATGGACGCGGCCGAACTATGAACTGCAGCACATGGTGACACGAGCGGCTAGGTACAGAGCTGATCCACTGTTTGATTGGTTAGGGGCTGCTGGGTTCCTATTGGTTGTTGGTGGAACATATCTATATTCCTTGGATTTTAAGCTGCTCCTTGCTTTTTTGTTCCGAAGCGGTGCAGCGCTCGACGGCGCTTCATGCAGCCGGTAACCCAAGGATCATGCGGTAACCAGTAAGAAAGGCGCCTTGGATTATTGGTCAAAATGGCGTCGCATTCGCTTGCTTTGAAGCTGCGGGCGTGCCGTTTAAAATCCTAGGAAGGCAGATTTTGAGTTTGTGGTTGTAGTTATATGTGTACATGTGATTTTATATTGATTGATAAAGTGATTACCTTTAGCCAGAACATTACATCTAGGAGATATGTGTGTGAGAATGTTTTGGGGAGTTTTGATGAGGTTATGGCATTTTTAACTTTTTCCGGTTGGATATAATATGTAACACGCGGAAGTTGCCTACATATACAGAAGTAGTTGCTACCTTGTGTTATTGCATATCAAAATGCATAGTTCGTAATATCATTGGGTATATGGAAATGTGCTACCGTACCTCGGAGCGGCCTACGGTACTGCATCCTTTAGATACCGTAATTATCATGTGAAATTCCGCAGTAGCAAACTTCAAAAACGTTCGTTGGTTTCTGTAGAAAATCATTCATACTGGTCTAGGGCTCTCTCCTATAATATTAAAACCCGTGGTAAGCCTATATCACAATTACTACGTTTACATGACGAACTCAAATCGATTTGAATACGATCCTGTTTTCAGTACGCTGCCCGTTTACATGAGCAGTTTCAGTTCGTATTGAAATCTATTTCAATACGGTATATAATTTATGGTGGCCAACCTGCAGTTATGTTGGCTAACTCGTATTAAACAGCAAAATAAAAGACCCGTACCGTAATTATCATATTACTAGTGCATGAGAGAGGACCCTGACTTTCACAGTTTCACTGGACGTGTTAGGCTGTAACCATTGATCTGGACGCGTTAGGCTGTAACCATTGGATTGGACAAAACTAATGTTAGAATTGTCGAGTGTAGGTGCAGCCTGTGGCCGCAGGAAGCTAGCGGGGCGCTCCCAGTTTCACTGGACGCGTTACGCTGTAACCATTGTCAAAACCATTCATCTGGACACGTTGGGCTGTAACCATTGTCAAAAACCATTGGATTGGACAAAACGAAGGTCAGAATGGTCGGGTGTAGGTGCGTCGTATGGCCGCCGGAAGCTAGCTGGGCACTCACAGTTTCACTGGACGTGTTAGGCTGTAACCATTGTCAAAAAACATTGGATTGGTCAAAACTAAGATTAGAATGGTGGGGGTAGGTGTGGAGAGCTAGCAGGGCTTGATTGACAAAAAGAACATTGATCTAGTACTGGAAGAATTTATTGTTCACTTTAGACCATCCTCCCTTTTCTTCACTTTTAACAACTTTTAACACCTTAGCTTATTGAAAATATATAATTTATGATATGCATACCTTTCGGGGAGTTGTTGGGAGTCGTTTCACAATCTCTTCATACTCAATAGCCACTGCTGCACCGCAATAATTGTTATTTCACGGAAAGAATGCAATTTTTCATCACTTTCTTCACTTACAGACGTAATCTTTGACAGTCATGTGACACCCGAAAGTCGATCATGTGACTACGTTACCAACTTGAATAAAGAAATTCACCACACGCCTTCGCTACAAAGTTAGGCACTGTCTTGTGGAAAATTGTATAAATATTGGCAATACTGTACTGTTGTAACGTCGATAATGGCAGACACAGCTAAGTCATGTTATAATTTGGGATGGCGGGTGGGTTATAGACTGCTGAGGAGTGAACTACATCATTCCCAGATCAATTTTGAATCATTTGAAAAGATATTTATTGCAAATTTAAGAAGTTTTTTTCCCCCTGGGTTCGTGTCTCCTGCACGGTTACCATTGTCATCCGATGTTTCTTTGACGGGTTGTTTGTAAACATGAAAAATGGATGCGCCGAAGATTTTGATGTTGTTTGTTCTTACGAAGTTTATGGGTAACAGTCGTCCCTTTTAATTACTGAAGCTTTTAGAGACGCCGGCTGCCAGAATGTTGCCCCGAATGGGATCTGTAACGTGCCAGTAAATTTACTGACACGGCTCCCTCGCATTTAGGCCTAAGCACCCTGACTGCGCCAGGATTCGATCCTGCTACCTTGGTAAAAGCAGGTGAGAAAGTTACCGCTGTGCCACTCGGCCAGTCTGTGTTGAATTTATTCAAATGGAAAAAGGAACGGATTAATCGGCAAAGAAAGACGGTGTATTTTCACTGTTTCTGTTGAGCACATTTTACCTACGGATACACCAGACATTAAAAGTAAAACAGACAAAAATACATTAACGCTAAAAACGCGTGCAAACAAACTACGCTTATCAACCGCGAAAAGAACACAGACAGTAACGAAGAATATGGGCAGGAAGTAAAACAAGCGATTCGAGTCAGGCGACAGACGAAAGTAGGCCTAAATTAGTTTATCATTGTAACTCAAGAGCGTGCAGAATCGCTTTCTTTCAGTACGATCCACGTTTACATGTTCCTGAATAACTGTTTGGATACGATCCGATCCCACAATTTTACCGTATCGAGCTTGAAAATTAATACGAACTGTGTCCCGTTTACATGACCGTATTCAATATGGTAAGTGTACTCAAATCGATTTGAGTTCGCTATGTAAACTCGGTAAATATCGTGGTGTATACAATAATATAAAATATTCTCAGCGTTACAAGTAGCCTACCGGTAAATCTGAACAAAATGTGTTGTAGGTTAGGTAGAGTATTTCGCCGAGGGTGGGGGTTAGGGAAATGCATTACTCAAAACGTTCGAGCAATACATCATGTTAGCAAGGCATATTACGCATACCGTAAGCTATAGTGAAATCCAGAAAGTTTGCCTACAAATTTGTTAATGTATGAGGAAAATTGCCATAATCTTCCTGATTAATGCAGTTATCAAAATTATTTTAGGAGGGCTATGGGTACTACCTAGACGTGATGTTCTGCTATATAATTGAGTACCGTAATCAAGTTCCATACTCATAATGCTCCTTGAGAATACGGTTCATTGTAACCAAAATCTTTCCCCATGTCAAGACACAGAATCAAACTCTGTAGAGGGTTTGTTTGAGTTTAAGTGGTTTGAAATGGGGCAAATACCAATCAAGGTGATTCTTGTTCATATTGTTGGATATTAGAGTTTTGAAATTGAACAGCTCATGGTAAATAAATGGAATCACATGTCACTATTAATACAGTCCTGCAACAATTGTGTATATATAGATATTAATATATGATTTACAATGATTAAAAAAGGATGCCCCAATAAAGAAGAATTATGTTCCTAACATTGTCCAGATATCCTTCTGTTCCCTATTTCCCGTTTTAGGCCGGTATAAATTATGTTCACAATGGAATATCCATCTCATTTGGGTACAATCGTGTTGACAGACTGAAAAGCATCAAACTATTGCATTAAGAAACTGCTGTACTCTGGAGGATTGGTATTGAAATTCTGACTTTATTCTCTATTACATCAAATACCTACTAACACAGCTTGCCACGGTGGGTGAGTGAATAGTGTGTCGGTCTACTAACCCCAAGGTTGCAGGTTCGCTCCTGGCCATGGTAAGTGACTTTTGAAAGGCGGCAAAAACACGACACACATGTCGAAGAACCCATTTGAATTCCGTTTGCTGTGTTCATAATGGCAAAATTATTCTCGAGAGTTTCCGCCAACACGAAGTTCCTAATTTCTCTACTAGAAAGCGCTATAGTGTTCAAGGACCTTAGGTATCTAAGCTCATTGACTTTCATAGTGATTCAAGGAACAACGAAATTCGACACGCAAGCTACCCTCTGGGTGTGAAATTACAAAGCTTACACTCGGCACCCGAGGCCATACGATATTATTATTACTACTAACATTTGCTATCCTATAAGGGAAAAACAAAAATTATTTTTGGACTTTCCACTTTTGCACTAAACCACTCATATTAAAGTACCACTTTGCTGTGGGAACTAGAGCTCCCTAAGTTTTATCTAAAAACCAAATAAATTGTAAATACAATTTTAAAACATACATACATTTTTATTTGAGACTGTTTCGAAACATGTACCTGTAATGTAATAAAAACATGAAACGAAAGGTTTTGACTAGGCAGACTGTTAAGTTAAAACCCTCATGATAAATGAATAAGGACCATGGTGGTCGAGAGCGCTAACGCCCTACCTTGTGCCTCGCTGGCATTGGGAGAGCGTAGGTTCAAATCCCACCTCAGCCGTCCTGAAAATAGTTTTCATGGTTTCCCATTTTCACCACCTGGCAAATGCCGGGACGGTTCCTTTCGATAGGTCCACTGCCAATTTCCTTCCAATAACTCTTCCCTGACCCGTCCTGAAAAGAAAAGTTCATGGCCATTGGCTGCGTTAATAAAGAAATAATAAGGAAAGATTATGACTTGTAGACTTAGAAAAGATTTTTGATAGTGTTGATTGGAGTAAATTGTACGACATTTTGAAAAGCATTGGAATAAAGTACAGGGATAGGAGGGTGATCTACAATCCATACAGAAACCAGACGGCAGCTATGCAAGTTGAAGGGCATGATAGAGTCAGTAATGTCAACTCAAGCGAATGAATTATTGTTAACGGGCATCACTGTTGAAAGCTGGCTAAACCTTTTACTAAATTCTGTGACTAGCATTTCAAGGCAGTATTCAGAAAGATGTAAGGTAAGGCTGCAACTTATCACCCATACTTTTCAATGAAGGAATTGAGAGAAAAATTTTAAGTAGGAGTAAAGATTCGAGGAGAAAATTTCAACTTTGAGATTTGCTGATGACAGTGTCATATTAGCCAAATCACCAGAGGATTTGAATGAGATTTTAAATGGAATGCACTCCGATGAAAATCAACAAATGTGATATATGATACAAGAATAGCAGCCAATAGCCATAAGCTGGGCATGTTTGATTGAACGCCCGAGAGCTCCCAACAAGTTCAATTTCAAGTAGTTCCAACTTTCGCTACCAGATGCTACTGTCACTAACACTAGCGGCGAACGTTGGAACTTGATAGACCGTTTCCTAACCAGCCAAATATAGCCTACAAATTTTGCTACAGACCACTAATTGCAGTGATAGGTTCTTTCAAATGGCATGGGTCCGCCGGCTTTACTTCCCCTCCGAAGAAAGGCATAGTTCTAGAAGAACAATTTGTGTGTTCCTGGATTTAAGAAAGGCTTTTGACACCGTAGACCACAATATACTCATTAGAAAACTTGAAAAGGAAGGTATTCGTGGTACTCCTCAAGAACTAATAAAAAGCTTCCTTTTTAACAGAATACAAAAGGTGCGAATCAAAGATACTCTAAGTAGAAGTGCTGAAGTAAAAATTGGAATACACCAAGGAACAGTTTTAGGTCCTATTCTTTTTCTGTTATATGTTAACGATTTGTGTGAGCTGAACTGTAATGTGATGATTACCTCATATGCTGATGACACTGCCGTCACAGTCACAACTTGGGAGGACACTTTTAATAGAACTCAAGATACCCTGGCTACAGACCAAAAATCACCTCCTTACCAAAACACAATACCTATGCTTCTCACACAACAAAACATTACAACCCACAGACAATTTAACACTCAAGATCCACACACCAATTTGTAACAATGGTGAAAGATGCAACTGCTATACCTTACAGAAGTCAATGAATGCTACATATTTAAGGATTATTATACATACCGTAGTCATTTAAAATGGAACATGCATGCATCAAAATTGGCCAATAAACTTCAAAAGTTAATTTACATATTTTACTGAAACAGAAATATCCTTTCAGCAAAAGTCTTGAGAACTGTATATTTTGCCTTAGTCCAGTCACAACTACAATATTGAATAAATGGTTGGGATGGAATACTTGATTCACATTTGGCTCAGAATCTCTAAAAGTTATGTACAAAAAGCCATCAACTTTTCCAACATGTGAACTGTATCAACAAAGCATGGTGCTTAACATACGACAGTTATTTGTTCAGTCATCAATCCTATCTATACTTAAAAATATGAAGCTCTTCCCAAATGGACAGGAACTTAAAATGTGCACTAGACTTCAAGACAGAACTGGAATAAATAAACACCCTTAATATACTGAAGAAAATGCTTTTTACATGGCTCCTTAATAACTTTGATAAAGTAAATGAACTTTTAAATTTTCACCAACATATTTAAACCAACTCAGTCACAAATAAGTAATGTATCATCTTCTTTTATTTTTAGTGTCCTCGTAATAAACTTTTATTACTATTATCAGTCAAATACTATGTTGCAAATAAATTAAGAAACTGTATTCATGAAGCCTACGCTCAAGTTTATCTTATGTGGGATTCACGCTGTATTTTGATGGATCTGTATATGTACATGTTTTCTGTCAGTGGATAAAAAAGTTTTCTCGTAAAAAAAAAAGTTCTTAATGCCCTTAAATAATCGGACGACTGTAGGCCGGGTTTGAACCCGCCATCTTGGGCATAGCAGTTCAGCATGCTACCGACTGTGCCACCAAAGCCACAAAATGTAAAACAAAAGGAATGGAATGCAGCCGTAAGAAATCAGAAACACCTATTGACATCAGATAAAGGCAGATGGAAAAGCTAAAGGAAGTAGGGAGCAAAATAATCAGCGATGGACGAAGCAACGAGTGTATAGAAAGTAGGCTGGCACAGGTAAGGGAAGAATTTCTGCAGAAAAGCAATGTGTTGTCATCAAATATAGATTTAGAGATTTGAAATACATTTTTAAAGCCTTTTTCTGGAGTGTGGTGCTGTGTGGACTGTTGATGCAGGAGAACAGAAGCATTTCAAATGCGGTAGTTCAGGAAAATGATTAAACTCAAATGAGTAGATGGTGTAAGAAGACGAGCGGAAGAGCTCTAATGAAGATAAGAGATCGGTTGATAGGGCACATACAGTACAGTACTAAGACAACCAGGATTGGCAATTTTTTCATGGAAGGAAGGGTAGAGGACAAGAATTGTAGAGGTAGACCAAGGTTACAATACAAGTCATAGTATTGCATCACATGTGGTATGGTAGCTATGTGGAGATGAAACGATTAGCTGCATCAAACCAGTCTAAGGACTGAAGACTCAAACAGTAACATGGAAATACTCACAGTATTAGCCTTTCAAGATGGGAGTGCTGCTGCGCCAGCATTTGTTGGTCATAGCAGCAGGAGCCTTGCGGGATGAGGAGAGTGAAAGAGGGATGATGGAGTATAGTCCCCACATAAGTCAAGTAGCATTACATGTGCTGCTTGTGTTACTCAGAACTTATAATGTGATTTGTGAACAAAAAGCAAAGCCAACTCCGTACAGGCCATGGAGGCCCTGGGAGCAGTGGAAGGTAGAGGCCTCCACTCTTTGGGACATCGGCACTAGATGGGATGGGGTTGTCAGCTCCATGCCCGGCCGTCTTTGCTCCCAGGAATTACCCTGGTACTCATTTCTGGCGTAGGCTGAGTGAACTCCAGGGCTATTTGCGTTTCCGAAAGTGGTAGTTAAGTTTCTAAAATCCACTACCTGGATGGGGATCGAACCCACTCCCTTTAAGTTAGAAGCTCAGAAAATAAAAATTTTAAAATGGTTGGTTTGTAATTATTTTGCAACAGCACAGCTAAGTGTAACAGGAGCTCATGTCACCACGGAGAGTAAAACGATGTTTGAGGTTGCTGAGTCATATCCTACTCGCATGACTGTACCTGTCAACCAAGCAGGTGCTTCATGACTCGAACAGTGAGTGAACATTAAGATGACATGAGAAAAGAGTCTGTATATCTAATACAAGTTATATGTGCTATTCTCCAGGAGTAATCACATTCATAATTGATCTGTATTAAATTATACAGGGTTAGCACAAAATATTTAAGGAATGTCAAGCACATTCATTATTGAAAGTATATAGCTTACAGCATTGTCACATAGGCCTCTACCAATTTAAAGAGAAACTCATCAAGTTTTTTGAGTCTGCTCGCTACAAATTCTCAATGTGCCCTCCTTGTTCCAGACGGCAAGTATTGATACGGTAGTCCAACTCCGACTACACACACTGGAGCATGCCCTGGTCAATTTCAGGCAAAACTGATAGCGTTGATTATTGTCATCTTGTGACAGATGCAGATTGGTGTCTTATAAACTGGCCTTCCCGGTCGCCTGATCTGATCCCATGTGATTTCTTCTTATGGGGGTTTATCAAAGATGAAGTTTATGTATCATCCATGCCAGTTATTCATGTTGAACTGAGGAAACAGATCCATGCGGCTGTAGCTAAAATTGACCAGGACATGCTCCAGCGTGTGTAGTCGGAGTTGAACTACTGTATCGATAATTTCCATGTGACGCGAGGAGGGCACATCGAGAATTTGTAGCAAGCAGACTCAAGAAACTTGACGAGTTTCACTTTTAATTGGTATATGCGTCAATGCTGTAAGCCATATACCACTTTCGATAATACATGTGCATGAAATCGCTTAAATCATTCGTTCTAACCCTGTACGTGCTATGGAAAAAAGTCAATATTGAATACATGTTACATACACCAATAACCTTTTAGCACCACTGGGGTGTGGCAGAATTAAGGAATAGGAAAAGCAGGTAGACAAAACTAATGAAATGTACATCACATATATTTCATAATGGCAGATTTGTTGTTTTCAATCGAACATTGCGTATGGTAAGAAACAAACTGTACAACAGTGCAACGGTTATTAAGTCATGGTACTGTTGGAAAATGCTACTGCATAGAAAAGGAGCCTACTATGCCCTACCTCTGGTCCACTTTGGCTTCTTCAAAAATCTTGAATCATTGAGAGCAGGATGCCATATAGTGGGCAGACAGGGGGGTTTTCCTCTAAACCAATTATTTTATGTTACAAATAAAAGAAGTATATACGGTTGCTAAAATTCTTCTTAAAAACAGAGGGCACCTCACATGTTTCATAAATCCTAAATACTAAGTGAAATAACCTTCATCCCCCGATGCAACGCCACAACTCAGTTGGTAAATCATTCTATGCCTGGTGCTTTCTTCCTACTATGTCTCCTCTATCAAATTCTGATCTCAATATTAAATCTCCTTTCTGATCCTCATCAATTTCCTCTTCCCTCTCCACAACATGATTCTCAATGTCCTTACACCTATACGAACGCTCTATGTAAGCTTTCCATCTCTCAACCTTTTCTTCTGTATCTGTTAGAGCAGGCTTTCTCAACGTGGTGTTCTCGTCATATGAGCCAGCAAGCGCTCTTGAGCACAAGCTCTCCTGAGATCCATTCTACAATTCAAATTCTGTTGGACGAACCAGAATAATAGTGTTTTCACAGTCGTTTTGTAAAATATAAATAACATAAATAATAGGATATGCCTATTTTGTGAGTAATATGAAAGATGCTGATTCCACGTGTAAATGTATCTTACCCGCATGAGTCTGTTGCAGCATTCAACCACTATTCTTTCACTTCCTTGCACCTCTAGTTTACTTCATTTTTCAGACATCCGTATTCTGCTTTCCCACTTCCATCTCTTGCATTCTTGTGCTTCCATATTTCATCCATTAATTCTGGTGCCGTACTGTATATCCTGAGTGATTCAAGGTTCTCTACCTATTCTTTCCTTTCTTTCAATGCTTTCTATGGTGGATTTCATTATTTCTTTCTTCAAAGTGGGAATTATAGGAATATATGGAAAGTAATAGATTACACTCATAAAAACAATAATGACATGGTAATAATTGGGGGGGATTTAAACTTGCCAGAAGTTGATTGGAATGGAGCTGCAACAGAAGCCCATGAACAGAAACTTGCAAATAAATTACTTTGGGAGGGAGGATTTACACAAGTAGTGCAAGCGCCAACTAGGCTCAGCAACTTGCTGGATGTATTCCTGATAAAACCAGGGGAACTTGTTGAAAAAAACCACGTAATTGAAGGAATAGGTGACCATAAAGCTGCAATAATGGACGTTGGTCTGGTACCAAAAAGGCTTAATAGGAGGGTCACACAGGACAAGAAATTATACAGAAAAACTAAATTCGATGAATTTGGAGCTTACCTGAAATCAAAATTTAATTCTTGGATAAGTGAAGGGAGTAATGTGGATACACTCTGGGCAAATTTTAAGGAAATCATTTGGGAGGGTGAGAAGAGATTTGTACCTGTTAAGAAGGGAAAAACAACCTCAGACCCTGTTTACTATACAAAGGACATACGGTACGAAAATTAAAAAGGAAATGTTGAATGGTAAACAGACAAATCAAAGAGGGCAGGGGAAACAGAGAAACCAGAAAGCAGCTAATAAAGGAGTTCAATAGGTTGAAAAAGGAAGCAAAGGAAACTTACATGAATGGCATACTTCATGAGGGTAAAGACCACATAGGGAAATGGAAAAAGCTGTATTCATATATTAAAAATCAAAAGGGAAACGGAATCCACATTCCCACAATGGAGGGAGAAGGGGGTGAGCATTTATTTGCAGATAATGAGAAAGCAAACCTATTTACTAGGGAATTCATAGATTCAGTGGAAGATTGTCAGGAGTTGGAAACCGTTAATGAGGCTGGAGAGGGTGAAACACATAAAGACACAAGTATTTTCACCTTTACAAATGAGGATATTTTTAGAGAAATCAAACTGCTTCAGGAAGGAAAAGCAGCAGGGTGTGATCAAATTACTGGGGAATTAATAAAGGCAATGGGGTGGTACATAGTGCCTTATTTCAAGTTTATTTACGACTACATCATGAACAATAGTAGAATACCAAAGGAATGGAAGGAATCTATAATAATACCAATTTATAAAGGAAAGGGAGATAGAAGTAAACCTGAGAACTACAGACCAGTAAGTCTAACCAGTGTAGTTTGTAAAATCTTGGAGAGTTTAATAGTAAAATATATATATTGGTTCCTGAGGAGCCAGTATGGATTTAGAAAGAAATTTTCTTGTGAGACACAACTGGTGGGATTTCAGCAGGACATATTAGATCGGTTGGATCTAGGGGGACAGTTGGACTGCATAGCTATAGACCTTTCCAAAGCTTTTGACAGAGTGGAACATGGAGTATTATTAAAGAAACGGGAGAGAATGGGATTGGACTCAAGGGTTGTACGTTGGATAGGAACATTCCTAAATTCAAGGGTTCAGAGAGTCAGAGTAGGGAATTACATATCACAGGAAGAGAAAGTTAAGAAGGGAATTCCACAGGGTAGTAAAATTGGTCCATTGCTTTTCTTAATATACGCAAGTGATTTAGGGAACAATATAGCATCAAAAATAAGATTGTATGCAAATGACATTATCGTCTATAGGGAAATAAATAACATAGAGGATTGTAAAATATTACAAAGGGACCTCAATAGTATCCAACATTGGGTTGAAGAGAACCACATGAAGGTTAACAGAGGTAAATCAACTGTCACAATATTCACAAACAAGAGATTAAAAACTGAATTTCAATATACATTGGATGGGGTAATCGTACCAAAAGATGACAAGTGCAAATACTTAAGTGTGAGATTTGAATGTAAATTGCACTGGAAGGGTCATGTTGGAGACATTGTAGGGAAAGCATACAGATCGTTGCATGTCATTATGAGACTTCTTAAAGGATCCAACAAAGAAATAGAAGAGAAAAGTTACCTAAGTTTGGTTTGTCCAATATTGGAATATGCAAGCAGTGTATGGGATCCGCACCAGGAATACCTAATAAAAGAAATTGAGTGTGTGCAAAGGAAAGCAGCAAGATTTGTGATAGGGGATTTTAGGAGAAGAAGCAGCATATCAGATATGTTTAAGAAGCTTGGGTGGGAAACATTAAGTAAGAGATGGGAGAGAAACAGACTTGTAGGGTTATATAGAGCGTATACAGGAGAGGAAGCATGGGGGGAAATCCGTGAGAGGCTACAATTGGAAAGAAATTATATTGGCAGGGCAGACCACAAATTCAAAATTGGATGGCACTTTAGAAGAAGCGATTGGGGTAAATTTTCATTCATTGGGAAGGATGTGAAGGAATGGAACAGTTTACCAAGGCCGGTGTTTGATCCCTTTCCAAAATCAGTCCAGATATTCAAGAGCAGAGTAGACAAAATCAGGTAAAAGAAAGAAGTGGTATAACTTAGTGCTGTATTCCTAGAAACATTAAACGTGCTATGAAATTCCTACAGCAGTTGTATGAGGGGAGTTCAATCAATGTGTGAATAGTACATTAAGTTACTGTATTCTTTTAATATTGAGTAGGCTAGTGTTTGTAAATTATGTACCTCATTTGCCACCGAGGTTGACACCTCATTGCAAATGAAGTTATTTTGATTTGATTTGAAGTGTCCATTCCTCTACATTAGATGTTTGTTCAGGGTTCTTCATATTAGTCCTTCCTGAATAATCCCTCTGAGTCTTTTGTTCACGTCCTCTTTTTGTTTGTCTACTGCCCACCTTTATGGTTTTTTACTTTTCATAAAGTCGATTTGGAAATGTCTTCTATCTCCTAATTTCCCCTCATCCATGTGTATATTCTCCAGTTGTGGTTGTTGAATAATGTGATAGCTATAACTAACTTGTGCTCACTGCAGAATTCTATCAGCCTGCTCCCTCAATCATTCTTTTCACCCAATCCGAATTCTCCTTCTATCTTCCCTTCTCAACTTTTTATTTTATTTTTATTTTACCATAGCATTACAATCTCCCATTGAAAATGAAAATCCACAGCCTGCTTCCAGTCGACCAGGTCAGGGAATGGAATGAATGAAGCCCCCATCTAGCGGTGAGAATATGAAATGTGCCGGCTGCCGAAGCCTGTCGCACTCCCCCGGGGCAATGATTAAATGAATGACAGATGAATTAAATGATAGTGGAGTGTGTTGCTGGAATGAAATTTGTGACAGGGAAAACCGGAGTACCCGGAGAAAAACCTGTCTGCCTCCGCTTTGTCCAGCACAAATCTCATATAGAGTAACCAGGATTTGAACCACGGACCCAGCGATGAGAGGCTGGCGTGCTGCCGCCTAAGCCATGGAGGCTTACAATCTCCTATTATTATTACATTTTCATCAACCTTGACATACCTCACAATTCCATCTGATTTTTCATAAAACTTTTCAACTTTTTCATCATCTGCTTCACTGATAGGCATATAGACTTGCACTACTGTGGGGCAAGTAGATGTATCGATTTTAGCTACAATAAGCAATTCACTGCATTGCTCATATTATTCCACCCACTGACCAAGTTTCCTAGTCAGTATGAGACCTACCCCTGCATAACCATTGTTTGATTTAGTGCTAATGATCCTATAGTCTCCTGACCAAAAGTCCTGTTCTTCTTGCCAGCGCATTTCCCTATTCCAACCTCAATCTCTCTATTTCCCTTTGAAACCTTCCATTGTCCATCAGGCTTAGAACTTTCCACATTCCCATCCATAGAATGTTAGATTCCCTCTTTGTCACTACCCTGTCGAGTAGTCCCCACCCGGTGATCTAGTTTACCTCCGGGATGGAATTTTTAGCCTACTTTTCACATTTTGCAAAAATGAGGAAAAAGTAGACTTATGAGATCGATCCGGAAAAATGTGTGTCTGTCTCCTAAACTCCTAAACGGCTGCAGCAATCGAAACCAAATTTAGTATGAGTAAAGATGCATACCGAAATATCTCACGTCCATATTTGAAAATGATGTCAGTGCTACCAACTGCTGAAAAAACGCACTAGAAATTTGAGCTCCATGTTGTATATCTTGGAAGGTATGCATGGGATCAATTCCAAAATTCGCACACATGTAGATAATACTATTTCAGTTTAATTTCCAGGATGCCATACATGACAGTGTTGCCAAAATAATTTTAAGCCTTCTGATAGGTCCAATTTTTAAATGCATATAACTTCTACACTATCAATTGGATTTCAACCAAATTTTGTGTGTAATATGTTCACATAAACAAATATGACTGAGCGTATTCTTAAGAGCCAACAGGGCTGCCAACTGTTAATAATTGCTCCCTCTATTTTTTTTAAAATCCAAATACCAATATATCAGAAAGTATGCAAGCCGACAGCTTTTAAACTATGCACACGTATAGTACCTGACATTTTAGATTAATTTGGAGTAACTTATATACGTCAGTTCTACCAACATGATTATAAGTTTGCTGATAGTACCAATTTTTAAATACATGTAACTTCTATACTATCAGTTGGATTTCAACCAAATTTCGTATGTGCTATGTATAACTTAACACATATGACTATAAGTATTGTTAAGAGCAATCAGGGCTGCCAACTGTTAATAAATGCTGTCTATATTTTTTACCCTAATATCAATATATCAGAAAGTATGCAAGCCAACAGCTCTATACTTTGCACACGCATATCACCTGACATTCTAGATTAATTTGGAGTAATTACTATAAGTCAGTGCTGCCAACATGATTCTATGCCTGCTGATAGGCCCAATTTTAAAATACATGTAATTTCTTTACTAACAAATGGATTTCATCCAAAATTGGCACAACAAGATATAATAATATTTCAGATTATTTCTGACCGGCACACGCATGACATTGCTGCCAACATGCTTTTACGCGAGCTGATAGATTCAATGTCTAACTGCAATTCACGTCCATTGGACTTCAACCAAATTTTGTATTCTGTACCTTAAGAGATGGAACTAAGAATATATTCAGTCACCAGGGCTGCCAACTGTAGTTCTCTATTAGTCTACATTATACCAGGTGTATTTCGAACTAATTAGACATTTCGATATTACCAACTTATTTTCGTCATTATTCTAGATCGGTTCATATACTGTAGATTATGCATTGGCATGAAACTTAATTTTAAGAAAAGTAGGCTCTTTAGTTCGTCACGGAACTTCTTGTTTATTGTTAATTTTTGGGAATCAAAGAGTGGAAAATATTTTATTGGAGCAGGTGGACATAGGCAAAATTATTAAGGAGTTTTTGATTGTGGAGAATATTTTTCCACCACAAGCATGTTATAGTATTATCTCCATTGTGGGGTTTGAAGCCATTTTTCAGTGTTGCCTAAGTAAACAAAAGTTTGGTGCTTTTCAGTTGGTGAACACATGTACCCAAAAAGAGCTGGGTTATGCCCTAACCCTGAAATAAATTTCATGAGATTAATAAATACACGAGGATGACCAGTTTCGATCGTCAAGCGATCATCATCAGAGCCATTACACTTAGGCTATAACTTCTATGTTTGAGAATACAGGTGAAATATATTTACAATATGAACAATTATTTAGTTGCAGTATTGATAATGCAACTGTCAGTGTATGCTAATGCAACTGGATCTGATGATGATCGCTTGACGATCGAAACTGGTCATCCTAGTGTATTTATTAATCTCATGAAATTTATTTCAGGATTAGGGCATAACCCAGCTCTTTTTGGGTACAATCGTGTTGCCCGACTGAAAAGCACCAAACTTTTGTTTTGTATTATCTCCACGTTCCACATCAAAGGCTGTTAAACATATATCAAACCTTGACCGATCTGTACAGTTCTTGTCCTCCAGCCTTTCATTTTCTGATGGATTTTCCATGGCAGCAATCCGTTCATACTGAAGTTCGCGTTCTCCCATGGCTGCAAAAATCCTACATTGTGGTTCTTTCAATTAGGGGCTTGAAGATCATGGTCATTTCAACCCCATATACTTGAGTGTGTGTATTGTAAACTGTATATCTACCTGTACACATTGTGCTTAGGCTCTTTGGCACAAGTCTAAACTGTTTCACCGAACTGAACCAAATTTTACATACTTACCTTTTGGAACTCTGCCGGTAACACTGTCAACATGAAATTTGGACATCTCCCTCCATTTCCTAGATTTAGCCCCTCTGGAAAAAGTCCACATAGTTTCAATGACCTAAATAAAATTTTATGTACTTAACTTTTGGACCCGTATCTACTTGAAATTTGGACAGCCCTCTCCATTCCCTAAATATTGAATTGTCATAGAAGGACCAACCTAGGGTCATTTTGAGCCTCATAAATCAAGAAACAAAACTCAGGATGTACACTTTCGTCCAGTTTGGTGAAACGGTGTTAATTTGTATAAATAACAGACTAAGGGGACTGAAAACCACTTTTTAAGGCCCTAGAACCAATCATGTCGGAAGTATTTTAGTGTTGTACTACTGTAGGGGTCCTCAAAAGCTGGTAATTGGGGTGTAACTGTATGAATATTTAAATAAGTCTATTGTTGGCTGTCAAAGCGAGCCTACACCAGAAATGAGTACCAGGGTAATTCCTGGGAGCAAAGATGGCCGGGCATGGAGCTGACAACTCCATCCCATCTAGTGCCGATGTCCCAAAGAGTGGAGGCCTCTACCTTCCACTGCTCCCAGGGCCTCCATGGCCTGTACGGAGTTGGCTTTGCTTTTTGTTCACAAATCACATTATAAGTTCTGAGTAACACAAGCAGCACATGTAATGCTACTTGACTTATGTGGGGACTGTACTCCATCATCCCTCTTTCACTCTCCTCATCCCGCAAGGCTCCTGCTGCTATGACCAACAAATGCTGGCGCAGCAGCACTCCCATCTTGAAAGGCTAATACTGTGAGTATTTCCATGTTACTGTTTGAGTCTTCAGTCCTTAGACTGGTTTGATGCAGCTAATCGTTTCATCTCCACATAGCTACCATACCACATGTGATGCAATACTATGACTTGTATTGTAACCTTGGTCTACCTCTACAATTCTTGTCCTCAACCCTTCCTTCCATAAAAAAATTGCCAATCCTGGTTGTCTTAGTACTGTACTGTATGTGCCCTATCAACCGATCTCTTATCTTCATTAGCGCTCTTCCGCTCGTCTTCTTACTCCATCTACTCATTTGAGTTTAATCATTTTCCTGCACTACCGCATTTGAAATGCTTCTGTTCTCCTGCATCAACAGTCCACACAGCACCACTCCAGAAAAAGGCTTTAAAAATGTATTTCAAATCTCTAAATCTATATTTGATGACAACACATTGCTTTTCTGCAGAAATTCTTCCCTTACCTGTGCCAGCCTACTTTCTATACACTCATTGCTTCGTCCATCGCTGATTATTTTGCTCCCTACTTCCTTTAGCTTTTCCATCTGCCTTTATTTGATGTCAATAGGTGTTTCTGATTTCTTACGGCTGCATTCCATTCCTTTCGTTTTACATTTTGTGGCTTTGGTGGCACAGTCGGTAGCATGCTGAACTGCTATGCCCAAGATGACGGGTTCAAACCCGGCCTACAGTCGTCCGATTATTTAAGGGCATTAAGAACTTTTTTTTTACGAGAAAACTTTTTTATTCACTGACAGAAAACATGTACATATACAGATGCATCAAAATACAGCGTGAATCCCACATAAGATAAACTTGAGCGTAGGCTTCATGAATACAGTTTCTTAATTTATTTGCAACATAGTATTTGACTGATAATAGTTAGAAAAGTTTATTATGAGGACACTAAAAATAAAAGAAGATGATATATTACTTATTTGTGACTGAGTTGGTATAAATATGTTGGTGAAAATTTAAAAGTTCATTTACTTTATCAAAGTTATTAAGGAGCCATGTAAAAAGCCTTTTCTTCAGTATATTAAGGGTGTTATTTGTCACATTTACTGAC
The DNA here is from genome assembly GCA_946902985.2 of Meconema thalassinum. Lineage (NCBI taxonomy): Eukaryota > Metazoa > Arthropoda > Insecta > Orthoptera > Tettigoniidae > Meconema > Meconema thalassinum. Next base: position 90,695,560 of record OX336388.2, read on the forward strand.
ATTATATTGTATATCCTAGTGCTAAGACAACTTCAATTCCTTTGGACAGGTAGTGTGTTTTGATGAGGGTTATTTATTCCAGTTCTGTCTTGAAGTCTAGTGCACATTTTAAGTTCCTGTCCATTTGAGAAGAGCTTCTTCATATTTTAAGTATAGATATGATTGATGACTGAACAAATAACTGTCGTATGTTAAGCACCATGCTTTGTTGATACAGTTCACATGTTGGAAAAGTTGATGGCTTTTTGTACATAACTTTTAGAATGAGATTCTGAGCCAAATGTGAATCAAGTATTCCATCCCAACCATTTATTCAATATTGTAGTTATGACTGGACTAAGGCAAAATATACAGTTCTCAAGACTTTTGCTGAAAGGATATTTCTGATTCAGTAAAATATGTAAATTAACTTTTGAAGTTTATTGGCCAATTTTGAAGCATGCATGTTCCATTTTAAATGACTACGGTATGTATAATAATCTCTAAATATGTAGCATTCATTGACTTCTGTAGGGGATAGCAGTTACATCTTTCACCATTGTTACAAATTGGTGTGTGGATCTTGAGTGTTAAATTGTCTGTGGGTTGTAATGTTTTGTTGTGTGAGAAGCATAGGTATTGTGTTTTTGGTAAGGAGGTGATTTTTGGTCTGTAGCAAGGGTTTCTTGAGTTCTATTAAAAGTGTCCTCCCAAGTTGTTCCTGTGACTGTGACGGCAGTGTCATCGCATATGAGGTAATCATAACATTACAGTTCAGCTCACACAAATCGTTAATATATAACAGAAAAAGAATAGGACCGAAAACTGTTCCTTGGTGTATTCCAATTTTTACTTCAGCACTTCTACTTAGAGTATCTTTGATTCGCACCTTTTGTATTCTGTTAAAAAGGAAGCTTTTTATTAGTTCTTGAGGAGTACCACGAATACCTTCCTTTTCAAGTTTTCTAATGAGTATATTGTGGACTACGGTGTCAAAAGCCTTTCTTAAATCCAGGAACACACAAATTGTTCTTTTAGAACTATGCCTTTCTTCGGAGGGGAAGTAAAGCCGGCGGGCCCATGCCATTTGAAAGAACCTATCACTGCAATTAGTGGTCTGTAGCAAAATTTGTAGGCTATATTTGGCTGGTTAGGAAACGGTCTATCAAGTTCCAACGTTCGCCGCTAGTGTTAGTGACAGTAGCATCTGGTAGCGAAAGTTGGAACTACTTGAAATTGAACTTGTTGGGAGCTCTCGGGCGTTCAATCAAACAAGCCCAGCTTATGGCCATTGGTTGCTATTCTTGTATCATATATCACATTTGTTGATTTTCATCGGAGTGCATTCCATTTAAAATCTCATTCAAATCCTCTGGTGATTTGGCTAATATGACAATGTCATCAGCAAATCTCAAAGTTGAAATTTTCTCCTCGAATCTTTACTCCTACTTAAAATTTTTCTCTCAATTCCTTCATTGAAAAGTATGGGTGATAAGTTGCAGCCTTACCTTACATCTTTCTGAATACAGCCTTGAAATGCTAGTCGCAGAATTTAGCAAAAGTTTTAGCCAGCTTTCAACAGTGATGACCGTTAACAATAATTCATTCGCTTGAGTTGACATTACTGACTATATCATGCCCTTCAACTTGCATAGCTGCCGTCTGGTTTCTGTATGGATTGTAGATCACCCTCCTATCCCTGTACTTTATTCCAATGCTTTTCAAAATGTCGTACAATTTACTCCAATCAACACTATCAAAAATCTTTTCTAAGTCTACAAGTCATAATCTTTCCTTATTATTTCTTTATTAACGCAGCCAATGGCCATGAACTTTTCTTTTCAGGACGGGTCAGGGAAGGGATATTGGAAGGAAATTGACCTATCGAAAGGAACCATCCCGGCATTTGCCTGGTGGTGAAAATGGGAAACCACAAAAACTATTTTCAGGACGGCTGAGGTGGGATTTGAACCTACGCTCTCCCGATGCCAGCGAGGCACAAGGTAGGGCGTTAGCGCTCTCGACCACCATGGTCCTTATTCATTTAACATGAGGGTTTTAAATTAACAGTCTGCCTAGTCAAAACCTTTTGTTTTTATTACATTACAGGTACATGTGAAAGGCAAGGATATGAAAATGTATTGGGAGCAGAAGGATGGGGTAGCAGGGATGAAGAAAGTTGCTGGATTTTTGCAAGAGAAACGGTTTAGTGGTAGGCAACTCCTGGATCCGGAAGAAAGAAAGCCACAAGGTAACGTGGTACAGCAGTGATTTAACAAAGAAATCTTTGGTAGATTACATGCTGTACGACTGGGAAATGAAGAGAAGTGTCAGAGATATAAAGGTAATACCATCAGAGGCCTTAGATAGCGACCACAGAATACTTGTAATGAACCTGGGAGTTGTTAAGGATAGCAAGAGGACATAGTACCAGGAAAGGAGAATCAAAGTATGGATACTCATGGAAAAGGAAGTCAAGGAAGAATTCCAGAAGATAATAAGGGAAAGGATGCCAACAGACAATCCTAAAACAGGGGAAGAGGAATGGAAGCAATTCAAAAACACAATGGTGGAAGCTGCAGTGGCAGTATGTGGAAGAACAAGCAACAGAAAGTGGTGTAAAGAGACACCATGGTGGAATGAGAGAGGAAAAGAAGCTGTGGGAAGGAAGAACAAGGCTTTCAGAGTGTGGTTCCAGGAAAGAACTGATCTGGCAAGGGAAGATTATAAGATAAAGAAGAAAGAAGCAAACAAGATTGTCGCAGAGGAGTGGAAGAAGTGGATGGTAAAGTGGACAGAGATGATGGAGGAAGACAGCAGAGGAAATAAGAAAGTACTTTATGGGATGGTCAAAAGTAAGAGAAGAGGTCTGCGAGAGGATGTGGTAATGATGGACAAAAACGGAAATGAGGTACACAACAAAGAGACACTCAAGACAGTGTGGAAAGAGTACTTTGAGGATTTGCTGAATCCAAATGGTCATAGGGAGGAAGACAATGTATTGGAAGATGGAGAAGACACCACAGGAATGGAAAAGGACCTAACTTGGAGAGAACTGGAAATGACTATAGACAAGATGAAAGGAGGAAGGGCACCAGGTGTGGATGAAGTGAGTGTTGAAATGGTGAAGGCAGCAGGGGAGGTTGGGAAACAGTGGCTGTACCGTGTGATGAGGGTGATATGGAAGGAGAAAAAGACCCCAGAATATTGGAAGAAAGGATTAATTGTCCCAATATTTAAGAAAGGAAGCAGAAAGGAGTGCAGAAATTACAGGGGAGTCACACTCATACCTCACTGTGCCAAGATATATGAAAAGATATTAGAAAGTAGAATACGAGCCAAAGTGGAGAGAAAATTGAGAGAGGAGCAGTATGGATTCAGACCTGGGAGATCAACAGTGGATCTCATATTTTCAGTGAGACAGCTCCAGGAACACCACTACGAATTTGGAGAGGATCTGTTGATGGCCTTCCTGGACATCGAAAAGGCCTATGATAGTGTGTGTAGGGAGAAGGTTTGGAAAGCAATGGAAAACATGGGAGTGGAAAAAGAGACTGTAGGCAGAGTGAAGGAGATGTATTGTGGAAGTATGAGTTGTGTGAAAGTTGGAGGGGAAAGAACACACTGGTTCAGACAAATGAGTGGCCTGAAACAGGGTAGTGCACTGTCACCCCTTCTCTTTATTGTGGTTATGGACGAGGTAATGACACGGGTAGCAGGAAATATAGGAGAAGATAAGATGGAAGCAATGGTGTTTGCAGATGATCTCATGGTCTGGGGAAACAAGGAGGAGGAAATTCAGGAGCAACTGAAGGCTTGGGAAGAAACAGTGGGAGAGTACGGATGGAAGTTCAACATCAGTAAATGTGAGATCCTGTTAACGACCAGGAAAAAGGACAGACCAATGAGTGGGATAACACTTGGAGGTGGACAGCTGAAGAAGGTGGAAAGTCTCAAGTACTTGGGAAGTATAGTGAAGGAAAATGGGAGAAAGGACAAAGAGATTACGGAACGTGGCAGACAGGCAGAAGCATTAGGAGCTTAGTGTGGAATCAAGATGACCCACAAAAAAGCAAGGAAGTGTCATACAGAAGCTACTATATCCCGATACTGACCTATGCTTCAGAAACGTGGACTATGAAGAAAAGAGGCATAAGCAGAATACAGGCAGGTGAAATGAAGTTCCTGCGAAGTAGGATCGGAGTAACAAGAAGAGACAGGGTGAGGAATGAAAAGGTCAGGGAAATGGTGAAAGAGGAGCCCTTGCAAGGTAGGATTGAGACATCAAGACTGAGGTGGTATGGACACTTAAAGAGAATGGATGAGAAGAAGATTCCCAAGAGGATACATGAGATGCAGATGCAGAAGAAACGACCAAGGGGAAGACCAAGAGATAGATGGCTGAAAGGAGTGGAGGAATGTGTCAAGAAGAGAGGCAAGGACTGGACCAGAGTGACAGCGGAGAGGTGGTGGGAAGAAAGAACCAAGTGGCGAGGCTTATGTTGCAAACAGACCCAGCCTGGGGCTGGAAACTGTACAAGATGATGATGACAGGTACATGTTTCGAAACAGTCTCAAATGAAAATGTATGTATGTTTTAAAATTGTATTTACAATTTATTTGGTTTTTAGATAAAACCTAGGGAGCTCTAGTTCCCACAGCAAAGTGGTGCTTTAATATGAGTGGTTTAGTGCAAAAGTATTTTTTTTTGTTTTTCCCTTTTAGGACAGCAAATGTTAGTACAGTTGAACCTGCCCTAACGGACACCCTTATTCAGCGGACACCTGCCTATACGGACATTTTTCCTTGGAACCGATTTTATTTTACATAAGACAAGTGTTAAATTAGCCTCATTTCAGATGACACCTTGAAGTCCGGACAGCGGACATCGCCATCTGTCCCATCCACTTGACTTAAGCGGACACTTCAGACGCTGCAGGACATTTTTTACACCGGACCATTCTTTTAAAACCATTCTGCAGACATACGGAAATCCCTCTTGAATATCTGTACTACACCTATTTCGAGTCAAAGAAGAGAGAGAGAGTGAAATGCAGGCTACATGGCAAAGCTGTAGTAGCGGTCAAGTTAATTCTTCTATACATTCCTCTTTCCAAACCTTTTGTTATGGTGTTCTACCTACTGGTGTACATTCCGAGAATTCTAATTGTCCAGGATTGCTGCCAGTGACTGTTTACTCAAGAGTTACCTGGTGATTTTCTTCCCTGCTTGCATCATTCGATTCATAACTCCGATTGCCACCGATAAGGTCGAGCTCAGGTAGTCAACGTGAGAAGGAAAAGACTTGCAGTACATGAGCTAATTAGTGAGACATAAATACCGTAGCCTTTCAGTCGTCGAGTAAACACGAGTAACAAGGGACGAACATGTTTAAACCTCAAAAGAAGAAGAAATGTGATTGTAGAAAGTGAGAAGGGACTTGCAGTGAGAAAGCTTGCTGAAAAATTCAAATGCGGGAAAACTCAAATAAACAAATAATCAAAATAAAGATGTGTATGTTTAGGTGGATGTACTTTGCCGTTAAAGTGTTAGATTATTTTTAGAAACTTGTTTCAGCGGACAACTCTCATAACGGACATTTTCACTCGGAACCGACGGTGTCCGCAGAAGGGAGGTTCGACTGTAGTTATTTGATGTACCGTAATAGAGAATCAAGTCAGAATTTCAATACCAATCCCCCCCGAGTACAGCAGTTTCTTAATGCAATAGTTTGATGCTTTTCAGTCTGTCAACACGATTGTACGCAAATGAGATGGATATTCCATTGTGAACGTAATTTATACCGGCCTAAAACGGGAAATAGGGAACAGAAGGATATCTGGACAATGTAAGGAACATAATTCTTCTTTATTGGGGCATCCTTTTTTAATCATTGTAAATCATATAGGCCTATTAATATCTATATATACACACAATTGATGCAGCATTGTATTAATAGTGACATGTGATTCCATTTATTTACCATGAGCTGTTCAATTTCAAAACTCTAATATCCAACAATATGAACAAGAATCACCTTGATTGGTATTTGCCCCATTTCAAACCACTTAAACTCAAACAAACCCTCTACAGAGTTTGATTCTGTGTCTTGACATGGGGAAAGATTTTGGTTACAATGAACCTTATTCTCAAGGAGCATTATGAGTATGGAACTTGATTACAGTACTCAATTATATAGCAGAACATCACGTCTAGGTAGTACCCATAGCCCTCCTAAAATAATTTTGATAACTGCATTAATCAGGAAGATTATGGCAATTTTCCTCATGCATTAACAAATTTGTAGGCAAACTTTCTGGATTTCACTATAGCTTACGGTATGCGTAACATGCCTTGCTAACATGATGTATTGCTCGAACGTTTTGAGTAATGCATTTCCCTAACCCCCACCCTCGGCGAAATACTCTACCTAACCTACAACACATTTTGTTCAGATTTACCGGTAGGCTACTTGTAACGCTGAGAATATTTTATATTATTGTATACACCACGATATTTACAGAGTTTACAGAGCGAACTCAAATCGATTTGAGTACACTTACCGTATTGAACACGGTCATGTAAACGGGACTCAGTTCGTATTGATTTTCAAGCTCGATACGGTAAAATTGTGGGATCGGATCGTATCCAAACACGTATTCAGGAACATGTAAACGCGGATCGTACTGAAAGAGATTCAGCACGCTCTTGAGTTACAATGATAAACTAATTTAGGCCTACTTTCGTCTGTAGCCTGACTCGAATCGCAATGTTTTACTTCCTGCCCACATTCTTCGTTACTGTCTGTGTTCTTTTCGTGGCTGATAAGCGTAGTTTGTTTGCACGCGTTTTTAGCGTTAATGTATTTTTGTCCGTTTTACTTTGAATGTCTGGTGTATGCGTAGGTAAAATGTGGTCAACAGAAAAAAAGAAAATACACCGTCTTTCTTTGACGATTAATCCGTTCCTTTTTCCATTTGAATAAATTCAACACAGACTGGCCGAGTGGCGCAGCGGTAACTTTCTCACCTGCTTTTACCAAGGTAGCAGGATCGAATCCTGGCGCAGTCCGGGTGCTTAGGCCTAAATGCGAGGGAGCCGTGTCAGTAGATTTACTGGCATGTTACAGATCCCATTCGGAGCAACATTCTGGCAGCCCGGCGTCTCTAAAAGATTCAGTAATTAAAAGGGACGACGGTTACCCATAAACTTTGTAAGAACAAACAACATCAAAATCTTCGGCGTATCCATTTTTCAGGTTTACAAACAACCCGTCAAAGAAACGTCGGATGACAATGGTAACAGTGCAGGAGACACGAACCCAGGGGGAAAAAAACTTCTTAAATTTGCAATAAATATCTTTTCAAATGATTCAAAATTGATCTAGGAATGATGTAGTTCACTCCTCAGCTGTCTATAACCCACCGGCCATCCCAAATTATAACATGACTTAGCTGTGTCTGCCATTATCGGCGTTACAACAGTACAGTATTGCCAACCCCACGCATACGGTACTAATTGTATATGTGGTCTTTCGTCCAGTACCAGATCAATGTTGTGTCAATCATGCCCTGCTAGCTCCCCACACCTACCCCCACCATTCTAATCTTCGTTTTGACCAATCCAATGTTTTTTGACAATGGTTACAGCCCAACACGTCCAGTGAAACTGTGAGTGCCCCGCTAGCTTCTGGTGGCCATAGGACGCACCTACACCCGACCATTCTGACCTTCGTTTTGTCCAATCCAATGGTTTTTGACAATGGTTACAGCCCAACGTGCCCAGATGAATGGTTTTGGCAATGGTTACAGCCTAACGCGTCCAGTGGATCTGTGAGCGCCCCTCTAACTTCCTGCGGCCACAGGCTGCACCTACACTCGACAATTCTAACCTTCGTTTTGTCCAATCCAATGGTTACAGCCTAACGCATCCAGATCAATGGTTACAGCCTAACACGTCCAGTGAAACTGTGAAAGTCAGGGTCCTGTCTCATGCACTAGTAATATGATAATTATGGTACGGGTCTTTTATTTTGCTGTTTAATACGAGTTAGCCAACATAACTGCAGGTTGGCCACCATAAATTATATACCGTATTGAAATAGATTTCAATACGAACTGAAACTGCTCATGTAAACGGGCAGCGTACTGAAAACAGGATCGTATTCAAATCGATTTGAGTTCGTCATGTAAACGTAGTAATTGTGATATACCACGTGTTTTAATATTATAGGAGAGAGCCCTAGACCAGTATGAATGATTTTCTACAGAAACCAACGAACGCTTTTGAAGTTTTCTACTGCGGAATTTCACATGATAATTACGGTATCTAAAGGATGCAGTACCGTAGGCCGCTCGAGGTACGGTAGCACATTTCCATATACGGTACCCAATGATATTACGAACTATGCATTTTAATATGCAATAACACAAGGTAGCAACTACTTCTGTAAATGAAGGCAACTGCCGCGTGTTACATATTATATCCAACCGAAAGAAGTTAAAAATGTCAAGTAAAAATCTACCCACGTAATGCCATAACCGGTGGCATCAAAACTCCCCAAAACATTCTCACACAAATCTCCTAGATGTAATGTTCTGGCTAAAGGTAATCACTTTATCAATCAATATAAAATCACATGTACACATATAACCACACCCACAAACTCAAAATCTGCCTTCCTAGGATTTTAAACGGCACGCCCGCAGCTTCAAAGCAAGCGAATGCGACGCCATTTTGACCAATAATCCAAGGCGCCTTTCTTATTACTGGTTATCGGCTGCATGAAGCGCCGTCGAGCGCTGCACCGCTTCGGAACAAAAAGCAAGAAGCAGCTTAAAATCCAAGGAATATAGATATGTTCCACCAACAACCAATAAGAACCCAGCAGCCCCTAGCCAATCAAACAGTGGATCAGCTCTGTACCTAGCCGCTCGTCATGGTGACACGAGCGGCTAGGTACAGAGCTGATCCACTGTTTGATTGGCTAGGGGCTGCTGGGTTCTTATTGGTTGTTGGTGGAACATATCTATATTCCTTGGATTTTAAGCTGCTTCTTGCTTTTTGTTCCGAAGCGGTGCAGCGCTCGACGGCGCTTCATGCAGCCGATAACCAGTAATAAGAAAGGCGCCTTGGATTATTGGTCAAAATGGCGTCGCATTCGCTTGCTTTGAAGCTGCGGGCGTGCCGTTTAAAATCCTAGGAAGGCAGATTTTGAGTTTGTGGGTGTGGTTATATGTGTACATGTGATTTTATATTGATTGATAAAGTGATTACCTTTAGCCAGAACATTACATCTAGGAGATTTGTGTGAGAATGTTTTGGGGAGTTTTGATGCCACCGGTTATGGCATTACGTGGGTAGATTTTTACTTGACATTTTTAACTTCTTTCGGTTGGATATAATATGTAACACGCGGCAGTTGCCTTCATTTACAGAAGTAGTTGCTACCTTGTGTTATTGCATATTAAAATGCATAGTTCGTAATATCATTGGGTACCGTATATGGAAATGTGCTACCGTACCTCGAGCGGCCTACGGTACTGCATCCTTTAGATACCGTAATTATCATGTGAAATTCCGCAGTAGAAAACTTCAAAAGCGTTCGTTGGTTTCTGTAGAAAATCATTCTTACTGGTCTAGGGCTCTCTCCTATAATATTAAAACACGTGGTATATCACAATTACTACGTTTACATGACGAACTCAAATCGATTTGAATACGATCCTGTTTTCAGTACGCTGCCCGTTTACATGAGCAGTTTCAGTTCGTATTGAAATCTATTTCAATACGGTATATAATTTATGGTGGCCAACCTGCAGTTATGTTGGCTAACTCGTATTAAACAGCAAAATAAAAGACCCGTACCATAATTATCATATTACTAGTGCATGAGACAGGACCCTGACTTTCACAGTTTCACTGGACGTGTTAGGCTGTAACCATTGATCTGGATGCGTTAGGCTGTAACCATTGGATTGTACAAAACGAAGGTTAGAATTGTCGAGTGTAGGTGCAGCCTGTGGCCGCAGGAAGTTAGAGGGGCGCTCACAGATCCACTGGACGCGTTAGGCTGTAACCATTGCCAAAACCATTCATCTGGGCACGTTGGGCTGTAACCATTGTCAAAAACCATTGGATTGGACAAAACGAAGGTCAGAATGGTCGGGTGTAGGTGCGTCCTATGGCCACCAGAAGCTAGCGGGGCACTCACAGTTTCACTGGACGTGTTGGGCTGTAACCATTGTCAAAAAACATTGGATTGGTCAAAACGAAGATTAGAATGGTGGGGGTAGGTGTGGGGAGCTAGCAGGGCATGATTGACACAACATTGATCTGGTACTGGACGAAAGACCACATATACAATTAGTACCGTATGCGTGGGGTTGGCAATACTGTACTGTTGTAACGCCGATAATGGCAGACACAGCTAAGTCATGTTATAATTTGGGATGGCCGGTGGGTTATAGACAGCTGAGGAGTGAACTACATCATTCCTAGATCAATTTTGAATCATTTGAAAAGATATTTATTGCAAATTTAAGAAGTTTTTTTCCCCCTGGGTTCGTGTCTCCTGCACTGTTACCATTGTCATCCGACGTTTCTTTGACGGGTTGTTTGTAAACCTGAAAAATGGATACGCCGAAGATTTTGATGTTGTTTGTTCTTACAAAGTTTATGGGTAACCGTCGTCCCTTTTAATTACTGAATCTTTTAGAGACGCCGGGCTGCCAGAATGTTGCTCCGAATGGGATCTGTAACATGCCAGTAAATCTACTGACACGGCTCCCTCGCATTTAGGCCTAAGCACCCGGACTGCGCCAGGATTCGATCCTGCTACCTTGGTAAAAGCAGGTGAGAAAGTTACCGCTGCGCCACTCGGCCAGTCTGTGTTGAATTTATTCAAATGGAAAAAGGAACGGATTAATCGTCAAAGAAAGACGGTGTATTTTCTTTTTTTCTGTTGACCACATTTTACCTACGCATACACCAGACATTCAAAGTAAAACGGACAAAAATACATTAACGCTAAAAACGCGTGCAAACAAACTACGCTTATCAGCCACGAAAAGAACACAGACAGTAACGAAGAATGTGGGCAGGAAGTAAAACATTGCGATTCGAGTCAGGCTACAGACGAAAGTAGGCCTAAATTAGTTTATCATTGTAACTCAAGAGCGTGCTGAATCTCTTTCAGTACGATCCGCGTTTACATGTTCCTGAATACGTGTTTGGATACGATCCGATCCCACAATTTTACCGTATCGAGCTTGAAAATCAATACGAACTGAGTCCCGTTTACATGACCGTGTTCAATACGGTAAGTGTACTCAAATCGATTTGAGTTCGCTCTGTAAACTCTGTAAATATCGTGGTGTATACAATAATATAAAATATTCTCAGCGTTACAAGTAGCCTACCGGTAAATCTGAACAAAATGTGTTGTAGGTTAGGTAGAGTATTTCGCCGAGGGTGGGGGTTAGGGAAATGCATTACTCAAAACGTTCGAGCAATACATCATGTTAGCAAGGCATGTTACGCATACCGTAAGCTATAGTGAAATCCAGAAAGTTTGCCTACAAATTTGTTAATGCATGAGGAAAATTGCCATAATCTTCCTGATTAATGCAGTTATCAAAATTATTTTAGGAGGGCTATGGGTACTACCTAGACGTGATGTTCTGCTATATAATTGAGTACTGTAATCAAGTTCCATACTCATAATGCTCCTTGAGAATAAGGTTCATTGTAACCAAAATCTTTCCCCATGTCAAGACACAGAATCAAACTCTGTAGAGGGTTTGTTTGAGTTTAAGTGGTTTGAAATGGGGCAAATACCAATCAAGGTGATTCTTGTTCATATTGTTGGATATTAGAGTTTTGAAATTGAACAGCTCATGGTAAATAAATGGAATCACATGTCACTATTAATACAATGCTGCATCAATTGTGTGTATATATAGATATTAATAGGCCTATATGATTTACAATGATTAAAAAAGGATGCCCCAATAAAGAAGAATTATGTTCCTTACATTGTCCAGATATCCTTCTGTTCCCTATTTCCCGTTTTAGGCCGGTATAAATTACGTTCACAATGGAATATCCATCTCATTTGCGTACAATCGTGTTGACAGACTGAAAAGCATCAAACTATTGCATTAAGAAACTGCTGTACTCGGGGGGGATTGGTATTGAAATTCTGACTTGATTCTCTATTACGGTACATCAAATAACTACAGTCGAACCTCCCTTCTGCGGACACCGTCGGTTCCGAGTGAAAATGTCCGTTATGAGAGTTGTCCGCTGAAACAAGTTTCTAAAAATAATCTAACACTTTAACGGCAAAGTACATCCACCTAAACATACACATCTTTATTTTGATTATTTGTTTATTTGAGTTTTCCCGCATTTGAATTTTTCAGCAAGCTTTCTCACTGCAAGTCCCTTCTCACTTTCTACAATCACATTTCTTCTTCTTTTGAGGTTTAAACATGTTCGTCCCTTGTTACTCGTGTTTACTCGACGACTGAAATGCTACAGTATTTCTGTCTCACTAATTAGCTCATGTACTGCAAGTCTTTTCCTTCTCACGTTGACTACCTGAGCTCGACCTTATCGGTGGCAATCGGAGTTATGAATCGAATGATGCAAGCAGGGAAGAAAATCACCAGGTAACTCTTGAGTAAACAGTCACTGGCAGCAATCCTGGACAATTAGAATTCTCGGAATGTACACCAGTAGGTAGAACACCATAACAAAAGGTTTGGAAAGAGGAATGTATAGAAGAATTAACTTGACCGCTACTACAGCTTTGCCATGTAGCCTGCATTTCACTCTCTCTCTCTTCTTTGACTCGAAATAGGTGTAGTACAGATATTCAAGAGGGATTTCCGTATGTCTGCAGAATGGTTTTAAAAGAATGGTCCGGTGTAAAAAATGTCCTGCAGCGTCTGAAGTGTCCGCTTAAGTCAAGTGGATGGGACAGATGGCGATGTCCGCTGTCCGGACTTCAAGGTGTCATCTGAAATTAGGCTAATTTAACACTTGTCTTATGTAAAATAAAATCGGTTCCAAGGAAAAATGTCCGTATAGGCAGGTGTCCGCTGAATAAGGGTGTCCGTTAGGGCAGGTTCAACTGTACTAACATTTGCTGTCCTAAAAGGGAAAAACAAAAAAAATACTTTTGCACTAAACCACTCATATTAAAGCACCACTTTGCTGTGGGAACTAGAGCTCCCTAGGTTTTATCTAAAAACCAAATAAATTGTAAATACAATTTTAAAACATACATACATTTTCATTTGAGACTGTTTCGAAACATGTACCTGTCATCATCATCTTGTACAGTTTCCAGCCCCAGGCTGGGTCTGTTTGCAACATAAGCCTCGCCACTTGGTTCTTTCTTCCCACCACCTCTCCGCTGTCACTCTGGTCCAGTCCTTGCCTCTCTTCTTGACACATTCCTCCACTCCTTTCAGCCATCTATCTCTTGGTCTTCCCCTTGGTCGTTTCTTCTGCATCTGCATCTCATGTATCCTCTTGGGAATCTTCTTCTCATCCATTCTCTTTAAGTGTCCATACCACCTCAGTCTTGATGTCTCAATCCTACCTTGCAAGGGCTCCTCTTTCACCATTTCCCTGACCTTTTCATTCCTCACCCTGTCTCTTCTTGTTACTCCGATCCTACTTCGCAGGAACTTCATTTCACCTGCCTGTATTCTGCTTATGCCTCTTTTCTTCATAGTCCACGTTTCTGAAGCATAGGTCAGTATCGGGATATAGTAGCTTCTGTATGACACTTCCTTGCTTTTTTGTGGGTCATCTTGATTCCACACTAAGCTCCTAATGCTTCTGCCTGTCTGCCACGTTCCGTAATCTCTTTGTCCTTTCTCCCATTTTCCTTCACTATACTTCCCAAGTACTTGAGACTTTCCACCTTCTTCAGCTGTCCACCTCCAAGTGTTATCCCACTCATTGGTCTGTCCTTTTTCCTGGTCGTTAACAGGATCTCACATTTACTGATGTTGAACTTCCATCCGTACTCTCCCACTGTTTCTTCCCAAGCCTTCAGTTGCTCCTGAATTTCCTCCTCCTTGTTTCCCCAGACCATGAGATCATCTGCAAACACCATTGCTTCCATCTTATCTTCTCCTATATTTCCTGCTACCCGTGTCATTACCTCGTCCATAACCACAATAAAGAGAAGGGGTGACAGTGCACTACCCTGTTTCAGGCCACTCATTTGTCTGAACCAGTGTGTTCTTTCCCCTCCAACTTTCACACAACTCATACTTCCACAATACATCTCCTTCACTCTGCCTACAGTCTCTTTTTCCACTCCCATGTTTTCCATTGCTTTCCAAACCTTCTCCCTACACACACTATCATAGGCCTTTTCGATGTCCAGGAAGGCCATCAACAGATCCTCTCCAAATTCGTAGTGGTGTTCCTGGAGCTGTCTCACTGAAAATATGAGATCCACTGTTGATCTCCCAGGTCTGAATCCATACTGCTCCTCTCTCAATTTTCTCTCCACTTTGGCTCGTATTCTACTTTCTAATATCTTTTCATATATCTTGGCACAGTGAGGTATGAGTGTGACTCCCCTGTAATTTCTGCACTCCTTTCTGCTTCCTTTCTTAAATATTGGGACAATTAATCCTTTCTTCCAATATTCTGGGGTCTTTTTCTCCTTCCATATCACCCTCATCACACGGTACAGCCACTGTTTCCCAACCTCCCCTGCTGCCTTCACCATTTCAACACTCACTTCATCCACACCTGGTGCCCTTCCTCCTTTCATCTTGTCTATAGTCATTTCCAGTTCTCTCCAAGTTAGGTCCTTTTCCATTCCTGTGGTGTCTTCTCCATCTTCCAATACATTGTCTTCCTCCCTATGACCATTTGGATTCAGCAAATCCTCAAAGTACTCTTTCCACACTGTCTTGAGTGTCTCTTTGTTGTGTACCTCATTTCCGTTTTTGTCCATCATTACCACATCCTCTCGCAGACCTCTTCTCTTACTTTTGACCATCCCATAAAGTACTTTCTTATTTCCTCTGCTGTCTTCCTCCATCATCTCTGTCCACTTTACCATCCACTTCTTCCACTCCTCTGCGACAATCTTGTTTGCTTCTTTCTTCTTTATCTTATAATCTTCCCTTGCCAGATCAGTTCTTTCCTGGAACCACACTCTGAAAGCCTTGTTCTTCCTTCCCACAGCTTCTTTTCCTCTCTCATTCCACCATGGTGTCTCTTTACACCACTTTCTGTTGCTTGTTCTTCCACATACTGCCACTGCAGCTTCCACCATTGTGTTTTTGAATTGCTTCCATTCCTCTTCCCCTGTTTTAGGATTGTCTGTTGGCATCCTTTCCCTTATTATCTTCTGGAATTCTTCCTTGACTTCCTTTTCCATGAGTATCCATACTTTGATTCTCCTTTCCTGGTACTATGTCCTCTTGCTATCCTTAACAACTCCCAGGTTCATTACAAGTATTCTGTGGTCGCTATCTAAGGCCTCTGATGGTATTACCTTTATATCTCTGACACTTCTCTTCATTTCCCAGTCGTACAGCATGTAATCTACCAAAGATTTCTTTGTTAAATCACTGCTGTACCACGTTACCTTGTGGCTTTCTTTCTTCCGGATCCAGGAGTTGCCTACCACTAAACCGTTTCTCTTGCAAAAATCCAGCAACTTTCTTCATCCCTGCTACCCCATCCTTCTGCTCCCAATACATTTTCATATCCTTGCCTTTCACATGTACCTGTAATGTAATAAAAACAAAAGGTTTTGACTAGGCAGACTGTTAATTTAAAACCCTCATGTTAAATGAATAAGGACCATGGTGGTCGAGAGCGCTAACGCCCTACCTTGTGCCTCGCTGGCATCGGGAGAGCGTAGGTTCAAATCCCACCTCAGCCGTCCTGAAAATAGTTTTTGTGGTTTCCCATTTTCACCACCAGGCAAATGCCGGGATGGTTCCTTTCGATAGGTCAATTTCCTTCCAATATCCCTTCCCTGACCCGTCCTGAAAAGAAAAGTTCATGGCCATTGGCTGCGTTAATAAAGAAATAATAAGGAAAGATTATGACTTGTAGACTTAGAAAAGATTTTTGATAGTGTTGATTGGAGTAAATTGTACGACATTTTGAAAAGCATTGGAATAAAGTACAGGGATAGGAGGGTGATCTACAATCCATACAGAAACCAGACGGCAGCTATGCAAGTTGAAGGGCATGATATAGTCAGTAATGTCAACTCAAGCGAATGAATTATTGTTAACGGTCATCACTGTTGAAAGCTGGCTAAAACTTTTGCTAAATTCTGCGACTAGCATTTCAAGGCTGTATTCAGAAAGATGTAAGGTAAGGCTGCAACTTATCACCCATACTTTTCAATGAAGGAATTGAGAGAAAAATTTTAAGTAGGAGTAAAGATTCGAGGAGAAAATTTCAACTTTGAGATTTGCTGATGACATTGTCATATTAGCCAAATCACCAGAGGATTTGAATGAGATTTTAAATGGAATGCACTCCGATGAAAATCAACAAATGTGATATATGATACAAGAATAGCAACCAATGGCCATAAGCTGGGCTTGTTTGATTGAACGCCCGAGAGCTCCCAACAAGTTCAATTTCAAGTAGTTCCAACTTTCGCTACCAGATGCTACTGTCACTAACACTAGCGGCGAACGTTGGAACTTGATAGACCGTTTCCTAACCAGCCAAATATAGCCTACAAATTTTGCTACAGACCACTAATTGCAGTGATAGGTTCTTTCAAATGGCATGGGCCCGCCGGCTTTACTTCCCCTCCGAAGAAAGGCATAGTTCTAAAAGAACAATTTGTGTGTTCCTGGATTTAAGAAAGGCTTTTGACACCGTAGTCCACAATATACTCATTAGAAAACTTGAAAAGGAAGGTATTCGTGGTACTCCTCAAGAACTAATAAAAAGCTTCCTTTTTAACAGAATACAAAAGGTGCGAATCAAAGATACTCTAAGTAGAAGTGCTGAAGTAAAAATTGGAATACACCAAGGAACAGTTTTCGGTCCTATTCTTTTTCTGTTATATATTAACGATTTGTGTGAGCTGAACTGTAATGTTATGATTACCTCATATGCGATGACACTGCCGTCACAGTCACAGGAACAACTTGGGAGGACACTTTTAATAGAACTCAAGAAACCCTTGCTACAGACCAAAAATCACCTCCTTACCAAAAACACAATACCTATGCTTCTCACACAACAAAACATTACAACCCACAGACAATTTAACACTCAAGATCCACACACCAATTTGTAACAATGGTGAAAGATGTAACTGCTATCCCCTACAGAAGTCAATGAATGCTACATATTTAGAGATTATTATACATACCGTAGTCATTTAAAATGGAACATGCATGCTTCAAAATTGGCCAATAAACTTCAAAAGTTAATTTACATATTTTACTGAATCAGAAATATCCTTTCAGCAAAAGTCTTGAGAACTGTATATTTTGCCTTAGTCCAGTCATAACTACAATATTGAATAAATGGTTGGGATGGAATACTTGATTCACATTTGGCTCAGAATCTCATTCTAAAAGTTATGTACAAAAAGCCATCAACTTTTCCAACATGTGAACTGTATCAACAAAGCATGGTGCTTAACATACGACAGTTATTTGTTCAGTCATCAATCATATCTATACTTAAAATATGAAGAAGCTCTTCTCAAATGGACAGGAACTTAAAATGTGCACTAGACTTCAAGACAGAACTGGAATAAATAACCCTCATCAAAACACACTACCTGTCCGAAGGAATTGAAGTTGTCTTAGCACTAGGATATACAATATAATGTCAGTAAATGTGACAAATAACACCCTTAATATACTGAAGAAAAGGCTTTTTACATGGCTCCTTAATAACTTTGATAAAGTAAATGAACTTTTAAATTTTCACCAACATATTTATACCAACTCAGTCACAAATAAGTAATATATCATCTTCTTTTATTTTTAGTGTCCTCATAATAAACTTTTCTAACTATTATCAGTCAAATACTATGTTGCAAATAAATTAAGAAACTGTATTCATGAAGCCTACGCTCAAGTTTATCTTATGTGGGATTCACGCTGTATTTTGATGCATCTGTATATGTACATGTTTTCTGTCAGTGAATAAAAAAGTTTTCTCGTAAAAAAAAAAGTTCTTAATGCCCTTAAATAATCGGACGACTGTAGGCCGGGTTTGAACCCGTCATCTTGGGCATAGCAGTTCAGCATGCTACCGACTGTGCCACCAAAGCCACAAAATGTAAAACGAAAGGAATGGAATGCAGCCGTAAGAAATCAGAAACACCTATTGACATCAAATAAAGGCAGATGGAAAAGCTAAAGGAAGTAGGGAGCAAAATAATCAGCGATGGACGAAGCAATGAGTGTATAGAAAGTAGGCTGGCACAGGTAAGGGAAGAATTTCTGCAGAAAAGCAATGTGTTGTCATCAAATATAGATTTAGAGATTTGAAATACATTTTTAAAGCCTTTTTCTGGAGTGGTGCTGTGTGGACTGTTGATGCAGGAGAACAGAAGCATTTCAAATGCGGTAGTGCAGGAAAATGATTAAACTCAAATGAGTAGATGGAGTAAGAAGACGAGCGGAAGAGCGCTAATGAAGATAAGAGATCGGTTGATAGGGCACATACAGTACAGTACTAAGACAACCAGGATTGGCAATTTTTTTTATGGAAGGAAGGGTTGAGGACAAGAATTGTAGAGGTAGACCAAGGTTACAATACAAGTCATAGTATTGCATCACATGTGGTATGGTAGCTATGTGGAGATGAAACGATTAGCTGCATCAAACCAGTCTAAGGACTGAAGACTCAAACAGTAACATGGAAATACTCACAGTATTAGCCTTTCAAGATGGGAGTGCTGCTGCGCCAGCATTTGTTGGTCATAGCAGCAGGAGCCTTGCGGGATGAGGAGAGTGAAAGAGGGATGATGGAGTACAGTCCCCACATAAGTCAAGTAGCATTACATGTGCTGCTTGTGTTACTCAGAACTTATAATGTGATTTGTGAACAAAAAGCAAAGCCAACTCCGTACAGGCCATGGAGGCCCTGGGAGCAGTGGAAGGTAGAGGCCTCCACTCTTTGGGACATCGGCACTAGATGGGATGGAGTTGTCAGCTCCATGCCCGGCCATCTTTGCTCCCAGGAATTACCCTGGTACTCATTTCTGGTGTAGGCTCGCTTTGACAGCCAACAATAGACTTATTTAAATATTCATACAGTTACACCCCAATTACCAGCTTTTGAGGACCCCTACAGTAGTACAACACTAAAATACTTCCGACATGATTGGTTCTAGGGCCTTAAAAAGTGGTTTTCAGTCCCCTTAGTCTGTTATTTATACAAATTAACACCGTTTCACCAAACTGGACGAAAGTGTACATCCTGAGTTTTGTTTCTTGATTTATGAGGCTCAAAATGACCCTAGGTTGGTCCTTCTATGACAATTCAATATTTAGGGAATGGAGAGGGCTGTCCAAATTTCAAGTAGATACGGGTCCAAAAGTTAAGTACATAAAATTTTATTTAGGTCATTGAAACTATGTGGACTTTTTCCAGAGGGGCTAAATCTAGGAAATGGAGGGAGATGTCCAAATTTCATGTTGACAGTGTTACCGGCAGAGTTCCAAAAGGTAAGTATGTAAAATTTGGTTCAGTTCGGTGAAACAGTTTAGACTTGTGCCAAAGAGCCTAAGCACAATGTGTACAGGTAGATATACAGTTTACAATACACACACTCAAGTATATGGGGTTGAAATGACCATGATCTTCAAGCCCCTAATTGAAAGAACCACAATGTAGGATTTTTGCAGCCATGGGAGAACGCGAACTTCAGTATGAACGGATTGCTGCCATGGAAAATCCATCAGAAAATGAAAGGCTGGAGGACAAGAACTGTACAGATCGGTCAAGGTTTGATATATGTTTAACAGCCTTTGATGTGGAACGTGGAGATAATACAAAACAAAAGTTTGGTGCTTTTCAGTCGGGCAACACGATTGTACCCAAAAAGAGCTGGGTTATGCCCTAATCCTGAAATAAATTTCATGAGATTAATAAATACACTAGGATGACCAGTTTCGATCGTCAAGCGATCATCATCAGATCCAGTTGCATTAGCATACACTGACAGTTGCATTATCAATACTGCAACTAAATAATTGTTCATATTGTAAATATATTTCACCTGTATTCTCAAACATAGAAGTTATAGCCTAAGTGTAATGGCTCTGATGATGATCGCTTGACGATCGAAACTGGTCATCCTCGTGTATTTATTAATCTCATGAAATTTATTTCAGGGTTAGGGCATAACCCAGCTCTTTTTGGGTACATGTGTTCACCAACTGAAAAGCACCAAACTTTTGTTTACTTAGGCAACACTGAAAAATGGCTTCAAACCCCACAATGGAGATAATACTATAACATGCTTGTGGTGGAAAAATATTCTCCACAATCAAAAACTCCTTAATAATTTTGCCTATGTCCACCTGCTCCAATAAAATATTTTCCACTCTTTGATTCCCAAAAATTAACAATAAACAAGAAGTTCCGTGACGAACTAAAGAGCCTACTTTTCTTAAAATTAAGTTTCATGCCAATGCATAATCTACAGTATATGAACCGATCTAGAATAATGACGAAAATAAGTTGGTAATATCGAAATGTCTAATTAGTTCGAAATACACCTGGTATAATGTAGACTAATAGAGAACTACAGTTGGCAGCCCTGGTGACTGAATATATTCTTAGTTCCATCTCTTAAGGTACAGAATACAAAATTTGGTTGAAGTCCAATGGACGTGAATTGCAGTTAGACATTGAATCTATCAGCTCGCGTAAAAGCATGTTGGCAGCAATGTCATGCGTGTGCCGGTCAGAAATAATCTGAAATATTATTATATCTTGTTGTGCCAATTTTGGATGAAATCCATTTGTTAGTAAAGAAATTACATGTATTTTAAAATTGGGCCTATCAGCAGGCATAGAATCATGTTGGCAGCACTGACTTATAGTAATTACTCCAAATTAATCTAGAATGTCAGGTGATATGCGTGTGCAAAGTATAGAGCTGTTGGCTTGCATACTTTCTGATATATTGATATTAGGGTAAAAAATATAGACAGCATTTATTAACAGTTGGCAGCCCTGATTGCTCTTAACAATACTTATAGTCATATGTGTTAAGTTATACATAGCACATACGAAATTTGGTTGAAATCCAACTGATAGTATAGAAGTTACATGTATTTAAAAATTGGTACTATCAGCAAACTTATAATCATGTTGGTAGAACTGACGTATATAAGTTACTCCAAATTAATCTAAAATGTCAGGTACTATACGTGTGCATAGTTTAAAAGCTGTCGGCTTGCATACTTTCTGATATATTGGTATTTGGATTTTAAAAAAAATAGAGGGAGCAATTATTAACAGTTGGCAGCCCTGTTGGCTCTTAAGAATACGCTCAGTCATATTTGTTTATGTGAACATATTACACACAAAATTTGGTTGAAATCCAATTGATAGTGTAGAAGTTATATGCATTTAAAAATTGGACCTATCAGAAGGCTTAAAATTATTTTGGCAACACTGTCATGTATGGCATCCTGGAAATTAAACTGAAATAGTATTATCTACATGTGTGCGAATTTTGGAATTGATCCCATGCATACCTTCCAAGATATACAACATGGAGCTCAAATTTCTAGTGCGTTTTTTCAGCAGTTGGTAGCACTGACATCATTTTCAAATATGGACGTGAGATATTTCGGTATGCATCTTTACTCATACTAAATTTGGTTTCGATTGCTGCAGCCGTTTAGGAGTTTAGGAGACAGACACACATTTTTCCGGATCGATCTCATAAGTCTACTTTTTCCTCATTTTTGCAAAATGTGAAAAGTAGGCTAAAAATTCCATCCCGGAGGTAAACTAGATCACCGGGTGGGGACTACTCGACAGGGTAGTGACAAAGAGGGAATCTAACATTCTATGGATGGGAATGTGGAAAGTTCTAAGCCTGATGGACAATGGAAGGTTTCAAAGGGAAATAGAGAGATTGAGGTTGGAATAGGGAAATGCGCTGGCAAGAAGAACAGGACTTTTGGTCAGGAGACTATAGGATCATTAGCACTAAATCAAACAATGGTTATGCAGGGGTAGGTCTCATACTGACTAGGAAACTTGGTCAGTGGGTGGAATAATATGAGCAATGCAGTGAATTGCTTATTGTAGCTAAAATCGATACATCTACTTGCCCCACAGTAGTGCAAGTCTATATGCCTATCAGTGAAGCAGATGATGAAAAAGTTGAAAAGTTTTATGAAAAATCAGATGGAATTGTGAGGTATGTCAAGGTTGATGAAAATGTAATAATAATAGGAGATTGTAAGCCTCCATGGCTTAGGCGGCAGCACGCCAGCCTCTCATCGCTGGGTCCGTGGTTCAAATCCTGGTTACTCTATATGAGATTTGTGCTGGACAAAGCGGAGGCAGACAGGTTTTTCTCCGGGTACTCCGGTTTTCCCTGTCACAAATTTCATTCCAGCAACACACTCCACTATCATTTAATTCATCTGTCATTCATTTAATCATTGCCCCGGGGGAGTGCGACAGGCTTCGGCAGCCGGCACATTTCATATTCTCACCGCTAGATGGGGGCTTCATTCATTCCATTCCCTGACCTGGTCGACTGGAAGCAGGCTGTGGATTTTCATTTTCAATGGGAGATTGTAATGCTATGGTAAAATAAAAATAAAATAAAAAGTTGAGAAGGGAAGATAGAAGGAGAATTCGGATTGGGTGAAAAGAATGATTGAGGGAGCAGGCTGATAGAATTCTGCAGTGAGCACAAGTTAGTTATAGCTATCACATTATTCAACAACCACAACTGGAGAATATACACATGGATGAGGGGAAATTAGGAGATAGAAGACATTTCCAAATCGACTTTATGAAAAGTAAAAAACCATAAAGGTGGGCAGTAGACAAACAAAAAGAGGACGTGAACAAAAGACTCAGAGGGATTATTCAGGAAGGACTAATATGAAGAACCCTGAACAAACATCTAATGTAGAGGAATGGACACTTCAAATCAAATCAAAATAACTTCATTTGCAATGAGGTGTCAACCTCGGTGGCAAATGAGGTACATAATTTACAAACACTAGCCTACTCAATATTAAAAGAATACAGTAACTTAATGTACTATTCACACATTGATTGAACTCCCCTCATACAACTGCTGTAGGAATTTCATAGCACGTTTAATGTTTCTAGGAATACAGCACTAAGTTATACCACTTCTTTCTTTTACCTGATTTTGTCTACTCTGCTCTTGAATATCTGGACTGATTTTGGAAAGGGATCAAACACCGGCCTTGGTAAACTGTTCCATTCCTTCACATCCTTCCCAATGAATGAAAATTTACCCCAATCGCTTCTTCTAAAGTGCCATCCAATTTTGAATTTGTGGTCTGCCCTGCCAATATAATTTCTTTCCAATTGTAGCCTCTCACGGATTTCCCCCCATGCTTCCTCTCCTGTATACGCTCTATATAACCCTACAAGTCTGTTTCTCTCCCATCTCTTACTTAATGTTTCCCACCCAAGCTTCTTAAACATATCTGATATGCTGCTTCTTCTCCTAAAATCCCCTATCACAAATCTTGCTGCTTTCCTTTGCACACACTCAATTTCTTTTATTAGGTATTCCTGGTGCGGATCCCATACACTGCTTGCATATTCCAATATTGGACAAACCAAACTTAGGTAACTTTTCTCTTCTATTTCTTTGTTGGATCCTTTAAGAAGTCTCATAATGACATGCAACGATCTGTATGCTTTCCCTACAATGTCTCCAACATGACCCTTCCAGTGCAATTTACATTCAAATCTCACACTTAAGTATTTGCACTTGTCATCTTTTGGTACGATTACCCCATCCAATGTATATTGAAATTCAGTTTTTAATCTCTTGTTTGTGAATATTGTGACAGTTGATTTACCTCTGTTAACCTTCATGTGGTTCTCTTCAACCCAATGTTGGATACTATTGAGGTCCCTTTGTAATATTTTACAATCCTCTATGTTATTTATTTCCCTATAGACGATAATGTCATTTGCATACAATCTTATTTTTGATGCTATATTGTTCCCTAAATCACTTGCGTATATTAAGAAAAGCAATGGACCAATTTTACTACCCTGTGGAATTCCCTTCTTAACTTTCTCTTCCTGTGATATGTAATTCCCTACTCTGACTCTCTGAACCCTTGAATTTAGGAATGTTCCTATCCAACGTACAACCCTTGAGTCCAATCCCATTCTCTCCCGTTTCTTTAATAATACTCCATGTTCCACTCTGTCAAAAGCTTTGGAAAGGTCTATAGCTATGCAGTCCAACTGTCCCCCTAGATCCAACCGATCTAATATGTCCTGCTGAAATCCCACCAGTTGTGTCTCACAAGAAAATTTCTTTCTAAATCCATACTGGCTCCTCAGGAACCAATATATATATTTTACTATTAAACTCTCCAAGATTTTACAAACTACACTGGTTAGACTTACTGGTCTGTAGTTCTCAGGTTTACTTCTATCTCCCTTTCCTTTATAAATTGGTATTATTATAGATTCCTTCCATTCCTTTGGTATTCTACTATTGTTCATGATGTAGTCGTAAATAAACTTGAAATAAGGCACTATGTACCACCCCATTGCCTTTATTAATTCCCCAGTAATTTGATCACACCCTGCTGCTTTTCCTTCCTGAAGCAGTTTGATTTCTCTAAAAATATCCTCATTTGTAAAGGTGAAAATACTTGTGTCTTTATGTGTTTCACCCTCTCCAGCCTCATTAACGGTTTCCAACTCCTGACAATCTTCCACTGAATCTATGAATTCCCTAGTAAATAGGTTTGCTTTCTCATTATCTGCAAATAAATGCTCACCCCCTTCTCCCTCCATTGTGGGAATGTGGATTCCGTTTCCCTTTTGATTTTTAATATATGAATACAGCTTTTTCCATTTCCCTATGTGGTCTTTACCCTCATGAAGTATGCCATTCATGTAAGTTTCCTTTGCTTCCTTTTTCAACCTATTGAACTCCTTTATTAGCTGCTTTCTGGTTTCTCTGTTTCCCCTGCCCTCTTTGATTTGTCTGTTTACCATTCAACATTTCCTTTTTAATTTTCGTACCGTATGTCCTTTGTATAGTAAACAGGGTCTGAGGTTGTTTTTCCCTTCTTAACAGGTACAAATCTCTTCTCACCCTCCCAAATGATTTCCTTAAAATTTGCCCAGAGTGTATCCACATTACTCCCTTCACTTATCCAAGAATTAAATTTTGATTTCAGGTAAGCTCCAAATTCATCGAATTTAGTTTTTCTGTATAATTTCTTGTCCTGTGTGACCCTCCTATTAAGCCTTTTTGGTACCAGACCAACGTCCATTATTGCAGCTTTATGGTCACCTATTCCTTCAATTACGTGGTTTTTTTCAACAAGTTCCCCTGGTTTTATCAGGAATACATCCAGCAAGTTGCTGAGCCTAGTTGGCGCTTGCACTACTTGTGTAAATCCTCCCTCCCAAAGTAATTTATTTGCAAGTTTCTGTTCATGGGCTTCTGTTGCAGCTCCATTCCAATCAACTTCTGGCAAGTTTAAATCCCCCCCCAATTATTACCATGTCATTATTGTTTTTATGAGTGTAATCTATTACTTTCCATATATTCCTATAATTCCCACTTTGAAGAAAGAAATAATGAAATCCACCATAGAAAGCATTGAAAGAAAGGAAAGAATAGGTAGAGAACCTTGAATCACTCAGGATATACAGTACGGTACCAGAATTAATGGATGAAATATGGAAGCACAAGAATGCAAGAGATGGAAGTGGGAAAGCAGAATACGGATGTCTGAAAAATGAAGTAAACTAGAGGTGCAAGGAAGTGAAAGAATAGTGGTTGAATGCTGCAACAGACTCATGCGGGTAAGATACATTTACACGTGGAATCAGCATCTTTCATATTACTCACAAAATAGGCATATCCTATTATTTATGTTATTTATATTTTACAAAACGACTGTGAAAACACTATTATTCTGGTTCGTCCAACAGAATTTGAATTGTAGAATGGATCTCAGGAGAGCTTGTGCTCAAGAGCGCTTGCTGGCTCATATGACGAGAACACCACGTTGAGAAAGCCTGCTCTAACAGATACAGAAGAAAAGGTTGAGAGATGGAAAGCTTACATAGAGCGTTCGTATAGGTGTAAGGACATTGAGAATCATGTTGTGGAGAGGGAAGAGGAAATTGATGAGGATCAGAAAGGAGATTTAATATTGAGATCAGAATTTGATAGAGGAGACATAGTAGGAAGAAAGCACCAGGCATAGAATGATTTACCAACTGAGTTGTGGCGTTGCATCGGGGGATGAAGGTTATTTCACTTAGTATTTAGGATTTATGAAACATGTGAGGTGCCCTCTGTTTTTAAGAAGAATTTTAGCAACCGTATATACTTCTTTTATTTGTAACATAAAATAATTGGTTTAGAGGAAAACCCCCCTGTCTGCCCACTATATGGCATCCTGCTCTCAATGATTCAAGATTTTTGAAGAAGCCAAAGTGGACCAGAGGTAGGGCATAGTAGGCTCCTTTTCTATGCAGTAGCATTTTCCAACAGTACCATGACTTAATAACCGTTGCACTGTTGTACAGTTTGTTTCTTACCATACGCAATGTTCGATTGAAAACAACAAATCTGCCATTATGAAATATATGTGATGTACATTTCATTAGTTTTGTCTACCTGCTTTTCCTATTCCTTAATTCTGCCACACCCCAGTGGTGCTAAAAGGTTATTGGTGTATGTAACATGTATTCAATATTGACTTTTTTCCATAGCACGTACAGGGTTAGAACGAATGATTTAAGCGATTTCATGCACATGTATTATCGAAAGTGGTATATGGCTTACAGCATTGACGCATATACCAATTAAAAGTGAAACTCGTCAAGTTTCTTGAGTCTGCTTGCTACAAATTCTCGATGTGCCCTCCTCGCGTCACATGGAAATTATCGATACAGTAGTTCAACTCCGACTACACACGCTGGAGCATGTCCTGGTCAATTTTAGCTACAGCCGCATGGATCTGTTTCCTCAGTTCAACATGAATAACTGGCATGGATGATACATAAACTTCATCTTTGATAAACCCCCATAAGAAGAAATCACATGGGATCAGATCAGGCGACCGGGAAGGCCAGTTTATAAGACACCAATCTGCATCTGTCACAAGATGACAATAATCAACGCTATCAGTTTTGCCTGAAATTGACCAGGGCATGCTCCAGTGTGTGTAGTCGGAGTTGGACTACCGTATCAATACTTGCCGTCTGGAACAAGGAGGGCACATTGAGAATTTGTAGCGAGCAGACTCAAAAAACTTGATGAGTTTCTCTTTAAATTGGTAGAGGCCTATGTGACAATGCTGTAAGCTATATACTTTCAATAATGAATGTGCTTGACATTCCTTAAATATTTTGTGCTAACCCTGTATAATTTAATACAGATCAATTATGAATGTGATTACTCCTGGAGAATAGCACATATAACTTGTATTAGATATACAGACTCTTTTCTCATGTCATCTTAATGTTCACTCACTGTTCGAGTCATGAAGCACCTGCTTGGTTGACAGGTACAGTCATGCGAGTAGGATATGACTCAGCAACCTCAAACATCGTTTTACTCTCCGTGGTGACATGAGCTCCTGTTACACTTAGCTGTGCTGTTGCAAAATAATTACAAACCAACCATTTTAAAATTTTTATTTTCTGAGCTTCTAACTTAAAGGGAGTGGGTTCGATCCCCATCCAGGTAGTGGATTTTAGAAACTTAACTACCACTTTCGGAAACGCAAATAGCCCTGGAGTTCACTCAGCCTACGCCAGAAATGAGTACCAGGGTAATTCCTGGGAGCAAAGACGGCCGGGCATGGAGCTGACAACCCCATCCCATCTAGTGCCGATGTCCCAAAGAGTGGAGGCCTCTACCTTCCACTGCTCCCAGGGCCTCCATGGCCTGTACGGAGTTGGCTTTGCTTTTTGTTCACAAATCACATTATAAGTTCTGAGTAACACAAGCAGCACATGTAATGCTACTTGACTTATGTGGGGACTATACTCCATCATCCCTCTTTCACTCTCCTCATCCCGCAAGGCTCCTGCTGCTATGACCAACAAATGCTGGCGCAGCAGCACTCCCATCTTGAAAGGCTAATACTGTGAGTATTTCCATGTTACTGTTTGAGTCTTCAGTCCTTAGACTGGTTTGATGCAGCTAATCGTTTCATCTCCACATAGCTACCATACCACATGTGATGCAATACTATGACTTGTATTGTAACCTTGGTCTACCTCTACAATTCTTGTCCTCTACCCTTCCTTCCATGAAAAAATTGCCAATCCTGGTTGTCTTAGTACTGTACTGTATGTGCCCTATCAACCGATCTCTTATCTTCATTAGAGCTCTTCCGCTCGTCTTCTTACACCATCTACTCATTTGAGTTTAATCATTTTCCTGAACTACCGCATTTGAAATGCTTCTGTTCTCCTGCATCAACAGTCCACACAGCACCACACTCCAGAAAAAGGCTTTAAAAATGTATTTCAAATCTCTAAATCTATATTTGATGACAACACATTGCTTTTCTGCAGAAATTCTTCCCTTACCTGTGCCAGCCTACTTTCTATACACTCGTTGCTTCGTCCATCGCTGATTATTTTGCTCCCTACTTCCTTTAGCTTTTCCATCTGCCTTTATCTGATGTCAATAGGTGTTTCTGATTTCTTACGGCTGCATTCCATTCCTTTTGTTTTACATTTTGTGGCTTTGGTGGCACAGTCGGTAGCATGCTGAACTGCTATGCCCAAGATGGCGGGTTCAAACCCGGCCTACAGTCGTCCGATTATTTAAGGGCATTAAGAACTTTTTTTTTTACGAGAAAACTTTTTTATCCACTGACAGAAAACATGTACATATACAGATCCATCAAAATACAGCGTGAATCCCACATAAGATAAACTTGAGCGTAGGCTTCATGAATACAGTTTCTTAATTTATTTGCAACATAGTATTTGACTGATAATAGTAATAAAAGTTTATTACGAGGACACTAAAAATAAAAGAAGATGATACATTACTTATTTGTGACTGAGTTGGTTTAAATATGTTGGTGAAAATTTAAAATTTCATTTACTTTATCAAAGTTATTAAGGAGCCATGTAAAAAGCATTTTCTTCAGTATATTAAGGGTGTTTATTTATTCCAGTTCTGTCTTGAAGTCTAGTGCACATTTTAAGTTCCTGTCCATTTGGGAAGAGCTTCATATTTTTAAGTATAGATAGGATTGATGACTGAACAAATAACTGTCGTATGTTAAGCACCATGCTTTGTTGATACAGTTCACATGTTGGAAAAGTTGATGGCTTTTTGTACATAACTTTTAGAGATTCTGAGCCAAATGTGAATCAAGTATTCCATCCCAACCATTTATTCAATATTGTAGTTGTGACTGGACTAAGGCAAAATATACAGTTCTCAAGACTTTTGCTGAAAGGATATTTCTGTTTCAGTAAAATATGTAAATTAACTTTTGAAGTTTATTGGCCAATTTTGATGCATGCATGTTCCATTTTAAATGACTACGGTATGTATAATAATCCTTAAATATGTAGCATTCATTGACTTCTGTAAGGTATAGCAGTTGCATCTTTCACCATTGTTACAAATTGGTGTGTGGATCTTGAGTGTTAAATTGTCTGTGGGTTGTAATGTTTTGTTGTGTGAGAAGCATAGGTATTGTGTTTTGGTAAGGAGGTGATTTTTGGTCTGTAGCCAGGGTATCTTGAGTTCTATTAAAAGTGTCCTCCCAAGTTGTGACTGTGACGGCAGTGTCATCAGCATATGAGGTAATCATCACATTACAGTTCAGCTCACACAAATCGTTAACATATAACAGAAAAAGAATAGGACCTAAAACTGTTCCTTGGTGTATTCCAATTTTTACTTCAGCACTTCTACTTAGAGTATCTTTGATTCGCACCTTTTGTATTCTGTTAAAAAGGAAGCTTTTTATTAGTTCTTGAGGAGTACCACGAATACCTTCCTTTTCAAGTTTTCTAATGAGTATATTGTGGTCTACGGTGTCAAAAGCCTTTCTTAAATCCAGGAACACACAAATTGTTCTTCTAGAACTATGCCTTTCTTCGGAGGGGAAGTAAAGCCGGCGGACCCATGCCATTTGAAAGAACCTATCACTGCAATTAGTGGTCTGTAGCAAAATTTGTAGGCTATATTTGGCTGGTTAGGAAACGGTCTATCAAGTTCCAACGTTCGCCGCTAGTGTTAGTGACAGTAGCATCTGGTAGCGAAAGTTGGAACTACTTGAAATTGAACTTGTTGGGAGCTCTCGGGCGTTCAATCAAACATGCCCAGCTTATGGCTATTGGCTGCTATTCTTGTATCATATATCACATTTGTTGATTTTCATCGGAGTGCATTCCATTTAAAATCTCATTCAAATCCTCTGGTGATTTGGCTAATATGACACTGTCATCAGCAAATCTCAAAGTTGAAATTTTCTCCTCGAATCTTTACTCCTACTTAAAATTTTTCTCTCAATTCCTTCATTGAAAAGTATGGGTGATAAGTTGCAGCCTTACCTTACATCTTTCTGAATACTGCCTTGAAATGCTAGTCACAGAATTTAGTAAAAGGTTTAGCCAGCTTTCAACAGTGATGACCGTTAACAATAATTCATTCGCTTGAGTTGACATTACTGACTATATCATGCCCTTCAACTTGCATAGCTGCCGTCTGGTTTCTGTATGGATTGTAGATCACCCTCCTATCCCTGTACTTTATTCCAATGCTTTTCAAAATGTCGTACAATTTACTCCAATCAACACTATCAAAAATCTTTTCTAAGTCTACAAGTCATAATCTTTCCTTATTATTTCTTTATTAACGCAGCCAATGGCCATGAACTTTTCTTTTCAGGACGGGTCAGGGAAGAGTTATTGGAAGGAAATTGGCAGTGGACCTATCGAAAGGAACCGTCCCGGCATTTGCCAGGTGGTGAAAATGGGAAACCATGAAAACTATTTTCAGGACGGCTGAGGTGGGATTTGAACCTACGCTCTCCCAATGCCAGCGAGGCACAAGGTAGGGCGTTAGCGCTCTCGACCACCATGGTCCTTATTCATTTATCATGAGGGTTTTAACTTAACAGTCTGCCTAGTCAAAACCTTTCGTTTCATGTTTTTATTACATTACAGGTACATGTTTCGAAACAGTCTCAAATAAAAATGTATGTATGTTTTAAAATTGTATTTACAATTTATTTGGTTTTTAGATAAAACTTAGGGAGCTCTAGTTCCCACAGCAAAGTGGTACTTTAATATGAGTGGTTTAGTGCAAAAGTGGAAAGTCCAAAAATAATTTTTGTTTTTCCCTTATAGGATAGCAAATGTTAGTAGTAATAATAATATCGTATGGCCTCGGGTGCCGAGTGTAAGCTTTGTAATTTCACACCCAGAGGGTAGCTTGCGTGTCGAATTTCGTTGTTCCTTGAATCACTATGAAAGTCAATGAGCTTAGATACCTAAGGTCCTTGAACACTATAGCGCTTTCTAGTAGAGAAATTAGGAACTTCGTGTTGGCGGAAACTCTCGAGAATAATTTTGCCATTATGAACACAGCAAACGGAATTCAAATGGGTTCTTCGACATGTGTGTCGTGTTTTTGCCGCCTTTCAAAAATCACTTACCATGGCCAGGAGCGAACCTGCAACCTTGGGGTTAGTAGACCGACACACTATTCACTCACCCACCGTGGCAAGCTGTGTTAGTAGGTATTTGATGTAATAGAGAATAAAGTCAGAATTTCAATACCAATCCTCCAGAGTACAGCAGTTTCTTAATGCAATAGTTTGATGCTTTTCAGTCTGTCAACACGATTGTACCCAAATGAGATGGATATTCCATTGTGAACATAATTTATACCGGCCTAAAACGGGAAATAGGGAACAGAAGGATATCTGGACAATGTTAGGAACATAATTCTTCTTTATTGGGGCATCCTTTTTTAATCATTGTAAATCATATATTAATATCTATATATACACAATTGTTGCAGGACTGTATTAATAGTGACATGTGATTCCATTTATTTACCATGAGCTGTTCAATTTCAAAACTCTAATATCCAACAATATGAACAAGAATCACCTTGATTGGTATTTGCCCCATTTCAAACCACTTAAACTCAAACAAACCCTCTACAGAGTTTGATTCTGTGTCTTGACATGGGGAAAGATTTTGGTTACAATGAACCGTATTCTCAAGGAGCATTATGAGTATGGAACTTGATTACGGTACTCAATTATATAGCAGAACATCACGTCTAGGTAGTACCCATAGCCCTCCTAAAATAATTTTGATAACTGCATTAATCAGGAAGATTATGGCAATTTTCCTCATACATTAACAAATTTGTAGGCAAACTTTCTGGATTTCACTATAGCTTACGGTATGCGTAATATGCCTTGCTAACATGATGTATTGCTCGAACGTTTTGAGTAATGCATTTCCCTAACCCCCACCCTCGGCGAAATACTCTACCTAACCTACAACACATTTTGTTCAGATTTACCGGTAGGCTACTTGTAACGCTGAGAATATTTTATATTATTGTATACACCACGATATTTACCGAGTTTACATAGCGAACTCAAATCGATTTGAGTACACTTACCATATTGAATACGGTCATGTAAACGGGACACAGTTCGTATTAATTTTCAAGCTCGATACGGTAAAATTGTGGGATCGGATCGTATCCAAACAGTTATTCAGGAACATGTAAACGTGGATCGTACTGAAAGAAAGCGATTCTGCACGCTCTTGAGTTACAATGATAAACTAATTTAGGCCTACTTTCGTCTGTCGCCTGACTCGAATCGCTTGTTTTACTTCCTGCCCATATTCTTCGTTACTGTCTGTGTTCTTTTCGCGGTTGATAAGCGTAGTTTGTTTGCACGCGTTTTTAGCGTTAATGTATTTTTGTCTGTTTTACTTTTAATGTCTGGTGTATCCGTAGGTAAAATGTGCTCAACAGAAACAGTGAAAATACACCGTCTTTCTTTGCCGATTAATCCGTTCCTTTTTCCATTTGAATAAATTCAACACAGACTGGCCGAGTGGCACAGCGGTAACTTTCTCACCTGCTTTTACCAAGGTAGCAGGATCGAATCCTGGCGCAGTCAGGGTGCTTAGGCCTAAATGCGAGGGAGCCGTGTCAGTAAATTTACTGGCACGTTACAGATCCCATTCGGGGCAACATTCTGGCAGCCGGCGTCTCTAAAAGCTTCAGTAATTAAAAGGGACGACTGTTACCCATAAACTTCGTAAGAACAAACAACATCAAAATCTTCGGCGCATCCATTTTTCATGTTTACAAACAACCCGTCAAAGAAACATCGGATGACAATGGTAACCGTGCAGGAGACACGAACCCAGGGGGAAAAAAACTTCTTAAATTTGCAATAAATATCTTTTCAAATGATTCAAAATTGATCTGGGAATGATGTAGTTCACTCCTCAGCAGTCTATAACCCACCCGCCATCCCAAATTATAACATGACTTAGCTGTGTCTGCCATTATCGACGTTACAACAGTACAGTATTGCCAATATTTATACAATTTTCCACAAGACAGTGCCTAACTTTGTAGCGAAGGCGTGTGGTGAATTTCTTTATTCAAGTTGGTAACGTAGTCACATGATCGACTTTCGGGTGTCACATGACTGTCAAAGATTACGTCTGTAAGTGAAGAAAGTGATGAAAAATTGCATTCTTTCCGTGAAATAACAATTATTGCGGTGCAGCAGTGGCTATTGAGTATGAAGAGATTGTGAAACGACTCCCAACAACTCCCCGAAAGGTATGCATATCATAAATTATATATTTTCAATAAGCTAAGGTGTTAAAAGTTGTTAAAAGTGAAGAAAAGGGAGGATGGTCTAAAGTGAACAATAAATTCTTCCAGTACTAGATCAATGTTCTTTTTGTCAATCAAGCCCTGCTAGCTCTCCACACCTACCCCCACCATTCTAATCTTAGTTTTGACCAATCCAATGTTTTTTGACAATGGTTACAGCCTAACACGTCCAGTGAAACTGTGAGTGCCCAGCTAGCTTCCGGCGGCCATACGACGCACCTACACCCGACCATTCTGACCTTCGTTTTGTCCAATCCAATGGTTTTTGACAATGGTTACAGCCCAACGTGTCCAGATGAATGGTTTTGACAATGGTTACAGCGTAACGCGTCCAGTGAAACTGGGAGCGCCCCGCTAGCTTCCTGCGGCCACAGGCTGCACCTACACTCGACAATTCTAACATTAGTTTTGTCCAATCCAATGGTTACAGCCTAACGCGTCCAGATCAATGGTTACAGCCTAACACGTCCAGTGAAACTGTGAAAGTCAGGGTCCTCTCTCATGCACTAGTAATATGATAATTACGGTACGGGTCTTTTATTTTGCTGTTTAATACGAGTTAGCCAACATAACTGCAGGTTGGCCACCATAAATTATATACCGTATTGAAATAGATTTCAATACGAACTGAAACTGCTCATGTAAACGGGCAGCGTACTGAAAACAGGATCGTATTCAAATCGATTTGAGTTCGTCATGTAAACGTAGTAATTGTGATATAGGCTTACCACGGGTTTTAATATTATAGGAGAGAGCCCTAGACCAGTATG
Organism: Meconema thalassinum; assembly: GCA_946902985.2. Lineage (NCBI taxonomy): Eukaryota > Metazoa > Arthropoda > Insecta > Orthoptera > Tettigoniidae > Meconema > Meconema thalassinum. The sequence goes on from OX336388.2 coordinate 90,730,456, forward strand.
AATGATTTTCTACAGAAACCAACGAACGTTTTTGAAGTTTTCTACTGCGGAATTTCACATGATAATTACGGTATCTAAAGGATGCAGTACCGTAGGCCGCTCCGAGGTACGGTAGCACATTTCCATATACCCAATGATATTACGAACTATGCATTTTGATATGCAATAACACAAGGTAGCAACTACTTCTGTATATGTAGGCAACTTCCGCGTGTTACATATTATATCCAACCGGAAAAAGTTAAAAATGCCATAACCTCATCAAAACTCCCCAAAACATTCTCACACACATATCTCCTAGATGTAATGTTCTGGCTAAAGGTAATCACTTTATCAATCAATATAAAATCACATGTACACATATAACTACAACCACAAACTCAAAATCTGCCTTCCTAGGATTTTAAACGGCACGCCCGCAGCTTCAAAGCAAGCGAATGCGACGCCATTTTGACCAATAATCCAAGGCGCCTTTCTTACTGGTTACCGCATGATCCTTGGGTTACCGGCTGCATGAAGCGCCGTCGAGCGCTGCACCGCTTCGGAACAAAAAAGCAAGGAGCTGCTTAAAATCCAAGGAATATAGATATGTTCCACCAACAACCAATAGGAACCCAGCAGCCCCTAACCAATCAAACAGTGGATCAGCTCTGTACCTAGCCGCTCGTCATGGTGACCCGAATGGCAGTGCACGACGGATTTCACTTCAAGCTCTGCAAAACCAAAGCAACCGGCACTAGTAGTTGCGCGTGTGACCGTTGTAGCGCTACGTGTGACAGATATCACGTCCAAGAATGTCCAAATAGACACGAATCATTATCACAATTCTGTTATTGTTTCATTTGAGGGTCTTGGCCATCGTGATCATTAGCCCTGTGTACTTGGGTGTACGTGTGTGTAATGTTTGTCTCATTACCTGTGTTATTGTGATGATTGTATTAGTGTGTGGATTTGTAATTCAGGTGAGGAATGGGAAGGAAGCGGCCATGGCCTGGCATTTGCCTGGAGCAGAAGTGAGAAACCACGGGAAACCACTTCCAGGATGGCTGTGATGGGTATCGAACCCACCTCTTCTCAGTTTTGTCTCGCCAGGCTAAGTGTAACCCGTTCAAGCCTTCAGTCCAGAACTAAATTTCTTGGCAGAGCCGGGAATCGAACCCGGACCTCCAAGACGACAGCCTAGAATACTAATCGTGTGACAATTTATACGCCGAAGAATGATACCAGGAACGCATCGCTTATTTTTGCTTATCCTTTCCAATTCCTTAATAACCAAATAACCATATAACCAGTTGCTGCAATACATTTATTATTATTATTATTATTATTATTATTATTATTAACTGGAAACTGAACCCGTTTCAAGTCCAAAGGCTGAAAAATCAAAACACACATCAATATATTCAGTACAAGAAGAACAATTATTTTCAGTACGGTACATTTTTGAAGCCCTTTCGACGTTTTAATGCCAATAGATGCATTGTTTAAGGGCATTTTTGGATCGTCTCTTGGTCAACAAAATCCTCTCCATAGTGATTGTACGGGGCAGATGACCTCGTAGTTCCGCCCCTTAAAACCTCAATTACTAACTAATAGTGATTGTAAATGTAAACATGTAGTTACAAAGATATGGCGTATAATTCTACTCATGAACCTAGCCATCTGAGGGAGTGTGTGTGTATGGCCTACTTTCAGTAGTAAGAGAAATGTGACAACCTTATGTGTTCTATGCTGGGGACAACTTTCTCCTCAAACATAGTAATTATCGAGTATCATCACACAGTGTTCGGATCCATGGCTAAGTGGTTAGCACGCTAGCTATTGCCCCGAAGGGTCGTGGGATCGTTTCGCGGTCAGGTCAAGTCGACCTTAATTCACCTGGCTTAGGGACTGCGTGATTGTGACGGCCTCATCACTACGCGTAGATCACCCAGGGACGTGAATTCGTAGGGTCTGCACCAAGTTTTCTCGGAGACAACCACAGTCCACACCATAAATGTTATCACACAGCCGTAAGACCATAGCCGCATCTTTCCCAATTCAGTTATAAATACACATACGCTACCGGTACTACTACAGTGATACCAATGACACACGTTGTCATACATATTATCAATAGGCCTACATATCTCAGCCAATGCATTCTAGATTACACAAGGCCTTGACAAGCACAGTTTGAAACACGGTTCGTGGTAGTTAAGATTGAGAGCACACAACACAGCCGTCTATTGGATGTTTCTGCTTGTGCACAGCCTGAACCTCCTAGATCCACTTGAATAAAGCCTCCTATTGTACGAATCTAGAAGGCAATACTCATATCAAAGCCTCCTATTATGGGAATCTAGAAGGCAATACTCATATCAAAGCCTCCTGCCTATATGAACCTATAAGGCAATACTCATGTCAAAACCTTATATAATAGGAACCCAGAAGGAAATCCTTCTATTATAGGAATCTAGAAGGCAATACTCATGTCGAAGCCTTCTATTATAGGAATCTACAAGGCAATGATCATGTCAAAGCCTTCTATTATAGGAATCTAGAAGGAAATGATCATGTCAAAGCCTTCTATTAGAGGAATCTAGAAGGCAATACTCATGTCGAAGCCTTCTATTATAGGAAATTACAAGGCAATGATCATGTCAAAGCCTTCTATTATAGGAATCTAGAAGGCAATACTCATGTCGAAGCCTTCTATTATAGGAATCTACAAGGCAATGATCATGTCAAAGCCTTCTATTATAGGAATCTAGAAGGCAATACTCATGACGAAGCCTTCTATTATAGGAATCTACAAGGCAATGATCATGTCAAAGCCTTCTATTATAGGAATCTAGAAGGCAATGCTCATGTAAAAGTCTTCTGTGATAGGAATCCAGAAGGAAATACTCATATCAAAGCCTCCTATTTTAGGAATCTAGAAGGCAATACTCATGTCAAAGCAGGAGCGGATATAAGGGGGGGGGGGGAGAGAGCTGTGGGGGCTCCAGCCCCCCCCCCCCCCGCCCCCCGGATAATGCCAATAAAAAAAGTTAAGAATGTGTTGCTTTGGTAAGAGCATAAAATAATTGTAAATTTGGTTGTACCCTAATCTTAACTTATCGGCTAAAATATAAACAATATTACGATTGAAATTATACTACCTCGTGGTGTAGTGGATAGCATTCTTGGCTGCCGCCCAGGAGGTCCCAATTCGATTCCTGGCTCAGCCAAGAAATTTTAATTCTGGTCTGAGGGTTCGAACGGGGTACACTCAGCCTTGCGAGGCAAAACTGGAAATTCCACTGTACGGTATATTTGAGAAATAAATTATCATTTGTAAGCAATAAACTGTTTACCTTTCAGCTTAATAAATTAACAAATATTTAGATATTTGCCATTCATACTCCATAGGCCATAATAGAAAATTAATTAAGTATAAAATTTTATTTATGTGTTGTGTTGTATTTTGCAATTTTTTTCTGTATTGCCACCAATATTGTAGACTATGTGAACTTAGAAATTTACAATTAACTCTTATTCTGGCTATTTTGCGGTGACAATCGCCTGAGAATACTCACAATTTTCCAGAATAGTCAGTCATACAATTGTATGTACAGTACGCCCCTGTATCAAAGCCTCCTATTATAGGAATCCAGAAGGCAATACACATATCAAAGCCTCCTATTATAGGAATCCAGAAGGCATACTCATATCAAAGCCTCCTATTATAGGAATCGAGAAGACATACTCATATCAAAGCCTCCTATTATAGGTATCCAGAAGGCAATACTCATATCAAAGCCTTCTATTATAGGAATCTAGAAGGCAATACGCATATCAAAGCCTTCTTTTATAGGAATCCAGAAGGCAATACTCATATCAAAGCCTTCTATTATAGGAATCCAGAAGGCATATTCATATCAAAGCCTCCTATTATAGGAATCTAGAAGGCAATACTCATATCAAATCCTTCTATTATAGGAATCCAGAAGGCAATACTCATATCAAATCCTTCTATTATAGGAATCCAGAAGGCATACTCATATCAAAGCCTCCTATTATAGGAATCTAGAAGGCAATACTCATATCAAAGCCTTCTATTATGCGAATCTAGAAGGCAATACTCCTATCAAATCCTTCTATTATAGGAATCCAGAGGGCAATACTCATATCAAATCCTTCTATTATAGGAATCCAGAAGGCATACTCATATCAAAGCCTCCTATTATAGGAATCTAGAAGGCAATACTCATATCAAATCCTTCTATTATAGGAATATAGAAGGCAATACTCATATCAAAGCCTTCTATTATAGGAATCCAGAAGGCAATATTCATATCAAAGCCTCCTATTATAGGAATCTAGAAGGCAATACTCACATCAAAGCCTCCTATTATAGGAATCCAGAAGGCAATATTCATATCAAAGCCTCCTATTATAGGAATCTAGAAGGCAATACTCACATCAAAGCCTCCTATTATAGGAATCCAGAAGGCAATACTCATATCAAATCCTTCTATTATAGGAATCCAGAAGGCATACTCATATCAAAGCCTCCTATTATAGGAATCTAGAAGGCAATACTCTTATCAAAGCCTCCTATTATGGGAATCTAGAAGGCAATCAATACTCATATCAAAGCCTATTATAGGAATATAGAAGGCAATAATCACATCAAAGTCTCCTATTATAAGAATCTAGAAAGCAATACTCATATCAAAGCCTATTATAGGAATTCAGAAGGCAATACTCATATCAAAGCCTCCTTTTATGGGAATCCAGAAGGCAATACTCATTTCAAAGCCTCCTATTATATACATTGTATCTCACGCAGTCATGTGTTGACCGACTGAATAGTTATGTCTTTTGAACACTCGTAATTCTCATACACAAATTACTCCATTAAATAGTGACTATGTTGTAATCCAGGAGTTTTAGTAAATACGCGTCCTGTAATTCACACAACTATGTTGGCATACTTTGCAAGGATTGCGCGCCGCGATTTTGTCTGATTTTCCTAAAGACAGGTGTGGTCTTCAATGGGATTCCTAATCAATGCTCCGTGAATGGTCGCCGGGAGAGGAATGCACTTAAGAGAAGTCAAGTTAGATTAGTGTGTCGGAGAAAGCAAAGGGGGCCAGATATCTTACATAACACACATATCCGGTATGCTAAGCACGGTCCCTGCGATGTGACCCGGGAAGAAGGCAGGTTCATGACGTAACGAGGTTCAAAAGGTCTGCCAAAGGAGCAGTTAGACCGCAATTCTTTCCATTCATTACTGGGAAAAGGACACGATCAAATAATTTATTGAATCATAAATCCATTGCATTTCCGCATAAATATTTTACGACATGTCATTTTTTATAGATTCTGGGCAATATATAGCTAGATATAAACATTTATGGTGTGAAACCAGAATTCGCTGGAAATACTTTTATTACAAGATCAATATTCTAGTCACATAAAATAAAGGTCGTGTGCTGGACGTCTGAACTCAACCGTTGCCTACGGGTTACATAATGCCGTAGGCAGAAAGTGAAATCCGTCACTTCATGAAAATCCTAGTCATTTCCTAATAATAATAATAATAATAATAATAATAATAATAATAATAATAATAATAATAATAATAATAATAATAATAATATTAATATCGTATGGCATCGGGTGCCAAGTGCGAGCTTAGTTATTTGACAGCCAGAGGGCAGCTTGCATGTCGAATTTTGTTGTTCCTTGAAGCACTATGAAAGTCAAGGAGGTTAGATATCTAAGCTCCTTGACACTATAGCGCTTTCTAGTAGAGAAATGAGGAACTTTGTGTTGGCGGAAAATCCCGAGATTAATTTTGCCATTATGAACACGACCTACTGAATTCAAATGGGTTCTTTAACATGCCAACATCGTATGGCATGCGTATCGTGATTTTTGCCGCCTTTCAAAAATTACTTACCACGGCCAAGAGCGAACCTGCAAGCTTGGGGTTTGTAATCCGACACGATAACCACTCACCCACCGTGACAAGCTTAATCATTTCCTAAAAAGACGGTTGTTGTTGTTTGAGTCTTCAGTCTTTTGACTGGTTTGATGCAGATTTCCATGCCTTCCTGTCCTGTGCTAATCATTTCATCTCTACATAGCTACCACTCGCTACATCCGAGGCAATCTGTTTAACATATTCTATCCTTGGTGTACCCCTACAGTTCTTGTCCTCAACCCTTCCTTCCATAACTAAGCTTGCTAATCCTGGGTGTCTTAGTATGTCTCCTACCAACCTACTGTATCTCTTCTCTTCATTAGCAGTCGCCAGAAACATCTCTCCTCTCCCACTCGTCTTAATACCTCTTCGTTTGTAACCATATCTACCATCTGATCTTCATCATTCTCCTGTTACACCACATTTCAAATGCTTCAATTCTCCTCTTTTCTCCTGCACCAATAGTCCAAGTTTCACTTCCATAGAGCTCGACGCTCCAGACAACGGCCTTCAAAAATGACTTCCTTCAAAACTGACTTCCTGATACCTAAATCTATATTCGATGTCAACAGATTCCTTTTTTTGTAGAAATGCTTTCCTTGCCTGAACCAACCTACTTTTTAGGATGAATTACGCCATGTGACGCCTTTTTTTTCGTGTAGTGACGGGATCAGAGACGAGAGTAAGTCATTTTATTATCGCCGCGAGGCTTATAATGAATTTTACAACTGTTTCCTAAAAGCAGGCTTTCCATGAAGTGACGGATTTCACTATCTGTCTACAACATAAGAGAGTGTTTCTAAATTCCCATTACAGACTTTGAGGACTTGTACTGGGGACCAAGATGGTTGAGGTTAGCATAGGAACGTGTGTCCGGAAACGTCCTGTCTTCCCGCTACCCGCAAAAAACCACAGGAACAGGGAACCCTGCGGCTAGTGAAGCAATGGGACACCTGTGGTGATTACTTTTGAATAACGAATAAATTGTACACACAGTATCGTTTCGTACCTTTTCATTTGAACACTCCTCATACATCAAGGTTTTCATGTAACCCCAGAGGGAGTAGTCTAGCGGTGTCAAGTCGGGTGAACGTGCAGGCCAAGCCATCGGGCCTCTACTGTTGCCCAAATCTGTGGCGCAGATGAATTTGGACCGCAAGTGGAAAATGAGGGTGTGCGCCATCGTGCGGATCACACACTCAACTGAATGGTATGGAATGTCAACAAACCTGTAGGGGATATGGGACAACAGGTGATCGTTCAATTACGTACACTACTGTCGACCAAAATATTATGTGTACTCGAGTTTGAAGGTTGTTTGTGATGTAACCAATAGGCCTACATAAAATCCAATAACATCATTATTTTCGTCGTTCTATTTTACGTTAGTTCATGTAGGTTTGGAATTCTTAATTAATATTTTAATATTTTTTATCGCAGTTGGAACACATAAAGTGCCCGTATTTAAGCGTGTTTCAACCATGCGTCACATTTAAGAATTATTATCTCGGAAACCCGTCATCAGATCGAATCCAAATTTTAACACAATATACATTGGATTGTTGTATAACTGGTTTATTAATTTCAAAATTTTGTGTGTCCAGGAAACAAAGTTGTTATCATTTTTGTAAGGTAACTTTTTCTCGGCTCGGGCTGGTTGGAAAATGTAGTTCTTGGTCGCGTTGTCATCCTCATACAACAAAAGATTATGCTGTATGACTTTAAAATACGTAAATTAATTCACTTAATTTATATCGGTTTGTATTTGTATGGGATAATAAGACATCGTTTAGCAGCTATCCGATACAGAGAACGCTGTACAGCGTTACCGAGTTGGAGCCCACCACGCGTCATGGCTCGCCTCGCTCGGCAGAGATGGGCACCAACTCGGCAACGCTGTACAGCGTTCTCTGTATCGGATAGCTGCTAAACGATGTCTTATTTTCCCATACAAATACAAACCGATGTAAAAATAAGTGAATTAATTTACGTATTTCACAGTCATACCGCATAACATTTTGATGTATGAGGATTAAAACGAGACCAAGAACTACATTTTCCAACCAGCCCGAGCCGAGAAAAAGTTACCTTACTAAAATGATAACAACTTTGTTTCCTGGACACAAAAAAAATTGAAATTAATAAACCAGTTAAACAACATTCCAATGTATAGTGTGTTAAAATTTGGATTCGATCTGATGACGGGTTTTTGAGATAATAATTCTTAAATGTGACGCATGGTTGAAACACTCTTAAAAACGTGCACTTTTTGTGTTCCAACTGCGATAAAAAATATTAAAATATAAATTAAAAAATCCAAACCTACATGACCTAACGTAAAATAGAACGACAGAAATGATGATGTTATTGGATTTTATGTAGGTCAATTGGTTACTTCACAAACAACCTTCAAACTCGAGTGCACATAATATTTTGGTCGACAGTAGTCAGTGGCGCTGAAAATGTGTTGTGGTTTTCCTTTGCTGGTAGCGGGAAGACGGTACGTTTCCGACTTTGGTGGCGTAGTTGGTAGCATGCTGAACTGCTGTGCCCAAGATCGCGGGTTCAAACCCGGCCGAAGTCGTCGGATTTTTTAAGAGCGTTAAAAGTCCTTCAGTCTGCCTTCCTTCAAAGGGGAAGTAAAGCCGGCGGTCCCATGTGATGTCATAGATTTATGGCATGTAAAAGATCCTTCCACAGGCTAAACTTGTGAGAAAGCTAAATTGTTAGGTTAGATTTCGTCGGAACGCTCTATCAAAGTTCCAACGTTCACCACTAGGTATCATTGATATCTGGTAGTGAAAGTTGGAACTACTTGAAATTGAACGGAACCTGTAGCTCACCCTAAGGGTGTCCGCATGAAGCAGTTACAGACTCTGGCGAGCTGAACATGTCCTCGGACACTCCCGGCACTACAAGCCATACGATAAATAAATAAATAATCCGGACACAAGTTCCTATGCTAAATTTAACCCACCTGGCCCCCACTACAAGCCCTCAAAGTCTGTAAAGGGAATTTACAAACACCCTGTATCAAATACCGAGAATTGGCGACTGAGATAAGAGGGTGTAGTAGTTTTCCAAGTCTCCATCAGAATGCACACGATGCAGGGATATTTTGAACTGGAACACTTACCTACAAGTACCACACTATTCGAAAATTCATAGAATTAAAATCAATTTTAGGGGTTGGTTGGTTGGTTGGTTGGTTTAGGGGCTGCGACAATGCGGTCATGTAGCCCCGTGTACTTTGGGTGTGTGTAGAATCTTTCTGATAACAGGTGTTAATTGTGATGGCTGTATTAGTGTGTGTTATCTGTAATTAAGATAAGGACAGCAGACGATCAATTACAAGTACAGTAGTTCCTACCAAATGCTACCGTCAACGACATCTAGCTGTGAACTTGGCTACTAGGTGCCACCACAACCGGCGAACGTTGGAACTTAATATAGCGTTGATCAAATCTAACCTACAAATTTAGCTTCACACAATTTGGAAGGATCTTTTACAAGCCATGAATCTATGACATGGGCCCGCCGGCTTTACTTCCCCTCTAAAGGGAGGGATTTTTAACGCTCTTAAAAAATCCGACGACTTCGGCTGGGTTTGAACCTGCGATCTTGGGCATAGAAGCTCAGCATGCTACCTACTACGCCACCGAAACCGCTGTTATATAAATGACCGGTGAATCTAATTATATTAGTTACATGATCCTTAGTGATTCGAGGCGCACTCATCTTCATTTGTTCCACGTTGTTTCATGTTTGACTGAATCGTCTTTTTCCTCAATTACGTATTATTTCAGAAATGCACACACAATCGTTTCAGAAACAAAAGATAAGTGACCATTCAATCCAGTAGGCAGTGAGCGGGTGAGTTGTATCATTTAGCAGGCAGTGAGCGGGTGAGCTGTGCGATCTAGCAGGCAGTGAGTGGGTGAGCTATGTGTTGGTATTGCGAGTGGAAACTACGAGGCATGTTTAATGTAATTTTTTATTGTAGAAGATGCCAATTGTATAAAACATTTTGTTCTAATTCGTTTAATCTGAAGTTATGATCGATGATAACCCTAAACACAATCAAAGGAACATCCGTCTTGTTGCAATCATTGAGTGATATGGTCAGATTATGTCGTTCACACAGCTATTATTTTAGTTGCCTGATATAAATGGCGGTAGTTTTGCCATTTCAATTAAAATAATGGTCGCTTATTGCGTACCTTCAGGCTCCTCAGGCTGTAAAACATAACGATAAAGGCACACATTTTGATCTATTCTCTAGAGAACCAAGGTTACAGGAAAATTGGAAGATCGCAATATCTATTATTAGGCAAGGCCTTATGTATTCTAGCAGGCAGTGAGTGGGTGAGCTGTGTGATCTAGTAGGCAGTGAGTGAGTGAGCTGTGTGATCTAGGAGGCATTGGGTGTGCATACGAATGTCTCCTTGCGACAAAATTTTGCAACAAGAAGGACAGCTTTTTAGGCTAAAAGATAAGTGACCATTCAATCCAGTAGGCAGTGAGCGGGTGAGTTGTATCATTTAGCAGGCAGTGAGCGGGTGAGCTGTGCGATCTAGCAGGCAGTGAGTGGGTGAGCTATGTGATCTAATAGGCAATGAGTGAGTGAGTGAGCTGTGTAGTTTAGTAGGTAGCGAGCGGGTGAGCAGTGTAATCTAGTAGGCAGCGAGTGGGTGACCTGTGTGATCTAGTAGGCAGTGAGAGAGTGAGCTGTGTGATCTAGGAGGCAGTGAGCGGGTGAGTTGTGATTTAGCAGGCAGTGAGCGGGTGAGCTGTGCGATCTAGCATGCACTGATTGGGTGAGCTGTGTGATCTAATAGGTAGTGAGTGAGTGAGCTGTGCAATTTAGTAGGTAGCGAGCGGGTGAGCAGTGTAATCTAGTAGGCAGCGAGTGGGTGACCTGTGTGATCTAGTAGGCAGTGAGTGAGTGAGCTGTGTGATCTAGTAGGCAGTGCGCGGGTGAGCTGTGTGATCTAGTAGGCAGTAAGCGGGTGAGCTGTGTGATCTAATAGGCAGTGGGTGAGTGAGTGAGCTGTGTAATGTAGTAGGCAGTGAGCGGATGAGTTGTGTGATCCTAGTAGGCAGTGAGTGAGTGAGCTGTGTGATCTAGGAGGCAGTGCGCGGGTGAGCTGTGTGATCTAGTAGGCAGTAAGCGGGTGAGCTGTGTGATCTAATAGGCAGTGGGTGAGTGAGTGAGCTGTGTAATGTAGTAGGCAGTGAGCGGATGAGTTGTGTGATCCTAGTAGGCAGTGAGTGAGTGAGCTGTGTGATCTAGGAGGCATTGGGTGTGCAATCGAGTGTCTCCTTGCGATAACATTTTGAAACAAGAAGGACAGCTCTTTAGGCTCAAAAATAGTGACCATGTCAATCCAGTAGGCAGTGAGCGGGTGAGCTGTGTGATTTAGCAAGCAGTGAGGGGGTGAAATGTGTGATCTAGGAGGCAGTGAGTGGTTGAACTGTGCAATCTAGTAGGCTTTGGTTAAATACATTACATTGTAATGATGCTCACAACTAAAATTTAAAGTTTATTGTGAAGTAGTCATTATACTGTACTATTCGCACGTTTGTAATCCTCTAGATAAGGTGATTTAGCATACCCCAGGCCGGCGACTGTGTGGGTAAATATAATCTCTACTCTAACTGATTATACCGCTTGCAGGAAGCTTTCAGGTGTGACTAAACGACACTTTCAATAGACGTGAAAATAATTCTAATACATTCTTTGGAGAGAATCAATTTTGAGCAGATAAAGTTTAATTAATACGTATTGGCCACGCTGGATAGTAATATAACATTGAAATTGGTTCGCATGGTTTCATTAGAGAGGGATGTAAGGGATGTACAAATTGTTGCATAAAAATTTTAGGGACTATTCCATCTCATGCAGAGGAAACGGATAGTAATAATATTAATATCAAAGACTGGATAAGAAAAATGGAAATGACTTACCAATTGACCAATGACACTTACAACAAGAAACTAACAATAAGACACCTACTATCGACCAAAATATTATGTGCACTCGAGTTTGAAGGTTGTTTGTGAAGTAACCAATAGACCTACATAAAATCCAATAACATCATCATTTTCATCGTTCTATTTTACGTTAGTTCATGTAGGTTTGGAATTTTTAATTTATATTTTAATATTTTTTTTTATCGCAGTTGAAACATAAAAAGTGACCGTTTTTAAGCGTGTTTCAACCATGCGTCACATTTAAGAATTATTATCTCACAAACCCGTCATCAGATCAAATCCAAATTTTAACACAATATACATTGGAATGTTGTATAACTGGTTTATTAATTTCAAAATCTTGTGTGTTCAAGAACGAAAGTTGTTATCATTTTTGTAAGGTAACTTTTTCTCGGCTCGGGGTCGTTGGAAAATGTAGTTCTTGGTTGCGTTGTAATCCTAATACATCAAAAGGTTGTGCTGTATGACTGTGAAATACGTAAATTAATTCACTTATTTTATATCGGTTTGTATTTGTACGGGGAATTAAGACATGGTTCACCGGCTAGCCGCTCCGGAAAATGCTGTACAGCGTTGCTGATATGGAGGCCATCACTTCCGAGCGAGGCGCGCCATGACGCGTGATGGAGCCCATCTTGACAACGTTGTACAGCTTTCACCGGAGCGGCTAACTGGTGAACCATGTCTTAATTCCTTCCTCGTACAAATACAAACCGAAATAAAAATAAGTGAATTAATTTACGTATTTCACAATCATACAGCATACTTTTTGATGTATAAGGATTACAACGTAACCAAGAACATTTTCCAACCACCCCGAGCTGAGAAAAAGTTACCTTACAAAAATGATAACAACTTTGTTTCTTGGACACACACAAAATGTTGAAATTAACAAACCAGTTATACAACATTCCAATGTATATTGTGTTAAAATTTGGATTTGATCTGATGACGGGTTTGTGAGGTAATAATTCTTAAATGTGACGCATGGTTGAAACACGCTTAAAAACGGTCACTTTTTATGTTTCAACTGCGATAAAAAATATCAAAATATAAATTAAAAATTCCAAACCTACATGAACTAACGTAAAATAGAACGATGAAAATGAAGATGTTATTGGATTTTATGTAGGTCTATTGGTTACTTTACAAACAACCTTCAAACTCGAGTGCACATAATATTTTGGGCGACAGTAGACACTGCCGTCAAACCCGAATGTCTGTATGCTTCAGAAACGTTGGACATGATTGGCGCAAAGTGGGCTTGAAAATGCCAGAGAAAAGAGAGAAAAATGCTTAGGAAAATCCTGGTCCCAAAGGTAAAAGATGGAAAGAGAAGACTAAGATCAAACAAAGAACTGATGTTTAAATGTGGCAAATAAATCTTTCAGGTCAGGCAGCAGGGATTCTCGACATTATTGTTAATTAAAAACAAACAAAGAAACGGCTATTCCTCATCCATGGAATCTGTGAAGTAGGTTTGCGGATGACGTCACACGGAGGAAGTGAAAAGAGAATGCCCAGCCATTACATTACAGATTTACAGTTCTATGGACACCTCCTGAGAATGGATGGCAACAGACTGACTAAAATAATTTTCGAATTTTTCAGGAAGAGAAAGACAGAGGTCAAATGGTTTCGAGAAGTGCGAACGGACCTAGCAAAAATAGGGGAAAAAGACGACGGCATAGCAGATGGGAGAAATTTAGACGACTAATGAAGGAGTAAGGCCTGTTTGTCATCTCTTGATGAATACAGTACATTTGCATTTGTCAGTTGGCACAGGCTAGAGTAAAAGGTGGCTTTTCACCGTGTCTCAGTCTCACTCATGGCTGTGATTATATGGAAGCTACTTAGGTATGGGTGGTGCTTAGTAATGGCATTCGGGGCACAGTCAGTGCCTGTGAATGCTGTGAAAGGTTCTACTCATAGGGTTAGGACTACTGTTCTGACTCAGTGAGGAAAGCAATGGCAAACTACCTCACTCCTCTTCTTGCCTAGAACGCCTCAAAATAGCGCTGCCTTGGGTTTTTGTGGGTATCTACTCACATAACGTAACGGCGGTGCTTTTTGAGGATCCAACCAGCCATCGGGCTGACTACCTAACAGACAGAATGAAGGAGTAAAGAGGTTTCCAGGAGACAGGGGAGAAGCCAGGGACAAAGAAAAGGACCTACACAAAAGACCAGAAGAGGGAAGCAGGAGAAAGGAAGAGAAGATACTGGCAGAGAGTCAAGGAAGAGAAGGGAAAACATAATGTGAAGCGTGGTCCATAAAAGGACTAGACGAAAAGAAATAATAAAAATAATTATTATAAATCTAAATATTTGCTTTTAAAGGCATTCATATATTACAACAGTTTAAATTTGCAATAGACCAAACGTATATTGTACCAGAAGTCCGCCTCGATGCGTAGTGGCTAGCATTCTTGGCTGTCACTGTGGAGGCCCGGGTTCGATTCCCGCTGGCTCTGAAAAGATGGAAGATGTTTACCCTAAAGATTCAATATATGAGTGAATGAATGTTTAGATTTCAAATTTCAACTATTTATTTATTTATTTATTTATTTATTTATATTAATTCCCTCATTATTTTATGATTCTTTAGGGTAAACATCTTCCATCTATCCTTATGGTGCACCATAATAGGTATATTGATAAGAATGTTTCTTAGTGTTAACCTTTTCAACCACTTGTTTTCTTTGACATTTTTGATCTATATTGACTGATGAAGGGGCCAAAACTGTTAGGCCTCGAAACTTGTCCCCAATGACCACCAAGTGATCATTTATTAAAATAAAAGGTATTGATTAAGCGGAACTTTTGCCACAATTATTACTAATTACCATTTAGATTTCAAATAAGCGGCTTCGGTGGCGTAGTTGATTGCATCCTGAGCCCAAGATCGCGGGTTCAAACCCGGTCGAAGTCGTAGGATTTTTAAGAGCGTTAAAATCCCTCAGTATGCCTTCCTTCGGAGGGGAAGTAAAACCGGCGGGCCAATGTCATAGATTTATGGCATGTAAAAGAACCTTTCACTAATTACACTTATGTGAAGCTAAATTATAGGTTAGATTTGACTAACGCTCTTAGGTTCCAACGTTCGTCACCAGCAGCCGACTGTGGCAGCATCTAATAACCAAGTTCAGAACTAGTTGTCGTTGACGGTGGCGTTTGGTAGAAAAAGTAGGAACTACTTGAAAATTGAATGTCCGCAGTCCTTACTTGAATTTAAAACAGCTGACACACACTAATGCAGTCATCACAATTAACCCTGGTTATCAGACGGATTGTGCACACACCCAAAGTACACGCGGCATAGTCACGGTAATGGAACAGGTTATTAAACACGTTGACATCCATGAGATAATTACCCTGATGTTATCCACCTCGTCATCCCACAGGATATTCAACATGTAGACAGGGTTAATTATCCCCATGTCGCTATGTATAAAGTCACGGTTGTCGCAGCCCCTAAACCCAGGAACCAACCAACCCTGCTAGACGACAGTGGAAGCAGACATGATTGTCATAAGTAGGGCTCGGATTTTTAGGTAAATAAATATTCTTTTATGTAAATACATATTTTAAGCATTTTCCTATAAATACATAAATTCCTGTTTTCACTTATTAGCACATAAAAAGACATAATATTTACATTTTAAAAAGCCAGTATGCTAGATATTTCAGTTTATTGCATTTTTGTTCTGTGTTACTTCAACGGGAAAGAACCTAATCTTCATGCACAGCATATGTCAGCTTGAAACTGTGTTACTCTTAACTTGTCGCCCCGTGCCACTCACTGTGGAAGCCAGGAATGTCCTTGTCCATAGCCATATTGCACCACGTGCTAGACCTCCCCTCTCCCAGCTATCTCACATGCAGTTCATTTCTGTCACTGTAAAATGTAAAGCAGTCCTACGATGCTTAAAGTAAAAACAACTACAAGTTATCGTCTGTGGCAGAATTTAAAAATAATTTTACTTCTGATGGGGGCATTCTGTTCTGACAACCATGTGGGAAAGCAATCAAGGCTGAACAGCGATCTCAAGTTACATAACATCTGAAGGGCAAGAAACATATTGCCGCAGTTTAGCGCCTTTAGAATAAGTGTTTTGCAATAATCGTCGGTCATTTGTGATGGACAACTTGAAGATGTAACTCGTTGTGTATTGTAATGCTTCAGCAGTCAGTGCGACATAGCATAAATTGCATTCGTGAGTACTGCATATTGTTTATATTCACATTAATAAACTAAATTATAATTAAATATTTTTCCTTTTTTTTGTCACATATCTCAGGTATTTTTAATACATAAAAATAAATATTTCCCCGATTTTTAGCACCTAAATATCCGAGCCCTAGTCATAAGATGTAACAGAGTTGGTCAGCAATGGCGTTGGAGTTTGGTCTCCCTGCGTGTGATATGGACAGCCCTGTAACTTTCTAGGCACGCACGACTACCAGCCCGCTTGCTACCAGTACTGTAATATTATGTCTGCCAACTTCCTGTGCTACCTCTAGCCTCTTGCCTTTCACCTGGACACCTTCTTTATAATATTATATTGACCATCTCGTGGTGTAGTGGCTAGCTGTCCCCCTCAGAGGTCCGGGTTCGATTCCCGGCTCGGCCAAATCATTCAATTATGGTGTGAGGGCTGAAACGGGGTACACTGAACCTCGTGAGACTATCAAATGATATGATCATGCTCGGTTAATGAATTTGTATCGACGATATGCACATTATGTTGACCAAATCGCAAGTAGGCCTATCATAACATATATACCAACTCAGAAGACTCCTTACATACAAAATTATCCCTTCATTATATACCGTACCACACAGACTTTCCTCATCTCTCTGGCTCAACTTCATAACCACCCAGTTTATTACAAATCATGGTTGCTTCAAATCCTATCTTCATAAAATGAACATTATTGATTCGCCAATTTGGAGCTACCGGGAAAAATCTCCACAGACGGCTCGTCACCTGTTGAATGAATGCACCACGTACTCGGGAGAACGACTAGCTGTACTACGATCATTACCACTGCAAACTATTATGAAACACCACTAGAACTCTGTCGAAATAACAGAATTTATAAAAAAATCTTCCACTCACTTGAGTAATTCATGTTAATGTTTGCATTTAAAACTGTTATTAGCCCGTGATATACCTTTAGGTGAAACACGGGTTGTAACTATATTAAATAAATAATTTTAAAAAATCGTAACATAAAACGCCAAATAGTAAGGATTGTTTATGTTCGACGATGTCGAAATGAAAATATTATATGACAGAAAACTGTATCATAATGAGGATCATTATAGTACTATTATTCATTATGAGACAGTTTCTCCAGCCAATCAGAGCTCATTCATTGACAAATTAGGTAAGGATAGCTTCGCACATACAAAGACAAAATCAGCACGAACCTTCACGGTAACAAGAAAATACTATGACATATGCAAGAAATTTATGAATCTACGTCCAGAAGTTAGCAACACAGCATCCTTCTACATAAATTACCGACATGGAAGGTGCACGCTCCCATATGTTCGCGTAAATAAACTGGCGAATATGAGACAAGAAATAGCACTGTACCTTAATATCCCCAACACCAATTTCTACACAGCGCATTGCTTTCAAACGACTTCGGTGACAATATTAGTGAATGTGAATGCTAGTTCTGATCGGCACTAGACATCATGCAGGCTGTAAACAATTTCATTGCCAAGCAAAGTAAATGGTCCCTGCTTTCGAAATTCTTTGACCCACGCATGCGCTCTGTTCAGTCAGCAAACCCCCAGCGCGCCCTGTTCACTAACTGAAGTTACTGAATCCCACAGATATTTATGAATAGTTATGTTAAAACACATAATAAAGTTATAATTATCGTCGAACATAAACAGTCGTATGTAACTCGCCATTATAGGCTCGTTGCATAATGTACTATTTCAAGTCATTTGGAGGTTAGAAGAAGCTATACCGATACACTATACTTTACTCCACCTGGATGACGGATTTCATAAGAAGATATTTTTGGTATGTGAATTGATGATTACTGCTTACATGTCAAGTGTGCTGGAATATTAGTTCCCATTATAGAATTTTACCCACATTGTGCTGCCACTATATCGAAAAAATCTACGGAGTGAAGAATCATCTTGAAATTTTCGACTGATTTTGATAATATTTATTTACGTCTATTATCGAAAATTCTTCCAATTTTAACGACGGTTTACTTACCTTCTCACATATCTACATTCGAAAATAAAAGTCTCCTATTAATATATTTTTCGTAATACTTTGCTGATGACATTGCCATTCTTTCAGAAAATATACAAACAGCTTGTGTCCAAATAAACCTTTTGAGAAAGATAACAGAAAATGTTGGACTTCAGATATCTTTTGAGAAGACCAAATATATGACTAATATTAAAAACTAGCATTACCCGTCGCGGCTTCCCCCGCGAATGTTCTAGTTGTAAAAAGTGCACTTAGCAAAATCTCAATCATGAATGCTATGACTGATTTATCCTTGGTATGAATAATCAGACTTGATCAATTCAACTACTGGTGCAGTGGTTAGGGGTTTGTCATTCCTTCACAGGTATATCAGAGCGAAGTTAGTTTTCTGGGAATATCACAGACACTGTTAATTTAAGGGCCTTTAAATGCGGGTTTCGGAGACCCTTTATAGTCGGGTGAAAAAGACCTTCCGTACCACACTCACACGTGAAAATTGCGTGAAACAATCCTAGAGTGCCCTTTGACCCCCTTAAGCGCATTATACTGTATGTATTGATGAATTTTACAGCTTAATTTGGTTCAGTGATAACCTTATAACCATCTGGAAACTTTCACTTGCATTGCGTCTTACAGAAATAGATGGACCTGTGAGATTCTGTTACCATGGTTACCTTGTTGCATTCCTTCATTATTTCATTGCAAATATACATGTTTTAAGGTATTTATTTAATTGTGAGGCATTTAAAGAGTAAGTGAGTGCGTTTCGCTTACGCATTGGGTTATGCTGAACCTGTAGGTACCCCATATGTGTAGGTTGGTGTTAATGGGACCTTATTTTCGGTACAAAACGGGAATGGGATCTTAGCAGATTAATATAGGGAGGGATTCTCCTACTGTTTTGATAACAAACTCCGGAAAAAATGACAAGGTAGAAAAGTTTAAGTATTTGGGAGAAATGATTCAAATTAATGGACTAGACATAGAAGGAAATAGATCATGAATACGAAAATTGGAACAAACTTTTCAACTGACGAAGGATAACTACAATAAGAAAAATATTTCTATTGCAACTAAAATCCGACATTACAATACGGTAATTAAGCCGGAAAGTCTCTATGCTTTAGAATGTATGTTTTCCATTAAAAAAGGCAAAATAGAGGAGCTAGAGAAAAAGGAAAGAAGGATACTTAGAACAATATTGGGACCATTAAAAACAGAAAGTGGAGAGTTCAGATACAGAAAAAATGACGACCTCTACAAATATAAAGATATTGAAAAAATCTACGATACGATCAGGAAAAGGTGGGTTAATTTCTTTGGACACGTAATGAGGATGGATAACACCAGACTCACAAAACGAATGTTCAGTCATGAATACAAAAGCAAGAATGGTAATCAATGGGTACAAAGTATAAAAGGGATATGGAAGAGATGGAAATAACAATAGATATTATTCAGGACAGACCACTTTTCAGAAACATGATCAAAAATGTTAAGGGTCTCCAGGAGAAGGAAAAGATGAAGCGGGTTAACATCTGGACGGAAGACAGAAGAAGGAGACAAAGTGATGTAATGAAGAACTACTGGAAGGGAAGAAAGGAACAAGGAAATAAGAGGCAGTGAATGTAATGTGTTATTTTACGCGATCCAAAGATGGCGATAATCGAGGAAAGAAGAATAAGAAGAATAATCCAACATCGTGTTTTAAAGTAGTTTGTCTAATTGCACATCAATTCATAATTTACAAGTATTTCATTAATTTTAATTAACAATATTTGTACAGTAAGGATGTCCATTTTCTTTGACAATGTTTAACTAGTTTTTAAGGTGTAATATTTTTCAGGATGATGATGGAATCATTGGTATTCCGAAACATGTACGTCGTTTAATATCTCATTAAACTACTTCTCTTAGTATTGATCAGGCGGGTTTTCAATTTACCAAATTTATTAATAACACAGGTTATCATACAAATACCACACACACACACACACACACACACACACACACACACACACACACACACACACACACACACACACACACACACACACACACACATACATACATATCCAAGTACACGGGGCTATGATCACGATGTCGCAAAGCCCTTAAATGAATAAACAACATAATACGTTGAAACATCACACAATTTGATTATAACGGGTGATTCAGCAGCCCCTTACAATACCCTTCGCTGCAACCCAACTAACGCGTGTTGTCTAGGAAGGTCGATATTTATTTGTCTGCCTGCAACCCGTATGGTATATACTAATGCTCTGCAAGCACATCCCGCAAATTATACAAAATATTCTTATTTACCCCTCGTATTAAACTGAAGTCACATCGAGTAGATCAGGGGTTGTCAACTGGTAGGTCGCGACCACCTCGGGGGTCGCGGGATGTCTTTTGGGGAGTCGCGAGATACGGAGATAAAGTAAAAACAAGTAGTTCCGTGAAGAACTAAAGCCTATTTTCATATATCCTACTTATGCTAATTGCCTCCATCAACATACAAAATTTCAGTTTGATTGCAGTAATAGATTCGTAGATATTGGAGACCGTCTAATATTTCGGATGGTCACCATGTTGGATTTTATATATGTAGGTCTTAGAGTTATGTACTTTTACATGAAGATTATTGTGTACGTGTAGTATTCAAACTTCAATCGCATGATTAGGGCACAAGAAGTATAAACGAGATTTTAAGATTTCGCACAGCTGCCATCTTGTGGTTATGAAAACAATTGAAATAAATTAGATGCCAGTGGATTAACATTCGTATAAGGATTTACTGTACCAAGTTTCACTGCACTCAGATGGTTAAATTGTGAGAAACGTCCAGGTGAATATTTATACTTAGCGTCGCCGCCATGTTGGATTTGTGTTCGCCAGGTTATTGAAAGTCCTATAGGTGAACTTATGTTCATAGCCCCTATGAAAATAATAAAATCAGTCTCATCGCTATAATAGATTCGTATATATTTGGAACCGTCTAAATAATTCCGATGGTCGCTATGTTGGATTGTTAAATGTATAGGCCATAGAGTCATGTACCATTAAAGGACAATTATTGCGTAGGTTCATTATTCAAACTTTCATTTCGATGGCATGATTACGACACAAAAAATAAAAACTTAATTTTAAAATTCGCTCAGCCGCCATCTTGAGGTTATGTAAACAATTGAAATATATTAGATGCCAGTGCATTACAATGTGTATAAACATTTGCTGTACCAAGTTTCATTACGTTTGGATCATTAAATCGCGAGAAAAGTCTATTTAAAACGTTCAACTTCGCTTGGCCGCCATATTTGTTTTGTAGTTAACCGGTTTTTGAAAGTCTCATAGATGACCTTCTAGTAGTGCTCGTTATCTCCGAAACAAATTTCAGGGTGATATCAGTAATAGTTCCGGAGGTTTAGAATGCCGGTGAAATATTTCGCACAGCCGCCATCCTGAGGTTATGTAAACAATTGAACTAAATTAGGTGCCAGTAAACTACAATATGTATAAACATTTGCTGTACTAAGTTTCATTAAGTTTTAATGATTAAATCGCGAGAAAAGTCTATTTAAACGTCTCAACTTCGAGGCAGATGACCTCGTAGTTCCGCCCCTTAAAGCAACAATAACTATAAAGTTTCAACTTCGCTTGGCCGCCATGTTGGTTTTGTAGTTACCAGGTTTTTGAAAGTATCATAGGTGAACTTATAATTGTTCCCTTTATCACCGTAGAAAATTTCAGGATGATATCGGTAATAGTTTCGTAGATATTGAATGCTGGTGAAATATTTCGCACAGCTGCCATGTTGGATTGGTGAGACGTAAAACAAATTTGAAGGGCATGGCCGGGGTCAGCCAAAATGGTGCTATGACCTGACCGAGTTTCACTGAAATCGCTCCAGCCGTTTAGAAATTATTAGAGGTGCACACATACGCATACATACACACACACGGACAAAAGGTGATCTCATAAGCCTATTTTATTTTCATAAAATGAAAATAGGCTAAAAAAGAGTTATTGCTGTAGTTTTTTCATTAAAAGAAGAATACACTCACATTGTATTAACATTTTACGTTTTTTTAAAATTTCTATGAATGAAAAACTTGAGCTTGTTTGAAAAAAAAAACAGTTTTTGAATTAATGTTTATTAATATTAGTTACAAGTGTTTTTATTTTATGAATACAACTTAACCATTATTTTAATTTTTTTTATTGTTGTTTTAACGTTAAAACTTGGAGGTGTCGGCCTAAAAAGGGGTCGCAGTGTCTATAAGGCCGAGAATCCCTGGAGTAGACGTTTGAGTTGGTCAGCGCGCCGATGGAAAAGCATTGTGCGGCGAACACGACTCATGCTTTTAGCAGAAGGAAGGATGATGTCACCGCACCGGCTCGGCGCGACGCAGGCTATTGAACTTACCATGTCAGGGAGGAAGTTACTTCCTGCTTGCCTAAATAAGGTGCAAAGTGACCACCCACCGTCTTACGTCACAGGCAGGGTTCCGCAACCACATCCACACAGGTAAATATTTTATGTTGTATTTGGCAGTGCTGTGTGCAGGCATATGACTGTTATTGTTGGAATATCTGCAACAGTGGCGTAACTACTGGATGTTTAGGAGGAGCAATCTTTCACCAGAACAAAATAATTGAAAAAGAGTACGGTAATTTGATGAATTACAATTTTCGGATTGCTGACAAACGATTGAATTATGTACGTTTATAATTTGAAAATATTTTTCTTTTCTTTTTTTCGTAGTCAGTTTACCCTCCAAGTAGGCTTTTCCCACGGACTCAGCGAGGGATCCCACCTTTACCGCCTCTACGGGCAGTGTCCTGGAGCTTGACATAGGCTTTGGGGATTCAACTGGGGAGGCGAGACTGCCGCCTCCCCAGGCGGCCTCACCTGCAAAGCGATCAGGGGGCCTCATGAGGGATCGGAGGGGATGGGAGGATGCGTGGGATTGACAAGGAAGAGGGAAGGAGGCGGCCGTGGCCTTACATTAGGTGCCATCCCGGCATTTGCCTGGAGACGAAGTGGGAAACCACGGGAAAACACTTCGAGGATGGGTGAGGAGGGAATCGAACCCCCTCTTCTCATTTGGACCACCCGAGGCTGAGTAAACCCCGTTCCAGTCTTCATACCACTTTTCAAATTTCGTGGCAGAGCCGTGAATCGAACCTTGGACCTCCGGGGTGGCAGTTAAGCACGCTGACCGCTACGCTACGGAGGCGACTACATTTATCTTTACTTGTGTAAAATATGTAGTGTTAGGGCGCACATTGAGAGCAGCAAATGCTATCGAGATTAGTTGGTTGGTTCCTAAGTTTAGGGGCTGCGACAACGCGGTCATGTAGCCCCGTGTACTTTGGGTGTGTGTAGTAGAATCTGTCTGGTAACCGGTGTTAATTGTGATGACTGTATTAGTGTGTGGCATCTGTAATTCAGGTAAGGACTGCAGACGGTCAATTTCAAGTAGTCCCTACTTTCACCACCAAATGCTACCGTCAACGATACCTAGCTAAAAACATGGCCACTAGACACCACCACAACCGGCACCTGGTGACGAACGTTGGAACTTAAGAGCGTTAGTCAAATGAAACCTGTAATTTAGCTTCACACAAGTGTAATTAGTGGAGGATTCTTTTACATGCCATAAATATAAGACCTGGGACCGCTGACTTTACTTCCCCTCCGAAGGAAGGCATACTAAGGGATTTTCAACGCTCTTAAAAACTCCGACGACTTCGGCCAGATTTGAACCCGCGATCTTGGGCATAGAAGCTCAGCATGCTACCAACTACGCCACCGAAGCCCTCCCCACGTTTGCGAGGAGTTTTACGCCCTTGTTCTTGCGCCTTGGCGCACTTAGCTATCCCGTCTGCTTTTCTCTCCAGCATTCATTTTAAAGTTTAATCAGATTCCGGTAATATAATGTCACAGAACCTGCCATGCCGTTACCCGGGTCTCATTCCGTATGCCACGCGCCTGTTTGACCCAAAGACGTAGCTATTAAGGTCTTCTTGAGGCACAGCGCTGGACCGTTTCATCCCGAGGAGGTATTTATCCTTGAGAGCTTCTAAATATAGCTCACTTGTTTAGGACCTCAGGGACATCCGCTGAGCGGACATTTCAAGGAACCAAGAGAGAGCTTCGGTAGCGACCCGCTTTCCAAATGTACTCCGTGTTACCATAAATAAGTTACTAACAATGTAACTTTATATTTTCTTTACCCGGTGAAATCTATCTCCGCCTTCCGGGTGAGCCGAGAGGGATTTTATTTACTCTAAAATAGCACAGAAACTATCACCCAAATGGCTTATAACTAGAGCTAGGATTCTTATGTAACATCAACATGCATAATACCATATGCAATATTAATCTATACTAATCTATCTATACTAATATATAAAAACTGGCGGACCCGTGCAAGAAATCTCGCATATTCATAAACCACACTTTCCCCAATAGGTTTTGCAAATCGAGCACTTCTTACAAAATTTTATATTTAAGAAATTAGAATGCAATTTGTCACTGATAATGTGATTTGTGTGCTGTAACACTCACAGGTTATTCGATATTTATGAAATTATACGATTTGAGTCCTCATTCCTTTGATTTACTGTTTCTAAAATCCATGCAAAATGATGAAGGAAAGACATCAGAATGATAAAATGACATGAAATGGGCATCACAGCGGCCAAAATGTGAAGTGGACACCAATTATGGAGGGTATTTTCATACATCAACAGTATCTGCAAATCGCACACTTCGTATATTTTTTAAAGTCACTTTTTAAAGAAATTATTGATATTTATGGTATTAGAGTGCAATTCGTTACTGCTAATGTCTATTCTCTTTCATTTGATTGCTCATTTGTCACGATCGGTCGCTTGTGAGCGCCGCAGGAGGGATCCATACTACTGAAATTATATATATATATGTTGAGATGGTGTGTGTCCCTGTGTCTGTGTATTACTCAATCACGCAAGAACCACTGGTCCGATTTACGTTTCAAGCCTGACCGAAGTCGTCGGATTTTTTATGAGCGTTAAAAATCCTTCAGTATGCCTTCCTTCGGAGGGGAAGTAAAGCCGGAGAGCCCATGTCATGGATTTATGGCATGTAACTACAAATGTGTGAAGGTAAATTTGTAGGTTAGATTTTGATTAACGCTCTATTAAGTTCCAAAGTTCACCGCAAGGTGCCGGCTGCGGTTGCATCTACTAGCCAAGTGTCGTTGACGGTAGCATTTGGTAGCAAAAGTAGGAACTACTTGAAAATTGAATGTCTGCAGTCCTTCTACCTGAATCACAGATAACACACACTAATACAGTCATCACAATTAACACCGGTTATCAGACAGATTCTACACATATACACAAAGTACACAGGGCTGCATGACCGCGTTGTCGCAGCCCCTAAAATGAGGAACGAACCAACCCCTAAAATTGATTTCAATTCTATGAATTATTGATTTTCAATAATTATCGTATTTAAGGGGAGCAAATTTTGCCTAAAAGTGTCAAGTTTTCGGTGATAATTCGATAATAGGCGTATCATTATGTAAAAAAGTTACATTCTCGTTGCAACAATTAGGTATTATTTTTAAGCTTTGGGCAGTTTATGTCAACGTCTGTCTGTGTCTGTCAGGTAGTCAGCCCGAAGGCTGGTTGGATCCTCAAAAAGCACCGCCGTTAGGTTATGTGGGTATATACCCACAAAAACCCAAGGCAGCGCTATATTGAGGCGTACTAGGCAAGATGAGGAGTGAGGTAGTTTGCCATTGCTTTTCTCACTGAGTCAGAACAGCAGTACTAACCCTATGAGTAGAACCTTTCACAGCATTCACAGGCACTGACTGTGCCCTGAACGTCATTACTAAGCATCACCCATACCTCAGTAGCTTCCATATAATCACAGCCATGAGTGAGACTGAGACCTCGGTGCAAAGCCACATTTTACTCTAGCCTGTGCCAACGTTTGCTACACATTATAAATCAAATCAATCAATCAATGTCTAAAGGCACTGCCTTGTCGATTCAACCATTGTCTTCTGTCTTCAGCTTGTCTCTTCATCTCACAGTACGTTTTGCATCATTACTTGAAGGAATTGGTTCCAAGGTCGACCTCGTCCCAATGAATTTAGCCGTTCTTCTATGTACTGTTACAACAGGCGCGGATCTAGAGTTTGGCTTGGGGGGGGGGTGTCACAGAATCGAAATTGTTAAGAAAAATGGTATCACTAACCAATCACAAAATAACCAAACAAACAAAACCAGACCATTTTTTTTTTTGGCAAGCTACATGGATAGAAATTTGATGCGTTTAGAGCACCAAAAATATTCGTACAAATTGCAACGGCGTGTTTTGCGACTTTTACATCGATCTTCGAGAAAAGTATCAAGGTACGTTTCAGTTTCGGCAAGTCGAGTTGGTACCGACAAAGGGAGAAATTCACAGCTTAAATTGCCAACCAGTTTGGACGTGGGCAAAATTTTTTGGTGCGAAAAAAAGCCCCAAATTCCTATCCGTGCATTGCTGCACATTCATCGTGACATCACTATAAACATCGATTCAGTAATCACAAGGTTTGCTAAACAAAATAGACGAGTTGATTTTGTTATATAAATAATCGTTTTTATATAACAGGTATGAAGTTGTAAATATGTACAGTTGTAACAGATATTTTCAGTATTGAATAAAATGAAAAAAAAACTGTTTTTCAGTTAAAATTCGTTAAGTTTTATTTGTCTGGTTATAGTGTTTTCGTTTTTTGAGTTTGCAAAAAAATTTGGTCTCCGTTTGGGGGGGGGGGGTCACGACCCCCCCTCCCCCCCCCCCCCTGAATCCGCGCCTGTGTTACAATCAGCTGTTTCTTCCCCTGTATTTCTCGCAGTATACTTTCGTTTGTTCCTTTTTCAGTCCAACTGACCTTTAGTATTCGCCTCCAGACCCACATCTAAAACGGTTCAAGTCGTTTCCTATCCTGTTCTCGAATTGTCCAAGATTCACATCCATCACAAAAATTTTCCTAATCTCAATATCTAGAATAATATTGGTCAGAAGAGTTCTTTTGTTGCTGAATGCTTGTTTGGCAAGCGCTATTCTTCTTCTTATCTCTTTGCTGCAGCGATTATCATTTGTGATTAAACTTCCGAGGTAAGGGAAACTGGTGACTTGTTCCACTACTTTGTTAGCAAGCCTGATGCGTGTGTGCTTTCGCTCAGGATGTTTACTTACAACTAAGGTTCGGATGTTAAGAAAAAATCATATTTTTTCCTAAGCTCATTTTACCCGAAATCTGAAAAATAAATTTGAATGACGGGTCCCTGACCACGTTTACAGCAATTTGATGTTGCCTATAAATACACATTTCGGCCATTTGTATTGTTTTGGTCATATTTGGTCATATTTTAGTGATATAAGGTCATATTTGGTCATAATTTCAGCATTTTTGTTTAAATTGAGGCATCGTTATCAATGTATGTGTTATCTGCGTCGAGTTTCAAACGCAGGATTTCCGAATAGTGTAGTAGATATATTTTTCTTTCTTTTCCCATAACAGCCAGATAGCAGGTTTAGAAGACTTGATTCCAAGAAGGCGCTCCTCTACGGACGTCTTTTAGCACATCTTTCTGGGCAATTTAGATTGCGTCACTGAACGCATGAGGTCACGGAACATGACGATAGTGTGCTTCCGCCTTCCAATAGGATGCCACTCCAGTAGATATATTTAGCTCAGAAGCAATTAGCAAACAAGGAAATGCCATGTTATGTCTTTTAGGGAAACCGAGCAAGAACTGCATCTCAAGGCTGTGACACTGAATGAATGTTGAAAATTTTAATGTACTGTAGCTCTCTGTCAGTTTGTATGATTAAATGTGGCTGGTGTATGATCACGTTTTGGCACTTATGACGTTTACTGTATGTTAGTGATAATCCACTTATCCCAAAAATTAATGTCATATTTCATAGTTTATGTCATATTTTATAGATTTTAGGGCATATTTGCTTGCATATTTTGTACTCCTTTAGGTCTTCAACTTCCGAACCCTACTTACAACTAATATTTTTGTCTTCTTCACGTTAATGTTTAAGTATAAATCTACGAAATAAAACATAATTTAAAAATCTATTCTACCTATCAAAAAACGAAAATAAAAGTCTTTGAAAACCTAAAATGAAAATCTAAAGAGACATAAAAATCCGGTCCTTACTAATAACGATCGGTAGTTACAGGTAGTTTTTTTCCACATGGGTGTTGAGAGTGGCTTGACATTAAGTGCGGGAAGAGAACCAATTAAGTGCGTATATTAGTGAATGACGACCACTAAGAGGCGGAGATGTTACTCAGAGGCACTTCCTGATAGAGAAAGGAGAATCAGATACACACTGATGGACAGGATTACCACTGGAATGTGAGTTATGTTCTTTACCAAAGAAAGTGACAGCAGGACAATCAACGCCTTTCTCTTTAACACACTACTACTAAATAGTTGAGATTTTTTAAGAACAGAAATTGTATCCTGTATAGCGTCAACAAACACAAGATTCCGCGATAGATAAGCTCAAGAAGTAGAGTCGGTATCACCTTAATAGGTAATTAACAATGTTACCTTACATTTGTCCCTCATCACTACAAACGTAGTGATACATAGTCCGCGTCATCTTAAATAAGTTACTGACAATGTAACCTTACCATTTGTCCCCCATCACTACAAAAATGGTGATATATAGTCCGCCTTACTAACAACGTACGGTAACCTTACCAATTGGCTCCAATCACTATATACCACCATGTTTGTAGTGATGGGGAACAAATGGTAAGGTTACATTGTCAGTAACTTATTTAAGATGACGCGGACTATGTATCACTACGTTTGTAGTGATGAGGGACAAGGTTACATTGTTAGTAACTTATTTAAGATGACGCGAACTATGTATCACCTTGTTTGTAGTGATGGGGAACAAATGGTAAGGTTACATTGTCAGTAACTTATTTAAGATGATGCGGAGCATCGTAGAAGTGGAGCTCACCGCAATGAGTTGCAAAACATGAAGCACAGCCCGAAGAGGTCTGGTCTTTGTAGCTATTTCTCTGACATGTTAACTAGGAATGTCCAAGATCTGCAGTCAACACCTGTTGGAGGCGACCAGACAGCTGTATCCTCCCACGGTACGACACTAGGATACTCCCTAGTCCGCTTACAGTGCGATCAATGGTCGAGGAAAAGCTTTGACAAATTGGATACTTTCTGCCATTTAGAGGTAATCTTATTAACGAACCTTGGTAACTACACTCCCACATAAGCGCAAGCCATCACAGATCCCACCGTCATCAGTCTTTAAAATATTTTAGTTTTTCTATGGTTTTCCCCCATTGTCAACTGCAGGAAAATGCTGGGACGGTACTTTCTGACAGGCCACGGCCGCTTCCTTCCACGTTCTTGCCCAGTTCCATTCAAATTCATTAATTT
The DNA here is from genome assembly GCA_946902985.2 of Meconema thalassinum. NCBI lineage: Eukaryota > Metazoa > Arthropoda > Insecta > Orthoptera > Tettigoniidae > Meconema > Meconema thalassinum. The sequence continues at coordinate 90,760,146 of OX336388.2, forward strand.
CATCTCTCATGAACTCCTCTCCTGAGGCAGACGTCAGGAAGGGCACCCGGTTGTAAAAACCACCCGCTACATAGACCTTCACAGCATATCATCCCCGACCCCGTTGAAAACGGGAATAATAAGGGGTTGTTGTTTGAGTCTTCAGTCTTTAGACTGGTTTGATACAGCCCTCCATTGCCTCCCTGTCCTGATCTAATCGTTTCATCTCTAAATAGCTACCACACCCTACGTCCGAGGCAATCTGTTTAACATATTCTAACCTTGGTCTACCCCTACAGTTCTTGTCCTCAACCCTTCCTTCTATAACTAAGCTTGCTATTCCTGTGTGTCTTAGTATGTGACCTACCAACCTATCTCTTCTCTTCATTAGCAGTCGCCAGAAACATCTCTCCTCTCCCACTCGTCTTAATACCTCTTTGTTTGTAACCCTATCTACCCATCTGATCTTCATCATTCTCCTGTAACACCACATTTCAAACACTTCAATTCTCCTCTTTTCTGCTGCACCAATAGTCCAAGTTTCACTTCCATAGAGCACCACGCTCCAGGCAAAGGCTTTCAAAAATGACTTCCTAACACCTAAATCTATATTCGATGTCAACTGATTCCTTTTCTGTAGAAATGCTTTCCTTGCCTGAGCCAACCTACTTTTTATATCCTCTTTGCTTCGAAACCATACAATATTCTTCTTCTTTGTTCGAATGAGCCAACTATGGACCACGTAGGTTAACCAAAATGGTTTTCAGCTTGATGAGTGGGGATTGGTTTCACGTTCTTAAGAGTCTTCTTCCTAGCCCATATCTCCTTCATTATCTGAATTTGTAGTTGTTTAGCTACACAAGGCCGTGGTGAGACCAGCAATGATATACGGGGCAGAAACCTGGCAGATAACAAGGAGATGGGCAGAAAAACTGGACGTGTCAGAAATGCGTATGCTGAGATGGGAAAGTGGACATACAAGGTTGGACAAAGTGAGAAATGAAGTGATTAGGAGACGACTTAGCGTGGTGCAAGTTTCTGAGAAAGTCAGAGAAGCTGGTCTCAGATGGTAAGGCCATGTTAAGAGAAGAGATCAAGATTATGTGGGGAATAGGATGATGGAAATGCTTCCACCAGGGAAACGGAGTCGAGGACGACCAAGAAGGCGATGGATGGACAGCATTCAAGAAAGCATGAAACAGCGGGTGCTTGTGGAGGAAATGGCCCGGGATAGAACAACGAAGAGGAGGAATATCCGCATCAGCGACCCCACATAAATGGTAAGAAGAAGAAGAAGAAGAGGAAGAAGAAGAAGAAGATGTTTAGCTGCTTGTGACCTCTCTGGTCTCTGCCCTTTCTAGTTTAATCTGTGGTTCTTCTGTTAACATTTTCCGGAAAGCTTGTATAACGGATTCAGAGATGTTAAAGGTTTGCAGATCTTGTTTAACTTGCTGGTACCACAGTGATGTTTTCTTGCAGGAGCTGACTCTGTGGATTACACTGGTCAATCTTGACTCGTTCATTCTCTCAAGGTGTCCGTAGAATTGGAGGCGTCTCTTGATGATTGTGTCCATTAGAGGTTCTTGCTTTAGCTATAGATCATCGTTGGTTCTGAGATATCTTTCTCCATTTATGACCCTTGGGCCTAAGATCTTCCTCAAGATAATTCTTTCCTTGACCTCTAGTTTCTGTATCAAGTTAAAAAAAAGGAGTCAACCCCTGGCACTATACAGCCCATGAAGGGCCTAGGCCTACCAAGCGACCGCTGCCCAGCCATTTGGCCTGCAGATATTAGGGTGACGCGTGATCAGCGCATCGGGTCCCCTTGGTCGTTAATCTTGGTTTTCGTGATCGGGGCGTTGCCTCACTGTCAGGCAGCTATTAAATTGTCCTCACGAGGCTGAGTGCACCCCGTTCCAACCCTCACGTCAGTTTTAAAATCCCTGTCGGAGCCGGGAATCGAACCCGGGGCCTCCAGGTGAGAGGCAGGCGCACTACCCCAACACCACGGGGCCGGCTTTAGTTTCTGTATCAGTATATTATTATTATAAAGGCGTGGTGGCTCAGCGGTCAAGCTGTTGGCCTCTCACCACGGTGGACCGGGATCGATTCCCAGTCAATGCATGTGAGATTTTCAAAATTAAATACCACGTTCTGTCGTTCGGATTCCACGTAAAACTACAAGCTTCCTTCCTTTTCCTTTTATTATTATTATTATTATTATTATTATTATTATTACCGACAGCGGTAGTTACGCTCGCTAATGCACAGCGCTAGGCCATGGGGCCAAGCTCTCTGCGGACTCGGTAGACGCGTGGGTTCGAGCCCCACCGTCGGTAGTCCTTGAAATGGTTTTCCGTGGATTCTCTCCATTTTCAACTCCAGGCAAATGCTGGGACGGTACCTTCTGACATGCCACGGCAGCTTCCTTCCACATCCTTCCCCAGTTTCATTCACCATCATTCATTTAATCTCTCATTAACTCCTCTCATGAGGTTGGTGTCAGGAAGGGCATCCGGCCGTAAAAATATCCGCCACGAAGACTTCCATCGCATCGCATCCCCGACACCGTTGGAAAATGGGAATAATGAGGGGGTAGGCATATACTGTATTATTATTATTATTATTATTATTATTTATGATTTGACTAGGTAATTATTGGGATCTAGAATTGCGGTGGCGGCTTTAGTGGCGTAGTTGGTAGCATGCTGAGCTTCTATGCCCAAGGTCGCGGGTTCAAATCCGGCTGAAGTCGTAGGATTTTTTAAGAGCGTTAAAAATCCCTCAGTATGCCTTCCTTCGGAGGGGAAGTAAAGCCAGTGGACCCATGTCATAGATTTATGGCATGTAAAAGAACCCTCCACTAATTACACTTGTGTGCTAAATTATAGGTTAGAATTGAATAACGCTCTTAGGTTCCAACGGTCGTCACCAGGATCCGACTGCGGTGGCATCTAGTAACCAAGTTCACAACTAGTTGTCGTTGATGGTGGCATTTGGTGACAAAACTAAGAACTACTTACAAATTGAATGTCTGCAGTCCTTACTTGAATTAAAAACAGATAGCACACACTAATACAGCCATCACAATTAACACCGGTTATCACACAGATTCTACACACTCCAAAATTACACGGGGCTACATGACCACGTTGTCGCACTCCCTAAACCAAGAATTGTGGTGGCTGTTCCATGAGTTGGAATAAGGTGCCATTCCAGAATTTTCTTGGAGAGTGTGTGTAGAAAACCAGACTCAGTATGGAGTGTCACAGCGCCCGGTTTCGAACCTTGAGTTTCTGTACGCGCAACTCCCCATTACTCCTTGAATACGTCATGGAAATGCCTGTGGTTATAATTGAACCCACGACCTTCCATAACGAATAGCATGTACGGTGGATACTTTCTCCGTGGTAGTTCATCTTGTGCAGTATCTGCATTCCTTGCGAGTTAAGGTCACAGCCTATCTTCTTGATACACGAGCAGAAGGAAATGCTTTCACAACCCGACTTGTGGAGAGTTCAATGGATCTTTTCTCTTTTAGTTTTCTCAGAAGTGTAGCAGAACGGAAGACAAGAAGTGGTCAGGTTTGTCTGTCTGAGTTTATTGCAACATGTATGGCCTCTTTTTATACTGCACCATGTGGTGTGGACAGAGAGGGAGAGAGCGGTGGTTGGTAGCACTGATGTACAGCAAGAATATCCAGCACTCTCAATTATGATAATACTAGGGCCCGGATGTTGATGACATGTCATCTCTTTACTGAGCTCTCTAAAACAGTGCTGAAGTACATAGAAATCCCGTCTTCAAATATGCCATTTTTATTTTGCATCCTTTTGCATTTTTTCCTATTTTTAGCCTACTTTCGATTTTTGCAAAAAATGAAAGTAGACTTATGAGATCACTACAGGGCCAAAAATTGTGTGTCTGTCTGTGTGTGTGTCTGTCTGTCTGTGTGTGTGTGTGTGTGTGTGTGTGTGTGTGTGTGTGCGAGTCTGTGTGTGTGTGTGTGTGAGTGTGTGTACTCTGAATGTCTGTCCCCCCTATCAATTCGAACACGGTGAAAACGAATTGAACGAAATTTGGCACAGAGGTAGAACAAGCAAAGGGCACCTCAGTGTCATGTTTTATATCGCCGCCATCTTTACCAAAACTGAATGGCGGCCACTCAAACGTTCAAAACGTAAAATCAAATAGCGACTAACCAAATTATCCGATCTTTACCAAATTTGGTAACAACATACCTTCATATAGGACGCGTCTTGTGACCAAACTACAAGGTCATCCGCCGTACCATTTCAGGATGGCGGCCGTGCGAATTATGCAAACTTTATAATCCATATCATGGGACCCACCAGTTCCGATTATCGAGCCGAGAATCGATTTAACTGTTCTAAAGGAAGAGGCACGTTCGAAATTAAAAGTTTATTTTGTAATACTATAGTGCAGAAGTGATTTTAAAAAGCTGAGCCGTCTCGGTAAGAAGACAAGATGGCAGTGGATATCTTGTGCCTGACTTATATTTCACTAATTTGAGTATTGCATGCAATATAGCGTACTGATACAAAATAAATAAACTTTGTATGAAATGCTTTATAAATAAATAATATACTCCACTGATGAAATCGTTTAGTCTAAATCATTATTTGCTAACAAGTTATATGTAAGTCATTTTATGTTCTTATGTTCGTTGGCACAAATGGCTCCGTGGTAAAGCGTTGGCCTATCACTCATATGCCTATGGTTCAAACCCCATCAGAGTTTTTTTTGCCTAAAATGTTATATATTTATTGTTTTGTAATGATTCAGACGTTTTAAAATTAAGCGTTATATTGTGCATATTACGGGGGAAAAATATATTTAATTAAAACAAAATTCACCAGCAGATTTGCTCGAGACATCTAGCGGCCAAAAAGGTAACTGCACGCCGGCCTACTTATTAACTTCAAGATTTTATTGAAACGTTTCTTCTTATAGCCACTAGAATGCACTCGCCCTGATAGGGTTATATTGTTCGATACTTCTCCACTAGATGTCACGACTGGTCTACGTGGGACTCCATTGGTTAGTACCGTATACCATTGGCATTCTATGCGCATCGAACTTGAAGAATGTCAAGATGATACTACGATAAATTTTTACTTTTTATTTTAAAGGGTTTGTAACAGCCTATTGTGCGTTATTTGAAAATGTTATTTGAAGTAAAGAACAAAACGATTTCACATAGTAACTGAATTCTAGCCGTTGGTGCTAGTTCAGGTTATTAATTAATACTTTTATTTCAGGCAAATAGCAATCGAAAATATCCACATAGTTTGTATACACACATCTCTGTAGGGTCATGGAAAGATTTGTTAATTCAATTAGGGTTGTGAAAGCCATGCACAACCAGACATGTAAAGACATGCCTCAACTCAAAGTTGGATGTTGCCCACGGCAGGTCGATTATGTAATAATAACAATAATAATAATGTTATTTGTTTTACGTCTCTTTTAACTACTGCTGCTTTTAGATACGCCGGGGTGCCGGAATTTTGGCCCGAAGGGGATCTTTAACGTGCCAGTAAATCTACTGACATGGCTCCCTCGCATTTGTGCACCCTCAAATGCCAGCTGACTGCGCCAGGATACGAACCTGCAACCTAGGGCCCAGCAAGCGAGAACGTTACCGCTGAGCCACGCAGCCAGTCTGGTCGATTATGTCTCCAGATCCATAACATTTTGAGATACTTCTTATCTATCTTTCTTCAATGATGGTAGTAGTTTTTTTCTAGTATGTGGCGTTTGGTAGAGGTAAATAGTTTCTAAGGTCTTCAACCAAGAAATGATTCTATTATACTCTTTGATAATAACAACGAGTTATAACTATACTCATACATGTAGGAGAAAGTAGGCTATATGTTCTTTACTGAACAGCTTGTTTCCATTTTAGGAGCACTTTTTTAGTTTCGTAGATTTTTTGGTCTTATTTTAGAGACATTGGCCTTTTGAGGTCATCTTTTTTTTCCAATATAGTCATGTCAGAGCTTTATATGAGGGAGTTACGTGTCTCAGAGTTAAGAAGAAGCTAGTAGCTGATACAAGATAATTTAAAATATTGAAATATTGATTCCATTTCTTTAATCAACCGGGTGTAAGCCAGTCCTAGCAACAATCGTGGGGAAATTGCTGCGGGTATTTCATCAAATCTGAAACAAGTGCTGGGCAAAACACCGGTAAAATCTCAGGCATTCTTTCTGGTGAAAACTCCTGTATGGATGGGATTGAGGAGGATTTTGCAGCAAACGACCTTCCTCACTTCAAGTACGCTCCGATCACATCAGTTGATGTTGAACGCAGCTTTTCGAGATATAAATACTTGTTGGCTGATAACCGCAGATCATTTACATTTGACAACATCAGAATGACATGCGTAGTGCGCTGCAACTCAGACTAAAGTGAACATAAACCTTTTGTAAAGTGCTTGAAATTTATTTTGATTCTCCATTTTATAGTGCATTTTTTGAATTTTTGAAATATTGGTGAGTTTATTATTATAAGATAATTTTCTTCATTTTATAGTGCATTTTTTGAATTTTTAGGTAATTTATTTCAGTCATTTTTGAAAGTTTTAAGTGCATTTCTTAAACTTTCTTACGGCATCACCATCCGAGTCTTAATAATAACTTAATCAGTACTAACAAGTAGTTCCGTGACGAACTAAAGAGCCTACTTTTCTTAAAAGTTAAGATGCCAATGATTAATCTATATACAGACTTATGTAGAATAATGACAAAATTAACTTGGTAATACTGTAACGTGTTTTTCGAGTTTTTTTTATGCCACTGGCATAAGTCAGTAGGAAGCCAATCTATATTTATTTACGCGGCAAATTGTTCAGCCAAGAGAATTTTTCATGTTAATTTATTATTATTATTATTATTATTATTATTAAGGTATTTTTTGGAGCATTTTTATAAAATTATAAGCATACAGATAGGTTTTCTATGTCTTAGAAAACACTATCAAGCAAATTATTACGAACGACATTATCATAGAAAATTATGTGATTGCGGAATTTTACGGAGTTTCGTCAGTTAGGGTATTATGAGAGACATGGCTCACTGGGAATTCAGATACAGGCTGATTCTTGTCAAGAAGCATTACGCAAGCCTGGGTCGCAGCGTCAAGAAAAGGCGGATAGTATGGAACGGCAATCGACTTCACTCTCCCGCCGAGTGTAATGAGCCAGAGGTGGGGAAATAGCGCGTGGGGAGCAGCCAATCAGTGGAGACCACGTAAGCTGGAAGTCGGCACTGGAGTGGGAAGCCGACGAGTGCATATATCGTTTGGCGCGCCGTGGAATAAAGGACAATCTGTGTAAGACTTGACCAGTACGGTTGCACGCGTGAGTCGCTCCGATGTTCCGTGGGGTAGAGGACTATCTTTGTAAAACTTAACCAGTGTGGTTGTACGAGTGTATGGCTCCGATGTTCGGACCATAAAGTCACCAAATCTACAAGTATATCATCAAATATCGAAGAAGATGACGGCGTCCAGGAAACAGTGGGAAGCTCTCTTCATCATCCAGTACGAGAGAAATGCGTCGGCAATTTCCAGTCGTAAGCGCGAATGACGCAGACATACGCAATCTCTCGTTTCTCTTTGTTTTAAATTCAGTATTTCAGTAACTTCATAGCTTGGGAATAAGAGTAAAATCAGTAATTTATCAGACTCCGTTCTCACGTAATTTTCTATCGGTAATATTAAAGTCGCAACGCTCCAATTTAAATTTTAAACTTATTATTATTATTATTATTAATTTTGCAATACTTGTTTTATACAATAAATTCATTTCTTTTAACAATGCAATCTTTGCTTTCAGTAGGTAGCATTAGATATAGACCAATTCCTTCTCCTGATACAATTGTTTGTTGGGTTAATGATCAAATCATACCACGATCTGAGTGAATCGAGTCTTGAAGATGTTCTACCAGAGCTAGACGTTGTTAAATACAAATTTAGATTTCAACATTGCGTTGAGGTCTTGGCGCCCATTAAAACAACATAGCTTAGGCAAAGGTAAACAGTTACATTTATCACCAAACAGTAAGGACCAGTCAAAACGTTTCATTTGTACGCTCAACAAGGAGCAAAGCATACCCGTTACAATACTGGCATTTCTAATTAGTTCGAAATATGTAATCTAAATTGCATTTTGTAAGTATTGTCAATCCAAATTGCATTTTGTAAGTATTGTCAATCCAAATTGCATTTTGTGAATCTAAATTCCATTTTACGTGTATTTTCAATCTTTTGTCAGTATTTTCAATCTTTTGCCCGTTAGTTTCCGTCTCATTGTCATTGTCGCTATCACCCAGACCATCCATTAGGGGCCGATAACCTACAGAGGTGTGCATACTATTAGAATTTAATTCCTTCACACTTTTTTTCTAAATAATTTTACTGATCACCTGCTGTCATATCTTATTACCATACTTAGTAATGTTTTCTTCCGTATGGACTCACAACTTTTCCATTAGGCATGGCGTCTAGAATTTTTGGACTTGGAGATTGTGAGGGATGCCTGAGCTGAGACCGTTTTATCTTTTTTCAATGACTTTGGAACGTACCTTCAAAATCAGATGATTTCAATCCATGATCCATGAACCTTCGATTAGATCAAGAGCGGACCATCACAAAAATACTTTGAATCCCTCTTCTCCAAATTTACACGAAAACTACAGGATGGCCACAAAGTCCCGTTACCCCTATGTATAAATCATACTAAAGGTATCTTTGTGTATCTGTTTCAGACAGTATGACTGACACTTCTACTTGAAAATCCACAGCCTGCTTCCAGTCAACCGACCGGGTCAGGAATGGAATGAATGAAGCCCCCATCTAGCGGCGAGGATATGAACTGTGCCGGCTGCCGAAGCCTGTCGCACTCCCCTGGGGCAATGATTAAATGAATGACAGATGAAATGAAATGATAGTGGAGAGTGTTGCTGGAATTAAATTGTGACAGGGAAAACCGGAGTACCCGGAGAAAAACCTGTCTGCCTCCATTTTGTCCAGCACAGATCTCACATGGAGTGACCGGGATTTCAACCACGGACCCAGCGGTGAGAGGCCGGCGCGCTGCCGCCTAAGCCACGGAGGCTTACACTGACACTTCTACTTACACTACTGAACGGCGTATTATAACAAGTTGTTGGGGCATGGCGGAACTCACACAAGACGGACTATTGAAGAGGCCCATTCTGACTTTGTTCAGCGTATTTAAAGGCATCCTCTTCCGAAACAAACGTGATCCAGATGTATCTGCATGATCGACAGGGGTATGATCAATTCTGCAGATTGCCTACAATGTCGAATTCTTTGGCGATCTCTCCATTCACTTCTCGAAAAGGCTGCATGTTTCGTCCGTCTGGAAGGTTCGTCTGTTTCTGATCATTTCCATCACCTGAGTTACGCCTCAGTAATGTTTCGGAGAAGGATCACTCCGAAAACACTGGGGAAAGTCAGAACGGATCTCTTCAATAGATTTTTCGATGTGAGGTCTGTCATGCACCCAACAACTCATTATAATACGTTGTTTAACAGTAAAGCCAAACGTATCAGCCATTGTTTACTGCATACGGTCTGAAACAGATATACAATGACACGTTTAGTATAATTTACACAGGAGTAACGGGACTTTGTGGCCACCCTGTAGAATTAGTTGGTTGGTTCTTAAGTTTAGGGGCTGTGACAACGCGGTCATGTAGCCCCGTGTACTTTGGGTGTGTGTAGAATCTGTCTGATAACCAGTGTTAATTGTGATGACTGTATTAGTGTGTGTTATCTGTTTTTTAATTCAAGTAAGGACTGCAGACTTTTGAATTTTTCAAATAGTTCCTACTTTTGCCGTCAAACGCCACCGTCTACGACTACTAGTTCAGAACTTAGCTACCAGACGCCACCGCAGTCGGTTCTTGGCAACGAACGTAGGAACCTAAGAGCGTTGTTTACATTCTTAACCTATACAATTTAGCTTCACACAGGTGTAATTAGTGGAAGGTTCTTTAACATGCCACAAATCTATGACATGGGACCACCGACTTTACTTCCCCTTCGAAGGAAGGCATACTGAGGGATTTTTAACGCTCTTAAAAAATCCGACGACTTCGGCAGGATTTGAACCCGCGATCTTGGGCATAGAAGCTCGGCATGCTACCGACTACGCCGCCGAAGCCGCCACCCTGTAGAATAAAGTATTAAAAACAAAACGTATCTCATTTTGCATTAGCGAGGTTCCTCTTTAGGAGAAAATTGAAAATAGTCATTATACTGTGAGTTTCTTAAAAGAAAATATAATTAAGACTATTGGTTAAACATTTTAAGTAATTTCAGCGCTTTGCAAACATTTTTACTGCATTAAGTCGTGAAAATTAAAAAAATGAAATGTTGGAAAACTGGAATGAAAAAAATCCACAGCCTGATTCCAGTCTCCAACCGGGTCAGGAATGGAATGAATGAAGCCCCCATCTAGCGGCGAGGTTATGAACTGTGCCGGCTGCCGAGGCCTGACGCACTCCTCTGGGGCAATGATTAAATGAATGACAGACGAAATGAAATGATAGTGGAGAGTGTTGCTGGAATGAAATGTTGACAGGGAAAACCGGAGTACCCGGAGAAAAACCTGTCTGCCTCCGTTTTGTCCAGCACAGATCTCACATGGAGTGACCGGGATTTGAACCACGGACCCAGCGGTGAGAGGCCGGCGTGCTGCCGCCTAAGCCACGGAGGCTTCGGAAAACTGGAATCTAGTGTATTAATTTGCACACCACAGGGTGAGATACGGCGTGGCTGCAGGCAGTCGCTCACATCCTGGAAGCGAGAGGTTTGAATCCCCCCGCCGGTCTCTTGGAAGATGGTTTTCTGTGGTTTCCCATCTTCCTTCCAGGCAAATGCCACAGCCGCTACCTTCCAATTCCTCGTCCTTACATTAACACTTTCCTCCCCAGACAACACTCCACACGTGACGGTACTTGTAGCTCACCCCATGGGTGTCCGCATAGAAGCAGCTACTAACTCTGGCGAGCCGCACATGTCCTCGGACACTCCCGGCACTAAAAGCCATACGCTTTTTTTTCACACCTCTGTAAAAGTTAGGCCCCTTAAAACAACAATTAACATCACCATCTTGCGACGTGCCGAGAGGTATTTTTCTAGGGAGGGCCCTAATTGTACAAGGACTTATCTGCCTCCATCAGAAGCGAGAGAGAGTACAAGTAGTCAGGTCATCTCCTGGCTCGAGTAACCTGTTGTCGAAATGAGTGGCCGGGCTTGGCTATTGGGGCCAGTAGCAGACGATCCAGTTTCACAAAGGTCACACCTCACACAATGTAGCTCCATGATCCCCTCCCCCAGCTGATTGCTTCCTTCCACGTACTTAAAAAATAAAAAAATAAAAAAAACTTTTTTTTTGCAAGTGAGGTTATTGATTTTTAGCCTACTTTTCACATTTTGCAAAAATGAGGAAAAAGTAGTCTTATGAGATCGATCCGGGAAAATGTCTGTCTGTCTGTCCTTCTGTCTGTCTGTCTGGCTGTGTGTGTGTCCCCCCCCCCCCCCCTATCAACTCCTAAACGACTGGAGCAATCGAAATAAAATTTGGTAGGAGTAAAGATCTATACCTGAATATCTCACGGCCATATTTGAAAATGATGTCAGTGCTACCAACTGCTGAAAAATCGCAATTGAAATTTGAGCTCCATGTTGGATATCTTGGAAGGTATGATTGGGAGCTATTTCAAAATCGGCACACATATAGATAATAATATTGCAGTTTAATTTCCAGAAGGCCATACATGACAGTGTTGCCAAAATGATTATAAGCCTACTGATAGGTCCAATATTTAAATGCATATAACTTCTACACTATCAATTGGAATTCAACCAAATTTCGTATGGTGTATGTGTACATAACCAGATATGACTGAACGTATTCTTATGAACCACCAGTGCTGCCAACTGTTAAAAAATGCTCTTAATTTCTTTTATCCAAATACCAATATATATGAGAAAGTATGTAAGCCGACAGCTTTAAACTATGCACACGTATAGTACATGACATTCTATATTAATTTGGAGTAACTTATTTACGTCAGTGCTACCAACATGATTCTAAGCCTGCTGAGAGGTCCAACTTTAAATACATGTAACTTCCATACTATCATTTGGATATCAACCAAATTTCGTATGTGCTATGTGTACCACAACAGCTATGACTATGCGTATTCTTAAGAGCAACCAGGGCTGCCAACTGTTAATAAATGCTGTTTCTATCTTTGTTACCCTAATATCAATATATCAGAAAGAATGCAAGCCAATAGCTCTAAACTTTGCACACGTATAGTACCTGGCATTCTAGATTACTTTGGAGTAACTAATATACGTCAGTGCTGCCAACATGATTCTAAGCCTGCTGATAGGTCCAATTTTAAAATGCATGTAACTTCTATACTAACTAATGGATTTCATTCAAAATTGACACAACAATAGATCATATTATTTCAGATTATTTCTGACCAATACATGCATGACACTGTTGCCAACATGATTTTACACGCGCTGTTAGATCCAATGTTTAACTGCATGTAACGTCCATGCTATTCATTGGACTCCAACCAAATTTTGTATTCTGTACCTTAAGAGATGGAACTAAGAATATATTCAGTCACCAGGGCTGCCAACTGTAGTTCTCTATTAGGCTACATTATGCCACGTATACAGTATTTCGAACTAATTATAAATTTCAATATTACCAACTTAATTTCGTCATTATTCTAGATAGATCCATATCGATTAATCATTGGCATTAATCTTAAATTTTAAGAAAAGTAGGCTCTTTAGTTCGTCACGGAACTTCTTGTTTAATCCTTTATAGGTCCTTGGGATACTATCTTCCCACCATGTATTTGTAGAACTGTGTTAGGGAGAGAATATTCCCACCCCTTTCATTTCAAGCAGTTCCACATGCAACCACGTGCTAGATCAGTGGTTCCCAACCTTTGTCAGCCGACGCCCCCCTTTTCAGATACGGGAGTTCATCGCCCCCCCCCCCTCCATCTCCCCCACCACCACTCATCGCTTCTATAACCTCTTCGATTGACGCGGAGGATATAGACCTAACCTAATAACACTACATAATGGAATAGGCCTTTCTGTTACATACTAACTTCATTTTAGCACAATACAATGAACACACTTTTACAACAAATCCTTAAATTAGTCAATACATGTCTGTGAGAGGGTTGACACTGTTTTCTGTTGGTAAGATTCGGTATGTTTGGTTTGGTATTTGACAGAGCACAGCGGAGATCACTTGCAACAGCGCTGCTTTGTTTCTATGACACTCAGCGTCGAAAATCCTGACTCGCATAAACATGTCTTTGAAAATGTAAGTTCAAACTGTTCAAAGCTTCGAAGAAATCACAAAGATATGCCAACGAGACGATAAAATTGGCATAATTTTGCTCCTTACAACACAGCAAATTCCTTATTTTACCTCCAACCTCGCGGCTCCGCAGAGGTTTGTGCCGACAGTTGGCAATTACCAGTGCTTTAGAAAGATTGACTTGGCGCGACAATCACCTGGAGAGATTCGAAAAATGTTTATTATACAAAATTGTAATAAGCTTATTCGATTTTTAAGAAACTTAATTCGGAAATCACTTCACGCCCGCCCTTGATAAAGCCCCCGCCCCCCCAGGTTGGGAACCCCTGTGCTAGATGATGAGAAATATTGAAATCCCATTAATTTGATGTATACCGTCATCAGAAACCAAAGGTGGGAAGCATATATCCCAGTGGTCTCCAGAGTGCACGTGCTCGCCAGTTCGGTTGTGTTGAGTGAAAGAAATGCATTGTTTTACAAAGAAGGTGTTTTTATTGAAGATAAGAGATTTGAAAACGTTGGTATATAGCTGAAATATAATCTTAATAATGCTTTTGGTCACTTGAGTAAATATATTTCAGCTAGAATGGAAATAATTATCCTGCTCAGGGTGTTCGCCATAGAATAGAAGATTTGTAAAAATAATTTTCTGTGTTTTTAGTAAATACTATTTGGAAATTATTGAATTATATTAAAATATACTAACTTTTAACATTCCAAACTCACTTTTATATATTTTTGTGCAGTTTTCGGCAATGATGATATAGGTCACTGACCTTGTGTTGCGTGGGAGTTACGGGTTCTTCTTAAATTATAGAGCGTGATGGGTGTTTTTATATAGTAAATAAACCTCATTATTGAGTGATAAACAAGCCTCCGTGGCTTAGGCGGCAGCACGCCGGCCTCTCACCGCTGGGTCCGTGGTTCAAATCCCGGTCACTCCTTGTGAGATCTGTGCTGGACAAAACGGAGGCAGACAGGTTTTTCTCCGGGTACTCCGGTTTTCCCTGTCAACATTCCATTCCAGCAACACTCTCCACTATCATTTCATTTCATCTGTCATTCATTTAATCATTGCCCCAGAGGAGTGCGTCAGGCCTCGGCAGCCGGCACAGTCCATATCCTCGCCGCTTGATGGGGGCTTCATTCATTCCATTCCTGACCCGGTCGGAGACTGGAAGCAGGCTGTGGATTTTCATTGAGTGATAAACACAGTATCATCATAATTTGGAGGTGGTAGATTATTACCCCATTGCTCATTTAAGAAAACATACTGTCGGGTATGGGCAGTGGGATAATAGTTTCCCACCCCATATTTCATAAAATGAAATCCACACCCATAAAATTGTTGCATATTCCTACTCATCTATCACCCCTAATTACAAGTGTGCAAAAATAAATTATATATATATATATATTTATACCCTCAGTCTTTTGCCCTATAAAGGGTTAACGCTAGGGAACTGGGACGTGTGAATCGATAGAAAAATGTAGCTTTCGATGTTTAGTTACATATCTCAGAAACTGCAATAGATATTTCCTAGAAATTTCTTTTGGTATATTCAGAGTACATTCATAATTATTTGAGTAGAATTTGAACCTTCTATGTTGAATATTTTGTGTCAGAGAGAGCATTACAAAAACAATCTTTAAAAAATATATAGTTAAAAATTCCCTTAACTCATGTTCCCTTTTCAGAGCAAGTACTGAAACCAGACCCAACAAACTTTGTATGCATAATATGTAAACCATTGTTGAGCTACTGAAGTAAAAGTATTGTCCTATTGTTAACAGGTGTTGAGTTTCTGTTTTCTGTTTTACATCCTTGTTGAAAATTGAAGTTTTCAGTAATATTGTCTGTGCTTTTCAAGCTGCGCTCCATGAACTAATCAAGATATCTGAATAAATTTACTTCCACTAGATAGTGTCTTAGAGATTACCAAGTTTCAAATACATTGATTGATCAGATAGTTTCTGAGAAAATGGTACAGTAAGTTTGTGAGAACATGAATTGGTCGGAAATAGTTATGTGCGCTCGGTTGATTTTCGGAAATGTACAACTCTTATTTTCTTAAGGGGAGTTCCAATTGATAAAAATAAAAAATAAAATCAATTTTCAGATTTTTATATGATGTGAAAGCTGGTACTTTGACGTTTAAAATTGACGTATACTACTAGATATTTGTTATTTGCAAAACATGTGTAATATTTATTTAAATAATGCAGTGCACCTTAGAAAACACTGAAAATTAGAACATACAAAGGCATTTTCTTAGAACTTGTTGTTTTGCACATAAATGTTCATTTTTCTCAGTTGTCACTTATCCCAGAAGTCTCAATTTTTTACCATCTTTAGCTTGGCTTGAACATGAGATTTTAACATGGGATTTGTATTCTAGCTAAAATACATTTCGAAAAAAATGACATATTTTGAATATTTTTAAACCAAAAATTCGAGATGAAATTAAAAAAATATTATTATGGTCACAATAGTAGAAACATCAAACGCCCGTGTTAAAGTACTAAGAAATTATCACTAAGTATGGGAATAAAATTTCATCTAAATCGACCCAGTAGTTTCTGTGAAAAAGGAACATGAAGTTGTTATAAATTTACATGAAAAAGATAGGCCATTGGAACTCCCCTTAAGTATCCTTGAACCAATAATAAAAAAAGTTTAATTAACACAGGAAAATTAATTAACTCAAAAATATGACTTACGGAAAACACAAAAAGATTGTTTGGCTGGTAGCTACAGTATAGCCTTAAAACTATTTGTGACTTACGAAGTTACTCTAGGAAGGTAAAGCTATTTTTGCCACACATTTTAATAAACAATTCTCAATATGGCCAAAACTGATTTACCAGGTACCACTTTTAGACTAACGATATGTTGTCATGCGCCGGGTCAGAACGCTTACTACTGTGTTCAAGTGTCCAGTTTCAAGTTCTCCTTGGAACTAACGCGGGAACCAGTCAAGCATGCGGAAATTGATACCGTCCGTATTCCTTCGCCTTTTCGCAGTCAAGGTGTCAGTGACTAATCTATCTTACATACTGTAGCAAAAGATGAAGTCCTCGGTTTCATCTGTCCAGGCTAATCTCAAGAGCTAGTGTACGGATTTTGATGTGTTTTGCACCATTCTATCAATTCATATTTGTCAATCGGTCAACACACCACTCTCTGCTCAATTTGATTAGGCGGGGTAACTATCATATATATTATTTCAGTAGTATAGATCCCTCCTGCGGCGCTCACAAGCGACCGATCGTGAAAATGAGCAATCAAATGAAAGAGAATAGACATTAGCAGTGACGGATTCACTCTAATACCATAAATATCAATAATTTCTTTAAAAAATTACTTTTAAAAACTGAACGAAGTGTGCGATTTGCAGATACTGTTGATGTATGTAAATACGCTCCATAATTGCTGTCTACTTAACATTTTGACCACTGTGACGTCTGTTTCATGTCATTTTAACATTATGAGGTATTTCCTTTTTCATTTTGCATGGATTTCAGAAACAGTAAATCAAAGGAATGAGGACTCAAATCGTATAATTTCATAAATATCGAATAACCGGTGAGTGTTACAGCACACAAATGACATTATCAGTGACTAATTGCTCCTAATTTCTTAAATATCAATTTTTGTAAAACCTATTGGGGAAAGTTGGTTTGTCCGCTAGTCGTATTATATAATACTCTAAGGTGTATGTTTCACAGAACTCAAGCTCCTAAATCAGAGGGAGTCAGAAGGTGTGGTTTGCACCAAAATCTTCCAAATCGTCTCAATGTTGTTTGAGTCTTCAGTCTTTTGACTGGTTTGATGCAGCTCTCCATGTCTCCCTGTCCTGAGCTAATCGTTTCATCTCTACATAGCTACCACACCCTACATCCGAGGCAATCTGTTTAACATATTCTAACCTTGGTCTACCCCTACAGTTCTTGTCCTCGACCCTTCCTTCCATAACTAAGCTTGCTATTCCTGGGTGTCTTAGTATGTGTCCTACCAACCTATCTCTTCTCTTCATTAGCAGTCGCCAGAAACATCTCTCCTCTCCCACTCGTCTTAATACCTCTTTGTTTGTAACCCTATCTACCCATCTGATCGTCTCAATAGTACAGGAAAAATCTTTCATTTCTTGAAAAGTCAAAGGAAATAAATTTATTTGTTTGTTGTTGTTGCTGGAGTCTTCAGTCTTTAGACTGGTTTGATGTAGCCCTCCATGCCTCCCTGTCCTGAGCTAATCGGTTCATCTCTACATAGCTACCACACCCTACATCCGAGGCAAGTTTAACATATTCTAACCTTGGTCTACCCGTACAGTTCTTGTCCTCGACCCTTTCTTCCATAACTAATCTTGCTATTCCTGGGTGTCTTAGTATGTGTCCTACCAACCTATCCCTTCTCTTCATAAGCAGTCGCCAGAAACATCTCTCCTCTCCCACTAGTCTTAATACCTCTTCGTTTCTAACCCTATCTAACCATCTGATCTTCATCATTCTCCTGTAAACCACATTTCAAACGCTTCAATTCTCCTCTTTTCTGCTGCACCAATAGTCCAAGTTTCACTTCCATAGAGCGCCACGCTCCAGACAAAGGCTTTCAAATTGACTTCCTAATACCTAAATCTATATTGTTAACAACAGATTCCTTTTTTTTGTTTTTTTGTTGAAATGCTTTCCTTGCGTGTTTATTTTGCTTCCTAAGTAACAGAAGTCGCCTACTTCCCTCAGCTTTTCACCTGCCAATTTGATGTCCATAGAGGTTTCTTATTTTTTCCGGCTGCATTCCAATATTTTTGTTTTACATTTATGAATTCTTTCCCACAAAGTGCTTTTAAATAAATAAACAAGACGATAGCCCCTGGCAGAAGTGTGTCGCGTATACCCCGCATAGCACTAGATCCGGGGGTGGGGTTAGTCTGTACACATGGGGCACAAACAAGACGATAGCCCCTGACAGAATTGTGTCACATACAGCCCGCATAGCACTAGAGCCGGGCGGGTAGTCTGTACACATGGGGCGCACACAACCCACTATGCGAGAGTTCTCGCTAATACAGGGTCATCGAAAAATAATGGCAACATTTCAAAAAATTATAGCACCGAAACCCTTTATGTTAAACGTGTGATTCTTTCACTGAACGCCAGCTGGATAAAGTAAGTTTTGTTTTGGAGGGGACGTGACCTTGCTATGCGCACACTAGATGCGCAGTAGCCAAGGTCGGCCGGGGGCGCGCGCGCCAATGACTGCACCGCCCGACGAACTACACCTGATTACAAAGCTGTCATTCGATGGTTTAATCAGTTTAAGGAAACAGGGACTGTAGAGAAAAAATCTAGGCCAGGCCGACCATCAACATCAGCAGTGAACGCACGCTTTCCCAATGGCTGGATTGGTACGTGCAATCATTTCAGGAGTAACTGTCAAGATGGCGGCAGAAATTCGCTCCCGCAGGTGCTCAAAATCCCGATTTTTTTTCTTCATACACAATGTTTTTAATGTACCCCCAGAAAAAAATTCCAAAGGGGTGAGGTCGGGACTTTATTGGCGCGCGCGGCCCCGGCCGACCTTGGCTACTGCGCATCTAGTGTGCGTATAGCAAGGTCACGCCCCTCCAAAACAAAACTTACTTCAACCAGCCGGCGTTCAGTGAAAGAATTACACGTTTAACATAAAGGGTTTTAGTGCTACAATTTTTTGAAATGTTGCCATTATTTTTCGATGACCCAGTATTTATAACTAGGGCTTGGATGCTCAAGACCTAAAATAGCCCGAATATGCAAGCAAATGTGACCTTAAACATGACTCCAAAAGACAAAATACGACCTGGAAATTACTGATTTAAATATGGTGCCCTTTTAAAATTATATATCCAAGCGACAATCCCTTCGATATTAAATTGTTAACTGAATACTGCAACTTTTCACCCATACTTTTCAATCTTTACATTGAACAAGCAATGAAGGAAATTAGAGAAAAATTTAAAGTGAAAGTGAAGATTCAAAGAGAAATACTTTCAACTCTGAGATTTGCCGATGACATCGTCATCTTGGCCGACACGCCTGAGGATTTGAATGAGTTTTTGAATGGCATGAACTCCGTCTTGAGGAAAGAATCCATGATGAAAATTAATAAATGTAAAACAAAAATATTGGAATGCAGCCGAAATAAATCAGAATCCGCTATGGACATCAAACTGGCAGGTGAAAAACAAAAGGAAGTTGGAGACTTCTGTTACTTAGGAAGCAAAATAACCAGTGATGGACGAAGCAAAGAGGATAGGTTAGCTCAGGCAAGGAAAGCCTTTCTACAGAAAAGGAATCTGTTGACATCGAATATAGATTTAGGTATTATGAAGTCATTTTTGAAAGCCTTTGTCTGGAGCGTGGCGCTATATGGAAGTGAAACTTGGACTATTGGTGCAGCAGAAAAGAGGAGAATTGAAGCGTTTGAAATGTGGTTTACAGGAGAATGATGAAGATCAGATGGGTAGATAGGGTTACAAACGAAGAGGTATTAAGACGAGTGGGAGAGGAGAGATGTTTCTGGCGACTGCTAATGAAGAGAAGAGATAGGTTAGTAGGACAGATACTAAAACACCCAGGAATAGCAAGGTTAGTTATGGAAGGAAGGGTCGAGGACAAGAACTGTAGGGGTAGACCAAGGTTAGGATATGTTAAACAGATTGCCTCGGATGTAGGGTGTGGTAGCTAAGCAGAGATTAAACGATTAGCTCAGGACAGGGAGGTGTGGAAAGCTGCATCAAACCATTCAAAAGACTGAAGACTCAAACAACAACAACTAAATATTTTCATATTAATTTTCTGAATATACATGTTTAAGTGGTGATTTACAGTCTATTTCTTTAAACACTAGTTCCCGTTCGGTAAGTTGAGGATGATTGCACACCTACAGTCGCCGTCAAACTACCGAAATATGACGTTCTTACCATAAAAAAAAGGCTCAAAATATGACCTAATGGTAAAAAATGTTGGAAAATTGCATTTATATGACAAATAAAAACCACTGTATTGTGACGATAATCACTTGATTTGCAACAGAAACCCATCGGGCATGAAAATAGAAGTTCGATTCCCGGTACCTGCCAAGAAATTTAATTCTGGTCTGAGTGCTGGAACGGGGTACACACAGTCTCGTGAAGTAAAACAGAGAAGAGGTGGGTTCGATTCCTACCTCCGCCATCCTGGAAGTGGTTTTTCGTTGTTCCCAACTTCCACTCCAGTCAAATGGCTGGGTGGATCCTAACTGAAGGCCACGGCCGCCTCCTCCTCAATCCTCGTCTGAATTACAACACCACACACTAATACAGGCATCACAATAAAACAGATTATCAGACAAATTCCACACACACACACCCAAATACACAGGGCTACATGGTCACGATGCCGCAAAGCCCCTCAATTAATCAACAACCACAATAACAACTAATACCTCTTCAGTTGTTACTCTCTCTGATGTTCATCATTCTCCTGTAACATCACATTTCAAACGCTTCAATTCTTCTCTTTTCTGCTGCTCCAACAGTCCAAGTTTCATTTCCATAGAGCGCCACGCTCGAGACAAAGGCTTTAAAAATGACTTGCTAATACCTAAATCTATATTCGATGTCAACATTTTGTTTTTCTGTAGAAATGCTTTCCTTGCCTGTGCTAACCTACTTTTTATATCCTCTTTGTTCCGTCCATTCGTGGTTATTTTCCTAACAAGGGAAGTATCAGGTAAGACAAGTCGAACCTATCTTGAAACTTTTTGGAAGCAATAGTTGTACTATAAGAGGACAACGTGCGGAAAATCAGCCGCCAGATTGAACTGCAAGGCTCGGAAATCATACCTGACATCCTGGTACGCAGGCATGACGGCTGGAGGAGCTGGACATCCCTGCAGCACTCGGAGTAGTAGCGAGGCGGGGAGTATATACTGACTGGAGCATGCTGCTCCTTCCCACCGGCCTTGAGTGCTTGAGCGGTCAGGGCTGTCCATTCCAAAATGTACGGTACTCGCTACCTCCCATTGATTTATATGAGAGATTCACCACATGATTTCGGAGCCTTACAGTTCAATCTGGCGGCTGATTTTCCGCACATTGTCCTCTTATTGTACAACGATTGCGTCCACAGAGTTTCAAGATAGGTTTCGACCTTTTTTACCTGATACTTCCCTTGTAAGTAACAGATGTCTCCTGCTTCCTTTAGTTTTTCACCTGCCAATTTGACGTGCATAGGGGTTTCTGATTATTCCTGATAAAATTACACAAATTCTACCTTCAACGGAAACGAACTGGACTCGCAATTTTTTCGGTTAAACACAGGTTTCCGGTTAACGGAGGTAGGCCTATGCTAAAATAATTAAACCATGAACAAGCACAATGGACATACTGAGAAAAAATAAAATGGTGTACAAACCTTATTCCGTGTTCTATTCAGGGCTAGATTTGTGACGGTACGCCTTACCGAAACCTCTTTGCGTCTTTGTTAACACAAACTGTCTCCTCACTACTTTTCCTGAAGCTGAATGGCCCACCAATCACTCGTTTTGACCCTTCAAAGTACACGTGAGGTAATAGGGATGCTACTTAAAGTCGCATGTGTGCTTTAGCCGTCTTGGCTATATGGCGTTTGTTTTTTTCGCTGATATCTCGCGAACCAATGGTCGTAGGAGGGCGTGCGAGTTATCCCTTTTTTTCAGCGCGTTGCCCTCTTTAAGATGGAGCATGAAGATGGGCAACATTTTTGAAAATGAGGAAAACGGAATTTTTTGGGTAAAAATGTTTTTTAGAATTTTCGTTATATATTGTGAACCAATGGTCGGAGAGGGTCATGCGACGACTTGTTTTAAGGGTATTTTTCTGATCTATCCTATGGCACACTCATTTACCCAAATAACCCAAAACGGCAAGGTCATGGGCCTGAGATTTTATAAACCAATCATCGGATATGCACCTATGAGGTGTTACAGTACTTGGGGTGACACTCATTTTGCTGTGGCCTATGAATTTACTCAAATATCCCAAAACAACAAGGTCATTGACTTTTGTTTTCTTTGATAGGCTGCATACCGATAATCGTTCATGGGCATGTGGGGTATCCTTTTACACGCGGTTTTGGGGATGGCATTCCGCTCTGTATACTAACAGCAATGTGTGTGAGAGAGAAAGGAGGCACATACAACGAAAACTGTTCTAAATTTTGGAAAATTGTATAAATTGTGAGGTAAAACATGTTTAAGTAGAGTAACTTTTCTAATAAATAATTATTTCAGAAAACTGTAAAGACAAAATGATAAAATAAGAAATAAAAGATTCTTGGTGAGCATGTATGTATTTTCAAACCGAAAGTATTTAACTTTTCAAATTACGTAAAAAGAATAAATTAAAATAATGTACATTGTTTGAATGGTTAACATTTAATATAGGCCAACGGCATGGTAAGGAAATGTCTCAATTTAATTTAAAATTGCAATAAAATTAGATTGCTATTTTGTCCAGTGATTAATTTTTTAAATGTGTTCAGAAAAACGTAAAAATCTAGGTTTTAGAACTCTGTATTTCAATATTCCATAAAGCCCCATCCCCCTCCCAACAGCACCACCCGGTAGCCCACAATGCCAGAACTTTTTTTTTACAAATCAATCACTGGTTCTATTTAAACACTTGCAACCCACCCCGGCTTCGCCCGGTATCTTTAACGGTTTCCAAGGCTCTCTGTTGACATTGCATCTGTTTCTGTTATCCCCTCCGGCATCTGTCTTGCTTTGCAGCTCCTCTCTTCGATGAAGGTTGCATATGCTTGTGTCTCCGATAAACTGAGCAGTGTTTTATGTTATCTACCTCCGCAAGGATATAGGCATAACTATTTCTAGTGAATTTTGAGATTGATAACACCCTTTTGAGGAAATTAGATTTAACGCTTTCCAGCTTCCTAAGATTTCTATCTACAGTACCTTACATGACCAAATAAGTATATATATTTTTACCACGAGCACACGATGATTTCAAAGAGAGTATAACATCGATATAAACATCGGAGAAATAAGGAAAACGGACTAATTTAATTTTAATATCATTATTTAGATTTTAATTATATTTATTATGGTTAAATATTATTTTTATTGTTGTTAAACATTATTATAATATAGTATCTTAATTTAATCTAATGTTAAACATTATTATTGTAATTTTAATTATTGTTAAATATTATTGTTTTTTAATTATTTTGATTTTTATTATTCCCAAATATTATTATTCAAATCTTATTTATTCTTGAATTTTATTATTTTTATTACATAGGCTATCAATATTACCATTATTATAATTATTATTTTAATTGTAATTATTTTAAATATTATTAAATTTAATTGTTAAATATTATTAATTACATTATTCCTAAATATTATTGATTTTAATTATTCTTAAATATTTTTATTTTTACTTTAATTATGCATAGTCTATGTACAGTACATAGTTTTATTATTATTATTTATAATTTTAATAATAATTATTAAAAATATTAAAATTTTTAATTTGTATTATTTTTGAATTTTTTATTAAATTTTTATTTTTTAATCTTATAATTTAAGTTTAATTTTAGGTATTTTATTTTGATTTTTATATACTTTTAAACACATTTTTACTTTTATTTATTAGAATATTGTCCGGCACCATAGATCAAGAAGATTCAGTAGTAATATTTGATTTTTACAAAATAATATTAAGCCTTTCACAAGAAACTTAGTTGAAATATGGCCGAAAGAATCAACCTTAAATACTTTTGATGATGTACTCGTACATCGTTATACAACCCACTATCCTACAAATGGTTAAGCTGTATCTCCCGTTTCTTATCGGAGACAGGATTCCAAAGCTTAGCGCTCCACCCACATTAGTGAATAAATCTGTCATATCTCTGTTGTGTGGGTGTTTGGCTTGTGAATGTTGTAGGTCGCGCTGGAATGGTGTCACGTGAACACAACACACCTGCTACAAACAGATTTATAAGCTCTTATGGACAAGGAAGGTAGCAAGTGGGCCACTAGGGAACCGGTTCGGATCGTGTCGTTGAGAACCCAATATGTATTATAACCGATAACTTTTTAAGGACAATACATTATTATGGTGGCATATTTTTGAAGCATTCCCATCGTCATTTACGGGTCACTCATTCTTTTGTCGCAATTTTGCAGATATTTTCTTGACTAGCTCAGTGGTATCAAGCTCTCGTGAGAGTCTAGACCAGTGGTGTCCAGCTGTCGTGAGAGTCTAAACCAATGCTGTCAAGCTCTCGTGAGTGTCTAGACCAGTGGTGTCAAAATCACGTGAGAGTCTAGATCAGTGGTGTCAAGCTCTCATAAGAGTCGAGACCAGTGGTGTCAAGCTCTCGTGAGAGTCTAGTTCTAGACCAATCTTGTCAAGCTCTCATGAGAGACAATACCAGTGGTGTCATGCTCTCGTGAGAGTCTAGTTCTAGACCAATCTTGTCAAGCTCTCATGAGAGACAATACCAGTGGTGTCATGCTCTCGTGAGAGTCTAGACCAATCTTGTCAAGCTCTCATGAGAGACAATACCAGTGGTGTCAAGCTCTCGCGAGAGTCCAGACCAATCTTGTCAAGCTCTCATGAGAGACAATACCAGTGGTGTCAAGCTCTCGTGAGAGTCTAGACCAATCTTGTCAAGCTCTCATGAGAGACAATACCAGTGGTGTCAAGCTCTCGTGAGAGTCTAGACCAATCTTGTCTAGCTCTCATGAGAGACAATACCAGTGGTGTCAAACTCTCGTGAGAGTCTAGACCAATCTTGCCAAGCTCTCGTGAGAGACAATACCAGTGGTGTCAAGCTCTCGTAAGAGACAAGACCAGTGACGACAAGCTCTCGTGAGGGACAAGACCAGTGGCGGTGAGAGTCTAGATCAATGTTGTCAAGCTCACGTGAGAGACAAGACCAGTGGTATCAAGCTCTCATGAGAGATAAGACCAGTAGTGGCAAGCTCTCATGAGAGACAAGACTAGTGGTGACAAGCTCTCGTTAGAGACGAGACCAGTAATGTCAAGCTCCCGTGCCACCTGAACACTCACGAGACACTGAATAAGATTGAGGACATCGTTGTAGGCAGTGTTTGATTTGTAAAATAAGAGGTTCCGGTACTGTGGGCTACCGAGTGGCGGTAGGAGGGGGGATGGGGCTTTGTGAAATATTGAAATATAGAGTTCTAAAAACGATATTTTTACGCTTTTCTGAACACCTTTAAAAATTAATCAGTGGAAAAAATAGCAATCTAATTTTGATTGCAATTTTAAAATAAATTGAGACTACTGTAGCAACATTTTTCTTACCATAGCCGTTGGCCTTTAAATTTTAATGCAGGCCAACTAGGCTACCATTCAAACAATGTACATTATTTCAATTTAAAATTCTACGTAATTTTAAATAATAAATACATTCGGTTTGAAAATACGCACAAGTTCACCAACAATCTTTTATTTTTTGTTTCATAATTTTGTCTTTACAGTTTTCTGAAATAATTATTTATTATGAAAGGTACTGTACTTAAACATGTTTTTCCTCATAGTTAAAGTTGTCCATAGTTTAGAAAAGGTTTCGTTGTATAATATGTGCCTCCTCCCTGTCTCACACACCTTGCTGTTTGTATCCAGAGCAGAGTGCCGTCCCCGAAGCAGCGAAGATTCCACGTACTTTGAAGTACAGTTCAGTTAAAGACCAAGTTGACCTTGACTTACAACTAACGTTCCACAGTTCTAAAACTTATGTTATATATTCGACTTTTCCCCCCGATCAAAGGTTTCGGTACGGCGTACCGGTGCGTACCGTCACAAATCTAGCCATGGTTGTAGGTACACAACCTGAATGAGTGACGGGGTTTCGAACCCGCATCTCCTGCTGTCCGAGAATGTTCGCTTAGCCACTTACACCAACGCTACCACGTTCCTGGCACGTCACAATGCAAGGGGATCTGTGCTCTGAAGCCATATTTATGCGCTTTGGTAGCCTACTTGATGTAAGAGAATATGTTCGTGTTACAAACTCTACGATCCAGGTTTTTGCAGATACACCTGTTATCTATTATATCGGGAAGACTTCCCACATTTTATCATTTTAAATGATCTTGTCGACTTCGTCGTTACGCTGGGGTCTGGCGTTACGTTACGGTGACGGGACGAAATGTACCCAGATGCACTGAGGTGTGTGACGTCATAGTACTGCTTGGTGCATGTGTTCCCTGACAATCTCTACTTCGTTAGTATAAGACAAACATCCCCGATTCTTGGATGTCATGGGTAATCTCGAGAACCACTGGATGGATTTTGATGCGGTTTCACCATTCTGTAAAGGATATCTCGAGGAAAAATTATGTAGAAAATAACTTATGTATGATCAAAGGAAGCCAAGCAGTAACGATTTCAGTGAAAAAGTCGAAAACAAACTTGGCGTCCGTGCGCTTCTTAAGCTTACGCTGGACAAACCGTTAAAACTATCAATATACTATGAGCGTAAGAATTGGTCAGCATGAAAAGTTCTACAACAAAGTCCGCGAGAGCATATCTCTATCTTCAATACATCGCCCACTATAAGTGTTTTTAGACTGGCGCGCGCTCTGTTGAGCGTGCGGTATCCCCCGCGCTAGACCTTGCTTTGCCCTAAGTTTGTACTTGCCGTTCGCGAGTAATTTGAAACAAGGTAAAGTATTATAAAGCAAGATAAGTATTATGCAGATACTTTTCTAACATGTCAAGAGTCTTTGGCTTCGAGCGAAGCGAAGCATTTTTCAGCATTTGTAGCATTTAAATTGATACAAAGTCTAGTCTTTCAGACTGACTGTCACTTTTTGCTACAATTAATCACTAAGAATACAGCAATAAATACAATAACTCACTTAGAAGGAGGGGAGTCGTTACAAGGTGTAGTATACGTACCTGAAAAGAAAGGAGAAATATATTAGTCAACGGACAGAAATCTCATTATCAGCAAACACTTCAACACAAAATAGAATTATAAACTGAAAACTCCACGGGTAAAACGAGGGCCAAACATTAAGTTTATCGGCCCCGTAATGGTTTGGGTGAAAAGGAAAAATGTTGTTGAAATGGACACTAGAACTGGGACGTGGGTTGGCGACCACGGAACCTCAGCTGAGTCCGGCATTGCTTCCACTTACTAGTGCCGGGCTCCTTCCGTCTTCTTTCCTGTCGACCTCTTTTGGTCAACTCTTTTACGACCCCGACGGTATTAGGTCCCGCCATAATTGGCCCTTATCTCATCTTTCCTTATTCTTCGAGGGATCAGCCTTCTTTTTCTTTTGATTCTATTTCCTTTTCTCTTTAAGATTCCCGCACTGTTTTGTGAATTGGCTCCCCGTTTATCTAAATTACATTTTGTAAATCTTTTGTGAGCATTTTCAATGCACATTGCGTTTTGTAAGTATTTTAAATCTAAATTGCATTTTGAAGTACCGTATTTTGTTCTTTCCCGACCCCGACGGTATAAGGGTATCCGAGGCCTAGAGAGTGCAGAAATACGGCATGAAAATAAACACCTCAAAGACCAAATGCATGACAGTCTCAAAACTCCCTAAACCTCTTCGAATAAAGATTAATAACTCAGACATACAACAAGTCAAATCCTTCACTTACCTAGGTAAAAAGATTACAGAGGACGGAAGGTGCACCACTGAAGTTAAATGCCGCATTGCTCAGGCAAAACTAGCTTTTATGCAAAAGAGGAGATTACTGTGTACCAGTCGGCTTAAGCTTTCCCTCCGAATGAGAATGCTACATGCTTTTGTATGGACAGTTGCGTTGTATGGCTGTGAAACGTGGACACTAAATAAAAATGAAAAGAACCGTCTTGAAGCCTTTGAGATGTGGTGCTATGGTAAGATGATAAATGTGACGTGGAGAGACAGGATAACGAACACAAGGGTTCTCGACACCGTGAACCAACGGAGATCAATCCTACGCACACTCCGTAAACGTCGTCTCGCATGGTGGGGTCACACAATGCGCCACTCCAATGTAATGAGAACTGTGGCAGAAGAGTTCATTGAGGGAAAAAATCCACGAGTAAGACCTAGAAATACCTTCCTTAAACAAATGCTAAACGACACCCAAGCACAGAATTATAATTCAATGATGGAAGCGGCAAATGACAGGACGATCTGGACATGTTTTTATGGCAACTGACCAGTCTTAGGACTGCAAACCAATGATGATTTTAAATCGCGGGCTGACATATTGTATTTTGAATCTGAATTACATTTTGTAAGTATTTTCAACTTCAATTGCATTTTGTAAGTATTTTGAATTTGAATTGCATTTTGTGAGTATTTTGAATCTGCTTGGGCATTTTCAATCTAAATTGCATTGGAAATATCTGTTCCGGAAGGAAACAGGATGTTAAATGTCCGATTGAGCAATGTAGCCTACATTAACATTAACAAATTCAAAATGAAATTTAATAAAATAGTTCCGGTGAACTCAAAACAGTTGCCAGCGTTTCGCCCCAGTGTACCATTGGGCACTTCAGTTGGATATGGTAGGCCCACACCTCTCCAAGACGCGTGGCTAGTACATACTCGTATTTTCTAGTTCAATTGCATTTTGTGAGTATTTTGAATCTACAGAGGTGGCCAAATTGTTATGGCAAAACTGAAAAGAACCAAATTCTTTATTGCAAATCAAGATGCAATGCATTAACATGTAAGGTTTTATTCGAGTCCGAGTCACCGTTGCAGGACATTTCTTGGTTGTATTTCTTAATGTATTCACCAAATGTGCTACAAGAGACCTTTTACGAACCAACAACATATGAATTTATGTACTTTTTACGCATTTAATGTTAAAAAGCTTTTATATTATTTTATTTTCCATTAAACAATCGACATAAAAGGCCAATCACTCAGAAAGCAAAACGGTGTGCTGTCGGAACTAAATTATATCTGTCGTCGTATCTTCTCTTGTTGCGAGTAGTGAAATAATTTAATTCCCAGCCACGTTAGCTCAATTGGCAGCCAAGACTGATCAGGTAAGGATGCCAGAATGACACATTCTCATCAAGATACAGGACATCTATACATTGTTGAAGATTCTGTAAACCAACTAACAATAAAGAATTTGGCTCTATTTAGCTCTACCATAATAATTTGACAACCTGTGTACATTGCATTTTGTAAGTATTTTGAACCTCAACCACATTTTGGGAGTCTTTTCAATCTAACTTCGATTTTTCTAAGTTTTTCAATTTACCTTGGGTTTCGTTCTGTTTTCCGTTCCATTGTCATTTTCGCTATCACCCAAACCATTAGGGGCCAATAACCTAGATGTTAGGCCCCTGAAAACAACAATTATCATCATCAAAGAAAGAAAGAAAGAAAGAAAGAAAGAAAGAAAGAAAGAAGAAGAGAAAACGCTTGGAACATCGGAGTTTCCAACCTTACCCGACCCTGAAAACTTGAAAGGCGAGGACAAACGAGAGAAAAGAACACCGTCTATGTATGAAGGAAAACTGGGCTAATTTTAAAGCTAAAATGAAACAGTTGAAATGACGTTGTCATTAGTTGGCTGAAACGAAACAATAATAATAATAATAATAATGGAACAATGGTGATCGACGGTCATTCCAAAATTAAGGATAGAGAAAAACAGGAAAGAAAAATTCTCAGAAAGATTTACGGGGCAGTTAATAATAACGGTATTTGGATGAAGAGACCTCAAAACGAACTCTACCAAAAGATCCACACGATAACGGACGTAATCAGAAAACACCCAGCACAGTTTTATAGGCCTACACAGATTTACAGGATGGAAAACTTCAGAACGGCGAAGAAATTGCTCAACGTTATAACACAGAGTAAGTGTGGCACGGAGTGGCTGCCAGAGGTTCAGAGGGACCTACAACAGGTCAACAATCAAAATCTGGAGGACCGCACCGAGTGCTGGAATAAAATCAAAAATGTTAAGTTTGAGCATAGACCAATCACGACAGCCTGGAAGCAAATGGACAGCTGAGCGGAAGAAGGAACATTCTAAGAGGATGAAGAGATTTTGGGAAGAGAAGCGGGAAAATGCCAGAAGATGAATTAATCATGTATTCAAGTTCAATCGTTCTCCTAAAGGGGAGCAATCGATAAAATACACACATCAAAAAAAGTTTTGCATCACCTCGGTTCCAAGAGTTCCGGAACCTTTAAATACAAAGGGAATAGAGATCAACACAAACAACATTTCAGCTCGTTTTATTGCTCATGAGACCCACACATTGCATGTTGTACCATCATACAGCTAGACTTTCAGCATTTGTGGTCCAGATTGCAGTACACACCACTACCTCTAATACCCAGTAGCACGTCCTCTTGCATTGATGCATGCCTGTATTCGTCGTGGCATACTATCCACAAGTTCATCAAGACACTGTTGGTCCAAATTGTCCCACTCCTCAACGACAATTCGGCGTAAATCTCTCAGAGTGGTTGGTGGGTCAAGACGTCCATAAACAGCCCTTTTCAACATATCCCAGGTATGTTCGATAGGGTTCATGTCTGGCGAACATGCTGGCCACTGTAGTCGAGCGATGTCGTTATCTTGAAGGAACGCATTCACAAGATGTGCACGATGAGGTCGAGAATTGTCGTCCATGAAGACAAATGCCTCTCCAATATTCTGCCGATATGGGTGCACTATGGGTCGGAGGATGTCATTCAGGTATCGTAAAGCCGTTTCGGAGCCTTCCATGACCACCAGTGGCGTATGTCGGCCCCACATAATGCCACCCCAAAACATCAGGGAACCACCACCTTGCTGCACTCGCTGGACAGTGTGTCTAAGACGTTCAGCCTGACCAGGGTGCCTCCAAACACGTCTCCGACGATTGTCTGGTTGAAGGCATATGCGACACTCATCGGTGAAGAGAACGTGATGCCAATTCTGTGGGGTCCATTCAGCATGTTGTTGGGCCCATCTGTACCGCGCTGCATGGTGTCGGGGTTGCAAAGCTGGACCTCGCCATGGACGTCGGGAGTGAAGTTGCGCATCATGCAGCCTATTGCGCACAGTTTGAGTTGAAACACGACGTCCTGTGGCTGAACGAAACGCATTATTCAACATGGTGGCATTGCTGTCAGGGTTCCTCCGAGCGGCAATCCGTAAGTAGCGGTCATCCACTACAGTAGTAGCCCTTGGGCGGCCTGAGCGAGGCCTGTCATCGACAGTTCCTGTATCTCTGTACCTCCTCCATGTCCGAACAACATCGCTTTGGTTCACTCTGAGACGCCTGGAAACTTCCCTTGTTGAGAGCCCTTCTTGACACAAAGTAACAATGCGGACGCGATCGAACTGCGGTATTGACCTTCTAGGCATGGTAGAACTACAGACAACATGAGCAGCGTACCTTCGTCCTGGTGGAATGACTGGAACTGATCGGCTGTCGTACCCCCTCCGTCTAATAGGCTCTGCTCATGCATGGTTGTTTACATCTTTGAGCAGTTTTAGTGACATCTATGAACAGTCAAAGGGACTGTATCTTTGATACAATATACACAGTCAACGTCTATATGCCGGAGATCTGGGAACCGAGGTGATGCAAAACTTTTTTTGATGTGTGTAAATAATAATTATGATTGGCTGTTATAACAATTCATCATTACGCTCCTTGCAATGTTTCTACCAATATTGTCAACATTAGTATGGATAGAATGGTGGCTTAATGAACACCGCCTTTCATGACGTCATTGTTCTCCAAGTTAATGGTGTGTGACGTCACAGAGTTTAATTTCCTGGCGAGTCTTGAAGAGGGTGTGTATATACTGTACATTGTCTTCCTGTTCAATTCTTCGGCCTCAAAGGTGATCTTGTTCTGTAGGCGTGACGCTATTCATCGAGTCATTTAACAAGGCTATGGCTATACACGACCACACCTCAACCTCCACCGGTCTGTGCACTGACCACTGCATCGTAAATGGACGGGGCCTTCTTATATGTCCCCACCTGTCCCGTAAGTTACAAACAAAAGAAGCACTTGTCCTCTTTTTAAAGGATTATCTCTTCTCTACTTAGTATAAAACAAAGTCCCCGATTCTTGCATGTTTCGGGTAATCTCGAGAACCACTGGATGGATTTTGATGCGGGTTTCACCATTCTGTAAAGGATATCTCGAGGATGAATTCTGTTGAAAATAATCTATTTATGATCAAAAGAAGCCGAGCAGTAACGATTTCAGTGGAAAAGTTGAAAAAATACCTGGCGTCCGAGCACTTTGTAAGCTTACGCTGGGCAAACTGTTAAAAATATCTCAATACTATGAGTGTAAGAATTGTTCAGCATGAAAAGTTCTACAAAAAAGGCCGCGAGAGCATAATTATGTCTATCATCAATACATCGCCCACTATAAGTGTTTTTACGTTTTAATTTCTTCCAACCATGTCCATTCAAATACTGAGGCGACAGTTTACGAGCTAGCTAAGGGCGAGTCTATCATCCCTGTCATAGCCTAGCTATTGGGCGAACCTATTGCCCCAGATACAGCCAGCAGCAAACTGTCGAGTCGTGTTGAGTTAAAAACTTTAGAGAAGAGTGATTGTGTTTGGAGTTTCCCTGGAAGTGCCACTCGGCTTTTCTTCATTTAGTCTGTGAACTTTTCGTCCCGCATAATTCACAGTCAAGTTAAGATTGGACGGAAGGGGGATTTGTGATTCATGCACCTCGCCATTCTTAAATTACGTCTGACAAGAATTTGTTGCACATGCATCTCCATGATAATATAATTAATAGACCAGTCAGTGATTTAAACCCATCATGCCGAGACGTAAAACGGATATTGGGCGTTGTTCATTGACGTTGGAAAGAAAAGAAGCGCTTATCACGTAATGCATTCATAACTGTTCCCTGGCGAAGCCGGGTCGAGTTGCTAGTCTTTATATATATAATTCTTCGACACGTGTGTATATGACTGAACTCCTTCTAAACGGCTGGACCGATTTCGATGACGTTTTTAATGTATATTAGAGTGGGTCCCTATATGATTTAGATTCACAATTGGACCCGGTGGGTGGCGTAGCTACCAAAAATGAAGGATGAAAACACTCTTAGAACCACAAGATACAATCAACAAAATGAAAACTGTCGTCATGGAAACAGCTAGCCTTAGTGAAAACTTAACTCTCCGCTAACAGGGTCATCTTCCCCACTAATTCTCCCAAGCCCGTTCCCTTGGTAGTGGTTTCTTCTAAAAAGTTCATGAATAATTGAATTTCTGAGAATAATTCATGGTTATGTTTTTGTACCATAGGTGGCGGTGATGTCGAATTCTTGATATTTGGAGTAGGCTTCCAGGGAAATGATTTGAGTTTTTAGCCTACTTTTCACATTTTGTAAAAATGAGGATAAAGAAGACTTATGAGATCGATCCGGGAAAATGTGTGTCTGTCTGTCCTTCTATCTGTCTGTCTGTCTGTCTGTCTGTCTGTGTGTGTGTGTCCCCCCTCCAACACCTCCTAAACGGCATCAGCTATCAAAACCAAATTTGGTAAGAGTAAAGATCTATACCTGAATATCTCACGGCCATATTTGAAATTGACGTCAGTGCTACCAACTGCTGAAAAATCCCAATTGAATTTTGAGCTCAATGTTGGATATCTCAGAAGTTATGCATGCGAACTATTCCAAAATTGGCACACACATAGATAATAACATTCCGGATTAATGTTCAGAGGTCCATACATGCCAGTGTTGCCAACATGATTCTAAGCCTACCGATAGGTCCAATTTCTAAATGAATGTATCTTCTATACTATTGATTGTATTTCAACCAAATTTCGTATGTACTATGTGTCCTACAACAGATATAACTGTGCGTATTCTAAAGAGCCACCAGGGCTGTCAACTGTTAATAAATGCTCTCTCTATGTTTTAACCCTAATATCAATATATCAGAAAGTATCTAAGCAAACAGCTCTAAACGTTGCACACGTATAGTACCTGACATTCTACCTTATATTGGTGTAACTTATAAACATCAGTGCTGCCAACACGATTCAAAGCCTGCTAATAGGTCTAGATTTAAATGCATATAACTTCTATACTAACCAATGGACTTCAACCAAATTTCGTATGTGCTTTGTGTACAGTTATGACTATGCGTATTCGTAAGAACCAGCAGGGCTGCAAACTGTTATTAAATGCGCTCTCTATTTGTTCAATCCTAATATCAATATATCAGAAAGTATGCAAGCTATCAGCTCTAAACTTTGCACACGTATAGTACCTGACATTCTAGATTAATTTGGAGTAACTAATATACCTCAGTGCTGCCAGCATGATTCTAAGCTTTCTGGCAGTTTCAATTTTTAATTACATGTACTGTACCTTCTATAATAACAAATGGATTTTATCCAAAATTGGCCCTATAATAGATCGTAATATTTCAGATGAATTCTGAGCATCACATACAGTACATGACATTGGTTCCAACATGATTTTACGCGCACTGATGAATCCAATATCAAACAGCATGTAACGTCCATACTATCCATTAGACTTCAGCCAAATTTTGTATGTGCATTCTATACCTTAAGAGATGGAACTAAGAATATATTCAGAGTCACCAGGGCTGCCAACTGTAGTAAGTTACTCTATTAGGCTACACTATTTCAGGTGTATTTCAAACTGCAGTACTTAGAAATGTTAGTATTACCAACTTGATTTTGTCTTTATTCTAGATAGGTCTATATAGATTGGCATCAATCTTAAATTTTAGTTCGTCACGGAACTTATTATTTATTTATCGTATGGTTTTTAGTGCCGGGAGTGTCCGAGGACATGTTCGGCTCGCCTGAGTCTGTAGCTGCTTCCAGCGGATACCCTAAAGGGTGAGCTACAAGTTCCGTTCAATTTCAAGTAGTTCCAACTTACACCACCAGATATCAATGATACCTTGTTTTTGTATGTCCCCACCTGTCCCGTAAGTTACAAGCAAATGAAGCATTTGTCCTCTTCTTAAAGGGTTATTATTATTACTAGCCGACCCGTGCGAGAACTCTCGCACAATTGGTTGTGTGCGCCCCGTGTGTACAGACTACCCGCTCGGCACTACTGCTATGCGGCTGTATGCGACACAGTTCTGCTAGGGGATATCGTCTTGTTAATTTATTTAAAAGCCCTTTATAAACAAATACATATATTTCCGTTGACTTTTCAGGAAATGCAAGCATTTTACTGTACTATTGAGAAGATTTGGAAGAGTTTAATACAAACCACTTCTAACTTCCTCTGGTTTACATTTATTAATTTTCATCATGAATTCTTTCCTCAAGACGGAGTCCATACCATTCAAACACTTAGGCTAGATATCTGCAAAGGTCAAACACTGCAAGCGAATTATTATTATTATTATTATTATTATTATTATTATTATTATTATTAATTCGAAACAGCCATCTATGGACCACAAATACACAACAATAATTCAGGTATTCGTCTTCAAGGTGTTTTTTCCTTGCCGTTTAGCTTCCTGGAAGAGATTTTTCAATCTTTGACTCCTCAATCTATCTTCCACTGAAAGTGTGAGTCTTCTTTTGAGAGGTTCCTCACACTTGCACCTTTAGTTCTGAATCTAGTCCTGTTCCACACTACAACCAGTCCAATATTTGCCCTTTTTAGCCTATTTTCAATTTTAAAAAAATAGGCTTATGATATCACCTTTTGTCCGTGTGTGTGAGTGTGTGTGTGTGTGTGTGTGAGGTGTTTGTGTGTGTGTGTGTGTATGTCCCCCTAATAACTTCTAAACGGCTGGAGCTATTTCAATGAAACTCGCTAAGTTCATAGCACTATTCCGGACGACCCCGACCGTGCCCTTAAAATTTTGGTACATTTCACCAATCCAACATGGCGGCTGTGCGAAATATTTCACCAGCATTCAATATCTCCGAAACGATTCCCGATATCACCCTGGAATTTTTTATGGTGATAAAGAAAACTACTAGAAGTTCACCTATGTGACTTTTGAAAAACTGGTAATCACAAAACCAACATGGCGGCCACGCGAATTTGCAACTTTTAAATAGACGATTCTCGCCATTTAACCAACCAAACGCAATAAAACTTGGTACAGTATATGTTTAAACACATTGTAATGCTCCGACATCTAACTTCGTTCAATTGTTTACATAACCACAAGATGGCGGATGTGCGAAATATTTCACCGGCATTCTATATCTCTGAAACTATTAGCGGTATCACCCTGAAATTATGTACGGAGATAAAGGGCACTACTGGAAGTTCATCTATAAGACTTTCAAAAACCGATTAACTACAAAACGAACATGGCGGCCAAGCGAATTTGAAAATGTTAAATAGAACTGTCTCGCGATGTAATGTTCCAAACGCAATGAAATCTGGTACAGGAAATGTTTATACACATTGTAATGCACTGGTATCTAATTTAGTTCAATTGTTTACATAACCTCAAGATGGTGGCTGTGCGAATTTTAAAATTAAGTTTTTATTTCTTGTGTCGTAATCATGCGATCGAAGTGAAAGTTTGAATAATGAACGTACGCAATAATTTTCCCTTAATGGTACATGACTCTATGGCCTATACATTTAACAATCCTACATGGCGACCATACGAAATATTTAGACGGGTCTGAATATCTAAGAATCTATTACAGCAATCAAACTGAATTTTTTTTAAATGTTCATAGGGGCTATGAACTTAAGTTCACCTATAGGACTTTAAATAACCTGGTGATCACAAATCCTACATGGCGGCGACGCGAAGTATAAATATTCCCATGGACATTTCTCGCAATTTAACCATCCGAGTGCAGTGAAACTTGGTACAGTAAATCCTTATACGAATGTTAATCCACTGGCATCAAATTTATTTCAATTGTTTCCATAACCACAAGATGGCAGCTGTGCGAAATTTTAAAATCTCCTTGTTACTTCTTGTGTCCTAATCATGCGATTGAAGTTTGAATGCTACACGTACACAAGAATCTTCATGTAACAGTGCATAACTCTAGGACCTACATATATAAAATCCATCATGGCGACCATCCGAAATATTTAGTCGGTTCTCAATATCTACGAATCTATTACAGCAATCAAACTGAAATTTTGTATGTTGATATAGGCAATTAATATAAGTAGGATATATGAACATAGGCTGTATAGTTCTTTACGGAACTACTTGTTAAGTCTTGATATACCTGCTGAAGCCATGGAAGTTGTATTTTATCTTCCACTTCTATTGAAATGCTTGCCACGGTGGGTGAGTGGTTATCGTGTAGGACCACCAACCCCAAGATTACAGGTTCGCTCCTGGCCGTGGTAGTGTTATTTTTAATGCGACAAAAATCTCGGCACGCACGTCATGCGTTGTTGGCATGTTAAATAACCCATTTGAATTCAGTAGGCCGTGTTCATAATGGCAAAATTAATCTCGGGATTTTCCGCCAACACAAAGTTTCTCCTTTTTCTACTAGAAAGCGTTATAGTGTCAAGGAGCTTAAATAACTAACCTCCTTGACTTGCATAGCACTCCAAGGAACGACAACATTCGACATGCAAGCTGCCCTCTGGGTGTAATATAACAAAGCTTCCACCCGGCACCCGAGGTCATTCGATAATATTATTACTTCTCTTAAAGGTTAACAGTTATAGCCTATTAACTATGGTGAATTAATTATTATTATTATTATTATTATTATTATTATTATTATTATTATTATACTCAGAGTCAACTACAAAATGGAAGAGATTAATATAATGACCTTCAAGGTAGCACTCCTCCCTTAGAGAGTAATGTTAACATGGCTTATTTAGTGGGATGGTGCGGCACCGGATATCCATGCGTCATCAGACAATGTGTATGATACAAGTAATAAGAGATTCGACTGGTCTTCAAGAACAATGGAGTATGTTAATTCACCTCCAGGATCAATCAACACTTGGCCTTCAGTGACGCAATCATCGTCGCTTCCTAACAAATATGATCAAAAGTCATCTTGCAACAGATGAAGACAAAGGCGAGTTTTGATAAAGAATAATAGCGATCTAAGTTAAAATAGAAAATAAAGAGGTGAACAAAGTAGAATGTAAGATTTAAATAAAAAATAGAGTTGAACATCTTGGTTTCTGTGTAAGGGAAGGACATAGTGCTTTAATAAATAAATAAATATATAAATATATAAATAAATAAATAAATAAATAAATATATACATACATAAATAAATAAATAAATAAATGAATAAATAAACAAGTGTTTAGTGCTTTTCAGTCGGTCAACACGAATGTACCCAAAAGAGATGGGTTATGCCCTAATCCTGAAATAAATTACATGAGATTAATAATTTTATTAATTTTAATTATTAATTTTATAAATAAATTACATGAGATTAATAATTGTATTAATCTCATGTAATTTATTTCAGGATTAGGGCATAACCCATCTCTTTTGGGTACATTCGTGTTGACCGACTGAAAAGCACTAAACACTTGTTTACTAAGGCAACACTGAAAATATGGCTTCAAACACCACAATGAATAAATAAATAAATAAATGAATAAATAAATAAATGAATAAATAAATACATAAATAAATAAATGAATAATAAATAAATAAGTTAAATAAATAAATACATAAATAAATAAATAAACAATTAAACAAATAAATAAACAATTAAATATATAAACAAACAATTAAATATATAAACAAATAAACAATTAATTAAATAAATAAATAAAATTAAACAAATAAATATATAAGTAAATAAACAATTAAATAAATAGATAAGTAAACAATTAAGTAAATAATAAATAGATAAATAAAGAATTAAATAAATAAATAGTTAAATAAATAAACAATAAAAAATATATATAAACAATTAAATAAATAAATAGTTAAATAAATACATATATATAAATAAATAAACAATTAAATAAATAGATACATAAATAAACAATTTAATTAATTAATTAATTAATTAATTAATTGCGCTGACTGTTGTAGTGTGTAGCACTTGAAATGGGTTGTTGTATGTCACCAACACTTTACAATATACCTAGGCAGGCCTATATGCCGAAAAGCTAATCAACAAGGCCTTGGAAAAATCAAAAGGGCTTGTAGAGGGAGGAGAAAGTGTAAAAACCATCAAGTATGCTGATGACATGGCTGTTCTAGCAGAAAATAAGGAACAGCTCCAGGTAATGATGGAGAATATTTCAAGTGTGGGTAAAGAGAGAGTTTGGATAGAAAATAAACATTAGAAAGACCAAAGAAATGAGAATAGGAAAATAAGAAGACACGTGTAATATAACAATATTATGGTATTAGGACCTGCTCCAATCATTCCAGTATTTAGGAAGCGTGGTAACCTCAAGCGGAAGTTGCACAGAAGAAGTGAGACGCAGAATCTCCATGGGGAAGAGAGCTTTCGGGAGAATGAAAGGTTTATTAACAGCCAGAAGCTTACCGATCAAACTAAGAGGTTTGCAAAATGTTTTGTGTAGAGTGTGGTGTCTTATGGTTCAGAAACAGGGACAGTCAGACAAAAAGAACAAAAATATTTAGAAAGCTTTGAAATGTGGTTATGTAGAAGAGTGGTGAAAGTGAAATGGATGGATAGAATAAGAAATGAGGAGGTGCTAAGAAGGGTAGAAGAGGATTTTCATGAGGATGATACAGAAGAGGAAAGATTCTTGGATGGGTCACATACTACGTTCTAGTTGTCTACTACAAAGAATCATGGAAGGAAAAGTAGATGGAAAACGAGGGAAAGGAAGAAGAAGGTTTGGAATGTTAACAGATGTAAAGAGAGGATGAAGTTATGAACAAATGAAAGAAGATGAAGATGATATTTGTTGTTTTAAGGGGCCTAACATCTAGGTTATCGGCCCCTAATGGTTTGGTTGATCGTGAAGATGATAATGAACTGTAAACTATAACTAAAACTAACCACTAACTTATATACTAGAAGAAGAAATTGAAAACATAAGGAGAACAAGGCAAATAAAGGACAGGAAGAAAATAAATGCCCTCAACCCTCGAAGAATGTGGATTGAGGGACTTGGGAGGAAGGAGAGACATGAAAGGCAGATACGAAAGTGAAAGAGGAGAGGGTCCACCCCAGAGGTAATGGATAAAAGGGGGAAAACCGGACCCAGCTCAGGAATCCCTTGGATTCACCCCTGGAGGGGAAAGAAGATGCTCAGGACAGAAAGAAATTGAGGACGTCCAGTTGAAACCTGTCTGCGGACAGATCTACTGAAAGAGAAGAAAGAGAGATTATCTCAATAAACTCCTGGAAGGAATATGAAAAATAAACCGGTTAAACCCCCCAGGGGCTCACATCTAGTGGGACGTGGGTTGGCGACCACGGGACCCCAGCTGAGTCCGGCATTGCTTCCACTTACTTGTGGCGGGCTACTCTGTCTTCTTTCCTATCGACCTCTCTTGGTCAACTCTTGTTCTCTTCCGACCCCGATGGTATTAGGGTATCCGAGGCCTACGGAGTCTTCACTTTCCCGCCTTAATTGGCCCTTGTCTCATCTTTCCTGATACCCTCATTCTTCGAGGGGTCAGTCTTTTTTTCTTTTCATGTTCTCTCCTGCCTTCTGCTCAAGGCCCTCAAGGAGGCAGGGTGTATGTAGCCCCACCATTTCTGGTGCACCCTGGATAGTGCTACACCCTCAGGGGCTCACGGCTGGTGAGTTGGGGAGTTGGCTACCCCGAGGGATTCCTGAGCTGGATACATTTTGTCCCTTTTTTCCTCTGACCTTGGGTTGGGCCCTCTCCTCTTTCCCCTTACCTATCTGCCTTTCATGGCTCTCCATCCTTCCAAGCCCCTCAATCCTCATTCTTCGAGGGTTGAGGGCATTTCTTTTCTTCCTGTCCTTTATTTGCCTTATCCTTTATTTGTTTACCAGTTCTTCTTCTAGTATGTAAGTCTGTAGTTAGTATTAGTTATAGTTTTCATTCTCATCTCATCTTTCACTATCATCCAAGCCATTAGGGTCCGATAACCTAGATGATGGGCCCCTTAAAACAATAATTATCATCATCATCATCATCAAAACACACCCAGGATGGCCGCTTGTAGCGCCGGGATATGAATCTCGGTCTCCGGAATTGCAGTCGCGGAGAATGACAGAAAGCACTCAGCTGCGCTGCTGAAGGAATGATAATAATAATATATAATAATAAATACAGCCCTTTAATCTCCTAAGGGCAATGGCCTCCTGTCTAGGCAGGGATTTTGCTCCATTACACTCATTAGGTGAGCAGTCCTAAAGAGTAGTGAGGCATCTATAGTGGTGCACTTTTCTGGCATGTTAGTCTGTTCTTGAATTGTTCTTATAGCTATGGAATGATAAATGAGTATAATTCGCTCGAACTTGGAGCGGTGGAATAGCCTATAATTCTGTGAATGTTATCTTCAAGACACCATGACTAATAAGTCGCTGTCTCACAATCAGACATCACATGCGTCCTAATTGGGGCAATGTCAACAGCGAAACCACGCGACTCATATCTGTACTTGAATCTTCACGTAGTGAGCAACACAAGG
This sequence comes from Meconema thalassinum, assembly GCA_946902985.2. Classification (NCBI taxonomy): domain Eukaryota; kingdom Metazoa; phylum Arthropoda; class Insecta; order Orthoptera; family Tettigoniidae; genus Meconema; species Meconema thalassinum. The sequence continues at coordinate 90,802,151 of OX336388.2, forward strand.
TATTACTGTGCATGCATACAGCATACTGCATCACTGAGCAGGACAGGGCACAGTCAAAACATTCATTCCTCTGTGGATTACCGAAAGGTCCGAGGTCTAGTTGAGCCCCTAGTCAACAGGGTAGGGATTTTCATTTGTTACTGTTCAGCCGCATGCTTTTATTTGAATGCCCTTCTTGATATTATATTAACAAGTGTCAAAATTACATTTCCATATCAAGAATAATTATTGAAATTATTACATCTCCATTTAATGGTTACTAAAATAAAACACCCTCACCTAACCTAACCTCACAATACCTAAAATCACCTGACCGCACCTAACCTAAAATAACCTAATCAAACCTCACCCAACCTAACCTAAAATCACCTGATGGCACCTAACCTAACCTCACCCAACCTAACCTAAAATAACCTAATCAAACCTCACCCAACCTAACCTAAAATCACCTGACCGCACCTAACCTAACCCCACCCAACCTAACCTAAAATAACCTAACCAAACCTCACCCAACCTAACTTAAAATCACCTGACCGCACCTAATCTAACCTCACCCAACCTAACCTAAAATAACCTAATCAAACCTCACCCAACCTAACCTAAAATAACCTAACCAAACCTCACCCAACCTAACTTAAAATCACCTGACCACACCTAACCTAACCTCACCCAACCTAACCTAAAATAACCTAACCAAACCTCACCCAACCTAACTTAAAATCACCTAACCTAGCCTCACCCAACCTAACCTAAAAATAACCTAATCAAACCTCACCCAACCTAACTTAAAATCACCTGACCACACCTAACCTAACCTCACCCAACCTAACCTAAAATAACCTAATCAAACCTCACCCAACCTAACTTAAAATCACCTGACCGCACCTAACCTAACCTCACCCAACCTAACCTAAAATAACCTCACCAAACCTCACCCAACCTAACCTAAAATAACCTCACCGCACCTAACCTAACCTCACCCAACCTAACCTCACCTAACCTAACCTCACCCAACCTAACCTAAAATTACCTAGCCTCACCTAGAATAACCTGACCTAACCTAAAATAACCTAACCAAACCTCTCCCAACCTAACCTAAAATAAACTAGCCTCACCTAAAGTAACCTAACCAACCCTCACCTAACCTAAACTAACCTCACTTAAAACTAATAACCTAATCTCACCCCTTTAGCCGACTGTCTCTGGCATATTGCTCAGTTAGGAGAGAGCGAGGCGGAAGTCTCGTTCCGCCCTTCACTCGAAGTAACACCTACCTGACCAGTTTCTACGTCCGCACTGCCAGGTTATAGAACACACTGCTAGGGGATGCCAAGAACACTACCATGTTTGTAGTGATGGGGGACAATTGGTAAGGTTAAGGTGACGCGGACTATATATTACCATGTTTGTAGTGATGGGAGACAATTGGTAAGGTTACATTGTTAGTAACATAATTAAGGTGACGTGGACTATATATCACCATGTTTATAGTGATGGGAGACAATTGGTAAGGTTACATTGTTAGTAACTTATTTAAGGTGACGCAGACTATATATCACCATGTTTGTAGTGATGGTGGACAAATGGTAAGATTACATTGTTAGTAACTTATTTAAGGTGACGCGGTCTATATATCGCCATGTTTGTAGTGAAGGGGAACAATTGGTAAGGTAACATTGTTAGTATCTTATTTAAGGGGACATGGACTATATGTCATCATGTTTGTAGTGATGGGGGACAATTGGTAAGGTTACATTGGTAGTAACATATTTAAGGTGTCGCGAACTATATATCACCATGTTTGTAGTGAAGGGGAACAATTGGTAAGGTAACATTGTTAGTATCTTATTTAAGGGGACATGGACTATATATCACCATGTTTGTAGTGAAGGGGAACAATTGGTAAGGTAACATTGTTAGTATCTTATTTAGTCTGTCGCGAACTTTATCTGAAAATTGTCGAAGTAGACTTTTAGCCTGCTGGAGACATAACACATGGAGAGAACACGAGCTCAGGCACATCCTGTTGAGTTTAGACACGCTGTGCTGTGCCGGGTAACGGTCTTGGAGAACGAGAGCTCTTACTCCATCACAAGGCGTTGACTGGAGCCTGAACCAGCCTTACGAAACCCGAGCGGAGCATGACGACCTGCTGGATGGGTGGGTGGGTGGGTGTTTGGGTGGCTACACCGGAGACCCCGTATCCGTCTGATAACCATTGTTCCCATGTGTTACACTGCTATTTATTTCTTAGAAATTGTCGGCGTTTAGTCATGCAGACTGATTTGAGAAATCAGTATTGCAAAACCTGTCCTTCGACATCGGACATCTACAGTCAAACCTCAATAACTCGAAGGGGGTGTCAAAGTAAACTGCTTGCCTCTCACCAAAGGGGATCGGGTTCAATTCCCAGTCAATGTATGTGAGATTTTCAAAGTGGTTCGTTTTCGACGTTAAATGGAGGTCCATGGCTCATGAATGCAAGAATAACGATAACGTTAAACTACAGCCTTCCTTCGTTTTTCCTTCAGAGTAAATCCCATCGAAATGTGTTGTCTGTAACTACTGTAAGCTGACGCGACGTTTAAACAAGACAATGTGCTGTCTGTGACGGACCGACCAAACATTAGCTATCGATCTATACAATAGATCCAAATCATTCAACGCCCGAAACTGTCTCATAGCCCCCAGGTTGATAACCCCTGTTCTAAAGCGTACTTGTCCCAGCGAGTTTGGAGACCCCTACGCTACACGATCATTTCAGTTTAGTTGCGGATCCTCAAGCGGAGAGCATGGACTGATGAGCGTGTCTAAGAAGCCGGTAAAACTGAAGCGTCGTGCATTTACTCTTTTTTTTAAATCATCAGTGGCTGTCAGTTGGGATACTAAGTTGAATGATTCCATGCGCTGGTACTGTAAAGTCTACACCTCACCACTGGTTACCCGTCCTTAGTCATATCCCACCACCCCACCTGAGGAGAAAGGAAACTCTGCTGATTGTGAGAGAAGCTAAGAAGATCCGGTCATCTTCCTCATTACCAGTTCACCAGGAATTTTGTTACCCATCGCCACAACGACTTCGATCTAGGACACCAGCAAGTGTATTGGCCGGCCAACTCTTGAGGGACAATTTTAACCCAAACCGGAGCTCGCGGGAAGAGTGGTCAAATTCAACATCCGGTAGCTAAATCCAACTCGGAGAATGAATGGATTTGACCTCCCAAGAAAACTATGGTGTCGCCTCAACAGACTGAGAGCTGGGCATGGACGCTGCAATTTCTCGGATTCTCCAATGTGTGAATGCAGTGAAGAGGAGCAGACCATGGACCATGTCATCCTGCGCTGCCCTCTGCTAGTCCGGAAGTCCCAGCGACCTGTTTCATTTTTCAGAAAGTGCTTTAGTGAGGTTGAAAAACTTGGACCTGGACCTATGAATTTCTTGTTATAATCACCATACAATTGTAACTGTTTATATACATTATTCTACGGAGTTCTAGGTTTCTAACGGTATTAAAACTCAGCAATTCTTCTAGGTTTGTGCCGTGTCTTGTGTGGGGTTTCGCCTAGGACACCAAGCTGGCTCATCAGCGGGATCTTGGTGTCCCCGCCCGGACCCCCACAGGAATAGCGAACTGCGCGCTACCTCATGTTTTATGAAGCGCGCCTGCGCCTCTTTACTGCGAGAACTAAAAGCTCAAGCAGCCATAACCTCCCTATGAAGGCTTCAAAAAAAAAGGTATATTGGCTTTCAGGACCAGTGAATTAAAACTCGGCTCCCCCAGGGGCTCACATCTTATGGGACGTGGGCTGGTGACCACGGGGCCCCAGCTGTGTCCGGCATTGCTTCCACTTACTTGTGCCGGGCTCCTCTCCGTCTTCTTTCATGTCGACCTCACTTGGTCAACTCTTTTTCTCTTCCGACCTCGACGGTATTAGGGTATCCGAGGCCTAGGGAGTCTCTTCCTTTCCCGCCTTAATTGGTCCTTGTCTCATCTTTTCTGGTACCCTCCTTCTGCGAGGGATCAGCCTTCTTTTTCTTTTCATGTTATCTCCTACCTTCTGCTCAAGGCCCTCAAGGAGGCAGGGTGTATGTAGCCCCACCACTTCTGGTGCACCCTGGATAGTGCTACACCCTCAAGGTCTCACGGCCGGTGAGTTCGGGAGTTGGCGACCCCGAGGGATTCCTGAGCTGGGTCCGGTTTTCCCCCTTTTAACCATTACCTCTGGGGCGGACCCTCTCATCTTTCACTTTCCTATCTGCCTTTCATGGCTCTGCTTTCTTCCCAGTCCCTCAATCCGCAATCTTCGAGGGTTTTCCATTACTTCTTCTAGTATATAAGTTAGTAGTTAGTTTTAGTTATAGTTTGTATTTCATTATCATCTTCACGATCACCCAAACCATTAGGGGCCGATAACCTAGATGTTAGGCCCCTTAAAACAAGAATTATCATCATCATCAATTAAAACTCAGCCGTGTCTTGTGTGGGGTCCCGTGTTTGTTCCGTGAATATCTCAAATTACACAAAATGTAACATAGCAGTTTGTTCCCGCAGAGGCTTCAATTCTCAATTCCTGTTATCATTGATTTGACATCTAAAATATTTGTATCATGATGAAACCCTTTCAATCCTGTTATTACCGAGTGCAAGAATGCCCTGCAATTATTTGGTTTACGTTAATAAAACAACTTTACGAGCCTTACAGTAGTCGCATATGATGTGTAACATCTGACATAGAAGAAACCTCACGTGAAATTGTTGATACACTGGTATTTTATAATATTATTGGCACAGATATTAATCTATTGTAAAAGGGAGTGTTTTACAGATATTATAGTTTATAATACGGAACTCATTTTATTAGACGATTTGTAGCTTCCACCAGCACTAGCCTAAATAAAGAATACCACATGGATCAACTAGATTAATAGACGCGACACCGCTCATAACCTTAAATTCCTTATAAATAGGCCAACTTGCGAGTAAATGCAATGTGCACAGCAGTAGATCATGAAAGGCTTGCCCAGTTCCCGGACCTCTTGATTCACAGACCAACACGTAATTTCATATGGATTCTGTTAAAATGAGTCATATTGATATGATTAGCAGCAGAGTATCAAGAAGGCAGTGCGAGAACAATCAAGAAGGCAGTGCGAGAGTAGAAATATCAAGTAGACAGTGAATGTATTATTAGTGTACAAATAACAAAGATTGTTGTGTGTTGATGAATGTCCAGGAGGGATACGATCTATGGCAGTGCGTCTTACACACTTCCGTCCGATCCACATCCGTCCCATTTTTCAAAATCTCTCCCACAAAAAGACACGGATAGTCAGTCTGAAAGACTGGACTTCATATCATTTTAAATGCTAGCAGCCGAGTACCAAGAAGGCAGTGCGAGAACAGAGTTTCAAGATTCTATTTTGTTTCTTCACTGCCTACTTGATTGTTCTCGCACTGCCTTCTTGAAACTTTGTTCTCGCACTGCCTTCTTGGTACTGGGCTGCTACATCGTACTATGACGTCACACACCTCAGTGCATTCTTGGTACATTTCGTCCCGTCACCGTAACGCACCGCCAGACCCCAGATAAAGTCGACATAATCTTTTAAAATTATAAAATATCCAGCAACCGAGTGGAAAGAATGTTATACATCTAAAACACCACTAAATATCACAGGCAAGAGTTCGTATTTCCAACCGGGGGGATGAGAGGTACGACAGATAATGAGGATGGTAATTATTTATTTTAATGATAGTGTAACGCCCTCAACGCCAGACATGCCACAGTTGGACAGCCCTGCGGCAGATAAAGCTCCAGTTAACGCTAACTGGGATGCTAATAGAAACACGTTACAAAAAAAGTTAAGTCACCATGGAAGCAGTTATGTCTGGCAGCTCCCAACTCGTAACGGGTGTGATTCGCGCGTTGTGGGCCAGCTACCGCTATATCAGAGAAAGAGAGCAAGGTGGCCATGCATGAAGACCAGTGACATTTCTCTCATTCATTCAAACGGATTTAATGAAAGTAACGCTATATCAGAGGGAGTTAGGGGGCCATGCATGAATCAAGTCTCTCACTAATTCAAATGCATTTACCCCCCCACCCCCCCCCCCCAGGGACTCACATCTAGTGGGACGTGGATTGGCGACCACGGGACCCCAGCTGAGTCCAGCATTGCTTCCACTTACTTGTGCCGGTCTCCTCTCCGTCTTCTTTCCTGTCGACCTCTCTTGTTATATTCCGACCCCGACGGTATTAGGGTATCCGAAGCCTAGGGTGTCTTTCACTTGCCCGCCAAATTGGCCCTTGTCTTAACTTTCCTGATACCCTCATTCTTCGAGGGGTCAGCCTTCTTTTTCTTTTTTCTTTTTATGTTATCTCCTGCTTTCTGCACAAGGCCCTCAAGGAGGCAGGGTGTATGTAGCCCCCACCAATTCTGGTGCACCCTGGATAGTGCTACACCCTCAAGGGCTCACGGTTAGTGAGTTTGGTAGTTGGCGACCCCGAGGGTTCCTGAGCTGGGTCCGTTTTGTCCCCTTTTCCTCTGGCCTTGGGACGGGCTCTCTCCTCATTCCCTTTCCTGTCAGCCTTTCATGGCTCTCCTTCCTTCCAAGTCCATCAATCCACATTCTTCGAGGTTTAAGGGCATCTCTTTTCTTCCTGTCCTTTATTTTCCTTATCCATTACTTATTTACCATTTCTTCTCCTAGTTTTTAAGTTTGTAGTTAGTATTCGTTATAGTTTTCATTCTCATATTTCACTATCACCCAAACCATTAGGGACCGATAACCTAGATGTTAGGCCCCTTAAAACAAAAATTATCATCATCATCATCATCATCATCATCAACTGCAGGTAACGCCATATGAGAGGAAGCAAGGTGGCCATGCATGAATCAAGCGTCACGCTAATTCAAATGCAGATCAAATCTTTCCTCACATCATTACAGAAGTTTACCACAACGCGTCCAGAAAATGGTCCGAGGAACGTAAGATAAAGTTCAGCAAGAAAATGAAAGAATAGTGGTCCAATAGAAAGGCTCAAAACTTCAGCACGAAAGCAGCCGTGAAATAATCCACCAAGGACACCAGAAGTGGCAGGCAACGGCTAAAACACAAGCACCGTGGTCCTTAGGTGGCCCAAACGACCAAAGAAGAAAAGTAACGCTCTTTCACAGGAAGCTAGGTGGCCATGCATTAATCAAGTGTATGACTAATTCAAATGCATTTTAATAAAGGTAACGCTATATCAAAGGGAGCTAGGTGGCCATGCATTAATCAAGTGTATAACTAATTCAAATGCATTTTAATAAAGGTAACGCTATATCAAAGGGAGCTAGGTGGCCATGCATTAATCAAGCGTATAACTAATTCAAATGCATTTTTATAAAGGTAACGCTATATCAAAGGGAGCTAGGAGGCCATGCATTAATCAAGTGTATAACTAATTCAAATGCATTTTAATAAAGGTAACGCTATATCAAAGGGAGCTAGGAGGCCTTGCATTAATCAAGTGTATAACTAATTCAAATGCATTTTAATAAAGGTAACGCTATATCAAAGGGAGCTAGGAGGCCATGCATTAATCAAGTCTCTCACTAATTCAAATGCATTTTAATAAAGGTAACGCTATATCAAAGGGAGCTAGGTGGCCATGCATTAATCAAGTGTATAACTAATTCAAATGCATTTTAATAAAGGTAACGCTATATCAAAGGGAGCTAGGAGGCCATGCATTAATCAAGTCTCTCACTAATTCAAATGCATTTTAATAAAGGTAACGCTATATCAAAGGGAGCTAGGTGGCCATGCATTAATCAAGTCTCTCACTAATTCAAATGCATTTTAATAAAGGTAACGCTATATCAGAGGGAGTTAGTTAGTTAGTTAGTTAGTTTACTTAGTTACTGAGTTTTTAAGGGGCGGAACTACGAGGTCATCTGCCCTTAGAGGAAGTTAGGTGTCCATGCACGAATCAAGTCTCTCACTAATTCAAATGCATTCAAATAAAGGTAACGCTATATCAGAGGGAGTTAGTTAGTTACTGAGGTTTTAAGGGGCGGAACTATGAGATCATCTGCCCCTAGAGGAAGTTAGGTGTCCATGCACGAATCAAGTCTCTCACTAATTCAAATGCATTTAAATAAAGGTAACGCTATATCAGAGGGAGCTAGGTGGCCATGCATTAATCAAGTATCTCACTAATTCAAATGCATTTTAATAAAGGTAACGCTATATCAGAGGGAGTTAGTTAGTTAGTTAGTTTACTTAGTTACTGAGTTTTTAAGGGGCGGAACTACGAGATCATCTGCCCCTCGAGGGAGTTCGATGTCCATGCACGAACCAAGTCTCTCACTAATTCAAATGCATTCAAATAAAGGTAACGCCATATCAGAGGGAGTTAGTTAGTTACTGAGGTTTTAAGGGGCGGAACTACGAGGTCATCTGCACCTAGAGGAAGTTAGGTGTCCATGCACGAATCAAGTCTTTCACTAATTCAAATGCATTTAAATAAAGGTAACACTATATCAGGGGGGCATTTCTCTCATTCATTCAAACGGATTTAATGAAAGTAACGCTCTATCAGTGGGAGCAAGGTGGCCATGCATGAATCAAGACCGATGATATTTCTCTCATTCAAACGGATTTAATGAAAGTAACGCTCTATCAGAGGGAGCAAGGTGGCCATGCATGAATCAAGACCGGTGATATTTCTCTCATTCAAACGTATTTAATGAGAGTAACGCTCTATCAGAGGGAGCAAGGTGGCCGTGCATCAACCAAGACCAGTGATATATTTTTCCACTCATGCAAAAGCATTTAATAAAAGTAACGCCATATTGGCTAGAGCGAGATGGCTATGCATGAACTAAGACTACTGACGTTATACTAATTCACTCAAACATTTAATAAAGGAAACGCTATAACAGAGAAGGCTACGTGGTGGCCATCTACATGAATCAAGACTACTGACACTTTCCGAAGATCTCATAGCTTTTGATGCTAACTCTAGGCTTTGCCTCCATCTTTAAATCTGGCAGGAATCCTACGACAAATGACTGTAGATGTACCCTAGACCATTAACTACGTAGTATGGGATTGGCTATGTGTGTTTGGATTTCTGTCGATTTCAAAGATGGAGACAGGCGTCACATTTTATTTGGGTGTTATAAATCGTGTGAGTTATAAGACCTTTGCTTGTCCCTCAACGTTTACTAAAGGTAATGTATTTTTTTTTTTTTTAGCGTATGGCTTTTAGTGCCGGGAGTGTCCGAGGACATGTTCGGCTCGCCAGTTTTGTAGCTGCTTCGAGACGGACACCCAATGGGTGAGCTACAAGTACCGTTGGGGAGGGAAGGAGGGAAGTTGGAATGGAAGGAGTCAGGAGTTGGAAGGTAGCGGCTGTGGCCTATAGTTAGGGACCAACCCCGGCATTTGCCTGGAAGGAAGATGGGAAACCACAGAAGACCATCTTCAAGGTTGCCGGAGGGGGGAATCGAACCTTCTCGCCTCCCGGATGTGAGCGACTGCCATCAGTCATGCCGTAACCACCACGGCTAACTCACCCGGTGGTAATGTAATGTATTATAGGTATAAGCAGGTGCTAGAAGGTCATGCATGAATCATCTCTCTCATTCATTCGCATGTATTTAATAAAATGGCGAGAATGTAGGACCATAAAAGTTAGCACTGCGAAAAGTTATGATGAAGAAACACGGAAGACGGAGGTGAAATGAAGCGAGCAGAAAGGAACGACCAAAAAGAGTGGTCAGAGGAGGTCAAGGAAAGAGTGATAATAAGGAACTAGCGGTAAAGGGGAAAATAGGAATCACTTTACGGTAACTCTCAAAGTTGCGCTGTTAGGAAATACAGTGGACATATCTTTTCTAAAAACAGAAATCGTTGCCATCATCATCATCATCTCGATAATCATCAATCCTAGCCCAATTATATATACACACACACACACACACTCACGTAGGCTAATGACCGCGATGCCCAAATTCCCTAAAATTTAGCAATAATAACAATAACAACAACAACAACAACAACAACAACAACAACAACAACAACAACAACAACAAGTTCGTTCTTCTCCCTTCCTTTACTTCTTTCTTTTAATTTATTTATTTTGTCTTTCTTTATTCATCCTTTCTTTCTTTCTTTCTTTGTTTCTTTCTTTTGTTTCCTTTTTTAGTTTTCTGTCCTTTCTTTTGTTTATTTTCTCTCAGTTACGGTATCTTTCTTTTTTCATTCGTTTGTGTTTCTGTCTATATATCTTTCTTTTCTTCCTTTCTATCGTTTTCTCTTTTCATTTTTTCAAATTTCTCAATTTATTTCGTTTATTTTCTTTCTTTTTACTAGCTTGCTTTCTTTCGTATTCTTTCATTTTATTTATTTATTTATTTATTTATTTATTTATTTATTTTCCTTTTATCATTTTCTTTCTTTTCATTTGTTTATTTTCTTTACTTTTCTTTCTTTTTTCTACCATTTTCTCTTTTTCTTTATCCTTTTTTTTCCTTTCATTATTTTGTCTTTCCGTTTTCTTGCTTACTACCTTTCGTTTTCTTTCTTTCGTTTATTTAATTTAATTTTTATTTCTTTCTCTCACTCTTTTCCCCTTCATTTTCATAGTTGTGTCTTTCTCTTTTCTTTAATTCTTTTTTTTTTCTGTAGTTTCCTTTATAAAAATCTTTTGACTTGTTTTCATTTTCCTAAATATTTAATCTATTTTTCCTGATATTCATTGGGGATGCAAAGGAAGCTAAAATGGTACCACAAGCTCCATGTCGTTGTGATATTGTTTCACCTTAATTGAAATAACAACAGCAACAACAAAGGCTTTAAGAAATAGTTCAAGTATATTTTATCCGAACCATTGAAAAGTTCGCACATTTTGCAGATCACTAGCGGCAGCTAGTGTTCTTGGCTGCAACCCCGGAGGTCCGGGTTTTGATTCCTGGCTCTGCCAAGAAATTTAATTCTGGTCTGAGAGCTGGAACGGGATCCACTCAGCCTCGTGAGCCAAAACTGAGAAGAGGTGAGTTCGATTCCCAATTCAACATCCCTGGAAGTGGTTTTCCGTGGTTTCACCACTTCTACACCAGGTGAATACCGGGATGGTTCCTAACTTAAGGCCACGGCAGCCTCCCTCCTAATCTTCACCTTAATTACAAATAGACACATTAATCCGGCCATTACAATAGCATAGGACTAAATAAAATAATAATAATAACCCCTGGCACTACAGCCCATGACAGCCTAGGCCTACCAAACGACCACTGCCCAGCCATTTGGCCTGCAGATATTGGGGTGACGCGTGATCAGCGCATCGGCTCCCCTCGGCCGTTAATCTTGGTTTTCGTGATCGGGACGCTGCCTCACTGTCAGACAGCTACTCAATTGTCCTCACGAGGCTGAGTGCACCCCGTTCCAGCCCTCACGTCAGTTTCTAAAATCCCTGACGGAGCCGGGTATCGAACCCGGGCCCTCCGGGTGAGAGGCAGGCACGCTACCCTAACACCACCGGGCCGGCAATAGCACAGGACTATCAGACAAAATTACATATTCACACACACCCAAGAGCACGGTGCTAAATGACAACGATGTCCAGCTCCATGGCTAAAGGGTAGCGTGCTAGGCTTTGGCTCGAAGGGTGCCGTGTTCAATTCCCGGCCGGGCCATCAGGGATTTAAATCTCCTGGGGTTAATTCCCGTGGCTCGGGAACTGGGTGTATGTGACGTCTTCGCGCAGGTCGCCCACGGGCGTCAACTAGGAAGACCTGCACTCCGCCTCTCAGGTGGCCACACGAAAAACAAGTAGTTCCGTGAAGAACTAAAGCCTATTTTCATATATCCTACTTATGTTAATTGCCTCCAGCAACATACAAAATTTCAGTTTGATTGCTGTAATAGATTCGTGGTTATTGAGAACCGACTAAATATTGCGGATGGTCGCCAAGTTGGATTTTGATATATATAGGTCTTAGAGTTATGTACCATTAAAGGACAATTATTGCGTAGGTTGATTATAAAAACTTTCACTTCGATCGCATGATTACGACACAAGAAATAAAAACTTAATTTTAAAATTCACACAGCCGCCATCTTGAGGTTATGTAAACATTTGAAGTACATTATATACCAGTGCATTACAATGTGTATAAACATTTGCTGTACCAAGTTTCATTGCGTTTGGATCATTAAATCGCGAGAAAAGTCTATTTAAAACTTTCATCTTCGCTTGGCCGCCATGTTCGTATTGTAGTTAACCGGTTTTTGAAAATCTCATAGATGAACTTCCAGTAATGCCCTTTATCTCCGTACAAATTTTCAGGGTGATACCGGTAATATTTGCAGAGATATAGAATGCCAATGAAATATTTCGCATATCTTGAGGTTATGTAAACAATGGAACGAAGTTAGATGTCGGTGCATTACAATGTGTATAAACATATACTGTACCAAGTTTCATAGAATTTGGTTGGTTAAATCGCGAGAAACGTCTATTTAAAAGTCACAACTTCGCTTGGCCGCCATGTTGGTTCTGTAGTTACCAGGTTTTTAAAGGTCACATAGGCGAACTTCTAGTAGTTCCCTTTATCACGGTACAAAATTCCAGGGTGATATCGGTAATAGTTTCGGAGATATTGAATGCTGATGAAATATTTCGCACAGCCGCCATGTTGGATTGGTGAGACGTAACAAAGTTTGAAAGACACGGTCGGGGTCGTCCGGAATATTGCTATGAAATTACCGAGTTTCATTGAAATCGCTCCAGCCGTTTAGAAGTTATTAGGGGGACACACACACCATCTCCCACACACACACACGCACACACAGACACGCGGACAAAATAAGCCTATTTTTTCAAAATTGAAAATAGGCTAAAAATGACCACATGTCCAAGCCCCTGAAATGAGACAGCAACAACAACAACCTTTCCCTGTATTATACCTATTGTATACAAATTTGACGCTGGTATTTGCAATGTGACAGACAATGTCTGGGTGTGCCCTAATCCGCCCAGCGGCGCGCATGCGCACACACAAACACACACCCAGTGAAACTACCGCAGGAATGCCAACTTGAAGATGACTCAAGTAGTTATTAAGGTCACAGACTAAAGATAATTATAGCAATTATGTGAGAAAACACTCATAGTAATTGAGAAACAATAGAGTAGAGCTTCTTGCCCCGAATATCAGGACCGGAAGTGGTAACGGTGAAGAACACAGGATTTGCAAAGCAAATTTTTGTTCCATATCAAATTAGTTCAACTGAGATGCACTCGTTCCTCCTCGCAGGGTGCGCATTTGGCCTAAATGTGGAATGAAATTCTGTGTGTGTGTTTGTAATTCATGGGGGCTTCGGTGGCGTAGTCGGTAGCATGCTGAGCTTCTATGCCCAAGATCGCGGGTTCAAACCCAGCCGAAGCCGTCGGATTTTTAAGAGCTTTAAAATCCCTTAGTATGCCTTCCTTCTGAGGGGAAGTAAAGCCGACGGTCCCATGTCAATTTTATGGCATCATAAAGAACCTTCCACTAACTAAAATTGTCTGAAGCTGAATTATCCCTCCCTATATTATTCTGCTAAGGTCCCATTCCAGTTTTGTACCGAAAATAAGATCCCATTAACTCCAACCTACACATGTGGGGTACCAACAGGATCAGCATAACCCAATGCGTAAGCGAAACGCACTCACTTACCCTTTAAATGCCTCAAAATTAAATAAATACCTTAAAACATGTATTTTACAATGAAAGAATGCAACATAGTAACCATGGTAACAGAATCTCTCAGGTCCATCTATTTCTGTAAGACGCAATGCAATTCCAATTATTACATTACTGTGAAAGTTTCCAGACAGTTATCACTGAACCAAATTAAGCTGTAAAATTCATCAATACATACAGTATAATGCGCCTAGGGGGGTCAAGGGGCACTCTAGAATGTGTTCACGCAATTTTCACGTGTGAGTGTGGTACGAAAGGTCTTTTTCACCCGACTAAAAAGGGTCTCCGAAAACCACATTTAAAAGCCCTTAAATTAACAGTGTGTGTGATATTCCCAGAAAACTAACTTCACTCTGATATACCTATAAAGGAATGACAAACCCCCAACCACTGCACCAGTAGCTGAATTGATAAAGTCTGATTATTCATACGAAGGATAAATCAGTCATAGCATTCATGATTGAGATTTTGCTAAGTGCACTCTTTACAACTAGAATATTCGCGGGCGAAGCCACGACGGGTAATGCTAGTAGGTTATATTTGACTAACGCTCTTAGGTTCCAACGTTCGTCGCCAGGAGCCGACTGCGGTGGCCTCTAGTAACCAATTTCAGAACTAGTTGGTCGTTGATTGTGGCGTTTGGTAGCAAGAGTTGGAACTACTTGAAAATCAAAATGTATGCAGTCCTTACTTGAATTAAAAACAGATAACACACACTAATACAGCCATCACAATTAACACCAGTTATCAGACAGATTCTACACACAGCCCCTAAATAAAACGAGGAACTGTTTGTAATTCAAGTAAGGATTGGGAAGAAAGCGGCCGTGGCCTTAAGTTAGGAACCATCCCGGCATTTACCTTGAGTATAAATGGGGAACCCCACCTCTTCTCAGTTTTTGCTCACAGCCTTCAAGCCAAAATTAAATTTCGGAAGTAGTATAGATCGCGATACCTTATACGACAAATTTTCCCTCAACACAACATGGTAATCTTGCGGCGAACATCAGAAAACGAAGATTGAAGTTTTATGGGCATGTTCAAAGACTTCCACCGACTACTGTCGACCAAAATATTATGTGCACTCGAGTTCGAAGGTTGTTTGTGAAGTAACCAATAGACCTACATACAATTCAATAACATCATCATTTTCGTCGTTCTATTTTACGTTAGTTCATGTAGATTTGGAATTTTTAATTTATATATATATATATATATTTTTTTTATCGCAGTTGGAACACAAAAAGTGCCCGTTTTTAAGCGTGTTTCAACCATGTGTCACATTTAAGAATTATTACCTCAAAACCCCGTCATCATATCGAATCCAAATTTTAACACAATATACATTGGATGTTGTATAACAGGTTTATTAATTTCAAAAGTGTGTGTGTGTCCAAGAAACAAAGTTGTTATCATTTTCGTAAGGTAACTTTTTCTCGGCTCGGGGTGGTTGGAAAATGTAGTTCTTGGTTGCGTTGTAATCCTTATACGTCAAACCGTTATGCTGAATCACTGTGAAATACGTAAACTAATTCATTTATTTTATGTCGGTTTGTATTTGTGCGGGGAAATAAGACATGGGTCACCAGCTAGCCGCTCCGGGGAAAGCTGTACAGCGTTGCCGAGATGGAAAACAGAGGAATATACCGTGGATTCAGCAAGTCTAACAGGATTTGGAGAAGGCCCAAGTAAGAAAAGTGGAAGTCTTTGACAGGAACCTGTTCCGATGCTGGGTAAATGGATGGATAGTAACACCAGAGAATGACGCTCCAAAGAGACCAGGATCCAAGTGGACTGAGGAAAGGAAGATGGCCCATGGAGAGAGAATGAGGACAATATGGAAGATCAGAAAGGAGAACCATAAAAGTACTGCGTGACCCATCTGGGTCCATTCGCACATAAGACGAATAATAAAATTATAATTAGAGAAACAAAAAATAACATTATGTATTATCATTTCGACTTTCACGGCCCGTGTTACTATTCATAATGTTGAGTTTTGGGCTTATGCCGTGTTTTATTATATTAAAATTCGGCGCGTTTCGAAAGAAACCATGTCTTTCTTCGTCAGGAATAATCTGAAATACGACAAATGATTGCTAAGAGAAAGCAACAAAGAACATATAAAAGGTGCCCAAAGATGGACGCCATTATAGCCCCATGTTAGGGACAACGGAAAGCAGCAGTGAATTACTTTCTCCGGGTTCTGATAATAGGTAGCCAGGATTCACTGTGATTGTAGCCGGTGTCGCGGTTGCAATTATCTGTGTGTTTACGTATTTCAACCGCCTCCCTGATGATTCTGGAACGATATTGCTTTATACGGGCAAGAACATCCACTCCTTGGAACATGACATCATGGCCAGGTGTTGATGCATGATCAGCAACAGCTGATTTATCAGGTTGAATGAGCCTGATACATCTATTATGTTCCTGTTGCTTTCTCTTAGCAATCATTTGTCGTATTCCAGATTATTCCTGACGAAGAAAGACATGGTTTCTTTCGAAACGCGTCGAATTTTAATGTAATAAAACACGGCATAAGCCCAAAATTCAACATTATGAATAACATTATTTATAATAACGGACTAGATACAGAGGCCATAGCGGCCAGAGCAAAGAAACTGGAGGTAGCCTCTCAAACCACCCGGAACATATATAAGAAAAGGTGCTTTTCTATAAATACCAACATTCATCACTACATCACTGTCGTCAAGCCGGTATCCCTCTATGCGTCCGAATGCCTTATCCTCTCTCAGGAATGTGCGCTTGCTAAGTTAGAGAGGCGGCTTCGGTGGCGTAGTCGGTAGCATGCTGAGATTCTATGCCCAAAATAGCGGGTTCAAACCCGGCCGAAGCCGTCGGATTTTTTAAGAGCGTTAAAATCCCTCAGTATGCCTTCCTTCGGAGGGGAAGTAAAGCCGGCGGTCCCATGTCATAGATTTATGGCATGTTAAAGAACCTTCCACTAATTCCACCTGTGTGAAGCTAAATTGGATAGGTTAAGAATGTAAACAACGCTCTTACGTTTCTATGTTCGTTGCCAAGAGCCGACTGTGGTGGTGTCTAGTAGCTAAGTTCTGAACTGCGCCTAGTAATCGTTGACGGTGGCGCTTGGCGGCAAAAGTAGGATCTATTTGAAAAATTCTAAGTTGCAGTACTTAAATTAAAAAACAGATAACACACACTAATACAGTCATCACAATTAACACTGGTTATCAGACAGATTCTACACACACCCTAAGTACACGGGGCTATATGACCGCGTTCTCGCAGCCCCTAAACTTAAGAACCAACCAACTAAGTTAGAGCAAAACGAGAGAAAGATTCCCCACAACATACTTGGTCCAAACTACAAAAATGGGATCTACGTAAGAAAATCCCAGCAAGAAATCTATTCTAAGATAAAGGAGATCACAGACACAATGCGCAAACGCAGGGTTTGCTATTACGGTCACTACGGACGACTCTAGATGGACAAAACGTAAATTTAACCATTTTGACTCAAAACCAAAAACAACAGTTCCCTGGTACGTTAACGTCAAGAATGACCTCCAAGAAATGGGCCTACAACCTGATGACGCGCACAAACGAGACCTTTTCCGAAAAAGTATCGTGACTTTTGGGACGCCAAGATAGCGGGTTCAAACCCGGCCGAGGCCGTCGGATTTTTTAAGAGCGTTAAAAATCCCTCAGTATGCCTTCCTTTGGAGGGGAAGTAAAGCCGGCGGTCCCATGTCATAGATTTATTGCATGTTTAAGAACCTTCCACTAATTACACCTATGTGAAGCTAAATTGTATAGGTTAGGAATGTAAACAACGCTCTTAGGTTCCTAAGTTCGTTGCCAAGAGCCGACTGCGGTGGCGTCTAGTAGCTAAGTTCTGAACTAGGCCTAGTAGTCGTTGACGTTGGCGTTTGGCGGCAAAAGTAGGAACTATTAGAAAAATTCTGAGTTGCAGTTCTTACTTGAATTAAAAAACAGATACACACACTAATACAGCCATCACAATTAACACCGGTTATCAGACAGATTCTACACACACCCAAAGTACACGGGGCTACATGACCGCGTTGTCGCAGCCCCTAAACTGAGGAACCAAGCAACCAAAAAACTTTTGGGACGTTCTGTGGTGTTTGTGCACCACACCCAAAACAATTGAACTAAGAGTACTATATTGATGTGCAATTGCAACGATAGTGCATGTATATATTTATTGTGTTTAAGGGTAGTATAAAATCATATGTTCATTTTCATTCATTCTTGTAATTAGACGTCACCCGAGATTTCAAACCGTAAATTTACAACCCCTCCCCCAATAAATAAATTTCTTGAGCTCACTTGTGGAACTAACAACTGACAATAGATACCGCTTGAACCGTCATAAAACCGCTTATGAAGAGGCAGGAAGAATGGAAAGGGAGCCGCAACCAGGAGTGACCCTCGGTAGCCAACAGGCTAATTCTAAAAGATGTCGGAACAATGGACCCTACAGCTTTTTAGAATAAATTGTTTTACGACGAGAAAACTGCAACATTGTGATTTTTAAGGAAAATACCACTACATGACACCAATATGGAAGTGTGTCACTGGTGGAGAGACCTTCACCCCAATATAGCCACTTGGTGCTTGATAAAGGACTTCCTTCGGCCAATAAGGAAGGAGCGTCACTTTCTGTAGACAATACTTTGATATTGCAATTGGCAGATCCCCTACTGCTGGTGGGAGACATAATTGCCATATATAAGCCGGAACAGAGCTGTATGGAGAGGAAGAATATTATTATGTTTTCACCTGAAAGCACTCCAAATTCTAAACTTGGACCTCACTTGTTGAGATTCAAATACAAAATTTCATAAAGTTCAACTAGTAAACTCAGTGGAGATCTAGCTAGGATATTTCCAGCATTGCGCTGAATATCGAAGACGAGTGAAACCATTCTATTCACTCAGCTAGGCGACAGTATCTGTGCAATTAGTGGGCAGATAGCTTTATCAGGTAGGATTGGTAATTGGAACCATGGAAGACTACGCGAGATGTCTACTTCAGGAACGAGATACCTCCGCCAACATCGCCCAGGAAGATCTACAACCCGGTGAGCTCATGCATATTTGTCAATTGCAAGTCGGACGTAAATACTATTAACTTCAATAATTTAAAGAAATAACTTCCCCTTTTTATTTTTATCTGTTTGAAAGGTCGCAAGACGTCATTCATCTCATCCTGTGTTCTTAATAAATCATTTTTAACTTCTATGACTTTCAGTCAATATTTACTCAATGCTAGACTTCCCAGAGGTCAAGATAATAGAATAAGGTGTTTTACAGCTAGCCTCTGCTGCCCCTCCCCCGAAAGTAAAGAATCTCAATTTAATAAATATAAATTTATCTCACAACCGTCTGTTGGAGATTGGCGCCCTATTAACCGAGCTATTTACTGCACTAATTTTATATCACGAGCTATGAAACGTTACAACATGTCACCCAAGCATGGGCCAAGCTGTGCACTAGCCGCGAAACGTTACAGTTCCGAGATGAGAAATGGACAACTGGTGCAAAGTGGCCGGATGAACGCCGTGCTCGACACAGCAAGTTAATGAAAACCTACTGGATCAATCGTAAATTGAATAAACGCCAAAATGTTTAGGGGAACTTAACGTGGTCTCTAGTTGGCCGATTAGCAAATAATAAATAATAATTAAAATAAATTAATATGTAAAAACACATGAAAGTAAGAAACAGTTTTGCCCCATGAATGAAACCACTTTTCCTAGTTATCACAATGTGCCCTTGCTACCTGATTTCAGTTGAGGTCCATCTGTTCCTCCAGGTGGAGAAATCACGTGTTCTCAATGTGTTATCTGGCACAAGATGAACCAGCGAGGTTCAAAGGCTGAGGGGAAAGTACTGAAGGGCGTGGCTGATACACTTCTGATACCGCGATTAGGCTAAATCACGGCGCACCTCGCATTACACGCCTGAGGTGGAGCATAAAGAGGGGAAGATACAATATATATATATATATATATATATACACAGTGCTTTTTTTATTCTAATAATAATTCATGGTGCACCCTCAATTGTAGTCGTAAACACATCACGATCTTGCAATTTTCGGCAATTTGCAGAGTCCGGTTATTACTTTTCAGGCTAACATGTTAAATGAAAGGTTGCATTGGGTTAATTTATTTGTGGTCAACATGTCAAGGTGGTAACTGCACTCAGTATTCCTTATCATTTCACATTTTAAAATTAAGTGAAATGCATAAAAGCACTGTAGTAGTGTCTCATTTTGCTGTCCTGCTTACAGTAAATTCCACACTGGTAAAAGAGGCTGATCACTGCCATCTTCACGCTTCCTCTGCTTGATTTTCGTGTCGGTCGCCAGATGTCTCAACACACACACAAAATAACAACCTATTCTGCCTCCAAACACTAGCCTGCGTGTTTATAAGAACGGAGTGCCGAGTTGCCGACCAAAAGAAACTGATTCAACAGATCGATTTAAATCGAAGATTACTCGAAATCTCCTCCAGCTGTTGTGAACGGCGCGTTGAAGCCAGCTGATCGATGAACTTTCAAGTCAGAAGTTATATTTGCTGGACTAGATACAAATGTACCAATATTTTTTTCCTTAAACAGTATTCAATTGTTTAAGGGGTACCCTCGCGTTCTTCCTGAAAAAAAAAAAAAAAAAACTTTGAGGGCTTGTAGCGGGAACCAGGACGGTTAAGTTAACCATATGAACTTGTGTCCGGAAACGTATCGTCTTCCCGCTAACCACCACAACACACTTTCTAATCTCCCACATTTTCGGCGCTCTGTTCGACTCCTGTTGCTTGTCGTCTGGGTCCAACTACAGGTGGGGCTCGATGTAACAACCAACGACGTCAACACAGACACAATACCTCCGTACAATGTTCTGGTACACACGGTCACCGATCCGTGGTCCTCCAACATTCGCCTCAGCCATAACCCACGCCAGTAGGTCTTTTTTGGATTCCACAGGGGTCTCGTAAATCAAGGTTTCCATGCTGAACAATTCTTACAATCATAGTACAGTAAAACTTCGTTTAACCGCCGCTCTTTAAACCGTCATTTTCTGTTAACCATCATTGGTGTAATAACATAATAATACTGGAATAACAAAGTGCTTTAAGGTGCAGCGACGTGTTCGCTTGGTTTACTTACTCGCTTTTAGTGGGAAGTGAGTGTACCTGCCCACCATAGTGTTCAAGCTATGACGAAATACAAACTATTAGCCACTCAGAGGCTGAAACAATGCTGTCCAAGTATATAGAACGGTTTGAAAGTCAAGACGAGGCCAATGCAACGCAGACACTACTGCTCCTTAAAATATGAAATATTGCCGCGGTGAAAGCTCGAGCATCAAAGAGGCAGAAGAAAATGACTATTTTCAAGCTACATGAACTATTTCACCTGTAAGTTTATATTACTGTACTGTACATTATTTTGCCACATTAGTAGCTACTGTACGGATGTTTTTTTATCATGTAATAAATAGTTTTATTTGCTATTACAATCGTGTTTAATTTCTTATCGCTCCGAAATATATTACATTACTGTGAGAGTGATATCTGTCTATAATATAATTGATTGAGGTCATGTTTTGGAGGAATGATACAGTGTTTCTGTTATCCGTCTATTCGCTCAACCATCACGACCACGGTCCCGACGATGACGGTTAATCGAGGTTTTTACTGTATATATATATTTTAACGGTTTACCCAGCGTAAGCTTAAAAGGCGCACGGACGACAGGTTTCTCTTCGATTCGATTCACTGAAATCGTTAGAGCACGGCTTCCTTTGGTCATAAATGAAACCTACCTCGAGAATGGTGAAAACCGCATCAAAATCTATCCAGTGGTTCTCGAGATTACCCGTTACATCAAAGAATCGGGGACTTTGTTTTCTAGTATGTAGAAATATCAAATCAATGATAACAGAGACTTAAGTCAAGAAATTCGCTGCAGAATTGAGAAGGACCAAGAAGTTCTTTCATGAAAATGAGGGAAGTTTTGAATAGCTGTGATTTAAGCCTCGCATTATTCATCAGATTGTTTCGATGCTACATATTTAGTATCATGCTCTATGGAGTTGAATCATTGACACTTACTGATTTTTTTTCAGTTTAAATGCACATTTGTTTACAAAGACAGATACAAAAACTTATCACTGAATACAAATTACCTCCTAACATAAATAAATAAATAAATAATCTTCCGTATGAATAATGACCGGCACACAAAGAAAATCTGGAGTTTTCTTAAACCGAAGATCTCCAAGTTGAATAGGGACAGATGACCTCGTAGTTCCGCCCCTTAAAACAACAATAACTAACTAACTCCAAGTTGAAATGGTTCCAAGAATGTGAGAAAGATATGAGACAGGTGGGCATTACGGAGGATAAAATCAAAGACAGGAATACTGTAGTTTCAGATGGATGGTGAAAAGCTATCAAGGTTTTATGGTGGAGGCAGAACCCAGAAGATGGAGAGGCCCTTTAACAGAGGAGCGGAAGAATAAGCTGATAGATGGTCTCAAGAGATAGGCCTACTGGGAAGATGTCAAAGCCGGCAAACGAACAAGACGCAGACACTGAAATGAGAGTGGTTGTTAACACGCAGTCCATACAGGCTCAAGTCGACGGTTAAAAAAAGAAATAAGAAAAAAAGGAAAAATAATAATAATAATAATAATAATAATAATAATAATAATAATAATAATAATAATAAAGAAAGAAAAAAACAGTTATTCTTCCAGAAGCAACATATGCTGCTGGAACAATAGTAATCGATGGTCATTCCAAGATTAGGGAACTGGAAAACCAGGAGTGGAAAATTCTCCGGAGCAATCAACAGAAACGGCATTTGGATAAAGAGACCTAGTAGAGAACTCTATCAAAAGACCAATACAATAACAGGCGAAATTAGAAAACGCAGAGCTAAATTTTACACTCACATCCACAGGATGGTCACCTCCAGATTGCCAAAGAAACTACTTGGTATCATAACATAGAGTAACTGCGGCACAGAATGGCTTAAAGCGAGACTTACAAGTTATCAGTATACAACATTTCGAAGACCGAACTGAGTGCCAGACGAAAATCGCGAATGTTAAGTTCGAACCAAGATCATTACCACAACCTGGGAAAAAGTGGACGGATGAGAGGAAGAGGGAGCATTCCGCGCGAATGAAGAGATTTTGGGAGGAGCGGAGGAGACACACCTCCAAATGACATCATGTTATCAAGTTCAATCGCTCTCCTGTAGGGGAATTTTGACAAAAAAAAATTATTTATTTATATATATTTATTTATTTATTTATTTATTTATTTATTTATTTATTTATTTATTTGTAAGCCTCCGTGGCTCAGGCGGCAGCACGCCGGCCTCTCACCGCTGGGTCTGTGGTTCAAATCCCGGTCACTCCATGTGAGATCTGTGCTGGACAAAACGGAGGCAGACAGGTTTTTCTCCGGGTACTCCGGTTTTCCCTGTCAAAATTTCATTCCAGCAACACTCTCCACTATCATTTCATTTCATCTGTCATTCATTAATCATTGCCCCAGAGGAGTGCGTCAGGCCTCGGCAGCCGGCACAGTTCATATCCTCGCCGCTAGATGGGGGCTTCATTCATTCCATTCCTGACCCGGTTGGAGACTGGAAGCAGGCTGTGGATTTTTCATTTATTTATTTATTTATTTATTTATTTATTTATTTATTTATTTATTTATTTAGGGTATGGCTTTTAGTGCCGGGAGTGTGTGAGGACATGTTCGGCTCGCCAGAGGCTGTAGCTGCTTCAAGCGGACACCCATAGGGTGAGCTACAAGTTCCCTTCAGTAGTTCCAACCTTCACTACCCGATGTCACTGACACCTAGGGGTGAACTTTGGAACTTTGATAGAGCGTTTCAACGAAATCTAACCTGCAAATTTAGCTTCACACAAGTTTAATTAGAGGAAGGTTCTTTTACATACCATAAATCTATGCCATGGGACCGCCGGCTTCCCTTCCCCTCAGAAGGAACGCATACTGAAGGATTTTAACGCTCTTAAACAATCCGAAGACCTCGGCCGGGCTTGAACTCGCGATCTTGGGCATAGAAGCTCAGCATGCTACCGACTACGCCACCGAAGCCGCTGCTTAGATAAATAAATAAATAAATAAATCCTGGTATTTTCCCGAAGGGAGTGTGGAATAACCCGGGGAAAACCACACACACTCAAGATAACTATAGGCAGTGCCGGGATTCAAACTTACGATCTCCAGACTTGCTGCAGTTGCCCTCGTGGCCGTGGTGAACGATTTAACGAGGGGGTATGGACAAATAGCGGACAGGGGCATATATAAGGGGGGAAATGTGGGGACTCCAGCCCCCCCCCTCCCTCCGGAAAAAGTCAATAAAATTTAGAAAGTGCTGCTTTGGTAAAAGCAAAAAAAAATAATTGTAAATTTGGTTATACCAAAATCTTAACTTATTGCCTAAGTTATAAACAATATTAAGATTAAAATTAGACTTCCTTATGGTGTAGCGGCTAGCATTCTTGACTTCCGCCCCGGAGGTCCGAATTCAATACCTGGCTCTGTCAAGAAATGTTAATTCTGGTCTGAGGGTTGGAACGGGGCACACTCACTCAGCCTTGTGAGACAAAACTGAGAAAACCACAGTACGGTACTTTTGAGAAATAAGGTATCAATTTGTAAGAAAAAAAGCTGTTTACCTTTCTGCTCAATACATTGACAAATATTTAGATTTTTTTGTATTGCCTCTAATTGTAGGCTATATAAACTTAGAATTTCACAATTTACTCTTATCTAAAATAATTACACCAAGTAGGATATTGGTTGATATTTCTGCGTATTTTACTGTGACAATATCCTGAGAATACTCACAATTTTCCAGATAGTCACCCCCACCCCGAAAAAGAATTGTATATTCGTCCCTGATAGCGGACCATGGTACCCATTGCCAATGTTCTTGTAGGACGTGGCACGTGAAGAAGAGGAAGATGTCCCACGACCCTGTCGGTGGTTTACAAAATCAGTTGGAGAAGTGTTACTATAAATAACAAGTGAAGTCTAGCTGGTGGTGAGAGTGTGCCAGTAGTACGATCAGTCTCCTTTAATTATCAAGAGAAATCCTTCC
Source organism: Meconema thalassinum (assembly GCA_946902985.2). Taxonomy (NCBI): domain Eukaryota; kingdom Metazoa; phylum Arthropoda; class Insecta; order Orthoptera; family Tettigoniidae; genus Meconema; species Meconema thalassinum. Next base: position 90,827,063 of record OX336388.2, read on the forward strand.
GGTATTTATCTAGAAAGTGGGCTGAGCCGGCCGGGTAGCCATCGGATGGATGAGTTAGACTTCCTGTCTTGTCCGGAAACCTCCTTCCTCAAGGTCAAAATACTACCTCCCAATAACGTTGTCACCGACCAATGCATTTAACCGCTAGCCATTGTGGACACCTCCCCCTTTCACTTTTTCCTGTCGACCTGGTTGGTCAACTCTTTCGACCTCGAAGGTTTCTATTCCATTAAAAAATTCAATAATAACTAGTTGAAACCCGTCAAAACATGACGGTCAATAGAAAAATATTTACTGATGAATTTTCTTCTATAGGCCTACTGTACATTCTTTGTACGATTATTTTTTGGCTCTATTGAAACTATAAGGACGTCAAAAGATTGCACTCTCAACATTGCAAAATACTGCTGGCCATGACTGAAAAATTGATGAGGTAAATTGAGACCTATACGTTCCAGAATTTCCCCTTGAGCTTTATTGATTGTGATAAAGTATGCCAAATGAATTAGAAAATATTGCCTGTTAGATGAAAATGATAGTGTTTTATCGGATGGTGTTAAATCAAGTCGAAGGATTAGACCTCTCTGCCTAATTTTAACTGCACTTATTGTTTCCAAATCCAAGCAATATGGTTGCATTTAGGAACCCTTGAGAAACGTTCAGGTTTCTAAGCAGCATAACGGGTCAAGCGTTTGGAGTATGTGGAGGCAAGTTATTTAGTTCCAAGGAATTCAAGAACTCTGAGGAGTCTAATACAACTGGCCGCAAACCGTCGCTTATAATTTTGGAATATAACGAAGAAATGCGATGATGTGCAATTCCATACATTTTAAAACAATGTGGACTGTATCCGTGTGGCACAGTAAAATTGGCACCAAATGAAACGAAGGACATAGCATTCTACTGCCGATTAGTCTCTCTGAAATTCCTTGAGATATCATCTCCAGTGAAAAATAATTGTTGCAGCCTGTCAAATATTTTATATTTAGTCAGATTAATTTTACCATTACAACAGCAAAGGTCAAAGTAACCAAGTGTAGATTTCTCTCAAGAGAAATACAGCGCAGGCGGCCGGAATCGCCATTTTCCTGGTTGAGAAAGGCCATTGTGCGCATGCGCGGGAGTGCCAAATATTACATATTTCTTTAATCATTAAAAAATATACCGTAACATATATTTTCCTATTAAAGAAACTCTGCAAATCTGCATGCCAAGAGCTTTCGTTAGAATGTCTTACGAAGCCAATCGGTTCAGTCATTTTCACAATCTCGTGTGTACAAAAAACACCTTACTGTTTTAAATATAAGGATACAGAAATTAGGCTATAGCAGTTTGAATCCCACATTATCAACTCAGTTATGTTTAAGTATTTAACCGTAATAGACAATTACAAATGTCATTACAGTAGACCCAAGGTTGCAGGATCGAATCCTGGCGCAGTCAGTTGGCATTTGAGGGTGCGCAAATGTGAGTGTGCCGTAGCAGTAGATTTACTGGCACGTTAAAGGTCCCATTTGGGGAGAAATTCCGGCACCTCGGCGTGTCTAAAAGCCACAGTAGTTAAAAGGGTCGTAAAATCAATAACATTATTATTATTATTATTATTATTATTATTATTATTAAGCCTCTGTGGCTCAGGCGGCAGCACGCCGGCCTCTCACCGCTGGGTCTGTGGTTCAAATCCCGGTCACTCCATGTGAGATCTGTGCTGGACAAAACGGAGGCAGACAGGTTTTTCTCCGGGTACTCCGGTTTTCCCTGTCAAAATTTCATTCCAGCAACACTCTCCACTATCATTTCATTTCATCTGTCATTCATTAATCATTTCCCCAGAGGAGTGCGTCAGGCCTCGGCAGCCGGCACAGTTCATATCCTCGCCGCTAGTTGGGGCTTCATTCATTCCATTCCTGACCCGGTCGGAGACTGGAAGCAGGCTGTGGAGTTTCATTTTTCATTATTATTATTATTATTATTATATTATTATTATTATTATTAGTATTATTATATCATTACACCTCTAGAAGACTTACATGACAGAGTGTAGGAGACCGGTGTTCGAGGTGGCCTGCACTTCTGCAGCAAGTCCGGAGATTAGAAGTTCGAATCCCAGCGCTGACAGTGACTATCTTGATGTGGTTTTTCATTGGGGGTATTACACACTCCCTCCAGGAAAATGCAGGGATAGTACCTTATTACAAGTCCCTGGGTGCTTACACCATTCCTCACCTTAATAATTACAGCTACACACGCCAAAGAAACACAGGTTATCAAGCAATTAAATATACACTAAATTACACGGGCTGATGACCAAAGATGTCCCAAGCACCTGACACGAATTAATAACAACAACAAATAATAATGATTTTAATTTCTGTACAGTTTTTCAGTGGGTGTTTAAATTAGAAATCTACCAAATATTGATAGCACGTCTTCTCCAAATGGTGCCTCCATTGATCGAGGAGGCAGTGATACCATGTCTTCTCTAAATGGTGCCTCCATTGATCGAGGTGGCAGTGATACCATGTCTCCTCTAAATGGTGCCTCCATTGATCGAGGAGGCAGTGATACCATGTCTTCTCTAAATGGTGCCTCCATTGATCGAGGAGGCAGTGATACCATGTCTTCTCTAAATGGTGCCTCCATTGATCGAGGAGGCAGTGATACCATGTCTACTCTAAATGGTGCCTCCATTGATCGAGGTGGCAGTGATACCATGTCTCCTCTAAATGGTGCCGCTATTGATCGAGGTGGCAGTGATACCATGTCTTCTTTAAATGGTGCCTCCATTGATCGAGGTGGCAGTGATACTACTACATCTTCTCTAAATGGTGCCTCCATTGATCAAAGTGGCAGTGATACCACGTCTACTCTGCTGGTACCTATATTGATCGAGGTGGCAGTGATACCACGTCTACACTAGCTGGTACTTACATTGATCGAGGTGGCAGTGATACCACGTCTACTCTAGCTGGCACCTACATTGATCGAGGTGGCAGCGATACCACGTCTTCTCTAGCTGGTGCCTCCATTGATCAAGCTGGCAATGATACCACGTCTACTCTAGCTGGTACCTATATTGATCGAAGTGGCAGCGATACCACGTCTTCTCTAGCTGGTGCCTCCATTGATCAAGCTGGCAGCGATACCACGTCTACTCTAGCTGGTACCTATATTGATCGAGGTGGCAGTGATTCCACGTCTACTCTAGCTAGTACCTACATTGATCGAGGTGGCAGTGATACCACGTCTACTCTAGCTGGTACCACCATTGATCGAGGTGACAGCGATACCACGTCTACTCTAGCTGGTACCTACATTGATCGAGGTGGCAGCGATACCATGCCTTCTCTAGCTGGTACCTACATTGATCGAGGTGGCAGTGATATGACGCGACGTCTTCTTCAACGCTGATATTGGGAACATGGGTGCGGCTCTTATACTAGCATTGAAGTCTTTGACAGCGAATATTCTCGCGTTTTGAAACCAACAGAGGAAATCTTCCTTTCAGTATTTTGTTCACTATTTCAGTTTTACTCGTGGTAAGTGTAACGTAACACACTAAAGTACTAGGACACGTCTCACGCTCGTGGGAGAGCCTGCAAGTGTGTCTGGGTCACGAGTACGTCAGCTTAGGGCAAGGTTGTGCAACAACACTCATGCTTGACCTCCCAGCTTCATCAAAGATGATACCGTTCGAGCAATAGTTCGTCCACTGGAATGTAGGTCGCGCCTACCTCAGGTGTTAATAATATGAAAGAAAAAGACCAACACACACGGACTAGTGCTAGGGGTCGCCAAACAACAGGATGTACATTTCAATGTGAGATTTTTAGGCAAGTTACAATACAGAGCCTTGGAGTCGGTCTCACAGTGACGCAGTGCTCTAAATAAATATAATAAGGGACTCGTTATCCCTCCCATGGGTTTAGAATCACCGAGATGTAAGTTGGAGACCATGGGATTTAGCTGACTCTTACAATACTCCCATACATACACGCACGCAGGGACAATTTAATTCGAGTGTCCCCATCTGGCCATTGAAATTCATGTTTAGGGTTTCTGCTGCGTACAGCGCTTCTGGTTTTATCACTTCCTTATAATGTTTAATTTTGGACCCCCATGAAAGGGATTTCTTGTTGTTATGTATGATACTCCGTGGCTTAGGCGGCAGCACGCCGGCCTCTCACCGCTGGGTCCGTGGTTCAAATCCCAGTCACTCCATGTGAGATTTGTGCTGGACAAAGCGGAGGCAGACTGGTTTTTCTTCGGGTACTCTGGTTTTTCCTGTCACAATTTCATTCCAGCAACACTCTCCACTATCATTTCTTTCATCTGTCATTCATTTAATCATTGCCCCAGGGGAGTGCGACAGGCTTCGGCAGCTGGCACAGTTCATATCCTCGCCGCTAGATGGGGGCTTTATTCTTTCCATTCCCTGACCCGGTCGGTCGACTGGAAGCAGGCTGTGGATTTTTCATATATGATACTAGCTTCGTCCGGGAACAGTTATGAATGCATTACGTGATAAGCGCTTCTTTTTCGATGTCAATGAACTACGACCTATATCCGTTTTACGTCTCGGTATGATGGGCTAAAATCACTGACTGGGCTAGTAATTATATTATCATGGAGATGCATGGCGACGAATTCTTGTCAGACGAAATTTATTTAAGAATGGCGAGGTGCATGAAACACAAATCCCCGTTCCGTCCAATCTTAACTTGACTGTGTATTTTGCGGAACGAAAAGTTCACAGGCGAAATGAAGAGAAGCCGAGTTGCACTTTCAGGGAAACTCCAAACACAACCACTCTTCTCTGAAGTCTTAACTCAACATGATTCGACAGTTTTTCTGCTGGCTGTATATGGGGTAATAGGCTCACCCGCTAGCTAGGCTGTAACTGGGGTGATAGGCTAGCTGGTAAACTGTTGCCTCAGTAGTTCAATGGAGATTGTTGACAGAAATGAAAAAGTAAAAACACTAATAGTGGACATTATTTTGAAGATAAAGATATGCTCTCGCGGACGTTTTTGTAGAACTTTTCATGCAGAACAATTCTTACATTCTTTAGCCATGAGATTCTCCTACAGCCAGGTCTCCGCTGTCCTGAGATCTTCCCCTGAATCACCAACACTGTAGGAACCTGTATTTTTCATTCCACATCACGTGACCGAAATATTCGAGTTCCCGCTCCTTGGTTGAAAGTAGCACTTCCGTCTACTTGTGTAATCTTTCCATCACGTTTAGTGGTCATTGATGTAATTTACTTATTTATCGTATGGCATTTAGTGCCTGGAGTGTCCGAGGACGTGTTCGGCTCGCCAGAGCCTGTAGCAGTAGCTGCTGTACAGCTTTTCCCGGAGCGGCTAGCTGGTGAACCATGCCTTATTTCCCCCAACAAATACAAACCAATATAAAATAAGTGAATTAATTTACGTATTTCACAGTCATACAGCATAACGTTTGATGTATAAGGATTACAACGCGACCAAGAACTACATTTCCCAATCACCCCAGCCGAGAAAAAGTTACCTTACAAAAATGATAACAACTCTGTTTCTTGGGCACACAAAATTTTGAAATTAATAAACCAGTTATACAACATTTGGATTCGATCTCATGACGGGATTTTGAGATAATAATTCTTAAATGTGACGCATGGTTGAAACACGCTTAAAAACGGGCATTTTTTTGTTCCAACTGCGATAAAAAAAATATTAAAATATAAATTAACAAGAAGTTCCGTGACGAACTAGGGAGCCTACTTTTCTGAAAATTTAAGATTCATGCCAATGATTAATCTAAATGGATCTATCTAGAATAATGACGAAATTAAGTCGGTAATATCGAAATTTCTAATTAGTTCGAAATACTGTATACCTGGCATAATGTAGCCTAATAGAGAACTACAGTTGGCAGCCCTGGTGACTGAGTATATTCTTAGTTCCATCTCTTAAGGTACAGAATACAAAATTTGGTTGAAGTCCAATGGATAGCATGGACGTTCCATGCAGTTAAACATTGCATCTAACAGCGCGCGTAAAATCATGTTGGCAACAATGACATACATTTATTGGTGAGAAATAATCTGAAATAATCTGATCTATTGTTGTGTCAATTTAGAATGAAATCCATAGTTAGTAGAGAAGTTACATGCATTTTAAAATTGGACCTATCAGCAGGCTTAGAATCATGTTGGCAGCACTGGCGTAGGCCTATATTAGTTACTCCAAATTAATCTAGAATGCCAGGTACAGTACGTGCGCAAAGTTTAGAGCTATTGGCTTGCATACTTTCTGATATATTGATATTAGGGTAACAAAAATAGAGACAGTATGTATTAAAAGTTGGCAGCCCTGGTTGCTCCTAAATATACGCATAGTCATATCTGTTATGGTACACATAACACACACGAAAGTTGGTTGAAATCCAAATGATAATATAGAAGTTATGTGTATTTAAATTTGGACCTCTCAGCAGGCTTAGAATCATGTTGGTAGCACTGACGTATGTAAGTTACTCCAAATTAATATAGAATGTCAGGTACTATGCGTGTGCATAGTTTAAAGCTGTCTGCTTGCATACTTTCTGATATATTGGTATTTGGATAAAAACAATAGGGAGTTCATTTATTAACAGTTGGCAGCCCTGGTAGCTCTTAAGAATATGCTCATTCATATCTGTGTACGTACACATAGTACATACGAAATTTGGTTGAATTCCAATTGATAGCGTAGAAGTTATATGCATTTAAAAATTGGACCTATCAGCAAGCTTATAATCATTTTGGCAACACTGCCATGTATGGCCTCCTGGAAATTAAACTGCAATATTATTATCTATACGTGTGCCAATTTTGAAATAGCTCCCATTCATACCTTCCAAGATATCCAACATGGAGCTCAAATTTCAATTGCGATTTTTCAGCAGTTGGTAGCACTGACATCATTTCCAAATATGGCCGTGAGATATTCAGGTATAGGTCTTTACTCCTACCAAATTTTGTTTCGATTGCTCCAGCCGTTTAGGAGTTGATAGGGGAACACACACACACAGCCAGACAAACATACAGAAGGACAGACATACACACATTTGCCCGATCTCATAAGTCTACTGTTTCCTCATTTTTGCAAAATGTGAAAAGTAGGCTAAAAATTCCAAACCTACATGAACTAACGTAAAATAGAACGACGAAAATGATGATGTTATTGTATTTTATGTAGTTCTATTGGTTACTTAACAAACAACCTTCAAACTCGAGTGCACATAATACTTGGGTCGACAGTAGTGGTGAACGTTGGAATTTTGATAGAGCGTTCAAACGAAATCTCACTTAAAAATTTAGCTTCACACAAGTTCAGTCTGTGGAAGGATCTTCTACATGCCATAAATCTATGACATGGGACCACCGGCTTTATTTCCCCTCCGAAGGAAGGCATACTGAAGGATTTTAACGCTCTTAAAAAATCCTACGACTTCGGCCGGGTTTGGACGCGCTATCTTGGGCACAGCAGTTCAGCATGCTACCAACTACGTCACCGAAGCCTCTATTGACGTAATATTTCACGGTGATTGTAGTGGGGAGACCTTCTAGGGAAGATACTGGACAGTATTATGTTCGCAGATATATAAGTTGCGTTCAAAAAGTAACGAGCCGGAGGCTGTAATGCGCAAACCGGTGACGACATCGTTTAATCGTGGCGTGTGTAACGAGGTGTGGTTCCGACCAGAGCGTGGAAGGTCACAGCCCGTAGCTAGAGGTCACGCGTGCACGTCACGTGACGATACAAAGCGATCAGCAGCTTGCATCAATCGTCCAACGCTTTCAGTCGCATTGCAAACAGTGACATGGAGGCGTCAAACGAAGAGCAAAGAGGTGTTGTTCGGTTTCTGACAGCGGAAGGAGTAGGGGGAACGGACATTCATCGCCGAATGTCACAAGTGTACGGTGAACACTACATGCCCCTTGAAAGGGTCAAGGCGTGGCACAAGCGCTTCAGGGAAGGACGGATGTCGTTAGCCGATGATGCCCGGTCTGGGGCACCCACCTGCATTACCGATGGCAACGTCCAGCTGGTTGATGCACACATTACCCAGGACCGCCGAGTGACAGTGAACGCCATAGCCGCCGTGGTCGGATTGAGCGTCGGAAGTGTGCACACCATCATGAAGGAACGATTACACTTGCGGAAAGTGTGTGCCCAATGGCTGCCCCACAGTCTTCAACCACACCAGGAAGCATGCCGAATGGCCTACTGTCTTGGTCTTGGCTGGACGACTGATGCATGCTGCTGCTCGCTTTGTATCATCACGTGACGTGCATGCGTGCTCTCTAGCGACGGGCTGTGACCTTCTACGCTCTAGTCAGAACCACACCTCGTTACACACGCGGAGGGCGTGGTGGCGCAGCGGTCAAGCTGTATGCCTCTCACCAAGGTGGACCGGGTTCGATTCCCGGTCAATGCATGTGAGATTTTCTATGTGAAATGCCATGTCCTCTGGTTCGGATTCCACGTAAAACGGAGGTCCCGTGGTTTATGATCGCGAGATTAACGGTCACGTTAAACTACAAGCTTTTTCGTTACACACGACACGATTAGCCCATGTCGTCACCGGTTTGCGGATTACAGCCTCCGGCTCGTTACTTCTTGAACGCACCTTATAAAACAAATTTACCTGGATTACAATAGTAATCCACGCGACCAACGGAGGGTTAAGTGGACATCAGACTCCCAGAGAAAACTACCAACTGAGGACGAACGATTTCTTTCATAGAAAAGTATTAATTAGCGTAATCTTCTATGGTGAGATTGTGAAAGACAAAGACGATCGCATGCCCTAGAAATCAGAGAGTGGTTGCATTTCAAGTTTGCATTGCATGTGTCAGGTAAATGTACAGCAGTAACAAAGTACCAACCTTCCCACTGTAAAGTATCTGTTTTAACTAGTGCAGCCAATCAGCGCTCCTCATTAGTGCACGCTGCACTTCGAGGTGAAGGAAAAAAATAACTATTAATGATTTCCAACGCCCTACTGAAGATACGTTGCTGCCCCTCTCCCCAACGCTTCCCAGGAGCTCACAACTAGTAGGCATGGGTAAGCGACCGCGGGAATAAAGCTGAGTCTGGCAGTGCTTCCTCTTACTCTGTCCCTTGGTTAACTCTTGTTCTCTTCCGACCTCGACTGTCTTTCCTTTTCCGCCAAAGTTGATTGCCCAAGCTAATGTTTATAGTGATGGGGAACAAATGGTAAGGTTACATTGTTAGTAACTTATTTAAGGTGTCGCGGACTATATATCACCCTGTTTATAGTGATGGGGGACAAATGGTAAGGTTACATTGTTAGTAACTTATTTAAGGTGTCGCGGACTATATATCACCCTGTTTATAGTGATGGGGGACAAATGGTAAGGTCACATTGTTAGTAACTTATTTAAGGTGACGCGGACTATATATCACCATGTTTGTAGTGATGGGGGACAAATGGTAAGGTTACATTGTTAGTAACTTATTTAAGGTGACGTGGACTATATATCACCATGTTTGTAGTGATGGGGGACAAATGGTAAGGTTACATTGTTAGTAAATTATTTAAGGTGACGCGGACTATATATCACCATGTTTGTAGTGTTGGGTGATAAATGGTAAGGTTACATTGTTAGTAACTTATTTAAGGTGACGTGGACTATATATCACCATGTTTGTAGTGATGGGGGACAAATGGTAAGGTTACATTGTTAGTAAATTATTTAAGGTGACCCGGACTATATATCACCATGTTTGTAGTGATGGGGGACAAATGGTAAGGTTAAATTGTTAGTAACTTATTTAAGGTGTCGCGGACTATATATCACCATGTTTGTAGTGATGGGTGATAAATGGTAAGGTTACATTGTTAGTAACTTATTTAAGGTGTCGCGGACTATATATCACCCTGTTTATAGTGATGGGGGACAAATGGTAAGGTTACATTGTTAGTAACTTATTTAAGGTGTCGCGGACTATATATCACCCTGTTTATAGTGATGGGGGACAAATGGTAAGGTCACATTGTTAGTAACTTATTTAAGGTGACGCGGACTATATATCACCATGTTTGTAGTGATGGGGGACAAATGGTAAGGTTAAATTGTTAGTAACTTATTTAAGGTGACCCGGACTATATATCACCCTGTTTATAGTGATAGGGAACAAATGGTAAGGTTATATTGTTAGTAACTTATTTAAGGTGTCGCGGACTATATATCACCATGTTTGTAGTGATGGGTGATAAATGGTAAGGTTACATTGTTAGTAACTTATTTAAGGTGTCGCGGACTATATATCACCCTGTTTATAGTGATGGGGGACAAATGGTAAGGTTACATTGTTAGTAACTTATTTAAGGTGTCGCGGACTATATATCACCCTGTTTATAGTGATGGGGGACAAATGGTAAGGTCACATTGTTAGTAACTTATTTAAGGTGACGCGGACTATATATCACCATGTTTGTAGTGATGGGGGACAAATGGTAAGGTTACATTGTTAGTAACTTATTTAAGGTGACGTGGACTATATATCACCATGTTTGTAGTGATGGGGGACAAATGGTAAGGTTACATTGTTAGTAAATTATTTAAGGTGACGCGGACTATATATCACCATGTTTGTAGTGTTGGGTGATAAATGGTAAGGTTACATTGTTAGTAACTTATTTAAGGTGACGTGGACTATATATCACCATGTTTGTAGTGATGGGGGACAAATGGTAAGGTTACATTGTTAGTACATTATTTAAGGTGACCCGGACTATATATCACCATGTTTGTAGTGATGGGGGACAAATGGTAAGGTTAAATTGTTAGTAACTTATTTAAGGTGACGTGGACTATATATTCACCATGTGTGTAGTGATGGGGGACAAATGGTAAGGTTACGTTGTTAGTAACTTATTTAAGTTGACGGGGACTATATATCGCCATGTTTGTAGTGATGGGGAAAGAATAGCAAGGTTAGTAACTTATTTAAGGTGACGCGGACTATATATCTACATGTTTGTAGTGATGGGGGGACAAATGGTAAGGTTAGGCCTACATTGTTAGTAACGTACTTAAGGCGACGTGGACTATATAATCAACATGTGTGTAGTGATGGGGGAGAAATGTTAAGATTAAGCCTACATTGTTAGTAACTTATTTAAGGCGACGTGGACAGTAATTGAGACAGGGAGATCAAAAACCCACTAACTCCAATTTTGGGCGAAATTGAGTATGGGCTGGATGGGGCATCTTAGGTTGTTCCGCATGGATGGAAGGCAAGCATATCCCAATTCCGTCATTCATCTGCATACAGGAAGTTGTTTTAAAATCCATGGCAATCAAAACACCTCTTATTCCATGGAATTAGTGTGTTCTTGCTTTCCATGCTTTTTTTACCGGTAGATGGCAAAACCATCGCTTAACCAGCTGAGCAGAGATTGATGGTCCAGTTCTTTTATACCATAATTCATTTTTATAGAGCAACATTATCCCACGAAATGACACAGTTTCTTACCAAATGACCGTGATTTTGATCATATTGAGAGTCACAAACGAAACAAGAAACTGAGGAAACAACAAGCCAGTGGTTTGACATTGTAAGAAGTTCAGTTGGATATAAAGGAAGGAAGCTTCTAGTTTAACGTGACCGTTAATCTGTAGATCATGAGCCACGGGACCTCCGTTTTACGTGGAATCCGAACCACAGGACATGGCATTTCACTTCGAAAATCTCACATGCTCAGTTGGATATGTTGTACTGGTCATACAAAGTATGATATATGACTTTCCTCAACATTTCTCCAAAATATTCAAGAGAAACGCAAGTACTAAAGAAACTAAGCATAGTCCTACCGAGGAATTCCTCATATCAGAAAGTAAAGTGATACGATATTCGGCATCCCACAAAAAATAAATCTATGTGAGTAAAACTATGAAAGGTGGAGTCTATTTAACATCCAGACACCCAATACAACTGCTTCTTTTCCACTCAACAAAAGTACAACTCGCACTTGCCGCTGAAAATTTAAAAGCAAAAGTACTTGCAAAATTTAATGAAGTACATTTCTGAGGAAATTAGGATGTATTACAAAACTCTATTTGCTGGCAGTAATAACCCTCATTCACAGGCTGAACAAGAGAGTGAAAAAGAATCAGAATATCTGTATCACGAATCAGAGTGATGAAAAGTATTAAGTTCATTTGTGCAGTTTGGAATGATTTAGATTAGAGTGGATTTCAGACGCAGGCTGTACCTTTGAAATTTTAATTTAAAAGTCTGAAATGCTAATTGTCATATTCTATCGTTTCATACGGTAGTTATGATGATTAGTACCATTTCTGTCATATTTATTGCCTATTTCATATTTCATACACTCCGGAAGTCAAAAAACCCCTAACTCCACCACTATTTAATTCAAATTTTAGCATTAAATATTATAAACACTTAGGTTATGAAGTATTTAATTGATAAAGAATATACTTTTACTTAACATGAGCACATAGACCCATTAGATTCAAGATCAGTAAGGAAGATAATCAGTTTTTTCTCTTTCCTGTAAAATTTGGTTTAGTGGAGTTAGTGGGTTTTTGATTTCCCTGCCTCAATTATATTCACCTTGTGTGTAGTGTTGGGGGACAATTGGTAAGGTTACATTGTTAGTAACTTATTTAAGGTACGCAGACTAAACGCAGTTCCACCTCATTATTTGGTAAACGTTCATGGTGGGTGTCAATAGCAATAGTATAATTTCATCCAAGGTTGTACCTAAGCACTTCATTTACTGCATGTCACAGTGTGTTAGACAGAATCGAAGCCGAGGCCAGGAGAAAGACTTGACCTGTGACTTGGCGAGATGAGCGCTTGGTCTTTAACCTTTAGTGAGAGGTGTCCTACCCAGGCCAAACAGAACCTTATTGCCGTAAGCCAGTCCCCTTCTAGGTGCCTCCTGAACAGTACCGCTGATATGGTCGAGAATTGTCTGCCTTTTAACATCACCGCCGACAGGTAAAAGAGACCGAGTCGAGTCTCACGACTATATTGTAACAGTATGTGGCAACAAGGCCCGATGGTTCAAGCAATCGTATTCTCTATTTATAGAAATGAAGAACAGGAGTCTTCAATTGATTGCTAATCTTCAGTTGGTCAACTCGAATTTGTTGTTTGAGTCTTCAGTCTTTTGACTGGTTTGATGCAGATCTCCGTTCCTCCCTGTCCTGAGCTAATCGTTTCATCTCTATATAGCTACCACACCCTACATCCGAAGCAATCTGTTTAACATTATTCTAACCTTGGTCACCCCATACAGTTCTTGTCCTCGACCCTTCCTTCCATAACTAAGCTTGCGAATCCTGGGTGTCTTAGTATGTGTCCTACCAACTTATCTCTTCTCTTCATTAGCAGTCGCCATAACCATCTCTCCTCTCCCAATCGTCTTAATACCTCTTCGTTTGTTACCCTATCTACCCATCTGATCTTCATCATTCTCCTGCAACACCACATTTTAAACGCTTCAATTCTCCTCTTTTCTGCTGCACCAATAGTCCAAGTTTCACTTCCATAGAGCGCCACGCTCCAGACAAATGCTTTCAAAAATGATTTCCTAACACTTAGGAATAGCAAACTAAAGGTGCCTGTACACTGGAGAGCTTATGCCCTAGCTAGAGCATAGAGTAGCTCTAGCTATGGCACTCTAAGCTCCTCTCCAGTGTACACAGGTGGTAGAGAACCCTAGCGGAGACCGCTCTAAGTTCTAGCTAGGGCCGGCTGACTCTACGGTGTAAACAGTATTTGGGTGCCCTAGCTAGACCAGTCTAGCTCTATTCGTTCGGTTGAATATTGGAAAGTGCTCTATGTAGAGTCAGTGGTGGATTGTTGGGGTTATTTGTTCGTTGTTAATTATAGTGTTTGAATATGGCTGAATTTGTGTGGAGTCGCGAAAAAACAATAACATTAATTGAACATCCATAAACTTGGAATTGTACTCTAAAAGAATACCGAGAGTCATTTTTGTTCATTCTTAAAAAGTTATTGTAAGCTTCAGAATCTTCTGAACATAACTCTTGCAATAATTTAGCGTGCATTCCCTCGTATTCTCTTTTTGATATGCAATTCCCCTCCCACAACCTTTTTTTTCCTCTTCATAGTTTTCTTTTTTATCAAGGCACACACAACCACCACATATACTAAACGTTCTCTTGAAGACATTTTAACTCCACAACACAGCGCAATAAAACCTAGACTCACACTGCTCTCAGAATGTTTTAGCGCTGCTCTACCAAGTGCATTTACGTTTGACAGTGTGCACAGGTTCCGAGAGTGCTCTAGGTAGATTTGTCTATCTCCACTCTACTAATGCTCTACCGAGGGAAAATTACTCTACAGTGTACACGCACTCAGTTTAGCTAGAGCGGTCTAGCTAGACTCGCTCTATGAAAATCACTCTCCAGTGTTCAGGCACCTTAAGGAATGGTCGAGGACAAGAACTGTAGAAGTAGACCAAGGTTAGAATATAAACAGATTGTCTCGGAAGTAAGGTACGGTAGCTATGTAGAGATGAAACGATTAGTCCAGGACAGGGAGGCATGGAGTGCTGCATCAAACCAGTCAAAAGATTGAAGACTCAAATACACATTATTAGGATTGAAATGCGCCCGAAGGCGGAGGTAGATTTCACCGAGCAAAGACAGATGGAAAGCTGAATATGATCTCGTAAAGTGGCGAGGGAGCAGTGTCAGTAGATTTACTGGCACGTTAAAGATACATATCGGGGTAAATCCGGCACCCCGGCGTCTCTAGAAGCCGCAGTAGTTAAAAGAGACGTAAAACCAATAACAATATTATTATTATTGCAATAGGTACAGTCTTGCTACTTCCTAAAAATGTCGACATATCTTAGCGTTTAACTTCCCCCCCTGCGGCTTCGGTGGTGTAGTTGGTAGCATGCTGAACTGCTGTGTCCAAGATCGCGGGTTCAAACCCGGCCGAAGTCGTCGGATTTTTAAGAGCGTTAAAATCCTTCAGTATGCCTTCCTTAAGAGGGGAAGTAAAGCCGGCGGTCCCATGTCATAGATTTATGGCATGTAAAAGATCCTTGCACAGATTAAAATTGTGTGAAGCTAAATTTCTAGGTTATATTTCTTTGGAACGCTCTATCAAAGTTCCAACGTTCACCTCTAGGTATCATTGGCATCTGGTAGCGAAAGTTGAAACTACTTGAAATTGAAAGGAACTTGTAGCTCTCCCTATGGGTGTCCGCTTGAAGCAGCTACAGACTCAGGCGAGCCGAACATGCCCTCGGACACTTACGGCACTACAAGCTATACGATAAATAAATAATAAAACTCTCCCCCCCCCCCTCCTAGACCCCCAAACCGCCGTCAGTTCAAACGTTTATATCAGTTAGTTATTGTTGTTTTAAGGGGAGGAACTACGAGGTCATCTGCCCCTTTGTGGACACGATAACTACCGTCATTTTGCACCAATCACTTTCAATTTATACATAAAATATAACCAATGAAATCTCGGTCGAGTTAATTAGTAAACCCGGACCAAAGGGGTGGAAATGGGTCGAAGGGAAAATGAAATATCGCTATAACTTTCTTAATATGTGAAAAATCGAATCCATTCAAAGTACATGCTATTCTTCGGATAAGGGCGAAAATCGCATCTTAGTAAAGTTTTTTATAGCACCAACCATTGACCAAAGGGGTGGGAAAAATGGAGTTCTGAGAGAAAGCAAATCATCTATTTCCTTCAATAGGGGGAATATTAAAACCGTTCAAAATGGTCAATATTCCTCTGAAAATTACCTAAAACTTTTGTTTGAATTTTTTTTTTTTTTTTTGTAAGGCCCACCGTAACGCTAAGGGATGAGCAAATTATTTTCGGGGTTACAGGAAAATGCCAAGTTAATGAAGGAAGAGCCAAACGTTGCCATGACAGTACGCTGACTAGATTCTCAAACATACAGAGTTCTCCTCCATTCCATCATATCTAAACCCTGTAAGGTCACTGATCTACTCACAGCTACCTATATACTGAAACATGCACAGTTCTTCTCCATTCCATCTTATCTAAGCCCTCTAAGGTCTGCGATCCACTCACAGCTGCCTAGATACTCAAACATGCACAGTTCTTCTCCATTCCATCTTATTTAAGCCCTCTAAGGTCTGCGATCCACTCACAGCTGCCTAGATACTCAAACATGCACAGTTCTTCTCCATTCCATCTTATTTAAGCCCTCTAAGGTCTGCGATCCACTCACAGCTGCCTAGATACTCAAACATGCACAGTTCTTCTCCATTCCATCTTATCTAAGCCCTCTAAGGTCTGCGATCCACTCACAGCTGCCTAGATACTCAAACATGCACAGTTCTCCTCCATTCCATCTTATCTAAGCCCTCTAAGGTCTGCGATCCACTCACAGCTGCCTAGATACTCAAACATGCACAGTTCTTCTCCATTCCATCTTATTTAAGCCCTCTAAGGTCTGCGATCCACTCACAGCTGCCTAGATACTCAAACATGCACAGTTCTTCTCCATTCCATCTTATTTAAGCCCTCTAAGGTCTGCGATCCACTCACTGCTGCCTAGATACTCAAACATGCACAGTTCTTCTCCATTCCATCTTATCTAAGCCCTCTAAGGTCTGCGATCCACTCACAGCTGCCTAGATACTCAAACATGCACAGTTCTTCTCCATTCCATCTTATCTAAGCCCTCTAAGGTCTGCGATCCACTCACTGCTGCCTAGATACTCAAACATGCACAGTTCTTCTCCATTCCATCTTATCTAAGCCCTCTAAGGTCTGCGATCCACTCACAGCTGCCTAGACACTCAAACATGCACAGTTCTCCTCCATTCCATCTTATTTAAGCCCTCTAAGGTCTGCGATCCACTCACAGCTGCCTAGATACTCAAACATGCACAGTTCTTCTCCATTCCATCTTATCTAAGCCCTCTAAGGTCTGCGATCCACTCACAGCTGCCTAGATACTCAAACATGCACAGTTCTTCTCCATTCCATCTTATCTAAGCCCTCTAAGGTCTGCGATCCACTCACAGCTGCCTAGATACTCAAACATGCACAGTTCTTCTCCATTCCATCTTATCTAAGCCCTCTAAGGTCTGCGATCCACTCACAGCTGCCTAGATACTCAAACATGCACAGTTCTTCTCCATTCCATCTTATCTAAGCCCTCTAAGGTCTGCGATCCACTCACAGCTGCCTAGATACTCAAACATGCACAGTTCTTCTCCATTCCATCTTATCTAAGCCCTCTAAGGTCTGCGATCCACTCACAGCTGCCTAGATACTCAAACATGCACAGTTCTCCTCCATTCCATCTTATTTAAGCCCTCTAAGGTCTGCGATCCACTCACAGCTGCCTAGACACTCAAACATGCACAGTTCTCCTCCATTCCATCTTATCTAAGCCCTCTAAGGTCTGCGATCCACTCACAGCTGCCTAGATAC
Organism: Meconema thalassinum; assembly: GCA_946902985.2. Classification (NCBI taxonomy): domain Eukaryota; kingdom Metazoa; phylum Arthropoda; class Insecta; order Orthoptera; family Tettigoniidae; genus Meconema; species Meconema thalassinum. The sequence goes on from OX336388.2 coordinate 90,844,561, forward strand.
TCAAACATGCACAGTTCTCCTCCATTCCATCTTATCTAAGCCCTCTAAGGTCTGCGATCCACTCACAGCTGCCTAGATACTCAAACATGCACAGTTCTCCTCCATTCCATCTTATCTAAGCCCTCTAAGGTCTGCGATCCACTCACAGCTGCCTAGATACTCAAACATGCACAGTTCTTCTCCATTCCATCTTATCTAGGCCCTCTAAGGTCTGCGATCCACTCACAGCTGCCTAGACACTCAAACATGCACAGTTCTCCTCCATTCCATCTTATCTAAGCCCTCTAAGGTCTGCGATCCACTCACAGCTGCCTAGATACTCAAACATGCACAGTTCTCCTCCATTCCATCTTATCTAAGCCCTCTAAGGTCTGCGATCCACTCACAGCTGCCTAGATACTCAAACATGCACAGTTCTTCTCCATTCCATCTTATCTAGGCTCTCTAAGGTCTGCGATCTACTACTCACAGCTGCCTAGACACCGTTCTCCTCCATTCCATCTTATCAAAGCCCTCTAAGGTCTGCGATCTACACTCACTGCTGCCTAGATACTGAAACATGCACAGTTCTCCTCCATTCCATCTTATCTAGGCTCTCTAAGGTCTGCGATCTACACTCACAGCTGCCTAGATACTCAAACATGCACAGTTCTCCTCCATTCCATCTTATCTAAGCCCTCTAAGGTCTGCGATCCACTCACAGCTGCCTAGATACTCAAACATGCACAGTTCTCCTCCATTCCATCTTATCTAAGCCCTCTAAGGTCTGCGATCCACTCACAGCTGCCTAGATACTCAAACATGCACAGTTCTTCTCCATTCCATCTTATCTAGGCTCTCTAAGGTCTGCGATCTACTACTCACAGCTGCCTAGACACCGTTCTCCTCCATTCCATCTTATCTAGGCTCTCTAAGGTCTGCGATCTACTACTCACAGCTGCCTAGACACCGTTCTCCTCCATTCCATCTTATCTAAGCCCTCTAAGGTCTGCGATCTACACTCACTGCTGCCTAGATACTGAAACATGCACAGTTCTCCTCCATTCCATCTTATCTAGGCTCTCTAAGGTCTGCGATCTACACTCACTGCTGCCTAGATACTCAAACATGCACAGTTCTCCTCCATTCCATCTTATCTAAGCCCTCTAAGGTCTGCGATCTACACTCACTGCTGCCTAGATACTGAAACATGCACAGTTCTCCTCCATTCCATCTTATCTAGGCTCTCTAAGGTCTGCGATCTACACTCACAGCTGCCTAGATACTCAAACATGCACAGTTCTTCTCCATTCCATCTTATTTAAGCCCTCTAATGCCATACAGTTATATTATTTTACCTTTTTTAAAGTAGCTACTCAAGACGATTACGAAACGGGATACCGGATAGAATTTAAAAATTTTAATATACAATGAAGTGCAGACGCTATTTATTTGTGTAGAATAATTTAAAGCAGCTCTGTTTTTCGTTCAACGCTCAAAATATTTGTTCCATTAACCGTTCCAACACCCGGCGTACAAGTTTTTCTTTGCGCTAGAGACAATTTCTTTATAAATTTCTCTCTCTCCACTGCAGGGTGATAATTAATGTGTTTACTAAGATATTTTATGCTTCCAAGAAGTAGGGTCGAAGACTTGCCTACGGTAGCATTGTTTGCACCAAGTGAAAGCGCTCTCACAATGGACAATGTAACAAGGGAACTACTATAACCTGCAGTCATTGCCATGGCAACGGAACAATCGCTTGTAGTAGCTGTTATGCTGTATGTTATGAAGTCAAGGGTACACAACCACAGTATTGCTGATGCTAGTAATATCCAAGGTAACCAAGGAACAACCAATGGCCTAGTGTTTTTCAGCCAACATGAAAATAAGGCACTTCCTCCAACGCAGGAAACAGTTAAGGTTACCGATGACTGTTTTTTGAGAAATATGATTATTATTATTATTATTATTATTATTATTATTATTATTGATTTAAGTCCACTACGGAGCGCTTATGACTAGTCCTTCTTCGACGCTCTTTTCCGTTCCCAATATCTCTTGAGCCCTGCTGATAATTTCTCCTTTCTCTTCTGCGAAAGGGGCTTCCAACATTTAGGGACTCAAGGTGGTGGGGTCCAAGATTCTACCATAGCACAAAATTTAGAACGATCTTCTACATCAAGGTCAGCAATTCCAGCCGAATCCAAGTCCTTTAGTACTTCATTGAGCCACAGGCTTCCAGTCTTGTAGCTTTTAACCAAGGAGAAGATCTTGGTAAGCCTGTTGCTGTTCATTCGTTGTAGGTGCCCATAGAACTTTAGCCTCCTACGTCGCATACTGGTATTGGCTAATTCTAACTGTTGATACAGGTCATAATTAGAATTCAAACGGTAGGTTCCATCTGGGAGCAATCTCGAGCCATGAATCTTCCTGAGGATACGTCTTTCGGCTTTCTCCAGGTCATCCATGGTGCCTTTTCTGCTCATCAAGAGAGTCTCTGCGGCATACAGAAACTGTGGTCTGACAGCAGTTCTGTAGTGACAGATCTTAGCATTCCTCGAAACGCATTTCTTGTTATACAAATTGTGGGATAGTTGATATGCTGCGTTGAGTTTGGTACGCCTTGCTAAGATGGAGGTGCCATCTCTACCATTGGGGTGGACCCATTCACCAAGATAACGAAAGCGATTGACTCTTCCAATCGTTCCGTGTATGGTCGTCAAAGGGGTGTTTCCGGAGTGCCGATTCTCAAAGTACTTGGTCTTATCGTAAGATACCTGTAATCCAGACTTCACCGCTATCTCGTGCTAAAGGCTAAAGGTCACGAAACAGTCTAAATACCTCGGAGAGATCATTAGCAACAATGGACTGGACAAAGAGTCAATAGAAAACAGAAGACTTCTCCACTAAAATATATATACAACAAAAAGAACCTTTCCCTTAATGCCAAACTACAACACTACAATGATGTGGTAAAACCGGTGTTCATATATGGTGTGGAGACTGCAAATTTGATGAACCTGGAAAAGCTTCTGAAGATTGAAAGGAGGATATTGAGGATGATTTACGGTCCAAAAGTGGTACAGGGAACCTACAGACTAAGATCAAACAAGGAGATATATGAAAGGGTGGAAGACCTGGAAACAACAATTAGGAAAATACGTTTACGTTTCTGTGGACATATGGTTAGAATGGATCCAACAAGAATAAATAAACAAATTTTTGATAAAATATATAATCTGAAGAGCCAAGGGGGTTACACCAAGCAGATGAAGGAAGAACTCCGGAGGCTAGGAATTACAGAAGACGGCTGTCGAGACAGAACACAATTCAGGGAAATACTTTCGAACATAAAGGGCGAAAAGAGAGAACGCAGGGAAGGAAGATGGACAGCAGAGAGAAAGGCGCAATACTCTGAAAGAATGAAGGAAGTGTGGAGGAAGAGAAAGGAAGAAAGAACTATGAGAAGGAAATAAAAAGATATTTGAGTGGTCCTTAGTTTTGGCCGGTTCGCATAATGCAATGTAATAATAATTTCCAGGAGGAACGTAAGATAGAGGGGCTGATGACCTCGTAGTCCACCCCTTAAAATCTCAAAACCCAACTAACGTTAGATAGAGTTCAGCAAGAAAATGAATGAATACTGGTCCAATAGAAAGGCTCAAGATTTCAGCATGAAGGCAGCGGCCAAAAATTCCACCAAGAACACCACTAGTGGCAGACAACAGCTAAAGCACAAGCACCGTGGTCCATAGATGGCCAAAATAATGACCAAATAATAATAATAATAACAATAATAATAATAGTAAAAATAATAATAATTAATAATAATATCGTATGTCTTTGTCTGGAGCGTGACACTCTATGAAAGTGAAACTTGGACTATTGGTGCAGCAGAAAAGAGGAGAATTGATGCGTTTGAAATGTGGTGTTACAGGAGAATGATGAAGATCAGATGGGTAGATAGGGTTACAAACGAAGAGGTATTAAGGGACACTGGGACTGAAATTTTATTGAAATTTGTGGAAAATGTCGATTTTCGTTTTTTTCCATATTAATACACCCCTATCCCCTGCGGATCATATAGCAGTGTTTTATCCGAATTCCGCTATTTTTAAAGCCCTGGCGTAGCTTTAAAATGCACGGTGTGTCCTTTAAACGCCCCAGCACAGTAAGTGTCCTGAAGGTTCTGAGTCTTGGTGTTTCTACAATCGAAGTATTGCAGCTGGTAAAACACCACCGAGTCATGAAAAAATGGCTGTAGAACTTTAAGAACCCTTAGTTGTCAAGATTATGCCTGTTTATCAAAGGCTGGCATCAGATGAGCTAATATCCAGATGCATCCGTGGTGCTACTGAAAATCAGAATGAGTCTCTGCATTCTGTTATCTGGAGGAAGTGCCCAAAAGAGATTTTTATTTCACGGAAGATACTTGAAATTGCTGTTAGTAATTCTGTAGCAGAATTCAACATGGGGTGTAGTGCAACAACAGAGTTGAAATCAGGAATAAGACTAACTTCAGTATCTCATGTCACAGCACAAACACTTGAAAGATGTGACAGTCGCAGGAAGTATGGAAGTCCGCGGTCATAATTGGAGAAGCGAAAGGCATGTCGACGGAAGGTGAAACTGACAGAAATGAAGGAGGAGGCTGCAAAACAAAAGAAGGAGGGTGTCACCTATGCTGTAGGACAGTCCTGATGTCCTTGGTAGGCTGAAACCTTGTAAAATGTGCATCATTTTAGAAAATTGCTGTTTTCTCGGATTCACTTTTTCAGGCATTCAAAATGTTACTCGCGTCATAAATCTTATGATATTGCTTTCAAAATGGGAATTTATTATCTTCATTGCAATGACTATAAACATGCGGATCGTTTTTTAAATTGCACTTTTGGTATGGCTGCAAAAAAAAATTCAAACTAGAAAAAATACGATTTTTTTTGTAGAAAAAACTTGGATATGAAAAAAAATAATTTCTTGACACTCATTAATGCAATTCAAAATCGGATCCGTAGGTTTCTTCCAATTGTTATAGTGCAATAGAATATTACCTAAAAGTTACACTATCTTGTTTTTTTTAACGCGGCTGACCTTTATAAAACTTGAATAATTAGCACAATAAATGTACAAAATAATTAATATCTGGAGAACTAATCAACTTACAATGCTCACGTTTCCCACAGAGGTTTATAATATGACTATTCATAATCATATAAAATTTCAACGCTGTACCTCAGTTTATATAGAATTTGAAAATTTCAGTCCCAGTGTCCCTTAAGACGAGTGGGAGAGGAGAGATGTTTCTGGCAACTGCTAATGAAGAGAAGGGATACGTTAGTAGGACACATACTAAGACACCCAGGAATAGCAAGCTTGGTTATGGAAGGAAGGGTCGAGGACAAGAACTGTAGGGGTAGACCAAGGTTAGAATATGTTAAACAGATTGTCAAGGATGTAGGGTGTGGTAGCTATGTAGATATGAAACGGTTAGCTGATGACAGGGAGGAGTGGAGGGCTGCATCAAACCAGTCGAAAGACTGAAGACTCAAATAACAACATGCCTCGGGTGCCGGGTGTAAGCTTTGTTATTTGACGTCCTGAGAGCAGCTTGCATGTCAATTTTTTTATCATTCCTTGGAGCAATATGACAGTCAAGGAGGTTAGATATCTAAGCTTGACACTATAGCGCTTTCTAGTAGAGAATGGAGGAATGTTTGTGTTGGCGGAAAATCCTGAGATTAATTTTGCCATTATGAACACGGCCTACTGAATTCAAATGGGTTCTTTAACATGCCAACATTGTATGACATGCATGTCGAGATTTTTGTCGCCTTTCAAAAATCACTTACTACGGCCAAGAGTGAACCTGCAAGCTCGGGGTTGGCAGTCTGACACGGTAACCACTCACCCACCGTGGGAAGCATAATAATAATAATAATAATAATAATAATAATAATAATAATAATAATAATAATCTATACTAATATAATAAAGCTGAAGAGTTTGTGTGTTTAAAAGCGCTAATCTCTGGAACTACCAGTCGGATTCGAAAAATTATTTTTGTATATGATAGTATGATTCGAGAGGAATAGTTTAGGCTATGTAGAATTATGCTTCACCTCTCAGGTAACCTTATAGATTGATTTTTGTTCAGTAAGTGGGAAGAACAAGCGCTCCCGGATAGTTCCAATAATACCTAAGTCTATTGTTGCCTGGTAATGCGGGCTGCATCACGTCGCACCTACCAGTGGTCTGGTGCAGAATTGCGAGCTGCTTATAAATTTCAGTCACGGGGAGTAATTAGTGCAAAAAGATTTCTTAGGCCCCTTAAAACAGTTATAATCATGACAATAGTATGCCTCTGTATAAGGGCGATGGTGTTGGTGCAGTATACTGAGGTTATCAGCTGCAATAAGCGTTGGTGCTTTCCGATCCTTATCCTTGAGCGCTCCAGTTCTGTAGTAGTATTCATTATCATCCATAAAACAAATAAATCCACCGGGCGAAGCCGGGCACTACTGCTAGTAATACATAAAGATAACGTTATGGTATGCCAGAACACAAACTACGCTAGACCCATATAGCCCCAATCTCAAAAACATATACATGTTATCCAAATAGTAGAATGCTTTTCGGTCGGTCAAGACTATTGTGCCCAATTATATTTGGCGGGAAGTACAAGTATTTAAACACTCATTACATGAATTAATCAATTACCGGTTTGTGACAATAAATAATTCATTAACTACGACGGAGAAGTTTTGTTTTTTACATCGTTGATTAAAGGTTTTAAGTCACCACAGAAACACGAGTTATCAGACAATTTGAACACATACCCAAGTTCACGGGGCTGTTGACCAAACATGCCCGGAGCCCCTCAAGCGAATTAACAACTTTTGCGAATACTTGAGGTCTCTTGATATACAGCACTTAAAAGTAGGCGGCTTCGGTGGCGTAAGCTAAGCTTCTATGCCCAAGATCCGGGGTTCAAACCCGGCCGAAGTCGTCCGATTTTTTAAGAGCGTTAAAAATCCCTCAGTATACCTTTCTTCGGAGGGGAAGTAAAGCCGGCGGTCCCATGTCATAGATTTATGGCATGTAAAAGAACCTTCCACTAATAATAATAATAATAATAATAATAATAATAATAATAATAAAGCTAAATTATAGGTTAGATTTGACTAACGCTCTTTATTTCCAACGTTTGTTGCCAAGAACCGACTGCGGTAGCATTTAATAACCAAGTTCACAACAAGTTGTCGTTGACGGTAGCATTTGGTAGCAAAAGCAGGAATTATTTGAAAATTTAATGTCTGCAGTCCTTACCTGATTTACAGATAACACACACTAATACAGCCATCACAATATTAACATCGGTTATCAGACAGATTCTACACACACCCAAAGTACACGGGTCTACAAGACCGCGTTGTCACTGCCCCTAAAATGAGAGTAAGCAAACATACTTTTCCTTCGCCCGCACATCGGAATTATTTTAATAGGCACCATAACTGAAGCGCAGCTTATACAGTACTTTCGTTAACATTCCTAGCTGCAAATCACTGCTGCTGGATCGTTAGCCTGTACATAAACCATTGATTATGCACACCCACTCATCTTGATTAGTATGCAGATGTAGATGGCCATGAATGTTATGACATTACGAGTTAAAGCATAACGTGCTAGTGAAAATGTTGCCAAATAATCCATCACTTCCCTCCACATGTCTTAAACCTTCGCCTCTTCTTTTCAAGGTGCCTGTACACTGGAGAGCTTTTGCCCTAGATAGAGCGTAGAGTAGCTCTATAGAGCATCCAGCGTTGAGAAAGGACTGTGGCGCCTTATGGCGACAGTGTTGCTAACTCTAGGCATAGGTAGCGCTGACGTCATACCCGCTTCAAGTACTGCGCTTTCATAAGTTAGCGACACAACACAACCCCTGAAATAGACCACGCCCTGGAAGGAGCTGTTTTGCTGGTGTTAACGAACAGAACCAACAACGACATTCATTTTGCATTACTAATTGGTGTCGGGAGCACAACTCTTCCTTCCTTCTCGGATGTATGCTGACGATGTTAACAATTTTACGTCAGCAATACCTCTTTTGTTATTAGTTAGTCTTAATTTAGTTTCGTTCAGTTTTATTCTTGTTGTTTTGATTAATATTTGTAATATTGTAGCGAGTTGACGTGCGGTTAGGGGCGCGCAGGTGTGAGCTTGCATTCGGGAGATAGTGGGTTTGAACCCCACTGTCGTCAGCTCTGAAGATGGATTTCCGTAGATTCCCATTTTCACTCCAGGGAAATGCTGGGACTGCACCTTAATTAAAGCCATGACCAAGTATAAAACCTTAGAGTGTGCTCGTCGGGGCTTTCCATGAATAAAGAAAAAATAAAGAAATATAATGCCTCGCACAAATCATCTGATGAATGAACTGTTTCATATCCTACAGGACGAGTTCATTCGTTGTTAATAGCCTGCGCGCGATAGGAACATATAACAGATTCTATCCTCCCCACTGGTATTCTTACGAGGGACAAGACAGTACTTATATAACTAATGATAATAATAAAACGAGCCGAGTCACTGCGCAGTTTGAACACTAATGATCTGGATTTACCTGTAGCAACAGCAGTTTCGTCGGCGATCCAACTCACACTTTGGCCGGGATTTAAATAATTGAAAACGTTTACAACTATTGTCCTCTCCTTACTTCTTAGGGTCTCACCTTGTTTTCGTTTCACCAAAACACCAGCCATTTCGATTCGAACGAACAGAAAATAAAACAGAAACACAACAGTAATACCAATGACGGATAGTGCTTGAGCACTTATGTTGCCGGCGGAACTCAGCACGTGGTCCACTCTGGGCGAGCATGCAGAGCAGGACGTGGCTCTTCTTTCCAGCAAAACTCGAAATATTTTAAATAACGAAGACGTAATATAAACGATACTTGTATTCAATAACAAAGGTAATCAATTGACAGATAATTGTAGGAAGCTATTATGACGAAAAATATATATGTTCAGAGTTCCTTCATGACAAAAGGTGAGATAATAAAACAAGCGTAGGGGGGTTTCCGTTAAAAGTAAAAGCCCATAAGACCCACAGTCTTTTCTAAACGCTGGATGCTCTATAGCTACAAGCGTCTGCAGATAACACCTATTTTTCTGCTGCTTGGCCCGATTCCTATTCGGCACGTATCGGACAAGTTCGGACCACCACGCCCCCCCTAGATAGTTGTCTTATTTTTGCTTATTTTAGGGGCTGTGACAGTTAGTTATTGTTGTTATAAGGGGGCGGAACTACGAGGTCATCTGCCCCTAGGGCAGGGGGGGGGCTGTGACATCGTGGTCATATAGCTCCATGTATCTGCGTGTGTGGAATTTGTGTGATAACCTGTGATATTGTGCTGGCTGTACTAGTATGTGTATTTGTAAATGAAGGATAGGATTGGGAGGGGGTGGCTGTGGCCTTAAGTTAGGAACCATCCCAGCATTTACCTAAAGTAGCAGTAGGGAAACAATGGAAAACCACTTCCAGGATGGCTGAGATGGGAACTGAATCCTCCTATTTTCAGTTTTGCCTCATAAGGTTGAGTGTACCCCATTCCAGCCCAAACCTCGGGGGTGACAGTCAAGAACGGCTACTACACCATGAAGTGGTCAGCAGGGCAGATAGACCTAAGCAGATTTTCTACTGGCAATGAGAGTTATGATACTGCACCCAAGCATAGGAAGAGAAGGAACATCTCAGTCCTGTCCGAACTCAGATTTTTATCATGATTATCTGTTATAAATCACAAATAAACTTAAAAAGGCTAAGTAAGATGAAGGTGGAAAGAGAGAGCGGCTTGTTCCTGAGCCCCATCATATGTCATGCCAATAATACAGAAGGGGCTGCCAAGCTTCAGTTGGCCTCTTTAATCACACTAGAATACTAGAAGCTGCAAGAACTGAATCAGCATGCTACATTGTTGCCTATAATGTCCAGAGCTGTAGACTTCTTTCAAATATTGGATGGGGGCAGGATTATACAACGTAGATATTTATACTGTATATATAGGCTATATATATCTTATAAAAGAATACGGTATTAATGATGTTAGAACACTTATATATGCATTTAATGACAATACTAGTACAGTCAGGGGCGGATCTAGGGGAGGGCGAGGAGGGCGACCGCCCGGGGCCCCGCGCCATGTTTTTTTAAATTTAATTAATTAATTATACTTTTCAAACTAATGTATAATTTATTTATTTTTTCAGTGCAGCTATGACCTCTGTTGACCGTTTAGCAAGTTTAGATTTCGGTGAAATAATAGAAGACTTCAGCCGGAAAAAAGTGGCAAAGTAATATTTTATTGTTTACATAATCTTCTTCAAGGGGACTTAAAGGTTTCGACCATATTATTAAAACAATGTACTGTAGTGTACTCAAAATATTGTAACTATTCTTTATTTTATTATTTTTACAAAACTACCTTCCATTTGATTTCATATATTTTTATTTCCTATTGTTGTGGGCCCCACCTTATCATATCGCCCAGGGCCCCGCAAGTCCTGGATCCGCCACTGAGTGCAGTAATGGAAGTAATCATTTTCATTTATAATTTTAATGAACAATCACGGTACGGTAGGTCGGGTGTGTTGTTGGCAAAATTGTAAAGTCTCAACTCGTGTCTACACATTACTAACACTTGAAGTATACCTTTTCAGATTCCTTTAATAACCGGGTTATTCTTCCAAAGAAATAAATACCGTATTCAGAAACTTATGTAGGAATCAATTCATTATTAATACAGTATGGGAAAGAGGCAAACAGTATCTTTCCCCACATTAAGCCTACGCTTTGGCATATTTCAATAAATTGATACGGTAGGCCTATGGTACGATGAGAATCACGAGAACATTGCATTTAAAAGGAGTACCGTAGGCCTAGTGATGAAGATTTGATTTACGACTTTTAAACTGATATGCATATTTTAGCCATTGCTGCTTTCATTACAGTATTATGCTTATTTTTAGTGCACAAGAATATCCACACAAGTCCTTAATTATAATTTATATAAAAAACGAACTCCTAAAAAAACGCCATTCTACACAAGATTACGTTTATATCAAGAAGCGAGAACCATTAACTCGCGTGTGTTCAATACGAACTCACCCGAGTCACGCCGAAGAACCGCAGCAGAAAAATAGGATGTTGTCTGCAGACGCTTGTGCTCTAGCTAGGGCATTCTAAGCCCCTCTCTAGTGTACACAGGTGGTAGAGAACTCTGGCGGAGACCGCTCTAAGCTCTAGCTAGGGCCGGCTGACTCTACGGGTGCCCTAGCTAGACCAGTCTAGCTCTATTCGTTCGGTTGAATATTGGAGAGTGCTCTATGTAGAGTCAGTGGTGGATTGTTGGGTTATTTGTTTGTTGTTAATTATAGTGTTTTAATATGGCTGAATTTGTGTGGAGTCGCGAAAAAACTATAACATTAATTGAACATCCAGAAACTTGGATTTGTACTCTGAAAGAATAGTCAATTTTGCTCATTCTTAAAAGTTCTTGTACGCTTCAGAATGTTCTGAACATAACTCTTGCAATAATATTTAGTGTGCATTCCCTCGTATTCTCTTTTTGATATCCAATTCCTCACCCACAAACTTTTTTTTTCTCTTCATAGTTTTCTTTTTCAACAAGGCACACAACCACCACAGATGCTAAAAGCTCTCTTGAAGACATTTTAACTTCACAACACAGCGCAATAAACCTAGACTCACACTGCCCTCAGAATGTTTTATCGCTGCTCTACCTAGTGCATTTACGATTGACAATGTACACAGGTTCAGAGAGTACTCTAGGTAGATTTGTCCATCTCCGCTCTACGAATGCTCTACCTATGGAGGGGGGCGTGGTGGCTCAGCGGTCTAGCTGTATGCCTCTCACCAAGGCGGTCCGGGTTCGATTCCCAGTCAATGCATGTGAGATTTTCGAAGTGAAATGCCATGTCCCGTGGTTCGGATTCCACGTAAAAAGGAGGTCCCGTGGCTCATGATCTCGAGATTAACGGTCACGTTAAACTACAAGCTTGCTTGCTTGCTTGCTACCTAGGGAAAATTACTCTACAGTGTACACGCACTCAGTTTTGCTAGAGCGGTCTAGCTAGACTTGCTCTATGAAAATTACTCTCCATTGTACAGGCACCTGATACGAGGGGTTATCAGAAACTATGGTTACAAAGCCTGCAGTGAAATTTGATTTTATTTCATACAACCAGCTGATATTCCCTCATGGTAAACCACGTTGTCACGAAGTGTTTCACCTCCTTGTTTGAAACGAATCGTTCATCTTCTATGTGCTCCTTCAAGTGAGAAATAGCGATCGGACATCTATGGACTGAAAACGCTTAAAATATGCATGCAACTATGCACTGAAAATGTAGAAAATATGCATTAAAATTGCAAAATATGCACTTAACAATAATCCAATCTTATTCACTCACTTTATATAAGGTGCGTTCAAAAAGTAACGAGTCGGAGGCTGGAATGCGCAAACCGGTGACTACATCGGCTAATCGTGGCGTATGTAACGATGTGTGGTTCCGACCAGAGCGTGGAAGGTCACAGTCCGTCGCTAAAGGGCACGCATGCACATCACGTGACGATACAAAGCGAACAGCAGCATGCATCAATCGTCCAACGCTGCCAGTCGCATTGCAAACAGTGACATGGAGGCGTCAACCGAAGAGCAAAGAGGTGTTGTTCGGTTTCTGACAGCGGAAGGAGTAGGGGGAACGGACATTCCTCGCCCAATGTCACAAGTGTACGGCGAACACTGCATGTCCCTTGCAAGGGTCAAGGCGTGGCACAAGCGCTTCAGGGGAAGGACGGGTGTCGCTAGCCGATGATGCCCGGTCTGGGCCACTCCCCTGCATTACCGATGACAACGTCCAGCTGGTTGATGCACTCATTACCCAGGACCGCCGAGTGACAGTGAACGCCATAGCCACCGTGGTCAGATTGAGCGTCGGAAGTGTGCACACCATCATGAAGGAACGACTGCACTTGCGGAAAGTGTGTGCCCAATGGGTGCCCCACAGTCTTCAACCACACCAGGAAGCATGTCGAATGGCCCACTATTTTATCTGCAGCGCTATGCGAGGGAAGGGAATGGGTTCCTGGCACGAGTGGTGGCTGGAGATGAGTCATGGTGTCATCACTTCGAACCAGAATCCAAACGACAAAACCTCCAGTGGAAGCATCCAGGGTCACCAGCACCCAATAAAGGCAAGGCCATCCACACGAGTGCAGGAAAGGTAATGCTGACGTTCTTCTTTGACCAAGATGGCCCCCTTCTGATACACTTCATGCCGCACGGGACAACAGTGAATGCCCAGCGTTACTCGCAAACCTTTACCACCCTTCGCCAAGCGATCAAAACAAAACGACCAGGCAATCTCACCCGTGGGGTCATTCTGCTCCACGACAATGCACGACCTCATACGGCCAACACAGTCGTGGCACTCCTGCAGAAATTCAAATGGGAGGTTCTCTGCCACCCTCCATACAGTCCAGACCTCTCTCCCTGTGATTACGCCATGTTTGGTCCCCTGAAAAGGGCTCTGCGGGGCCAACGATTCACCTGTACGTGCGGAACTGGTTCACAACCCAGGGAATTTCATGAGACAACCTTTCACCGTCTCGTGTCACAGTGGGACAAGTGCCTCAACAGCCAGGGCCAATAATTCTAACATACAGGTACTGGTTTCTGTAATTATGCCTCCGGCTCGTTACTTTTTGAACAACTTATATCATTCATTGCACAAGGAGCACAATAGATAATTGTAAGTTTTTCAATGTTTTCACTGCATAAATGTCCGGTCCTTAGCCATCAGTTGAATAATCACTATTACCTGACACCCACTGTTTTAATAAATATTTTCTGCTGCTCTTCTCTTTAGGCAATTTGAGTTAAGGTTATGCAGACTAAGAATAAAGTAACACAGTAACTGAAGAAACTCCTCACTAAACTAACCCCGGGCTACTAGCTGTCGGGATGGTGAAAGCAATGTCGCACCCCATTCCCTTCTTCAGATAGCCAGGCAGCATTGCGTGACGTACGAGTACCCTGTTGCTCAGAAAGTTGCCTACAAGGGATGTCCAGCATGCAGGCGAAACCTATTTTGTTCAAGATCTCTTATAACTACACTTAATTTCACTGTATATGCAAAAATATGCTGTTATGTTCAGAATATGAAAAAAAGATAAACCCACAAAATATGCATTTGCATATGAGCATTTGCATTAAAAAATCCGGACCCTAGTGATAAAACAAATGAAAATCGCTTCGAGCAAGGTCCGGACTGTAGGGAGGTGGGTCAATGATATCCCAGAGAAACCGTTTGAACAGCGTGGTGGGTCTTCTGGGCCGTATGAGGTCGTTATAATAGTCGTGTTTTTGTGTGTTTTTTTTTGGAAGGAGGTCACACGGTGATTGCTGACCTATACTGCGAGACCTTGGCATGATTGCGTAGAGCAATCAGGAGAAAACGGCCCGGACTTCTCATCAAGGGCGTCATCTTCCTTCATGACAACGCGCGACCTCATACAGCCCAGAAGACCACCACGCTTTTGAAGCGGTTTCGCTGGGATATCATTGACCACCCTCCCTATATCCCAAACCTCGCTCCAAGTGACTTGCACCATGAATTTAAAGAGAAAATAGTCTTTTAAAGGTGGTGATTATGCTCTGATTTTTTATAATCTGTATAGTAGCCAAATATTTGCCAGATAATGTTCCGAGAAAAATCCTAGATCCAGTCAAAGAACACGGCGAGTTCCGAAGACGCCACAACCAAGAGTTGTAGACACACGTAGAAAAAATAACTGATGAGATGAGGAAAATGATGTTTTTCTATGGACATATATAACCCGAATGAAATCAACACGGCTATCCACCGCATTTTTGCTTTTCTCCATGAGAAAAGGACAAAGGGGGTGGTTCAGTGAAGTAGAGAAAGATCTGTTGGAGATTGGGATAACATGTGAAGATATCTAGGAGCGTGGCCCACTTAGGGAAAAACTTCAAGAACATCAGAGTTTTCAACTTAAGCCGAAACTAGAAACCGGGAAGGCGTGGACGACAGAGAGAAAGGTGCAACATCGATTGCGAATGAAAGAGTACTGGGCCAACATTAAAACGCAGAAGTAACAGTTGACATGGCGTGGTCCTTAATTGGCCGTAACGAAGTAATAATAATAATAATAATAATAATAATAATAATAATAATAATAATAATAATAATAATAATAATAATAATAATAATAATAATAAAGTTGGTGATCTTTGACACTTGCCATACAATTCGGCGATTCCTAAATGAAGAATGAATGTGCTAGTCCACATTTTCTGTCATTGTACTATTGTAAAATGAAGAATTTATGAATATGTATAATAATGATAATAATAATAATAATAATACGGTAATAATAATAATAATAATAATAATAATAATAATACCGACAATACTGGTTTAAGAATTTCTGTAGAAAAAAAGAACAGATTAATGACAAATATAAAAAATTCTCCAGAAATCCTAGTAACAGAAATTGGTCAAATAAAGACGGTACGGTAAGGAAATTCTAATATTTGGGGGGGGGGGGGGAATTATTCAAGAAAATGGGTTGGAAAAATCTGCTGTAGAAGAAAGAATACGAAAGACGGAAAGAGCGTATGGCATAACTGGGAATACCTACAACAACAAGTGTTTGTCTAAAGATCTTAAAATACAGCACTACAACACCGTAGTCAAACCGGTATGCGAGTGAATGTCTCGTACTGAACTACACATTGGATAAATTACAAGCGATAGAAAGAAAAAATATACGCAAAATACTCGGTCCTTTAAAAACTGCAGAATTCTGGAAATTAAGAAGGAATGATGAAATATATCGAAGAATATAAAACATATCAGAAACAATACAGAAGAGGAGATTGCTATTTTTTGGACATTTGTACGGGATGAATGACAGTAGGTTAATTAAGCAGATCTTCACATTCCTGTGGAACAAGAAGTCACCAACAACCTGGGTACAAGAAGTCAAAAAGGATTTGGAAAGAAACAATATCAGAGAAGAAGATACACCACAGAGAAATATTTTTTGACAAAAAATGCTAAAAATGGAAGGATTCCAAGGGAGGAAGGGGAAGAAAACCGGCTCAAAATGGTCCGAGGAAAGGAAGAGGAAACTTAATGAGATGATGAAGGAATACTGGAGGAAGAAGAAGGAACAACAAAGGACAAAGCATTGAAATTGGCTCGTGGTCCCTAGATTCACCAGTCCGTTCTATCCTGTAACTCGAAAATAAGACTCGTCCAAACCTTGATACTCCCTATATTTAACTACTGTGATGTTGTATTTGTAGATGCTACAGGAGAACAAAACAAGAAACTTCAGAGAGCTTTAAATTCCTGCATTAGGTTTATTTTCTCCTTAAAATTTTCCTCACACGTGTTTCCTTTTTATGATCTACTTTCCTGGCTAAAAGTAGAACAACCAAGAAACCTGCACATATGTACCCTCATCTATCGAATTCTCAATGAAAGTACACCTCACTATCTCTCTTGTAATTTTCGTTTTCTTTCTTCCTTTCATGATCGTCACACGCGATCTGGATCTATAATTGCAATTCCTCTACATCATTCATCTGCCTTCAGCAACGATTTCCTCGTGTCGGGAACTAGAATTTGGAATAATTGTCCTCGTGACGTTAGGAATTGTACATCCCTAAAACTTTCAAACGTGCAAGTAAAGATTTCCTCTTGAATTCGTCGGTCAACTAGAACAATTTGTGTATGAATGTGTGAGT
The DNA here is from genome assembly GCA_946902985.2 of Meconema thalassinum. Taxonomy (NCBI): domain Eukaryota; kingdom Metazoa; phylum Arthropoda; class Insecta; order Orthoptera; family Tettigoniidae; genus Meconema; species Meconema thalassinum. Next base: position 90,861,401 of record OX336388.2, read on the forward strand.
GAATGACCATAGTTTAATTTTGTAAAAAATGTATGTCATTTGAATCGTATAGCTTAGTTAATATCACGCAGTCGCCAATTTAATTTAATTTAATTTAATTCTACTATTTAAGTTTTCCTAATATTTAAAGTTTGGTAGATTAAGAATATCATATGTGAGTATTCGTGTAAGTTGCATTGTGTATGGTTAAGTGTAAGAGAGGGCCTAGAGCCCTAACTTCGCCACAATAAAGGCACCAATAAATAAATAAACTTTATGAGCCTTACAGTAGTCGCATATGATGTGTAACATCTGACATAGAAGAAATCTCACGTGAAATTGTTGATACACTGGTATTTTATAATATTATTGGCACAAATATTAATCTATTGTAAAAGGGAGTGTTTTACAGATATTGTAGTTTATAATACGGAAATCATTTTATTGGAGGTTTTGTACCTTCCACCAGCACTAGCCTAAATAAAGAATACGATATGGATCAACTATATTAATAGACGCGACACCGCTCATAACCTTAAATCTCTTATGAATAGGCCAACTTGCGAGTAAATGCAACGTGCACAGTAGTAGATCATGAAAGGCTTGCCCAGTTCCCGGACCTCTTGATTCACAGACCAACACGTAATTTCATTTGAAATGAGTCATATTGATATGATTAGCAGCAGAGTATCAAGAAGGCAGTGCGAGAGTAGAAATATCAATTAGGCAGTAAATGTATTATTAGTGAGCAAATAAAAAAGATTTTTGTGTGTTGATGAATGTCCAGGAGGCATACGATCCAGCTGGCAGTGCGTCTTACACACTTCCGTCCCATTTTTCAAAATCACTCCAACAAACATATCCAGCAACCAAGTGGAAAGATGTTACACATCAATAAACAAATAGACGAACGAAACGAAAATAATAATAATGAAGTTGGTGATCTTGGACACTTGCCATACAATGCGACGATTCCTAAATGAAGAAAGAACTCTGATAGTGCTATTCCACATTTTCAGTCATTGCAACATTGTAAAATGAAGAATTTATGAATCTGTATAGTAATAATAATAATAATGCCAACTTACCAGAGCTGCTCTGATTGTCCAGGTACCGCGGGTCGGACTCTCTATCCTGCTGGTCCGGACTGGGAGCATGGTCGGACCCAATACCGCTGGAGCCGCCACTGGATCCTGGAGTTCTTCCTCCAACACCCCCAGCTGTAGCACTTCCTCCAGCACCCCTGGTCTTTGCCGTCTCCTTCAGATTCCTCGAGTTCTTCACGTTAACACCGACAATATTCTCATTGAGGCATCTCCTTAGATCAATGGCTGTGAGGTTCCCCTTCTGCCGGTGTACCGTGTCATAATCCCTGGGGGGTAACAGAATGGGTGCCTGAGAGTGTTTTGGCTTCTCAGTTGAGGTAACACTGCCTCCAGTCCCTAACTTCTCCCGTAATTCTGCAGCCAGTGAATCGTAAAGACTTGCTATTCGCTCCTGATGGCCTCCTACACCACTCAACCTTTCAGAACTCGACCCTCCAGATGACTCAGATTCTCTTGTGCTGGTACTACGCCCATCAGATCCACCACCATTCACCACCCGTCTGGGAACAGGATTGCCAACCACTGCAATCGGTTGCGAACCATTACTACTACCTCTTGGGGGCAATAACAGTCCCTTAGCCCTTAACCTCGTTTCAATTTCACTTAATTTCTTTTGATTATCAGGACGTTCAATCAAGGTTTGAAGCTGCCCTCTTAGTATTTCTGCGGTTTCCACAGAATCGCAGCGATAAGCGTGGACATGAACAGGGCATTTTGTGACAGGATTATATAACAATAGAATGCAAGCCACGATATCTTCATCTTGAAGAACACATGTTATAGCATGATGAGGAATGAAATGCTTGACAACCTCTGGTTTAGCATTCTTACCACTTTTCACTCCAGCTGGATTATTTGCAATGGATGGTACAATATTTTGGACTATTTTCAATCCTTTATGACTAACTTGTAAAGTAACTTTGAAAGGTTCAACATCCCTTTCTCTTTGAACCAAACTTTTAACAACCGGTACAATATATTCAGCACCTCTGAGTCCCTTCGACTCCTGCGCACCTAAAAACCACACGTAATAAGACGATTTCTTAATATCCTTCCTCATTCTTAAAGCCATTACAGAATTATAATAAGGAAGTAATGTTTCACCTCTCCACAACACTACAACCTCCTTGTGCTGTCACTCCTCAAGTCCAATGTCTATGGATACCGTTTCCATGGTGACGAAATAGTTCAACGGGATTTCTTGTTTCATAGCACGAGAAACAACTGACAAACACGGAATGATCCTGTTTTACACTCCAAAAACAAATACACTTACTTCGCGAGTTATGGAACTATTTATAAAGTAGTTTGTTCCAACCTATGACAATAAAAGCACTACACTATGTCTTCAGCAGCCGGGTTTCAAAGCACTGAATTCCTCTTTCTTCAGAAGTAGATCGTTTATCGTATATATTACCATTGAAATGAGGTCTGCTTGGGTCTCGCCAAAAATGCGCTTGCCAAATCTTGACAAAAGATTTCTCTTTTCCCTCAACCAAGGTTCTAAGTTAACTAAAACACACACACATACATATACACCTTCACTTGCTGAGTAAGTAGTATAGTTCAGTGTCCAAGTAGCCAAATGACCTCGTGAGGAAAGGAGAACACTTTCAAAAAGTTTTCTTTTGATGCAATAAAACAAATTCACTAGCCAAAAAAATCTAGTCCAACAATTGAAACAATCTCTCGTACGGCGATGCACACGTTGTAGGTGATACTGTTTTGTCTTGCGTTAAATCTGAGTTGCACAGACAGCGATGCAGCGGATTATTGATGTACCTTGCTTGAGATGTACAGTGTAGATAATGCAGAGAGTCAGCTTCACTTGTCAATTCCTTGGTCGTACTGTGTTGTGTTGTCTTGTCTTGTCACGAAGACAGATGTTCTGCTCTGCAACCTGTAACAGAGAGAGGTCGGTACAACAGTTAGCTCCATTATCGTCAGCCGTTAAGCATGGTGACATTATCATCATTAACTGAGATCTGTTAGTTTAGTTTTGCTGTGCTACGGTTTCTGTTACATAACAGGAGACGATAAACCATCTCAGTTTATTAAAACAATATCTGTACTGTACTGTTCATAAGCCTTGATGTTTTGCCACTTAAAACAATGAATAACAGTGCTCTTCAAGCTATAAAGATTTTAGATTAGCCTGTACATGATTGAGGAGGTCCTCTTAGCAATAAGTGGGTATGTGGACATGAGCATTCAGAACAGTGGCGTATCTATGCAAGAGGGGAAGGTTGATTAGGACAACACGACAAAACAGTGCTGATGGTCTTCAGGAAGGGTGGAATATCCACAAATAAAGAGACTAGCATTACCCGTCGCGGCTTCGCCCGCGAATATTCTAGTTGTAAAGGGTAAACTTTGCAAAATGTCAATCATGAATGCTATGACTGATTTATCCTTGGTATGAATAATCAGACTTTATCAATTCAGCTACTGGTGCAATGGTTAGGGGTTTGTCATTCCTCCATAGGTATATCAGAGCGAAGTTAGTTTTCTGGGAAAATCACAGACACTGTTAATTTAAGGGCCTTTAAATGTGGTTTTCGGAGACCCTTTATAGTCGGGTGAAAAAGACCTTTCGTGAAAATTGCGTGAAAAAATTCTAGAGTGCCCCTTGACCCCCTTAAGTACAAAAAGCGCATACTGTATGTATTGATGAATTTTACAGCTTAATTTGGTTCAGTGATAACCTTATAACCGTCTGGAAACTTTCACAGTAATGTAATAATTGGAATTGCATTGCTTCTTACAGAAATAGATGGGCCTGTGAGATTCTGTTACCATGGTTACCGTGTTGCATTCTTTCGTTATTTCATTGTAAATATACATGTTTTAAGGTGTTTATTTAATTGTGAGGCATTTAAAGAGTAAGTGAGTGCGTTTCGCTTACGCATTGGGTTATGCTGAACCCGTAGGTACCCCATATGTGTAGGTTGGTGTTAATGGGACCTAATTTTCGGTACAAAACTGGAATGGGACCTTAGCAGAATAATATAGGGAGGGTAATCAGGATTAACATCAAGACTTTGCAAAAGATGAACAATTTCACGTACCGGTACCTGGGAATCACCTTTCAAACACATGGCACAACATTTGAAGACATATATCATATCTTTTGACTGGTTTGATGCAGCCCTCCATGTCTCCCTCTCCTGAGCTAATTGTCTCATGTCTACAGATCTACCACATCCTACATCCAAGCCGTATGTTTCCTATTCCTGGGTGTCTAAGTATGTGCCCTACAAACCTATATCCTCTCTTCATTAGCAGTCGCCAGAAACATCTCTCGTCTTAATACATCTTCATTTTTAACCCTCCATCTGATCTTCATCATTCTCCTGTTGCACCACATTTCAAATGCTTCTTTTCTCCTCTGCTGCGCCAATAGTTCAAGTTTCACTTCCATAAAGCGCCACGCTCCAGAGAAAGTCTTTCAAAAATGACTTTCTAATACCTAAATCTAAATTCGATGTCAACAGATTTGTTTTCTGTGAAAATGTTTTCCTTGCCTGAGCCTCTTTGCTTCGTCCATCACTAGTTATTTTGTTTCCTAATTAGCAAAAGTCTCCTACTTTATTTAGCTTTTCACCTGCCAGGTAGATGTCAATAGGACAAGAACTGTAGCGATAGACCAAGGTTAGAATATATTAAACAGGTTGCCTTGGATGTAAGGTGTGGCAGCTATGAAGAAAAAACGATTAGCTCAGGACAGGGAGGTCTGAAGGGCTGCATCACACCAGTCGGTAGACTGAAAACTCAAACAACAACAACAACAACAACAACAACAACAACAACAACAATCAGTACTTCTAGGTGAGTTCTGTAGCACATGGGGATGCTACTCACAGTATAGCAACCACCTTATGGTGTAGTGGTTAGTATTCTTGTCTGTCACCCCAGAGACCCGAGCTCGATTCCTGTTACTGCCAAGAAATTTAACTCTGGTCTGAGAGCTGAAACAGGGTACACTCAGCCTGGTGTGGTAACACTGAGAAGAGGTGGATTCGATTCCCATCTCAGCCATTTTGGAAATGGTTTTCCGTGGATTCCCCACTTCTACTCCAGCCAAATGCTGGGATGGTTCCTCACTTAAGGCGACGGCCTCCTCCTTCCTAATCCTCACCTGAATTACAAATACACACAATAATACAGACGCCTCAATGTCACTGGTTATCAGACAAATTCTATAAGTTATACACACACCCAAGTACACGGGGGTCAAAGGCCACGATGTATAAGCCCTTCAAAAGAAGAATCAACATCAACAGCAACAAGTAACATCTTTGTTCTCTATATACGAATGTGACTGTGTACCATCCAACTACAAGTTAATTCCAGGGAGTGTCGGATATTTTTGTTTAATAGTATTTGGTATTGGTATACTCGCGTGCTTAGAGTAATATATTGTACTTCAAGTTGGCTGCATTTCATTAAAAAAAAAATGTTGAGGTTCGATATTCCTTTTTGTTGCTTGCTCAACTATGGTCAGCCAAAGGGAAAGATAAAAGAAAGGTTTGTGTTTTGTTAGTTTTTAGAATGCCAAGGGACTAACAAAAATGCAGTTAAACCAGAAACGTGCGCTGAATCCAAATCAGAGACTTACGCACAAAGAAGAGGAATGTGTCCTGAATAAAGAGTTATTTCCTGTTGGAGACTTCAGCGCAAGAGTAGCACAGAAACGTCGTGCATCATACAAAACTTAGGTTCGGTCGTTGATGGTCCATTTTGATAAAATAATAAGCGAGATTTCTCTTCATGTCTTGAATTATCTGGGTACGTCCTACCATGAATTGTTGCTTCATTTGGGGATGTCTTTCATTTTCCCGCCTTAATTGGCCCTTGTCTACACTTTCCTGTTTTCCTCATTCTTCGAGGGGTCGGACCAGTTATTTTTCTCTTCAAGATATCAACTGCCTTCTGCACAAGACCCTAAAAGAAACAGGGTGTGTGTAGCCCCACCCTGGATAGTGCTACACCCTCAAGGTCTCACGGCTGGAGAATTCGCGAGTGTGTGACCCCGAGGGGTTCCTGATCTGGGTTCGATTTCCCCTTCCTCCATTGAATTTGGCTCGGACCCTCTCCTCTTTCCCCCTTTCCTATCTGCCTTTCACGGCTCTCCTTCCTTCCAAGTCCCTCAGTCCTCTTTCTTGGAGGGTTAAGGGCATTTCTTTTCCCTGTCTTTTATTTACCTAATTCTTGTCTTTTGAGTTGAGTTGAATTTGAGTCTTCAGTCTTTTGACTGGTTTGATGCAGCTTTCGATGCCTCCCTGTCCTAAGCTAATCGTTTCATCTCTAAATAGCTACCACAACTTAAATCCGATGCAATATGTTTAACTTATTCTAACCTCGGTCTACCCCTACAGTTCTTGTCCTCGACCCTTCCTTCCATAACTAAGTTAGCTGTTTTTGGTGTCTTAGTATGTGTCCTACCAACCTATCTTCTTCTTCATTAGCAGTCGCTAGAAACATCTCCCCTCTCCCTCTCTTCTTAATACCTCTTCATTTGTTACTGAATCTACCAATCATTCTCCTGTAACACCTCATTTCAAATGCTTCTATTCTCCTCTATTCTGCTGTACCAACAGTCCAAGTTTCACTTCCATAAAGGACCATGCTCCAGATAAATGCTTTCAAAAATGACTTCCTAATACCTAAATCTATATTCGATGTCAACAGATTTCTGTAGAAATGCTTTCCTTGCCTGAGCCAACGTAATTTTTATATCCTCTTTGCTTCGTCCATCACTGGTTATTTTGCTTCCTTAGTAGCTGAAGTCTCCTACTGCCTTTAGCCTGCCAATTTGACGTCCATAGGGGTTTCTCATTTCTTTTCGCTGCATTCCAATATTTTTCTTAGATAGTTATATTATAATTTAATACTTGTTCATTTCATTATTTTCACCCCCCAGGGGCTGACATCTAGTGGGACGTGGGTTGGCGACCACGGGACACCAGCTGAGTCTAGCATTGTTTCCACAAAATTGTGCCGGGCTCCTCTCAGTCTTCTTTTCTGTCGACCTCCCTTGGTCAACTCTTGTTCTCTTCCGACCCCGACGGTATTAGGGTACCCGAGGCCTAGGGAGTCTCTTCCTTTCCCGCCTTAATTGGCCCTTCTCCCATCTTTCCTTATACTCGAATTCTTCAAGGGGTCAGCCTTCTTTTTCTTTTCCTGTTCATCTCCTGCCTTCCTCTCAAGGCCCGCAAGGAGGCAGGGTGTATGTAGCCCCACCACTTCTGGTGCATCCTGGATATTGCTACACCCTCAAGGGCTCACGGCTGGTGAGTTCGGGAGTTGGCGACCTCGAGGGATTCCTGAGCTGGGTCCGTTTTGTCCCCTTTTTCCTCTGACTTTGGGGCGTGCCCTCTCCTCTTCCCCTTTCCTATCTGCCTTTCATGGCTCTCTTTCCTTCCAAGTCTCTCAATCCTCATTCTTCGAGGGTTGGGGGCATTTCTTTTCGTCCTGTCGTTGATTTGCCTTATCCTCTATTTGTTTACCATTCCTTCTTCTAGTATGTAAGTTTGTAGTTAGTATTAGTTACAGTTTTCATTCTCATCTCATATTTCACTATCACCCAAACCATTAGGGGCCGATAACCTAGATGTTAGGCCCCTTAAAACAACATTTATCACCATCATCATCATTTTTACAATCACCCAAAGCATTAGGGGCTGATGACCTCGATGTTAGGCCTCTTAAAACAACAATCATCATCAACAAACTAAAACAGCGCCATTACTCAAGATACTCTTGCTTACGCAATGGGACCATCAGTAGAAAAGAGATTTCTGAATAGCTTTAAGAATCAATGGCCTTCTAAATTGTACTCATTCATTTGTGAAACACGTTACGTGTATTCAAGATGGATGGCTTAGTAAATCAAGCGGGAAAAGAGAAACTTCACTTCGTGAACGTACAAAGCACGAATATAAAGGACGCATGACAAGGAGAAAAAAATAAAAGCTTAGAAATGTGATGTGATGTTATATTTGCTTGTTAGCCTTAAGGTTAAAGCGAAGATACACGACATTACAGGTGGCCTTGACATTAATGTTCAGATTAAAAGAAGAGGAAGAAAAAAACCATGAAGTTACCGTTAAAAAGTCCCGCTTAAGAAGGCTGTGAGTGAGAAGTTATTCTACGGATATGTAATCATGCATAACCTTAAAACGCCACAGAACATTATTCTTACCTAAACACATTAGAATGTTTAACAGCGCCATTTATCCTTGTTAATACCATGGAGAATGCATTAACTAATGAGCTTAAAAGACATCTCGATAACCTTGGCTATATTCAGTAAATTTCAACGCGAAAGTTCTTCTTTTAATAAATTACCGATTAGATGTGTTCTTGGACGAATACATCATCAACGTGATTACCAAAACAGAAAATAAAAGATTGTAGGATCTTTGATGAGGAAAACATTGTTCTTTCTGCAAAATGTCACTCAAATAATACTGGCAGAATCTACGAGGATTGTTTCACACTTATTTTTTTCTACCCAAATGAAGTATATTACACATCAGTTGTTACGTCCTCCTTCTCAACATAATATCCTTGTAAATGTATGCAATTTTGCCATCGATGTGTCTGTCTGTCCAGACCTTCCTGAAACCATTCTTTCGGAGTGCTGAGTACCCATGTAATGACAGCTGTGTCCAGAGGTTTTTTCATGTTCCCGAACAGGTGCTAAACACTTGGTGCCAAGTTGGGATAATATGGTGGGTGTGGCAGCACCGTGAATCCCATTTGATCAATGGCAGCGGTGGTCTCTCGGCTAGTGTGGGAGCGGGCATTGTCATGTTGGAGAAGCACACCTTGGCCTATTTTCCTGGCCGCTTAGATTGAATGGCACGACGTAAGCGCTTAAGGGTTGCCACATATGCTGCACTGTTAATCGTGGCCCCTAATTCCAGCCAGTCAAAGAGGACGATGCCCTTTGTGTCCCAGAACATTGTCGCCATTTCTTTGGCGGTGGACTGCCCCTATGCTTCCATTGCATGGTCACCGTTTTGATAGAACTGGACACAGCTGTCAAGGCATGGGTACGCAGCTCTCCGAAAGAAGGTCTGGAGAGACTGACCCATCGATGACAAAAGTGCATACAGTATCAAGGAGATTATGTTGAGAAGGTGGACGTAACAACTGATGTGTAATGTAGCCTAGGGTCAAGTTAAGTAACTCCGTGATACTAAGCTTTTTTTTTGTTACTATTTCTGAAATGTGTAATGTACTTCATTTGGGTGGAAAAAATAAAGTGTAAAATAATATAGTAGGCCCTTCGTACAATAATTCTTGTTCGAACTCAGTGGCGTAATTGGTTCAGCCAAGCATCGTGTAACTACCAACCCACCTCCCCTAGAGGACATTTCAAAATAGACTTACTGTCGACCAAAATATTATGTGCACTCGAGTTTGACGGCTGTTTCTGAAGTAACCAATAGACCTACATAAAATCCATCACTTCCGAGCGAGGCGCGCCATGACGCGTGATGGAGCTCATCTTGGCAACGTTGTACAGCTTTCACCGGAGCGGCTAACTGGTGAACCATGTCTTAATTACCCGTACAAATACAAACCGATATAAACTAAGTGAATTAATTTACGTATTTCACAATCATACAGCATACCTTTTTGATGTATAAGGATTACAACGCAACCAAGAACTACATTTTCCAACCACCCCGAGCCGAGAAGAAGTTACCTTACAAAAAATGATAACAACTTTGTTTCTTGGACACACAACATTTTGAAATTAATAAAACAGTTATACAACATTCCAATGTATATTGTGTTAAAATTTGGATTTGATCTGATGACGGGTTTGTGAGATAATAATTCTTAAATGTGGCGCATGGTTGAAACACGCTTAAAACGTGCACTTTTTGTGTTCTAACTGCGATAAAAAATATTAAAATATAAATTGAAAATTCCAAACCTACATGAACTAATGTAAAATAGAACGACGAAAATGACGATGTTATTGGATTTTATGTAGGTCTATTGGTTACTTCACAAACAACCTTCAAACTCGAGTACACATAAAATTTTGGTCGACAGTAGGTAAGCATTCTTGCGAATTCTCTACCCATAAATACTGTATCAAAATAATTCCCCTACTTTAGATACTTAACAGAATATTATAATATATTTATGGCTGTGAGTTTTCAATCTATACATTGAACAAGCAATGAAGGAAATTGGAGAAAAATTTAAAGTAGGAGTAAAGATTCAAGGGGAATTAATTTCAACTCTGAGATTTGCTGATGACATCGTCATCTTAGCCGACACGCCTGAGGGTTTGAATTAGTTTTTAAATGGTATGGACTCTGTCACGAGGAAAGAATTCATCATGAAAATCAATAAATGCAACACAAAAGAATTGGAATGCAGCCGAAAGAAATCAGAAACCCCTATGGACGTCGCATTGACAGGTGAATAGCTAAAGGAAGTAGGAGACTTCTGTTACTTAAGAAGCAAAATGAAGAGGATATAAAAAGTAGGTTAGCACAGGCAAGGAAAGCACTTATACAGAAAAGGAATCTATTGACATCGAATATAGATTTAGATATTAGGAAGTAATTTTTGAAAGCCTTTGTCTGGAGCGTGGTGCTCTATGGAAGTGAAACTTGGACTATTGGAGCAGCAGATAAGAGGAGAATTGAAGCGTTTGAAATGTGGTGTTACATCAGAATGATGAAGATCAGATGGGTAGATAGAGGAACAAATGAAGAGGTATTAAACCGAGTGGGAGAGCAGAGATGTTTCTGGTACTGCTAATGAAGAAGGAAGGAAGATTGTAATTTTACGTGACCGTTAATCGCGAGATCATAAGCCACGGGACCTCCTTTTCAGGTGGAATCCGAACCACAGGGCATGGCATTTCACTTTGAAAATCTCACATGCATTGACCGGGGATCGAACTCGTTCTGCCGTGGTGGGAGGCCAAGAGCTTGACCGTCACCACGCCCCCTCCTAATGAAGAGAAGATATAGGTTGGTAGGACACATACTAAGACACCCAGGAATAACAAACTTAGTTATAGAAGGAAGGGTCAAGGACAAGAACTGTAGGGGTAGAACAAGGTTATAATATGTTAAACTGATTACCTCGGATTTAAGGTGCGGTAGCTAGGTAGAGATGAAACAATTAGCTCAGGACAGGGAAGCATGGAGGGCTGCAGCAAATAGGTCTAAAGAATGAAGACTCAAACAACAACAACAACAACAATAATAACAACAACAAACATTGCTGACGACAATTCAGCGAGTCATATGTGAGATGTACTGGCGACAAAAGCTAGCAACATGTTATAAAATAACTTGCTGTTTCTTTTAGGGTCTTTTATACATCATGGTCATGAAGCCTCGAGTACTTTGGTGTGCGTAGAAGTTGTTTGATAACCTGTGTCACTGTCATGTCTGTACAAGTAACCGAGGTAGGATTTGAGTAGGAAGCGGCCGTGTCCTTAAGTGGGAAAACCGTTGAAAAACACATCCAGGATGGGTGAGGTATGAATCGAACCCTCCTCTTCTCAGTTTGACCTCACGCCGCTGAGTGAACCCCGTTCCAACCCTCACACCAGAATTAAAATGTCTTAACTAATTGGGGGCAACAGCCAAGGCTACACAACGAGGATATCTAACTATAGAACGCTAGTTATTGTAATAACTGGTTTCTTCCTTAGTACATTACCTTTTACTGCATGATCTCAAATATGCACAGGGCTGATCGCCAAGATATTTTAGCTCCTAAAAATGTTACATCGTCACTTCACTGCTTTTCTCCTTATGAAGGTTGTGGGAAGAGCACAATATATCTTCTTAAGAGGATTGGCCTTAGTAAGGGCTGATGACTCAGCTCCTATATTTGTCTGGAGTTTTATTATTATAGCGTGTGAACCATTTCCCGAGATAATAACACACAGGCCAGCACGGCCGTCCATGACCCTAGTGAGTAGTGGGTAACGTGATCCTGTAGCGTGAGGGAGTGTAGGGGGCCATGCTCTGATGCAAGTACAATAGGCTACTGACAAGTGAGGGAGTTTAGGGGGCCGTGCTCTGTTGCAAGTAGGATAATACTGACAAGTGAGGGAGTGTAGGGGGCCGTGCTCTTTTGCAAGTATAATACTGACAAGTGAGGGAGTGTAGGGGGCCGTGCTCTGTTGCAAGTATAATACTGACAAGTGAGGGAGTGTAGGGGGCCGTGCTCTATTGCAAGTATAATACTGACAAGTGAGGGAGTGTAGGGGGCCGTGCTCTGTTGCAAGTATAATACTGACAAGTGAGGGAGTGTAGGGGGCCGTGCTCTGTTGCAAGTATAATACTGACAAGTGAGGGAGTGTAGGGGGCCGTGCTCTGTTGCAAGTATAATACTGACAAGTGAGGGAGTGTAGGGGGCCGTGCTCTATTGCAAGTATAATACTGACAAGTGAGGGAGTGTAGGGGGCCGTGCTCTGTTGCAAGTATAATACTGACAAGTGAGGGAGTGTAGGGGGCCGTGCTCTGTTGCAAGTATAATACTGACAAGTGAGGGAGTGTAGGGGGCCGTGCTCTGTTGCAAGTATAATACTGACAAGTGAGGGAGTGTAGGGGGCCGTGCTCTGTTGCAAGTATAATACTGACAAGTGAGGGAGTGTAGGGGGCCGTGCTCTGTTGCAAGTATAATACTGACAAATGAGGGAGTGTAGGGGGCCGTGCTCTGTTGCAAGTATTAAGGTGCCTGTACACTGGAGAGTGATTTTCATAGAGCAAGTCTAGCTAGACCGCTCTTGCTAAACTGACTGCGTGTACACTGTAGAGTAATTTTCCCTAGGTAGAGCATTCGTAGAGCGGAGATAGACAAATCTACCTAGAGCACTCTCTGAACCTGTGTACACTGTCAAACGTAAATGCACGAGGTAGAGCAGCGCTAAAACATTCTGAGAGCAGAGTGAGTCTAGGTTTTTCGCGCTGTGTTGTGAAGTTAAAATGTCTTCAAGAGAGCTTTTAGCATCTGTGGTGGTTGTGTGTGTCTCGTTAAAATAGAAAACAATGAGGAGGAAAAAAAGGTTGCGGGTGAGGAATTGGATATCAAAAAGAGAATACGAGGGAATGCACGCTAAATTATTGCAAGAGTTGTCTTCAGAAAATTCTGAAGCGTACAAAAACTTTTTAAGAATGAGCAAAAATGACTGATTATATTTTGGCCAAAATTACCCCCAGGATCAGCAAAAGGAATCACCCGAAACGACTGTGCCTTCAAATTTCTGTCTCTGTATTCTTTCCGAGTACAATTCCAAGTTTCTGGATGGGCTTCAATATTTTCAATTAATGTTATTGTTTTTTCGCGACTCCACACAAATTCAGCCATATTAAAATACTATAATTAACAACAAACAAATAATTCCAACAATCCACCACTGACTCTACATAGAGCACTTTCCAATATTCAACCGAACGAATAGAGCTAGACTGGTCTAGCTAGGGCACCCAAATACTGTTTACACCGTTGAGTCAGCCAGCCCTAGCTAGAGCTTAGAGCGGTCTCCGCTAGGGTTCTCTACCACCTGTGTACACTAGAGAGGAGCTTAGAGTGCCCTAGCTAGAGCTACTCCACGCTCTAGCTAGGGCAAAAGCTCTCCAGTGTACAGGCACCTTAATACTGACAAGTGAGGGAGTTTAGGAGGCTGTGCTCTTGGAGGAAGTATAATACTGACAAGTGAGAGAGTTTAGGAGGCTGTGCTTTGTTGCAAGTACAATACTGACAAGTGAGGGAGTGTAGTTGATGATGATGATGATGATGATTGTTTTTAAGGGGCCTAACATCTAGGTTATCGGCCCCTAATAGTTTGGGTGATCGTGAAGATGATAATGAAATGTTAACTATAACTAAAACTAGCAACTAACTTATGTACTAGAAGAAGAAATGGAAAACAAAAGGAGAATAAGTCAAATAAAGGACAGGGGAGAAAAGAAATGCCTTCTATCCTCGAAGAATAAGGATGGAGGGACGTGGAAGGAAGGAGAGCCATGAAGGGCAGACGCAATGGAAGAAGGAAAAAAACCGAACCCAGCTCAGGAATCCCTCGGGGTCGCCAACTCCCGAACTCAGCAGCCGTGAGCCCTTGAGGGTGTAGCACTATCGAGGGCGCATCAGAAGTGGTGGGGCTATACACACCCTGCCTCCTTGAGGGCCTTGAGCAGAAGGCAGGTGATATGAAGAGAACAGAAGAGGTCAGACCCCTCGAAGAATTAAGGATGAAAAGATGAGACAAGGGCCCATTAAAGTGGCAAAGTGAAAGACTCCCTAGGCCTTGGATACCCTAATACCGTCGGGCTCGGAAAGGAACAAGAGTTGACCAAGGGGGGTCGTTAGGAAAGATGGTAGGGTGCAGTGCTCTGTTGCAGGTACAATACTGACAAGTGAGGGAGTGTCCTTTCCTCGTACCTTCCTTCATTCCTTCCTTTGTTCGTTCCTTCCTAACTTACTTCAGGGTGATAGACACCACTAGATCACCATTTAGGCGAACATTAATGTATACCTACCCCTTAGTATTCCCGTTTTCCAACGGGGTCGGGGATGAGATGCGATGGAAGTCTTTGTGGCTGGTGGTTTTTACGGCTGGATGCCCTTCCTGACGCCAACCTCACGAGAGGAGTTATTGAGAGATGAAATGAATCATGGTGAATGAAACTGGGCAAGGATGTGGAAGGAAGCAGCCGTGGCCTGTCGGAAGGTACCGTCCCAGCATTTGCCTATCGTTGAAAATGGGAAACCACGGAAAACCATTTCAAGGACGGCCGACGGTGGGGCTCGAACCCACGCGTCTACCGAGTCAGCAGAGAGCTTGGCCCCATGACCTAACACTGCGCTTTAGCGAGCGTAGCCACCACGTCAGTTGAACATTAATATAGATGAGATAACAACAGCAACTCCACTAAGTGGGACCACTCCGTGGTGCAGTAGCTAGCATTCTTGGCTGCTACCCCTTCATGTCTTGGGTTCAATTCCTGGCTGTTCCAAGACATTTATTTCTGGTTTGAGGACTGGAACGGGGTACACTCAGCCTCGTGAAGCAGAACCCAGAAGAGGTGGGCATCTTAGAAATGGTTTTCCATGGTTTCCTCCTTCTAAATCCTAGTCCCAATTGCAAATAGGCACACATACCACAACAATACAGGTTATCCTACATATTCTTCTTCTTCTTTTTTTAGTCGTTTACCCTCCAGGTTGGTGGAACCCACGGATTCAGCGAGGGAACTCACCACTACCGCCTCTACGGGCAGTGTCCTAGAGCTGGGAACATCGAATCGGAGGGGATACAACTGGTGAGGTAGGATTGGCACCTCGCCCAGGCGGCCTCACCTGCAAAGCGAACAGGGGCCTCATGAGGGAAGGTAAGGGATGGTGAGGATGGATAGGCTAGGAAGAGGGAAGGAAGCGGCCGTGGCCTTACAGTAGGTACCATCCCGGCATTTGCCCGAAGACGAAGTGGGAATCCACGGAAAACCACTTCGAGGATGGCTGAGGGGGAATCGAACCCCCTCTACTCATTTGGGCCACCCGAGACTGAGTAGACCCCGTTCCAGTCCTCATACCACTTTTCAAATGTCGTGGCAGAGCCGGGAATCGAACCCAGGACCTCCGGGGCGGCAGCTAACCATGCTGACCGCTACGCTACGGAGGCGACTACATATTCTATATGAATTAATAACAAGTAGAGCAATTCCAAGATCTCAAAGCCCGTTAGATAACACCTTGCCTATCGATATTTGTGTCTCCATGGCCTCGCGTGTGAAGACAAGCCGCTAATACACGTAACGGTACTTCCACCTTTTAAATAGAGTGAACGGAAAAGAAAAAGAAATCTGTATCATTGCGTGTTGGGATTTCTTCTTTCTGGACGTGAAAATTACAACGGCTGAATTGAGGGAAAACCATTTAATCGATGATCACCTTTAGCTGATGTCGGGAGGAATCATAGGGCAAATATGATCCCAAAAAATTCATACCATCATCAGCCGGGCACTTACGCAGTGGCGTACCGACGGGGGGGGGGGGGGGGGGGGGGTAGGGTTTAACCCCCCCCCGAGATATTCCTTTACTTGAATCTATATATTGTCCCATCTATCACCTGTTTTACGGTATCGCCAGTTAGGCGTCTCTCCTGTATATACTTTAAATGTGATATCACGTTCCTCACTTAGTAAATGCCCTACATTCTACTCGCAGCGAGACTCCTCCTTCAGTGTTGGAGCTACCCATGGATCAGTTCTGCTGTTGAAGTGTGCGATCCTTAACCTATTTAACGTCGCTTCGGGTTGCTTTAATTGTGTGTGCCCGTTTCGTTAAACATAATTCAGTACAAGAGGAGTTTCTGCAATTTATTCCAATTAAAGATACATGTAAAATAATCAAGATAGGCAGATTTTGAGAGTCAATAGCAACACGGAGAGCAAAACATATTTCTCTCACGTATTATCAATATTTTAAGCAACCACGTCACTATGGTCATGATGATACCACTGCATCGTTTCAGTTTCAATATTTAGTTACTGTTTTCCATATGTTTTAGAATCTTTTTTTTCTTTTTTTTATTGTGTCAAAAAAATGAGACCTAAAATATTTTTCATGCAAAGAGAACGGTTATTTAATTGTTGTTTTTTTATGAATATTAATCGAAATATCATTTTAATTATGATGATGACTGTCGTTTTAAGGGGCAGAACAGCAAGGTCATCTGTCCCTTTAATAATGTACACAACTACCCTTTTATATAAATGAACCCCCAGGAGGAAATCCAGCACACGCCACTGCACTTACGTATCAAACTTTCTTGTAATGCAATGATTGTTGATGTTGCATCTTTTCGGTCCGTCAACACAATATACGAGGGCAGATTGAAAAGTCTTTGCCCTTATGTTTTTAGCCCACCAAAAATACATACATGTACTGTTCTACGTAACTTACACTGCTTTATGTTCGACGATGTCGACATGTAAATATCATATGTCAGAAAACTGTATCATAATGAGGGTCATTATAACACTATTTTTCATTATGAAACAGTCCCCCCCAATCAGAGCTCAAGATACAGTTCTATGACCAATTAGGATAGCATAAGGATAGCATCGCACATGCGCTGACTTCCATGGCCTCCTATTTTAAATTTCACTGCGTGGCGAGTGTCATAGTGGGGTATTTGAGGAGGCCATGGTCAAATACAAGGTATTCTCTGCGTCCCATGCGCTGTGTTCAGTACATAAAACTGGTGAAATCTCGACAGATATTTATGAATATTTATGTTCGAACATAAAATAGTTATAATTATCGTGGAACATAAACAGTCGTATGCAACTCGCCTATAATGGTAATTAAGTTACACGTATGGAAATTATAAAACTCGCATACGCTCGTTTTATAAACATACTCGTGTCTTAATTATTGTCAATATAGGCTCATTGCTTAATTTACTATTTCCACATAGTCTCCACATTTGCCCCATCGCAGCACTTAATTTGAGATGTCCCTGTGGTTGAATTCACCTTCTTCACCTGACCAAAAACGTGGAAATCACTAGGGTCAAGGTCTGGACTGTATGGTGGGTAGTCCAGACTCTCCCAGTGAAATGACCGGAGCTTGTTGGCGGTTCTGGTTGCCACATGTGGTCTCGCATTGTCATGGTCCACTGAAGACGTTCCTGGGAGGACAACGATTCACCTGCAACGATGACGCCAAAACAGAAGTCCGACGATGGTTCCACAGTCATCCCGCTGAATTCAACCACAGGGACATCTCAAATTAAGTGTTGCGATGGGACAAATGTCTGAACAATTGCGATAGCATCTAGTAGCCAAGTTCACAGCTAGGTGTCGTGGATGCTACAATTTGGCAGCAAAAGTAGGAACTACATGAAAATTCATCGTCTGCAGTCATTACCTGAATCATAAGCGGCTTCAATGGCGTAGTCGGTAGCATGCTGAACTGCTGTGCCCAAGATAGCGGGTTCAAACCCGGTCGGAATCGTCGGATTTTTAAGAGCGTTAAAAATCCTTCAGTATGCCTTCCTTTGGAGGGGAAGTAAAGCCCGCGGTCCCTGTCATAGATTTATGGCATGTAAAAGATCCTTCCACAGACTAAACTTGTATGAAGCAAAATTGTTAGGTTAGATTTGTCGGAACGCTCTATCAAAGTTCCAACGTTCACCACTAGGTAAACTACTTGAAATTGAACGGAACTTGTAGCTCAACCTAAGAGTGTCCGCTGGAAGTAGCTACAGATTCAGGCGAGCTGAACATGTCCTTGGACACTCCCGGCAAAAAAGCCATACGATAAAACAAAAAACCTGAATCATAGATATCACACACGAATACAGCCATCACAATTAACACCGGGTATCGGACAAATTCTACACACACCCCAAGTAGACGGAGCTACAAGACCGCGTTGTCGCAGCCTCTAAACTAAGCAACCAACCAACCGTAATGTACAGAAGAGAGAGAAAACTATAGGAATGTTTCGCTCGTAAAAATAAAATAAAATACCCTCTCTCGTCAGGGGTAGTAAAATTGTAAACAAATTATAATGTTAAGGGAACGTTTGGAGACCCCTAAGTGTTTCAGAAGAAACTGTAGTTTTAATTAGAGGTAGCGCTACGGCGAGTTATTACCGGTGCGGTGCAGCGAAAGCATGTCGTTTAACGAGAGCCATCAAATTGCTTCAGTCAAGGTCTCCTCAACTGACAAGGAGAATATTCCGAATCCTGCATTGCTATTATGAAATAATTACTTATAATATAATCTCTCTGGACAGCCTCCGTGCCTTGGGCGGCAGCACGCCGGCCTCTCACCGCTGGGTCCGTGGTTCAAATCCCGGTGTGAGATCTCTGCTGGACAAAACGGAGGCAGACAGGTTTTTCTCCGGGTACTCCGGTTTTCCCTGTCAACATTTCATTCCAGCAACACTCTCCTCTATCATTTCATTTCATCTAATATTCATTTAATCATTGCCCCAGAGGAGTGCGTCAGGCCTCGGCAGCCGGCACAGTTCATATCCTCGCCGCTAGATGGTGGCTTCATTCATTCCATTCCTGACCCGGTTGGAGACTGGAAGCAGGATGTGGATTTTCATTTTTCATAATCTCTCTGGAACGCTGTGCGTGAAAACGAATAGTTATATCTTTCTGTAACACACTTTTAGTTTACTAGCAACCCACCCGGCTTCGCCCGGTATCTTTAACGGTTCACCCAGCGTAAGCTTAAAAGGCGCATGGTCGGCAGGTTCCAGACGCAATTCAGAAAGCCGAGGTGAACAGCGAAACTCCAAACACATATAGGCCTACTCCTCTCTGAAGTCTTAACTAGAAAAGACTCCACAGTTTGATGCTGGCCGAAGCTGGGGTGTTAGGCTTGCTCGCTCTTGAAAGGTAGTAATTTAAATTTCCACTGAATGGAGATTGTCGGATGAAATGAAAAACGTAAAAACACTTTAAGTGGGCGATGTATTAAAGATAGAGATACCGGTCAAAAGTTTAGGACCACATAAGGACATCATGATATGTCACCTAAAGCCTAAACTTGTGGCAATAGAGCTATGATTTTTTTTTACTGAGCTCTTACATCTGATAGAATATAACCGTCCTGATTTCTATCAATTGGGCCAAGTATTGTAGAAGTTATGATTTTTTAACTGTAGGAAGGTCGCACCAAAAATCACCATTTTCAGAGGTATAATGTATTGTATATTCCAACTGGTTGTAGTATTGCCCTCAATTTTCTATTTTAGACTTAGCAATAAATATAAAATAAAATGCATATAAAGTAAATATACAAATTCCGAAAAAATGCAGGACTTTTTTTTCTTCAGGTTTTTACTTTTTCAAGCCAGCGCTAAAATGGTCCTAAACGTTTGACCGGTACTGTAGTATATAGATACTTTTAACGGTTTACCCAGCGTAAAAGACGCACTGACGGTAGTTTATTTATCGACTCGATTCACTGAAATCGTTACTGCTCAGCTTCCTTTTGGTCATAAAAGAATGTTTTTCTACAGAAACCTTCCTTGAGAAATCCTTTACAGAAAGGTGAAAACTGTATCAAAATCCATCCAGTGGTTCTCGAGTTTACCCGTTACATCCAAGCCCTCCCGATGTCGGAGAGATACGAGCAATTGCGTTAGTGCTATCAGACACCGCGGATGGTAATAATAATAATAATAATAATAATAATAATAATAATAATAATAATAATAATAATCGTATTATATAATACGCTAAGGTGTATATTTCATAAAACTCAAGTTCATAAACCAGAGGGAGTTAGAAGGTGTGGTTTGTACCAAAATCTTCCAAATCGTCTCAATAGTACAGAAAAAAATCTTGCATTTCTTGAAAAATCAACGGAAATAAATTTATTTGTTAATAAAGTGCTTTTAAACAAATAAACAAGACGATAGCCCCTGGCAAAACTGTGTCACGTACAGCCGCAGAGCTGGGCGGGTAGTCTGTACACATGGGGCGCACACAACCAATTATGCGAGAGTTCTCACACGGGTCCGCTAGTGAAATGAAAATCCACAGCCTGCTTCCAGTCTCCGACCGGGTCAGGGATGGAATGAATGAAGCCCCCATCTAACGAGGATATGGACTGTGCCGGCTGCCGAGGCCTGTCGCACTCCTCTGGGGCAATGATTAAATGAATGACAGATAATAATAATAATAATAATAATAATAATAATAATATCGTATAGTCTCGGGTGCCGGGTGCAAGCTTTGTTATTTGACATCCAGAGGGTAGCTTGCATGTCGAATTTCGTTGTTCCTTGACTATGAAAGTCAAGGAGGTTAGATATCTAACCTCCTTGTACAAAATAGCGCTCTCTAGTAGAGAAATGAAGAACTTTGTGTTGGCGGAAACTCCCGAGATTAATTTTTCCATTATGAACTCGGCCTACTGAATTCAAATGGGTTCTTTGACATGCCAACATCGTATGACATGCGTATCGTATTTTTGGCGCCTTTCAAAAATCACTTACCACGGCCAGGAGCGAACCTACAATCTTGGGGTTAGTAGACCGACACGCTATCCACTCACCCACCGTGGCAAGCTTATGACAGATGAAATGAAATGATAGTGGAGAGTGTTGCTGGAATGACATTATGACAGAAAAAAACAGAGTACCCGGAGAAAAACCTGTCAGCCTCCGTTTTGTCCAGCACAAATCTCACATGGAGTGACCGGGATTTGAACCATGGACCCAGCGGTGAGAGGACGGCGTGCTGCTGCCTAAGCCACGGAGGCTCGGTCCTCTAGTATTAATAATAATAATAATAATAATTTACTGATGATACATCGACTCGCATTGAAGCATCCCCACTGTTAAGTGATTGCGCTGGGATGCGATTACTCAACCTCCAAGTAGCGAGCTGATGATGTCCTTTGTTAATATACTTTTTAAGATTACATGTTTTTAATTATGCAACTGGAAAATTCCATTGAAAACATTAGACGTGTTATTAGCTCATTTGTTTTACGATCCAAGTCTCGTCCGCTCCAAGGAGTGGTTGTAAATTATACCTAACATTTAGAATCTCAGACTCTATAGTTTGCTTATTTACATTGTGCATTAACTGCTGCAAAGTGGATCATAACTCCTGCCAGTCTTTCTCTTATATTCGGCAAGCTTCCTCGCTCCTCCCTTCCTGATGAGCATGGTCGTGAGAGGGGCCAGGCTATCCTCCGGGTTCGCGAGACGGTCATATCAGCAATGGTTAGCCGTGACTTCCCAGTTTCAACAGTACCTTATCATAGGCCGCGGGCTCCTCCTTCCAACTACTTGTTCATTCTGTCTCTCATGAAGTTCGGATCAGGGAGAGCGTCCATATTTATTTTCTCACTTACTATTGAGTTATTGATATTTGTTTAGATATTTAGTTTGATTTTCTGTTTTTATATATATATTTATTTATTTATTTATTTATTTATTGATTTATACTGTATACTTATTAATTTATGATTTATGTTTTTCTTAATAATTTATGTATTTATTCAGTAATTATTTATGTATTTATTCTTGTTATATTCATTAATTATTTATGTATTTATTCTTGTTATATTCATTAATTATTTATGTATTTATTCTTGTTGTATTCATTAATTGTTTATGTATTTATTCTTGTTATATTCATTAATTATTTATGTGGTTATTCTTGTTATATTCATTAATTATTTATGTATTTATTCTTGTTGTATTCATTAATTATTTATGTATTTATTCTTGTTATATTCATTAATTATTTATGTATTTATTCTTGTTGTATTCATTAATTATTTATGTATTTATTCTTGTTGTATTCATTAATTATTTATGTATTTATTCTTGTTATATTCATTAATTATTTATGTATTTATTCTTGTTGTATTCATTAATTATTTATGTATTTATTCTTGTTATATTCATTAATTATTTATGTATTTATTCTTGTTATATTCATTAATTATTTATGTATTTATTCTTGTTGTATTCATTAATTATTTATGTATTTATTCTTGTTGTATTCATTAATTATTTATGTATTTATTCTTGTTATATTCATTAATTATTTATGTGGTTATTCTTGTTATATTCATTAATTATTTATGTATTTATTCTTGTTGTATTCATTAATTATTTATGTATTTATTCTTGTTATATTCATTAATTGTTTATGTATTTATTCTTGTTGTATTCATTAATTATTTATGTATTTATTCTTGTTGTATTCATTAATTGTTTATGTATTTATTCTTGTTATATTCATTAATTATTTATGTATTTATTCTTGTTATATTCATTAATTGTTTATGTATTTATTCTTGTTATATTCATTAATTATTTATGTATTTATTCTTGTTATATTCATTAATTGTTTATGTATTTATTCTTGTTATATTCATTAATTATTTATGTATTTATTCTTGTTATATTCATTAATTGTTTATGTATTTATTCTTGTTATATTCATTAATTATTTATGTATTTATTCTTGTTGTATTCATTAATTATTTATGTATTTATTCTTGTTATATTCATTAATTGTTTATGTATTTATTCTTGTTGTATTCATTAATTATTTATGTATTTATTCTTGTTATATTCATTAATTGTTTATGTATTTATTCTTGTTATATTCATTAATTATTTATGTATTTATTCTTGTTATATTCATTAATTATTTATGTATTTATTCTTGTTATATTCATTAATTGTTTATGTATTTATTCTTGTTATATTCATTAATTATTTATGTATTTATTCTTGTTGTATTCATTAATTATTTATGTATTTATTCTTGTTATATTCATTAATTGTTTATGTATTTATTCTTGTTGTATTCATTAATTATTTATGTATTTATTCTTGTTGTATTCATTAATTATTTATATATTTATTCTTGTTATATTCATTAATTATTTATATATTTATTCTTGTTATATTCATTAATTGTTTATGTATTTATTCTTGTTGTATTCATTAATTATTTATGTATTTATTCTTGTTATATTCATTAATTATTTATGTATTTATTCTTGTTATATTCATTAATTGTTTATGTATTTATTCTTGTTGTATTCATTAATTATTTATGTATTTATTCTTGTTATATTCATTAATTATTTATATATTTATTCTTGTTGTATTCATTAATTATTTATGTATTTATTCTTGTTGTATTCATTAATTATTTATGTATTTATTCTTGTTATATTCATTAATTATTTATGTATTTATTCTTGTTGTATTCATTAATTATTTATGTATTTATTCTTGTTATATTCATTAATTGTTTATATATTTATTCTTGTTATATTCATTAATTATTTATGTATTTATTCTTGTTGTATTCATTAATTATTTATGTATTTATTCTTGTTGTATTCATTAATTATTTATGTATTTATTCTTGTTGTATTCATTAATTATTTATATATTTATTCTTGTTATATTCATTAATTATTTATGTATTTATTCTTGTTGTATTCATTAATTATTTATGTATTTATTCTTGTTGTATTCATTAATTATTTATGTATTTATTCTTGTTGTATTCATTAATTATTTATGTATTTATTCTTGTTATATTCATTAATTATTTATGTATTTATTCTTGTTGTATTCATTAATTATTTATGTATTTATTCTTGTTATATTCATTAATTATTTATGTATTTATTCTTGTTATATTCATTAATTATTTATATATTTATTCTTGTTGTATTCATTAATTATTTATGTATTTATTCTTGTTGTATTCATTAATTATTTATGTATTTATTCTTGTTGTATTCATTAATTATTTATGTATTTATTCTTGTTGTATTCATTAATTATTTATGTATTTATTCTTGTTATATTCATTAATTATTTATGTATTTATTCTTGTTGTATTCATTAATTATTTATGTATTTATTCTTGTTATATTCATTAATTATTTATGTATTTATTCTTGTTGTATTCATTAATTATTTATGTATTTATTCTTGTTGTATTCATTAATTATTTATGTATTTATTCTTGTTGTATTCATTAATTATTTATGTATTTATTCTTGTTGTATTCATTCATTATTTATGTATTTATTCTTGTTATATTCATTAATTATTTATGTATTTATTCTTGTTGTATTCATTAATTATTTATGTATTTATTCTTGTTATATTCATTAATTGTTTATGTATTTATTCTTGTTGTATTCATTAATTATTTATGTATTTATTCTTGTTGTATTCATTAATTATTTATGTATTTATTCTTGTTGTATTCATTAATTATTTATGTATTTATTCTTGTTGTATTCATTAATTATTTATGTATTTATTCTTGTTGTATTCATTAATTATTTATGTATTTATTCTTGTTATATTCATTAATTATTTATGTATTTATTCTTGTTGTATTCATTAATTATTTATGTATTTATTCTTGTTGTATTCATTAATTGTTTATGTATTTATTCTTGTTGTATTCATTAATTATTTATGTATTTATTCTTGTTGTATTCATTAATTGTTTATGTATTTATTCTTGTTGTATTCATTAATTATTTATGTATTTATTCTTGTTGTATTCATTAATTATTTATGTATTTATTCTTGTTATATTCATTAATTATTTATGTATTTATTCTTGTTGTATTCATTAATTATTTATGTATTTATTCTTGTTATATTCATTAATTATTTATGTATTTATTCTTGTTATATTCATTAATTATTTATGTATTTATTCTTGTTATATTCATTAATTATTTATGTATTTATTCTTGTTGTATTCATTAATTATTTATGTATTTATTCTTGTTGTATTCATTAATTGTTTATGTATTTATTCTTGTTGTATTCATTAATTATTTATGTATTTATTCTTGTTGTATTCATTAATTATTTATGTATTTATTCTTGTTATATTCATTAATTATTTATGTATTTATTCTTGTTATATTCATTAATTATTTATGTATTTATTCTTGTTTTATTCAGTAATTATTTATGTATTCATTCATTATTTATGTACTTATTCGTTCTTTTACTAATACTAGAAATCTCGGGTGTTCATAAACCACAATTTCCCCAATAGTTTTATAATGAGGGACTTAAGGAGAATGGTTGTTATGTTGTGTTTTTTTTCAACCAAATGATTTTAGAACGATATTTACATTTCAGTTAAAATTCTTGCAAATTGCACACTTTTTACAAAAATCGATATCTATGAAATTAGAATGCAGAAGAAAACCCTGTAAAAGAATTAACGTTTAATAGTTTTAAGGTTATGGACGACAACTCAGAATTGCAGCATGTTAGATCATCAATATTTGCAAATCGCTCACTTGTTTCTATAATTTATATTTATGAAATTGGAATGCAATTCGTCACTGCTAATGTCATTTGTGTGCTGAGTCCATTGATTGTCAGCTTAGCTTAGCTTAGCTGTAACAATCACCGGTTATTCGATATTTATGAAATTATACGATTTGAGTACTCAATTTCTTTGATTTACAGTTTCTGAAATCCATGCAAAATGATAAAGAAAAGACCTCCGTTAAAATGACATGAAACAGGCGTCACAGCGGCCAAAATGTGAAGTGGTCAGCAATTATGGAGCGTATTTTCCTACATCAACAGTATATGCAAATCGCACACTTCGTACATTTTCTAAAGAAATTATAGATATTTATGAAATTAGAGTGCAATTCGTCACTGCTAATGTCTATTCTCTTTCATTTGAATGCTCATTGGTCACGGTTGGTCGCTTGTGAGCGCCGCAGGAGGGATCTATACTACTGAAATAATATATTTATTTCTATGCAGTAATTTATTGAATTATTAATCAATGAGTTTATTTTTATTTACCGTATATATTTATTATACAGTGGACCTTGGAAAATTCGAACCTCAAGGGACCAGTAGAAAAATTCGAATTATCGAAAAATCCGAATGAAGAAAGTTCGTTGAAAAGGGTAGAGAAAATATATTGTATTACGTTTACATAATGATTTTCGTTCAACAAAGCAGATTAACAGACAACGGTACTTTATAATGATTGTATCGTGAATAACCTCAAAAGTTTGAAATGAAAAATATAACCAAAATGTACTATTCAGCTATTTAACGACAGTAGTAATCCAGAAATCTAGTTAAGTCTTAGAGAAATCTACTGTTTTTCAAAAAAGATTTTTACCTGTTTTCTACAATGAAGTCTCTCGGCCATCACAAAAGAATCTAACAAGTTTAAGGAACGGAAAACAGAATCACTTACGTCATTTCTACTTTCAAAAAAAAAGTCCTCTCGGCACGCCGGAAGGCGGAGGTAGATTTCATCGGGCAAACTTGGGGATAGGCGAAAATAGGCAGAATATGCACGTTTTCGTAGAAGGATCAGACCTCATTTATTGCGAGAAAGTATTTTATAATTGGAGCTTAATTAACTTTGTTTTTCATCATTTTATGCATATTTTAAACATTTTATTGTCTTATGGGGACGGTAACCTTCTTGTCATTTGGGGTACATTTTTGTACTTGTGGTCACACTGTCCTTATGCAAGGTTTCGACACTGATGTGTAACTATGTAACGGTCTGTTACTTTTTCACGCAAAATTATATCTCCCGCAGATATTTTGGTTGGTTCCTCAGTTAAGGGGCTGCGTCAACGCGGTCAAGTAACCCCGTGTACTTTGGGTGAGTGTAGAATCTGTCTGATAAACAGTGTGAATTGTGATGGCTGTATTAGTCTGTAATTCAGGTATGGACTGCAGACGGTCAATTTCACGCAGTAGTTCCTAATGTTGCTACCAGATACTACCGTCAACGACACCTAGCTCTGAACATGGCTACGAGATGCCACCGCAACCAGCAACTCGCAACGAACGTTGGATCTTCCCCTCCAAAGGAAAGCATATTGAGGGATTTTTAGCGCTCTTAGAACATCCGACGACTTCGGCCGGCTTTGAACCCGCGAACGTTGGCATAGAAGTTCAGCATACTACCAGTTACGTCACCGAGGCCGCTTCTTACTTAGTCAGATGGAAAACTAAATGTGATTGCGTGCAAGTGCGTTGTCATGGCAACGTCTGATAGCTCTTGGCATTTTCTTATAATTCCGAAATCATTTTTCTCATCCCTTGGCGTAATGGTGGGTCATATCAAAAATTCTTTGAGACAAAAGTTTTAGGTAATTATTAGGGGAATACTTTCCATTTTGTACGGTTTTGATATTGTGCCTATTAAGAGAGATATGATAAATGTTTCCCGAAAAACCCACTTTTTCCCACCCCTTTGGTCAATGGTTGGTGCTATCAAAAAACTCTTCAAACATGAATTTTTGGGCCTTATTAGACACATAGTATGAACCTTGAATGGTTTCGATATTTCAAATATTAAGACAGTTATAGCGATATTTCACTTTTTAGAAAAAAGCCCCCCATTTTCACCCCCGTCGACCGATTGTGCCCATTAACGAACTCGACCGAGATTTTATAGGGATACATATTATGTAAACAATTCAAATTGATTGGTGCAAAATTGTGGTAGTTATCGTGTCCACAAGAAAGTGATATATATATATATTTACATAAATTATATATAAACTTTTGAACTGACGGTGGTTTTGGGGTCTAGGGGATGTGAAACGTGAAGATATGTCGAAATTTTCCGGAAGTAGAAACATGGTACCCATTGCAATAGTTAGCTTTCTAATGAAATCTACCTAAAAACGCCTAAGTTCTGTTCTGTGGTTTGTTGTTTGGGCTGTACTCGGAACAGTTTTTTCGGGAGCTGACCCAACCGTTTGGCCTCCGATCGGGTTTTTACACCAAAAACTTCGAATAACCACGATTTTTTTAGCATTGATTGTATATAAAATGCTAGGGGCCAAGGGAAAAATTCGAATTAAAGAAGATTTCGAATTATAGAAGTTCGAATTAGCCACGTTCCACTGTAGTTTGATCATTGTCTGTCTGTGTATTAATTCATTCAGTTTATTTATAATTTGTTTTGTTGCCAGTTTGTTTAAAGGGATGTGATGTGTATGTTATCGGGTCAGGCCCCCGCTCGCGCCTCGGTCTGGTAACGGGACTGCCCACCTCTCAGTGAGCGGCCTTGCAGGTGTGGCGAGCAAGGAATGTACCGTGCTCAAACACTAGGATCTGATTTATACCATCTTCAAGATCACATACAGTCCAGAGCTGATGACCAAAATGCCCTTAGTCCCTAAATACAGGCGGCTTAGGTGGCGTAGTTGGTAGCATCCTGAGCTTCTATGCCCAAGATCACGGGTTCAAACCCGGCCGAGGTCGTCGGATTTTTAAGAGCGTTAACATCCCTCAGTATGCCTTCCTTCGGAGGGAAAGTAAAGCGTCCCATATCATAGATTTATGGCATGTTAAAGAACCTTCCACTAATTACACCTGTGTGAAGCTAAATTATAATATAGGTTAAACATTCGACAAACGCTCTTAGGTTCCGACGTTCATCGCCAGGAGCCGACTGCGGTGGCATCTGGTAATCAAGTTCTGAACTAGTAGTCGTTGACGGTGGCATTTGGCGGCAAAAGTAGGAACTACTCGAAAAAAAATCAATATCTGCAGTCCTCACTTCAATTGAAAACAGATAACACACACTAATACAGTCATCACAATTAACACCGGTTATCAGACAGATTCTACATACACCCAAAGTACACGGGGCTACATGACCGCGTTGTCGCATCCCCTAAACTGAGGAACCAACCAACCATCCCTCAATGCAACGACACCAAAGAAGGAAAATTAATGCATGCAAAGAAATAAACCATGCTGAGAATCTCTCGCGCCGTGATGTACATTGATTATACAACCCTTCCAGCACTTTCCTTAGGCGGCTTGCATAAATATTTTTCCATTTGTGATAGATGCGAAATAATTTGTTTTCTGGTGACAAAACCCTGGACACGGGGTTAAATGACAACGATGTCCAAGCCCCTCAAATTACTTGACAACAATAACAGAAAAATGCCGGGATAGTACCCTACTCCTAGTCCTGGGGCACCTATCTCATCCATGTACCTAATACAATTACACACACTACTACAGACATCACAGGAATACAGGTTATCAGATAAATTCAACGCAACTTAAACTACACCAGGCTGACGACCAAGATATTCCAAGCACCTCAAATGACTTGACAACAACAACAACAAAAATTTTGGAGTGAGAAGGTAATCCCTACGTCACTGTTGAAAGCGTCCAAATGTAGCCTATATCAGCCACAGTGTTTCTAGACTTCAGGTACTCATGGACACTACTGAAGACATTTCTTTACAAGTTATCTTACATTCTTGAAATTGATATCACTGATTCCAAGAATATAAACTAGTGGCTTTTTGAAAAAAAAAATAAAAAAAAAAATAAAAGAAAAAAAATTGGGGGGGACTTTTTCAATGATTAATCACAAAAATAACGTGCATTTTTAGGACGCGATATCTTTGCTCTTTTTCAACTTAACTGAGCCATTGTTGTCGCAAATTGATCTGCTGTATGTTCCGAATGTTGTATAGCAGAATCGTTTTGTATCATTGATTGAGGCAAATATATTAGCTTTGTTTTACAATTTACGTTATTTTGATTGAAAAAATCAATTAATTGTGGGGGGCGCGACCCCTAATTTCAATTTAGCTGCTTCATTCTGCTTTACAACATAGCTGCATTATTTGTCTATATTTTAGTTTTTAAATTAAACTAATATGTTCATTCTAAATGGACATTTTAACTGCCCAAGTCAAGACAAATATTGAAAAAAATGAAGTGAGAGAAATCGTAACTTAAAGTTGAGGAACACATTTAGAGTAAAGAGTCTTAATTTTCAACTCCTAAAAACTGGCATTTCTTTGGATTTTAGGCCAATCTTCTGCATTTTCCGACCCGTGAGTATCTCCTGCATTGTTTTAGTTCTGGAGTAGACTGTTTCAAAGCCAGATTAATGTGTGCTTTATCTGCTGCACCTATGCGTCAAAGTGACAGCTGCTGAAAAGCGTGCACACCGATCATTAAAGTGAATATATATGAGTTAAACAACAATAAAACTAGTATAAAATATATATTTCTGGAAACTAGAGAGGACATACTATCGAAAAAGACAATAAAAAATCGAAAATTTTCTTGTAAATGACTAATGGAAGGGTCGATGAATACCTTAACTAGCAACCCACCCCGGCTTCGCCCGGTATATTTTACGGTTTCCCAGCGTAAGCTTAAAAGACGCACGGACGGCAGATCCCAGACGCAATTCAGAAAAGCCGAGGTGAACAGCGAAACTCCAAACACATATACTGTACTCTGAAGTCTTAACTCGACACGACTCGACAGTTTGATCCTGGCCCCAATTGAGGTGATAGGCTCGCATGCTTCGAATCTAGAAATTAAAATTTCCACTGAATTGAGATTGTTGGAAGAAATGAAAACGTACTTATAGTGGGCGATGTATTAAAGATAGAGATATGCTGTCCCGGACTCTTTTGTAGATTTTTTCATGCTGAACAATTCTTACACTCGTAGTATATTGATATTTTTAACGGTTTACCCAGCGTAAGCTTAAAAGGTGTATGGATGGCAGGTTTTTCTTCGACTCATTCACTGAAGTTGTTACTGTTCGGCTGCCTTTGGTCATAAATAAATGTTTTTCTCCAGAAACCTTCCTCAAGAAATCCTTTACAGGATGGTGAAAATTAACAAATTCACAAAAAAAATATGATAAAATGGTCCGGCTAGCTCAAAAAAGTTGCCAGCGTTTCGCCCCTTCTATGCTTAAGATAGCGGGTTCAAATCCGGCCGACGCCGTCGGATTTTTAAGAGCGTTAAAAATCCCTCAGTATGCCTTCTTCGGAGGGGAAGTAAAGCCGGCGGTCCCATGTCATAGATTTATGGCATGTTAAAGAACCTTCCACTAATCACACCTGTGTGAAGCTAAATTGGATAGGTTAAGAATGTATACAACGCTGTTAGGTTTCTACGTTCGTTGCCAAGAGCGGACTGCGGTGGAGTCTAGCAGCTAAGTTCTGAACTAGGCCTAGTAGTCGTTGACGGTGGCGTTTGGTGGCAAAAGTAAGAATTATTTGAAAAATTCTAAGTTGCAGTCCGTACTTAAATTAAAAAAACAGATACACACACTAATACAGCCATTACAATTAACACCGGTTATCAGACAGATTCTACACACACCCAAAGTACACGGGGCTACATGACCGCGTTGTCGCAGTCCCTAAACTGAGGAACCAACCAACCGTTTCGCCCCAGTGTACCAATGGACTCTTCAGTTGGTTATGGTACACCTCACCAAGACGCGTGGCTAGCATTTACTGAGAAGGCCGCAGCAAGACAACAACAACAAAATAAATGCCGCCACGAGCAGCCCGGATCATTTTATCAAATTTCTTTGTGAATTTGTTAATATGCATAGCTCAATCTGACAATTTTACATCCTGTTTCCCTCGGGAACAGATATTTCCAATAAGAATGGTGAAAACCTCATCAAAATCCATCCAGTGGTTCTCGAGATTACCCGTTACATCCAAGAATCGGGGACTTTGTTTTGTACTATGGAGAGATATTTTCTCATTATACAGTACTGTACGTGAATGTGTAATCTCTCTGCGAGAAGTGAGTTTTCACTTGCCATTAATTACTCTTAATTGAGTTCAACATGTAACTTAACAGAGGTCAGCGATTACACGGCGGATTTAGTTTGATAGAAAGCTGCTGAAGAAATCATGGTTGCCGCAGGAAGGCGCCGGCGGCGGCAGGTGGCGATCAATCGATAGTGCAACAACTATTCAGTCGGTCGACG
Source organism: Meconema thalassinum (assembly GCA_946902985.2). NCBI lineage: Eukaryota > Metazoa > Arthropoda > Insecta > Orthoptera > Tettigoniidae > Meconema > Meconema thalassinum. Next base: position 90,893,837 of record OX336388.2, read on the forward strand.
CAGTATAATCCCAATTACCTGAAAAAATTACAGTAACAGTGAACGAGACCGGAACCTAGGGAAACATTTTCTTAACTACTGAAATTTGCGATAAATACCTTTTATAGTAGTGGTCAACGTGTCGGTCTACTAACCCCCCAAGCTTGCAGGTTCGCTCCTGGCCGTGGTAAGTGTTTTTTTTGAAGGGCGGCAAAAATTACGACACAATGTCATACGATGTTGGCGTGTCAAAGAACCCATTGGAATTCAGTAGGCCGTGTTTATAATGGCAAAATTAAGCTCGGGAATTTCCGCCAACACCAAGTTCCTCATATCTCTACTAGAAAGCGCTATAGTGTTCAAGGAGCTTAGATATCTAACCTCCTTGACTTTCATAGTGATTAAAGGAACAACGAAATTCGACAAGCAAGCTACCCTATGGGTGTCAAATAACAAAGCTTGCACCCGGCACGAGGCCATACGATATTATTATTATGATGATTATTATTATTATTATTAATGAATTTCTTCCCCTAAAAAATATTATTATTATAGCTTCTATGCCCAAGGTCGCGGGTTCAAACCCGGCCAAAGTCGTCGGATATTTAAGAGCGTTAAAAGTCCCTCAGTATGCCTTCCTTTGGAGGGGAAGTAAAGCCGGCGGTCCCATGTTATAGATTTATGGCATGAAAAAGAACCTTCCACTAACTTTACTTGTGTGAAGCCAAAATTTGTAGGCTAGAGTTGATAACGCTCTATTAGTTCCAACGTTCGCCGCCAGGTGCTGACTGCGATGCCATGTGGTAGGCAAGACCGCAAGCTAGGTGTCGCGGATGGTAGCATTTGGTAGCAAATTTAGAAACACTGTCTGCAGTCCTTACTTGAATTAAAACAGATAACACACACTAATACAGTCATCACAATTAACACCAGTTATCAGACAGATTCTACACACACCCAAAGTACACGGGGCTACATGACCGCGTTGTCGGAGCCCCTAAACTGAGGAACCAACCAACAAACCTTTTATAATGATTCAAAATTGATCTGGGAATGATTTAGTTCACTCCTCCGTTGTCTATAACCCACCCACCTTCCCAAATGAGTTAGTTTGTTATTGAGGTTTTAAGGGGCGGAACTACGAGGTCATCTGCATCTCTTCCCAAGTTATATCACGACTTATATACAGAGTCTTTATATTTGCTTGGTAAGGACATCCTCGCTCACGCGCTCCGACAGTGACGCCTCAGTTGCCGGCTGCCGCGTGCGCGTATGTTCGGCAGAGTTAGTGCTTACAATCAGTATCATGCATTTTTACTCACCATTCTTATAGTAGATGCTGAAAATGTTTCCCATTCGCTGCCAAACAGAATGGGCATCTACTTATGAAGTTTCCAGTTATTCCGGTTAATTTCGCTTCACTAAGGAAATAACGACCTCTACGTCTATTTTTATCGTTTACTGAACCTGTACGTTTGAATCTCTTAGCAAGTTGTTGTATTGTGATTGTGTATAGTGCTGTAATGCCTTATGTGAAATATTCGTTACTTGAACGTGTATATCTGTACAATACGTACATAAAGGGCAGGAAATCATGCGCTAGAACAAGACAAAAGTTTCGAGGGAAATTTCCAGGGAGACCCATTCCTATAAATCAGACAATAAAAAACTGGCTAATTTGAGATTCAAAGGTACAGGTTCAGTAAACAATAAAAATAGACGTTAAGGTCGTTATTTCATTAATGAAGCTAAATTAACCGGATTAACGAGAAACTTCATAATAAGATGCTGATTATGTTTGGCAGCGGATGGGGAACATTTTCAGCATCTACTGTAAACATGGTGAGTAAAAATGCATGATACTGATTGTAAGCACCAACTCTGCCGTACATACGCGCGCGCGGCAGCCGGCAACTAGCCGTCACTGGCGGAGTGCGTGAGCGAGAATGTCCTTACCAAGCAAATATAAAGACCCTGTAGTAAAAATTCCACCTGTGTCGGCCATTTTCGCTGTTAATTATGCACAACAGTTGTGCATAATTACTACAATATTGGAAACCACACGCATACGGTGCTAATTATTCTAACTTTCGATTTGTCCAATCCAATGATTTTTGACAATACTTACATCCTAACGCGTCCAGTGGTTCTTAAGATTACGCGTTACATCCAAGAATCGGGGACATTGTTTTATATTATGAAGAGATATTTGCAATGTAGGTTGTAGGTTGGTTGGTTCCTCAGTTTACGGGCTGCGTCAACGTGGTCATGTAGCCCCCTGTGTAGAAACTGTCTGATAACCGGTGTTAATTGTGATGGCTGTAATTCAGGTAAGGACTGCAGACGAACTTGGCTACTAGATGCCACTACAACCAGCACCTGGCGACGAACGTTGGAACTTAGAGAGCGTTAATCAAATCTAATCTAGATATTTAGCTTCACACAATTGTAGTTAGTAGAAGATTCTTTTACATGCAATAAATCTATGACATGGGTTCACCGGCTTTACTTCCCCTCCAAAGGAAGGCACACTGAGGAATTTTTAAAGCTCCTAAAAATCTGTCGTCTTCGGCCGGGTTTGAACTCGGGATCTTGGGTATAGAAGCTCAGCATGCTACCGACTACGCCACCGAAGCCGCTTTAGATATTGCAGTACAATGTCTAGGTCATTCAGGCAGTTTGAGATGGCCCTGATCAGTATGATGTTGCTATGGAGATAATTGAGGCTGACACGTTTGGTCAAGACGATGCGACTTGTACTGTTGTGGACGGAAAACGTATAAGGCCATGATCAGTGCTACGCGACGCGACGTTGCTATGGAGACAATTGAGAATAGCGTTAAAAATCCCTCAGTATGCCTTCCTTCGGAGGGGAAGTAAAGCCGACTGTCCCATGTCATAGATTTATGACAAGTTACACCTGATATTAGACGTGAGGTGGCCGCTAATATCGAGAGACATAAGGTTTGAAACATCTTAGCCCATCCCCTTCATGATCATCAGCCATCTTCAGCTCGACTGAAGTCCAGGAAAAGTTTTCTACAGTCTTATCTCCACTTGATTCTAACCCAAAAAAGGCCAGGGTTAAGCTATGGAATCAAAGGTATCCTGAACATCCGGAACTTGTTGAAATTGAAGGAAAATTACCACCTGGTTAGGAAGATGGATGGTGTACCTGGAAGTCCTTAAACAGACTCCGCACCGGTGTAGCAAGATCTAAGGACAATCTCATGAAATGCGGAATCTTGCATGATGGGGACACACTGTGTGAGTGCGGAGAAGAACAAATTTCTGGGCATTTCTTGAACTGCCGTCTATTCCCAAACTCATGCATAGGGTTGGATCTGGCTTTGGCTAGTAACAACGCTGTCAATGTAGCCAAATACTGGTCACAACTCTTGTAAATATTTTATATATTATCATTCCTGTGTCATTTCTCTTACTCTTGTGTTAAGTTATATGCAAGTGCTCTATTATGTGTTTTTTTTTTCAATTTCTTGTTTGTATATTTTGGTACCTCTGGCACGAATAAAAAAATGACATGTTAAAGAACCTTCCACTAATATCACCTGTGTGAAGCTAAATTATAGGTAAAAATTTGGAAAACGCTCTTAGGTTCCAACGTTCGTCGTCAGAAGCCGACTACGGTGGCGTCTAGTAACCAAGTTCTGAACTAGTAGTTGTTGACGGTGGCGTTTGGCGGCAAAAGTAGGAACTACTTGAAATTTAACGTCTGCGATCCTTACTTGAATTAAAAACAGTTAACACACACTAATACAGCCATCACAATTAACATCGGTTATCAGACAGATTCTACACACACCCAAAGTACACGGAGTTACATGACCGAGTTGTCGGAGCCCCTAAACTGAGGAACCAACCAACCAATCGACAATTGAGAATGACATGTTTGGTCCACTGTATTATATTGTGCTCATACCTAGATGTTAAACACGAGTGACAGGACGATATCGGAGGCGTTTGTGATGTCGTTTAGGAAACGAATGGAGTGAATAAACTAGCCTGATAGGATCATCGAGCTTGGCGGACTGGAATGAAGGCATCATCATCGTGGCTTGAACAAACTGGAAAGGAGAAAATGTGGGACCAAGCTTTCTTGAACTCTCTTTACTAAATGCAATACAGGCTCAAATACTGCCAACCCACATCTTTACAGTGTATTGTCTTATTTGTTGATTATTATAAGTGACTTGTTTGGTGTCGTAGAAACAATAGTCATCAACCCCAGGGCCGTATTTCTAAATAGGCTAAGTAGGCTGTAGCCTAGAGCAGCAAATTTTCAGGGGCTGCAGTTTGGCAATTCATTCAAAAGCTAAAATGAAGTATTCCAGACGTTAATGAATACATGTTACTTAAAACTATGTTTTAGTCTTTCTACAGTTCTTCCTGCCTTAGAAGAGTTAAGAACTATCTGCGAACTAGTATTTCTGAAATACGGTTAAACTCACTTTTATTACTTTGTATTGAGGCAAATACAACAAAAACACTTTCATATGAGGACATTATTAACGAGTTTGCCATTAAGAAATCTCGTAAGAAAGCTATGTAAATTTGATCATCAAGATTACGTGGGGTGAGTTGTTTTAGAGAAGTTTATATATTTTTCAACAAATAAACCAGTAATTAACTACATTTTGTGTAATTTCATTTCACCGTGTAGGACAACTTAATTCAAATTGAACACAGTTCTTCAATTACGCAAAGATAAGTCATTAGCATTACCATATAAAAATATGTGTAAAATAGTGGTCACTGATCTCCAAGAACAAATTAATTAATGAAGTTCGAAACCCATTTCATTTTTTAACGAATCTTACAAGAAATAAGTAAACAAGTAGTTCCGTGAAGAACTATACAGCCTATTTTCATATAGCCTACTTATGTTAATTGCCACTATCAACATACACAATTTCAGTTTGATTGCTGTAATAGATCCGTAGATATTGAGAACCGACTAAATATTTCGGATGGTCGCCATGTTGGATTGTTAAATGTATAGGCCATAGAGGCATGTACCATTAAAGGAAAATCATTGCGTAGGTTCATTATTCAAACTTTCACTTCGATCGCATGAATACATCACAAGAAATAAAAAGTTAATTTTAAAATTCGCACAGCCGCCATCTTGAGATTATGTAAACAATTGAACTAAATTAGATACCAGTGCATTACAATGTGTATAAATATTTCTTGTTCCAGATTTCAGTGCGTTTGGATCATTAAATCGCGAGAAAGGTCTATTTAAAATTTTCAATTTCGCTTGGCCGCCATGTTCGTTTTGTAGTTAACCGGTTTTTGAAAGTCTTATAGATGAACTTCCAGTAGTGCCCTTTATATCCGTACAAATTTTCATGGAGATACCGCTAATAGTTACAGAGATATAGAATGCCGGTGAAATATTTCGCACATCCGCCATCTTGTGGTTATGTAAACAATTGAACTAAGTTAGATGTCGGTGCATTACAATGTATATGAACATATACTGTACCAAGTTTCATTGCGTTTGGTTGGTTAAATCACGAGGAACGTCTATTTAAAATCGCAACTTCGCTTGGCCGCCATGTTGGTTTTGTAGTTACCATGTTTTCAAAGGTCACATAAGTGAACTTATAGTATTTCCCTTTATCACCATACAAAATGTCAGGGTGATATCGGTAATAGTTTCGGAGATATTGAATGCTGGTGAAATATTTCGCACAGCCGCCATGTTGGATTGGTGAGTCGCAACAAAATTTGAAGGGCACGGTCGGGGTCGCCGGAAATAGTGCTATGAATTTACCGAGTTTCATTGAAATCGCTCCAGCCGTTTAGATTTTATTAGGGGGGGACACACACACGAATCACACACACACGAATCACACACACACGGACACTAGGTGATCTCATAAGCCTATTTTTTTCAAAATTGAAATTAGGCTAAAAAAGACAAGTAGATAACTAATTTCAGTATAACATTTATTATGTAAGCCATTAAAATTTTAGTTTTATCGAAATTAAATGAACTTTATGTTTAAAAAAGATGAAAACGCCAATGAAATATATCCTTTTGTTGTATAAAACAAATGTATTAAGCAAATATGAACTATTAAGTGGGAGGCAAATGGACTTTAGCCAATAGGTGGAATACTCTTAAATCATGCCCTGATCAACCCAGTTTACTTCTTGCGAATGTAAATCCTCACCGACGGTTTTCTAAGAAATATTTTTCCGTAATTTCCAATTTTAGCTCCAAGAAAATGCTGGTATAGAACAGAGTCATTATCTCTGTGCGCCCCAATAAACATGACAAGCTAAGCCGGCTGTGACTGGCGTAGATCGCGGGCGCGCGTACCCAGTTCAGCCGATGGTTGGCGCGCACTTTCACACTTTTACCGAACATGTTCAATAATGTGTACTTACAGTGCTCAAAGGCGATGCTAAAAATGTCTTCCCTCTCTTGTAACACACACCTGACATCTTCTGATGAAAGAATGTCTGTCAACTCTTTTATTATCTACGGAGCCTGTTTCCTTGAATCGTTTAGCGAGCCTCCTAATTGTACTGGCATCAGTCACAGGTCTTCCCTGAAACTTCATTCGAAAATCTCGTCTCGTTTCAGAACAAGATTCTCTGCTTTTCATACACGAATTATGGATATACACACGTTCGCGCAATGTGGATTGGTGTCTAGGCATGACCAACAATCACAGTAATCACAATACTCACTAAACGTGCAACACAATGTCTAAGCCTTGCAGATACACGTCCATTTGAATGACAAAACACGTGTGAACTAACGATATGAGTCAGCGGAGCACGCCTGCCACCGGCTGAACCACGTACGCGCGCCTGCGATCTGCGCCGGTCACAGCCGGCTTAGCTTGCCGTGTGTATCGGGGCACACATAGATAATGACCCTGTACCTTTCTTCACAGACATAGCCTATTTATTCCCAATTATAGTTCCCGATTAATTAAAAATGTAAACACGACAATAACACATAAATAACCAGATATCAGTGCACCACCACGGGTTGTGACTAGCAGTCTTGGCTATCACCCCTGAGGCTCCGGTTTAATTTCCGGTTCTACTAAGAAATTTAATTCGCAACGAGTGGGAACTAAGTGCGTTTGCACTTGTTTATTTATTTCCCTATATTTTGGTTATTTGTTTACTAGCATTATCCGTCGTGGCTTTGCCCACGAATGTTCTAGTTGTAAAGAGTACACTTAGCAAAATCTCAATCATGAATGCTATGACTGATTTATCCTTGGTATGAATAATCAGACTTTATCAACTCAGCTACTGGTGCAGTGGTTAGGGGTTTGTCATTCCTTCATAGGTAGTCTATATCAGAGCGAAGTTAGTTTTCTGGGAATATCACAGACACTGTTAAATTAAGGGCCTTTAAATGTGGTTTTCGGAGACCCTTTATTGTCTGGTGAAAAAGACCTTTCGTACCACACTCACACGTGAAAATTGCGTGAAAAATTTCTAGAGTGCCCCTTGATCCCCTTAAGTGCATTATACTGTATGTATTGATGAATTTTAGAGCTTAATTTGGTTCAGTGGTAGGCTAACCTTATAACCGTCTGGAAACTTTCACAGTAATGCATTGCGTCTTACAGAAATAGATGGACCTGTAAGATTCTGTTACCATGGTTACCGTGTTGCATTCTTTCATTATTCCATTGTAAATATACATGTTTTAAGGTATTTATTTAATTTTGAGGCATTTGAAGAGTAAGTGAGTGCGTTTCGCTTACGCTTTGGGTTATGCTGAACCTGTAGGTACCCCATGTGTGTAGGTTGGTGTTAATTGGACCTTATTTTCGGTACAAAACTGAAATGGGACCGTAGCAGAATAATATAGGGAGGGATGTATTCAGTCATTGATTTATGTATTTATTTTTATCCATTTGTTAATTTATTTGATTATTTACTCTTTATTTATTCAATCATTCATTTGTTTGTTTTTTTAAATTATTTTGTATTTATTCATTTATTTATTAATCTATTAATTAATTAATTAATTAATTTATTTATTTATTTATCCTCATTCCCCGTTCTATTCAATCCAATATATGCTTGAAATGAGAAGGAAACTCAAAGTGACCACTAAATTCGAATCGGTCGAGTCACCTCATAGATCGTGAAACTAAACCCTCAGCCAGAACTTAATAACACAGCATTCACAAAGTATGATATAAAAACAGACAGACAGACGAGCACGTAGCACGCATGCGCAAGGCGTGGCAGCGCAGGGGGGCCTTGAATGTCAGTTGTATAACACAGACAGACACGCGTTCCGTGTTCCAACATTAAAACACATACTTGGCCTTGCTTACTTTCCGTGATCCAGGCTACTTCGCTTCCCACGCATCGATAAAACTCATCCCAATTGAATGCGATGCGATCTGAGGTCAGTGTCCGATGTTGATATAGCAATTGAGTCGTCCTGTTGCAAAACTCGTTTAATCCACTTGTGAATAAGAATCATTTTCATGAGAAACGTTTCTCTGGACTTTGCCTCATGTATCTTTTGTGTTTGTTGTTTTCTACTTATTGCTTTTTGCTTTGATTTTTGGTTTTTGTTTTGTTTTTGAATTTTACTTTTTGCTTTTCTTTCTTGGTTTTGGTTTTGTGTTTTTTTCTGCTTTTGCTTTTGTTTTTGAATTTTGCTTTTTGCTTCGAGTTTTTTGTTTTTGGTTTTATTATTGTTTTCTGGAAAATCAAAATAAAAGAAAACAAAATCAAATAAAAACAAAACAAACAAAAAATCAAAATAAAACAAAATAAACAAAACAAAATAAAAGAAAACAAAACAAACCAAAACAAAAAAAGAAAAAAATTAAATAAAACAATTTTAAACAAAATAAAACGAAATAAAATAAAACAAGACAAAATCAAAATAAAACAAAATAAAATTAAATTAAATTAAATTAAACAAAACATAATAAAACAAAATAAAATAAAGTAAAATAAATAACATATGCTATTTAAATAAATACTTTTACGACATGATCCTTATTCACAAGTGGTTTAAACGAGTTTTGCAACTGGACGACTCTATTCCAATCTTCTCTGTTCCCTTGTCACGAACTATTTTTATTATCACCAACGTTAAGTGTACTTTTGACGTGATTACGACCAGGTGGATGAGAGATCATAGGGAGCGCGTGGGTCGCAGTAAAGATCTGCTCTGGATGTTCTGCCAACCAATGAAGAATTAATTTTAGCACTAAGGTTCCATAGTTGGCACTCATGAACGCTCACATCAAACCGACTGGCGGAAGCGGGAATAGTCTGTTTTGATTGATTTTCCTCGTGGTGGTGTTGGTTGTTTTGATTTGTTCGGTATTTTGATTATTGATTTGTATTGAATTGAGAGTCAATCATGCCACTGCAAGGGAGGAAAAATTGCCAAGCACCGGGATGTAAGAATTATAATGATAGTAAGAACAATACGGCAATTTTCATCTTCCTGGTGTTGACCATGTGTAAAACTAGTGGGCAATATGGACTACTCTCTTGTTTGTTTTCTTACCCATTCTCCTTTGCATTGCAATAAAATTTGTGGTTTAGGGCTAGGGGGAGGGGTGGGTGGCAGCGGGCATGCTAGGCAAAAACTGAGGTTATGGCAATATAGTGTGTGCATTTGGACAGTTTTCTTTATATTCATCGAATATCCCAACAATTCTGTAGAGTAGGAGAGCAATGTTTAATTAGCCTAAAGGTGAATTAAGCTATAGAACGGCATAACTGTGCCCTTCGTGACAAATCTATTGCCAACATTGATATATATCAAAATGTATTATTTTCCTATCTGGACGTATATTTCAGCGCCTAGAGAAAGGCGCAGTTATGTTTGTGTTATTTTCATCAATAATCAATAACTCATCGCAGATCATACTGTTCAATTAGGTGTAATAAAGACTACATTCATATGGCTTTTTACTTTCTATGTTGCCAGACTTGCCGGAGCAGTACATAGCCTCAGGCGTTGCTCTCTCGCGGAAATTCTATAACCAAAAGTGACGAATCTCTTATAGTTACATGATCCTTGAATACGACTATGTAAATTAATAGATAGCTTCTTTCTTTTTAGCTGTCCAATGTTGTTTCTTCTTGGTCGCTGTTTCTGGCTCTAGGAGCCCCTCAAATGTGTGTATCTTATTTCTGAAAGTGGTTCTGTTGCGGATGTCTTGATCAGTGATGTTCATTTCTTGTAGATCCTTCTTGGTGTTAGCAAACCATTTTTCATAAGAGTTGCCTTTTCTATTGAGCTTGTTGAAGAGGTAAAAAAAAAATCTTAGTGAGTCTGTCGTTAGGCATTCTAGAAACACGTCCAAAGAATTTAACCCTTCGTTTTCGTATGGTATCAGAGATTCAGCTGCATGTTTTATATCCTTCTTTGTTATTACGTAATCGGTATTGTCAGCACTTCTTTTTTTTGGTCCGAGAATTTTTCTTAAAAATTTTCGTTCCTTTTTTTCAATTTCTTCAGCTACTTTTTTAGTTGTTAGCCATAGCCTATCTTCTTCTTCTTCTTCTTCTTCTTCTTCTTCTTCTTCTTCTTCTTCTTCTTCTCCTTCTTCTGCGCGAATGGGTCTCCTAAGACCACGCGGAATCGACACTTGTTGGCCTTCATGTTTGCCCAATAACTCTGCATGCGCAACGATTGACAGAGTCTTCGTTGCTGCGACCAGACATGTCTGGTAGGTCTTCTCTCTTCTACCTCAAAACCCCATGTATGAGTAATTTTCCTAATTTCCTCTCGATCCTTGAGATTGGGAAAACCTAATTCAGCCAAGTCCTTTTCCGCCTGTTTGTACCAATTGGACCTTGTTGCCTTTTTCTGCAAAAACGTATATATTTTATTTGTTAACCTAGTTGGGTCAATTCTGTCCAAATGTCCCATGAATTGGATCCTTCTCATACGGATTGTGACTGTGATTTTAGTAATTTTCAAATAGACTTCAGCATTAGGTTTTGGAAGGTGAATTCCATCTTTGATTATTGGACCCAAAATGTTTCGCATGATTTTGCGTTCCTTAATCTCCAAATGATTTCTCAGTGTTTTATTTTGTAGATTAAGTGTATCAGGTGCATAAAGGGCTGCAAGTAAGACTACTGTTTTATAATGTTGAATTTTACAATTCCAAGAGAGGCATTTTTTGTTATAAACTTGGAAAGCAGTTTCCATTTTCTTTAGTCTTGCTTCTATAGATTTTCTTTCGTTGCCAGTTTCATTGATCTATTCACCTAAATACTTGAAGTCTTTCACTCGGGAGACCTTACAATTACCAATGCGGAGTGTATTCGGAGCAGTTTTAATATCCGTCATAAATTTTGTTTTGTTATTATACAGATTCATAAATTCCTCATGTTACAATGACTGAAAATACGGACCAATGTCGGCTCTTTCAGAGTTCATTCTTCATTTAAGAATCATCGCAATGTATGGCAGGTGTCCAAGAGCACCGACTTTTGGATCTGTCCCACCTTGCGAACCTGCAGTTGGTTCATTTGAGAGGCTGGATGTACACCTGATTAAGCTTCCACATTTGTTTTACTTCAGTGGCCAGTTAAGTGTATTTATTGACCTTTTGGGCATAGGCTGTTTTAAGGTTGTGGTTGAGTGGTACGGATATATCGATTATCACAGCTTCGTTCTTCTGTCGATCAAGGAGGAGAATATCAGGTCGGTTGGCTTTGATGGTTTTATCAGTGAGGATTTCTCTTTCACTGTATAATATATGGGTTCCATTGTCCGAAACATCGTTTGGTTGGTAGCCTACTTATAATACGGAAGCGAGGAGTCATCTAGTCTTGTTGAGTGAAGACGTTATTGGTTTTACGTCACTTTTAACTACACTGGCTTTTAGAGACGCCGGGGTGCCGGAATTTTGCCCCGAAGGGGATCTTTAACGTGCCAGTAAATGTACTGACACGGCTCCCTCGCATTTGCGCACTCTCAAATGCCAGCTGACTGCGCCAGGTTTCGAACCTGCAACCTTGGGCTCAGCAAGCGAGAACGTTACCCCTGAGCCACGCAGCCAGACTTGTTGAGTGAAGAAGGCAGGCGATGGTCCAAGGACTGGTGACAAGAGAACGGGCAGCGAAATAAAATAAAGATGAACAACTTTCTCGTCAGAGTTAGTCTTCTCTCTCCCACGCGTCAGGAAATGATGTAATGCAGAGTTTATCCGGTGAGTGGATTGGTCAACTGAGAGCAGACAATGTGTTTATATCTAGCGCTTGCAAACAGTTGCTCGACCAGCTTCCCTTATGGTCCATTCCATACATTACATATCAATCTTATCATTATTACTAGCAACCCGCCCCGGCTTCGCCCGGGGACAGTTATGAATGCATTACGTGATAAGCGCTTTTTTTTTCGATGTCAATGAACTACGACCTATATCTGTTTTATGACTCAGCACGATGGGCTAAAATCACTGACCGGACTATTAATTATATTACCATGGAGATGCATGCGCAACGAATTCTTTTCAGACGTAATTTAAGAATGGCGAGGTGCATGAAACACAAATCCCCCTTCCCTCCAATCTTAACTTGACTGTGTATTTTGCGGAACGAAAATTTCACAGGCGAAATGAAGAAAAGCCGAGTTGCACTTCCAGGAAAACTCCAAACACAACCACTCTTCTCTGAAGTCTTGACTCAACACGACTCGACAGTTTGCTGCTGGCTGTATCTGGGGTAATAGGCTCGCCCGCTAGCTAGGCTGTAACTGGTGTGAGAGGCTCGCCACTAGCTAGCTCGTAAACTGTCATCTCATAATTGAATGGAGATTGATGGAAGAAATGAAAACGTAAAAACACTTTTAGTGGGCGATGTATTGAAGATAGAGGTATGTTCTCACAGACGTTTTTTGTAGAGCTTTTCATGCTGAACAATTCTTACGCTCATAGTAAATTGATATATTTAACGGTTTGCCCAGCGTAAGCTTAAAAAGCGCACGAGGCCAGGTTTCTTTTTCGACTTTTTTCACTGCAATCGTTACTGCTTGGCTTCCTTTGATTACAAATAAATTATTTTCTACAGAAACCTTCCTCGAGATATCCTTTACAGATTGTGAAAACCGCATCAAAATCCATCCATCCAAGAATCGGGGACTTTATTTTATACTAAGTAGAGATTATTGAAAGAGCGCACGCACAATGTGCAAAATACTAAACTGAGTAACCAGCTGTACATTGTTCCAATCCCAATTGGGTTATTGATCTATTTCTTTGTCGGCAGTATTTTGCATGATAGCAAGAACAGCATTCACTGCATAGATTACACACACATTCTTCAGTTGGTTGGTGGAATCTCTTGTTTTGGCAGAACTTGTAGTGAAAGCCATGTGTAGCGTATAGTGTCATTTACGTGTTGGAGATCATAGTTTGCCTGTTTCCATTCGTCAGTTATTATGGCATCAGTTGAGTAGAAATCATTCCAGATAGCGTTTAGGTTTTCTTTGAATATTTGAAGGACACTCTCATAGGCCTCGGTGCGCGGCAGTAGCATCTGCAGTCTAATGTCTTCTATGAAGAAAATTTATTTTGTGAAGACATAAGTCAGTCTTGAAAGCGCTGTCTTCCCGATACCCGAGACTAGGTTACATCTCCCGTTGTTAACTGGTTCGTATGGTAGGATACCTTAAATAAAAAGGATTTTCTCTTTTAACTTCAAGACGTACAGCACAAAGGGGCTAAGTTTTCAAATATCTGTAATATTATTCATGGATTTTGTTGTAATTTTGCACACGGAATCCTTGTATCAACTTACAGTATACCACTAATTTTTATATATAAGGTGCGTTTCAAAAAGTAGCGAGCCGGAGGCTGTAATGCGCAAATCGGTGAGGACATCGGCTAATCGTGGCGTGTGTAACGAGGTGTGATTCCGACCAGAGCGTGGAAGGTCACAGCCCATCGCTAGAGGGCAAGCGTTCACGTCACGTGACGATACAAAGCGAGCAGCAGCATGCATCAATCGTCCAACAGTGCTAGTCGCATTGCAAACAGTGACATGGAGGCGTCAAACGAAGAGCAAAGATGTGTTGTTCGGTTTCTGACAGCGAAAGGAGTAGGGGGAACGGACATTCATCGCCGAATGTCACAAGTGTACGGCGAACACTGCATGTCCCTTGCAAGGGTCAAGGCGAGGCACAAGCGCTTCAGGGAAGGACGGGTGTCGTTAGCCGACGATGCCCGGTCTGGGGCACCCCCCTGCATTACCGATGACAACGTCCAGCTGGTTGATGCACTCATCACCCAGGACCGCCGAGTGACAGTGAACGTCATAGCCGCCGTGGTCGGATTGAGCGTCGGAAGTGTGCACACCATCATGAAGGACCGACTGCACTTGCGCAAACGGTGTGCCCAATGGGTGCCCCATAGTCTTCAACCAGACTAGGAAGCATGTCGAATGGCCTACTGTCTTGGTTGGACGATTGATGCATGCTGCTGCTCACTTTGTATCGTCACGTGACGTGCACGCCTGCCCTCTAGCGAAGGGCTGCGACCTTCCACGCTCTGGTCGGAACCACACTTCGTTACACACGCCACGATTAGCCGATATCGTCACCGGTTTGCGCATTCCAGCCTCCGGCTTGTTACTTTTTGAACGCACCTTATATATAAGCCTATTGACAATTTCTTGATGAATGCAGTACATTTGCCTATTGGCACAGGCTAAAGTAAAATGTGTCTTTTCACCGATGTCTCAGTCTCATTAATGGCTGTGGTTATTTATATAGGCTACAAATCCACTGAATCTAGATTACGCTAAAGTGTGCAGGAACTGACGATGTTTGCTTGACGAACCGAAACAAGTCATCCAATTAAACCCCCCATTTGTGTGAGAAGAGTTTTATTAAGTGTATGAAAAATTTCATGAATTTATTTCATGCACTAGAAAATTAATTGTTTCTCCTCGCTCAATCTAATTGGGTACACTTTTGTTGGCCGATTGAAGAGCCATTCTAGTAGTAGTACGAGCGGTGTTCAAATGAAAAGGTACGAAACGATACTATGGGTACAAATTATTCGTTATTCAAAAGTAATCACCACAGGTCCCCTCGAAGGCTCACAACAAGCTGCCCGTGTGAAGATATGGAAGACAGAGATTCCTCTATCAGAAAAAATGGCACCTGGTCACAACTTGCCATATGGAATTTGTAAATCATTGAACGGGCTAAGGACGGGGTTTCACGCTGCAAGAACAATCTCAAGAAATGCAACATGCTCGTCAACAATGTTGAGTTCTGTGACTGCAGCATGTTACAAGATCCAGAACACCTGCTGATCTGCCCCTTGATGGAGGACATATGTTCAAAAGACGATATTTTGGATGCAAATGCTAACGCAATAACTGTTGCTACTTACTGGCAAAATCTAATTTGATTCGGACACGGAAAATAAATAAACCACAGGCCAGTGCACAGGTGTCCCATTGCTTCACTAGCCACAGGATTCTCTGTTCCCAGAAGTCTTGTGGTTGTGACAGGAGCCAATCCTGTACGGTGTCCTTTAGTTCGTCGTCCGATTGGAAACGATTTCCCTTGAGAGTTTTTCTCTAACGGACCAAACAGATGGAAGTCACAGGGTGACAAGTCTGAGCTGTAGGGCAGATTCTCAAGTTGCTCCCACTTGAACGTGGCCAATACACCTTGTGTGATGTTGGAGACGGGTGGGCGAGCGTTATCATGGAACAAAATCACTCCCTTCGTGAGCAGTCCAGGCCGTTTGTTCTTGATGAACTTGCGTAGGCTACGGAGTGTCGCACAATACACGTCACTGTTAACGGTTCGTCTCAAGGGAAAACGTTTCCAATCGGACGACGAACTAAAGGACACCGTACAGGATTGGTTCCTGTCACAACCACAAGACTTCTGGGAACAGGGAATCCTGCGGCTAGTGAAGCAATGGGACACCTGTGCACAGGCCTGTGGTGATTACTTTTGAATAAGGAATAAATTGTACCCACAGTATCGTTTCGCACCTTTTCATTTGAACACCCTTCATAATTTGCTGCAAATTCGGAGATAGCAGATTGGAATCCTGGTGGCAGCGGCTCTCCTGAGCGTGGTTTTCCCCACTCTTTTCACCCAAATGTTACGTAAATCCAAAAACTCTTTTTGTAGTCGTGCGCGTGGATTGATGACACTTTCGTTATCAAGACCGAAGGCGTGTTCGGTGCCGCTGCCAGACAAACGAGGCAATAGCGTTTAGTTTATTAGAGTACTCAAAGAATGTGAACAGGAAGACATTCCACAGAATAACAAATAGTATGTTCTTGGTTGGGTAATGAGGCAGACTACCTTGACTCGTGTGCGTTTCCTCCAAACCTGGGAATAAGAGCTTTTTTCAAGTTATTTGGTTATGTAACAGGTTTGTAAAAGGGGTGTTAGTTGTGTTTTGTAATCTATGACTTCAAAGTGTAGCACTTTTCTCGGTTAACGTGGCCCATATTTTAACAGAGTGTGTGGATCTTGCTGACTTACGAAGAAACCTTGGTTTGCTAGGGCCCGGATGTTGATGACATGTCATCTTTTTACTGAACTGTCTAAAACAATGCTGAAGTACATAGAACCTCCGGACGGGGCACCCCGTCTTCAAATATATCATTTTTATTTTGCATCTTTTTGCATTATTTGCTATTTTTCCATTTTAAGAGCATTTTTTTAAGTTTGGTAGAATTTTTTTTGGGTCATATTTTAGAGAAATCGGCCTTTTAAGGTATTTGTTTTCCAATTTAGTCATGTCACAGCTTTATATGAGGGAGTTAGGTCTCTCAGAGTTAAGAAGAAGCTAGTAGCTGATACAAGATAATTTTAAATACTGAAATAAAATATTACGGTATTGCTATTAGTAGAAAAATATATATATATATTGGATGCAGAAGAACGGTGCCGTAGGTATACAGATGCTCTTGTTTTCGTCGCAAACCAGTTATTAGCGGAATGGAATGTTACCTGCTCTGTTGACCCAGGTCAACTGTGGCGGGGTAGAAAGGGAGTGTATATTCTTGTCTCAGTTCATTTTCTCCATTTTATCGTACATTTTTCGAATTTTTAGGTAATTTATTACAGTAAATTCTGAAAATTTTAAGTATATTTTTTAAACTTATCTACGGCATCCACATCCGGGCCCTACAGATATTAGCCGATGACGCGGTGGCTGCTGATCGCGTTATCCGCTTTATAAGTGAGAATGGGTTAGATACTTGTTCTTTTTTGAATGGTGAATTTTTGTTTTTCCGTAATGTTTGTATATATTATAATTATTAGTTTTATTTGATTTTTTTATTATTAATTTTCGGAGTCGCCTCCGTAGCGTAGCAGTCAGCAAGGTTAGCTGCCACCCCGGAGGTCCTGGGTTCGATTCCCGGCTCTGCCACGAAATTTGAAAAGTGGTATGAGGACTGGAACGGGGTCTACTCAGCCTCGGGTGGTCCAAATGAGTAGAGGGGGTTCGATTCCCACCTCAGCCATCCTCGAAGTGGTTTTCCGTGGTTTCCCACTTCGTCTTCGGGCAAATTCCGGGATTGTACCTACTGTAAGGCCACGGCCGCCTCCTTCCCTCTTCCTCGCCTATCCATCCCAATCTTCCATCCCTTCCCATCCCTCATGAGGCCCCTGTTCGCTTTGCAGGTGAGGCCGCCTGGGCGAAGTGCTGATCACACCTCCCCAGTTGTATCCATCCCGACCAGATGTTCCAAGCTCCAGGACACTGCCCATAGAGGCGGTAGTGGTGAGTTCCCTCGCTGAGTCCGTGGGAACCACCAACCTGGAGGGTAAATTGACTAGATAAATAAATAAAAAAATCGGTCTTTTCCAATTTTAAATTCCATTCCAAATTTGAATACTTAAATCTGTGTTAAGAGGGGCAGATGACCTCGTAGTTCCTCCCCTTAACAACACTAACTAACTAACTAACTTTCTCGGTTAAAGTTGTTTCATTTGAGGGTCTTAGACATTGTGATCATTTAGCTCCGTGTACTTGAGTGTGTGGTGGCTTCGGTGGCGTAGATGGTAACATGTTGAGATTCTATGCCCAAGGTAGCGGGTTCAAACCCGGCCGAAGTTGTCGGATTTTTAATAGCATTAAAAATCCTTCAGTATGCCTTCCTTCGGAGGGGAAGTAAAGCCGGCGGTCCAATGTCATAGATTTATGGCATGTAAAAGATCCTTCCACAGACTAAACTTGTGTGAAGCTAAATTGTTAGATTAGATTTCTTCGGAACGCTCTATCAAAGTTCCAACGTTCACCACTAGGTATCATTGATATCTGGTAGCGAAAGTTGGAACTACTTGAAATTGAACGGAACTTGTAGCTTACCCTAAGGGTGTCCGCTGGAAGCACCTACAGACTCAGGCGAGCCGAACATGTCCTCGGACACTCCCGGCACTAAAAGCCATACGATAAATAAATAAATAAATAAATAAATAAATAAATAAATAAATAAATAAATAAATAATAAATAAATAAATAAATAAATAAATAAATAAATAAAATAATACTAAGTTAGGCGGAATATTCAAAAAGTCACTTTCCCTTGCTTAGTCGTAATTTCTTTAATCTACCGAACCAACAGTCTGTTTTTTTACCCCTCCCCCATTTACCGACAAGGCGCTTTAGAGCTTTGTCCCCTTACAACAACAATTCGAAAAGGTTTACATTTTTCAGCGCCGGTTTCAAACTGAGGTAAGTCGGTTTTTGCTAGACGTTGATAAAAATGTTTTATATTCATATTCTGATTGTATTTTCCATTTTAATTAGAAATTAATAAAAATAAACTTTGTGGTTTCTTAATATAGCGCTAGGCCTACATTAATGTGTTATTTCAAGTTTTAAAACAAAAAATAAAACAAAAAGACTGATAGTCAGTCTGAAAGACTAGACTTTATACCATTTTAAATGCTACAAATGCTGCGTGAACTCAAAGTCCGTTAGCAAGTGCAAACCAAGGTCAAAGGAGGTAGCTGGCTGGATGACGTAACACTCACCGGAGCGCGCGGGGAAAGGAGGAAGCTCAAGCAGTACTATGACGTCACACACCTCAGTGCATTCTCGGTACATTTCGTCCCGTCACCGTAACGTAATGCCAGACCCCAGCGTAACGACGAAGTCAACAAGATCATTTAAAATGATAAAACAAATAGTTCCGTGACGAACTAAAGAGCCTACTTTTCTTCATATTATAGAGACCATATATCAACAGTTGGCAGACCTGGCGACTCTAAATATATTCTTAGTTCCATCTCTTAAGATCCACAATACACATGCAAAATTTGGTTGAGATCCAATAGATAGTACACACGTTACATGTATTTAAATATTGAATATTTGCATATGTGAAATCAGGTTGGAGCCACTGCCATAGGCTAAATGTGATGCTCAAACATAAATTGAAATATTATGATCTATATTTGTGCCAATTTTGAAAGAACTTCATTTATTAGTATGGAAGTTACATGCGATTCAACATTAAACCTATCAGCACGCGTAGAATCATGTTGGCAGCACTGTCGTATATCGGTTACTGAAAATTAACCTACATTTGCAGGTACTATATGTACGCCAAATATAGAACTGTTGGCCTGCCTACTTTCTAATATATTGAGATTAGGAAAACATGTATAGAGTGCTTTCTTCAACAGTTGGCAGCCCTGTTGACACTAAAAAAAATGCATATTCATATCTGCTCCAGTGAGCAAATCACATAGGCTACCAAATTTGGTTGAAATCCAATAGATAGTATGGAAGTTACATGCATTGAGTATTGGGCCTATCAGCAGGCATAGAATCATGTTGGCAACACTCTCATGTATGGGCTCCTGTAAATTAGTCTGATGTAATATTACCTATATGTGCGTCAATTTTGGAACAATTCCCATGCATGTCTTCTGAGATATCCAAAATAGACCTCAATTTTCAATTGGGATTATTCAGCAGTTGGTAGCACTGACGTCATTTTCAAACACGGCCTTGCTATGTTCAGTCATAGCTCTTTACTCATACCAAATGTGATTTCGATAGCTGCAGCCGTTTAGGAGTTGATAGGGGACACACACAGACAGACAGACAGACAGACAGAAGGACAGGCAGACGAACAGACAAACACTCATTTGCTCGGATCGATCTCATAAGTCTACTTTTTCCTAATTTTTACAAAATGTGAAAAGTTTGCTAATACATTCCCTGGTAGGTAGGCAATCGCAGTTTGTAAATTTGCCCTCCCCCTCCACGTATGCGAGGAGTTTTACGCCCCTGGTCACAAGGACGATGTTTGTCAGCAGACACAACTGGGGATGGTGACAGGTGACCGATGACTTGGGTGTAATTAAGGAAGAGTCAGGGAAAGGATTTTGGAAGAAAGACAGCCGTAGACGTGTTGAAAGGAACCGTCCCTGATTTTTCTCAAAAAATCCCTCACAGGTTCCATTAATATTGACACCTTTTGCCGATTGTCATTGGCATATCGCTCAGTTCGGAGAGGACGAGGTGTAACCCTCATTCCGCCCTTCGCTCGTAGCTATACAGGGTCTTTCATATAAAGTGAGAACGCCAAGCGGCGGGTTTGTTATCCGCTAGTGTGGTGGCCTTGACCGAGCTTGTGGCGAGTCGTGGCCCCCTGCTCTAAGCGTATGTACAATCCTCTATGAAATATTACCTTATAAAAGTTGCTGGAAGTGTCGTCCTTCTTGGGTTATACAGGCATTGTATCTGGTAACCACATTTTGGCTGACGCGAGTGAGTCATGCCACTGTATTTTTTCTGATTTTTTATTTTGTGTTTTTTATTGATCACTGAACCAGTAGTGTCAAAGTTATTTACAATTACGTGAATCTGTGCTAGTGAAGGTGGCACTTCATCAGGAAATTGCTGAACAAATGCATCACGTACCCGCCGAGCCGAATCGTAATTAAAATAAATTTTACATACAAAAATACGATGTTGCAATGATAACTGTCTCAACAAGTTAGCAGCTGTGGTTTAGACTGGCGACTGACAACACCTGCACGCTTATTGCAAGGTCAAGTTTGTACTATGCGCGCGCTTTCAATACTACAGCAGGGGGCCGTGGTGCGTCACAAGCTCGGCCAAGCCGGCTTCGGCAGCGAATGACAAAACCGCCGCTCGTCGTTCTTACTTTATATGAAAGACCCTGTACCTACCCAAGGCTTATAAACTACAGAGGTTGCCTCAATTTTCACTCACCAATCAGCGCTCACAAGGCGGATGACGTCACAAGATACCAAACGCGCCATGTGGGGATCGTAACGAAACTGTCAACATCAGCTGTTGGGTACGCAAAGAGCAGTTTATTCTCATGAAATTATTGGTAAATGGATGATAAAATAACTGAATGTAGCCTACTTACATTTTATGTTGTGATCTTCTTGAATTTCTTGGAAATTCGCCTAGAATCGGTAGCAGTATCGTCGGTGTTAGTGACTTCCAATAACCACTTCTTATGCAAGATAGAAATGGAATGTTTCAATTTGATGAAGAAATATTGTTATCACAGCTGCCTCAACCCCACCAGACGGTACGTCAGAAACTTCTCTCGACACAAAATCTGTCGTTCTTCTTAGAACGTCCTTGCCTCGTTGAAATCCGTATTTTCCGTGAAATGTGACGAATTTTGCTGAAATGTGCCGGAACTGGTTTAGCCAAGTTTCTGAGGGATCGGTCATACCACCATATGACAAGTGTTTAATCCAGGTTGGTAATGCATAATCGTGTTGAGTTTGCATTCCATAGGTTAAGTTCCCAGGTTGTGGAAATTTATCATGGAACTTGTGGGCTACATAACCTGCAACATAAGCCTTGCCATCTTCCTCACTTTGTTCCATGATATTGGCAATGAAGGACTCAGGTTGCACATTGCTCCCTAAGGTTGGTTCTGGAAGCACGTTACTTGATTCAGATATTATGCCAGCTTTGTTTAGTGCTGTAGCAACTACATATTCATCTGAATCTGGATCAGCAGTGTTTGTTTGCTATTGAACAACTCCTGGATTGTTTTCCTAAAATAATCATCCTCAGTCTGTAAATGCAGTCAAGGGGAGCCACCACGGGTTCGCAATTGTGAAAAGAGGTTTTTCCAGTACATCTTGATTTAGCCTATGTGTGAGAATGTACTTTGTATTATGCCTAAGGGCCATATCTTGGAACAGAAGTCGAAGGGATTTTATTGATAGGATGACTGCTTTCTGGAATATTTGCAAATAATTTTTACCAATGCAAAGAGAATTACTCATGAAATTTTCCATCTTGTCCAAAAACAAAATACCATGCATGGGCGTATATAAGGGGGGAGGGCTGAGGGCTGAGGGGGCTCCAGATCCTCCCCGAAAAAAGCCATCTTGGGTACAACACACAATGTATTTCACAGTAGTCTACTTTTAAGAAATAATTATCTATTTGTAAAAGAAAATGAGTGTTTACCTTTCTGCTTTATAAATTGACAAGTAGCCCATTTAGATATTTTCCATTCATACTCCATAGGCTATAATAGAAAATTCATTAAGTACTCACAATTTTCCACGATAGTCAGCCCCCCCCAGCCCCTCGAAAAAAATTGTATATATACGCCCCGAGACCACGTACGAAATATGTCAAAATATTAACAGCTTTAAAATCATCCTAGCAGGTCATCAAAACTTACGATGAAAAACGACACGTCATTTCCAACTTTATAATAACTGTGACAAACTGCCACAGCACATATTTGGCCTGGCATGATTATAAACAAAAGGGCTTAAAACACGTGTTTAAACCACTGCAATCCATACAATATAAGTTGACTTTCCTTGCATATCTCGCGCCTCGCGCGCTACGAGGAAACGTGTGACGTCACGTCCTTTCCCTTCCCTCCGCGATCCCCTCGCCCTGGAGCTCCATATTGAGGCAACCTCTGTAGTTTACTAGCCTTGGTACCTACCTACCTGACAAGTTACTACGGCCGCTCTGCGCAGTTATGGATCACCCTGCCAGGGAATGCCAAGATCTTGCCTCTTCGGAAATCGAGGCCGTTCATAAAAAGGTACAGTGTACACCCTCTGTCTGAAAAGTTCGGTGAATGGATCTACATTACAAACGTCACATTACGTTGGATGACCGAAATGTCCGAAAACCTCTGGCCCTTCAGGGCTTTTCGACGAACCTGGACCCCGATACTCCATACTTTGACGCTTGCCTTCGAGGTCGTACCTCAGGCACCAGGTCTCGTCACCCGTGACGATGGTTTTCAGGACCCTTCTCACTGCCATGCGTCGAACAGGTGTGCACGTTAGGTTGCATAAATTCACCCTTTTCACTGCCACCCGTCTATCAGGTGTGCTTTGCAGGTTGCATACATTCACGCTTCCCTCTTGCTTTCAATGTAGAGTTTTGACGACCCAAACTGAAGGCTATTCCTAAGGAAGACTATGCCAGGAGTTTCCAGGACTTGTTCAGTCGTTCTCAGAAGTGCATAACCATCCACGGGGATTACTTCGAAGGACAGTAACGGCTGTTTCAGGTAAGCCAACAATCCGTTCGTAATATGGACCCATTCACCGAACTTTTCAGTCAGAGGGTGTATAAATATACTTCTGTATGAGTGATTGAGGTGATAAGAACCACTGCTTTAGCCCTATCGTATTCTGTTGCTGAATACTGCTGTTCAAATAGGAATGTCTGTTTCGCGGGCTTTTAGGCCGTGTTCTAAGGACATTTTGTTGTCCTGACGTTTGGCTGAAAACTGCGTTCAGCATGTTCACAGCTTACATTAAGCGAGGTAAAACAAGTAAACAGAAGATATATAAATAGTCAACAACCCACACATAGAGGCTACCATAGCAACGGCGTACCACATAAAAGTAATGCATCAAGGACAGGGCTGCTCTTCTGTTGCATCTTCTCGTCTACGACGGTCGAGGGCAGGCTTGAGGTGATTAAGGACTGGAAGCCAAGCTCTGTTCAGACGTTCTGCTTCCTCCTTAAGATTGAAGCTGTTAGTATGCTTCAGGATTGCAATGGCCTCCCTTTGTAGAACTTCGGTGTCTCCATATCTTATGTCGTGACCTGCGAGTAGGGATTAATAGCGCTCACGCAAAGAAAATAGATGTTCAGCTCAACCAAGCAATGCGTATAAATTACAGGTTGTATTCGGAGCACAGTAGCCTCCGTGGCTTAGGCGGCAGCACGCCGGCCTCTCACCACTGGGTCCGTGGTTCAAATCCCGGTCACTCCATGTGAGATCTGTGCTGGACAAAACGGAGGCAGACAGGTTTTTCTCCGGGTACTCCGGTTTTCCCTGTCAAAATTTCATTCCAGCAACACTCTCCACTATCATTTCATTTCATATGTCATTCATTTAATCATTGTCCCAGAGGAGTGCGTCAGGCCTCGGCAGCCGGCACAGTTCATATCCTCGCCGCTAGATGGGGGCTTCATTCATTCCATTCCTGACCCGGTCGAAGACTGGAAGCAGGCTGTGGATTTTCATTTTCATTCGGAGCACGAACACACTTTGGCTGCCTGTCCTCTGCAACATTCCTCCTCCAGTCTTGAGAAGATCAGAGGCACTCTTAAAAACATGGAAGAAAATCCAGCAGAATCCCTATTTGCCTATTCATCAAGATATTGCACCAATAGTACACCAACGTTTGAACTCAATGAAACCACCATGTCGCACAGCAGTTAGCCTTGATGGATCATCCTTTAATGTGAATGACTCTTGGAAGGTCCAGTGGGAGCTTTCTTCAGTAACCAACAAATATCTATAAGGTGTGTTCAAAAAGTAACGAGCCGGAGGCTGTAATGCGCAAACCGGTGACGACATCGACTAATCGTGGCGTGTGTGACGAGGTGTGGTTCCGACCAGAGCGTGGAAGGTCACAGCCCGTCGCTAGAGGGCACGCGTGCACGTCACGTGACGATACAAAGCGAGCAGCAGCATGCATCAATCGTCCAACCGAGACCAAAACCAAGACAGTAGGCCATTCGACATGCTTCCTGGTGTGGTTGAAGACTGTGGAGCACCCATTGGGCACACACTTTCCGCAAGTGCAGTCGTTCCTTCATGATGGTGTGCACACTTCCGACGCTCAATCCGACCACGGTGGCTATGGCGTTCACTGTCACTCGGCGGTCCTGGGTAATGAGTGCATCAACAAGCTGGACGTTGTCATCAGTAATGCAGGGGGGTGCCCCAGACCGGGCATCATCGGCTAACGACACCCGTCCTTCCCTGAAGCGCTTGTGCCACGCCTTGACCCTTGCAAGCGACATGCAGTGTTCGCCGTACACTTGTGACATTCGGTGATGAATGTCCGTTCCCCCTACTCCTTTCGCTGTCAGAAACCGAACAACACCTCTTTGCTCTTCGTTTGACCCCTCCATGTCACTGTTTGCAATGCCACTGGCAGGGTTGGATGATTGATGCATGCTGCTGCTCGCTTTGTATCGTCACGTGACGTGCACGCATGCACTCTAGCGTCGGGCTGTGACCTTCGACGCTCTGGTCGGAACCACACCTCGTTACACATGCCACGATTAGCCGATGTAGTCACCGGTTTGCGCATTACATCCTCCGGCTCGTTACTTTTTGAACGCACCTTATAGTTGTAACCCTTTTGAACGGGTACATGGATTTGATCTTCCCAGACGCCAATGGAGGATCTTAAATCGGTTACGCACAGGGCAAGGCAGATGTGCGTATTCACTGCATAAATGGGGTTGGTCTAACTCTGCAGATTGTGACTGTGTTGCCTCCTTACTGTCAATCCATCACAATGTCGCTGACGGCCCTTTCCGAGCGTTCCATGGAACGTTGACGGATGTCCATCAAGCATCAGTTGAGGCCGTTGAATGGGTCAGGGATCTTGACCTTGAACTGTAACATTGTATGAACTTGTGTGTGCACATTTTCTTTGTAGGCTATATACAGCGTCTTTCATATAAAGTAAGAGCGCCAAGCGGCGGCTTTGTTAACCGCAGCTGTGGTCACCTTGGCCGAGCTTGTGACGCGCCACGGCCCCCTGCTGTAGTATTGAAAGCGCGCGCATAGTACATACGAGGGCTGTGTTTTTTTTTTCTTCCAAGTTCCGATGGACTGTATAAAAATAACAGATTGACATTACCAAACTTGACTTTTCAATAAGCGTGCAGTTGCTCAGTCGCCAGTCTAAACCTCAAGTGCTAACATGGTGAGACAGTTATCATTGGAACATCGTATTTTTTTATGTAAAACTTATTTTAAGTACGAGTCGGCTCGGCGGGTACGTGATGCCTTTGATCAGCAATTTCCTGATGAAGTGCCACCTTCACTAGCACGGATTAACGAAATTGCAAATAAGTTTGACACTATTGGCTCGGTGCTCAATAAAAAACATGCCCGCACACGAACAGTTTTAACAGAGGATGAGCTAGATGACATTGGCGAGAATCTTGAACGGTCTCCGAATAAATCACTCACAAAATTAGCACAAGTAGGGGTTTCGGTTTCATCAACAATAACTAACTAACTAAAGTAAGATTTCAGCATTGTACACACGCTAAAAAGGCCACTGCATCATATAGGATTGTACACACGCTTAAAGCAGGGGGCCTTGGCGCGCCACAAGCTCGGTCAAGGTGACCGCAGCAGCGGTTAACAAAGCCGCCGCTTGGCGCTCTTATTTTATATGAAAGACCCTGTATTGTACATAATTATATTCATCATACGATAAATAAATTGAGGTGATGAAAGTGTGTGCGTGAGACAGTGAGTGAACTAGGTTAATACTGTAATCTAAATATGTAAATAATGCAAATAGCTTTGTAAACTTGTAAATATTGCAAAAACAAATGTACTTTACATGTAAATTGAGCCAGTGAAACATGTATTATGTATGTGGGGCTTATCCTCTTTCACTAGGCCTTCCATAGTTCTGTTTGATTTATGGCTTCGGTAGCGTGGTTGGTAGCATGCTGAACTGCTGTGCCCAAGATCGCGGGTTAAAACCCGGCCGAAGTAATCGGATTTTTAAGAGCGTTAAAAACCTTCAGTATGCCTTCCTTCGGAGGGGAAGTAAAGCCGGCGGTCTCATGTCATAGATTTATGGAATGTAAAAGATCTTTCCACTAACCAAACTTCTGTGAAGCTAAATTTCTAGGTTAGATATCGTTGAAACGCTCTATCAAAGTTGAAACGTTCACCACTAGGTGTCAGTGACATCTGGTAGCGAAAGTTGGAACTACTTGAAATTGAACGGAACTTGTAGCTCACCCTATGGGTGTCCGCTTGAAGCAGCGACAGCCTCTGGCGAGCCGAACATGTCCTCGGATACTCCCGGCACTAAAAGCCATACGCTAAATAAATAGATAATAATAACAACAATAATTTGCCTGGTGGTGAAAATGGGAAACCACGAAAAACATTTTTAGGACGGCCGACGTGGGCCATGCTCTGCCGATGCCAGCGAGGCACGAGGTAACCCGTTAGCGCTCTCAGTCGCCGTGGTCGTTGGAGTTAATAATACTAATAATAATAATAAGAAGAACATCGGAGACGAATGCGGGAACACTGGGCGGTAGTTAGAGCTCGGAAGAAGAGACACTTGAACTGACGTGGTCCCTTGTTGGCCGAACCGACGAAATAAAAATAATACTGTAATAGTAAGAAGAAGACTTAAACTAGAAAAACTCAACTTCTCCACTAAACATATATACAACAATAACAACCTCTCCCTTGACGCTAAACTACAACACTACAATGCTGTGGTAAAACCGGTGATCTTATATGGTGTGGAGACGGCAAATTTGATGAACCTGGAAAAGCTTCTGAAGATCGAAAGAAGGATATTGAGGATGATTTACGGCCCAAAAGTGGTACAGGGAACCTACAGACTAAGATCAAACAAGGAGATATATGAAAGGGTGGAAGACCTGGAAACAACAATTAGGAAAAGACGTTTACGTTTCTATGGACATAATTTTGGTTAGAATGGCCCCAAAAAGAATAAATAAACACATCTATGGCGGCTTCGGTGGCGTAGTTGGTAGCATGCTGAGCTTCTATGCCCAAGATAGCGGGTTCAAACCCGGCCGAAGCCGTCGGATTTTTTAAGAGCGTTAAAAATCCCTCAGTATGCCTTCCTTCGGAGGGGAAGTAAAGCCGGCGGTCCCATGTCATAGATTTATGGCATGTTAAAGATCTTTCCACTAATTACACCTGTGTGAAACTAAATTGGATAGGTTAAGAATATAAACAACGCTCTTAGGTTGCTACGTTCGTTGCCAAGAGCCGACTGCGGTGGCGTCTAGTAGCTAGTTCTGAACTAGGCCTAGTAGTCGTTGACGGTGGCGTTTGGCGGCAAAAGTAGGAACTATTTGAAAATTCAAAGTTGCAGTCCCTACTTGAATTAAAAAAACAGATACACACACTAATACAGTCATCACAATTAACACCGGTTATCAGACATATTCTACACACACCCAAAGTACACGGGGCTACATGACCGCGTTGTCGCAGCCCCTAAACTAAGGAACCAACCAACCAAAACACATCTATATATATAAAGCACAAAGTTTGTCTGTCTGTCTGTCTGTCTGTTATGTATACAAATCTACACCGTTTCACCGATCTGAACCAAATTTGTATACTTACCCTTTGGAACCCTGCGGGTAACCCTGTCAACATTAAATTTCGGACAGACCACCCCATGCCCTGCATTTAGGCCCTTTTGTCCAAATCTACACCGTTTCACCGATCTGTGCCAAAAGTTGTATATTTAACCTTTGGAACCCTGCGAGTAACACTGTCCACTTAAAATTTCGGACAGACCACCCCATTCCCTGCATTTAGGCCCTTTGGTCCAAATCCACACCGTTTCACCGATCTCAACCAAAATTTGTATATTTACCCTTTGGAACCCTGCGAGTAACACTGTCCACTTAAAATTTCGGACAGACCACCCCATGCCCTGCATTTAGGCCCTTTTGTCCAAATCTACACCGTTTCACCGATCTGTGCCAAAAGTTGTATATTTAACCTTTGGAACCCTGCGAGTAACACTGTCCACTTAAAATTTCGGACAGACCACCCCATTCCCTGCATTTAGGCCCTTTGGTCCAAATCTACACCGTTTCACCGATCAGAACCAAAATTCGTATTCTTACCCTTTTGTACCCTGCGAGTAACACTGTCTGCTTGAAATTGCGGACAGACCACTCCATTCCCTGCATTTAGGCCCTTTGGCCCAAATCTACACCGTTTCACCTATCTCAACCAAAATTTGTATATTTACCCTATGGAACACTGCGACTAACACTGTCTGCTTGAAATTTCGGACAGCCCACGCCATTCCCTGCATTTAGGCCCTTTTTGCACAAATCTACACCGTTTCACCGATCTGAACCAAAATGTGTATACTTACCCTTTGGAACCCTGCGAGTACTGTCCACTTGACCTTTCGGACAGACCACCCCATTCTCTGCATTTAGGCCCTTTGGTCCAAATCTACACCGTTTCACCGATCAGAACCAAATTTCGTATTCTTACCCTTTGGTACCCTGCGAGTAACACTGTCTGCTTGAAATTGCGGACAGACCACTCCATTCCCTGCATTTAGGCCCTTTGTCCCAAATCTACACCGTTTCACCGATCTCAACCAAAATTTGTATATTTATCCTTTGGAACACTGCGACTAACACTGTCTGCTTGAAATTGCGGCGAGGCCTCTCCATCCCTTGCATTTAGGCTGTTTGGCACAAATCTACACCATTTCACCGATCTGACCCCAATTTTATATACTTAACCGTAGGTACCCGAAAAGTAACACTGTTCACTTTAACTTTCGGACAGATCACACTATTTCCTGCTTTTTGGCCCTTTGGCAGAAAACTACACCGTTTCACCGATCTCAACCAGATTTTACATAATTACCCTTTGGAACTCGACGAGTAACACTGTCCACTCTAAATTTCGGACAGACCACTCCATTCCACGTATTTAGGCCCTTTGGCAAAAATCTACATCGTTCACCGATCGAAAACAAAATGTGTATACTTACCCTTTGGAACCCGATGAGTAACACTGTCTGTCCACTTTAAAATTTGGACAGGCCACTCCATTCCCTGCATGTTGGCCCTTTGGCACAAAACTACACCGTTTCACCGATCTCAACCAGATTTTACATAATTGCCGTTTGGAACTCGACGAATAACACTGTCCACTCGAAATTTCGGACAGACCACTCCATTTCCCGCATTAAGGTCCTTTGGTACAAATCTACATCGTTCACCGATCGAAAACAAAGTGTGTATACTTACCCTTTGGAACCCGATGCGTAACACTGTCCACTTGAAATTTCTGACATACCACTCCATTCCCTGCATTTAGCTCAGGAATTCCTCGGGGTTGCCAGCTTCCTAACTCACCAGTCATGAGCCCTTGAGGGTGTACCAGAAGTGGTGGTCTACACACACCCTGCCTCTTTGAGGGCCTTGAGCAGAACACAGGATATATTATGAAAAGGAAAAGAAGGCAGACCCCTCGAAGAATGAGGGTATCAGGAAAGATGAGACAAAGCCAATTAAGGCGGGAAATTGAAAGACTCCCTAGCCCTCGGATACCCTAATACAGTCTGGGTCGGAAGAGAACAAGAGTTGACCAAGGGAGGCCGACAGGAAGTAGAAGCGATGCCAGACTCAGCTGGGGTCCCGTGGTCGCCAACCTACGTCCCACATGTTGTGAGACCCTGGGGGGGGGGGGTCAGTTGTGAGAATAGCTTGCTGATTCATCGCGACCCGCCGTGTTATCTCCTGCTGTCTATGCTGATGCCAGCACAGGGCCGTTGCGAAACAGTGAGTGATTCCCGGTCAATCTAAATAGGACGGGGAACCCCGCACGTGTGTCATCATATTTCGTCATTATCTGCGATCATCTCAGGTTCGTGCAGCTTGGACCTATATTCTTTGTCTTTGCCGAGCAGTACGCTCTTTCACTAGACGCATCGAGTACAGGCCTAAGCCAGAAAATAAAGATGAGACTTTGGAAGACATCGAAGCTAGACGCCTGAATTACCTATATCAGTTTTAAAATAACACCATGTTCGTTTAGTAGTCATTTTTTCATTACCTTATTATTATCATCATAAGTGCAAATGACCTAGATGTTACGCGCATCATACCAATAATCACCGCCGCATAAAGTCTTTCTCGACTGTGATTTTTGAAATATTCATTTTTGGTTGGTTGGTTCTTAAGTTTAGGGGCTGCGACAACGCGGTCATGTAGCCCCGTGTACTTTGGGTGTGTGTAGAATCTGTCTGATAACCGGTGTTAATTGTGATGACTGCATTAGTGTGTGTTATCTGTTTTTTAATTTAAGTACCATCTGCAACTTAGAATTCATCAAATAGTTCGTACTTTTGCCGCCAAGCGCCACCGTCAACGACTACTAGGCCAAGTTCGGAACTTAGCTACTAGACGCCACTGCAGTCGGCTCTTGGCAATGGACGTAGACATCTAAGAGCGTTGTTTACCTATCCAATTTAGCTTCACACAGGTGTAATTAGTGGAAGGTTCTTTAACATGCCATAAATCTGACATGGGACCGCCCGCTTTACTTCCCCTCCGAAGAAAGGCATACTGACGGATTTTAACGCTCTTAAAAAATCCGACGGCTTTGGCCGGGTTTGAACCCGCTATCTTGGGCATAGAAGCTCAGCATGCTACCGACTACGCCACCGGTACATTATACGTTGAAGTGTCAATTCAATACCGGTAGTAGTTTCCCTTATCATCCTCATCATAAGAGCAGATGACCTACAGTAGATGTTACGCCCATTACACCACCATTAATCAACACACACAATAAGTCTTCCTCGCCTGTGAATTTTGAAATATGTATTTCTATTACGGTAGTTTGTAAGTTTGACGTGTCAATTCAACAGTAGTTTTTATTATCATCCTTATCAAAAGGGCAAATGACCTAGATATTACTCCCTCATTGTCTTTGGGGGCAAATGACTTAGATTTTAAGTCCATTATATTTCTAAGGAGACCTTAAAACATTATCATCATTCCACCGGGCGAAGCCGGGTACTACTGCTAGTTTTTAATAAAATATATAATCTGAAGAGCCAAGGGAGCTACACCAAGCAGATGAAGGAAAAACTCCGGAGGCTAGGAATTACAGATGGCGACTGTCGAGACAAAACACAATTCAGGGAAATACTTTCGAACATAAAGGTTCTTGTGGGAGAAAAGAGAGAACGCAGGGGAGGAAGATGGCCTGCAGATAAAAAAGGCGCAACACTCTGATAGAATGAAGGGAGTGTGGAGGAAGAGAAAGGAAGAAAGAACTATGAGAAGGAAATGAAATGATATTATCGTGGTCCTTAGTTTTGGCCGGTTCGTATAATGTAATGTAATAATATAGAACTCACGGTCAGCAGATAACCTTCTGTAGAGATAAGCACACTCACCTGTAACAACAAGAAGAAGAAGAACATTACCATTAATATTTGGAAATGTGTTGCGTAATGCTATGAAATTAATCATATATATTATGTCCTAATTGAAATTCAATCTAAAAACAAGTAGTTCCGTGAAGAACTATACAGCCTATTTTCATATATCCTACGTAAGTTAATTTCTTCTAACAACATACACAATTTCAGTTTAATTGCTGTAACAGATTCGTAGATATTGAGAACCGTCTAAATATTTCAGATTGTCGCCAGGTTGGATTTTTATTTTTGTACTATTACATTAAGATTATTGTGTACGTGTGGTATTCAAACTTCAATCGCATGATTAGAACACAAGAAGTAAAAACGAGATTTTAAAATTACGCACACCAGCCATCTTGTGATTATGCAAACAATTGAAATAAATTAGATGCCAGTGGATCAACATTTGTATAAGCATTTAACGTGCAACGTTTCACGGCACTCGGATAGTTAATTCGCGAGAATCGTCTATTTAAATATTTATACTTCGCGTCGCCGCCATGTTGGATTTGTGCTCACCAGGTTACTGAAAGTCCTATAGTCTCTCTGAACATAAAAAATTCAGTTTGGTTGCTGTAAAAGATTCATAGATATTGAGAACCGTCTAAATATTTCGGAAGCTCGCCATTTAGGATTGTTATATGTATAGGCCATAGAATTATGTACCATTCAAGGACAATTATTGCCCTGGTTCATTATTCAAACTTTCACTTCGATCGCATGATTACGACACAAGAAATAAAAACTTAATTTTAAAATTTCGCACAGCCGCCATATTGAGGTTATGTAAACAATTGATTTAAATTAGATGGCAGTGCATTACAATCTGAAAAATCATTTACTGTACCATATTTCACTGCGCTCAGAGAGTTAAATCACGAGAAAAGTCTATTAAAATATTTCAAATTCGCTTGGTCGCCATGTTCGTTTTTTACTTTACAAGTTTATGAAATATACATAGATAAACTTGTACCAGTACCCTGTATCACCGTACAAAATTGCAGGGTAATATCTGGAATAGTTTCGGAGATATAGAATGTCAGTGAAATATTTCGCACAGCCGCCATTTTGAGGTTATGTAAACAATTGAACTAAATTAGACTCCAGTGCATTACTATGTGTATAAACACTTGCTGTACCTAGTTTCATTACGTTTGGATGGTTAAATCGTGAGAAAAGTCTATTTAAAAGTCTCAACTTCGCTTGGTCGCCATGTTCGTTTTCTAATTTACAAGTTTATGAAATATACATAAGTAAACTTGTATCAGTACCTTTTATCACCGTACTAAATTGCAGGGTGATATCTGTAATAGTTTCGGAGATATAGAATGTCAGTGAAATATTTCGCACAGCCGCCATTTTGAAGTTATGTAAACAATTGAACTAAATTAGACTCCAGTGCATTACAATGTGTATAAACATTTGCTGTACCAAGTTTCATTACGTGTGGATAGTTAAATCGCGAGAAAAGTCTATTTAAAAGTCTCAACTTCGCTTGACCGCCATGTTGGTTTTGTAGTCACCAGGATTTTGAAAGTCTCATAGGTGAACTTCTAGTAGTACCCTTTATCACCGTACACAATTTCAGGGCGATATCGGTAATAGTTTCGGAGATATTGAATGCTAGTGAAATATTTCGCACAGCCGCCATTTTGCATTGGTGAGACGTAACAAAATTTGAAGGGCACGGTCGAGGTCGCCGGGAATAGTGCTATGAACATACCGAGTTTCATTGAAATCACTCCAGTCGTTTAGATTTTATTAGGGGGACACACACACACGAATCACACACACACACACACACACACACACGCACACACACACGGACAAAAGGTGATCTCATAAGCCTATTTTTTCAAAATTGAAAATAGGCTAATAAATACCCAAAGCTATTTAATAAATCTAATACACCTTAGTAAATACAATTTTTAAATTAATGTATGTATGTCTACCCCTTATTATTCCCGTTTTTCCAACGGGGTCGGGGATGAGATGCGATGAGTCTTTGTAGCGATGGTTTTTACGGCCGGATGCCCTTCCTGACGCCAACCTCATGAGAGGAGTTAATGAGAGATGAAATGAATGATGGTGAATGAAACTGGGCAAGGATGTGGAAGGAAGCGGCCGTGGCCTGTCAGAAGGTACCGTCCCAGCATTTGCCTGGTGTTGAAAATGGGAAACCACGGAAAACCATTTCAAGGACGGCCGACGGTGGGGCTCGAACCCACGCGTCTACCGAGTCAGCAGAGAGCTTGGCCCCATGACCTAATGCTGCGCTTTAGCCAGCGTAGCCACTACTGTCGGTACAATTTTTAAATTAATATTTATTAATTAAATACCAATTTCGGCCACAGTATGGCCTTCTTCAGTCTTTTAAAGAAGAAGAGAAAAAATTAATTGAAAACTACGAGAAAAACTTCTGAAAACAACATTAAAACTTGGTATTTCCTATTACTGTATGTTTTTTTTTATAAAATATATATTTAAAAAATCAGATGTCACAAATGTGATAATACAAAATATTTTGTGAAAAAATGACATAAATCTTTAAAAAAAATGTGTTCCATAAATAGACTACGCACGGGTCAGATCGCACAAAACCTCCCATTAATATTACTCTTCATAAATTCGTCATCACACTGTACGTTTACAGTGGTCGTAGTTACCGTAATCGCGAATGAGAGCTTCAAAATGAGGCCAAGTTGCCTGGGCTGAGAAAACGTTACGTCAGAAAAAGTATAAGAACTTTTTATTGGGTAGTTGAAAAATATTCAAACTTGAGATTTTCACTACCAATACCTGTGCCTATAACATATAAAAATTTCATTACCCTCAGTCAAGTAGTTTTCCATGTATATAGTTTTAAGTGAGCAGTTCCTAGAAAAGACGTCAAAAACACGGATAATTTTTCATACAACTACGAATAAATAAATAATTAATAAACTTGACAATAATTGGCTTATATAGTCTAACGCAGAATTAAACAAGGAAAATATTGGTATAAGTCATTTTTCAATAGGTCTGTTCGTTTGGTTGTAATTAAGGCCTAAACTCGAGTATCCATAATAAAAAAATCTGATAGTAAGAGTTTAAAAAAAATCTTGATATGGTCTTGAGATGAAAAAATGCTTTGCTGAGTGAAGCCTGTCCACAAATGAGTGAGTAGCCTATAAAGAAAAACGAAAAATCAGGAGTCCATTCAGAAAATGAATAAAACGTATTATACAATTTGTTTAAAAAAGAAATATAAGAATTCATACAGTTGGTTATGACTTGCGTAGGTTGGAATGTTTATTGATTATCCCCTGCACCAATGAAAATTTTTGATGCGATATGGAAAATGTTGATGGTCATTGACTAATAACATGTGCTGTATGTAATCTATGGATTATTTTAGTGGCAGATGACCTCGTAGTTCCGCCCCTTAAAACCTCAATATCTAACTGACTATGGTTGATTTTGACATAATTATGTTATTGTATGCGTTGGTTTTCATTAGAAGTGGTCATGAAAAGAAAACTTAGTAGTAGTGAAAACAGAATATCCACTGAATCTTAAAATATGCATGAAAATAACTCTTTATAAAGGTCAAAATATATCCTTGATACTGTATATACGATAATTAGGGTTTGGGTAATGGATTCAGAATTTAGCGATTTCTGTCATCTATAACTTTCAGATTTAGCATATTATAGCAAATTTGTTGTAAATACAGATTTTGTGCAGTGTTACATGTAGCAATTAAGACTTAAAATAGTTCAATAATATAATATATTGTGACATTCCAGGACTATAACCTCAATGTCAGTCCACAGAGATGGGCGTCCAGCAAGTGTTAAACTAGGAGACCGCCAGCTGAAGTGTGTGGACCGTTTTCCTTACCTTGGAAGTGTATCTCCAGTGATAATTTGGTCAGTAAAGAAATTACCAACAGAGTGTAAAAGGCATCAGAATTCTACCAACAAGTAAGAACACTTCTATGGGATGACATGATTCCAAAACCAGCTAAACTGGTGATGTTTAACAGCTACTTCATACCAATATTGACCTATGTTATTGAAGCATGCACTCTTACAAAGAGAGATGCATCAAGACTGCAAGCATCAGAGATGAAATTTCTTAGATCCACCATCCAGAAGACCAAGATGGTCCAGTTAATGAACGAGGAGGTGAGGAAACAAGCTGGAATAACGACATCCCTATTAGACTGAATCAGCACATCTAGACTACGGTGGTACGGGCATGTGATGAGGATGGAGCCTACAAGAACAGCCAGAATAAATTTGGAAAGACAGGTGGATGGAAAAAGACTTGTAGGAAGAGCTAAAACCCGATGGATGGACATGATCAAGGTTGATCTAGCGACCAGAAGATGGACAGTGGATGATGTTCTCCATGACAAGTTGTATATGGACAGTTGAAGTGGAAGAAGCTCATAAACAGTACCCGGGAAACTGGAACTGTACAATGATGATGATGATGATAATGATGAGTATATTGTGACAGATTTACTCGGCTGGCGGTTCGCGCCCCTCTCGTTTGCCGCAGGGCTGTCCACGCAAACAAAATCCCCGGTGAATTCACCCACGAACAGTAGTGCCCTCCACCAACAACCCCCTAAAGGCACTTTTAAGATTTTGTTGTGCTTTTAGCAACTTTCGACTATTTATGGGAGTTTTTACACCTCGTGGTGTAGCGGCTAGCGGTCTTGACTGTTGTCCTGGAGGTCTGGGTTCAAACCCCGGCCCTGCCAATAAACTAAATTCTGATCTGAGGGCTGGTAAAGAGTTCACTCAGCCTCGTGAGGCATAAATAAGGAGTGGTGATTTCAATTCCCACCTCAGCCATCTTTGAAGTAGTTTTCCGTGGTTTCCCACGTCTACTCCATGCAAATACTGAGATGGTGTCTAACTTAAGGCCACGACCGTCTCCTTCCCGATCCTTACTTGAATTACAAATACACATACTAATACAGCAATCAGAATAACACAGGTATTATTCAACATTTCACACACACACCCAAGTATACGGAGCTGATTGGCCACGATGTCCATGCCCCTCAAATGAAACAACAACAACAACAACAATAACTACTGATTGGAGTGGGTCCTTTAAATGTTGTGTTCGCAACACTGGCTACAGCTCGCCATGGCAGTCGAATCGTAAAATACCTATTGCATCATATTTGTTGTTGTGTTGTTGATGATGATTCATTTAGGGGTTGGTTCTGTAGCCCCGTGTACTTGAGTGTGTGTGTGATTTGTTTCTGATAACCTGCATTAGTGATGTCTGCATTAGTGTGTGTGATTGGAGCTAGGATTTTGCTAGGAAGTGACCATGACCTTAATTTTTATACCATCCCGACATTTGCCTGAAGTAAAAGTGGAGAATCATGGAAAACTACTTTTTTAATGGCAGAGGAGAAAATCGAATCCACGTCTATTCAGTTTTGTCTCAGGAGGCTTAATGAACTCCGTTTCAGCCCCCAGACCAGAATTAAATATCATGTGAGCAGGATGTTAGTAGCATCTCAGAAGCCGGCTGCACAAAATGCCTGTGTACGCTACAAATGCAATTTACGGTATTACGACCACGTCATCCCTGCGTACGAACAACTTAGCTGGTTACGACTAAATCGACGCGGCGATCTTCATTCTTTATGTCTTTTCCAACAAGTACTCTTACATTCCTCTCCAACTTACCTGCATTCTCAGTTTCACTGCCTCTCACACGAACATAGTCTTGGTACACGGTCAAAAAATGATTCACTCATGCTCATACCTATACACCGTACGGGACGCTACACTAACTCCTTCGTAGTTTCTACTGCACGACTGTGGAACAACCTGCCGCGCTCTGTCAGAGGAGTAACCCCGTCCAGCTTCAGGCAGCAATGCCAGCTGCACATATCACAAAAGAAATGAAAGCTGAACTCAACACGTCAAATATTTGAATCCTTATGCTGACTTATATTCGTGTTTCTAATTTACATTTTATTTATTTTCTGTTTAGATACCTAAATGATTTCTTACATCCTTTTAAATGCGCATATCAAAATCAATATTAGGCTATAGTAATAACTCAACCATGATGCTTATCATCATCATCATCATCACATCATCATTAGTTTCTGTTTTATTAGTGTTTGTATTTTCCTATTAATTCCTTACTTTAGCAATAATTTATTATTTAACATATTTTTTCCTACGCCATGCTTACCTGCCACTATATGTATTGTGATTGGATCTGAAATGTATTCCTGTTATATAGATTTAAGTACCATTGTTAAGTTCTGTTAATCCCTCCCTATATTATTCTGCTAAGGTCCCATTCCAGTTTTGTACCGAAAATAAGGCCCCATTAACACCAACCTACACATATGGGGCACCTACAGGTTCAGCATAACCCAATGCGTAAGGGAAACGCACTCACTTACTCTTCAAATGCCTCACAATTAAATAAATACCTTAAAACATGTATATTTACAATGAAATAATGAAAGAATGCAACACTGTAACCATGGTAACAGAATCTCACAGGTCCATCTATTTCTGTAAGACGCAATGCAATTCCAATTATTACATTACTGTGAAAGTTTCCAGGCAGTTATCACTGAACCAAATTAAGCTGTAAAATTCATCAATACATACAGTATAATGCGCCTAACGGGGTCAAGGGGCACTCTAGATTTTTTTCACGCAATTTTCACGTGTGAGTGTGGTACGAAAGTTTTTTTTCACCCGACTATAAAGGGTCTCCGAAAACTACATTTAAAGACCCTTAAATTAACAGTGACTGTGATATTCCCACAAAACTAACTTCGCTCCGATGACAAACCCCTAACCACTGCACCAGTAGCTGAATTGATAAAGTCTGATTATTCATACCAAGGATAAATCAGTCATAGCATTCATGATTGAGATTTTGCTAAGTGTACTCTTTACAACTAGAATAGGCCTATTCGCGGGCGAAGCCAACGGGTAATGCTAGTAATGTATTAATTGTAAAATCTGGTTAGATGGAAGAGAGGGCCCAATGGCCCTAATCTTGCCAGACAAAATAAGGCTATCTATATATCTATCTATCCGTTAAGGAAGCGTAGTAAAACAATGAAAGTAGAAGTCACGAGCAGTTCTCAAGTGAGGGTTATAGAATTGAATATTGATGATCACACCACGCGACCAGACACCCGGCAGTTCGCTGCTACACACGAAGGTTAAACAACTGCAAGGAATTCTGTACTTGCCACACTGCAATTTGTGTGCAAGGTCTTGTAGAAATGTCACGTTGTGACATTTGAAGGGGCCGGATGTTAGGTATTGCATTTGAGTCGTCCAGTTGCAAAGCTCGTTTAATCCACTTGTGAATAAGAATCATGTCGTAAAATTATTTATTTAATTATTTTATTTTATTTTACTTTATTTTATTTTGCTTTTCTTTGTTTAATTTAATTTTGTTTTGTTTTTTGATTTTGTTTTATTTTAAATTGTTTTGTTTAATTTTTGTATTGTTTTTTGTTTTTATTTTGTTTCATTTGATTTTGTTTTGTTTATTTTTTATTTTATTTTGTTTTATTTAAATTTTCCAGAAAACAAACACAAAACAAACAAAAAATACACGAAGCAAAAGCAAAATTCAAAAACAAAAACAAAAGCAGAAAACAAAAAACAAGAAACACAAAGCAAAAAGCAAAATTCCAAAAAAGCAAAAGCAGAAAACAAACACAAAACCAAGAAAGAAAAGCAAAAACTAAAATTCAAAAGCAAAATCACAAAGCAAACACAAAACCAAAAACCAAAAACACAAAGCAAAAAGTAGAAAACAACAAACACAAAAGATACGTGAGGCAAAGTCCAGAGAAACGTTTCTCATGAAAATGATTCTTATTCCCAAGTGGATTAAACGAGTTTTGCAACTCGACGACTCATTTGATGAACTGCAAACCAGGTTGGTTTCAGAAGAAATGTAGAGTAGGAACGAGGTAATCTGTACTTAGTCTTACTCTAACATTCTTTTAACTTGCACAACCTCGATGTAAAATTGGGGATTTGAACCGCCACATTGAAGTTTTGTGAGGGCCATGAAGCGAAATCATTCGCTTGTGATAAGAGAAACAAACACACATAGGTTTCCACGGCTTCCTAGATTCATTATAAAACCTTTATTTAAACTTGGGGATTTGAACCGCCACATTGAAGTGTTGTGAGGGCCATGAAGCGAAAATATGCACTTGTGATAAGAGAAACAAACACACGTAGGTTTCCACGGCCTCCTAGATTCATTATAAAACCTTTATTTTAATCTTGGGGATTTGAATCGCCACATTGAAGTGTTGTGAAGGCCATGAAGCGAAAATATTCTCTTGTGACAAGAGAAGCAAACACACGTAGGTTTCCACGGCCTCCTAGATTCATTACAAAAACTTTATTTGAACTTGGGGATTTGAACCGACACATTGAAGGGTTATGAAGGTCATGAAACGAACATATTCACTTCTGATAAGAGAAGCACACGTAGGTTCCACGGCCTCCTAGATTCATTATGAAAACTTTATTTAAACTTGGGGATTTGAACCGACACATTGAAGTGTTATGAGGGCCATGAAGCGACAATATTCACTTGTGATAAGAGAAGCACACGTAGGTTTCCACGACCTCCTAGATTCATTATAAAACCATTACCTGTGAGAATGACACGGCTTTCCACTCGTGTAGTATGCCAGTCAATTAAGTAGCATCCATCACGCAAGCAAAGACCTCTTCGCCAGGACTGACAACTTACGTTTGATGGTTGGTCTGAGGAGTGGCGTAAACGCTTAAGCTTTGACCTTCCAAATCTATGACAGCGGGTTCGATACCGACTCAGCCCAATGTATTTTAAATGCGACAACCT
This sequence comes from Meconema thalassinum, assembly GCA_946902985.2. Classification (NCBI taxonomy): domain Eukaryota; kingdom Metazoa; phylum Arthropoda; class Insecta; order Orthoptera; family Tettigoniidae; genus Meconema; species Meconema thalassinum. The sequence continues at coordinate 90,935,217 of OX336388.2, forward strand.
CGTATCGGTAGATTGTTGTAGCCCTTCGTAGGGGTGAACATTCCGACAGCCACGACAATTTAAATCGACATTATTATTATTTAGCACAAATTTCCCTGTATTCTTCCCAATATTTCTTAATCCGATTACTATGCTCTGTTTTCCGTTCGTCTCTCCATCCTGTATTCTTCCATGTAGCGTAGCAGCTAGCATGATTGGCTGTCACCGTGGAGGCCTGGCTATACTAAGAAATTTAATTCTGGTTTGAGGGTTGGAATGGGCACACTCAGCCTCGTGAGGAAGAACTGAGAAGAAGTGGGTTCGATTCTTAACTCAGCCATCCTGGAAGTGGTTTTCCTGCTTTCCCACTTCTACTCCAGGCAAAAGCTGGGATGGTTCCTAACTTAAGGCCACGGTCACTTTTTTACCCAAATACTACCTCAATCACAAATACACACTATACAGGCCTATAGACATGACAGTGACACAGGTTATCAGGCAAATCTGCACACACCCAAGTACACGATGTCAAAAATAAACTCAATGAACCAACAGCAACTCTTCCGAGTAGGTTTCTCAGCAAATTTGTATCCGTTTATTAGGATTCTAAATTATGATTTCTTCATTAAAACCAATTTTTTGTAAGTCTTATGTTATATCTAAATGAAACACCAATGCGTATTTATTAATGTTGTTAAACCCTCCATAAATTGAATTAATAAACATTAATTAATTATACTAGTTTCGGCCACATTAAGATCTACTTCAATAATTGCTTTTAAAAGAAACTATATAACTTGCAAAGTTTTAATATATATTATACTTGGATTTTTTCCTTTGAAAAAATAATTTAAAATATATCAAAATAGTTAACAAGTAGTTGCGTAAAGAACTAAAGCCTATTTTCATATATCCTACTCATGTTAATTGCCTCTATCAACATACAAAATTTCAGTTTGAGTGCTGTAATAGATTCGTAGATATTGAGAACCATCTAAATATTTCGGATGGTCGCCATGTTGGATTGTTATATGTATAGGCCATAGAGTTATGTACCATTAAAGGAAAATGATTGCGTAAGTACATTATTCAAAATTTCACTTCGATCGCATGATTACGACACAAGAAATAAAAACTTAATTTCAAAATTCGCACAGCCACCATCTTGAGGTTATGTAAACAACTGAACTAAATTATATGCCAGTTCATTACTATGTGTATGAACATTTGCTGTACCAAGTTTCATTGCGTTTGGATGATTAAATCGCGAGAAAGTCTATTTAAAACTTTCAACTTCGCTTGGCCGCCATGTTCGTTTTGTAGTTACTAGATTTTTGAAAGCTTCATAGATGAATTTCTAGTAGTGCCCTTTATCTCCGTACAAAATTTCATGGTGATATCAGTAATAGTTTCGGAGATATAGAATGCCGGTGAAATATTTCTCACAGCCGCCATCTTGAGGTTATGTAAACAATTGAATGAAATTAGATGTCGGTGCATTACAATGTGTATAAACTTATACTTTACGAAGTTTCATTGCGTTTGGTTGGTTGGTTAAATCGCGAGAAACGTCTATTTAAAAGTCGCAACTTCGCTTGACCATGTTGGTTTTGTGGTTACCAGGTTTTCGAAAGTCTCATAAGCGAACTTCTAGTAGTTTCCTTTATCAACGTACAAAATTTCAGGGTGATATCGGTAATAGTTTCGGCGATATTGAATGCTGGTGAAATAAAATTGAAGGGCACGGTCGGGGTCCGCCAAACTGGTGCTATGACCGTACCGAGTTTCATTGAAATCGCTCCAGCCGTTTAGAAGTTATTAGAGGGACGCACACACATCCACACAGACACACATACGCACACACACGGACAAAAGGTGATCTCATAAGCCTATTTCTTCATAAAATGAAAATAAGCTGAAAAATCAGATCTGTAACAATAATATGGATTTTAAATTGATGATATTATAAACTAATTTTATGCTCGACCCTGACTGTTATATGTCTGAAAACTGTATCATAATGATGGTCATTATAACACTATTTTTCATTATGAAACAGTTTCTCCCAGCAATCACAGCTCGAGAAACAGTTGTTTGACCAATTAGATAAGGATACCTTCGCGCATGCGCTCAAAATCCAACATGTCTGTATAAATTACCGAAAGTGCACCGTCCATATGTTCGCGTAAATGAATGAATGAAAATCCACAGCCTGCTTCCAGTCTCCGACCGGGTCAGGAATGGAATGAATGAAGCCCCCATCTAGCGGCGAGGATATGAACTGTGCCGGCTGCCGAGGCCTGACGCACTCCTCTGGGGCAATGATTAAATGAATGACAGATGAAATGAGATGATAGTGGAGAGTGTTGCTGGAATGAAATGTAGACAGGGAAAACCGGAGTACCCGGAGAAAAACCTGTCTGTCTCCGTTTTGTCCAGCACAGATCTCACATGGAGTGACCGGGATTTGAACCACGGACCCAGCGGTGAGAGGCCGGCGTGCTGCCGCCTGAGCCACGGAGGCTTCGTTCGCGTAAATAAACTGGCGAATATGAGACAAGAAATAGCACTGTACCTTAATATCTCCAAATCCAATTTCTACACAGCGCATTGTTTTCAAACGCATTCGGTGAAATTTTTACTGAATACTGGCGCTCAATCTGCACATATGGCATTGAAGCACACAGAGCGCATGCGTCGGTCGATCAGAGAGCTTGGAAATCGGAGATATCCTATACTCAGCGCAGCACCCGATCACAAAATTCTAGTGACAATCTCAACAGATATTTATGAATATTTATGTTAAAATATATAATAAAGTTATAATTATCGTCGAACGTAAACAGTCGTATGCAACTCGCCTGTAATGGTAATTAAGACACTCGTATGGAAATTATAAAACGAGCGTATAGCCAATATAGGCTCGTTGCATAATGTACTATTGTGAAAGTTACATATCTAAACATTTGGTGTTTGTATATTACTATAAACCAGATTTAAAATATTTCTATAAGTTGAATATATGCTCCTAGCGGAGTGAAGCAAAGGTTGGAATATGTAGGCTATCGAATGTATCTTCCTGCTCCAAAGGAAATTTTTAAGTGAATTGTCCTTGCCAAATAACTATTGTTTCGTAATATATGATTGGATTTTGATATGTGTTATTGTATGTTTTGGTTTTCTTTTGAAGTTTTCATGGATATGCGGGACGTTTATACTTCGTTGAGATGTTGCTAAGATGCAGATCTATACTTATTTTCCCCCCAGGGGCTCACATCTAGTGGGACGTGGATTGGCGATCACGGGACCCCAGCTGAGTCTGGCATTGCTTCCACTTACTTGTGCCTGGCTTCTCTCCGTCTTCTTTCCTGTCGACCTCACTTGGTCAACTCTTGATTTCTTCCAACCCCGATGGTATTAGGGTATCCGAGGCCTAGGGAGTCCTTTCATTTCCCGCCTTAATTGGCCCTTCTCTCTTATCTTACCTGATTCCTCATTCTTCGAGGGGTCAGACCTCTTGTTTCTATTTCAGGTATCTCCTGACTTCTTTTCAAGGCCCTGAAGGAGGCAGGGTGTTTGTAGCCCCACCACTTCTGGTGCACCCTGGATAGTGCTACACCCTTAAGAGCTCACGGCTGGTGAGTTCGGAGTTGGCGACCCCGAGGGGTCCTGAGCTGGGTCCAGATTATCTCCTTTTTCCATTGCCTTTGGGGCGGGACCTCTCCTATTTCCCTTTCCTATCTGCCTTTCCTGGCTCTACTTCTTTCTTTCTATTTCTTTCCCCTTTTTTTTACTTCCTGTAATTTTCTTCTTCGTCTAGCGTGTAAGATGAAGTTAGTTTTAGTTGTAATTTTGTATTTAGATTTACTTACAGGTTCATTTTCATTTTCATGATCACCCAAGTCGCCTCCGTAGCGTAGCTGTCAGCATGGTTAGCAGCCGTCCCGGGTTCGATTCCCGGATCTGCCACGAAATTTGAAAAGTGGTATGAGGACTGGAACGGGGTCTACTCAGCCTCGGGTGGCCCAAATGAGTAGAGAGGGTTCAATTCCCACCTCAGCCATCCTCGAAGTGGTTTCCCGTGGTTTCCCACTTCGCCTTCGGGCAAATGCCGGGATGGTACCTACTGTAAGGCCACGGCCACCTCCTTCCCGCTTCCTTGCCAGTTCATACCAATGTTCCCCTCCCTTCCCATCCCTCATGAGGCCCCTGTTCTCTTTGCAGGTGAGGCCTCCTGGGCGAGGTGCTGATCACACCTCCTCAGTTGTAGCCACTCCGACCAGATGTTCCCAGCTATAGGACACTGCCCGTAGAGGCGGTATTGGTGATTTCCCTCGCCGAGTCCGTGGGAAACACCAGCCCGAAGGGTAAAATCGATTTTAAAATATAAAAAAAGATCACCCAAACCATTAGGGGCCGATAACCTAGATGTCAGGCCCCTTAAAACAACAATTATCATCATCATCATCATCATGGCTTGCCACGGTGGGTGAGTGGATATCGTGTCGGTCTACTAACCCCAAGATTGCAGGTTCGCCCCTGGCCGTGGTAAGTGATTTTTGAAAGGCGCCAAAAATACGATACGCATGTCATACGATGTTGGCATGCCAAAGAACCCATTTGAATTCTGTAGGCCGAGTTCATAATGGCAAAATTAATCTCGGGAGTTTCCGCCAACACAAAGTTCCTCATTTCTCTACTAGAAAGCGCTATAGTGTTCAAGGAGCTTAGATATCTAACATCTAACCTCCTTGACTTCCGCAGTCAAGGAACAACGAAATTCGATATGCAAGCTACCCTCTAGGTGTCAAATAACAAAGCTTGCACCCGGCAGCCGAGGCCACACGATATTATTATAATTATAATTATTATTATTATTATCATCATATAATTATTTCTACCAGCAAAGGTCTACTGTGTTGTTCATTGTTCTGAATGAATTGACATGCTGTATCTTTATGGTGGCTAAGAACAGCTATCCGTTTTGGTTTTCTATCTCTTCGACAAGATGTTTGTCAAGTTACAACTAAATCTCCGTATGCATGTAGAATAAGGAGGCGTGATCCATGCTAATGCATCTCTCTCTCTCTCTCTCTTTGTAAGTGGAGAAACTAGGCCAATTATTCAGCAGACTGTTTCGTAATGAATTCCAGGTGGATACTTGACAGGAAGCATGTTTCCTGGCTAGTCTGAACCCATGTCCCTCAGGGGGACACGATCGACAAGCGAGTCGAGTATAATAATTATCATATAACCTTCAGATGAATAACCCAAGGCGTTGCTTAGATTGTTCTCGTGCATATGTTGTAGCGTTTCCATGGCCACAGGAATATTCTAGTCTGTCTCCATGGTTACCACTCTACGCTGCCCTTAGTACTCGCGATTGGAGACATAAGTTAGTTATCGTTGTTTTAAAGGTGCCTGTACACTGGAGAGTGATTTTCATAGAGCAAGTCTAGCTAGACCGCTCTAGCTAAACCGAGTGCGTGTACACTGTAGAGTAATTTTCCCTAGGTAGAGCATTTGTAGAGCGGAGATAGACAAATCTACCTAGAGCACTCTCTGAACCTGTGTACACTGTCAAACGTAAATGCACTTGGTAGAGCAGCGCTAAAACATTCTGAGAGCAGAGTGAGTCTAGGTTTATTGCACTGTGTTGTTAAGTTAAAATGTCTTCAAGAGAGCTTTTAGCATCTGTGGTGGTTGTGTTTGCCTTGTCAAAAAAGATAACTATGAAAAGAAAAAGAAGGTTGTGGTGAGGAATTGGATATCAAAAAGAGAATACGAGAGATTCCACGCTAAATTATTGCAAGAGTTATCTTCAGAAGGTTCTGAAGCGTACAAGAACATTTTAAGTATGAACAAAAATGACTATGATTATAATTTGGCCAAAATTACCCCCAGGATCAGCAAAAGGGATCACCCGAAACGACTGTGCCTTCAAATTTCTGTCTCTGTATTCTTTCCGAGTACAATTCCAAGTTTCTGGATGGGCTTCAATATTTTCAAGTAATGTTATTGTTTCTTCGCGATTCCACACAAATTCAGCCATATTCAATTACTATAATTAACAACAAACAAATAACCCCAACAATCCACCACTGACTCTACATAGAGCACTTTCCAATATTCAACCGAACGAATAGAGCTAGACAGGTCTAGCTAGGGCACTCAAATGCTGTTTACACCGTCAAGTCAGCCGGTCCTAGCTAGAGCTTAGAGCGGTCTCCGCTAGGGTTCTCTACCACCTGTATACACTAGAGAGGAGCTTAGAGTGCCCTAGCTAGAGCTTAGAGCGGTCTCCGCTAGGGTTCTCTACCACCTGTATACACTAGAGAGGAGCTTAGAGTGCCCTAGCTAGAGCTACTCCACGCTCTAGCTAGGGCAAAGGCTCTCCAGTGTACAGGCACCTTAAGGGCGGAACAGCAAAGTAATCTGCCCCTACAATGGAAGACGGTCAATCTTGTTTTCTCAACAAGTTAATCGCGTTGAGGGCGATCATGTTGACGGTTAATGCTCCAATATTGACTATAATGGTTAATTGGACACTTATATCCGTCTGTCAGTTTTAACGGTTCAGTCGGCCAACACTAAATTACCCAATGACTGGGTGGGATTTTTTTTAAAGTTTGATAGCGCCTTCTAATTGACTCTCAATTTAAACTGTTCCTGCCCCTTTGCTTCAAGCAGACACCCATGGGGTGAGCTACAAGTGCCGTTCAATTCCAAGTAGTTATAACTTCCGTAACCAGATGTCACTGACACTTTGTGGTGAACGTTGGAACTTTGATAGAGCGTTTCAACGAAATCTAACCTAGAAATTTAGCTTCACACTAGTTTAGTTAGTGGAAGTATCTTTTAGAAGCTATAAATCTATGACATGGGACCGCCGGCTTTACTTCCCCTCCGAAGGAAGGCATACTGGAAGATTATAATGCTCTTAAAAATCCGACGACTACGGCCAGGTTTGAACCCGCGATCTTGGGAACAGCAGTTCAGCATGCTACCTACTACGCCACCGAAGCCGCTATCTTTTTTTTGTGCTTTTCTTATTATTAAAAAGAAATATCCTATGGCCTTGGGTACCGGGTGCAAGCTTTGTTATTTGACGCCCAAAGGGCAGTTTTCATGTCGAATTTGGTCGTTCCTTGATGCGTTATGAAAGTCAAAGAGGTTAGATATCTACTGTAAGCTCCTTGACACTATAGCGCTTTCTAGTAGAGAGAGGAGGAACTTTGTGTTGGCGGATAATCCCGAGATTAATTTTTCTATTATAATAATAATATCGTATGGCCTCGGGTGCCTGGTGCAAGCTTTGTAATTTGACACCCAGAGGGTAGCTTGAATGTCGAATTTCGTTGTTCCTTGAATCACTATGAAAGTCAAGGAGGTTAGATAATAGATATCTAAGCTCCTTGAACACTATAGCGCTTTCTAGTAGAGAAATGAGGAACTTTGTGTTGGCGGAAACTCCCGAGATTAATTTTGCCATTATGAACTCCCTACTGAATTCAAATGGGTTCTTTGACATGCCAACATCGTATGACATGCGTATCGTATTTTTGCCGCCTTTCGAAAATCACTTACCACGGCCAGGGGCGAACCTGCAATCTTGGGGTTAGTAGACCGACACGCTATCCACTCACCCACCGTGGCAAGCTATGGTCTTGGATGCCGGGTGCAAGCTTTGTTATTTGACGCCCAAAGGGCAGTTTGCATGTCGAATTTGGTCGTTCCTTAATGCGCTATGAAAGTCAAGGAGTTTAGATATCTACTGTAAGCTCCTTGACACTATAGCGCTTTCTAGTAGAGAAAGGAGGAACTATGTGTTGGCGGAAAATCCCGAGGTTATTTTTTCTGTTATGAACACGGTATACTGAATTCAAATGGGTTCTTCAACATGCCAACATCGTATTGCATGCGTACCGTGATTTTTATCGCCTTTCAAAAATCACTTACCACGGCCAGGAGTGAACCTGCAAGCTTGGGGTTGGTAGTCCGACACGATAACCACAAGGTGAGGAACACGGAAACGAGATACCTCAATAGAGGCATGCCAGTGTAAGGAGGTTAGCACCGTAAATATAAAGGATAAGTGGTCCAGTGAACACTAGAATGACATTAAACACACGATCATTGAGTAGCTACTTCCATAAAAATGAAGGAATGCGCTAGGTCGAGGCTATAACGGTACCCAAGTAGTCAAGGCCCACTCCACTCCTCAAATATTCCGCCTGGCTGCTCAGGCTGCCTTGCTTTACCTTGCTCCCGCTATGACTAATGTTCCACCCCAACTACCGCGAGTAACAGATCTTTGGAACGTTTACCGGGAACGAAGAACATTTTACTGAGAAGCGTTCTCAACTGTGTGCTTGTGAGCGCCACCGTACTCTTTAAATTAAATTTGGTGCTCTCGTTATGTGTTTGAGGCTTCAGTCTTTCGACTGGTTTAATGCACCTCTCATGCTTCCCTGTCCTGAGCTAATCGTTTCATCTCTACATAGCTATCACACCCTACATGCGAGGCACTCTGTTTAACATATTCTAACCTGTTCTCATCCTCGACCCTTCCTTCTATAACCAAGTCCTACCAGCCTATTGCTGCTTTTGTGGTGTAGTTGGTAGCATGCTGAGCTTCTATGCCCAAGATCACGGGTTCAAACCCGGCCGCAGTCGTCGGATTTTTTAAGAGCGTTAAAAATCCCTCGGTATGCCTTCCTTCGGAGGGGAAGTAAAGCCGGCGGTGCCATGTCATAGATTTATGGCATGTTAAAGAACCTTCCACTAATTACACCTGTGTGAAGCTAAATTATATACGTTAAGAATGTAAACAACGCTCTTAGGTTCCTACGTTCGTTGCCAAGAGCCGATTGCGGTGGCGTCTAGTAGCTAAGTTCGGAACTAATAGTCGTTGACGGTGGCGGCAAAAGTAGGAACTATTTGAAAAATTCTAATTATGCAGTCCTTACTTGAATTTTAAAAAACAACAGATAACACACACTAATACAACCATCACAATTAACACCGGTTATCAGACAGATACTACACACCCACAGTACACGGGGCTACATGACCGCGTTGTCGCAGCCCCTAAACTAAGGAACCAACGAACCAGCCAACAGATCTTTGGAACGTTTACCGGGAACGAAGAACATTTTACTGAGAAGACAAAGGCCAAGCGTTCTCAACCGCGTTCTCAACCGCGTTCTCAACTATGCTGAAATTTCAGCCCAAATTTCACTTTCGTGTTCTATCAATGCAATTTGGTGCTCCCATCAGAGGAGCCAAAAAGTGCTCGCTAGCACAATCTCCCTTGAGATCCATTCTTCAACTCAAATTTTGTTGCACGAACCGGAATAATAATAATAATAATAGTGTTATCAATATCATGACAAGTTTTAACACTACGAAATGTTATAATGTTCTACGCACGGTACCTTACACTATTTTGCCACATAGTCTCCATATTTGTTCAGACATTTGTCCCATCGCAGCACTCAATTTGAGATGCCCCTGTGGTAGAATTCAGCCAGCTGACTGTGGAACCATCGTCGGACTGCTGTCTTGGCGTCATCGTTGCACGTGAATTGCCTGTATGCACAGGGCGCCCGAGAATGTTATCCGCAGTAGCTACGTGCAGCTGCGAGCGTTTGCGTCATGGGTTTAGTTGGCGGCCCTGTGTCCTTGAGCGGGGGACTCCCGCGTGTGGGCAGTAGACAGTCGAATCGTCAGTGTTTATTGCAATAAGCAAGCGAGCCTGTATGTCTTCAGTGTGTATTAGAGTAAGCGAGCGTTCAGATAGATTATTGGAAGAGTGCAACAGTACATGTTTACTACTGAAGAGAGAGCTTTTTGGTGGAATACTTTTTTCGCGAAGGCGATCGGTTTACAGAAAATGTAAAATTAAGATTTCAGGCGCGGTTTCCTAATTCAAAGTGTCCAAACCGTGATACCGTTCGGGATTTGGTAAGTAAATTTCGTTTGACTGGCTCAGTTCACGATGTACCGGGAACAGGCAGGCCTACGCTTTTAACAGACGAAAAATTTGATGAAATCTCCGATATAATGCTGCGTTGTCCAAGTAAATCAACACGAAAATTAGCTCAACAAACAGGAATCTCTAAGTCGATAGCACATAAAGCTGTAAGAGACAAGCTTCAGTTGTTCCCTGATAAAGTTACCGTGGTTTATGAATTAAAACAAACTCATTACGGAAAAAGAGTGATGTATTGTGAATGGTTCCAAAGATTCATAAATCGTCAAGGACTTGACGTTTTTAATAAAACTTTTTTTTTCTTTCAGATGAAGCATTGTTTCACTTATGTGAACTCCCAAAATTCACAACACTTCCAGCATCTGTTAATAATGGATCTGGTGAGTACAAAGTTTACTGTTTGTTATGATGCAAGTGGCAGCCGTGCTACCAACGTAACTTCTGTAACTAGCTCTCGCAGACGCATGTAGGCTCTGCGGAGAACATTCCCGGACTCACTGTATTTTCTTTGGCTCAAAAAAATAGGGGCAAAAACTTTTCGATCCGCCCACGTATTTACGCAATTTAGCACATATGTATTTCCTGTGCAGTAGTGATAATGGAAAGTAATTTCAATTAGTAATAAGGTATGAAAAGCATGTACAGGGTTAGCACAAAATTATGATTTAATCGATTTCATGCACATGTATTACTGAAAGTATAATTCTTACGGCATTGCCACTTATACCAATTAAAAGAGAAACTCATCAAGTTTTTTTTCCACTCGGTTGCTGGATATTTTTGTGGGAGTGATTTTGAAAAATGGGACGGAAGTGGGTCGGACGGAAGTGTGTAAGACGCACTGCCAGCTGGATCGTATCCCTCCTGGACATTCATCAACACACAAAAATCTTTTTTTATTTACTCACTAATAATACATAACAATTCCAAGACTCTCTCTTTTTTTCTTCACTGCCTACTTGATATTTCTACTCTCGCACTGCCTTCTTGATTGTTCTCGCACTGCCTTATTGATACTCTGCTGCTAATCATATCAATATGACTCATTTTAAGAGAATCCATATGAAATTACGTGTTGGTCTGTGAATCAAGAGGTTCGTGAACTGGGCAAGCCATTCATGGTCTACTGCTGTGCACATTGCATTTACTCGCAAGTTGGCCTGTTTATAGGGAATGTAAGGTTATGAGCGGTGTCGCGTCTATTAATCTAGTTGATCCATATTGTATTCATCTAATAAAATGAGTTCCGGATTATAAACTACAATATCTGTAAAGCACTCCCTTTTACAATAGATTAATATGTGTGCCAATCATATTATAAAATACCGGCGTATCAACAATTTCTCGTGAGGCTTCTTCTACGTCAGATGTTACACATCATATGCGACTACTGTAAGGCTCGTAATTTTTTTTTTTTGAGATTGCTTGCTACAAATGCTCGATGTGCCCTCCTCGCGTCACACGGTAAATATCGATACGGTAGTTCAACTCCGACCACAGACGCTGGAGCATTTCCTAGTCAATTTTAGCTACACCCACATGGATCCGATTGCTCAGTTCAACAAGTGTGAAATTGATAGCGTCAATTATTGTCATCTTGTGATGGGTGCGGATCGGTGTATTATGCACTGGCCTCCCTGGTCGCCTGATCTGATACCATGTGATTTATTTTTATGAAGGTTTATCAAAGATGCCATGCCATGCCAGTTAATCGTGTTGAACTGAGGAAACTGGTCCATGTGGCTGTAGCTAAAATAGACCATGATACGCTCCAGCATATGTGGTCGGAGTTGAACTACCGTATCGATATTTGCTGTGTGGTGCGAGGTGGGCACATAGAGAATTTGTAGCAAGCAGTCTCAAAAACTTGATGATCTTCTCTTTTAATTGGTACTAGCAACCCGCCCCGGTTTCGCCCGGGAACAGTTATGAATGCATTACGTGACAAGCGCTTTCTTTTTCGATGTCAATGAGCAACGACCAATATCCGTTTTACGTCTCGGCATGATGGGTTAAAATCACTGACTGGACTATTAATTATATTATCATGGAGATGCATGTGCAACGAATTCTTGTCAGACGTAATTTAAGAATGGCGAGGTGCATGAAATACAAATCCCGCTTCCGTCCAATCTTAATTTGACTGTGTATTTTGTGAAACGATAAGTTCACAGGCGAAATGAAGAAAAGTCGAGTTTCACTTCCAGGGAGACTCCAAACACAACCACTCTTCTCTGAAGTCTTAACTCAACACGACTCGACAGTTTGCGGCTGGCTGTATCTGGGGTAATAGCCTCGCCCGCTAACCAGGCTGTAACTGGGGTGATAGACTCGCCTCCAGCTAGCTCGTAAACTGTCACCTCAGTAATTGAATGGAGATTGCTGGAGGAAATGAAAACGTAAAATCAGTTATACTGGGTGATGTATTGAAGATAGAGATATGGTCTCGCGGACGTTTTTTAGAACTTTTCATAATGAACAATTCTCACACTCAAAGCATATAGATGTGTTTAACGGTTTGCCCAGCGTAAGCTTAAAAACCGCACGGACGCCAGTTTCTTTTTTCGAATTTTTAACCGAAATCGTTACTGCTTGGCTTCCTTTGATCATAAATAAATTATTGTCTACAGAAACCTCCCTCGAGATATCCTTCACAGAATGTTGAAAACCGCATCAAAATCCATCCAGTGGGTCTTGAGGTTACCCGTGATCTTCAAGATTCGGGGACTTTGTTTTATACTAAGTAGAGATATGTCAGCGCTGTAAGCTATATACTTTGAATAATAATGGATGTGCATGAAATCTCTTAAATGAATTGTGCTAACCTTGTATATTAGCTGTGAAAGTGTAGGGATCTTGGTTCATCACTCCCGAAGAATTACCCTCGGGGGTACTTGGTATGGCTTGAGGATGGAGCTCACGCCTGGCACAGGTGATAACGTGTTACCGCTGCGCCATGCAGACAATCATATATTAATGAAAGTGGTAATTCGATATGTTTTGGTCCTGCTACGAAAGTGAGGAGTAGAAATTATCTGAAATACCGGGCTGCTAAGGGAAGTAGTTCACCAAGATATGTGTGTGTATGACCTGCTTTAGCAGAGCCATGCTAATGATGCACGATGGGTAGGTAAGTGGAACAAACGAGCATCACCGCAGCGCATTCATTATTCAAGGTGAACGAACTACTGCTGCTATATCAATCTATACTCTTTCAGTTAACACGCTTTTGCCCAATTAGATTAGACGCGGTACGAAGAGCGTACGATATTGTTTCACACTTTATTTTTTCTACCCAAATGAGGTACTACATTACGCATCAGTTGTTACGTCCATCATCTCAACATAATCTCCTTGTAACTTAATGCACTTTTATCATCGATGTGTCTGTCTCTCCATTAACTTCAGGAATTCTGGAACTTTCTTGGAAACTGCAAATTTCTGAAGGTCACTCACAACAGAGAGTGCTTCTCCAAATGTGTGTATTTTTAGCTCCCTTTCGTTACCTTCATCGTCGTCGTCCATTTCTTCCATGACTTCGCACCTGCTGTTTTCGGCAGCAATATCAGCTGCAATTTGCAGGCGCGGATCTAGAGTTTGGCTTTGAAATTGTTAAGAAAAATTGTATCATTAAAAACGCAATCACAAAATAACCAAACGTACAAAACCAGACCAATTTTTTGCAGGCTACATGGATAGAAATTTGATGCGTTTAGCGCACCAAAAATATTCGTACAAATTGCATCGGCGTGTTTTGCGACTTTTACATCGAGCTTAGAAAAAAAAACGTTACATTTTCGGCAAGTCGAGTAGGTACCGACAAAGGGAGAAAGTCACAGCGTAAATTGCCAACCAAGCTTGCAGTTTGGACGTCGGCAAAAATTTTTTGTGCGAAAAAAGCCCCAAATTCCTATCCGTGCATTGCTGCACATTCATCGTGACATCACTATAAACATCGATTCGGTAATCACAAGGTTTGCTAAACAAAATAGACGAGTTGATTTTGTTATATAAATAATCGTTTTTATATTACAGGTATGAAGTTGTAAATATGTACAGTTGTAACGGAACATAATAATTGCAATAAAGATATTTTCAGTACTGAATAAAATGAAAAAACTATTTTTCAGCTAAAATTCGTTAAGTTTTATTTGTCTGGTTATTGTGTTTTCGTTTTCTGAGTTTGCAAAAAAATTTGGTCTCCGTTTGGGGAGGGGGGTCATGACCCCCGTGACCCCCCCCCCCCCCCCCCCCCCTTGAATCCGCGCCTGGCACTTTGAATGTCTTCAGCCGTTCATGTTTCATAGAACTTTGATGCAAGTACTGTCGCGCTCAAAATTTAGTACTGTACATAGCTTTGTATTAAGGATAAGATAATCCGTCTTGGGTTATTTACGCCTGCAGTTTCGGAATTTCTTTCCGTTTCCACGTTAGGCAATTTTCCGATTTCCATTTCTTCCTTGACTTCGCACCTGCTGTTTTCGGCAGCAATATCAGCTGCACTTCGAATGTCCTCAGCCGGTAATGTTTCCTAGAATTTTCTTTCCGCTTCCGCGTTAGGCAGTTTTCCGGTTTACAGTGACATTTTACATAGTAAATACTTCCGTTCCGGTTTTTGATTTCCGTTTGTCCAGGTTTCCGGTGTATAAAGGGTCCGGTTTAGGCAGGTTTGTAATACACTGCAAGCGATACTGAACAGTATTATTTTTCCCTCGTATTAGTCTCTATTCAAATCGAGGGGAAAATAATAGTGTTCAGTATCGTTTGCAGGATATGCTTGCAGTGTATCAGTACCATACGGGATGCAACCTTCCTGACAGCACGCGTTAGTTGGGCTGCATAAAACAAAATTATCAGGAGCAGCTGACTCACCTGGTATATTTTAATCATATATAATGTTTGTCAGTTTGTTTTTTCCGCACGTCCTATAGTACAGTAATGCTGGAATGGTTTTGTTCCAAAAACCGTGCTATGGTTGGCTTTTTGTAAATCGTTAGAAAAGCGCAAAAAAGCTTAACTCTAAATTTCGGAATAATTTGCAGTATCATGTTGTCGGAAAACTTAAAAAAAAATGAAAAGCGTTTTTCTCTGAATCTACTTATTTTAAAGAAAAGTATTTTAAACAAAAAATGTAGAGGACATTGTCATCTACAATTTGTCTCATTGAGGTCATGTCATACGTTTTGAAATTCAAAAGCTAAGAGGCACCAAAGTTTCCAAAAAAGTGTTTGCTCACTTTTTGACCTAGAAAAAATGTTTTTTTTTTCTTTTTCACAAAAGAGTGAATCAGAAATTTGTTCCTCTAAAAATTGTCTGCAACATTTATTTAAACGTTTGTTCCCTCCGACTTACCGTTCCAAAGTTATAGCGCAGCAAATGCAACGCTGCGTAGTCAAGGCTACTATTGTTACTGCGGAGAGAGCGGTGGGCATAGTTTAGACCGGGATCGGTGTCGGACAATTTTCACACTTCGGCAGACTATAACTTTGGAACGGTAAGACGGAGGAAAAAATGTTTCAATAAATGTTGTAGACAATTTTGAGAGGTACAAATTTTTGATTCGCTCTTTTGTGAACAAAACATGTTTTCTAGGACAAAAAGTGAAAAAACACTTTTTTGGAAACTTTGGCGCCACGTAGTTTCTGCATTTCAAAACGTATGACATGACCTCAATGAGACAAATTGTAGGTGACAATGTTCTCTACATTTATGTTTAAAAAACTTTTCTTTAAAATACGTCGATTCAGAGAAAAACGCTTTCCAAAACTTTTTTGAGTTTTCCGACTAAATGATCGTGCAAATTATTCTGAAATTTATAGTTAAGCTTTCCTTGTGCCTTTCTAACGATTTAATAAAATCCAACCATAGCACGGTTTTTGGAACAAAAGGGGTTTCTTCTGTGCAGCTGTACTGTACTATTAGTAATTGGGATATAGTATTGACCAACTGAAAAGTGTTCCACTGACCAGAGCGCAGTGAGTGTAAGGTAAATATGATAGTAGCAGATGGTGGTAAGACAAGTCATGCTAAATCCCGGTCGAGTCAAGTGGAAACCTTTGGACAGCACATTCCTGATCAATTGAGGTCGAGGACAGTTTAACCTCAGCTTGGGTACTGACACAGCACCTTAAGTTCAGAGAGGCTGAGGTGTTCAACGCTTGTTATGTTTGACTCTTTGGTTTATACAGATCTCCACGCCTTCCTGTTCTGAGCGAATCGTTTCATTTCCACACACAGACATAGTCATACTGCATTATTAGAATTGTATCAAGGTCCAAGGAAGATGGTAGACATTCACGTCTTTGGCAACCAGACAAGTCTGCTGTGGCTCAACAATTTACGCCTACTTTCATCCCATGCCAATATTATTATTATACTAAACTAGCAACCCGACCGGGCTTCGCCCGGGAACAGTTATGAATTCATTACGTGATAAGCGCTTTTCTTTTCCAATGACAATGAACAACGACCAATATCCGTTTTACGACTCGGCATGATGGGTTAAAATCACTGACTGGACTATTAATTATATTATCATGGAGATGCATGTGCAACAAATTCTTGTCAGATGTAATTTAAGAATGGCGAGGTACATGAAACACAAATCCCCCTTCCGTCCAATCTTAACTTGACTGTGTTTCACAGGCGAAATGAAGAAAACCCGAGTTGCACTTCCAGGGAAACTCCAAACTCAACCACCCTTCTCAGAAGTCTTAACTCAACACGACTCAACGGTTTGCTGCCGGCTGTATCTGGGGCAATAGGTTCGTCCACTAGCTAGGCTGTAACAGGGATGACAGACTCGCCCTTAGCTAGCTCGTAAACTGTCGCCTCAGTAGTTGAATGGACATGGTTGGAAGAAATTAAAACGTAGAAACACTTATAGTGGGCGATGTATTGAAGATAGACATATGCTCTCATGGACTTTTTTGTACAACTTTTCATGCTGAACAATTCTTACACTCATAGTATTTAGATATTTTTAACGGTTTGCCCAGCGTAAGCTTTCAAACCGCTCGGACGCCAGTTTTTTTTTCGACTTTTCCACTGAAATCGTTACTGCTCGGCCTCCTTTGATCATAAATAAATTATTTTCTACAGAAATTATTCTCAAGATATCCTTTACAGAATGGTGAAATCCGCATCAAAATCCATCCATTGGTTCTCGAGTTTACCCGTAACATCCAAGAATCGGTGCCTTTGTTTTATACTAAGTAGAGATATTTGCAAATGGGGGTAAGTCCCCGGTGGCAAATTGTACAAACACAGAAAATCACCAACAATAACATGAAACACAATATTCACAATTCTCAATTTAGGAACTATAGTAATTACATCGTAGTATTTACACAACATTTCAATCTTCTCTTAAACACATCAATATGTTCGGGGAAAGGCTCTAAGACTGAGGCAGGTAATGAGTTCCAATTATCAATACCACAGTTAATGAAATAATATTTCCCATAATTTGTATGCTGTGGTCAAACCTTGACTTTATATGGATGATCTGCCCTGGTCAGGTAGGTGGGATTTCCCAGACGTTAGCTTAGTTCTCCCCATGCTGGCTGATTAGTGTAAGTGTTAAACGTAGCGTATAGTCTGGATTTCGTCCTTCTATCTTCCAGAGAATTCCACCCTAGTTCTTCTAGCATTCGAGTTATACTACTTCTAGGATTGAAATCGTTAAGCACAAACCTAGCAGCCTTCCTTTGTACCATTTCCAGCTCATTGAGGCGCCCTACCTAATATGGGTCCCAAACCACTGAGCCGTATTCCTCACCAGGGTCAAATATCCTAATTCTTTTGCGGTAAAACTACTGCCTAATACCCGCATTATAAAATGAAGTGATTTGTACGCTTTGGAGCCGACACAACCCACATGGGTACTCCATTTCATATCATTCCTTACATGAATGCCCAAGTATTTGCACGAGTCTTCTTCTTCAAGTATTTCCGAGCCGATATTATATTGAAAATCATGCTTTCGCCTTCTCCCTATTCTCATGAGACTACATTTACTCGAACTTATCTTCATTTTGTTGTCAAACGCCCATTTATGAACCAGGTTGAGGTCAGTTTGTAACTGAGGATTGTCTTGTGATGTTTGAATTTTTCGGTATATTGCATAATCATCCGCAAACAATCGGCAGTCAATTCGAATCCCATTCGGTAGATCGTCAATAATTGCCAGTCGTTAGATCAAAAACTCCAGACAACTTCGTCGAGATTATGCTAAGGAACCAGTACTCCTGGGACAAGGTCACTTTCTTTGCCGAAACGGTTCTCCGTCATAAGAACAACTGAACAAAGAGGGCGACTTATATGATTTAAGGGATTAAAGATGCGATCAACGGGTTGCATATGAATAGAGAACAAGTAGTTCCGTGAAGAACTATACAGCCTATTTTCATATATCCTACTTATGTTAACTGCCACAATCAACATACAAAATTTCAGTTTAATTGCTGTAACAGATTCGTAGATATTGAGAACCGTCTAAATATTTCAGATGGTCGCCAGGTTGGATTTTTATTTTTGTACTATTACATTAAGATTATTGTGTACGTGTGGTATTCAAACTTCAATCGCATGATTAGACAACAAGAAGTAAAAACGAGATTTTAAAATTACGCACAGCAGCCATCTTGTGATAATGCAAACCATTGAAATAAATTAGATGCCAGTGGATCAACATTTGTATAAGCATTTAACGTGCAACGTTTCACGGCACTCGGATAGTTAATTCGCGAGAAACGTCCATTTAAATATTTATACTTCGCGTCGCCGCCATGTTGGATTTGTGCTCACCAGGTTCCTGAAAGTCCTATAGGTGAACATATGTTCATAGTCTCTATGAACATTTAAAAATTCAGTTTGGTTGCTGTAAAAGATTCATAGATATTGAGAACCGTCCAAATATTTCGGGAGCTCACCATTTAGGAGTGTTATGTGTATAGGCCATAGAGTTATGTACCATTCAAGGACAATTATTGCCTAGGTTCATTATTCAAACTTTCACTTCGATCGCATGATTACGACACAAGAAATTAAAACTTAATTTTAAAATTTCGCACACCCGCCATCTTGAGGTTATGTAAGCAATTGAATTAAATTAGATGGCAGTGCATTACAATCTGCAAAATCAATTACTGTACCACATTTCACTGCGCTCAGAGAGTTAAATCACGAGAAAAGTCTATTAAAATATTTTAAATTCGCTTGGTCGCCATGTTCGTTTCGTACTTTACAGGTTTATGAAATATACATAGGTATACCTGTATCAGTACCCTTTATCACCGTACAAAATTGCAGGGTGATATCTGTAATAGTTTCGGAGATATAGAATGTCAGTGAAATATTTCACACAGCCGCCATTTTGAGGTTATGTAAACAATTGAACTAAATTAGACTCCAGTGCATTACAATGTGTATAAACATTTGCTGAACCAAGTTTCATTACATTTAGATTGTTAAATCGCGAGAAAAGTCTATTTAAATATCTCAACTTCGCTTGGCCGCCATGTTGGTTTTGTAGTCACCAGGTTTTTGAAAGTCTCATAGGTGAACTTCTAGTAGTGCCCTTTATCACCGTACACAATTTCAGGGCGATATCGGTAATAGTTTCGGAGATATTGAATGCTAGTGAAATATTTCGCACAGCCGCCATGTTGGATTGGAGAGACGTAACAAAATTTGAAGGGCACGGTCGAGGTCGCCGGGAATAGCGCTATGAACTTCCCGAGTTTCATTGAAATCGCTCCAGCCGTTTCGATTTTATTAGGGGGGGACACACACACGAATCACACACACACACACACACACACACACACACACACGCACGCACGCACACGGACAAAAGGTGATCTCATAAGCCTATTTTTTCAAAATTGAAAATAGGCTAAAAATGATGTTCGAGAAGCATAGAAAACGATACCATCCTAAAGTAATACGTAAGTGGTCCCGGAATGGATTTTGTCAAGAGGTCAGGGTGTGGTTTTTAGTGGGTAAGAATCCCACACACTTGAGAAGTGCAGACCCCTCTCAAGTGTCTTATGTGAGATTTTCCACTTCCCTCGTAAAAGAAAATAAAAAAATATTTTTGGGGTGTTCAAATGGAAAGGTACCAAACGATACTGTGGGTACAATTTATTCGTTATTCAAAAGTAATCACCACAGGTGTCCCATTGCTTCACTAGCCGCAGGGTTCCCTGTTCCCAGAAGTCTTGTGGTTGTGACAGGAGCCAATCCTGTACGGTGTCCTTTAGTTCGTCGTCCGATTGGAAACGTTTTTTGTTAAATCGTGTTTGCCTTTATATACAGTATTAAATAAATACAATTTTATTAATGCAGCCAATGGCCATGTACTTTTCTTTCCAGGACGAGTCAGGGAAGTCGGCCGTGAACTTGTTGCAAGGAACCGTCCCGGCATTTGCCTGGTGGTAAAAATGGGAAACCGGCTGCCGGGCGCGCGCGCCTTCCTCCAGCCAACCGAGCTCGTACCGCGGATTGTGCGCGGGTGGAAACCGTAACAAAGTACATTAATTAATGGTAAATTTACCAGCAAATCATGACTAAAGAACTTACCTTTTCACAGAAGATGCTGAAAATGATCTCCTTCAACTGACAGACAGGCGTTGTACCGTGTAAATAAATTAGCGTTTACACGTTGTAATTCCCTTCTGTTGTGAGGGATATCTGCTGCCGTGTATTGTTCTCCAGCTCCACTACACTAGAGTACGGGTAATTGATCTGTACACATTATATTTTAAATTAACCCACAATTGAACAACAAACGGGCTTAGGTCCGTGGTTCAATTAATTACAGTAAACACGCAGAGGGGGTGTAGGAGTAGCGACTTAATGTAACGATGTCTGTCTGTCAATTGAAGGAGAACATTTTTAGTATCTTCTGTGAAAAGGTAAGTTCTAACATTTAACTGGTGACGTGAGGTCATCCAGATTCCCAAGAAATAAAAGAACATCTGTGCTTCTTTAAATAAATCTTGCAGCTGTTGTGTATGTTACCTCCTTATCTGTGCGCTGACACTACACACCCTCGTTGATGAAAGTTTAGTGACTTAATGAACTTTAATGACCCTGGTTAGCTCGCCTCCGCCTTGAGCAACCCCGACCTCGGTTGGCTGGCGGAAGGCGCACGTGCCCGGCCGCCGGTCCCACTCCAGCAAAAGAATCTCACTGTATATCAAATAAAAGCCCTATATATAAACTATAACTTTGTAAGTTCTCATAATTCTATGTTACATATTAGTGAAGTTATGATCTACAATCTATACAAAAAACAGACAGCAGTCATTCGAGCTGAAGGACATGAGACAGAAGCTGGTATTCAGAAAGGTGTAAGGCAAGGCTGCAACTAATCACCCATACTTTTCAATCTTTACATTGAACAAGCAATGAAGGAAATTGGAGAAAAGATTAAAATGGGAGTGAAGACACAAGGAGAAATAATTTCAACTCTGAGATTTGCCGATGACATCGTCATCTTGGCAGACACGCCTGAGGATTTGAATGAGTTTTTGAATGGTATGGACTCCGTCTTGAGAAAAGAATTCATGATGAAAATTAATAAATGTAAAACAGAAATATTGGAATGCAGTCGAAAGAAATCAGAAACCCCTATGGACGTCGAATTGGCAGATGAAAAGGTGAAGGAAGTAGGAGACTTATATTACTTAGGAAGCAAAATAACCAGTGATGGACGAAGCAAAGAGGATACAAAAAGTAGGTTGGCCCAGGCAAGGAAAGCATTTCTACAGAAAAGGAATCTGTTGACATCGAATATAGCGTGGCACTCTATGGAAGTGAAACTTGGACTATTGGTGCAGCAGAAAAGAGGAGAATTGAAGCGTTTGAAATGTGGTGTTACAGTAGAATGATGAAGATCAGATGGGTAGATAGGGTTACAAACGAAGAGGTATTAAGACGAGTGGGAGAGGAGAGATGTTTCTGGCGACTGCTAATGAAGAGAAGAGATAGATTGGGAGGACACATACTAAGCTCCCACTTACTATGTACGAGCCCCGTTAAGTCGGTTTCATTGTTGGTGAAACTGTGTCCCGCATCGTAGGCTACTTGAATTTGCATACGGCCGTGTTAATAGTGGGCTTGTAATCGACGAGAGGGCTGGATATAAAAGGGAACGTATGATCGGTTGGTTCCTCAGTTTAGGGGCTGCGACAACGCGGTCATGTAGCCCCGTGTACTTTGGGTGTGTGTAGAATCTGTCTAATAACCGGTGTTAATTGTGATGGCTGTATTAGTGTGTGTTATCTTTTTTAATTCAAGTAAGAACTGCATACATTCGATTTTCAAGTAGTTCCAACTTTTGCTACCAAACGCCACAGTCAACGATCAACTAGTTCTGAACTTTGTTACTAGATGCCACCACAGTCAGCTCCTGGCGACGAACGTTGGAACCTAAGAGTGTTAGTCAAATATAACTTATAACTTAGCTTCACACAGGTGTATTTAGTGGCAGGTTCTTTAGCATGCCATAAATCTATGACATGGGACCGCCGGCTTTACTTCCCCTCCGAAAGAAGGCATACCGAGGGATTTTTGTGTGTGTTTGAGTCTTCAGACTTTTGACTGGTTTGATGCAGCTCTCGATGCCTCCCTGTCCTGAGCTAATCGTTTCATCTCTTCATAGCAACCACACCCTACATCTGAGGCAATCTGTTTAACATATTCTAACCTTGGTTTACCCCTACAGTTCTTGCCCTCGACCCTTCCTTCCATAACTAAGCTTGCTATTCCTGGGGGTCTACGTATGTGTCCTACCAACCTATCTCTTCATTAGCAGTCGCCAGAAACATCTCTCCTCTCCCACTAGTCGTAATACCTCTTCGTTTGTAACCCTATCTACCCATCTGATCTTCATCATTCTCCTGTAACACCACATTTCAAACGGTTCAATTCTCCTTTTTTCTGCTGCACCAATAGTCCAGGTTTTACTTCCATAGAGCGCCACGCTCCAGACAATGGCTTTCAAAAATGACTTCCTAATACCTAAATCTATATTCGATGTCAACAGATTCCTTTTCTGTAGAAAAAATCGACAACTTCGGCCGGGTTTGAACCCGCGATCTTGGGCATAGATGCTCAGCATGCTACCAACTACGCCACCGAAGCCGCTGGACGTATGGTCACCCTGCCCGGAAGCCACGAAAAACCACTCCTAAAAAAGCTGATGTGGGAAATGCACCCACGATATGATCCGATAACCTCCCATACATGTGCCACGATATAACCTTGTCCATAATGTGGATATGAACAGCTCCCACGCGGAATGTCTACTCGAAGGACAGACAGACAATGTTATTACTGCCTGGGTTGTAACCACACACAGGCATGATTTGTGGGCGTCTCACCTCTGTCCCAGCACGTACTGCATGCATCGGCGTGTCAGGCTCAAAAACTCTGGGAGGGCCCAAAACTTTCAAGGGAACTCATCGAGCAAGGTTACTTCTTAAATAAATGTAAAACAAAAATAATTGAGTACAGCCGAAATAAATCAGAAACCCCTTTGGACATCAGATTGGCAGGTGAAGAGCTAAAGAAAACAGGATATTTCTGCAACTTAGGAAGCAAAATAACCAGTGATGGACGAAGCAAAGAGGAGGTTGGCTCAGGCAAGGAAAGCATTTCTACAGAAAAGAAATCTGATGACATCAAGTATGGATTTAGGTATTAAAAATTCATTTTTGAACGTCTTTGTCTGGAGCGTGTCGCTATATGGAAGTGAAACTTGGACTATTGGCGCAGCAGAAAGGAGGATATTACCTAAGAATAATAATGTTATTGGTTTTATGCCAGGGTGCCGGAATTTTGCCCCGAAGGGGATCTTTCACGTGCCAGTAAATCTACTGACACGGCTCCCTCACATAACATGTTTGACAAATAACACTTCTACCTCTTCTGTAAAATTTCTGGAGTCTATGGTGCAGTTAGGAAACCCGAATATAGCTTTCAAACGTGACAGAATCATGATTCAAAATGCACAAAAACAAATCCGAGTAGACAAGCAATGCTTGATAATACGTAATTCACACAAAAAATCCAGAGGAACACACAAATTAGATCACATCGCTCAGTTATACATAAAATAACACTGTCAGTATTTTAGGGAACACATTTTCTGATTATAACAGGTTAATATGAAAGTGTTCCATAGCAATCAAGTGTTATTGAGTCTTTTTTTTTCCTACTTATCCCGGCCATGTTGGGTCGACAGCAGCGCCCCAAGTGATAGTTTGAGTTGCCAACAGAACCACCGCCGGGAAACTCTAGCTGAAAGTTTCTAGAGCTTTCCCAAGTGAAAGTTATCCTAAAACGCATCCCACCTCTTGTTTGTTTGGCAACATGGTGGCACATTATCGGCAGTGGCGTATTCATAATTAATTTGCATCACTATCTATTTGGTATTCCAGCCCATTGAATTTTACGACACCGTTAACTCTTAAGAACACGCCCCATAATAGTATAACGTTACACAGGCGGAAGTAGAAAAAGTGTTTCCTGCACCACGCCTGCCAATTGGATCGCTCTGATTATGGCGAAGAGTTTACATACATCATCCGCCAGTCTATATTACTGTTACAGCACTTGCAGGTATGCGTGTGTGAGGTTATGTTTGCATGTTGCAACATGGCTGCCCATAAGTGCTGCTGTGAAGACACTTCCGTGTGTGCCTCAGGGGGCCATGCATTGCCCACGGAGTTGCTGTGAATCCGAGTTGGCACTTGAAAGGAACACCCTCAAGGGTCGCCGACGTTTTTTGAAAGTCTTATAGATGAACTTCCAGTAGTGCCCTTTATCTCCGTACAAAATTTCAGGGTGATGCCGCTAATAGTTTCGGAGATATAGAATGCCAGTGAAATATTTCGCACATCCGCTATCTTGTGGTTATGTGAACAATTGAACCAAGTTAGATTTCGGTGCATTACAATGTGTATAAACATATACTGTACCAAGTTTTATTGCGTTTGGTTGGTTAAATCGCGAGAAACGTCTATTTAAAAGTCGCAAATTCGCGTGGCCACTATATTGGTTTTGTAGTTACCAGTTTTTCAAAAGTCACATAGATAAACTTCTAGTAGTTTCCTTTATCACCGTAAAGAATTCCAGGGTGATATCGGTAATAGTTTCGGAGATATTGAATGCTGGTGAAATATTTCGCACAGCCGCCAATTGGATTGGTGAGACGTAACAAAATTTGAAGGGCACGGTCGGGGTCGTCCGAAATAGTGCTATGAACTTACCGAGTTTCATTGAAATCGCTCCAGCCGTTTAGAAGTTATTAGGGACACACACACCTCTCTCTCACACACACACACACACACACACGCACACGCACACACACACACGGACAAAAGGTGATCTCATAAGCCTATTTTTTCAAAATTGAAAATAGGCTAAAAATTCATATATGTATAAAGCTGAACGTTGGTTTCTTTGTTTGTCTATTTGTCTGTTATTTATACCAATCCACAACGTTTCACCGATCTGAACCAAATTTTATGTACTTGCCTTTTAGAAATCAGCAGGTGACACTGCCTTCTTGAAATTTAGACAGCCCTCTCCATTCCCTAGATTTATGCCGTTTGGCACATGGGAGAAATATCAATCAGAGCTATGTGGCGAAGAATCACACTATTGCTCCCTCAGGAGATCGGGACAGCCGAAGTTTTCCGAAGTGCTCCGATTATTTTCCTACAGCACTTGAATATTTCATAGTATTTTCCTGTTACCGTAAAGGTTCGTGGTGATTTAGTCTTTGTGTTTGGGATTCTAACTACAATGGTTGATACGATATTCTTTACATTGTCAACTTTCAAATCAAGTAATTCATATCTTCGGCATGCTCCCATAATTCCAAAAATTGTTGCTACCTAATTGGTCAAACAGCTGTATCGTAATGAAACCTTGAGCTCTGATTGGTGGAACCTGTATCATAATGAAACTTGAACTATAATGAGCCTCATTTAGGTTGGTTGGTTCCTCAGTTTAGGAGCTGCGACAACGCGGTCATATAGCCTCGTGACTTTGGGTGTGTGTAGAATCTGTCTGAGAACCGGTGTTAATTGTGATGGTTGTATTAGTGTGTGTTATCTGTAATTCAGGTAATTCAGGCAGACGATCAATTTCAAATAGTTCCTACTTTTGCTACCAAATGCTACCGTCAACGACACCTAGCCGCGAACTTGGCTACTAGATGCCGCCGCAACCGGCACCTTGAGGCAAACGTTGGATCTTAATAGAGCGTTAATCAAATATAACCTACAAATTTTGCTTCACACAATTGTAGTTAGTGGAATGTTCTTTTACATGGACTATTGATGCAGCAGAAAAGAGGCGAATTCAAGCGTTTTAAATGTGGTGTTACAGGAGAATGATGAAGTTCAGATGGGGAGATAGGGTTACAAACGAAGAGGTATTAAGACGAGTGGGAGAGGAGAGATATTTCTGGCGACTGCTAATGAAGAGAAGAGATAGGTTGGTAGGACACATACTAAGGCACCCAGGAATAGCAAGCTTAGTTATGGAATGAAGGGTCGAGGACAAGAACTGTAAGGGTAGACCAAGGTTAGAATAAGTTAAACGATTGCCTCGGATGTAGGGTGTGGTAGCTATGTAGAGATGAAACGATTAGTTCAGGACAGGGAGGCGTGGAAAGCTGCATCAAACCAGTCAGAAGACTGAAGACTCTAACAACAGGTACACAGAAGAGGAAATATGACCTATGTGAAATTGTAGGTAATATACTGTAATTTGAAACCATGTCGTGGGCCGGATTAGACTAGCTCAAGGTACGCACCTGGCCTACGGGGCGTACTTTGCCCATCCTTTATCGTCTGCCATTTACAATCAGATCGGGGGTATAGACGCTACCAGAGCTCCCTTGTTAGTTCTCCCCTCTGCCCACATAGTAGAAGCGAAGCCACCTAAACCACCTATGAATGTTTAACGTGACATATGAGTCACCTGCTGTGGATGACACTCTCGACTCGACTCCTTTCGAAGAAAGAACAACAGCTGCGAAAGATCGCACACAAAGGCACAGGAAGTGCTCAACAAGTTCATGGATCCCCTTCCGGTACACTTCATGAATACACAACACGGGAAGGAAAAAAACAAAAACAAATGAACACACGTTCATAACATCTTTGGCTGGAGAAACACTTCGATTCTTAGCTTGATCGGTCTCATTTGTTTTGTTTTTCTCTGGAAAGAAATAATCGTTGGAGACAATGCTACCAACATACAAATTTAACTTACTTTTGTAGTCATTGTAAAATCAATCTGCAATAATATTACAGTAGACCAATTAAAAATGCCATAATTTTGTACAATAACACGTAGTAGGCTACAGTAGATAGAATATGCCTACTCCACGAAGTAAAAATGAATTAATGCTCTTCAATAAGCGTTGCTTATAGGTTATATTGTTGACGATGTGCAGATTGGCTACCCTGAATGACGTGAGACAAGACAGACGTCGATTTGCCCATGTAGCCAACTTTCAAGTTATATTATAAGTGCCTGCAAGCACGGTGACTTTGTAATATGAGTGACAACAGTGATCACTACCCTAATTCAATCAACGATAAAACATTATACCATAAATCAACTTGTTTGTAGTGATGGAGGACAAATGGTTACATTGTTCGTAACTTATTTAAGGTGATCCTACATATCACCCTGTTTGTAGAGATGGGGCAAAATGGTAAGGTTTCATTGTTAGTAACTTATTTAAGGTGACGTGGACTACATATCACCATGTTTTTAGTAATGGGGGGAAATGTAAGGTTTCATTGCTAGTAACTTATTTAAGCTGACGCTGACTACAAATCACCACGTTTGTAGTGATGGAGGAAAATGGTAAAGTTTCATTGTTAGTAACCTATTTAAGGTAACGCGGACTACAAATCACTAGGCCTATGTTTGTAATAATGGGGGACACATAGGTTGCATTGTTAGTAACGTACAGTATTTAAGATGACGCGGACTATATATCGCCATGTTAGTAGTGATGGGGGACGAATGGTAAGGTTGTATTGTTAGTAACTTATTTAAGGTAACGCGGACTATATCACCATGTTTGTAGTGATGGGGGACAAATGGTAAGGTTACATTGTTTGTAACTTATTTAAGGTGACGCGGACTATATATTACCATGTTTGTAGTGATGAGGGCCAAATGGTACTGTAAGGTTACTTTGTTAGTAACTTATTTAAGGTGACACGGACGATATATCACCATGTTTGTAGTGATGGGGGACAAATGGTACTTTAAGGTTACATTGTTAGTAACTTATTTAAGGTGACACGGACGATATATCACCATTTTTGTAGTGATGGGGGACAAATGGTAAGGTTGCATTGTTAGTAACTTATTTAAGGTGACATGGACATTGTTATTAACGTGTTTGGAAATACTCTTGCGCAACATTGGGCGCAGTCAGAACTTGGATGGTATGCCGTTTCTAGGCACTGCGCGCTGTTGGCCAACATAAGGAGGAGCGGAAAGGCCCTGGCCACCCTACCGCAAGTAAACTCCGGCTGGGGGTAGCCTCTTCGGAGGCTCGGACCTGCCTTCTGGCAGAATACCAATTAATTTTATTTTATAAAGGAGTACATCAATGTTCAGTCCTAATGGACATCTAGCGACCGAAGGCTGTTCTCCACAGTAGAGCATAACGGTTACTACGCCTTGTCTAGTTGTGGTTGAGGTTATGTACGTAGGTATATTACATTAATCTGTTTATATTTACCGCACTGTGACGTTATGGGGACGCTTCCGCCTGTGGCTTCAGTAGGCCATGCTGCAACATGCTAACGGCTTGACCAAACACATGATTCGTAAATAGCAATGCACGTCTCGTTGCTAAACGGTTTTATGTTCTAGTGATCCTTCGTAGCTGCACGCCCAAGGCAATCCTGGAGCAGCAGTAATGTTCGTGGCAATTAAAGGGTCTTGTGCAAGAGGTGGAAAACTGAAAAATGAAAATCCACAGCCTGCTTCCAGTCTCCGACCGGGTCAGGAATGGAATGAATGAAGCCCTCATCTAGCGGCGAGGATATGAACTGTGCTGGCTGCCGAGGCCTGACGCACTCCTCTGGGGCAATGATTGAATGAATGACAGATGAAATGAAATGATAGTGGAGAGTGTTGCTGGAATGAAATTTTGACAGGGAAAACCGGAGTACCCGGAGAAAAACCTGTCTGCCTCCGTTTTGTCCAGCACAGATCTCACATGGAGTGACAGGGATTTGAACCACGGATCCAGCGGTGAGAGGCCGGCGTGCTGCCGCCTAAGCCACGGAGGCTTAGGTGGATAACTCATTGTACCATTCTTTTTTCAGGAGAGACATAATAATAATAATAATAATAATAGTATCGTATGTCCTCGGGTGCTGGGTGCAAGCTTTGTTATTTGACACCCAGAGGGTAGCTTGCATATCGAATTTCGTTGTTCCCTGAAGCACTATGAAAGTCAAGGAGTTGAGATATCTAAGCTCCTTGAACACTAGACTTATGACATCGATCCGGGCAAATGTGTGTCTGTCTGTCTGTCCTTCTGTCTGTCTGTCTGTCTGTCTGGCTGTGTGTGTGTTCCACCTATCAACTCCTAAACGGCTACAGCAATCGAAACAAAATTTGGTAGGAGTAAAGATCTATACCTAAATATCTCAATGCCGTATTTGAAAATGATGTCAGTGCTACCAATTGCTGAAAAATTGCAATTGAAATTTGAGCTCCATGTTGAATATCTTGGAAGATATGAATGGGAGCTATTTCAAAATTGGCACACATGTAGATAATAATATTTCCGTTTAATTTCCAGGAGGCCACACATGGCAGTGTTGCCAAAATGATGATAAGCCTGCTGATAGGTCCAATTTTTAAATGCATATAACTTCTACACTATCAATTGGAATTCAACCAAATTTCGTATGTGCTATGTGTACTATAACAGATATGACTATGCGTATTCTTAAGAGCAACCAGAGCTGCCAACTGTTAATAAATGCTGTCTGTATTTTTGTTACCCTAATATCAATATATCAGAAAGTATGCAAGCCAATAGCTCTAAACTTTGCACACGTATAGTACCTGGCATTCTACATTAATTTGGAGTAACTAATATACGTCAGTGCTGCCAACATGATTCTAAGCCTGCTGATAGGTCCAATTTTAAAATGCATGTAACTTCTATACTAACTAATGGATTTCATTCAAAATTGGCACAACAGTAGATCATATTATTTCAGATTATTTCTGGCCAATACATACATGACATTGTTGCCAACATGATTTTCCGCGCGCTGTTAGATCCAATGTGTAACTGCATGTAACGTCCATGCTATCCATTGGACTTCAACCAAATTTTGTATTCTGTACCTTAAGAAATGGAACTACGAATATATTCAGACACCAGGGCTACCAACTGTAGTACTCTATTAGGCTACATTATGCCAGGTATACAGTATTTCGAACTAAATAGAAATGTAGATATTACCAACTTAATTTCGTCATTATTCTAGATAGATCCATATAGATTGATCATTGGCATGCATCTTACATTTTAGGAAAAGTAGCCTCTTTAGTTCGTCACGGAACTTCTTGTTGTACTTTAGGAAAATTTTGAAAGAGTGAAGTTTGTTTCATTTTTACTAAGAATTTTTGAACTTTTTTTTTTTTAATTAGTGTGCAACCTTCCGCTACAAAATGAAACTCACTCAAATATTTGTGGCCTTTGGTTGGTTGGTTCCTCAGTTTAGGGGCTGCGACAACGCGGCCATGTAGCCCCGTGTACTTTGGGTGTATGTAGAATCTGTCTGATAACCGGTGTTAATTGTGATGGCTGTATTAGCGTGTTTTATCTGATTTTAATTCAAGTAAGGACTGCCGACATTGAATTTTCAAGTTGTTCCTACTTTTGCAGCCAAACGACATCGTCAACGACTACTAGTTCAGATCTTGGTTACTAGACGCCACCGCAGTCGGTTCCTGGTGACGAACTTTGGAACCTAGGAGCGTTAGTCAAATCTAACCTATAATTTAGCTTTTTGGTCGGGTTTACCCTCCAGGTTGGTTTTTCCCACGGACTCAGCGATGGATCCCACCTTTACCGCCACTACGGGCAGTGTCCTGGAGCTTGAAACACCTGGTCGGGTGGATACAACTGGGGAGAAGGGATCAGCAGCTCGCCCAGGCAGACTCACCTGCAAAGCGAACCGGAGAAGGGAAGGGGAAGATCAAGAGGGTTATGCAAGGAAGAGGGTAGGAGGTGGCCGTGGCCTTACGGTAGGCCCTACCATCCCGGCATTTGCCCGAAGACGAAGTGGAAAACCACGGACAACCACTTCGAGGATGGCTGAGATGGGAATCGAACCCCCTTTACTCATTTAGACCACCCGAGGCTGAGTAGACCTTGTTCCAGTCCGCATACCACTTTTCTATTTGCGTGGCAGAGCCGGGAATCAAACTGAGGAACGCCGGGTGGCTGCTAATCACTCTGACCACCACGCAACGGAGGCGACCATGAAGGTTTAACACATGCTTTAGAAAATGAAAAGTTCAAAACTTCTTATAAACATAGGAGATATGAGAGAAACGGTGAAGATCAGCACAAAACAAGGACAACATTTTTCAAAATTGATAAAAATAGTTACGATTTGAATGTTCAAAATTTCAAACATTGCTTGTAATAGCAAGATGTGTCTGTTTCCGTGGAAATATATATAATATTGTTGTATAAAATTTATGACAGGCATGGTTATAATATTAAAATACTTATTGATTTAGTTGTATGTGTTCCCTTAAAAGATAGGCTTCGGTGGCGTAGTCGGTAGCATGCTGAGCTCCTATGCCCTAGATCGCAGGTTCAAACCCGGCCAAAGTCATCCGTTTTTTTTAAGAACTTAAAATCCTTCAGTATGTCTTCCTTCGGAGGAGAAGTAAAGCCGTCGGTCCCATGTCATAGATTCATGGCATGTAAAAGAACCTTCCTCTAATTAAACTTGTGTTAATCTAAATTGTACGTTAGATTTCGTTGTAACGCTCTATCAACGTTCCAACGTTCAGCACTAGGCGTCAGTGACATCTGGTAACGAAAGTTGGAACTACTTGAAATTGAACGGAACTTGTAGCTCACCCCAAGGATGTCCGCATTGAAGCAGCTACAGCCTTTGGCGAGCCGAACATGTCCTTGGACACTCCCGGCACTAAAAGCCATACGATAAATAAATAATCCCCTTAAAAGGCTACGGCTAAGCTAGCGACTTTGTCGCCGCGTTAGAGACGCCCAGTTTTTGTTTTTCCCACTGACGACATATCTCATTGGCCAGGCTAGAACGACTGTCGCCGGAGAGATTTCCACGGCCCCCTATTTTAAATGTCACTGCGAAAATAGATTAGTTGAAATAGATATGTTATAGCAGGTAGTTTTGACATAATGCTTTTTTTTAAGGAAAGCTCCTTTGACCTTCTCTTGGTCTTTCAGATTCGATTTGCCAAGGTGTTTCCATGTAATCTCTAAACCAATATTTTTAAGCGGAATATACTCCAACTCGAATGGTCTATATCCTGGCAAGTGAACCTTTTCTTATTGAAGAACTTCGACTCGACATGATTTTACCCTGTACAGCAGCATACTCCGATCTTCCAGAAGAGCTGTAAGGCAAACGAAAGGACATATGGCAAGAATTTTATGCCACAGATGCCATGATCAACAAGGAATGGATGAGAGCAGATTATGACCTTCGCCATCTGGTGACAAGACTAGCAGTTCACGGCTTCCACCATCGAGTGTGCAAGCAGAGAAGTTCCATACGGCCGACACAGTATGCCAATGCCGATTATGTGGAAAACAGTATGACAGATACCATGTGCTGGTGTGTACCGAGAGAAGGACATCCCTAAATTCATTTAGCAAAGACTAAATTTTATTTATGTATGTGTGTGTACATAAATGTCTGTATATATAAGTGTGTGTATACTGCATTATGGCTGCAATAAATATTATTATTATATAACAGGTAGTTTGGTATGTATTTGTGAGGTAGAGAAATCTGTATAGAGAGAAAAAAACAAACAATATAAGTAGGCATGTATATTGAAATTAATGTATTAGAATATTAAATCATGAGAGAGAAAACTGTTTTGTTTTTGTTTTTGTTTTTTATTTTTATTTGATAGCTTTTGGAAAAAAAATAGAATCCTCTGTAAAGGCAAAATTTATATTAAGTGTATGTTCTTGTACATTTACATAAATACGGTGAGTAAGGTCACAATGTGTCTGACCGGTACGGTTATAATGTACAACATACACTGGGCTATATACAATGGATTTCAATTAAATGAGAAGAAAACAGGGACAATGACTTTCAGGAAAGGTGGTAGGCCAGCAGCCGGTGATATAATATACTACAAACGAGAACCACTGACAGTTGTTTCACAATTTAAGTATCTCGGATTAACAGTGCAGACAAGCGGAAACGCGTTCAGCTTCCACATCAAACAAAAAGTGGCAATTGCAATATCTGCCATGAACAGCATTCGGAATATACAGACAATTTCATTAGAAACTGCGTTGAAAATATTTAAGCGAAAGATCTCACCGATATTAACTTACGGCCTGACATTAATCTGGGACCAACTGCAAAAGAGGGACATCAAAGAAATTGAAAAGGTAAAGGCTAGATTTCTAAAAAAAAAAAAGCATTAGGAGTCTCTAAATTTACCCTATCGCGATTAGTTTACCTGCTGGCCAGAGAACCATTCTACATTGAAGATCTCAGGTTTGAATTATCATTGCCCACGACAGAGCCCATTACAAGAACTTCGGGACAAAAGGGAAGATATATGTCTAGATTTCTTCTCCACAGACGCGATGATAAACAGGGCATGGATGACGGCTAACTATGAACTGAGGCATACCATGACTCGCTTTGCGGTCCATGGTTTTCACTACAAAATCTGTAAAAGAGATACCTACCATGAACCCAGTGACCTGTACCATTGTAAACTCTGTGGTGACCAATGAGATAGATATCATGTGATAAAATGCAGAAGCAGGAAAATCTCGTTGACAAAATGTTGTAATAGTTAAGTGATATATGAACTATAGAATTACACATTGACCACTATATATATATAACTATATTATTATTGTATGGCCATTGGCTGCATTAAATATTTAATTAATATAGTCTATTGGCTGCTGGTTAATACACTTTTATTATGCATACAGTACTTTAAACAAACAAGGGACCATATTATCATGTTTGCAGTAACCAAGCCAACAAACCGAAAACAATCGAAAGAGCTGAGCTGTCCTGGGAGACGGAGAAAGAGATATGTGCTGCAGCCAAGTGGAGAAGATGAAGTGAACTTTCCCCTGGTTCCATTGGAAAGTTGTGTGCTTCTTCATCCACTTCTAAATAGTGTGTGTCCAATTACGTTGCATCTCTTGAGAGCGTAAAACAAATGTACGCCTTTACTTTCAGTTCATTAGTGCTGAGTGAATAACAGCATTTCATATTTCTAACCGCCAGGGGCGTGAGCAGCGGTGGTGGGAGTGCTGAAGGGCTCTGACTTTGTTCTGACCACTCAACTATAGGTTGTTTTGGCGTGACGTCACGCTAGTATCCATAATACTCCAAGATCGAGCGGTGGTACATTACGATGGCAGTGGCGGTGGCCATTACGTGGGACATCTTGATTCCTTATCATTAGGGCTCGGATTTTTAGGTAAATAAATCTTTTTATATAAATACATAGGCTATTTTAAACATTTTTTCTATAATTACGTAAATTCCTGCTTTTCACTTATTATTAGTCTACATAAAATGACATAATAATGGCATTTTTTGAAATCAGTATTCCAGATCTTTCAGTTTATTGCATTTTTTTGTTCTGTGTTACTTCAACGGGAAAGAACCTGTGAGCTATCTAATCTTCATGCAGAAATGACGTGGGTTGGCGACCACGAGGCCCCAGCTGAGTCCAGCATTGCTTCAACTTACTTGTGCCGGGCTCCTCTCCGTCATCTTTCCTGTCGACCTCAATTGGTCAACTCTTGTTGTCTTCCGACCCCGACGGTATTTGGGTAACCGAGGCCTAGGGAGTCTCTTCATTTCCCGCCTTAATTGGCCCTTGTCTCATCTTTTCTGATACCCCCCTTCTGCAAGGGGTCAGCCTTCTTTTTCTTTTCCTGTTATCTCCTGCGTTCTGCTCAAGGCCCTCAAGGAGACCGGGTGTATGTAGCCCCACCACTTTTGGTGCACCCTAGATACTGCTACACCCTCAGGGGCTCACGGCTGGTGAGTTCGGGAGTTGGCGACCCCAAGGGATTCCTGAGCTGGGTCCGGTTTCCCCCTTTTGTCCCTTCCAAGTGGGGAGGACCCTCTCCTCTTTCACTTTCCTATCTGCCTTTCATGGCACTCCTTCCTTCCAAGTCCCTCAATCCGCATTCTTCGAGTGTTGAGGGCATTCCTTTTCCTCCTGTTCTTTATTTGCCTTATTCTCCTTTAGTTTTCCATTTCTTCTAGTATGTAGGTTAGTAGTTAGTTTTAGTTTAAAGTTTGCATTTCATTTTCATCTTCACGATCACCCAAACCAACAGGGGCCGATAACCTAGATGTTAGGCCCCTTAAAACAACAAGCATCATCATCATCATCATCTTCATGCAGAGCGTGTTAGCTTGCAGCTGTGTTTTCCTTATCTTGTCGCCCCGTCCCACTCACTGTGGAAGCCGGAGATTTCCTTGTCCACAGTCACATTGCACCACGTGCTAGACGTTCCCCCCAGCTACCTGGAAACAGTGTCACTCGCATGCAGTTCATTTCTGGCACTGTGAAGTGTAAGGCAGTTCTACGATACCTAAATTAAAAGCAACTACAAGTTATCGTCAGCAGCAGTATATTGCAGAATTTAAGGATAATTTTCTGATGGAGGCGTTCTGTTCTGTCAACCAAGTGTCAAAGCAATCAAGGCTGAACAGCGATCTCAAGTTACACAACACCTCGAGGGCAAGAAACATATTGCCGCAGTTTCGCGCTTTCAGAAGAAGTGTTTTGCGATAATCGTCGGTAACTCGTTGAGTATTGTAATTCTTCAGCAGTCAGTGAGGCATACATAAATTGCATTTGTAAGTACTGCGTATTGTTTATGTTGAAATTAATAAACTAAATTATAATTAAATATTTCTACTTTTTTGACACATATTTCAGGTATTTTAATAGCCTACATAAAAAATATATTTTCTCGATTTTTTGCACCTAAAAATCCGAGCTCTACTTATCATACACGGAGATATTCGTGTTAGCCATGTTACTACAAGCTACCCGGTACAAAAATATAATGGCATGTGCAATATTTGGTTGTTCTTTAATATCTAGCAGAGATCCAGTTGGATTTTAAAGGCTATCAATTTATACACATCACTCTTTCAACGGCGGCTTCGGTGGCGTAGTCGGTAGCATGCTGAGCTTCTATGCCCGAGATCGCGGGTTCAAACTCGGCCGAGCCGTCGGATTTTTAAGAGCGTTTCTTCGGAGGGGAAGTGAAGCCGGCGGTCCCATGTCATAGATTTATGGCATGATAAAGAACCTTCCACTAATTGCACCTGTGTGAAGCTAAATTGGATAGGTTAAGAATATAAACAACACTCTTAGGTTTCTACGTTCGTTGCCAAGAGCCGACTGCGGT
The DNA here is from genome assembly GCA_946902985.2 of Meconema thalassinum. Lineage (NCBI taxonomy): Eukaryota > Metazoa > Arthropoda > Insecta > Orthoptera > Tettigoniidae > Meconema > Meconema thalassinum. The sequence continues at coordinate 90,971,927 of OX336388.2, forward strand.
GGCGTCTAGTAGCTAAGTTCTGAACTTGGCCTAGTAGTCGTTGACGGTGGCACTTGGCGGTAAAAGTAGGATCTATTTGAAAAATTCTAAGTTGCAGTACTTAAATTAAAAAACAGATAACACACACTTTTTTTTAGCATATGGCCTTTAGTGCCGGGAGTGTCCGAGGACATGTTCGGCTCGCCAGTTTTGTAGCTGCTTCGAGACGGACACCCAATGGGTGAGCTACAAGTACCGTTGGGGAGGAAAGTTGGAATGGAAGGACAAGGAGTTGGAAGGTAGCGGCTGTGGCCTATAGTTAGGGACCAACCCCGGCATTTGCCTGGAAGGAAGATGGGAAATCACAGAAGACCATCTTCAAGGTTGCCGGCGGGAGGATTCGAACCTCCTCGCCTCCCGGATGTGAGCGACTGCCAACAGTCATGCCGTAACGACCACGGCTAACTCACCCGGTAACACACACTAATACAGTCATCACAATTAACACCGGTTATCAGACAGATTCTACACACACCCAAAGTACACGGGGCTACATGACCGCGTTGTCGCAGCCCCTAAACTTAAGAACCAACCAACTCTTTCAACACGCCTTTGTCCAATTAAATTAGGTGGGGTAACTACCTACCATACATAAGTTACATACATACTGTATATCAGTCAATGGTTCTGCCACACCATAACTTTATTATTTACTCCTTGAGCCTGCCCATAAACAAAGGAATGTCAAACAAAATGTGTTGCAGGCTTTAGAACTCAATTGCAACTCCTCGACAGGACAATAATGGACGCCTTACCACCTGCGCATTAGAATGAACCATGGCCGTAACTAACTCAACAAGTTACTGCCAAGAATGGACGAAGAAAACAAAAACACCTCATTTTCACACCTTCTACTCTATTTCAACGAGAACAGGATGTAACGATGACTTTCATTGTAGCATCTGTTCCTAGAAAAATAGACTTTTTATACCCATCTTAACATAGTCATCAGTGTCTCATTCAGAGGAAATAACCAGGGGGATTTGTACACTTTACGCGAGAAGTCAAGTAAATAATAATAATAATAATAATAATAATAATAATAGGAGCAAGATTCACTCCTAACGGGTACCGACTACAGTCAATCAAGACAACTGAAAAATACTCAAACATCGAAGTCAACATCAGAAAAAGACGATTGAAAATTTTCGGGCACATAAGTAGACTGCCGAATACCCGACTAACCAAACGAATACTGGATTACATATCATCACTCAAAAGTACAACACCATGGATGAATGAAATACAAAAAGACATGCGAACCGCTAACATAACCAACACATCAGACAGAGACTCCTTCCGTAACAAAGTGAGCAACTGGGAAGTCCAACCAGAGCAAGCAAAACCTACACCTTACAGACCTCAATGGTCTGACGAATGAAAATTGGCGTTCTCCAACAGAATGAAACAATACTGGCAAAATAAGAAGAATTGAGAAGAATTGTCAAGAATTGAGTCAAAGTGCTTAACGCTTTCCAATAATGGGAAAATACGCTGTAAATAAATAATAGTAATTGATATAAAGAAAAGACGTGAAGCCTCCGTGGCTTAGGCGGCAGCACGCCGGCCTCTCACCGCTGGGTCCGTGGTTCAAATCCCGGTCACTCCATGTGAGATCTGTGCTGGACAAAACGGAGGCAGACAGGTTTTTCTCCGGGTACACCGGTTTTCCCTGTCAAAATTTCATTCCAGCAACACTCTCCACTATCATTTCAATTCATCTGTCATTCATTTGTCATTGTCACAGAGGAGTGCGTCAGGCCTCGGCAGCCGGCACAGTTCATATCCTCGCCGCTAGATAGGGGCTTCATTCATTCCATTCCTGACCCGGTCGGAGACTGGAAGCAGGCTGTGGATTTTCATTTCATAAAGAAAAGACGAAAGAAATTATTTGGTCATTTCGTTAGACAACCAGAAAATCGATTGACGAAAAGGATAATAATGTAACCTAACTCAAGAACGCAAACATAAGTTCAACAGACATTTCAGAAAGGGACACCTTCAGACACAAAGTAAACAAATGGGAAGTTACATCAGAGCAGCCAAAATAAAAACTAGTACTGACCAAAGTGGTCGGAAGATCGTAAACAAGCCTTCTCGGAAAGAATGAAAGCCTATCGGAACAACAAGAAGAACCAAAAATGTTGATTGAGTTATTTGCTTAACGTCTTCCATTTATTGGGAGAATTCGATTTAAAAAAATATATATATCCGCTGAGAAACATCGACTCATAGTATGTTATTATTATTATTCTTATGCGTCTTTCAGAAAATATTTTTTATAATTGTGATTTGGGGAAACAAGGAGGAGGAGGTACAGGAGCAGTTGGACGAGTGGGAAGGAATAATACAAAGATATGGGATGAAATTTAGCATAAATAACAGTGAGATTGTTATCACAACAAGGAAGAAGGAAATAACCACAACGGGAATAACAATTGGTGGGGAACAGCTGAAGAAAGTGGAGAGTTTCAAGTATCTGGGAAGCCTGATAAAAGATAATGGAGGAAACGATAGAGAAATAAATGAGCGGGGGAGACAAGCAGAAGCATTCCGGAGGAGTGTGAGAAGCATGATATGGAGCAAGGATGTCCCTCAGAACAGCAAAAAGAATATATATCGGACGTACTATGTCCCTATCATGACGTATGCCTCGGAGACCTGGGTTATGAAAGGAAGGGAGAAGAGCAAAATACAGGCCAGTGAGATGAGGTTCTTGAGAAGCAGTATTGGAGATGCAAAGATGGACAGAATAAGAAATGAGAGGACCAGAGAATTAATGAAGGAGGAACCATTACAGGATGGTATAGAGAAATCTAGATTTGGATGGTATGGACATGTAAAACGAATGGAGACCGAGAGGAAGACCGAGAGACAGGTGGCTAAAGGGGGTGGAAGAAAGTGTGAAGAAGAGAGGAGAAGACTGGACAAGGGTGGAAGTTGGGAGATGGTGGGAAGACAGAAGACGTTGGGGAGGCTTGTGTTCCAAACAGACCCGGCCAGTGGCTGGAAACTGTGCAAGATGATGATTATGATGTTACGTGCAAGACTGTGAACATTTATACAGTACTAATATTTCAAGTGATGTATTCGATGTGTGGTCAACAGTGATCGTATTTTCCTACATAGGCTACACGGACTACATATCACCCTGTTTGTAGTGATGGGGGACAAATGGTAAGATTACATTGTTAGTAACTTATTTAAGATGACGTGGACTAGCCTATATGTCACCATGTTGGTAGTGATGGGGTACAAATGGTAAAAAGGAAGGAAGCTTGTAGTTTAACGTGACCGTTAATCTCTCGATCATGAGCCACGGGACCTCCTTTTTACGTGGAATCCGAACCACAGGACATGGCATTTCACATCGTACAAATGGTAAGGTTACAATGCTAATAACTTATTTAAGGTGACGTGGACTATATATTCACCAGTTTATAGTGATGGGGGATAAATGGTTAGGTTTCATTGTTAGTGCTTGCCACGGTGGGTGAGTGGTTATAGTGTCGGACTACCAACCCCAAGATTTCAGGTTCGCTCCTGGCCATAGTAAGCGATTTTTGAAAGGCGACAAAAATCACGACACTCATGTCATACGTTGTTGGCATGTTAAAGAACCCATTTGAATTCAGTAGGTCGTGTTCAATGGCAAAATTAATCTCGAGATTTTCCGCCAACACAAAGTTCCTCCATTCTCTACTTGAAAGCGCTGTAGTGTCAAGGAGTTTAGATATCTAACCTCCTTGACTTTCATAGCGTTCAAAGGAACGACGAAATTCGACATGCAAGCTACCCTCTGGGTGTCAATTAACAAAGCTTGCACCAGGCACCTGAGGCCATACGATATATATATATATATATATATATATTGTTAGTAAATTATTTAAGGTGACGCGGACTATATATTACCCTGTTTGTAGTGATGGGGAACAAATTGTAAGGTTACATTGCTAGTAACTTATTTAAGGTGACACGGACTATATATTACCCTGTTTGTAGTGATGGGGTACAAATGGTAAGGTTACATTGTTAGTAAGTTGACGTGGACTATACATTACCCTGTTTGTAGTGATGGGGGACAAATTGTAAGGTTACATTGCTAGTAACTTATTTAAGGTGACACGGACTATATATTACCCTGTTTGAAGTGATGGGGAACAAATTGTAAGGTTACATTGCTAGTAACTTATTTAAGGTGACGTGGACTATATATTCACCATGTTTGTAGTGATGGGGGACAAATGGTTAGGTTTCATTGTTAGTAACTTATTTAAAGTGACGCGGACTATATATAATATTACCCTGTTTGTACTGATGGGGGATAAATGGTAAGGTTACATTGTTAGTAACTTATTTAAGGTGATGTGGACTATATAGCACCCTGTTTGTAGTGATGATGGACGAATGGTAAGGTTATATTGTTAGTAATGACACGTACTACACCATCATAAACTTGTAGTATCATTCTAACGCAAGACAGTGACAAGTCTAAAGAGTATATTGCGTAGCCAGCAAAAATACAGGATTCGTCTTACGTAACGCATACCAATGTTTAAATAGTCTCCCAAGTTCATCGTTCAAGGTTTATACGATTCACATAAAGCTGACTGACGACTTTATATAATATACCATTGTAACACAATTCTCCCGTGTCGCTATGCTTCGCTATGCTTCTTGCTTTTGTTTCAGCTGACCTGCAATAGAACTCTCTTCTGTTAGACAAGTTCATGTCTTTCACCTTACACAAACAGTTACATATTTACTTTCTTGGAGGTAATTATATATATACAAGTTTTTGTTGAGCTAATGTTCTATTGAGAACAATGGTTGTGCTAACATTGTACTTCACTTTCTCAACAGTTATGAACGTTGTCATCAGAAAAATTATGACAGTTGCAAATTAAACGTAAAGTCCAGTGGCGTATCAAGGCCCCATGCGAAATGTTCCATATAGAGATATCTTATGCGCAACTTTTCCACCAGATGCCATGACTGTTCTATGATCTATGTGAGACTCGATCAATTAGCCTTCAGTTGGCATTTTATACACATTACAAGATTGCAGTTTATCGTCGTTGCTGTTCAAGATTTATTTATTCGTCTGTTTGAGAAAATGGTCCAGGAAATGTTGTACAATGGGATTACAGATAAACCAGGAGTATTACTTACATCATCCTCTTTTTGCTGATGACCAGGTGATATTGACTCAAGATATAGACGATGCCTCTTATATGATGGGAAACTTAATTGAGGAAGATGATATATTGGCTTTCACGGCCGGTGAATTAAAACTCAGCAATTCTTCTAGGTTTGTGCCGTGTCTTGTGTGGGGATTCGTCTAGGACACCAAGCTGGCTCATCGGCGGGCTCTTGGTGTCCCCGCCCGGACCCCCACAGGAGTAACGAACTGCGGGCTACCTCCCTTTATATAGAGTGCAACTGCACTACTTGACTGCGAGAACTAAAAGCTCAAGCAGCCTTAACCTCCCTATGAAGGCTTCCAAAAAGATGGTATATTGGCTTTCACGGCCGGTGAATTAAAACTCAGCAATTCTTCTAGGTGTGTGCCGTGTCTTGTGTGGGGTTTCGCCTAGGACACCAAGCTCTAACCATATAATCACCCCAAACAGACAAACTCCGGATTTTTATCACTATTTTAGCATTTCACCTAACATTAGATATACTACATTTAGCATACACCGACAGTTGCATTACCAATAACTTACTGCAACTAAATAATTGTACATATTGTAAATATTTTTCACCTGTATTCTCAAACATAGATGTTATAGCCTAAGTGTAATGGATCTGATGATGATCGTTTGACGATCGAAACTGGTCATCCTAGTGTATTTATTAATCTCAAGTAATTTATATCAGGATTAGGACATACCCAGCTCTTTTTGGGTACATTCGTGATGACCGACTGAAAAGCACCAAACTTTTGTTTATTTAGGCAACACTGAAAAATGTCTTCAAACCTCACAATGCTCGGTAAGGTCGTAGTACTATTTTGGCCGACCCCGACCTTCAAATGTTATTAAGCCTCTCCAATCCATCATGGCGTCTGTGCGAAATATTTCACCGGCATTCTATATCTCCGAATCTATTACTCATATCACCCAGAAATGTTGTACGGTGATAAAAAAAAAAGCACTACTGAAAGTTCACCTACAGTATGTGACTTTCAAAAACCTGTTAACTACAAAACGAACATAGCGGCCAAGCGAAGTTGAAACATTTATATACATATTTCTCGCGATTTAACCATCCGAACGCAGTGAAACTTACTACAGCAAATGACTATACAAATTGCAATGCACTGACATCTAATTTAGTTCAATTGTTTACATAACCTCAAGATGACGCTGTGTGAAATTTAAAAATTTAGTTTTTATTTCTTGTGTTCTAATCATGCGACCGAAGTCAACGTTTGAATAATGAACCTACACAATAATCTACATCAAATAGTACATAACTCTAAGACCTATACATAGGCCTGTTAGTAAAAGTTCATATATGTGTAACTGTTTTTTTAAACAGAATAGGAAGTAATTTTCGTATGATAGCCACACCCATCTTGGCGTTCACCGATATATTATATTGTTGGATCCAATAGAAGGAGGGGAAAAAATGGCGCGCCTCAATCCTGCCACCAACACCAGGGTATAATTTACTACTCTTTGCATGTTCCAAAGACAGAAATTATTTCACCTAGTAGAAGTCCATGAATCGTTGCAAACACCTCCATACAAGCAAGACATGTTACAATATTTCCTGTCCGCTCTGAATAAACCTGTTCGTTACTATGGCAACTAGGTCACGTATGGACGTATTAATAATTGGTTTGCACCGTTCATAACTTCCTGAAAAGAAGACCACATTTTGTGCCGTAACGCTTCAATAAACGTGCAGAAGAAGGTTCGCTCTGTGGTACAAGGTTGATGTATTTTTATTTTCACTTTTTTCTGCACAATTTTCAAGGTGCAGTTGACTGCAGTTGGAGGGGAGAACCCGGACGTTTTATACTGTACAAGCCAGCGAGCTAGCGAGCGCTAAGCGCTGGGTGTCAACAGAGCAAAGACCTCTGCAGTCAGTGGACTTTGCAGTCTAACCTGAAGTAACTGGTTTGTAAAACTAGACTAGCCTGGCTAGTGTCTTGGGTGACAGGTGGCATGGATACGTCAGATAATCACTTCCCACAAACATGTCGGCATGCTCAAAGACCTTGAGGGGAAGATATACTGTTTACGTTTACACTTCTTAAAGCAGATCATGCATAATAAAAAAGAGTAACCCTAGATGTTTCTTCATTTAAAGGCTTCAACATATTGATCATCAGACCCGTGTACTTAGCAGTGTATTGATTTAACTGTTAGCCTGTGCTTCTGTGGTGACTATAATGTGTGCAACGAAATTTATGCTTTTCAGTTCGTCAACACGATTGTACCCTATTATAGTGGATATTAGGCCCTAAAACCGAAAGTTAATATTAATGATAATCATAATAAGAGTTTACGTCCATTTTAACTACTGCGGCTTTTAGAGAAGGAAGTAAGTAATTTTCTAGTTCTACGTGACCATTAATATTGCGATCATGAGCCACGGGACCTCCATTTAACGTGGAATCCGAACAACAGGACATGGCATTTCATTTTGAAAATCTCACATGCATTGATCGGGAATCGAACCTGGTCCACCATGATGAGAGGTCAACAGCTTGACCGCTGCACCACCATGCCCCTGTAAGGCTTTTAGAGACGCGGCGGTGACAGAATTTCGCCCCGAAGGGGATCTTTAACGTGCCATTAAATCTACTGACACGACTCCCTCACATTTGCGCACTCTCAAATGCCAGCTGGCTGCGCCAGGATTCGATCCTGCAACCTTGGGAACAGCAGGCGAGAACGTTACCGCTGCGCCACTCAGCAGTTAAATTTCTTTTACTAAGGCACCACTGAAAAATGGCTTCCAAAATGATAACCTGTATTATTGCAATTGCTGGTGTAGTATGTATTTGTAATTGTGGGATTGTAAACCCACTCGACTTCGCCATGGGTGGACACTATTGTCGACCAAAATATTATGTGCACTCGAGTTTGATGGTTGTTTGTGAAATAACCAATAGACCTACATATAATCCAATAACATCATCATTTTCGTTGTTTTATTGTACGTTCGTTCATGTAGGTTTGGAATTTTTAATTTATATTTTTATATTTTTTATCGCAGTTGGAACACAAATAGTGCTGGTATTTAAGCGTGTTTCAACCATGTGTCACATTTAAGAAATATTATCTCACAAACCCGTATTCAGATCGAATCCAAATTTTGACACAATATAGGTCTACATTGGAATGTTGTATAACTGGTTTATTAATTTCAAAATTTTGTGTGTCCAAGAAAGAAAGTTGTTATCATTTCTGTAAGATAATATTTTTCGGCTCGGGATCGTTGGAAAATGTAGTTCTTGGTCGCGTTGTAATCCTTATACATCAAAACGTTTTGCTGTATGACTGAGAAATACGTAAAGTAATTAAATTATTTTATATCGGTTTCTATTTGTGCGGGGAAATAAGACATGGTTCACCAACTAGCCGCTCCGTGGGAAGCTGTACAGCGTTGCCAAGATGGAGCCCATCACGCGCCATGGCACGCCTTGCTCGGAAGTGATGGGCTCCATATCAGCAACGCTGTACAGCATTAATTAATTAATTAATAAACCAGTTATACAACATTCCAATGTATATTGTGTTAAAATTTGGATTCGATCTGATGGCGGGTTTGTGAGATAATTCTTAAATGTGACGCATGGTTGAAACACGCTTAAAAACGGGCACTTTTTGTGTTCCAACTGCGATAAAAAATATTGAAATATAAATTAAAAATTCCAAACCCACATGAACTAGGCTAACGTAAAATAGAACGACGAAAATGATGATGTTACTGGATTTTATGTAGGTCTATTGGTTACGTCACAAACAACCTTCAAACTCGAGTGCACATAATATTTTGGTCGACAGTAGATAACTTTATACGGTGGTACTACAATCTTATGTATTTAGGAAATGGTCAGCTGCGTGGAGTGGCCTAAATAGTGTGTAAGGTTCTCGTCTGTGTGCTACTGGATCGTAAGTTGGATTTTTTTCTCTTTCTTTTCTTTTTACTGCACTGAAGTCAGTCAACGAAACCTTTGTTGCAAAGCGCAACGCTCCAGGAGGCCTGATAAGTAGCAAACACACTTGACTATCAGGCATGTAGAAGTAAAGATGGCAGTCGCTCTGCCAAAGAAATTGAGATTTTACACTAAAGTATTTAAAAAAAACGTTACGTGCCTTACAGTAGTCGCATATGATGTTTAACATCTGACATAGAAGGAACCTCACGTGAAATTGTTGATACACCGGTATTTTATAATATTATAGGCACAAATATTGATCTATTGTAAAAGGGAATGTTTTACATATATTGTAGTTTATAATACGGAACTCATTTTATTAGATGATTTGTAGCTTCCACCAGCACTAGCCTAAATAAAGAATACGATACGGATCAACTAGATTAATAGACGCGACACCGCTCATAACCTTAAATTTCTTATAGGCCTAAATAGGTCAACTTGCGAGTAAGTGCAATGTGCACAGCAGTAGATCATGAAAGGCTTGCCCAGTTCCCGGACCTCTTGATTCACAGACCAACACGTAATTTCATATGAATTCTGTTAAAATGAGTCATATTTATATGATTAGCAGCAGAGTATCAAGAAGGCAGTGCGAGAACAATCAAGAAGGCAGTGCGTGAGTAGAAATATCAAGTACTGTAGGCAGTGAAGATAAAAAAGAGAGTCTTGGAATTGTTATGTAATATTAGTGTGTAAATAAAAAAGATTTTTGTGTGTTGATGAATATCCAGGAGGGTTACGATCCAGCTGGCAGTGCGTCTTACACACTTCCGTCCGATCCACTTCCGTCCCATTTTTCAAAATCACTCCCACAAAAATATCCAGCAACCGAGTGGAAAGATGTTGCACATCAAAAGGGCTCTACTAGAAAGCACTACTGTCGCTACGAGTGGCCGTTGCTATGGACTACTGACGCCTTTCTGCGTTTACTCAGTTACATTAGTGAATTTTAAATGTAAACTGTGTTAGCTGGGGGTTAAAGTTGCTTACGTCCGTAGGTTTAACCTTAAGTACCCTACATGTGACTCCTGGGTGGTGCTAAACGAGCAACAGTGATCTGGCAGCCAGACTTAACTTCTTGGAAGGCCTGGCCATGTGATTGGAATCAAAGTTACATCAGAGCTGCAATACAAGGAATATTGGACCTAGGTTCAGGAGTTGGCAGAGGTACAGGAAGGATAAAGCAAATCTAAATGTGAGATATTATCCAAGTCTACTTGGGTGATCAGAAAGACTTTCTCAATGTTACAATGTTAAAAATCCCACCGTATGCCTTCCTCTGGAGGGGAAGTAAAGCCGGCGGTCCCATGTCATAGAATTATGGCATGATAAAGAACCTTCCACTAATTGCACTTGTGTGAATCTAAATTATAGGTTAGATTTGACTAACACTCTTAGGAGCCGACTGTGTTGGCATCTAGTAACCAAGTTCAGAACTAGTTGGTCGTTGACAGTGGCGTTTGGTAGCAAAAGTTGAAACTACTTGAAAATTGATATGTCTGCAGTCCTTACTTGGATTTTAAAAAAAGCACATACACTAATACAGCCATCACAAATAACACCGGTTATCAGACAGATTCTACACACACCCAAAGTACACGGGGCTACATGACCGCGTTGTCGCAGCCCCTAAACGGAGGAACCAACCAACCATCTCTTCACTCGCCGGAACTACTGAACAGTGTTAAAAAGGTGGAAGAGTATTCAGTTACAAGATCTTTCTCCTTTGGGTCCTGCAGATGGTATCCCTGGATACGGAGTTTAACAAAAACTGCATAAGCTAAAGGAAACCAGTCTTTTATGTAGGGCTACTGACCTTGATGAGCTCTTTTTCATGGCCACCTGATGATACAGCACGAAGTGTCTCAAAACATGTGCATAACGCTTCACCCATTTCAACATCAATGTGTCACGTAAATGACATCGCAAAATACTGTAATAACTAGGGTACATGCGAAGGACACCAGACTATTTCGCCCATATTTTCAATCTTTACAATGAACAAGCAATGAAGGAAATTGTAGAAAAATTTAAAGTGGGAGTGAAGATTAAAGGAGAAATCATTTCAACTCGGAGATTTGCCGATGACATAGTCATCTTGGCCGACACGCTTGAGGATATGAATGAGTTTTTGAATGGTATGGACTCCGTCTTGAGGAAAGACTTCATGATGAAAATTAATAAATGTAAAACAAAAATATTGGAATGCAGCCGAAATAAATCAGAATCATCTATGGACATCAAATTGGCAGGTGAAAAACTAAAGGAAGTAGGAGACTTCTGTTACTTAGGAAGCAAAATAACCAGTGATGGACGAAGCAAAGAGGATATAAAAAGTAGGTTAGCTCAGGCAAGGAAAGCATTTCTACAGAAGAGGAATCTGTTGACAACGAATATAGATTTAGGTGTTAGGAAGTCATTTTTGAAGGCCTTTGTCGGGAGCGTGGCGCTCTATGGAAGTGAAACTTGGACTATTGGTACAGCAGAAAAGAGGAGAATTGAAGCGTTTGAAATGTGGTGTTACAGGAGAATGATGAAGATCAGATGGGTAGATAGGGTTACAAAAGAAGAGGTATTAAGACTAGTGGGAGAGGAGAGAAGTTTCTGGCGACTGCTAATGAAGAGAAGAGATAGGTTGTTAGGACACATACCAAGACACCCAGGAATAGCAAGCTTAGTTATGGAACGAAGGGTCGAGGACAAGAACTGTAGGAGTAGACCAAGGTTAGAATATGTTAAACAGATTGCCTCGGATGTAGGGTGTGGTAGCTATGTAGAGATGACACGATTAGTCAGGATAGGGAGGCATGGAGAGCTGCATCAAACCAGTCAAAAGACTGAAGAATCAAACAACAAATGAGTGGCAACCAGGTAACAGAACATCAGGAATAGAAATGACCATGTATCGGTTTTAATGCATACCGATGTTTTCGTTTCTTATGTCGATCCCGCCCCCCCCTTCCCAGGAACTCACAACTTGTGAGACGTGGGTTGGCGACCACGGGACCCCAGCTAAGTCCAGTTGCGCCGGGCTCCTTTCAGTTATCTTTCTTGTCGGCCTCCCTTGGTCAAAACTTGTTCTCCGACGACCCCGACCTAGGGAGTCTTTCACTTTCCCGCCATAATTGGCCCTTGTTTCATCTTTCCTCATTCTTCAGGAGGTCAGCCTTCTTTTTCTTTTCATGATATCTCCTGCCTTCTGCTCAAGACCCTCAAGGAGGCAGGGTGGTGAGTTGCGAGTTAATGACCGCAAGGGATTCCTGAGCTGGGTCAATTTTGTCCCCATTTTTCCACTGACTTTGGGTTCGGCCCTCTTCTCCATTCCTTTCCTATCTGCCTTTCACGGCTCTCCTTCCTTCCAAGGCCCTCGGTCCAGATTCTTTGTAGATGGAGGGCATTTCTTTTCCTCCAGTCCATTATTACTGTTTTTTTTCTTTCTTTCTAGTACGGTTCGTAAGTTAGTTGTTATATAAGTAATTAGTATTAGTTGTAGGTTTCATATAATCATCTTTCATTATCACGATTACCCAAACCATTAGGGGCCGATAACCTAGATGTTAGGCCCCTTAACACATCAAATATCATCATCATTATCTTATGTCGATATCGAAATGTATAATAATATATCAGTTTTTCATTAGTGCCCAGTAGAATTAACATTTTCTTTTTTAAAGGAAGGAAGCTTGTATTTTAAATTATGTGTTCATAAACCACGGGACCTCCTATTAACGTAGAATCAGAACCACAGGACAAAGCATTTCACTTCAAAAATCTCACATGTAGGCTACTGACCGGGAATCGAACCTTAATGAGAGATAAACAGCTTCACTGCTGCGCCACCATGCCCCCGAAATTCCCATTAGGGCCCGGTATAATATTCAGCTGAGAGCCCCGTATAATTCACGTTAGGGTCCTGTAGAATTCACCTCAGGGCTCGGCGGAGAAGAAAAATTGCATTTGGGTCGCTTACATGTGACCCTAATAGTGGTAGTCACGCCGGGAGGGGTGGAGGTAAAAATATGCCTTTCATATTTATTGTTTTACAACAATCTGTGTTCTCTGAACAAAATTATGAGTTCTATTTTGGTTTACCAGCAACCCACCCCGGCTTCGCCCGGGAACAGTTATGAATGCATTACGTGATAAGCGCATTTTTCCTATGTCAATGAATTACGACCTATATCCGTTTTACGTCTCGGCATGATGGCCCAAAACCCTGACTGGACTATTAATTATATTATCTTGGAGATAGCATGTGTAACGAATTCTTGTCAGGCGTATTTAAGAATGGCGAGGTGCATGAAACACAAATCCCCCTTCCATCCAATCTTAACTTGACTGTGTATTTTGACTTCCATGGAAACTCCATGCTGCTGGCTGTATCTGGGGTAATAGGCTCGCCCGCTAGCTAGGCTGTAACTGGGGTGATAGGCTCACCCCTAGCTAGCTCGTAAACTGTCTCCTCAGTAATTGAATGAAGATTGTTGGAAGAACTGAAAACGTAAAAACACTTATAGTGGGTGATGTATTGAAGATAGAGATATGCTCTCCCGGACTTTTTTGTAGAACTTTTCATGTTGAACAATTCTTAAACTCATAGTAAATATTGATATTTTAACGGTTTGCCCAGCGTAAGCTTAAAAAGACCACGGACGCCAGGATTTTTTTCGACTTTTTCACTGAAATCATTACTGCTTGGCTTCCTTTGATCATAAATAAATTATTTTATACAGAAACTTTCCTCGAGATATCCTTTGCAGAATGGTGAAAACCGCATCAAAATCCATCCAGTGGTTTTCGAGATTAACCGTGACATCCAAGAATAGGGGACTTTGTTTTATACCAAGTAGAGATGATAATTTTATGATATTACAAACTGCTTTGAATGCATACAAATTTTACTTTCTTCTTCATTCGAATTCGGAGGGAAAGATGAATCAACTTTTGCTATGTTTCACTGTTCAATTTCCTTTACTTCCATAGTTCCTACTTTCGCTACCAAATGCTACCGTCCACGACACCTAGCTGTGAACTTGGCTACTACTAGGTGCCATCGCAACCAGCGCCCGGTGACGAACGTTGGAACTTAAGAGCATTAATCAAACCTAACCTACAAATTAGCTGGCCACGGTGGGTGAGTGGTCAACGTGTCGGTCTACTAACCCCAAGCTTGCAGGTTCGCTCCTGGCCGTGGTAAGTAATTTTGAATGGCGGCAAAAATTACGACACCATGTCATACGACGTTGCCATGTCAAAGAACCCATTTGAATTCAGTAGGCCGTGTTCATAATGGCAAAATTAATCTCGGGAGTTTCCGCCAACACAAAGTTCCTCATTTCTCTACTAGTGTTCAAGGAGCTTAGATATCTAACCTCCTTGACTTTCATAGTGCTTCAAGGAACAACGAAATTCGACATTCAAGCTACCCTTTGGGTGTCAAATAACAAAGCTTGCACCCGGTACACGATGCCATACGATATTATTATTATTATTACCTACAAATTTTGCTTCACACAAGTTTAGTTAGTGGAAAGTTCTTTTACATGCCGTAAATCTACGACATGGATCCACCGGTTTTACTTCCCCTCCGAAAATGGCATACTGAGGGATTTTTAACGCTCTTAAAAAATCCGACGACTTCGGCCAGGTTTGAACCCGCGATCTTGGGCATAGAAGCTCAGCATGCTATCAACTACACCACCAAAGCCGCCTAAATATAAATACATTTATTTATCGTATGGCTTTTAGTGCCGGGAGTGTCCGAGGACATGTTCGGCTCGCCAGAGGCTGTAGCTGCTTCAAGCGGACAACCCTAGGGTGAGCTACAAGTTTCGTTCAATTTCAAGTAGTACCAAATTTCGCTACCAGATGTCACTGATACCTAGTGGTGAACGTTGGAACTTTGATAGAGCGTTACAACGAAATCTAACCTAGAAATTTAGCTCCACACAAGTTTAGTCTGTGGAATGATCTTTTACATGCCATAAGTCTATGACTTGGGACCGCTGGCTTTATTTCTCCCTCCAAAGGAAAGCACACTGAAGGATTGTAACGCTCTTAACAAATCCGACGACCTCGGCCGAGTTTGAACCCGCTATCTTGGGCATAGAAGCTCACCATGCTACCAATTACGCCACTTAAGCCGTCTATATAGAAATAGATATATGCTAACACCTATAAATATTCAATTTTAATATGCTTTTTAGTTGCTGTGTTATTAATGAGGCTTAAATTTGTCATGCTGCTTTAACATGAGCGGTATAGGGTCAGCTGACTATGCGCGAGACCAGGCAGTGTCAAGCGCCCCCATTCCCAACGTGTGATCCGATGACAGCAAAGCGTGTAAATTGCTCCTAATTACCTTCACTTCACTTGAGGGGGTCGTGGCCGAACAATGGCGAGCAATGACATGCAAGAAAGGTTTATATCCCCCCCAGTGTTAGGCAAGCCTCCGATTGGAATGTTCGGAAACCGGTCAATAGGTCATCGTGAAGAAATACTTGATAACGGACCATCTACCTTCCGGGATGAAAACGACTTTTACACCATGCGTGAACATCCGGAACCCTCATCCATGAGGTCCTTACCTGAGCACGGCATGGCTTCCACTTATTTGTGCCGGGTTTCTGTCTTTTATCTTTCCTGACGTAAGCCTCGGAGACCTGGGTTATGAAAGGAAGAGAGAAGAGCAAAATACAGGCCAGTGAGATGAGGTTCTTGAGAAGCAGTATTGGAGCTACAAAGATGGACAGAATAAGAAATGAGGGGACCAGAGAATTAATGAAGGAGGAACCATTACAGGATGGTATAGAGAAATCTATATAGACTTAGATGGTATGGACATGTAAAACGAATTGGGGAGAAGAGGATTCCCAGGAGGATACACAGGACGAAGTGGGAAGGAAAGAGACCGAGAGGAAGACTGTGTGACAGGTGGCTGAAGGGGGTGGAAGAAAGCGTGAAGAGGAGAGGAGAAGACTGGACAAGGGTGGAGGCTGAGAGATGATGGGAAGACAGAAGACGTTGGAGAGGCTTGTGTTCCAAACAGACCCGGCCAGTGGCTGGAAACTGTGCAAGATGATGATGATCTTGTAAACCTCCCTTGGTCCTTTTCATTTCCCGCCTTTCATGGCCATTCTCTTTTTGTTCACCGATAGTCTACCATAAGGCAAATTGGTAAATTGCTGCAACTTATCACCCATACCTTTCTATCTGTACATTGAACAAGCAATGAAGGAAATTAGAGAAAAATTTAAAGGAGAAATAATTTCTGAGATTTGTTGAAGACATCGTCATCTTAGTCAATTCACCAGAGGATTTGAATGACTTTTTAAATGCTATAGACTTTGTATTGATGAAAGAATTCATGATGAAAATCAACAAATGTAAAACAGAAATATTGGAATGCAGTCGAAGGAAATCAGAAACCCCCATGGTCGTTAAGTTGGCAGTTGAAAAGATAAAGGAATTAGGGGACTTCCGATATTTAGGAAACAAAATAACCAGTGAGGGACGAAGCAAAGAGGATATAAAAAAGAAGGTTGGCTCAGGCAAGGAAAGCATTTCTAAGAAAAAGGGATCTGTTGACATCGAATATAGATTTAGGTATTACGGAGTTATTTTTGAAAGTCTTTGTCTGGAGCCTGGCGCTCTATGGAAGTGAAACTTGGACTGTTGGCGAAGCAGAAAAGAGGGGAATAGAAGCGTTTGAAATGTCATTTTATAGGATAATGATGAAGATCAGATGGGTTGATAAGAGTAACAAATGACGAGGTATTAAGACGAGTGGGAGAGGAGAGATGTTTCTGGCTACTGCTAATGAAGAGGAGAGATAGGTTGGTTGGACATCTACTAAGACACCCAGAAAAAGCAAACTTAGTTGAGAATGGAAGGGTCGAGGACAGAACTGTAGGTGTAGACCAAGGTTAAACAGATTGTCTCGGATGTAGGATTTGGTAGCAATGTAGAGGTGAAACGATTAACGCAGGATAGGGAGGCATGGATTGCTGCATCTAACCAGTCAAAAGACCGAAGACTCAAACACGACTCAATAACATACAATATTTAAAATTCTATAGAATTCGGAAGATGTTTTTTTTTTCAACCTGGTTAAAACACACGAGAAGGAGAGAGAAGAATCCAAGAGGTTGTATTTTCTAATTCAGTGAAGTTGATACAGAATTGAAGATCTCACAGAACTTGTACGAACATTTAGGTTAATGCCATGCTCTTTCGCCATGTTTTAATTTGTTGTAATTAAGAAACACACGAATGAAAAACAAGAGTTGAAGCGCAACACGCGAACATTTCTACATGGTACACAGAAAAACTCTCTCCCACTCAGGTATATTCTGTGCACTAACTGTCGAGGAAACTGCCAACGCCAGTTTAGGTCCAGTGCTAAATATCTCCTTTAATCAGTGCTTTGATTTTTCTAAAGGAAATTTAAGGGTTACTCTCAGTTCTAGTCAACAAAATATCACGATCTTGCAATTTTCGGCAATTTGCAAAGTCTGGTTATAACTCTTCGGGCTGATATGTTAAATGAAAGGTTGCATTGGGTTAATTTATTTGTGGTCAACAGGTCAAGGTGGTAACTGCACTCAGTATTTCTATCACTTTACCACCAACCATTCGTACTCGCTGCAAAAATCCTGCATTTTCTCCAAATCCAGCATTCGGGAATGTCTTCCGTCTCACTGTTACAAGCGGTTGAAAGCTATTTCTTGTGATCTTCCTTTGCATCACCACACGACACTATTGGCGTTTCTCAGACAATGTTTATGTTCGAATCATTAACTTTAAGCTTTTTCGATGCTTGGGTGGATGTTAAATAGTTCGTTATTTTCATCATCCTTCAAAACTAACCTCACGCACAAAATAACAACCTACCCCACCTCCAAACACAAGCCTGCGTGATTATAAGAACGACCAAAAGAAGCTGATTCGATAGATCGATTTAAATCGAGGGTTACTCAAAATCTCCTCCAGATGTTGTGAACAGAGCGTTGACGCCAGCTGATCGATGAACTTTCAAGTCGAAAGTTATACTGTATTTGCCGGACTAGATACACATATTTTTTCTTAAACCGTTTTCAAATGCTTAAGGGGTACGCGTTCCCCCTGAAAAAAGCACTGCCTTTAATTTCACCTAAAATTTTAAACATACTGTGTATTCTTATTTAGTCCGGCTAACTTTAAGGTTTAATTTACAGTAAGAATTGTTGAAATAACTTTTTGCATCACCTACTTAGGAAAATTTAACGGTCTTAAAAAATCCGAAGACTTCGGCCGGGTTTGAGCCCGCGATCTTGGGCATAGAAGCTTGGCATGCTACCAACTACGCCACCGAAGCCACTAGCCTTAATGAGATAACGCATTCTTGTGTCTCAGAGAGTAAAAGATCTGTCTACTAAAATCAGCTTCGTTAATTACAGACAATGAGCACTCCTGGCGGTCGAATGAGGAAACATGGAAATGTAATATCTGTGTTTATCTTTCTAATGACACAAGATACTCTTTGGCGCATCACAGTGCGTGCGTGATGTTATTCCAAGGCCCTCTAAACACTACTGCGGAATGCGTGATTGCAAGACAACGTGAAGGAATCTCGATTCATTTGTTGTCCAGATTACATTGTATTCTATACATTAATACTTATCAAAAATACACATTTTATTTCCGGCTTAATAAAAATAACTAACTGAGCCCATGGATAATCGCTAAGTATGAAGCCAACAATCACAAACAATAAATTTCATCATATTATGGACGCCCAAGGGTTTGGAATAGCCTACCAAAGTGCCTTGTATTAAGTCACGTCTTTGTTATGGATTTCAATCCGCCAAGAAAGTAGCATCATAATAACGGCAGAATAAAGTACACCATTAGGAGAGTTGGGAAAGTTAGTTTTGTGCGAAAGATAAAATCGCCGAAGTAATGCATCGTTAGGCCTACTTTTCCGTTATTTTTTTTTTAATTTAAATTTACAATCAGAATAATAATAATAATATCGTATGGCCTCGGGTGCCTGGTGCAAGCTTTGTTAATTGACACCCAGAGGGTAGCTTGCATGTCGAATTTCGTCGTTCCTTTGAACGCTAAGAAAGTCAAAGAGGTTAGATATCTAAACTCCTTGACACTACAGCGCTTTCAAGTAGAGAATGGAGGAACTTTGTGTTGGCGGAAAATCCCGAGATTAATTTTGCCATTGAACACGGCCTACTGAATTCAAATGGGTTCCTTAACATGCGAACAACGTATGACATGAGTGTCGTGATTTTTGTCGCCTTCAAAAATCACTTACCATGGCCAGGAGCGAACCTGCAATCTTGGGGTTGGTAGTCCGACACTATAACCACTCACCCACCGTGGCAAGCTGGAATAATAATTTATGTTAGCCAAAGGATACAGAAAAGCTCACAAGGTAATTTAAATAATACTAGCATTACCCGTCGCGGCTTCACCCGCGAATATTCTTGTTGTAAAGAGTACACTTAGCAAAATCTCAATCATGAATGCTATGACTGATATATCCTTGGTATGAATAATCAGACTTTATCAATTCAGCTACTGGTGCAGTGGTTAGGGATTTGTCATTCCTTCATAGGTATATCAGAGCGAAGTTAGTTTTCTGGAAATATCACAGACAATGTTAATTTAAGGGCCTTTAAATGTGGATTTCGGAGACGCTTTATAGTCTGGTGAAAAAGACCTTTCGTACCACACTCACATGTGAAAAAATTCTAGTGTGCCCCTTGACCCCCTTAAGCGCATTATAACTATGTTTTGATGAACTGTACAGCTTAATTTGGTTCAGTGATAACCTTATAACCGTCTGGAAACTTTCACAGTAATGTAATAATTGGAATTGCATTGCGTCTTACAGAAATAGATGGACCTGTGAGATTCTGTTACCATGGTTACCGTGTTGCATTCTTTCGTTATAAATATACATGTTTTAAGGTATTTATTTAATTGTGAGGCATTTAAAGAGTAAGTGAGTGCGTTTCGCTTACGCATTGGGTTATGCTGAACCTGTAGGTACCCCATATGTATAGGTTGGTGTTTATTTATTTATTTATTTATCGTTTGGCAATACAATATTTCAGAGAAAGTTACAAAGAAAATCACTTTAAAATCTACTGTACATTATTTTTACTGTTTACACTATTATTACAGTCTCAGGTCTAATGAGTCTATCCATTGGACCACGTCAGTTGTCGCCAACAGGAAGTCGATCCAGTCCCTCCATATGACCTCAGAGGACAGTCAGTTGTAATGTGTTGGATGGTTTGATTAGGAGCACCACAATCACACTGAGGAGACAAAAAATTTTCCCCATTTAAACAAAGTTCCATTGCATACTCCGTGGTTTGTCCGAATCCTATTGAGAGTTGCCCAAGCCCTCCTAGGCAGATCGGAACCTGGAGTGGATGTTCTTGTAGGGTCCAGGAAGGAGCTCGATTCAGGACAAGCTTCTAGTGTCCATTCACTAATCCACTGCATGCTGGAATCAAAATGGTTTCTTACAAGCCTCTGGGCATGACAAATGGGTGGCTTCCTGGATTTGAGCCTGTTCATTTGAAGAGAGGGGATGTTTTCATGAATTGGTAGTGTAGGGTGATCCATGATCTTGTAGTACTCCCGTAGCAAGGCAACTTCTCTACGAAGGTGGGGTGGAAGAATATTGCTGAGGGCTGGAAGCCAATATGCTGGTGTAGTTCTTATACAACCAGTGATTAGTCTCATGGTGTTGTTCAACTGGGTGTCAACGAGTTTGACATGTGGGCTATTGAGCCAAACTGGGGCGCAGTATTCAGCCACAGAGAAGGCTAGACCGAAGGCAGAGCATCTTGTAGTAGTGGCAGAAGCTCCCCAAGATGTTCCACATAGCTTTAGCAATATATTGTTGCGGCTTCTAATTTTAGCTGCTGTGCTCTGGAGGTGTTGCTTGTAAGAGAGTGTTCGGTGAAGTATTACTCCTAAGTACTGTGGGAACATGTTATATTTCAAAATCTTCCCCTCAAATTTTACATTGAGTTGGGTATTAGCCAATATGTTGCTCAGGTGGAAACAAGATACCTCAGTTTTTGTAGCACTGGGTTGGAGCCTCCATTTGTGGAAATATCTTCCAAGTTTAGCCAAATCATCTTCAAGTACATTTTCCAAATCTTCCATATTTTGGTGTCTAGTGGCCAATGCTATGTCATCAGCATAACATGGTGTTAATGGGACCTTATTTTCGGTACAAAACTGGAATGGGACCTTAGCAGAATAATATAGGGAGGGATAGGGCTATTTATAAAAATAATGGAATGGAATGGCGAATTCCAGTGGCATGGAAACCCCGAATGAACTGGCAATGGCTAACAGATTTTCCACAATGATAACCCGGGCACAATTCCCGGCTCTGTCATGAATTTTAATCCTAGTTCAGTATGTGGCTTTCCACCGATGTATCAGGCTCATATGGAAGCTATTGGGGGTGGGTGGTGCTGAGTAATGGCCATCAGGGCATAGCTAGTAGTACAGGACAGCTGCACAGAAAAAAAACCTTTTGTTCCAAAAACTGTGCTATGGTTGGCTTTCTGTAAATCGTTAGAAGAGCACAAAAAAAGCTTAACTCTGAATTTTAGAATAATTTGCACGATCATTTTGTCGGAAAACTCAAAAAAACATTGCAAAGCGTTTTTCTCTGAACCGACGTATTTTAAAGAAAAGTTTTTTAAGCAAAAAATGTAGAGGACATTGTCACCTACAATTCGTCTCATTGGGGTCATGTCATACGTTTTGAAATGCAGAATCTAGGTGGCGCCAAAGTTTCCAAAAAAGTGTTTTTTCACTTTTTGTCCTAAAAAAAATGTTTTGTTCACAAAAGAGCGAATCAGAAATGTGTTCCTCTCAAAATTGTCTACAACATTTATTGATTTTTTTTCCTCCGCCTTACCGTTCCAAAGTTATAGTCTGCCGAAGTGTGAAAATTGTACTATTCAGATGGCACAAAGGTTAATATGTGTACAGTGATGATTGGTACGTTGCGATTGAAATAGATATGATTGTTTGAGCTAATTAACAAACACAGCCCGCGTCCTGTTTGACCGAGCCTTAGGCAGCTCTCCGACACCGGTCCCTGTCTAAATTATGCCCACCGCTCTCTTCGCAGTAACAATAGTAGCCTTGACTACGCAGCGTTGCATTTGCTGCGCTATAACTTTGGAACGGTAAGTCGGAGGAAACAAACGTTTAAATAAATGTTTCAGACAATTTTGAGAGGAACAAATTTCTGATTCACTCTTTTGTGAAAAAACTATTTTTTCTAGGACAAAAAGTAAAAAAACACTTTTTTGGAAACTTTGGCGCCACCTAGCTTCTGTATTTCAAAACGTATGACATGACCTCAATGAGATGAATTGTAGGTGACAATGTCCTCTACTTTTTTTTTGTTTAAAAAACTTTTCTTTAAAATACGTTGATTCAGAGAAAAACGCTTTTCAATGTTTTTTTTTTTTAGTTTTCCGACAAAATGATCGTGCAAATTATTCTAAAATTCAGAATTAAGCTTTTTTTGTGCTTTTCTAACGATTTACAAAAAGCCAACCATAGCACAGTTTTTGGAACAAAACCATTCCAGCTGTACTGTACTATAGTGTCTGTGTGCACTGTAAAAGTTTCTACTCATAGGGTCAGTGCTATTGTTCTGACTCAGTGAGGAAAGTAATGACTAACTACCTCACTCCTCATCTTGCCTAGTACGCCTCATTATAGTGAGGTTTTGTGGTATCTACACCGACCTAACCTATGGCGGTACTTTTTACAGATCTAACCAGCCTCTGGGCAGATTACCTAACATTTGAAGTTAGTCAGCTTTTAGAGGAAAGTTTGGAAGAGTGGTGGGTTTGTATCCCACTGTCAACCATCCTAAAAATATTTTCTGTGGACTCCCTAAGTCAAAACTACCTACGCATAAGGTCCTCGCATAGGTGCCTACGTGTAGGGTCCTCGCATAGGTGCCTACATGTACGGTCACCACATAGTGATGAAAAGAGCCCAAGTCCCTGCGTTTGGCTACACTGGTTGGTTGGTTCCGTAGTTTAGGGGCTGCGACAACGTGGTCATTTAGCCCCGTGTACTTTGAGTGTGTATAGAATGTGTCTGATAGTCGGTGTTAATTGTGATGGCTGTATTAGTATGTGTTATCTGTTTTTAATTCAAGTAAGGACTGCAGACATTCCAACCTTTGCTACCAAACGCCACCGTCAACAACCAACTACGGTAGTTCTGAAATTTGTTACTAGATGCCACCACAGTTGGCACCTGGCGACAAACGTTGGAACCTAAGAGCGTTAGTCAAATCTAACCTATAATTTCACTTCACACAAGTGTAATTAGTGGAAGGGTCTTTATCGTGCCATAAATCTATGACATGGAACCGCCTGCTGTACTTCCCCTCCGAAGGAAGGAATACTGAGGGATTTTAAAGCGCTTAAAAATCCAACGACTTCGATGGGGTTTGAACCCGTGACCTTGGGCATAGAAGCTCAGCATTTTGGCTGTACTGTCTGAGTATAATGTGTTGATATAATCCAAACGTCATCAGTAGGGCTCGGATCGATATGCTCGATAAAATCTCCAGATATGCTCGAAAAAATCATTATATGCTCTATAGGTATGCTCGAAAAAACATTATATGCGGTTAAATATGCAGAGTATGCTTGAAAAACGCCGTCAACACTATAGAAAGGAAAGTGAAACGAAAAAACCAATAACATATCTTTATATACGAGCTTTTTTTTCTAATTGTAATATGACACACTGCAATATACTCGCTTTCAAGTTTTTCAAGTATCTACAAGAGAAGTTTTCTTACAAAAGTTACAGTTTAAAAATTCATTTACAAAATGTTCAGAATTAGGCGAGTCAATGAAGTAGATCTGCATTGGCCTGCACAACAAGAATTTTTTCTATGTTTTCAGTTTTGGATGATTTTCTTCAATCATTCAATAAAAGTTTCAATGACGAAAACGACCTCACTAAAGGTTAAAAACCTGCGGTTCTATTATTCGCACCAGATAGACTTTTCAATAATTATTTCTTTTTTCGAACCTTTAGAATGATCAGGGCACAAATTCAGGCTAAATTCGAAGAAGAACAAACTATTTAGACGAAAGCCACAATAATATGCATTTATATGCTTCTATTCTGAAAACTGCGGTTTTATGCATTTATATGTTCGATACATTTCAATTCTGTTGGTCCCAGAGAGGGGGAAAATACCACCGAAAGGCTTCTTCCAATGTGTACTATTCAGGAAAAAAATATGCAAATATGCTCGAATCCGAGCCCTAGTCATCAGTAACAATATTGCCATGCAGCTCCCGCTCATGGTCAGAAGTCCTTCCAGTGACCGAGGTCGCCAGCAGAAGCTCGCAATCAAGACAGATTTATTAAATTCCGTGCATTGAATGAGCAAGTGAGAGGACCCAAGATGGATTCTGGCCTGGACATGATCTCACCTAAGACCTTGAGGGGGGTCACACATGTACCACAAAAGTGTCAAGGGCGTTTCAAGTTTCAGAAGGCTGTTAAAACCTCCTTCACACAGCTGACATCATTATCAGAAAAGCTGTTGACATCATGATCCGAATATGGTGAGAAAAATCACTGACATCATGGAGAGGAATATACGAGTTGAAAGGGATATACATTGTAAAACAAAACTAAATTTGTATATTAAGGCTTTCACGGCCCGGATTATATAAATAATTCATGTTTTTTGGGCTAATGCCGTGTGCATTGAGATTAGAACCATACGTTTCGGAGAAACCTTGCCTCCTTTTTCAATGGAAATCAAACAATGTGGCCAAACAAAGTATATCGATGCGATTACAAAAATTTAAAAAAATATAGATAAATTACTCGGTTTGTCACCAGAGAGCAGCTGCCAGAAATTACTGTATGGACCATGGTAGAACGGCGGACAGAGTAGTAAGTAAGGAGAAGGTAAAGAGCGCGGGGTGAAAATATAGAGACTCCTCGAAGAATGAGGATGTCCAAAAGAAGAGGGGGGGGGGGCGAGGGGGAGGGTTAGATGGATATAAGGAAACATAAACAAACAAAAGGGAAGTGTATCTGAACGATACCTAACGTCATACAGGCAACGGCGAATTTTTGTAATCGCATTGATATACTTTCTTTGGCCACATTGTTTGATTTCCATTGAAAAAGTTACTGGAGGAGTTTCCATCTGTTTTTCGCCGTTGCCTGTATGACGTTAGGTATCGTTCAGATACACTTCCCTTTTGTTTATGTTTCCTTATATTCATCTAACCCTCCCACCTTCCCCCCTCTTCTTTTGGACATCCTCATTCTTCGAGGAGTCTCTATATTTTCACCCCGCCCTTTACCTTCTCCTTACTTACTACTCTGTCCGCCGTTCTACCATGGTCCATACAGTAATTTCTGGCAGCTGCTCTCTGGTGACGAACCGAGGAATTTATCTATATTTTTTGTAATTTTTGTAATCTCATTGATATACTTTCTTTGGCCACATTGTTTGATTTCCAATGAAAAAGGAGGCAAGGTTTCTCCGAAACGTATGGTTCTAATCTAAATACACACGGCATTAGCCCAAAAAAACATGAATTATTTATAAAATTAAATTTGGTGGGATCTACTACCGAAATCGACTACCCTATCAAAAGGTAGAACGGGCAAAGAACATACCGTACCTATCATTGTCCCGAGTACAGGCGTGATCCTATGTACCTTCTCCAAGACCTTGAAGAACTCGATATGAATACTCAACTGTACAAACTAATGCAGAAGGCTGTAATTCTCTCAACAGCCCGAATCGTCCGGATTTTTTTTTTAAAGTTCCGATGGACTGTATAAAAATAACAGATTGACATACCAAACTGATTTTACTGCTAAATGTTTGCTTCTTTTTATATTTATGTCTCAACATAATCGCCAAAACAATAATTGAAATATTTGTCGTATCGTTACACCGGCTTTCCAATGCCCTCGGCAAAATATTCTGTCGCCACTGTGGTGGGTGCGTCTGGACAGTCTCCTGAAGATTTCCTTTTTGGCTAGGCGTTGCCGCCCAACCATACCTTCAATTTTCGAAAAATTTCAAAACCATTCAGTGCTGGTTTGGACTAAATGGCAGATGATTCAAAACTTCACACTTGAATTCTTTGTAAAAGACTATCGTAACGTTGGTACAGTGTGGCCGTTTATGATTTTCACCTTTTTCGAGAATTGAAGGTATGGTTGGGCGGCAACGCCTCGCCAAAAAGGAAACACTTCAGGAGATTATCCAGACGTACCCATCTCAGTGGCGGCAGAATATTTTATCGAGGGCATTGGAAAGCTGGTGTAACGATACGGCAAATGTTCCAATAATGTTGGCGATTATGTTGAGACATACGAATAAAACAAGCAAACATTTAGTAGTAAAATCAGTTTGGTATGTCAATCTGTTATTTTTATACGGTCCATCGGAACTTGAAAAGAAACAGCCCTCGTATGTAGGCTACTATGCGTGCGCTTTCATTAGTACAGCAAGGGACATGGTACGCCACAAGCTCGGCCAAGGCGACCGCAGTAGCGAATAACAAAACTGCCGCTTGCTGTTCTTACTTTACACGAAAGACCCTGTATATAGTAATAATAATAATAATAGATCTTATAATAATTATCATCTTCTATAGTTTCCAGCCTCTCGCTGGGTCTGCTTGGAACATAAGCCTCTCCATTGTTTTCTATCCTCCCACCACCTTTCACTTCTCACTCGGTCCCACTCCTCTCCTCTTTTCTTCACTCCTTCCTTCACACCCACAATCCACCTATCTCTTGGACTCTCGTCCTCCATTTCCATCTCGTGCATCCTCCTTGGTATCCTGCCATCCTGCATTCTCCTAACATGTCCGTACCAACTCATTCTTGACTTCTCTATGATCTCTTGTAAGGGTTTCTCTTCCACAATCTCTCTCACTCTCTCATTTCTTACTCTATCCTTTCTCGTTATTCCTAATCTGCTTCTTTGAAATTTCATTTCTCAAGCCTGTATCCTGTTCACCTGTCTCTTTTTCATAACCCACGTTAGGTGAGTATTGGGATATAATACGTTCGATACAATACCTGTTTAGTCTTCTAGGGGGTTCAGTGCCATTTCGTCCAGCAACAAATTTCCTTGAAAATCGAGCCATTTCGTCCAGCTCGGTTTTACAAATTATTACACAATTTAATGAGTGCCATCTCGTCCAGACGAAATGTTGACAAGGGTTGAGACAGTGCAGGCAGTCGGAGGTCAATGACCCCTGTGCTTACGTGCACAACCACAGGTTGTGGGATGTATTTTGAACCTGACGTACATTTTGTGCGTATTATTCAATATATTCCTTTCGTGAGTATTTTCGTTCAAAATTCCGTTTTGTAAGTATTCCCGCTCCCCATTTTGTGAGTAGTTTCAATCCGAGTTCCTTTTTTGTAAGTATTTTCCTTCTCACTTAATTTTCGTTCTGGTTTACACTTCATTGTCATTTTCGCTATCACCCAGACCGTTAGGGGCCGATAACCTAGATGTTAGGCCCTTTAAAACAACAATTATCATCATCATCATCATCATCATAATTATCACCTGATTTGTGAAAATATTTGTTTCTATTCTCACTATGTTGTTTACATTATAAGCATTTCATTGTAAAATATAGTTGACTGGTGGCAAACGAGCGGGGTGAGTAACGTCCTTTATTACAAACATCAAAAAATAACTTATTTCGAACAAGAAACGCAATGAAATGAAACAGTTATTGTAGACCTGTCAAACTGTCAATCTTAGGTATTTGGACGAAATAGCACTAGTGGGCCGGTAGAGAGTCAACCCACCTGCCTCTGTTCGTGGAATTTGGACGAAATGGCACCTGGACGAAATGGCACGACACCTTCTAGGGTTCGTACCAGCTCCATACTAGACTTCTCACGCTCTGCAGGAATCCATGCGCTTGCCTTTCTCTCTCTCTGATCTCCTTGTTATTTCTACCACTTACTTCTGTTACACACCGTAGATATTTGACCTTATATTACTACTAACTGGAGGTCGGACTAGGAAAAGTTCAGAAGGCAGAAACGTTTAAATACCTCGGTGAATGGATAGAGCCTAACCTATCAGAGAAAGAAGCCTTCGTGTCACGCATTAATAAAATGGAAATGGCATACAACCTGACTAAAGACATCTACAATAAGAGATCGATATCCTTATACGCCAAAATTAGACATTACTACACTGTTATTCGACCAGAGGCTCTGTATGCGGTAGAGACTCTAATAATGAACAAGAAAGGTCTAATGGAAAAACTAGAGGCGAAAGCCAGGAAGATTTTGAGGAAAATCCTGGGTCCCATCAAAGAAAACAGCGAGTACAGAAGACGTCACAACCACGAATCTTATACAAGCACGTGGAGAAGATCAGTGGCAAGATTCGAAAAAGGATTGCCTTTTATAGCCACGTGACACGAATGAGCCCAGGCAGGATATCAAAACGGAAAATGACGTACTTTCAAGATAAGAAAACCAAAGGGGTATGGTTCACGGTAGTTGAGAAAGATCTACGTGAAATGGAAATTTCCCCTAAAGATATCCAGGAGCGTGTTCCACTTCAGGAAAAACTACGTACGAACAAAGGTTTCCAGGAAAATCCGAAGCTGAAGACAGGGAAGGCGTGGTACCAAGAGAGAAAAGAACAACACCGGAGATGAATGCTCGGAAGAAGAGACAGTTGAACTGACGTGGTCCCTAGCTGGCCGAATCGAAGAAAGAAAAGAAGAAGAAAATAATAATAATAATTAAAGTAACGGCGTTACAGTGAAAATAATTAGTAGCATGGTCACTCCTCGTTACCATAAATAAATTTGTTACCAGTAACGATATTACAAATAACTCTGGTTATAATCGACTACGTTTAGTCAATTGACGGTCATCGCTAGTTCATATACTGGGTACAATGGGGTGTTTATTACTAAAATGGACAAAATAGATAAATTATATAGGACGTGTTGTGTATACAAAGTATCCCAGAACCTGTTACCCTCCTCACATAGTTTACGAACTCGATCAAAAACTCCGGAACCTTTCTCTTTTGAATTTAACTGCTGTCGTTTCCATTACAAAAGGAAAACAATGTCGGCCTTGGATATTGAAACCTTTCTCCCATAGCACTACAACACCGAGATGCTGCTTTGCTTGTCGATGAAAACCTAGAGATTACGGTTATTGAGAAAAGGCGCATATACTAGCCACTTGCCGCTAAGCTCAGTCACTTATACGGCCTAAAGGAAGTTTTCGTCATCCCAGTTGTTAGCCTACTTTCGATTTCTGCAAAAAAAGAAAGTAGACTTATGAGATCTACACAGGGTCAAAAATTGTGTGTCTGTCTGTGTGTGTGTGTGAGTGTGTGTACTCTGAATGTCTGTCCCCCCTATCAATTCGAACACGGTGAAACCGAATTGAACGAAATTTCGTACAAAGGTAGAACTAGCAAAGGGCACCTCAGTGTCATGTTTTATATCGCCGCCATCTTGACGGAAACGTAATGGCGGCCAGCCAAATGTTAAAAGCTTGAATCAAATTACGACCAACCTAATCATCTGATCTCTACCAAATTTTGCAACATTATACCTTCATGTATGAAAAATCTTTTGACCAAACTACAAGGTCATCAGCCCAATACTTTGCGGATGGCGACCATGTATGTGTGCAAATCGATTCCCCATATCAATTCAAACACGGTAAAACCGAATTGAACGAAATTAGGTACAGAGGTAGCACTAGCAAAGGGCACCTCAGAGTCATGTTTAATATCCGTATAGCACGTTATATTTCAACAAGCTACTACCACCAACATTCAATTATACTCGTGAAATGGACAAAGAGTTATAACAATACCCATGCTTTTAGGAGAAAGTAGGCAGTATGTTCTTTACTGAACATCTTGTTGTCTCTGTGAATGGTTTGGTCCAGGGCTGTCCAAATTACGGCCCGCGGGCCGGATATGGCCCGGGAGACATTTTGTCCGGCCCTCGCCATGTTGCCAAAACTTTGAAAGAATTTCCAGTCGTCGCACTACACTAAATTATCATGAACTTTATTTAATAATTTGATTAATAATTGTGTCAATTGAACATAAATAAATACTCACTCTTTGTCATTCATGCTGTATGAGTATATCTCTACCTAGTATAAAACAAAGTCCCCGATTCTTGGATGTTACGGGTAAACTCGAGAACTACTGAATGGATTTTGATGCGGTTTTCACCATTCTGTAAAGGATATCTCGAGGATGATTTCTGTAGAAAATAATTTATTTATGATCAAAGGAAGCCGAGCAGTAACGATTTCAGTGGAAAAGTCGAAACAAAACCTGGCGTACGAGCGCTTTGTAAGCTTATCGGGGCAAACTGTTAAAAATATCTCAATACTATGAGCGTAAGAATTGTTCAGCATGAAAAGCTCTACAAAAAGCCCGCGGGAGCATAATTATGTCTATCTTCAATACATAGCCCACTATAAGTGTTTTACGTTTTAATTTCTTCCAACTATGTGCATTCAACTACTGAGGCGACAGTTTACGAGCTAGCTAAGGGCGAGTCTGTCATCCCTGTTACAGCTTAGCTTGCGGACGAGCTTATTGCCCCAGATACAGCCAGCAGCAAACCGTTGAGTCGTGTTGAGTTAAAAACTTTAGAGAAGAGTGGTTGTGTTTGGAGTTTCCCTGGAAGTGCAACTCAGCTTTTCTTCATTTCGCCTGTGAACTTTTCGTTCCGCAAAATTCACAGTCAAGTTAAGATTGGACGGAAGGGGGATTTGTGTTTCATACACCTCGCCATTCTTAAATTATGACTGACAAGAATTTGTTGCACATGCATCTCCATGATAATATAATTAATAGTCTAGTTCTCATAACTGTTCCCGGGCGAAGCCGGGTCGGGTTGCTAGTTGAATATAAAGGGATTTATTAAAAATATTTAAATTTATTTTTAGTGTTTTATTTTTTTATCCACTGTAAAAAATATAGAAAATGGCAACAATACTAAGAAAACTAAGCCACAAAAATCACCATATTGCACATATATTTTAAAAAAAAAATCCGTACCCCTCAAACCCCCCAGAGTGTCATTGGCCCGCAAGGTCCCCCAACTATTTACAATGTGGCCCTTAGTTAAAAAAGGTTGGGCACCCCTGGTTTAGTCAATAAGGACTGGGATAATGAAAAGGAGAGCCATGGCTTGAGGAGGAAGCACACGCAGTTAATGCAAGTATAGTGGGTAAGGTTTTGTCTCTTCAGTGAATCTGAAGCTCCAGTGCTATCATCAGTGTCTTTGGCTCGCTAGGAGTCCGTCGGTGATCGTTTTGTATTTATGTAAATTTCATATAATAATAATAATAATAATAATAATAATAATAATAATAATAATAATAATAATAATAATAATAATAATAACATAGAAATATAAACTATCTGAGGAGTGTATCCCTTACTACAAGTATCTTCCACCATCCCTCCTCGAAAATGAATTGTGTAAAATATATTGGGACACTGGTATTGTGACAGACAAAATAATAGATCACAATCGACCAGACATCATAGTAGTAAATAAGGTTGATGGCACTACATTTATAATAGACATAGCAGTCTCTAACGACACCAATATCGAACGGAAACACAATGAAATAATCACCAAGTATAGACAGCTTGCAGAGGAAATCAAGAGGATATGGAAGATGAATACGTCCGGATAGTGCCTATAATCTTATCAGTCAACAGCCTCATACCTCACACACTCCACAAGAGTCTGAAGGAATTGGATCTTCCGTCGACCATCTGTAGGAGTATGCAGCATTCTACCCTCTTGTCCACATGCAATATTGTGCGATCCTTCATGGCTAGTGAATGAGTGATAATGAACTCTATTTTTTATATATACATGATATGTATGTATTGAAAATGAAAATGAAAATCCACAGCCTGCTTCCAGTCTTCGACCGGGTCAGGAATGGAATGAATGAAGCCCCCATCTAGCGGCGAGGATATGAACTGTGCCGGCTGCCGAGGCCTGACGCACTCCTCTGCGGCAATGATTAAATGAATGACAGATGAAATGAAATGATAGTGGAGAGTGTTGCTGGAATTAAATTTTGACAGGGAAAACCGGAGTACTCGGAGGAAAACCTGTCTGCCTCCGTTGTGTCCAGCACATATCTCACATGGAATGACCGGGATTTGAACCACGGACCCAGCGGTGAAAGGCCGGCGTGCTGCCGCCTAAGCCACGGAGGCTTCATATTAATGTATTATAGTTTGTATTATAGTTTTTATGTATTGTTGTAAAACACTTGGTTCAACCCGTGCTTTAGAGTAACCTAAGTTTGTAGTGGTGAATTGAATAAATAAGAAGAAGAAGAAGAAGAAGAAGAAGAAAACTTGTTTTATGTGAACGCTAATCTCGTCATCATGAGCCAAGGGACGTCCATTTGTATGTGAAATCCGAACCACAGTATTTTCCAGTGTACATTGACTCAAAGACTTCTTCCTTTTTGAATTCTGAATTTTGTTTGTTTATTCCGTGAATTTTGTTTATTATTATAAAATAATAGTTTTATTTAATATTTTGTTTTATTAATTTTTGGTCTTTTCAAATGTAGGTGCCCACCTTTCAATTTTAAAATTCCATTCCAAATTTATATACTTAAATCTGTGTTAAGAGGGGCAGATGACCACGTAGTTCCGTCTCTTAAAACCTCAATAACTAACTCCGAACCACAGAACATGGCATTTCACTTCAAAAATACTACAGGCATTGACCTGGAATCGAACCCGGTCCGCTTTTCTGAGAGAGAAACAGCTTGACCGCTCGCACCCATGCTTTCAACAATAATAATAATTATAACTATAATAGCAATAATAATTACGAGTTTTAAAAGATATGGTCTCCGACTTGTGGAAAGAATTCATGATGGAAATCATTAAAGGTGAAACACAATTAATGGAATGCAGCCGAAACAAATCAGAAGCTCCTACTGGCATCAAATTGGTACGTGAAAAGTTTAAGGCAGTAGAAGACTTCGGATGTAAAATAACCAGTGGAAAGACAAAAAAAAGACGATATAAAAGTAGGTTGGCTCAGGAAAGAACGCATTTCTATAGAAGATAAAATCTGTTGGCATCAAATATAGATTTAGGTATTAGAACGTCATTTTTGAAAGCCTTTGTCGGGAGCGTGGCGCTCTATGGAAGTGAAACTTGGACTGCTGATGTAGCAGAATAGAGGAAAATAGAAGCATTTGAAATGTGGTTTTACAGGAGAATGGTTGGTTGGTTGGTTCCTTAGTTTAGGGGCTGCGACAACGTGGTCATGTAGCCCCGAGTACTTTGGGTGTGTGTAGAATGTGTCTGATGACCGGTGTTAATTGTGATGACTGTGTTTTATCTGTTTGTAATTCAAGTAAGAACTGCAGACGATATTTTCAAGTAGTTCCTACTTTTGCTACCAAATGCTATCGTCCACGACACCTAGCTGTGAACTTGGCTAGTAGATGTCATCGCAACCAGCACCTGGAGATGAACTTTGGAACTTAAGAGCATTAATCAATTAATCTAACCTACAAATTTTGCTTCACACAATTGAAGTTAGTGGAAGGTTCTTTTACATGCCATAAATCTATGGCATGGGCCCGCCGACTTTACTCCCCCCCCCCCCCCCCCCGAAGGAAGGCATACTGAGGGATTCTTAACGCTCTTAAAGAATCCGGCGACTTCGGCCGGGTTTGAACCCGCGACCTTGGGCATAGAAGCTCAGTATGCTACCAACTACGACACCCAAGCCGCCTTACAAGAAAATGAAGGATATGAAGAGGAGGTATTTAGATATCTGGGCGAGGAGAGATGTATCTGGCGAATGCTGATGATGAGAAGAGATAGGTTGGTATGGCATATACTCAGGCACCCAGGAGTATCAAACATAGTTATTGAAGGAAGGATTGAAGACAAGAACCGTAGGGGTAGACCAAGGTTAGATAGAATAAGTTCAAAAGATTGTCTCAGATTTAGAGTGTGATAGTTATGTAGAGATGAAATGATAAGCTCATGGCAGGGAGGCTTGGAGCGCAACATTAAACCAGTTTAATGACTGATGATGATAATGATGATAATAATAAAAATAATAATAATCTAGTCGCCTCCGTAGCGTAGCGGTCAGCATGGTTAGCTGTCGTCCCGGAGGTCCTGGGTTCGATTACCGGCTCTGCCACGAAATTTGAAAAGTGGTATGAGGACTGGAACGGGGTCTACTCAGCCTCGGGTGGCCCAAATGAGTAGAGGGGGTTCGATTCCCACCTCAGCCATCCTCGAAGTGGTTTTCCGTGGTTTCCCACTTCGTCCTCGGGCAAATGCCGGGATGGCCACGGCCGCCTTCTTTCCGCTTCCTTGCCTACCCATCCCAATCTTCCCTTCCCTTCCCATCCCTCATGAGGCCCCTGTTCGCTTTGCCGGTGAGGCTGCCTGGGCGAAGTGCTGATCACACCTCCCCAGTTGTTTCCACTTCGACCAAGTGTTCCCAGCTCTAGGACACTGCCTGGAAAGGCGGTAGTGGTGAGTTTCCTCGCTGAGTCCGTGGGAAACACCAACCTGGTGGGTAAAATTGACTAAAAAAATAAATAAAAATAATAATAATAATAATAATAATAATAATAATAATCTGGGGAAATTTACGTCACTTTTAACTATTGTGACTTTAGAGACGTAACAATAATATCACGTCGCAAAGCTTGCTGATAGAGGGAGATCGTGGAGACAACGTTCACAGAGGCTTGTAGACTGATGCCAAAGAAAATTAATGTACAAACTATCTTATGCTCGATCGTGCCTATCGATTTGGGCGGAAAGTCCATTTCGTTTTGTAGCAGGGACAATATTTTGTTAAAGTCAGTGACCAAAGAAGAAAGAATGCTTAGTGTGAAAATCACTCCTCGTTCCACAGAGAAAAGAAAACATAGAATCAAGAAGGCATGGAGAATAAAAAGAGCAAGAAGAGAACTCGTCTTGTGCTCTCTCTGTCCAAGCCAAAGCCTTCTGCACAGGACTGGTTAGAACGGTGCGGTGGACAGTCGCGTCACAAGAAAAAACGCAACGTAGCAGCTGTTGATATAAACACAAACAATTGACAGTACAAACAAAATGGCCCACTTCTTATTTAGCAACTGACTTCGGCATACTTCCATATTCATAACCTGACAAGTCTCAAGGCTACGACAGCGAAACTGCGTCCTATTTACGTCGACAAACAATCTGGTGTGTATTCTTGCTAGCGTGTTCGTTTTCTTTTTATGTTTCATTTCGCCTTCGCTCAATAGGGATTTCGCCTATGAGGTAAAAACTTAAGGAGACGACAACGTGGACTTTACACTTACATTTGAACAATATATGATTTTCATACCCTACTTCATATTTTGAGAGTCATTGCCAAGATTGAAATTACTGTGCTAAATTACGTTTCTTGGATTCTTGGATGTAACGGGTAATCTCGAGAACTACTGGATGGATTTTGATGCGGTTTTCAGCATTCTGTATAGGATTTATGGAGGAAGGTTTAAGTAAAAAAAATCATTTATGACCAAAGGAAGCCGAGCAGTAACGATTTCAGTGAATCGAGTCGAAGAAATACCTGCTGTCCGTGCACCTTTTAAGCTTACGCTGGGTAAACCGTTAAAAACATCTATATATATGAGTGTAAGAATTGTTCAACATGAAAAGTTCTATAAAAAGAAGTCAGCGACAGCATATCTCTATCTTTAATACATCGCTCACTATATGTGTTTTTACGTTTTCATATTTTCTTCCAACAATCTCCATTCAGTGGAGATTTAAATTACTAGCTTCGGAGTGAGTTTACGAGCTAACGAGTGAGTCTATCATCCAGCTTCGGCCAGCATTCAACTGTCGAATCGTGTCGAGATAAAACTTCAGAGAAGAGTATATTATGTGTTTGGAGTTTCGCTGTTCACCTCGGCTTTACTGAATTGGGTCTGGGACCTGCCGTCCGTGCGCCTTTTAAGCTTACGCTGGGTAAACCGTTAAAGATTCCGGGCGAAGCCGGGCCGGGTTGCTAGTATAACAATCTATTTTAATCACATGTATTTTCTTTCAGGTTATTTTACGCATGTCCCAGTAAGTAGCCTAGATGATGTTGTTTAGGGGCTTAGCAACATCGTAGTCATGTAGCCACGTGTATTTGGGTGTGTGTAGAATTTGTCTGAAAACCAGTGTCACTATGATGTCTGTACTAGTGTGGGTATTTGTAATCGACACGGCTGTGGCCTTAAGTTAGATACCATCCCGGCATTTGCCTGGAGTGGAAGTGGGAAACCACGGAAAACCACTTCCAGGATGGTTGTGGTGGGAATCGAACCCGCTTCTTCTCAGTTTTACCTCACGAGGCTGAGTGTACCCCGTTCCAACCCTCAGGCTAGAATTACATTTTTTTAGCAAAGCCGGGAATCGAATCCGGGCCACAGTGGTGCCAGTAATTAGAATAATACTGTGTTGACCGACTAAAAGGTTGCAATTGTCAATAAGGCAACGCTGAGGAAATGGCTTCGAAACTTTCAATATTAAAACGGAAAACCACCTCAAAGACGGCCGAATCCACTCGTCTTCCACGTTCGAAGCCTCATGGTCTAGTGACTTAACGCGTGTAGCAGCTATCTCAGTCGGTGCGGTAGAAGTACAGTAGGTACTACCAACGTTAACATATTTCAGAGAATGAGTAATAATTGTTGATGTGACATTAAATTGTCATAAACTCACTCCAAATCGTTAAAATGAGATATGCCTGCTTTGATGGCCTGGGGAAGGCGGAAGTTAGTGGGCGGCTTATTTGATGCACAGCTTCTCCATTTACTTGTCACGGGAGCTTGAGTCTTCAGTCCTTACTCTGGTTTGATGCAGCTATTCATGGCCCCCTGTCCCGAGATAGACATCATTTCATTCAGGGTTGGGAAGTTTCTTGAAACGCCGTTACTAGTAACTGGGTACGAAAACTGCATCAAAATCCATCCAGTGGTTATCGAGATTACCCGTTACATCCAAGAATCGCGGACTTTGTTTTATACTAGGGCGTCACATGAAAATTTCAAAAATCGAAACCAGGTAATTTAGAATTCTAATTAGTAGACGTAAGTTAGATATAGCAATAATATTTTAATTCTTAATAACTTATTGGCTAGGTCGAAACATGTACCATTAATACATACAGTATCAATAGTTTTTTTAAATCGAGTTTACCCTCTAGATTGGTGAAACCCACGGACTCAGCGAGAGAACTCACCACTACCACCTTTCCAGGCAGTGTCCTAGAGCTGGGAACACTTGGTCGGAGTGGATACAACTGAGGAGGTGTGATCAGCACCTCACCCAGGCGGCCTCACCTGCAAAGCGAACAGCCTCATGAGGGATGGGAAGGGAGGGGAATATCAGGACGGATAGGCAAGGAAGCGGGAAGGAGGTGGCCGTGGCCTTACAGTAGGTACCATCCCGGCATTTGCCCGAAGACTAAGTGGGAAACCACGGAAAACCACTTCGAGGATGGCTGAGATGGGAATCGAACCCCCTCTACTCATTTGGGCCACCCGAGGCTGAGTAGACCCCGTTCCAGTCCTTATACCACTTTTCAAATTTCGTGGCAGAGCCGGGAATAGAACCCAGGACCTCCGGAGCGGCAACTAACCACGCTGACCGCTACGCTACGGAGGCGACAACCAGTATCAATAGATATGTTTAAATTAGGCATATTTGACTCAAAGACTTGTTCTTTTTTGAATTCAGAATTTTTGCTTTTCCGTAATATTGTTTATTATTAAAATTATTAGTTTTTTTAAATTTTTGTTTTGTTAATTTTCGATTTCTTCATATTAACACAAGGTGCCCACCTCTAAATTGTTACTTTAATCTGTGTTAAGAGGGGCAGATGCCCTCGTAGTTCCGCCCCTTAAAACAACAATAACTAATTATCTAACTAATTAGGCATATATTTAAAAATGTTTATACTTAGAGAAAAGAAGTGATCCTGGATCACCGGGAAAGACATGGGATAACATTTTTGTCTTTTCAATTTTAAATTTAATTACCAGTTGTAAATCTACAGAGATGAGATTGTCACAATAATAATTTATTAATTATTAAATATGATTTACAACCGACAGCGGTAGCTACGCTCACTAACATGCAGTGCTAGGCTATGGGGCCAATCCAATCTCTCTACGGACTCGATAGACGTGTGTTCGAGCCTCACCGTTGGCCATCCTTGAAATGGTTTTCCATGGTGGTTTCCCCCATTTTCAACTCGAGGCAAATATTGGGCCAGTTCCTTGCAACTTCTTGTACTGTTTTATTCATTTCACCTCTCAATTTACTCCTCTCATGAGGTTGTCGTCAGGAATGAAATCCGGCCACATAGACAGCCATCTCCGACTAAGCAGAAAAGCGGAACGATAGGGGATAAAATTACAGATTATAAAATGCCGATTTTGTTGGTTATAAATTCTGTTAATTCTGTAAACAACCACGTAAACGGTTATAATAATAATTATGATGATGATAATAATAATAATAATAATAATAATAATAATAATAATAATCACTAACTAAAAATTTACAAAAAATAAGAAAGGAAAATTGTCAGGAAAATATTTGACCCAGTGTGCATAGATGGAGTGTGGATGAAATAGAGATCTCAGGAGTAATACAAACATTTCGAGAAAATATCAGACACTATTAGAAGAATACGATTAAAATTTTATGGACATATTCAAAGAATGGTCAATGAAAGACTTATAATATATTATATTGTTGTTTTAAGGGGCGGAACTACGAGGTCATCTGCCCCAATTAAAAGACTTACTAAGAGAATATTTAATCATGCCTCCTCATTAAAAACCAAGCTTGCCACGGTGGGTGAGTGGTTAACGTATCGGATTACCAACCCCAAGCTTGCAGGTTCGCCCCTGGCCGTGGTAAGTGATTTTTGAAAGGCGACAAAAATATCGACATGGATGTCATACGTTGTTGGAATGTTAAAGAACCCATTTGAATCCAGTAGGCCGTGTTCAATGGCAAAATTAATCTCGGGATTTTCCGCCAACACAAAGTTCCTCCATTCTCTACTAGAAAGCGCTGTAGTGTCAAGGAGCTTAGATATCTAACCTCCTTGACTTTCATAGCGTTCAAAGGAACGACGAAATTCGACATGCAAGCTGCCCTCTGGGTGTCAATTAACAAAGCTTGCACTTGGCACCCGAGGCCACCTGGGTAGTCCTCATGAGAGGTGAAATGAATAAAACAGTACAAGAAGTTGCAAGGAACTGGCCCGATATTTGCCTCGAGTTGACAGTGGGAAACCATAGAAACCATTTCCGACGGTGCTGTTCGAATGAATCGGTCTCCCGCGTTCGGATATAGCCTTAAACGTTAATGCTCTGAGCTAAACCGGTTTCTATACCGTACTCCAGAGCAGTCGAGCCACAAAATTCGAGCATTCTTGTAATCGACCACTTATGCAGTCCGAAGGACGCAAGTGCTCTGCATTCTTCCTGTGCCTACAGAGCTTGGCGTTCAAGTTATTGCTGTTCATATTAGGGACATCTTCGTCATCAGTTCCGTGTACTTGGATGGGTGTTGTATTTATCTGATAACCTGTGTTTATGCGGTGATTGTAATAGTGTGTGAAAGTATAATTAATGTATTATGGTAAGGGAATGGGTTAGCTGGTCGGGGACTTGACATAGGGGCCATGCCGGCCTCCATTTGCCTGGGGGGAGTGTGGAAAAACCACGCTCAGTATAGCCGTTGTCAGCGCCGGTATTCAAATCTCCAACCACCGGACTAGATGCTGTCGTGGTGAGCGATTTTGTTGTTATTGTTTCATCGTGGTCATTTAGCCCCGTGTACTCGGGTTTGTATGTACAATAAGTCCGATAACCTTAGTTATTGTGGTGTCTGTGTGTATTTGTAATTCAGGACAGGATTGGGAAGGAGGCGGCCGTGGACTTCAGTTAGGAACCGTACCGGCATTTCCCGGAGAAGAACTGGGGGGAAACCACGGAAAACCACTTCCAGGATGGCTGAGGTGGGAATCGAACCCGTCTCTTCTCAGTTTTTGCCTCACGAGACTGAGTGTGCTCCGTTCCAGCCCTCAGACCAGAATTAAATTTCTTTGCAGAGCCGGGAATCAAACCTGGGCCTCCGCGGTGATAGCCAAGAATACTAGCCACTACCCACAAATGCGGTTAGCTATTAATAGTATTATTATTATTATTATTATTATTACTATTATTATTACTAACTGGAGTAGCTGAACGTGGGGCCAGGGTAATGTCCGAACTCGGGAGAAGAGTGGATTAGAACCCTCTATAGGTCATCCTTAAAATGGTTTCTCGTTGTTTCTTCTTTCTAACTCCATGCAAATGCCGATAATGTACCTTCTAATAGACCACGGTCATCTCCTTCTAACTCCTTACTCAGTTCTATTTATTCTCATTCATCTTCTCCTATGATGGGGACATAAAAACCACTAACTGCGACTCTCTTGCCTCATCAGTCCCCGACCCATAGAAACTGGAATAAAAGGGGATACATTCATCATACTTCCAACAACAGTGGCTTTCACTCAATGTACACAATACCATCACAAAGCTAAAAGCATCTTTAGTCATGGATTATTATTATTATTATTATTAGGAGAGACAATCAAGTCAATAAATACAGTACCGGTATATAACTTAATATAAGTATTATCTATCAAACTTTATCAATAAGGGTCATTTTCAAGACATGATTATTTTCTTGTCTCTACGTAATTATTCTTATTATTGATATTTCTACATAAAAAAAGTTGGGAGACATTAATGTCGCCCCAAAAACTTTTCTCAGAACACCGGGACGGACAGATTAAAAAAAAGGAACGTTTTATAAACCCTCGTCTTGCCCCTCCCACATCTCCTTTTAAAACCTGGAGGGTGGTTACGAACCTTCTATGGTCCTCATATTTCGAGGGTCAGGTATATTCCTTTCTGTTCGCTACAATACCCACTCCGTTTTCACACCATATTCTTCATTCAAGCATTGTCATCGAGACAATTCATGTCATTTGTGTGTCCCCTACACTGCTGCATGACCTCAAAACCAACCAATGCGCACAAGTGCTTGTCATCAATGACAGTGTAAGAGAAGACCAATTTGAATGAAAGAAAACGAGTGAATAACCTCAATTCAACGGTTGGAAAACACTACTGATAAGTCCCTTATCTTTTCACTGCCCGGATGTCTCGCCGTATTTTACGCATGGCCCGCATGCATGTCATTCTTCAATGGCGTGGTAGGAAAAGGGGCAAGAATGTAGGAGGTAGTGGAGAGGGAGTCCTCTCCCAGGACCTACTTTGGTTCGTTGACACACTTCAACGCGCTTTCAGTCAATATTGATATGAAGTACCTGTTTGTCTAAACTCCATGGCACGCAAAATATAACCTCCAATACATCTATGATGATCAAAGATTGCATATTTTTTCACGGTCACTCGTATCGTTAAGTATTGCTATCGTATTCATTGGAAAAAAGGCCATGGAAATACGGTTGTAAAACTGTTATTTCTTTGACAGCTGCAGAGATAATAAATTATAATTTCCATGCTAAGCACTTCGATAAGTAAGGCCTTTGGAATCTATTGAGAATGCATAACTTTTTAAGGCTTCTTTGGGCTAAAACCCACCAATCAAATTCCTGCCAACGTTGGGTTCTCGCGGGTACAAAACTCAATTTGCATCAGGAAGATTTGGAATTCACTCTGCGATCAAATCTAAAAGAATAATATCAATTTCCTCTACTAAAAATAAGGTTCTTCAAATATTTTCAATATTTCTATGACAGTTTACTAATAATTCAAGCATTTCAAAGGATAGAGCATCAAGAGTTACATGACCACGATGTTGCAAAGCATCGACCAACAACAGCGATAGAGGATCAAAAACGGACTCTGCAGGTTCTTATTCTGAAATATAGCGTAATCTTCACCAGTTATATTTTTACAACTTTCCATTACAGATATTATTATAAAACACAGACACGTTAATATTTCGATCAAACTGAGGTTAATGTCTAATCCAGGCTTTCTACAGACCTCTGTAAAAGGAAACAAACGCCCAGATGGTAACATGTGCAGTACTGTTAATTGACCCCTAACATTTATAAACCGGCGATATATTTTAAAAATAATGATACAGTAAGTGATATTTGAGAAAGGTTCTGAAGTTATGCCAGATTTTTTAATGCTCGAGAATAGGGAGTAGATAAACTCACCTGTTATTATTATTATTATTATTATTCTATTATTATTATTATTATTAAAACGACAAAAATACAGTAATATGTAAGTCTGGCTCTTAATAATTGAAAATTCACTACAGATTGGATAATACACCAATAATTGTTTATGGAACAATTGGTAATTGCTCATTTATACTACATTCTCTATTTAAAAATAAATAGGATTATGAACATCATACATTTAAAGATAAGCTGCATACATTACCTTGAAAAATAGTAATAATTCCCAAAAGGTGGCCACGAAATTCCTCACAGACACTGCACAATTCACAACGCACAATTTAAAATTTTTATATTTTTTTCTTTGAATCGTTCACCGCGATTTATCCAATATCATGAGTTGAATGATCTCATAAAAGACGTCGCACGAAAACACAATTAACTGTAATTGTTCTTTTTTCAATTAACCATATAATTGTTTACATTGTTTCAATTGTATTATGATTTTTTTAATAAGAAATCTCGACGAAACAGATTTGACAGCGCCACTCTGTAACCGCTAAGAACTACATAACTGAACTGCCTCGCTGGCTATTGCTTGAGGAGGAAGGGATACTCTTGTTGTTGTGGTAGTGGTAGTAGAAATCGTGGCCGCGGCGATGGTGGGAGCGGCGAGGGGCTAGTGGGAGGGGACAGGTAGCGCAATAATGGAACAAAAAAAGGAAAACATCAGAGAACAGGTTTCTGATGCGAGAGTTTTTATTTTCTTCATGCGCATGCGTGAGCAGCAGCTCAAGAAGCAACGAGCCAACATTATAAGGTCATTAAATAGTGGGTAAAGTAAGTCGCCATTTCAGCTCTAAACATTTTATATTGTTACTTGAGTTCGGCTAAAGTACAGTAGTTAGTTATTTTTGTTTCAAGGAGGGGAACATCGAGGTAATCTGCATGGCCATATTTCAAAGTAGGCTGCAGCCTAGAGCGGCAGTTTGGAAATTCATTCAAAAGCTAAAATGAAGTATTTCAGACGTTAATAATATTTTCCGTACGAATTTAAGAATACAAATTAGTCCTTTTTTTTTAGCGTACGGCTTTTAGTGCCGCGAGTGTCCGAGGACATGTTCGGCTCGCCAGTTTTGTAGATGCTTCGAGACGGACACCCAATGGGTGAGCTACAAGTACCGTTGGGGAGGAAAGTTGGAACGGAAGGTCGAGGAGTTGGAAGGTAGCGGCTGTGGCCTATATTTAGGGACCAACCCCGGCATTTGCCTGGAAGGAAGATGGGAAACCACAGAAGACCATCTTCAAGGTTGCCCGCGGGGGGATTCGAACCTCCTCGCCTCCCGGATGTTGGCGACTGCCAGCAGTCATGCCGTAACGACCACGGCTAACTCACCCGGTAGTCCTTGTTCTTCCTGCCTTAGAAGAGTTAAGAACTATCTGCGAACTAATATTTCTGAAATACGGCTAAACTCACTTTCATTAC
The DNA here is from genome assembly GCA_946902985.2 of Meconema thalassinum. Lineage (NCBI taxonomy): Eukaryota > Metazoa > Arthropoda > Insecta > Orthoptera > Tettigoniidae > Meconema > Meconema thalassinum. The sequence goes on from OX336388.2 coordinate 91,016,010, forward strand.
TTTGTATTGAGGCAAATACAACAAAAACACTTTCATACGAGGACATTACTAACTAGATTGCCATTAAGAAATCTCGTAAGAAAGCTATGTAAATTTGAACACGAAGATTACGTGAGGTGAGTAAGTTGTTTTAGAGAAGTTTGTATATTTTTCAACAAATAAACCAGTAATTGACTACATTTTGTGTAATTTCATTTCACCGTGTAGGACAACTTAATTCAAATTGAACACAGTTCTTCAATTACGCAAAATATAGTCATTTAAAATATAAAAAATATGTGTAAAATAGTGATCACTAATCTCCAAGAACAAATTACCGTAATTAATTAATTAATTAAGTTCGAAACCCATTTCATTTTTTAAGGAATCTCAAAAGAAGTAAGTAAAAAAACGAGTAGATAACTACAGTAATTGCATTATAACATTTATTATGTAAGCCATTAAATTTGTAGTTTCATCTAAACTAAATGAACTATATGTTAAAAAAAAGATGAAAACGCCAATGAACCCTATCCTTTTGTTGTATAAAACCATGTATTAAGCAAATATGAGCTATTGAGGGGGCGGCAAATGGACTTAAGCCTACAGGCGGCATACTCTTAAATCCGGCCCTGGTCATCTGTCCCTTCGGCTAATGTATCGACGGAGGTGCGTATCCAGAAATTGTTTTGTTTTTCAAAAATCAACAGCATCACAGAATTATGAACCAAGATCAATTCTTAAATCACACAATAAACTGATAATCTGTACTAATTGTTATTGTTGTATGAGTTTTCAGTCTTTTGTCTGGTTTGATGCAGTGTCCATGCCTCCATGTCCTGAGCTAATCGTTTCATCTCTACATAGCTACCACACCCTACATCCGAGGCAATATGTTTAAAATATTCTAACCTTGGTCTACCCCTACAGATCTTGTCCTCGACCCTTCATTCCTTAACTAAGCTTGCTATTCCTGGGTGTCTTAGTATGTGTCCTACCAACCTATCTCTTCTCTTCATTTGCAGTCGCCAGAAACATCTCTCCTCTCCCACTCGGCTTAATACCTCTTCGTTTGTAAACCTATCTACCCATCTGATTTTCATCATTCTCCTGTAACACCACATTTCAAAAGCTTCAATTCTACTATTTTCTGCTGCACCAATAGTCCAAGTTTCACTTCCATAGAGCGCCACGCGCCAGACAATGGCTTTCAAAAATGACTTCCTAATACCTAAATCTAAATTCGATGTCAACACATTACTTTTCTGTTGAAATGCTTTCCTTGCCTGAGTCAACCTACTTTTTATATCCTCTTTACTTCGTCCATCACTGGTTATTTTGCTTCCTAAGTAACAGACGTATCCTACTGCCTTCAGCTTTTCACCTGCCAATTTGATGTCCATAAAGGTTTCTGATTTATTTCGGCTGCATTCCAATATTTTTGTTTTATTTAATAATTTTCATCATGAATTCTTTCCTCAACCGATAAGGCTGAAATCTCACATCAACATAGTTTATTATATGAAAAAAAAGCATATGACTATTCCCGTTTCGCAATCATCATCATCATTAAACGCTACGGTGTATGTTTCATAAAACAAAGCTCCTAATCCAGAGAGAGAGTTAGAAGGTGTGGTTTGTACTAAAATCATGCAAATCGTCTCAATAGCACAGGAAAAATTCTGTAATTCGTGAAAAGTCAACGGAAATATATTTATTAGTTTGTAAAGTACGTTTAAACAAATAAAGAAGACGATAGCCCCTGGCGGAACTGTATTGCGTCCATCCCGCAAAACAGTAAAGTAAGGCGAGTGGTCTATATGCATGGGACGCCCACAAGTGACCTATAATCATGTGATTGGTTTTACGTCCCTTTTAACTAATGAGGCTTTTAGAGACGCCGTGGTGCCGTAATTTTGCCCCAAAGGGGATCTTTAACGTACCAGTAAATCTACTGGCCCCCCTCGCATATGATTACCCTCAAATGCCAACTGATTGCGCCACGCAGCCAGTGCTACAAGTAACCGATCGTAACAAATGAGCATTCAAAAGAAAGAGAATCACCCGTGGCAGTGTCCGGCTCCGTGGCTAAATGGTTAGCGTGCTAGGCTTTGGCCCAAAGTGCTTCGGGTTGGAGTCCCGGCCGAGCCATCAGGAATTTTAATCTCCTGGGATTAATTCCCGTGGCTCGGGTGTATGTGTCGTCTTCATCATCACTGCATCCTCATTATGACGCACAGGTCGCCTACGGGCATCAACCTGAATGATCTGCACTCGGCCTCTCCGAAGGCCACACGAACATCTTTCACCCGCAGCAGTGACGAATTGCACTCTGATTTCATAAAATCGACAAATTGATTGAAAAGTGCGATTAAACAAATAAACGATAGCCCCTGAGTCACGATCAAAGAACCAACCGTTATCAAAATAATTCCAAAACAATCCTACGGGCAGATGACCTCGCTGTTCCACCCCTCAACCCTTTATAGGACAAAACTATTTTTTTATGTGTTTTAACATTTTTAATTATTTTAATTATTAGAAAGATTGATAATGTTATTTTTTGTTTTTCTAAATTTAATGTTTATATATCTAATTTATTTTCAATTTATGTTTTTGTAGATTTAATTTTGATATTTTTAAGATTAATTAATTAACTAATTTCGAATTGATTTTTTACAGTTATTTTCATAATTCTTTTATCGTTATGTTTATTATTTTAATTTTCATATTTCTTTTATAGTTGTAATTTTATATTTATGATTTTTATTTCTATATTTATATTTTATTTTTGCACTTTAAATGTTATAGTTGGTAGTACAGTGGAACGTGGCTAATTCGAACTTCTATAATTCGAAATCTTTTTTAATTCGATTTTTTCTCTTGGTCCCTAGCATTTTATATACAATCAATGCTAAAATATCGTGGTTAATTCGAATTATATTTTGGATAATTCGAAGTTTTTACGTGTAAAAAGCCGATTGGAAGCCAAACAGTTGGGTCAGGAATTCCCGAAAAACGACGTATCATTGGCATGCGGCCCCTACTCGATTGTTTTGCCTACGTGACTTCAAAAACAAGATGGTGACGACGCATCTGGCGATGAACTCGTGGAGGGAGTTCCCGGAAAAACTGTTCCGAGTGCTGCCCAAGCTATAAACCACATCACAGAGCTAAGGCGTTTTTTTTAGGAAAGTATTGTAGAAATGACGTAAGTGATTCTGTTTCCCGTTTTAAATTTGTTAGATTCTTTTGTGATGACCAAGATACTTAATTGCAAGATACAGGTAAGAATCTCAAACTTTTTTGAAAGAAAAAAAAAAGTAGATTTCTCTAAGACTTAAGTAGAATGCTGGATTACTATTCTACTGTCGTTAAATAGGTGAATAATACATATTGGTTTTATTATAACATTTGAAACTTTTGGGGTTATTCACAATACAGTCATTACACAGCACCGTTGTCTGTTAATCTGCTTTGTTGAACGTCTATCAATATGTAAACGTAATACTGTACATAAGCACTTTATTTGTTAAAAAACTATGTAATATTATGTTTAATAAAGGCTCTTGGATAAAAACCTAAAATTTAATTTTCTCTACCCTTTTCAAAGCAACTTTCTTAATTCGAATGTTTGGATAATTCGAATTTTTTTACTGGTCCCTTGAGGTTCGAATTATCCAAGGTCCACTGTATTAATTATTTTTAAATTCCATCCAACATATTACTTCAAGTAGATCGATTATAATATTTGATTTTTAGAAATATTAGCACTTCGGCATAAAAATTCTCCAAAATTTGGCTGAAAAATTCAACTATCGGCATCTTTGAAAGCATAAACTGTCCTTAAGATAGAGACCACTATCCCATAAAGAGTTAAAACAACAATATGATGATTCGTAACAATGGCAACGGCGGATATAGATGTACCATTCAACTCTCGAAGAGGCAGAAGTGACACATCTATTTATCACCTAATACGAGGGTGGATGGAAAAGTATTTGCCCCTATTTTTCTTTTAGCCAAAAGAAGTACATACAGGTAATTACAAACATAGCCGACTGTTCTACATAGCTTAACTTACACTATTTTTCCACATAGTCTGAGAGCGAACAAGGGAACTACTCGCATGTGGCGGAGCTCTTTCCGGTCAAGGAGGGAGTCCGTCATATTGTCTAGGCTAAGGACAGCAGTCATTCGAGCTGAAGGACATGAGAGAGAAGCTGATATTCAGAAAGGTGTAAGGCAAGGCTGCAACTTTTAAACCTTTACATTTGTACCCGTTCGTCCTGGGGATGCGATGACCCATCTGCTATAACATCGCATTCCTGGAGTTCCGGGACAGAGCGGAGTTAAATGAACCTCTAGTCAAATAAGGAATGTGTCGGAAATTCAGCTGAGTTATCGAAAAAGCAGTGGGTATCACGAGACAAAGTATATCTAGGGTCGTTACGGGCTTAAGTTTAATAGAAATAATGCAAATATAAATGGGCGCCATCAACTGAATTCCTAGCAAACCACTTCCTTTCCGGATAAGCCTTACTCAAGACAAGGAAAGAAAAAGGAACATCACACCATCATCAGATCACAACTAAGATAAAAACAAATTTATTTTACTTTGATAGTCAGACAGACATTTTAAATATAACTCCTACCTGAGAGTATGGTCGAATGCCAACGTTAAATTGTCATTGTCCAAAAATCGAACCATCTCTTTCCTAATCCAAAATTATTTTATCCACATAACAAGAAAAATCTCTAAAGTTCTCTTGGGTTCTCAGGATCACTGTAGCACTATGTCTTTCGTCACTGACATTTGTGAAACCTGAGACCTAATTTCTCTTTAATTTAACATCATCAATGTGGATTTAAAAAAGTTATTAATCTGTCTAAACATACACATATTATAATCACACATATTAAACATCACGTAATTTATGGTTTGCATGGCATAATTTGAATGTTGAACATGTTAGTCAAATGCTCCTAAACATCGAATAATTAATTTACACTATTTACATTGTCATTCATAATCACTTATCTGTGAATTACAGAAAATTCATGGCTCATTGGTCATCGTTATCGTCATCATCAAAATTAAACATTCCTCACATTAATTCTCACTTCAAAATTCTACATATTCCTGTCAGAATCATTAATTCATTACCATTACATCATTTAAATTCTCAACTCAAGTTGCAATTCCTCAAATTATATCTCAATTAAATTTATTTAATTCCATATAAATTCATTAATCATCAGCTTCTTTAATTAATTATCACCTTCTAATTCAGTTATTCATCATCATTACAATTGTCTATTAATTTATTTCAATCAGTTTAATTTATCCAATCTTTAATTCATCCATTTATTTAATTCATCCATTTATTCCAAAATTTAATTTATCAAATTATTTAAATTTCAATCTTCTGGTTATTTAGATTTTTCATTATTTCATCTAGTCATTCTGATTTTTATTTCATTAGGTCAGATCGTTAATAACTTAAATCTCAGATTATTATTTCATTAATTATTATTTTCAGAAAATCTTGTATTATCAACTTCATTTATTTGTTTAATTTCCTAACAAATTGTTTAATATGTTTTATAGAACGTTGTCTTACAGTTTTACCACTTCCAAGTTATATCTCGTATTTAATTTTCATGCCAAAAAATATTATTGCCTCCACGACATCACGTTGGATCTAACTATCCACAACGACATTACATTTCCTCAATACTTCAAATATCACATTTGAATACAATAATTATTCCACAAAACTCCATAAATATTCAGCACATACAGCATGAATCTCAACAATTACGCTAGACTGGGTACGACGACCTCATGTCTGCTTCAAAATACATTATCAACGTTGCAACCATCACTTGGCAACTTCCACAAAATGCCTACCACAAACTCCACTTAACCATGTTGCATGATCTACAAAAAATATATAACTGGCTTCAAATTATCAACGCACACAATCTCCAATAACTGTAATTAATCTGATCACATCTAGACAACTTCTTAAACAATTGGAAAAATATATTACCTCAGTAATTTAAGATCTACTTTCAAATAGCATAAATTCTCTTACAATTTTCATAACTCACATCGCAGAAAAACACCAATGTGCTATAATCTCTCATATCAAAATCTGCAATACTGATCTGCCTTAAAATAAATCTGACCATTAATGATTAATCTTACAAGATTCAATTACTTTAAATCCTTCTCAAAGGTATCAAACACAATTATAAAAATCATCAAAAGCATCAGCTGTAACAGCTGTTAAACTGAAATTACTCTCCAAAGAGTATAGCAACAAAATATTGGATTGGCAAACAAGAATTACTAAATGCAATCCTGCTGACATTTATCGTTACTTTATTTAACAAAATTTCGACTGATATGTGACTAGTAGTTCCTTGTTTGATTCACTTACAATCTCGTGTACACTCGGATGATAAAAATGAGTCCCTCAATGGCGAGTAAGATGTGTAACCACCGTACAGTCGTATAAATACGAAAGACCTTGCCCCGTCGACTTGGATGATAGTGCCCTGAACGATGGGTAAGATGAGTACCACCATACAATCGTATAAATACGAAAGACCCCATCTCGTAGACTATATGAGTGAATGTACCAGATAGGAATCAACAAGTTTCTAGTTGTCATATAAAAGCGATGTTCATTCACTAAAGTGAATAACTTCTTAATATCTCCAAACAATCCAATGGAAAAAAATCCCTACTGATGAATAATACACACTCGCTAGTATGCAATGAACTGACGAAGTAATTTTTGATAATCAATTGCAGATCACGAGTTCGAAATACTCGTTACACAAAAAAAAACTATTCATGAAAAATATCCTAGCTGGAAAAATGTCTAAAAGACCAAACATCTGCTTAATAAAGCCAACCAATGGTGAGAATTTCGTATAATGATGCCTGCCATATCATATGGTCACTCCATATTCTAGCAAATTCGAAGTATATAAAGTCAAACCATGTCTTAATAATCGTATCACTCCTATTAGAAAAATATACATGTGTGCCCAGTATTCATGAAAATAATCGTATCAGGTAATTATGACTCTTACAGTACCTTTCATAATCAGCTGTAATTAAATTTCCAAGATCGTCGACTTTCCCTACATAATGAATTTCTCGAAAGATCGGCGTGAATATCATTCCATCCATGAAATGACGATTGCATTCGAAATCCCAAGTGAATCAGCTGGTGGACTCCTCTCGTCAGGAATCGAATCCATCGCTCTGCGGTGCCATCTTGTCTCTATCTGCGTCTACTCTGACATGTTGAACTTCGGATTACCCATAGCGGATATTGTCCAACTCCTCTCGAAAATGTTCATGGAAACAGCGGACCCCCTACTCCTCTTCTAAGTTACGCCACTGTTCCATTAAATGTTCAGTTTGAGTATTGAAAGACCAATCTCCAACAACTGCTAAGTCTCACTTTCGTAAAATAAAATTTTACATGAGAGTGTCCAAGTTTACGAAACACCCTGTAGTTGTCTGTATTTGGTAATTCATGAAACTGCATAAGAAATAAATTTCATTAATGCACGATCTAATGTTCATCAGTGCCTATGCTAACAACATTCCGCTTGCTTGAAATTGTTAAAGTAACTTTGAATGCGTTATGGAAAAGCATAGTCATAAAGTTATTCATAAAAACTATGTTCAAACTGCGTTGAAATGTAGCTTGTAATAAAGTCTCCAACTACTTGCAGTGCTGTTCTAACATATCCCGGCCGTCTGTGATTGCTTCCTCGGCAAGTCCGCCTGGATCAATGACCTGCTTGGCGTTCGCTGCTCGGCGATGCTGAAACTGTCGCCTACACTCTGCCGTGACAGTTTCGGTACGCTACGTGACCTTCACCGTGCGTCTCGCTTGCGCTACAAAGCTCGACCCTACTTGCTCGACTGACAGAGCTCCACTGAATGTGCTGGCACTGTCTTCACTCTTATCTGCCTGGCGCAGACACGTGGTGTAGTCCCCCACCACTGTGCTCTCGCGTCACGATTTTAGTCTCGAACCCTCATCATCTCGGCTATTCCGTTATAAAATAACTTAAGGGTTATCTAACTTCCTTAAAATTATTTCCACATATAATGCATGTTATATATCCTCTTCTAAGATGTTTAATTATCATATTCCACACATATCTCAATAAAGCTTCACATCTCTATCCATAATTCCATCTTCTTACAAATGTCAGTGCCTCCTTGATCCTAGACCTCCTACGTCATCTTGACATTCTTCTTGACTCGATCGGTGCGCTATCTTTTCCTAACTCTTCCCAAAACCTCAACTACGGCTTAATGTCTGCTGGCGTAGCCGATAGCCTAAACTAGGTATCGGGTACATCTCTCCCGTACATCTCCTTTTTTTTATCAGGATTGAGAAAAAAAACCACTCTCAGGCATTCTATATATAATACATGTACACGATAGCTCTACAATTCCCTTACTCAGCATGATGGTATTTTCTGACTCTCAATAATGATGATTGACTTCCAATGATTAGCATCTTGATTCCGTGTTATTCTGACGTTTGTTTCTTCCTTCGCCACTCGTGCTTGCTCGATTGACATCTCTCACTGTCTCTTCGGGTGGTGCACTAGGCTGTCTATCTTCTTGCCTCGACCTCTCATATCCACGATTATCTCGTCTGTCGTTAGGATCGTTTCTTCGGCCATCCTGCCTGTCGTTCCCATTATACTGTTGACCTTGGCTCCAGTTATTTCTGCCCCGATATCTATTGTTATATCGATGCCTGTCTTGATATCTGGAATTCTGGTTATAATTTCTATATCGGCTATCTCTTGCTTCTTGATCGTATGGCCTCTCATATGGTCCTCTATATCGATCATTTCCTCGAGCGTTACGGATGTTTCCTCGATTCCCTTCGTTCCGTCGGTTTTCCCAGGAATCTCTTCTGTCCGTTTGAGCTGCATTGTCTACGACTACCGCATTCACTTCTTGCGTGTTTCTATTGTCGTTTCTGGTATTTCTAGGCGTAACTTGAGCGCTTGTATAGTCCAATCGCCGTACAATGTCGTCATAATGCTCAAGTGTATTGGCTCCCGACGCTATTAGTGATCGCTGTACCTCAATCGGTAACTGTCTCGCTATAGCTTGCAAAAGCTCTTCTTCTGGCAATGGAGGAACCAGAAACTGTAATTTAGCCAGCTGTGACGTGAAATAGTTGGCATAATGCGTCGGATGTGACGTAGAATAGCGCTTTGAGTACATTTCCGCTCTTACGTTAAGTTGATCCTCGGCACTCCAAAATCTCCTCAAGAAAGCTATGGCAAATTGCTCCATGTTCGCAAAATTGCTTCTGAACGCTCTAAACCAAGTAAGCGCAGACCCATCTAAGGCGCGTTCGACTATCCTTAGCTCTCTTTCTTTGGCTACCCTATGTTCCGCCATGTAGTCTCGAATATCTCGCAGAAATTCGACTGGTGTGACTCCTGTATTTCCCGAAAACTTTCTCGGCTTGTCATCCAGATTTCTAATAATGGTGACTGGACCTGAGTATCGTTCGCTTGGACCCAACGTACTCCTATTCGAACTTGGATTATCCTGAGGGGTTGAACTGGCCCTTTCGAATGTCACATTCGGTTGCATTTGACGGTCTTCTCCCATGCTCGCTTCTTGATTAGTCCTACTGCGGTCTATCGCTGTCTGATTTATCAATGTTTCCCCTGATGTTATATTCTGACTGGTGAAACTGTTAAACATGGATTCTAGTTTAGTTATCCTGTCTTCTGCTAATTTCTCCACGGTCTTGACCTGAGTTTTCAATTCATCTAGCGACGTAACATCCTGCGTTTTGTTACTCTCGTCTAAGTCGTTTTTTAACTTGTCAATTTTGCCTTCGCACGTATTCTTTACTAACGCGACTTGTTCCTTTAACAGATCAACATCTGTCCTAAATAGAGTTGAATCTATCTTCATCGCTTCCTTGTTCTCCGTAAACCTCGCTTCTAAGTTTGCCATACCTGCGATTAATTTTTCATCTAACCCTTCACGTTTCTCTTTTGCTTCGGCATCGACCTCACTATACCGTTCTTCCACAATTGCACCGACTCTATTTTTGAATAAAGCTAAGTTTTCATTAACCTTTTGCTCTATATCGTCGTCTATCTTCCTAATATCTTTCTGCAATTGATTTTCTAATGATTTTAAATTAGAATTGACCTCTCCTAAGACTTCCTCTTTAATGGTCCCAATTACTGTCTTTAAATCTTTAATCTCATTACCTATATTCGTTTCTAGACCTTTGATTTTAGTCTCGAAAGATACTTCGGTAGACCACTCTTGAATTTTGCCTACATCTGCCACTAAACCATCGATGTCGAATCTCAACTTCGATACATCTGATTTAATGTCTTTCTGTATGGACATAACGTCTGTTCTTAAAGTAAAAATATTTTCTTCTCCTCTACTTTCTAATTCAATAATATTTTTTCTTAATATTTGAACATTTTCCTCTCCTTTCATGTTTACTGCAATTATGTCTAATTGTAAAGTCTTCAGCATTTCATTATTCTTTAAAGTTAAACTATTCTCTAATCTAGTTAACTTGTTTTCTAATTCATTGTTAGTTTCTTCACTACGAGCTTGTAATTTCTCTTCCAATGATTTAAAATTATCCTCACTATTTGACTGTAATAATTTTAAATTTTCTTCACTAGTTGACTGTAACCTTTCTTCTAATGATTTAAAATTGTACTTCAAGTTGACTTCGCTATTTGACTGTAGCCTAGTCTCTAATAACATCAACTCATCTTTGCTATTTGACTGTAACCTAGTCTCTAATGACTTTAAATTATCTTCATTACTAGTCTGCAATGATTTTAATTTTTCTTCAGTACTAGTTTGTAATGCTTGCACATTTTCTTTACATTTAGCTTCTAACCTAGCTTATGAATTATTAATTTGTTCTTTAACTTCCGTTTCCATCTTAGAAATAGTTTCTGCAATACCAGACATACCCGTCTGTAACTCTCCTAACACCTTAGCTAAATCTTCTGGCAACATAATTATATTTTCAATATACGTTTTATATAGAGACGTTAGACAACAACACATCACAATGTCTCAATTCCTGCATTCACTTGGGTATAGGAAAAATGTCTTATAACTAACATGATATAATTCTAATACGATTAACATGAACACTGGAATGGGCACACAAGTACATTGTCTGACTAAGCTTAATAAATTTTGTAACACAATTAAATGAACTTGAGATCAATCTCTCAGTGATCTAAATCTGATGTGATTCCATAGAATAAACAAAATCGAAGCCCCACTAGTTGGATAAAGCCAATTCTCCCTCTCTCTCTGTGTACCCGTTCGTCCTGGGGATGCGATGACCCATCTGCTATAACATCGCATTCCTGGAGTTCCGGGACAGAGCGGAGTTAAATGAACCTCTAGTCAAATAAGGAATGTGTCGGAAATTCAGCTGAGTTATCGAAAAAGCAGTGGGTATCACGAGACAAAGTATCTCTAGGGTCGTTACGGGCTTAAGTTTAATAGAAATAATGCAAATATAAATGGGCGCCATCAACTGAATTCCTAGCAAACCACTTCCTTTCCGGATAAGCCTTACTCAAGACAAGGAAAGAAAAAGGAACATCACACCATCATCAGATCACAACTAAGATAAAAACAAATTTATTTTACTTTGATAGTCAGACAGACATTTTAAATATAACTCCTACCTGAGAGTATGGTCGAATGCCAACGTTAAAGTGTCATTGTCCAAAAATCGAACCATCTCTTTTCTAATCCAAAATTATTTTTATCCACATAACAAGAAAAATCTCTAAAGTTCTCTTGGGTTCTCAGGATCACTGTAGCACTATGTCTTTCGTCACTGACATTTGTGAAACCTGAGACCTAATTTCTCTTTAATTTAACATCATCAATGTGGATTTAAAAAAGTTATTAATCTGTCTAAACATACACATATTATAATCACACATATTAAACATCACGTAATTTATGGTTTGCATGGCATAATTTGAATGTTGAACATGTTAGTCAAATGCTCCTAAACATCGAATAATTAATTTACACTATTTACATTGTCATTCATAATCACTTATCTGTGAATTACAGAAAATTCATGGCTCATTGGTCATCGTTATCGTCATCATCAAAATTAAACATTCCTCACATTAATTCTCACTTCAAAATTCTACATATTCCTGTCAGAATCATTAATTCATTACCATTACATCATTTAAATTCTCAACTCAAGTTGCAATTCCTCAAATTATATCTCAATTAAATTTATTTAATTCCATATAAATTCATTAATCATCAGCTTCTTTAATTAATTATCACCTTCTAATTCAGTTATTCATCATCATTACAATCGTCTATTAATTTATTTCAATCAGTTTAATTTATCCAATCTTTAATTCATCCATTTATTTAATTCATCCATTTATTCCAAAATTTAATTTATCAAATTATTTAAATTTCAATCTTCTGGTTATTTAGATTTTTCATTATTTCATCTAGTCATTCTGATTTTTATTTCATTAGGTCAGATCGTTAATAACTTAAATCTCAGATTATTATTTCATTAATTATTATTTTCAGAAAATCTTGTATTATCAACTTCATTTATTTGTTTAATTTCCTAACAAATTGTTTAATATGTTTTATAGAACGTTGTCTTACAGTTTTACCACTTCCAAGTTATATCTCGTATTTAATTTTCATGCCAAAAAATATTATTGCCTCCACGACATCACGTTGGATCTAACTATCCACAACGACATTACATTTCCTCAATACTTCAAATATCACATTTGAATACAATAATTATTCCACAAAACTCCATAAATATTCAGCACATACAGCATGAATCTCAACAATTACGCTAGACTGGGTACGACGACCTCATGTCTGCTTCAAAATACATTATCAACGTTGCAACCATCACTTGGCAACTTCCACAAAATGCCTACCACAAACTCCACTTAACCATGTTGCATGATCTACAAAAAATATATAACTGGCTTCAAATTATCAACGCACACAATCTCCAATAACTGTAATTAATCTGATTACATCTAGACAACTTCTTAAACAATTGGAAAAATATATTACCTCAGTAATTTAAGATCTGCTTTCAAATAGCATAAATTCTCTTACAATTTTCATAACTCACATCGCAGAAAAACACCAATGTGCTATAATCTCTCATATCAAAATCTGCAATACTGATCTGCCTTAAAATAAATCTGACCATTAATGATTAATCTTACAAGATTCAATTACTTTAAATCCTTCTCAAAGGTATCAAACACAATTATAAAAATCATCAAAAGCATCAGCTGTAACAGCTGTTAAACTGAAATTACTCTCCAAAGAGTATAGCAACAAAATATTGGATTGGCAAACAAGAATTACTAAATGCAATCCTGCTGACATTTATCGTTACTTTATTTAACAAAATTTCGACTGATATGTGACTAGTAGTTCCTTGTTTGATTCACTTACAATCTCGTGTACACTCGGATGATAAAAATGAGTCCCTCAATGGCGAGTAAGATGTGTAACCACCGTACAGTCGTATAAATACGAAAGACCTCGCCCCGTCGACTTGGATGATAGTGCCCTGAACGATGGGTAAGATGAGTACCACCATACAATCGTATAAATACGAAAGACCCCATCTCGTAGACTATATGAGTGAATGTACCAGATAGGAATCAACAAGTTTCTAGTTGTCATATAAAAGCGATGTTCATTCACTAAAGTGAATAACTTCTTAATATCTCCAAACAATCCAATGGAAAAAATCCCTACTGATGAATAATACACACTCGCTAGTATGCAATGAACTGACGAAGTAATTTTTGATAATCAATTGCAGATCACGAGTTCGAAATACTCGTTACACAAAAAAAAACTATTCATGAAAATTATCCTAGCTGGAAAAATGTCTAAAAGACCAAACATCTGCTTAATAAAGCCAACCAATGGTGAGAATTTCGTATAATGATGCCTGCCATATCATATGGTCACTCCATATTCTAGCAAATTCGAAGTATATAAAGTCAAACCATGTCTTAATAATCGTATCACTCCTATTAGAAAAATATACATGTGTGCCCAGTATTCATGAAAATAATCGTATCAGGTAATTATGACTCTTACAGTACCTTTCATAATCAGCTGTAATTAAATTTCCAAGATCGTCGACTTTCCCTACATAATGAATTTCTCGAAAGATCGGCGTGAATATCATTCCATCCATGAAATGACGATTGCATTCGAAATCCCAAGTGAATCAGCTGGTGGACTCCTCTCGTCAGGAATCGAATCCATCGCTCTGCGGTGCCATCTTATCTCTATCTGCGTCTACTCTGACATGTTGAACTTCGGATTACCCATAGCGGATATTGTCCAACTCCTCTCGAAAATGTTCATGGAAACAGCGGACCCCCTACTCCTCTTCTAAGTTACGCCACTGTTCCATTAAATGTTCAGTTTGAGTATTGAAAGACCAATCTCCAACAACTGCTAAGTCTCACTTTCGTAAAATAAAATTTTACATGAGAGTGTCCAAGTTTACGAAACACCCTGTAGTTGTCTGTATTTGGTAATTCATGAAACTGCATAAGAAATAAATTTCATTAATGCACGATCTAATGTTCATCAGTGCCTATGCTAACAACATTCCGCTTGCTTGAAATTGTTAAAGTAACTTTGAATGCGTTATGGAAAAGCATAGTCATAAAGTTATTCATAAAAACTATGTTCAAACTGCGTTGAAATGTAGCTTGTAATAAAGTCTCCAACTACTTGCAGTGCTGTTCTAACATATCCCGGCCGTCTGTGATTGCTTCCTCGGCAAGTCCGCCTGGATCAATGACCTGCTTGGCGTTCGCTGCTCGGCGATGCTGAAACTGTCGCCTACACTCTGCCGTGACAGTTTCGGTACGCTACGTGACCTTCACCGTGCGTCTCGCTTGCGCTACAAAGCTCGACCCTACTTGCTCGACTGACAGAGCTCCACTGAATGTGCTGGCACTGTCTTCACTCTTATCTGCCTGGCGCAGACGCGTGGTGTAGTCCCCCACCACTGTGCTCTCGCGTCACGATTTTAGTCTCGAACCCTCATCATCTCGGCTATTCCGTTATAAAATAACTTAAGGGTTATCTAACTTCCTTAAAATTATTTCCACATATAATGCATGTTATATATCCTCTTCTAAGATGTTTAATTATCATATTCCACACATATCTCAATAAAGCTTCACATCTCTATCCATAATTCCATCTTCTTACAGATGTCAGTGCCTCCTTGATCCTAGACCTCCTACGTCATCTTGACATTCTTCTTGACTCGATCGGTGCGCTATCTTTTCCTAACTCTTCCCAAAACCTCAACTACGGCTTAATGTCTGCTGGCGTAGCCGATAGCCTAAACTAGGTATCGGGTACACATTGAACAAGCAATGAAGGAAATTGTAAAAAAAATTAAAGTGGGAGTGAAGATTCAAGGAGAAATAATTTCAACTCTGAGATTTGCTGATGACATCATCATCTTGGCCGACACGCCTGAGGATTAGAATTAGTTTTTGAATGGTATGGACTCCGTCTTGAGGAAGTAATTCATGATGAAAATTAGAAAATGTAAAACAAAAATATTGGAATGCAGCCGAAATAAATCAGAAACCTCTATGGACATCAAATTGGCAGGTGAAAAACTAAAGAAAGTAGGAGACTACTGTTACTTAGGAAGCAACATAGCAGTGATGGACGAAGCAAAGAGGATATAAAACGTAGGTTAGCACAGGCAAGGAAAGCATTTCTACAGAAAAAGAATCTGTTGACATCGAATATAGATTTAGGTATTAGGAAGTCATTTTTGAAGGCTTTTGTCTGGAGTGTGGCACTCTATGGAAGTGAAACTTGGACTATTGGTGCAGCAGAAAAGAGGAGAGTTGAAGCGTTTGAAATGTGGTGTTACAGGAGAATGATGAAGATCAGATGGGTAGATAGGGTTACAAACGAAGAGGTATTAAGAGTAGTGGTAGAGGAGAGATGTTTCTGGCGACTGCTAATGAAGAGATAGGACACATACTAAGACACCCAGGAATAGCAAGCTTAGTTATGGAAGGAATGGTCGAATACAAGAACTGTAGGGCATACCTAGGTTAGAATATAACAGATTGCACCGGACGTAGGGTGTGGTAGCTATGTGGAGATGAAACGATTAGCTCAGGACCGGGAGGCATGGAGATCTGCATCAAACCACTCAAAAGGCTGAAGACTCAAACAACAACAACAACAACAAGGATAGGTCATACAAGATCCACCCACTCGTACCTAATGAGAAGGGAAGACCCTCCACTTTGTACCTGTGGAGCCGTTTTCTCCGTGGCCCACATTTTAACCGAGTGTGTGGATCTTGCTGACTTACGAAGAAACCATGGTTTGCAGATGACACTCAAATTTATATTAGCCGATGACGCGGTGGCTGCTGATCGCTTTATCCGCTTTATAAGTGAGAATGGGTTAGGGCCAGTAATCTAAATTTTACAGTGTACATTGACTCAAAGACGTGTTTTTCTTTGAATGATAATTTTTTGTTTTTCCTTAATTCGTGTTTATTTATATAATTATTAGTTTTGTTTGAATATTTTTGTTTTTTAATTTTCGGTCTTGTTACGAGGGGCAAATGTACTCGTAGTTCCGCCCCCTTAAAAAAAACCAATAACTAACACATAGTCTCCACAATTTTTCAGACATTTGTCCCATCGCGGCACTAAGTTTGAGATACCCCTGTGGTAGAATTCAGCCGGCTGACTGTGGAACCATCGTCGGACTACTGTCTTGGCGTCATCGTTGCACGTGATTCGCATTCCTTCCAGGAACTTCTCCAGTGGACCAAAAACGAAGAAATCACTGGAGGTGAGGTCCGGACTGTATGGTGGTTGGTCCAGACTCTCCCAGTGAAATGACCGGAGCTTGTTGGCGGTTCTAGTTGCCACATGTGGTCTGGCATTGTCATGGTCCGCTGAAGAAGATGGGGGCTTTGTATTATTCAAACTTCAATCGCATGATTAGGACACAATAAATAATAATAAAAAAACAAGATTTTAAAATTTCGAACAGCCACCATCTTGAGGTTATGGAAACAATTGAAATACATTGGATGCCAGTGGATTAAAATTTATAAAACCATTTACCGTGCCAAGTTTCACTGCGCTCGGATGGTTAAATCACGAGACACGTACATTTAAATATTTAACTTTCACGTCGCCGCCATGTTAGATTTGTACTCACCAAGTTTTTGAAAGACCCATTGGTGAACTTATGCTAATAAGCTTTATCAACATACAAAATTCCAGTTTGATTGTTATCATAGATTAGTAGATATTGAGAACCGTCTAAATATTTCGAATGGTCACCATGTTGGATTTTTAGGCCATAGATTTATGCACTATTAGACGACGATTATTGCGTAGGTTCATTATTCAAACGTTGACTTCGAACGCATTATTAGGACGCAAGAAATAAAAACTTAATTTTAAAATTTTGCTCTGCCACCATCTTGAGGTTATGTAAACAATTGAAATGAATTTGATGTCAGTGCATTACAATGTGTATACACATTTGCTGTACCGTATCGTGTTTCACAGCGCTCAGATGGTTACATCGCGTGAAAAAACTATTTAAAGGTTTCAACTTCGCTTGGCCGCTATGTTCGTATTGTACTTAACAGGTTTTTGAAAGTCACATAGGTGAACTTCTAGTAGTACCCTTTATCACCGTACAAAATTTCAAGGTGATATCAGTAATAGTTTCGGAGATATAGAATGCCGGTGAAATATTTCGCACAGCTGCCATGTTGGATTGGTGAGACGTAATAAAATTTGAAGGACACGGTCGGGGTCGGACAAAATAGTCATCATCATCATCATCATCATCATCATCGAAGTCCCACTCCAGTCACCCGGGTGTGGTTTACAAGCCTCCTCCACTCCTTTCGGTCCTTCCATTTTTCCTGTTCCATCACTTTTGCCACATCCAATCCAGCTTCTCTAATGTCCTTCCAAATGTGGTCCAACCATCTTCTTCTCGGTCTTCAAATTGGTCTCTTTCCTTTGACTTCTCTTTCTAATTCCGTTCTTGCTACTCTATCTTTACTAATTCTTTTTACATGTCCGAACTAACGTAACCTTGCTTTCTGTATCTTCTGATTTAACGGTTCCATATTTAACTCTTCTCTGATTTTAATATTTTGAATTCTATCCCTTCTTGTCTTTTTAACTGAAGTTCTTAAAAATTTCATTTCTACTGCTTGTATCTTACTATTTTGCCTTTTATTCGTTACCAGTGTTTCCAGTCCATATGTTACAATTGGTATGAAATACTGTTTATATACCTGTAGTGTTAATTTCGTTCTCTTGGGTACTTTGACATTCCATAAAAGTTCTCTGACTTGGTGATAAAATGTGATACCTTTACTTAGTCTGTTATTAATTTCAATGTTGATATCATTACTTACATTTATAGTGGTACCTAGATATGTAAACTGTTCTACATTCTCTAACCGTACCCCATCTATGTTCACTTGACTTTTCTTTTTCTCTTTTCCACAGTACGTGACTACAGTTTTCTTTTTACTAATTACCATTCCAAACTCCTTCAAATTTTCATTCGAAATGTCCAGTCTCTTTTGTACTTCCTTTTCTCTAAAGTCCTGCGCGGATGCGGTTATCCGCGGATAAACCCGCGGATATCCGTAAAATGCGGTATTTCGCCGTGCGGATATAGTTAGCATTGCTGTGCGGATAGCGGAAAGGTGCGGATAATGATTGGAGAAAATTTCCGGATATTTTTTAGAATACAATCGGAACTTGTTTAATACTTGATTATTATTAGGACTGTTGGGAATTGACTTCTAACCTGGCCACAGATGGTGCCACCTCCCAAGCTCCATAGCTATTGACATTATGTCGGACTGCAGTGTGTGTGTGTGTGTGTTATATCTGTCCCTCTCTGTTCTTTGTATTTTGTTACTCTGTATTCTGTGGTGTGCAATACACGATGGCGAGTCTAGAATAGTGACCAGTGTGTGTTGTCTGTTTACACCTCTCTATCCCTCCTCATTTGGTGCCGAAACACTCGGGAAGACTAAGGATTAACTTCTTCAACGGAATTGTATCTACAGACGAGCTTTCTACACTACAGGAAGCTCCACGACGAGGGAAAGAGGATACTCCACAGCACCACCCCACGCCAGACGCTGAGATGCCACCATTAGCCTACACTGCACTCTCAGATAAGTCAACTTCAATACGAAAGAAAATAGCATGTTGAAACAACTGATATTTCTTCATTATTATCATTTGGATTGATGAAGCTAATATAAGACTGCTATTACACGATCAGGAATTGCGTATTGTCAATCAAGAAGCACGCATCCTGTCTACTGTATTTGTTTATTATTATTATTATTATTATTATTAGCGAGATAGACATAACTGGCCCTCGCTAAACAGAAACTGTATGCACGGATGTTGTATTATATTATGAAATGCCTGCATGAATTGTGCATGACTTATTAAGGAATCCAGTGTTTCTTTAATCTATACCAGAGTAGTAGAATATCTTTCCGCCGCTGGACTTTGCAACGGGTCACGCATGTGTAGTTCCGTTCAGTTCCGTGCGATCTGAGCGCACATGCCTACATCAACTCAACAGCGCCATCTATTAGCTCACGCGCCCTACCAGTCATTCTCCAGCGCACTCTGTTGACAAGGTCTTAAGACCTTCCACGGACCTAGTACGCCTTCTGTCAGGCCTTAAAGGTACCGGTGCGGTACGGATCACCCCTCCCCCCCTCCCCCCGTAAGCTCACCGCTCTCTACGTCACGTCTGGAGGGAGGCCGGTCAGTCAAGCATAAGATTTATTGCACCCATTATGCCGACGGAACAAGAGACCGCTACTGCAGCAAACTTGCACAATCTGAAAAGGAAGAGGACACGTGAGAGAACAAATGCCACACGCTTCATTACAGCCATTAACAGCCTTACAGATACCACAGCATTAGAAGACATCACATTCCACCGCGATAGACTGCAGGAAACACTCACCAGCTTAACCCAACTGGACGATGGTATTCATGATCTATTATCTATTATCTGACGCAGAATACAATGCTGACATTACTGTATGTGACGAATATATTGACAATGCAAAGCGCGCCATACAGAAAGCTACTATTGGAGCGGACAAGAAGCTTTACTCTGTCACCTCTACCTTGTCCATAAACGAAGCTCCCACCACTCCCACTGCCTTGCCCACGTCACAACCAATTAAGTTACCCACCATAAAACTTAGCCCCTTCACGGGAGATATAGAAGAATGGTCTCGCTTTTGGGAGCAGTTCACTACTTCCATAGACCAGAATCCTACAGTATAGCAGGTCGACAAACACGTCTTTCTGAGAGGTTACTTAGAAGGGGAACCCAAGCACCTCGTCGACGGTATTGCTATCACAGCCGGCACTTATAGTAACACAAAGAAAATTCTCATTTCCAAGTACGGAGATGAAAATAGAATTATCCAGGCGCACTTAGACTATCTGGAAAACATACCGCCGATACACTCCGCCACCCCCGAGTCCCTAAATCACACTTTCGTTGAGTGCAACCGACGGATTCAAGCACTGCAGGCTCTGGGAGAAAATATTGCCAACTACGGTCGCATGCTAGCCCCTAAGATACTCAGAGCATTCCCAGATGATATCTGCCGACGTTGGATCATCCACACGCGGAGAGACAACGTTAGTGAAGGTGACATCATCAAACTCATGTGTTTTTGAACGAAGAGGTTGAAGGTGCCCTCATCAGTCAAAAGATTCGGGGGGAATCTTATCAGCAACCGGCTTCTATCTATCAGCACCCGGCTTCTGTCCCAGCAACAGTGGCGTTCCAGATTGACACTCACGCGAAGAAAGGGAAGAAGAGAGAGAAGGAAAGACTACAGCCATTCTGCGTCTTTTGTGAGGGAAGAGGACACTGGGCTCAGGATTGTACTAAGGTAACTGGAACTGACGCTCGAACTCAGAAATTGAAGCAGTCATCGCGTTGTTTCCTCTGTCTTAAACGAGGCCATCACACAAAGGACTGTAGCAGGAAAGGGAGAGCTTCGTGTTCACAGCGTGGAAAAGGTCACCATAGAGCGATTTGCAGCAACTTAAATCATTCACCTGTCGCGAATTGCACAGAAACAACCGCCGTTGGTAAAATAAACGTCACTACTCCGGGATTTACCCATCTCCAGACTGCTAGAATATGGATCTCGGGACCAACGGGTTCGAGTAAGCTGACGAGGTGCGTCCTCGACGGAGGTAGTCAATCCAGTTTCGTCAAAAGTTCCTTGGTCGATGAGCTGGGTCTGGAAGTCATTGGAGACGCATCATTAAAGGTCCACGCGTTTGAAACACCATCCAACACATCACATTCACGTAGGTTCGTTCGCCTGAAGACGAGAGGATTTTGGGACAGTTCCCAAGTAACCTTGACGGCATTTGAAACCACCCACTCCTTTTCTCACCACCCAGCAGTACCACGAGATATCACGATGACCGGACAAACGCGGAAACTGCAATTAGCTGACCCTACAGATGATTCAGCTGACCTTCCAATCGAGCTGTTAATCGGAGGAGATCAGTATTGGACAATTGTCAGTGACTCTGCTCCGATACGACTCTCCTCGTCAGTTATGTTAATTCGATCGAAATTTGGATGGATATTCACCGGAAACCGCTCAGGTGTATCAGCTATTAACACGGTTGTAAACTTCATCGATGCATGTCACTCCATGTCCTGCGACGACTCTCTTCGACGTTTTTGGGATCTGGAGTCCGTTGGGATTGCAGCTGAACAAGACCGAGCAATGAGCGCTAAAGACACCTCACTTCTAACACAATTCCACGCGTCTTACAGTATTGAGGACCAAAGAAGAGTCGTACGATTGCCACGCAAGGAAACTTTGGAACTTGCCAACAACTATCACGTTGCAGAAAAACGATTCCAATCACTGGAAACCCGATTCCGGAAGAACGAAGCCCTGAAACAAACATATACGAACAACATGATGGACTACATAAGGAAAGGTCACGTGGACCAAGCTCCAGAGGAAACCCGTACGGATGAGTTTTATCTTCCTCATCACTTAGTAAAGAAAGAGAAACATGGAACCATTAAATGGCGTATAGTCTTCGACGCATCGTCACACGAAGAAAACGCGCGCCCACTCAACGAGACCCTGGAAATGGGACCCAACCTACTCCCCGAACTGTTTGCAGTATTGTTGCGGTTCCGTTCAATCCCGTACGGTGTGATAGGAGACATCAGCCTAGCGTTTCTTCAGTTGTCCCTTCACGAAGAGGATAGGGACTTGACCAGATTCCTGTGGTACCGTGTTGTCGAAGATGAGAGTGGTGCTCAAGTGGCTTCCAACGAGCAAGCGATTTTTCGCTTCACAAGACTCCCATTCGGACTGACTTGCAGCCCATTTCTCCTTTCAGGTACACTGAGAGAACTAGCCACTAGAAACAGATCTCAGTTTTCTTCCGCGGCTTCATTCATAGATGAAAATACATTCATGGACGACATTATAGCAGGTGCCCGAGGAGAAAATGAAGCGATCGCACTCTACTATGAACTCACCTCTCTCATGAAGAAGATAAGTCTACCCATGTCGAAATGGGCCACGAGTTCCCAACAGCTGACCCAGATATGGAAGGCCGAATGAAGAGAGATCACCATGGAAACACACGTCCTTGGCGTTCCATGGAACACAGTAACAGACTCGCTCACTAGATGTTACAGAAACGAGACAGAAGGACCGCCCCGCTACGAAACGACACCTGCTCCAAGCGACTGCTAGTTTCTACGACCCATTGGGCTTAATGACGCCGGTATCAATACAGGGGAAAATCCTATTTCAGGACACATGGCATAGAGGACTAACATGGGATGAACTCCTACCACAGGACCTTGCCAGTCGCTGGCACAGCTGGACTTCAAGTCTACCCTAACTCTCGCAGATCACCGTCCCAAGATGGGCAGGAATGCCCGAACGCGACATCACAGATGTCCATGTGTTCTGCGATGCTTCAGAGCGAGCGTATGGAGCTGTTTTGTATATACGATCTCTCTGCAATAGCACCACATCTGCCCACATGTTGTGCAGTAAAAGTAGACTTGCGCCAGTCAAGAAGGTGACTCTACCACGTTTAGAGTTGCTAGCAGCGGTGATAGGCGTTCGACTCTTGAATTACTGCGCTAAGGCGCTGCCCTTCGACACAAGCAGAGGGACCCTGTGGACGGACTCAAGAGTAACCCTAGGATGGATTCAGAATGATCCGAGTCGTTGGAAGACGTTCGTCTGCAACCGCGTGACCGAGATTCAATCCTCTACCACTCCGTCACAGTGGAGACATTGTCCAGGCAAGGACAATCCAGCAGATCACTTGTCACGAGGATTGACGGCAGAGAAGATCAAAACTCTCCAGGCCTGGTGGAAAGGACCATCATGGCTATCTCTCGACCAATGCCATTGGCCACACAGCTCACCCGTCTCTACGCCCCTCCCTGAAGCAAGAACTCGCGCTCAGGATGTGCTCCAAATTGAATCACAAGACCCAGTAATTGAAGCTACCATATACAGCTTCTTTATCAAACTTCTTCGCGTAACCGCATAGGTTCTTCGCTTCGTACGCCTACTTAGACATGAGGACCAACCAACGAGGGAACTGACAGCAGAAGACATAAATGGAGCCCTCCGCTATTGGATAAAGGCAGTGCAAATGGAATGTTTCCCTGCCGAAATTGCAGCTCTCGAACGGAAGACCCCTCTGCCTGAGAAATCGAAGATCAAACGTTTCAATCCATTTCTCGACAATGGCATACTTCGCCTCGGTGGACGCCGACAATATGCTGCGGTTACAGAGAGTGAACGGCATCCAATCGTCATGGAAGGACGACATCATTTCACACAACTGCTGATAAGAGACAAGCACATACGGCTCCATCATCTCGGAGTACAGATTGCTCTTTCTGATCTCCGAAGCACCTACTGGATCCTTGGTGCTCGCCGTGCCATCAAACACGTCCTTCACCAATGTTTACCCTGCAAGATGGAAAAAAAAAATGTTGGCGGCCAGGCAATAGAAGCTCCACTGCCCTCCGAACGAGCAAGCCATTCGCTGTCACAGGTATCGACTTCGCGGGCCCGCTGTACGTCAGGCCAGGAACATCAGCCAAAAAGTGTTATATCACCCTCTTTACGTGTGCCTCTACACGGGCCCTACATTTGGAGTTGAGTGGTGATATGAGCGCCGACAGATTCATGCAAGCACTACAGAGATTCGTCGGTAGGCGTGGTCTGCCACACACTATTTATTCGGACAACGCTCAGAACTTTCACGCGGCTAACAAGGAATTGAGTGGCATTTGGGCTTCACTGTCTGCGGCGAAGACTCACCGCTACCTCTCCAAGCATGGTGCAACTTGGAAATTCATCGCCCCACGCGCGGCTTGGTGGGGAGGATGGTGGGAGAGGATGGTTGGATCGACGAAGCGGTGCCTACGGAAGGTACTTGGACGCTCCAGCATCGACGAAGAAGGACTTCAAACAGTACTGGTCAGCATCGAAGCCGCCCTGAACTCTAGACCCTTGACTCGCAATGGAGACACAGGCGATGTGTTGACTCCCGCACACTTCCTTGTGGGAAAGAAACTCACTACAGTTCCATCTGGGCCTGAACCACAAGGAAAGGTCCGGATCCACGAGCTGCGTACTGGAAGGGACGGGATTGTAAGGACTGTAATCCTTTTCACAGCAGATGGAAAACAGCTGGCCCGACCCGTTCAGCAGATCGTACCTCTAGAGGTACACCAGGGTGGGGAGGATGTTGGGAATTGACTTCCAACCTGGCCACAGATGGTGCCACTTCCCAAGCTCCATAGCTATTGACATTATGTCGGACTGCAGTGTGTGTGTGTGTGTTATATCTGTCCCTCTCTGTTCTTTGTATTTTTTTACTCTGTATTCTGTGGTGTGCAATACAAGATGGCGAGTTTAGAATAGTGACCAGTGTGTGTTGTCTGTTTACACCTCTCTATCCCTCCACAAGGACCCGGATGTTTATGACATATCATATTTTTCCGTTATCGTTTTATCATTTCAAATGATCTTGTCGACTTCGTCGTTATGGTTGGGGTCCATCGTTATGCATTACGGACACGGACACGGTGACGGACGTGACGTCATGCAGCCGCGTGGGAAGTGACGTCATTCAGCTGAGCGGGAACGTGACGTCATGCTCACGCGGGGAGCGAGAACCAGACGCTAATGATTATTGGAGTCTGTTGAAAGAGGCCTGGCGTCGAGCGACCTTTTAAAAGTCAGAAACTCACTCCACAAATCTGTAAATCAGTATTCTTCCCTTATTTCAGATGCACTATTCATTAAACAAACATATATGGCATAGTCATGACCCCTTCATGGAGTAGGCTATTGTCTAAATCTGGACACTCATACTACATCCTTACACTAATTCAAATTTACGGCCAAATGATCCTTCTGACAGGGAGGCAAAGGTTTCCGTCGGCTTGCCTGGGATGATGGGCCACAAAACCGCTATCAAAAAGTACACAATTTACGCTTTATTCAACCAAACACATCTCTAATACAAGTACAAGAAACACATTTCTTCCCGTTACCCTTAAAGAGGTGGCCGCGCGGGAAGCCTAAGTTACTGTAATGGGTAATGCAGTCTGTTGAAAGTCCTGGGGCTTCGAGCAAAGCGAGAAGCCCTCCTGATCCTTTCTAACATGTGTAGCATTTGTAGCATGCGTCATTTGAAATGATACAACGTCTAGTCTTTCAGACTGACTGTGATTTTTTTTCATGACAAATGTAAGATGATTTAATCTACTCTTATTCTAATTATGTCATTAAGCATAATTAATACTCCGAACAGGAAGGGTTGCAGTTCTGGCTGCATAACATTCATTTTCGACATGACATACGGATGCGGATAACAGTCGTGCGGATGTGGGGCGGATGCGGATAACATTTTCTTTAACCGCGCAGAGCTCTATGTCCTTACTGAGTTTCATTGAAATCGCTCCAGTCTCTTAGATTTTATTAGGGCGGGGTAGGGGAGAGAGAGGGGCACACACACGGACAAAAGGTGATCTCATAAGCCTATTTTTTATTTCATAAATGAAATAGGCTAAAAATATCGTGTGTGACTGACTGACTTAGGTTTTACATTTTCGTGGAATCATCTATAGACTACTAATATAATAAACCTGAAGAGTTTGTTTGTTTGCTTGTGTGTTTGAACGCGCTAATCTCTGGAACTACCAGTCGGATTCAAAAAGTTATTTTCTTATATGATAGCCAGATTCAAGGGGAATAGTTTAGGCTATGTAGCATCAGGCTACACCTCTCAGGTGACCTTAAAGATTGATTTTTGTTCAGTAAGTCGGAAGAACAAGCGCTCCAGAACAGCTTCAATAATGCCTAAGTCTATTGTTGCCTGGCAATGCGAGCTTCATCACGTCGCCCCTACCAGTGAGAATTGCGAGCTGCTTATAAATTGCAGTCACGGGGAGTAATTACTGCAAAAATATTTCTTAGGCCCCATAAAACAGTTATCATCATGACAAAAGTATGTCTCTGTAAAAGGGCGATGGTGTTGGTGCAGTATACTGAGGTTATCAGCTGCAATAAACGTTGGTGCTTTCTGATCCTTATACTTGAGCGCTCCAGTTCTGTAGTAGTATTCATTATCATCCATAAAACAAATAAATCCACCGGGTGAAGCCGGGCACTACTGCTAGTTCAAATATAAATGGTGATTCCTTCCTGGATATGTTCTTGGACTGGGGTCTATCTGTAATTAGCGTTTCAAGTAGCGCATTACTCCCCAGCCATGCGCAGGATACTAAAATGGCGATAAACCAACTCATGGAGCACAACTAAAACGACCACTGAGAACAAACATGGCGGCGGGTTCATACCTATCCTCCCTACCAGTCTTATACTCCTTGTATACACTCGAGACGTCTAATCGTCTTCTCAACTAAGCTAAACTAGCGGCATCTCCGGATGACCCCCATTCCTACTGCCGAAGAAGACGACTCAAAGGCGTTTCTACAGACCTGCACAAGATAGCCACCACATTTTCACCTGCGTCATCATTACCGGCTGTGCCGTCACCAGATTTGGGCACGGGTGCCTTAATCGGGGAGACGCATCCGCTCCAACCCAATAACTACCAATATGCGTACAACAATTTCGTGAATTAAAGTAAATTTTGGAATATTGCCTTTACGGTCAAATAATTGATCTCCAGGAAATCATCAAGGTTTTTGATGTGTAACATCTTTTCACTCGGTTGCTGGATATTTTATGTGGGAGAGATTTTGGAAATGGGACGGAAATGTGTATTTGTGGTTTGTGGGAGTGATTTTGGAAAAGGGACGGAAATGTGTAAGAGGAAACAATGAGCGAACGCGGTGGCGGAGATTGGTACCTCGACGTATTGTCGGCCAACATACAATCCTATGTGGAATGTATATCGCATACGGTTTACTTCAAAGTTTGGAGGCCCCATTAAAGATATTCCTAAAATAAATCATCTTCAAGTTGTCGTTCTTTGGTGCGAAAATATTCATTGTATCATATTTGCTGAAAAGAATAATGATTTATTAAATCTTCATACTTTTGCTGTATTTTTATTTAATGTAGGCCTAAGCATTCGAGATAATGTCGACCAACGTACAGCCCTATGTGGAATGTATATCGCATACGGTTTACTTCACGGTTTGGCAGCCCCATTAAAGATATTCCTACAATAAATCACCTTCAAGTTGTCGTTCTTTGGTGTGAAAATATTAATTATATCATATTTGCTGAAAACAATTATGATTTATTAAATCTTCATACTTTTGCTGTGTTCTTATTTAATGTAAGCTTTCGAGGTATAGTTCATCTACTGTAAGTTTGCACTTTTTTGACAGCTTGGGTTGCCAACCTTCATAAGGAAAGACTCAATTTATAACCTGTAGTCCATAACAAATATATATATGTTTTATTCACATGTAAGTTTTTTCAGGTTATTGTTTCGCTTGTCCCAGTAATTGTGAATATATTGGCAACATATTCTGTCGGTCAGACTGAAAAGTTGCATTATCAAACTGGACTACCACGTGCTCGTGGGATGGGCATGCGGTTGGTAATGGACGCTTTACTGTGTTCATCCGCCTGAGAAAATAACGTGTTTATTATATTAAATAATAATAATTATAATTGATAATATTGTGCAAAGTCGTCTGAAAGTATTATTTCCATTTGAACGCGTGTTCATTTTTCAGATAAACATATAGTGGTTATCTTAAATGTTGAGTACTGAGATGTCTCCAGGTCGGACATATTTGATTTTAATATCGTGTCTGAAGCAGATACGGAATTTCTTGTTCAAGATATTCATTTTATTTCCTTATTTTTGAAGGTAAAAGAAAAGTCAGCAGAACTATTTATTTCCACAAGGACATTGGCCTGGTTAATAATTTTCATATGGCATGATTTGTGCAAAAAAAGTAGGCCTAAAATATGAGTTGCTTTTTAGGCCTAAAAGTTAACTTACATGGTGAAATGTTTCGAACGTTTTATTTTAATATCAATCCAACAAGTCAAGTAATGATCGTATCGCCTTATTAAGGACATCTTACACCATACCTTAGTAAGGATTTTCCTCGAGCTGTGAAATGATGGGCCTAAAATAATTCCACTCTCACATGTAAGTTATCAGCTGCTGTGTCATAGTCAAAGTTATGGTCATAGCGCGTCCAATGATGTAACATTATTCTGTCAGCGAGCCGTCAGTGAGTGCGCTGTTGGAACGATTATTTGATGAATGTCACAAATAAATACAAGTTTCCTTTTAAAAAGGGCAATGAATTGATAATGCGAGATGAATGTAGGTTTAGGCAACTCATAACAGCTGTTGACACCTTGACGGAATACAGCAGCCATTGCTGGCTGCCACGTGGGTGATAGCTCATTGGCTGGAATGCACGTGGTAGAGGCTGATTGATATGTTCTGTAGGAGTGTAAGAGGGGAAACCACTTCCAGGATGGCTGTGGTGAGAATCGAGCCTCCTCTTTTCAGATTTGCCTCACGAGGCTGAGTGTACCCCGTTCCAGCCCTCACACCAGAATTACAATTTCTTGGCAGTACCAGGAATCGAACACGGACCTCCAGGGACGAGAGCCAAGAACGCTGCTAGCCGCTACACCAGATCTCTGTAGTCACATTCCATTCTTTACGACATTTTTTAAATAACGAAGAAAAGAGAATCTAACATGTTTGGGATTATTTTAATATTAGTTCTTTCAAGAACTTATAATATACTGCTCAAAAAAATTAAAGCACCGCTTTTTTCAAAGGCCACCAAATTTGGAAAGTTGACTGCACAAGGTCGAAATCTCAGTATGACGTTTGCCCCGACGCCTACCAAGCACATGCTTCAGCACAACTCCCCAACTTGTGTAGTTTCGGGATAGCACCCCCAAAACCAGCCCATTTTTGAAAACCGTAAATTGAAGTTTGCGAAAAACGCTGTAGGACTTGTCGCAGGTTGCCAAAGCAGTCGAAAATGAATGAGTCTTGCTCTTAAGGTTCCACGAACACGTTGAAATCGTTACATTTGACGTTTGGGTATTTTCAACCCCCTTCATCATCCCCTAAACATGGACTACCATTGGGGGCGTCTGAGAAGGTACCGGGTGTGTTTAACCACCTGAAAACCTGTACACCGTCCTCAGTTGCTGATTGCAGTAAGTTCTTAAGGCCTCCGGCAATGTCCACACCCCCTAACACCCTCAACAGGCATGGGACCAAACCACCCCTTATCGATTCACCCCTAAGGAAGGTTTTAATCGAGATGTTTATCAGTGCTGCTAATGGGGGGGGGGTCTTCCCCTAACGTTTCAAAAGAGGACCTGCGCCTGTGTCGCCACCCCTTCCCTTGCTACCCCCCTTTTGTATGATTTTTCGAATCAGGCCCTTTTTAAGGGCTGAAATGAGGTCTTAATCGCTGAAAGGGCTGTAAAGGTCCTTAGAAGTAGTGGTAACACGAAATCAACCCCTTCCGATCGATGATTGACATTCCGTCCCCAAAATTCGAAATTTTTGCACCCCCAACCCTCCCTGTCTGGACGCGTAATGCGTCATGGCAGAGTTTTCTGAGTTGGATGAAAATGAAGCTTATGGCCTGCAATGGAGCCCAAAACAGCAGGCTGGATAGAAAATCATCGGTAGGTTGGGAAACGGGACCAAATTTTTTCAAAAAAGTGTACAGCCTACAGTAAGTACGCCCATGCATAGGCAACCCACATCACGTCCGTGCGTGTGGGTTGCCTATGATCGGCAATAGGTTACAAAGTTTGGCAATGGGAGAAAAATGACGTGATGTGGGTTGCCTATGTATTGGTGTACTTACTAGAGGCTGTTAACTTTTTTGAAAACTTTTTGGTCCCGTTTCCCACCCTGCCGATGAATTGCCATCCAACCTGCTGTTTTGGGCTCCATTTCAGGCCATAAGCTTCATTTTGATCCAACTCTGAAAACTCTGCCATGACGCGTTACGCGTCCAGACAGGGAGGGTTGAGGGTGAAAAAATGTCAACTTTGGGGGATGGAATGTCAATCAAACATCGGAAGGGGTTGATTTCGTATCACCACTACTTCTAAGGACCTTTACAGCCCTTTCAGCGATTAAGACCTCATTTTAGCCCTTAAAAAGGGCCTGATTCGAAAAATCATACAAAAGGGGGTAGCAAGGGAAGGGGGTGGCGACACAGGCGCAGGTCCTCTTTTGAAACGTTAGGGGAAGACCCCCCCCCCCCCCCATTAGCAGCACTGATAAACATCTCGATTAAAACCTTCCTTAGGGGTGAATCGAGAAGGGGTGGTTTGGTCCCATGCCAGTTGAGGGTGTTAGGGGGTGTGGACATTGCCGGAGGCCTTAAGAACTTACTGCAATCAGCAACTGAGGACGGTGTACAGGTTTTCAGGTGGTTAAACACACCCGGTACCTTCTCAGACGCCCCCAATGGTAGTCCATGTTTAGGGGATGATGAAGGGGGTTGAAAATGCCCAAACGTCAAATGTAACGATTTCAACGTGTTTGTGGAACCTTAAGAGCAAGACTCATTCATTTTCGACTGCTTTGGCAACCTGTGACAAGTCCTACAGCGTTTTTCGCAAACTTCAATTTTCGGTTTTCAAAAATGGGCTGGTTTTGGGGGCGCTATCCTGAAACTACACAAGTTGGGGAGTTGTGCTGAAGCATGTGCATGGTAGGCGTCGGGGCAAACGTCATACTGAGATTTCGACCTTGTGCAGTCAACTTTCCAAATTTGGTGGCCTTTGAAAAAAGCGGTGCTTTAATTTTTTTGAGCAGTATAAAATAAAGTCAATATCCAAGGCATGTCATTAGTGAATATGTACCAATAGCTTGATAAGTTTACTGTGTTCATCATTACCTGGCCTGACCAGACCCACGCAGAGCCAGTTTCGATGCGGATTATTTTAGCCTATCGGCAGTAGGGCCTTGAGTGCTATATCAGAGGGGGATTCGACCAACTGCAATAGAACGAAGGGAATTGGGTAATTACCATGAAATCAAATTGGTCAGAATGTGACCTAGGTGCAAGAAATACAGAATGTAGAAAGGATAGTAAATATAAGAAGTTCCGAAGAAAGGTCAGAAATTCGGAGTGAAATCGGAAAGTGAAAGTTCTCAGGAGAAGAAACGGTGTGCTATAGTAGCATGTTTGTTGCGAAGAGGGAAATTATTCAATAATAATGCGGGGACGCTTATGACGGCTCCCCCTGGCTAGGTAATCACCCAATCTGTTAATGAGTGGGTTTGTACTAAAGTGGCTGTTCGATGTAGTTTTACTGCCTGTTTGTGGATTCTCTGACTAATAGTCGGGAGATTATAGTCAGTGTATAGTTGGGCATTGCGTACATACCAGGGGGCGCTTGATATCGTGCGCAGCGCTCGGTTCTGAACGACCTGAAGTTTATTGGTAGTAGAGGGAGCAGCGTAGCCCCAAGCAGGACTGGCTTATTCCATAACTGGCTGCACAATTGTGCTGTATGTGAGGAGCCTGCCGGTGTCATCTAGTGTGCTCTGGGACTTAAGTAAGGGCCAGAGCTTCGCTTGGATCGCCTTCGCTAAATTTGCGCGCTGCGTGACCTGTGCGAAAGTAAGACCTCGATCA
Source organism: Meconema thalassinum (assembly GCA_946902985.2). Taxonomy (NCBI): domain Eukaryota; kingdom Metazoa; phylum Arthropoda; class Insecta; order Orthoptera; family Tettigoniidae; genus Meconema; species Meconema thalassinum. The sequence goes on from OX336388.2 coordinate 91,048,396, forward strand.
AGCGTGATTCCCAGATAATTTGTAGCTGACCATATCTGCGTGGATATATTTCTGTGAAAACACTTCGTGTTGGTGGTTCTTCATTACTCGGACACAGGCCCGACGAGAGGGGGCCTGACCCTTCCAGGGGGGCCCGGCGTCCTAGGAGGATGGGTTAGTGCGCAAATCATTTCTGATTAAGGGATTATTGAAAACCTGTATGGTACTATTGGTACTAGAGTTGAGAAATGTGCTATCAATGGCAAATGTATTTGCATTCCATATTGCGTATAGGCAACCGCACAGATTTTTCTAAGACCAAATATTTGAACTCTGCTTAATTTAGAAGACAATTAAGATGAAGTATTGTCGACTATTAATATAAATACAATTTTGTTTTGAGCTGGTGCAGTGACTGTTATTATTATTGGAAATGTCTACGCCATTTATTCCAAAGAGCAGCATCGATCTGCAAAGCACTTATTTTTCAGGACGCGAAGATATATTTTCCCTTGCTAATCAAGCCCTTTCATGATACACTTTAACATCTCAGTACCGTTCAACATAAAATGAGTTGCTCCCTTAATCTATGACTTGGAAATGACTCCGGGTCCTGACGAAGCCGTGGCAGGAATGGAGGATTCGGCTTCCCGACTGCGGTGTCATTCGTAGTCCTACTCAACAGTTAATAATAGGCCTATTTGTCGCTACAGTTGTTAATTTATTTAGGGGCTTGCGACATTTAATACTTATACTTGGTAGCTAGTAGGTCTAGTATCACTGGCGGGCAATGAATCATTGGCGCTCGGTTGGGAATCGTTTGCATCAACTAGTACTTAACTGTAGATAGCCTATAATTCAGCATTTGCTGACGCGTTAATTTTCCGGTTTGTTTCTGAAGGTCTCCACATTATTGAATGAAGTTGACTGTAAAGCAGTAGTTTTCACAAATATTAATGAAGTAAATTGTAAGATTCACAAACAGCCAACAAAATAGAAAACCAAGAAACGTGCGAATTGTGTAGACTGAAGGGAAAGCTAGAGGTTGTTGTATAATTAGAGAGGTGTATTGGCAACATTGTTGTGACTGTCTTGCAGAGTAGAAACTTAGACCCTCTTAAAACCACCCACTGCTGGACGAAAAGCAGGGTATACACTGTGCTGTGCTATGGCCTCTGTGAAATGATCAATCGCATGCCGTATTCTTAGTTGCCAACTGGGAAAAGTGGGAATGCGTTGCCCGTCGTAACTATTACTGAAATTGTTAGGATTAAGAGTAGGGTAGGTGTCCCTGGAGTTGAAATAAGGTACTATCCCGGCATTTGTCTGGAGGGAGTGTGAAAAACCACACTCAGGATAGCCGCTGTCAGCACCGGGATTCAAACCTCTGATCTGCAGACTTGCTGTAGACCCCCATCACGGTCATTGGTGAGCTACACTGTGGGGGTCTTACTTGATGATGCGAGAGCTTTTACTTCAATAACGGAGAGTCTTTTCTATTGCCACTAAATGGCAATGGTCACCAAATTTTTGCTCCAAAATATCACAATAAATCACTCAAATGGCCTATAACACAATAATTTGGACCTAATTTTTACAATTTTTTTTTCCGGAGGAGGACTCCCGGATCCCACTCTGAGTTTGGTGTAATTCCATACCCCCAGATCCCCGGTGTGTCCACTCTCCCATAATCTTGGCTTAAATCTGACCACGATGGTCACCAGTCATAGATAGGATTGGGGATTTTTAGGTGGTTTGCTTACTGCAAAGCAATATCAAATTATAAGAAGACCACTGACTGCAAATTACAAAATATAGTTCAAATTCACATTTTCTTCTTTTGTGAAAACAATCACTGATCAGCTGCAATCTGCTGATAGCACATAATAAATAACATGACTTACGTATGAGTATACCTGTGGTTATGAAAATATATTTTGCTTTGTTTAATGTACGATGATGTGTGATCGCCGTTCAAACAAAACACTTATCAGTGTTTAGGCTTAGACCCAAGGGCGTGATTCTTCAAGGGCAGCAAGTTTTAAGAATGTCAACATAAAAACCCTATATGTAAAACGTATTTTAAAATACGTCTTGACTTTGTGTAAAAATCATGTTTTCATTATGAAAAGAGATTACGTCATATGTCACAGAGGCCGTAGTACAACACAGTGTACAGTAAACCCCTTCCACCTCTTTTAACATGCAGTTCAGTGAACTGAAATTTCTGTTGATTAATTTTTGGGTCATAGAAAGTCGTGGTCATCAGTCCTTTCCACTTACTGTGCGTGTAGAACTCTGTCCGACAATCTATATCTGAAGTTAATCCTATATTTTTAATTAATTTGGGATAGAATTCAGGAGGAAATGAATGTACGATGGTGCAACTACAGCCTTGGGCACTAGGGTTAAAACGATGAATCATGGAAAATAAGCTCAGAATCACCGATGGTGGAATTCGAACATACCTGTTTCCGAGTTCATAGAAAACAGCGTTTTTCAATGTGAAGTTAAGTACTGTAAAAGCGATAAAATTACGGTCTGGTAAACGCATTTTTTTTTCTTCAAATTTGTGTACTACAAACGAGCATATTGCTTTTACGAGTATCACTGAATTTTTAAAATTATTGATAACAAAGAGGATCTGCAGAACTTTAAAACTGAACACTGTGCATGCTTAGAGTGTTACCTCATTGGGGCAAATTTAGATCTGTCAAACGCCAAAACTAAACAGTATAGTGAATTTAATGAAAATTATTACCTAGTTTTCGATGGCATTACTCTGATATTTATTTTTGTTAATTGAAAATAATGCATTGGTACGCGCTTGTCAGGTATAAACATTGAATTTGCAAATAATTTTGCATGCATTTCTCCAGTTTCACTGTAGTAAATTTTACATATCATTATTAACTTATTTATATTGATAGTAATTCACGGTCTGCTTATGATAATAAATATAGCCTGGATGTAGTAGAATATATACTGTAATTGAAATATTATTAATACAGTAGGCCTATATTAGGCTATACAGTATTTATTGCAGCCAATGCTTTTATCAGGACATTTCAATTGAACGCCCGTAGGCTCCACAACAAGTTCAATTTCAAGTACAGTAGTTCCAACTGTGTATACCAGACACCACTGTCACTGACACCCAGCTGCCAACGTTGGAACTTGATAGAGTTTTTCTAATGACATAATCTACAAATTTAGGCTTCACACTACCAATTATAGTGGAAAAGAATGTACGATGGTGCAACTACAGCCTTTGGATGAAACAAAAAAGTGTCCAGACTGTTGCAACAGCTGGCGTGATTTTTGTCGCGGGACTGTCGGTCTCCTGTGTCATTTGCATTGATGTGCGCACACTGGGGACGAAAGTATCGCTCACCATTCATATCCACGGCCTTCTAAACCACAGGCCCGCCGGCTTTACTTCCACTCCGAATAAAGGCATACTGAAGGATTTTTAACGCTCTTAAAAATCCGACGACTTCGGCCGGATTTAAACCCACGAACTTGGGCATAACAGTTCAGCATGCTAGAATTATTATTATTATTGCTTGCTGGTTTTTTATGTTCTTGTAATTGATTTCGTGATGAACATTTTCTGCAAAAATAAGTTGTGCAAAATTAGTTTGTGCAAATTTACGAGGATTATAAATTAATTGTACAGAGTTTGGTTATAGAGGGGGGGGGGGGGGGAGATTCCAGTCCCAGGGCCCGTCGCCGCTCTCCACGGCCCTGCTCGGACATATTTCCGTTACATACAATAATTGGTCTAAAATGTCATTTAATTGTTCTATAGATGCCGTATTATTTGAATAATTTGCTTTTTTGCCCTCAATAAAGGCATCAAATACAATTATTTTCAAATAATTGGTACGGACAAATTAGTGAGAAATCGAGACATCTAGCGGACTTTTATGAAACACCAGTTTTATACTCTGTTTCCCGGCCTTGTATAATTTCGTTGCCAACGGTGCGGCACCGCAGAGACGCCAGACCGCTCCTGGCGCGGTTGGGCGGCCACGCTGCATCCCGTCTAAATAGACGTGGAGGAGTAGTGAGATTCCGCCGCCATGGCAGCACGCCGCTTTTGCAGTGGCTGCGCGCTGCCTTGGCGGCGAGGTTCCAAATCGTATTTTTAGTCATCCCGGACATTCTTCATGTGTCACGTCGAAACTTCTGTTGTTCTACGAGAACCAGCAGACCTCTGTGACTCAGATTCCACTTTTCAGCGCACTGCATCGCCAACTGCAAATATGGAGATTGCGAGTCATGAGCATCTTCGGTGAGATAGTATTGAACTAAGGAAAATCGGTAACTGTCTAGTTTATTAGCAGATGTCATGTGTGTGTGTGCCATATCTCGCTATACGGTGCCATGTTAGTGAGGAGGTTATGTTCCCGTAACTGGTCCTTCGTTGGATGGCAGACTACTGGAACTCTTCAACACCCTCCCCCATCAACATCATCATCTTGTACAGTTTACAGCCCCAGGCTGGGTCTGTTTGGAACATAAGCCTCGCCACTTAGTCCTTTCTTCCCACCACCTCTCCGTTGTCACTCTGGCCCAACCCTCGCCTCTCTTCTTGACACATTCCTCCACTCCTTTCAGCCATCTATCTCTTGGTCGTTTTTTCTGCATCTGCATCTCATTTATCTTGGGAATCTTCTTCTCTTCCATTATCTTTAAGTGTCCATACTGTACCCAATTGTCATCATGTGGAACATGTGTTCGTATCCCAGCTAACTCACGGTCTTTCGAGGTATGGGACGTTCCTGCCCACCATACGACCACATGCTCAGGATTTGAGTCTACCAGGTAACTACTCTACATGAAATAAACAACATATTCCTATAATAAAACATTTACTGGTATAAAAATCATGGCTATACAACAAATACAAATAAAGGATAAATTATATTTAATTCCCACAATTAAAATCAGGGTTATTTTGTGAGTCTCTTCTTAATTACTGCTACAATGCACTCACGTCTATTTCTAGCATCCTATCATTGATACTTTCAGACTTCTATGGGTCTCCATGGTGTTCATCATGTGACACAATTTTACATAACTGGAGTATCACAACACAAAAGTCACATATCACATCTAAATGACATTAATACTGTAATAATAAAACATTACTCCGTTTCTTACGGCATTTACTTTAGCATAAATTCATTATTTTATGCTTTAATTAACAAATATTTGTTGTGTCGTGTGAATCATCTTCCTTCTTTTCCATCAATATGAAACGCTTAAAAAGTGGCACGTTTCCCTTCCAAAATAGACATGGATAGAAATGTTTATAGTTTCACCATACAACGATTTTCTGGGTCTTGTCGGGATTATTATCGTTACAAACGTGTCATGTTCTTAGAAATCACATACCCGTCTGCATAAATTAGCGTGAACTGGCAAAAAAATGCATTCTAAAAAGATGCCTAACAATTTATTTGGTTCAGTGTTCCTCCTCAGAGAATAACTGGGCCAAATATTATCCGATTTCATTGATCCAACAATGTATGTGTGTTGAAACACATCATTTAATTCAATTGGCATCATCATAACACTCATATCTTAATTCCATATCGAAATATCGAGATTCTTCAGTGTCCCACTATGACTCTAATTTAAAGGACTGGCGGACCGACGTCCCCTTCCCCTAGCAGGCAATAAAATTAGTTCCGGCAGGCCGCGCAAGATGGCCGCTCGTCTCAGTGGGCCACCCCCACTTCCTCTCATCTGCTGGCAAGGTCAACTTTGTTTACAATCGCAGTACAGTAGAGATACGCTAAGTGTTGTTCTTAAGTAATTGAGTCATTCTAATTATTTAACACCTATATTTATAGTGTATCGGGCTCAACTCGGCTCCTTATTAACATTCATGGTTGGGGATGGATTCTGTGATAGTCTTGCCGTTCTGTGGTGAATACTAGTGGCTTTGGACGCGCATCATAATGAGAATACAAGATTCTCACCAGCAGCTGTCTCAATAATAACATAATAAGGAAATCTGCGTTTCCTAAACGACGAACATGATTCTTACCTCCCAGGGCAGATCATTTTTACATATGCTCACGGAGTCTCGACGGACATCACTCGTGGCGATAATTCATGCAAGCGATGGATACAGACAGGCTCTGTCCAATTCGCTGCGAATAATAAAAGTATGCACAACGGCGATACTAACTCGTAGATTAGCCAACTTCTCACCTAACGCGCAAGCTATACTAGTTTGGTCCCCGCAATATATTTACGTAAATCACTGGATTCTACGTTACTTCTGCACGCTATATGCGGCTCAAACAATACTTCTCATAGATGACTCAATTATTAAGGCACCCGCGTTCTCTCTGTAATAACACTTAAGCCAAAGCTTTAAAAAGCTCCTAAAAACAAGGTATAAATTTACTGGCTTACATTACTTTAATGGTCCTCAAATACAATCCTAAGAATTGACCATCTCAAATATTCATTCAACACTTCACTTGACACTGAAAAACTCTCGTATCTCGCTATATTCCACGTTACTTTCTTACTGTTTACCAAAATACAGTATCTTTATATTAGACATGACACACTTTGAACGTTATTTAGGCCAAAAATGCCTATTACTTTACCTTTTCCGACCCCAGATTATTATTATTATTTATCATTTAACGTTACCGTTACATTCATCACTATTTTCGGCCTGAATGGCCCTAAACAAATCACCTTCCAAGCCATATTCTATTCAAGACGAGTGGTGAAAACTCGTTCAATAAGTGACTGTTACATCTTAGTCTCAAAGTGATGCATCGTTGTATGGTGAACTATTTAGTTAGAATAACATTGTAAATTGGTACTCACTTTTTCATTTTCGCTGGATGATACCAGCATTCCAGCTCCGGACCTACCATGACGCTTGATTTAAGCCATCATGCTATATCTTACACGACACTTGATTTCACATATTTCCCACATGATAAACATACTCTTATCAGTGGCTTCTTTCACTTTTACACAATACATATTAATCACAATACACATGAACACTTTTTAAATCACTATAACACAATTTATGTACACTTTCTCACTATTTCACAGGTTGATCCTTAATCGGACTCCTCCTACGCCTGACCTCAGAGATGCGATGCAATTACGCAAACCGCTGGTCTCCGTGAACGTCTAACACATTTACGGGCGTTCGATCCTCGTCACCTTCAATATCGTTCAGTTCACTGTCAAGATTAATTGGCGATGCCTCCCAGGCTCCCATCATTGTAGTGATCCTGATGAAAATGTCATATACAACTCTGACAATACCTCCTGGTATATGTAATGTCCAAAAACATTATTATTTACTCTTTCGCTGTAGCGAATTTATATTTGCGTCAGATAATGGATAAATATCTGTATTAGATTAACTTCGACGCACTTCATGATTATACTTATGAAGCTGTATGCTGTGCTTCCATTGTTCTTCAATTGCCGAGCGTCGATACTGTAACATTTCGCGCGCTTACTGGCAGCGTATTAGTTACGTGTATACTGGAGAAGAACTTGAGAACAGACTGAAGACAACTGGCTTGGTCTGCACTGCTCCCCCTTATAATGGTTTCTCGTGAAAACTAGTCCACCGGACATACGGGTGCGACTCTCTTCTTGAAATAATCCATTTTCAGCCGAAATGACATATACACCTTGTTTATTTAGCATGGAGGTTTCATAAACGTTCGCGTGCCTGCGATCGCTTCGGCCAATTAATTACAATTAATTGCCTTATTCCATCGCGTCAGGACGCCACCATGGTGATTCCCCTCTGGCTGGTCACCAAATCACTCCTCTCGAGCGTAGGCTCGGTGTTAACACGCTCATTTAGAGATATAGGCTTTAATTTAGGTGTGAGACCCCTCCTAAATTATCTCTCCTTGAATATATTCACCTGGGTGTACATTTCACTCCATTTCAATGCTCCACTTGGCTGTAATTAATTAATTTCCGTGGGCAGTCATCTCTACTACAGCTTCCATCGTTGTCAGGCGGTGAATACCCGAGTCATTAATTTTGAGCTGTTTCCTCGGTCCAGACGAAAGTAGTTCCCTCGGCGCCTACAATCTCCACCCACTTGCCAACTCCAATTAGTAAAACGTCAAACTGGCCTGCTTTCGTTCTTGTATGCTTCGAAAACGTATATTTGCTTGCATTTGCTTACAATTCTTCACCTTAAACTGCTATGATATTCACATACTGGCCGTGAAATCATGCTATATATGTCATTATTTAACGCATTGCTCTTCGGGTTCCCTAAAACTGTTCCCCCTCAGAGATCAATGGTTCGATTCTAGTTAGAATCATGTGCATGGTCTTCTCTGATAAGACCTGAGTTCGATGCCAGTCTGCCGTGACCGATTGGGCACAATACCACCTCAGTCTTGATGTCTCAATCCTACCTTGCAAGGGCTCCTCTTTTACTATTTCCCCGACCTTTTCATTCCTCACCCTGTCTCTTCTTGTTACTCCGATCCTACTTCGCAGGAACTTCATTTCACTTGCCAGTATTCTGCTTATGTCTCTTTTCTTCATTATCCTCGTTTCTGATGCATAGGTCAGTATCGGGATATAGTAGCTTCTGTATAACATTTCTTTCCTTTTTTGTGGGACATCTTTATTCCACACTAAGCTCCTAATGCTTCTGCCTGTCTGCCACGTTCCGTAATCTCTTTGTCATTTCTCCCATTTTCCTCCACTATACTTCCCAAGTACTTGAGACTTTCCACCTTATTCAGCTGTCCACCTTCCCATCATGTGTGCCTAATGGAGTGTGTGTGTGTGTGTGTGTCACATACAGTATGTGTGAGATAGTGGGGTCATCATCAAAGTGTAGTCTCGGTCGCAGGTATCAGAAGCACAGCCATGCCAATGAGGAGGTTACGTTCCTATAACTGGACCTCCTTTGGCTGTGAGATTGCTGTACCCTCCAATACTCTTCCCATCATGTGTGTGTAAGCTAATACAGTATCGAACTGTAGCCTATTGTTGTTCGAACCCTAATCGATATAAGTAAATAAAGAGGGGAATTTCCATGTGTTTTAGCAAGCGCTGGTCGCTTAAACAACAACTATGAGACACATTTGAATAAAGAAAGACAGGAAGAGAGAGATACATGAAGAATACTAACATGATAGAAACTACTTTTGGAATAATGAATGCGAGATGAAAAGGGCAGCAAACAGATGGGTGAAGGGATAGGTGCGATGCAATAGAACGAAGATCATTACACTCACATGGCTGAAGTAATTTGAAACATAAGAAAATTACAGACACATACTTATTTGATTGAAGAGACTTTAATATTTCGTTAAAGGCATTCGATGGAGACCAATGGATGCCTTGAATCAAGTCAAGTTTAACATGTGTAGTGATTATTCTTTCTCTAACGGGAGAACCAACGAACATTCAACAGAAACTATTCACCAGCACAATCGTTTCTCGCATGCTTGGAGAACTGTTACTGTGAAACACACTCAGTGCTGCCGATTGAGAACCAGAACCTAACTTGAGCGACGTATTAAATACAGTAATCGTGGACTAGGCCTACCGGGGAGACCACGTGAAAAAAAAACGCGCCATGTACTCTACCTCATGGTGGTGTGGAAATGAGTATTCAGCCATACTCTTCAAGGTAAGATCGCATTAAGAAGGACTAGTTAATTACAGTAGTCTATGTGTCTGACACAACTGAGGGTACCCCTTAAAGTTTGTTTAGAAAATAAGCACTAAATAATAGTAATGGGAACTTACCGATGGTAATAACACGAAGGAATCCTTCGTATTTGCAGGCACAAGGTAGCACTATGAGTTCATTCTAAAAAAATGCGAGTACAGTAAGTACAGTAATGTGGAATTATTCGAATAAATATTTTAGTGCGGATCTTTTTCACACTTTTAGGTTAATTTATATAATTTTACATTTCTTATTAGCTAGGGGTATCTTAGGACTCGGGTTAACACCCCCCGTTTTCCTATAGCCCCCTTAATTTAACCAAAGGACTCAAAACTAATAGGTCATCGTCTTTTTAATATCTCGCGGACCAATAATGCTAGGGACTCGTATGAGGTGTCCTAGGAGTCGGGATGACGCCCCCCGTGTTTCTATCCCCCTCTTAATTTAACCAAAGGACCTAAAACTAAAGGGTCATCGGCTTTTTAATATTCCTCGAACCAATAATGCTAGAAACTTGTATCAGGTGTCCTAGGACTCAGGGTGACGCCCTCCGTTTTTCTATCCCTCTCTTAATTTAAACAAAGGACCTAAAACTAAAGGGTCATCGGCTTTTTAATATTCCGCGAACCTATAATGCTAGGAACTTGTATCAGGTGTCCTAGGACTCAGGGTGACGCCCCCCGTTTTTCTATACCCCTCTTAAATTAACCAAAGGATCCAAAACTAATAGGTCATCAGCTTTTTAATATTTGGCGAACCAATAATGGTAGGGACTTGTATGAGGTGTTGTAGGACTCGGGGTGACGCCCCTTTTTTTCATGATTTTGTGATTTGCAGAGATGGGTAAATCTAGAGCAGAATATAGGCCTATGCGAAATTATCGACAAAAGAAACGTGAGAAAAAATTAAAAACTGGAGGAGTACAGCCGAAACAAAATTGATCCGAACCACAGGACATGGCATTTCAATGCATGTGAGATTTTCGAAGTGAAATGCCATGTCCTGTGGTTCGGATTCCACGTAAAAAAAGGAGGTCCCATGGCTCATGATCTCAAGATTAACGGTCTCGTTAAAACTACAAGCTTGCTTGCTTGAAACAAAATTGACTTCACATATATTTCATCTCAATTTCATAGTAGGATAACATGTCATTATGAGACTGTAAGGCTCGTAATTTTATTCATTAAAAATCATTTTATTTTACTGTATTTCATTACCCTACTTATTAATGTTCTTTTTTTTTCCTTGTGGACTTATAACGTTTCCCATAAGGAATTGCATCTGGAAATTTTCGAAATTACAGATTCTAAATCGGGTGATATCAATCCATTGTCCACGAATCTTTGAACAGTTGAGTGGACATCAGTAATGTAATTTGGAATTTCGTGAAACCAAAGAGGAAAAAATTGGCATGGTTCGAAGAATGTAACAAAGACCTTAGAGAAATTCCGGCACCCCAGCGACTCTAAAAGCCACAGTAGTTAAAAGGGACGTAAAACCAACCAATAAAACAAAAACTGCTCGATCACTTTGAGGTCACCATGTTGGATTTTTGTAGATGTAGGCCATAGAGTTATCCTCTATTAGATGACGATTATTGCGTAGGTTCATTATTAAAACGTTGACTTCGATCGCATTATTAGGACACAAGAAATAAAAACTTAATTTTAAAATTTCGTTCTGCCACCATCTTGATGTTATGTAACCCCCCCGGGGCTCACATCTAGTGGGACGTGGGTTGGTGACCACGGGGCCCCAGCTGAGTGTGGCATTGCTTCCACTTACCTGTGCCGGCCTCCTCCTCTCTGTCTTCTTTCCTTTCGACCTCACTTGGTCAACTCTTGTTCTCTTCCGACCCTGACGGTATTAGGGTATCCGAGGCCTAGGAAGTCTCTTCATTTCCCGCCTTAATTGGCCCTTGTCTCATCTTTTCTGTTTCCCTCCTTCTGCGAGGGGTCAGCCTTCTTTTCATGTTATCTCTTGCCTTCTGCTCAAGGCCCTCAAGGAGGCCGGGTGTATGTAGCCCCACCACTTCTGGTGCACCCTGGATATTGCTACACCCTCAGGGGCTCACAGCTGGTGAGTTCGGGAGTTGGCAATTCCGGGAGATTCCTGAGCTGGGTCCGCTTTCCCCCTTTTGTCCCTTACCTGTGGGGTGGACCCTCTCCTCTTTCACTTTCCTTTCTGCCTTTCATGGCTCTCCTTCCTTCCAAGTCCCTCAATCTGCATTCTTCGAGGGTTGAGGGCATTTCTTTTCCTCCTGTCCTTTATTTGCCTTATTCTCCTTTAGTTTTCCATTTCTTCTTCTAGTATATAAGTTAGTAGTTTTAGTTATAGTTTACATTTCATTATTATCTTCACGATCACCCAAACCATTAGGGGCCGATAACCTAGATGTTAGGCCCCTTAAAACAACAATTATCATCATCATATGTTATGTAAACAATTGAAATAAATTAGATGTCAGTGCATTACAATGTGTATAATCATTTGCTGTATCATGTTTCACAGCGCTCGGATGGTTATATCGCTAGAAATGTCTATTTAGAGGTTTCAACTTCGCTTGGCCGCTTTGTTCGTTTTGTACTTAAGAGGTTTTTGAAAGTCACATAGGTGAACTTCTGGTAGTACCATTTATCACCGTACAATATTTCAAGGTGATATCAGTAATAGTTTCGGAGATATTTCGCACAGCCGCCATGTTAGATTGATGAGACGTAATCAAATTTGAAGGACACGGTCGGGGTCGGAAAAAATATTAGTATGTCTGAAGTCCTGCGCGGATGTGGTTATCCGTAAAATACGGTTTTTCGCCGTGCGGATATAGTTTGCTGCGGTTAGGCTGTGGATAATGCTTGGAGAAAAGTTGCGGATAGTTCGTATCAATTACGAGCAGATGTGAATTCAGACACCTAATCAAAAATTTAAGGTAGGGGCATAACCCAAAAGACGGAGGGGAACTCTTTCAGAAGATCGGAAGAAGGCGCTAAGTGGTGGGCTCCAGAGATACTGGCAGGACCAGTGGCGGATTAAGGTAAAATGAGGCCCAAGTATACAAGATTTCTTTTTCTCAAGATGAATAATACACTTTTTTTTATTAAATCATACATAGGCCTACAAGTATACATACATTTCAATTGAAATGATCATCGTTATTTGAAAACATTTCAGATGATTTGATGAACAATTTAACAAATCATACTATTTTTACTTCTGTAAAATGTAATGATTTTTTTTCTGTATTTTCGGTCAATGAAATCTTCTACAATGTCATCAAAATCAATTTCCCGCAGAACATCTGACTCGATATACATTATGCTTAGCATGTCTAATCGTTCTTGTGACATGATACTTCTTTGCGCACTTTTGATCCGTTTCAATTTTGAAAACGAGCGCTCCGCAGAACAATTCGTTATAAAGAGGGTCAGAAAAAGCCGAAAAGCAATTTCAACGTTCGGAAAAACAGACTCAAGCTTGTCTCGAATAAGAATTTTGAGAAGTTCAGAATGAGTGAACTCAGTTTGTAAAGGACATTGCAATTTAATATAATGCTGAAACTGTCTCAGTTCTGGATTTAAAAAAATCTAAATCTTCGGAATAAAATTGAACTAAATTAGAAATTGCTTGGGGGCCCCAGATAATTGGGGGCCCTAGGCCTGGGCCTAGTCGGGCCTAATGGGTAATCCAGCACTGGGCAGGACATCAAAGCTGGCAGACGATCTAGAACGAAACATTGATTTTGATTGTTACTCCGTAGTCCATAGTGGCTCAATTCGAATGTAAAAAAAAAAAAGACTTTCAATCTCTTTGGTCTAAATTCACACGAAAACTAAAATTAATCAAAACAAAACAAGTGGCATTGTGCTCTTCTTTTAGTGGAAACTGTAAAAAATTACTTTACTGCCCGATTCTTTCAAGAAATGTTATTAACACTATCGATTAAACATTTGTAAAAAAATGTCTACAGAATTAAGTCACAAAACGTAAAAAGTAATTGTTGTAAAACTGGTTGGTTGGTTCTTCAGTTTAGGAACTGCGACTACGCCCCGTGTACTTTGGGTGTGTGTAGAATCTGTCTGATAACCGGTGTTAATTGTGATGACTGTATTAGTGTGTGTTATCTGTTAGGTAGATTTCATTAGAAAGCTAACTATTGCAATGGGTACCATGTTTCGACTTCCGGAAAATTTCGACATATCTTCGCGTTTCAAATCCCCCAGACCCCAAAACCACCGTCAGTTCAAAAGTGTATATATATTTATGTGTGTATGTATGTAGCCTATATACACATATCAGTTTCTTGTGGACACGATAACTGCCGTAATTTTGCACCAATCAGTCTGATTTTTTTAACCGAATATGCACACCTATAAAATATCGGTCGAGTTCGTTACTGGGCTAAATCGGTCGAAGGGGGTGAAAATGGGGGGCTTTTTCGAAAAAGTGAAATATTTCTATAACTCTCTTAATATGTGAAATATCTAATCCGTTCAAAGTTCATACTATGTGTCGGATAAAGCCCAAAAATGTATGTTTGAAGAGTTTTTTTTATATCACCAACCATTGACCAAAGGCGTGGGAAAAAGTGGGTTTTTCGGAAAACATTAATCATATCTCTCTTAATAGGCATAATATCAAAACCGTACAAAATGGACAATATTCCCCTAATAATAACCTAAAACTTTTGTCTGAAAGAATTTTTGATATGGCCCACCATTACGCCAAGGGATGAGAAAAATGATTTCGGAATTATAAGAAAATGCCAAGAGCTATCAGAGGTTGCCATGGCAACACTACTAAATTGATGAGGGATGAGCCATCAGACGTTGCCATGACAACGCACTTGCACGAGATCAGATTCAGATTTCCATCTGACTAAGTGTGAAGCGGCTTCGGTGACGTAACTGGTAGCATGCTGAACTTCTAAGCCCAAGGTCGCGGGTTCAAAGTCGGCCGAAGTCGTCGGATTTTCTAAGAGTGCTAAAAATCCCTCAGTATGCTTTCCTTTGGAGGGGAAGTTCCAACGTTCGTTGCGAGTTGCTGGTTGCGGTGGCATCTAGTAGCCAAGTTCACAGCTAGGTGCCGTTGGCGGTAGTATCTGGTAGCAACATTAGGAACTACTGCTTGAAATTGACCGTCTGCAGTCCTTACCTGAATTACAGTCTAATACAGCCATCACAATTCACACCTTTTATTAGACAGATTCTACACTCAACCAAAGTACACGGGGTTACATGACCGCGTTGTCGCAGCACCTAAACTGAGGAACCAACCAAAATCTCTGCGGGAGATATAATTTTGCGTGAAAAAGTAACAGACCGTTACATAGTTACACATCAGTGTCGAAACCTTGCATAAGGACAGTGTGACCACAAGTATAAACTAAAATGGACCCCAAATGACAAGAAGGTTACCGTCCCCATAAGACAATAAATTGTTTAAAATATGCATAAAATGACGAAAAACAAAGTTAATTAAGCTCCAATACTTTCTTGCAATAAATGAGGTCTGATCCTTCTACGAAAACTTGCATATTCTGCCTATTTTCGCCTATCCCCAAGTTTGTCCGGTGAAATCTACCTCCGCCTTCCGGCGTGCCGAGAGGACTTTTTTAAAATTCAAGTAAGGACTGCAGACTTTGAATTTTTGAAATAGTTCCTACTTTTGCCGCCAAACGCCACTGTCAACAACTACTACTTCAGAACTTAGCTACTAGACGCCACCGCAGTCGGCTCCTGGCAACGAATGTAGGAACCTAAAGCGTTGTTTACATTCTTAACCTATATAATTTAGCTTCACACAGGTGTAAATAGAGGAAGGTTCTTTAACATGCCATAAATCTATGACATGGAACAGCCGGCTTTACTTCCCCTCCGAAGGAAGGTATACTGAGGGATTTTTAACGCTCTTCAAAATCCGATGATTTCGGCCGGGTTTGAACTCGCGATCTAGGGCATAGAAGCTCAGCATGCTACCAACTACACCACCGAAGCCGTTGGGTTTGGAAAACTGCCATCGAGTCTAATAATTTGTTGTTGTTGTTGTTGTTTGAGTCTTCAGTATTTTGACTGGTTTGATGCAGCCCTCCATGCATCCCTGTCCTGAGCTAATCGTTTCATCTCTACATAGCTACCACACCCTACATCCGAGGCAATCTGTTTAACATATTCTAACCTTGGTCTACCCCTACAGTTCTTGTCCTCGACCCTTCCTTCCATAACTAAGCTTGCTATTCCTGGGTGTCTTAGTATGTGTCCCTCTTCTCTTCATTAGCAGTCAACAGAAACATCTCTCCTCTCCCACTCGTCTTAATAGCTCTTCATTTGTTTATCTACCCACCTGATCTACATCATTCTCCTGTAACACCACATTTCAAGCGCTTCAATTCTCCTCTTTTCTGCTGCACCAAAAGTCCAAGTTTCACTTCCATAGAGCGCGACGCTCCAGACAAAGGCTTTCAAAAATCACTTCCTAATACCTAAATCTATATTCGATGTCAACAGATTCCTTTTCTGTAGAAATGCTTTCCTTGCCTGAGCCAACCTACTTTTATATCCTCTTTGCTTCGTCCATCACTGGTTATTTTGCTTCCTAAGTAACAGAAGTCTCCTACTTCCTTTAGTGTCTCCCCTACCAATTTGATGTCCATAGAGGTTTCTGATTTATTGCGGCTGAATTCCAATATTTTTGTTTTATATTTATTAATTTTCATCATGAATTCCTTCCTCAAGACGGAGTCCATAATTTACGTACCCCTGTATGTAAACCTTAAATAAGCAATCACTTTTCCTCCAAATTCCCGCATTCTACCTCTAAGCTGCGTTAGCGTGGAACCAAGGGGTTTGCCAAATAGCTTAGCTTATAATGTCACGGCACTGAACATCCACGTCTGAGAAACGCAAAAGCTTGTAATGTTAAGCGATCTTAAACATCAAAAGTGCAGGTAGGTTCTCACGTGAGTAACGGTCATGTGGCGAGCTAGAGTAGCCTACTGTATATGTTCGCTTGCCAGAAACGGGATATACGTTACTCCTATATTAATTTCAAGATTCTATTTCCTTTTATGATCTGCAGCGCGAGTGGCGGAGAAAATACAGTAATGCAACACACAAAAAACGTTACGAGCCTTACAGTAGTCGCATATGATGTGTAACATCTGACATAGAAGAAACCTCACGTGAAATTGTTGATACACCGGTATTTTATAATATTATTGGCACAAATATTAATCTATTGTAAAAGGGAGTATTTTACAGATATTGTAGTTTATAATACGGAACTCATTTTATTAGATGATTGGTAGCTTCCTCCAGCACTAGCCTAAATAAAGAATACGATATGGATCAACTAGATTAATAGACGCGACACTGCTCATAACCTTAAATTCCTTATAAATATGTCAACTTGCGAGTAAATGCAATGTGCACAGCAGTAGACCATGAAAGGCTCGCCCAGTTCTCGGACCTCTTCATTCACAGACACTGATCTCTATACGTGGATGGCTGGTAGCTAAGGCAGCAGTAAGCCGAATAGACGATGACAGGTGTAGCAAGATGGCAGCGAGCACATGGTGCAATATTGCGAATCCGGCTCTGTGATTGGTTACTGGTAGTTTGATGTTATACATGTATTTATACTGGCAGTAAATATTTTGTGTTTCTTGTAGTTGTAAAATGGGCTGAATTTGGTTATTTAAAGCGTAAAATCTTAGTTTTAAGTACCGGTTTGGGGACCCATCATCCCAGGCAAGCCGGTAATACCTTTACTTCTCAGGCAGATAGGTCGCTTAGCCGTAATTTTGAAGTTATTGTGAAGTTAAGTATACATATGCGGTGGTGCTGAAGCAGACGTGATCGGGCTAGGCTATTGCGTGTTTTAATTTGATCCCATTTCAGGGTTTTTCGGTTCTGGGTGCGAATAGTTCACTTAATAGTTGTAAAACGGTGGGGAGAGTATATTTTGAGTAGGTTTTTAGTTGTGTTAAGTTTTATGTGGAGCTGAGGAGTGAAATTTGTTTGGCTTCAAGTGCATTTTTGGCTTTGATCTACTTCCCGTTATTATTAAGTTTATTGTGCTGCTAGCGTGATTAAAAGCTGTAGTATTTGATGTAGAGTGCTGGGATTACTTGGAGGAAGTGTTGGTTAATTCATGGAAACAGGAATTCATTACGGTACCAATTACCGATTACGATATGTCGAATCTAGGCCTGTATAGTGAGCTACGTTTAGGCCTATAGGTACATCAATTGAAGAATGCATAATTTTGTGGCATATATACATGTGTACCGTAGCCTATATACAATTTACAAGAATGTTTCCAGAAATTGTTTTTCACTCGTTACTCTGTTACTGATCGCTAATTGCGTGTACTCAGCACCTAAGTTGATATTTGTCAGCCGTTATTATACATTCATTTTTATTGATATTCCGGAGATTTACTGACCTCGGAATGACGTGTCAGTGACCCCAATGCTCTTATGCTATGAGTGAACATATCTCTATATTTTTATGTGCGCCAAAGCACCATTAATTACGATTTAAAATTGACTAGATTATCATTGCTTGCCCATAAGGAGGACTCGAGAATGGGTAGACCAACATGGCGGACCGCGCGCTCAACCTGGCGTACTTTCTCGTGCAGCGGAGCGCTGCCATCGGCGATCCATGTATAGAGATCAGTGTTCACAGACCAACACGTAATTTCATATGGATTCTGTTAAAATGATATGATTAGCAGCACAGTATCAAGAAGGCAGTGCAAGAACAGAATTAATATCAAGTAAGGGAAAAAAAAATAGAGTCTTGGAATTGTTATGTACGATCCAGCTGGCCATGCGTCTCATTTTTCAAAATCACTCCCACAAAAATATCCAGCAACTGAGTGGAAAGATGTTCGTTTATGCTAAGAACAGACAGGTAGCTTTTGTGGATTTTAGCTTTCGCGTTAGAAACACAAATCGTCAAAATTGAGGTATTCATGACTGGATGTGTGGCTCAGTAGTAACGTTCTCGCCTGCTGTTTCCAAGGTTTCAGAATCGAATCCTGGCCAAGTCAGTTGATATCTTTGAGGGTCGCAAATGCGAGGGAGCCGTGTCAGTAGATTTACTGACTTTACAGATCCTCTGCGGAGCAAAATTCTGGCAGCCCGGCACCAGCGTCTCCTAAAGCCACAGCTGTTAAATGAGACGTAAAACCAATAACATTATTAAGAGGTATTCATGTAATTGTTACATTGCGTTTGTGTAAGAGAAGGCCTCGCAGCCTTAACAGCGCCAAATCACTACTTAGTATAAAACTAAGTCCCCGATTCTTGGATGTCACGGGTTATCTCGAGAACCAATGGCTGGATTTTGATGCGGTTTTCACCATTATGTAAAGGATATCTCGAGGAAGGTATCTGTTGAAAATTATTTATTTATGATCGAAGGAAGCCAAGCAGTAACGATTTCAGTGCAAAAGTCGTAAAATATCCTGGCATCCATGAGCTTTTTAAGCTTACGCTGGACAAACCGTTAAGAATATCTGTATACTATGTGTGTAAGAATTATTCAGCATGAAAAGTTCTACCCCGAGAGCATATCTCTATCTTCAATATATCGCAAACTATAAGTCTTTTACGTCTTCATTTCTTCCAACAATCTCCATTCAACTACTGAGCTACCTAGGGGCGAGCCTATCACCGCAGGTACAGCCTAGCTAGCAGGCGAGCCTATTACCCCAGATACAGCCAACAGCAAACTGTCGAGTCGTGTTGAGTTAAGACTTCAGAGAAGAATGGTTGTGTTTGGAGTTTCCCTGGAAGAGCAACTCGGCTTTTCTTCATTTCACCTGTGAACTTTTCATTCCGCAAAATACACAGTCAATTTAAGATTGGAGGGAAGGGGATTTGTGTTTCATGCACCTCGCCATTCTTAAATTACGTCTGACAAGAATTCGTTGCACATGAATCTCCATGATAATATAATTAATAGTCCAGTCAGTGATTTTAGCCCATCATGCCGAGACGAAAAACGGATATAGGTCGTAGTTCATTGACATTGGAAAGAAAGCGCTTATCACGTAATGCATTCATAACTGTTCCCGGGCGAAGCCGGGGCGGGTCGCTAGTATTAGGATAAATATTTACTTTAACATTATTGTGGTGTTTGAAGCCATTTTTCAGTGTTGCCATAGTAATCAAAATGTGGTGCTTTTCAATCGGTCAACAAGATTGTACCCAATTGTGATTGGTTGTTCCCTAATTCTGGGGGGGGGGGGGGGGGGGAAAGACAGTCAGGCTGAAAGACTGGACTTTATATAATTTTAAATGCTACCAGCCGAGTACCAAGAGGACAGTGCGAGAACAGAGTTTCAAGATTGTATTTTGTTTCTTCACTGCCTACTTGATTGTTCTCGCACTGCCTTCTTGAAACTCTGTTCTCGCACTGCCTTCTTGGTACTCGGCTGCTATGACGTCACACACCTCGGTGCATTCTCGGTACATTTCGTGACGTTGCCGTAACGTAACGAGGAAGTCGATTGTATCATTTTAAAAAAATGTAAGGCCTTTAAAAACCTGAAGAGCAACGTGCTCGAGAACGCTAGAAAAGGTTGAATTTGCATTAAGAAGTTATATGTTATATGTTATGATAGGAAAGACAAGGAAAGACAGAGTGAGGAATGAAGATGTTAGGAAGGAAGTTGGGATGGGAAAACTAAATGAGAGAATTGAGAAGAATAAACTAAGGTGGTTTGGACATGTAAAGAGGATGGAGGAAAATAGAATACCAAGACAGATGCTGGAGGCGAAGTGCAAGGGTAAGAGACCAAGAGGAAGACCTAGAACAAGGTGGATGGATTCAGTGAAGAACGGCGTAAGAAAAAGAAATCTGGACTGGGACAAGATCGTGGAAGAAGAATGGTGGAAGGAAAGAGGAAAGTGGAGAAGTGCCATAAATACCCCGACCCGGCAGGAGCTGGATAAGGGGAAATGATGATGATGATGATGTTATGTAGTCAGTCCGAAGGCTGGTTGGATCCTCAAAAAGCACCGCCGTTAGGTTATGTGCGTAGATACCCACAAAAAAACAAGGCAGCGCTATATTGAGGCGTACTAGGCAAGATGAGGAGTGAGGTAGTTTGCCATGGCTTTCCTCACTGAGTCAGAACAGTAGTACTAACCCTATGAGTAGAACCTTTCACAGCATCCACAGGCACTGACTGTGCCCTAATAATAATAATAATATCATATGCTTTGTAATTTGACACCCAGAGGGTAGCTTGCATGTCGAATTTTGTTATTCCTTGAATCACTATGAAAGTCAAGGAGGTTAGATATCTAAGCTCCTTGAACACTATAGCGCTTTCTAGTAGAGAAGTGTGGAACTTTGTGTTGGCGGAAAATCCCGAGATTAATTATGCCATTATGAACACGGCCTACTGAATTCAAATGGGTTCTTTGACATGCCAACATCGTATGACATGCGTGTCATATTTTTGCCGCCTTTCAAAAAAAACAAGATGTTCAGTAAAGAACATATAGCCTACTTTCTCCTAAATGCATGGGTATTGTTATAACTCTTTGTCCTTTTCAAGGAGTATGATTGAATGTTGGTTGTAGTAGCTTGTTGAAATACAACGTGCTATAGGGATATTAAACATGAATATGAGGTGCCCTTTGCTAGTGCTACCTCTGTACCAAATTTCGTTCAATTCGGTTTCACCGTCTTTGAATTGATAGGGGGAATCGATTTGCACACATACTTGGCCACCATCTGCAAACTATTGGGCTGATGTTCTTGCAGTTTGGTCAGAATATGTTTCCCACATAAAGATATGGTGTTGAAAAATTTGGTAGAGACTAGATTATTAGGTTGGTCGTAATTACATTTTAGCTTTTAACATTTGGGTAGCCGCGATTACGTTTCCGTCAAGATAGCGGTGATATAAAACATGACACTGAGGTGCCCTTTGCTAGTGCTACCTCTGTACCAAATATCGTTCATTCGGTTCCACCGTGTTCGAATTAAGAGGGGAATCAATTTTGACATAAAGATGGCCGCCATCCGCAAACTATTAGGCTAATGACCTATTAGATTGGTCAAAGGATGCTCCCTCCATAAAGGTATGTTGTTGCAAAGTTTGGTAGAGATCGGATGGTTATGTTAGTCGTAATTTGATTTAAGCTTTAAACATTTGTGTGGCCGCCATTACGTTTCTGTCAATATGGCGGCGATATTAATCATGACACTGAGATGCCCTTTGCTAGTGCTATCTCTGTACCAAATTTCGTTCCATTCGGTTTCACCGTGTTTGAATTAATAGGGGGAATCGATTCTGACACAAAGATGGCCGCCATCCGCAAACTATTAGGCGAATGACCTATTAGATTGGTCAAAGGATGCTCCCTCTATAAAGGTATGTAGTTGCAAAATTTGGTAGAGATCGGATGATTAGGTTAATCGTAATTTGATTTAAGCTTTGAACATTCGTGAGGCCACCATTACGTTTCAGTCAAGATGGCGGCGATATAAAACATGACACTGAGGTGCCCTTTGCTAGTGCTACCTCTGTACCAAATTTCGTTCCATTCGGTTCCACCGTGTTCGAATTAATAGGGGGAATCAATTTTGACATAAAGATGGCCGCCATCCGCAAACTATTAGGCTAATAACCTATTAGATTGGTCAAAGGATGCTCCCTCCATAAAGGTATTTTGCTGCAAAGTTTGGTAGAGATCGTATGGTTATGTTAGTCGTAATTTAACTTAAGCTTTGAACATTTGTGTGGCCGCCATTACGTTTCTGTCAATATGGCGGCGATATAAAACATGACACTGAGATGCCCTTTGCTGGTGCTACCTCTGTACCAAATTTCGTTCCATTCGGTTTCATCGTGTTTGTATTAATAGGGGGAATTGATTTTCACACAAAGATGGCCGCCATCCGCAAACTATTAGGCTAATGACCTATTCATTTGGTCAAAGGATGCTTCCTGTATAAAGGTATGTTGTTGCAAAATTTGGTAGAGATCGTATGATTAGGTTAATCGTAATTTGATTTAAGCTTTGAACATTTGTGTGGCCGCCATTACGTTTCCGTCAAGATGGCGGCGATATAAAACATGACACTGAGGTGTCCTTTGCTAGTGCTACCTTTGTACCAAATTTCGTTCAATTCGCATTCACCGTGTTCGTATTGATAGGGGGGGACAGACATTCAGAGTACACACACTCACACACACACAGACTCACACAAACACACACACACACACAGACTCACACAAACACATACACACACACACAGACAGACACACTTTTTTCGCCCTGTGTTGATCTCATAAGTCTACTTTCATCTTTTGCAAAAATCGAAAGTAGGCTAAAAACACTTACCACGGCCAGGAGCGAACCTGCAATCTTGGGGTTAGTAAACCGACACGCTATTCACTCACCCACCGTGGCAAGCCCTGAATGGCATTATTAAGCACCATCCGCGGTGGGTGAGTGGTTAACGTGTCGGTCTACTAACCCCAAGCTTGCAGGTTCGCTCCTGGTCGTGGTGAGTGATTTTTTGAAGTCGGCAATAATTACGACACCATGTCATACGATGTTGGCATGTGAAGAAAAAAACATTTGAATTCAGTAGGCCGTGTTCATAATGGCAAAATTAACCTCGGGATTTTCCGCCAACACAAAGTTCCTCATTTCTCTACTAGAAAGCGCTATAGTGTTCAAGGAGCTTAGATATCTAACCTCCTTGACTTTAATAGTGCTTCAAGGAACAACGAAATTCGACATCCAAGGTACCCTTTGGATGTCAAATAACAAAGCTTGCATCCGGCACTCGAGGGCATACGATATTATTATTATTTACGCATGCGTCAGTAGCTTCCAAATAATCACAGCTATGAGTGAGACTGAGACATCGGTGAAAAGCCACATTTTACTCTAGCTTGTGCCAACAGACCAAATAATGCAAATGTACAGCATTCATCAAGAGATGGCAAACAGGCCATAAGAAGTATTAAGGTGCAGTATAATACAAATGTGTTTAAGGAAGTCCTTGATGGTCAGGCTGTTGCGAAAGACTTGCGGTGACATTCATGACTGTTTATACTCATTAAGACAGGATGCAAATAAAAACATATAGGCTATACATTACTGAAGAGTTTGTGACATACCGACTGTAAATGTCAGCCTCCAAACATGTTACGCGGACTTTTGATATTCAAGAACTGTGTGCACTTAAGGTTATCCATAATTGAATGTTTGCAGACTTCGGTGGCGTAGTTGGTAGCATGCTGAACTGCTATGCCCAAGATCATGGGTTTAAACCTGGCCAAAGTCGTCGGATTTTTAAGAGCGTTAAAATCCTTCAGTATGCCTTCCTTCGGAGAGGAAGTAAAGCCGGCGGCGGGCCCATTTCGTAGATTTATGCATTAAAAAGTGTGTTGCCAAAAAATGTGTAGGTTAGAAACGCTCTATCAAGTTCCAACGTTCACCGCTGGGTAGCTAAAGTTGGAACTATAAGATGCGTTCAAAAAGTAACGAGCCGGAGGCATAATTACAGAAACCAGTACTTGTATGTTAGAAGTACTGGCCCTGGCTGTTGAGGCACTTGTCGCACTGTGACACGAGGCGGTGAATGGCTGTCTCATAAAATTCCCTGGGCTGCGATGTGAACCAGTTCCGCACGTCGGCGTCCGAGGTGAATCGTTGGCCCCGCAAAGCCCTTTTCAGGGGACCAAACATGGCGTAATCACAGGGAGAGAGGTCTGGACTGTATGGAGGGTGGCCGAGAACCTCCCATTTGAATTTCTGCTGGAGTGCCGCGACTGTGTTGGCCGTATGAGGTCGTGCATTGTCGTGGAGCGACCACGGCGGCTATGGCGTTCACTGTCACTCGGCGGTCCTGGGTAATGAGTGCATCAACCAGCTGGACGTTGTCATCGGTAATGCAGGGGGTGCCCCAGACCGGGCATCATTGGCTAACGACACCCGTCCTTCCCTGAAGCACTTGTGCCACGCCTTGACCCTTGCAAGGGACATGCAGTGTTCGCCGTACACTTGTGACATTCGGCGATGAATGTCCGTTCCCCCTACTCCTTCCGCTATCAGAAACCGAACAACACCTCTTTGCTCTTCGGTCTTCGGTTGACGCCTCCATGTCACTGTTTGCAATGCGACTCTCAGCGTTGGACAATTGATGCATGCTGCTGCTCGCTTTGTATCGTCATGTGACGTGCACGCGTGCCCTCTAGCGACGGGCTGTGACCTTCCACGCTCTGGTCGGAGCCACACCTCGTTACACACGCCACGATTAGCCGATGTAGTCACAGGTTTGCGCATTTCAGCCTCCGGCTCGTTAATTCTTGAACGCGCCTTATATTTGAAATTGAACTTGTTGAAAGGCCCTGCTATGGCCATTGGCTGCAATTCAAATATAATAATTGAAGGTTTGAGAAAATTGATAAAGTATGCTATTTCATTATGTCAGACCAGTATCTGTTAGTTATTTAGATCGTAGGCTTTCGCGGTCGGTGTCTAGTTTATAATTTAGGCTTACAGGATGGAGGCGCATCGTGTATAAGTGATTGTTTCCCGACGTTTCGGCTGTCATTGCAGCAGCCTTATTCGGTTTGAGTACGGACAACAACTCGTACCTACCCGTGACTCGCTCCGTGGCAGACTAAGCCCCGCTCTCCCCCACACAACCCCCGTTTCACTAAGGAAAGACCATGGCATTAGCGTGGCATTTTCCCTGGACAGGCCTGCTCTATAACCTGTACTAAGTAATGCATTTCCAAAGTGTCATGGAATTTGAGCAGTAAATGTGAGAGTTATATATATATTTTTTTTGTGTGTGAGGAATATTACCATAAATAATTGGGTAATAGAATTTTTGAAAATATTTTTATTATACTTGTCAAAATTTCATTCCAGCAACATTCTCCACTATCATTTCATTTCATCTGTCATTCATTTAATCATTGCCCCGGAGGAGTGCGTCAGGCCTCGGCAGCCGGCACAGTTCATATCCTCGCCGCTAGATGGGGGCATCATTCATTCCATTCCTGACCCGGTCGGAGACTGGAAGCAGGCTGTGGATTTTCACTAAAACAAATTAATGTTGAAAACATGCCATAGATTTATGGCATGTAGAAGAACCTTCCACTAACAACAGTTGTGTGAAGCCAAATTTTTAGGTTAGATTTGATAAACGCTCTATTAGTTCCCACGTTCGGCGCCAGGCTGCGATGGCATCCATTAGCCAAGTTCACAGCTAGGTGTCGTTGACAATAGCATTTGGTAGCAAAAGTAGGAAGTACTTGAAATTGATCATCTGCACTCCTTACCTGAATTACTGATAACACACACTAATACAGCCATCACAATTAACACCGGTTATCAGACAGATTCTACACACACTCAAAGTACACGGGGATAGATGACCGCCCCTAAACTGAGGTACCAACCAACCAGATAATTCAGAATCAACATCACGCGGAGATGGCTATGAGCACCCTTAACATTGTATAGTTGAAAATCCTACGATAATTCTGAATTTCAGGTAACACACTATCACTGTCAAACAAACCCCAGGGCGCTGTCTCACTGCCAGACAGCTACTCAATTGTCCTCAAGAGCCTGAGTGCAACCCGTACTAGCTCTTACGTCAGTTTTTAATATCCCTGACGGAGACAGGAATCAAGGTTACCAGACATAATGTCCACGATTAGAATGTCCAAGTACAAAGAAGTTCACGCCTTTTGGTCCAGGTCTTAAATGGCCACGTTTTTTAGTCCATTGGTTTCTGGTCCCCATGTCGAAATGTCCAGAGTACAAAATGTCTAAAGTGAAAAACGTTCAGGACTTAAAACATCACGTGGCTTGGTGATCCGCGAGTTGTTGGGCGTGGTCCAGCTCAGCCAGCGCCAGTCTTAATATTGTCGGTGCAGACAGGAAGCAATGTTAGCCGTTGCGTGATGCGCGTCAAGTTCGGCCGACTGGCAATGTTTACATCTGATATTTAGCTTACAATGGCAGATATTCCAGAAATCATTGATTCACAAAAGGGGAAACCACTAATTTCATTTCCGAAATTTCTATATCACTAGCACGATTTCAATAAGCAAAAAACCAAAATTTACTGGAGATGCCGCTTAAGAAGAATATGCAATGCTGCCACCCACACCAACGCCGACCTTGCTCACCCAATCATCCTCGTTGATGGTACCGACCAGCACCTACATAAATGCTCAGTCTGGACATTTTCCATTCCATTTCAAAAAAGAATAGTTAAGAAAGAGTTGAAAAAGATAAGAATCCTGTCTTAATGAACATCAATATTTGAAGACATTTTGAACGGGGTTTAAATATTCCTGAACATTTAGTTTCTCTGGACGTCATTATTTGTGGTCATTTTGTACGAGGTGCAAACATTCCCTGTCATTTTCACTCCCTGGACATCATTAATTGTGGTCATTTTGAACGGGGTGCATATATTCCTGGACATTTTGTCAATCGGGACATTTTGGTTTGGTGGGCATTATTGCTTGTGGTCTTTTTTTGTCATGGTCTTTTCGGCTGTGGACTTTATGAAGTGGAAGGGGAATCAAACCGAGGGCCTCCGGATGAGAGGCAACACCACTGGGCCGACGCTGCCACTGGGTAAATTATTCTAGCCCACCTAGTTGCGTGGAGGCAAGCACTCGTGACTGTCACCTCAGAGACCCGTGTTCAATAACCGGCTCTGCCAAGAAATTGATTCTTGTCTGAGGGCTAGAACGGGGTACACTCAGCCTCATGAGGCAAAAATGAGAAAAGGAGGGTTGGAATCCCACCTCAGCCATCCTGAAGGGGTTTTCCGTGGTTTCTCACTTCTACTCCAGACAAATGCCGGGATGGTTCCTAGCTAACTGAAGGCCACGGCCGCCATCTTCCTAATCCTCATCTGAATCACAAATGCACATACCAATAACACAGGTCATCAGACAAATTACACACACACACACACACACAAGTACACAGGTTGGTTGGTTCCTCAGTTTAGGAGCTGCGTCAACGCAGTCATGTAGCCCCGTGTACTCTGAGTGTGTGTAGAATCTGTCTGATAACCGGTGTTAATTGTGATGGCTGTATTAGTGTGTGTTATCTGTAATTCAGGTAAGGAGTGCAGATGATCAATTTCAAGTAGTTCCTTCTTCTGCTACCAAATGCTACCGTTAACGTCACCCAGCCGCGAACTTGGCTACTAGATGCCACCGCAACTGGCACTTGGCGGCGAACGTTGGAATTTAATACAGCGCTATTCAAATCTAACCTACAAGTTTAGCTTCACACAATTTTAGTTATTCGAAGGTTCTTTTACATGTCATAAATCTTTTGAAGGCCTTTGTCTGGAGCGTGGCACTCTATGGAAGTGAATCTTGGACTATTGGTGCAGCAGAAAGGAGGAGCATTGAAGCGTTTGAAATGTGGTGTTACAGGAGAATGATGAAGATCAGATGGGTAGAGAGGGTCACAAACGAAGAGGTATCAAGACTAGTGGGAGAGGAGAGATGTTTCTGGCGACTGCTAAAAATGAAGAGAAGAGATAGGTTGGTAGGACACATACTAAGACACCCAGGAATAGCAAGCTTAGGTATGGAAGGAAGGGTCGAGGACAAGAACTGTAGGGGTAGACCAAGGTTAGAATATGTTAAACAGATTGCCTCGGATGTAGGGTGTGATAGCTATGTAGAGATGAAAGGATTGGCCCAGGACAGGGAGACATGGAGAGCTGCATCAAACCAGTCAAAAGACTGAAGACTCAAACTTCCCTCCGAAGTAAGGCATACTGAGGGATTTTTAATGCTATTAAACAATCCGACGACTTCGGCCGGGTTTGAACCCGTGATCTTGGGCATAGAAGCTCACTACCCCACCAAAGCTGCCCAGTGGAGACTTGTAGCTTCCTTGTCCACTTGAACGTGTCCCAACATAGCGGCTGATAAAAAGAGTCTCGCTGGTACCGTAGTGTTTCCATGGCCACAAGCACCTAGGAACGTGCTGCCAGTCTCACCGCAAGGCCTTGGCTGATACTCGAGCTGTTGTTCACCAGAAGCTCTTCTGCGCCCATAGCATCGTCGGGAAAGTAAGATGACATTAGATCAGCTTCGTTACGTCATCTGGTGAGAGGAAGAGCAAATGAACTTTGACCCGGATACATAACGGACATGTTAATGCGCCTGCCTGCCCAATGGAATGCGCCTTCCTGGTAAGTTTCTATCCATTTTTGAATGTCCCAATTCTGTTTGTGGAATGTCTACTATAGAGTTACCGGCCCCACTTCATTCTCGTCACATTCCATTCTTTCTTTTAACACTTATCTTTCTCAACATCTCCACTTCACCGTCAAACGTACATGTTCTTGCTAGACGGTCTACCGCTCACTTTGCCCCTAAGCGGGCGCGCGCAGATACTACCCACATCTCATTGATACGAGTATGTTTCAATTTTCTTCACTCGGGCAGTGGTTGTTTCGAACTCATCATTATTAATTACCGGCTTTGGTGGCTGTGCCCAAGATAGCGGGTTCAAACCCGGCCGAAGTCGTCGGATATTTTAAGAGCGTTAAATTCCTTCAGTATGCCTTCCTTCGGAGGGGAAGTAAGGCCGGCGGTCCCATGTCATAGATTTATGGGATGTAAAAGATCCTTCCACAGCCTAAACTTGTGTGGAGCTAAATTTCTAGGTTAGATTTTGTTGTAACGCTCTATCAAAGTTCCAACGTTCACCACTAGGTATCATTGACATCTGGTAGCGAAAGTTGGAACGACTTGAAATTGAACGGAACTTGTAGCTCACCCTAGGGGTGTCCACTTGAAGCAGCTACAGCCTCTGGCGAGCCGAACAAGTCCTCGGACACTCCCGGCACTAAAAGCCATACGATAAATAACAAGTAGTTCCGTGAAGAACTATACAGCCTATTTTCATATATCCTACTTATGTTAATTGACATTATCAACATACACAATTTCAGTTTGATTGCTGTAATAGATTCGTAGATATTGAGAACCGACTAAATATTTCGGATGGTCGCCATGTTGGATTTTATATATGTAGGTCCTAGAGTTATGTACTGTTACATGCAGATTATTGTGAACGTGTAGTATTCAAACTTCAATTGCATAATTAGGACACAAGAAAAAACAAGGAGATTTAAAAATTGTTCACAGCTGCCATCTTGACGTTATGGAAACAATTGAAATAAATTAGATGCCAGTGGATTAACATTCGGATAAAGATTTACTGTACCAAGTTTCACTGCACGCGGATGGTTAAATTGCGAGAAACGTCCATGTGAATATTTATAATTCGCGTCACCGCCATGTTGGATTTGTGATCACCAGGTTATTTGAAGTCCTATAGGTGAACTTAAGTTCATAGCCCCTATGAACATTAAAAAATGCAGTTTGATTGCTAAAATAGATTCGTAGATATTCAGTATCGTCTAAATATTTCGGATGGTCGCCATGTTGGATTGTTAAATGTATAGGCCATAGAGTCATATACCATTAAAGGAAAATTATTGCGTAGGTTCATTATTCAAACTTTCACTTCGATCGCATGACTACATCACAAGAAATAAAAACTTAATTTTAAAATTCGCACTGCCGCCATCTTGAGGTTATGTAAACAATTGAACTAAATTAGATACCAGTAGATTACAATGTGTATAAATATTTCCTGTACCAGGTTTCAGTGCGCTTGGAACATTAAATCGCGAGAAAGGTCTATTTAAAATGTTCAAATTCGCTTGGCCGCCATGTTCGTTTTGTAGTTAACCGGTTTTTGAAAATCTTATAGATGGACTTCCAGTAGTGCCCTTTATCTCCGTACACAATTTTAGGGAGATACCGCAGATAGTTTCAAGGATATAGAATGCCGGTGAAATATTTCGCACATCCGCCATCTTGTGATTATGTAAACAATTGAACGAAGTTAGATGTCGGTGCATTACAATGTATATAAACATATACTGTACCAAGTTTCATTGCGTTTGGTTGGTCAAATGGCGAGAAACGTCTATTTAAAAGTCGCAAATTCGCTTGGCCGCCATGTTGGTTTTGTAGTTACCAGGTTTTCAAAAGTCACATAAGTGAACTTATAGTAGTTCCCTCTATCACCATAGAAAATGTCAGGGTAATATAGGTAATAGTTTCGGAGATATTGAATGCTGGTGAAATATTTCGCACAGCCGCCATGTTGGATTGGTGAGTCGTAACAAAATTTGAAGGGCACGGTCGAGGTCGCCGGGAGTAGTGTTATGAACTTTCCGAGTTTCATTGAAATCGCTCCTGCCGTTTAGATTTTTTTAGGGGGGGACACACACACGAATCACACACACACACACGCACACACACGCACACACACACGGACAAAAGGTGATCTCATAAGCCTTTTTTTTTTTTTTTTTTTTTTTCAAAATTGAAAATAGGCTAAAAATAAATAACCCATGATTCGATGTTGGTCAGTGTAATGGAGGAACGTTCTTTTTCTTCCTCTTAACATAACAGTTATCGATACATTATCGTACGGCAAGGAAATCACTTCCATAACTCAGCCATGGATTGAGTAGAACGTTCACAGCTTCATTCCTTCCTTGCTTTCTTACATTCTTCCGTTCTTTCCTTTTTCTTACTTTCTTTATTCAGTTCTACCTTGCTTTATTTCTTTCAATCTTTCTTTCTTTTTCTCTTTGTTATCTCCTTATTTTTCCTTCCTCTCTTCTTCCTTTTTATCTTTATCTCCTTTTTTTCTTCCCCTCGTTCTTGTAATCTTTATTTATTTCTGTGTTTTTTCTTTCTTTTCCTCCGTATTCCTTGTTTGTTTGTTTGTTTCTTTATCCCGTTTTCTATTTTTTTTTCTATCTACCCTGCTTTGTTTCTTTTCGTGGCTGCGTGACTCAGCGGTAACGTTCTCGCTTGCTGTGTCCAACGTTGCAGGATCGTATCCTGGCGAAGTCAGCTGGCATTTGAGGGTACGCAAATACAGGGAGTCGTGTCAGTAGATTTACTGGCACGTTAAAGATCCCTTTCGGGGAAAAATTCTGGCACCCTGACGTCTCTAAAGGCCCCGTAGTTAAAAGGGACGTAACACAAGTAGCATTATTATTTCTTTACACTTTCTTTTTTTTTCTTCCTCCTAGCTTTCCTTCCTTCTTTCTTTCTTTCTTTCTTTTTCCCTTCCTTCGATTCTTTATCTTTCCTTCTTTATTTATATTTTCTTTATTCCTTGGTGCTTTTTTTATTTCTTGCCTCTTTGTATGTCTGTTTCTTTCTTTCTTATAATTATTAATAATAATAATATCGTCTGGCGTCTGGTGACAGGTGCAAGCTTTGTTATTTGCGCCCAGAGGGCAGCTTCATGTCGAATTTTGTCGTTCCTTGGAGCGCTATGGAAGTTAAGGAGGTTAGATATTATCTAAGTTCCTTGACACTATAGTGCTTTCTAGTAGAGAAAGGGGGAACTTGGTGTTGGCGGAAAATCCCGAAATTAATTTTGCCACTATGAACACGGCCTACTGAATTGAAATGGGTTCTTTAACATGCCAACAACGTATGACATGCGTACAAATCACTTACCATGGCCAGGAGCGTACCTGCAAGCTTGGGGTTGGTAGTCCGACACGATAACCACTCACCCACCGTGGCAAGCCTAATAATAATCATGTTATTGGTTTTACGTCCCGTATAACTATCCTTTCTTTATAAAAGTCGCCTTTCAGTCAGCCAACAAATTAATCTGTCAAATTATATTGGGTGGGAAATAACAAAACACTTTTCAGTTACCGGCCTCAGTCTTAGAGCCTTTCCCCAAACATATTGAAGTATTTAAGAGAAGACTGAAATATTGTGTAAAGACTACGATGTAATTACTATAGTTCGCAAATCGCGACTTGCTTAGTCTACTTAGTGTGTTTGATATTAATGTTGGTGACTTTCTGTACAATTTGCCACTGGGGAATGACTCCCATTTTCAAACAAAGTAAATGAATGAATGAAAAAAGCTTTCTAAATTCGTTAACTCACCCGCGAAAAGCAATCACACAGAATAATAAATATTCTGACTTTTCTCTATGGATCCTGCGTATTCTTCACGGCCTCCTCTATCATTCCGCATTATTACTTCTCTTATTTTCCGCTCGGCGCGCTGTAATCAACGTAACAATGGTTTTGTTTTCAGTGAAAATATTATTATTGAGGCGTCTTCCTTCAGTCACGTCATTTTCTGCGGCCATGTTCTTGCGGTTCCAGACCAATTTGTTACTCACGTTCCCATGAGTGTACAAAAGTGGATTTTGTTAGGGAAGGATATCCGGGTTCGTTATCCTTCTGTTATTTACATTATCATTTAAATAAAGCGGTTAGCGTAACAAAGCATGTTGCATCTCCCACGTCTGTAGTGTTTCAAATTGCCAGATACAGTGGTGTTTTATAGGGCAAAAATAGTTAAGGTTTTGCAGAACATTTTGTTTTTGTTGCTTATTTTAGGGGCTGAGACATCGCGGTCATAATATAGCCCCACGCATTGATGTGATAACCTGTGTTATTGAGATGGTTGTAGTAGTGTGTGAATTTGTAAATTGGGGTTATATTTTGGAAGTAGGCGGCCGTGGCCTTAAGGGGGCCGGTACAGTAAACCACCTTCAAATTTCGACATTTTAAATATTTTTTTTTATCTCAGCTCCTAATATATGTACAGCAATCAAACTTTCTAAATAAAGCATCCAATATATTTACTAGTAAGCACATATCTCAGAATTGATTTTAGCACTTTCAAACTCGCTAATTAATTATTCAAAATGGCGGCTGTTAGCGTGTCGGTGCTCAGCGTTATATTTATAGCCGGACCATTTATCAATATAATAGTGTTCTGCTTTTTTAAATGTACTGTTAAAGGTTACAGCTACAAATCTGACCACTTCAAGAATTGAAATGAAAAATGAAAATCCACAGCCTGCTTCCAGTCTCCGACCGGGTGAGGAATGGAATGAATGAAGCCCCCATCTAGCGGCGAGGATATGAACTGTGCCGGCTGCCGAAGCCTGACGCACTCCTCTGGGGCAATGATTAAATGGTTGACAGATGAAATGAAATGATCGTGGAGAGTGTTGCTGGAATGAAATTTTGACAGGGAAAACCGGAGTACCCGGAGAAAAACCTGTCTGCCTCCGTTTTGTCCAACACAGATCTCACATGGAGTGACCGGGATTTGAACCACGGACCCAGCGGTGAGAGGCCGGCGTACTGCCGCCTAAGCCACGGAGGCTTCGACCACTTCAAGAATTATATGTTCAAAATTAGTATTTTTAATTTTGTGTTACTTAAAAATTGCATATTTTGGTCACTTTTTTGGGAAGTAAATACATTTTTATCCCAATAATTATCAACCTTAGGAACATGAGTTTGGTCAGTTTTGTAGTCTCCAACACTTAGAACACTAGAGAAAAGTATAATTGTAGTACAATGCATAATTTAGGAGTTACAAATAAAACGGATTTGAAAAATACAGTTTTGAGAAAATGAAACGCCAAGTACCGCAGAGCTCTTTAATCAGCCTGTGTATTGTCTAGTATTTTAAATAATAACTCCTAAACTATTGCAGATATTTAAATAATTCTTTCAACAAAATGAACTAGAAGAGTGGTATTGTATATTAAAAAATACATTGAAAAATCGAAATTTTGAAGGTGGTTTACTGTACCGGTTACGTCAAGAATGCTAGCCACTACACCACTCGACCATAAACATAGAATCATGGATATGTGTTTATTATTGATGTGTAACATCTCTCCACTCGGTATCTGGATATTTTTGTGGGAGTGATTTTGGAAAAGAGTCGGAAGTGGATGGGACGGAAGTGCATGGGACGGAAACAAAGAGCGTGCGCGGTGGCGGAGATCGGTACAACGACGTGCTGTAAGCCATGTGACTATGTGGAATGTTAATCGCATACGGTTTACCTCAAGGTTTGGAGGCCCCATTAAAGAAATTCCTACAATACATCATCTTCAAGTTGTCGTTCTTTGGTGTGAAAATATTCATTATATAATATTTGCTGAAAACAATTACGATTTATTAAATCTTCATACTTTTGCTGTATTCTTATTTAATGTAAGCACTCGATACCTCGAGTGCTATATCGCATCAACCAACACTCCAAACAACGTAGGAATTCAGCATATTGACACCGACAACTAACAATAATTGAAACTTCGTTGGTCTAAACGTATCACTGGGAGAAACGCATTTAATATACCTACTGCACACCTAATTTTTAATCGCGCCTATACTTTGCAGTGCGCTATATCGGCAATAAGAGGCCATTTTCAATAACACCGCTGGCATGGGTTCACTAACTGGCCGGTATAAAGCGCAGCTCGCATCAAGTAGGCAGTGGATTGCTCCCGCATACAGTTGCAGGTATATGTCACTACTGCAGATGCATGGAGAATCCTTTCATGTTTGCTGGCACAAGGTAGCACTATGAGTTCATTCTTTTAAAAAATGCGAGTAAGTAATATGGAATTATTCGAATAACAAGTCAGATGTTTCACATCATATGAGACTACTGTAAGGCTCGTCATTTTATTATTATTATTATCATCACAATAATGTAATATCAATAGTATTTAATAAATCTCTGTCTATGTCTAAAGCCAACTCCGTACAGGCCATGGAGGCCCTGGGAGCAGGGGCGGATCCAGACACTGATCTTGGAGGGGGCGGTCATATCTGTCCTCAAAATGGAGGGGGGGGGGGGGGTTAATATACCATAATGCAAATTTAAAAGATAACAATAAACATCGAATTATTTGCGCATACTTTTACCAAAGTGTCATTTTTTTTTCGAAATGTGAAATTTTTCGTTACTTTCCTACTTTCTGTGCGGTCACTATATTTGCTCATACTTACCTATACTTACGTACACTCTATCAGTATCGGACTGCCCTAAGAGCCCTCGACGGGAGCGGGAGAGTAGCCCCCCCCCCCCCCTCTCCCCAGTGACTTGCTCCAATTTTTACGCTGAAAAATATTTTAATGCGGAGTTTACTGACACGGGGATAGCGCGCATTGAAATACTGTGATCGTATTGAGCCCCCTTCGGAACTTAACCCCCCCCCCCCCCTTTTCCTCATTTTTAGATACAATATAATAAGCTGATGTTAGAGGCCTACTCGCACAAGGGCCGAGGTCATTAATTTTAAGACCCCGAGGCCCCTTGATGCCTCAAATGCCTTCAATGGTCCGAGGGGGGTCAAAAGTCCCCCGGACCTCCTCATAGGTAATCATTGACTTTGTCCCCTTAGCGAGTAGCCCTCCCTCTCTTAAGTTGTAAACAAAGGCGCAGAATATCTTAGCTAGCTAATAACTGGGGTCACAGGCCTATTTGCGCAAGGGCCTAAGGGCGGGCCTCGGCACTCATAGGGAAAAAGATCGTTAAAGACACGATTTAATCAGATTTACGGGAGTTTAAAACTATATTTAACCTTTATTTTAGGGGTATAGGTTGAGCGAAATAAGAACAAGGCTACCCGAAATTATGACAGGTACATGTGTATTGCTAATTGTACGTAAATATTACAAATGCAGCAATTTTGTTCATAAAAACAATTTTAAGCTAAACAACAAACTCTAGTCACCGTTTTTTTTTTTTTTCGCGTACCGATCAATCACGCGAGATGGGTCAACATAAACATCGTAGTGGATGTGCAACAAAGGAAGTCCGTTTAATCGTTCATCGGACATAGTTGACCGTAACCACGTCTTCAGCCTTCTCAAAGAAGAATATGACCTTTCCGATGAAGCGGCGCTGACGGGTAAAGTAGCATAAATCTTGAGACATCGATGAATACTGGGGTACAACTCTTTATCGCAGGCAATTAACGCTTCCATAGCTTTCTTTGGGATGGTTGATCCCGATTCAAGCTCCCGGGACCACTTTACCTTCCACATACGAAGGTCAGCCTGTAGAAGCCTTGCCGCCGACGCGGCAGAATGTTGATTGAGAAGTTTGAAGTACTTTGCAGCGATTGTGTCCACATCCGCTGACGTCCATGATGATATTGGCATCACTGCTGATAGGCTGTGTAACTCTTGCGTTGCTTTAGGGAAGCGAGTGTTTAGGTCTTCTAGGACGTAGTCAAAAATGGGTATGAAAGTGGCCCGGCGATAGTAGTCTTCTACGGTTGACGCTGGATGATTTTCGCGGTGCTTTTGCCGTTGTGCGATGCGTGGGAGCAGACGTTCGGTTCCAAGTTGTTTTGCCAGAGCTTCTGATTCTTGGAAGAGCTCAGCAAATTGTGTTTCGCACTCTTCGCGCCTCTTGCTCAACACAGTAATAGTGTCGTCTAGCGCATCCTGGGCTTCCTTCAAGTCTATTTGCCCTTTTTTGAAACAAAATGCTGAGTGTTTTAGTTTCTCCAAGGATTTCTGACAAGCAAATGACGATAACTATAAAATCACTCTCACAAAGAGCAGCTATGAGCGTTTTTGCCTTAGAAGCACTTTCTGAGTCTTTCCATAAAGTAATCGAGTCTAAACTCTCGACTATGTTCGGGAGTAAAGAGCGAAATTGTACAAAACCGTCGTGCCGTTCGATCCACCGCGTCTCACAAAGTCCACATAAAGGTTCACCTAGAGCTGCTTTAAATACATAGGAGCGTTTTGAGGACGAATCAATGGACGTAATAGTGGCCTTCATAACTCCTATTGCATTTCGCACGGCGACGACTTTCGAGGATTTTGAAATAG
Organism: Meconema thalassinum; assembly: GCA_946902985.2. Classification (NCBI taxonomy): domain Eukaryota; kingdom Metazoa; phylum Arthropoda; class Insecta; order Orthoptera; family Tettigoniidae; genus Meconema; species Meconema thalassinum. The sequence goes on from OX336388.2 coordinate 91,085,873, forward strand.
ACAAATTCAGAGCGTGATTATAACAAGGGCACCTAACGGCAGGCTCTGCTTCGGTTTGCACCTCGGTGACAGCACCACAAGCTAGTGACGCCATGATAGCGCACCCGTCAGTACCAACGCCAACACATCGACATAGGACAAGACTGTGACGCTTGAGAATACTCAACACAGTTTTACCCACGTCTCTGCCGGTTACGGTAGGCTCTGGGACTCCTTTGGTTTCTTGTTTCTTGCTGGTTCTCTCTTTGGTTTGCGTTTTCTTTTCCTCCTCTATAGTTCTTGCATCTGCATCTTCATCTCTTGTTTGTTGGTCGTATTCATCTTCATCCTCTGGTTCTGATACATTTTCTTCTTTTTCTTGATAGTAGGCTCTGCAACTTGTTTCTTGGCTTTATTTTTGGCTTTAAATTTTCTTTTCGAATCCTCCTTAGTTTCTTCTCCATCTTTATCTCTTGCTTGTGGATTTCTTCTTCGGTTTCTGCTTCCTTTGGTTCTTTTCCTTGCTGTAGCTCTCGCTCGGTTTCTACTTCCGTCACGCTGTTTGCTTTTTCAATATTGTCATCATTTAGCATCTCTTCTCCAGTTTTCGGATTTGGCGATTCTTGCGCAAGCCCTTCAGTATTAACTTTATTTCTCTATCGATATTCCCTTTGTTTCGGGCGATATTTTCCTGTTCGGATACTGGGATTTCGTCTTTTTTTCTTCCTTTTACTTTCCCTTTAATTACGACTTTTTCCTTTAAACGGTTGTGCACTGTTTCTCGGAGATTTATAAAGCTTGTGAAGTCTTCATACAATTTACCTCGATAGACATATCTCTGGCGCGGGTGGAGCGGGCCGAAGGGGATTATTCGTTTGTACTCGGCTCCGTTTGGACAGGCGGCGCGTCGGCTGCGCTGTGCTCAGTCAGCTCGGCTCGTCACAACAATAGCAACAGTGCTGGAAAATAAGCGAGCGGGGGTAGCGAGAAGAGAGCGTCGCGGCTAGGTAATTTAATATACTGTATATTGCAAGATTATTAACTGAATACTAGTTAGGTTAAAATCGTTGTTTGTAGTTCGTTTTGTGCGTCTCCTCCTTCGCTTCTCTCCTCCCTCTTCTCTCCTCTCATTCGCTTTCCCCTTTTTCCTTTCTCTTTTTCCCTCTTTTCTTTTCTCTTAGGGGGGGGCGATCGCCCCCCATCGCCCCCCCCCCTGAATCCGCCCCTGCCTGGGAGTGGTGGAAGGTAGAGGCTTCCACCCTTTGTGACATTGGCACTAGATAGGATGGAGTTGTCAGCTCCACGCCCGGCCGTCTTTGCTCCCAGGAATTACCCTGGTACTCATTTCTGGTGTAGAGTGAACCCCAGGACTATTTACGTTTCCGAAAGTGGTAGTTTTGTTTCTAAAATCCACTACCTGGGTGGGGATCGAACCCACTCCCAGTTAGAAGCACAGCGCCTCTACCGACTGCACCACGCAGCCTCCCTCTATCTATGTCTACCCGTTATTAATCCCGTTTCCAAAGGGGTCGGGGATGAGTTGCGATGAAATTCCACGTGGCTGATGATTTCTACGGCCGGATGTCCTTCCTGAGGCCAACTTCACGAGAGGAGTTAATGAGAGATGAAATGAATTAAAGTTAAATTTCAAGAAGTTCCAACTTTGGCTACCAGACGCCACCACTGTCACCCAGCGGCGAACGCTGGAACTTGTTAGAGCATTTCTAAACCAAATAACCTACAGGTTTATCTACACACTACCAATTGTAGTGGAAGGTTCTTTTACATGCCATAAATCTATGACATGGGCCCGTCGGCTTTACTTACCCTCCGAAGGAAGAAGATTCTTGCAAATATTTGGGCGTTCACGTAAGAAATTATATGAAATGGAGTAGTCATGTAGGATGTGTAGTTTCTAAAGCTTACAAATAAATCCCTGCACTTTGTAATGAGGATATTAAAAGGAACTAGTACCTCTGCTAAAGAATTAGGATATTTGTCACTTGTAAGACCTATTCTGGAATAAGCCTCGGCGGTTTGGGATCCATCTCAAGTAGGGCTCATCAATGAGTTGGAAATGGTACAAAGAAAGGCCGCTAGATTTGTGCTCAGTGACTTTAATCAACCAGCATGGGGTGAGCTTAGCAAGCGTATGGAAAAGCCTACTTACATGGGTAGGAGCGATCATCCTTTCAAAGTTAAGGGCCGACCACAGCGAACAAATTATGGTAAATATTCTTTCGTAAACCGTTCCATTGATAATTGGAACTCTCTACCTGCCGCAGTCTTAAAGCCTTTTCCCAAACATATAGGTGTGTTTAAGAAAAGACTGACGATTTGTGTAAATACTCCAGTTTAATTGTTATTGAATTGTTATATATAATTATGTATTTGTTATGTATATCCAATTTGCCACTTGGGGACACACCCCCAATTGCAAATAAATGAATGAATGAATGAATAAACCTACTGAAGGATCTTAACGCTCTTAAAAATCCGACGATTGGGGACACACCCCCAATTGCAAATAAATGAATGAATGAATAAACCTACTGAAGGATCTTAACGCTCTTAAAAATCCGACGACTTCGATCGGGTTTGAACCCGTGATCTTGGGCATACCAGTTCAGCTTGCTACCGACTACGCCAACGAAGTCGCTCGCAAGGGGAGGATACGATGCATGGGTCACCGATTCGAACCGTCTTTAGTACACGTGTAGGGCATGACCAGCCGTATACCAGGTGCAAGCAGTAAGGTGCGCTTCTCAGCCGTTTCCGAGAAATTAATGAATTGCAATTACAGTACGGAGTCCATGTGCGTTGTACGCTAGCAAGAAGCAAACGAACGCGTGGTGCAGCGGTAAAAGCTCTGCTTAGTAAGCGCGGGATCGCTGGATCGAATCCGGCCGGTGAGTTTTTGCAGTGAGTTGTGTTTCTTTTTCTTTTTGTAAACATTGCCAATTCGTACAAGTGTATGTGTCGTGAATAATGTTTTTTTACAGCCAATTGTAATAACGTGTTATGTGAGCGGGAAAAGAGATCCTGAAATGATCGTATGAGGGTTAAACGTTTGTACTACATAATATGTCGCCACCGTAGCGTAGCGGTCAGCACGGTTAGCTGCCGCCCCGGAGGTCCTGGGTTCGATTCCCGGCTCTGCCACGAAATTTGAAAAGTGGTACGAGGACTGGAACGGGGTCTACTCAGCCTCGGGTGGCCCAAATGAGTAGAGGGGGTTCGATTCCCCCTCAGCCGTCCTCGAAGTGGTTTTCCGTGGTTTCCCACTTCGTCTTCGGGCAAATGCCAGGATGGTACCTTCATCAAGGCCACGGCCGCCTCCTTCCCTCTTCCTTGCCTATCCCTTACCTTCCCTCATGAGGCCCCTGTTCGCTTTGCAGGCGAGGCCGCCTGGGCGAGGTGCCAATCCCACCTCACCAGTTGTATCCCTTCCGATTCGATGTTCCCAGCTCCAGGACACTGCCCGTAGAGGCGGTAGTTCCCTCGCTGAGTCCGGGGGTTCCACCAACCTGGAGGGTAAACGACACAAAAAAACTACATAATATACAGCATCGACATTGCAAATACATTGGTATTATACACGGTCAGGTGTATTCTATTATATGTATAGACTTATATGTATAAGGCCCAGTCTGTTCCGTTCATTGCACGTCTGTGAACCATCAGACCACCCTCGTACCCCGAAAGCAGTGACTCATGTTATGGGTACCAAAAAAAACCACACACTGCAAAGACTCACCGGTGGGATTCGATCTGCACCACGCGCTCGTTGGATTCTTGCTAGCGTACAACGCACATAAACCTCCAAATGTAATTGCAATGAATTAATTTCTCGGTAACGGCTGAGAAGCGCACCATACTACTTGCACCTGGTAAACGCCTGGCCATACCCTACACGTGTACTAAAGATGGTTCAAATCGATGACCCATGCATCGTATCCTCCCTTGTTAGTAGTATTTAATAAATTAAATAAATTAAAATTATGTATGGTTGTACTAGTGTGAGCATTTGTATATTGGAGATACATTTGGGAAGGAGGCGGCCGTGGCCTAAAGTTAGAAATCATCCCAGCATTTTCCTGGAGTAGAATTGGGGGTTGAAACCACTGAAATTCACTTCCAGGATGTCTGAGGTAGAATCGAACACACCTCACGAGGCTGAGTGTACCCAGTTCCAGCTCTCGCGCCAGAATTATTTTTTTCTGGCTGAACCGGGAATCGACGTCAGACCTTCAGGGTGACAGCTAAGAATGCTAGCCGCTACACCACGAGCTGGTTGAAAGAAGACATAGGATCGTGGATCTGTGTTTTTGATTGTTGGTTTGTCCTATTTAATAAGTAGTTCCGTGACGAACTAAAGAGCCTACTTTTCTTTAAATTATAGAGACCATATATCAACAGTTGGCAGTCCTGGTGACTCTAAATAGGCTATATTCTTAATTCCATCTCTTAAGGTCCACAATGCAGATGCAAAATTTGGTTGAGGTCCAATAGATAGTATCTACGTTACACGTATTTAAATATTGAATTTATCGGCAAGCGTAAAATCAGGTTGGCGACACTGCCGTAAACGGGATGTTCAAAATTAAATTGAAATATTATGATCTATATATGTGCCAATTTTGAAAGAACTTAATTCATTAGTATGGAGGTTACAGTACATGCGATTCAACATTAAATCTATCAGAACGCGTAGAATCATGTTGGCAGCACTGTCGTATATCGGTTACTAAAAATTAACCTACATTTGCAGGTAATATTTGTATGCAACGTTTAGAACTGTTGACCTGCATACTTTCTGATATATCGAGATTAGGATAAGAATGTTTAGAGTGCATTTTTCAACAGTTGGCAGCCCCGTTGACACTAAGAAAATGCGTATTCTTATCTGATTTGGTGCGCAAATCACATACCAAATGTGGTTGAAATCCAATAGATACTATGGAAGTAACGTGCATTTAAAAATTTGACCTATCAGCAGGCATAGAATCATGTTGGCAACATACTCATGTATGGGCTCCTGCAAATTAGTCTGACGTAATATGTTCTATATGTGTGTCAATTTAGGAACAATTCCCCTGCATATCTTCCGAGATATCCAACACAGACCTCAATTTTGAATTGTAATTTTTCAGCAGTTGGATGCACTGACGTCATTTTCTAATATGGCCTTGAGATATTCAGGCATAGGTCTTTACTCATACCAAATTGGGTTTCGGTAGCTGCAGCCGTTTAGGAGTTGATAGGGGGGGGACACACACGCACAGACAGAAGGACAGACAGACACACACACACACACTTGCCCGGATCGATCTCATAAGTCTACTTTTTCCTCATTTTTACAGAATTAAAAAGTAGGCTAAAAATGTTGTACTGTAAGAACTGCCTCGACTTGTGAATGGTTATCACGCGCGCTTCGACGAGTGGGAATTAAGTGCGCTTTCACTCTTTGCCTTGGTAACTAGGTGTCGGAAATGGAAGCAGGGAACTTCTGCTAGTAAGGAAGCAAAATAACCGGTGATGGACGAAGCAAAGAGGATATAAAAAGTAGGTTGGCTCAGACAAGGAAAGCTTTTCCGCCGAAAAGAAATCTGTTGACATCAAAATACACCCTCTGTCTGAAATGTTCGGTGAATGGGTCTATATTACGGATTGTTGGCTTACCTGAAATTACCGTTACTATCTTTCTAAGTAATCCCCGTGGATGGTTATGCACTTCTTAGAACGGCTGTACAAGTCCTGGCATAGTCTTCCTGAGGGATAGCCCACAGTTGGGTCGTCACATTACGTTGGATGTCCGAAATGTCCGAAAACCTCTGGCCCTTCAGGGCTTTTCGGCGACCCTGGACCCCGATACTCCATACTTTGACGCTTGCCTTCGAGGTCGTACCCCAGGCACCAGGTCTCGTCACCCGTGACGATGGTTTTCAGGACCCTTCCATTCCACGGAACATTCACCCTTCTCACTAACACCCGTCGAACAGGTGTGCAAGGCAGGTTGCATAAATTCACGCTTCTCTCTTGCTTTCAATTTCGAGTTTTAACGACCCAAACTGAAGGCTATTCCTAAAGAAGACTATGCCAGGAGTTTCCAGGACTTGTTCAGTCGTTCTCAGAAGTGCATAACCATCCACAGCGATTACTTCGAAGGATAGTAACGGCTGTTTCAGATAAGCCAAAAATCCGTTCGTAATATAGACCCAATCACCGAACTTTTCAATCAGAGGGTGTAATATGGATGGCGTCTACGGTGGTATAGTTGCTAGCAGGCTGAGCTTCTATGCCCAAGGTAGCGAGTTCAAACCCGGCCTTGGGGGCGTGGTGGCGCAGCGGTCAAGCTGTTGGCCTCTCACCAAGGTGGACCGGGTTCGATTCCCAGTCCATGCATGTGAGATTTTTGAAGTGAAATGCCAAGTCCTGTGGTTCGGATTCCACGTAAAAAGGAGGTCCCGTGGCTGATGATCGCATGATTAACGGTCACGTAAAACTAAAATCTTCATTTTCCTTCTCAAACCCGGCCGTAGTCGTCGGATTTTTTAAGAGCGTTAATAATCCCTCATTATGCCTTCCTTCGGAGGGAAAGTAAAGCCGGCGGACCCATGTCATATATTTATGGAGTCTCCTTCCTGCAACTGTGGTGCTGAAGTGCAAACCATCAGCCACATCGTGAAAGAATGTCCTCTACGAGCATTCACTGGGCCTATGGAGGAACTACATCAAGTAACTCCGGCGGCACTCACTTGGTTGGAAGGACTAGACATCATCTTATGCTGAAATATCAGAATCTGCAGCAGTGTGTGTGTGTGTGTGTGTGTGTGTGTGTGTGTGTGTGTGTGTGTGTGTGTGTGTGCGTGCGTGCCCCCCAGTCAGTCTGTAATACTTTACATCCATGTATATAAATATGTATATACGAGGCACATCCAGAAAGTAAGTTCCGTTTGGTAATAAAATTGAATTGTGTACAGATACAGAAAAATTATTTATTGCACAACATTCTACACCTCTTAAACTACTTTTCCACATAACTGCCGAACTTTTGCAGACATTTGTCATAGCGTGGCACAAGTTTTTGGATACCTTCTTCATAGAAGTTTGCCGCCGACCGTAAACGAGAGTGAAGACTCCCCTGTAAGATATCCTACTGTTTGGCCACCACTGTTAGGCAAATTGCGTATGTGGTCAGGAGAACTCCTACACATACGCAGTTCTCCTGGTAAGCACTCACCGGTTATCAGACAGATTCTACACACACCCAAAGTACACGGGGCTACATACCGCGTTGTCGCAGCCCCTAAACTAAGGAACCAACCATCAAATATGAATTTAGGTATTAGGAAGTTATTTTTGAAAGCCTTTGTCTGAAACGTGGCGCTCTATGGAAGTAAAACTAGGACTGTTGGTGCAACAGATAAGATGAGTTAGAAGCGTTTTAAATGTGGTGTTACAGGAGAATTATGTAGATCAGGTGGGTAGATAAACAAATGAAGAGCTATTAAGACGAGTGGGAGAGGAGAGATTTTTTGGGCGACTGCTAATGAAGAGAAGAGATAGGATGGTAGGACACGTACTAAGACACCCAGGAATAGCAAGCTTAGTTATGGAAGGAAGGGTTAAGGAAAGAAAAGGAAGTTGTATTTTACGTAGAAATCCGAACCACACGACATGACATTTCACTTCGAAAATCTCACATGCAATGGCCGGGAATCGAACTCAGTCCACCTTGGAGAGAGGTAAGAAGCTTGACCGCTGCGCCACCACGCCTCTGAAGAAGATGATGATGATGATGATGATAATTGTTGTTTTAAGGGGCCTAACATCTAGGTTATCGGCCCCTAATGGTTTGGGTGATCGTGAAGATGATAATGAAATGTAAACTATAACTAAAACTAACTACTGACTTATATACTAGAAGAAGAAAAGGAAAACAAAAGGAAATAAAGGACAGAAGGAAAATAAATGCCCTCAAACCTCGAAGAATGCGGAGTGAGGGACTTGGAAGGAAGGAGAGCCATAAAAGGCAGATAGGAAAGTGAAAGAGGAGAGGGTCCGCCCCATAGGTAATGGATAAAAGAGGGAAAACCGGACCCAGCTCAGGAATCCCTCGGGGTCGCCAACTCCCGAACTCACCAGCCGTGAGCCCCTGAGGGTGTAGCAATATCCAAGATGCACCAGACGTGGTAGGACTACATACACCCTGCCTCCTTGAGGGCCTTGAGCAGAAGGCAGGAGATAACATGAAAAGAAAAAGAAGGCTGGCCCCTCGCAGAAGGAGGGTATCAGAAAAGTTGAGACAAGGGCCAATGAAGGCGGGAAAGGAAGAGACTCCCTAGGCCTCGGATACCCTAATACCGTCGGGGTCGGAAGAGAACAAGAGTTGACCAAGTGAGGTCGACAGGAAATAAGACGGAGAGGAGCCCGGCACAAGTAAGTGGAAGCAATGCCGGACTCAGCTGGGGTCCCGTGGTCGCCAACCCACGTCCCACTAGATATGAGCCCCGGGGGGGGGGGGGCTGAAGAAGGAAGGGTTGAGGCCAGGCATAGACCAAGGTTATAATATGTTAAACAGATTGTCTCGGGTGTAAGGTGTGGTAGCTATAACTTATAGAGATGTAACAATTAGCTCAGAACAGGGAGCCATGTTGAGCTGCATCAAACCAGTCTGCTGAAGACTCAAACAACAACAACAGTGGTGGTTCAGTGCTATGTTTGTACTGAACGATAGCGTCACGGTGGTGGCATCATTCTCATACAAGTTTAAAGGCACATTCCTCTCAGTGTGAAATGTAACCTTGAAGCTAAAGCTGTACATTACCAAGTCAGATTAGCGCGCACGCTATCCACAAAACTAGCCAAAGCGGATCTCCTTGTCGCAACACCACACAATGCATTGCAGTCGTCTTCATAAATTATAACAGGGGCAGGTAAAATAAGGCCCAAGTCCCTCAGATTTTTGGGGCCCCTTTATTTTTTTTCAAATAATGTTTATTTTTTAGCATCTGTACATTTAATAAAGTATATACTTTTTTCTTTTCTCTTCTTAGTCGTTTACCCTCCAGGTTGGTGGAACCCACGGACTCAGCGAGGGAACTCACCACTACCGCCTCTACGGGTAGTGTCCTAGAGCTGGGAACATCTAATCTGAGTGGATACAACTGGTGAGCTGTGATTGGCACCTCGCCCAGGCGGCTTCACCTGCAAAGCGAACAGGGGCCTCATGAGGGAAGGTAATGGATGGTCAGGATGGATAGGCAAGGAAGAGGGAAGGAGACGGCCGTGGCCTTGAAGAAGCTACTGTACCCGATATCCGGATAGTAGGCTGTCAGATATCCGCCCCCTCAATCGGATTGCCAATAATCAATCGCACCGGCACAGCTACATCAATGAAAATGGCACTGACAGATACTATCGAGATTAGAGCACAATAGTTAACAAGAAATTATTGTGGAACACACCAAAATATACGGGGGTTCATACTTACCTTTACTTACCTCTTAAATTTATCTCGGGGACTGGGTTGTCAACTGGATCACTTAAAGTATGCCCACACAATAACCTCCACCATGATATTTAAAATGAACCAGAACGAAGACGAGAAACTTTAAACTGCACAATAATTTATTTCACAAAAAGAATGAATTTAACAAAAATAAAACAACAAAATCCACGTGGCAATCAGAAGCCATTGACCACATAACCATGTCCTCCTGTAGGATTTGTATACTCTACAAACAATGTTTCAGCTTTCTCAAGCTCATAGCAACGTAAAAATAATAATGCACTTGGAATGGAAACGGGATCTGGGACGAGACACATATATCAATTGTTTTGCGTGTTTATACACTTCACATTTTATTTATAGCCACAAGGCTATTATGGAAACGTCCTTGGCCTCTGTCCTACAGTTGTCCGGGCCAGCTGCAATGCACTTGCATCGTCAAAGCGGACTCACCCCGTTCGTTCAACCCTAGCATAAGCGAGTTACCTCAGAGCTTGGCTCTCTTTCAAAACACGTAAATGTTCATATCTCAACTGAAATATTATCACGCAAATCTTTTAAATGCTCCATTCAAACACCAGTGGATTACTCCAACAATCCCAAATCATGTTTAACTGTTCAATCCACTTGCTTAATTAGCGTTGTTTAGAGTATAAAACAAAACTCTTAATGTTAATAACAAAATTTCATTAATTATTTATAACAATAATAAATTGTTTATAACAATGTCAAACGACAATTGAAAATTTTATACACGCCTCTATTAATCACTATCATTTCAAATTATTATCAAAGATATTTACAAAATTATTTACAATATTATATTGTTTATATTATTCATACAAGAAATACATTAAACCACACGTTTATCCGGTTGATAATTACTTAAATCGTGTTGATATAATCGACCAATGAAGGTTAGTTATATTTAACTGTCAAATTCAGGTTTAATAAGGTTTAATAATTATTATTAATATTTGTGACGGTAACCTCCATTCAAAATCTTTATCTCAAATTATTTAACACTCTTGTTAATTTTAACAGTATCTTCACATGAATAATCTTTCAAAGAACCAGAACAATACATTCAGCGGAACAATACTTCGCTCAAAATGCACAAAATTGCACAACAATTGGCCCAAAATTCATCATATATCTTTATATATATGGCATAAAAAATCTTCCAAACTCCATACAAAAAAACTCCACTTATAAATTCATCAACTTCATTAACATTACTGTGGGAACCTCCTTCATAATTCAAGGGCATTATTCATCAGCGACTTTTACATGTCCACTGAACTAACGATTATACATCCATTGTTCCTCTTTAAAAATTCTTATATTCATCAATTGTATTAATGACTGTTATTATTTAACCTTCGTGGGTTTCATTCATGAATCGATATGAAGTAAAAATTTGCCAATCACAAATAAATTTAATAGCAAATACGATTAGACACTCCTTTCTGGTCTATCAAAATTGAGATTAATATCTTCAAAGTAACGCAGTATAAAAATACTATCTTCAATCAAAGTTCATCTAAACTGCATAAATAGTCGAATAGAATACAATTAGATTGTGGAATGCAAACATTATTGTTCCAATCTATAATTGAGAAAAACTCCTATCAAATGTTCATTACTATAGTGTATTCAATAAATCGTAATAAAAGTTCATATTTCATAAAATTGTCTATAATGCAATGATAAATGTCTATGTTGCAATCATGTTCATAAGACGACTAGTATTTCAAAGATCGTCGATATCGTAATAGATTTTAACGCTCTAAAATCATTTAATCATTCTTCTTTCTTGAGGATGACAGAAAATTGGTCAAAGTAATTTACTGAATAGAATTACTTTAATAAAAATGACACGCTGTCTGAATTTAACTCTGCCATAGCAAATCGTTAACTTTACCGTCAAATCGTGACTACAAAAATATGCAAATTACTGAAAGAATCTAATATCAGTCTCAACTGATCCAAAATTATTTAACTATGCCAATGACATAAAAATGTCTCAATAAATCGTAGAAAAAGGCATAAATCATCGAAGTGTACTGAGTACAAAAATATTAATCAAGAAAATGGGGCACAAAAATGGGACAGAAAATATGGGAAAATGGTTGCTCAGATATCGCTACAAGACTCAAATAATACAAGAAACGTTCACGACTACCTTATCTGTTGATTGAAGTTCTAGAGAAAAGTTTTCAAAGAAAACTGCTGTTGGTTCCATTTCACCAGCGTGAAGATGTGCTCCGTCCTCGAACCTGGAATCAGCGTCCTCGGAGAATCGAACTGCTTCCTCCTCCGAAATTGCACTGCTCCATGTATACGAAAAACATCCTTCTGGCAAAACTCTTCTTTGTGAGCCGGGTCCACCCTGGCCTCTCTTGAAAGTTCCCTGAAGTTCTGGTAGGAATTCGCCATGAAGTTTATTGCAGTTATTTCCGCAGAAATATTCATAATCGTGGAGTATGAAAATATTTCCACTGTCATCTGGTATAATTCAGCGATGGATTCACGATGCATGAGTGTAGTTGGATGTTCACTACATGCTCGCTTTTATAGAAAGACGATTAACGAAGTTCCATGCTGCTATTTCACTCCAGCGATATATGTCCCAATTGCATTAAAGCCTTAGCCTTCCATCTCAACTACTGTTATAATTATTGAAAGCACTGCAAGATTATAATGTTCCATAGTAGACTGTATCGTTGTATTACCAAACGTATTCTCCAATATCACTGTTGCAATCCACGTGTCAGCCGTAGTGTATAATGTGGAATTTTAAAAGTGTTTCTCATGTGGCGAGAAAATCACTTTTGTTGGCAGCCTTAAAGTGCCAATATCTTTTAAAGTATAACTGTGAAATTGTTCAAATCTTCTACACACCTCAATGTTGTACTGCCCAATTGAATTATAATAAAGGCTGAAGTTAACTCTTTATATCTTATCTGGTGGAAACGTTAATGTGAGCGTTTCAACTTCACCTAGTTTCGAGCAGCGTAAAATGGAACTGCTCCGTGTTCGTTCGATGCGCCGGGCTTTAACCACACGCTAAAGACAACTTGTTTCACTTATCCACTCGAAAATGACTCTATGACATCTGAAATATATTTGCGGTATCAGCGGTATGATCCGTATGAGAGATCTGAGTATGAGTATTGAGATTATGAGTTCTGAGTATGAGTTCTGAGAGCTCCTCTCTTCTGTGCACGACCTTTTATCAACTTCTTAAGGGGCGTATCCATCCCGTCCATAGTCTGTTGCTGCGTCATTGCTAGAAGTTTTAACTTTGGCTATACTTGACGGATTTTCAAATTTCAAAAACTCAAAATTAATTTCTTCAAAATTCCAAATCAATGCCATAACTGAAAATAGATTTCCACAAATCTGCATGCCAAAAGTAATTAAATATCGTAGTTTCAGCAATCTCCGTCTTCCTTCCAAACTATCGTTCATTGGTTCGAGTCTCTCCTCCAATAGCGTAACTTCTTCCTTAGCACAATACCTTGTTTCCTGCGACTGCGTCGTAGATCTAAGATCTTTCTCGAACAAACTCATGACGTCACCAAGAATCTCAGCTCAACCAGCCTACTTGCATCTGCGTCATCCGTGCCTACGTCATGAATATCCACGTCACAACTATGACATCCATAACTTTACTCATATTTGCCAATACAGCCATCGTGGTCTCAATATAATTCAATTTACGGGGGCAGTACCATCCCGGCATTTGCCCGAAGACGAAGTGGGAAACCACGGAAAACCACTTCGAGGATGGCTGAGGTGGGAAAAGAACCCCCTCTACTCATTTGGAACACCCGAGGCTGAGTAGACCCCGTTCCAGTCCTCATACCACTTTTCAAATTTCGTGGCAGAGCCGGGAATCGAACCCAGGACCTCCGGGGCGGCTGCTAACCATGCTGACCGCTATGCTATAAAATATATATAGCAGAGTTCTTTTTTCTCAAGATGAATAATACACTTTTTATTAAATCATATATACATACATTTCAATTGAAACGATCATCGTTATTTGAAAACATTTCAGATGATTTGATGAACAATATAACAAATCATACTATGTTTACCTCTGTAAAATGTAATCTTTTTTTTTTCTGTTTTTATCGGTCAATGAAATCTTCTACAATGTCATCAAAATCAATTTCCCGCAAAACATCTGACTCGATATACATTAAACTTAGCATGTCTAATCGTTCTTGTGACATGATACTTCTTTGCGCACTTTTGATCCATTTCAATTTTGAAAACGAGCGCTCCGCAGAACAATTCATTATCATGAGGGTCAGGAAAATGAGAAAAGCAATTTCAACGTTCGGAAAAACAGACTCAAGATTGTCTCGAATAAGAATTTCGTAAAGTTCAGAATGAGTGAACTCAGTTTTTAAAGGACATTGTAATTTAATATAACGCTGGAACTGTCTCAGTTCTGGATAACATTTTTCTAAATCTTTGGAATAAAATTGAACTAAATTAGAAATTGCTTGGGGTCCCACATAATTGGGGGCCCTAGTCGGGTCTAATGGGTAATCCAGCACTGATCAGGGGGCGTGGCTTTCTTTTACAATGATGGACTTAACTTATTAATTCCGAGATAATCCGCCGTTCTAGATATGTTGTTGTTGATTCAAGATGATCAACAAGGAAATGGAATTGTATCTGCCAATCAAATACTGTAAAACCCCGTTGTTATGTACCCTCTTATTACGCTTTCCCGTTTATTACGCAATTTTTGTAAGGAACCTTGACAGTATATAATACTGCATAATTCTACCCTATAATAACGGTTCTAAATTACGCTCATAACGCTTTATTTTCTGACAAAAAAATAAGGGAATTTCCGTATAAATTGTAAAAAGAAAAGCACTCTTTTAAATGTCTTAATAATGATAATAATACAGTAATAATAAAATACTGTACATCACAAAAATATTGTTTCCAAGTCCGAGGAGAACTCGATACGAGGACGGATGTCACAGGACTCAGTTTCCAAAACAACGTAAGTTGACATAATTTCATTCCATTTTTGTGCAGTGTATCATTTGTGTATTCTCCACATTTGGATATAACCACAATATAACAGGGCGCCAGTTTACATAGAAACGGTTGATTTAGTACATAAATAACAAAACAATGTGGCTGATATCATTTATGAAGTTATTCACAGGCAACACACTTAAACTACATTAATAATAATAATAATGCAACAACCACAGAAGTGAACTATAATGTCTGTAAATAATTTTGACGCGTTACTCAAGTTTTTGGTTGGTTGGTTCCTCAGGTTAGGGGCTGCGACAACGCGGTCATGTAGCCCCGTGTACTTTGGGTGTGTGTTGAATCTGTCTGTCAACGACTACTAGTTCAGAACTTAGCTACTAGACGCCACCGCAGTTGGCTCATGGCAACCAACGTAGGAACCTAAGAGCGTTGTTTACATTCTTAACCTATATAATTTAGCTTCACACAGGTGTAATTAGTGGAAGGTTCTTTAGCATGCCATAAATCTATGACATGGGACCGCCGGCTTAACTTCCCCTCCGAAGGAAAGCATACTGAGGTATTTTTAACGCTCTTAAATAATCCGACGACTTCGGCCGGATTTGAACCCGCGATCTTGGGCATAACACAAGTTTTTACAAACTATGCAGTGTTTATATATTTGTGCATAAGTGTAAACATCGTACACCAATGAAGCCTGAAGTAAACAAGATGTCATCCAATTAAGTAGCCCATCTTGTACATAAAAGCGTGTTATTTAGAGTAATGATTCCCGTTCTTTCAGGTTAGGGTGTGCAAATACTTGTTTCCCGCCCAATGTAATTGGGCACAATTTGTGTTGACCGACTGCAAAGCATTCTTTAATAGACTATTTCCCGTCTATTACGCTGTCCCGCTCAACAAAGAAGTTAAGGTCACCACGTACTCTTACACGATGAAAAAGTCTATTTTTGTGGCATCACTTTACTAAGTATTTTCTGGGTTTATGCTAAAGATACAGCTATGATTCTTGTCACATATAAGAAGCGGTATATTCTGAGCTGTTTTTGACCATGTAGTGCTACTTTGCTTTTATAGGATGTGTGAAATGAATACAAATTTGGACAGATACATTTCCAAAAAAATGTTGTATAAGTTGCTTCAGGTACACATTTCTCAATTGTTTTTCAATCAAATATTCTCAAATTTTGTTCACATACTTGGAATGGATCATTGCAGATGAGTAACTACTTTGTTTCATTATTATTGGGACAGAATGCAAGAAAAAATTCGGAACTCTTTCTTTTTAAATTTATTCAAAAATATGTATCAATTTTTCTCTTCCCAATCCATGCCTACTAGGTTTTGGAAGCGAAAATAGATTAACTTTCAAGTACTCCATTAGGCAAGTTAATGTAAAAAAAAATAGTCCTCTATCTTAAATGGTTTCCTAGTTATTGGTACCTAAACATGAAAAATGAGTATTAACGGAAAACAGCTGGCAAAGTTAAAAATGTATTATTCAGAGAATAGGACGCTAATTTTAAAAAACGAATTTAAGGTACTTGAAGACATCAAAACCCCAACAAATTATATATATATATACATGGATTCAGAAAAGAATGAAGAATATCATGGCGCCAAAATCAAAAAATTGACTTTTTCATCATGCAAGAGTAGTGGTGTCCTTTTTAAAAGGGTTGCTCATTGAAGCTACCTCACGCCTCACGGTATAATAAAGCTCCCCCTCGTGCAGGGGTTACTACCCGCCCTACAGAAAAGTAAGAAGGGTTGCTCGTTTGTGTTAGTGATTCATTCAGGGGCTTGCGACATCATTTATGTAGAGCGTGTTTCACTTGAATACAGAACAGGCATGTGTGTTGCCTACCACCTGCAATAGAGCCACGAGAAGTTCTTGCTCGCTAATTCCTCTATCTCTGGTCCCTGTGCCTTGGTGTTTTCTGTCCTTTCGTTTCAAAGACTGTCACGGTGGCTCAGATGCTGGTGCGAGAGACTGCGGAGCCTATGGTCCGGGGTTCGAATCTCGACTGTGGCACCTTTGTTTCACTCCCCTCATCTGTTGGCCCGAAGACTTGGTTCGGGTGTCAGTTCGGGCCACCTTCGGGATGGCAGGGGTCGGGGGGAGGGGGGAAATTTGCTAAGATGTTTGAAGTCGGACGCGTGCTCAGCTTCAACACATTGCTTTAACCTTGGAGTCAGGCTCGAGATTCGAACCCCGGACCATAGGCTCCGCAGTCTCTCATGCTAGCGTCTGAGCCACCGTGACAGCCTTAGAAACGGAAGGACAGAAAAGACCAAGGCACAGGGACCAGAGATAGATGAATTAACGAGCAAGAACTTCTCGCGGCTCTATTGCAGGTGAAGATTTTTGTCCGATAATAACCTGTGCAATTGCAGTATTTGTTGCCGTGTGTGCGTACTTGTAATTGAAACCAGGATTGGAAATGGCTTGGCCGTGACTTGATTTTATGATCCATCCCAGCATTTGCCTGGAGTAGAAGTGGGGGAAACCACGGAAAACCATTTCCAGAATGGCTGAGGTAGGAATCGAACCCGACTCTTCTCAGTTTTGCCTCACGAGGCTGAGTGTACCCCGTTCCAGTCCACAGACCAGAATTAAATTTCTTGGCAGATAAATTAGGCCTCCGTGGTGACAGCCAAGAATGCTAGCCACTACGCTACTAGGCGGACTCTGTAGAATGTACCTACCGAGTATAGTTCCTCGCACTGAGGGGCGTAAACTGAGATCTGTTCGCTCCTTCTACGATGTTGAGTTATTTTACCTATTTTAGCCCATATCCGTGTACCAAAGGGCCCAAGTCAGTAGAATATACACCCTCTGTCTGAAAAGTTCGGTGAATGGGCTATATTACGAAAGGATTGTTGGCTTATCTGAAACAGCCGTTACTGTCCTTCGAAGTAATCCCCGTGGATGGTTATGCACTTCTGAGAACGACTGAATAAGTCCTAGAAACTCCTGGCATAGTCTTCTTTAGGAATAGCCGTCAGTTTGGGTCGTCAAAACTCGAAATTGAAGGCAAGAGAGAAGCGTGAATTTAAGCAACCTGCCTTGCACACCTGATAGACGGGCGTCAGTGAGAAGGGTGTATTTATGCAACCTAACGTGCACACCTGTTCGACGGGTAGCAGTGAGAAAGGTGAATGTTCCGTGGAATGGAATGGTCCTGAAATCCATCGTCACGGGTGACGAGACCTGGTGCCTGAGGTACGACCTCGAAGGCAAGCGTCAAAGTATGGAGTATCGGGGTCCAGGGTCACCGAAAAGCCCTGAAGGCCAGAGGTTTTCGGACATTTCGGACATCCAACGTAATGCGACGACCCAACTGAAGGCTATCCCTCAGGAAGACTATTCCAGGACTTGTACAGCCGTTCTAAGAAGTGCATAACCATCCACGGGGATTACTTAGAAGGATAGTAACGGCTGTTTCAGGTAAGCCAACAATTCGTTCGTAATATAGACCATTCACCGAAAATTTCAGACAGAGGGTGTATTATAGTTGCGAACTACAATAGTCCTATATTTTTAGCAAGATATAAAACTATATTCAAGCGAAATTTCAGTTTAATCGGTTGGGCAGTTTTTGTGTGAAAGAGTAACTCGACAGCATGCAGACAGACATCAACCGAATATTTGGAAAACGTCACCGCCTCTGATCTTATTTCAAGTCCCAGGGCAACTACCCGAATCCTAAACCGTAATAAATAATTACACACACTATAGGGTGACCAACTCTCCCGTATTTGACCCTATTCTTTCACGTATTTTCTGTCTTTCAGGGTCAATAATAGCCTGCTAGCAAGAGTCATCGAAGGGATGTTAGAAGGGAAAAACACAAGAGGAAGACCACCACTTCCATACATCACACAGTCAATGAAAGACACGAACACAAAATCATATCCTGAATTGAAGAGGATGGTGGAGAATAGAGAAGATTGGCGAGTTGCTGCAAACCAGCCCCAGGGCTGTTAACTTTAGAGAGAGAGGGTCAATTTCTCCCGCATTTTTTCGCTAATTAAAATCATTCAGTTTCAATCATTGAAATTTAGCGCATACTATCGAAATTCATTTAAACATTCGATAGCAGACGCAATTGATTCTATATCGAGTTCTTTCTATCGATTATCTCGTTTAGAAATAACCAACCAATGGGTTTAGATCTAATTGTCTGTTAAACCTATGAACACATACTTGCTTACTTACTAATTTTCTTTCTATCGTTTTTTCTGTGGCTCAGCTGGTAGTGCTCTGGCGTGATTTGGTTTTTGATTTACTCTGCATCACCTGTGAGCCGTAGGATAGGAACAAGAGTTTATAATGCAATAATGGGCAGAGCTGACGAAGCTAAAACGCCACCAAAAATCTGCCACAAAATATATTTAGGTCTTCTTAAACGAGATAAAATACAGTTCTTTTTAATTACTTTTTCTTTTACAAACACTGCCTTACTTTTATTTTTTTTAAATATTGCCGTAATCTAAATCTCCCTTATTTTTGATAAAGAATAAAGAAATCACACAATCACAGGATATCAGAAAGATTCAGCATACACCCAAGTACACGTGGTCCCTGAAATGAATTGACAATATCCTATCTTTTGTCTGTCAGGCGGTTGGAGAGTGTCAAGTTCCCATTAGGAACACAAGATAGTCGAGAGTGTAGGTGATGTCAGGAACAAGTATTTGGCACATGTTTCTTGTCGGTCACGTTTTCTCTGCCACTCCTCACCTCTAGTCTCCTTGGCAAGGAATCCAGCACTACAGCAGTTGCCCTTGGATACCGTGACGTCACCTTTGGTTCAGCGCTCGCCGGAGTCGCAGCGGCAGCTGTTAGAAGCTAACCATTGTATTGGCTGGCCGTGATTATATTTCAGTTCTCCTTATTCACGATTCCCTTTCTACAGAATTGGCATGTATTGTTGTTAATTCATTATAGAACAGGCGTTCTTAACTTCATTGAAACAGTGATCAACACCAAGGACTCAAGCACCATTAAATCGAATATAATAATAATATTAATAACAAAACAATGAGTGATGAAGGAGTCCAAAATGGAATCAGACTTGGTCACAAGAATAAGAACCTATCAATTGACTGTCTAGCCTTTGCAGATGACCTTGCGGTTTTTGCGGATTCGTTGGATACGGCCAGGAAACAGATCAACCAGCTTCAAACACAAGCTGCAAAGGCAGGCCTCCTGATCTCTTTCGAGAAAACAGAATTTATTACTAACATCAAAACGGCTCCAAAACATATTGAAGTGAATCATGGGAAAATCAAGCGGGTTGTGAAATTTAAGTATCTTGGGGAATGGATAGACCCTACAATGTCCGATAACGAGGCTTGTGCGTCACTCTTGAATAAAATTGAAATGGCTTACCATCTAACTATGAATGTGTACAACAAAAGATCTACATCCCTGAATGCAAAACTGAAGCACTGCTGCAAGGTCATCCGGCCAGAAGCTTTGTATGCAGCGGAAAGTCTCTCCATGAATAGAAAAGGCATAATGGAAAAACTGCAGACCAAGGAAAGGAAGATATTGAGGAAAATCCTGGGTCCAGTCAAAGAACACGGCGAGTTCCGAAGACGCCACAACCAAGAGTTGTACACACACGTAGAGAAAATGACTGACGTGATGAGGAAAATGAGGATTTCTTTTTCTGGACATATAACCCGAATGAAATCAACACGGCTATCCAACAGAATTTTTTCCTTTCTCCGTGAGAAAAAAGACAAAGGGGGCCTGGTTCAGTGAAGTAGAGAAAGATCTGTTGGAGACTGGGATAACACGTGAAGATATCCAGCAGCGTGGCCCACTTAGGGAAAAACTTATCGAAGTTTCAACTTAAGCCGAAGCTAAAAACCGGGAAGGCGTGGACGACAGAGAGAAAGGTGCAACATCGATTGCGAATGAAGGAGTACTGGGCCAACATTAAAATGCAGAGGAAACAGTTGACATGACGTGGTCCTTAGTTGGCCGTAACGAAGGAAGGAGGAGAAGAAGAATAACAAAATAATATTTCAATTTATTTATTACATGCTATTGATATTACATTAATGTGATATGTCTCACGAATCTAAGAACTATATACAAACTTTTGAACTGACGGTGGTTTTGGGGTCCGGGGGATGTGAAACACAAAGATATGCCAAAAATTTCCGAAATTTGCTACACGATTCCCATTAAGGATTAATATTCAGCAACCAAAGACAATACACATGTATAACAGCTTCGGTGGTGTAGTCGGTAGCATGCTCAACTGCTATGCCAAAGATCGCCTGTTCAAACCCGGTCGAAGTCGTCGGATTTTTACGAGCCTTCCTTCTGAGCCAAAATTTGTAGGTTATTTGGTTAGAAACGCACGCTCTGCAATGTGTTTCCATGCTGGTCACAAGTTTGGTAAGAAGTTCTTGTGGTGGGGCATTTAATTCCTCCACCAGCACGGTTGACAACTGCTGGATGGTCGTTGGTGCATGTGGACGTGCTGCAATACGTCTGCCCATCATGTCCCACACGTGCTCGATGGGATTTAAGTCGGGGAACGGGCGGGCCAGTCCATTCGCCTAATGTTCTCTTGTCCCAAGAACTCCTCCACCTGCGCTGTGCGATGGGGACGTGCATTATCCTCCATAAAATGATAATAATGTTATTGGCTTTACGTCCCTTTTAACTACTCTGGCTTTTAGAGACGCCGGGGTGCCGGCATTTTGACCCGTAGGGGATCTTCAACGTGCTAGTCAATCTACGGACATGGCTCACTCGCATTTGCGCACCCTCAAATGCCAGCTGACTGCGCCAGGATATGAACCTGCAACCTTGGGCTCAGCAAGCGACAACGTTACCGCTGAGTCACGCAGCCAGACCATTAAAAAAAAGTCCGGGCCGAATGCCCCCTTGTAAAGACGCACATAGGGCCGGAGTACACTGTCACAATAACGTTGAACGGTGATTGTACACCGTTCAAAGATTTGGAGGTCAGTACGCCCATGCAACATTATACCTCCCCACACCAGGGGCGTGTGCCCAACCAAGGGTTAGGGGGCATGGTATAGACCCTAAAGAATAGGGGGTCCGGG
Source organism: Meconema thalassinum (assembly GCA_946902985.2). Lineage (NCBI taxonomy): Eukaryota > Metazoa > Arthropoda > Insecta > Orthoptera > Tettigoniidae > Meconema > Meconema thalassinum. The sequence goes on from OX336388.2 coordinate 91,107,501, forward strand.
GTTCCCCCGGGAAACTTTTGTATAATTTGGTGCAAAATGATGAATTTTAAGGCTATCTGGCATCACTTTTTCAACCAATTTGTTGTGATGTTTTATGTTTGGTTAATGTGAAACACAACTAAGAGCATTTTATGTTTACTTTTTATTCATACAATCATCTTGCTCACTTGATAGTGTTTACATGGAAATAATTAATGCTACTGTTTTGATTTACAACTCACACTATTATATAAAGTCAAGGTTTCTTGAAGCATTACCAAATCGGTTTATAACTTCAGCGTCAGTGCGATATGTTTCTGCGAATAGATGACAATACTAGACCGTTGAGTCTGTTTTCAGAAGTAGAATTTCTTAAGTATGTTTTCAACCAACTCAAACTCCGTTCGTCAGTCCCGGAGCTACAGAGAGAGGGAAATTTGCTAAAAGTTTGATAAGGGTATAAAAGTTAGGGGAAAAACTTTTGTCACACGCTTCAAGGGCACTTGTTGCTGTTCTTGGTTCGTTCATAAGAGCGAAGGCACTGGAGAGTAATAAGAGGTTATGTTGTTACACATAAGATCAGAGCAAACTGATGGCCACACTGTTTACATCGCTCTACCTTCGCCTTGCTTTGCAACGTTGCCATACGTCGCTTAGTAACAATAGTACATGGTTATGTTGGTTTTTAATGTTTTAATTCATAAAAAATAATATATGTTACAAAAATTTCGGGGGGGGGGGCCTCCCTCCCCCCCCCCCTATATACGCCCCTGCCCCACACCATAACACTTGGGCCATTACTGATCATGTTCGACAATGTTCTTGGGTGCATTACGTATTCCCACCTCTCGCCAGATGAGGGTACGTCTCGAATCACTACGTAGACTGAATTTGCTCTCATCTGAGAAGAGCACTCCTCGTCGGTCCAGATCTGATGTTCTTGGCAACATCGCAAACGGTGCCGCCGATGTGCGGGTGTCAACGGATCGCGCCCGGTTTCTACGCTCGCGTGGGCGACCATGTTACCGCACTTTGTCATTTCCTCCGAGGCGTTGATGTGTTATGTGGCTTCATCTATCTCGTCCTAGAGTTTTCCCCCCAAGGACTCACATCTAGTGGGACGTGGGTTGGCGACCACGGGACCCCAGCTGAGTCCGGCATTGCTTCCACTTACTTGTGCCGTCTTCTTTCCAGGTGAACTGTTATTCTCTTCTGACCCCGACGGTATTAGGGTATCCGAGGCCTAGGGAGTCTCTTCCTTTCCTGCCTTAATTGGCCCTTGTCTCATCTTGTCTCCTGATACCCTCCTTCTGCAAGGGGTCAGCCTTCTTTTTCATTTCATGTTATCTCCTGTCTACTGCACAAGACCCTCAAGGAGGCACGGTGTATGTAGCCCCACCACTGCTGGTGCACCCTGGATATTGCTACACCCTCAGGGGTTCACGGCTGGTGAGTTCGGGAGTTGGTGACCCTGAGGGATTCCTGAGCTGGGTCCATTTTTACCCCTTATTCCACTGACTTTGGGGTGGGACCTCTCCTCTTTCCCTTTCCGATCTGCCCTTCATGGCTCTCCTTCCTTCCAAGTCCCTCAATCCTCATTCTTCGAGGGTTGAGGGAATTTCTTTTCTTCCTGTCCTTTCTTTGCATTATCCTTTTGTGTACCATTTCTTCTTCTGGTATGTAAGTCTGTAGTTAGTATTAGTTATAGTTTTCATTCTCATCTCATCTTTCACAATCACCCAAACCATTAGCGGCCGATAACCTAGATGTTAGGCCCCTTAAAACAACAATCATCATCATATCCTTATGTTTTGCACAGCAGTGTGTATGCACATTGTCTTTTTCCCTTTATATCACAGAACTATTATTGAAAATGAAAATCCACAGCCTGCTTCCAGTCTCCGACCGGGTCAGGAATGGAATGAATGAAGCCCCCAACTAGCGGCGAGGATATGAACTGTGCCGGCTGCCGAGGCCTGACGCACTCCTCTGGGGCAATGATTAAAGGAATGACAGATGAAATGAAATGATAGTGGAGACTGTTGCTGGAATGAAATTTTGACAGGGAAAACCGGAGTACCCGGAGAAAAACCTGTCTGCCTCCGTTTTGTCCAGCACAGATCTCACATGGAGTGCCCGGGATTTGAACCACGGACCCAGCGGTGAGAGGCCGGCGTTCTGCCGCCTAAGCCACGGAGGCCTACAGAACTATTATTAATATATTTTATTATTATTATTTATTTAATACTTTATACTAATTTTAATTAATTAGTTTTATTTTGTGTTCCCTTTTTAAAAAAATTATGTTTATATATTTTAAGAATTTTATAACCTTATTTACTTCTATGCCCAAGATCGCGGGTTCAAACCCAGGCGAAGTCGTCGGTTTTTTTAGTGCGTTAAAAATTCCTCAGTATGACCTCCCCGAAGGGGAAGTAAAGCCGGCGGTCCCATGTCATAGATTTATGGCATATTAAAGATCCTTCCACTAATTACACCTGTGTGAAGCTAAATTATAGGTTAAAAATTTGATTAACGCTATTAGGTTCCAACATTCGTCGCCAGGAGCCGACTGCGCTGGCGTCTAGTAACCAAGGTCTGAACTAGAAGTCGTTGACGGTGGCGGCAAAAGTAGGAACTACTTGAAATTCAATGTCTGCAGTCCTTACTTACATTAAAAACAGTTAACACACACTAATACAGTCAACATAATTCACACCGGTTATCAGACAGATTCTACACACACCCAAAGTACACCGGGCTACATGACCGCTTTGTCGCAGCCCCTAAACTGAGGAACCAACCAACCAAGCTTATTTACATTTAATTGTAACTTTATAAGATTCATCATTTTTAATTTTTACAAGCATATTTATTTTCAATATAATTGATTTTCATCATATTTTATGTTTTACGTTTTACTTTTATTTGTCTTTGTTAAAAGAACTAAATTTCATCAAGCATCTTAGGTCAAGAAGATAGGAGCATATTATTTAATTTTCTGAAATACTGTAGTAACACTTCCAAAAGTAAATTCATTGACATTTGGCTGAAAGATTCAACATCAGCATCATTGAATATATAGCAGGTGGTTTATACAGTGCGATTCTTTTGCTGGAGCGGGACCGGCGGCCGACTGCCTGGCGCGTGCGCCTTCCGTCAGCCAACCGAGATCAGGCCGCAGGGTTGCGCAAGGCGGAGGCGAGCTAACCAGGGTCATTACGAGTCATTAAGTCACTAAACTTTCATCAACGAGGGTGTGTAGTTTCAGCGCACAGATAAGAAGGTAACATAAACAACAGCTGCAAGACTTAATTAAAGAAGCACAGATGTTCTTTTTTTTATTTATTGGGAATATGGATGACCTGACGTCACCAGTTAAAGGTTAGAACTTATCTTTTCACAGAAGATACTAAAAATTTTCTCCTCCAGCTGACAGACAGTTACATCGTTACATTATGTAGCACACTGCGTGTTTACTGTAATTAATCGAAGCACGGACCTAAGCCCGTTTGTTGTTCAATTGTGGGCTAATTTAAAATACAAAGTGTACAGATCAATTACCCGTACTCTAGTGGAGCTGGAGAACAATATACGGGAGCAGATAACCCTCACAACAGAAGGGAATCACAATGTGCAAACGCAAATTTAAGGACAACACTCGCAGCATCTCCTGTGGATAGGTAAGTTCTTTAATCATGATTTGCTGATGAATTTACCATTAATTAATGTACTTTGTTACGGTTACCACCTGCGCGCTATCCGCGATCCGACCTCGGTTGGCTGGCGGAAGGCGCGTGTGCCCGGCAGCCGGCCCCGCTCTAGCAAAAGAATCACCCTGTATAACGACCACTAATCTACGACCTCCATATAAAGGATTAAAGGACATAGCACTGGATACTATATTTTTAAATGTTTGTATACATCAGCCATGAGTTAATAAACATTTCCACAATAACATTAAAAAAAAATTCTTGTGCATACAGTACCTGTTGTTGTTGTTGTTTGAGTCTTTTGACTGGTTTGATGCAGCTCTCCATGCCTCCCTGTCCTGAGCTGATCGTTTCATCTCTACATAGCTACCACACCTCACATCCAAGGCACTCTTAACATATTCTAACCTTGGTCTACCCCTACAGTTCTTGTCCTCGACCCTTCTGTTGGAGAATGAATCACTGTGATACCCTATAATTCTAGACGGCTCCCACGCTTTCTTTAAGCTTCTGATAAGACAAACTCACATTAGACTTCACTACTTGGGCATTCCCTCTATCCTAACTGAACTGCGCACTGAGTTTTGGATCTTGCAAGCACGCCAAGCAATCAAGAAAGTCTTACACGCATGCCTTCCGTGTAAAGTTGCACACCAGAGGAGATGTGAGGAACTGGAAGCACCACTACCCTGGATCGACTACGTCCTTCTAGACCATTTCCGGTAACACGGATAGACTTTGCAGGACCACTATACATCACGTCAGGAAATGTCTTAAAAAAAGCCTACATCGCATTATTCACTTGTGCAACGACCCATGCCTTACATTTAGAACTGTGTAGTGATATGTCAATAGACAGATTCCAGCAGGTCTTCCAGAGGTCCATTGGCCGAAGCGGCATACCACACACTATCTACAGTGATTCATTCTCCAACACCTTCCTTCCATAACTAAGCTTGCTATTCCTGGGTGTCTTAGTATTTGTCCTACCAACCTATCTCTTCCCTTCATTAGCAGTTGCCAGAAACATCCCTCCTCTCCTACTCGTCTTAATACCTCTTCATATGTAACCCTCTCTACCAATCTGATCTTCATCATTCTCCTGCAACACCACATTTCAAACACTTCAATTCTCCTCTTTTCTTCTGCACCTATAGTCCAAGTTTCACCTGCTGAAGAGGTAAATCAGTGATCTTCATAACTTGGTCTATCGACCTGCTCGCTGCTCTTGTGCCCTCAATATTAATTTTTCTAATTGCTTAGCCTTGATTTCTTGGATGAAAGTACATCTTTACACTCACAAAAAAAGACACTCCTCAGGGGCACACAAAGGGAATACTACAATATAACGATAACAATTTTACTTCATCATCATCGGTTATCCACTCCAGTTGCCCAGGTGTGGTATACGAGCGCTCTCCACTTCTGTCTGTCCATGTACCACTCTTCTCTCAGGACTGTATCACCTCTTGTTTTCTATATCCTCTTTCAATATTGGTCTAGCCATCCCTTCCTTGGTCTTCCTTCTGGTCTGTTTCCAACCACCATTGTCTGAAGCCAATGTTTTGCTGTCCTACTATTTCAAACGAGCCCGTGTCACTTACTAAACACTTGTTTAGTTGTTGTGCAGGTCTCAAAAATATATTATGTTTTTATGGGGGTGAAGTATGATTGAAAGAGGATCTGTTTCGATCGTAAGAGAACTTGTTCCTTCCAGAGAAGGTTCCGAACTTGTTGATAGTACCGAGTCGATTTTTGGCCAGTGGTATTGAAACCGTACATCTATACATCAATTTACTTAATATACAGAGTCTTTCATATAAAGTAAGAACGGCAAGCGGCAGTTTTGTTATCCGCTGCTGCGGAGGCCTTGGCTGAGTTTGTGGTGTGCCGCGGCTCCCTGTTGTAGTATTGAAAGCGCGCGCATAGTACATACTTAACCTTGCAATAAACGTGCAGATGTTCAGTCACCAGTAGGGTAAAACGTATTTTAACAAATTTTATGTTCGACCCTGACTATTATATGTCAGAAAACTGTATCATAATGATGGTCATTATAACACTATTTTTCATTATGAAACAGTTTCTCCCACCAATCAGAGCTCAAGAAACAGTTGTTTGACCAATTAGATAACGAGTTCCACGGCCTTCTAATTTACATTTCACTGCCTGGCCTAGTGTCATAGTAGGGTAATCGAGGAGGCCATGGTCAAATACAAGGCATTCTCTGCGTCTCATGCACTCTGTTCAGTATATAACACTTGCGAAATCTCGACAGACATTTATGAATATTTATGTTCGAACATAAAATAGTTCTAATAATTATCGTCGAACATAAACAGTCGTATGTAACTCGCCTATAATGGTAATTAAGAGACTCGTATGGAAATTATAAAACTCGCATATGCTCGTTTTATAAACATACTCGTGTCTTAATAATTGCCATTATAGGCTCGTTGCATAATGTACTATTAACAAATCCACACACATTGGAGAAACTGAAAGGAAACATTAAGCATGCAATCAGAAACATTACAGTGTCAGAACTCACTCACGTCAGCCACAATGTGGTTACCAGATACAATGCCTGTATAACCCAGAAAGGACGACACTTCCAGCATCTTTTATAAGGTAAGATTTCATATAGGATTGTACACACGCTTTAAGCAGGAGGCCATGGTGCGCCACAAGCTCGGTCAAGGCCACCGCTGCAGCGGATAACAAAACTGCCGATTGCCGTCCTTCTTCATATGAAAGACCCTGTAGTTGGAGAAGAAATGGGTCTATGGATCAACACAAAGAAAACGAAAATAATGTTTTCCAGTCAGAGAAGGGTTGAAGTAATTTTGATGCTGATAGGACAACAAATTCAACAAGTTGGCAAATTTAAGTACCTTGGTTGTTGGTTTTCAGAGGATTTGAATCCAGATCTTGAAATTAAGACCCGTATAGAAATAGCAAGGTCAACTTTCAAAAAAAAGAATGAGAGCTTTATTGTGTGATGATGCCTTAAAAGACAGCATATTCTGAAATGTTATGTTTGGTCCACCTTGCTTTATGGAGTAGAAGCTTGGACATTAAAATCCTCCTCCATTAAAAGGCTTGAAGCTCTGGAAATGTGGTTCCATAGAAGGATGCTGAAAATCCCTTGGATAGATCACATCTCTAATGAGCAGGTACTGCGGAGGGCAAACTCGAAGTGGGAGCTGATGATTACCATCAAATGTAGGAAAATTGCATACCTGGGTCATGTGTCACGAGGTGCAAAATACACAATATTACACCACATTTTAAAGAGCAAAATTAACGGGCATCGAAGAGCAGGCAGGGAAAGGTCGTTTTGTCTGCGGAATCTTCAAGACTGGACTAGCACAAAAACGAATAGAACAACTATACCATGTAGCTGAGGATAGACGAACACTATCCATTTTGATCGCCAACGTCTGGGAGACTGGGCAGGGCATATAGGAAAAGAACATTAATCTTATATTGTATTCTGTTATCACTTGAAATGATGCATCCAAGATATTTGTACTGGTCTACTGTAGTGTTATCTGGAATCCTTTTCACAGTACGGTAATAAAATTGACGCCATCGAACGTATACAAAATAGATTTGTTAAATGGTCCTGTTACAGGGGACGACGATATCATAGGACCGAGAATGAGAGTTATTGCAACGTTTACGGTCACCCACCATTGAACAGTCAGCACACACTGGGCGACGTGAGATTCCATCGGAAGCTGAAAAATGGCAGAATTGAATCTCATCAGTTGCTAGCTAACTTGGGTTTTCACGTCCCACAGAGAATCACCTGACGGAATTACACATTCGATGGTGTCAGATCGAGAATTATGTGCACAAAAATTCATGTCTGATCCGGTTGCAGTTAACATACAGCTTGATGGAAATTTTGAGGTTGGGATGATTTGTGTTGTTATCATATGAGTCGTCCATTTGCAAAACTCGTTTAATCCACTAGTGAATAAGGATCATGTTGTAAAATTAATTATTCAATTATTTTATTTTGTTTATTTTGTTTTATTTTTTGATTTTGTTTTGTTTATTTTATTTTGATTTTCCAGAAAACAAACACAAAACCAAAAACAAAGACACGAAGCAAAAAGCAAAAGCAGAAAACAAAAAACAAGAAACACAAAGCAAAAAGCAACATTCAAAAAAGTAAAAGCAGAAAACAAACACAAAACCAAGAAAGAAAAGCAAAAAGTAAAATTCAAAAGCAAAAGCACAAACAAACACAAAACCAAAAACCTAACACGCAAAGCAAAAATGAAAGAGTAGAAAAGAACAAACACAAAAGATACGTGAGTAAAAGTCCAGAGAAACGTTTCTCATGAAAATGATTCTTATTCACAAGTGGATTAAACGGGTTTTGCAACTGGACGACTCATATGTATACAGTACGTGAAAATAAAAAGCTTTCTGATTACGTTGCTGTGAAAATAGTTAAACAAAGAAAAAATTGATTAGTTACAATTTAATGTTTGAGCATTTCAATGCACCAATACATCATGTCCACATCATTGATATTTTCCACTTCAAGCTGTTTTTATTTTTTCAAGACAACATTAATCAAAACTTGTAACAGATCTGTTTTTTAGTCTTTTAGTGTACAAGGTGGTTATAATTAAACTTGCGCTACTTGCGAGCCTCCATCCGGACAAACGAGTGATTGTAGGACAATGTAACGGTACGGATACCTTTTGCGGGATATGCGGAAAAGACATAACGAATAAACCATTGAAAGGAACACATTTTAATTTCCACATGAGCGGGTAACAGGTGTTAATGGTGTACCATATTGACAGTCCAGGTTACAAAAGATGTTCAATGAGATGACCATCTGCATCCACGACAGCCTGGAACCACACTAGCGAATGCTCCACCACTGCCCGCAGATGGGATGTTGGCTATCTCCCTTGCGATGCTCACCTTCAAATGCCAACATGTGTCAGTGTTCTCTTCATACACCCTGTCCTTGTTGTATTTCCAGGCATGATATCCCCAGAAATAACCCTATTATTTTAGAATATGAGGTACTGTGGACATGGGTATAAACTCTTGCACATAACATTGGAACTATATAATCCAGTACATTTAAATAAAATAAAATGTTACATGTGAATTACCAACAGTCTTGCAATGACCCACAGTAAATTACACTCACCTGGGGTCCTTGGTTTGAAGTCTGCCCTCATATAATCTGGTCACAATTTTAAAACTAAATGCTCTGGCCACATAAACAATTATGAAACTAAGTTTAAAAAAATGTCAGTAATGGAATTTGCACAAATTGAACACATATTTACATTGTTTACCGTTTTATTCCCTAAGGTCCCTGGTTCAGAACCACTTCAGCATCTTTTTATTTCTCCCAGAATTATGCCCGTTGCCCACGGTAAAATTTTCCTTCAAATTTATTGTACAATAATTTAATTTTATAAAATTTCTGTTGCTCACGGTCAGATTCAAGTTTTATAAAACCTTTGATAAAACTTTCCATAAAATAGGACATGTTCTATTCCGTAAAATTAATTTTACGAAACGAACCAATCAGGGAAGCTGGCATGAAGATGATGCTGGCGCCACGTGGTGAGAAGATTGTGAAGCTCGCTTTTAAACTAACATTTCGAAAATGGCAGGCTCCGGCTGGACTAAGGAAGCTGTTAGTGTTTTCTGGACGAGAACCAGAAATATCAGTTTGTATGAGGTTAAAACGCCCATACATCACAATAGAAATGCAAGAAGGGAGGTAGAAATCTCAATCGCCGAATATGTTTCACAAATTCGACCGAACACAAGCCAGGCTGATGTGAAGGCGAAGATAAACGGGCTTCGAACTCACTCGCAGTCTCATTTCAGGAGAAATGGCTTGCCTCATGTTAGTGTCCTGTCAAATAATTTTGGGACCAACAAGATCTAGGAGTTTTAAAAAAATGCTTTACTCCATTCTTAGAAAATTCCTATATGGATTCTGATCTTCTAACCTCAACTCATTTTCGACCAAGACAGCATTCCTCTACTCTTCTCTTCTTTTTATCCATTCCCGAGTCCACGACTTCCTAGCATTTCTTTTCTTCCTTTTTACCACTGTACGACATATAATTGTAGCCAAAGAAGCAATTTTTGCTTTGTTTGTTGGAGCCATACTCTCAATCCAATGTGTGTTGAACAGCTGATTCTTGTTGGAGCCATACTCTCAATCCAATGTGTGTTGAATAGCTGATTCTTGGTTCAGAAGTTTATCGGTAGATGGCGATCCTGATACATCCACGGATTTTATAAAATAATTTTACCGTGAACAACACAGCTTGCGTTCGTCAAATTTTTATAAAATTAGTTGTAAAATAAATTTTAAGAAACATTTTACCGTGAGCACCTGGCATTAGTGACATTGGCCCACACTACAAAAATTGTCAAATCCTAATTTAAATATGCTAATATATACATCTCGGTAGCCTGCTCCATGGAGTCCTTAGTCCCCAATTCTACTCCCATTGCCAGTACAATGCAGGGAAGGTTGAAGGCTTGGTTGTAGGCCACCGTCACCACCGCCATTTACAGTACGCTAGTTTACTGTATCCTCATCAATATCACTGTCACTATCATTTAACTGATCATTTACATCTAAATCACACAAAAAATCACTTCTACACAAGTTTTCCGAATCACTAACATCGCTTCTATTCAATTCTGTTAGGACATCGCCATCTGAGAGACCAGCCATGTTGCCTCGCAACAGCTGGGAGAAAGGTCAAGGAACAAACATTTATTGTTACCGCTAAAAGCAAAACTATGCCTTCTAAATGATGTCCTATGCCGGCCTGACACATTACCTATAGTTCACAATTAGTTTTAATTCTACACCAATACGAGAGGTGGCAGGAGAATGCCAGAACATACATGAGCGCTTTAGCAGGGAGCTGTTACTTTCATATCCGGGCGCATTGAGAAGGAAAGTGTTAAGGTAACCCCACAACCACAAATCACATGGGTTCAAATCTGGTGATCTTGGTGGCCACGCAGTGGGGAACGATCGGCCGATGATGCGGTTCCAGGCTGTCGTGGATGTAGATGGTCATCACACATTTATCATTGTTTGTAACCTAGACTGTTAACATGGTACACCATTAACACCTGTTACATGGTCATGTGAAAATTAAAATGTGTTCCTTTCAACGGTCTCTTCGGCATGTCCTACCAAAGGTTTCCGCATCGTTTCATTGTCCTACAATCACTCGTTTGTCCGGGAGCCCCTCGCAACTAGTGCAAGTTTAATTATAACCACCCTGTATTTTTTACATTTTAGATACACTGACCTGCAAAAAAAAAAAGATCACTTGAAAAATTCAACATTACTTTCATTTAAATCATAAATATGAACGCTCTAGGCCTAGTGCACAAGTTACTGTTTATAGCATGGAAGTAAGGTTTCCTGGATGTATTATCATTCTTCATGCCATTGTTTCACTTAACAATAGCGATTCATTGACATGATGCTGTTTCCCGCGGAAAGATGTGCACGCCACCATTTTCGATCAGAGCCACTGCCCTGGTAACATCTTCAGGCCTCAAGTGCATATTTGTTTCTGGATTGCACAACAACAACTGAGGATGTGGCTGTATTAATCTTTTCTTATGCCAACAAGTGGCAAAAGAAAAAAGAATAAATCATTGCATTGTTGACGATAGCGATGGCGCGCACATCTTTCCGCGGAAAACAGCATCTTGTCAAAGAATCGCTATTGTTAAGTTAAACAATGACATGAAGAATGGTAAAGCATCCAGGAAACCAATTAACCTTACTTCCATGCTATAAACAGTATGTACTGTACAAGGCCTAGAGCGTTCATACAGTATTTATGATTTGAATGAAAGTAAAGTTGAATTTTTCAAGTGATCGCTTTTTTCTTTTCTGGTCAGTGTAGCTCTATTTTTTTTAGAAATAGTTTGAAATCAGCCTATTTATGAAATTTTCGTGTAAAACTTGCAACTTCATTTGTATTAACTACTGTTTGCTGTTTGAATCCTAAAGAATCGTCCATTGAGAGCGGAAAGCTCCGAAAAGGTGCGAAATCAAATTAGTCCGAAGTTGCACTGTACTTAAGAATAACAATTTATTGACTTACGGTATTAATATTAAACTTCAACAATAAGGATTTTTTGGACAGACATGGTCATTTTCATTTCTTTTCGAAGTAAATACGACTAAGAAAGTAATCGCTACAAAATCGAATTATTTTTACTCACTGAATAAAACTATGCAATTTTTTTGAAAATCAAATGATAGGCCTCTCGTCCATTGGGAGCGGAAAGCTGCGAAATACGAAGCAACAAATTCGGACGAACACCGTTAATGCCTATCGTCCACTGTCTCAGTATTTGTCCGGATTCATAGACGAGAAGACTCTCCGGAACGGTTTACCAGATGATTCTGATGAAGAATTTTTCGCTTTGGGATTATCACCTTTGATTCAAAGTTTCACGCACAGGCGATATCGACGAAGACTGGAAATGAGGGTGAATCAAATTTACACAAAAAGGAAGGAGTTCGGTGAAGTTTCTCATATGTGGCATGATCTTCCTTCCACAATTGTTTTTGTACATTCCGCATGTGGTAGTTTGCTTGCCGTTGGTCCCACAGATATTTCCTTTCCTGAACACGCAAAGTTAACATTTTACAATCCATTTATCACTGCGCTCTTCGCACTCGTTCGCAACTAAAATCCCAACAGAACGGGATCGGTTCGCACTTTGCAGCTGTTCGGACAAAAACTGACGAACGATACGGACTCTGTGGACACGGTCCCCCACCAAGCCATGTCTTTGGATTGTTCGTGCGACTTCGGACGAATTCGATTTCACACCTTTTCGGAGCTTTCCACTCCCAATGGACGATTCTTTGTGATTCAAACAGGCACATTCGAATTTGGGTAATTAAAAGTTGAAGGGATCACACAAAAAGTGGCAGGTGGAAACATTTACATTCAACAGATGTTAACAATATATTTAATATGCAATGATATACGACGATATACAGATTGTTTCACAATAAAGTAGGATAAAATACATATAAAAATTAGTAAAAAAAATATCTAAAAAACAAAATTTTCAACAACTTCTTCCAATAAATTGGGAGGGTCGCTGCAGCCAACCTGGCTGATTGTGATTTTGGCTGGGGATTTAAGGCCGGATGCCCTTCCTGGCGCCACGTGAAATTACCATCCTATAATCGGGATGATTGAATGATTTGTGGGATGTTAAAGAACGTGTATAGGTATCTGCATCCAAACTAGATGTTAAAACTCCACCGGTAAGGTTTTGTATTGCATTTTAAAAAGACCTATTTGAAACGGTTCAATATACGTAGATTTTACTGAAGAGTGAAGACTTGGCAGTTTCTGTCATTGTTCAAGTGCTTAGATAGGGTAAGCTTTGTGCTTAGTGGCAGTGGGAAGCTCCCAGATATTGGTTGATGGCTATTATGATTTCCGTAATACTAATGGATATTTGAGGCCTTGATATCGCCAGACTCAGAAATGAAGATTGTTGTAGCGAATGTTATGCCATCGTAATATAATTTACTTAATCTTTAATCAGCTGCACATCTATATAGAAGGCTCAATCAGAAAGAATAACCCCGAATGCTCCTCAGGACTTGCTCACCTGATGAGTTAAAACTGAGCAATTCCCTGCAAAGCAGGAGGCCATAGCCCTTATGGGATTTGTAAGGCTATTTATTTATTTATTTTTAATCGGGATTCGAACCCCAGCCCTTCCTTGAGAGAAGAGCAGCTATGCCACAGAGGAATCACGCTCCCCAGTCATTAAAAGTCTTACAAATTCAAATACTAAGTCTATTATATACCACAAATATACAAAAAGTTCTATAAAATAGGTGGATATTATTTCGAAAACTGTGATGCTATTTGTACAAACTAGCCACACGGTTGTTGCTTTCAGCAATATGGGCTGTCCACATATTATGTAATCTCAAAGAGGGGTGTATGAAGCTTATGATTACATTGATGATATGCAGACAGGGGATAAATGAGATGATTACATAATCACTCAACATAAAAATAAACTCATTTTACACAGTTTGTTTAACTTATAAAATCAGCAGAAACCTTACTTTGTAAGTTGAATGTAAAGGTCATTTTTGTTTAACATATAAAATTGCAGAGGCCTTACTTTGTAAGTTGAATGTAAAGGTCATTTTTGTTTTACTTATAAAATTGCAGAGGCCTTACTTTGTAAGTTCAAAGGTCATTTTTGTTTTACTTATAAACTTGCAGAGGCCTTACTTTGTAAGTCGAATATGAAGGTCATTTTTGTTTAACTTATAAAATTGCAGAGGCCTTACTTTGTAAGTTGAATGTAAAGGTTATTTTTGTTTAACTTATAAAATTGCAGAAACCTTACTTTCTAAGTTGAATGTAAAGGTTATTTTTGTTTAACTTATAAAATTGCAGAGGCCTTACTTTGTAAGTTCAATGTAAAGGTCATTTTTGTTTAACTTATAAAATTGCAGAAACCTTACTTTGTAAGTTCAATGTAAAGGTCATTTTTGTTTAACTTATAAAATTGCAGAAACCTTACTTTGTAAGTTGAATGTAAAGGTCATTTCTGTTTTACCTATAAAATTGCAGAGGCCTTACTTTGTAAGTAAAGGTCATTTCTGTTTTACCTATAAAATTGCAGAGGCCTTACTTTGTAAGTTGAATGTAAAGGTCATTTTTGTTTTACTTATAAAATTGCAGAAGCCTTACTTTGTAAGTTGAATGTAAGGGTTAAGTTTGTTTAACTGATAAAATTAGCAGAAGCCTTACTTTGTAAGTTGAATATAAAGGTTATGTTTGTTTAACTGATAAAATTAGCAGAAGCCTTACTTTGTAGGTTGAATATAAAGGTTATGTTTGTTTAACTGATAAAATTAGCAGAAGCCTTACTTTGTAGGTTGAATATAAATAGGCTTGCCATATTTTTGGTGAGTGAAACCGGGACACATTAATATCGGACGGCCTTACCGGGGGGTCTGGGGGGGAATGGAATACCCTCCAGTAGAGAATTAGAGGCAAAATGGTGAGTTTTAAGCCTTTTTTAAGCCTCGCAAGTGACGGGAGGGGGATATCTGGCATCCTAAATTGATAGTTCTACATACATTTTAAAAATAAAAAATGAATTTTTGCTACATAAAAATATATCATATTTCCTTTTTAATGATAATTTTTCTGGTCTACCACCTGGAAAGAAGTATAAAATACAATTTAAAATACTTCATAAAATTGTTTAATTGAACAATTACTAAGTCCCATTAATTTTTGAAAAACTACAACTTTTTGTCTAACTACAAAAACAATTTCAAAAAAACTTTTTATGTCAAACTAAAAAAAAGCAATAATTAATTAATGAGTTAGCAATATTAATCTTTGCTTTCAAACCACTCATTTTTTTACTTGAATGTACTTTTTTCAAAATGTATTTCTTAAGCTTGACCTTTTCTCTAAAAATCATAGCAAGAAAGGACCAAGTTGATTTTACATACAATCATTGCTCTTGCAGTGGACCTCTCATTGATGCTCTGTCTTACTCCCAGGCATTGTTCATTAGAGAAAACACCCTTTCCACAGGTGCTGATGTACCTGGTAAACAAAATATGTAGCCTACTCTAAAACACGTCCAAGGTTCGGAACAGAGATTTTATTTTCTGGGAAGTGGTTCAAGAGCTATGCGCGATAGACGGCGATGTTGATTGTTGAAAAGTAACCGATTCACAAAAGATTCTTAAACACATAAATTCATTACTTTTTACATCGTACAGCCGTTTCCCGGGACATTGATAAAACCGGGCGGGACACCGGGACAAGAGCAAAATACCGGGACTGTCCCGGTCAAATCGGGACGTATGGCAAGCCTAAATATAAAGGTTATGTTTGTTTAACTGATAAAATTAGCAGAATCCTTACTTTGTAAGTTGAATGTAAAGGTCATTTCTGTTTTACCTATAAAATTGCAGAGGCCTTACTTTGTAAGTTGAATATAAAGGTCATTTTTGTTTTACCTATAAAATTGCAGAGGCCTTACTTTGTAAGTTGAATGTAAAGGTCATTTTTGTTTTACTTATAAAATTGCAGAAGCCTTACTTTGTAAGTTGAATGTAAGGGTTAAGTTTGTTTAACTGATAAAATTAGCAGAAGCCTTACTTTGTAAGTTGAATATAAAGGTTATGTTTGTTTAACTGATAAAATTAGCAGAAGCCTTACTTTGTAGGTTGAATATAAAGGTTATGTTTGTTTAACTGATAAAATTAGCAGAAGCCTTACTTTGTAAGTTGAATGTAAAGGTAATTTTTGTTTAACTTATAAAATTAGCAGAAGCCCTACTTTGTAAGTTGAAGATAAAGGTTATGTTCATTTTACTTATAAAATTAGCAGAAGCCTTACTTTGTAAGTTGAATGTAAAGGTCATTTTTGTTTTACTTATTGAATTAGCAGAAGCATTACTTTATTCAATGAATACTTCTATTCAGAACATAAAGATGTTCAAAAAATATTTTAAATAAAAAATAAAGTACGGTAAGTCTTTCCTCAATATTGTTCATATATTTCTTGTGCTTGTTATATTTTTTTACAGAAATTGATGTCTCCGAGTCTCTGACATTGTCTTTCTTGATTTATTTATGCGGATAAATCGTGACAAAATCAGAAATATTAGATATTGCTTTGTGATTACGTAATATGAGAGAGGGGGCGGTGCGATGATTATGCGTATTTCATGAGGAGGAAGGGGGATAAAAATGGATCAAAAATTGATTATGTAATATGTGGACGATCCTCTATGGCACCTTAATATCCACCCCTTCAGGTACAAAACAAGGAGGGCCAATTTATTTTCCAAGGACGTAGGAACATTCTAAAACATTCTTCAAAATTTACTTTAGTTCAATTTTGACTCATGGAAAAGTTCATGAAAGTGCTTTTAAAATTATGCCATTCTAAACAAATAGTTCCGTGAAGAACTAAATAGCCTATTTTCATATATCCTACTTATGTTAATTGCCTCTATGAACATACAAAATTTCAGTTTGAATGCTGTAATAGTTTTGTAGATATTGAGAGCTGTCTAAATATTTTGGATGGTCGCCATGTTGGATTTTTATATATGAAGGCCATAGAGTTATGTACTAGTAGACGATTATTGCGTAGGTTCATTATTCAAACGTTGACTTCGATCACATGATTAGGACACAAGAAATAAAAATGTAATTTTAAAATTTTGCACGTTCACCATCTTGAGGTTATGTTAATATTTGAACTAAATTAGATATCAGTGCATTACAATGAGTATAAACATTTGTTGTACCATGTTTCACTGGGTTCGGATGGTTAAATCGCGATAAAAGTCAATTTAAAAGTTTCAACTTCGCTTGGCCGCCATGTTCATTTTATACTTAACAGGTTTTTGAATGTCACATAGCAGAACCAATGAGATCATGGATGGAATGGCAGTTCAGTGTTCCATCATGCTGCAGTTCATCACTCCACAGAATTAGCTGGTGAAGTCTTGTCAATCTTTTGCAACGTTGCCCGATCTTTGATGACTTTTCTTGATAAATATTGAATACGTTATAAGGAAATATCTCTTAGGCCCGTTCTTACAATATCCGGTTAAATCTTTACTGGCACTTTTACGGCAAGTTTACTGGAACTTGATTCTTACAATACCCGGTTAGCGACAAACTGACAGTAAAATAAGCCTTAACCGGCAGTGAACTTTACCGGAGGATTCTCCTCCCGTAAACTGCTTTACTGCCAGATTTTCTATTATAATCTCAACGCCAGCTGATTACATACATCGTCAATATGCCTAGAATTATCCATAATTTCATGGGTTTCATAAATGCTGATGCTGTTCAAAGAAGGAGACGAAAAGTATATAAGAATCGAAGTAATTATTACGAGGAGTAAGATGATCAGGACTTATTTAGACGATTCCGTTTGACGAAGCTTTTCCTCTTGAGGACTTTATTTGTCTCATTTGGAGACAATGTCCTTCCATATCTAATATTTCTCTTTATAATCGTAACGTAACAAACAGATTGCGTCAAGAACACAGATCAAGATCAAGGAATATAATATATATATTTATTATTTACTCCCTGACGCAGATCCACTCACGCCAACTATTGAGAGGTATGAAGAAATCTGCAAATCGAACCAGAAATTTGTACCAACTGTTGAAAATTATGCGCAGATCTGCTAACCTACCGTAAACATTAACCGGAACATGGTAAGAAGGATCGAATGTTTACCGGGACTTTACTCCGACCGTAAAGCCAACTGTCAGTTAGAGTTTACTGTCACTTTACTGGAGATTGTAAGAACGGGCCTTAAGTGTACAAGCCCCATTAAAATGCAATCCACAAGTATTTCACTCCTGGAAACCTCACACAACTCTATTGGAACGCAAGAAAGCTGATGGATTGGAATCCGGGCTAGCCATAAGAAACAACAACAACAGTATTTTAGAGTGCATCTCAAACACTCCAGGAAAATGGAGAAACTGTCCGCCACACTAATGCAGTCACTGTTCTGCTAACGCCAGTTTCAAACGTAAATCACACGAACACTAATCAGTCGGTGGTGCAATCGCTGCTTTATATTCACTTACTGTCCTCAGTCTGAATCACTATCGGCTAAATCTTTGATGCGAGAGAACCGTTTCTTCCAGTCGGGTGTGGCTGGTATTGCTGCCTCTTCTTCTTTGACGTTACTGTGGCGTGAGCCCCGCGTCCTACTTCCTGTAAGGTAACACATTGCATTACATTTGAGCCTGGACAAAGATCAACTTTAATGAGATGGCAGGAAGAAAATGGGGTAAACTCCCAAGTTAAACCACAGGAACAACAACACATTTCTCAGAAACTAGCTACAAAAACAAAATCAGTTAATATGAGTATAAATGAACAGATGATCTTGCACTACTTGCAAATTATATAGAAGAAGCTAAATATCAACTAGAAGAACTTGAAAGCATAGCAAAACAAGTAGTTCCGTGAAGAACTACGGCCTATTTTCATATTTCCTACTTATGTTAATTGCCTCTATCAACAAAAAAAGTTTCAGTTTGATTGCTGCAATAGATTCATAGATATTGAGAACCGGCTAAATATTTTGGATGGTCGCCATGTAGGATTTTTATATATGTAGGCCATACAGTTATGTAATATTAGATGACGATTATTGCGTAGGTTCATTATCCATACGTTGACTTCGATCGCATGATTAGGACACAAGAAATAAAAACCAAGATTTTAAAATTTTGCACAGCCCCCATCTTGAGGTTATGAAAACGATTTAAATAAATTAGATGCCAGTGCATTAAAATTTGTATAAGCATTTACCGTACCAAGTTTCACTGCGCTCGGATGGTTAAATCGCAAGAAACGTCCATTTAAATGTTTCAACTTTGCTTGGCTGTCATGTTCGTTTTGTATTTAACAAGTTTTTGAAAGTCACTTAGTTGAACTTCTAGTAGTAGCCTTTATCACCGTACAAAATTTCAGGGTGATATCAGTTATGGTTTTGGAGATATAGAATAGCGGTGAAATATTTCGCACAGCTGCCATGTTGGTTTGGTGCGACGTACTGAAATTTGAAGGGCACCGTCGGGGTCGGACGAAATAGTACTATGTCCATACTGAGTTTAATTAAAATCGCTCCAGCGGTTTAGATTTTATTAGGGGGACACACACATGCACAAATTAAAATTGTAAATAAAATTAAATATCTTTGTGGAATTCTCACTTGGAACTCCAATGAAAAATCGTCAATAGAAACTAGAACATAAAAAAGCATCACGGATTCCTTGGCCAACTACAAGAAGAAATCTCTTCCGATAAATGCTTAGTTTCAACATTACTGTTGCGTCGTTAAACCTGATGTGACTTACGCTTGTGAAACACTATTTAAATTAAACATCAAATCAACAACAGATCAACTGCAGAAGGTTCACAGAAGGATAATCAGAACGATCATTACGGTAATAAAAAATCACCAGGTGGATGGACAATGCAGATTGTTGCTTCATGCCGTTGTTAGTTGGGAAAGTGATTCAATAATAGACACGATGAGAGAGAGGAGAACTACCTTTTTCTATCATTTATTGAGATTGCATGACAATACACTACTAAAATAACTATTTAACTACTTTTGGAGAAATAAAACAAATTGAAAATAGAGAAGAAAAAAGATTCTGAAGAACAAAATTAATCAACAAAAACAATATGTCCTAACTGATGAGGAAAGGGCCAGCTAGGGCAGGCAGAATGGAGAGGTTTAGGGAGAGGAGGAAGATGACAGCTAAATTCCCTGTTAATCCGTAGAGGACTTGAATGTATTTGGTTTGATTTAAGTGCTCCAATGTGGGCGTAAACTATGTGAATAAATAAATAAATTAACAGAAAAATTATGCTTAGATACACTTTACAAAAGGACATGTTGTGGTGAGAATAAGGAAGATGGTGAACATCTCTTAACTTTGGAACAGGGTATTCTGAAAATATTTCACATTACACACATCCTAACAGAACAACACACACCTCGGTCTAAAGCAGGCAGCCGATCAGTTTATAGTTGCATGCAAGACAACCGAAACACGTAAGTTTGCGATCTTGACACACGTTTAAATACAAATTTACTCATTTTAACCAAATCACACTAATACTTGGTCATTTTCCATTCTAGAAAAGAAAAACTGCATTTAATACCAATGTTGAAAAGTTCCCATTCACAAATCGAGACGAACCAAGAGGATACAAATGCATACCTGCCAACCTTACAAAACCAAAATTTAGGAGATTTTGATATGAAAATCAGGAAAACTCAGGAGATGCAAATAGCGCATATCGGCTCGATTAATTGGCAAACTATGCTTCAAAATGAATGATGTAAACTAGCATTCGGCATTTACTGCATTATCCCATCACTTTCACTTTTAACACCAAAATCTTATTTAATTATTTGCTACACTTTACATTTTCTTGGTGCTTCTTTGTTCCCACGTGATTTGAAATATCACTTTTTCCACCTTGTGATATAAAAACCATTACATCGACAAACAAATCAAAATCACTTTATTTGCAATGAGGTGTCAACCTCGGTGGCAAATGAGGTACATAATTTACAAACACTACACAATATTAAAAGAATAAAGTAACAAACACCCAAAAGAATACAGTAACAAACACTACACAATGCAAAATAATTGACCTTAGCTGGATTTAATTATACACGGAAATTGTCCTGAAAATTGTTTCAAAAAATAGAATTGTATTGTAACGTGTCACCGCTGGCCGGACAGGCAGCTCTCGGGGGGAGGGGCAGTGCGGCGAATCTACAAACGGGTAGTGATGTGGGCCGGGTAAATATCCAGTGGGAAGGTAAATATAAATTGGGTATTTACCCGGGTATATACCCAGTGGTCATTTAAATACCCAAAACTAGCGTATTTTCAGTTTTTTGAGCTTTGTACAACACTTTTTGATGTGTTGATGAAGTGTTGGACAAACAAGGACTGAACCACAGGTATTTGATGCCTTAAATTGAAATCAGGAACAATATGGATCCTTCAAAACACAGATTAGAAAATATTTTATTACTTTGTGATATTCTGTTTTTGACATCAAAAGATGTTGTATTTCTTGTGATGTACTTTGAATTTCTTTTGTAAATTAAAAAACCTATAATGAACAAAATTTCAATTTGATTTGTCCCAAGTTGCACTTGTACTACTCAATTGATATTTGTCATTGTAAATTGGAATATAGGCCTAAGCCTGAAGAGATTCATTATGTATGAATAGCCTAATACATTTGTTAAGCTTCATTAAAGCTAAATAAAGTAAGGCCTCTATTTTTTTAGAACGTTTTTAGTCATCTTGCACAGTTTCCAGCCACTGGCCGGGTCTGTTTGGAACACAAGCCTCTCCAACGTCTTCTGTCTTCCCACCATCTCTCAGCCTCCACCCTTGTCCAGTCTTCTCCTCTCTTCTTCATGCTTTCTTCCACCCCCTTCAGCCACCTGTCTCTCGGTCTCTTTCCTTCCCACTTCGTCTCGTGTATCCTCCTGGGTATCCTATTCTCCTCCATTCGTTTTACATGTCCATACTATCTAAGTTTCTCTATTTCTCTAAGGCATACGTCAGGATAGGGACATAGTACGTCCGATATAAGATCTTTTTGCCTGTTCTGAGGGACATCCTTGCTCCATAACATGATTCTCACACTCCTCCGGAATGCTTCTGCCTGAATCGCCCGCTCATTTATTTCTCTATCGTTTCTTCCATTACCTTGTATCAGGCTTCCCAGATACTTGAAACTCTCCACTTTCTTCAGCTGTTCCCCACCAATTGTTATTCCCGTTGTGGTACTTTCCTTCTTCCTTGTTGTGATCACCATCTCACTCTTATTTATGCTAAATTTCATCCCATATCCTTGTATTATTCCTTCCCACACATCCAACTGTTCCTGTACCTCCTCCTCCTTGTTCCCCAAATCATCAAAACATCTGCAAACACCATTGCTTTCATCTTTCCTTCCCCAATTACTTGTGCCACTCGGGTCATTATGTCATCCATCACCACGATGAAAAGTAACGGTGACAGTGCACTTCCTTGTTTCAGGCCGTTTTTCTGTTCCAACCAGTCCGATCTCTCTCCTCCCACTTTCACACAGTTCATGCTTCCCTTGTACATCTCCTTTATCCTCCTTATAGTCCATTTTTCTACTCCTCTATCCTCCAGGGACTTCCATACTTCTGCATACACTGTCATATGCTTTCTCAATGTCCAGGAATGCCATCAGTAGATCTGTTCCATACTCATAGTGCTGTTCTTGTAACTGCCTTACAGCATAAATCAAATCCACTGTGGACCTTCCTGCTCTGAAGTCATGTTGTTCTTCCCTCATCCCTCTTTCTATCCTTGTCCTAATTCTCTTTTCCAAAACTTTCTCAAACATCTCTGCACAATGACTCATCAGTGTTATTCCCCGATAGTTTCTGCATTCTGTTCTACTACCTTTCTTGAAGATCGGGACAATTATTCCCTTTTTCCAGTCCTCTGGGGTCTTCCTTTCCTTCCATGCTGTCCTCATCACTCGGTACTATCATTGTATCCCCACCTCTCCTGCTGCTCTCACCATCTCCACACTCAACTCATCCACACCCGGTGCCTTCCCTCCTTTCATCTTCCTCACTGCATCTTCCACTTCTTTCCATGTTAAGTCCTTTTCTGTTTGCAGTTCATCTTCCTCTTCCCCGATTTCTTCCTCCTCGCCGTGGTTTCCATTTGGGTTCTGGAGTTCTTCAAAATATTCTTTCCACATTTTCTTCAGTTCTTCCCTATTTACTATCTCTTGTCCCCTTTTGTTCACCATTCTAACATAATCCGTAGGATCCTTCCGCCTCTTATTTTTTACCATCCCATACAGGGCCTTTTTTTGTAGCTTCACTATCTTCGTCCACTCTTCCATCCACTTTCTTCTCTCTTCGGCCTCTACTCTCTTTGCCTCCTTCTTTCTTTCCTGGTACTCTTCCCTTGTCTCTACCGTCCTATTTTGATACCACCTCCTAAAGGCTCTATTCTTTTCCCTTACTATATCTTTTGTCTTCTCATTCCACCATAGTGTTTCCTTCCACCTCTTCTTACTACTTGTCCTCCCACATACTGCTTCTGCTGCACCTACTAGTGCAGGGTGTCGAGCGATGACCTTTCTTCAAATTCCCGTATAATTCCCATATTTCCAGTACGAAAATCCACCAAATTCCCGTATATTTTAGAACCCTTTAAGACTAGAGTTCGAATACCGAATGGCTGACAAATGAATCTTAAAGCGCGAATCAAGATTTTCTGGCGTAAGTGTAACTGCATTTTTGGAGACACTTCCGCACTTGGTGATGGCGAGATTTAGGCCTAATCCGTAGCGTGAGCAAAGCTCGCGCGAGTGAACTCTCATGCATCTGGGATGACATGCTACGAACACAAATAAAATACCGTTTACCTTAGAAGAGCTGATATAAATGACTGTTTTACTGAGGAGGGTTGAGAGAGTAGAGAATAGGAGTGTCGCTTAATAAATATTTACTGGATGTGACAGAATTGTATGGTACCGTAACCGTATAGAGCTTCCACGAGTTAAAATGGCACCGAAGCTTATGCATAGCGAACTTCCGGTCCGCGAATCTCGATTTGATTTCCATTTGCAGTGAATCGTTCGTTCGTGATTATCTTCTTTATTATTTCGGATTGTGGTTTTGTTTTTAAGCGTTCAACTTATGAAATAAGAACTAGAGGGTTGGCCTTTCATGATTATTCCAAAGACAAGTGTCTCCTAAAAGAGTAATTAGTAAAACTTTGCATCAGAGACGACCATAACAAACAGCTTGCCTACAAACTGTGCGATTTGCACATTTCAAACAGCAGACTACAATAATTAAGTCGGTGCAAATTAAATATGTTATATGTGAGAGTATTATTATAATTTGCTATCCGGTTGTTATATGCATTAACGTGACCCGTTTAAATCCTAAATTGTGACAGATGCTACGAGTTATAGGCTATTCGCCGTACCGGTAAGCCTAATATTTACTAACAATGCATCGTTTCTTCTTTAATATTTATTTAATCATTATAATTATAATAGCCTATCTATTAACACTTATGTAACCAATAATCATTTTATAATTCTATACATATTCCAGGTATTGCAAGAAAGCGATATATTTGATAGCACATACCGTTCCAGCTTAAAATCCAACCGTGCCCAGTTTTCAGTACCTATGGAAAATATTACCGTAAGTTAATAAACCAAACAACTGGCGACAATTTTTTTTTGAAATGCTCATTTACATCTTCACCCTAGTCTACGTAAAGTACCATACGGTAATCACTGAAAGGGTAGGGGGGTTATGACCTCAATTTCACAAACGAACGAACCTCATTTTGCATGATTTATGGAACCCGAATCCTAATGGAGGTATGGATTGTCTGCATTTGGAAATATGTTACTCAATAATTTAAAACAAGATGCCAGAAAACTAAATTCAAAAAGCTGCGTGCCTACTACGGTGTAAAGTTGCTCCGTGAAAAAAAAAAAAAAAAAAAAAAAAAACACCTCGCCAAGATTATACGACGTGCATACACTTAAATACAATCATCCAATTGGATGAACACTTTCTTTGTCACGATCTTATAAGCAATTCAAACATAAACTGCTGTAATTTAGGGAAAATGTGCAACATTTAGAGACTACGAGTGTTGTATGTGGCACAACGTTAGCTGACATTTCGCATCATTAATACATAAGGAATGAACACATGCAGAGCTTTCAAACTGCACACAGCTGAAGATCATATAATTCTTGGTGCATTTTACGTTCTCTTAACAACGATAATTTGCTTAGTTACATGCAAAGAAAATTGTAGTACACACTTCCCATTGCTTCCATTACCTGACTACTAAACCAGAAGCTGGTAATGCATAACCATACGCCGGTGGCACATCCTATGGCAAATGAAAGATCGAAAGGAATGTAAGCTCTATAGGAGCCCGGAACAAGGCGATACAATTTTCTACACTACTGAAAATAGTCAAAATACCCTTTGTAATACCTAATGAATAATAATTTTGGGGGTCATGTAGTAATAGATGTTACCCACCCACTATCCCTTTTTAGATCACGACTTTTATAGTAAAATTGGAGGTATGGCCGCTAGTACACGCGTAAATTATGGGACAAATACAGTATAGCCCACCCCGCGCATTCGGTACTGACAGCCTTCCTGTCACTTATCCCCGCTTTTCCTCTCCGCAACCCACGGTCACCACATAACACGACCCTACATCCAACCGCCACACGGCAAGAATTCTGAGCATGCTTCTCACCTACACCCTGTATTTCGAAAGAAACTACGCGAAGGATATGTCGGGAGCTTGGAACAGCTGAGCTGTGTTGCTAAGTTTTTAGTGTTGTAAATCAACTGATTCGAATAATACACAGCGCTACACTTCAGACATTATTTCGGTACAATTATACGTAATATATTTTAACCCCTCAAGCCAGTTGGCCGTAGACTGTACGTCCGCTGGACTCTACTCGTTCAGCCGGTTCGACGTACCACAAACGTCCGGTGCAGGCGGAAGTTAGAATGCCTATTACGCATGAAACCCTGCTGCTTCGCCGGATCTTCTTTCACGTTATAAACCGAGAAGTTATGTACTTTCATGCCATCTCTGTTTCATAATTAGAACTAATACGAAGTTGATCGATATCCGTTGCTTTTGACGAGTCATATCGATCAGCGAAGGAACATGAAACGCGCTCTATTGAGTTTCAGGTTAGTTGCTTTAGAAGGTACCACATCCTTTCCTGCCATCTCGAGATTGTTTAGTGAACTATATCTAACTTGACAGTTTTAGTCACTTATGAAGGGGAAGCACCGATAGCAATTACTTAGTAGATAACTTTTGCTTCGTAGGCTAGAGGCCACTCAGTCGCAGATGAATAATTGCCGGACTGTCTCATTCTCTTATGGGTGCAGATATTATTGGTTTGATGGATGACAGTAGTGGAAGTGATGTATAGGGAGCGATATTTTCGGTAGTGATACGGACTATGCACAGCATGATGTTATTGGAGAAGTGGGAGACAGCCCAGACGAAGAAGAAATAGCTTCTGCTGTAATAACAACAACCGCTGTTCAGTGTTTGTGGCGAGAGGTAGACTTCGTCACAAGCACACAAAAGATCCCCTTCACGGGTATGCCGGGTACAAGAAGGCATTTCAAATCTGTTTTTTGCTGCTTTCGACAATGTGATTGAACTAGTTTGAGAAACAAATATGTAGGCCTACGCGGCAGAATGTATGGTGGCGCGCCCTTGAAACCAAGGTCGCGCGCCAGGAAGTGAGAGTCAGTGACAGGGGACAACATTTATGTGTTCTTGTGGATTGTATTGTTGATGGGGATAATGCAGAAACCTACCCTAAAGAGCTATTTCACCCCTATATTCTCTCAAACAATGCCAAAGGACAGGTTTGAAATAATATTGCAATATTTACATTTTGTTGACAATTCGACACGGGATGCATACACGGGGGCCTAAAGCTTTTCAAAATTCAGCTTTTCCTGGAAATTATACCCGAAAAATATGTATATATGTAGATTGAACATTATCATGTAAATATCTTGCTTTCATTGTAAATATACCTGAAACAAATACCAAAAGTGGAACTTATCAAATTATTATACTTTTGTAAATATTGCGTGTGATTATGGACAACCCTGAAGAGCAGACGTCACATATATTACTGAGAAACATTGGACATGATTTCGGTAAGTAATCCTAAAAATTTCATTACGTTATATTTCGTAGATTTAACATAATTAATTTTTTTACCTTGTTGGTGTCCAAACCTCTGCTGAGCTTCAATTTAAATACCGCCGGAGAAGTGAAAACCTCCGGATTAAATAGCCGGCCTGAGGGGTTAAAAAACGATCCTGGGTCAACGCCGAGGACATTCAAACAGAGAAATACGATACATTTAGATGAATAAATAAATTACACACCGAAGCTATGATAACTTTATCATAGGTATTCAATTCAATAAATACGACAAAGAGGGCAAACACTCGACAGCTAATGAATATAAAAATCCTCACCATGCAATGATTATCCTTTAACATGAAACAAGAGTCTGACAAGGGAAGTCTCTGAACCGGGGAATCGCAGATCCTGCTGGAACTTTGCAGATACGGTGCGTGAGCCCAAATAGGCAGAACCGTGAAGAGAAATCTTTCGGAAATTAACTTCCCCTTGTATTAGATGAAAAATTAAGATTTACACGTTTAAATAGGCGCGCCAGCGGCGTGAGCTTCATTGGCTGTGTCAGAGGTTGCTTCCCGGCCTACGGCGTACAGTCACCGAATGAGAGGCGACAGACCCAGCATACGCTTATATCCGTATACGGAGAGTGTCCCATGCATTGCATGATGAATATTAACATTGCAAAAGTTATATGTTATCTGGAGGAAAAATGTGGAAAATGTATGGAAAGGCCTCTCAGCATTCAAGAACAGGACCTGTTGGACAGTTGGGATGGTAGGCTATAGGCTATTGATGGTTTTGTGCCTATCTGACTTTCTGGCGTTCGTCTCTTGTAACAAGTGTGTTTATTTGTTGTGCTTATTGATATTGACAGGTATCATAACTGGTTATATAGAGAACAGTACTATTCTACTCTTACTATCGCCACAAATGATCTACCGGATGACAGTAATAGCAACAACTCTGATGAAGATAATATTTGGGCTGCCACCGATAGCTGACCCAGGAAAGTGTCAGACGAAGCTGTAGGTATGGAATACAAACAAAATGCTGTTGATTATTGGAAAAGCGGTAAGAGGCGTACGCTTTCCTTTTCGTCGGTAAAATGTAAGTTCCACCGTTTAAAAAGCAAGAAAGATTTATATTTGTGGGCAGAGCAAGTGAAAAGGGGAGGCACCCGCCGCGACAAATTGAGGAGAATAACATTTGTCGTAAAAGCCCAATTTGACATTGCCCATCAGAATAATGAAGTAATACATGATGTGACAATTCAGCAATGGGCTATGCTAGCTGCACAGGACGTAAAATGTACGGGGTTTAAAGCCAGCCATACCTGGGTGCAGCACTTTAAGGATCGCTATAATATCATTTCGCGAAAAATAACAACTGTGATGACATCAAAGAATGCCCATCGAGAAATGGATATTATGTCAGCAGCAGAAATATTCGTAGAAGAGTTTACATCGGTTCTTGATTCTCTCGGCCCTGGGAACGTGTGTAATAGTGATCAAAGTGGGTTCAATTTGGAGATGTGTTCGGGTAGGACACTGGCTATAAAAGGTTCGAAAATGGTTTGCTCCAAAGTGCAATCAGTGGGGACCACAACGCACAGTTATACAATAATGCCAACAGTAACAGCAGCCGGCAAGCTACTAGGACCTCTCTTCATAACTCTGAAAGAACCAAAAGGTGTTTGGAAAAAGGATGAAAGAAACTATATTTGCACATGACAATATTTACGTTGTTCCTACAAAATCTGGCAAAATGGGATCCGCACAATTGAAGGATTGGTTTCACAATGTTTTCAAACAGCAAGTACCGTCCGGCAATGCGGCACTCCTTCTGGATTCCTTTTCTGGACATAAATCGTTAGAAAGTGAAGAGCGAATACGACTGATAATGATACCTCCTGGGGCCACAGCCTATTGTCAACCATTGGATGTATACGGCTTTAGGGCCTGGAAAAGCTTCGTCCGTAGATTTTCGAACACCGTTCGGTTATTGAATTTTGACATCAATTTGGCCCAGAGAAATACAATCTTGAAAATGCAGTCTCTGACATATCACCAATTGTCGTCCCCTAGTTTTACTTCAATGTGGCAATACGCATGGTACCGAAGTCAGTACCTGTCCGACAATCCCGGTGGGTTTGAACACCCTGTGCAATATTGTTTCGATATCAGTGCAATACAATGTAGTACTTGCACTCGCCCGTGTTTCATACGGTGTGGATGGTGTAAAACCAGTTCCAACATTATTACCACGAACATCACTGTTGTCAGAACTATGTGAAGTAGCTTGGTCACTTACTCACTTGTTTGACTTTTGGTTCAGTTTACTCTGTGTTGTGTTTTAATGTTATGTATTTGTGATACCTTACATTGCATGATTAATAATAAAGCACGACGTGCAATATATTGTAAAGATGCAGCATTGATGTCCATGCCACAGCGCAGGTTGTGAGCGCGAGTAAGGGAGGGCAGTCGTTTGGAGCATGATCTTTTGAGCCACCAATCAGGCGTGAGGCACACCCGCGCTTGACCAGCGCGCACAGTTCAAAATTGTTGTAGTTATTGCCGTCTAAGGAGGGTAGGAGTTAATTTCCGAAAGATTTTTCTTCATGGTTCTGCCTAGTTAGACTCAAGCAACATATTTGCTAAGTTTCAGCAGGATCCGCCATTCCCCGGTTCAGAGACTTCCCTTGTGAGTGGAGGTCGTTCACAGCTTACTACAGTAGTTAACAGATAACACCATGCACACTCACTGAATCGCGACTCTCGTATTAGCTTTCGTGATAATACAAAAGTAAAGTTAAGTTAAAGACATATTTAGCACTGAGCACTCAAACAAGCCCCTCTGTGGCGATATTATTGCCGTGGTTTTATATTGTCGAATTGTAGGCTATTGAATGGCAGACGGTATTTTGAACACTATGACGGGAAACAATAGCCTGTGCTCTATTATCGATTGACGCAAGCGAACTGACACCAAGAAATAAGTTTCTTTGACGCCCTCCATCCCTTCACTGTCCCTATCATCATCACCACCATCATTGTCTTCATCAGAGCTTGATGAATATTGCCAAGGTTAATAATTATTTCATCCAAGCTTCCGTGGCTTAGGCGGCAGCACGCCGGCCTCTCACCGCTCGGCCCGTTGTTCAAATCCCGGTCACTCCATGTGAGGCAGACAGGTTTTCTCCGGGTACTCCGGTTTTCCCTGTCAAAATGTCATTCCAGCAACACTCTCCACTATCATTTCATTTCATCTGTCAGGCCTCGGCAGCCGGCACAGTTCATATCCTCGCCGCTTGATGGGGGCTTCATTCATTCCATTCCTGACCCGGTCGGAGACTGGAAGCAGGCTGTGGATTTTCAATAATTATTTCATCCACCGCGATATCCAGACCGCCTTCATATTTCTTTCTGTACATGCGGTACGGGATGTGTCCAGTCCTCGGGTCGAACTTCGGCGAAGTAACGAAACAATGACAATGAAAGGAAATTGTGGGAGTTACTTCCTCCATTTTTGGTCCGTATTGACTTTGATGATTTATAGAAAAAATGTTATTCCGTCGATCAATACATTAGGTTATACATAATTTAAAAGTGGTACATGTTTCGGGCAATCATATAGCCCTTCATCAGCCACATCTTGTCGAATACAAAAAAACAATCATCAAAGTCAATACGGACCAAAAATGGAGGAAGTAACTCCCACAATGAATGAGGCACGTCAAGCTAAAAGGGTCAGATTCCTTTACAAAGACCTTAGAATCAAAATTTCGAACATCATTAAAGACATAGAATTCATTAAGAAATGCAGGCTACACAAAGTTTTCCCGAATCATATTAGATCCTTTCAGAAGAAGAAGTTTGCCAACAAATTTGAATTCAACACCCAATTGATTATCAATGACAAAATTCTACAAAGAGAACTCAAATTCTTATATATTAAGAAAGGTCAAATAAACAACCGACTGTATGTCACGCATTTAGAGGCAGCCCATTTATCCGAGAAAAAAGAGTGGGACTCGTTTCTCATTTACGTGAACGAAAAAGTAGCGTTTAATGCCTCCCTTAAAATTAGCAAACTGGATAGGAAATTCCAATGGCTCAATCGGAGCAAGAACATTGAACCTAATGCCGAACCCAAACCTGACTGTCACGTTTTTCATAAACCGGTAGTTAATCTATCCAACACACCTTTTAACTCCGAAGAAAATGAAATACTAGAAAAGGGTTTCCAACACAACTGAGATTCTCTTCACGACCGTAAAAACCTTACACGGTTAGTAGCGGAATCTGAATGTGCTATCAGAAACCTACCACACGAAAAACAGAGCGAGGTCAGACATGTTGTCAACAAGAAAATTAATAGAATCATCAAACAAGAAAAACAGGCGGCCAAAACTAATAATACCCAAGATTTCACCCGTCTTAAAAAGAAATTAGTGGATAATAATCTCATCATCACCAAAGCCGATAAGGGCAACACCGTGGTCATTATTAACAAATCGGATTACATTGACAAAACTAAAGACTTCCTTAGTAGTCAGAATTTCGACATCACAAAAAAAGATCCTACTGCACCAATCCAAAAGAAATTAAAAAGGTTATTAAAAGAGACTTACCTCAGTCTGGATGAACAGCAATCAAGCAAATTAGTTAACATGAACCCCAGCCTACCTAGCCTTAAATCCTTACCCAAAACACACAAAACTAACGTCCCTATCAGACCCATTGTCAACTTCAGGGGCAGCCCCATTTATAGACTCTCCCAATTCTTACAACGTTTTATTAGCAAACACTACAAATATAGAAGCAACCATTTTTTCAGGAATACGGTCCAATTTTGTGAAGCCACTAGGAATTTTGAAATAAGTGAATGCCACACCCTCCATACTGTCGACATCAAAGACATGTATACAAACATACCTATACCTCCCACAATTAAGATAATTGAGGATAATCTTAAATCACATGGTAGGCTATCTATAGTGATGTAAAATACCCAGGTATTTATAAATCGGGGTAAATACCCAGGGTATATACTCGGGTAAATACCCAATTTGGGTAAATACCCGGGTATTTTAGATTTTTCATTAAAAATCATGTGTCGTGGTAAGTTGAACCTTAAAAAAGGATACCGGTATGCAAACTATTCTACATTAACTTTTAAGAAATGTAACAACATTAGATAGTTAATAAAATAAAATTTAATTAGAATTGGGAATTAGCTCAGGAGATATAAACTAACAAATCCACTACACTGAAAAAGTTAGCTTAAGTACAGCAGGCATCAAATAAAGAATAGAAAATGGGAGGGAAGTACAGTGTCAGTTTGAATTCTGGGTAGGATGAGCTGAGCAGTGTTGCCAACCCATATGCTTGCTGGCATACATCTTCACCCATTATAGAGCCCACATACTACAAACACTTCCTGACATGCATTTATATTATTTAAGAGTATGATTTTAAAAATGAATATTCTTTTTATATTTAAAATTGAATAAAAAATAACTTAAAGCACTTTTACTGATATTTTTTCTTTCAGATGTCCTTTCTATTAAATATATTTTATTACCATTTGAGTTTTGGCATACACATTTCAATTAATATGCATATAGCCTACTCATATTACTAGAAAAGTAGCTTTTCCCTCCCACATCTTTGTTGCTCATTTCCAGTACCGTAATAAAACTCGACCTTCTCAATATCTTGATCATCATCATCATCTTGAGCAGTTTCCAACCGCTGGTCGGGTCTGCATGGAACATAAGCCTCTCCATCGTTTCCTGTCCTTCCACCATCTCTCGTCATTTACTGTGTCCCAGCACACTCCTCTTTCTTCCGCACTCTTCCTAACTCCTTTTGTCCATCTGTCCCTTGGCCTCCTTCCCGTTATTTCCATTCCAAACATCTTCTTCGGTATCCTCTCCTCTTGCATACTCCTCACATGTCCATACCATTGTAGCCTAGATCGCTCTATTCTCTTTTGCAATGGTTCCTCTCTTACCATCTCCCTGACTCTCTCATTCCTTACTCTGTCCATTCTTGTCACTCCTACCCTACTCCTCTGGAACTTCATCTCCACTGCTCGTATTTTATTCTTGTCCCTTTCCTTCATCACCCATGTTTCTGAACCATATGTCAAAATTGGCACAAAGTAGGTCTTGTAGATGATTCCTTCACATTTTTGTGGTACATCTTTATTCCATAACATCCCCCTAACACTCTTGAAAAATCCATCTGCGCACCTTCCCCTTTCATTTATTTCCATCCTATTGCCTCCCTTTTCTTCAATTATGCTTCCCAAGTACTTGAAGCATTCTACTTTCTGCAACTGCTGTCCTCCAAGTGTTATGCCCA
Source organism: Meconema thalassinum (assembly GCA_946902985.2). Taxonomy (NCBI): domain Eukaryota; kingdom Metazoa; phylum Arthropoda; class Insecta; order Orthoptera; family Tettigoniidae; genus Meconema; species Meconema thalassinum. The sequence goes on from OX336388.2 coordinate 91,140,970, forward strand.
TATCCAGTCTGTTCTTCTTCCTCATTGTGATGACCACTTCACTCTTTTGTGCTGAGAACTTCATCCCATATGATAACACTACCTTCTCCCACTCATCTAATTGCTCTTGTACTTCTTCCTCATCCTCTCCCCATGCCAGAAGGTCATCAACAAACAACATTGCCTTCATTTTCCTTTCCCCAATGCTATTTACCACTTTTCGTATGATTTCATCCATCACCACTATAAATAACAGGGGTGAGAGGGCACTTCCCTGTTTCAGACCACTCTCCAGTTGAAACCATTCCGTTCTCTCTCTTCCCACCTTTACACAGCTTTTGCTTCCCTCGTACATTGCTTTCACTCTTGCCACTGTCTCCTTGTTCACTGCTTTTGCTCTCATTGCTTCCCATACCTTGTTTCTATTAATACTATCATATGCTTTCTCAATATCCAAGAAGGTCATCACCAGATCTTTCCCATATTCATAATGGTGTTCTTGTAGCTGTCTTACTGCAAAGATGAGGTCAACTGTTGACCTTCCTGGCCTGAATCCATACTGTTCTTCCCTTAGCCCATCTTCAAATTTTGTCCGAATTCTTCTCTCCTGTACCTTCTCAAATATTTTGGCGCAGTGGCACATGAGTGTAATTCCCCTGTAGTTCTTGCATTCCTTCCTACTTCCCTTTTTAAATATGGGTATTATTATCCCTCTTTTCCAGTCCTCTGGTATTTTCTTCTCCCTCCATATCACTTTCATTACTCGAAAGAGCCACTGTGTTCCTATCACCCCTGCTGCTCTCACCATCTCCACACTCACTTCGTCTATTCCCGGTGCCTTTCCCCCTTTCATCTTCTTTAACCTTTTCACTGCTGAATTGTTACATTGTTAGCGCACCCTCTGTGCTGGATTCTTTTAGGCAACCACTTTCACACAGAAATTCACCAATTTGAACATAAAATACAAGTGGTAACTGAAAATCATTAAAAGTAATTCACTCACCACTGTGTTCATAAAGTATTGGCCACGGTTGATGTTTGTGGATCCAGGGTTCGATTCCACATGAGTTGGCGAAATTTTGTCCAGTAGAAAAAATTTAAAATTGTAATTTACACCGTAGAATATGCTCACTAAATGCACGCACTATATACATCCCATACACACTTCACAACAGAAACATTAAATTTAACACACGATATCACTAAATAAACACCCGAATCCAATATTACCTCAAAGCATATGTATCTAAAATAATTCTAACACATACATTATCCTATACCTAAACTTTCGCGAAAAAAATAATAAAAGCCTTTCTTCAACTAAATAGGTTATACAATTTATCTATACTAATAATTGAACACTAAATTTGTGCAAAGATAACGTTTATGCGGCTAAACATTCTAATAATTCCTGCGTGAGTGGTAGTCTTCAAAGCAAGGTACGACACAGAGTGCAACACCACAAGGTTGACACATGTATCGGGACTCTTTCCTCTTCCTTTCCCTCCTAACAGTATTGCTACATACATGGCAGTGACGAGTTGGGTTAGATTTCTTATCAGTTGGCGGAACTAAGCAGGGAAAATGTCTTTCAGTTAGTCGAAGAACTGGGTCCGTAGATGTCGCAGATGGTCTTCCAGGAGTTGATTTTCTGGGGTTGTGGTATCTCTCCAAAATCTGCCTTATAATTTGAAGCTGAAATTCTGCCAATGAAGGACGCTTACCTGATGATAGACAGTATAGGGCATATGAATTTAGAAGTGCTAAGTCCAAAATATGAAAGAATAATTTCTGGTACCACTTGATACTCTTACGCACGCTATGGAGTGAACTAAGGAGCATGTCTGCCTTATCGACAGACCCCATGTTCATGTTATATTCAATGACGGCCTGAGGCTTCAAGATAGATGCTCCAGACTAGCAATCCTTTTTCCCAGTCACTTCAAATATATTTTTGTGCATGGTTGTAAGCACGAACAAATCCCTCCTATCACGCCACTTGAGTGCCATCATTTTTGTGCTAGATTTCCAATTCCCCTCTCCCCAATTTAGTTCCCAGTGCAGGCATGCCTTTCCTGTTCTTTCGCACTGTTCCACATGCATTGGTGGCTCGGTCATGAAGCAAAGAAAACAGCTGTGGGCCAGTGTACCAGTTATCTACAAATAAGCTATGGCCCTTATCTAAATAATCATGTAGAAGTGTTGTAGCAACTGCACCAGAAATGCCGAGTTTATAGGGGTCTGTGATTTCTGTTGATGAGCCAGTGTAAGTGATAAAATCTAAAATATAACCAGTCTTACAGTCACAGAGAACAAACAGTTTGATGCCGAAACGATGACGCTTGGTTTTTATATATTGTTTGAAAGCAAGACGTCCCTTGAACAAAACTAGGCTTTCATCAACACACAAGTTAGCAAATGGGGTGAGATAGGTTTTGAATGTTTTCCTGAAGTGATCAATAATGAATCGAATTTTGTTCAGACTGTCAGTTTTGTTTGGGTTTTCATTGTCGGTGAAGTGGAGCATACTGAGTAAAATTAGATACCTATCACGAGACATAACTTGCTGAAAAATTGGGGCATGCAGAAGGGGATCACTGGACCAATGTTCCTGAATAGACAGATGTTTATTTCGAACCATCAGCTGCGCCACTGCTATTAGCACAAAAATCTCCTTATAATTGGTATCAACCCATTTTCTGAGCCTGGAATATTGACTGGGTGGCTTAGCGTCAACAGTCTGTTTATGAAACTTGTTTGTTTCGTCAGCTACCTTTGTCAACACCTCTTCTTTGACAAATAATTCGAAATAATCTATTTCATGGGATTCAGGAGTCAAATTAGTATTTGACATACCTGGGTTTGGCACTTGGAATGCATGCACGTTTGGCCCAAACTCGTCCTCGGACCACGTGGGTAGGCCTAGGTCAGGTTCATTTCTTCCCCTCTCTGTCGGGATATCTTCAACACTATCACTATCACTTCCTAACAGTTCCCTAATATCCCCATCGTCACTTCCGACACTATCTAAATCCACATCAGACTCAATCTCCTCTAAAAGCGTAAGAATTTGCTCCGGACGCATATTGCGCTCGCTAGATGCAGCCATTACTCATACACGATGTTCTTAACTGTGTGACAAAAGAAAAACATTTTTCCCGCAACGTTACACATGTGTATTTATGGAACTAAGTGGTTGAAAATATAGCTAAGAGATGGCGTAAGAATACACGACATTTACAAAGCAGATCGAGTACCCGATCGCAGCACTGATGGCACAAAGTTCTGATCGAGTATACTCGGTCGCAGCACTGACGGACCGCTTGAGGCAGATCGAGTATACTCGACCGCAGCAGTGAAGCGGTTAATGCTTCCTCCACTTCTTTCCATGTCAATTCCTTCTCTGAAATGTCTTGGTCACTGTCTGTTTCTTCCTCCACAATGTCCACTACGCTGGTTTTAGTTGGATTTAGGAGTTCCTTGAAGTATTCTCTCCAGATAACCTTTACTTCTTCCATATTTTCGACCTCCTTTCCATTCCTGTCCACCATTCTGACATTTTCCCCTGTATCTTTTCTCTTTGCCTTTATCATTCCATACAACACTTTCTTACTGCCATCACAGTCCTCCTCCCATCATTTCTGTCCATTTCTCCAGCCATTTCTTTTTCTCTTCCTTCACTACTTCTCCTGCTTCTTTCTTCCGCTCTTGGTATTCTTCTCTTGTTCTGTCTGTCCTCTGTTGGAACCATTTCCTGAATGCTTCATTTTTCTTTTTCTCTGCTTCCTTAGTTCTGGGGTTCCACCATGGTGTTTCCTTCCACCTTTTCTTTCCACTAGTTCTGCCACACACGACTTCCGCTGCTTCTACCAACACGTCCTTGAACCTATTCCATTCTTCTTCACCTGTTTTCGGATCATCCTTCGGTAATTTGTTCCTCACTAATATCTGGAACTTCTCCTTATTTCCATCCTCCTTCAGCTTCCATGTCCTTATTCTTCTTTCTTGGTTCTCAGTTCTCCTCTTTTCCATCAGTCCTCTCACCTTGGCGACCAGCAGACGGTGGTCACTGTCCAAGGCTTCTGAAGGTATTACCCTTATATCCGTGATACTCTTCTTTGTCTCCTTCCCGCATAGAATGTAGTCCACCACTGATTTCCTAGTCAAATCCCTGCTGTACCAAGTAATTTTATGGCTCTCTCTCTTCTTGTACCATGTGTTTCCAACCATTAGCCCATTTATCTTGCACAGTTCCAACAATCTCTCTCCTTCCTTATTCCTGTTTCCCCATCCTTCACCACCAATCACTTCCTCAAAACCTCTTCTATCAGTTCCGACATGGGCATTTAGGTCTCCCATGACTATCAGGTCTCTCCCCACTAACTGCTTCAGCAACTCCTCTTCAAACTCGTCCTTCTCGCCTTCTGTGCATCCCACCTGTGGTGCATAGACTTGCAGAATGTCCAGGTTTCTACCTTTCACAGTGATTCTGGCTCTAATTATTCTATCACTTACCCTCTTTACTTCCTCCCTCAGTCCTTCTCTCACCACCATTCCCACTCCATTTCTCTTCCCCTCCTCATTTCCTATCCAGTATAGCTGCTAGCCATTTCTCAGTTCTTTTCTTCCTTCCCCTCTCCATCTAGTCTCTGCCAGTCCGAGTACATCCAGTTTTCTCTTCTCCATCATATCCACAATCTCCTCCACTCTTCCCGTCAATGTAGTTATATTCAAAGTTCCAATTCGTAGTCCATTTCCATAGCCAGGTCTGTTTCCTTTAGATCTGTCCTTTCCGAGGCCCGTTCCCGTTTTAAAAGCAGTTTCATATCCACTACTGGCTTGCTAGGCCTAACGTAGCTTCACCATAACCCTGGCAAGGGGCCTGTTTTTGGTCCGCGAGAGGTATTTTATTTCCCTCAAACCCTCCGGACAAGTCCGGCGAGCCCCCCTATCCGCCACCTGGGACGCGCCCGATAGAGGAACAGGCAAACCGGTATTTATTAAAAATTTAAAACACAAAACAACCAAAAGGGTTTATCCAATATTTTACTTTAGTTTAAGAAAAAAAAAACACACTTAAAGACAAGGTTACAGTGCCAAAACATATAAATACCCAAAAATACCTGGACGTCCATTTTCCTTTTCTTTTAGTTTTGAAGGATCAATATTGTTCCTGATTTCAATTTAAGGCATGAAATACCTGTGTTTCAGTCCTTGTTTGTCCAACACTTAATCAACACATCTTTAAGTGTTGTACAAAGCTCAAAAAACTGAAAATACCCTCATTTTGGGGATTTAAATGACCACTGGGTATATACCCGGGTAAATACCCAATTTATATTTACCTTCCCACTGGGTATTTACCCGGCCCACATCACTAGCTATTGTACAGTACCCCAGGGGTATGCACCCCTTGGAGACCATCCCCCCATCATCTATTTAAATCTCCTAACTGGCAATCCTTATAAGTCCAGACCAACATCTACTAACACCGCAAGGACAGCTAGCCATTCTGGAAAGCTGGCCCAATCCTTGCATCACTACCACAAACAGCGACACACAATTAACTAGGACATCTATTCAGCACAATGCTGACAGCACAGCGCCGAAGAATATAAAAGGGAGTCTTAAGGAGGTCAGGGGCTCTCAATTACCAGTCTTACAGTTCGGCGGCCGGAGGCTAACGCTGTTATCATCAGGTGAGTCAGCAGTGTCAGAATCCTGTACTTTGTAACCTTACCCACCAATTTGTATACACCAGTTGTACTCTCACATTGTAACATCACTACATCCCTTAAAAGGGACTCATAATTCAATATTACTGGCCAATAAACACTTGGTCCGTACATTACACCTGCATTACTGTTTACACGTTTCTTTACGCCCTAACTCCCTTCCTGAATCATCCGTCACGGTTAGACGTGACACCCAGTAGCCAGGCACTTGCCAGTTCAGGTAGCATTGCATTTCACGCAGTGGCCCGACTGCCAGGAGCGGCACGCGCCATATAGCTGACGCGTGCAAGTCGATTATCTAACCAGCCAGCTGGACGACCAGCGCGTTGACCTGTACGCCAAGTTCCATCCCCTAAAGTACACCTAGATCTTTTATAAGAGCAACCCCTAGCACCCTAACACTAAACAACACTCTACACTGGTCAGCTTGCCCGACTACGGGAAGCTACCCCCTTTTTGGCACTCCTTTATAAATTAGCACAATAACTCTTCCGTTTTAGATCCAACCACCCCCCAATAAGGGATCTAAAACAGATGGTGGAGGCGCCTCTACTACGCACAGTAAAATAGGACTCAACCAACGAGCCCTCGTAGTAGAAACGACCCCTTCCGTACCGCACATAGCCAAGCGAGACTGAAATTTTTTTTTTTTGGTAGAAGGCATTATTTTTCCCTTCCCCTAGATACACGAGAGAAATTTTTCTCTTTCCCCCCTTTATTACACGGGGACTCGTATTATTATTAACAACCCCCAACCAGAGTCATTTTTTTTCTCTTTTTTCTTTCATCCGCAACATAATACACAAGCATGAACTCACATGCACGACAGGCCAGGCTGAGGAATATTCATTTTGAGCGGGCAAATGAAAAACTCACGAACCACGCAAACGACATCGCCATAGACACATTAACGCAGCAATTTGCGAGAACGTCCCTCTCGACCCGTACCGCAACACAGGGGCGGGAGTCTACCGTGGCCTCAGGCCAGAAAGCTGGCAGACCACCCTCCAACACGTTGCGGGAGCACACACACACACACCACCAATTCCCGGAACCGGCCCGGAAGCCTAACAAGACTGAGAACAGGCGAGGCCGGGGACACGTCCCCCCAACACCAATACAGGGAGGAACGGGACTACCCACCCCGACGTTACGCTGAAGGACAGACAATCAAACAACCAGGGAGGACACAGGAAGACACAGAAGGGATGAGCGGGCAAGGGCCTACAGGCGAACACATTCCCGGGACTATAGGGACCCAACTAGGACGACAACAGGAGTACACGCTACGGCAAGGGATGAAACCCGCGATCGGCGGCGAAACGACCGAGGGGGCGGGCAAGAGCGACACTTACACGACACTTGGAGGTCCACGTAACGATATGATGAAAGGGCACACATGTCCACCGGGCACACGGGCCTAACTAGGCACGCAATGGCTAATTCAATGCCAGGACCCCGAGTGCGAGTGCAGACGTGGACACACACGGAAATCCACACTCGGCGCACATACATAACCACACACAACTGGTAGCACACTATCCCATCCACGAGAAAACACGTTCAAAATTTAGGATGATTACCGGAAAATCCCAGGCTAACTAGGCCATTCCTGAGTACATGGTAGGGCCACCAGCCCAGCCGAGAGAGGACATAAGCATAGATACGCTAACTCGGCAATTTGCGAGGATGTCCCTCTCGCCATGTACTGCCACACATGGGAAGGAGGATACCATGGCCACAGTCCAGGAGACGGCCAGGTTAGACTCCAATACACTGCGGGGACAAGTTTACACCAATACACATCCCTTAGCTCCGGTTCGGAAGGCAATTTTGCCAAACCGAGCAGCAGACCCTAGGCCAACCCCCTCGCAACAAACGAACGAGAGGGAGTTGAAGCCAGGACCCCCAGACACACATAGTATGACAGGGAGACAACGGGACGTAACCACGTCATGGGCTGAGGACATAGAGCCCGCCCTACAGCACATTGAGCCTACACACACCCACACAGATAAGCTAACACAATGGCATGAGTCTGCCGTGGCCACAGGCCAGAAAGCGGTCAGGCTACACGCCACCACATTGCCAGGGCAAAGACAGGTAATTAAGCGGCCTTTACCGCCAGTTCAAAGGGCAAGTTTGCCAGAACGGAGGCGAACACCGGCATTCGTACCCCAGGTGCGAATGCATAAGAGGGTGTTGCATTCAGTCCCTCAGGATGCACGATACACGCACGCACATTGTGACCACGCACTCACACACGGTACACGGGGTATAGGAAAGGTGTTAATACCTACCCCACAAAACCACTCAGTCAAAAATACACACACCCCCGTAAACTCTACTAGGGTAGCGCGGAGCGCAATTAGGCCCTCGAATACAGGTACACTCAAACCCACAGACACGCGCCACGGTGGAAGTAGGCCCAGGCTTACTTTGCTAGAAATTCCGCCGGAAAATAGCAAAGGGGCACCTCAGTGGATCCCACGGGCCTACACCCTAGTGACAGGGCGACGGTATCCACCTTCCCGAGCACTGACGCTCGAACAAGAATAACGACTTTCACTAGGAATACAACATATTCCAACATCTCTTGCACCAATATTATAGTTACACGTAAGTTCTTTCACACGGGAGAAATACGCCAATAAATACATACAGACTCACTAACGTAAACGGCACATTTTTTTTTCCACGTATATGCAGTGCAACATGGCTAAACCAAAAGTATATAATTCTAAATCCTTCTTGATTTTTTTTGGGCACCTAGCATTTTTTTTTTCTCAGGCCATCAATGGTTACTGAACATAGGGTCCATATTATAACTCAGATAGCGTAAAGTTTTTAATATCCAAAGCCAAGTGGAAGCCCATCAGGTGAGCTACGCGGCTTAAGGGCGGAAAGAGATATTCCGAACACAGCTTAAGCATCAAATCACAGCATAGAGCTTAAGCGGGTCTTTCTAGGTGGAAATGACTAAATGTTCTATGATCCGGTCCCACAGTTTGATAGATTCTCTTGCGGCGGGCAAAAGCCCTGATTGTAGCAAGAATTAAGAATCTCAAACTATTTTCCAAAAGTGGTAGATTTCCCTGAGACGTAACTAGATTACCGTAGTACTAACGCCACCAAATAGGTGGATACTACACTCAGGTCTTACTTCTCACTTTTAAACATTTTTCATATTGCTCACGACATAATTTTTACAGACTATCGCCGTCTGCCAACCCACTTTAATAAAGCATACAGCAGTGGGCAGGCGAGATACAAGATATTTTTTATACCTTTTCAAAGTGCTCTCTTAATGCGGAGCGGGGCATAGCTCATTTTTTTTTCTCTGCCGCAGGCATTAGGCCCGATGAAGAAAAAATTGGCCAAATTGAACTATATATATTGCATCCATAGGCATACGTGACACGTTACACTGCCTGTAACATGATTTTTTTTCTCACCTCCATAATAACACGCAGGCTAAACGCAAACACACCATAGGGTGAAAATCCCAGACTTTGGGAAACCCTACATATTTTTGGAAGTCACACAATCAATTTACATTGCCACATGACAGTATCACACTACTAAAAGAAAAGGAAATGATCCCGCTGGCAGACGTGGAAAGAAGGCCAAGAAATAGCCTTCAGACCTCACTGACCGCACCGGGATACGATCCTAACACTCACCAGAACTGTCCCGGAGGCACAGCCTAGAATGGCGCCAGAAACAATTACTCTGGGTAAAAGACGGTCCCAAAACCCGCAACCTTCTGAATACCAGGAACATAAGGTCGGGTAGCTATCCAGTTCTAGAATAGAAAAGTAGGAAGCTAAAACAGATTGGGACAGTTCCACTAACAGATGGTCATAAATGAAAAACAACAAAATCACCTCCGGCACATAGTCACCAAACAGGCGACTAGCGGCCCGGAGACACTCGTGTATAACGACATTTTGTACAACGGATAGGGACATACTCGAACCACGTCACAGTAACACAAAATTTAGGGACACAAATGTAGTTAATGAGAGGTTCTTTTACAGTGCGGCCAATGCATGTGAGACTTTCGAAGTGAAATGCCATGGCCTGTGGTTTGGATTCCACGTAAAACGGAAGTCCCGTGGCTCATGATCTACAGATTAACGGTCACGTTAAACTACAAGTTTCCTTCCTTTTTTTACAGTGCGGAAAGCACTACTCACAGTCACAGAGAGCAAGCCGATTAGACACACATGTGCCGGACACAAAGCATTATCAAAACAAGTAACAAGCGAGCGCGCACGACATGGTAATTCAATACTGACACACTCAGCGATAACACAAGTCTCATGGGTAACCTGCACGCTTACAGACAGCAATATGCTAGCAGCTCTCAGAGCAGAACATACGGCATCATTTAAGCCGAGTCCAAACACCTCATAACTCACAAATTACACTACGAGGAGAATTCAAAAACATACAAACTCTTCACAGGTATGCGTACTTTCATTTGCGCATTGCAAATACACGGGGAATGTGCCATAATATATACGGCACAAATAGCGGCATACCAAGTCTTTACAGCACCCCGGGTCCGAACCCATGATCACACACCACACTCGTACCAAAAACTAACTAGCCAACGGTATTTTTGGTACGAGAAACACAAGCAAAAACCACACTGAGGACACCTCAATCCCTGAAACACAACGCAGACATAGAACACAGAGAATGACATAAAATCACGGGTTCAAATCCCAGCGAAAATCGGACACCAGGAAAACAGCTATCCAGGCTTCCAATCACACCAAAATTGGCCCATACAACTACAGAACCAGATAATACCACATTTCCTTCGGCCAAAAGCCAGGCATAGAATTTCAGTGACACCTGACAGGGAAAATAGATTTCCCAGACACAAGTATAGAAATTTCGTAAGACAAAGGTCTTACGGAATAGTGGCCACACAACAGTACCAGCTAAATAGGACAAATTGACACATTGGACCGTCCGGAATCTAGAATGGTGACAACACTCACATACTGGCGAAAAATCACGTACGCAAACAAATGTAAACACAACATGACGAAAATACTGACTTGCAGATCTCGTCATACTGCAATACTGCTGGTGACAGACACGATTGTTGTATCGGCAGTGGCCGTGAAATTACAAACGCAAAACAATCATAATACCATACATTTTTTTAACACTGCAAAAATATTTAGCAATGGACAAGACGTGACAGATCGGAACTTATCTTGGGCCCATAGGAGCACGTTCTCAAAGACGTTGACAGGCCACGGGCACCTCCTGCCCATACACGCGATACGCATTACGACTTAGCCTGTAACAGACCAACCGTCCGGGTGGTGTAGCGGAACATAGGCACACACACACGCGCTCACTAATTAGAAGCGAACACAGACAGGGACTCTGAGGAAACAAGACCTCCCCCCCCCCCCCAATAACTTCCTTTCTGGATTTCAGTTTTCAAAAATCATTACAGGCGATTAAGGCATGGCCAGTCGCACTACGACCACTGGCCACATTCACACTACAGATGGCAGACCAGATTACGTCGTGACGTCACAGCGTCACGACGCTCTACTATCCCAAGAAGCGGATAGCGAGCAGACATGGACAAAGGGAGGATGACAGGAGCACAGGCTACCATCGTACCACCTTACGCCCCTCCAATAACCTTCCCACATCCTACACGACCAACGCAGACACATGAACACGATCAAAACAGCTACACTACATTACAAAATATACACAGGGGTTGATAGACTTCATGCGTCTAAAGAGAAGGCTTACTACGCCTTGGATCACGATGCTACCACCTGAGTATTAGGGGTGGGTCGGCAAACATCAAATAAGCATAATGCGCATCTCCAAATGAGAGATGAGGCCACAGTTATATATATTAACCATTTTTTGTTAATTAAATACTCCCGCATGACAGGAATATATTAGTATTATGCCTCACCCTACACCTATCCGTACATGAGTGCAGATGCCTCATATCCAGATACATGCATGAGTATCCCATCCATTTACCAGGGTTATCACTATCAAACCTGCATGGAATTTTCATATTTTTGCAATCCCGGGAATTACCTCCCCAGTCCACTCATTGTAAGAGCAATCCTAGTAGCATTACCGGCTCACGGCCACCATTTATTTGAGCCCAAAGATGCACAACCTCTTCCTACCATGCTTTCAGCCCACTCTACAAATAACTACCCCCAGATCCTAATAACAGGGTACCTGACGTCATAGACCCTACTAACACCTCCATAAAGGGTTAACAGAGCATTATCGCTGGAAAGCTGACGTAGCAATAGTAGACCTGAAGTAGTCTATGCACTTAGAAGCTCTACAACCCCACAACACTGGAAATATTTTACATTTTACACAATATAACTTATTTACAAAGGTTACGCCCATATTTTTTATTATTTTTTTTGCAAAGGAATCTGAAACACTCTGATTGGTGATAACGGCATAAGCCGAAGGCAAGAGGCACCACACTGGAGCAGAGCTGGGGAAGGTGATGATGACCCTTACCCCAGTTGGCTCAACAAATCACTGACCCGACCAAACAGACGAACCACGTAAGGTTGAGGCACTCGCAGCCTTGCCGGGCAAGCTCTGGAATCCTAGGTGCACCTAAACTGCCCCTGGGAGGAAGGGATGCTACACCCACTCTGTGCCACGGTCAGCGACGCCAAGACCTGCAGGGAAGTCTTTCTGAGGATGGTGGGAGAAATAGCTCACTCCGCGCTGGACTCAGGGGATGACCCTAGAGACGACCCCATTATGACTAGACTTCTAGCTAAAATTAAGTAAGTAAGGCTTCTACAGCGGAAAGCAAGACTCCTGTGCGCTGGAGTGAAATATTATTGCGAAAAGCATACTACTGCGGCCGATAAAGGCGAAGAGAAATATTACTGCGAAAAGCAGACTACGATTGCCAATGAAGGCGAAGATAACATTATGCCATTGGACGATGTCCAATGCCCACATAAATGGCGACGCATCGGGCAGTCAGAGGGCATTAAATAGACATGCAACGAGCTGTCTACAGGGGTTACAGTGGGCAGACCCAACTATGACAACATATGGACAACAATGGCAACGAGCAGGATGGTACAGCAGGCGAAACGTTTTGCTTTGTGGCAACGTAAGCCGCCTGTGACTAGGTTAATACTAGTTCATAATCACCTAGAATAGACGTCGACAACTAGAATTAAGGGGGCGGAATCCGGCGATTCTAGAGACAACCGGTGTTTCTAGGACTCGTGCGGGTGGTGATCTGGGGAGGGTAAAACCTGCCCCGGGCGATCGCCCTGGTCGAAATTTTAGCTGTAAGACGGTTGCATTTGACACGCAACCTAGGATTAAGCAAATTTACTGACCGCTGTTGCCAGGTAATGGCACAGCACATTTCGGCAATAGAATAAGGCCATCCATTCGGCTTAATAGTAGTAGCCATTTTTTTTTATTTTTTTATTTTTAATCATAATTAAGATAGAATATCTCGGCACCCGGTAACCACAATTCCGCTACCGGGGTAAGACCGACAACACATTAAGATAACACATTATAATACAATAGATTAAGATAGAATATCTCGGCACCCGGTAACTAACATTTCGCTACCGGGATAAGCCCGATAACATAGTACGATAAATGGTGTTAGGATAATACATTAGGTTAGACAACACTAGATTAAGGCGATATTTGGAGCCACTGTTCATATCTATAGTCTATAAGTAGACATAAGGTTAGTGGCAGACAGGAGTACACTAGCACGTTGGTAGACAGGAGTAAAACAATTTCATATGGACAGTGATACTAATCTTATATTTGCTTGATTTACAGCCATGAGCTCCATCATTATGGACATTATTTTTATCAGCGTAGAGAGTGGCGCCAATATGGGCACTCTCTAGATTTCTTATGGATATATCATTGCTACTGTTATGCTTATATATATATACCATGTTACATTCTCTTGCACCCCGCTAGGTATCGGTCCAGCGCCGACAACCGACCACTGGGTACCGGCAGCCACTACCAGGTAGCAACCCTGGGTTGAGCACCAGGCTCATGATACCATGTTTTACAGGCCGCATAACAAGGGTGAACACCCCATATATACACATACATGTCATTAATTTATTTTCTTTACCAACAGGTGGCGACATTGTATATAGCCCCCTGTAAATATTTTGCCCACGCCCATACACGTCTTGACAACCCCCACTCACACACACAATTTCCTCCCCTCTACACACATCTTGCTTACAGGTAATAAATCCGCACCACGGGGGAGATATGCCTGTGGGATATACCCTACCGCAGGTCGGATCAACATTTAGTAAACATCTCACCTAACATGAGAGGTGACATACGGCCACACAACGCGGACTCCTTATGTACAGGACGGGTTGTGTCGCCATGATAGCCGTGCCCACCCACAGGGGGCAAAGCTATTAGCATAAATTGTAGTTAGAAAGGATAACAATGAGGTACCATATGAACTAGAATTATAAGAAATTTAGCGCGCTTAAGTTAGTCCATAAGATAATTGTAATTGATAAATGTAAGATTATAACTTAATGCGCCCACGGGCAATTATTCTCCTACAAATGTACAAAGAATACTCCGCACCCCCACATTGTCTGCGGAGGTGACAAATGATATTCATACACCTTAATATATGCACATCTCAAAATCACATTAAACAGTATACTATTTTTTAAGATTACATGTACACAATGTCTGTGATTTGTTTTCTTTCATTTTTCTTTCTTCTAACTTCCCCATTTGTCAGGGTGTTCCGTTTTATCCCAAACCAATAAATGCCTTTTGAATATTTCCCTTAAATTATACCCTGGAACACCCATTTTTTCTATTTTCTTCTACCTTTCTTATTGCAGGGAGCACTTTTTCCCTAAGATAGGGCGGACGACGCAATCATCCGTTCGGCCCTGGGTTTTTTTCCTCCCTGCACAACAATGTACCATCAGCACCATGTATTTTTTTTTTTCCATCAAACTTCCAAAATGCCAATGTCGATTTCTGTTGCAATATTTTTATGCCAATGTCAATGTTATGTATATATGTATATCCCATAACCCTCCCCTCTGAACACGAGCTGATCTCACGCACACACATCAACACGACATCACCACACGACGACGACGACGACGAAGACATCTACAGAAGATACGAGGGGACTTCAAAAACAACCACATCGACTACATCTATAACATCAACATCCCAACCCCAAGTTCCGTTCCCGTTCGCGGGGACGCGAACTAAATAGGGGAAGAGGCTTGTACAGTACCCCAGGGGTATGCACCCCTTGGAGACCATCCCCCCATCATCTATTTAAATCTCCTAACTGGCAATCCTTATAAGTCCAGACCAACATCTACTAACACCGCAAGGACAGCTAGCCATTCTGGAAAGCTGGCCCAATCCTTGCATCACTACCACAAACAGCGACACACAATTAACTAGGACATCTATTCAGCACAATGCTGACAGCACAGCGCCGAAGAATATAAAAGGGAGTCTTAAGGAGGTCAGGGGCTCTCAATTACCAGTCTTACAGTTCGGCGGCCGGAGGCTAACGCTGTTATCATCAGGTGAGTCAGCAGTGTCAGAATCCTGTACTTTGTAACCTTACCCACCAATTTGTATACACCAGTTGTACTCTCACATTGTAACATCACTACATCCCTTAAAAGGGACTCATAATTCAATATTACTGGCCAATAAACACTTGGTCCGTACATTACACCTGCATTACTGTTTACACGTTTCTTTACGCCCTAACTCCCTTCCTGAATCATCCGTCACGGTTAGACGTGACACCCAGTAGCCAGGCACTTGCCAGTTCAGGTAGCATTGCATTTCACGCAGTGGCCCGACTGCCAGGAGCGGCACGCGCCATATAGCTGACGGGTGCAAGTCGATTATCTAACCAGCCAGCTGGACGACCAGCGCGTTGACCTGTACGCCAAGTTCCATCCCCTAAAGTACACCTAGATCTTTTATAAGAGCAACCCCTAGCACCCTAACACTAAACAACACTCTACACTGGTCAGCTTGCCCGACTACGGGAAGCTACCCCCTTTTTGGCACTCCTTTATAAATTAGCACAATAACTCTTCCGTTTTAGATCCAACCACCCCCCAATAAGGGATCTAAAACACTATCTACACTTGAAATCAAGGAATTCATTAATTTACTGAAGTTCACCCTAGAGAACAATTTTTTCACTTTTGATCAGCTGATTTACAAACAAACTGAAGGTTTGGCTATGGGCTCTCCTATTTCCGGCATTCTGGCCAATATATATTTAGACCACTTAGAATTCAATAAAATCATCAATAAAATTCAAGGCATAGCATTCTGGGGTAGATATGTCGACGATGTTTTCCTCATTGTTGATAACTCTTCCCAGAACATTAATGGCATCTTAACAGAACTCAATCTTTTGGATACGAACATTAAATTCAATGCCGAATCCGAAGTTAATGGTACTATCAATTACTTGGACCTCAACATCTCTAAAATGAACCGCAAACTCCAATACAGCATTTATAGAAAACCTACTCAAACTGCTTCCACTATACAGAGATCATCTAACCATCCGGAGAGCCATAAAAGAGCAGCATTTATAAGCTTTGTCAATAGAGCCCTTAACGTACCCATGTCTGAACTAAAATACAAAGAAGAAATCACCATCATCCACCAAATTGCCAAGGCCAATGGCTATGAGAAGACGTACATCAACAACATCATCAATAAAATTAAAAACAAACCTAGAACCACTTTACTACCGCTCAAGAAAGAAAAATCCCATATTGCTATATTCTCTTACATGAACCCGCTCACCCATAACATCACCAACACATTCAAAAAACAGAATATGAGAATTGCCTACAGGACTACCAATACCACTCAAGACCACTTATTCAATTCAAGTTTGGTCAATCAGGGCAGTGAATACAATAGATCAGGCATCTACAAAATGCAATGCAACGAGTGCAATGCAGATTGTGTGGGCCAAACGGGTAGAAATTTCAAAATTAGATACCATGAGCACGTAAACGCTGTCAGACAGAGAAAATTTTCAGCCATGGGCAATCATAAGTCTGAAATGGGGCATAAATTCACAAGTATTGAGCGTGATCTCAAAATTATACATCATGGAAGTAAAGGCACCATGCTAAACATTCTGGAGCAGATTGAAATAGATAAGGCTCAAAAATTAAATCCGTGTGCCAACCTCAACGAAATTAATTTTGACAGCAATATACTTTATGACACGCTAACCAGGCACACCATTAACATCCCCTCAAACGAACCCCCATAAATTTTCTATTTCTCTCGGTTTGTTTACATCTGAGCTCCCCACATGATTGCCACACCTTTGCTTTCCTTTGCACTCACTCTCCTGCGCAGCCTTCCCCCGCCCCTCCGTCCTCCTCCCTTGACTTGCCTCGCCTCCCTTGACCAGCTCAGCTCAACCCACCGTACCAGTGTTTCCTGTGTTCCACTCAGGCCACGTCCTACACGTGGATCCCTCCTCAGGTAAGTTTCTGCTAGGTTCTACACGTTTCGGATAGCCTTCCCTGTTTTTGAATTCTCATTTTAATTTTTGGCCTTTCTTTCTGGTTTTCTCTTTAAGATTTGGTTCCCCGTGCTTCTCTTTGGACCATCGTTTTTTTCGCCCAAGCTAACTTGGCCACTGTTATGAGATCCAATTTTCGTCCGTTTCGACTACACATCTTCACAACGTGACACTTCAAGTGTCCATATTAAGGAATATCCAAAAGACTTCCCTCTAGCCACATTAACATCAAGAAAATGAACAGTGATTGGCTGACTCCACACAGTGCAAATATTTATGTGACCTTACTCACTTCTACGAACTCATGGGCCGGAGAGCCATTTTAGTGTTATTTTAACGATGTGCACATATATTTTATTTCCATGTTTGTTGACCTGTTTTTAATCAAGTTTTATGCATGTTTTTAATGTGGTCACAATGTCTTTGATGTTATGTTGATTGTTTCTTTGTATTCGACAAGATGTGGCTGATGAAGGGCTATATGATTGCCCGAAACATGTACCACTTTTAAATTATGTGTAACCTAATGTATTGATCGACGGAATAACAATTTTTGCTATAAATGAAAGGAAATCCGACACAGACAGTGGTTAACAAACGACTGAAACGATGCCTGCCCATACGAGAAGAATTCGGTCACTTGTGTGGTGTATTTTGTAGCCACATGTTGGTGACGGGTGTTCGATAGTAAAATGTCGAGAGCTGTGAGATATTGTTTGTAGTTTTTGAAATTTATGCATGTGTGATGCATTTGCATTGAGTGTTTGAAAGAAGTCCATGGAAAGGCTAAAAACAGTAAAATTCCACACGCGACACGCCACGAATAGGCTACTTTTCAATTTAGATTTATTTTTATCAAAGTAGATAATAGAAAATAAAATAATGCAAAACGAAATTAAATAAGTCACTTTGACAAATACAAGATTGTTACTAGGAACTTCAGTTATACACAGCACAAAATTAAGTTGTATTGACAGTACTTTTTATTTCCAATTCCTGGAGATCTTTTGTGGTTTTTCTTTCGGCTGCCACCTTAGCCGTCACTTCACACCTGTTTTGCTTCCTAGAACACGGCGTAGGAGTTTCGTGCAGTATGGACTCTTGCTCACGGTTATCTTTTCTACTCCAACAGCTGCCATCACAGCGTCCTGAACAGTAATCATGCCAATCAGACTTGCTTCTTTGTGATTGACGATCATGCACGCCTTGTTCAGGGAGAAACTTCTGTCTAGAGCTGCAATGTTGTGATACAAAGTCAGTATCATTTTAACGAAGCTTGTGAGATCGTTTTTGGCAGGAACTGAGGAAGATGCTGATGCCACTAATTCAGACCACAACACGTCGAGCCGTGGCTCTTTTTCATCGAACTGCTTCAAACGCTCAGTGACGAAGAGCAGTCTCAGAAGTGCGGAGTAGCTGCTCTTGATGTGGTCAGCCATTGCGCCAGAAAGCAAATTCTTCTGATCACAAAGAATTTCCAGGGCAATGACAATCCTAACTTCTTCTCAGCGACCCCTATAGGGTCTAGGCAGGAAATAGCACGGGTCTCTTGTGGGCAAGAGTTGACCTCTCTTTGATTTTGTTCAGCCATAGGATACAAATGTACAATTCTCGGCAGTTGGTGCGAAATTGCAGCACATCCGCGTCGGGAATTTTCTGAGATCTTGAGCTTTTAGCTTCTTTAAGGGCTGCTCTTGTCGAGAAAGCCAGGTCTCCTCTGTGAATAACAAAGCGGACTGATTCTTATATGTCATTGTTAGCAACGAGCGCGGCGTGCGTAGCCCCGCGCGGAGAGGGTACGGCTGGCGGTCGGCCAGGCAAAGCATGCATTCGACGTTGGCTGGGTTCTCATACCGCTTAGCGCTCTACCGGTGGCCCAAATTGCAGGTGGCACCGCGGTCTGCAGGCGAAATAGAAGACTGAGCGGGAGGACTCAACCGAGCGTTCGGGGGCTAAGAAGTCAGGCATTATGAGACTTTTTAAGATATCCCGTATCAAGTGCGAATTTCCCGTATTTTTCCCGAGTCACTAAAATTCCCATATAATTCCCGTATCGCTCGACACCCTGTAGTGTCTTCTTAAATCTAGCCCATTCTTCTACCACCCCTCTTTCTTCATCTGTTGGAATTCCTTCCTTTACCATTTTGAGGTACTTGACCCTTCTATCCCCTTCTTTCAGTTTCCATATCCTTATACGTCTTTCCTGGTTCTCAGTCCCTTTCTTCTCCTTAGTCGCTCTCAGGTTCATTACCAGCAATCGATGGTCGCTATCCAGGTTCTCCGATGGTATAACCTTGATGTCCGTGATGTTCTTATTTAATTCTTTCTCATACTGTATATAGTCGACCACCGACTTCCTGGTCAAGTCATCACTGTACCTAATTTGTATTAATGTTAATTAGTGTAAGTTATATTAGTGTAAATAAAGAATTAATGCACTAAAAAAAGCCTGACCAGTTATTTACGAACCCTCAAAACGTAACAGTATTTTTGGTGAGAGTGAAGAGTCAAACACCAATCAAAAACGCTAGAATGTAACGAAAATGTTGCAACTAAGTCAATAAACACTGAAACAAAACCCATTTACGAATTCAGGCAGCCAAATAACATTCATTACCTGCACACTACAGGCTAGTGAGATTAAATTCTGGAGAAGCAGTATTGGAGTGACAAAGGTGGATAGGTTAAGAAATGAGAAGATCAGAGAATTAGTCAAGGGGGGAGCATTACATGATGATGATGATAATTGTTGTTTTAAGGGGCCTAACATCTAGGTTATCGGCCCCTAATGGTTTGGGTGATCGTGAAGATGACAATGAAATGCAAACTTAAAACTAAAACTAACTACTAACTTATATACCAGAAGAAGAAATGGAAAACTAAAGGAGAATAAGGCAAATAATGGACAGGAGGAAAAGAAATGCCCTCAACCCTCGAAGAATGCAGATTGAGGGACTTGGAAGGAAGGAGAGCCTTGAAAGGCAGATAGGAAAGTCAAAGAGGAGAGGGTCCGTCCCAAAGGTAAGGGACAAAAGGGGAAAACGGGCCCAGCTCAGGAATCCCTCGGGGTCGCCAACTCCCGAAATCACCAGCCGTGAGCCCCTGAGGGTGTAGCAATATCCAGGGTGCACCAGAAGTGGTGGGGCTACATACACCCTGCCTCCTTGAGGGCCTTGAGCAGAAGGCAGGAGGTAAAAGGAAAAGAAAAAGAAGGCTGACCCCTCGCAGAAGGAGGGTATCAGAAAAGATGAGACAAGGGCCAATTAAGGCGGGAAAGGAAGAGACTCCCTAGGCCTCGGATACCCTAATACCGTCGGGGTCGGAAGAGAACGAGAGTTGACCAAGTGAGGTCGACAGGAAAGAAGACAGAGAGGAGCCCGGCACAAGTAAGTGGAAGCAATGCCGGACTCAGCTTGGGCCCCGTGGTCGCCAACCCACGTCCCACGGGGAGTATTACAGGATAGGATAGAGGAATCAAGGCATTGTTAAGCGAATGGATGGGAGGAGGATACCCAGGATGATACAAGAGATGAAAATAGAGGGAAAAAGGCCAAGAGATAAGTGGCCGAAGGGCGTAAAGGACTGCATGCGAAAGAAAGGAGAAGACTGGACCAAGGTGGTGACGGAGAGATGGTGAGAAGACAGAAGATGATGGAGAGGCTTATGTTCCAAACTGACCCGGCCAATAACAGTTCAAGATGATGATGATGATGATGACCTGCCCACTATAAACACTTCCAAAAATACTGGAAAATGTTTGAAGTTTGCCAATAATTTACAAAAATCAGGAAAGTTGCCAACTATGCCTGACCCACATTTGCTTTGTCCAGCACAAATTTCACATGCACCAACTGGGATTTGAGGTTGGGATGCATGAGCCACAGAGGGTTCAAGAGACAGGACACGGTCCATTGCATCATTTCTCTACACCAGAAATAGCAGTGCTGTTGACAAATTCCTTACCTGACTCCTCAATGATGTTATCTGTATCCAGCTCGTCGATCTCGCGCTTCCTTTCGATCTTTTTGCGTAACTTCTTACATTTCTCCACAGTTGGGCGACCTGGGAACACAGAAATGGAAACATAAATACGTGGAACTTAACTTGTCCTTCCATCAACCTCATTGTCACTAGTTGTGACGTTCACTAACTCGCAGTTACTCCTTTCCTATGTTTTTTCTGTTATGATCTTTCAGGCAAGGAGAAGATGAACTGAGAAAAAAGATAGAAGGCTATGGAATTTTTTAATCTGTTATATTATTGTATCATTTTTTCATCTTTTTTTGCCCTGTCTGTAATGAAAAAAGCCACCCTTGACGAATATTAGTAAGTCGGGTAGATTTTCATATTCGATCCAACATTACTGGCGACCCTGCCAGGATTATTTTGACGTGAACATACCCGTAAGTACGATTAAATATGGATAAACTCGTAAAAGCGAGAAAGCCGATACGGGCCATGTTCACGAAGACATACGATACACTGATGGCTGAAACAGATTCTGACAAGGTAAGATTGCTATTTACGAAATTAGAACGCCTTGGCACAGAAATGAAAGACGCGGATGAGAAAATATTGGAATTCCTTCTCGATAAAAACGACGAGTCGGAATACGCAACTGAATACGAGAAGGTACAAGAATACCGCGATAAACTTGACGAGGCCCGTTATAAGACTGATTATGTGAATGCTGCTCTTCTTGCGACTGAAGAAAATGGAGCTATGACCGTTATGAGTGATAGTGTTGGCAAGAAGAAATTAAAGTTACTGAAAATCGAACTACGGAAATTTTCTGGAGAGGTTAAGGACTGGTTAGGTTTTTGGAGCCAGTTTCAACGCATTCATAATGATCCAGATATAGAACGAGAAGATAAATTCCAGTATTTACTACAGGCTACCACGGAGGGGAGTAGAGCTAGGGATGTAATGAACAGTTACCCTCCAACTGCGGACAATTATGAGAAAGCAGTGCAGTGTCTTGAAAGTAGATTTGGTAGGGAAGAATTACTTGTTGAATTTTATGTGCGCTAACTACTAGGATTGGTGATTCAGAATGTCACTTCATCGCAGAGACTTGCTCCATTGCAGTTATATGACCGCTTAGAATCTCACCTCCGGTCTCTTGAGTCGTTAGGGATGACTAGTGACAGGTATGCCGCTTTTTTGTTCCCGTTAGTAGAGTCATCTCTTCCAGAAGAACTACTGAGAGTCTGGCTGAGAACTTCTGTCCAACGTCCCTTAAGCGATTCAGTAGAAAACGTGTACTGTGAAAAACTTGAACAGTTGTCTCTATTCTTGAAGAATGAAGTAGAGGGAGAACAGAGAATCACTCTCGCTCAAGGGGGATTCCAGACTTCACAACGGACGGTGAACAAACCAAGGAAGAGACTGGTAGATGCAACGAACATTCCAACAGCCACTAGCCTACTTTCCGGGGATTCAAGAAGTCTAAGCCTTAATTGTGTGTTCTGCAGCAAACCTCATGACAGCAAGGAATGCTTTAAAGCACAAAAGATGACCTTAACTGAAAGGAAGAATGTTCTGATGAAAGCGGGATGTTGCTTTCAATGCCTGAAACGAGGTCACATGGTAAAATCCTGTAAATGTAGTGTCATGTGTCATGTCTGTGGGAAAAAGCATATTGTGTTAATGTGTCCTGAGCTCCAGCAGAAGACTCACGAAGAGAAACAAAAGGAAGAGACAAATAAGGCAGACCCCAGCACTACATTGAGTAACCAAACATGCAGCAAAGACGTACTTCTACAAACCCTGTTGGTTAGAATTACAGGAAATGAAGAGGAGCACATCGTGAGAGCCCTTATCGACACTGGATCGCAACGATCATACTTGCTGAAGAAGACCGCAGATGGTTTAGGACTGAAACCTTCAGGTTCTGAGAAAATGGCACATGCTCTATTTGGAGGGACTGAGACAACAAAGAAAGTGCACTCCAGTTATCAACTAAGACTAGCATGTGTAGATGGGAAATACACGTGTGAAGTACCAGTTCTAGACCAAGCCATCATTTGTGGTACAATCCCTCGAGTTCAGAAGGGGCCTTGGATGAAAGAACTTAGAGAAAATAAAATATTTATCTCCGACTGTGGTGATGACAGGCCAGAGATCGAACTGCTACTAGGTGCCGACACCTGTGGACCTCTGCTAACAGGAAGAGTGCGAAACCTGACTTGTGGACCTGTGGCTGTCGAAACTAGGCTTGGTTGGGTCATTATGGGGAGACTATCAATGGATAGGTTTTCGAACTCTTCTAGTGCACTCGCGATCTCATTGTTGACCTTGAACTCTTCAGTGACTGATCTTTGGAAGTTGGACACACTAGGAATAAGAGACCCAGCTGAGAAACAATCTAAAGAAGAATTAGAAGCGACCACACTTGAACACTTCAAGGAGACGGTGCATATAAATGAGGAGGGGCGTTATGAAGTTCATATGCCCTGGAATGATAGATTTGAAGACATTTCAGAGAATCGTGACATTGCTGAAAGGAGATGTACATCTACAACAATAAAACTGATTCGTAGTGGCAGATATGTGGACTACAATGATGTATTTAACGAATGGAAGAAGGAAGGAGTGATCGAAGAGGTGCCTTCTCAAGAAATAGATATCAAAGGTCACTACTTACCACATCGAGGTGTGTTCAAGGAAAATTCCACGACAGCTGTTAGACCAGTGTTTGACGCCTCATGTAAGGGGAAAGGAAATCTGTCCTTGAATGACTGTCTAAAGAAGGGACCAAATCTGCTTGAACAGATTCCCCCAATTTTGAATAGGTTTCGCACAGGGAAGATTGGTGTAATTGCCGACATAAGGAAGGCTTTTCTCCAGATATCCATTGCTCCCTGTGATAGGGATTATGTGAGGTTCCTTTGGTGGGAGGACTTTGAGAGGAGAGAACTCCAAGTTCTCAGACATAAACGGGTAGTATTTGGCCTCAACTGCAGTCCTTTCCTGCTGGCAGCCGTACTTGATCTTCATCTAGAGAGGAGCCCACCTGAATTCCATAATACAGCGAGATTACTTCAGAGCTCCTTTTATGTGGACAATTGTGTCACATCACTTGGGTCAGAAGAAGAAATGGATAAATTCATCGCTGAATCCACAGAACTGTTGTCGACTGCGAAATTTGAACTTCGTGGATGGGAACATACCTCACTGAATGGAGAGAGTGGTTGTCAACAAGTTTCTTCTGTTCTCGGTTTGATGTGGGACAAAGACAATGATGTTATCTTTTGTGATATATCTGAGAGTGGATCTGGTGACATCACTCGTAGAAGAATTTTGTCTGCTGCCCAGAGGGTTTTTGACCCTATAGGATTTACTTGTCCTTTTACCTTACTGCCAAAACTTCTCATCCAGAGCAGCTGGAACCTGAAGATGGGCTGGGATGACCCATTACCGGATGATGTGCAGCGGAAGTTCAAGAAGTGGGAATCAGAAGTTCCCCGACTGTCAGAGGTGAAGATATCAAGACATTTCGCTGACGGCGGGTCTGAAAAATTGTGGAATCTTCATACATTTTGTGATGCCAGTCGAAGTGCCTATGCAGCTGCTGTTTATTTAAGGAGTGGAACACCAGGATCTGTTTCGATACAACTTGTGATGGCCAAGGCAAGGGTTACACCCTTGAAGAATATTTCGATGCCAAGACTGGAACTTCTGGCATGTTGCATTGGCAGTCGTCTGACTGCCTGTGTGAGAGAAAGTCTAAATTTGCAAGTTCCTGAATTCTATTGGACTGACTCCTCTACTGCATTACAATGGATAAAGAAGAACGAGCCCTGGGGCGTGTTCGTCAACAATCGAGTCAAGGAAATAAGATCACTGACTAGCGTAGAAGATTGGAGACACGTACCTGGGGAGTGTAACCCAGCTGACCTCCCTTCGCGAGGTTGCTCTGCAGAATCCCTCATAAATTCCAGATGGTGGGAGGGGCCAGGTTGGCTAAGAGCAGAAGAAAAGGACTGGCCTATGTCAGGTGTGGTTGCAGACGAGGAAGAAGTTGATCGAGAAAAAAGGAAGGTAACGTCAACACTATCCAGTTTAATCGAAGAGGAAGACCCCTGGTATCTGAGACGCTTTTCGAGGTTTTCACTGATTGTGAGGCTTGTGGCTTGGATACTGCGCTTCTTCAGGAAAGCATCAAAACTTGAAGGTTGCGTGTCTGGTGAGCTTTCTGTTTTGGAAATCGAAGAGGCCGAAAGAAGGTTACTAAGCCTGGCTCAACTGGGAGTGACGGAAGAGACTGACAAGAAAGGATTGAAATCATTCTGCACAGTTGTTGGTTCAGATGGTCTTCTGAGGTTGAAGACAAAGATTGTGCAACGAGATGATGTTGAGAACTTCAGATATCCCATTCTGCTACCGTCAAATCATAAATTGGTGGAGATCCTAATTAGAGACTATCATCTTAAGTACTCTCATGCTGGTGTCCAAATGTTACTTGGGAAATTGAGGGAGGACTATTGGATTCCAAAAGGGAGGAGGACAGTGAGGAGAGTGGTTAACAAATGTGTCAGATGTCGAAGATTTGAAGCAAAGAGAGTTGAGACTGGTCCTGTACCTCTACCAGGAGATAGAGTGGGGGATACATCGGTTTTTGAAGTGAGTGGGGTTGACCTAGCAGGACCTTTGCACCTCAGAGATGGTGAAAAGGCCTGGATCCTGTTGTTCACCTGTGCAGTTTATCGTGCTGTTCATTTGGAACTGGTGCAAAGTTTGTCGACAGGAGCCTTCCTCCAAGGAATGAGGAGATTCATCGCCAGGCGGGGCAGACCCCGAATATTGTACAGTGACAATGGGACGAATTTCACTGGGGCTAATAATTCCTTTGCCTCACGGGACTGGGCTGACATTGAAAGAACGTCTTCCATCAAGAGAATTCAGTGGAAGTTCATTCCACCCACTGCTGCATGGTGGGGTGGATGGTGGGAGAGGATGGTGCAGATGGTCAAGAAGCTGTTGAGGAGAACATTGGGGAAAGCTTGTCTCAAGTATGAGGAGCTTACAACCATTCTTTGCGATGTTGAAACCGTGATCAACTCCAGACCCTTGACCTATCTCTCGGAGGATCCAGATGACTTGATGCCATTGACACCGGCCATGTTCCTGCAAGACATTCGTTCCACCGGAGTTCCTGATCTTGACCACTTGGATGGAACAGACATCAGAAGGCGAGTCAAGTATCTCCACCGCTTGCGTGAAGATTTGCGGAAAAGATTCCGGGATGAATACTTGAACCTCCTGGTGCAGTCGCATGTTGACATGAAACCCCATAGAACATTGAATGTCGGTGATATTGTGTTGGTGGGGTCGGATGACAGGAAGAGGTTGGAGTGGTCAGTGGGAAAGGTCACAGAAATGTTCCCTGGCAAGGACAACAATGTCAGGGTGGTTCGTGTTAAGGCAGCGGGGAGAAGTATGACCAGACCAATCCAGCGGATATACCCTCTGGAAATATCGTCGTCACAGGATACTCCCTTGGGTGAAGACGAACCAAGTGATGACGAGTGTGAAGCCCCCAGTGATCAACAATTGATGAGAACAAGAAGGGGACGTGTAGTGAAACTGCCTGCTCGATACAGGTCGTAGCTTGTGATGGTGTAAGCTTAATAATTGAAAATAAGTTATGTTTTGATTTTGTGTTTGAAATCAAAAGGTGGGAGGTATGTGACGTTCACTAACTCGCAGTTACTCCTTTCCTATGTTTTAGGTAGATTTCATTAGAAAGCTAACTATTGCAATGGGTACCATGTTTCGACTTCCGGAAAATTTCGACATATCTTCGCGTTTCACATCCCCCAGACCCCAAAACCACCGTCAGTTCAAAAGTTTATATATAATTTATGTATATATGTATATATATATATCAGTTTCTTGTGGACACGATAACTGCCGTAATTTTGCACCAATCACTTTGAATTTTTTACATAACATGTATCCCTATAAAATCTCGGTCGAGTTCGTTAATGGGCAAAATCGGTCGAAGGGGGTGAAAATGGGGGGCTTTTTTCGAAAACGTGAAATTTCGCTATAACTCTCTTAATACGTGAAATATCGAATCCATTCATAGTTCATAATATGTGTCGGATAAGTGCCAAAAATTTATGTCAAATAAGTTTTTTGATAGCACCAACCATTGACCAAAGGGGTGGAAAAAAGTGGGTTTTTCGGGAAACATTAATCATATCTCTCTTAATAGGCGCAATATCAAAACCGTACAAAATGGACAATATTCCTTCAATAATTACCTAAAACTTTTGTCTGAAAGAATTTTCGATATGACCCACCATTACGCCACGGAGTGAGCAAAATGATTTAAATTATAAGAAAATTCCAAGTGCCAAGAGTGGTTGCCATGACAACTTTACTTTTAATTGATACGGGTTGAGCCATCAGCAGTAGCTATGACAACGCCACTGCACGAGATCACATTCTGTTTTCATATGTCTGTGGGAAGCGACTTCGGTATCGGAACTGGTAGCATGCTGAACTTCTATGCCCAAGGTCGCGGGTTCAAACCCGGCTGAAGTCGTCGGATTTACTAAGAGCGCCAAAAAACCCTGAGTATGCTTTCCTTCGGAGGGGAAGTTCCAACGTTCGTTGCGAGTTGATGGTTCCGGTGGCATCTAGTGGCCTAGTTCACAGCTAGGTGTCGTTGATGGTAGTATTTTAAATTATGTAGCCTATTTTAGGTAGATTTCATCAGAAAGCTAACTATTGCAATGGGTGCCATGTTTTGACTTCCGGAAAATTTCGACATATCTTCGCGTTTCACATCCCCCAGACCCCAAACCACCGTCAGTTCAAAAGTTTATATATATGTGTGTGTATATATATGCATATATATCAGTTTCTTGTGGACACGATAACTGCCGTAATTTTGCACCAATCACTTTAATGTTTTACATAATATGTAACCCCTTAAAAAATCGGTCGAGTTCGTTAATGGGCAAAATCGGTTAAAGGGGGGGAAAATGGGGGGGGGGGCTTTTTTTTTCGAAAAAGTGAAATGTCGCTATAACTCTCTTAATACGTGAAATATCGAATCAATTCAAAGTTCATAATATTTGTCGGATAAGTGCCAAAAATTTATGTCAAATAGGTTTTTTGATAGCACCAACCATTTACCAAAGGGGTGGAAAAAAGTGTTTTTTTCGGGAAACATTAATCATATCTCTCTTAATAGGCACAATATCAAACCCGTACATAATGGAAAATATTCCCCTAATAATTACCTAAAACTTTGTCTGAAAGAATTTTTGATCTGACCTACCATTACGCCAAGGGAAGAGAAAATGATTTCGGAATTAAAGAACATGCCAAGTGCCATCAGAGGTTACCGTGACAACGCTTCTAAATTGATGAGGGATGAGCTATCAGAGGTTGCCAAAACAACGCCATTGCACGAGATCACATTCATTTTTCCATCTGACTGTGGGAAGCGGCTAACTGGTAGCATGCTGAACTTATATGCCCAAGGTCGCTGGTTCAAAGCCGGCCAAAGTCGTCGGATTTTCTAAGAGCGCTAAAAAACCCTCAGCATGCTTTCCTTTGGAGGAGAAGTTCCAACGTTCGTTGCAAGTTGCTGGTTGCGGTGGCATCTAGTAGCCAAGTTCACAGCTAGGTGTCGTTCACGTTAGGATATGGTACAAAATTAGGAACTACTACTTAAAATTGACCGTCTGCAGACCTTACCTGAATTACAGACTAAAACAGTCATCACAATTAACACCGTTTATCAGATTCTACACACCCGGGATTACATGACCACGTTGTCGCAGCCCCTAAACTGAGGAACCAACAAAAATCTCTGCGGGAGATAAAATTTTGCGAGAAGAAGTAACAGACTGTCTGATAGTTACACATCAGTTCCAAACCTTGCATAAGGACAGTGTGATCAGAAGTATAAAAATGAACCCCGAATGACAAGAGGTTACCATCCCCATAAGACAATAAAATGATAAAAATATGCATACAAAAACGAAAAAAAAGTTGATTTTTAACCTCCAAATGTAAAATACTTTCTTGCAATCAATGAGGTCTGATCCTCCTACGAAAACCTGCATATTTTGCCTATTATAGCCAATCCCCTAGTTTACCCGGTGAAATCTACCTCCGCCTTCCGGCGTGCCGAGAGGATTTTTTTTTCTGTTATGATCTTTCAGGCAAGGAGAAGATGAACTGAGAAAAAAGATTGAAGGCTATGGAATTTTTTAATCTGTTATATTATTGTATCATTTTTTCATCTTTTTTTGCCCTGTCTGTAATGAAAAAAGCCACCCTTGACGAATATTAGTAAGTCGGGTAGATTTTCATATTCGATTCAACACTAGTCTCACTGCTATCATTGTCATTTTCACTCGTATTATTATCGTCGACAGACTCGTCTGAACTGATTATCGCAGTCAGTTCCGCGCTCACCAGTCTAACACTTGACAATACACGCGGTAACTGAGTGTTATAAAACCTCACTTCCTGTACCGAAAGCATTCCTTCAGTGTGTTCAAAAGAAAACTGTACAAATGGATGTTAGAAAATCCATTTTACAATGTAAAAGAATTCTTGGAGATAAAAATTGTTAATATTGATTTTTAATAACTGTATATAAAGGATACTAATAATTATACTGTACCATAAATGACGAAACCTATTTCATGTAAATGATCAATGGTGAATAAATTATTCTTATTCGTGTTTCTGATAAACGGCATAAGCATTTAATGTAATAGGCTAATGTGAATCGTACATTTACCATACAACGGATAATTAAACAGTGGTCATGCAGCAATAACAGCAGCAATTTTCAAATTGATTTCCACCGTAATCAATTGTTTTCGCGACAATAATCGATGTTCGTACATATAAATTATTACTCGTAAATGTCGAGAATTTAGCCGATATTTCCATTGCAAGGAACTCGCAAATTTCAAAGTGCGGCGCAAAAATGCAATTTTGGTAAATTGAGCACTTTTCACATTTATCTCCTTTATGGGTATAATTCGCAAGAACTCTTATTATCGCACTCTGTCGCACATTCAGTTTCGCAAATTCTGGGTATACATAATAGTTACCAAATAGTTGAAAAAAAAAAAAAAAAAAAAAAAAAAACAAGAAAAAAAAAGTAAAATTTGCATTTATCGCAATTGCTATTTTCCTGTATCTCTAGTAATCATAATTCAAAACATAATCCGCAAAGTCAAATCGTTTAAATATTTAGGTAATAATAATAATATCGTATGGACTCGGGTGCCTGGTGCAAGCTTTGCTATCTGACACCCAGAGGGTAGCTTGCATGTCGAATTTCGTAGTTCCTTGACTATGAAAGTCAAGGAGGTTAGATGTTAGATATCTAATCTCCTTGAACACAATAGCGCTTTCTAGTAGAGTAATGAGGAACTTTGTGCTGGCAGAAACTCCCGAGATTAATTTTGCCATTATGAACTCGGCCTACTGAATTCAAATGGGTTCTTTGACATGCCAACATCGTATGACATGCGTACGGTATCGTATTTTTGCCGCCTTTCAAAAATCACTTACCACGGTCAGGGGCGAACCTGCAATCTTGGGGTTAGTAGACCGACACGCTATCCACTCACCCACCGTGGCAAGCTACAATATTTAGGTAAATGGAGGAGTATTAACAACAATGAAAAAAACAGCTTCGAGGTCACAGCAAAGAAAATCAGCGTAGCATTTCAGATCACCAGAAATGTATATGTAGATGCATACATTATATATATTCTGTGTGTCATTAGACTATAGTAGAAGTTTCCTAGACATGACAAGTAGAGAAATAAGTTGATTAAAGATCTGTGAAGCAAATTATGAAAATAATAATATTGTAATAACTATATTAAGTGAAAAGAACACACTCAGCAATATATACAAGAAAAAGGGCATTATCATGCCTCCGTGGCTTAGGCGGCAGCACGCCGGCCTCTCACCGCTGGGTCCGTGGTTCAAATCCCGGGCACGCCATGTGAGATCTGTGCTGGACAAAACGGAGGCAGACAGGTTTTTCTCCGGGTACTCCGGTTTTCCCTGTCAAAATTTCATTCCAGCAACACTCTCCACTATCATTTCATTTCATCTATCATTCATTTAATCACTGCCCCAGAGGAGTGCGTCAGGCCTCGGCAGTCGGCGCAGTTCATATCCTCGCCGCTAGATGGGGGCGTCATTCATTCCATTCCTGACCCGGTCGGAGACTGGAAGCAGGCTGTGGATTTTCATCATGGGACACCAAAGTTAAACAAAACAATACAGTGGTGAGACGTGAAAGAAAAGATGTTCGTTCAGAGTACCTTGAACAGATATTTTTAACACTTAGAGCGAGGGCGCCGTAATATTACGTTCGAAGGTAACTTTTTGAAACTGCGGCGAACATAATATTATGTTGATCGATTTCTCGCGCTTTGTGTTGGAGACGAATGTAATATTACAGCTCTAGCACATGGGTGTGGGTGCCAGTAAGCATGAAGTTGCACATACTATCGCTAGATAGCACCACGTCACTGTTCAGCGGAAGAATATCGATCTGTTCGAAGGCAAGCGATGCAAGTTCAAGTAGGTCAAATCTATTTTCCTTTCCTTTGTTTTTATTCTTTGTGGACAGATTTTTATCTCGAAAAATGTTGAGTTTATTCTATGACTAGTATATATATTTGGGGTTATAGTTCGCATTACAGATTCTGAATCTGACGCAACCGAAGAGACAGTTCTACCTTCTACTTCTGCCAACGCGCCCACTCGTTCCAGGACGAGAGTTGTTTACGGCATTTTTTTTTTTTTTACCCTGGCTACCTGACTGGAATTCCCGGGTGGAATTGATGCCCGCCCGATGAAGATTGGGATGGAGGCGACCGTGACCTTAATTTAGTAACCATCCCAGCATTCGCCTGGAGTAGAAGTGGGGAAAACCACGGAAAACCACTTCCAGGATGGCAGAGTTGTGAATCGAACGCACCTCCTTACCTCCTGCCAACCCTCAGACCAGAAATAAATTTCTTGGCGGATCCGGGAATCACGCCCCGGGCCTCCGCGGTGACAGCCGAGAGTGCTAGCCACTACACAGTACGGCTTCATTTTAACGAACGAAGTGATTTTACGCATTTGACCTAATCGTGATATCCGTGCTTTCCTATATCTGGCTTAGTGTATTTTGAAAGTTATGCAAATAATGCTCTTTCTGAGCTTATTTTCTTTTTATTAAGACTGGCTGCGTGGCTCAGCAGTAATGTTTTCGCTTTCTGGGCCCAAGGTTGCAGGTTCGTATCCTGGCGCGGTCAGCAGGCATTTGAGGGTGCGCAAATGCGAGGGATTTACAGGCACGCTTAAAATCCCCTCCATGGCAAAATTCGGGCACCCCGGCGTCTCTAAAAGCCAGAGTAGTTAAAAGGGACGTAAAACCAATAACATTATTATTATCTTTTTATTATGATAAAGCCTCGCCGCTAGATAGGGGCTTCATTCATTCCATTCCTGACCCGGTCGGAGACTGGAAGCAGGCTGTGGATTTTCATCATTTCAATGTCTTTAATTTATAATGTCTGCTTTGAGGTTTTGTGGGTATCTACCGACCTACCTAGAGATGAAGTATAACATAAATTTCTCGCCAACTCAATACTTTTTACTTACATAAAAAATCTATAGGTACATGCTTCGAAAACACACATTGTTTTCTTCCTCAGCCCACTTATTGGTGTTAAACATCATATAACATCGATAACCTCACTAAATAACAAAAAACACAGTTCACATTTATCCTCTTGTTCTTCCTTTGTTAGGCCTGTGTCATTCGACACATTAATGTCACTCACAGAATAAACACTTATTAGTTGAAGTAATGAATATTGACACATTTACTCATTGCTAGTTTCAACGTGGGTTGCTGAAATGCACACAAGTGTCGTATAACCTTGCCAAAAGCGGAGAAATCAACTAACCAGCACCCAGGAAGGTAATTTATGTTATACTTCATGTTAACATGGTCAATACGGAACCTGGAATGAGTGCAACTACCTAGAGATCTCGGGTTCGAATCCGGGACGGGGTAGATACTTTTGCTACCAGATTATCATTTTAAATTTTGTAAATATTGTCAATTCAAATACAGTACAGTAAGTATGTAGTTAGTTTTAGTTGTAAGTATGAAGTTAATTTGTTTATTAGATACATGTCGTTGTTCTATTAGACTGTGGTGTGCGAGTGTGCTGGTGAGGGTGCATGTGAGTGGGCCTGGTGACAGACTGTTTAAGTGGTAGTACTTGTTGTTGGTGAAACTTTAGCATTTTTTTCGTTAGTAGAATTTTGGTATTTAATTGTTAGTAGAAGGTTAGTATTTTGTAGTAGAATTGCTCTTTACTTATTCTGAAAGGGAGTAGCAGTCTTTCAGAATAAATCAATTCTTTACTAGTCTAATAGACGGTGAAGATATTGATAATATAAGCCAACTAATGGCTACACTTCGTTCTGCTGCACGGCTGAAAGCAACGGGAAACTACAGCCGTAATGCTATTCCCGAGGATATGCACCTCTCTATGCATAATTACATGTGATGATGGCCTCCTCCCTTGTAAAATTTCAATCCGGAGGTAAACTAGTCCCCCGTTCGGATCTCCGGGTGGGGACTACTCGAGAGGGGGTTAACATCACAGAAGTGACAAAGAGGAAATCTGACATTCTACGGATCGGAGCGTGGAATGTTAGAAGTCTGCTAGGAAGTGGAAAGTTAGAAAACTTAGAAAGGGAAATGGATAAGTTGAGGTTGGATTTGGTTGGGATTAGTGAAATGCGCTGGCAGGAAGAACAGGACTTTTGGTCAGGAGACTATAGGGTCATTAGCACTAAATCAAACAATGGCCAAGCAGGAGTTGGTCTCATATTGAGTAGGAAACTTGGACAGCGGGTGGAATATTATGAGCAATACAGTGAACGGATTATTGTAGCAAAAATCAATACTAAACCTACGTGCACCACAGTGGTACAAGTGTATATGCCTACCAGTCAAGCTGATGATGAGGATGTTGAAAAGGTCTACGAAGAAATAGATGACATTCTGAGGTATATCAAGGGTGATAAAAATGTTATACTGTAGTAATGGGAGATTGGAACGCTGTGGTAGGAAAAGGGAGGGAAGGGAAGATAGTAGGAGATTTAGGATTAGGTGAAAGGAATGATCGAGGAAGCAGGCTGATGGAATTCTGCACCGAACATGAGTTGGTCATAGCTAACACCTTATTCAATAACCACAATAGAAGAATATACACATGGATGAGACCAGGAGATACAGGGCGTTACCAAATCGACTTCATTATGGTCAAGCAGAGGTTTCGAAACCAGATTTTGGATTGTAAAACATATCCTGGTGCTGACATAAACTCTGACCACAATCTGGTTGTAATGAAATGCAGATTAAAGTTGAAGAAACTGAAGAAAAGTCAAAAGCCAAAAAGGTGGGCAATAGACAGACTAAAAGTAAAGGATGTGAACGAAAGATTCAAGAAGAGAATAAAGGAAGGACTAATCAAAACCCCTAAACAAACTTCAATTGCAGACGAATGGGCACTTTTGAAGAATGAAATAACAAAATCGGCAGAAGAAAACATTGGTAGGAAAGAAAGAATAGGTAGAAAACCGTGGATCACTCAGGATATACTAGAATTGATGGATGAAAGGCGGAGACGCAAGAATCTAAGAGATGAAGAGGGGAAAGCAGAATACAGACGTCTGAGAAATGAGGTTAACAAGAAGTGCAAGGAAGCGAAAGAAGAATGGTTGAAAGAGAAATGTACAGGTATAGAAAAGTGTCTGAAATTAGGAAAAATAGACACAGCTTATCGAAGGATTAAGAATACTTTTGGGGAAAAGACTAAGTGCTGTAATATTAGGGACACAAATGGAAAGCCTCTAACAGATAGGGAAGAAAAGGTTGAGAGATGGAAAGCTTACATAGAGTGCTTGTATAAGGGAAAGGAGATTGAGAATCATGTAATGGAAAGGGAGGAGGAAATTGATGAGGATGCAAAGGGAGATTTAATATTGAGATCAGAATTTGACAGAGCATTAGAGGACTTAGGCAGGAACAAAGCACCAGGCATAGATGATATACCGATTGAGTTGCTACGCTGCATAGGAGATGAAGGTCTGATCAGGTTATTTCACTTGGTGTGTAGGATTTATGAGACAGGTGAGGTACCCCCTGATTTCAAGAAGAATGTTATCATCCCTATACCAAAGAAAGTAAGAGCTGACAGATGTGAAGATTACCGTACAATCAGCTTGATTACTCATGCTTCAAAGATCCTGTCTAGAATAATTTACAAGAGGATTGAAAGCCAGATAGAAACGGAGTTGGGTGAAGACCAGTTTGGTTTCAGAAGAAATGTAGGAACAAGGGAAGCTGTACTAAGTCTTAGGCTGATTTTGGAAGGTAGAATAAGGAAAGATAAGAGAACGTTCATGGCTTTTGTAGACTTAGAAAAGGCTTTTGATAACGTTGATTGGACTAAATTGTTTAACATTTTGAAATCTATTGGAATAAAGTACAGGGATAGGAGGGTGATATACAATCTATACAGAAACCAGACAGCAGTCATTCGAGCTGAAGGATATGAGAGAGAAGCTGGTATTATGAAAGGTGTAAGGCAAGGCTGCAACTTATCACCCATACTTTTCAATCTTTACATTGAACAAGCAATGAAGGAAATTGGAGAAAAATTTAAAGTGGGAGTGAAGATTCAAGGAGAAATAATTTCAACTCTGAGATTTGCTGATGACATCGTCATCTTGGCCGACAAGCCTGAGGATTTGAATGAATTTTTGAATGGTATGGATTCTGTCTTACGGAAGGACTTCATGATGAAAATTAATAAATGTAAAACAAAAATACTGGAATGCAGCCGAAATAAATCAGAAACCTCTATGGAGATCAAATTGGCAGGTGACAAGCTGAAGGAAGTAGGAGACTTCTGTTACTTAGGAAGCAGAATAACCAGTGATGGACGAAGCAAAGAGGATATAAAAAGTAGGTTGGCTCAGGCAAGGAAAGCCTTTCTACAGAAAAGGAATCTGTTGACATCGAATATAGATTTAGGTATTAGGAAGTCATTTTTGAAAGCCTTTGTCTGGAGCGTGGCGCTCTATGGAAGTGAAACTTGGACTATTGGTGCAGCAGAAAAGAGGAGAATTGAGGCATTTGAAATGTGGTGTTACAGGAGAATGATGAAGATCAGATGGGTAGATAGGGTTACAAACGAAGAGGTATTAAGGCGAGTGGGAGAGGAGAGATGTTTCTGGCGACGGCTAATGAAGGGAAGAGATAGGTTGGTAAGACACATACTAAGACACCCAGGAATAGCAAGCTTAGTTATGGAAGGAAGGGTCGAGGACAAGAACTGTAGGGGTAGACCAAGGTTAGAATATGTTAAACAGATTGCCTCGGATGTAGGGTGTGGTAGCTATGTAGAGATGAAACGATTAGCTCAGGACAGGGAGGCATGGAGAGCTGCATCAAACCAGTCAAAAGACTGAAGACTCAAACAACAACAGTTTTATTTTCAATCGCGTCGGATTTTTATTAAATTTGTAGTGTAAGGGTTCGGAAATCGAATGCACCTTTCAATTTATTTGTAACTCAAACCACATTCAGTTTGTGCCATTCTGAACATAGCCATAAATTCTGGAAATCAGCCAGCGCACGGGAGAGGAACAACATTTAAGGCATCAGCATGGTAAGTGTTAAGCTGTTAGTATTTCATTATCGAGATGGATGGATGAAGCAAGTCTACCCAGCTTTGACTAACAGTAGCGTAGAATGGAGGAGAGTGGTGGAAGAAAAATGGTGGCACAACAGACAGCTATGGAACGGGCTTGTTCATTCCCACACCCGGCCTGCTGGAGTGGAGAATCGATGATGTTGATGCCGTAAAAAAGTTTGGTTGGTTCTTAAGTTTAGGGGCTGCGACAACGCGGTCATGTAGCCCCGTGTATTTTGGGCGTGTGTAGAATCTGTCCGATAACTGGTGTTAATTGTGATGACTGTAATAGTGTGTGTTATAAAAAAATCCACAGCCTGCTTCCAGTCTCCGACCGGGTCAGGAATGGAATGAATGAAGCCCCCATCTAGCGGCGAGGATATGGACTGTGCCGGCTGCCGAGGCCTGACGCACTCCTCTGGGACAATGATTAAATGAATGACAGATGAAATGAAATGATAGTGGAGAGTGTTGCTGGAATGAAATTTTGACAGGGAAAACTGGAGTACCCGGAGAAAAACCTGTCTGCCTCCATTTTGTCCAGCACAGATCTCACATGGAGTGACCGGGATTTGAACCACGGACCCAGCGGTGAGAGGCCGGCATGCTGCCACCTAAGCCACGGAGGCTTCCCAAAAATGACTGTAATAAATGATCCAAAAATTCGAAAAATGCACTATAAAATGGAAAAAATGATCTTTATAATAATAAACTCACCAATATTTCAAGAATGTCATCTTAAGCTCAAACTGAAAAGTCAATCAAAATAGATTTCTACCACTTAACAAAAGGTTTATGTTCACTTTAGTCTGAGTTGCACTGCACTACGAATGTCATTCCGGTGTTGTCAAATGTACTGTAAATGATATGAGGTTATAGGCCAACAAGTTTTTATATCTCGAAAAGCTGTGTTCAACATCGACTGATGTGATCGGAGCGTACTTGAAGTGCGGAAGGTCGTTTGCTGCTAAATCCTCCCCAATCCCATCCATGCAGTAGTTTTCACCAGAAAGAATGTCTGAAATGTTACATAATGTTTTATATTCGGTGTTTTTGTCCAGCACTTTTTTCAGCTTTGATGCAATACCTGCAGCAATTTCGCCACGATTGTTGCTAACATGGTGGCCACTCAAATCGGTCAACGATTTTCCAGGAGTTTTCCAGGAATTTTCCAGGAGTAATTCTCATTTTTCCAGACTTAAAAATAAGCGCGAGTCCTGTGGGCGGGCCTTTATCGGTTGCCTATTTCAAGACCAAAATAAAGCAGTTGTGTTTGGTTTACTTATAAAGATGTTGACAATAAATTAGTGGTGATTGCGTTATTGATACGCAAGCCTTCACACAAATGATTGAATTGTTGTTTTAAAAAAGCCTTTGTGATTGAAATATCCTCTTAAAAAAAGAGAAAAGAATCCTGCCTGCAATTTTAATGCGGTGAAGTTGTCTATACTCAATATGTTTTACAAAAATATCGCGTGTTCTCCCCACACAGAAACAGGTAGCCTGAGGAAATTTCTTTCGTTAACGATACAGTGCTCACCCAAAACCGCAGCGGGAGTATGATTTAAGATGGAAAGATTTTTATAATTAATTAACAGTGGCTATTTTCCAGGAGTTTTCAAAATCTTTCATCATTTTCCAGGAGTTTTCCAGACCTAATAAAAATCCAGGAGTTTTCCAGGATTTCCAGGTTTTCCAGGAGTAGTGGCCACCATGTAGCTAAGACTAGTTTCCACCGGTTGATTAAGGAAATGGAATCAATATTTCAATATTTTAAATTATCTTGTATCTTCTTCTTAACTCTGAGAGACGTAACTCCCTCATATAAAGCTGTGACATGACTAAATTGGGGGGGGGGGGGGAAAAAACCTCAAAAGTCCGATTTCTCTAAAATAAGACCAAAAGAATCTACCAAACTTTAAAAAAAAAATGCTCTTAAAATAGAAAAATAGCAAAAAATGCAAAAAGATGCAAAATAAAAATGACATATTTGAAGACAGGATGGCCCGTCCGGAGTTTCTATGTACTTCAGCATTGTTTTAGACAGCTCAGTAAGAAGATGACATGTTGTCAACATCCGGGCCCTAATGATGGGCATTTCTTCAAGCATGTGACTAAAGTTGACTTTCAACTTACTGTAGTAAGCCTACCGTACCTTTCATGCCATGGTCCTCAAGGACACTCAGTAGTTTCTCCGCTCGATCTTTATCCGAGCGGCATCCTTCCCATAGAGTGGCGTAGCAATTGATACGGATCCCAGAGAGATGCAAGTAGCGTTTCATGGCCGATATACGCTTCCCAGCCTGCGAAGGACCCTGTGTAGCAAACATAAAACAATACAGTATTTAAAAAATATATCATTTTAAAAATGATATTGACAAGGAAAATTGTGTACATAAGTTAGGTATTAAAAATAATTGTGATGTGCAAAACCATTACAGTGGGAGAGTACGGATGGGAGTTCAACATCAGTAAATGAGAGATCCTGTTAACGACCAGGAAAAAGGACAGACCAATGAGTGGGATAACACTTGGAGGTGGACAGCTGAAGAAGGTGGAAAGTCTCAAGTAGGGTACTTGGGAAGTATAGTGGAGGAAAATGGGAGAAATGACAAAGAGATTACGGAACGTGGCAGACAGGCAGAAGCATTAGGAGCTTAGTGTGGAATAAAGATGTCCCACAAGAAAGCAAGGAAGTGTTATACAGAAGCTACTATATCCCGATACTGACCTATGCTTCAGGAACGTGGATAATCGAAGAAAAGAGACATAAGTAGAATACAAACAAGTGAAATGAAGTTCCTGCGAAGTAGGATCGGAGTAACAAGAAGAGACAGGGTGAGGAATGAAAAGGTCAGGGAAATTGTGAAAGAGGAGCCCTCGCAAGGTAGGATTGAGACATCAAGACTGAGGTGGAAGAGAATGGAAGAGAAGAAGATTCCCAAGAGGATACATGAGATGCAGATGCAGAAGAAATGACCAAGGGGAAGACCAAGAGATAGATGGTTGAAAGGAGTGGAGGAATGTGTCAAGAAGAGAGGCGAGGACTGGACCAGAGTGACAGCGGAGAGGTGGTGGGAAGAAAGGACTAAGTGGCGAGGCTTATGTTCCAAACAGACCCAGCCTGGGGCTGGAAACTGTACAAGTTGATGATGATGATGATGATGAAGAAAACCATTACTACACCATTTGTTCCGAAAGAAAGAATCTGGTGGCTTCGGTGGCGTAGTTTAGTAGCATACTGAGCTTCTATGCCCAAGATTGCGAGTACAAACCCGGCTGAAGTTGTCGGATTTTTTTATGAGCGTTAAAAATCCCTCGGTGTGCCTTCCTTCGGAGGGGAAGTAAAGCCGGCGGGCCCATGTCATGTAAAAGAACCTTCCACTAACAAAAATATTGTGTGAAGCTAAATTTCTAGGGCGAAATACTTTCAGACATAAATTTTAAAGCCTAAGTGTAATGGATCTGATGATGATCACTTGACGATCGAAACTTGTCATCCAAGTGTATTTATTAATCTCATGTAATTTTTTTCAGGATTAGGGAATAGCCCACAACTGGGTACAATCGTGTTGACAGACTGAAAAACATGAAACTACGTTAACCAAGGCAACACTGAAAAAAAGGATTCAAACCCCATAATGAACAAATCTTGGACGACGTTAAGGAGAAACTGACATTACTTTAATCATTAGAGCAGAGAAAAACTAAATTTCTTGGACACGTCTTATGGCATGACACCTCTCTCCAGATTGTCTTCGAAGGCAAGGTCCTAGACACGAAATCGAGAGGAAGATTGAGTCTCTAATATCTTGATCACTCAGCTGGATTTTGGTATTAGTTAAGGTTCTGTCAAACAGGAAGCGGGCTGCCCACGCGGACGAAACAACCGCAGTCCATCGCGGACTGGAGTGGTCAAACTGAATGCGGGCAAGTCAAGGTGAACCAGTATGAAAGCGATCGCCATCAAGTGCATTTCACAGTGTTTTCTGTTAATTCAACATGTCCAGCAGTTCCTCGGACGAAGAAGAAATTGCTTCTTCTGTTCTCTTTGAGTCAAGCGAGACGAAAAAGAAAATGGGTGCATGATACTCATTAAAAAAGACAGGAGTTAGGCGAGTATCACAAACTATGCTGCGAGTTGAGGTCATTTCCAGACCGAAATCTCCTTCCATGCTTCTTCTTTCTTCACTACATCCTTGTAGTCAGGGTGACGCAAATCATACAGGAATACGCACTCGTGCACAAGGTCAATTAACCTCTCTGTTTCGTCGGCCATGCTTCCAGCCCGCGCGGTCTTTGTGGAAAATCACAACTGCTCACTTGCCCGCCGCAAACAAGATTGGTCCGCCGTGGTAGACCGCCTCCTGTTTAACCAGGATGATGCAATATTAAACAATACAAAGTTTGCAGCGGTCGGGCGGTCTGGTTCGCGCGGGCAACCCACTTCCTGTTTGACC
Organism: Meconema thalassinum; assembly: GCA_946902985.2. Taxonomy (NCBI): domain Eukaryota; kingdom Metazoa; phylum Arthropoda; class Insecta; order Orthoptera; family Tettigoniidae; genus Meconema; species Meconema thalassinum. The sequence continues at coordinate 91,182,557 of OX336388.2, forward strand.
GAGCCTTTAATTGGCAACTCCAGCTATCTGATGTGCCATCTAGTGGTGAAAATAAGAATCTCACCAAGTAGGATAAATATACCCTGTGGTGACAGTTTGTATTGTTTCTAGTATGAGCAAACAGAGCGTGTTTGATTTATTTGTGTTTTTATCCAAAATTATTGAGTTTTACTCATTGTTAGAACACAAAATGAGTAAAGGCAAAGTATATTGCTGAGTTTACAGCAGCAAGACAATGCATAAAGACTCGGTCAAACAGGACGCGGTCTGACCGCACGAACGGAACGACCGCAGCCCGTCGCGGACTGGGGTGGTCAAACTGAATACGGACAAGTCATGGCGAACCAGTGTAAAAGCAATCGCGATCAAGTGCATATCAGTGTTTTCTGTTCGTGGTGTTAATTCAACATGTCCAGCAGTTCCTCGGACGAAGAAGAATTGCTTCTTCTGTTCACTTTGAGTCAAGCTAGACGAAAAAGAAAATGGGTGAATGATACTAATGAAAAAAGACGGGATTGGGCGAGTATCACAAACTATGGTGCGAGTTGAGGTAATTTCCAGACCATATTTTCGTATGACTGTAGAACGCACTCGCGCACAAGGTCAATTAACTTCTCCGTTTCGTCGACCATGCTTCCAGCCCGCCCGGACTTTGTGGAAAATCACGACTGCTCACTTGCCCGCCGCGAACTAGATTGGTCCGCTGCGGTGGACCGCCTTCTGTTTAACCAGGATGATGCAATATTACACGATATAGAGTTTGCAGCGGTCGGGCGGCCTGGTTCGCACGGGCAGACCGCTTCTTGTTTGATCGAGCCTTAAGAGGGCTACAGATATACTCATTATATGGGGTGTTTGAAAAAGAACTCCCTAGTTTTAATGTGTCCTAGAATCTGTACAAAGTGACATACACTATTCTAGTTTGTGGGGTGTGATTCATCAACACTCCAAATTTTGATTTTATCAGTAGGCTTTGTTTTCATGTACAGTAACAGTTGCAATTTGTAGGGGCGCAACTTAACTCTTTTACGTATAACAGTACCTTTAGGCACTCCTAATTGTAGACTACGTCTGACCAAAGAGTTCTTCGGGCTCCGAACACACGAAACACGGATCTGTTCAACAACATCTTCAGAAGTTCTCGGTCTACCAGGTGATTTTGCTTTTAAAACACTGCCGGTTTCCTTGAAAGACTTAAACCAATGACGGATAGTTTTTGCTGTAGGTGGTTCACCACTATTCTTACGTCTAAAATTACGTTGTACTGTTATAACTTACTCAGTTTACACAAGTCAAATAACACACTGTGCTTTCTGATGGGGAGTACACATTGCTACCGAGTTGCTCTGCATGCCTGGACTGAACTGAGGGAACAGAGGAAACAAACCCTGGGGCCGTCTCAAGGTCAAGCATACCTGCCAACTGCAGGGGAGCCAAACTTGGAGAGTTGATGAATCACACATCACAAACTAAAATAGTGTATGTCACTTTGTACAGGTTCTAGGACACATTGAAACTACGGAGTTCTTTTTCAAACAGCCTGTATTCCAAAAGATGCAAATAGCAATGGCTGAAAGGTGACGATTACAATTAAATACAGAGATCAGGAAGGAGTTGGAATACAGTTGGTGTGGTCGTTGGGGGACAGTCTAGCCACTTAAGGTAATAATAATAACAATAATAATAATAGTCTAATAATAATGGGAATTGGAAGTGGTGAAACACTTCAAATACTTGGGAAGCGAACTGACTGAAGATGGAAGACTAGATTTGGAAATTAGCAGAAGAATACAACTCGGGAGTGCTTTCTACCAACAGGTACGGGGACTAGTATGGAACAAGGATATACCAATTAAGGCTACAGAAGTTATGTACAAAGCATATAATGTTCCTATAATGACATATGCAGCAGAAACTTAGACAATGACTAAGAGGGATGAGAGAAGAGTACAAGCAGCTGAGATGAGATTCCTTTGAAGTATGGGCCAGAAAACGAGGAGGGACAGAGTGAGAAATGAAGATATACGGAAAGAACTGGGAGGGCAGAAACTAAATTACAAACTGGAGCAAAACAGATTGAGATGGTTTGGACATGTCAAACGGATGAATGAAGTAAGGCTACCAAGACGAGCACTGGAACGATGGATGACAGGGAAGAGAGGACGAGGAAGACCAAGAATGCGTTGGATGGACTCGGTGGAGAATAGTATTAGAAAACGGAACCTGGATTGGAACACTGTGTCGGAAGAGGAATGGTGGAACGACAGAACAAAGTGGAGAGGAACCATATTTACCCCCACCCAGTGTCAACTAGAAAAGGGGAAATGATGATGATGATGATGATGAGGCCCTAATTACCTGTGACAGAAAAGAAGCAGTGATAAAACATGTTTGCAACATTCTAATGCACCTGCCTTAACTTACAGGAACATTGAAACTGCTTAGTTGTTAGCTTTCTCCTTTCAATTTCTATTGTAACCATGTGGGGTGGAGCAGCGAAGTTTTGAGCTCATGAGCGTAAATTGATCAAAATGTTTCATCATTGTGTAGACCTACCGTACCGGTACTCTTTCACAAGACATGTTTGCAAATAACACTTCTGTCCCTTCTGTAAAGTTTCTGGAGTCTATGGTGCAGTTAGCATACTCGAATATAGCTTTGAAACGTAACAGCGTACATGATTTGAAATGCACAAAAACATATCCGAGCAGACAATCAATGCTTGATAACACGTAATTCACACATAAAATCCAGTGGAACACACAAATTAGATTGCGTGTATCGCACGGTTATACACAATATTAGAATGGCGGCTTCGATGGCGTAGTTGGTAGCATGCTGAGCTTCTATGCCCAAGATAGTGGGTTCAAACCCGGCCGAAGCCGTCGGATTTTTTAAAAGCGTTAAAAATCCCTCAGTATGCATTCCTTCGGAGGGGAAGTAAAGCCGGTGGTCCCATGTCATAGATTTATGGCATGTTAAAGAAACTTCCACTTATTACACCTGTGTGAAGCTAAATTGTATAGGTTAAGAATGTAAACAACGCTCTTAGGTTCCTACGTTCGTTGCCAAGAGCCGACTGCGGTGGCGTCTAGTAGCTAAGTTCTGAACTAGGCCTAGCAGTCGTTGACGGTGGCGTTTGGCAGCAAAAGTAGGAACTACAGTATTTGAAAAATTCGAAGTTGCAGTTCTTACTTGAATTAAAAAACAGATGCACACACTAATACAGCCATCACAATCAACACCGGTTATCAGACAGATTCTACACACAACCAAAGTACACGGGGCTACATGACCGCGTTGTTGCAGCCCCTAAACTGAGGAACCAACCAACAATATTAGACTGTCAGTAATTTAGGGATCACATTTACTGATTATAACTGGATATAACGAAAGTGTTCCATAGCAATCCTGTGTTAAGTTATTGATTGTTTTATCCTACCTATCCCCGCCATGTTGGACCGACCACAGCGCCCCAAGTGAGAGGTTGAGTTGCCAATAAGAAGATTCTTAAGTGGATGCGCATTACTACCATGGAAACCACGATGAAGATGTGCACTCCACTTTCTATTCACGGCGTTGCCTAGGTCAACCATCTTTAAGATGGGCAATGTCCTTCAGCAATTTTTACCGAACTATCATGATACAGAGTAAGTCGTTGTCGCCTAGCAACAATCTTTAAGACGGTCAATCTGTCCATCATTCAGTATTGGTGCGACTTTGACTATCATGATACAGAGTTAGTAGTTGTCGCCTAGCGACAATCTTTAAGACGGTCAATCTGTCCATCATTCAGTATTGGTGCGACTTTGACTCTCTTGATACAGAGTTAGTCGTTGTCGCCTAGCGACGATCTGTCCGTGAAGTTGAAAATGAAAATCCACAGCCTGCTGCCAGTCGACCGACCGGGTCAGGGAATGGAATGAATGAAGCCCCCATCTAGCGGCGAGGATATGAACTGTGCCGGCTGCCGAGGACTGTCGCACTCCCCTGGGGCAATGATTAAATGAATGACAGATGAAATGAAATGATAGTGGAGTGTTGCTGGAATGAAATTGTGACAGGGAAAACCAGAGTACCCTGAGAAAAACCTGCCTGTCTCCACTTTGTCCAGCACAAATCTCACATGGAGTGACCGGAATTTGAACCACGGACCCAGCGGTGAGATGCCGGCATGCCACCACCTAAGCCACGGAGGCTTGCCGTAATGAGAATAAAATGTAAAATTTTCAGCAAAATCGGAGTCGTAGTTTTAAAGTTTTGCGGCCACAAACATGCGCAGGCTGAATTTTTATATATATCACGCGTCATGGCACCCCTCGCTCAGAAGTGATGGGCTCCAAATCAGCAACGCTGTACAGCATTTCCCGGAGCGGCTAGCTGGTGAACCATGTCTTAGTTCCCCGTACAAATACAAACCTACATAAAATAAGTGAATTAATTTACGTATTTCACAATCATGCAGCATACCTTTTTGACGTATAAGGATTACAACGCAACCAAAAACTACATTTTCAAACCACCCCGAACCGAGAAAAAGTTACCTTACAAAAATGATAACAACTTTTATTTCTTGGACACACAAAATTTTGAAATTAACAAACCAGTTATACAACATTCCAATGTATATTGTGTTAAAATTTGGATTCGATCTGATGACGGATTTGTGAGATAATAATTCTTAAATGTGACGCATGGTTGAAACACGCTCAAAAACGGGCACTTTTTGTGTTTCAACTGCGATAAAAAAAATATTAAAATATAAATTAAAAATTCCAAACCTACATGAACTAACGTAAAATAGAACGATGAAAATGATGATGTTATTGGATTTTATGTAGGTCTATTGGTTACTTCACAAACAACCTTCAATCTCGAGTGCACATAATATTTTGGTCGACAGTAGATCCATAAACATGGCATATCCACGCTGTGTCTAACGAATTTGTGTTACATAATTACAGTAAAATTGTATATTCCTAAATTTTTTGTGGACTGATACATACTGAACATGAAGTTTTAAGCCACGAGGATTGTAGGAATGCCAAATTTTCTGTGCAAGGTAAGAGATCATTGTCTTGTGATCAGCTCAGGCTACCATAACTATGACCAGAACTTTAAGAGATGAAATGCCACAGAAAAAAGATATAGGCCTAAATGAAGACAAAAATTTAAAAAAGTACCTTGCTCGACTTCTTTCTATTATCCCCGGAATCAGCATCATCTTTCTTATTCTTCTTCCGAGGTTTCTCATCTTCAGAATCACTTTCTTTTGAACTTGAATCATGTTTTGTCCCAGATTCGCTCGTAACATTTTTGGAGTTAGATTTCTTTAGAGGTTCATCATCTGAAGAGATCTCATCCGAATCATCAGATAATTCTTTCTTTACCGTTTTAATAGTCTTGTTGGATAATTTGACCTTGGAACTCGATTTCTTCAGAGTTTTGTCATCGTCAGATTCTGAGGTAGAGCTACTAGGAGACGAAACTTCCTTTTTCTTGACATTCTTCTTATCAGCCCCTTTTATTTTAGACTGCTCATTGAAAGTTTTTACATTGTCTTCAGATGAGGAATACCCTTCTGATGCAGACATAACCATGGCTGAAGGTTCTTTCTTTACAGATTCTTTTTTCAGTGGTTTATCTTCTGAACCACTATCACTTCCTGTCTCTTCTTTTCTTGGAGATGATTGCTGTTTACTGTTACCAATGGCTGAAGGTTTTTTCTGAGTGGCAGGTGCTTTTTTCAGTGGTTTATCCTCTGAACCACTATCACTTCCCGACTGTTCTTTTCTTGGAGATGATTTCCGTTTACTGTTACCCATGGCTGAAGGTTTTTTCTGAGTGGCAGATTCTTTTTTCAATGGTTTGTCCTCTGAACCACTATCACTTCCTGACTGTTCTTTTCTTGAAGATGATTTCTGTTTACTGTTACCATTTACCTTTGGAGCTATTTTCGATGGTTTATTTTTCTTGACAATCCTCTTATCAGCCCCTTTTATTTTGGATGTTTTTACATTATCTTCAGATGATGAGGAATACCCATCTGATGCAGACATAACCATGGCTGAAGATTTTTTCTTTGCAGAGTCTTTTTTCAGTGGTTTATCCTCTGAATCACTATCACTTCCTGACTGTGCTTTTTTTGGAGATGATTTCTGTTTACTGTTACCATTTACCTTTGGAGATATCTTCGATGGTTTATCTTTCTTGACATTATCAGCCCCTTTTATTTTGGATATTTTTACATTATCTTCAGATGAAGAGGAATTCCCATCTGATGCAGACATAACAATGGCTGAAGGTTTCTTCTTTGCAGATTCTTTTTTCAGCGGTTTATCCTCTGAATCACTATCACTTCCTGACTCTTCTTTTCTTGGAGATGATTTCTGTTTACTGTTACTATTTACCTTTGAAGACATCTTTGATGGTTTATCTTTCTTGACATTATCAGCCCCTTTTATTTTGGATGTTTTTACATTATCTTCCGATGAAGAGGAATTCCCATCTGATGCAGACATAACCATGGCTGAAGGTTTCTTCTTTGCAGAGTCTTTTTTCAGTGGTTTATCCTGTGAATCACTATCACTTCCTGACTGTCCTTCTTTTGGAGATGGTTTCTGTTTACTGTTACCATTTGCTTTTGGAGATATTTTCAATGGTTTATCTTCTGATTCACTATCACTCCCCGACTGTTTTCTTCTTTGAGCAGATTCATGTTCAGATTTTCGCTTCACTTTCACTCCTTCATCTGATTTAGCGGAAATCTCCACATTAGAGTTACTTTCGGAACCACCACTTTCATCGCTCTGTTTCTTCGATTCTGACATCAGATTCTTGCCTGAAGGTATTATAGACTTGTCTTCGTCAGATTCTGATGAAGAACCTTGCAACTTAACATACTTATTTTCATGCTGACTTCTTTTAAGTGGTTTAGCTGAGTTACTTTCATCAGTACTTGAATCATTAGATCTAGCAGCGCGCTTACGTTTTTTGAATGAAGAGCCTACACGAAATGATGTCTCTTTGTCTGATTCATCTGATCCTGAGTCCTCTTCATTCTTCCCCTCTTTTAGGAAATCGCCTTCACTCCTCACAGCAGCACTATCTTGTTTTGTACAATCCTCACTCCTACCACTTTCATCCGAAGACATAATTACGAAATTAAAATGTACGAGTTGTAATATACTGTGTAAAACACTTTTGGTGCTGTCCAACACTTGAAAAATGTAAACAATTCTCACTCTTCAATATTAAAACACACATAACACATGCCCACAAAGCACTACCCACTTCTCGAAATAACTCGAAGATAAATACACGGAATTACGTCATACTACACAATATTCAGTATTTTCATAAATTGTAATGATCGCTTGCTTAAAAAATTGCGCCAAATATTATCAACAACTCTGACAGAACGCCATCTTAACGTAAGCAAAGAAAATATTACATGGTTATAGGTGTTCTGTGGGTATAACTTGTCAAGAAGATTGTTAACTCTCTCTGAAGGGATATTTTGCATAACATCGAAAATAGCAGTAATACCAATACAACAGTAATACGTATGACTGACTTAAAACTTCTTAGATGACGGAAAGACTGCCATGTAGAAGTTTTGAAATCAGACCTTCGTGGTCTACTTCTAGGAAGTATATTGTCATTTGTTAGTACTATTTTCATATTTATGAAACCAAAATACAATCAAGGTTAGAATATGCATGGTATTGATAAATTGAATATGATTATACGTAGGGGAGTTGTCATGCAAAACTTTGTGCTTTTAAATATGTAGAGGTTATGTGCTCATCAGGAAAAAGGGTGTGTAGGAAATCCTTCATAGTATTAATACTAGAATGTATAATAATTTTGACAGAGGCCACAAAAATATGAATATATTATCCAAGGAGAAATAGGAAAACTAATTTAAAGACTTGATATTTGGTTGTCATTGAGAATTTTCACAAGTTTTAATTAATGTATGGTTTTATCTTACAGTTACTGTTCCATTAAAGTGACAACCTAAGGACGTGTGATGTAAAACCTTCGCTGGCCTGCCGCAGTTTCCTCTTTGGAAGTTTTTGAGCTCTACATGAGTTCAGACAAAACCACAGGATGTTGCACGGACAGCAGTGGACCAAACAGCACTACTACCTCTAGCAACATATGGGTTAAACCGACTACCAGCGCTGCAGGAAGTGATGGATGGGGAAATATTGGAGGAGATGTTTGGAGCACCAACAGCAGAGCTGGAGATGAGACCTGGAGTGGTGGTGAAAGTTGGTCAGGAAGTGGAGTAATTGGTGACACTTGGGATCCAGGTAGTAAAGACGATGGTTGGGAGAGTAGTGAAAAGGTTGGTGGAGATGGTTTTGGAGGTAACAGATGGGGAAATATTGGCAGAGTTGGTAGTACTGGAAATGAAGGTTGGGTAAGTAATGATGCTTGGGTAGCCCCAAGCAATACTACATGGGGAGGTAAAGGAGATGAGGGATGGGGCAGTAGCAGTTTAGGAGGTTGCGATGTTTGGGGAAGTAGCAGTAATGTTGGAGGTATCAAATGGGGTAGTGTAGGAAAGGATGGGGATGGGTGGAGTAGCGATAACAACGATAATTGGGGAAGTAACAGTAGTGGGAGTGGTATTAAAGCGGTAGGCGATAACTGGGGGACTAGTAGTAGTAGTAGCAGAAGTGGGGATTATGGGTGGGGAGTTAACCAATCAGAAGGCAGTGAGTGGGGTAACGTGAGTAAGCAAGCGTGGAGTCACTCTGGAAGAGACAATCAACAAGCAAAATGCAGCAGCCAAGATAACAAAGACAGTTCTTAAAATAGCCTACAATTCATTATTTCTAAATACGAAAATCTTTGTACATACTCCACAGTTTAAAAAACGTCTTTTTCCATGTATGTGTTCGGCATCCGTTACAGCATAAACAGTTAATAATAGAAATGGATATTGTGAGTCTAGTAACTAACATCCATAAAATTTTCACTGGGACTCTGAAATTCTATGCGGAGGAATCTACATATTTGCACAGTTTATGTAAGTGCCTGTTATTTTATTCAGTACTATTTAGGTAGATTTTTATTATTTATCTTAAAATTTATATAAAAATATACCACTATGCAAGGGTGTGGAATAAAAGCCTTGAAAGCAATGTTTGGTTTATAAATGTATTAACTAGGACATTTAGCATTTCATCCCAACCATTTCTTCACATGTTGAATCAAGCTGAAGCATGAGATTCAATGTGTTAATACAGAGACAACCAGTACAGTATCTATACATTGCAGTAGGCCTATATATTTTCTTAGAATGATACTGATGTTCGACTGGGAATATCGTGACATGTCTAATTTCAGTTCACATAGTCTGTGTCATTGAGTTGCAATATCATATACTTTCAGTGTCCATACCCTTTATTTCGAAAGAAAGAATCTGAAGCATTTGGCGGGAACGATATACAGTAAACTGGCCGCCACGGGCTCCTATTGGCTGGAGTTTGACAGCTACCACAAGACGTTGCCACAGAGCATGTTCGTTCATTCAGTTGCTTGTTAAACCGTCCGTGTCATAGCCATTGTTTTGTTTACTTTTAGCATTGAGTTTTAATATTCTTTGTTTCCATTTTTACTTGTAGATGTAATATAACTTAATGTTTGAAATTATATACATTTTTTCCGCCTGATGACAAACTGGAGCAAAACAGATTGAGATGGTTTGGACATGTCAAACGGATGAATGAAGTAAGACTACCAAGACGAGCACTGAAACGATGGATGACAGGGAGAGAGGACGAGGAAGACCCAGAATGCGTTGGATGGACTCGGAGAATAGTATTAGAAAACAGAACCTGGATTGGAACACAAGGATTAAATCTGTCAATATTCCTCGTAAGTTTCTTTATTCCTATTAGAGACGTACTTCTTTATTTTGGCATTTTAAACCGTTAACAAGCCTATCACTCGTTTCAGGTACCATATACATCCGTCACGACAATTTGAAATTGATGCCGCTGACCATCAGCTTTTAATCTCCTTAGAAGCTTTGAATTTGACTGCCTTCAATCCTTTGCCAGCCGTCACAATGTTCTGTATCCATGAAGCAACAAATGATTCACAACAGCATGTTTCAAGTGTCAGACAGGAAACACTTTATTAATTTTTTTGTCTTATCTTAGCAATAAGTCGTGTGTGTCTAATGACACAACGTAAATACTGGACAATTTATTTTTATTTTTAAACAAGCCTACATTTTAAAAAGTGAGGTCCATTACCTAACACAGGATTTGCCATAGAATGGTTATACTTCAACAAACAAGTGTTTGTCCATAAGCAACATTTTAATGTGTCTAATGACACAAGTCCAACAAAGGAAAAGTGACAGAATATGCGTGGAGCATTGCATGCTACATTTAAGAGTAGTGTTGTTGATGTTTTAATTAGTGTGTTTCTCAACTTGTAATTTTTAATATGTTCTATTATTTTAACTGATGAATTGTGTTGTTTGATGAGGATTTCGATGTTGTTATGTGATGTTTTATACCAAATGTGGGCTGAAGAAGGAAACAAGATAGGTTTCCGAAACATGTACCCGTAGAATTTTTCTGTAAGTAAAGTATTGATTTGGCAGAAAATTTAAAGTTATACTTCTTGTAAACATGGTCAATACAGAACCCGGAATGAGTGCTATTCCTAATTGGAACACTGTGTCGGAAGAGGAATGGTGGAACGACAGAACAAAGTGGAGAGGAACCATATTTGCCCCCACCCAGTGTCAACTGGAAAAGGGGAAATGAAGATGATGATGATGAAGGGTGCCAAAAAAAATGATTAGGCCCCAAAACATATACTGATTCTTTGGATACAAGCAATTTTGAAGGTACTGACAAGGTGGAAAATTTTGATAATTTCAAACATTATATTGTCATCAATACGGGGATCCTTGATGAATTTTGATATTCCCGCACATGTCTTCTCGTATTTTTTTTTGTGTCTATTGTTTCCAGTCATAGTGTTCAATGTTAAAACACGGCAACAATATTGCCACAGAGTGGCTGGTTTGAGTTCTTAGTGCTAAATATTTCTTTACCTTAGCATTATCACAAACGCTATTGTTAACCGTAAAGAGTCACAATACAGTGAGTGAGCTTGGTGTTATCTTGATCTGTGTCAACAATACTGTGAACGACCCCCACTCAGACTCTTGTTTCATTTAGAAGAATAATCATTGCATAGCGAGTGTTTTTATATTCATCAGATTACATTTTATTAACTGTAGAGTGTTTGCCCTCTTTGTCGTGTTTATTGAATTGAATACAGGTGATAAAGGTAGCATAGGTTCATTATGTAATTAATTAATTAATTTATTTATTTATTTACGTACCGTTGACTGGAGATCGACATTTACAATACATTATGCATAATAGTGCCAAAATAACGTCTGAAGTGTAGCCCTGTGTATTATTCGAATCAGCTGATTTACAACACCAATAAAACTTGGCAACACAGCTCAGCTGTTTCAAGCTCCCGCCATATCCTTCACGTTATTTCTTTCTAAATACCCTGTATAGTCAGCTGTGACATATGATCACTTGTTGATTCTAAGGTTATCTGTGTGTAAGTGCTTCAGTGATATAGAGTAGAATAGTAGTAGTTAAAAAAAAAAAGGGGGGGGGGGGGGGGGGGGCTTGGCTTACCAAGTGACTGCTGATCAGCCATTTGGCCAACAGGTCTCCTTGACCGTTAATCGTGACTTTCTTGACAGGGGCGCTGCCTTTCTGATCAGACAGCTACTAGATTGTCCTCGCATCCTGTTCCAGCCCTCAAGTCAGTTTCTAAAATCCTTGATGGAGCCGGGAATCGAACCTGGCACCAGCAGTAGTAGTGGTAGTTTTAGAAGAGGCAGAATTATATATGTGGCATACCTCAGCTGTTATTGTTCATATTCATTGTCGGCCTTGTATGTTTTCCTAATCATGATTTCAGTACCTTGTTCTCTCCAGAGTTAAGGCATACCTTAGACATCAGGTAAGAGAGAAATGATGATGTCGCCATGATGATTTTTTTGTTTCCATGTTCGGCTCACCAGAGTTTGTAGCTGCTTCTATGCGGACACCCATGAGGTGAGCTACAAGTACCGTCGCGTGTTGTATGGGGAGGAAAGTGCGAATGTAAGGACGAGGAATTGGAAGGTAGCGGCGGTGCCCTATTGTTAGGAACCAACCCCAGCATTTGCCTGGAGGGAAGATGAGAAACCACAAATAGTGATGTAAAATGTCAGGGCATTTATAAGTCGGGGCAAATTCCCAAAACCCATAAATGCCCAGGCATTTTGGGCATTTACCTCTTTTAAAACATATTCATAATGCAATGCTTATATAAATATTGTTTTAGCCATATATGTATCTACATATATGTATTCTGTATATTTATCCATACAAACAGGTATATATATAATGTGAACTCCCTCATGCAAACTGGTAAGCTAAAGGTGATCACTGACATAATGGATCAGCACAAAATTCTTATCATGGGATTACAGGAATTGAGGAACACTGACCAGGATGCTTTGGAATCTCAAGGGTATCGACTACATAAGGGTATACCGGGGAAGAGAGTCATGAAGAATGTTCCACAATTTGGAACAGGATTTCTGATCAACCTTAAAATTATAAATTCAGTTCAAGAATTCCGCTCACCATCTCCTCGAATCTCAACACTCACCTTTAACACATCTAATAAGATTTCATCATCATCATCATCATCTTGAGCAGTTTCCAACCGCTGGTCGGGTCTGCTTGGAACATAAGCCTCTCCATCGTTTCCTGTCCATCCACCATCTCTCGTCATTTACTGTGTCCCAGCACACTCCTCTTTCCTCCACACTCTTCTTAACTCCTTTTGTCTATCTGTCCCTTGGTCTTCCCCTTGGCCTCCTTCCCGTCATTTCCATTCCAAACATCTTCTTCGGTATCCTCTCCACTTGCATCCTCCTCACATGTCCATACCATTGTAGCCTAGATCGCTCTATTCTATTTTGCAATGGTTCCTCTCTTACCATCTCCCTGACTCTCTCATTCCTTACTCTGTCCATTCTTGTCACTCCTACCCTACTCCTCTGGAACTTCATCTCCACTGCTCGTATTTTATTCTTGTCCCTTTCCTTCATCACCTATGTTTCTGAACCATATGTCAAAATTGGCACAAAGTAGGTCTTGTAGATGATTCCTTTACATTTTTGTGGTACATCTTTATTCCATATCATCCCCCTAACACTCTTGAAAAATCCATCTGCGCACCTTCCCCTCTCATTTATTTCCATCCTATTGCCTCCCTTTTCTTCAATTATGCTTCCCAAGTACTTGAAGCATTCTAATTTCTGCAACTGCTGTCCTCCAAGTGTTATGCCCATATCCAGTCTGTTCTTCTTCCTCGTTGTGATGACCACTTCACTCTTTTGTGCTGAGAACTTCATCCCATATGATAACACTACCTTCTCCCACTCATCTAATTGCTCTTGTACTTCTTGCTGATCCTCTCCCCATACCAGAAGGTCATCAGCAAACAACATTGCCTTCATTTTCCTTTCCCCAATGCTATTTACCACTTTTCGTATGATTTCATCCATCACCACTATAAATAACAGGGGTGAGAGGGCACTTCCCTGTTTCAGACCACTCTCCAGTTGAAACCATTCCGTTCTCTCTCTTCCCACCTTTACACAGCTTTTGCTTCCCTCGTACATTGCTTTCACTCTTGCCACTGTCTCCTTGTTCACTGCTTTTGCTCTCATTGCTTCCCATACCTTGTTTCTATTAATACTATCATATGCTTTCTCAATATCCAAGAAGGTCATCACCAGATCTTTCCCATATTCATAATGGTGTTCTTGTAGCTGTCTTACTGCAAAGATGAGGTTAACTGTTGATCTTCCTGGCCTGAATCCATACTGTTCTTCCCTCAGCCCATCTTCAACTTCTGTCCGAATTCTTCTCTCCAGTACCTTCTCAAATATTTTGGCGCAGTGGCACATGAGTGTAATTCCCCTGTAGTTCTTGCATTCCTTCCTACTTCCCTTTTTAAATATGGGTATTATTATCCCTCTTTTCCAGTCCTCTGGTATTTTCTTCTCCCTCCATATCACTTTCATTACTCGAAAGAGCCACTATCACAAATGCCCATGCTCCCACTAATGATAAAAACACTTCCCCCAAAGACCGTGAAGAAACAGAAGAATTTTGGGACCTACTGGATCAAACCATAGATAACATCCCCTAACACCATGTTAAATTATTAATTGGCGACTTTAACGCTCAGCTAGGTAGAGAAAGAAAATACCGTGACATCATCGGAAAATGGCCAGCACACAATAGAACAAATAAAAATGGAGAGCGACTAGTTGACCTGTGTCGAAACCATAACTTAATCTCAAAATCTACATGTCTTAAACGAAAACCTCAAAAACTTAAAACATGGAAACACCCTGATTACACTAAGGGAGAATGGCAACTGGACCACTTGTGCATGGATAAACACCACCATAAAGAGATCTATAACGTCAAAGTCCTCCACGGAATTGACACAGGTTCTGATCACTACGTAATTAAAATTAAACTCACGCCCCAGAAGAGACAACAAAGGAAAACCCCCAAAACTAAACGAACAATAGATCCTATCCAGTTAATCAACAGTGAACAGTACCAAAAAGCAACTGGAAACATTAAAATAACTGATAAACTCGAAAACTTGGTTCACAACCTACAACGAATAGCAGAAGACCTGGCTCCAATTAAACCGCGGAAAAAACATCAATGGTGGAATAATGAATGTGATGAGATGATTGAAAAACGACACCGAGCGTGGTTATTACACCAATCCCAAAAATCTGAAACATCTTTTCAAAATTTAGTTACACAACGAAAAGAAACAACTAAAACTTTAAGAAGAATAAAACGCCAATATCATGCTGACACCCTACAAACAATTGAAGAGGAATTCAAAATTTCACAATCGTGGAATTATTACAAAATCTTTAAACAACATCTGAAAAAATATGAAGCACCTACCTTATTGTTAAAAGATGAAAATGGTAAATTGGCCCACAACAACCAGGATAATGCACAAATTATGGCTAAATATTTTAAGACACTCCTAAACTGTGAAGAACCCATAGAATTTCTCCAATTGGATGTTGACACTCCAATAACAACACCACCGGAGAACATTAACCCGCCCACATTAGAAGACGTTTACATAGCACTGAATGAGATGAAGAATTTCAAAGCCCCTGGAGAAGACCAGACTTTTGCAGAGATTTGGAAGTATGCTGGAAATTCGGCAAAAATCGCTCTTCACCAACAACTAGTCAACATCTGGATTACAGGAAAATTCCCTGAACATTGGAGATCAGCTATCATCCATCCGCTACATAAAAAGGGGGATAAGACAGACTCTAACAATTACCGAGGGATTTCACTCCTGGATGTTACCTATAAAAAATGTTCTCGAATTCTTCTCAATAGAATTGAAGTACAACTTGAAAATGAATTAGGAGAATATCAAGGAGGTTTCAGGCCCTGGAGAAGTTGCCCAGATCAAATTATGAGCCTAAAATTGATAATGGATTATAATAGAAAAAGGAATAGAGATATGGTGATAACATTTATCGACTTTAAAAAAGCATATGATTGTATTCATAGAGAATCTTTATTAAAAATTCTAAGACACATGGGATTACACCCCAAATTGACAAATCTCATAAAACTAACTCTTACAGGCACCAAATCAAAAGTTAAATTCCGAGGTGAATTATCTGACCCATTTGAGGTCACAACCGGTTTACGACAGGGTGATGGCTTATCACCATTACTATTTAATTGTGCATTGGAAATGGTAATGCGAGAATGGTCTAAGAAATGCCCTCCAAATATAAAAATAGGGAGAAAAATTCAAACAAACTGTCTTGGTTTTGCAGACGACATGGCATTATTGGCGAAAGATTTAGAGGAAGCCAAAACACAGATATCAGAGCTTCAGACAATTGCAAATAAAATTGGCCTTAAGATATCATTCGAAAAAATAGAAATCATGCCACAAAAACCAACACCATTAAAGGAAATACAAATTAATGATACAAAAATTAAAGTTGTAACACGATTCAGAGGAATGACAAAGAGATTACGGAACGTGGCAGACAGGCAGAAGCATTTCTGAGAAGCATTAGGAGCTTAGTGTGGAATAAAGATGTCCCACAAAAAAGCAAGGAAGTGTTATACAGAAGCTACTATATCCCGATACTGACCTATGCTTCAGAAACGTGGACAATGAAGAAAAGAGACATAAGCAGAATACAGGCAGGTGAATTGAAGTTCCTGCGAAGTAGGATCGGAGTAACAAGAAGAGACAGGTTGAGGAATGAAAAGGTCAGGGAAATGGTGAAAGAGGAGCCCTCGCAAGGTAGGATTGAGACGTCAAGACTGAGGTGGTATGGACACTTAAAGAGAATGGATGAGAAGAGGATTCCCAAGAGGATACATGAGATGCAGATGCAGAAGAAACGACCAAGGGGAAGACCAAGAGATAGATGGCTGAAAGGAGTGGAGGAATGGACCAGAGTGACAGCGGTGAGGTGGTGGGAAGAAAGGACTAAGTGGCGAGGCTTATGTTCCAAACAGACCCAGCTTGGGGCTGGAAACTGTACAAGATGATGATGATGATTCAAATATCTAGGAGAGCTAATAACAAACAATTTAAATGAGAAAGCGTCAATTCAAATAAGAACCAACAAGTTATCTAGGGCACAAAAATTAACATGGGAAACTTACAAAAAGAAATGCTTATCAATTAATGCCAAAATTAAACATTACAATACAGTCATAAAACCGGAAGCCACATATGCAGCAGAAACATTATTCCATCTAAATGAACATTCTAAAACCGACAGATTACAGAAGATCGAAAGGCGAATTGGAAGAACTTGTATCAATAAAGGATATAAAAAAGATGGGCAATGGCGAATAATACCTAACAATATGGTCTATAACAACCTAGAACCCATTACTGATACCATGCGAAAGAAAAGACTAGGATTCTTTGGGCACATCATGAGAATGCCAGATTCACGTCTTCTAAAACAACTAGTGCAGTACAATCTTGCTTCAAAAAACACAACTGGATGCCGATGGTTAAAAGAAATCAGAGAGGCCTTAAAAGAAATTGGCCTAACAACAGAAGATGCTGCAAATAAGAAAAGTTTAACTACAGCACTTAAAAATATGACGTTTCATTTTCCACTCCCAAAGAAGAAAATTCCTACAAGAATATTTTCCGCCGAAGAACAGGCAAGACGATCAATACGCATGAAGAAGTACTGGGAGGACCGCAAGGCTCGTACAGTTCCTACAAGTCGACGAACTAATGGTTGGGTAAAGTGATCCTTTGTGGTCTCGAAAGAAGAAGAATAATATATATGTATACAGTATACAATATAATATACAAAATTATTGATGGAAATAGAAATTGCAGTAGAAATGAAGTTCCTCCGTTCTCGCCTCCAAACGACGAAAATGGACAAAATAAGGAATGAGGATATCCGACTACAATTGGGATTGGAAAGGAGAGCCTGCTGGAGACACTCGAACTCAAGAGATTGAGATGGTATGGTCACATGAAGAGGATGGCTCCCCACAGCATACCTCGAGTGTACTTTGGCCAGAGTGTCCCCGGGAAGAGACCAAGAGGAAGACCTCGCGATGTGTGGGAGAAGCAAATTTATAAGGACCTTGAAGCTAGAGATAAGAACTGGCATCAAATACAAGAACAACAGTTATGGATGGACAGGACAAATTGAAGATGGCTCAAATATAAGCTTGCTGGAGCGAAGAAACGATGATGATGGAAAAGTAGTCAAGTAGTCCTAATATTTCTCTATAGCCTCGCAACTCAAGTGGACTTTTATACATAATAATTATGCGTATGCCTATGAATGTGGATTGTGTAATTGGGGGAAAAATTCACTTAACACATCAACACATCTTTATAATTCTTAAATGAGTTGGATATTTTACTGACAAATTACTAATACTGAATACATAATGTATGCTATTACATCTGTTTTATGTCACTCATCGCTTTCACTGCAGCGGTCAGCTTGTCTCTCATATGGATTGTAAAAACGTTTCCCAGAGTTTGCAAAGTTATCCCGAGATACTTAAAATGAGTCACCGATGGAAGAAGTCTGTCTTTATAGCTTATCTTTCCCCGCTTCCCTCCTTTCCTGAATGTCATCATAACTGTCTTGTCCTCGTTTAAGCGTAATTCGTTGACTTCAGCCCAATCCACCAACTTGTTGAAAGCTCTTTGGAGATATACGGTACTTGATGATGATAAAACCATGTCATCTGCATATATATATATAACCTGACTTTGTCCGTCAATGTTGCTTCTACTATGTCCGCAGTGGCGATGTTGATAATAAATGGATGTTTTGTGTTCTTGGGTATCGTAATCACTTTCTTCTGTTTCTGTATCCTCTTCATCACTTTCAAGTAGTTCTGGCTCAGATTCTTCACAGCAAGATCACAGCACAATGGCTGCCCAGGGCCTAGCCCAAAGCCACTATTCACACCATAATCAAAAAACGCAGGCCTAACTCAGTAATACAATGTTTTATTCAAACCAGATATACATAATTCCCATTTAGATGTTCTTGATAACATTGACACAGGATAATTAAATTATTATTAGCAATATTCGGGCATTACTAGTTTATCCATGAAATGTACCTTTGATTAATGGTTTTTATTATGTTTTAGCTCTAGTAACAATCACAAGTAGTAAAAAGTTTAAAAACAAAAAACTTTTTTTTTAATGCCCAGATTTTGGGCGCTTAAAACTGATTTGGGCAAATGCCCATTTATAGATGTCCTGCCTACTGAGCATTTGCCCGGCCCACATCACTAGCCACAAAAGACCATCTTCAAGGTTGCCGGCTGGGGGGATTCGAACCTCGTCGTCTCCCGGATGTGAGCGACTGCCTGCAGCCATGCCGTAACGACCACGGCTAACTCACCGAGTGCCAAGATGAATTAACAAGCTTATTGACAGAATTAGAACTCGTAGGTAATAATGATCGTTAACTGATGTAATGACAAGACCTTCTACAAACATATGATAATAAACTGCAATTGAAAGCATGTAAGTATATCTTTGAGTTTTATTACACAGTAATGAACTCAAATCTATGCATAATTATTAATTGAAAGATCAAAATTACGTGTGTTGTTTTGATAAATATCTGGGTGGTTTTAAAAGGCAGCAGTAGTAGACTGGACCACTACAGGCTGCAATACTTGATTTGACATTTTGGAACTAGTGTAATATTGGTCCTGTAGGAAATGGTAATATGACCAAATCGAAGATGTTGAACTCTTTATAGCCAGGTGTTAATGCATTTTTTTCAGTAGTGCCAACATGTTTGTATCTGGTGAGAGATAGTATTTGCTGTGTTTGGTGCTCAGTGTAAATCAAGGACTCGGAAAGTGGTCCAACCCAGTAGCAGCCTATTGTTTCATCCAGACAGTGACTTCAAGTCTGCAATTTGACTGGCTGCAGACTCAGCGGTAACGTTCTCGTCTCTTGTGCCCCAGGTTGCAGGATCGAATCCTGGAGCAGTCAGCTGGCATATGAGGGTGTCAGTAGATTTATTGGCACGTTCAAGATCACCTATGGGACAAAATCCCGGCAACCCGGTATCTCTAAAAGACAGAGTAGTTAAGGGACATAAAAATCAACATTTTCCATATTGCATCAAACATTTTCATTGGAGCAGAGGATAATTACAATAAATATTCCATCCTAGACTCCTCTCAGCAAAGACTTTTTTCATCTCATAGAAAGACCATAATATCAAGATTTTTTTAAAGTACAGTTTTTAGTCTATTTATGGGAATGCAAACATTTTTTTTTCTTTTTAGATTTGTCATTTTTTTCAATTATTTTATATTATCAAATTAAAAGCCCACATTTGTGACAAATGAAATGAAAATCCACAGCCTGCTTCCAGTCTCCGACCGGGTCAGAAATGGAATGAATGAAGTCCCCATCTAGCGGCAAGGATATGAACTGTGCCGGCTGCCGAGGCCTGACACACTCCTCTGGGGCAATGATTAAATGAATGACAAATGAAATAATAGTGGAGAGTGTTGCTGGAATGAAATTTTGACAGGGAAAACCGGAGTATCCGGAGAAAAACCTGTCTGCCTCCGTTTTGTCGGGCACAGATCTCACAGGGAGTGACCGGGATTTGAACCACAGACCCAGTGGTGAGAGGCCGGCGTGCTGCCGCCTAAGCCACGGAGGCTTATTTGTGACAGATCTGTTTTTAAATATATTTTTTTATAAAAAAGAATTACCGGTAATAGGAAAGACCAAGTTTAAATGTTATTTTTCAAAAGTTTTGCTCATAGTTTCTCATTAGTTATTTCTTTTCTTCTTTGAAAAACTGAAGAAGGCCATAATGTATTTAATTAATAAAAACTAATTTAAAAATTTTATTGACTAAGGTGTATTACATTATGGGGTTTGAAGCCATTTTTCAGTGTTGCCTTAGTAAACAAAAGTTTGGTGCTTATCAGTTGGTCAACACGAATGTATCCAAAAGAGTTCGGTTATACCCTAATCCTGAAAAAAATTTACATGAGATTAATAAATATAATACTAGGATGACCAGTTTCGATCGTCAATAGATCAACAGCAGATCCATTACACTTACAATTAGGTAAAATCTATGTTTGAAAATACAGGTGAAAATATTTACAATATGTACAATTATTTAGTTGCAGTATTGGTAATGCAAGTTGACACTGCTCGCAGCTACAGCGCAGAAGACACCCAACCAGATAAGTAATAGCCTGTACTCTACAGTACAACCATAGTTGACTTTTTACAACCATATAGTCACTCCAAACAGACAAATTCCGGATTTCAATCACCATTTTAGCATTTCACCTAACATCATATTTTATATACTACAACTAGCATACACCGACAAGTTTCATTACCAATACTGCAACTAAATAATTGTACACATTGTAAATTCGAGGGTAATTCCAAAAGTAAGGTCCGATTCGCTGTAAATATTTGAAAGCGGCGCCAAGGGCAAAACACGCAGACTTCTGGCATGCCTTGCGCAGCAAAAGCCGCCAGTAGCGTTGTTGCTGTGTGCTGTTGATAGTGTCAGTTCACAATGTTTAAGACAATTGTGAAGTAAAGGCAGTGATACGGTTTCTGTCTGCAAGAAACATTTCTGCGGCAGAAATTCATCGGCAGATTACTGACATGTACGGTCCTAACATAATGAGTGACAGTAAAGTTCGCAAGTGGGTGCGAGCCTTTAATGAAGGACGGGAAAATGTGCACGATGAATCCCGCTCTGGCAGACCATCAGTGATTTCAGACGAGTTGGTTCATGCGGTTGATGACAAAATTCGTGAAGATCGATGATTCACTATTTCAGGGACAACGATCAATAAAGCTGCCTACTGCGCTACCCTGACTAAACTTCGACGTGCAATCCAGAATAAGCGAAGTGGTCTTTTGTCGTCTGGAGTGTTGTTGTTGCATGACAATGCCGGACCCCATACTGCGAATGATACGCAAACTCGAATCAAGAAATTTGGATGGGAACAGATGGACGACCCACCGTACAGTCCGGACTTAGTGCCAAGTGATTTCCACCTGTTCCGCTACCTAAAGGAGTTTCTTGGCGGCAAGCGCTTCGACACAGATGATGAAGTGAAAGAAGCTGTTAAAGACTGGTTAGCTTCGCAGGCGGCCGAGTTCTACGACTTAGGCATTCAAAAGCTTGTGGAACGATGTGACAAATGTGTAAATAAGTATGGAAATTATGTAGAAATATACAGAAAGACGTAAGGAATGTCAATAAAACAATTGTTTTGGAAACAATTTTGATTTTGGATGTTTTTTATTTAACCGGACCTTAGTTTTGGAATAGCCCTCGTATTTTCACCGATGATGATCGCTTAACGATCGAAACTGGTCATCTTAGTGTATTTATTAATGTCATGTAATTTTTTTTCAGGATTAGGATATAACCCAACTCTTTTGGGTACATTCGTGTTGACCGACTGAAAAGCACCAAACTTTTGTTAAGGTGTATTAGATTTATTAAATACCTGTGGGTATTTCTTTTTAGATGAAAAGAGAATCAAAGGCATCGGAAAGGATGAATACCGTATATACCCGAATGTAAGACGAGCCCTAGTTATCAACTGCCTCTTACAGATTTTTTCAAAAAAATACTCGCTAACTCATAACATGCACAATATATGCCCTTAAGGTCGTGCTTTCATTTTTATAACATCTCGTGTTATCGGAAATCCCTCTGCCCGCTTTTCCAAGACATACTCTATAATTTCTTAGTTCAAGAATGGGAGACGTTATTAAATTAAGATACGTTGATCACAAAATTACTGCTCGTAAGACTGACTGGTTGTTCTTGTAAAGATTGTTTTAAAACATATTTCCGTATGCTTTCGAACATATAATTTATCCGCTTGAAATGACGTGTATGCGTAAATCCTAACCTCAAAATGTACGCTGTTCGTATATGCATGGTAATTAAACATAACAAACCATATTTTAATCTTCATTAACGCATTGATTCGTTGCGAGTTACAAGATGCCAACACCACATAGTCTCTCTGTGGTTAACAGCCGTGAGGCTGGTTGGCAGCAGCTCGCCATTCTTCCCGTCTCTCAGTCTTCCTCTTCAGTTCACAGTATGAGCCACAACCCATATCTTGCAGTATTTGACTCATGTACTCCAGTCTGGGTCTTCCTCTACAATTCTTGCCGTCTACTGTTCCCTCGATTATAAGCTTAATCAGTCCATTGTGCCACAGTATGTGGCCCACGAGGTGATTCCTTCTTCTTTTTAAATATTTAAGGAAGCATCTTCTCTCTCCCACTCTTCTAAAGACTTCCTCATTTGTGACCATTTCTTTCCAACTGATTTTCATAATCCTTCTATAGCACCAGGTTTCAAATGCCAGTAGTCTTTTCCTCTCTCTCTCTCTCCTATTGTCCAAGATTCGCTGCCATATAGCGCGACGCTCCATACATAGGTCTTTAACATTAGTTTCCTCACATCAAGACTGATGTTCCTTGCAGTAAATAGGTTCTTCTTTTTATAGAAAGCGTTCTTGGCTTGGGCAATCCTACTTAATATCTCTCTGCTGCTTCTTCCATCATTCGTTATTTTACTTCCCAGATAATTAAACTCATTCACTTCGTGTATCTTTTCATTTCTTAACTCTATTGATGTCTGGTTTTTGCCATTTCTACTGCAGACCAAAATTTTTGTTTTGTTTGTATTTATTCTCATATTAAATTCTTCATCCATTATTTTGTCCATCTTGCTCAGGATCTTTTGTAAGTCTTCTTCACTTTCTGCAATTAGCGCTATGTCATCAGCAAACCTTATCATGTCAACTTTTTCTCCATGAATATTCACTCCTGTGGCAAATTCTTCTCGTACTTGGTCGATCGCCTTTTGTACATATATATTGAATAGATATGGGGAAAGGGAACAATCCTGCCGTACACCCTTTCTGATGTGTGCTGTTTCTTCCTTGCTACCACAACAAACTATTCCAATTTCTTGCTTATAGATATTGTAGATCAGTCTTCTGTCTCTAAAGTTGATACCTGTTTGATGAAGAATGCTGAATAGAACATTCCAGTTCACATTGTCAAACGCCTTTTCAAGGTCGACAAACGCTAAGAAGGTAGGTTTGCCTTTCTTCATCTGCTTCTCTATCACTTGCCTCAATGCTAAGATTGCTTCTCTTGTTCCTACTCCTTTCCTAAAACCAAATTGATCATCAGATAGGTTTTCATCGATTTGTTTTTCTATTCTCTTCATAATAATTCTGGTGACTATTTTTGATGCATGACACACCAGACTCAATGTTCTGTATTGTTTACATGACCTTGCATTTGATTTTTTAGGTATAGGTACTATTATGCATTTCACGAAGTCTTCAGGCAATTCTCCAGTCTTGTAAATAGTACATATTAAGTTGTACAGTTCCTTTTTTTAACTTGTCACCTGTGGTTCGGCCACTGTCTTGGCAAACCAGTTTTTGTGTTTCCCCATTTGTTTCCACTCTGTGTGGTTGTACATATCTGTATTATTTGTCTTCATTGCATTTATTCATTGTCAGGTTGGTTTTGTTTATGTTGATTGGTTGTCGTGATTTATTTGTTTTGATTGCATGTAGTATTCCCACTGCCGTGTTTCCAGTAGGATATTTTGGCTTAGAAGGTAATTTTGTATTCTAAGTTGGCCACATTGATTCTTCTTTAACTTGTTTTTGAACTCTACTGTGATTGGCAGCTTTCGGCCTATCAGAGGCCTCTAATTTGTTTTTTGAACTCTCTACTGTGATTGGCTGCTTCCAGCCTATCAGAGGCCTTCTTGCTGCTTGTAGCGACCAATCACGTGTTTCTTCTTCGTTGTTCTCTAAGTGTAGCCATGACACAATGGTGTGCTTCAACGCTGGTTGTGATATATCAACAAGTATCCAGCTAATCTTTTCTATAATTGGTGCTATCTTCATAGTAACCGTGCTTAGCAATCATGTCCTATGCACATGATTCATATTTTGTTTGGGCAGTGACATTACGGTGATTTTCGATCTCATCATCACCATGCTTGATGTTGATACGCGTCATGTCGACGAATTCTTCAATCCGCGGCGTCGGATAGTTTGTTGTAATGTGTTCACTTCTATCTTCATTTACTGCCTAACAATTTGTCTTCACGCGTATGAATAATGATGATGCTTCGTGTGATAAGTAATTCATCGTGTCTGGAAGCATGTTACAAGGCCAGGCATCATCACTAAATGGAAGTTGACGCTAGGCTAAACTGCTTTATTATTGTGACAATACCGCGCGATTGGCATATCCCGGTATTTGTATGATAGCAACTATTTTGACTTCCCGCAACATCACTGTAATGGAAGTTGACGCTGGGCTTAACTACTTTACTATTGTGACAATACCGCGCGATTGGCATATCCCGGTATTTGTATGATAGCAACTATTTTAACTTCCTGCAACATCTCTGGAATGGAAGTTGACGCTGGGTTTAACTACTTTACTATTGTGACAATACCGTGCGATTGGCATATCCCGGTATTTGTATGACAGCAACTACTTTGACTTCCTGCGTTTCACACATAATTTGTTTTATTAACAATTCATTTTGGGCTTACAGTATCGGCGCATCACTGTAAGTCAGTCCTGGTTCGACGACACATTCTCGTTCCATGCGACCTGTTTTTTCATTATTTGTTGCAACTCCACTTGTGTTGCATATTTAAATTATATCATTCTTTGGAACCGCCGTGTATTGCATGCCGTTCTATGATGTACTGATCTGCAGCTACGTTCAAGACAATATGTTTGTTTTAGGCTCAAGACGTAACGTGTGTTAATTCTTAATGAGTGTTTCTTCAATTGTGTAAATTTGTGCTAGTGTTTCTCATATGTTTATGTGCCACCTTTGAATATTTGTTTATGTGTCACCTTTGGATATTATGTTTTATGTGCCACCTATTTGATAATATATCTTATTATTAGTTAGTGGTGGTGTCGTGTCCTTTATGCCTTCCTGGACTTCCTTATTTATTGACAATAATATTGTCTGGTCCTCCACATGTTTGCTAAATTGTCAAGCGACCTTTGTAAAGTCAACTCTTTGTATTATCACATCATTATCTAATGCTTTGGCCAACAAATTTTATACATTGTCCACTATTACCAGAATACTCTTGGTGGGTTGTTGACTTCCCGCGTTGGCCAATACATTATTTGGTCCTCTCCGGGCCGGATGTTGAGCTGTTCACTACTTTGAATGAATTATTAAGCCTTGTGTTGGCCATTTTGGGCCCTTGTTTCTTGCTATTTCACCAGGAAGGCCATAAATTTAAATTGTATACGTTCCCATTAACTTCCCAAGGACACAATACAGTATTCTATGTTCAGATGTTTGTTTACAACTTAATCGAGACCATTGTCTCAGTGTTTATTTTTTGTGTTAGTTGTTGTGTTAGTTAGGTGTGCAACTCTGGTAATTACATCTAGGCGGGCAATCCTAAGGTCATTATGGAGGATGCCCAAAAACGACCTTTAGTTAGGAAGCGTGCAGTCGCTAAGGCCATGCTTACCTCACAAGAAAAAGTAATTAGCAACTTTCAGGACATTACAGAAGAGCAATATCAAATGTTAGTGTTACGCAAACACAAATGCGAGGAAATTTATAAACAATATAACGAAGCGCAAGTCGCTTTAGAGGATATTACAGACAATATCGACGAAGAAATAGCCGAACGTTGTGACTTCGAAGATAAATATTTTGAGTTGATGGTTAAAATTAAACTACATTGTGACAATTTCAAAAAATCCAACACTACAGACAGTGATAACCCTTTGAATAATTTGCAGAGTGCACAATTTCCTACTGCTAACGTAGCTACAGCTCATATAAAGTTGCCTGAAATTCAAATTCCGCAGTTCAGTGGCGACTTCACAGACTGGTTGAATTTCAGAGATAGCTTCAAGGCTATAGTAATTGATAACCATGCTCTGTCTGATATTGTTAAGTTCTACTACCTTAATTCTAGTCTTAGTGGTGAGGCCAAACTCCTCTTAAAGAACATTACTGTGTCAGATGATAATTTTATGGTTGCATGGAACTTGCTGACAACTCGATACAATAACATTAGGCTCATAGCGCATAATCATGTCACCAAGCTTTTCAAGCCCCCCGCATACGGTAATGATTCAGTGTCATTGCGTGCCATCATCGACCACTTTGTTTCTCATGTCAATGCGTTAGAAGCTTTGGACTTTAACGGGGTTCCCCTTCAAGACCTGTTATTGTCACATTTTATATTGGAGCTACTAGATAATGATAGCATCCGTGAATGGGAGAATCATGTTGATTCTGGGAGAATTCCCACTCTCCAGGACTTGGTTAGCTTCTTAGAGAAAAAATGCAAGGTACTGGAAATAACTGAAAAGAATGGGTCCAGGCCTGCATTACATACTGCTGTAACCAAACTTAAAGCTGAAGGTCATTCGCCTCAGAAACCCATGTTAACTACTACCAAATCTCGTTGTACATATTGTAGGAGTATTGATCACCAATTGTCGAAATGTGGTACCTTTATCAAACTTTCGTCCACAGCCAAATGGGATTTTGTCAGGTCTCGTAAATTATGTTACAATTGTTTGCGTAATTTCGAGCCTAATCATCAATGTTCGAAGTACTCTTGTAACACTTGTTCCCGAAAACACCACACTCTTCTTCACTATGAGCCCTCCAGTGGCACTAGTAATGATGCTTCTCAAGCTCATGCTAACGTGGTAAACACTAGTTGCAGTAACGTCGCTCGTGACAATCCATTTTCAAGGACGCTATTACCCACTGCCAAGTTGAATATATTAGCTGGCAATGGCTTACGTGTACCTGTCACTGCACTACTTGACTCTGCATCAGATTGTAACTTAATTTCGTCACACTTAACTAAGAAATTAAGACTCCACACCAAACCTATGAAGGTACACATTCACGGTGTTGGTCAAAATCAAAGCACTGCTACTGTTGTTGCTGATGTGAACGTTTTTGCCTGTGCTACTAATTGGTCTGCTAAGCTTGAATGTCTCGTGGTTCCCAATATTGCACTTGAGCTACCCGCTGCTGGTTTCGATACCTCTGAATGGAACATTCCATCACATATTGATTTAGCTGATCCTGATTTCAATTGCACTAAACCTATTGACCTTGTTCTTGGTGCAGAATATTTCTTTGACCTGTTATGTCCTGGTAAAATCATACCAGTTGGTGATTTGCCCATCATTCAAAATACCTCTGTGGGTTGGGTGTTTTCTGGGAGGCTGCCCAGTGCAAGCACCTCGCAACCATCGCACGTGGTATCAGCACTTACACTCTCACGCCCTCATGTAGAACAACAGCTGGAAGCGTTTTGGAACGTTGAAGAAGTTGAAACCCCAGTGTTGTCTGTTGATGAATCCATATGTGAAGAACACTTCGTTGCTACTACCACTCGCAAAGACGATGGTAGATTTGTGGTTAGACTCCCTCGCAAGGTAGACTCGGAGCCTCTAGGTGCCTCTCGCTACGCTACACTAAAACGTTTTCACTCTCTCGAAAGACGTTTGGCTCGTAACCCTGAGTTAAGGTTAGAATACACTGAATTCATGCATGAATATCTAGCCTTAAACCATATGCAAGTTGCCCCCCACCCGACTGATGGTGAAGTTTACTACATTCCCCATCATCCTGTTTTCAAGCCGCACAGTACTTCTACAAAGCTCAGAGTGGTATTTGACGCTTCGATGGTTACTACGTCTGGGTGCTCCCTTAATGATACCTTGTTGGTGGGCCCTGTAATTCTGCAGGATTTGTTCTCTATTTTGCTTCGGTTCCGTACTCACTTGATAGCGTTTGCAGCTGATCTGAGTAAAATGTACAGACAGATTCTTGTAGATCACAAAGATCGTGACTTACAGAGAATATTTTGGAGAGACTCTCCTTCAGACCCTATAGTAGAATATCAATTAAACACCGTTACATATGGTACTGCCCCAGCATCCTTCTTAGCCACTCGTGTGCTAAAGGAGCTCGCCCTCACTGATGGCACAGCCTTTCCAGCTGCCACTCAGATTGTTTTAAACGACTTCTATGTTGATGATTGTATCTCGGGATGTGATTCCGAGCATGACGCACTCATTCTGTATGATGAATTGACCCTTCTTTTGAGATTAGGTGGTTTTGAACTGTGTAAGTGGAGTTCAAACTCCATGACTCTAATAGATAACATTCCTCTTGTTCATCAAGAGAAACAACAACTCCGTAGTTTCGGCGATGGTGAAGAAACAGTCGCCAGAACGCTAGGACTTTATTGGCAACCTATCGATGACTTGTTGCGGATTCAGTCACCTATCGTGAACTGTGACACTTCAATTACCTTTACTAAGCGTTCATTTTTGTCCATTGTTGCCTCTATCTTTGACCCTTTGGGTTTAGTGTCACCTATTGTAGTTGCTTGTAAGATTCTCTTCCAAGATTTGTGGATTTACAAACTCGGTTGGGATGACCCCCTTCCAATGGAAATCGCGCAAGCTTGGCTGAATGTTTATAGCAATTTACCTGCGATTTCTGAGATTTCTACTCCACGTTTGATTAAGCCTGCTTCAGAAATCAAATCTATGCGACTTCATGGCTTTTGCGACAGCAGTCAGCAGGCCTATGGAGCTTGTCTCTATTTATTGTCAATTGATACCTACGGCGTCGTCACTTCCCTCTCCAGTCATGCTTTCGTTGTAGCCTTTACTCGCTTCTGCAGTAGAAGGGGCGTTCCCGCTCAAGTGTATTCCGACAATGGTACCAACTTTCAAGGCGCACAGTCTGACCTTGCTGATCTTGGTACGTTGCTCTCCTCTGCAGATTTTCAATCTGTTGTTCAAGATTCTACGTCATCGCTACTAATTCAGTGGCACTTCATTCCTCCTAGTTCTCCGCATTTTGGTGGACTATGGGAGGCAAACATCAAATCTTTGAAATCTCATTTAATAAGAATCATGAAGGCTCAAGTACTTACGTATGAAGAATTGACCACTCTCGTGGTGCAAATTGAAGCCATTCTAAATTCTAGACCCATTTCGCCTATGACTGAGGATCCTACTGACTTGTGCTATCTCTCGCCAGGTCACTTTCTTGTTGGACGACCTTTGAATGCCTTGCCCATTCCTGACGCTTCTGAAGTGCCCATCAATAGGTTGTCTAGATGGCAATTACTTCAACAGATTATGACTTCATTGTGGCGTAAATGGTCCACAGATCATTTACTCTCCCTTCAACAACGTCGCAAGTGGAACCGTATGTCTCCTAACCTCAAGGTTGGCACGCTTGTGCTTATTATGGACGACAATGTTTCTCCTACTTACTGGCGACTTGGACGTATTCTTGAGGTTCATTGTGGTAAGGACGGCCTAGCTCGTGTGGTCTCTCTACATACCACCTCTGGACTCTTGAAACGTCCCATCGTCAAGGTGTCTCCCTTGTTGCCGCAGAACTAAACACTCTTGTATTTTCATAAACAACCTGCCTGTTGTTTCTGTGCGGGCAATATGGTTCGGCCACTGTCTTGGCAAACCAGTTTTTGTGTTTCCCCATTTGTTTCCACTCTGTGTGGTTGTACATATCTGTATTATTTGTCTTCATTGCATTTATTCATTGTCAGGTTGGTTTTGTTTATGTTGATTGGTTGTCGTGATTTATTTGTTTTGATTGCATGTAGTATTCCCACTGCCGTGTTTCCAGTAGGATATTTTGGCTTAGAAGGTAATTTTGTATTCTAAGTTGGCCACATTGATTCTTCTTTAACTTGTTTTTGAACTCTACTGTGATTGGCAGCTTTCGGCCTATCAGAGGCCTCTAATTTGTTTTTTGAACTCTCTACTGTGATTGGCTGCTTCCAGCCTATCAGAGGCCTTCTTGCTGCTTGTAGCGACCAATCACGTGTTTCTTCTTCGTTGTTCTCTAAGTGTAGCCATGACACAATGGTGTGCTTCAACGCTGGTTGTGATATATCAACAAGTATCCAGCTAATCTTTTCTATAATTGGTGCTATCTTCATAGTAACCGTGCTTAGCAATCATGTCCTATGCACATGATTCATATTTTGTTTGGGCAGTGACATTACGGTGATTTTCGATCTCATCATCACCATGCTTGATGTTGATACGCGTCATGTCGACGAATTCTTCAATCCGCGGCGTCGGATAGTTTGTTGTAATGTGTTCACTTCTATCTTCATTTACTGCCTAACAATTTGTCTTCACGCGTATGAATAATGATGATGCTTCGTGTGATAAGTAATTCATCGTGTCTGGAAGCATGTTACAAGGCCAGGCATCATCACTAAATGGAAGTTGACGCTAGGCTAAACTGCTTTATTATTGTGACAATACCGCGCGATTGGCATATCCCGGTATTTGTATGATAGCAACTATTTTGACTTCCCGCAACATCACTGTAATGGAAGTTGACGCTGGGCTTAACTACTTTACTATTGTGACAATACCGCGCGATTGGCATATCCCGGTATTTGTATGATAGCAACTATTTTAACTTCCTGCAACATCTCTGGAATGGAAGTTGACGCTGGGTTTAACTACTTTACTATTGTGACAATACCGTGCGATTGGCATATCCCGGTATTTGTATGACAGCAACTACTTTGACTTCCTGCGTTTCACACATAATTTGTTTTATTAACAATTCATTTTGGGCTTACAGTATCGGCGCATCACTGTAAGTCAGTCCTGGTTCGACGACACATTCTCGTTCCATGCGACCTGTTTTTTCATTATTTGTTGCAACTCCACTTGTGTTGCATATTTAAATTATATCATTCTTTGGAACCGCCGTGTATTGCATGCCGTTCTATGATGTACTGATCTGCAGCTACGTTCAAGACAATATGTTTGTTTTAGGCTCAAGACGTAACGTGTGTTAATTCTTAATGAGTGTTTCTTCAATTGTGTAAATTTGTGCTAGTGTTTCTCATATGTTTATGTGCCACCTTTGAATATTTGTTTATGTGTCACCTTTGGATATTATGTTTTATGTGCCACCTATTTGATAATATATCTTATTATTAGTTAGTGGTGGTGTCGTGTCCTTTATGCCTTCCTGGACTTCCTTATTTAGTGACAATAATATTGTCTGGTCCTCCACATGTTTGCTAAATTGTCAAGTGACCTTTGTAAAGTCAACTCTTTGTATTATCACATCATTATCTAATGCTTTGGCCAACAAATTTTATACATTGTCCACTATTACCAGAATACTCTTGGTGGGTTGTTGACTTCCCGCGTTGGCCAATACAACCTGATTGTTTCAATAGTTCTCCTGGTATGTTATCAACTCCAAGAGCTTTCTTTCCTTTGAGGTCCTGCAACGCCTTCTCAAACTCTTCTTCCATAATAGGTGCCCCCAAGTCATCCTCTGTTATTTCATCTTCTTTCTCAATGGGCAAGTTAATAGCGTTTCCACTGTATAGTTGTTCCAAATATTCTTTCCATCTTTTTACTATCATTTCGTCATCATATATTAACTTCCCATCTTTGTCCTCAATGCTCATTGTTTTGGGCTTCCTTGTTTCAAAGAACCTCTTAATATCTTTATAGGCCATATCTATTTGTCCAGATTTCATGTTGTTATTTATGCCTGCACAGATTCCCATTAAATGCTGTTCCTTGTCGTGTTTTGCCCTCTTATTTATCTTGTTTCTTAAGGTCTTGTATTTTTGTTTTTCATCATCATCATTTGAGTTTTTATACTGTCTTCTTTCCCTTATCATATCCACAACTTCTTGACTTATCCACTCTTTCCTATTTTCTTTTTCTTTTTTTCCTAAAACAGTTTCTGTTGAGTCTAAAATGCTCTTCTTTATTTTGATCCACTTCTCTTCTACTGCCAAGTGTTCTTCAATGTCTCTTATGTTATTGTTTGTTTCATCCATATAGAGTATTTGAGTGGACTCATCTTTAAGCTTAGAAATATCCCAATGTTTATTTTCTTTCTTCTTTAATCTTTTGAACTTTAATTCACAACGTATGACGACTGGGTTATGGTCGCTGTCGACATTAGCTCCAGGGTAACTTCTACTATCTTTCACCTGGTTCTTAAATCTTTCCTTTACTAATATGTAGTCTATTTGGGCCCTTCTTATGTCTCCCGGAGCTTTCCAAGTGTATCTCCTCCTTGGATGGTGTTGGAATATAGTATTCGTTACAACTAATTTATGCTGTATACAAAACTCTACAAGTCTCTCGCCTCTCTCATTTCTTCTCCCCAATCCGTATTTACCAACAACATTTCCTTCAGTTCCTTCTCCGACAATTGCATGCCACATAGTACTTGGCAAATAATAAAAAAAAATTAAAAACCTTGATATATATATATATTTTTTAACACCCTGAATATAAGACGACCCCAAGTTTTTATAACACAAAAAGTGGGGAAAAACCTCGTCTTACATTCGGGTATATACGGTACTAAAGGTGTTTCGCACAGTGGAAAAAATATTTGAACCAATGTACTGTATTGGTGTTAATGGAGAGTACTTCCAAGGTCAATGAATGAGCAAGGATATGAAGGTGTGTCACTGTACAGTTTATCTTGGATTATTTTAGGTTATAGCATGGTTACATTTTTGCTGATAGATCATTGCAAGGAGCATTGAGCCTTGAGCTATGGTATTACTTGTAACGTTCAGGCAGTGAGGTAGAAGGGGGCCATGCTAAATTAAGTTTCACATCTGTGAAGATTTTCTTTTTATGATGTTTCTTTGTTTGGTTTGTTCTGTTTAGATTTACTATGGAGATTGTAGGCAGATTATAATTTTTAGCCTATTTTCAATTTTCTTTTCTTTTTATGATGTTTCTTTGTTTGGTTTGTTCTGTTTAGATTTACTATGGAGATTGTTGGCAGATTATAATTTTTAGCCTATTTTCAATTTTGAAAAAATAGGCTTATGAGATCACCTTTTGTCCGTGTGTCTGTGTGTGTGTGTCCCCCTAATAAAATCTAAACGGCTGGAGCGATTTCAATGAAACTCAGTAAGTTAATAGCACTATTCCGGGCGACCCCGACCGTGCCCTTAAAATTTTGCTACGTCTCACCAATCCAACATGGCGCCTGTGCGAAATATTTCACCACCATTCAATATCTCCGAAACTATTCCCGATATCACCGTGGAATTTATTATGGTGATAAAGGGAACTACTAGAAGTTCACCTATGCAACTTTTGAAAAACTGGTAACTCCAAAACCAACATGGCGGCCACGCGAATTTGCGACTTTTAAATAGACGTTTCTTGCGATTTAACCAACCAAACGCAATAAAACTTGGTACAGTATATGTTTATACACATTGTAATGCACCAACATCTAACTTCATTCAATTGTTTACATAACCACAAGATGGCGGATGTGCAAAATATATCACCGGCATTCTATATCTCTGAAACTATTAGCGGTATCACCCTGAAATTTTGTACGGAGATAAAGGGTACTACTGGAAGTTCATCTATAAGACTTTCAAAAACCGGTTAACTACAAAACGAACATGGTGGCCAAGCGAATTTGAAAATTTTAAATAGACCTTTCTCGCGATTTAATGTACCAAACGCAATGAAATCTGGTACAGGAAATGTTGATACACATTGTAATGCACTGGTATCTAATTTAGTTCAATTGTTTACATAACCTCAAGATGGCGGCTGTGTGAATTTCGAAAATTATATTTTTATTTCTTGTGTCGTAATCATGCGATCGAAGTGAAAGTTTGATTAATAAATCTACGCAATAATTTTCCTTTAATGGTACATGGCCTATATATTTAACAATCCAACATGGCGACCATCCGAAATATTTAGACGGCTCTGAATATCTACGAATCTATTATAGCAATCAAACTGAAATTTTTAATGTTCATAGGGGCTATGAACTTAAGTTCACCAATAGGACTTTCAATAACCTGGTGATCACAAATCCAACATGGCGGCGACGCGAAGTATAAATATTCATATGAACATTTCTCATAATTTAACCATCCGAGTGCAGTGAAACTTGGTACAGTAAATCCTTATACGAATGTTAATCCACTGGCATTTAATTTATTTCAATTGTTTCCATAATCAAAAGATGGCAGCTGTGCGAAATTTAAAAATCTCGTTTTTACTTCTTGTGTCCTAATCAAGCGATTGAAGTTTGAATGCTACAAGTACACAATAATCTTCATGTAACAGTACATATCTTTAGGACCTACATAATTATATAAAATCCAACATGGCGACCATCCGAAATATTTAGTCGGTTCTCAATATCTACGAATCTATTACAGCAATCAAACTGAAATTTTGTATGTTGATAGTTGCAGTCAACATAAGTAGGATATATGAAAATAGGCTGTATAATTCTTCACGGAACTACTTGTTATTAGATGAAAAAGGATGGTCTTTGAGATGTGATTATTGGGTTTCTTGGTTAGAGGGAATGTGTGGTGTGAAAGAAGAAAATAAGTGGATCTTTAGATGATTGTCATGTATGATTGGGGTTTATTTTTAGATTGTGGAGGATCAGATGTCGGAAATAAATAATGTATTATGTTTTAAAAAGGAAAGAGAATTGATTATAAGAAGAGAAGGATATGAAGTTGACGGAGGAAGCAGCAGTGTAAACTGAATGATCTGATATTGGGTGAAATATGAGGTGAGCGCCTACTCATTTGCTAACAGGCTCCACTCTGCAAAGTGGCTTCGGTGGACTAGTTGGTGGCATGCTGAGCTTTTATGCCCAAGATCGCCGGTTCAAACTGGCCGTAGTCGTCGGATTTTTTAAGAGCGTTAAAAATAATCATCACCCAGTTGACTATTCCAAGATATATTTTATTTTTGGTCTATTTTATAGTAATATATAAACTCCAACTGTTTAGATATGTCATTTTCATGAAATTAGTTAATATTATCAATTTAAAGCCCGGATTTGTTTCATTTTTTTTGTCTATTATTTTGATATATTTTTTATTAATTTTTCACAGAAAAAATAAGTATAATATATATTCAAACTTTGCTCGCAATTACAATAGTATCTTTTAAAAACAATTACGAGAATTATGAGAAGCGATATTTTTATTTTAAGTTTTAAGTAGTGTGTTTTATTAATTAAATGATTATTTAGACTTATTTCCACAACATACAGTAGTGCAAACAGTTTTCATTTTTTTTTTGTGGGGGGAATCATGTTAATTTGTTTTACAAGGGAGTTTTTCATCATTACCTGAAACTTACCAAACCTGTAGTTTTTGAATTCAGAAATCAAACAGATTTCTTAATTTATTTGTAACTCAAACCATTCTCATTTTGTGCTCTTCTGAACGTAGCCAACAATTCTGGAAATTGATGGGCACATGGGTGAGGAGCATCTTAAGGTACGATTTGGAACCTCACCGTCAAGGCAGCACACTACCGCACCACGTGTATTTAGGCGGGATACATTTTGAACTCCGCTGCCTAAGCAGCGCCGCACCGTTTGCTATGAGATTATACAAAGCCTGGAAATTGAGCATGAAACTGCTATCCAAAATGGCATTTCAAAGAAGTCCGCTAAATGTCTTGACTTGTCGCTAATTTGCCCGTGCCAATTATTCAATAATAATTGTATCTTTTGCCTTTTTAAGGCCGAAAAAGTAAATTACATCTAGAGAACATTTAAATGACATTTCATTTAATGTTAGACCGATTTTATTTAAAGGAAATATGTCCTTAAATCAAGTAGGGATTGGAGTGACCCAGTTAGGCCAAAATAAAAATGTTTGGGAGCCAATATTTCCATACTTGACCGCCATACCACTAGGTGTGCTGCAGTAGGTAGTTGTTTCCATGCTTTATCTTGCGTCTATTGACTAGTATAATTGATGTCCTGTGGAGTACATTTTCCAGCCGCGTGCCTTTGTAAACACTGCATGGTGTCCACAGGCAGGAAAAGTCAGGTAAAAAAGTGTGAAAAATGGCGTGAGTCAGGAAAAAATGGCGAAAAGTATAGAAAGTCAGGAATTTTATATTAACCATACAGTATTTTGTGTTTTACAGCCATATTTTGATGTTACTAGTTCAA
The DNA here is from genome assembly GCA_946902985.2 of Meconema thalassinum. Classification (NCBI taxonomy): domain Eukaryota; kingdom Metazoa; phylum Arthropoda; class Insecta; order Orthoptera; family Tettigoniidae; genus Meconema; species Meconema thalassinum. The sequence continues at coordinate 91,219,359 of OX336388.2, forward strand.
CTAATCTCTGAAGATAAAAAGCAATAATCTTTGGACATTATGGTAAGTTTCCATTTTTACAGTACATCATAGTAAAAACCTCATTTACGTATTTTTTTGTGCGTTGGCGTAGGGATGTGGCGACCCCATCGCCTAACACATTATTTTGTATTTTAAATTAATAAAGAGGCAAGCGTTAGGCAGCTATGGGGATGGTGGAGGCTGCAAATAAAAATATACCGGTATATATAATTATATATATATGTTTGCTCAATAAAGTCTCCCATAAGTCCAACCCCTCGTCCACGTCGTGGGAGACGGGCAACGGCACAAAGTAGGGGATTGCCTGTAGGGGTGAAGTACAGTGGGGACTTCGTGTGCCCCGGGACCGTTACGGTAGCTGTGAAGGTCCCACAGGAACCCTGAAAAGTGACAGCTAACGGGGCTCTAGTGAAGCTACGATAGGCCCAGCAAGCCAGTAGTGGATGAAACCAAATGAAGAGTCCAGGGGAATAAAGATGAGGGTCCAGAAAACCAAGTTTTGAGAAAACAGCGGTTTTAAATTTAAAACAAAATACCTAAATCCTAAACAAAGAAACAAGAGTTATTTTGATGTTACACTGATGAACAACATATCTGGCACATATTTATTATGCAGATAGACTTTTTGCATTTATGTAGTAGTATAAAAATAATATAATAATTGATTCATGTCACAAAAATCTAGGCAAAAAGGATGAATGTCCATTGATTTGCAGTGAAATCTCTGAATATATTGTTTGTGTGGTAGTTTTTGGAACACTTAAAATGTCACTTGTTTATTGGTCTTCATCATTACCTGAAACTAATAATAGGCTTCTTAAATACACAGTACACTTCACAAATGAGGGAGTGGTGCAAACAATGTTTGGGCTTTGATAGAACAAACTTTTTCAGGTGCTGAAGGTCATCAAACTTTGCTTTTGGTACAGGTATAGTCCATCGTATGCTAGTTCAGGAAGGTGAAAGCAATCTTCTGGTAGAGATAAGAGTGTCCTCTTCGGTCTCGTGACATCACCTTCATCATCCATGCCATTGTAAGTTTGCCGATGTACGATCATTCTAGGATGGTGACGGAAGATCTTCAGTTTCCTCACTGGACGTGTTTTAAAGGGACATTGTTTTACATATAGTGGGGAAAGAAAGATGGTCCACGATCTGAATATTTCTTGATTGCCACAAGAAATGACTTTAAATGGTTTGGGTTTGTTACTCGAGTTTTGGAGAACATCGTTGCACTCAGACGGAAGTTCAACCACAGGCTTCTGGTTAACTAAACCCATGTTTTTATCACATTCGAAATACGAATGCCCTCTTATTGGAAAAACCATGTATCTAGTCGTTTGGTGTGATGTACGATGTAGTGTAGCATTCTAAGCACAGAGTAGTTCTTGGTTTGACCACTACACGAGTCACAAAAAATTGACCGTTCCTTTACTTCAGAGTCAAGAAGATTAAAAATGAAATTCCACAGCATGGAACAAACCTAATCTCCTCCTTTTTTGCCGGAGATTTGAGGATACGAGTAGAAAATAGCTTCAGAATCTGATGATTGGTGTATGTTGAGCATGTAGAATGATAGTTGCCGTCGATAGTAAACATCGTTGGTGGTGATATTTGGAAGAGGCAGGTTTGTCTGGAAGTCCATGGCGATTGCTTCTTTGGTCTTGTCAATTTGTGCTGCAAGCCCAAGATTTCTCTTTAATATGTAAAAAGAATGAGCTTGCTTTAAGTGTAATTATGTTTGCTGTACTAGGTTCTTTAGTTCAGAGTTAAGTTTTGATGCTTCATTCTGAGTAGTAGTAGGCAGGCTTAGTTGTATGAACAGATACTATTTTCACAGGTGGTACAGGTGTCGCACCTTGGATAGCCAAAGGTCAAATTAAGTTTGGTGTTAAATATTTCTCTGTACTATTCCAGTGATATTGTATGGGAAAGCCTTTGTATAGAGACAAAACATTTTACTCACATTAAGTTCCTCGGGTAGCGTTTTTGGGACTTTGCTAAACCATAGTGCGACTTTCTGCTTTTAATGGACTGAATGTGTTCAATTGCAGAGTTTACAACATCATCAGTTAGGCCTGGAGCTCTGCTTTCCTTGCATATCACATGGTGGTAAACCAGTTGCTTTAAGACTCTTCTGTAAATTTTGCAGCCTCTTAGCTGAAATGCCTTGAAGTGATACAAATGATTTGTAATATACAGGGATTTCACAAACCTGTTCATTCCTTATTACTCTTACCTTATAAGAATATGAATACGTGTGAAGATCAGCCTCAGATTCTGGTTTCCTAGGCTGATGGCGAGTGACAGGAGAGCACTGTATTAATCCATGTGATTCAATCTGATTCAACTCCGAAATAATATCACTTCGTTCACTTGCACTTATGTTTTTAAAACACTCCAGTCTTAATCACTTACAGTCTGGTCCTGTTTCAATAGACCAATCAAGGCACAACAACCAATAAACCAACACTGGGGTAACACTCTTTAACAGTTAACACAACATCAAGCCATCAACAGCTGGGTGAACTAAAAGCAGAGCACTCTGCACTGCCAACTAAGTGGACCCTCATCCTTGTAGCTCACATACAATGGCACCCTCATCTTTCTTGCCTACACCACATATTTTTGTTGGCTGTGTATCCGCAGACATTCATCTTTTTGGCCTTCTTGGAGTAGTTGAACATATTCTTTTGGGGTTCATCATCATCATCTTGTACAGTTTCCAGCCCCAGGCTGGGTCTGTTTAGAACATAAGCCTCGCCACTTAGTCCTTTCTTCCCACCACCTCTCCGCTGTCACTCTGGTCCAGTCCTCGCCTCTCTTCTTGACACATTCCTCCACTCCTTTCAGCCATCTATCTCTTGGTCTTCCCCTTGGTCGTTTCTTCTGCATCTGCATCTCATGTATCCTCTTGGGAATCCTCTTCTCATCCATTCTCTTTAAGTGTCCATACCACCTCAGTCTTGACGTCTCAATCCTACCTTGCAAGGGCTCCTCTTTCACCATTTCCCTGACCTTTTCATTCCTCAACCTGTCTCTTCTTGTTACTCCGATCCTACTTCGCAGGAACTTCATTTCACCTGCCTGTATTCTGCTTATGTCTCTTTTCTTCATTGTCCACGTTTCTGAAGCATAGGTCAGTATCGGGATATAGTAGCTTCTGTATAACACTTCCTTGCTTTTTTGTGGGACATCTTTATTCCACACTAAGCTCCTAATGCTTCTCAGAAATGCTTCTGCCTGTCTGCCACGTTCCGTAATCTCTTTGTCATTTCTCCCATTTTCCTCCACTAGACTTCCCAAGTATTTGAGACTTTCCATCTTCTTCAGTTGTCCACCTCCAAGTGTTATCCCACTCATTGGTCTGTCCTTTTTCCTGGTCGTTAACAGGATCTCACATTTACTGATGTTGAACTTCCATCCGTACTCTCCCACTGTTTCTTCCCAAGCCTTCAGTTGCTCCTGAATTTCCTCCTCCTTGTTTCCCCAGACCATGAGATCATCTGCAAACACCATTGCTTTCATCTTATCTTCTCCTATCTTTCCTGCAATCCGTGTCATTACCTCGTCCATAACCACAATAAAGAGAAGGGGTGACAGAGCACTACCCTGTTTCAGGCCACTCATTTGTCTGAACCAGTCTGTTCTTTCCCCTCCAACTTTCACACAACTCACACTTCCACAATACATCTCCTTCACTCTGCCTACAGTCCCTTTTTCCACTCCCATGTTTTCCATTGCTTCCCAAACCTTCTCCCTACAGGAAGGCCATCAACAGATCCTCTCCAAATTCATAGTGGTGTTCCTGGAGCTGTCTCACTGAAAATATGAGATCCACTGTTGATCTCCCAGGTCTGAATCCATACTGCTCCTCTCTCAATTTTCTCTCCACTTTGGCTCGTATTCTACTTTCTAATATCTTTTCATATATCTTGGCACAGTGAGATATGAGTGTGACTCCCCTGTAATTTCTACACTCCTTTCTGCTTCCTTTCTTAAATATTGGGACAATTAATCCTTTCTTCCAATCTTCTGGGGTCTTTTTCTCCTTCCATATCACCCTCATCACACGGTACAGCCACTGTTTCCCAACCTCCCCTGCTGCCTTCACCATTTCAACACTCACTTCATCCACACCCGGTGCCCTTCCTCCTTTCATCTTGTCTATAGCCATCTCCAGTTCTCTCCAAGTCAGGTCCTTTTCCATTCCTGTGTTGTCTTCTCCATCTTCCAATGCATTGTCTTCCTCCCTATGACCATTTGGATTCAGCAAATCCTCAAAGTACTCTTTCCACACTGTCTTGAGTGTCTCTTTGTTGTGTACCTCATTTCCGTTCTTGTCCATCATTACCACATCCTCTCGCAGACCTCTTCTCTTACTTTTGACCATCCCATAAAGTACTTTCTTATTTCCTCTACTGTCTTCCTCCATCATCTCTGTCCACTTTACCATCCACTTCTTCCTCTCCTCTGCGACAATCTTGTTTGCTTCTTTCTTCTTTATCTTATAATCTTCCCTTGCCAGATCAGTTCTTTCCTGGAACCACACTCTGAAAGCCTTGTTCTTCCTTCCTTTTGGGGTTAAACTATACAAATTCACTGCAAGCTCATTTTTCATAAAAAGTGGACCCTCATCTTTATTCCCCTGGACTCTTCAAATGCTTTCAAGAATGGAACGAGCCTCGGACATGATGGATATGATAGACGACGACACGGCTGTAAACACGGACTAAGATTTGGAACTTTAAACATAAGAACGCTGATGGGGAAGGTGGAGGAGATAGTGGATATGATGGAAAGAAGGAAGTTGGATTTATTGGGATTGGCAGAAACAAAGTGGAAAGGGGAAGGAAGGAGAGAGCTGAGAAAAGGCTATAGACTGTACTGGAGTGGGAATGAAGAGGGAAAGAGGAATGGAGTGGGAGTAGTAGTACGAGATGGTTTAAAAGAAGAAGTGATGAAAGTGAAAGTAGCACTGAGGGGAGAGACCGTAGAAATAGTGCAAGTGTATGCTCCACAAGTAGGCTGCGCCGCTGAAGAGGAGGAGGAGTCTGAAGAGGAATTGCAGAAGCAGCTGGTAGGAAGAAATATGATTGTTATGGGGGATCTGAATGCCCATGTAGGAAGAGAAAGACAAGGGTATGAGAGTGTCCTTGGACCAGAGGGTTGGGACGGAAGAAATGAGGAAGGAAAGAGACTATTGGACTTCTGCCAAAGGAACAGCCTGCTAGTTGGGAACTCCTGGTTCAGGAAAAGAGAGAGCCACACAATCACATGGTACAGTGATGACTTGACCAGGAAGTCGGTGGTCGACTATATACTGTATGAGAAAGAATTAAATAAGAATATCACGGACATCAAGGTTATACCATCGGAGAAGCTGGACAGCGACCATCGATTGCTGGTAATGAACCTGAGAGGGACTAAGGAGAAAAAAAGGGACTGAGAACCAGGAAAGACGTATGAGGATATGGAAACTGAAAGAAGGAGATAGAAGGGTCGAGTACCTCAAAATGGTGAAGGAAGGAATTCCAACAGTTGAAGAAAGAGGGATGGAAGAGGAATGGGCTAGATTTAAGAAGACACTAGTAGGTGCAGCAGAAGCAGTATGTGGGAGGACAAGTAGTAAGAAGAGATGGAAGGAAACACCATGGTGGAATGAGAAGACAAAAGAAATAGTAAGGGAAAAGAATAGAGCCTTTAGGAGGTGGTAACAAAATAGGACGGTAGAGACAAGGGAAGAGTACCAGGAAAGAAAGAAGGAGGCAAAGAGAGTAGTGGCTGAGGAGAGAAGAAAGTGGATGGAAGAGTGGACAAAGATGATGGAGGAGGACAGTGAAGGTACAAAAAAGGTCCTGTATGGGATGGTAAAGAATAAGAGGCGGAAGGATCCTACGGATTATGTTAGAATGGTGAACAAAAGGGGACAAGATATAGAAAATAGGGAAGAACTGAAGAAAATGTGGAAAGAATATTTTGAAGAACTCCTGAACCCAAATGGAAACCACGGCGAGGAGGAAGAAATCGGGGAAGAGGAAGATGAACTGCAAACAGAAAAGGACTTAACATGGAATGAAGTGGAAGATGCAGTGAGGAAGATGAAAGGAGGGAAGGCACCGGGTGTGGATGAGTTGAGTGTGGAGATGGTGAGAGCAGCAGGAGAGGTGGGGATACAGTGGTTGTACCGAGTGATGAGGACAGCATGGAAGGAAAGGAAGACCCCAGAGGACTGGAAAAAGGGAATAATTGTCCCGATCTTCAAGAAAGGTAGTAGAACAGAATGCAGAAACTATCGGGGAATAACACTGATGAGTCATTGTGCAAAGATGTTTGAGAAAGTTTTGGAAAGGAGAAGTAGGACAAGGATAGAAGGAGGGATGAGGGAAGAACAACATGGCTTCAGAGCAGGAAGGTCCACAGTGGATTTGATTTTTGCTGTAAGGCAGTTACAAGAACAGCACTATGAGTATGGAACAGATCTACTGATGGCCTTCCTGGACATTGAGAAAGCATTTGACAGTGTATGCAGAAACAAATTATGGAAGTCCCTGGAGGTTAGAGGAGTAGAAAAATGGACTATAAAAAGGATAAACGGAAGCGTGAGCTGTGTGAAAGAGGGAGGAGAGAGATCGGACTGGTTGGAACAGAGAAACGGCCTGAAACAAGGAAGTGCAATGTCACCGTTACTTTTCATTGTGGTGATGGATGACATAATGACCCGAGTGGCACAAGTAATTGGGGAAGGAAAGATGAAAGCAATGGTGTTTGCAGATGATTTGGGGAAACAAGGAGGAGGAGGTACAGGAACAGTTGGACGTGTGGGAAGGAATAATACAAGGGTATGGGATGAAATTTAGCATAAATAAGAGTGAGATGGTGATCACAAGGAAGAAGGAAAGAACCACATCAGGAATAACAATTGGTGGGGAACAGCTGAAGAAAGTGGAGAGTTTCAAGTATCTGGGAGCCTGATAGAAGAGAATGGAAGAAACAATAGAGAAATAAATGAGCGGGGGAGACAGGCAGAAGCATTCCGGAGGAGTGTGTGAGAAGCATGTTATGGAGCAAGGATGTCCCTCAGAACAGCAAAAAGATCATATATCGGACGTACTATGTCCCTATCCTGAAGTATGCCTCGGAGACTTGGGTTATGAAAGGAAGGGAGAAGAGCAAAATACAGGCCAGTGAGATGAGGTTCTTGAGAAGCAGTATTGGAGCTACAAAGATGGACAGAATAAGAAATGAGAGGACCAGAGAATTAATGAAGGAGGAACCATTACAGGATGGTATAGAGAAATCTAGACTTAGATGGTATGGACATGTAAAACAAATGGAGGAGAAGAGGATACCAGGAGGATACACGAGACGAAGTGGGAAGGAAAGAGACCAAGAGACAAGTGGCTGAAGGGGGTGGAAGAAAGCGCGAAGAAGAGAGGAGAAGACTCGACAAGGGTGGAGGCTGAGAGATGGTGGGAAGACAGAAGACGTTGGAGAGGCTTGTGTTCCAAACAGACCCGGCCAGTGGCTGGAAACTGTGCAAGATGATGATGACGATGACTTCACAAGTCAGGAATTTTGTTAAAAATGGTCAGGAGAAGTCAGGAAAATTGACATTGAAAATTCTGTGGACACCTTGAACAGCCTACTGAACCTCTGCCATGCTTCCCAGGCAGAGAGGTTCCAAATCGTACCCAAGCCAGGAGTTCTCAACCTTTTTGAGACTGGGAGCACCACCCTCGTGTCATACCAAGTACCCGAGCAACATTAAATCCAATATAATAATAATAAAAAATGATAAGGCAACAAGCATGTGTCTATCTCTCTCCCCCGCTGAAGTGCTGAAATAGCTAGTTATTCACTGCTCAACAAGCATGCAGCAACCGCTTGCAAGACTCGTGCAGACAAGATACATTTACCTGTGGACAGTCGAGTCGAATCAGCATCTTTCGTGTTACTCATAAAGCTGGGATGTCCAATTATATTTGTTGTTGTTCGAGTCTTCAGTCTTTTGACTGGTTTGATGTAGCTTTGCATGCCTCCCTGTCCTGAGCTAAGCGTTGCATCTCTACATAGCTACCACACCCTACATCCGAGGCAATCTGTTTAACATATTCTAACCTTGGTCTACCTCTACAGTTCTTGTCCTCGACCCTTCCTTCCATAACTAAGCTTGCTATTCCTGGGTGTCTTAGTATGTGTCCTACCAACCTATCTCTTCTCTTCATAAGCAGTCGCCAGAAACATCTCTCCTCTCCCACTAGTCTTAATACCTCTTTGTTTGTAACCCTATCTACCCATCTGACCTTCATCGTTCTCCTGTAACACAACATTTCAAACGCTTCAATTCTCCACTTTTCTGCTGTTCCAATAGTCCAAGTTTCACTTCCATAGAGCACCACGCTCCAGATAAAGGCCTTCAAAAATATATTTACAGAATTTGAATTGAAGAATGGTTCTCAGGGGAGCTCGTGAGCACTTATTGGCTCGTATGACGAGAGCACCAGGTTGAGAATGCCCGATCTCAGGGTAAGTGTTAAAATAGTAACAAAAGATTAAAAGAACTGTATTGCTATGCTCTAGATTTAAAATGGGCACCACGTGGGGAGGCTTCCATTGGTTGGTGGACAGATAGCACATTGTACGTGGTGCATCCAGAAAGTAAGTTTCCCTCCTTATTTTTCTTGTAAAGTTAACATATTTAGGCAGGACATTTGCACATACATAACAGATCTGTGATGTAGCAATCATATGCCAGCCGGACAGGTCCCGCCTAGCGCCTGTAGCGCGGCAGCAGTGGCTCGAAATGGCGGCTCTTATTGCTGCTCCAATGATGATGCTCGTCCATATATGGCTTGGCGCACAACAACTATTCTGCAGGAGATGGACTGGGAGGTGTTCGATCATCCACCATACAGTCCTGATCTTGCTCCCAGCAGTTTCCATCTGTTCCTGCACCTCAAGTTCTCTAAGGAGCGTTTTCATGACGACAAAGAGCTGAAGATGACTGTCACACTCTGGTTCCATTCACAGGCAGCATAACTTCTATGACACCAGACTACAAACGGTGATACCATGCTATGACAAGTGTCTCAATTCGTTCGGAGCCTATGTCGAAAAATAGCTGACACCCAATAAAGTTTTGCAACTGTTCTCTTTTTTTCTTTTAATGGGGAAACTTACTTTCTGGATGCACCTCGTATTACTGAAATAAAGGACTGAGCATGTACAATGCAACATGCCAAGGGATTCTAAAACAATAAGAAATAGTTCCCTCAGCACCCTTTAAATTTTTGCCAGGCGAGAAATGTTTTGAAATTAGAACAGAAGGTGTTACTTTTTTTTTTGTTGCCGATCTACAGTATGTACGAATAATCTAGAGCAAGGCCATCCAGACAGCTCTAAGCCGGCGCTCCGAGTGCTTTGTTGGAGGATAGTTTCAGAAGTGGCGGAAGGAGCTTGGCTGACTGAGCGCACAGAAGTGTGCAGCCAATCCATCAGTCACTGGTCTAGTCCAATGCGCTTTGTTGACAGCGTGTAAGTAAATCAGTTTCGCAGTGGTCATGACTGAACAGCATACAAAAAAGGAGTGGTGAAGCAGCAGTCTTTAAAGCAGAATGGGAAATTCCATTTTTCTGTACAGCGTATAAAGGGCATGCCAAATGTTTAGTGTGCAACAGAGATGTAATGTGTTAAAAAGAACACAATTTGTTGCTGAATTTTCCTCTCTAATATGTTCATATTTCAGTTTGGAATAAATCACAATATTCTTTACTTAACACTCTTGTGTTCGTTTCCTGCACATTCCATACATCGGAGTACCATTCGATTTGTATATGCGGTATATTTGTTATGGCAAAACAGCCCTATTAATATGTCAGCAACCCCACAAGAGCCGTCAGCCGCACGACTATACGTAAGTATCTGGTCAGCGTGGTCCGAACATGATCTGTCTCCTCACTGTCACAGTGTAGTGGTGGTAGAGGAAGGAGCGCTAGTCTGACTGCCCAGTGCTCACCGAGCGCGGCCGTGCTCCCGGAGCACAATGACTGGATGGCCCTGATCTAGAGTTTTACTGTAATCCAGACAACTCGCCAAACAAACAATGAAATAGGTAAGGGTATGTAACATCTCTAGGACAGCGATGGTCCAGAGATGTTCACATATTCTCTAGTTCAATGCAACTATGATGTTGATGAAGAATAACACTCTAGTTGATTCTACTGCGTGGATTTATTTTCTTTCATCCAGAAAAATATTCACACAGATATAGAGTAAACCCTGCTATTAGGGAAAATCAGTTATGACATATTTCCATGGCCAGTCAACCCCTTGTACAGTGGATACTAATTCATAGAGCCTGTGGCTTACAGCATTTGTGATAAATGCTAAATTTGTCCAAACTCATCACATTATGTAACTTCATGCTCTATGGGTCTACAAGTGGATTTTAGTGGTATTTCATTTACAATAAAATACAGAAATATTCATTTAATACAAAATAAACACATTTTTAACAAAATAGGAATGTATACCTTCATAAGAACTGTAAAAAGCACTAATTATTTATCCGTTAACTACAATTAGCTCTCTTTTGGATGGATTGTGTTACCATGTACAGAATTTAGTTGGGATGAGGCAATTCCCATAAGAGCCAAGCAATCAATATTCAAATCATACCTTTTACCAATTCCCATATTTACTCGCATATAATTCACGCATTTTTGACTGGAAAAAAAATTAAAGTGGAAATGTTCAGTGCGTGATACATGCGGGAATTTGTGTGGGAAGGACAGTATACCCGAAAGGAGGCAAAATTTGCATTATTGAAACATCACATCTGGCATACTTAGCCTTTGTATTGTCACTGCTGCTAATCTCCAGCTCCTCTCGCATGCATCATCTGGTCATCATCCTGATTTCTGTCCAACGCATTTGCCATGCCCATCTTCAAGAATCACTTCACAACATCGTCGACACCATGAAGCTAACAATACCAGATCTCGACGTGTTCAAACCTAACTACTTATTTAGCTTGCGGAGCATCAACGAAACAGCTGTGTTTGGTTAGTGGTTTCTAGTGCATCTTTCTGCGTATGCTAGTAGTGAACGTAAAATTCAGTCATACTGAACTCTCGTCCGGAAGTTGTATTACCATGTTCTTCGGCATATTTTATTACTTTGAGTTTAAACCCAGCCGTATAATTTCTGCATTTCCCCATAACTTAAAGACCTACACAAAAAAATAATCACATTTAACTGAGAAATAACAATGAAACGTGATGACAGAATACTTATCGACAATGCAACAGATGTACAAGTACTATGAAAGAAAGGAAAGTAACTGCCACCAAAACGAATAATAACATCGTGGGCAAGACATGTGATGATCAGTGGGCGGAGGCTTAAACTTAACTATTCCCGTGTCATTTCTGGAATATTCCGCGCCAGCACTTTTTCGTTGAGTGTCGTTTACGATATATTCCGCAACATGTTTCCCGCTCCAGCGGGTCGTTTACGGAATATTCCGCGAGCTGTCATAAGTTTACAGATAATTACGGCAGGTGGCAGTATGTTATTAAATAACGTATATGAACTCTCTCGGAACCGGAAATGACTACTTGAATCATTTCTTTTACTTTTTTTAGTATTCGTTTGATACATACTTGAGTTTGACGGTATCAGCTAATAATAATAATAATATCGTATGGCCTCGGCTGCCGAGTGCAAGCTTTGTTATTTGACACCCACAGGGTAGCTTGCATGTCGAATTTCGTTGTTCCTTGACTATGAAAGTCAAGGAAGTTAGATGTTAGATATCTAAGCTCCTTGAACACTATAGCGCCTTCTAGTAGAGAACTGAGGAACTTTGAGTTGGCGGAAACTCCCGAGATTAATTTTGCCATTATGAACTAGGCCTACTAAATTCAAATGGGTTCATTGACATGCGTATCGTATTTTTGCCGCCTTTCAAAAATCACTTACCACGGCCAGGACCGAACCTGCAAGCTTGGGGTTAGTAGACCGACACGATATCCACTCACCCACCGTGGCAAGCCACGGTATTAGCTGATGCATCTTTATGCCGATGTAAACAGTGAAATGGCGGGCTCGTACGACAAAAATGTGGCTACAATATCAAGTTATTTGGAGGAATCAGACAGTGATTACAGTGACTTTGAAGAGTGTGTTGAAGAGATCGACGGTTCAGAATCAAGTGAAAGTGCAGTTGATGGAAGATGAGAGTGATAATGATGCAGATACAAGTGCAGTTCTCCAAGGTAGGCCAGCCATATCTTCGTCCAGCGGGGTGTTTTGAAGATTATCACAAAAAGAAACACCTCTGATATTGAAATCAGTGAGCTTCACTCTTCATAGTATAATGTGGGGTGTGGTTTTTTTTTTAATGTGAATTTATAAGTGATACAAGCAGTGTAATTTTGTTCAACAAGGAAAAAAAACTGTTTTGCAAACTGAATTTAGCAAGTGTAAAAACCATGGTTTTCCTGAACTGTTTTGTATTTTATAACTTTTTCTCTTTTCAAATGCATTTTCAAACAAAAATAAAATGTAAAAAAAAATTCAGGTTTCGAGAATTTTCCTTAAAATAAATGATCACTCAGGCAAAATACAAAATATATTCAGCGACACTGGAAAGGTTAAAATGACTAGGTTCATCTTTACAACTGGTTCAGAAATTAATGCAATATATGTGTGAGGATGAGTTATACTGCATACGAGTTAATACGGTATGACATGACTTAGAGAGCTGTGTCTCATTGAAGAGAGGACATGGCTTAGAGAGCTGTGTCTTATTGAAGAGAGATAATAGCAAATTACACGAGTGTGAAATGAAATTTTTACGATCTGCTGTGCAGGAGATGAGAATGGACAGAACCAGAAATGACTGCATTAAGAAGGATATGGAGGTGACCTTAACAATGGATGGAAGAATGTGCATTACAAAGCTGAAATAGTTTGGCCATGTGCAAAGGATGCCAGAGACATCAATTCCCAAACAGTACTTGGAAAGGAGATCTGTAGGAAGACCCAGAAAAAAAGGTGGTTATATCTTCTACCGAATGGAGAGACAAAGTATAGAACGATAGAATTAAATGGAGGCATCTTTGTCCACTAAAAACATACACGGCCTGTTGAACGGATATGTAGTAGATGATCTTGTTGTGTTTGGAACTTTCCAACAGAAGGAATTTCTTTCACCAAACTGAAAAATTTTTAAACGAGTAAATATTTTTATGTACAATAATGGAGCAAAGACTAGGGTCTTTGGACACATCATGGGAATGCCAGATTCACGACTTCAGAAACAGCGAGTACAGTACAATCTTGCTTCAAAAACACAAGTGGATGTAGATGGATAAAAGAAATTAGAGAAGACTTGCAAACAATTAGTCTAACTCCAGAAGACACCACAAATAAGAAAAAATTAACCACAATACTTAAAACTACGACTTTTCGTTTTGTACTTACAAAAAAAGAAAATTCCAACATTAATATTTTCTGCACTAGAAATGGCAAGAAGATCAGCACACATGAAGAAGTACTGGGAGGACCGTAAGGCTCGCACAGTTCCTACCAAGAAGTCAACAAACTAATGGGTTGATTAAAGTGATCCTATGTGGTCTCAAAGAAAGAAGAAGAATGGAGCAAATTTGAGTAATTTTGGTTTGTATGTTAGATTCTCCTTTCTTTTGTATATAATATGACAAACAATTTTATAGCAGTTTCCACAAGATCCCTCAATGATGAGATATCCAATTGTTTAAGCAAACCACAGCTGCCAAATGAACCCAAAAGTTAGCTCGGGAAGAACTGAGGAGAGAATACACTACATGGTGTGAACTTCCTCAAAAAGGAAAAAGGTGAGATATTATATCACGATTATACACCTGGTAATCGGTGATTGTTTGACAAGGAAGGCCTAGAGTGGAGAGACGCTATCAAGACGACACCGAATGTTGTACCTGTACAAGTTCTTCCAGGCAGATCTCAAGATGAATCCCGTTACAGACACTGTAATGAGTTTGAAACCCTTGATAAATGTTCTGGGATACTGCCACTGCAGAGAATTTCTAACAAAAGTACATCATCACTCACAAGGGGAGGATACGATGTATGGGTCACCGATTCGAACCATATTTAATACACGTGTAGGGCATGACCAGGCGTATACCAGTTGCAAGTAGTAAGGTGCGCTTCTCAGCAGTTTCCGAGAAATTAATTAATTGCAATTGCAATGCGGTGTCTATGTGCGTTGTACGCTACCATTAAGCCAACGAGCGCGTAGTGCAGAGTTAAGAGCCCTGCTTTTTAAGCGCGGGATCGCTGGTTCAAATCCCAACGGTGAGCCTTTGCATTGTGTTGTATTTTTTTCTTTTCATTTTTTTTGTAAACATTGGCAAATCGTACAACTGAAGGGGTCATGAATAATGTTTATTTTGCAGTTAATTGCAATAACGTGTTATGTGAGCGGGAAAAGAGATTCTGAAATCATTGTATGGGGGTCAACGTTTGTGACATTACATAATGTACAGTATCGACATTACAAATACACGGGTAGGTGTATTCTATTACATGTATACGTTTATACATTGAAGGCCCAGTCTGTTCCGTTCATTGCACGTCTGTGAACCATGAGACCACCCCATACCCCGCAAGCCGTGACTCATGCTATGGGTATTGATTGGAAATTGCCAATGCTTACCAAAAAAAAAGGAACACAACACACCGCATAGGGGCACCGGTGTGATTCGATCCAGCGTTCCCGCACTTACGAAGCAGGACTCTTACCGCTGCACCACGCGCTCGTTGGGTTCTTGCTAACGTATAACGCACATAGACGCCGCACTGTATTTGCAATTAATTAATTTCTCCTAACGGCTGAGAAGCGCACCTTACTACTTGCACCTGATATACGACTGGTCATGCCCTACCCGTGTACTAAAGATGGTTCGAATCGGTGACCCATACATCGTATCCTCCCCTTGTCAGTGAGAAAAATAACAACACATAGCTTAAAGGAATCTGGTTTGGAGGTACATGAGGAAGTTCAATATCTTGCTGCATGAGACGGTGTCGACAGAAGAAAGGGATGGTCAATAGCTTAGCATACGCTAGCGGAACAGGCTGTATCAAGACAGCACGGAGTAAGCAAGTCTCTTCTGTAGTGCTTAGTGTTCCCACCACTCAATCAATGGTATTGAGTGTGTTTTAGTCTTCAGTCTTTTGTCTGGTTTGATGCAACCCTCCATGCCTCCCCAACCTGAGCTAATCATTTCATCTCTACATAGGTACCACATCTTACATCCAAGACAATTTGTTTAACATATTCTAATCTTGGTCTACCCCTGCAATTCTTGTTCTTGACACTTAACTAAGATTGCTATTCTTGGATGCCATCGCCTCTCTCCATTAACAGCCGCCAGAAACATCTCTCCTCTCCCACTCATCTTAACTTTTCATTTGTTACTTTGTTTACCCATCTGATCTTCATCATTCTTCTGTAACACCACATTTCAAATGCATATATTCTCCTCTTTTCTGCTGTGCCGACAGTCCAAATTCCATGCTCCAGACAAAGGCTTTCAAAAATGACTTTCTAATACCTAAATCAATATTTGATGTCAACAGATTTCTTTTATGTAGAAATGCTTTCCTTGCCTGAGCCAACCTACTTTTTATATCCTCTTTGCTTTGTCAATCACTGCTTAGTTTGCTCCTACTTCTTTAAGCTTTTCACCTGCAAAATTTTTTGCTCGCTAAAATGTTAAACCTTAGTGACATTCACAGATTCGTCGTTGCAGTGTATGGAGAAGGTTTTATAAATGAGGCTAATGTTAGGAAGTGGTGTTACAACAGTAAATTAAGATTAAAATACACAGTAAGTTCCACTGCACAAGAGGGTGACCAAATGGATCCCCTGTAGAACAGATTTCACTTTCCAGAAATGAGGTCCGTTACACCAGGGTTCACTGTACTTTCCAGCATACAGTGTTGCCAAAAGGTTTAGGGACACATGTATATTTCAGACTTGAACAGACTGTCCCTATAGTTTTAAACATATGATGTATTTCAACTACAACTAATGTAAAGTACTCTAGTTATTGTTGTTTTAAGGGGTGGAACTACGAGGTCATCTGCCCCTAAAGTACTCTAATATCGTGTTTGGTTGAAAATTTGAGGATTGTAGCTCAAATAGTTCATGAGTTATAATTTTATTTTGTCTTTTATGGCCACCAAAAAGTAAGTTTGATTTTGAAGAAACTAAGGAATATAATTAATAAGCTATCCAACAATGCATGTTGATTGTTATGTGGTTCCTAGGAGATAACATCTTTAAAATGACCCCTGTTGTAAGGCCTTAAGAAGTTCTTTCTCATTCTGCCATTATTTTAGTAAAATTTCATTTCCCGTAAATTTTAGGCCTAATAACACTGACATTTGGGACCGAGGGAAATGGAAAAGACTTGCCAAAAACGTCGACCCCGCATGAGCGGGAAAAGATGAAGAAGAAGAATAACACTGACATTTGAATTGCCACAACCTGAAGGCCTGTAGGCTGGTGATAGCACGCACACCTGGGCCCCCATCACTGCAACACAAGAAAGCCAGCCAAGGAAACTTCATCGTGCTAGCTGCCTCCGTTCAAACGTTGTGGCAATTCAAATGTCGGTGTTATTAGGCCTAACATTTACGGGAAATGACATTTTACTAAAATGATGGCAAAATGAGTAAGAACTTCTTTAAGGCCTTCAAACAGGGGTCATTTTAAAGCTGTTGTTATCTCCTAGCGACCACATAACAATCAGCATGTATTGTTGGATAGCTATCTAATTATATTCTTTGGTTTCTTCAAAATCAAGCTTACTTTTTGGTGGCCATAAAAGACAAAAACAATATAAATCATGAACTATTTCAGCTACAGTCCTCAAATGTACAACCAAACACGATATTAGAGTACTTTACATTCGTTGTACTTAAAATACATCATAAGTTTAAAACTATAGGGACAGTCTGTTCAAGTCTGAAATATACGGGTGTCCCTAAACGTTTTGGCAACACTGTAGAGGCAATTTTCCACAAAATTTACACAACGTTCATATAAGTACAAGGGTGGATCAAATATAAACGGGAATTTGAATGTAACGTTACTGTTAGTAATAAATCTGAGGCGGGGCTTTGCAAGGATGTTGGTTGGGGTGTCTGAAGAAAGGTTTGAACGCGCACGGATGGCGGGGAGCTTAGTTGCTTCAGTATGTTATGAGTGAGCACCATGATTATCAGATTTCTCGCAAAAGAGGGCACCAAGCATTCTGAAATTTTGAGACGGCTCTGCGCACAGTTTGGGGAAGAAACACTGTCGCAGACTCGAGTGTATGAGTGGGCTAAAAAATGTGGCAGGAAGAGAAGCCGTGGAAAATGAACCTCATGAAAGGAGCCCGCAGAGAAGTATCACTGCAGACAACATCGTTGCCATTCGTGACATATCGAAGAAGATCGGTGCATAAACATTTCTGAAATTCTTTTAGTCGTAGGAATAAAGGTTACGAATGTGTTCAAATTTTCAACCGAGATGAACTCCATTGCAGAAACATCGTTCTTCGCAACAAAGCAAGACCGCATACTGCTGCTGTAACGCAGAAAAAATAGGAGGAAATTCATTGGACACCTCTGGAACACACTCCGTACAGTCCAGATTCATCGCCCTGCGACTACCATCTGTATGGACCGGTCAAACGAGACTTAGGAGGACAGTGGTTTGATGATAATGCACGAGTGGAAAAGTTCATGCACAACTGGCTCCGCACACGTCCCTCTTCTTTCTATCAGGACGGCATAAAAAAATTGCCAATCCGATGGAGAAACGGTGTATCGAAGGCAGAACACTATGTAGAAAAGGGATATCTATATGTTTTTTTGTTTTGTTTTTTTTTGTTGATGCAATAAATTTTAAAAAATAATTCCCAGTTATATTTGATCCACCCTAGTATTTTGACATCTATAGTTTTTCTATATTGATGCAAAATATATTAATGTCTGAATACTGACGAGGGTCATAGGAAGATACCTAGGAGACAGATCACATCTCTGGACTGGGATATAAAATTGGTGGGAGGAAGTGTCTTCTATTCTTCTATTTTTTACAACACTTGGGACAGAAAAG
This sequence comes from Meconema thalassinum, assembly GCA_946902985.2. NCBI lineage: Eukaryota > Metazoa > Arthropoda > Insecta > Orthoptera > Tettigoniidae > Meconema > Meconema thalassinum. Next base: position 91,237,564 of record OX336388.2, read on the forward strand.
TTTTGTAACAATTAACAGTTATCTGGAAAATTGAATGACAAGGTGAAATTAGGAAGGTTTCCAAATGTACTGAGGTGGTTCAGAAATCGAAGAACATTTGCGTATGCGAACTGCGCAGGTGCACCGAGGCTGCCAAGCTTGTATGAGCTGCGTTTATTGAGATGTTGACTGTCGTCTGGTATAATTGAAGGCAATGAGTGAACAAACGTGTACGTAGCATTTCTTTTATAATGAGAAAAACTGCAATAAAGGTGACTATTGTCTGCGGGACATGGCTAATCGGTAAGACGTACCATTTGTTCCATAAACCAACACTGCAGAGCTCACTCACTCGCACATAGAGTAATCGAGAATAGAATAGAGTTATTTTAAGTTTAATGTTATTGTGTGATGTTTTTAGTCTGTCAAAATAATGTTCCTTTAAATGTAAAACTACTGTACAATGAACTCGTTTATTTGCCGTGGTCAAGGCATTTTTACTAAGTTTCTAAATACAACTATGGTGCTTTTCCTCTTGGTATTTCAACACAATAATTTGCACTAATAAGCTTAGTAATCATCATCATCATCTTGCACAGTTTCCAGCCACTGGCCGGGTCTGTTTGGAACACAAGCCTCTCCAACGTCTTCTGTCTTCCCACCATCTCTCAGCCTCCACCCTTGTCCAGTCTTCTCCTCTCTTCTTCACGCTTTCTTCCACCCCCTTCAGCCACCTGTCTCTCGGTCTTCCCCTCGGTCTCTTTCCTTCCCACTTCATCTCATGTACTCTCCTGGGTATCCTCTTCTCCTCCATTCGTTTTACATGTCCATACCATCTAAGTCTAGATTTCTCTATACCATCCTGTAATGGTTCCTCCTTCATTAATTCTCTGGTCCTCTCATTTCTTATTCTGTCCATCTTTGTAGCTCCAATACTGCTTCTCAAGAACCTCATCTCACTGGCCTGTATTTTGCTCTTCTCCCTTCCTTTCATAACCCAGGTCTCCGAGGCATACGTCAGGATAGGGACATAGTACGTCCGATATATGATCTTTTTGCTGTTCTGAGGGACATCCTTGCTCCATAACATGCTTCTCACACTCCTCCGAAATGCTTCTGCCTGCCTACCCCGCTCATTTATTTCTCTATCGTTTCTTCCATTATCTTGTATCAGGCTTCCCAGATACTTAAAACTCTCCACTTTCTTCAGCTGTTCCCCACCAATTGTTATTCCCGTTGTGGTTCTTTCCTTCTTCCTTGTTGTGATCACCATCTCACTCTTATTTATGCTAAATTTCATCCCATATCCTTGTATTATTCCTTCCCACACGTCCAACTGTTCCTGTACCTCCTCCTCCTTGTTTCCCCAAATCATCAAATCATCTGCAAACACCATTGCTTTCATCTTTCCGTCCCCAATTACTTGTGCCACTTGGGTCATTATGTCATCCATCACCACAATGAAAAGTAACGGTGACAGTGCACTTCCTTGTTTCAGGCCGTTTCTTTGTTCCAACCAGTCAGATCTCTCTCCTCCCACTTTCACACAGCTCATGCTTCCTTTGTACATCTCCTTTATCCTCTTTATAGTCCATTTCTCTACTCCTCTATCCTCCAGGGACTTCCATACTTTGTTTCTGCATACACTGTCATATGCTTTCTCAATGTCCAGGAAGGCCATCAGTAGATCTGTTCCATACTCATAGTGCTGTTCTTGTAACTGCCTTACAGCAAAAATCAAATCCACTGTGGACCTTCCTGCTCTGAAGCCATGTTGTTCTTCCCTCATCCCTCCTTCTATCATCATCATCATCTTGTACAGTTTCCAGCCCCAGGCTGGGTCTGTTTGGAACATAAGCCTCGCCACTTAGTTCTTTCTTCCCACCACCTCTCCGCTGTCACTCTGGTCCAGTCCTCCCCTCTCTTCTTGACACATTCCTCCACTCCTTTCAGCCATCTATCTCTTGGTCTTCCCCTTGGTCGTTTCTTCTGCATCTGCATCTCATGTATCCTCTTGGGAATCTTCTTCTCATCCATTCTCTTTAAGTGTCCATACCACCTCAGTCTTGATGTCTCAATCCTACCTTGCAAGGGCTCCTCTTTCACCATTTCCCTGACCTTTTCATTCCTCACCCTGTCTCTTCTTGTTACTCCGATCCTACTTCGCAAGAACTTCATTTCACCTGCCTGTATTCTGCTTATGTCTCTTTTCTTCATTGTCCACGTTTCTGAAGCATAGGTCAGTATTGGGATATAGTAGCTTCTGTATAACACTTCCTTGCTTTTTTGTGGGACATCTTTATTCCACACTAAGCTCCTAATGCTTCTCAGAAATGCTTCTGCCTGTCTGCCACGTTCCGTAATCTCTTTGTCATTTCTCCCATTTTCCTCCACTATACTTCCCAAGTACTTGAGACTTTCCACCTTCTTCAGCTGTCCACCTCCAAGTGTTATCCCACTCATTGGTCTGTCCTTTTTCCTGGTCGTTAACAGGACCTCACATTTACTGATGTTGAACTTCCATCCGTACTCTCCCACTGTTTCTTCCCAAGCCTTCAGTTGCTCCTGAATTTCCTCCTCCTTGTTTCCCCAGACCATGAGATCATCTGCAAACACCATTGCTTTCATCTTATCTTCTCCTATCTTTCCTGCTATCCGTGTCATTACCTCGTCCATAACCACAATAAAGAGAAGGGGTGACAGTGCACTACCCTGTTTCAGGCCACTCATTTGTCTGAACCAGTCTGTTCTTTCCCCTCCAACTTTCACACAACTCACACTTCCACAATACATCTCCTTCACTCTGCCTACAGTCTCTTTTTCCACTCCCATGTTTTCCATTGCTTTCCAAACCTTCTCCCTGCACACACTATCATAGGCCTTTTCGATGTCCAGGAAGGCCATCAACAGATCCTCTCCAAATTCGTAGTGGTGTTCCTGGAGCTGTCTCGCTGAAAATATGAGATCCACTGTTGATCTCCCAGGTCTGAATCCATACTGTTCCTCTCTCAATTTTCTCTCCACTTTGGCTCGTATTCTACTTTCTAATATCTTTTCATATATCTTGGCACAGTGAGGTATGAGTGTGATTCCCCTGTAATTTCTGCACTCCTTTCTGCTTCCTTTCTTAAATATTGGGACAATTAATCCTTTCTTCCAATCTTCTGGGGTCTTTTTCTCCTTCCATATCACCCTCATCACACGGTACAGCCACTGTTTCCCAACCTCCCCTACTGCCTTCACCATTTCAACACCCACTTCATCCACACCTGGTGCCCTTCCTCCTTTCATCTTGTCTATAGCCATTTCCAGTTCTCTTAGTAATACACAGCTGAAAACACCAGAAAAAAGCCTCTTGACCAGAATGTGTTCATTATATGCATTCCTTCTCCAATACAATGCTCAACCTCATACTGCAGGACTTGCTGCATGAATTTCATTGGGAGACTTTACCAACCACATCCATATTACAGTCCAGACTTGGCACAGTCTGATTTTTGCCTTTTTCCCAAAGATAAAGGATCACCTCGCTGGAAAACAAACCTGATCATGATGCTGGTCAGCAAAAGGCCACAAATTTCTATGACAAGGGAATACTTAAACTGGTTTCCAGGTATGACAAGTGCCTAAATGTGCAAGATGATCATGTGGAAAAATAGGCCAAGGTATTCTACATCATTTGTTGAAAAGTACAAAGTGATCCATATAAACCTGAACCGCTCTAATGAATCATAACATTTGAACAAATAATGGGACACATGTGCAACCTTGGGAGATGATAATACAAAATTCGGAGATTGCATACATACCGGTACTTAAGAAAAAGTCCGGCGAGGTTAGATCAGGTGATCAGGGAGGCCACTCTTTTTTTTTTTAGTTTATTCGGTCACCGAAAAAACTAGTTAGAATAACTTGTTGACAGATTCCTCACAGTAAATGTTGGAAGTGCCCTCCACCAGCACCCTGACACAACTGTACTCGTTTCACCAGATTCCATGGCGTTCTGTGAAGTGTGTATTCACCAATGTTGTTTATTTCATGTCCAATGACCTCACGGAGTTCAGCAGTTGTCCGCGGTCAATTTTTAAACAGGTACATTCTGCCTCTAAGATATCCCCATAAGAAACAGTCCGGCAAGGTTAGGTCAGGTGATCGGGGAGGCCACAAATCTTTTTGAGATTATTCGGTCACCAAAGAAACTGGTTACAAGTTGCATGGAAGCGTTAGATGTATAATACATTGCTCCATCTTGTTGAAAATACCTTCTGTCTGTTCAACGTCATCCAGCTGCTCCACAATGCGCAGAAATAATCAACAAGCTTGCCAATGGGCAGTGGTACTGATTCTCCCAGAGCCACCGAGATCATTAAAATAAATTTCTCATTACTACGAGCTTTCAGAGGGAAAGTATGACCCATTAAGGTTTATATGGATCGCTCTGTACAACCACACAATTGCTCTAGTTAAATGTTCGTCAATTTATGAACCGCCCACATATCGGAAGGGTTGACAGGTACGAGTAAAGCCTATTTTACACACCAAGTCTATTGTTTGCACTCCTAGTTAATGGCAGGTAGAAATAACTTTCCTTCATGGATATGAGACGATAAATATATATTCTTTATTTCATCTTATTGACCAGCATTGCACGGAAGTCAGCATTACTCATGAGTTTGGGCGTATCGCTGTTGCTGTCGCCATTGGTGGCCGGGGAGGAGTTCGAACTGGCCGTGCTGGCGGGGTTGGGAGCGGGGGCGGTGGAGGTAGTGGCTGTCGCAGCAGCAGACCCCAACTTCGCTCTCTGAATAGAGCTGGGGACAAACAACTGCGTCCTGCCACGACCGCGCCTGCAACCAACACAGAACAATTGTTTAACTGCATGTGAACAAAACATCCATTTGGTGGAATAATTAATCATCCTTTCTTTTGTGAAAATACAGGTTATCTGAAAATAAGTTATGGAAATTTTAAGAGGACATAATACTGCTGTGAACCAAAGGTCGAGCTCCATCAGCATTTAAGTCTTCCAAGATAAAGGTCACGAGTAAATTATGATGATGATAATGATAATTGTTCTTTTAAGGGGCCTAACATCCAGGTTATCGGCCCCTAATGGTTTGAGTGATCGTGAAGATGAAAATGAAATGTATACTATGACTAAAACTAACTTATATACTAGAAGAAGAAATGGAAAACAAAAGGAGAAGGAAAGTGAAAGAGGAGAGGGTCCGCCCCCAGAGGTAACGGATAAAACGGGGAAAACCGGACCCAGTTCAGGACTCGCTCGGGGTCGCCAACTCCCGAACTCACCAGCCGTGAGCCCCTGAGGGTGTAGCAACATCTAGGGTGTACCAGAAGTGGTGGGGTTACAAACACCCTGCCTCCTTGAAGGCCTTGAGCAGAAGGCAGGAGATAACATGAAAAGAAAAAGAAGGCTGACGCCTCGCAGAAGGAGGGTATCAGGAAAGATGAGACAAGGGCCAATTAAGGCGGGAAAGGAAGAGACTCCCTAGGCCTCGGATACCCTAATACTGTCGGGGTCGGAAGAGAACAAGAGTTGACCGAGTGAGGTCGACAGGAAAGAAGACGGAGAGGAGCTCGGCACAAGTAAGTGGAAGCAATGCCGGACTCAGCTGGGGCCCTGTGGTCGCCAACCCACGTCCCACAAGATGTGGGCCCCTGGGGGAGGCGAATAAATTAACACACGGGTGAAGGGCCCCGAGAATTCTCAGTTTTATTCACGAAATCATTTTCTGTACTCCTGCGGCATATCTAGACCATATATTGGAACTATTTCGGACTAGCACATTGAGTAGAATATTTGTAGATGTATATGTGCCACTTTCCATTTATTCAAGGCCTTGTTTTATTCTTTCATTTAGTTTCAAAACATCGCCTTTCATCGACTTTCTTTCAGTCAATGACAAGATGGAGAGCTTGCATAATAAGGTGAGGAGATTTTAGAAGAAGTATCGTTCAAATGGAGAAAGTTATAGTGAATTAGTGGAGCTGAAAAACGGGACAAGGAAGAGAGGAAAATACTGGGACCAAAAAGAGGAGATGAAAGATAAGTACAAAGATCAAGAAATGTACTATAAAAAAATATGAGGACTATCACAGAAGAAATAAGACTGAAAAGAACATGATTTGCTGGATATGGGGAGATTGATTAGAAGGATATGGGAGGCAACAGGGCGGACAAGAGAAAAAGCAGGAACCAAATAGGTGGTAGAACTTCGGAAGGATTGGACTGAGATGGGGATAAAGGTGGAAGGGACAGAGAAGTGGAGAAACAATTAATATGCACTAAACGATATACCGGAACTGACTGACAGAGAAGGATACCATAAAAGGATTGAGAATCCATCAATGGGGAAGACAAGAAAAGAGGACACTCATGATTTCCGAGGAAGAACGAGAGAGAAGACGACAGTGGATGAAGAAGTTCTGGGAGGAGAAAAGAAAGCAGACCCACACCATGGCAGAGCTGCCCGTGATCCCATAGAGACCATAACGAAAGAAGAAGAATTAGTGGAAACTGAATAAGAGAGTGATATTCAGACCTCAAGGCGCCGTAATAAAACTAACGTACATACCGTACTTTGATTGTTGACCATCCTAACTTAAATCTGTTCTTTCTGTACGGCGCCACTGCTTATTGTGTCAACACACTCTTGAGCACCACTAGGGTTATAACATAAATAGTATTTAATAAATAAATAAAATTAAAATTAGAGTATACCCATACCAACTTCAAAGATAATATCTGGGTTATATTAACAATTATGTACTACTAGCGGTATTAGTGTATACCCATACCAACTTCAAAGATAATATCTGGGTTATTTTAACAATTATGTACTACTAGGGATATTAGTGTATACCCATACCAACTTCAAAGATAATATCTGGGTTATATTAACAATTATGTACTACTAGGGGTATTAGTGTATACCCATACCAACTTCAAAGATAATATCTGGATTATTTTAACAATTATGTACTACTAGGGATATTAGTGTATACCCATACCAACTTCAAAGATAATATCTGGGTTATTTTAACAATTATGTACTACTAGGGGTATTAGTGTATACCCATACCAACTTCAAAGATAATATCTGGGTTATTTTAACAATTATGTACTACTAGGGGTATTAGTGTATACCCATACCAACTTCAAAGATAATATCTGGGTTATTTTAACAATTATGTACTACTAGGGATATTAGTGTATACCCATACCAACTTCAAAGATAATATCTGGGTTATTTTAACAATTATGTACTACTAGGGATATTAGTGTATACCCATACCAACTTCAAAGATAATATCTGGGTTATATTAACAATTATGTACTACTAGGGGTATTAGTGTATACCCATACCAACTTCAAAGATAATATCTGGGTTATTTTAACAATTATGTACTACTAGGGGTATTAGTGTATACCCATACCAACTTCAAAGATAATATCTGGGTTATTTTAACAATTATGTACTACTAGGGGTATTAGTGTATACCCATACCAACTTCAAAGATAATATCTGGGTTATTTTAACAATTGGATACCTATCAGTAGAAAGGTGCTAAGTGCCATTTTTTGAAAAAAGCCGTTTTTTTGTTTGAATGGTGCTATGTGCGATGTAGCATTACATATCAAAAGGGCTAACTCCTCAGTGGTTTCGAAGGACCTTCCAAGAGCATCACAAGATGGCACTAGTGGTAAGTCCTGCAGCTCTTTCAGAAGAAAGGTGCAATGTGCCAATCATTTGTTCTCATTTCCCTCCAATATGGGCATGGTTGACAGAATTGTTCAAGGAACTTAGAATACTCAATTATTAGCAGTTCGTACTGGTGGGAACCTGTGTACGGATAGCACAGTTTGTTTCCTGTTGGAAAAGCGACTTTGCCGTGCATTAGTCTCGCAAAATCTCGTAAACTTCTGCTCCGATTTCATGAAAATTTTACAATTTGTTCTCATTATGGTAGACAGTGTTTAGAAAGTGGTTTGAGCAAAAATCGAATTGGCAGTATTTTTAAATTAATTTACATTAAAAAGCCATGCCAATATTGAATCTAATAACTTGACTGACAGATGGTGACACAGTGCATCCACTTCAAAATCTTCTATGAGCAAAGATAACATCCCGTACCATACCCTTTGATCAATACGTGCAATAAAATAATACGTAACGTAACAGAATCTTACTGTATAATCTAATTACAGCATATTAAAGTATGTTATAATAATATTACATTTCACGTTAATGTGTTTCGACCAACATTATCTAATGTGAGAATGTACTACTAACGGAAAGGATGTCAATATTGCCAAGTTCTCAAGGTAGGTTCGATAGATTTGAGTTACTATGAAAACAATTCCGTGTCGTTTTACAGTGCATATTACATTACTAAAATTCCATGTCGTTTTAATGCCCATTATAATGCCAAGGAGAGGAAGAGCTGACAGAGGTCGTCAAAGCCAGTTAAATGCGCGGCGAGCTACTTCACGTGCAAACCGCACTGATGACCAAAGAGCGACGGATAATGAAAATAGTCGTATGGGCATGTCTGACCTACGTTCGAGAGCGACTGAAAATGAACGAACAGCGAATAGATTCAGAATGCAATGAGGTCGTGAATATCAAACACAACGCCAGCGAGCACGACACAATGGACACGACTGATTGCGCCGACGCGATGCTCCTATGAACCTGGAAGATCAGTTGACCGAATCAAAAGAGGTGCTCATTCGGCTTGTTTTTCCGAACGTAGCGCAGAACTTCAAAAACCATAATTGGCTGAGCGAACGAGCTATATTGGCAGCGAAAAATAAAGATCCCAACGAGACCATTCAAAATTTCATTCCGGGACAGTTGTTTTCCTTCAAATCGGTTGACACAGTTATCAACCAAGATGAGGTAGTCAGCCATCTCACAGAATTTTTGAATTCGCTGGAATTGCCTGGATTACCACCTCACAATTTGCAATTGAAAGTAGGCTCAGTCATCATCATGTTGCGTAACATCAATCAACTTCGACTGGCTGTGGAAAAGCAAATGAACAACGTCATCGATGGAGAAGTTGTTATGATTCCACGCATCCCAATGATTCCTCCGAACGTGCTATTCGATTTTAAACGGTTGCAATTTCCCATGCTTCTGGCCTTCGTAATGACCATCAACAAATCACAAGGTGAGTCGTTTGAAGTTTGTGGAATTAACTTGGAATTTCAGTGTTTCGTGCATGGACAACCGTATGTTACGTGTTTGAGAGTCGGAAAGCCGTCATCTTTGTTTAATTAGCACGTAGCACATTCGTAAAGACTAGTGGACTTTGCACCTTTCACAACTTTTAACATTTCACTCAAACAGAATTCCACAATTTTCATAGTATGAACCAATATCTGCCACTGGATAACAAGGAATACTATATCTGTATGTTATTCAAATTAGAAGAATAAATACTCACAAATAAACTGACTAAACACTTTTTACTACTGTATAATACTCAATGTTCATAAAAATGGCACTTAGCAACTTTCTACTGATAGGTATCCAATTATGTACTACTAGGGGTATTAGTGTATACCCATACCAACTTCAAAGATAATATCTGGGTTATTTTAACAATTATGTACTACTAGGGATATTAGTGTATACCCATACCAACTTCAAAGATAATATCTGGGTTATATTAACAATTATGTACTACTAGGGATATTAGTGTATACCCATACCAACTTCAAAGATAATATCTGGGTTATATTAACAATTATGTACTACTAGGGGTATTAGTGTATACCCATACCAACTTCAAAGATAATAACTGGGTTATATTAACAATTATGTACTACTAGGGATATTAGTGTATACCCATACCAACTTCAAAGATAATATCTGGGTTATATTAACAATTATGTACTACTAGGGATATTAGTGTATACCCATACCAACTTCAAAGATAATATCTGGGTTATATTAACAATTATGTACTACTAGGGATATTAGTGTATACCCATACCAACTTCAAAGATAATATCTGGGTTATTTTAACAATTATGTACTACTAGGGGTATTAGTGTATACCCATACCAACTTCAAAGATAATATCTGGGTTATTTTAACAATTATGTACTACTAGGGGTATTAGTGTATATCCATACCAACTTCAAAGATAATATCTGGGTTATTTAAACAATTATGTACTACTAGGGATATTAGTGTATACCCATACCAACTTCAAAGATAATATCTGGGTTATTTCAACAATTTTGTACATTTTTATAATCTAGTGCATTCGAATATTTTCAGCAGAAAAATGTCCAGTCCCCAGGGGATGTGGCATGTCCAGGTATCCAGTCACCCATGTGTTAACATAAGTGGACACAAGAAATGCTGCTTTGAATTTCTCCTTTTCGTTACCCCGCTTGTCCACTCGATGCCCGTTACTTGTAAAATCAAAAAACCTGAAATTGCCCATAAATCTTGTAACTATTTATTTTATAGGTTAAGGTTACTTTAAGGTCTGTAGCAAGGTCACCTCCCGTTAGGGCGCTGCATGGAGTTTAGTGATCTATCTCTGCACACTGGATCTCTCTGTGATCTGGCAGGAGGTAGCTTTGCTAATAGCAGGGGGCTTTGGCCATAGGTATTCTATATTATGATGTTCTTAGGATGATAGTGTGTTGTTCAGAAGCTGCTTATTGTGATGAAAAGATGAGAGGCTTGTTGGAGTTATGTTTTGGTTTGAAAATGAAGAAAGAAGTAGGATTGATGTGTGCAAGGAAAGATAGTTGAAATAAAAAATTATAATGAAAGGTGAAGGTGTATGTAAAGAGGAATTAAGCCGGGTGCTGTAGAAAGTAGAGGAGTGGAATTGTACAGGGAGCGGCAAAAAGATCTGACGGTTTTTAAATCACAACAACACAAACATTTTAAATGATACAAACTCTTTTATTACTTATAACAGCAAGGTGTACATGTCAATTAATGGAAAACATGAAAGATGATGATGATGATAATTGTTGTTTTAAGGGGCCTAACATCTTGGTTATCGGCCCAAACATGAAAGAACAATAGATTTTAACTTTTAAGATTTGAAGATAACGTCTTTCAAATGATGTCCATCTTTTGCCATGCATTCTTCCAGTCTTGCACTGAAGCTTTGCACTGAAGCTGAGGCTTCAACTGCTGGACAATAACCATTTAATACGGATGAAAATGCAAATCAAAACGCAATATTCGTCTCACTGTTCGATCAGACATTTGCAAAGCAGCAGCTTGTTTACGAGCCGGCCGGCGTGGACTGGTTTCCACAGCTTGTCTCACTCGCTTAACATTTTCTGGTGTCCTGGCTGACCTTGGACGACCTGTCGACGTACGTTTTAAGGCTGAACCTGTAGCTCTAAAATTACTCACCCATAACAAAATTGTGTTACGAGATGGAAGGCGTCCTCTTCGACCCACATTAAAGTGTTGATAGCAAAAGATGGGCATCATTTGAAAGACGTTATCTTCAAATCTTAAAAGTTAAAATCTATTGTTCTTTCATGTTTTCCATTAATTGACATGTACACCTTGCTGTTATAAGTAATAAAAGAGTTTGTATCATTTAAAATGTTTGTGTTGTTGTGATTTAAAAACTGTCAGATCTTTTTGCCGCTCCCTGTATTTTCAAGTCTTCCTTTGTGTTTTAATAGGCCAGTCAAAAGTGACAAATTCGCAAAACATGATGTATCTCTGATTTTTTAGTATGTTGTTTGGACCCATTAGAGCTATGTATACCCAAGTTTGCAACTCTCAAAATGTTGTGGAAAAAGTTTTACACACCAAAAACCGCGAAATGTTTGGACTTTTTTCAGATTCTGCTCTATATCTCCTAATCCATGCATTCTTCGTCGAAAACTATTCTATACATATGTTAAGATCATAAAATGTTTGACAAATTAAGCCCAACTGGAGCTTTGTAGGTCAATTGGTTACTGAATTACGACACTTTGAAAATAGGCCAGTTTTTCCAAAAATTGACAATTTTAGATTTAGACCTCTTTTTGGCCGAAACTGTGTCGAAACCATTGATCCTACGAGTAGAACTTGCAGAATATAATTTGTAGGCCATTTAATTTGCTTTAAATTAAGCGCAGAGTGGGGTCTGGAAGCCTCGTAGGTCTCTCCAAATATCAAAACAACCCATATAAGGTAAAATCGCATTTTTCCAGAAATGTTCCGTAACATTTCCTATCCTTTGTTTTTTGATTTGGTAATGAAAAAGAAGGCATATAATCATTTAAACAAACGGTGAAATTTATTTTAATATAATAATATAATATATAATATAATAAAATAATAATAAAATAAACATAACTTAATCAATCAATCAATCAATCAAATTAGACACATAGTCAAATTCGTCGCCTTGTTTTTGATGGCCCTGGGCCGTCACTTTCGTTGCTCTCTTCAATAGGTAGGTCTTCCACTATTGGTGGCTCGTCGTCTTCGTCACCTGTACGTAGGTACTCCAGTATTGGTGGATCGTAAAGGTTGTCTTGAGGCTCGTCGTCGTCGTCCTCTTCAATGATAAGGGCAGCGTTCTAGCACGTTTCCCCAGAGCAGGTAGCACTCATCTCAGAACATCTGAGCCCCGCTTTCAGGCAAGTGCAGTCACCTCTGCACCCCTTCTAGCATTTGCAAGAGAGGAGTTTTAGGAGCTCTGCGGGAGCAGGAGCTTGCCAACTGGTAATGGGGAAGAGTCCAGCCGAGGTCAACTCCCAACCCCAGTCGGTGGCCTCTTTCTCCACCCCCAACCACTTTTGTACCTGGTGGTATGTGCGGTAGTGGTGATACGACGCAGCCTCTGTGGTTGGTGGCAAACGGGTCAGATTCGCTTTGGCGTTGGCTGCTGTCTTCACAAAAGTACTGAAGTGTACATCGTTGAGTGTGTCTGTCGTTTGGTCTCCTCCATGTTGGGCAACTTGGCACTTGTCACCGGCTGCTGCGACTTGTTGGTGTGTGGCATCTGTCTGGAGGAAAACTCTTGCTTGGTTCACTAGGGCTTGATTTTGTCTGAAGTGGCCCGACATTTTCATCATCCCCTGCCAGAAGAGGGCAGAGGTGGTGTCGCACCCAGTAAATGCGTGGATGAAAAGTTCAAATCCAGGTGGTAGCTCCACTTCCCCTTGGTTGAATGAGCTGGTGGAGAATTGGACGCAACCCGCCCCACCTGTGCCACTCTTCTGGGAGTATACGTTCGTTTTATTGGATCCTAGACCGCAGAGGAGCACAAGCAAATCCACATCCTCTCCAAAGAAGATGACGTGGTCATTGGAGGTACTTTTTTTCAGAGCAGTCACGACGATGTCGCGGTCTGCGTCTTCTTTTGATATTCTTGACTCAATCCCCTCGAGAGCAAAAGCAGAACAGAGGTGCTCAATGAGACGAACCTTGTTTTAGTCATTCGAGAGCATCTTCTCTTGGGGCACTGTGATGATGGTCGATGCGACAAACACAATTTCCGCTGATGCTGAAGAATACCGTCGTGATCGCTCTGCAAATTTGGAGCTCTTTTGTGCACCATACCCTTCGAAGACTACACACACATTTCTCCCAAAATGGTTAAATATGTAGTTTAAGTAGCTTGCTGTGATAGCCGTACCGAATCATTCTGATGCCACACAACTTTATGGAGGAGGTATCCTCCATCGACGACAGCAAATATTTTTGTCTGCACACTGACGTTCTCAGTGGCTTGAGTGAAGGCAGCGTAAAAAGCTGATTTTGAGCCTTTACGCATCCCTTTGTCGGAAATAGGGCCATTGGAAATGGAGCGAGCTCATATGTGAAGTGGGCCTTCAACTGTAGGTCTGACTGTTTCATGATACACATGCGCTAGAAGATGGTGAGTGGCTCGACATCGACTCTCTTCTTGTGAATCTTATAGAGGTGATAGGCGTTGAAAAAGAGAGGACTATTTCTTTCCTAGAGAAACTAACATTCCCAAACCTTTTTCCAATAATTCGGTTCACCCCTTTCAGTCCTTCTTCTCGGGCAGTGTGGCAATTTATGTGGGGGCCACCTACAGTGCCTCTGCTGATAGATACGAGTTTATCTATCGATGGGAACCAGGCTTTCAGTTTTTTCACATCAGAGGTATCTCGTGCAAATTTGCGTAAGTCGCATATCGACATGCTGTTCACTTGTTGTGGAGGAAATATCCCAATACCCTTCTACCTCTTCACATAAATTCAGCATATATACCATCCCGCCCATCCAACGAGAGAGCACACTTGTAGAGATACCTCTGCCATTGGTCAGGCCACCCTGGCTCTTCATTGAATGCATGAATACCTGTTCAATTGTCAAGTCAGTCCACAGACCTGACCAAAATATGTCGGATCTGCGGATAGTAAAGCATCCTTTCGTGAACAATTGATAATCAGTTGGGTCCATCCGGTCTTGCAAAGTGCTCATATCTTGTAAATATAAACGAGCACTTTTCGCAAAGAAGAAGTGTCCAGACGAGTGAAAGAATGGGAGCATTTGGCTGATTATTTGCAGGTGAAGGTTCCAATCTCCCATCCTTTCGGCTTGAATGAATTGCTTCATGAGTAAGGTCATTCGATAGTAGAGTACCCAAAGTTTTGCGGTCGGTTCAAGTTTTTCAAGGGAGCTTTGGAATTTGGCAGTTACAATTTGTACATTTTCATTGTCTTCTGCAAACAGTATTTGTGACCTTTCAGTGCCAAGCAAGGCTCTGTCTCACGGGAGGTCATAGCTCCACTGAAAAAAGGAATATGAATTATAAATTAGTTTGAAAAGTAGTATAAGTAAATAATTAAATTTAAAAAATCCATGGCGTGCCCCCCACCCCGGACCGCGGGGCCCTAGGCGGTCGCCCTCCTCGCCCTCCCGTAGATTCATAACAAACACGTTTTGCATGTTTAAATCTCACTTCATTCAACAAAAAGTGGTTACGTACATTTCTGGTAAAATGCGATTTTTTTCTTATATGGGTTTTTAGAGATTTTAAGATAACTACGAGCCATACAGGCCACGCTCTGCGCTTAATTTAAAGCTAATTAAATTGCCTACAAATTATATTCTACAAGTTCTACTCGCAGGATCAACGGCTTCGGCGCAGTTTCGGTCCAAAAAGGTCATAGAGCAGAATCTGAAAAAAATCCAAAAATTTAGCGGTTTTTGGTGTGTAAAAATTTTTCCACAACTTTTTGAGAGTTGCAAACTTGGGTATACATAGCCCTAATGGGTCCAAACAACATACTAAAAAATCAGAGATACATCATGTTTTGCGAATTTAGCCATCTTTTGTGTCGCTTTTGATTGGCCTATAACACCGAAAGTGGCCCCCATAACCCCACCAACCCCTGAAAGGTTACAATCTTTAATCAATTTTGCCAATGTTTCACCCCTGGGCATATATATTGTGTTGACCAACTGAAAGTTAGAGGAAGCTTGTAGTTTTACATGACCATTAATCTCGAGATCATGAGCCACGGAACCTTCAATTTTAAGTGGAATCTGAACCACAGGACATCGATATTTCACTCTGAAAACCTCACATGCAATGACCGGGAATCGAACACCCAGTCTGCCTTGGTGAGGGGCAAGCAACTTGAAGAAGGGAGTTGAGACCAATACTTACGGGCCTGTTTCTTTGGGACCGCCACCCAGGGACTGAACGGGGGCAGGGCCGAGAGAGTTGGTGAAGGTGGCTCCTCCCTTTCTCTCAGGCGGTTTGCTGATCGCTACCGAGATCGTGCGGTCACCCAGCGTCATGCCGTCCGTCTTGATGAGGGCGTGGGCAGCTGTGGCCTGTTGATGAAGACCACACATTAGAAGCTAGAATGGTTTCAAACCACAACTGTATATTTATTTATTTACATACTTTACGCCCACATTGGAGCACTTAAATCAATCCAAATACATCTAAGAATTAACAGGGAATTCAGTTGTCATCATTAGGGCTCGGATATTTAGGTGTTAAAAATTTTCCCGATGGTTTGTGTCCTACCAACCTATCTCTACTCTTCATTGTCTATTGTCATACAATCATGATAACTGATAGAAAAAGGAAATTCTCCTTTTTCTCATTGTGTCTATAATTAAATCACTTCCCTGACAGACAACTGCATTAGGCTACAATTTCCATTGTCCATCCACCTGGTGTTTTTTATTAGTGATTGTTCTGATTATCCTCCTGTCAACCTTCTACAGTTGAACTGTCGTTGATTTGGTGTTTAAATAGTGTTTCACAAGCATAAGTCGCTTCAGGTTTATATGTTAAGAGACAAAGAATATCATTTTCAGCACTAACCTCATCGTAAAAGTCCACGTACGCCAGCCCCTTGGAATGTCCATTTCTATATGTAACGATCCGGACTTCTTTCAACTTGCCGAATGGTTTGAATAGTTCCTCCAGTTCCTCCTTTGTGGTTGTGAGTGGTAAACCTGGAACCAGTAACAAAAAGTTATAAATACTCAAGTCGAAGGAGTTGTATAGTATAAGCCAGGGCCATCTACACAGCGCTCCAGCCGTGCTCTAAGCCTGTGCACCAAGCGCTTTGGTGGAAGGTAGTTTCGTTAGGGGTGGGAGAAACTTGGCTGGGTGAGCACGCGTAGTCGCTAGTCTAGACCAATGCGCTTTGTTGACAGTGTGCAAGTAAGTCAGTTTCGCAGTGGTCATCACTGAACATGATATTTTAAAAAAAAGGAGTGGCGAAGCAGCAACCTTCAAAGAAGAATGGGAAATTTCATGTTTCTGTACAGCTTATAAAGGGCATGCCAAATGTTTAGTGTGCCACCGAGATTTAATGTGTTTAAAGAAACACAATTTGGAATGGCACTGCAGTGCCAACCACAGGGATGATTACGGTGATTTGACAGACGAGAGTCACCAATCGAAGTTGGAAGAATTGAAAGAAAATTTCAAGCAGCACTTTTCTTTAAGTATCATTGTTTTCATTTTAAAATGCTTGTTTACAAACAAACAAATGACTTAATTAACTGAAGAACACTAAAATTGTTACTTGCCGTATTTCTGTCTAACAAGAGATAAAGGTGAGTGAGGTTGGTGGACCCAATTTACGAGCAAGCTACAAAATGTTCGATGCGAATTGCCAAAGCTGAGAAACCTTTCGCAGAAAGGAATTTAATCAAGGAGTGCCTAATTGACGCGGCGACATGTATTCGTCCTATGGAGCTAGCTGAGAAATTAGGAAAAATCTCACTCTGTAGACCCTGTAGGTATATTTTTATGGAAAAACAGCCCTATCAATATGATGTCAACAATCCCACAAAAGTCGTCGACCGCACGACTCTACGTACGTATCTTGTCAGCACGGTCGGAACATCGTCCGTCTGTCTCAGGTCTCCTACCTGCCACAGTGTAGTGGTGGTAGGGGCAGGAGCGCTAGTCTGACTGTCCAGTGCTCTGAGAGCGCAATGACTGGATGGCCCTGGTATAAGCAAAGGATAAAATAGAGACTTACCAGGTACGAGCATCTTTGGAACAAGGTTCCTGACAATGGTAGTAAAGAAGGATTGAATTCAGTTTAATTTGCCTTTAATTTGACAGATAAGAATGGCAGATCCATAGTTCATAATATTTTTATTTTACAATGTTACACCCAGCGAAGGAGAGCGATTGAACTGTAATTTATATAATCCACCTGTCGACATCGTCTTAATCCAACAACAACATGCCCCACAGTTGGGCGTTATTGTAATTTATCTAATATCTATCTGTTGGTTAGGGGTTGAGCAACAGCAACATGCCACATCGTTGGGTGATATTGTAATGTCTTCGTAATACTTGCCCCTCAGTTGGGCAATATAGTAATTCTTAATAAATCTTACCTCCGAGTAATGGGGCAATATGCTTGCTTAAAATGAATCCACAAGACATTTGGATAGACTTCACAATACTGTATATTTTAATATTCTTCTTGCATTTTCTTAAACATGGCTTTCTTTCCTTCTTCTATTACTAAACACCAGAACATTAACTCTTCCATAAGCCAGCCTATATACAATACTCAACACTAAGAGCTATACAATCCATTCCCCAAAACAAACAAAAAATTAGCTTCCCATTCCTAGCATTCCAACAAAATCAACATCATCACCATGGTAATTTGCCCTATGATAAAGGCACCTATTGACCAGCCAAGGCCACCTCATGCCACCAGCCAAGGCCACCAAAAGAAGAATCCAATGGGCACAGACCACACAAGATTCTCCATGGCAGCCCACCGACAAATGTCCATGGCTAGCAACCCAATGGGAAAAAAAACAGAAAGAAACTAGGAGTCTCTGTAACCTACAAATGTTAGGTTACAGAACAGATCTACAGATAATGAATTAGCTTTCTTCATCATCATCATCATGAACCGGCTCCAGTTTCCCAGGTGCGGTGAATGAGCGCTCTCCATTTCGTTCTCTCTCTTCCCAAAATCTCTTCATACTCTCACTATGACTTTTCTTCCATTCTTCTAACCATGCACTGATGGCTCCCATCCTGGGGTTTGCAGCAAAATAACGTTTGTTCACCAACGATCTGAAACTAGGCCTGTCCCATAAAATTTCATCTGTTACTTTGATTTCTTGGACATTTTCAATTTCTATTATCCAGTTATTATTGATTTTTAGTGTGGAGGCATGATTTAATATCCTTTTAGTAAGACTTTCTTTTCTTTGAATATGTCCACAAAATTTCAATAGTCTTTTGCAAATAGTGTCTGATGTTTCCCCAGAATGTAAAATTGAAGTAGATTCTATTTTCCGTCCAATCAATACAACTTGTGTTGAAATAATTAACTTTTAATAAGGGACATGTTTCGGGGGATGCACATTTCTCCCGTCTCCAGCCTTGAGCATTATACAGTACACATTGAGTCCATATAAATCACTGATTCAAAGTAAAAACACAAACATAGTATGAACAAAGTAATGTGCTCATATATCAGACAACAAGCTTAATACTAAAGTTTACATATACAGTGAAACCTCTTTTAACGAACACTCTCTAAGATGGACACCCCTTCATAACGGACGATTTTCTAGGTCCGTGACCAAACCCCTCATCATCATTCATCATCATCATGAGCAGTTTCCGACCGCTGGTCGGGTCTGCTTGGAACATAAGCCTTTCCATTGTAACCTAACATTTGTAGTTTACAGAGACTCCTTCTAGTTTCTTTCTGTTTGTTATTATTTTTATCTGGTTGCCAGCCATGGCCACTTATTGGTAGGCCACCACAGAGAATCTAATGTGTTCTATGTCTTGAGATTCTTTGGTGGTGGTCAGTCATTGGTTGGACCAGGTGGCTTTGACTAATTGGCAAAGGTTCCTTGACATGGCTAGGTTTCCATGGAGAGGTATTGAAAATTGCCATGCAGAATGGAGGTGTGAAGATGATGGTTATGTCCTGTGGCTTGGCAATTATGTTGGTTTATTGAAGATTATATTATGTGATGTTTGGAGGTCTAAGAATTTGTTTTCTTTTGGAGAAATAGAACTAATATCTAGTAAGATGAAGGACAAGAAGAAACTTTTAAGAAAATGCAAGAATAATAAAGAATGGAGTGGAAGAATAATACGCTTTGTGAGGGGTAATTTTATTGAGGAAGATAGTTATGGATACTGGACTAGAGACGTAGGTAAATGAAGATTGCTTACATGTAGGCAAAAGACATATAGACAGAAAGGGTAGAAATAGTATTGTATTTCTGATTTCGTTATGTGCGCAACATCATCTCAACCCCGGAGATTATTATGAGAATGAAGATAACTTTATAAATTTGGATGAAGTAGAAGAAATGATGAGATTTGTTTCATTGGCGCCCAACGTTAAGGCATGAATAACGAAATAAGAAATATGGAAGCTGAGATGATGGCCATGTTGAGGAAGCTCATGCTTCGTAGCGACAAGTCCGTAGGTATGGAGAAGAAGAGGATTACAAGCCAGATGAACAGTCGGATGGATGGTATGGAGGAAAGGATGAATAGCATGGCAAGCCGGATGGACGGTATGGAGGTGAGAATGTCTGAGAAGATAGACAGTGTCAAAGAGCAGGTGGCTAGCCGATGCATTGTACAAAAGAAAGTTGAGATAGTAGGATCTGAGAATGCGTCTGTAAAGGTAGAGGAAGAAGAGCAGATGTGTGAAGTACGTTATGCTAGGGGGTGTAAGAAAAACAATCAAGAAGTGGAAAACATAAGGTGAGGTTGTAGAGGTAATCGGTGAGACCATAGCAGGCGAAGAAGATAGGGCAGTTGCGGATGTCGCTGCCGATGTAACAGAAGAGGACGTCAAATGGAGGAGGAGAATAAAACTGAAGACAAGGAAGAGAATGAGATAGAAGACAAGGTGAAGGATAGGGTGGAAGATAAGATAAAAGAGGAGGAAGACAACATACAAGAAGTTAATAACGTGAAGAAACTTTGGAGGAGAAGGACGAGGAGGATAAGCAGGAGGACGAGATGGAAGGAAAAGAGAAGGAATAAGAAGAGGAAGAGATGTCAGGCAGATCGAGATAAGAGAGTGAAGGATCGGAAGAAGAAAAAGGAAAAAGTAAAAGGGACAAAAGGAAACAGGAAAGGAAAGATGAGAGAAGAAAGGAACTGCTGAGCAAGATGAAGAAAATGAGGAAGAGAAGGAAAGAGATGCAGGAAGGGAAGGTGAAGAAAAAGAAGGGAAAGGAGAAGAAGGAGAAACAGAAGAAAAGACAGAAGCGTCGTGCAGAAAGGTTGAAGAATAAGGAGGAGAGTAGTCCCGCTGAGGATGAAAATAAAGTTCTCAATCTTGATAAGTTCATGATTTTCGATTCTCTTGATGATGATGATGATGAAGACGAAGACAGGTTTGATGATGATTTTGCCATTCCTTCTGACTATGATATTGTTGTCGGATTTTCCGATGGAGCAGGAGTGTCTGACTCGATGAGATAGTTTCGGCTACTCTAGCAGCAGAAAATATTTATGCTGGTGATTCTGGTTAGCTTAGAATAATTGTTTGTGGAGATGATATCGCCATTGAAAGAGAAGATATGTATATTTGTAACTTTGTGTTTTGTTGCTTTTGTTAGTGTTTGTTTCATGTATTTTATTTGTCTATTTTGTGCGTTGATCGAGAAAGAATCTGTAACTTTGAGTTACGTATTATTTTTCGAGAGGGCGTTTCTATAACCTAATATTTGTAGATTATAGAGACTCCTTCTAGTTTCTTTCTGTTTGTTATTATTTTTATTTTTATCTGGTTGCCAGCCATGGCCACTTATTGGTAGGCCACCACAGAGAATCTTATGTGTTCTGTGCCTTGAGATTCTTTGGTGGTGGTCAGCCAGTGGTTGGACCAGGTGGCTTTGACTAATTGGCAAAGGTTCCTTGACAGGTCTAGGTTGCCATGGAAATATTATTGAAAATTGCCATGCAGAATGGGAATGAATTACTCATAATGTTGATTGGATATAGGGTAGTATGGAAGCTGGCTGATATTTTGACAAACAAGGTATTTCTAGTTAATGATTACTAGAGATCAACCCCTAGGAGAAGAATTATTATTAATAAATAGTGTGTGAATTTTGAAGTTGGTGTACTGTCTTTGTGGATTCATTTTAAGCTAGTATTATAGCCCCACTATCCTGAGGTAGCTAGCTCGCAGTATCATATAAATATTACACCATCGTTTCCTGTCCATCCACCATCTCTCGTCATTCACTGTGTCCCAGGAAACTCCTCTTTCCTCCACACTCTTCTTAACTCCTTTTGTCCATCTGTCCCTTGGTCTTCCCCTTGGCCTCCTTCCCTTCATTTCCATTCCAAACATCATCTTCGGTATCCTCTCCTCTCGCATCCTCCTCACATGTCCATACCATTGTAGCCTAGACCGCTCTATTCTATTTTGCTGAGGAAACTTATCAGTTTTGTGCCCTCTGAATGCCTTACGTGTTCAGTCGGTGGTTTCTATACTCTGAATTACCAATAAAGCTCGCTGACAGCTGTCAAAGCTAGCACGTGGGGAAATGCTGAGTTGCCACTGAGGCAGATCATGACTCATAACATTCAAAGAGGCTTGCAGGAAGACACAAATACTGGGTAAGTTAGCCCCCCTGCCTCGCGCTCTAATGACTGTGACGAGTGAAGACACACAGAGTCAAACCATGTGCATACCTGCCAACTTTTGAAAAGGGCTATCAGTAAAACTCACGCGCGACATAAAAATCTAACGATTTTCGACATACTCCGGCTTGACGAAAATAATAATACTTCTTGGCTACAAAATACAATAATTAATGCTTTAAACAGGATTCTTCAATGAAATGATATCGACTTACATGATTTGTAGATGAACATAACAATCAAGAAGAAATCCATGTTAATCAGCAGCAGGCGTGGTGAATATTGGTTTGGAGCAGACATAACAGGACTTCCTTGATCGATTAAGCTGATATACGATAATTGAAAAAGGCTTTAAACAATAGAACTTGTTTAACGTAACACAGGCAAGAAATAATATAATAC
Organism: Meconema thalassinum; assembly: GCA_946902985.2. Lineage (NCBI taxonomy): Eukaryota > Metazoa > Arthropoda > Insecta > Orthoptera > Tettigoniidae > Meconema > Meconema thalassinum. The sequence continues at coordinate 91,260,085 of OX336388.2, forward strand.
ACACTGCAAGTCACATGCTAGTTCGACTTTTAAGTCATGGTTGTGGCCTTTTTAGCTTCCTGCAAAAAGTCTTGAGAAAATGTTTTGTCATAACAGGGACCAGAACTCCTGGTCTTCAAAATAGAAATAGACTCCAGAGATTCATTGGACATGGATGACCTGAACTGTGTTCTATTTTTCTTCACAAGGGTAAAAACACGTTCACATTCTGCATTGCTATGGGGTATGGTGAGAATAGAGAGCAATACTCTAGAAATTCGGTTATACTTAAGAAGTCCATCGGCTCCACGAATTCTTGATATTTGTGCCCAACTGGAATTACTTGCAGCATCTTGATGTGCAGCCAAAGTGTCATCTACCTGAAGAGCTGTGAACTGCCTCTGAAGCTCATTCACCACCTCATCTGTAGTTTCATTCTCTTCCTTGCATAACATGATAGGAAACTTTTCCAAGAAAAAAACGAATGGAAGAAAACTGTGCATCTTCAATTTTGTCTAACCTAGCAACTTGAGCATTCTTTAACACGTCATCCTTGAGTGGAAACTTGTTAATGATTTAGTCACAGGCAGTACAAAAGTAGTTTCTCACTGATGAAAAGAAAAGGGATTTATCTGTATCCGGTCCGTTCTGAAGGCACTTAACAACTTCAGATGATGCCTTTTTTGCCATTTTATTTACAATGCATGTCGTTTTCATGCGACCACAACTATATTTCTTTGCAACTTCTGATGTGGGAAACATCTTCTTAAATAAAGCACCAGCATGATCAGCCGCACGTAAGGGCACATTGTGTTCCACCAAAAAGGAAGTAAACAGACACTCGGCCCTAATTACGCCAATGCCGACGTTTCCAGACTTAGCAAAAAAGGTGTTGATTTTCTTGCTATCTTCCTTCGATTTAACATAACTTATGTGTTTACCGCACTTCACATGATTACTTAATTTTTCCACCATGTGCAATATTAATATCACACCCACATACCGTGCAAAAGGCAATTTTTTCTCCCTTTCTTGATTTTAGTATGCGCAGAAAATCAACCGAGTATGATTCTTTAAATGTCTGGACGCCAACCTCGTGAAGAAAGAATATGCACATGGTAGAAGAAAAAAAACACACACGTGGAACGAATGTAATGTAATTAGTCCAAGGAATACAGGAAACTGCGAAGCACGAAGTTATAGCACAAAAACTCGAACGCTTAATTAAAATATGCCATAACCTTAAAAGACGAAAACATTCAAGGAACACCAACTTCGCGAACAATGAACAACTAATGTGGTCAAAGAATATGGTTTAAATCGCAACGAGCGAACGGAGCGGAACAAAGAATATGCGAAGCAGAGCCTGTCGACACTTAAGATTAACATGGAAGAACGGTTATCCCGGCTTCAAATTCAATTACAATGACGACACAAATATCACACGGTTAAAAGTACGAATCATATCAAAGAACGAGTTATCGACTATCGTGGACTTGCCTTCGACCCACGCAAACAATCGATTGTACGGAAGTGGGCGGTATTATCGAATGTAAATTATCGTTTCAAATTTTTGTCCGCGAAATCGTAAAATGACACCGTTCATCCGTAAAACCGTAAAATGCTGCAATTTCCGTAAATTTTACGGATAAACCGTAAAAGTTGGCAGGTATGCATGTGCTTACTGCTGTGTCGGCATACATTGCAACATTGCTCACTGTTGCCATGGAGGCCGTTACCCCTCTCGTCTCCACTCCTCACCTCACCCATCAAGCGGATGACAGTTTTCACCCAGCATCTTTTGTAAATCAGAGTATAGCGCAGCTTTCTGTTTACGCCAGAAGCAAATATTAAAATCAGTCACACTGAATTCTCGACCGGCGGCTCTATTACCTTGTTCTTCTGTGTATTTTATCACTTTGAGTTTAAGCCCAGCCATATAACTTCAACGTTTCTCTATAACTTAAAGATCGACGTACACAAGGAAACAATTACACTTAACCATTTGACCGCCAGCCATATACGCGGTGTCCATACCCTATACTGCCAAGGCCTAATCTGCATATTTTACCCTGCGGCAAATTATACGTACCGTATTTGCTCGCGTATATCTCGCACCCCATTTTTTTATTTGAAATTTCAGGAAACAAAAAAGTACTCGCATATATATCGCATTCATCTCTGACTCCTTCATATAACTGACTGTAATAATCTTGAGGTAGAAACAAGTTCGATTTAGCGCGCCACAACAGTCGTCATTGTCCAGGAACTTACCCGAAGCGATACTAACAGGAAGAGGGAGCAACAACAAGTTGATCCGAACTTGTCCGATACGAGCCGATTAGGGAACGAGGCGCCGCCTTGAGAAACGATCGAATTAGCGATTAGCGCGCCACAACAGTCATCAATACGCAATGTTATCGTTAGTTTTAGCGGCAGAGGTTTCCTTTATTGTTGTCCGTCAGTTGCCTTGTAGACATCAGTACCGGTACTCTGGCTTCGAAGATAAAGAAAATCGGTGCTACACCACTCGCGCCAACATGCTCGTATGTTTCAAAGATTGCGCAAGTAGGCCTACTATTAAGTCGCAGAGAAACGCAGTTCAGTCTTCTCGAATCTCAATGATTTAGTCTTTACGCATTGCGTCTCATCAGAGCTCGGCCGCGTGCACCTGTGCAGGCATGCGGCGCAGCGTGACTGTTAGCACGCGGTACATCGTTAGTCTTCGGCCGCGGTCGTTTAAGTTAGTGCTCGCTCGTGCATGTAGCGAGGAATCGAAATGGAAGATGATCGATTGTATCGATCGCTAAGCGTCTGCGCTCTAAATTCCTTTTCTGCCTTGAAACATTCTTAACAAGCATATGCCGTCTTTTTCATAGGTTCTTAATGTCGCATAACCATAATGAATAGAAATAAATGGTGTTGACGGACATTGTTGTGAAGAGCTTCTTGAAGACAGGCATCACAAATGCATTGGACGGAAGTCAGGATGGAGCAGTATGGGATGATTACCAGAATGATGCACGCGAGAGTACCTTGGAGATTGGCAGCAGTGACAATGAATAGGGCGAGTACCGTATGCCAGTTGTCTTGTTTCAATAATGCAAATTTTATGTTTTTTCGGGAACACGGACATTCCCCGCGTATATCTCGCACCGAAAATTTTCACACATATTTTCGGTAAAAAAAGTGTGAGATATACGCAAGCAAATACTGTAAATACTCAGGGCGTTTTATTAATGTAACTTAATGTACCCTTATTCTATAATTTATATTAAATGGAGTGATAATTGAAATAAATATTTACTTTAAAAATGTTGAAAGAAAATTCATGATCAAAAATCGTTAAGAATAAAGAATATTTTTAATATCAAAAACTGCTTTATTTTAGAGGGGTGATGTTTCCAATATCAAATTAAAAAATTGAGCTTTCTATAAAATATTACAGCTACAAATATTGTTATTATTTTTATTACTGTAACATGACATTTTCTAATTCTTACATTATATGCAAATGGCTGAAGTTCCAGGCTAGTTTTAAGTAAAAATGTTTACTAATGTCTATTTCACTACTTCACACAAACTGAACATTCCAGAATTCACTTTTTGGATGAAAAGAAACTAATTACATAACATTAAACACATGTTTATTACGCACCCTAGTATTTGTGATTAATTATTATTATTATTATTAAGCGTATGGAATTTTACAAAATGGACAAGTGAAAATTAAAATCCACAGCCTGCTTCCAGTCTCCGACCGGGTCAAGAATGGAACGAATGAAGCCCCCATCTATCGGCGAGGATATGAACTCTGCCGGCTGCCGAGGCCTGACGCACTCCTCAGGGGCAATGATTAAATGAATGACATATGAAATGAAATGATAGTGGAGTGTGTTGCTGGAATGAAATATTGACAGGGAAAACCGGAGTATCCGGAGAAAAACCTGTCTGCCTCCGTTTTGTCCACCACAGATCTCACATGGAGTGACCGGGATTTGAACCACGGACCCAGCGGTGAGAGGCCGGCGTGCTGCCGCCTAAGCCACGGAGGCACAAAATGGACAAGTATATAACAATATTATACAAAAACCTGCAAAGAATACATGGTACTAAGTAGTCAACAATTACACATGGATATCCAAATTATTTATCCTTTGAACTAGGGATACTGAGACATCAGCAAGGTCTTTCTGATCTCCATCATTAGCACGCAGAGGGCATTCGTCCATTATGTGATGCATGGCCTGGACCAGTGCACCACAATAACATGCTGGAGAGTCCCTGAAGCCCCACTGGTGAAGGGAGAATGCAGATCTTCCACAATTAGTGCGAAACCTGTTTAGTGATGATCACGTTCTTCTTGGCAAACTGAAACCAGCTGGGGCATGGTTTGGATTAAAGAGGCTTGGCCACTCCGGAGTTGTACGAAACCATTGCTCTTTCCATTCCTCTTTTAAATTGAAACCAGCATCCATTAGATTCTTGTGCTTAGAGAGGCACAAACGATGTACACTCTTATTACATTCTTTACAAATCTATGAGGTCTTTTTCCTTCTACCACCTTGAATTGTACAAATCTTGCTGTCATCATCATCATCATCCTGAACCAATTCCAGTTGCCCGGGTGTGGTATATGAGCCCCCTCCATTTCATCCTGTCCTTGTACCACTCCTCCACCAACTTATCCCAATCATGACCTCTCTGCAGTACATCGTTCTTGACTGTATCTATCCACTTCTTTCGTGACCTTCCCACAGGTCGTCTTCCTTCTACTTTTCTCTCAAATTCCTTCCGTGGAGTTCTGTTGGCTGGCATCCTCTTCATGTGACCAAACCACTTCAGTCTTGAGATCTGGATCTTACTGAGGAGAGAATCATCTATTCCTACTTCTTCTCTAATCTTCTTATTCCTGATCTTGTATTTCCTGGTTTTCTGAATCAAGGTACGTAGTAATTTCATTTCGGCTGCCTGGAGTTTAGAATTATCTCTATTGGTTAGTGTTGTGGTTTCGAGACTGTATGTAAGAATCGGTGTATAATAGGACTTGTACAATGTCATCTTGCTGTATACGGAACAATTGCGTTCATTTTCTTTTTCCGGTAAAAGGTGAAAGGGTTCGTTGCCCGCCCACGATAGCTGAATTTGCGCTTGGTTACTCAGCAGCAAGTTCCTCAGTGTGTCTAACTTTAAAACTTGTTTTATATAGTCTTATTTAATCCACTACTAGACCAAAACATGTATTGTGAACTATTAGAACGAATAAGTAACTTGGAAAATAAATTTTTTCAGAACGTTGGCATTTTTTCAGCTGAACTACGAACGTCCGATTGGTTGGCGGTCAAAGGGTTAACTGAAAAACAACAATGGAACGTGAAGACAGAGCACTGGTGTTGACAATGCAACTGACAGACAACAAATACCGTGAAATAAAGGAAACCTCTGCCGCCAAAGCGAACAACAACGATGAGCAACATTGCGGGCAAGACGTGATGTTCAGTGAGTGGGGGGGTTCACAAGCGTCCTATTTTTCTGCTGCTCGACTCGTTCCCTATTTGGCTTGTTTCATACAAGTTCGTATCAACTCGTTGATGCTCGCTCTTCCTGTTCGTATCGCTTCGGGTAAGTTCCTGGACAATGAATTCGAAGTGTCCCAAGGCGGCGACTCGTTCCCTATTTGGCTCGTATCGGACAAGTTCGGATCAACTCGTTGATGCTCGCTCTTCCTGTTCGTATCGCTTCGGGTAAGTTCCTGGTCAATGACGACTGTTGTGGCGAGCTAAATCGAACGTGTTTCTAACTCAAGATTATTACAGTCATTTATATGACGCATCAGAAATGAATGCGAGATATATGCAAGTACTTTTTCCCCCTGCAATTTAAAATTTATAAATGGAGTGTGAGGTATACGCGGTGCGAGTTATATGCGAGCAAATACGGTAGGTAAAACAGTGGAACTTGGATAATTCGAACCTCAAGGGACCAGTAAAAAAATTCGAATTATCCAAAAATTCGAATTAAGAAAATTCTTTGAAAAGGGTAGAGAAAATATATTGTATTATGTTAACATATTGATTTACGTTCAACAAAGCAGATTAACAGACAACGGTACTGTATAATGACTGTATCGTGAATACCCTCAAAAGTTTCAAATGATAAATTAAAACCAAAATGTACTATTCACATATTTAACGACAGTAGTAATCCAGCAATCTAGTTAAGTCTTAGAAAAATCTAGTGTTTTTCAAAAAAGTTTGAGATTTTTACCTGCTTCCTACAATTAAGTCTCTCGGCCATCACAAAAGAATCTAACAAATTTAAGGAGCGGAAAACAGAATCACTTACGTCATTTCTACTTTCAAAAAGAAAACGCCTAAGTTTGGTGGTTTGTTGCTTGGGCTGCAATCGGAAGTTTTTTTGGGAACTTCCTCCACGAGTTCATCGCCAGATGCGTCGTCACCATCTTGTTTTTCGGAGTTCAGTACATCGGCGATGATTTGTGCGTCGGTCAGCTTACCACAAATTGCGACATTTTCGTCCGATTGGCTTTTTACATGTAAAAACTTCGAATTATCCAAAATATAATTAGAATTAACCACGATTTTTTAGCATTGATTGTATATAAAATGCTAGGGACCAAGAGAAAAATTCGAATTAAAGAAGATTTCGAATTAAAGAAGTTTGAATTAGCCACGTTCCACTGCATTAAAAAAAATTGACAGTAGCAATTTAAAAACAAAAAATAAAAACACAGTAACAATCACCAGAAGAATTGCTCACCTCTGATGAAGAGCTTAGACTTCTCCAAGTCAGTTTTGTACTTGAATCCCGGCTTCCTTGTCTGCCGGTCAGGGTTGCACCGAGACACGTACATGGGTCGAGCGCCGATGGGCTGGTGGTCTCTCTTCAGAGCTTCAGCTGCTTCTTCCTGAACACACAATTTACATTTCAGTAATACTTTGATATTTTCAAGTGATTAGGATGGGAAAATAAGATCCCTACAGTCCATGGAAACATGCAGTTACAGGGATAAACAAAGTTCATGACTTGCCGTCCCTACCTGAAAGCTGAATGTAATTCTCATATCGCTAAAATTGTTCTTTAGCATGAATAATGCTAATAAGTAACAAATAGAATTAGTAATGCAGCCACTTCTATGCACAAGCTAGAACACTACTGTGGGATAATCAAGTGCCCAGGAAGTGTAAACTGTTTAAGACACTCTACATCCGAATTTTGACTTACGGAGTAGAAACATGCACCCTGTCTAGAAGAGAAGAAAATATGATCCAGACATCCGAAATGAAATTTATACTAAAAATGCTTCAAAGGACAAGGAGTGAAAAAGAAACCAAACACACAGGACAGAGGCTGGCATAGATATCAGTGCAGAAGCAATGATTAGAATGGTATGGGCATCTTCAAAGAAGAGGGGACGAGAGGACACCAAAAGCTTACTTCAACAAGATTATCCCAGGAAAAAGACCAGAAGGAAGACCAAAGAAGAAATGGTTGGACCAAATCAAGGATGATCTTGAAGACAAAGGGCTGGAATGGAGAAGGACTCATGAAGACCAACTATTCATGGACAGAAAAAGGTGGCGAGGACTCGTTAACAGCACCCTGGCGACTGGAGCTGGAATTTGATGATGATGATGAATGCATTTATGTATGACTATAGATGGAAAGTTTGCCCATGACTCGTCAAGTAAAGTACAGACGTCACCAAATTATTATAATTAGAACAATACTTCCAAGTTCATTAACAATTTGTAATTCTAATTAAGGTAGTAACTGGTTTTTTTTTTTTCATACATTTAATTTTAGTCAATGATGAGAGTGGAATATCTATATGGGATGTTTGAAAAAGAACTCCCTAATTTTAATGTGTCCTAGAATCTGTACGAAGTGGCATACAGTACACTAGTCTAGTTTGTGGGGTGTGATTCATCAACTCTCCAAGTTTGGCTCCCCTGCAGTTGGCAGGTCTGCTTGACCTTGAGACCACCCCAGTGTTTGTTTCCTCTGTTCTTTCAGTTCAGTCCAGGCGTGCGTGCATGCAGTGCAGAGCAACTCAGTAGCAATGTGTACTCCGCAACAGAAAGCGCAGTGTGTTATTTGGCGTGTGCAATCTGAGTTAGTTATAACAGTGCAATGTAATTTTAAACGTCAGAATGGTGCTGAATCACCTACAGCAAAAACTATCCGTCATTGGCTAAAGTTTTTCAAGGAAACCTGGTAGTGTTTTAAAAGCAAAATAACCAGGTGGACCGAGTACTTCTGAAGATGTTGTTGAAGAGATCCGTGTTTCGCGTGTTCGGAGCCCGGAGAAGTCAATGGTCAGACATAGTCTACAATTAGGAGTGCCTAAAGGTACTGATATCGCGCCAGGAGATGGCAGTCGGGTTTGAACTGCAGAGGTATTCCCGCTCACTGCGTATCGCGCATTCCAAAAACATTCAGTTTGTCAGTACTTGCTTCACTCACTCAGCACACTCCTTCGTTCACTGGCTGCATGTCGTCTGCTGCAATAGTAACCATTGGCATCCGCGGAGCCGATATATTTAAGTTTGGAGTAGGCGGACCACGCATGCGTACTGCAAGATCCCCCCGCACCCCGCCCCAGCGGGTTCTACTGCCAACTCCTGCCGCGATGACAGTAGTGTGTATGATGCTATACGTAAAAGACATAAGTTGCGTCCCTACGAATCGCAACTGTTACATGAAATAAAACCTACTGATAAAATCAAAACTTGGAGATTTGATGGATCACACACCACAAACTAGAATAGTGTATGTCACTTAGTACAGATTCTAGGACACATTAAAACTAGGGAGTTCTTTTTTAAACACCCTGTATTTTGAGCTATAAAATAGTTTATTCAATATGGAATATTATTTGAGCAGAGTCTTTTCCACCCCCATTGTTTTCTGAAAAATAATCACACTTTTTCCTCGTTAATCGAAAAATACTTTGATTCAAAAAATAAACCAACAAACTTGTCTCACTATCCATAAAAAGCCAGATAAATAAGATATTTTAATAACTAGGCAATAATACAAATGATAAAAGCGATGTACAGTAATTGTTGCAACTGTGTCAAGACTCGAGTAGGTAAAACAGGATGGTTTGAAATTGAACATGGAGCAAAACGTTGCTATTTATACTGGTTGAAATGGTTCTTTACTATAAGAGTATATACTGTATAAGAGGTGCCTAGAATCAAAACCCCCCAAATCCATTCATTCACTTTTTTGGCAAAGTGGCAAAAACTGCCACAAACAAACCAATACCCAAAAAGAAATACCTTTTTCACTAAAAAATGAATTAATTCTTTTTAAAAACAGTGACGAAGTAGGAAGCTGATCCCCGAGACAGTTAAAAATTTATTTAGAAAAATATAAAGCAATAATTCAGAGTTTGTTAGTAATATTTGGATTTGGCAGGTTTTGATACCAAAGAGCCCTAATAAATTTGAGGTTGTGAGGAGATTGTAGAAACTGCGTAAGCCTTACTATGAAATTAATGTTTTGAATGAAAGTAAACTAAATTTAGGCAATAAAATAAAAAATCGTAACTTATCATTTTTGTGTTTTATTAGCACAAAGATTTTCCCTCCATCTTTCTCCAAAATGCTTTAAAAGCAGTCTCGAAACATCCTTCACTTATTGTGTCTGAAGGACAATCCCTCTGTTTATGTCATCTAGCTGTACGTGAGTCATATCAAAATCGGGTTTCGTGACACGTTTATGTTCGCAAATGTCAGTTCTGTGGAGAACTTCACCTGGACAAAAATGTTATTGTTCTTCTTGTTCTTTGTCAAAATTATCCAAAACAAATTATTATTAACGGAAATTATAACAACATAAACCATTCTGATCACGTCAGGCAGGGGTACGTTTTCTGACTAATGCTGATTGGTAAAGAGTAAACAGTTCGCAAAGCATCTTGGAAGGTAAGATGGCGGAACTGGGCGCTCCTATTGGCTGATGTGGAAGTGGCGGGTTTTGTAACCAAAAATGGCGAAACTGTCTTTGGACTTGGCGGATATTGCAACTCAGCCTCAACTTCGGCTTCGCTTTACAGTAGGATGTAGCGGGTTTTGTGACAAAATAATAGTTTTAATGAATTCAGCGGAGCAAAAGCTATAAGAAACTATGCTTAACTCAATTTTCATAAAATATGGATTTGGCGGGTTTTGATTCTAGGCACCTCAAGTATAAGCTTAGAAGCATGGCCATCTTTTTGCTGGTGGACCATTGCAAGGAGTTTAGTGCCTGAGCAAAGGAATTCCTTGTGATGGTCCATCAGTGAGGTAGGAGGGAGCCATGCTCATTTGAGTTCCATATCTATATGGATATTTCTTTTTTTGATGGTGTGTTGTTTCATCGTTTATCTCTGTGACTGTAGGTCTGTTATGTCTGATTATTGGTTTACTGGGGATACGGAAATGGTAGGTGTGAGAGGTACTGAATGTATGAATTAAGAAGATTAGTAAGCTTATTTGAAACAAGCCTCCGTGGCTTAGGCGGCAGCACGCCGGCCTCTCACCACTGGGTCCGTGGTTCAAATCCCGGTCACTCCATGTGAGATCTGTGCTGGACAAAACGGAGGCAGACAGGTTTTTCTCCGGGTACTCCGGTTTTCCCTGTCAAAATTTCATTCCAGCAACACTCTCCACTGTCATTTCATTTCATCTGTCATTCATTTAATCATTGCCCCAGAGGAGTGCGTCAGGCCTCGGCAGCCGGCACAGTTCATATCCTCGCCGCTAGATGGGGGCTTCATTCATTCCATTCCTGACCCGGTCGGAGACTGGAAGCAGGCTGTGGATTTTCATTTCAGTAAGCTTATTTGAGAAGAGTGATGTAGAAAATGTTGGTTGTTCTTACTCTCTTTGTTAATGGAACATATTTGCTATGTGAGATGATGATTGGGAATTAGATGTGAAAAGAATGATATATGAAGAGATATTAAAGAAAGAGAATTACTTAAGAAATTAAATAAATACTTGTGTCACTTGGGAAGAAAGGAGGTTATTCTATGTTTAGATTGATGGGGAAAAGAGTCATTAATGGATAAGAGAGGAAAGTTTAGCACATATAGCAGGTATGAGGAGTACCGTATTTCCTCGAATAATCGTCGCACTTTTTGAGCCTAAAATTCGTGGAAAAAAGCAGGGTGCGACGATTATGCGGAGAATATTTAAGTTCAAAGAATATACTGTATCATTATTTGCTGCACGGGCCAGTCATTCGCGTAGCGTAAGTCTGGCATAAGTCATAGCCTGCAGTCAGAGACAGGCTTCTTTCTTCTAACAAGGTCACGAAAGGTTAAAGCTCGCGGAATGTGCTGACGAAGTTGGCCGTTCGCGTCGCGGTTCATAGCCCGCAGGCATAAAGACGAGATCACGCCAGATTAGGCCGATAAGACCGCGGAAAGTGCGCTGGCCGTTCGCGTCGCGGTGCATAGCCCGCAGGCATAAAGACGAGATTATTTACTCCTGAAAAGATCACGCCAAATTAGGCCAATAAGCTCGCGGAATGTGCACTGGCCGCTCACGTCACAGTTCATAGCCCGCAGGCATAAATACGAGATTAGGCATACTTTCTGCTGACAAGATCACGCCAGATTAGGTCTATAAGCTCGCGGAATGTGCGCTGGTCGTTCGCGTCACAGTTCATAGCCCGCAGGCATAAAGACGAGATTAGGCCTACTTTCTGCTGACAAGATTAGGCCTATCAGCTCGCGGAATGTGCGCTGGTCGTTCACGTCGCGGTTCATAGCCCGCAGGCATGAAGACGAGATTACTTTCACCTGACAAGATCACGCCAGACTAGGCCTATAAGCTCGCGGAATGTGCACTGGCCGCTCGCGTCGCGGTTCATAGCACGCAGGCATAAAGACGAGATTAGGCCTACTTTCTCCTGACAAGATCACGCCAGATTATACGCTCGCGGATTGTGCTAAGTGACGAAACTTGCCGCTCGCGTCACAGTTCATAGCCTGCAAGCATAAAGACGCGATACTTTTCTTCTGACAAAGCCGCGCCAGGTTATAAAGTTGAGGCAGCATGTGCAACTGACTGGCGCACAAATACAAATATGCTATGCGACGATTATGCGAGGAAATTTTATAAACCTATTTTAGTGTTTGAAAAGTGGGGTACGACGATTATGCGAGGAAATACGGTATTTGTCCTATCAGCTGTGAAATTATAATATCCCAAATGTACTTTAACAACCACAACCCCGAATTTAAGAAAATGAAAATTAAATACAAAAAAGACTGGACATTTGAAATGAAATTCTGAAGGAATTTGGAATGGTAATTAGTAAAAAGAAAACTGTAGGCATGTACTGTGGAAAAGAGAAAAAGAAAAGTCAAGTGAACATAGATGAGGTATGGTTACAGAATGTAGCACAGTTTACATATCTAGGTAGCACTATAAATGGAAGTAATGAAATCAACATTGAAATTAATAACCGACTAAGTAAAGGTACCACATTTTATCATGGGATGACAAAGTACCCAAGAGAACGAAATTAACATTATACTAGATGAAACCCGTCAAAACATGACGGACAATGGAAAACAAATTTACTAAAGAAGCTTCTTATATAAGTTACATTCTTTGTACGATTACTTTTTAGCACTTTTGCAACTTTAAGGGCGTCAAAAGATAGCACTCTCAGAATTGCAACATATTGCTGGTCATGACTGAAAACGTGATGAGGTCATCATCATCTTGCACAGTTTCCAGCCACTGGCCGGGTCTGTTTGGAACACAAGCCTCTCCAACGTCTTCTGTCTTCCCACCATCTCTCAGCCTCCACCCTTGTCCAGTCTTCTCCTCTCTTCTTCACGCTTTCTTCCACCCCCTTCAGCCACCTGTCTCTCGGTCTCCCTCTTGGTCTCTTTCCTTCCCACTTCGTCTCGTGTATCCTCCTGGGTATCCTCTTCTCCTCCATTCGTTTTACATGTCCATACCATCTAAGTCTAGATTTCTCCATACCATCCTGTAATGGTTCCTCCTTCATTAATTCTCTGGTGCTCTCATTTCTTATTCTGTCCCTCTTTGTAGCTCCAATACTGCTTCTCAAGAACCTCATCTCACTGGCCTGTATTTTGCTCTTCCCCCTTCCTTTCATAACCCAGGTCTCCGAGGCATACGTCAGGATAGGTACATAGTACGTCCGATATATGATCTTTTTGCTGTTCTGAGGGACATCCTTGCTCCATAACATGCATCTCACACGCCCCCGGAATGCTTCTGCCTGTCTCCCCCGCTCATTTATTTCTCTATCGTTTCTTCCATTCTCTTGTATCAGGCTTCCCAGATACTTGAAACTCTCGACTTTCTTCAGCTGTTCCCCACCAATTGTTATTCCTGTTGTGGTTCTTTCCTTCTTCCTTGTTGTGATCACCATCTCACTCTTATTTATGCTAAATTTCATCCCAAAACTTTGTATTATTCCTTCCCACACGTCCAACTGTTCCTGTACCTCCTCCTCCTTGTATTCCCAAATCATCAAATCATCTGCAAGCACCATTGCTTTCATCCTTCCTTCCCCAATTACTTATGCCACTCGGGCCATTATGTCATCCATCACCACAATGAAAAGTAACGGTGACAGTGCACTTCCTTGTTTCAGGCCGTTTCTCTGTTCCAACCAGTCCGATCTCTCTCCTCCCACTTTCACACAGCTCACGCTTCCCTTGTACATCTCCTTTATCCTCCTTATAGTCCATTTTTCTATTCCACTATCCTCCAGGGACTTCCATACTTTGTTTCTGCATACACTGTCATATGCTTTCTCAATGTCCAGGAAGGCCATCAGTAGATCTGTTCCATACTCATAGTGCTGTTCTTGTAACTGCCTTACAGCAAAAATCAAATCCACTGTGGACCTTCCTGCTCTGAAGCCATGTTGTTCTTCCCTCATCCCTCCTTCTATCCTTGTCCTAATTCTCCTTTCCAAAACTTTCTCAAACATCTTTGCACAATGAATCATCAGTGTTATTCCCCGATAGTTTCTGCATTCTGTTATACTACCTTTCTTGAAGATCGGGACAATTATTCCCTTTTTCCAGTCCTCTGGGGTCTTCCTTTCCTTCCATGCTGTCTTCATCACTCGGTACAACCATTGTATCCCCACCTCTCCTGCTGCTCTCACCATCTCCACACCCGCTGCCTTTCCTCCGTTCATCTTCCTCACTGCATCTTCCACTTCTTTCCATGTTAAGTCCTTTTCTGTTTGCAGTTCATCTACTGTACCTCTTCCCCGATTTCTTCCTCCTCGCCGTGGTTTCCATTTGGGTTCAGGAGTTCTTCAAAATATTCTTTCCACATTTTCTTCAGTTCTTCCCTATTTTCTATCTCTTGTCCCCTTTTGTTCACCATTCTTACATAATCCGTAGGATCCTTCCGCCTCTTATTCTTTACCATTCCATACAGGACCTTTTTTGTACCTTCACTATCCTGCTAGTCATGACTTAAAACGTGATGAGGTAAATAGCACAATACGTTCAAGAGTTTCTCCTTGAGCTTGATTGATTGTGATGAAGTAGGCCGAGCGAATAGGACATTGTTGCCTATTAAAAGAAAATGTACTGTAACTGCAAGTGTTTTATCGGAAGGTGTTAAATCAAGTCGTAGGATTTGAGCTCTCTGCCTAATATTACTGCACCTATTATATCCGAATCCAAGCAATTTCTTACATATTTCTTACAATGAATATATTACCATATATGAGTCCTTGGGAAACGTTCAGATTTCTAAGGAGCATAACTATGGCTCAAACGTTCGGAGTATGTGGAGGCGAATCACTTAATTCCAAGGAATTGAAAAATTCAATAATACGGAAATGAAGTAGCTGGCTTTCATCTTCAGTATCCAATCTGTTAACGCATCATTACATTGTTGCAGCTTGGCAAATATTTCATATTCCAGCAGATCAATTTTACCCTCACAACAGTAAAGACCAAAGTAACCACGCATAGATTTTACGCAAGAGAAATACAATGTTGAACAATGTTTACATTTGATCGTCAAAGACCTTACAGTACACTGTACTGCATAATATCTGGAATTGTTTCTGAAATGGCCTATTTATATTGGATTTTAAATGTCGCTTCGTATTATTCGATAACACTGCAATAACGGAGCCGCTAAATATTAAATGGCAAATAATACTTCCATTGCCGAAATCAACTGCGTAGTTAGACTCAGACTCTAAACAAATAATCATTAAACAATTGTCTTATACAATGAAGTTCAACATGACCGTCCAGAGACTTTCATACCCAAGTTGGTTGGTGAGGAGAATGCGATGTGACTAATCGAGCCGCTAAATATTAAATGGCAAATAATACTTCCATTGCCGAAATCAACTGCGTAGTTAGACTCAGAACTCTAAACAAATAATCATTAAATTAAAATAAATCCCTTATAATTGTTCCTGCCAGCGAAATCTTTTGCAATAGCTTGAAAACGCAGCTCAGAATGACGTTCTTCATTTTGTTATAAACAGTACGAAACTGCTCTAAATAAGCAATTTCCATCACTTGTTATAGGTTATGGCAGTACATTTTGCAGGGGAACATAGAATCACTTCGCCAATTACTGGAACGACCATAGGCCTATACTCAATACTCACTTCGGCAGTCACCCTAATGGAGGCAGTTTTTGAATTCTATGTCCCGTGCATGTCAAAAATCGTATTAACACATGGAGGCCCACCTATTCTTGTCTATCGCCCCGGAGACCCGGGTACATTTCCTGCTCTGCCAAGAAATTTAATTCTGGTCTGAGGGCAAAAACTCTATCTTGAGGTATAACTAAGAAGAGGAAGGTTTAATTCCCACCTCGACAATCTTGGATGTGGTTTTCCGTGGTTTCCACTTCCACTTAAGGCAAATACCGGGGTGGTTCCTAACTTAAGGCCTTGGCCGTCTCCTTGCCATTTACCACCTTAATTACAAATACACACAGTAATGCAGCCATCACAATAACACAGGTTATTAGAGAAAATTTCCCACATACACACCCAAGTACACGGGGCTGAGTGACCACGATGTCGGAGCCCTTCAAACGAATTATGTTTGCCAAGTGTCTGTCATGGCGAAAGCAATTGTGGACACGCGTGAGTGCCTGGAAAACTTCTTTTTTCTTTAATAATTTAAGAGTATATCGACGATGCATAATTATAACTTTTAGTCTAGGACGCTAATAACTTGACCACCGAAGCATTGGGAAGAAATTGCAATATTAAGGTACATAAACAACATAGCCTACACAGTCAACTGTCGGTTAATGTTCCTCAAAATTACCCTTCTTAAATATTCCCCTCCTTTATAATTCTCCATATCGATGCAATGGTGCTGCCATCTGCTGTCAGTTACTGGAACTATATAGGCGATGTACTGCCATCTGTTGTCAGTTATAGGAACTTATTGCAGATATTTAAACGGCGTACTCAGGACAACAATTTGCTCTTTTGATCACATGCTGTAATGCAATGGTAAAACTGAAATAAAACGTATTGAGAGGGAATGTAGAAATATATCTCTTAAACAGACATAAAACCTTACTAATACTCCTTGATTAAACAATATTTCAGTGGTAAAAAAAATATTGGTGACGGCTGGGATCGAACCAGTGAACCTTGAAACCACAGTCAGTCGCCTTAACCACATAGCTACTCGCGCACTCTCGTACAGCGGCAGACGCAGCCGTTCATTATCTTCAAAAGCCGCTGTCTGAAGTAAATAATCCATTTGATTATCCAAATAAATCAATGTTGCACATTCGTATACGTCATACTGTTATTATATTTTATTGTCAGAACTTGGTTAATGTATGTTTTCAATTACATGGAAGCTTATTAAATAACTTACATTTTAATGGACTTCTCGCCGCCATTTTGTCATGACCCCAAGCGGATTGTGCGCATGCGTGAGGGTCAAGAATTCTGCTATTTTCTATATTAATTCAAAAATATACCCAATATATTTGTTTATTTTAGAGACACTCTGCAAATCTAGAGGCCAAGAGCTTTCGTTAGAGTGCTCCACGAAGTAAATCGGTTCTGTCGTTCTCTCAATCTCGTGGTAACAAAAATCACCTTACTGTTTTAAATATATAGATTATATAAATAGTATTTCATACCAATTGTAACATATGGACTGGAAACACTGGTAACGAATATAAGGCAAAATAGTACGATACAAGCAGTAGAAATGAAATTTTAAACAACTTCAGTTAAAAAGAATTCCAAATATTAAAATCAGAGAAGAGTTAAATATGGAACTGTTAAATCAGAAAATACAGAAAGCAAGGTTACGTTGGTTCAGACATGTAAAAAGAATGGGTAAGGAAAGAGTAGCAAGAAGGGAATTAGAAAGAGAAGTCAAGGGAAAGAGACCAGTTGGAAGACCGAGAAGAAGGTGGTTGGACCAAATTTTGAAGGACATTAGAGAAGCTGGATTGGATGTGGCAGAAGTGATGGAACTGGAAAAATGGAAGGACAGAAAGGAGTGGAGGAGGCTTGTAAACCACACCTGGGTGACTGGAGTGGGACTTTGACGATGATGATGATGATGATGATGACAGTTACATGGTGATGGATGATATACTAAAGGCAACAAAGGAAGCGTACACAGGGACAAGAATGAACATAATCCTATTTGCTGATGTTCTGATTTGGGGAAAGAATGAGAATGTGGTGCAAGAACAGCTGGATGTACTGAAGGAAAACATTGAGAAATGGGAAATGAAAATCAGTATAGAGAAAAGAAAGAAAGAAAGAAAGAAAGAAAGAAAGAAAGAAGGAAAAGGGATTGTTAAAATTGGAGATGTAGATCTGGAAGTAGTAGAGCATTTCAAATATCACCATCATCATCTTCTTTGCATTTTCCCATTTATGTGGGGTCTGCCTCCCTGCAATGATTCCTCCACTTCAATCGATCCATAGCGTTCCGAGGGTGGAGTTTAGTGAGCCGCATGTTATCACTCACCCTATCTAGCCAGCGTGTTTGAGGTCGCCCTCGAGGTCGACGACCTTCCACGTTCAGTTGAAGGGCAGTCTTAGAGCTCGCGTCAGCCGGGAAGGCGGCCGGCTCTCTGGGATTTGCACAGAGAGAGAAAGAGATACATGTCCACTGTTGCAACAGGTCCACCATGTCCGAGTCCCCAAACCGCAGGCTGCTGCCACGAGTTCCTACTGTGTGATAATACCGTCGCTTACCTCATCGAGCCTGTCTCTTTCACGCTGCTTTAGACTTTTAAAGTATTCGTACACTTTGTAAACTATTTCTCGGGCTTGCCTATGCACAACCTGTCGTTTACTTTCCTCTGCTTCCATATCTCTCAAAATGTACACAATCGCTTCAACTGAATCTTTAAAAAATACGATATAATCACTTCGCTTTCCTGACAACACACTAGCTCTGATTCTCAAGACAGACTGAATGTGATTGGTGGGATGGAAGTGAGGCATGACGTAATGGTAGCGTTGTGTTCTGCGCACCGCCTTCCCGACTGACTCGAGCTCTAGCAACTGAGGTTTCACTGCTACGGAGCACATGTCCATACCACCGCAGACGTGATCCACACATTTTCTCTGTGATTGGGGCAACCTTGAAATCCTTCCGCACAGCATCATTCCTAATATGGTCCAGTCGAGTCAAGCCATTGGACCACCGCAACATCTTCATTTCCATTGCATGAAGCGCCTGTTCGTGCTTCGATGATATAGGCCAGCATTCAGATCCATAAAGGGCCACCGGTCTAATCACTGTGCTATATACCGTATTTCCTCGCATAATCGTCGCACTTTTTTTGCCAAAATTTCGTGGAAAAAAGCAGGGTGCGACGATTATGCGAAGAATATTTAATTTTAAAGAATATACTGTATCATTATTTGCTGCACGGGCCAGACATTCGCGTAACGTGAGTCTGGCGTGAGTCATAGCCCACAGTCAGAGACAGGGTTCTTTCTTCTAACAAGGTCACGACAGGTTAACGCTCGCGGAATGTGCTGACGAAGCTGGCCATTCGCGTCGGGGTTCATAGCCCGCAGGCATAAAGACGAGATTACTTTCTCCTGACAAGATCAAGCCAGATTAGGCCTATAAACTCGCGGAATGTGCGCTGGCCGTTCGCGTCGCGGCTCATAGCCGGCAGGCATAAAGACGATATTACTTTCTCCTGACAGGATCACGCCAAATTAGGCCTATAAGCTCGCGGAATGTGCGCTGGTCGTTCGCGTCACAGTTCATAGCCCGCAGGCATAAAGACGAGAGTACTTTCTGCTGACAAGATCACGCCAGATTAGGCCTATAAGCTCGCGGAATGTGCACTAACCATTCGTGTCACGGTTCATAGCCCGCAGGCATAAATACGATATTACTTTCTCCTGACAAGATCACGCCAGATTAGGCCTATACGCTCGTGGAATGTGTGCTGGCCGCTCGCGTCACAGTTCATAGGCCGCAGGTCTAAAGTTGAGATTACATTTTGCTGACATGAACACGCCAGATTAGGCCTATACGCTCGCGGAATGTGCGATGGCCGTTCGCATCGCGGTTCATAGCCGGCAGGCATAAAGACAAGATTACTTTCTCCTGACAAGATCACGCCAGATTATACGCTCGCAGAATGTGCTAAGTGACTAAGCTTGCCGCTCGCGTCACAGTTCATTGCCCGCAAGCATAAAGACGAGATATTTTTCGTCTGACAATCTCGCGCCAGGTTATAAAGTCGCGGCAGCGTGTGCAACTGACTGGCGCACAAATACGAACATGCTATGCGACGATTATGCGATGAAATTTTATAAACCTATTTTAGTGTTTGAAAAGTGGGGTGCGACGATTACGCGGTGGCGACGATTATGCGAGGAAATACGGTACATTAGATTTTAAATGCAATGGAATTTTCTTATCACATAGGACTCCAGTAACTTGGCGCCATTTCATCCATGCGGCAGTGACTCTTGTTTTGACAACAGGAATTGTGCTGCAATCTGAGGTGATGCATGACCCAAGGTATTTGAATTGGGTCACATTATTAAGTTGAACCTCACCAACAGTGATCGTGTGCCATCAGTTTGGTCACCGCATTCCAGGTATCCCGTCTTCTTCAGGTTCAATTTCATCCCAAATTCTTCAAATATACGGAAGTGAATTGATGGAAAATGCAAGATAGGATATGGAGATCAACAAGAGAATACTATGTGGGAGTGTTTTCTATCATCAGGTTCGGAGTTTAATTAGGGATAAAGACATACCACTGAAGGCTAAAGAAGTGATGTCTAAGACCTATTACTTACCAATAATGACGTATGGGGCAGAAACTCGGCCGATGACGAGGAGAGATGAAAGTAGAATACAGGCAGTCAAAATGAAATTCCTGAGGCGTATGGTACAGAAGACTAGGAGAGATAGAGTGAGAAATGAAGACATTCGAAAGGAAGTGAATGTATGGAAGCTGAAGCATAACAGAATGAGATGGTATGGACATGTGGAAAGGATGAATTGATGAAAGACTGCCAAAACAAGTGATGGAAAGACGGATGACTGGAAAGAGAGGACAAGGAGAGTATGGAGGATGGATTTGGTGAAGGACAGTGTGAGAGAACGGAACCTGGAGTGGAGTTCAGTGAAGGAGTGTGTAGAGAAAAAGGGAGGGAAACAAGAAGATGTACTGCAAGTAGGAAAGGAGCGGTGGAGGGACAGGCAAAGATGGTGGTTCTTAATTCACAATCCGACCCAGGAAGAGACTG
Organism: Meconema thalassinum; assembly: GCA_946902985.2. Taxonomy (NCBI): domain Eukaryota; kingdom Metazoa; phylum Arthropoda; class Insecta; order Orthoptera; family Tettigoniidae; genus Meconema; species Meconema thalassinum. The sequence goes on from OX336388.2 coordinate 91,280,848, forward strand.
GAACCGGGAAACAAAGATGATGATGACAGTAACTGTAATATTAGATGGATTATGGATAAAGGAGATATGAGAGAATTACAAATTAGTGTTGGGGATTTAAAAATCAAAACAGACAGAATTAAGAAAATCCAAGATAAACAAAGCACACTACAAACCAACAATAGGAAGGGTGATTTCAGACAAAGAGAAAAAACAAAAGCCTTAGTATATAATTGACTAAAGTGGTCAAACAAAGAAACAATCAATCAATCAAATAAACAAACAAATTAAATAACTAAATAAATAACTAAACAAATAAATAATAAATGTGATAATCTAAATTTTAAACAAAATAAACAAATTTTGTATAACCCTTTGAGCTCGCCTGTCGGAAACATTCCATCACAAATTCATGTTGTGCTCATATACCACAAGCCTTCCGACATGACGACATTATTGCTACTCAGAACTGACAGAAATTTTTGGTATGATAAAAGCCATTCAAAGACTCCACAAACAGATCTCATTTCAGTGGATCCCTTCTCATATTAGAATAGCAGGTAATGAAGAGGCAGACAGATTAGCAAAAAAAGGTACCACACTACAACGACCTGTCAATCAGACTGATTTTAAGTCAGCAGAAAGGATTTTGAAAAAAAAACTATCAAAAACAGGTATGAAGATATGGCAAAGAAAAGAGCAAAAACCAATTCATGGAAGGACATTGATGCTAAATGGGATCAATATAAATTAACACCAAAAACAGAAACTGTAGCCTTCTTCAGACTTAACACTGGCTATGACTGCCTTGCAGCTCATCTGAAACGAATCAACATCCTGAGATCTAAAGAATGCACACTTTGTTACGAACCTGGAAGTAAAATGGATAAGGGGCACCTGCTACATTGCAACAAACTTGATGCGACTACTAGAACTTCAGGAAACATCACGCAACCCTATTGGAAAGCAAGAAAGCAGATGGATTGGAATCCGGGCTAGCGATAAGAAACAACAACAACAACAGATTAACATATTTTAACCACTATACGTCGTATGGACTCCTTTTCATCCTTAGGCGCCGATCTCTATCTGTCATGTGTCCATTCATTTTGGCCAAGTTCTTCTTGTTTTGAAGCTATGCAAGTGGGAGTGATATGTCTTTTGAAGCTGACGAGCTCTGCCTTCTGTTTGTCTAAGTCCCTTTCAATACTTAGCTTTCTTTTGAGAGAGAACAAAGCAGTGCTCTTTCTTTCCACTTGAGCGAGCACAGTTCTAACGTTCTGTCACTTTCTAGCGTTTGTATGTCAAGCTAATTTACATTTCCTTTGTAGATTGATAGTGAAAAACTTAGTTTTAATCCATATGAATGTTGTCACGATCCAGTGAGAATTACCGTATATACCCGAATGTAAGACGACCCCGAATATAAGACGAGGCCTAGTTATCAACTGCCTCTTACAGATTTTTTCAAAAAACTACTCACTAACTCATAACTTGCACAATATATGCCCTCAAGGTCGTGCTTTCATTTTTAAAACGTCTCGTGTTATCGGAAATCCCTCTGCCCGCTTTTCCAAGACATACTCTATAATTTCTTTGTTCAAGAATGGGAGACGTTATTAAATTAAGATACGTTGATCACTCAATTACTGCTCGTAAAACCGACTGGTTGTTCTTGTAAAGGTTGTTTTAACATATTTCCGTATGCTTTCGAACATATAATTTATCCGCTTAAAATGACGTGTATGCGTTAATCCTAACCTCAAAATGTACGCTATTCGTATATGCATGGTAATTCAACATAACAAACCCTATTTTAATCTTCATTTAGCAATGATTTGTTGCGAGTTACAAGATGCCAACACCACATACTACTTTGCAAATAATAATATATATATTTTTTTATACCCTGAATATAAGATGACCCCAAATTTTTATAACACAAAAAGTGGGAAAAAACCTATTCGGGTATATACGGTAGTTGAGGTGCCAAATCCATATTTTATGAAAATTGAGATAAGCATTGTTTCTTATAGCTTTGGATGCGCTGAATTCATTAAAACTATTATTTTGTCACAAAACCCGCTACATCCTACTGTAAAACGAAGTCAAAGTTGAGGCTTAGTTGCAATATCCGCCAAGTCCAAAGGCAGTTTCGCCATTTTTGGTTACAAAAACCGCCACATCCACATCGGCCAATAGGAGCACTCAGTTCGGCCATCTTACCTTCCATGATGCTTTGCGACGCGTTTACTTTTTACCTAACAGCATTAGTCAGAGAACGTACGCCTGCCTGACGTGATCAGAATGGTTTATGTTGTTATACTTTCCGATAATAATAATTTGTTTTGACAAAGAACAAGAAGAACAATAACATTTTGGTCCGGGGTGAAGTTTTCCACAGAACTGACATTTGCGAACATAAACGTGTCACGAGACCTGATTTTGATATGACTCACGTACAGCCAGAATACATTAACAGAGGGGTTGTCCTTTAGGAACAAGAAGTGAAAGATGTTTCGAGACTGCTTTCGAAGCATTTTGGAGAAAGATGGAGGGAAAATGAAGTGCTGCAGTTTTATTACAATCTGGAAAGTCGTGGCAAACATGAAGGGAATGATGACGATTGTGAAACTACTATTGAGGTTGAGGTAGAAAGATATTTTGTAGCTAAAACTTCCAATAAAGAATGTGATTTAATAGTTGAATGACGATTGTTTTGTCTCTAAGGACCTGAACCATCTGAATTGAACATGAATTTAATTTGACCTTTTCCCTTATAATTATTATTCAATACCCTTTCACGAATTGATTGTCCGGCTCCGTGGCTAAATGGTTAGCGCGCTAGGCTTTGGCCCGAAGTGCCCCGGGTTTGATTCCCGGCCGAGCCATCAGGGATTTTAATTTCCTGAGGTTAATTCCCGTGGCTCGGGGACTGGGTGTATGTGACGTCTTCATCTTCACTTTATCCTCATTATGACGCGCAGGTCGCCTACGGGCGTCAACTGGAAAGAACTGCACTCGGCCTCACCGGAGGCCACACTATCATTTTACGAATTGATTGCCGGCGGTGGAGATGGGAACTATTCTTTGCGTAGCCTACTGTTACGCGAGTAGGATATGACTCAGCTCCAGTACCTTAGTCATCGTTTAACTGTTCATGGTAGTTCCGCCCCTTAAAACATTAATAACTAATTGTCCATGGTGCCATGAGCTCCTATGACGCTTATCTGACGCAATGCAGCTTGACCTATGTGCAGACTGCACTCTCTCATCGCTGTGTACTCCGCTTCGCCCCGCGGGGCTCATGCTACAATAAACCTAAACGCTGGCACAGCCACGCTCAGCGGCAATCAAATCTTGAATGGGTAATATTAGTTTTAATCTTTTTCTGTTTATTCTTACTAGCCAATAATCTTTGTGCAAATAAACACAAAAATGATACTCACGATTTTTTATTTTATAACCTAAATTTAGCCAACTTTCATTCAAAATATTAATTTCTTAGTAAAGCTTACGCAGTTTCTACAATCACTTCGCAACTTCAAATTTATTAGGGCTCTTTGTTATCAAAACCTGCCAAATCCAAATCTTAGTAACAAACCCCGCCAAATCCGAATTATTGCTTTATATTTTTCTAAATAAATTGATAACTATCTCGGGGATCAGTTTCATCCTTCGTCACTGTTTTTAAAAATAATTAATTAATTGTTTAGTGAAAGAAGTATTTCCTTTTGGGTATTGGTTCGTTTGTGGCAGTTTTTGCCACATTGCCAAAAAATTGAAGGAATGGATTTGGAGGGTTTTGATTCTAGGCACCTCAGTTATGCTCTCATAAGAGTTTGAAGAAGTCTATTCCATCGTAACTGAAGTAAGATTTGTGCTGCTCTCTGGAGAGATAGTTATTGTTGTTTTAAGGGGCAGAACAGCGAGGTCATCTGCCCCTCTCTGGACAGTTTGTGAGTAACTATCTTCTTCATCTGCAGATATCTCGTTTGAAAGAAGATATCTCAAATTTGTATCTATAGTCTGCGTTGTCATAAGTGATGATGATGTTTGAGTCTTCAGTTTTTTTTGACTGGTTTGATGTAGCTCTCAATGCCTCCCTGCCTGAGCTAATCGTTTCATCTCTACATAGCTACCACACCTTACATCCAAGACCATCTGTTTCAATTAAATTTCTTAGTAATGCCCAGCAAAAAAATATGGCAAGTTCTTGTAATTATTTAAATTACAGTGTGGCAGAAATGTGTGATAAAACCACCAATATATGAATATCAACTTGGTGGAGTTTAACTCGTCTTTATTCAGAAGCTAAAGCAAAAATTACTTATCACGGCTTTTATTCGCCATCGTCGCCGTCATCGTCAACATCATCATCAGGTTACAGGTCCAGTTTCCCGGGTACTGTTGATCAGCCCCCTCAATTCCATTCTGTCCATAAACACTTTGCTCTCCATGATGTCTTCAAGTGTTCTTCCCATAAGTGTAATGTCCATCCAATGGGTTCTAGGTCGTCCCACACGTCGCCTTTCTTCCACCTCCCTTTCCAAGTTTACTCGAGCTATTCTTGATGGTTCCATCCTCTCTACGAGTCCAAACCAACGTAGTCTAGATGTTCTGATCCTGTGATCCCGGCCTCTCTCCTTACCTACTCGTTTCTTATCTTGTCCAATTTGGTCCTTTGGATAGTGGACCTAAGGAACTTCATCTCCGATGCCTGTATTCTTTTAATTTTCACTATACTATTTCCGTCTTTTCAACACAATTTGTTATTATTTTATTTTAAAATTGGTACATGTTTCAACTCCGTTCTTCTTCAGACAATATACAATTAAATAATAATTTTATTAATGCAGCCAATGACCATGTATTTTTCTTTTCAGGACGGGTCAGATAAGGGATATTGGAAGGAAATCGGCCGTGGACCTATTGAAAGGAACCGTCCTGGCATTTGCCTGGTGGTGAAAATGGGAAACCACGAAAACCATTTTCAGGACGGCTGAGGTGGGATTCGAACCCACACTCTCCCGATTCCAGCGAGGCACGAGGTAGCGCGTTAGCACTCTCGGCCACCGCGGCCGGTAATATACAATTAAATAAAACATGGATGAAAACACTTATAAACACACATAGACCTTTAGCCTTAAATATAAAATTGACACTTAACTATTATTAAAATTAACATTGTTGAAAATAACTTGCTAAATATTAAAATATGTCTTATCGAAATAACAATAGAAAGGAATATTCGCAAAATTGTTAACAGTTTTTAAATTAACAAGTAAGAGGGTCTTAGGACACAGTAGATCATCAGATATGAATCAAAGGACAAATGGTTCTAAGTTTTCAACATATTTTTAAGTGCATATTTTAATATTAATTCACAAGAATGTTAAACAGAGATTGGGACAAGAGGCAACAAAGGCCATGCTGCTTGCAGATGATATAGTGATATGGGGCGAGGATGAAAAGGAAGTACAAAAACAACTAGATGTATGGAATCAAGAAATAGAGAAATATGGGATGAAAGTAAGCACAGAGAAGAGCAAGACAATGGTAATGTCAAGAGGAAGGAAGGAAGGAAGGAAGAGGAAAGATAGAATTGAATGGGAAAATTCTAGAAGTGGTTAAAAGTTTCAAGTACTTGGGAAGTGTGATCACAGAAGATGGAAGGATAACTGAGGAAATTGGAAAGAGAATACAACAAGCGAACAGTTTTTACCAGAGCATAAGGGGTATTCTGTGGAACCGAGATGTCCCAAAGAAATGTAAAAATGTAGTATATTCAACCTACTACAGACCCATACTAACATATGCAGCTGGAGCGTGGACTGCTACAAAAAGAGAGGAGAGTAGAATACAAGCCGCGGAGATGAAATTCCTAAGAGGTATAGAGGGCAAGACCAGAAGAGATAGAGTTAGAAACTAAGAGATTAGAAAAAGGACAGGAATCTTGAAGCTGCAGGACAGGATAGAAACAACAAAGTTAAAGTGGTATGGACATATGATGAGAATGGGAGAGAAGAGAGTACCAAAGAAAACTTTCTGTGAAAAGATGACAGGGAAGAGACCACGAGGAAGGCCCCGAAAGAGATGGGCAGATACAGTGTGAGAGTGTGTAGAGAAGAGAGGAGGAAAACCTGAAGAAGTACTAAAAACAGGAGAGGAGTGGTGGAGAGACAGGAAACGTTGGAGGTCCTTAATTCACAACCCGACCCAGGAAGCTGGAAACGGAAAATGAAGATGATGATGATTTTAATATTTAGCAAGTTATTTTCAATAATGTTAATTTTAATAATAATTAAGTTAGTGTCAATTTTATATTTAAGGCTAATGGACTATGTGTGTTTATAAGTGTTTTTATCCATGTTTTATTTAATTGTATATTGGCTGAAGAAGAACGGAGTTGACCGTTCGGAACATGCAACAATTTTAAAATAAAATAATAATAGCAAATTGTATTGAAAAGATGGAAATAGTATAGTGAAAGTTAGTAGAATATTCAATACGGACCAAATATGGAGAATAATACTCTTGCCTGTATTCTTGACATGTCTCTTGAGGTGAGGCAACAGGTTTCTATGTACAGAATGAAAATTGTGAAATCACTTGGTTGGTGGCCAAACAGAGTCCAACAGCCTGGCCATAGCTACCCTTCTTCCATAAGTCATGAGAGTGTTGAGGTCAGATGAGAAAACTAATTTTAGTTATCCCATATTATGAACCAGTTAATAAAAGTTATGCACAGCTAGTCAATCATTCATTAAAAAAACATTTATATGTTAGGAGGAATACACTTCATGACACAGTAACTTACTGGAGAGCCAAACTCGACGTAGCCAAAGCCTTTGAATCGTCCTTTGAAATCCTTGACCATTCGAAAATCCGTGATGGGTCCGACTCCAGCGAACTGCTCTCGCACCACTGACTCTTCCACCGAGTAGTCCAGATTACTGATAAACACGGTGCGGTTGTCCTTGGATGGGTCGTGGGTCACCGACACTCCGTGCTTGCCCTCCGGTTCTTCCTCTGTAACCATCAACAGAGCAACATGACTGACATCCCTGAGATGTCTGATGGACAGATTTAAACCCAATAGAAAGTGGAGCAATGATGATTGTATCAGCTGGGATTCAAACCCTAATCTCCTGCTATCCGGGCAGACTTGTTAAAGCCTGCTGCACATGGTGCAAGTTTTCTTGCTCAGAGCTGTGCTAGAAAGATGTCACCGATTACTCTGCTACCTGCGAACCAGTAGGTTACTTTGATAGACCACGTGCTACATTCTGTGTAGGATTCCCTTCTTACTTGAGAGAAGAGCCAATCAGAATGAAGAACATGGTGATGTAATCTTGATGCATACTTGTATTGCGACGGTCAGACACAAATTTGCCCTTCACCCACCTCTTGAAATCATTAATTCCTTCTGTGTGTTTGTGTGTCCCTAACCTCAAAATTGTTCCCTTCTACCTGTATTGTCCTTTCCTGAGTTCGGCTCCAGTTTAATTTAGATCTCTTCTCAAAAATAGCAGGAATTCAGTGTATCCTACTATTGCCTGAATTTCGTCTTTTGGTCACCTTGCAAGGATCACTAAAAATAGTGTTATCCCCATTTAGTGCACAAATTCCCAATCTCTGCTGCAACATGACCAGGGAGGTATGGCCGCTGAACAGTGGGAGGAGTGGGACTGTTCTAGCTCGGCTCATCACTCGAGACACTTTTAAGGGGGCACATACAGCTTAAGGAGCCACAACAATAACGATTTTAATATTATAACTGTGCCTGCCACAAATCTTGTACAACAATGATATACATTTCCAAGGAAACACACACACCTTGCTAAGAGAAGCAAAGTTAAAAATTTTCAAAATTCAAATGGTAATTACTTTTATCATTTTTTTTTTCAAAATTTGGTTCTTGTTTTGTGCTGACCTTCACTGTTTGCCTGATATCTCCTGTGTTTATAGGAATTTTTGGAGTTTTCTTATTTTAATGTGGGTGTTAAACCTTCTGCTACAAAATGAATCTCGCATATTTTCACTTTATTAATTAATTAAGCATCATTATTTCTATTTTATTCTGAGCAAACTCCAAAAAAAATGTTAACGTTTCATAGAAAGACTAATTAAGGTCACAACGGTTTTGAGTGAGATTCATTTTGTAGCATAAGGTTCAACACCCACATTAAAATAAGAAAACTCCAAAAATTCCTATAAACACGGGAGATATCAGGGAAAGGGTGAAGGTCAGCACAAAACAAGAACCAAATTTTGAAAAAATTGATAAAATTAATTACCATTTGAATTTTGAAAATTTTTAACTTTGCTTCTAATAGCAAGGTGTGTGGAAATGTATATCATTGTTGTACAAGATTTGTGGCAGGCACAGTTATAATATTAAAATCGTTATTGCTGTGGATCCTTAAGCTGTATGTGCCCCCTTAAAACCAAAACTAAATGCCACATGTGCCGCTGGGTAGGGCTTGGCAGGATATGGTTTCTACAAATGAGTACGATGAAAGGCAGCATTTTCCCGAATATATAGAAACATGAATCACAATTCTATGCCCAGTAGTTTACATTTTAGGATATTTTAATATTATTTGAAAGAGGACACTACCCAGCACTCGTTCCTAGCTGCTGCAGAGTGCAAGAGGCAATGCAATGTTGTCGGGTGAGCGAAGTTCTCCCTCCACTGTGTTAGCATTATGTTCCCACGTTCAAGTCCAAGCAGAGTATGAACGATGTCGCTACATTGGGACTCAAATGCGTTACTGCATCGCGGCAGAGACTGAAGAGTTGGGCTCAACCTGCGACTCCGATTATCCTTTGGAACTGATTTTAATTTCAAACAGTAAATATGCACTGAAAAAGTACTGGAATAACGCCCAACCTCCTAACTCCCACCTGTGAAAAATTACACAAATTGTACAACAATTACGCAACATTTCAAAATACCGACACTGGGAAGCCGTGCGAGGAACGAACTGTCAACACGGTGACTTCAGGTTTACCAACCTCATGTCTTTGACATTTGTGGACGTTACGGACCAGTCTTGTGTAAAAATGCCGAGAAGGGGAAAGTGTTGTGACTGTGTAGGCAAACTTGTAATATTTAGCGTGCTTTGAAATTTAACTATAAAAAGCAGTGCTTATGGGGGCTCGCACCTAATTGATCGTGGTCTTCAAGCTAACAACTCGCACTAAGGACTACCCAGGTAGCTAGGCCCCCTCGGGCCTGGGGTGTGAATAGTTTTCATTTTTATTTTACGTAATATCAAAGGTTGTGTTAGCAGTGTTTAAAAATTGGGCAGAATTGTGCCGAAGCATGTGTGCTTGTAATATTTTCTTTTGTCTTTTGTGCGACCCTGTGCTGTAAGATACCACGTGGTAATGTACTGTAGTGTGATGTAGGATCTTTGTTGCATATTTTGCTGTGAGATTTTTAAAAGTTAGATTTATTAACACTGAAATACGTATCTCGGGCTGACTCTTGTTGTTGTTTATTTTGGGGCTGAGATATTGGGGCTTTGGGTGTGTGTGTGTGTGTGTGTGTGTGGGGAATGTGTGTGATAACCTGTGTTATTGTGATGGCTGTACTAGTGTATGTATTTGTAAACTGGGGATAGGATTGGGAAGGAAGTAACTATGGCCTTAATATAGGAACAATCCCAGCATTCACCTAGAGTAGAAGTGGAAAACCACGGAAAACCATTTCCAGGATGGCAAAGGTGGGCCCTCCTCTTCTCAGATTTGCCTCACGAGGCTGAGTGTACCCTGTTCCAGGCCTCAAACGAGAATTAACATTTCTTGGCGGAGTCGGGAATTGAACCCGGACCTCCGGGGCGACAGCCAAGAACGCTAGCTGCTACACCACAAGGTGGTCTCGGGGTGACTCTTTTTACGAAATCTATTTAATTTTGGTTATGTTTGTATGGTACCTTTGTGTATTTTTTGTTGTTGTTGCCTGATACCCATGACCAATTTGATTTTCTTAAGAGTTAATTTTGCTTTAGTTGGGATTAGCATTATTTTCCCGCATTTTTTGGAACACGGCAAACTCAAATTTATGGAGTCATTTTCCTTTTATTAATACAGTATTTTAGTTCATAAATGGAGGGTTCGTCTTTTGATGTGGACTTATGGACGGGGTTCGTCCCAGTCTGTTGGTGTGGTGAACACCAGTCGTGTGCTGGGCTCTTCAAAGAGCAGTCATACTTGATGATGCTCTCTCTCTCAGGTTATCTTAACATTTCGGAGGGATTTTATTATCATAATTGTTTAATTTTGATTTACATGCAACTCCTTACATTTCGATTTTCCAACCTAGCAATTTTGAATACTAAGTCTGATTTTCGTTTTTGAACATCATTTCGCACGTAATCAAGGCAAATGAGACTGCTGTTAGTCGTTTGTATTAGGGATAAATTATTTGTATTGTTTTGAGAAAGGCCAAGTCTTCTTTTGTGTTTCGGTGTTCCTTCAATTTCTTTTCTCGTTTCTTTATGGACTGCTGTAAACATTCTCAGAAACCTACCTGGCACAAACCTTCAACCCCAGCTGATTCGGAATTCTACACATACTTGCACAATTAATGTGACAATTCACTCCCAATCACACGTTAACACACACTACATTGTTAGATATTCGAGTGGTGCGCGAGTTTGCCACAGAGCGAAGAATCTTGAATCATAACATGTCTCCACCCGACAGCATAATCCCCATACACAAGTGAATAATTTCACAGGCTGATTGGTTGGTTCCTCAGTTTAGGGGCTGCGATATTACGGTCATGTAGCCCTGTGTTTTCGGTGTGTGTACAATCTGTCTGATAACCGGTGTTAATTGTGGTGGCTGTATTAGTGTGTGTTATATCTGTAATTCAGGTAAGGACTGCAAACGAACGAGCCTCCGTGGCTTAGGCGGCAGCACGCCGACCTCTTACCGTTGGGTCCGTGGTTCAAATCCCGGTCACTCCATGTGAGATTTGTACTGGACAAAGTGGAGGCAGACAGGTTTTTCTCCGGGTAGTCCGGTTTTCCCTGTCACAATTTCATTCCAGCAACACTCTCCCCTATCATTTTATTTCATCTGTCATTCATTTAATCATTGGCCCAGGGGAGTGCAACAGGCTTCGGCAGCCGACACAATTCATATCCTCGCTGCTAGATGGGAGCTTCATTCATTCCATTCCCTGACCCAGTCAGTCGACTGGAAGCAGGTTATGGATTTTCATTTCACTGCAGACGAACAATTTCAAGTAGTTCCTACTTTTGCTACCAAATGCTACCGTCAATGACACCTAGCCACGAGCCTGGCTACTAGATGCCACCACAACCAGCACCTGGCGATAAACGTTGGAACTTAATACAGGGTTAATCAAATCTAACCTGAAAATTTAGCTTCACACAAGTTGAGTTAGTGGAAGGTTCCTTTGCAAGCCATAAATCTGTGATATGGGCCCGCCGGCTTTATTTCCCCTCCGAAGGAAGGCATACTGAGGGATTTTTAATGCTCTTAAAAATCCAACGACTTCGGCCGGGTTTGGGCCTAAAAGCTCAGCATGCTACCAACTACGCCACCGAAGCCGCATTTCTACAATCTCCTTCTGTTATAACTGCATGTTGCTTTCGACTAACATTTTAATTAATATTACAACCATGCCATGTGCAAGAACGGATTGAATTTTAAAGTTGATTATAAGCGGGAAGAATGCTTCTACGTTCCCATAAAATTTACGGAGACAGAGAATGAAAATTGAACTTAAGAATACCGTATATACTCGAATACCACCCGCACATTTTTAAACAAATTCGGACGTGAAAAATTGGGGGTGCGGGTCTTATTTGAGTCATCCAAATTTGAAAGATTTAAATTGCCCGCCGCGCGCGATGTCGGGTGTTGCGAGTATCCGCTAGATGGTGCTAGCCTTCTTCCGGCTATAACTGTTTTACCGTAAGCACGCGGCGTAACACAGTCACACGCACGTTCTCCGAGTGTAAACATGAATGCTACGAAACGTTTGCGGTCATTTACTGTGAGTGAGAAATTGAAAGTTGCGAGGGAAGCTGAAGTTATTGGAAATCGTGCCCGGTAGGAAATATGATATTGACGAGTCATGTATTCGTGATTGAACGGGATGACGTCTATGCTGCGTGAACCGCCCGTTCAAAGCAGCCTTGAAACAGCTGTATACGGAGCGGATGGCGGCCGATAAGCACACACCGACTCCAACTGGTCGTATTCAGCGCCCGAAAGTTCAGCTGCTGTGTTCGTGGATTTTGACGGCATGGAATCGTATCTCTAGAGATCTCATATGGAAGAGCTTCAAGAAATGTAGTATTTCGAATGCTATGGATGGCAGTGATGGTGATAAAAGTTCCGAAGTTGGTACTTCTGATGACGATGAATGAAGTGTTTGTGTACTTTTATTTGTATTTTTAATCGTTTGATGTGTGTTATTCTAGGACGACTTCAAAACTGTTGGAAACTATTTTGGATAAATGCTATTCTGTTTATTTAGTTAAGATAGTAAATAATTTTGAGTAAAAATTATCTTTTTTAAATGTTGTTCTTCAAAATCCGGGTGCGGGTCTTATTCGGGGGCGGGTCGTATTCGAGTAAATACGGTATGTGCTGCATTTATTCTGAAGTGACCCTTGTAATTAGAGAATTGGCAGCATGATCGGCAATCTTCACAGCCGTTAGTTAAATTACAATGCATAACATAACCTGTTAAGTAACACCTATTGAAAAACATTTAACACATTTTCACTTTGTGATCACACACATAATACAGTAAAATCTCAATAATTCAAAGTGATTAGAACAGAAAAAGAGGAATTCGATTTACTGACTTTCAAATGAACCACACCAAAACAAAACACAAACAATCAAACAAATCCTCCAAAAGCACCAGAAGTGGCAGACAACAAATAAAGCACAAGCACCGTAGTCCATAGATGGCCCAAACGACCAAAGAAGCAGCCTCTCAAGCACCCAGATCAAGAAGTTTGTTATTACACAAATATGGCACATATGCACATAAATCACCAAGCAAAGCCTAAGGAACTTACAAGCAACACAAACTTTCCAACCAGCCGAAAATTACGGACGTTTTCTAATTAATTAAGAAGTGAAATTACCTCAAGGGCATCAACTCGTGCACACAGGAAATTTACCTGACAATTTTAATGTGTACTGTATTTTCAGATTTTTGATTGTGTTGCGTTGTTTATATTTTTAACCTCTAATTTAGCTTCACACAGGTGTAATTAGTGGGAGGTTCTTGAACGTGCCATAAATCTATGACATGGGACCGCCGGCTTTACTTCCCCTCCGAAGGAAGGCATACTGAGGGATTTTTAATGCTCTTAAAAAATCCGACAACTTCGGCCGGGTTTGAACCCGCTATCTTGGGCATAGATGCTCAGCATGCTACCAACTACACCACCGAAGCCGCTCTAATCTTGTGTTATGCATGGTTTTTGAAGTATTTTTCATCATTGTATTTTCTCATTCATTTTGTTTATTATGTCTTTTAATGTTCAATGCTTTTTAATGTCCATTAATTTTGATTGGCTTGCACGATGATATGGCCGATGAAGGGGCAGAAATCCCTAGATTTCTAATGCTTCGAAACATGTCTCATTTTTAAAGTGTAATTAAACAAAAATAGAAAAAGTATTGACTAGACGGAAAGTGTATATTTTCCATTATTTAAATCGTCAATTTGGACCAAACCATGAATAGTGAAAATGAAAATCCACAGCCTGCTTCCAGTCGACCGACCGGGTCAGGAATGGAATGAATGAAGCCCCCATCTAGCGGCGAGGATATGGACTGTGCCGGCTGCCGAGGCCTGACGCACTCCTCTGGGGCAATGATTAAATGAATGACAGATGAAATGAAATGATAGTGGAGAGTGTTTCTGGAATTAAATTTTGCCAGGGAAAACTGGAGTACCCGGAGAAAAATCTGTCTGCCTCCGCTTTGTCCAGCACAAATCTCACATGGAGTGACCAGGATTTGAACCACGGACCCGGCGTTGAGAGGCCGGTCTGCTGCCACCTAAGCCACGGAGGCTTTTCAAACCACGAATAGTAATATTCTAAAACAAAGAAGAAGAAACAATCACGCAAAAGCCCAAACTGATACGCCTTTTTGCAACTCTTGATTAAATAATCTATCCAACAGAATCTGAATCCAATGAAGTGGTATACAGGCAGAAATACACAGGACAAAATAACTCTACAAAACACCACCAAACCTTCAATGACACCCACAACAGTCTCTGCTCTCCAAAAACAAAAGAACAGTCAGAAAATGTAGAAAGTGTGGTAACTGCTACTGATAAATATTAAAGCATAAGCATCTGAATAAAGAACTATTACCATATTTGCTCGCGTACATCTCGCACCCCATTTTTTAAATTTGAAATTTCAGGGGAAAAAAGTACTCGCATATATCTCGCATTCATTACTGACGACGTCTTATAAATGGCCGTAATAACCTTGAGGTAGAAACACGTTTGATTTAGCGCGCCACAACAGTCGTCATTGTCCAGAAACTTAACCGAAGCGATACTAACAGCAAGAGCGAGCCACAAAGAGTTGATCCGAACTTCGATAGGAGCCGATTAGGGGTCGAGGCGCCGCATGCAAGCATACGGCGCAGAGTGAGCGTTAGCACGCTGTACATCGTTAGTCTTCGGCCGCGGTTGGCTAAATTCGCCGCCTTGAGACACGTTCCAATTATCGATCAGCGCGCCACAACAGTTGCGCAAGTAGACCTACTGTTACATCGCAGTGAAACGCAGTTCAGTCTTCTCGAATCTCAATGATTTTGTCTTTACGCATCGCGTCGTATCAGAGCTCAGCCGCGTGCAAGCATACGGCGCAGCGTGAGTATTAGCACGCTGTACAGCGTTCGCCGCGACTTCAGCCGCGTGCATGTAGCCAGGAATCGATATGGAAGTTGATCGATCGTATCAATCGCTAAGCGACTGCGCTCTAAATTCCTTTTCTGCTTTGAATCATCCTTAACGAGCGTATGACGTCTTTTTCCTAGGTTCTTTATGTCGCATAACCGTAACGAATAGACATGGTGTCGACGGACATTGTTGTGAAGAGCTTCTTGAAGACGGGCATCACAAATGCATTGGACAGAAGTCAGGATGAAGCAGTATGGGATGATGACCAGAATGATGCAAGCGAGAGTATCTCGGAGATTGGCAGTAGTGACGGCAGTGACAATGAATAGGGCGAGTACTGTATGCCAGTTGCCTTGTTTCAATAATGCAAATTTTTGTTTTTTCGGGAATACGGTCATTCCCCGCGTATATCTCGCACCGAAAATTTTCACACATATTTTCGGTAAAAAAAGTGCGAGATATACGCGAGCAAATACGGTAATTTTAAATGTTGTAAGACTGAGAAATGACAATCCCATCAACAAACAGTCTCACTCCAGCAACCAATCTATGAAGGTGTAGCTACTATTGCTGTGATATATTTAAGCAGTAAGCCCTAAACTAAAGTAGAATAGTAAACTAATATGCGGAAATGATCTACGAGTACTCTGCTATGATGATGGTAAACGGCTAGAAATGAAATAATCATAATTCCCCACCCAATGTAATTGGACACACTCGTGTTGACCGACTGAAAAGCTTCAATGAATCGATTACTTAGGCAGCACTGACAAAATTACTTCTGATATTTCAAGTGAAATTGCATCACTGTTGTTCTAGACAATACGCTTTGCATTATAGTTTTGGTTACTGCATTTTCATCTGCCTAACGGTGTACAGATTGGCAAAGCCAGAATGACGTCCCAATAAGACAGACGACCATCAGTTTATGCTTTCAAGTTTCAGTTCAAAGTGCTTGCAAACATGGAGGCTTTGTAACATGGCTCGACAGTGAATATGACCCCGATTCAACCAAACAGTAAGATATTATACCCTAAATCGCCATGTTTAAAGAGATGGGGGACAAAAGGTAAGGCTACATTGTTAGTAACTTATTTAACCCGGGAATGGTAATGCGGGGTGCTGTCAGACCCCCACGGTCAGTTCTTGAGCTACTGCATTTACGTTTGGCTGACTAAACTGCTAATGCTTTGTGTACCTTAATTCACGCATTCGCTTTACAAGTTGCTGCATGCATCTTGAGTGTTCTTTGTCTTGGAGGAAGTAATCGGCTTGATAATGTGACTGGGGTGCTCGTGGACCCCCATGTTACCGTTTGTGGAACATTTTGTGTCCATAATTTTGCATTGCTGTGCAGTGTTTTTGGGGTGAGCATTATTCCCACTACCAAATATTATTTATCCTGTTGAGTACGGTATGATATGTTTCACTCTAGCTGACGTGGTGTACACTTTCAATGGATATATGCAGGCTCTCAATCTGATGGACCCTATTCATGTTCCAACACTGCTCCAGACATTGTGAGAATTTCAACTCCTAATCAAGGGACAGGGAGGAATATAACAACAGACAACTGGTTTTCCAGCATCACATTAGGAGAAAGACTTTTACGAGCAAATTTGACTTTCGGGGACACTCAGAAAGAACAAAAGGGAAGTACCAAAGGAATTCGTTGCGCAGAAAAGAACACATGTCATTCTGTAGTAAGTGTTTATGATATGTGTATAAAGCACATGAAAAATGTCTTCGTCAATCTTGCATTGGTGTTCCTGTGTTCACGACTAGTAAATCTAATCGAGATTTACAATGAAACAGAATTGGAATAGAAGTTCATATGATGGTAAACTGAATTAATGTTGTATCAGTGATTTGTATCTGTTTGTTGATGTGCCAAAGACATACCATATGTTGTATTGTAGTCTAATTCACTGCTAAAACCTATCTTTTGGTTTATTTATGAAAATATAACTTAAGTGTTCATTCCAATGACACAGAGATGGGAAAATGATGGGGGTCCAGGGACACCCCACGTTGCTATTGAAGTTATAAAAATCCACGTTACCACTTCCGGGTTAAGGTGACGTGGACTGCACACTTCATGGCTATATAGTGCTATGGAACAATTGGTCAGTGTACTTACGAAAGTTGGAATTTTAACAGTTTGTCAGTTTACTTACAAACAGTACTGTATTTACAACTGATACATCGGAGATACCTCGGTTAATCTCTTACAGCCTTTGATGTAGCCATCAGCGTTGTGTTCGACACCATTGTCAGCCAAGTGGTAGTCGTAGTATGGCGGTAGCAGTGCCTGTAGTGTCGATGATTCCGATGGAGCGGTCTATTGTCTGAAGAACCTCTGGAACAGTTCGGAAGCGAAGTGGTTCCTTCATCTTAGGAATCAAATCATAGTCACAGGGGCCTTAAGTACGGGGAGTATGGAGAATGCTGAAGCAGTTCCTATCCCCATCGAGCTAACATATTGGTCACAGGCAACGCCACATGTGCCCGAGCATTGTCCTGCAAAGTGCGGAAAGTGTCGCCACTTCTTTTGCAATGCATTTCATATCCCTTCAAACTACTGTAGCATTAGAGATGCTAGAACTTTGGCCTGAGGGACAAGTGCTAGTGGCTCTCAAATGCCAACAGACTGCGCCAGAATTAGATCCAATCAATAAACCTTTAGAAAAGGAATAATACAAGATTATGGGATGAAATTTAGCATAAATAAAGAGTGAGATGGTGATCACAACAAGGAAGAAGGAAAGAACCACAACGGGAATAACAATTGGTGGGGAACAGCTGAAGAAAGTGGAGAGTTTCAAGTATCTGGGAAGCCTGATACAAGATAATGGAAGAAACGATAGAGAAATAAATGAGCGGGGGAGACAGGCAGAAGCATTTCGGAGGAGTGTGAGAAGCATGTTATGGAGCAAGGATGTCCCTCAGAACAGCAAAAAGATCATATATCAGACGTACTATGTCCCTATCCCGACGTATGCCTCGGAGACCTGGGTTATGAAAGGAAGGGAGAAGAGCAAAATACAGGCCAGTGATATGAGGTTCTTGAGAAGCAGTATTGGAGCTACAAAGATGGATAGAATAAAAAATGAGAGGACCAGAGAAATAATGAAGGAGGAACCATTACAGGATGGTATAGAGAAATCTAGACTTAGATGGTATGGACATGTAAAACGAATGGAGGAGAAGAGGATACCCAGGAGGATACACGAGACGAAGTGGGGAGGAAAGAGACCGAGAGACAGGTGGCTGAAGGGGGTGGAAGAAAGCGTGAAGAAGAGAGGAGAAGACTGGACAAGGGTGGACGCTGAGAGATGGTGGGAAGACAGAAGACGTTGGAGAGGCTTGTGTTCCAAACCGACCCGGCCAGTGGTTGGAAACTGTGCAAGATGATGATGATGAAAAGGTTTGAAATCCTGTATAGTTCCATCATTCCAGCTCTTTTTTTAAGGCAGCCAGACTTGGACTCTCAATAAAAGACAGATCAAGATGATACAGGCATACCTGCCAACTATCAAAAATCGAAATCCAGAAGATCCGAAAGCACAAAAATTTAACGCATACATGCGTCGCAAGGTCTTAAAAATAGCGAGGAAAGACTACAGGGAAAGAGATTACAAACTCTTGGTGATGTGAGACTATCTAATTCGTTGTGCCAGTTTCCAAAATATTGCAATGACATCAAGAACACATATAATTGGGAACAGTTCATACATTACACAAATATGAGCTTTTCTGCCCTTTGATCTTGCAAGGTTGGAGAGGAGAGATGGAGATGAGAATGCGAATGTTTCACCTTTCCGTGATCGCATAATACAAGGAAATTCTGAAGAATATGCCTCCCTGAAAAACTGATGATATTGTTTCTAACTTGAATTCATCACGAAAACACTAAATCGCACAAAAATTTGTCACACAATTGCACGAATACCAGAACTAAAGCAAACACCGCTTAAAACCAAGCTTTCCCGCTAACAAACAGTCGAAGCACAAAGAGTAATATAAATGCAGCGATAATTTGCGAGATATGATTATTGAGAGACAGTTCAGCGTAATGTCAAACTCAAAGAATTGATGACAAAAGCGCAGCGAATTCTGCGAGACGGAATTATTGATAAACTTATCGGTCGATTTTCAGTCGAATTTCAAACACACGCATCTGAGAATAGCAGCCATTTTCAAAAATCAAGACTGAAATACGATTTGGATGCAGTGAACGGAAACAAGCTAGGGAGTTGAAAATCCGGAAATAAACTATGTTAATCCGGACAACCGGAAAACACCCCAAAAATCCGGAAACCTTATGGGAAAACCGGAAAACTTGGCAGGTATGTACAGGTATTGGAGTCTACTGGACTTTCAGAGTGTTGAGAGCAAAACAACTTCTAGATGATTGGCAGAAATGGATTATTATACCAATATTCAAGGCATGCGACAAGAAGGTATGTGGAAACTTCCGAAGAATTACTATAATCTCCCATGCTGCCAAGATCGTGGAAAGAGTACTGGAGGAACGAAGCCATTTTTCAGCGTTACCTGAACAAACAATCAATTTATACTTTTCAGTTGGTCAACATGCCTTTGCCCAATTAGATTAGGTGGGGCAACTATACAGGGTGTAAATTATATACATGTACTCCGTTACACTGGTGATAGAAGATACTCTTCTAAGCATGCTAGGTGAAGGAATTATCATCTATCTTTAAATTGAAAATTAAACATTAAAAAGTCAATGTTTGTAGGTTTTACAGTAACTCTTCATGCAGAAGGTGAAAGAAAAGGCAGCAGAACTATTGATTTTCCAAGGACATTTGCCTTGGTGAATAATTTTCATATTTATTTGTGCAAAAAATTAGGCCTAAAATATGAGTTGTTGTGTAGGCCTAAAAGTTAACTTACATGGTGACATTTTTTGCAAGTTTTATTTTAATATCAATCCAACAGGTCAAGTAATGATCTTATCGTCTTAAGGACATCTTACACCATACCTTAGTAAGCATTTTCCTTGAGCTGTGAAATGATGAGCCTAAAAATAATTCCACTCTAACTTTTTTTAAGTTATCAGCTGCTGTGTCCTAGCGCGCACAATGGTGTAACATTCTGTCGGCGAGTCGTCAGTAGGTTTTAGGTGTGCTGATAGAACGATTAGCCTATTTGATAAATACCACAAAGAAACACAAGTTTACTTTAACCCTTTGGATGCCGACCCCGAATAGGTCATCATATGCATAGAATGTCAGCCATGTTTCAATGGATTGTGCATCACTGTATAAAAAATTAATAAAAGCATCAGTTTAAAAGATATTGAAATATCATTTGGTATGTTAGCTTGATATACTCCAAGGACTATAAACATGTGACTTACATTTGA
Source organism: Meconema thalassinum (assembly GCA_946902985.2). Taxonomy (NCBI): domain Eukaryota; kingdom Metazoa; phylum Arthropoda; class Insecta; order Orthoptera; family Tettigoniidae; genus Meconema; species Meconema thalassinum. The sequence continues at coordinate 91,301,154 of OX336388.2, forward strand.
CAAAAAATATTTCATGGAATACTGTGCAAAATATTATAATATTATTTTTTTTATAAAAAATAAAAAAAGTTATGATTTGAAATGAAATAGCACATTGTACACTAAATCAAAAGTGTATAAGTGAAGATAATTGATGTTAACTCATATTTAGGATCATATATACCAATTTATACTGTTATAGTAGGCCTACTTTACCATTTCTTTACCTGAATTAGGCCTACGTGATGGCATGCCTTCTTGCGACAAATGTACTATTTACAACTATACCAAGTCCTAGGTCTCCCATAAGTCCAACCCTTCGTCCACGTCGTGGGAGACGGGCAACGGCACAAAGTAAGGGATCACCTGTAGGGGCGAAGTACAGTGGGGACTTCGTGTGCCCCGGGACCATTACGGTAGATGTGAAGGTCCTACAGGAACCCTGAAAAGTGACGGCTAACGGGGCTCTGGAGAAGCTACAATAGGCCCAGCAAGCCAGTAGTGGATGAAACCAAATGCTTTCAAAAATGGAACGAGCTTCGGACATGATGGATTTAATAGACGACACGGCTGTACACACGGACTAAGATTTGGAACTTTAAACATAAGAACGCTGACGGGGAAGGTGGAGGAGATAGTGGATATGATGGAAAGAAGGAAGTTGGATTTATTGGGATTGGCAGAAACAAAGTGGAAAGGGGAAGGAAGGAGAGAACTGAGAAAAGGCTATAGACTGTACTGGAGTGGGAACGAAGAGGGAAAGAGGAATGGAGTGGGAGTAGTAGTACGAGATGGTTTAAAAGAAGAAGTGAGGAGAATAAGTGATAGGATGATGAAAGTGAAAGTAGCACTGAGGGGAGAGACCGTAGAAATAGTGCAAGTGGATGCTCCACAAGTAGGCTACGCCTCTGAAGAGAAGGAGGAGTTTGAAGAGGAATTTATGGTAGGAAGAAATATGATTGTTATGGGGGATCTCAATGCCCTTGTAGGAAGAGAAAGACAAGGTTATGAGAGTGTTCTAGGACCAGAGGGTTGGGGCGGAAGAAATGAGGAAGGAAAGAGACTGTTGGACTTCTGCCAGAGGAACAGCCTGCTAGTTGGGAACTCCTGGCTTAAGAAAAGAGAGAGAGCCACACAATCACATGGTACAGTGATGACTTGACCAGGAAGTTGGTGGTCGACTATATACTGTATGAGAAAGAACTAAATAAGAACATCACGGACATCAAGGTTATACCATCGGAGAACCTGGATAGCGACCATCGAATGCTGGTAATGAACCTGAGAGGGAGTAAGGAGAAGAAAGGGACTGAGAACCAGGAAAGACGTATCAGGATATGGAAACTGAAAGAAGGGAATAGAAGGGTCGAGTACCTCAAAATGGTAAAGGAATTCCAACAGATGAAGAAAGAGGGGTGGAAGAGGAATGGACTAGATTTAAGAAGACACTAGTAGGTGCAGCAGAAGCAGTATGTGGGAGGACAAGAAGTAAGAAGAGGTGGAAGGAAACACCATGGTGGAATGAGAAGACAAAAGATATAGTAAGGGAAAAGAATAGAGCCTTTAGGAGGTGGTATCAAAATAGGATGGTAGAGACAAGGGAAGAGTACCAGGAAAGAAAGAAGGAGGAAAAGAGAGTAGTGGCTGAGGAGAGAAGAAAGTGGATGGAAGAGTGGACAAAGATGATGAAGGAGGATAGTGAATGTACAAAATAGGGCCTGTATGGGATGGTAAAAAATAAGAGGCGGAAGGATCCTACGGATAATGTTAGAATGGTGAACAAAAGGGGACAAGAGATAGAAAATAGGGAAGAACTGAAGAAAATGTGGAAAGAATATTTTGAAGAACTTCTGAACCCAAATGGAAAAGATGGTGAGGAGGAAGAAATTGGGGAAGAGGAAGATGAACCGCAAACAGAAAAGGACTTAATAAGGAAAGAAGTGGAAGATGCAGTGAACAAGATGAAAGGAGGGAAGGCACCAGGTGTGGATGAGTTGAGTGTGGAGATGGTGAGAGCAGCAGGAGAGGTGGGGATACAGTGGTTGTACCGAGTGATGAGGACAGCATGGAAGGAAAGGAAGACCCCAGAGGACTGGAAAAAAGGAATAATTGTCCCGATCTTCAAGAAAGGTAGTAGAGCAGATTGCAGAAACTATCGGGGAATAACACTGATGAGTCATTGTGCAAGATCTTCGAGAAAGTTTTGGAAAAGAGAATTAGGACAAGGATAGGAGGGATGAGGGAAGAACAACATGGCTTCAGAGCATGAAGGTCCACAGTGGATTTGATTTTTGCTGTAAGGCAGTTACAAGAACAGCACTATGAGTATGGAACAGATCTACTGATGGCCTTCCTGGACATCGAGAAAGCATATGACAGTGTATGCAGAAACAAAGTGTGGAAGTCCCTGGAGGATAGAGGAGTAGAGAAATGAACTATAAAGAGGATGATTTGGGGAAACAAGGAGGAGGAGGTACAGGAACAGTTGGACGTGTGGGAAGGAATAATACAAGGATACGGGATGAAATTTAGCATAAATAAGAGCGAGATGGTGATCACAAGGAAGAAGGAAGAAGGAAAGAACCACAACGGGAATAACAATTGGTGGGGAACAGCTGAAGAAAGTGAAGAGTTTCAAGTATCTGGGAAGCCTGATACAAGATAATGGAAGAAACGATAGAGAAATAAATGAGCGGGGGAGGCACGCAGAAGCATTTCGGAGGAGTGTGAGAAGCATGTTATGGAGCAAGGATGTCGCTCAGAACAGCAAAAAGATCATATATCAGACGTACTATGTCCCTATCCCGACGTATGCCTCGGAGACCTGGGTTATGAAAGGAAGGGAGAAGAGCAAAATACAGGCCAGTGATATGAGGTTCTTGAGAAGCAGTATTGGAGCTACAAAGATGGATAGAATAAGAAATGAGAGGACCAGAGAAATAATGAAGGAGGAACCATTACAGGATGGTATAGAGAAATCTAGACTTAGATGGTATGGACATGTAAAACGAATGGAGGAGAAGAGGATACCCAGGAGGATACACGAGACGAAGTGGGGAGGAAAGAGACCGAGAGACAGGTGGCTGAAGGGGGTGGAAGAAAGCGTGAAGAAGAGAGGAGAAGACTGGACAAGGGTGGAGGCTGAGAGATGGTGGGAAGACAGAAGACGTTGTAGAGGCTTGTGTTCCAAACAGACCCGGCCAGTGGCTGGAAACTGTGCAAGATGATGATGATGACTAAGTCCTAGATAAATTGCTACTGAACTATTACTACAGTAGAAATAATAATAGACTTAATATATCACGATAAATAACTCAAATGTGTCAGAGCGTAATATGATCAAAAATAAATCACAACACGCGGACATAAACAAGGTGGCTGCCATATTGGATCATAGATGTTAAGTGCGCGCAGACTATACACGCATAATGTACGAGTAAACAAGCAAAAAATAAGTTCTGTCAGTGCTATCTGATGACATACGAAGGAATTACAAACATTCTACCTTCTTACTACGTGATTTGTAGAGCAATCTAGCACCACACCGCGTAACTACAACACTTATAAGAGCGTGCCGATCGAATCGGCATCTTGGCATTTTTCGTACAGAACTTAAGTGCCGATGCATCGGCATCTTGGCACTGTAAGGGTTAAAAAGGGCAATGAATTACATTACAAGATGAATGTAGGTTTAGGCAACTCATAACAGCTGTTCACCCCTCGACGGAATACAACGGCCATTTCCATGTGGGTTATGGCTCATTGGCTCGAATACACGTGGTAGCAGCAGATTGATATGTTCTGTAGGGCTACTTGTTCCCATGATAACTGTCAAAAAAGTGCAATCTTGCAGTAGATGAACTATAATAGGAGTAAGAGTGCCTACTACTTACGTTTGGCCTTCTTCTCTGGAGGTTCCTCCTTGGCTGTCGCTGAAGGAGTGACTTTTGGTGGCAGAGGTTGACCTGGGGGCACTACGACCGATTCGGCAGCGACGGTCGCCCACTTGCCACCTTCTTCCAGCTGTCAAACACAAACTACTTCATTAGCTACCAGAACAACATTGATAAATGTGGAAACACAAACAAATTATTATTGGAGGTGGTTGTTTGAGTCTTCAGTCTTTTGACTGGTTCGATGCAGATCTCCATGCCTCTCTATCCTGAGCTAATCGTTATAACATAATTATTCTAACCTTGGTCTACCCCTACAGTTGCTTGTCCTCAACCCTTCCTTCTGTAACTAAGTTTCCTATTCCTGGGTGTCTTCATGTGAGTCCTACCACCTGTCTCTAGTCTTCATTAGCAGTCGCCAGAAACATCCTCTCCCACTCATCTTAGTACCTTTTCATTTGTAACCCTATCTACCCATCTGGTCTTCATCATTCTCCTGTAACACCACATTTCAAACGCTTCTTTCTCCTCCTTTCTGCTGCACCAAGAGTCCAAGGTTCACTGCCATAGAGCGCCACACACCAGACAAAGGCTTTCAAAAATGACTTCCTAATATCTAAATCTATAGTCGATGTCCGTTCACATTGTGTTCCTGAAGAATGCGTCCGCTGAACACAACTTCTGTATCGTAAGTGCAGTAGTGTTGTGCGATGTCCCGCGGGAATCACATCTCCTTTTCCCATTCAAGTCGGTGTCCATCAAGGATCAGCCCGGTCACCACTTCTGTTTATTCTATGCATGGATACAATAACATCAGATATCCAATCGCAACATCCATGGACGCTTCTGTTTGCTGATGATGTCTTATTGGTTGCAGAAGAACGCAACGTTCTTGAAGAGAAACTGCAGGAGTGGAATACCAGGCTGGCTGAGAATGGACTGAAGCTGAATGTCCAGAAAACCGTGTATATGGAGTGTGAGTCACCGACGCCTGGCACCATCCTTGTAGGTAGTCAAGATCTTCAAAGAGTCGACCAATTCAGGTGTCTTGGCTCCTTGACTCGTTCAGATGATGACACCCTCCCTGATGCCCGAGCTCGTGTGAGTGCCAGTTGGTTGAAATGGAGGGAGGTAACTGGAGTCCTCTTTGACCGCAAGATACCCGCCTATCTTAAGGCCAAGATTTACAAGACCGTCGTGCGCCCAGTCGCCCTCTACGGTTCTGAATGCTGGCCGGCCTCTGTTAAACACGAGCAAGCCCTGCATGTTATGGAGATGCGCATGCTTCGTTCGGTGCTTGGTCTGACGAGACTTGACCATATCAAGAATTGCGATGTCCGAGGGAGGATGGGAGTTGCGCCCATACAGGATAAAATGCGGGAGGCTCGTCTACGCTGGTACGACCACATCATACGCAGTCACGAACAATCAGTGGCTAAAACTGCCTTGTGCCTCAACCCGGATGGCAAACGTCCTCGTGGGCGACCTAAGAAGAGGTGGCTTGATCGCCTTAGAGAAGACATGCAACAAGTTAATCTGTGTCGGCATGATGCCCTTGACTGACAGAAATGGAGATTGGCATGTAAAGTAGCGGACCCTGCTCCAAAGCGGGACAAACGCTAGGAAGATGATGATGATATTCGATGTCAACAGGTTGCCTTTCTGCAGAAATGCTTTCCTTGCCTGTGCCAACCTGCTCTATATATCCGGTTTGCTTTGTCCACCACTGGTTATTTTGCTTCCTATGTAACAGAAGTCTCCTACTTCCTTCAGCTTTTCACCTGCCAAATTGACGTTGATAGGAGTTTCTGATTTTTTTAGGCCACATTCCAATATTGTTGTTTTACATTTATTAATTTTCATCATTATTGGACAGGAACTGGTTTGTGGGTGGAATGAAGTACAGTGATATGAGGGTGCTCTACAATCTATCCAGAAACCAGTCAGCAGTGATTCGAGCCAAAGGACATGAGAGAGAAACTGGTATTCAAAAAGGTGTAAGGCAAGGCTGCAACTTATCACACGTACTTTTAATGAAGTAAATTTGAGAAAAATTCAAAGTAGTGTACCAATGGTACAAACCACCACGGCATATTCAGGATATTCTTCATCCTGAAAATAAAATATGAATTTCCATTTTTCCCCGAAATGCACCTTCGGAAACTAAAATGTGTCAATTACCTAATTTCTCAATATTGGGCAATATAAATTGGTAACTAACTTTGTGTGGCACCCTGTACTGCACGTGTGACATTGCCACGCCCTAATTAGAACGGAAAGTTGCGTCAAAATTGCAATTTCAGCATTATATAAGTGCTAGTGTTCCAATAGCATTTGTTCAAGTTCAAAGATACCAACGTAAGTACAAAACATTGTGATTTTGCTTATGGCAAAATTTTCGCTATACTAAACCTTATGGTGGCGTGCCTGATTGGACTAGAGCGAACATGGGCTCCAGCAGCTCGTAGATTGAACTGGAAATCATTAGGAAAGCCATCGTTAAATTAAGAACATGTCTGAAAAATCATAAGATAAAAACTTAGTGTATGAATCAAATATGGGGAGGTCTTTTGGATTCCTCCCCAATATCAAAGAACAACAGACAATGTGAGTTATCAGACTGAATTTGTTTTATTGGCCGCTTTGAACTTGAAATTTTAATATTGCAGCATCTGGGTATAATTCACAATGGGGTAAACGATTATTGGGGTTTGCATGTGGTCAACGAGATTAAGTGTTTAATTTTTAGGTAAAGTTCTACAGTGGAATCTCGTTAGTACGTTTTTCAAGGGACTGAAAAATTTGGACGTCATATGCGGGAAAGCATACTACCGAAAAACGCCCTACTGCATTTACAACTTATAAGAAAGAACACGGCGTATATATGGACGTTAAATCGCTGACCTTAGTAAGTGATTGTATGCACTAATACAGTCACGACATAAACACAGGTTATCAGTAACTTACACAGAATAAATAACATGAAAATGAATTACTGTACCTCCACACTACAGTATAATACAGGGTCTTTATTTTTGCTTAGCAAGGACATTCTCGCTCTCACGCTCCGCCAGTGACGGCTCAGTTGCCAGCGACCGCGCACGCATATGTAGTCCTACGGCAGAATACGGTGCTTAAAATCAGTAGCCTACCATGCAGTTTTACTGGCCGTGATTTACAGTATATGCTGAAAATGTTCCCCATCCGCTTCCAAACACATATAATACAGGGTCTTTCTTTATATTTGATCAGCAAGGACATTCTCGCACTCGCGCTCCGCCAGTGACGGCTCTGTTGCCGGCGACCGCGCACGCATATGTTTGAAGCACGGGCTTGCTTGAACCACTTCGATAAAGCTCTTTCTAGTTCAGGAAACTGTCCCTCTCTCACACGTTTCCTTTTGCCGCTCACCCCTTCTTCAAATGCACGTTCGATTTCCTTCCTTTTACCGAGAATCGTGTTCAGTGTAGACGGAGGAATGTTACACTTTCGCGCTATATCGCCACGCTTCATGCGAGGACTGCAGCCCACGTCTCGAATGTATTTCATCTGCTCATCATTAGTTATCTGCCGTACTTTCTTCTTATCCATTATGAAACGCGCAATAAAATAGGTCATAACTGGACGTGAACACTAAGAACTAGAAGACAATAGTGTGGAACACGAAGACAATAATGCACCTACGTGAGAAATAAACAAAGGGAAGGGAGTGAAGGGCAGCGGGAGAGAGACCCGTCACCTTTGTTGCGTCATAGCTATAGCCACTTCTACGCCGTCAAACACAATGAAATCATCTACACTGTCAATAACTATCAGAGAATATGAGGCAATATCGCGTCGTGTTTTCCAGAAGCCGAACTTTATAATGAAATAAGAATAAAATACAGTTCACTAACAAATAGTTCAATGGAAATTTGATCGTTGTAAGCGGGAATAGAGAACGTATTAAGGGGATATATCAACATGAATTTAGTAGGATAGGGACTTGAGAAAGGAGAGAAAGGGCAGCGGGAGAAAGACACGTCACCTGTGTTGCGTCATAGCTATAGCCACTTCTACGCCGTCAAACACAATGAAATCCTCTACACTGTCAATAACTTTCAGAGAATATGAGGCAATATCGCGTCGTGTTTTCCAGAAGCCGAATTGTATAATGAAATAAGAATAAAATACGGTTCGCTTACAAATATTCTAGTAAAACAGAAATTTGATCGTCGTAAGCGGGAATAGAGAACGTATTAAGGGGATGTATCAACATGTATTTTGTAGAATTGGGACTTGAGAAAATCATTGAGCAAACGGGAAAACATCGTAACCGAGAACGCGCTAACGAGATTCCACTGTATTTATGTTTGTATGTAATAGCTTTGGAAGTTGAAGTGGTTGCTGGTGAAATTTAAATTTGGAAGTTGAAGTGGTTGCTGGTGAAATTTAAATTGAAATGTAGTTTACCAGGGTTGAAATCTGTTATTCTTGTTTGCTCCGACCACGGGCGCACTTACAATATTTTCTAATTAGTAAGGTTGTATTAAGTGAGATAATTCTATTAATATGGTCTCGATGTGTAAAATTGGTTTATGGGGGTTATTTGGTTTATTTTGGTTGTGACGGTCGCTAGTTGTTGAGGAGTTGATGCATCTACGGGTTGTGTTCTGGTCAAATCATAGTTGTGTCGGCGTGGTATTTGTTTGGATCTTCTGCAATCCAAACAAAGAAGTGGCGGGTCGTTGAGATCTAGGTCATTTTATTGCCTTCAGGGGAGGAGTTGAATTGTTGAAATGTAAGTGTTAGGCTTTTGTTATGTAAGACCTAAGTTTTGTGTGAGAAATAGGTTGGGTTGATCGTCGGCAAGAAGCTTCATTTATATGTCCTTGTCGGGGCGATATCTCCCCCAGTGTGTGTAAGTGGTAAGTTTGTTGAAAGGTCAGTGTAAGACCAAAAAGTTGTGTGAGAAGTAGGTTTGTTTGACTGCCGTTAAGGAGCTTCGTGCTTTCACTTTTATACTGTAGTACTTAACGGGGCGATAACTTCCTGGCGCGCGTGTCATGTGAAATAGGTGGTCAGTGAGATTTTTGAGATACGCCTTTTGTGTTCGGGATTTCTGTGATGACGTGATGACAGATGTGTCATTTTGATGTGAAGGTAGCCTTTAGCCCCTGCTGTCAGTTGCAATTATTCCTTTCCCGGTCGCTTGGGACATTTTCTTCTTGTTCGCTTTTGGTGTTTTATTATTTCATTTCATTTGGGGGGAGAAGGGTCCATATTGTATTCTTCTAAGAATTTTCCGTTCCAAAGTATCCAATGCTTCTCTCCTCTTTTGACGAGTATCCAAGTTTCGCTTCCATGACACCCAAAGAACAGTTCACAACAATAAACTCGTTTTTGTCAAAAAGTGACTTATGCCCTTTCATAAATAACCGATCAACTTATGGTAAGACTAGGTATATTTCTTAATGACTCAACTTGGACTACGGCTCAACCTTACTAAGACTGAGTACCTTAAAATGTGGTTCCCAGACCAGGGCCGGATTTAAGAGTATGCTGCCTATAGGCTTAAGTCCATTTACCGCCCCCTCAATAGTTCATATTTGCTTAATACATTTGTTTTATACAACAAAAGGAAGGAGTTCATTGGCATTTACATCTTCTTTAAACAAAAAGTTCATTTAGTTTAGATAAAACTATAATTTTAATGGTTTACATAATAAATTATGTAATGAAATTAGTTATCTACTTGTATATCTTACTTACTTCTTTTAAGATTCGTTAAAAATGAAATGGGTTTCGAACCTAATTAATTAATTTGTTCTTGGAGATCAGTGATCACTATTTTACAAATATTTTTATATTTTAATGTTAATGACTATTTTTTGCATAATTGAAGAACTGTGATCAATTTGAATTAAGTTGTCCAACACGGTGAAATGAAATTACACAAAATGTAGTCAATTACTGGTTAATTTGTTGAAAAATACCGTTTATACCCGAATGTAAGACGACCCCGAATATAAGACGAGGCCTCTTACAGATTTTTTCAAAAAAATACTCGCTAATTCATAACTTGCACAATATATGCCCTCAAGGTCGTGCTTTCAATTTTAAAACGTCTCGTGTTATCGGAAATCCCTCTGCCCGCTTTTCCAAGACATACTCTATAATTTCTTTGTTCAAGAATGGGAGACGTTATTAAATTAAGATACGTTGATCACTCAATTACTGCTCGTAAAACTGACTGGTTGTTCTTGTAAAGATTGTTTTTAAACATATTTCCGTATGCTTTCTAACATACAATTTATCTGCTTAGAATGACGTGTATGCGTAAATCCTAACCTCAAAATGTACGCTATTCGTATATGCAGGTAATTCAACATAACAAACCATATTTTAATCTCCATTAATGCATTGATTTGTTGTGAGTTACAAGATGCCAACACCACATACTACTTTGCAAATAATAATAACAATATTTATATATATATATTTTTTTTAATATTCTGAATATAAGACGACCCCAAATTTTTATAACACAAAAAGTGGGAAAAAACCTCGTCTTACATTCGGGTATATACGGTATACAAACTTCTCTAAAACAACTCACCCAACGTAATCTTGATGTTCAAATTTACATAGCTTTCTAACGAGATTTCTTAATGGCAAACTTTTAATTATGTCCCCATATGAAAGTGTTTTTGTTGTATTTGCCTCAATACAAAGTAATGAAAGTGAGCTTAACCGTATTTCAGAAATACTAGTTCACAGATATTTCTTAACTCTTCTAAGGCAGGAAAAACTGCAGAAGGACTAAAACATATGTTTAAGTAACATGTATTCTTTAATTCATACGGATAATATTATTAACGTCTGAAATACTTCATTTTAACTTTTGAATAAATTGCCAAACTGCCACCCCTGAAAATATGCCGCTCTAGGCTGAAGCCTACTTAGCCTATTTAGAAATACGGCTCGGTCCCAGACAGATGGAACCATCATAGAGCTCGAGCCAGCCGGGAAGGCGGTGCGCAGAACACAACGCTACCATTACGTCATGCCTCACTTCCATCCCACCAATCATAGTCAGTCTGTCTTGAGAATCTGAGCTAGTGTGTTGTCAGGAAAGCTAAGTGTAAAGCAGCGTGAAAGAGACTGGCTCGTAGAGGTAAGCGACGGTGTTGTCATACCGCAGGAACTCATGGCAGCAGCCTGCGGTGTGGGAAATCGGACATGGTGGACCTGTTGCAACAGTGGAAATGTATCTCTTTCTCTCTCTGCGCAAATCCCACAGAGCCGGCCGCCTTCCGGGCTGACGCGAGCTTTAGTAGACGGCAACCCTCTACCAAAGGCTTCACATCTCCGATACCTTGACTCCGTTGCAAGACCTGATGGTGACACAGTCTCGGATTCCCGTGCAAGAGTGAATGCTGCATGAATGAGGTGGCGCCAGAATACAGCATTCTCGCAAGATCCCTTTGCGCCTCAAAACTAAGATCTATCAATCAGTCGTCCGCCCTGTTACTTTGTATGGAGCTGAATGCTGGCCTAATACAAAGAAACATGAACAAGCCTTGCACTCAATGGAGATGCGGATGCTACGATGGTCCTTGGGAATTACATACACGGCTGGATCATTTTAAGAACGAAGACATCTGCAATACTCTTGGAATTGCCCCTATTCTAGCCAAACCGAGGGAGACTCAGTTGCGTTGGTACGGGCATGCAGCCCGAGCAAATACAGAGTACATTGTAAGGAAGTCACTTGCTCTCCAGCCTGATGGACAAAGACCTCCAGGAAGACCAAAAAGGCGTTGGATGGATACCCTACACGACGATATGCGCATCGTAGGTCTTCGTCCTACAGATGCAGCAAACCGCAACAAATGGAGAGCCAGGTGCAGAGCGGCGGACCCCAAGAAATAATTGGGAACAACGCCAAGAAGAAGAGGACTCAACTTGCCGAAGGCCTAGCCTAGTTCACCAAATTTTCTTTTCATTTTTTAAAATGCATGAATATCCCACAATCGTGTTGTTACCTTCCTCTTGGCAGTGTCCCTGCGCTTGGCACCTCCACCTTGTGTGCGAGGGTCCTGGTGCTGCTGCAACTGTCTCCTCCGCTCCTCCCGACCCACAGCCTCCGCCTCTTTGGCTGCCTGCTTGTTGCGCATCTCCTGCACGAACTTGAGCCTGAAACACACTTCCACCATAGTCAGGGTGTCTACTCATGTGACCAGTCTGTCATGGCAAAAACCATCTGCACTGACTTACAATCAATTATCAAAACACAGATAGTGTTTTAATGTTGGTCGGCCTAATAAATACATTTATTTTAAACTAGCAGTAGTGACCGGCTTTGCCCGGTGCATTTATTTGTTTTATGTTCGACCCTGACTATTATGTCAGAAAACTGTACTATAATGAGGCTCATTATAACACTATTTTTCATTATGAAACAGTTTCTCCCACCAATCAGAGCTCAAGAAACAGTTGTTTGACCAATTAGATAATTAGATGCGCTGAGTTCCTCGGCCTTCTAATTTAAATTTCACTGCCTGGCCTAGTGTCATAGTAGGGTAATCGAGGAGGCCATGGTCAAATACAAGGCATTCTCTGCATCTCATGCGCTCTGTTCAGTACATAAAACTGGCGAAATCTCGACAGATATACATGAATATTTATGTTCGAACATAAAATAGTTATAATAATTATCGTCGAACATAAACAGTCTTATGCAACTCGCCTATGATGGTAATTAAGACACTCGTATGGAAATTATAAAACTCGCAAAGCTCGTTTTATAAACATACTCATGTCTTAATTATTGCCATTATAGGCTCGTTGCATAATGTACTATTATGGATGATAGTGAATACTACTACAGAACTGGCACATGATACTTCAAATAACAGAAAAAAAACAAAAAGGAAGAAAAAAAACCTTTTGTGGTGGTGGTAGTGGGGGTGGTAAGTAGTACAGTATAATGGACGTAACATCAGGGTGTCTACTGTAAGGATAAAGTAAAAATTAGTTACTTTTTAGCTACCTTTTAGTTAATTTTAGTTACCTTTGAATTCAAGATACGTCTGCGGTCTGCAAGCAAAGGGGCTCATCACGCGGTGAAGAAAAACAGCAATGAACTGTGTTTAAAGCGGTAAATACAATTCACTTAGGGAGTTATAAAAATTTTAAAAATAATAAATAAATAATAGATATTTACCATTATCAAATGAGTTGTTTCAGCTGATATGACGTCTTGTGCACAAGGCGTTTTTAAAATTGCCAAGAGGTTGCTCTGCTCTTGACCATTTGGCGAGATTTCCTTTGTCCCCACGGTAGATTACGAAGAAATTTAAGGGACGTTATGTGATTGTAACCGAATTTTGTCTTCACAGTCAAGTACGGAGAAATTTCGAGATGTTACACGATCGGCGCTGGTTTCACCAGTTCGTCGAGATTCCCGTAGTTTTCGCGATAGAACACGGATAAATATCGAGATTTAGATAATCGGTGTCACTTTTGGTCGTTCGACGAGATTTCCATTGTCCTTGAGGTCGGGCACGAGAATTAGTACGCAATCGGCGCCACTTGCTGTCCGTTTGACAAGAATTCAGTTGTCCTCGTCATTGAATGCGGAGAAATATCGCGATGTATCGCAATCGCTGCCGCTCTCGGCCGTTTTACGAGATTCACGTTGACCTCGCGATATTATACATACCGCGCCGCACCTGGCCATTGAACAATTGTCTATTAGTCCTGACAGAATGGTGGATGCAAGCTCAGGGTTGGGCATGGTTAAAATTCACGAGAAGTTATGGACAAGTTGTATGGCCGGCGCCGTGATTCCCGCTGTCCCTATGCTGTGGTTGGGAGCTGATCAGTTCAGGGTGGATCACGAGGAGAAATTAGTATCGCGACGCTACGTAGGCTGTCATTTCTACGTGGGTTGATGCACTTCTCGCTCCCCGTACTCTTTTAAGTGTACGGTCATGGGAAAAGTAGCAAGTAGGTTTCGGAAAGTTTCGTCATTGGTGCCCAATCATCTTTGACGGGATTCCCGCAGTCCTCGTGGCCACAAGTTCACGATAGGGGACGAGTTTTATGATTTTACGCTACTGACGTCGATCTCGGTCCATTTGACTAGAATCCCGCAGGCAAGTCGTTCGGTCAGCCGGCCGTCTTGAGTATGAATGTTCGAAGTAGGTATCAAATATTAAGAATAATTATTCTGAGAGGATTGCACGAATAATACGACTAAGGACACGTTTTCTTTCGAATGCGAATCACGAATTATACAAGTTATCGAAATAACCAGTTAGATTATAATGTATCCGATGGAACCAAAGCTCGAAGGAAAAATCGACATATAACTGAATTTCGAATTAACCATACTGGATGTCACAAATTTACGAGACAGATTTTTAAAATAAGTTATAGCCTACGTATTTCGAAGCATTTTCAAAATCCTTTTTCGAAACGGTAACATTTAGCAAGATTGCGACATTAAATTATTTTGCGTTATTTCTGGACTTCAATTTGACATAGTCTTCAAATAAATGCGAGAAATGCGAGGTTTCTGATTAATTTCAGAAGTTTTCGCGAATAAACGTCTCTCGAAAAGTCAGGTTTCCTAATAGCACAGATAAATATTTCACACAAAACTAAAAAGTCATCTTGATGCCGAAAATACACGTTGAACGATGTATACCACTCAGGGTATCCTCAGTATGCATTTCCTTGAGGTCGGGCACGGATAATATAGCTTATGCAATCGGCGCCGCTTGCGTGAAACTCGCTCCATCGCAATCTCTGAGCCTAGAGGCGCGAGTTTCAATGATTCAATCCGCCTTCGGAAAATTTTCGTTACCCGAATGTAAAATTCATTACTTTTTCGTTACTTTCGTTACCCATTTGTAAAATTCGTTACTTTCGTTACCGGTAGACACCCTGAACATTCAAGTAATTTTCCTATAATGATAATAATGAATTGGGAATCGGCTATTACTAACTACAGTACTGACACATGTAATTTACAAACAAAAATACGATTAGAAAGAGGAGTAAGTGAAATAAAAGACACTGCATACGGCCTATATCTCACTGGCTGTTAGAAAAGATGAGACCAAGAGTGTCGTCTTTTGTCGCAGCACCGTAGGAAAATAATCATCTTTGGCTGTCCCGAGCTCCTGAGGTAGCAATAGTGTCATTTATAACCACATAGTGCTCAAGGATAAGGATCGGAATAAATTAAAGTAAATTTGAAAGCACTAACGCCTACTGAGGGATTTTAACGCTCTTAAAAAATCCGACAACTTCGGCAGGGTTTGAACCCGCCATCTTGGAGACAAGGCATTGTCTTTAGAAGTTGATGATGATGATGATGATGATAATAATGAATCGAGGTTTCACTGCAATAAGAAAGCAGACTGAAATAGAAGAAACCTTATGTGAAATAATTATCAGACCAAGGATGAAACGGTTTGGACACGTTATGAGAATGGAAGAGCGACGAGAAAGTGGATGGAGGAAGAAGTTACTAGAAGACCGACAGGAAGATTAAGAAGGTGGTTAGGTGTAATAAAAGAAGACATCAGGAGGAGGGACGAAGTCAATACCATCTTCAAAGACGAAGTATTTTTGGATAGACAAAAGAGGGAGGTTCATAAATTGTGCCCGGTTCACTGGAGCAATAAACCGATTATGATGATGAAGTGTGAATAAACCACAATCAGGATGGCTGCTGCCAGCACCAGAATTCAAACCTTCAATATCTGGACTTCCAGTCATAGCGCACGGCTAAATGTGCACTTAAGGGGGTTGGTTGATTCCTTAGTTTAGGGGCTGCAACAACGCGGTCATGTAGCCCCGTGTACTTTGGGTGTGTGCAGAATATGTCTGATAACTGGTGTTAATTATGATGTCTGTATTAGTGTGTGTTATCTATTTTTAAGTCAAGTAAGGACTGCAGACATTGAATTTCATGTAGTTCCTACTTTTGCCGCCAAACACCACCGTCAACGACTACTAGTTCGGAACTTGGCTGCTAGACGCCACCGCAGTCGGCTCCTGGCGACAAACATAGGAACCTAAGAGCGTTGTTTAACCTATAATTCATTTAGCTTCACACATGTGTAATTAGTGGAAGGTTCTTTAACATGCCATAAATCTAAGACATGGGACCGCCGGCTTTACTTCCCCCCCGAAGGAAGCCATACTGAGATATTTTTAACGCCCTTAAAAAATCCAACAACTTCGGCTGGGTTTGAACCCGCGATCTTGGGCATAGAAGCTCAGCTTGCTACCAACTACGCCACCGAAGCCGCTCACCTGAGGGGTTAAAAGTTAGGGTGTGGCTCTTTGATGATGGTACTAATGTTTGAAGAATTGTTAGTGAACTCACCTAGCTTTGTACTTGGCCTCACTTGCCTCAAAGGTCTCCAGAGTGCCCTCGTCACGCTCGAAGTTGAGCCAAGCCTCGCCTATGCTCTCCGGCCAGTCCTGCACCGAGGTGAGAGCCCGCTGGAACAAGCGGCGCAGATGTTTCGTGTCTCCATAGCATCTGCAACGAGCAACATCCAATAACAAGCACTCATTACAGGGGATGCGAATTAAAACATTTTTTCAAGAAATCAGAAAGAAGAGACTAAACACGAGGGTAGATCAAACATACACATGATTTTTTTGTTCCAAGCATGGAATATTGAACAGAGCAGGTGATTGTTCCTACATGGCTTGGACAGGGATGTCAGCAGTAGAGAGGGCATGCAGATATAAATGAATCGGTCGGAGCTGAAAGGCATCATGTCAGTTTTCACTACTTTTCAGGAAACAGATAAAACGTCATTGATAAAACCAAACTTAATAAACACACTATATTAGTCATCTATGTTGTGAAGCAACTATTCAGGTTATATTTGTGTTAGCGGAATATCAATTTTAATTTAATAAACATATTTTTCTAATCTATTTTGCAAACGTGACTTAATGCCTTTCAGCTCAGTGGTAAGTTTAGTGCGGCAAAAAGCCATCCAGAATGAATGTTTCCCATTATATTTTATTTTAAAATGGATTTTTAACATAAAAAAACACCTAAATCCTGTACAAATGTAATTTACAATAGCACTGTAACACGCGGGAATTATGCAGTGCGGCCAACATTAAGTACGGAATACGGCACTGAAAGGGAGCAAGTCATTGACTAGAAGCTTTTCTCCTCTGATCGCACTACATGTAGCAGTGGTTTCTGGCTTAAACCCACAAAAAAAAAAAAAAAAATGCTTTCTGATGGATTTTGCCTGGCCAGTGAGCTTTCGTGGTTTTTCTCCTGATGAAAATGTTTTGTGTGTAGTTTAAACAGAAGGCTGACTTAATTCTTTCCTATGCCGTACCAAGGCCCTTGGGTCAATACTTCAGAATACTAATTCTTAAAAAAATTACCATTTTTGACTTAATGCTTTTCAGCTCTGACCGATTCAAATATACAATCTGCACTTCAAATTACAAAATTTAAAACTCAGTAGTTTGTCTTTGCTGAAATGATATACGAGTACCCTGCTGTCATGATGGTAAAGAACTAGAACTGCAACATAAAAAACCAGTGTTTGTCTATTAACAGGGCTTCCATCGACTCACTCGTCCAAAAATAGTGATATAGTGAGTGGATTTATTCTTCAAAAAAGTGAAAAAAGGTGAGTTTTTGTATGAAAAAGTTAGTACATTCATAGCATTACCGTATATACTCGAATACCACCCGCACATTTTTAAACAAATTCGGACGTGAAAAATTGGGGTGCGGGTCTTATTTCAGTCATCCAAATTTGAAAGATCTAAATTGCCCGCCGCGCGCGATATCGGGTGTTGCGAGTATCCGCTAGATGGTGCTAGCCTTCTTCCGGCTATAACTTTGTTTCACCGTAAGCACGCGGCGTCATAGTCACACGCACGTTCTCCGAGTGTAAACATGAATGCTACGAAACGTTTGCGGTCATTTACTGTGAGTGAGAAATTGAAAGTTGCGAGGGAAGCTGAAGTTATTGGAAATCGTGCCCGGTAGGAAATATGATATTGACGAGTCATGTATTCGTGATTGAGCGGGATGACGTCTATGCTGCGTGAACCGCCCGCTCAAAGCAGCCTTGAAACAGCTGTGTACAAAGCGGATGGTGGCCGATAAGCACGCACCGACTCCAACTGGTCGTATTCAGCGCCCGAAAGTTCATCTGCTGTGTTCGTGGATTTTGACGGCATGGAATCGTATCTCTGGAGATCTCATATGGAAGAGCTTCAAGAAATGTAGTATTTCGAATGCTATGGATGGCTGTGATGACGACATTTAGTGGGAAAGTGATGGTGATAAAAGTTCCGAAGTTGGTACTTCTGATGACGATGAATGAAGTGTTTGTGTACTTTTATTTGTATTTTTAATCGTTTGATGTGTGTTATTTTAGGACGACTTCAAAACTATTGGAAACTATTTTGGATAAATGCTATTCTGTTTATTTAGTTACGATAGTAAATAATTTTGAGTAAAAATTCTTTTTTTTTTAAATTTTGTTCTTCAAAATCAGGGTGCGGGTCTTATTCGGGGGCGGGTCGTATTCGAGTAAATACAGTATTCACATTTATGGCCGTATATCTGGTTCATAATTTTAACATTTGTTGATATCTGTACGTGCAATTAGGAGGCGGGGGGGCTTGGGTGGCTAAGCTCCCCAAAACCAACCATAGCCCCCCAAAAATGTGACAAAAGTGCATTGAAATAGACAAAATTTTTAAGAATGTGTATCTGAAAAACAAATTAGCCCCACAAAAATGTCAACCAAATTGCACCTATGATATCTCGGAGAACTGTTTGTGATTTTTCATGTAGTTAGAGAGGACACTTGGAAATAATGGATAAGAAAATCAAAGCAACACTCAAGAAATTTAAATCGTAAATCAAAAATATAAATGTGAACTTTTGTTAAAAAACGCTTTGTTAAAATTTTCGGCGATCGCTTCACGGCTCCGGCTGTGGTATTCCACCATGGAAGCTTTTTATGCTTTCTGACCTCCTGGCTCGCTGCCGGCAGTGCACTCAGCCACCAGTGGCAGAAAAATGAACTACCCATTCATGGGTATATTTTGGGTCGTTTCTAGCAATCTGATTGTGCACGAGACCATTTTTAATGCAGAATGTGACCAGTTTTGTAAAAAAAAGTGAGAATAGTGAGTAATTTTATCAAATAGTGATAAAAGTGAGGCTGCTTTGAAAATAGTGAATAATAGTGAGAAAAGTGAGTCGCTGGAATCCCTGTATTAATAATGAGCTGAAAGATCTGATATGGAGACTTACCTGAATTATGAAATGCCTAGAAGCTGCTCTGACAACAACTGTCTTGACATTACAACAGCAATTCGTATGTGGGAAACCTCGCAAATCACCAATAACAAGATTACATTTTGTGTATTGGCTTTCACGGGCCGGAATTAAAACTCAGCAATTTTTCTAGGTTTATGCCATATCTTGTGCGGGTTTTCGCCTAGGAACACCAGCTGGCTCATCATCAGGCACTTGGGTGTCCACGCCCGGACCCTCACAGGAGTAGCGAACTGTGCACAACCGCCCTTCTTCTGATGCACGCCAGGGTATGTGACATGTCCAGGTATCCGGTCACCCATGTGTTAAAATCTTGTTTACCGTATATACTCGAATACTACCCGCACATTTTTTAACAAATTCGGCCATGAAAAATTGAGGCGTGGGTCTTATTTTAGCCATCCAAATCTTAATGATTTAAATTACCCGGCATGCGCAATGTAAGGTGTTGCGAGTATCCGCAAGATGGTGCTAGCCTTCTTCCGGCTATCACTTTGTTTTACCATAAGCATGTGGCGTCATACAGTCTCGCGCACGTTCTCCGAGCGTAAACATGGATTCTACAAAGCGTTTGCGGTTGTTTACTATGAGCGAGTAACTGAAAGTTGTGAGGGAAGCTGAAATTATTGGATATCGTGCGAGTCATGTATTCGCGATTGGAGAAAGAAAGAAATCGTTCGAAACAACCTTGAAACAGCTGTATATCGAGTGGATGGCGGCCGATAATCACACATTGACTCCCAACTGGTCGCAATCAGCGCCCGGAAGTTCAGCTGCTCTATTCGTGGATTTTGACGGCACGGAATCGTATCTCTGGAGATCTCATATGGAAGAGCTTCAAGAAATGTAATATTTCTAATGCTATGGATAGCAGCGACGACGACATTTTGTGGGAAAGTGATGGTGATAAAAGTTCCGAAGTTGGTACTTCTGATGACGATTATGAATGAAGAGTTTGTGTACTTTTATTTGTATTTTTAATCGTTTGTTTTGTGTTATTTAAGAACGACTTCAAAACTGTTGGAAACTATTTTGGAGAAATGCTATTCTGTTTATTTACTCGTCATCATCTTGTACAGTTTCCAGCCCCAGGCTGGGTTTGTTTGGAACATAAGCCTCGCCACTTAGTCCTTTCTTCCCACCACCTCTCCGCTATCACTCTGGTCCAGTACTCTCCTCTCTTCTTGACACATTCCTCCACTCTTTCAGCCATCTATCTCTTGGTCTTCCCCTTGGTCGTTTCTTCTGCATCTGCATCTCATGTATCCTCTTGGGAATCTTTTTCTCTTCCATTCTCTTTAAGTGTCCTTACCACCTCAGTCTTGATGTCTCAATACTACCTTGCAAGGGCTCCTCTTTCACTATTTCCCTGACCTTTTCATTCCTCACCCTGTCTCTTCTTGCTACTCCTATCCTACTTCGCAGGAACTTCATTTCACTTGCCTGTATTCTGCTTATGTCTCTTTTCTTCATTATCCAAGTTTCTGATGCATAGGTCAGTATCGGGATATAGTAGCTTCTGTATAACACTTCCTTGCTTTTTTGTGGGACATCTTTATTCCACACTAAGCTCCTAATGCTTCTGCCACGTTCCGTAACCTCTTTGTCATTTCTCCCATTTTCCTCCACTATACTTCCCAAGTACTTGAGACTTTCCATCTTCTTCAGCTGTCCACCTCCAAGTGTTATCCCACTCATTGGTCTGAGCTTTTTCCATCTTTAGTAAAGATTGTAAATAATTTTGAGTAAAAATTTTTTTTAGAATTTTGTTCTTCAAAATAAGGGTGCGGGTCTTATTCAGGGGCGGGTGGTATTCGATTATATACGGTGTATTCAATGCACCCTCGTAGATTGGAAGGGCAATCAATTACTGACCAGTAACTTGGTACTAACACCAAAATAAAAATTGATTACCGGTATGTAACTTTGAATGGAAAACAACCTACTTCTCCAGGGAGATGTACTCCAGCCACATGGACGCCACCTTGTCGTGCCCCTGGCTGAAGATGTCATTCCAGAGCTTCCTAGTCGCCTCCATGTCACGGAAATGGATGGCCTCCACTCGAGACCACGACTGCAGGATGGAGCACGTCGGGTCACCGTTCATCCCAAAGTCTGTCAATAGAAATATATTTTCACAAGAGAATTACTTCACTGTCAAAATTAGCTACTGTACATCCAAATTCAGAGAAATTGAAACACAATCGAATATACTGTTGTGTCCCTTACGGGTGTCTCTTCTGGAGAGCTATTAAGGTACTCATCGACCCTTCCATTAGTCTTTTTCAAGATAATTTTCGATTTTTTAATTGTCTTATTCGATAGTATGTCCTCTCTAGTTTCCAGAAATATATAGTTTATACTAGTTTTATTGTTGTTTAACTCATATATATTCACTTTAATGATCGGTGTGCACGCTTTTTAGCAGCTGTCACTTTGACGCATAGGTGCAGCATATAAAGCATACATTAATCTGGCTTTGAAACAGTCTACTCCAGAACTAAAACAATGTAGGAGATACTCACGGGTCGAAAAATGCAGAAGATTGGCCTAAAATCCAAAGAAAGGCCAGTTTTTAGGAGTTGAAAAGTAAGACTCTTTACTCTAAATGTGTACCTCAACTTTCTCTCACTTCATTTTTATCAATATTTGTCTTGACTTGGGCAGTTAAAATGTCCACTTAGAATGCAGATATTAGTTTCATTTAAAAACTAAAATATAGACAAATAATGCAGCTATGTTGTAAAGCAGAATGAAGCAGCTAAATTGAAATTAGGGGTCACGCCCCCCACAATTAATTTATTTTTTCAATCAAAATAACGTAAATTGTAAAACAAAGCTAATATATTTGACTCAATCAATGATACAAAAACGATTCTGCTATACAACATTCTGAACATACAGCAGATCAATTTGCGACAACGATGAAAAAGAGCAAAGATATCGCGTCCTAAAAATACACGTTATTTTTGTGATTAATCTTTGAAAAAGACCCCCCCAAATTTATTTAATTTTCTTTTTCGGCAAAAATCCACTAGTTTATATTCTTGGAATCAGTGATATCAATTTCAAGAAAATAAGATAACTTGTAATGAAATGTCTTCAGTAGTGTCGATTAGTACCTTAACTCGCTTGTTCGAAGAAGAATCCATTGCAGGTTCCGTGTTGACGTTTAGAATTGAGTATAACAAATTTCAAAGTTTCCGCCTAATCAACACTCATTTATTATTTTAGTTAGCGTCTTCTGGGTACATGTTTCGGAATTTGTGTCAATTCCTTCTTCAGCCCTTCATAATTAATATTAGGAACATCATTACATAGACCAAAATGACCTCGTCCATGTAGAAACATATCACACTAATATTAAAACACTATAAAAACTATTAACAATTTAAAACATGACAAGCTTATAGACAATAAAACAATAAAACATTCCTGTTGTTAACAACCACTTAATTATATAATCACTATTATGCACTTTCAAAGAAAGTGCCGGAACCAAAGTTTCCACTTACGTCAACATTTACCCACCAGTACAGCAAGTTATTTGGGTCATGGACACTAACTAAATATGCTCTTTGTTTTCTTGACACAAAAGTGATTAACGACTGCGCAATTTGACCATCGCACACCTAACAAGAATGTGAGAGATAGAGAGATAGAGTGAGATGGTATGGACATGTGAAAAGGATGAATGATGAAAGAATGCCGAGAAAAGTGATGGAGAGACGGATGACTGGAAAGAGAGGACGAGGAAGACCTAGAATACGGTGGATGGATTTGGTGAAGGACAGTGTGAGAGAACCTGGAGTGGAGTTCAGTGGTTGAGGAAGAATGGAGGACAGAGTAAAGTGGAGGGGTGTCATATTTGCTCCAACCCGGCTTAGGCTGGAAAATTGATGATGATTGTATCTTACAAGGGAAGTATCAGGTAAGACAGGTCAAAACCTATCTTGAAACTTTGTGGACACAATCGTTGTACTATAAGACGACAACGTGCGGAAAATCAGCCGCCAGATTGAACTGCGAGGCTCCGAAATCTTATCTGACATCCTGGTACACAAGCATGACGGCTGGCGGAGCTGCACATCACTGTGGCTCTCGGAGTAGTCGCGTGGCGGGGCGTATATATTGACTGGAGCGTGCGGCTGCTTCCCACCAGCCTTGAGTGCCTGGGCCTTCAGGGCTGTCCCTTCCAACATGTACGGTATTCGCTACTTCCCACTGATTTATATGAGCGATTCGCCACATAATTTCAGAGCCTTGCAGTTCAATCTGGTGGTTGATTTTCCACACGTTGTCCTCTTATAGTACAACAATTGCATCCACAGAGTTTCAAGAAAAGTTTTGACCCATCTTACCTGATACTTGCCTTGTTAGCCAATTCACCAGAGGATTTGAATGAGTTTTTAAATGGTATGGACTCACACTTGAGGAAAGAATTCAGGATAAAATCAATGTCTGGCTAGTGTACTCACACTGTGCGAGATGCTCGCAGGCGCGGTTGTAGGTAGCCCTAAGCTCCTTGGCCAGAGGATCCTCTACAATATCCTTGTTGCTCCACGTGATGATGCGACGCAGGTAGTCCAGGTAGGCCTGCCACAGGGTGCGGTAATCCTCCGCCGTCGAGAACCCCATCGTCAGAGCCTGCTCCATCACTCCTGAACAAATAAATGTGAGTGGCCTGCGTGACTACACAGCACCCAACTTCATAAAACACAGCACAACTCATTGTATGTATGCAAGTCCAACCCTTATTATTCCCATTTCTGCAGAACTGGGAATGAGATGCGATGAACTTCTAGGCAATGAAACAATTTGTTAGGTTCTGTCCGCCCAGGCAATCCAAGGGTGGACCCAAAAGAAACCGTACTGAGAGCACGCTGCCATTCGTGAATGCAGTAAAGTTGAGTCCCAAAAACTCGGCCACACCCTGCCAGGGCAAAAAATATCCGCGCGCAGACCCGTTCAACGTCCGATGCAGAAATTATTGCTGCTGTCACATTTAATGAAAAAATTGCCGGGAAATGATGTTGCCGCTGAGAACTCCACCGTACAAGCGCCTAAAATATCACTTAGTGAGGGACTAAAGGCTATCAAAATCGTCCTTCAGTATTTTGAACAACAAGGTGTGTCGGTCATAGACTTTCTGTTCCTTCGTCGTCTTCGTAATGAAGCAGCAAAACACACAGTGCACTGCGGAAGACAACAGGACATTACGCACTTTTTTTTAAAGTAGTTTTTGCAGTCGGCTAGTTAATTTTCATTATAGACAGCTTTATGCCTTCATAAAGTATTTTTCTGGGGTCTGTCTTATCATATATACCGTATTTACTCGAATACGACCCGCCCCCGAATAAGACCCGCACCCTGATTTTGAAGAACAAAATTTAAAAAAAAAAAAATTTACTCAAAATTATTTACTATCCTAACTAAAAAAACAGAATAGCATTTATCCAAAATAGTTTCCAACAGTTTTGAAGTCGTCCTAAAATAACACACATCAAACGATTAAAAATACAAATAAAAGTACACAAACACTTCATTCATCGTCATCAGAAGTACCAGCTTCGGAACTTTTATCACCATCACTTTCCCACTAAATGTCATCACTGCCATCCATAGCATTCGAAATACTACATTTCTTGAAGCTCTTCCATATGAGATCTCTAGAGATACAATTCCATGCCGTCAAAATCCACGAACACAGCAGATGAACTTTCGGGCGCTGAATACGACCAGTTGGAGTCGGTGTGTGCTTATCGGCCGCCATCCGCTCCGTACACAGCCGTTTCAAGGCTGCTTTGAACGGGCGGTTCACGCAGCATAGACGTCATCTCGCTCATTCACGAATACATGACTCGTCAATATCATATTTCCTACCGGGCACGAATTCCAATAACTTCAGCTTCCATCACAACTTTCAATTTCTCACTCACAGTAAATGACCGCAAACGTTTCGTAACATTCATGTTTACACTCGGAGAACGTGCGTGTGACTGTATGTACAGTAAAACTTCTTTTATACGATTCACACTTATACGTTTTCTACACTTATACGATTTTTTTCTTGGTCACGGCAAAATCCCTATACTTTCCATGTTAATTTATTTCCGATATACGTTTTACAATTATTCGTTTTTCACGCTTATACGATCATATCTTACGTCCCCGAGAGAAAAATGCGTCGTTTATACGTTTACAACGGTTTCCCTACCTAAAATCTCTAAAAATATTGGAGCCAGAAACTTATGAGACGCACTGTACGTTTCTCGGAAACCATCCCTCGCGCGGCGCTATGTTGTGGCGAGAACGACCTTGAAGCTATGTTCAGCCGGAGTTGCGTGTGATGCGAAATACAACATCACTTGCTTCAGTCATTGTTCTGCCTTGTTCGGTGCTTCAGTTGTGGCTAACCTTGATAGCAGTGAACATGGGTGAAAGGAAAAGGAAGTGCATTACGATTGCTGTTGTTCACTTCTTAAGGGGGGCCATCGCTCGCCGCTCGCCCGCGCTGCGGGACTGTCTCCCGCCAGGCACTTTACCGTAATGCGTAGCTCGCGCGGCCTATAGCCTATACTGTAGTTCACAGCTGGTGCTGAAAATGTTCGCCATCCACTGCTCCACATCGCTGGCACCTCTTTATGAAATTGTCATTTACGTTCTGAAGTTCCTCACCACCGATTGATTGTATTTCAACTGTAATATAGTCTTTAAGCTCATTTTCGCGAAAGATTTCCTGTACTTTAAGAAGGTATTTACACACGTTCACGTAATGAAAATCGCATTGGAACATCACCTTGAGCACTAAAGACGTGAACAATTGACTAAACTGAACCCCACACTGCTCAAGCACACTGCAAAGGAGGGAAACTTGTGGAGCCAAGAAGCGCATTACGGCCAAGTGCTTGACGGGGGACCGGCGCCGCGAGCGAGGGTCCGCGTCGCATATAACACCAAGTCCCTGTATAACCCATAATGTCACATACATTTTGCAGTATTTATTAAGCGACTTTCATTTACGCGTTTTTCACGCTTATAGGTTTTTTTCATTTGGTCCCTTGAAAATCGTATAAGTGAAGTTTTTATCTTTATATACGTCAATACGGACCAGAAATGGCAATTAGTATTCCCATGACTGTATGACGCCGCGTGCTTACGGTAAAACAAAGTTATAGCCGGAAGAAGGCTAGCACCATCTAGCGGATACTCGCCACACCCGATATCGCGCGCGGCGGGCAATTTAGATCTTTTAAATTTGGATGACTCAAATACGACCCGCACCCCAATTTTTCACGTCCGAATTTGTTTAAAAATGTGCGGGTGGTATTCGAGTATATACGGTATTATTTCAGTAGTATAGATCGCTCCTGCGGCGCTCACAAGCGACCGATCGTGAAAAATGAGCATTCAAATTAAAGAGAATATACATTACCAGTGATGCATTGCACTCTAATTTCATAAATATCTATAATTTCTTTAAAAAATGACTTTTAAAGAACTGTACGAAGTGTGCGATTTGCAGATACTGTTGCTGCAGGAAGATACTCTCCATAATTGCTGTCCACTTCACATTTTGGCCGCTGTGACGCCTGCTTCATGTCATTTTAACATTCTGAGGTCCTTCCTTTATCATTTTGCATGGATTTCAGAAACAGTAATTTAAAGGAATGAGTACTCATTCGTATAATTTCATAAATATCGAATAACCGGTGAGTGTTACGGCTCAGCAACAAATTACATTAGCAGTGACGAATTGCATTCTAATTTCATAAATATCAATTTTTGTAAGAAGTGTGTGATTTGCAAATACTGTTGCTGTAGGAAAATACGCAACATCATTGCTGTTCAGTTCGCATTTTGGACGTAGGGACGCCTGAAACGTAAATAGTGTTCTATAATCATTTGGTTCAAATAAAAACATAACAACCTTTCTCCTCAAGTCTCTTATTATAAACCTATTAGGGAAAGTGTGGCTTATGAACATGCGAGATTACTCGCATGGGTCCGCTAGTCAGGTAAATTACTTTACACTGTGTATTCATCAATTTTAATTTTTATGTTGCAAAGGTTTTATGCCTTCATAAAGTACACACTTTTCCTTTGTTTAAGGGTATTTGGGCAGTTTATCCGCAAACAATACATACAAGTACAGTACTGTATTTTCTGGGGTAACACTCGTACTTATTATTTCTTAAACCCCATTTCCGATAATGCGGCATTTTCACAAACTCAGCCAGCCTTCGGTCCACATTAGGCCAAGTTTATGGGACTAAAAGGCGTCAGTTTGTATGTGACCGTTTGATCATAGTGTTGTTTTTCTCTTACTGTTCTCGAGCTCTGCCTGCAAACTCGTTATGGCAGATTTAAACAACAAAGAGTGTGTTGGAAATTGTGTTCCCTGCTTGAAAAAACGGCAACAAAAGCTTACCAAATGAATATCTATGACTTTAGTCATTTTTTCAAGTTTTTCCGTATTGATTTTGATAAGTTATGCACTTGTCCACTTTACAATACAAAATATCTTTTTATTTATACATTTTGATACATGTTTCGGCCCTGTGAGCCTTCTTCAGTCAAAATCAATAAAATTCAAGTTGTGAGGTGACAGTTTATGGTTTCCAAACTGCGGTTGTTGAAAAACATTTAGGCAAAGCTCTAAATAAACAACGTTCGATTCCTATTTCTACTTTCCTTTTTCAAGATGCTTGTACAATGGGGTCCCTCGTTTTGAAAATAGATTAACAAGAATGGAGCCCACGTTTCAAAATTTCGTGCATTTTTAAATCTTCTAATTTCTTTAAGCATTTTATATTCATGTATTTTAAGCATCCTGACGATATAAAATTGATTTACAAAAATTTTTATGAGAAACCAACCTTTAGAATGATCTAGGAGAATTTTATTGATTTTGACTGAAGAAGGCTCACAGGGCCGAAACATGTATCAAAATGTATAAATAAAAAGATATTTTGTATTGTAAAGTGGACAAGTGCATAACTTAGCTTACCAAATGATTCAACAAGCTTTTGAGGAGGATGCTATGAGTCGCACACAAGCTTTTGACTGGTTTGGGTGCTTTAAACGTGGTGAGATGACTCGGTCCAACGTACGCCATGGTGATATGCAACCTCTTCAACATTTGAGCAATGCGGCGATACACACGCCTGCCATAATGACTCTATGATAGCAGGTGTCTTGAAGAGGTTGCCTATCACCACAGTGTTCTTTTAAATCTGCCATAACAACTTCACAGGTGGAACACGAGAACAGTAGGAGAAAAACACTACGATCAAACGGTCACATACAAACTGACGCCGCCTGGGCAGTTGTTTCGTGAAGGTCTTTATTAACCCCATCTAGTGATTTAAGTCTGTCATTACACACCCTACTGCTTCGATGCTACGTTTTTAGTGTCCTGCTCTATGGAGTTGAATCATGGACACTTACTGAGGTTTTAAGTAAGAAACTGATAGCATTTGGAATGTGGACGTATCGCAGGATTTTAAGGATATCATGGACAGCTAAAGTCACAAATGTGGAAGTACTGCGGCGTCAGAACAAAGACTAGGAAATTCTCAGTATCATCAAAAGGAGAAAACAAGAATACTTTCGTCATTTCATGCGCAACAACAAATACCGCCTCTTGCAATTAATTATCCAAGAGAAGATTGATGGCATTAGGGGTCCAGGACGCAGACGAATATCCTGGCTAAAGAACGTAAGCCAGTGGTTTGGAATTAATACCGTGTCACTCTTTAGAACAGCTATGGACAAACAGCAGATCATGCTACTGATCGCCAATGTTCTTGGAGGACGAGGCACTTGAAGAAGAAGTGGGAGAACTCTCCACTACGTCTAGAAATGGCAGCGTGTGGTCAGTCCGGTTTCTTTAGTATCCACCCTCGTAGAATTTATTTATCCTTAATTTATTTGGACACATTTCAAGCTTTAACTCATCTTCAGCAATATATAATTTGTACATCAAAACTCTTATATAAATTCCTATTATATAAATTAATAAAAATCTTAACACATTTCTTGAATCTTTGTGGTCTTGAAATATTTAAAAACACTAGAACAATTTCTTTAAATATTAGTCTTTTGGTTCAATAGCATATCCAATATAATTAGTTGGGACTTGATGTATTTACTATGTTTTGAATCATTTTATTATTGGTTACTTATTTTGTTATAAATATTTATTTATGCCCAAGTTATTTTGAATAAGTATTAAAATATCTGCCTTTCAATACTATTTATTAATTACTACTTACAGGTACATGTTTCGAGGGCTATAACACTCCCCTTTCATCAGCCTGCTTAACAAAGTCTTTAAAGAAAACTTTCCTTATTCACAAGCACATGTAAATGATAGTTTCTACAGAATAATAAGAAAAATAGTTTTTATATTTATATATTAACGTCAATACGGACCATAATAAGCGACATTATGCCTAAGTTATTGTCGGGCAGCCTATTTTAGTTGTATATACAGGGTCTTTATATTTGCTTGGCAAGGACATTCTCGCTCACACGCTCCGCCAGTGAAGGCTCAGTTGCCGGCGACCGCGCCCACATATGTACGGCAGAATACGGTGCTTACAATCAGTATCATGCATTTTTACTCACCGAGTTTACAGTAGATGCTGAAAATGTTGCCATCCGCTGCCAAACATAATCGGCATCTTGTTATGAAGTTTCCGGTTACTCCGGCGTTATTTTGTACGCCAGTGAATAAATATGAGCAGAGGTGAGTATAATAAATAATAATATCGTACGGTGCAGGGTGCAAGCTTTGTTATTTGACACCCAGAGGGCAGCTTGCATGTCGAATTTTGTCGTTCCTTGGAATGCTATGAAAGTCAAGGAGGTTAGAAATCTAAGCTCTTTCTAGTAATGGAGGAACTTTGTGTTGGCGGAAAATCCCGAGATTAATTTTGCCATTATGAACACGGCCTACTGAATTCAAATGGGTTCTTTAACCTGCCAACAACGTATGACATGCGTGTCGTGATTTTTGTCGCCTTTCAAAAATCACTTACTACGGCCAGGAGCTTGGGGTTGGTTTTTTTTTTTTTTTTAATAAGCGTATGGCTTTTAGTGCCGGGAGTGTCCGAGGACATGTTCGGCTCGCCAATTTTGTAGCTGCTTCGAGACGGACACCCAATGGGTGAGCTACAAGTACCGTTGGGGAGGAAAGTTGGAAGGGAGGGTCGAGGAGTTGGAAGGTAGCGGCTGTGGCCTATAGTTAAGGACCAACCCCGGCATTTGCCTGGAAGGAAGATGGGAAACCACAGAAGACCATCTTCGAGGTTGCCGGCGGGGGGATTCGAACCTCCTCGCCTCCCGGATGTGAGCGACTGCCAACAGTCTTGCCGCAACGACCTCGGCTAACTCACCCGGTTTGGGGTTGGTAGTCCGACACGATAACCACTCACCCACCATGAGTGACCAATAGTTAATAGAAAAGAGCTCACCCTTGACCTTGTCGTGCGGGGTTTGGTAGCGCTCGAGGACGCGCAGGTAGTACTGCCACAGCGGGGAGCTCCAGGGACAGTTGCGGACGGCCCTCTCGCACACGGGCAACACCACAGAGCCAATCTTCAGCTGAGTGTCCAGGTACTGGACATACTCGAACCACAACTCTCCGTCCAGACACAGCTGCTCTATGGCCCGCTCGTACAGACACTGCACGCGTGCCGGGTCGCCATCCGACTTCTCGTGCTGTAGGTACTGCAGGTACACCTCCTTCTTGCTGTCCGGCGTCGACAACTGCAACCAGCCAGCAACACATTGATACCGTAAATCCAACCATCCTCCCCTTCCCCAGAAGCTGATGATGATGATAATTGTTGTTTTAAGGGCCCTAACATCTAGGTTATCGGCCCCTAATGGTCTGTGTGATAGCGAAAATGTCAATGAAGTGGAAACCAGAACGAAAAGTAAGTGAGCAGGAAAATACTTACAAAAAGGAACTCAGATTGAAACTACTCACAAAATGGAGAGCGGTAATACGTACATAAGGGAATTTCGAACGAAAATACTCACAAAAGGAATAGATCGAAAAGTACGCACTAAATGTAGGTGAAGTTCAAAATACGTACAATATGCAACGTACAGTCAAAATACTTACAAAATGCAAGTGAAATCAAAACACTTACAAAATGCAAACGAGATCGAATGTAATTTAGATTCATAATACCCACTTAACTACTTGCAAAAAAGCGGTGTAGGTTGAAAATACAAAATGCAATTGAAATTCAAAATACTTACAAAAGGACCCCCCCCCCCCCCCCGATATTGAAAGACTTACTAAAAAGCAATTTAGATTGTCAATCCTTACAAAATGCAATCGAGGTTGAATAACGCTCACAAAATGCAACATAGAT
Organism: Meconema thalassinum; assembly: GCA_946902985.2. NCBI lineage: Eukaryota > Metazoa > Arthropoda > Insecta > Orthoptera > Tettigoniidae > Meconema > Meconema thalassinum. The sequence goes on from OX336388.2 coordinate 91,332,764, forward strand.
CGAAAAGACTTAAAAAAAGGAGTGGAGATGCAAAAATAACAGTGCGGGAATCTTAAAGGGAAAAGGAAATATAATGAAAAGAAAAACAACAGGAAAGTGAAAGAGGAGAGGGTCCGTCTCGCAGGTAAGGGACAAAAGGGGGAAACCAGACCCAGCTCAGGAATCCCTCGGGGTCGCCAACTCCCGAACTCACCAGCCGTGAGCCCCTGAGGGTGTAGCACTTTCTAGGGTGCACCAGAAGTGGTGGGGCTACATATACCCTACCTCCTTGAGGGCCTTATTCCCCTGAAGCATCTCCCAAGCGGATCGAGGGGAAAATAGTTGTTGCTTATTTTAGGGGCTTTGCGACATTATGGTCATGTGGACCCATGTACATGTGTGTGTGGAATTTGTTCATAACCTGTGTTATTGTGATAGCTGTACTAGTTAATGGAGTTTTAACGGCGGAACAGCGCAGTCATCTGCCCCGTGGCTGTACTATAGTAAAGCCATAGTTACATCCGACTTGACGTTTCAGCTGAAGAGCCCAATGGTACACCGGGGCGAAACGCTGGCAATTTGTTGAGTTATGCCGGAACATTCATCACATTTTGTGTTTAAATAATACTGAAATGTCAAGTCGGAAGTAACAATGGCTTTACTATAGAGTGTGTATTGTGTAAATTGGGAAGGAGGCAGCCGTGGCCTTAAATTAGGAACCATCCCAGCATTTGGCTGAAGTAGAAGTGGGGAAACCACTGAAAACCACTTCCAGGATGGCTGAGAGTACCCCGTTCCGGCTCTCACACCAGAATTAAAATTTCTTGGCAGAGCTGGGAATCGAACCCGAACCTGCCAAGAACGCTAGCCGCGACACTACACCATCTCTATGGAACTCACCAGTTGCATCTCGAAAGTCATGATCTTGTTGAGTTTGTCCAGCGCCTTCTTGTAGTTGAGCTCCACGTTCTTGTCCTCGTCCTCATTGACGGACGACAGCCACTGCTTGTACTCGGAGAAGGTTCGCTCCATGTCCATGAGAGGCACGCCCAGCTGACGACGGAACACAGCATGTGCTCTCTTCTTCTGGGCTTCGTACTTCTCCTTGTCGTCGGGACTCGTGTCTGCCTTTTGCTGAACAGACAAGAAGAGAAACAAGAAGTGTTACTCTTGTTGTTTCATTTGAGGGGCTCGGACATTGGGATAATTTAGCTTGGTGTACTTGGTAACGGGTAGAATTTGTCTGTGTTATTGTGGAGTATGTCATAGTGTGTGCAATTGTACCCTAATATAGATGACGATTGGGAAGGTACCACACTTTATCATCAAGTCAGAGAACTTTTATGGGATGACAAAGTACCCAAGAGAATGAAATTAACATTATATAAACAGTATCTCATACCAATTGTTAACATATGGACTGGAAACACTGGTAACGAATTAAAGGCAAAATAGTAAGATACAAGCAGTAAAAATGAAATGTTTAAGAACTTCAGTTAAAAAGACAAAAAGGAATAGAATTCAAAATATTAAACTCGGAGAAGAGTTAAATATGGAACCGTAAAATCCGAAGATACAGAAAGTAAGGTTACGTTGGTTCGGACATGTAAAAAGAATGGGTAAGGAAAGAGTAGCAAGAAGGGAATTAGAAATAGAAGTCAAGGGAAAGAGACCAGTTGGAAGACCGAGAAGAAGGTGGTTGGACCAAATTTTGAAGGACATTAGAGAAGCTGGATTGGATGTGGCAGAAGTGATGGAACAGGAAAAATGGAAGGACAGAAAGGAGTGGAGGAGGCTTGTAAACCACACCCGAGTGACTGGAGTGGGACTTTGATGATGATGATTGGGAAGGAGGCGGTCATGACCTTCAGTTAGGCACCAACCTTGAAAAACCACTTCCAAGATGTCTGGTGTGGGAATCAAACCCACATCGTCTCAGTTTTGGAGTGTTAGTTTGTTATTTTTAGCATTTACAATACATGAAATATTTGTCCAAAACACATCACATCAGGTATCTACATATTCTATGTTCCTTACAAGTGGATCATAGAAGGTGTAAAATTGGTGCAAGATAATTGCTTTTCTGAAAAATAAATGAAATATTCTTGACTTTCCACAAACTCAACCAGTTTTAAATAAAATAGTGGCATATTCTGTCGTAAGAACAGTAAAATAGTTTTAAATTTTACCGTATTTCCTAGCATAATTGCCACATATACGAGGGCTGTTTGTTTTAAGGGCCTTTTTTCTTTTTTCAAGCCCGTAGTTAGTGCACACGCCGCAACAAGCGTGTGCGCTATTTCCCGGCATCTTTTGCGAACAAGCAGGCGTCAGTTGCAGCTGTGTAGCTAACCTGTACGCTGAACTGTGCATCTTTACAATGTTCAAGATTATTGATTCACCCACCATGTTTGAGGAACGATCTGTGATACGTTTTTTGAGTGCAAGAACATGTCGGCTGCAGACATTCATCGTCAGCTTTGTGAGGTGTATGGTGATAATGCAATGACGGAAGGTAAAGTGCGAAAATGGGTACGCGAATTCAAAAGTGGTCGTGAAAATGTTCATGACGATGAACGCTCAGGTCTGTGATCACAGATGACTTGGCGACTGCAATTGACACGAAAATTCACCAGGACCGAAGATTCATGATAACCACTCTATCAATGGATTTTCCTCAAGTGTGAATTCTTGGTTGTCAGAGCAGGCGGCAAACTTTTATGCAGAGGGATTTGAGAACTTAGTTTTAAGGTATGACAAGTGCCTAAATAAACAAGGCAACTATGTAGAAAAATAGAGGAAGTTATGTACAAGATAATGGAAGAAACGATAGAGAAATAAATGAGCGGGGAAGGCAGGCAGAAGCATTTCGGAGGAGTGTGAGAAGCATGTTATGGAGCAAGGATGTCCCTCAGAACAGCAAAAAGATCATATATCGGACGTACTATGTCCCTATCCTGACGTATGCCTCGGAGACCTGGGTTATGAAAGGAAGGGAGAAGAGCAAAATACAGGCCAGTGAGATGAGGTTCTTGAGAAGCAGTATTGGAGCTACAAAGAGGGACAGAATAAGAAATGAGAGGACCAGAGAATTAATGAAGGAGGAACCATTACAGGATGGTATAGAGAAATCTAGACTTAGATGGTATGGACATGTAAAACGAATGGAGGAGAAGAGGATACCCAGGAGAGTACACGAGACGAAGTGGGAAGGAAAGAGACCGAGAGGAAGACCGAGAGACAGGTGGCTGAAGAGGGTGGAAGAATGCGTGAAGAAGAGAGGAGAAGACTGGAAAAGGGTGGAGGCTGAGAGATGGTGGGAAGACAGAAGACGTTGGAGAGGCTTGTGTTCCAAACAGACCGGCCAGTGGCTGGAAACTGTGCAAGATGATGATGTAAAACCTAAAAATAAATGTGGTTTCAAAATTAAATGTTCGGTTAATTAAAATAAAAAAACGGCCCCTACTTAAAAAACAGCCCTTGTATTTAGCCTAAAATTTGTGCGATGATTATGCGAAGAATATTTAAGTTCAAAGAAGAAATACAATAGAAACAGAATACATTTACTGAAGAGAAATGGTGGAAAGTACCACTAACACCCCGACCTGGCAGGAGCTGGACAAGGGAAATAGAAGATGATGATGTTGATGATAAGCAATATTACATCAGGGTGTCTACTTAAGGATGAAGTAAAAATTAGTTACTTTTTAACTACCTTTTAGTTACCTTTTAGTTAATTTTAGTTACCTTTCAATTCAAGATACTTCTGCGGCCTGCAAGCAAAGGGGCTCATCACGCAGAAGAAAAACAGCAATGAACTGTGTTTAAAGCGGTTTATTTATGTATTTATCGTATGGCTTTTAATGCTGGGAGTGTCCGAGGACATGTTCGGCTCGCCTGAGTCTGAAGCTGCTTCCAGTGGACACCCTAAAGGGTGAGCTACAAGTTCCGTTCAATTTCAAGTACACACATCAAAAAAAGTTTTGCATCACCTCGGTTCCCAGATCTCTGGCATATAGACGTTGACTGTGTATATTGTATCAAAGATACAGTCCCTTTGACTGTTCATAGATGTCACTAAAACTGCTCAAAGATGTAAACAACCATGCATGAGCAGGGCCTATTAGACGGAGGGGGTACGACAGCCGATCAGTTCCAGTCATTCCACCAGGACGAAGGTACGCTGCTCATGTTGTCTGTAGTTCTACCATGCCTAGAAGGTCAATACCGCAGTTCGATCGCGTCCGCATTGTTACTTTGTGTCAAGAAGGGCTCTCAACAAGGGAAGTTTCCAGGCGTCTCAGAATGAACCAAAGCGATGTTGTTCGGACATGGAGGAGGTACAGAGATACAGGAACTGTCGATGACAGGCCTCGCTCAGGCCGTCCAAGGGCTACTACTGTAGTGGATGACCCCTACTTACGGATTGCCGCTCGGAGGAACCCTGACAGCAATGCCACCATGTTGAATAATGCGTTTCGTTCAGCCACAGGACGTCGTGTTTCAACTCAAACTGTGCGCAATAGGCTGCATGATGCGCAACTTCACTCCCGACGTCCATGGCGAGGTCCAGCTTTGCAACCCCGACACCATGCAGCGCGGTACAGATGGGCCCAACAACATGCTGAATGGACCCCACAGAATTGGCATCACGTTCTCTTCACCGATGAGTGTCGCATATGCCTTCAACCAGACAATCGTCGGAGACGTGTTTGGAGGCACCCTGGTCAGGCTGAACGTCTTAGACACACTGTCCAGCGAGTGCAGCAAGGTGGTGGTTCCCTGATGTTTTGGGGTGGCATTATGTGGGGCCGACGTACGCCACTGGTGGTCATGGAAGGCTCTGAAACGGCTTTACGATACCTGAATGACATCCTCCGACCCATAGTGCACCCATATCGGCAGAATATTGGAGAGGCATTTGTCTTCATGGACGACAATTCTCGACCTCATCGTGCACATCTTGTGAATGCGTTCCTTCAAGATAACGACATCGCTAGACTACAGTGGCCAGCATGTTCGCCAGACATGAACCCTATCGAACATGCCTGGGATATGTTGAAAAGGGCTGTTTATGGACGTCTTGACCCACCAACCACTCTAAGAGATTTACGCCGAATTGTCGTTGAGGAGTGGGACAATTTGGACCAACAGTGTCTTGATGAACTTGTGGATAGTATGCCACGACGAATACAGGCATGCATCAATGCAAGAGGACGTGCTACTGGGTATTAGAGGTAGTGGTGTGTACTGCAATCTGGACCACAAATGCTGAAAGTCTAGCTGTATGATGGTACAACATGCAATGTGTGGGTCTCATGAGCAATAAAACGAGCTGAAATGTTGTTTGTGTTGATCTCTATTCCCTTTGTATTTAAAGGTTCCGGAACTCTTGGAACCGAGGTGATGCAAAACTTTTTTTGATGTGTGTAGTTCCAACTTTTGCCACCAGATATCAATGATACCTAGTGGTGAACGTTGTAACTTTTGATAGAGCGTTCTGACGAAACCTAACCTAACAACTTTGCTTTACACAAGTTTAGTCTGTGAAAGGATCTTTTACATGCCATAAACCTATGACATGGGACCATGGGCTTTACTTCCCCTCCGCAGGAAGGCATACTGAATGATTTTTAACGCTCTTAAAAAATCTGACGACTTCGGCCGGGTTTGAACCCGCTATCGTGGGCACAGCAGTTCAGCATGCTACCAACTACGCCACCAAAGCCCTTTTAGAGCGGTAAATACAATTTACTTAGGGAGTTGCTCTGCTCTTGACCGTTTGGCGAGATATCCTTTGTCCCCACGGTAGATCACGAAGAAATTTATGGAACGTTATGTGATTGTAACCGAATTCTGTCTTAGTAGTCAAGTACGGAGAAATTTCGAGATATTACACAATCGGCGCTGGTCTCACCCGTTTGTCGAGATTCCCGTAGTTTTCGCGATAGAACACGGATAAATATCGCGATTTAGATAATCGGTGTCACTTTTAGTCATTCGACGAGATTTCCATTGTCCTTTAGGTCGGGCACGAGAAAATATAGCATTACAGGGTGTCTACTGTAAGGATGAAGTAAAAATTAGTTACTTTTTAGGTACCTTTTAGTTACCTTTTAGTTAGTTTTAGTTACCTTTGAATTCAAGTTACGTCTGCGGTCTACAAGCATAGGCGCTCATCACGCGGTGAAGAAAAACAACAATGAACTGTTTTTAAAGAAGTTTTTTATTTATCGTATGGCTTTTAGTGCCGGGAGTGTCCGAGGACATGTTCAGCTCGTCTGAGTCTGTAGCTGCTTCCAACGGACACCCTTAGGGTGGGTTACAAGTTCCGTTCAATTTCGAGTTGCTACCAGATATCAATGATACCTAGTGGTGAACGCTGGAACTTTGATAGAGCGTTCCGACGAAATATAACCTAACAATTTAGCTTCACACAAGTTTTGTCTGTGGAAGAATCCTTTACATGCCATAAATCCATGACATGGGACCGCCGGCTTTACTTCCCCTCCGAAGGAAGGCATACTGAAGGATTTTTTAAAGCTTTTAAAAAATCCGACGACTTCGGCCGGGTTTGAACCCCCTATATTGGGAACAGCAGTTCAGCATGCTACCAACTACACCACCGAAGCCGCTTTAAATGAAATTCACATGATGTTATAAAAATCTAAAAAATTATAAATATATACCGTACTAGATATTTAATATCCAATGAGTCGTTTCAGCTAATATGTCGTCTTGTCCACAATATGTGGTTATTATTACGGTACCAAGAGGTTGCTCAGCTCTTGACTATTTGGCGAGATTTCCTTCATCCCCGCGGTAGGTCGTGAAGAAATGTATGCGATGTTACGCGATCGTCACCGAATTCTGTCTTCGCAGTCAAATGCGGAGAAATATCGAGATGTTACACGATCGGCGCTGGTCTCAGTTGTTTGGTGAGCTTCCCGTAGTTTTCAGGATAGAACACGGAGAAAAATCGCGATTTAGATCATAAGCGTCACTTTTAGTCATTAGACGAGATTTCCATTGTCCTTGAGTTCGGGCACAAGAAAATATTGCATTATTACGCAATCGGCGCCACTTGCTGTCCGTTTGACAAGAATACAGTTGTCCTCGTCATTGAATGCGGAGAAATATCTCGATGTATCGCAATCGCTACCGCTCTCAGCCGTTTTACGTTGTCCTCGAGATATTATGCAATCGTCGCCGCACCCGGCCGTTCAACGATTGTCTGCCTGTCTATCTGTCCTGATAGAATGGCGGAGGCAAGCTCAAGGTTGGGCATGGTTAAAATTTACGCATAGTTATGAACATGTTGTTCGGTCGGCGCCGTGCTTCCCTTTGTCCCTATGCTGTAGTTGGGAGTTCATGAGTTCAGGGTGGATCACGAGGAGGATTTAGTATTTCGATGCTACGTAGGCTGCCATTTTTAAGTGGGTTGATGCACTTGTCGCTCCCCGCACGCTTTTAAGTATACGGTCATGGGAAAAGTGGCAAGTAGGTTTCGTGATGGGTGCCCCGTGATGGGTGCCCAATAACCTATGACAGGATTCCCGCAGTCCTCGTGGTCACAAGTTCACGATAGGGGACGGGTTTTATGATTTTACGTAACTGACGTCGATCTCGGTCCGTTTGACGAGATTCCCGCAGGCAAGTCGTGCGGTCAGCCGGCCGTCTTGAGGATGCGATTTTGGAGGATGAACGTTCGAAGTAGGTACGGTATCGAATATTACGAATTGTTCTGCGAGGATTGCACGAATAATACGACAAGAGGGCAAGTTTTATTTCGATTGAGAACCACGAATTATCAACAAGTTATCGAAATAATCGGTTAGATTATATATCCGATGGAACGAAAGTTCGAAGGAAAAATCGACTTATAACGGAATTTCGAATTAACCATACTGAATGTCGCAAATTTACTTGACATATTTTTTAAATAAGTTATGTATCGAAGATTTTCGCATTTTTTTTCGAAACGGTAACATTTCGCAAGATTGCGACATTAAATTGTTTCGCGTTATTTCTGGACTTCAATTTGACATAGTTTCCAAATAACAGAAATGAGAGATTTCTTTTTAGTTTCGGAAGTATTCGCGAAAAGTCAGGTTTCCTAATACAGTAACACAGAAAAATATTTCACATGAAACGTAAGACTTCTTGATGCCTAAAATATACGTTGAACCGATGTATACCGCTCTAGGTATCCTCGGTATGTATTTCCTTGAGGTCGGGCACGGAGACATATAGCTTAGTACTATGCAATAGGCACGGCGCCGCTTGCGTGAAACTCGCAATCTCTGAGCCTAGCGGTGCGACTTTAAATGATTCAACCCGCCTTCAGAAAAATTTTCGTTACCCATTTGTAAAATTCGTTACTTTTTCGTTACTTTCGTTACCCATTTGTAAAATTCGTTACTTTTTCGTTACTTTCGTTACCGGTAGACACCCTGCATTATTACGCAATCGGTGCCACTTGCTGTCCGTTTGACAAGAATCTAGTTGTCCTCGACATTGAATGCGGGGAAATATCGCGATATATCGCAATCGCTGCCGCTCTCGGCCATTTTACGTGATTCACGTTTTCCTCGCGATATTATGCATACCGCGCCGCACCCGGCCGTTGAACGATTGTCTATTCGTCCTGACAGAATGGTGGATGCAAGCTCAGGGTTGGGCATGGTTAAAATACACGAGTAGCTATGGACAAGTGGTATGGTCGGCGGCTTGATTCCCGCTGTCCCTATGCTGTGGTTGGGAGCTCATCAGTTCAGGGTGGATCACGAGGAGAAATTAGTATCGCGACGCTACGTAGGCTGTCATTTCTAAGTGGGGTGATGCACTTCTCGCTCCCCGTACGCTTTTAAGTATACGGTCATGGGAAAAGTAGCGAGTAGGTTTCGGAATGTTTCGTGATTGGTGCCCAATCATCTTTGGCGGAATTCCCGCAGTCCTCGTGGTCACAAGTTCACGATAGGGGACGGGATTTATGATTTTACGCTTTATGATTTTACCTCGGGCCATTTGACGAGATTCCCGCAGGCAAGTCGTACGGTCAACCGGCCGTCTTGAGTATGAATGTTCGAAGTAGGTATCAAATATTAAGAATTATTCTGAGAGGATTGCACGAATAATAAGACTAGAGGACACGTTTTCTTTCGAATGCGAATCACGAATTATACAAGTTAAACAAGTTTGCGAAATAACCGGTTAGATTATAATATATCCGATGGAAACAAAGTTCGAAGGAAAAATCGACTTATAACGGAATTTTGAATTAACCATACTGGATGTCGCAAATTTACGAGACAGATTTTTAAAGTAAGTTATAGCCTACGTATTTCGAAGCTTTTTCTAAATCCTTTTTCGAAACGGTAACATTTCGCAAGATTTCAACATTAAATTATTTCGCGTTATTTCTGGACTTCAATTTGACATAGTCTCCAAATAAATGCGAGAATTGCGAGGTTTCTGATTAATTTCAGAAGTTTTCGCGAATGAACGTCTCGCGAAAAGTCAGATTTCCTAATGACACAGATAAATATTTCACACAAAACTAAAAAGTCATCTTGATGCGAAAATATTCGCTGAACGATGTATGCCACTCGGGGTATCCTCAGTATGCATTCCCTCGAGGTCGGGCACGGGGAAATATAGCTTATGCAATCGGCGCCGCTTGCGCGAAACTAACTCCATCACAATCTCTGAGCCTAGAGGCGAGAGTTTAAATGATTCAATCCGCCTTCGGAAAATTTTCGTAACCCGTATGTAAAATTCGTTACTTTTTCGTTACTTTCGTTACCCATTTGTAAAATTCGTTACTTTCGTTACCGGTAGACACCCTGTACATTCATCATCATCATCATCATTTTCCATCTCCAGTTTCCCGGGTGTGGCAAACAAGCGCTCTCCATCTTGCCCGATCTTGGTACATCATTTGTTCTTCGACATCATCCCAGTTAAAACCATTCTTCTCCACCTCTGATCGAACTGTCCCTATCCATCGTCTCCTTGGTCTTCCCCTCGGTCTTTTCACTCTGATATCCAGGTTGAAGTACTTCTTAGCTGTTCTAGAGCTATCCTTCCCCATTACATGGCCATACCACTGAAGTCTGTGTTTCCCCAGAAAGTTGATAACAGGGACCCTGATGCCAGCTGTTGCTCTGTGTACCTCATTTCTGATCTTGTCTCTCCTGGTACTTTGGTTCATAGTCCTAATAAATCTCATTTCTGTGGCTTGAATTCTACTGTAATCCTTACTTAGCAATGTACATGTTTCCATGCCATAAGTAAGGATTGGAACAAAGTAGGTGTGATACAACGTTGTCTTTGCTGCCAAGGGTATATTTTGTCCCAAAGTAAGTGCCGAACTTGGTTATAGAAATGTGATGCTTTCTGTGTCCTATTTAGAATTTCTTGTTTGAGGGTGTTATCCTTGGAGACCATACTTCCAAAATACTGGAAGTGAGACACTGATTCTAGTTTTGCTCTCTCCAAATATATGTTTGAACTTTTCCTCTCTCTCTGCTAATGGTCATTTCAACGGTCTTGGCCTTGCTGATCTTCAGGCTAAATTCTTTAAATTTGTTATTCCTGTACTTCCACTTCTGTTTCTCCCCATAAGACCACGTCATCTGAAATACCAAAGCTTGTGATCGATTTGCAGTTTCCTTAATAGATTTCAAAATTCTGTCGATAACAGTGACAAACAATAGTGGTGACAAGGCACTTCCTTGCTGGACTCCCCTTTTTGTCTCAAACCATTCAGAACGACCATTTCCTATTTGGACACAACTATAACAACTCCGATATAACATCCCTATTTTGTTAACCAGGTAGTAGGGCACTTTAAAGTCTTCAAGACATTTGCAGATCTTATTATGGAGAACACTATTATATTATATTATTGAACTACATTATTAAAGTTCTACTGCTACATACAATATTGCACAAAATTACTGCAAATACGAGGGCTATTCCAAAACTAAGGTCCGGTTTAAAAAAAAAACATCCAAAATCAAAATTATTTCCAAAACAATTGTTTTATTGACATTCCCTAAGTCTTTCTCTATTTTTCTACATAATTTCCATACTTATTTACATATTTGTCACATCGTTCCACAAGCTTTTGAATGCCTAAGTCGTAGAACTCGGCCGCCTGCGAAGCTAACCAGTCTTTAACAGCTTCTTTCACTTCATCATCTGTGTCGAAGCGCTTGCCGCCAAGAAACTCCTTTAGGTAGCGGAACAGGTGGAAATCACTTGGCGCCAAGTCCGGACTGTAAGGTGGGTTGTCCATCTGTTCCCATCCAAATTTCTTGATTAGAGTTTGCGCGTCATTCGCAGTATGGGGTCTGGCATTGTCATGCAACAACAACACTCCAGACGACAAAAGACCACGTTGCTTATTCTGGATTGCACATCGAAGTTTAGTCAGGGTAGCGCAGACGGTGGCTTCATTGATCGTTGTCCCTGAAATAGTGAATCGTCGATCTTCACGAATTTTGTCGTCAACCGCATGAACCAACTCGTCTGAAATCACTGATGGTCTGCCCGAGCGCGGTTCATTGTGCATATTTTCCCGTCCTTCATTAAAGGCTCGCACCCACTTGCGCACTTTACTGTCACTCATTATGTTAGGATTGTACACTTCAGTAATCTGCCGATGAATTTCTGCCGCAGAAATGTTTCTTGCAGACAGAAACGTATCACTGCCTTTACTTCACAATCGGCGGGCTGATTAATTGTCTTAAACATTGTGAACTGACACTATCAATAGCACACAGCAACAGTAACAACGATACTGGCAGCTTTTGCCGCGCAAGGCATGCCAGGAGTCGGCGCGCATGCGTGATTTGCCCTTGGCGCCACTTTCAAATATTTACAGCGAATCGGACCTTACTTTTGGAAATACCCTCGTATTTAAGTGATAAAAACAAGAAATGAACATGTAATAAATATGATATCCAAGCTAGCCACCTCAGGGTAGAGGGGCAATGTACTCGCTGAATGACCCACACAAAGTACAGTACACAGACTTCACTAATATACCCTTATTTATTAATAACTAATACTAGATACATAGAGCCTCCGTGGCTTAGGCGGCAGCACGCCGGCCTCTCACCGCTGGGTCCGTGGTTCAAATCGCGGTCACTCCATGTGAGATCTGTGCTGGACAAAACGGAGGCAGACAGGTTTTTCTCCGGGTACTCCGGTTTTCCCTGTCAAAAATTTCATTCCAGTAACACTCTCCACTATCATTTCATTTCATCTGTCATTCATTTAATCATTGCCCCAGAGGAGTGCGTCAGGCCTCGGCAGCCGGCACAGTTCATATCCTCGCCGTTAGATGGGGGCTTCATTCATTCCATTCCTGACCCGGTCGGAGACTGGAAGCAGGCTGTGGATTTTCATTTCACTAGATACATAACACGATGACAGTTCAAATGCAAATACCCTGAAGAAAGGTTGAAATCACAAACATATAATAATAATAATAATTCTCATCCACTTACAAATTCTTCTTTTCTGGTTGTTCTCTGGCAATCAAAACTATCAATACCTGTTTGTCGACATGTAAGCAAGTTTCCATTACCTGCATCTCTTGTACAGTATCCACAACAACTTTCATGAATATTCTTCTGCTCCTTTGTTTTCTTCTTGCATTTTCTTAAACATCTCTTTCTACATCAGCATATATCCAGACATAACACCTATTTATAAAAATAAATAAAAAAACATTGCCATACCTCAGAACATAATCTAATAATCATTAAAACATGACATCACCATAGTAACATTGTCCTTAGTCAAAGCCACCTGCGACCCACTGCTGGACCACCACCAAGAATCTCTATGGCACAAAACACTAGACTCTCTGTGGTGCTCCATCAATAGGTGGCCGTGATAAGAGCCCTGCGTGGATAAACAAAACATTATCCGTATCCGCATGACTTTTATCCAAATCCGCTGATATTTCAATATTATGTTTAATTTATTAGATAAAGCATAAAGTGTTAAACCAACACATTTAGACATTTGAGGAGAAAGTCATTCCTGACAATTTGCTTCATTGCAAGGGACTTCAAGTTGGATGACACCTCTGGTTTCTTGACCTCCGCTTCAGACAAAAAACTGGCTCTACTTTTTTTTTTGGCTACTTTCGCACTTGTGCCTCAGTAAGTTTGATGTGCCCGATTTGTGCCCTGAGTATGAATACACTTTTTTACAGGTAAAACATCCTACTAAATCGTTCACACCCTTTCGTTTCCATTGAAAACGTAACCAAAAGTCTGCCATATCGTTGACTTGAGCTTTGTTTCACACGCTATTGAATATTCACCTTGTATTTTAATAGATAGTTTATCCATGATGGTGAAATGAGCCGGCCCCGTGGTGTTGGGGTAGCGCGCCTGCCTCTCACCCGGAGGCCCCGGGTTCGATCCCCGGCTCCGTCAGGGATTTTATAACTGACGTGAGGGTTGGAACGGGGTGCACTCAGCCTCGTGAGGACAATTGAGTAGCTGTCTGACAGTGAGACAGCACCCCGATCACGAATACCAAGATTAACGGCCGAGGGGACCCGACGCGCTGATCACGCGTCACCCCAATATCTGCAGGCCAAATGGCTGGGCAGCGGTCGCTTGGTCGGCCTTAGCCCATCATGGGCTGGATGGTGCCAGGGGTTGACTTTTTTTTTTTTTTTTACTTGGTTGTTATGATGGTGAAATGATGTTCATACTCACGGTCGCAATAACATTCACTAAGTGAACTTCTCTTTACGCTTGGAGAAAGGGATTGACATTTGGCCGGAAATTCTATGTCATCATCCTTCTGCTTCTTGACCCATCCATGTTCGCATAGTTGATGTCATAAATCGCTCCGTTGCAATATCACAGCCAACGTGCTTCAGTGCCAAGTTGGAAATAAATCTACAGATAACCTGGAACCTGATCTTCCAGGATAGCTTAGACGGCGAAGTAGCTGACTTGAGGAATGTCAATGATGTCACTACGATGAACTAACAAGCTTATTGACAGCATTATATCTCGTACATATAGTAATAATGGCAGTGAGAATTGATGATGATTATGAGATGTCAAGACCAACTACTTCGTGATGTAAAATACCCAGGTATTTATAAACCGGGGTAAATACCCAGGGTATATACCCGGGTAAATATCCAATTTGGGTAAATACCTGGATATTATAGATTTTTCATTAAAAATCCTGTGTCGTGGTAAAATGAACCTTAAAAATGGGTACCGGTATGCAAACTATTCTACATTAACTTTTTAGAAATGTAACAAGATTAGATAGTTAATAAAATTAAATTTAATTAGAATTGGGACTTAAAAACAGAATTAGAATTGGGAATTAGATCAGGAGATAATAGTCAATAGTTATAACCTGAAAAACTCAGGGTTAGAATTGAACTAGGCTTTTCTGCAAACATTGAGATAAAAGTTGGGGGAAATTTATTCAGAGCATTGGCCAAGTTCTACAAAAGGTGTAATGTACAGTTTTTCAGAACAGTTTGTAATATCATCTCTACTTAGTATAAAACAAAGTCCCCGATTCTTGGATGTCACGGGTAATCTCGAGAACCTCTGGATTGATTTTGATGAGGTTTTCACAATTCTGTAAAGGATATTTCGAGGATGATTTCTGTAGCAGTAATAATTTCAGGGAAAAAATACACAAACAAAAAACTGGCGTCCGAGCGCTTTGTAAGTTTATTTGGCGCAAACCGTTAAAACATATCTAAATACTATGAGTGTAAGAATTGTTCAGCATGAAAAGTTCTACATAAAATCCAGGAGAGCATATCTCTATCTTCAATACATCGCCCACTATAAGTATTTTTACGTTTTCATTTCTTCCAACCATGTCCATTCTAATATTGAGGCGACAGTTTACGAGCTAGCTAAGGGCGAGTCTTATCACCCCTGTTACAGCCTAACTAGCGGGCGAACCTATTACCCCAGATACAGCCAGCAGCAAACCGTCGAGTCGTGTTGAGTTAAGACTTCATAGAAGGCTGGTTGTGTTTGGAGTTTCCCTGGAAGTTCAACTCGGTTTTTCTTCATTTCGCCTGTGAACTTTTCAAGTTAAGATTGGACGGAAGAGGGATTTGTGTTTCATGCAACTCGCCATTCCCTGGAAGTGCAACTCGGCTTATCCCCATTTCGTCTGTGAACTTTTCGTTCCGCAAAATACATAGTCAATTTAAGATTGGACGGAAGGGGGATTTGTGTTTCATGCACCTCGCCATTCTTAAATTACGTCTGACAAGAATTCGTTAGAATTAATAGTCCAGTCAGTGATGTTAAGCCATCATGCCGAGATGTAAAACGGATATAGGTCATAGTTCATTGACATCGCAAAAAAAAATGCTTATCACGTAACAATGAAACAGAGCAACAAATAATTTCTAGATTGCCACAAGAGAAAGAAAGACTTCGTTCTCGGCACCTTCAAACCGTTGCTCAAGAAGAACACCGTCTGACCACGATCAGAAACAAGCTTATAACACTAAGAAGGAAGGTAAGATACTTTTTCTCGATGCCCCTGTAGGCACAGGCAAAACGTTCTTGATTAATGTGTTGCTCGCCAAAGTGAGGTCTGGTGGTAATATTGCTCTTGCCATCACATCATCTGGAATTCCAGCCACTCTTTTGGAAGGAGGAAGAACAGCACATGCAACATTTAAACTTCCTTTGAAAGTCAGCAGTAATGATGGAAATGTAAGTAATATTTCAAAACAAAGTAACACTGCCAATTTAATCCAAAATTGTTCTGTAGTTGTATGGGATGAGGCTACAATGTCGCACAAAACTTCCGTTGAAGCTGTAGACAGGACCTTGCGTGATCTAAGGAATTGGAACACACCTATGGGTGGCTGCACAGTCTTGTTCGCAGGAGATTTTCGTCAAATCTTACCAGTTGTTACCAGAGGAACGAGAGCCGACGAAGTGAACGCTTCATTAAAAATATCTTACATCTGGCCAGATATAACAAATTGGCACTCAAAACTAACATGAGAGTAGGCTACTCTTATCTTCAGAAGATAAGTTTGTTTGCTAATTTGTTACTTAGAGTCGGAAATGGAGATTTACCGGTCATTGACGGGAAATTACCCTCAGTGACGATTTCTGTGTTTTAGTAAGCAGTATTCAAGAATTGATTGATAGCGTCTATCCTCAAATCCATGGCCTATCTAACAAGTCTCATTCATGGTTTAAAGAAAGAGCAATATTATCGCCGACAAACGAACAAGTTGTGAAAACTAATGACTTCGTGTTCTCCAAATTCACTGCCCAGGCTCTCGTATATTACTCAGTAGACTAGACGCAGTAGTCGATAGTGAAGAAGCTGTTCATTACCCTACAGAATTCCTAAATTATTTATTTCCTTCTGGCTTGCCACCACACAAGCTTATTTTAAAGTAGGAGTGCCTATTATAATGCTACGTAATGTACAACCACCACACGATTGGTAGTGAAAACTTTGAAAATCTGTTTCATTGAATCAACTATCTTAACTAGCTGTGGTACAGGAGAAATGGTCTTAGTACCCAGAATCCCTATGATTCCTTCAGATTTGCCTCATCGTTTCAAACGAGTACAATTTCCAGTAAGAGTCTGCTTTGGCATGACTATAAACAAAGCACAGGATCAGACACTTAGCGTGACCGGAGTTGATCTTAATGGAGAATGTTTTTCTCATGGACAGCTTTACGTGGCTCTATCGCTTGTTACATCAAACCGAAATCTTTTCGTGTTCACTGCTAGAGGGAAAACGACTAATGTCGTATACAAGGATATCTTATAAGACCTCCGTTAGAAGTAGCCTATCACCTTGCATTCATAACTGTTCCCGGGCGAAGCCGGAGTGGGTTGCTAGTTCATATATAAAATAAATAATCAAATAACCAAAAAGGCTAGTAAATAGTAAATCAAACAAAGTATAGAAAATGGGAGGGAAGTACAGTGTCAGTTTGAATTCTGGGTAGGATGAGCTAAGCAGTGTTGCCAACCCATATGCTTGCTGGCACACAGTACATCTTCACCCATTATAGAGTCCACATACTACAAAAACTTCCTGACATGCATTTGTATTATTTAGAGTATGATTTTAAAAATTAATATTTCTTTAATATTTAAAATTGAATGAAAAATAACTTAAAAGCACTGTTACTAAGCATTGTTTTTCAAATGTCCTTTCTATTGAATATATTTTATTACCTTTTGAGTTTTGGCATACACTTCCAATTAATATGCAAATAGCCTACTCTTATTACTACAAAAGAAGCTTTTCCCTCCCAGATCTTTGTTGCTCATTTCCAGTATCGTAATAAAACTCGACCTTCTCAATATCTTGGTATTTATTAAAAATTTAAAACACAAAGCAACCAAAAGGTTTTATTCAATACTTTACTTTAGTTTAAGAAAAAAAAAACAATTAAAGACAAGGTTACAGTGTCAAAACATAACATATAAATACCCAAAAATACCTGGACATCCATTTTCCTTTTTTTTTTTTTTTTTTCTTTCTTTAAGTTTTGAAGGATCAATATTGATCCTGATTTCAATTTAAGGCATCAAATACCTGTGTTTCAGTCCTTGTTTGTCCAACACTTCATCAACACATCAAGAAGTGTTGTACAAAGCTCAAAAACTGAAAATACGCTCATTTTGGGTATTTAAATGACCACTGGGTAAATACCCGGGTAAATACCCAATTTATATTTACCTTCCCACTGGGTACTTACCCGTCCAACATCACTACATCTACTACAAACATACGATACTTAATAAAATGTAGTTGAAAGCATATGATTAACAAATTCACAAAGAAATTTGATGAAATGGTCCGGCTAGCTCAAAACAGTTGCCAGCTTTTCGCCCCAGTGTACCAATGGGCTCTTCAGTTGGTTATGGTACACCTCACCAAGACGCGTGGCTAGTACATACTGAGAAGGCCGCTGCAAGGCACTAAATGTCGCCACGAGCTGCGCCAATGTACTACGGAAGCCAAAACTTCCTTTCAAAAATAATGTTAGCTTACCTTGCTAATCCATAATGGAAATATCTGTTCCCGAAGGAAACAGGATGTAAAATTGTCCGATTGAGCTATGTACATTAACAAATTCACAAAGAAATTTGATAAAATGGTCCGGCTAGCTCAGTATGTACTAGCCACGCGTCTTGGTGAGGTGTACCATAACCAACTGAAGAGCCCATTGGTACACTGGGGCGAAACGCTGGCAACTGTTTTGAGCTAGCCGGACCATTGTATCAAATTTCTTTGTGAATTTGTTAATGTACATAGCTCAATCGGACAATTTTACATCCTGTTTCCTTTGGGAACAGATATTTCCATTAAGAAAGCATAGGAGTAAAATAATCTTCTTGTTTATAAGTGCAATACTGCCTGAATATTTCGTACGCAATAGGCTATAGGAGTATCCCTCTTTTAAGCATGAAGCTGTAGACTGGCATATCAAATATGTAATATTATCGTAAGTTTGTATTCTAAAAACTATCCGCAAATTTACTCGAAACATTATCCGCAGCGTATCCGCTATCCGCACATCCATGCAAACTATATCCGCGTGGCGAAAATATTTGAGGATATCCACGGGTTTATCCAAGGATATCCGAATCCGCGCAGGGCTTTATGACTCTCTGCGGTGCTCCATCAATAAGTGGCCATGGTTGGTAACCACATTTACCCACATCACACACCATGGCGCTAATACATACTTACAGACACCCAAAGGTGAGCTCTGTAACCATATACATTCGGTTACAAACATCACTGATCAAGACATCCGCAACAGAATCATTTTCAGAAATAAGATACACACATTTGAGTGGTTCCTAGAGCCAGAAACAGCGACCAAGAAGAAACAACATTGGACGCTGTGAGCAAGAGAATGAAGGATACTAGTGCCAAAGAAAACTGAAATCATGAAGAGTTATTTATGTGGTCCTTAGTTGGCCTAAATCGATGATGATAAAAACCACAAACCTTAATAATATACTGTTAGTAAAAACTTTTGAAATGATTGGAAAGTTTTTCGCAGCCGGTGTCTAGTTTATCATATAGGCTCACAGGATGGAGCCGCGTCGTATATCGTGATTATTTCCAGACGCTTCGGCTGACATTACAGCAGCTTTAATCATGGGTAGGTACGAGTTGGTGTCCGTACTCAAACTAACGGTTATTGCCAGTCAGAGGAGCTTGCTTGCCCTGCATTGTCATCACGCTGCTCGCTGATTGGTCCGCGCCCCTGGCAGTCGCGCGCTAGGAGAACTTTCCAAGTGTTGCTAAGTTTGAAACCATCTTCGCGATTGAAATTATTGGGATGCTTCACGACCTTCATTGCCTCTCTAATTAAACTGTTTTGATATCCGGGAGTTTTACCAACAGTTTCGGCCTTATCAAATTTGATGGCGTGTCTCGTGACGTCAGCATGTTCAGCTATTGCAGATCTGTAGTTTATCTGTTTCGTGTGCTCTGAAATCCTAATGCAAACGCATCTTTTTGTTTGCCCTATGTAAACCTGCCCACAGGACAATTGATAACAATTGTTTTCATTTCCGGGATGCTGCACCTAAAAAGTCAGAATACACCACGATTGGTTAAGAGTAAACTAATAGTTTTTATCTTTGGAATAAGGACAAATTCAATTAAAATTTCTAATTTCAGTCACCGGATCTATAGTGAAGCCATCGTTATTTCAGACTTGACGTTCCAATGCTACGCTAGAGCTATCTAGCGGTCAGAAGTGACATCACTTGAGCCAATCACAGGCAGCCATTCAAATTGATATATCACGACAAATAAGAGTTTCGCTTCCGAAGTCGCAAATTAGCAGGCAATATCGCGAATGAAACTCAATCTGTCGTAATATATATTGATTGAATGGCTGCCTGTTATTTCACTTCTGACCGCTAGATACCTCTAGCGAAGCACTGAAACGTCAAGTCGGAAGTAACGATGGCATCACTATGCATAGTCCTTGGACCCAACAGAGTATCCGTGAGTATGTAATTAAACACCACGACCATGATGGACAGCTGCACCAAGTCTGGAGATCTGAGTTTCGAATCCCCGTGCCTACCCTGAGTGTGGTTTACTCCCAGATTTTTCCGCATTTTCTCCAGGTAAATGCTGTGATAGTACCGTACTTCAAGTCCGAGGACACCTACCCCATCCCTGTCCCTAATACAGTTGCACATACTACCACAGTCATCACAGAAATGCAGGTTTTCAGAAGAATTCAACACACACCCAAACTCCTAAAATGAATTACAAATCTCTACTCAGTATAAAACCAAGTCCCCGATTCTTGGATGTTCCAAGTAAACTCAAGAACCACTGGATGGATTTTGATGGGATTTCCACCATTCTGTAAAGGATTTCTCGAGGAAGTTTTCTGTAGAAAATTATTTATTTATGACCAAAAGAAGTCGAGCAGTAACTATTTCAGTGAATCGAGTCGAAAAACCGACCGTCAGTGAGCCTTTTATGCTTACGCTGGGTAACAGTTAAAAATATCTTTATACTAGGAGTGTAAGAATTGTTCAGCATGAAAAGTTCTACAAAAACGTCCAAGACAGCATATCTCTATCTTCAATACATCGACCACTATAAGTATATTCACGTTTTCATTTCTTCCAACAATCTCCATTCAATTACTAGCTTCAGAGACAGTTTACGAGCTAGCTAGCAAGCGAGCGAGCCTATCACCCCAATTTCAACCTTCGTTCTGCAGAATACACAGTCAAGTTTAGATTGGACGGAAGGGGGAATTGTGTTTCATGCACCTCGCCATTCTTAAATTACGTCTGACAAGAAACCATTGCACATGCTACCTCCATGATAATATAATTAATAGGCCAGTCAGTGATTTCAGAAAGGTGTAAGGCAAGGCTGCAACTTATCACCCATACTTTTCAATCTTTACATTGAACAAGCAATGAAGGAAATTGGAGAAAAATTTAAAGTGGGAATGAAGATTCAAGGAGAAATAATTTCAACTCTGAGATTTGCTGATGACATCGTCATCTTGGCCGACAAGCCTGAGGATTTGAATGAGTTTTTGAATGTTATGGACTCTGTCTTACGGAAAGAATTCATGATGAAAATTAATAAACGTAAAACAAAAATACTGGAATGCAGCCGAAATAAATCAGAAACCTCTATGGAGATCAAATTGGCAGATGAAAAGCTGAAGGAAGTAGGAGACATCTGTTACTTAGGAAGCAGAATAACCAGTGATAGACGAAGCAAAGAGGATATAAAAAGTAGGTTGGCTCAGGCAAGGAAAGCATTTCTACAGAAAAGGAATCTGTTGACATCGAATATAGATTTAGGTATTAGGAAGTCATTTTTGAAAGCCTTTGTCTGGAGCATGGCACTCTATGGAAGTGAGACTTGGACAATTGATGCAGCAGAAAAGTGGAGAATTGAAGCATTTGAAATGTGGTGTTACAGGAGAATGATGAAGATCAGATGGGTAGATAGGGTTACAAACGAAGAGGTATTAAGACGAGTGGGAGAGGAGAGATGTTTCTGGTGACTGCTAATGAAGAGAAGAGATAGGTTGGTAGTACACATACTAAGACACCCAGGAATAGCAAGCTTAGTTATGGAAGGAAGGGTCGAGGACAAGAACTGTAGAGGTAGACCAAGGTTAGAATATGTTAAACAGATTGCCTCGGATGTAGGGTGTGGTAGCTATGTAGAGATGAAAACGATTAGCTCAGGACAGGGAGGCATGGAGATCTGCATCAAACCAGTCAAAAGACTGAAGACACAAACGATAGTTATTTTAACCCATCATGCCAAGATGTAGGTCATTGAAATCGGGGGGGGGGGGGGGGGGGGAAAGCCTTTTAATCTTACGATGGGTAAGCAGTTAAAGATACCAGGCGAAGCGGAGGCGGGTTGCTAGTTATCCATATTTGAAATGAAACAATTTGATGCAGTCCACTACCTCCAGCATGGCTGACATGACGTTCTCGAACTCGCGATAAGCTTCCCACACGACGACACCCTTGTTGACGTGCAGACCAGCTGCCGTGAGGGCGCGCTCGAACACAGCACGCACGTTATCCACGCCGTCCTTCTGGCCCATACAGCCGATAGTAAACTGGGCATACTCCAACCAGATGTCTACAGCTGCAACACAATTGCAATTGAATTTAAAATGCATTCATTTTGGGAGATGGAATAATTCACACTTTTTCACAAGTTTCCTCGACATTCCCTGAATGTCTGACCCAGGTGAAAGATAAGCCTTAATCAATACTAAACAATAAAATCATATCAATTAATATGAATTTTTATCGTACTAGTCTCGGCACTTAATGGTGCTATCTCCAGCGAGCATAGAAAACAAGTGAAAATTAACATAGGGATACATACACTCACCGGCAAAAAAAAAAAAAAAAAAAATTACGAATTTCAGACTATACTCAATGTTCAACCGTATCAAACCTCGTACTGTATTAATCAAATATATTATGAGCTTACAACAATATGGTAATGTATCATAAGTTAATTCTTTAATTAGCACAATAATTGATATAAATTATTGATCATGACAATCACATTTCCCAACAGTGCACAAACACGAATTTGGAAATGTCGAAACCTGGAATCTATCCTACTGTCCTCCGACCTGTTGCACGGTATGATTATGAATGTTGTAAACAAACCATAATGTTCTCAAAAATGCACGGCATGAGAATTCACAGCAATAAACCTGAAGACAGCCGTTTGTGGCTATTCTTGTCCAAAAGCGGGAAACTGTACCGTTGGTGTTGTAATGGTCACGATCAACTGTTTATCAATTATTGCGCTGAAAACTTCTCAAATGAGCTAATTAAATCATGATTAAATAACGACACATCACCGTACCGCTGCAAGATCACAACGTTCAATTTATATTCGGTATGAAACGGTCAAACATTTGAGTCTTGTCTGAAATTCGTAGTGTTTCTTTTTTTTATCCCGGTGAGTGTATAATAAAGCCCAATAAAACTGCTTATGAAACTGAAAAGAGATGGATTCCATGGTTTCCCACTTCTACTCCAGGTGAATGCCAGGATAATACCTACTTAACCCTCTTAGTGCCAAGCCATTTCCTGAAATACTTGCCAAGAATGCCAAGCCATTTTCAATGATTTGCAGGCTATTGACAAAAAAACAACATAAATACCACATTTCCAAAGATAAAATCATTATTTTTGCATTGCATTATAACCAATACCTCATTCTTTCATATATTATGTTCACACAAGTAAATACGGCATCTAAACCTCTTTATTTGAGGTTATTCTGATAATTGTTCAATTTTTCATTATCTTTTTGTAAAAAATCAGTTTTGAGCCTAAATTAAGGACACCTAAGAGTCATATTCGAAGAAACACTATGTTTCCAGTTGTTGAAAGTACTTAAAAACGCCTGTAGGCAGAAAACTTCAACAAGAAGATAACAACTGCACCGCAATTTTGGCGGGAACACGCGTGATTGGGGGAGCGCAAAGGGAGGGCGTGAATACAAACTCAAATCTATCGCATAACGTACTTCGAAGGAAGAAAGTAAACACCGCACAGGCAAGCTTGAAACCTCACCTTTTCAACAGTATGAGAAAATCACGGACATATGCCTACAGAAATCTACAAATATACAATAAACAGCGCGCCGATTGAATCGGCTTTGGCACTTTTGGCGCGAGCAGCGAGAGCCGATCTGGTCGGCGCGTGGCACTGAGAGGGTTAAGGCCATGGCTGACTCTTCCCAACCTTTATTTACCAGAATTACAAATACACACACTAGTACAGCGATCACAATAACAGGAAACAACAAACCGACCATAATCCACTTACACAGATAATCTTTGATGGCCTGCTCAAACAGCTCCTTGACGGTCGCCTTCTCCTCATCGGTCTCGGCCAACTTCTGCTCGTCCTGCAGCCAGCCTAGCCACAGATCTGAAACACAGCCATTCATCAGAGACCCTGCATGTTATTGGGCTAACCAACACATTCAAAGGATATCTAACGACTTAAAAGATGTGAAATTCTCAGCGAGACCCAATTTCGCAACATGAGTAATTTCATACTAGCCATGTACTATATCAATCTTTCACATTCATAAATTACAACATTGGCTTCAACTAAGGATTCTATTTCATATGAGGCAAAAACACCAATAAAACTAAAACAGTGGAGTTGAAAGTACAGAAGGGTGACAACGAGCCAGAAATCATGCTAAATGGCACAAAGCTGGACAGTGTCTCAGAGTTTCAATACTTGGGTAGTAAGTATAGTATCCAAAGATAACCTAGCCACACGTGAAGTGAACAATCGAATCAGCGAAGCAATGCACTTTTACCACCAACTAAGACAACTACTCTGGGATAAACCAAGGTGACATTGTACAAATCCTACTACACACCAATCCTCATATACAGCCTGGAAACTAGAGCTGGTGATAATCGATTTTCAATTAATCGATTAATTTGAAATTAATCGGAAACGATAAATCGAAGCTCCTTAAAACCGATTAATCGATTAACTGATAGTAGACACAAGATAAGAAAATACGTTTTGAAAATGGTTTATATGAGAAGTCATCGCTTAAGTTGAGTTAGGCTTATTTTCGGAATGATGTATAGATATCTATAAAAGTTAAATTCTGCGTAAAGAGACATGTCCTTCCTTGTTTATGTTAACAATAACCAAATAACAGTCAGTGACTGTGGAAGGACAAACATCAATCAAATTGGGAAGGGTTTCAGGAAAAGAAAACGAGGAGTTTTCAGCAATGCTTTTGAATCTTGTTCAATTTTTGTTGGAAAGGCTGTTTACAATTTAGGACAGGAACATTTATGTTTTATTCTGGTTTAGCCTAATTTCCACAAAGACCTGTAGGTTGTAACTCTTCAGGCGGTCAACTTGAATTTGCCCAAAGACTGGGCAGAGTCCAATTTATAAACTATATGAATTATAAGTAAATAACACTCTTAGGAAGATTACATGTGTTAGTTATGATCGATATTACAATCACTATCACTATTACGTCGCCACACTCGAATGCTCCGAGTGGGTAAGAGATTTCACGAGCCCTTCATCCAGCAAAGCCACCAACAGCAATGAGGTTCAGTCAAGTTTTGGGGTGGAATCATGTTCGGTTGACGTACGCCCCCAATTCCTACCCACGGTAACATGACTAGTCTGGTGTATACAGACAACATCGTTACAGGATTTGCTACCACAATGGGTGAGGGCTTTACACTAGTGGACTATAATGCTCGTGCCCATCGAGCTAGGGTGGTCAATCAGTTCCTTCAGATGCATGTCATACAGAGAATGGAGTGGCCTACCTATTCTGCGGACATGAACTGAAATGAACATGCCTGGAAAGAGCCCAAGAGAGCAATTTCGCACCGTCCCAATCCTCCAACAAACAAAGAGCAACTGATTGAAGCTGCTCTCCATGAGTGGGGGAATCTGCCCCAAACCACGTTGGATTCGTTGGTGCTCAATATGCCTCGTCATCTGCAAGCATGGATTAGAGCTCGTGGTGGCCATACATGGTATTGATATGCCCCAACATGAAAAAGACGGTTGTGTGCTCAGTCCCACATTATCACTTTTGTTATTCGTCGTGTGTTTCTGTCTCTTTTGCAAAGCAGATTGTGTGTGGTTTTTCTTAGTATGTACCCTATATTGTGTATAATATGATAACATACACATAGCAAAATAAACAAGTTACTGAATCACAATATGCGAGGCCTTTTTTGAACATTGTATACGTTTAGTTTGTTTAATAAGGGTTTGTGAATTATTTATGAGTATTATGATCGTGTATACAAATTAGAATAACACAATATAATAAATAAAATAAAATTAGAGCATGCACTTGAATTCTATTATGCATAAGTTTACATATCTCAGCGGAGCCTTGGTCGTACAGTTGTTACGCTTTAGCCTGCCTACTCCCGCCGGGCTCATTGTGATCATAACTAATACGTGTAATTTTTCAAGGAGTTCATTTACTTATTACTCATATTTTATATACATTGCACCCCGCACAGTCAATGGACAAATTCATGTTGACCGACTGAAGAGTTACAACTGACAGTTTTTGTATAGGCAACACTGAAACAATGGCTTCAACAGTTCACAAACAAGATGCATTATTTAAAAATAAATGTGACAATATATTTCAATAAACGGTCTGTTTTGGTGCAAAAATACTAGCAAGTACTCATTTCCTGGGACGAGGCAGCTCCGCTTTGCAGTCACAATGTTTCCAGCGGGGAATATCAAGTATTTTGTCGCTAGTTTAGCGGGCCTTTGATATATTGTTTATTCATTTTCCACCTGTGAAAAAGGGCGAGTATGCAAGTCAGGCGGTGAATTCCCAAGATAGACGTCCAGTTCGTATTTTGCAATGATTGCAATATTTACGCTACATCTACAAGATTTCCTATTTTTACCGCGCTTTTTATAACTGCCCTACCATGAGATCATTGAGTTTTTATAGAACTTGCCTAAGTGTTGACTTTAGACATACCTTCGTTCGTAAGACGTCACATTTGTTGGAGTCGAAATTTAATGTTTTTCGGACGGTCAAAGACTTTTTACATGAGATTAATAAATACAATTAGATGACCAGTTTCGATCGTCAAGCGATCATCAGATCTTTACACTTCGGCTATTAATCTGTGTCGACAAGTATGGGTTATGATATTTACAATACATACACTTTTTTAGTTGCAGTAGTAATTAATCTAGCACAAATAGTAAAGATATGTTATTTTTTGTTGAGATACTGATAGTTGTGATTGATCTTCAAGTTTGCTTGCTTAGTGCCATTCTGTGATTGTTATAAATGGTCAGGTTATTGTGTCAGCATAATTGTCCTCACGCTGTGCACAAAAACGGACCACACATCGCTCAAACTGCTAAGTGCACCATTTAATAACTATCAGTATCTCAACAAATAGCACATATCATTAGTTTGGTAGTTTAATTGCTACTGCAAATAAATAAGTGTATATATTGTAATTATCATTCCATACTTCTCCATATACAGTAGATCTAATAGCCTACGTGTAAATGATCTGATGATGATAACTTGACGATCGAAACCAGTCATCCAAGTGTATTTATTAACATCGTGTAGTATTTTTTCAGGATTAGCGAACAAATTTTGATTTCTAATGAAAGCCTGAAAAAGGGCATCCAACACGGTAATCCTTGGAGTGAAGTTAAATGAAACCTCAAAGCAGGCGTTGAGCAGTGGCTAGCATTCTTAGCTGTCACCACAGAGGTTTGGGTTCGATTCCCGGCTCTGCCAAGAAATTTAATTCTGGTGTGGGGGCTGGAACGTGTACACTCAGCCTCGTGAGGCAAAACTGATAGAGGAGGGTTTGATTCTTACCTCAGTCATCCTGGAAATGATTTTCCATGGTTTCTCATTTCTACTCCAGGCAAATGCCGGGATGGTACCTAATTCAATGTAACAGCTCTACTGGAAACCACCACACTAACCTGGAAGGACAACTCGAAACTCCAAGCAGCAGAAATGAAGTTCCTGCGTACTATGATCCAGAAGACCAGGAAAGACAAGATAGGGAATGATAAAATCAGAGGAGAGGTGAGAATAAAAGATTCTATACTACAAAAGATCCAGAAGGCTAGAATGAAATGGTTCGGCCACGTGAAGAGAATGAGTGCCAATAAAACTGTAAGAAGGAAGTATGAAAGAGACCTAGGGGAGAGAAGACCAGTTGGCAGACCTAGTAAGCAATGGACAGATCTGGTGAAGAAGGATGTACAGGAGAGAGGCCAGGATTGTGAACGAAGAATTGTTCAAGGATTGACGGAGATTGAGGGGGTTCGTATACCACACCCGGGAAACTGGAGTTTTAACACAATATGGTAAAATGTATTCCCGTCAATCAATACATAAAATTATATTAAACTATAGTAAAACTCACATTCTTGGGACATGTTTCGGGGCAATGTTGCTTCCTTCTTCAGCCACTTATTCTCCTCAATGCTATCGTCCATTCTCGAAGATACCTCATTATCAAAGTAACACGCGTAAGCAGGAATGGACGATAGCATTGAGGAGAAGAAGTGGCTGAAGAAGGGAGCAACATTGCCCAAAACATGTCCCAAGAATGTGAGTTTTAATATAGTTTAAAATAATTTTATGTATTGATTGACGGAAATACATTTTACCATATTGCGTTATAATCTTTTATCAATACGGACCATATCGGATTCTAAAGTAGAAGAAACTGGAGTTGGTCAACGATGATGATAATGAGACAAAAACATTAACCATATTGGAAAATGACTAATAATAAAAAAAAAAATAATAATATCGTATGGCCTCGGATGCCTGGTGCAAGCTTTGCTATTTGACACCCAGAGGGTAGCTTGCATGTCGAATTTCGTAGTTCCTTGACTATGAAAGTTAAGGAGGTTAGATGTTAGATATCTAATCTCCTTGAACACAATAGCGCTTTCTAGTAGAGAAATGAGGAACTTTGTGCTGGCGGAAACTCCCGAGATTAATTTTGCCATTATGAACTCGGCCTACTGAATTCAAATGGGTTCTTTGACATGCCAACATCGTATGACATGCGTATCGTATTTTTGCCGCCTTTCAAAAATCACTTACCACGGTCAGGGGCGAACCTGCAATCTTGGGGTTAGTAGACCGACACGCTATCCACTCACCCACCGTGGCAAGCTACTAATACTACGTATTAACATCAATAACTAATTAAATTTGTTTGAACACCTGTTAATACTAATATCATGGTGGTCACTCAAATCGGTCAACGATTTTCCAGGAGTTTTCAAGGAATTTTCCAGGAGTAATTCTCATTTTTCCAGATTTAAAAATAAGTGCGAGTCCCAGGTGGGGGGGGGGGGGCTTTATCGGTTGCCTACTTCAAGACCAAAATAAAGCAGGTGTGTTTGGTTTACTTATACAGATGTTGACAAAAATTAGTGGATTGATACGCAAGCCTACGATCAAATGATTTAATTGTTGTATTAAAAAAGTCTTTGTGACTCAAATATCCGCTATAAAAAAAGAGAAAAGAATGCCGCCTGCAATTTTATTGCGGTGAAGTTGTCTACACTCAATATGTTTTACAAAAATACAGGGTTGATACGCTTTCAGGATTTCAAATTTCCCTGACTTTTCCCGGTTTTCCAGACCAAATTTTAAGAAATTCCCTGACCGCAGAGTCGTTTATTTCCCTAACTTTTCCCGATTTTCCAGAGCAAAGTATAGAAAACTCATTAACCAAAGGGACGACATTTACCTCGCTGTTCCTTAGGTTTTCCAAACCTAGCAAAAGTGCATTTACCTTTAGGAAACGTTCTTCTGTATGATAGATTAAGATTAAGTTAGAAAAACTGATTTTAGACTAATTATTTGTGCAAGGCTATTCCTAGTCGCGAGGAGAAATGTTGTAGTAGATGAAAATAATAATGTTAAAAAATATCCGAGCAATGTTTCATTATATAAATCGGACTTATATGTAGCTCTCTGTATAAATTAACGAGTTTCTTTAAAAGTATAAAAACAAATATCAAAAAATAAATTTTAAAAAACAGTTCTTTACTGTAATAAATAAAGTTTATTATGATAAGAAACAGAACACATTTTTACAATAAATGTTAATTTGCTAACATCAATTATAAAAAAAAACTGAAGAAAGGAATCAATCACCAATTCTTACTTTCTGGTCAATCACAATAAAAGTATCTAGAAACTGTCAACTGATACATGTTATTTTAACATTAGATATTTAATATCAAATGAGTTGTTTCAGTTAATATGCCGTCTTATGTACAAGAAGTTATGATTACCAAGAAGTTGCACTGATCTTGACAGTTTGGGGAGATTTCCTTTGTCCCCGCGGAAGATCACGAAATATAAGCGACGTTACGTGATTGTCACCGAATCATGTCTTCGCAGACAAGTATGAAGAAATATCGAGAAGTTACACGATCGGCGCTGGTCTCTGCGGTTTGACGCAATTTGTAGTTTTCACGATCGAACACGGAGAAACATCGCGATTTACATAATCAGTGTCACTTTTAGCTTGCCACGGTGGGTGAGTGGATAGAGTGTCTGTCTACTAACCCCAAGATTGCAGGTTCGCCCCTGACCGTGGTAAGTGATTTTTGAAAGGCGGCAAAAATACGATACGCATGTCATACGATGTTGGCATGTCAAAGAACCCATTTGAATTCAGTAGGCCGAGTTCATAATGGCAAAATTAATCTCGGGAGTTTCCGCCAGCACAAAGTTCCTCATTTTTCTACTAGAAAGCGCTATTGTGTTCAAGGAGATTAGATATCTAACATCTAACCTCCTTGACTTTCATAGTCAAGGAACTACGAAATTCGACATGCAAGCTACCCTCTGGGTGTCAAATAGCAAAGCTTGCACCAGGCACCCGAGGCCATACGATATTATTATTATTATTAGTGTCACTTTTAGTCGTTCGACGAGATTTCTATTGTCCTTGAGGTCGGGCATGGAAAAATATAGTGTTATTATGCAATCGGCACCGCTTGCTGTCCGTTTGACAAGAATCCAGTTGTACTCGTCATCGAAAGCGGAGAAATATCGCGATGTATCGCAATCGCTGCCACTCTCGGTCGTTTTACGAGATTCACGTTGTCCTCACGGTTGGACACTGAGAACGCGATAGTATGCAATCGGCCGTTCAACGATTGTCTGCCTGTCTATCTGTCCTGGTAGAATGGCGGAGACAAGATCGAGGTTGGGCGTGGTTAAAATCCACGAGCAGTTATGGACATGGTCGGCGCCGTGATTCCCACTGTCCCTATGCTGTGGTTGGAAGTTCACGGTGGATCACGAGAAGAAATGGGTATCACGATGCTACGTAGTCTGTTATTCCTAAGTGGGTTGATGCACTTCTCGCTCCCCGTACACTTTTTTAAGTATACGGTAATGGGAAAAGTGGCCAGTAGGGTTCGGTATGTTTCGTGATGGATGCCCAACCACCTTTGACAGGATTCCCGCAGTCCTCGTAGACACAAGTTCGCGACCGGGCACGGGTTTTATGACTTACGCAACTGGCATCAATCTCGGTCCGTTTGACGAGATTCCCGCAGGCAAGTCGTGCGGTCAGCCGGCCGTTTTGAGGATGTGATTTTGGAGGATGAACGTTCGAAGTAGGTATCGGATATTACGAATTATACTGAGAGGATAGCACGAATAATACGACAAGAGGCACATTTTCTTTCGAATTCAAATTATACAAGTTTTCGAGATATCCAATGGAACCAAAGTTCGAAGGAAAAATAGACATATAACGGAGTTTCGAATTAACCGAACTGGATGTCGCAAATTTACGAGACGGATAGATTTTTAAAATATACCATCGTCTATATATTTTGTAACATTTTTGCGATTTTCGTTCGAAATTGTATCATTTCACAATATCGCGACAATAAATTATATCGCATTATTTCTGTACGGTACTTCAATTTGGGATATCCAAATGTATAGGTCAATATCAGAAATAAGAGGTTTCTGTCGAGTTTCGGATGTTATCACGAATAAACGTCTCGCAAAAAGTCAGGTTTTCGAATAATACAGAAAAATATTTCACACAAAATTAAACTCTCTTCTTGATGCCGAAAATACACATTGAACCGATGTAGACAGTACCACTGAAGGTATCCTCAGTATGCATTTCCTTGAGGTCGTGCACGGGGAAGCCTACGCAATCGGCGCCGCTTGCGTGAAACTCGCTTCATCACAATCTGTGAGCCTAGCGGCGCGGGTTTAAATGATTTAAACCGACCTCAGCGAATTTTCGTTACTTTCGTTACCCGTTTGTAAAATTAGCTACTTTTTCGTTACTGGTAGACACTCTGGTATTACAACCAAAAATCACTGTCAAACCTTAATAATTCTTTTTTTTCTTCCTTTTTCTTTCTTTTCTTCTTTCTTTCTTACAAAATTCCCTGACTTTTCCCGGTTTTCCCTGACCGCAACAAAGATCCCTGACTTTTCCCGGTTTTCCCGGTCGCGTATCAACCCTGAAAAATACTACCGCGTGTTCTCCCACACAGAAAAAGGTAGCCTGAGGATATTTCTTTCGTTAAAGATAGAGTGCTCACCCAAAACCGCAGCGGGAGTATGATTTAAGTTGGAAAGATTTTTATAATTAATTCACAGTGGCTATTTTCAGGAGTTTTCAAATTTTTGTCATTTTCCAGGACTTTTCCAGGAGTATTCCAGACCTAATAAAAATCCAGGAGTTATCCAGGATTTCCAGGTTTTCCAGGAGTAGTAGCCACCATGTAATATGTTTACTTCTTTATAGAAACATGTTTTCGGCCCTTCAGCTTGTTAATTAGACATTGGGTGTATGTGAACAGAATTACAAAATGAATTAACAAATTTTGAAATGGATGTCCGTACAATTTAAATTAAGAAGGCAATCACGACTTATATTACAATGTGCGACAATACCAGTTATTTTGAAAATGATTGGAATAAAGTATAGGGATAGGAGGGTGATCTACAATCTATACAGAAACCAGACAGCAGTCATTCGAGCTGATGGACAAGAGAGAGAAGCTGGTATTCAGAAAGGTGTGAGGCAAGGCTGCAACTTACCACCCATACTTTTCAATCTTTACATTGAACAAGCAATGAAGGAAATTAGAGAGAAATTTAAAGTGGGAGTGAAGATTCGAGGAGAAATAATTTCAACTCTGAGATTTGCTGATGACATCGTCATCTTGGCCGACATGCCTGAGAATTTGAATGAGTTTTTGAATGTTATGGGCTCCGTCTTGAGGAAAGAATTCATGATGAAAATTAATAAATGTAAAACAAAAAGATTGGAATGCAGCCGCAATAAATCAGAAACCTCTATGGACATCAAATTGGCAGGTGTAAAAATAAAGGAAGTAGGAGACTTCTGTTACTTAGGAAAAAATAACCAGTGATGGACGAAGCAAAGAGGATATAAAAAGTAGGTTGGCTCAGGCAAGGAAAGCATTTCTACAGAAAAGGAATCTGTTGACATCGAATATAGATTTAGGTATTAGGAAGACATTTTTGAAAACCTTTGTCTGGAGCGTGGCACTCTATGGAAGTGAAACTTGGACTATTGGTGCAGCAGAAAAGAGCAGAATTGAAGTGTTTGAAATGTGGTGTTACTGGAGAATGATGAAGAACAGATGGGTAGATAGGGTTACAAACGAAGAGGAATTAAGACTAGTGGGAGAGGAGAGATGTTTCTGGCGACTGCTAATGAAGAGAAGAGATAGGTTAGTAAGACACACACTCCTCATCATCGGCTTTAACTCGAATCCGAGTATAAAACTTCTTCCTTCAGTTCAGTTTGTGAATGTGTTTACGGTGACCAAAGAGTCCAATCCTGGCATGGAACAAGCGTCCACATAAGTCACATAGTATTGCTGGAGGAGGACGTGGTTGGGCTGCTCGAAGTTTCCTAACTTGACGCTTGGCCTCTTCATGTGTGCGTCGATCCCTTTCAAACGTCTTTACAGTATCCGAGATGGTACGGCGCCAAGTTGAGCGGCCTTCAGCCAACATGTCCCAGGTTTGTGAATCAAGATCTGTCAATTTCAGTGTCTGCTTAAATTGGTCCTTGTAGCGCCTCTTAGGACCACCATGAGGTCTGGTGCCATAGCATAACTCACCATATAGCATTTGACGAGGTAATCTCGCATCATCCATCTAAATTGGTGACCTATTATGGATGATTCTATGCTGTTGATTTGAGCCTTTTCCAGAACAGCAATATTGGTAATGCGGTCTTCCCATTTAATCCTCAGGATTGATCAAAGTTTTTGTAGATGGAAACGCTCAAGCTTCCTAAGATCTCGTCGGTAAAGGGTCCACGTTTTACAGCCATACAACAATGTAGAAATGACTACTGCTTTGTACACCATAAGCTTTGTACTCAAGGACAGATCTTTATTCATGAAGACCCGGTGCGCTAATCGTCCATATGCTGCACGGGCTGTGCCAATTCTCTTATCCACATCCTGCTCACAGGTATAGCTCACAGAAATGGTACTGTCCAGGTACGACAAGTGGTCTACCTGTTCTAATGGCAAATTTGAGATGGAGATATTGAACCGAGGAAGAGGTGTGCCTGGTGAAGGTTGTGCCAAGACTTTAGTCTTATTGACATATATGGTAAGACCAAAGCGATCACATGCACTTTTGTAACAATTAACTGACTCTTGCAGCTCTTCTGGTGTGAGAGTTGGTGACGCAGCATCATCTGCATACAACATGTTAGTAACCTTAGTAACCGGAGTTTTCCTCAAGGAGCGGAGACGAGTTAGGTTGAAAAGCCCTCCATCAAAACGATACTTGACCTCCACACCTGGGATGTTTGTAGGTGAATCATAAAGCATTGCAGCCAAGTACAGCGCAAAAAGCGTTGGAGCCAGTACACATCCTTGTTTCAGTCCATGGGTAATGGAAAATTCATCGGACATCTTATTCTGATGGCAAACCTGACCTGTCATGCCATCATGGAGAGCCTTGATTAGATCTACAAAACGCTGAGGGCAACCAAACCGCTTCAGCACCACCCACATGGCTGGTCTTGGAACCGAATCAAACGCCTTTTCCAAGTCATAAAAGATTAAGAAGAGTGGATTCTGTTCTCTACATTTTTCTTGTAGCTGTCTCACACTGAAAATCAAGTCAATTGTGCTTCTGGAAGCTCTAAATCTGCATTGCGACTCTGGGAGGATCCTCTCAGAGATAACCTTGAGGCAGTTAAGTAGAATTCTTGCAAGAATCTTCCCCACAATTGATAGCAGTGATATACCACGGTAGTTGCCACAAACACTGCGATCAGCCTTTTTAAAGATAGTGACGATAGTGGCATTCTTTAGGTCTCCAGGTACCTTTCTTGATCAAGAAAGGACACACACTAAGACACCCAGGAATAGCAAGCTTAGTTATGGAAGGAAGGGTCGAGGACAAGAACTGTAGGGGTAGACCAAGGTTAGAATATGTTAAACAGATTGCCTTGGATGTAGGGTGTGGTAGCCATGTAGAGATGAAACGATTAGCTCAGGACAGAGAGGCATGGATAGCTGCATCAAAGACTGAAGACTCCAACAACAACAACAACCAGTCATGATAAACCGATGGGACTAATTAAAATTACTTCATCAATTTAAAAATAACATTTACAAAAAGTCAAAGTACACAGATTCCACAAAAAGACTCGACTAAATTTAACTTTGTGAATCAAGAACTAGAAGATAAATTAACCCTAGAACCGGCAAGCATCGATGTATCGACGGTTTTCCCATTTCTGTAGCGGCAGAGTCGATTCTTCGACGCTTTTTATTTCTCCATTTAATAGCTCTATTCCGCTGAGAGATGGCGTGACATGCCTTGTCTTGTGTTCCTAGAAGTTTACACATGCTTCCTACTCATTTTCATTCATAGAAACAATCTCCTTGTATAAGTTTCCTTGGAAACGAGGGCCTCGCTGCCATGCGAACCAAAACATATCATGTAATGGCGCTGTATATGTTATCGCTACTGTACCACTATTATTTTGAGGATGTAATCATATGTATTAGGGTGTTAAAAGTGCACCTTTGTTATAATTTCCGTCTCAGTTGACTTGTAAATAGCATAACAGCTGTATTAACATTTACAATAACCTAAGTTCTTTCCCGCACTTGGGTTATAAGGCCTAAAATGGAAAATATATCTTTTGTTATCAATCAAACAAATATTAATGCATAGACTGAAACTTTCACACAATTACGTACATATAATATGTGCATCATTGTGTATATCTTGGATTTGGTGATTCATGCATCTAGTATTTTAGGTTGTTAGAATTGTGATATTACTCATGAAATAATGATTCCACCATTTTCAATTCTCAATTTTTTTTATTATTATTATTATTATTTTTTTTTTTATCAAGCTTCTCAGAAAAGTTAACATTGCCATCCGAATCTGTAGTTTATTAGCTTTTCAACGATATGCAACACTGCCATGGAACATTGTTCACAATAGGTTGAAAATGTGTTTCACACGCCATTCCACATTTTCTCAGATTGACCTGGTCATTTTAGTTTCGCCTCATTTCATCCATTCATTTCTCTTTTTAACGTGTAATATGATATCTTTTAATGATGCTGGACTTTACATCCTTATTTATGGCTGTAGAAGAGACCATTATTAGAGGCCCAGAAACATGTACCATTAACATGGTCTAATGTAACCGTGTTTTGATATAAATATATGTATTGATCAGGCAGATTTTCCTCATCTGCACTGTAATTAATAAGACAATCAATACTGAACCATGTATGAACCAAATACTCCTCATACAGCCGAAATGTCAATGACGGAATTGCGGCGTATTTTTGGTGGTCCTGAACGTATCATAAGTAAGAATTTGTGGCCTCCACGAAGCCCGGATTTGACAATCTGTGACTTTTATTTGTGGGGAACACCTAAAGGTAGGGTGTATAGAAAAAATCCACATTCTATTGATGAACTTAAACAGTACATAAGAGATGAAATTGAAGCCATCACTGCTGAGGAACTTCAGAATGTTGTCCATTCTTTCATCAGAAGATGTCAGGTGTGTGTTACAAGAGAGGGAGAACATTTTCAGCATCGGCTATGAGTACTGTAAGAACACATTATTGAACAGGTTTGGTAAAAGTGTAAAAGTGCGCGCCAACCACCGGCTGAACTGTGTATGCACGCCCGTGATCTGCGCTAGCCAAAGCCGGCTTAGCTTGCCGTGTTTATCCGGGCGCCCATA
This sequence comes from Meconema thalassinum, assembly GCA_946902985.2. Classification (NCBI taxonomy): domain Eukaryota; kingdom Metazoa; phylum Arthropoda; class Insecta; order Orthoptera; family Tettigoniidae; genus Meconema; species Meconema thalassinum. The sequence continues at coordinate 91,369,647 of OX336388.2, forward strand.
GTTAATGACCCTGTAGAAACCACATCCTGCCAAACTTCACCCAGTGGCACACGTGATATTTCGGTTTTAAAAGTGACACGAGCGATCAGCTGAGCTAGAACAGTGCCACTCCTCCCACTGTCATGCCTCTCCGGTCAAATAGCGGCTGGGACTGGTGCATCAGGCTCTACAGGGTGTCCGAGAAGTCCCCGTAGCCCTTCGTCAAAACATTATACTGTATAGTGAAGTACTTACATATATAAACTATGTATCCAGGAGATCTGTATGTGCACCATCATGCCTTACATAAAGTTGTATCCATCTCCAAGTCCTCATTGACATCTTGAGGAGCATCTCACGAGTTATGGTACGAAAGGCTTCCTCCACACTTTGGGCAAAATCCTAAATTAGTCGTATACCGACATTGAGCCACAAGGGGCTTGATTATTCCCCATTAGTTGTCTGGCGTGATAAGGTCCGGGCTTCGTGGTGGCCATTTCAATGGAGCTGGAGATGTTTGTGAGCCACAGCCAATCCCGCAGCCTTGAAATTGTTCATCAAGGAACTCGCGCACCTAAATAGCATAATGTGGTGGAGCCCCATCCTGCCGTAACCACACGATCCATGATTCCCTTGTCTTGAAGCTGAGGTATTAACCAAAATTGTATCATATGCAAATAAGATTTTCCATTCATGTACCCATCAAAAAAATATGGTCCACACAAATAACGTGATGACATCCCGGCCTATTCCATAACATGAGGCGCGTTCTTTTCCAACTCTAGCTCATAATGAGGATTTTCCTTAGAGCAGAAAGCCACATTCCTCCTATGTGAACTGCGATATCAGAAAATAACACTCTTGAGCAAGACACGGCATTTTGAAATTGTGCCAACAAAGCACGGCAGGCTGCAACTCGTTGCTCAATGTAATTGTCAGATAATAATTCATTCACATTCACCGGTCTAAATTCTTTCATTTTCAAATCTCTTTTAATGTGGTCATGCATTGTTGACTGACTGCTCAATTGATTCAGCGATGGCGGCACACGTTTCTTCCCGCGGTTTCTTACGTCCACTACATGGCCTGTCTTTGCCACTGCCAGAACAAAACGCACATTTCTCCCAATCAAGCAGAGTAGCGTTACGAGGTGGGGGCTTGCCAGAGTGATCTCTAAATGCACTCTTTATCAATGTCATTGTTTGCCCCGTAAGTGCTCATTCGTGCACCCACACACACGCTACTAATCGCTCCTCAACAGTGTAGCTGTGTCCGCTCACGTCAGCCAATGGCTTCACAACTGAACCGAGACTGACAACAACGCTTTTGAGAGCACTAAAGCAGGGATACCAACAAAACAACTATTTAATTCACCAATTATACAAACTCAATTGTCCATGCCATAATCATCATCATCATCATCATCATCATTTCCCCTTATCCAGCTCCTGCCGGGTCGGGGTATTTATGGCACTTCTCCACTTTCCTCTTTCCTTCCACCATTCTTCTTCCACGATCTTGTCCCAGTCCAGATTTCTTTTTCTTATGCTGTTCTTCACTGAATCAATCCACCTTGTTCTAGGTCTTCCTCTTGCTCTCTTACCCTTGCACTTTGCCTCCAGCATCTGTCTTGGTATTCTATTTTCCTCCATCCTCTTTACATGTCCAAACCACCTTAGTTTATTCTTCTCAATTCTCTCATTTAGTTTTACCATCCCAACTTCCTTCCTAACATCTTCATTCCTCACTCTGTCTTTCCTATCATACTTCTTAGGAATTTCATTTCACTGGCTTGGATTCTACTCTCTTGCCTGCTTGTCAGGGTCCAAGTCTCAGCTGCATAAGTTAATATGGGTACATAGTACATTTTATACATTACCTCCTTGCTTTTCCTTGGTACTTCCTTATCCCAAACAAGTTTTCTTACACTTTGATAGAATGCATTGCTCTGCTGTACCCTCCTGCCAATCTCCATGTCCAACCAACCAGTTTGCATCAATTCACTTCCTAGGTATTTGAACGTGTCCACAATTTCCAAACTCGGACTTCCAATTTTCACAGTGCCCTTTCCTTGACTTTCCCCTCTTGTCATCACCATGGTCTTGCTTTTCTCTATACTGATTTTCAGGCCGTACTTCTGAATATTTTCGTTCAGTGCATCTAGTTGTTTTTGCACTTCTTCGGTGTTCCTTCCCCAGACCACAATATCATCTGCAAATAACAGTAACTTAATTTCTTTATGTCCATATGCTTCCTTTGTTTCCTTTACAATTTCATCCATCACCATTATGAACAAGAGATGTGACAGCACACTCCCCTGTCTTAGTCCAGTCTTGTTCCTAAACCAATCTGTCTTTCCAACAGGGGTATTTATTTATTTATCGTATGGCTTTTAGTGCCGGGAGTGTCCGAGGACATGTTCGGCTCGCCTGAGTCTGTAGCTGCTTCCAGCGGACACCCTAAAGGGCGAGCCACAAGTTCCGTTCAATTTCAAGTAGTTCCAACTTTCGCCACCAGATATCAATGATACCTAGTGGTGAACGTTGGAACTTTGATAGAGCGTTCTGACGAAATCTAACCTAACAAATTTTGCTTTACACAAGTTTAGTCTGTGAAAGGATCTTTAACATGCCATAAATCTATGACATGGGACCGCCGGCTTTACTTCCCCTCCGAAGGAAGGCATACTGAAGGATTTTTAACGCTCTTAAAAAATCCGACGACTTCGGCCGGGTTTGAACCCGCTATCTTGGGCACAGCAGTTCAGCATGCTACCGACTACGCCACCGAAGCCGCTTCCAACAGGGGTCAGTACCCTGCTAACACAGTTGTTGTACATTGCTTGCACCATTTCCAACATTTCTCTTCCCAGTCTCTTCTTAACCATGGTTTCCCATACCTTCTCTCTGGGGACACTATCATATGCCTTTTCTAGATCTATGAAAGCCATTATGAACAAGAGATGTGACAGCACACTCCCCTGTCTTAGTCCAGTCTTGTTCCTAAACCAATCTGTCTTTCCAACAGGGGTCAGTACCCTGCTAACACAGTTGTTGTACATTGCTTGCACCATTTCCAACATTTCTCTTCCCAGTCTCTTCTTAACCATGGTTTCCCATACCTTCTCTCTGGGGACACTATCATATGCCTTTTCTAGATCTATGAAAGCCATTATGAACAAGAGATGTGACAGCACACTCCCCTGTCTTAGTCCAGTCTTGTTCCTAAACCAATCTGTCTTTCCAACAGGGGTCAGTACCCTGCTAACACAGTTGTTGTACATTGCTTGCACCATTTCCAACATTTCTCTTCCCAGTCTCTTCTTAACCATGGTTTCCCATACCTTCTCTCTGGGGACACTATCATATGCCTTTTCTAGATCTATGAAAGCCATGATCAAATCCTCTCCATATTCCCAGTTCTTTTCCATCACCTGCCTCAAGCTAAAGATTGGGTCCACTGTGGATCTTCCACTCCTGAAGCCATACTGTTCCTCTTGCAACTCTCCTTCCACCTTTCTTCTCATTCTTCTTTCTAATATCCTTTCCAGTAATTTTACTATCTGTGATATGAGGGTGATCCCATGCCATAATATAACAAAATAATAATATGAAACTAGGGGTAGAAAGAAGAATAGATAGAACATGCATGAATAAAAAATATCAGAAAGATGGACAGTGGAGGATAGTACCAAATGAAGTGGTATACAGAGAACTGGAGCCCATCACTGATACTATTCGGAAGAAACGGATTTCTTTTTTTGGTCACATCATGAGGACACCAGAAACCAGGTTATCTAGAAAAATTGTAGTGAAACTTTGGAATATGAGACAACAAGTAGGATGGATTAAGGAAATTAGAAAAGATATGAAATAATCTTGGATGACTTGCAAAACAAAACAACAAAATTTAAAAAAAAATGAGAGATATAAAAATAAGATTTCAGGCGAAAGTAGACAAACGTAATACAGTAAAAAGGGTATTTACAGATGAGGAATGCCTGAGAAGATCAGAGCGAATGAAAAGCTACTGGGCGACTCGGAAAGGTAACTTACTGCAGAAGAGGACCAAGAAATGATTGACTGAAGTGGTCCAATGAGGCCATAAAATCAGAAGTAGAAGAAGAAGAAGAAACTAGGGGTATGGGGACTTCTCGGACACCCTGTACAACCACAACTGTGAACCAAGTTTCATCAACATTCACATCTGCAAGGATCTGTAGTTGCCCATTACAAGAATGTTATACTTTAGTTTTTTTCATCTCACTTGCAAAAAACTGTTACAAAATCTGCCACATAAAGACTGTTAATTGACCCTCACCTGAACTCAAGGGGAAGTGTTCCGCCATCCTCTTGCGAGCGGCACGCAGTCGTGGCAGCTCCCCCATCTTCCTCAGTGACGTTATCAGTTCCACATGGCCAGCGTAGTCGTACAGGTTCTGCGAAACCTGAGCAGTAACAACCAATTATTACCTTCTAAATACCACATTGACTTAAAAATGAGCCGTACCCATAGAATTTAAGGGAGACAGAAGACAATCAGAGAACTATAGAGAATTTTTGATGTGTAACATCTTTCCTCTCGGTTGCTGGATATTTTTTGTGGGAGTGATTTTGGAAAAGGGACGGAAATGTGTAACGGGAAACCTGGGAAGCGCGCGCTATTCGATTTGACCAACGAGCGCGCGCGGTGGCGAAGAGTTGGCTGTGAGATGGTGCCAACCCATTTTGCGTGAGGTTACGCCCCCTCTTTTCCTATAGCCCCCTTAATTTAATCAAAGGACCCAAAACTAATAGGTCATCGGCTTTTAAATATCTCACGAACCAATAATGCTAGGGACTTGTATGAGGTGTCCGAAAACTCGGGGTGACCCCCCCCCCCCCCCCGTTTTCCTATAGCCCCCTTAATTTAACCAAAGGACCTAAAACTAATAGGTCATCGGCTTTTTAATATCTCGCGAACAAATAATGCTAGGGACTTGTATGAGGTGTCCTAGGAGTCGGGGTGATGCCCCCCGTTTTTATATCCACCTCTTAATTTACCCAAAGGACCCAAAACTAAAGGGCCATCGGCTTTTTAATATTTCGCGAACCAATAATGCTAGGGACTTGTATGAGGTGTTGTAGGACTAGGATGCCCCTGTTTTTCATGATTTTGTGATTTGCAGAGATGGGTAAATCCAGAGGAGAATATCTGTGAAATTATCAACAAAAACGTGAGAAAAAATTAAAAACTGGAGGAGTACAGCTGGAAAAAATTGACTTCACATTCATAGTAGGATAACATGTCAGATGTTATAGCCCGACCCAGCGGTTTCTGCCGCGATATGACCGGACAGGCGTGGCTTCAGAACAGTGGGAGGGGAGTAGGACTGTCTAGCACGACTGACGGCTTGCGTCACGCGTCACCGAATCATCACGTGCATCGAGGGGTCAAGTTTGACGGGATACGGTTTCTACATAAAAGTAGGATGAAAGGCAGCATTTTACTGAGTATATAGAAACATGAATCACAATTCTACGCCCAGTAGTTTACTCTTTATGTTATTTTAAAACATGCTTCGATATGAGCCGCTGCTGAGTTTGGGAGCCAATGTAATGTTGCCAAGTCGTCGCACAATGACGAGCGGGTGAGCGAAGCTCTCGTCTAAATTGCTTAGCATTATGTTATCAACGCCAAGTCCAAGCAGAGAATGAACGACGTTGCTACATCGTGACTCGGGGTGTCAGGATGTGTCACGTGTGCCAGAGGAGGTGTGAACGAATTAAAGTGCATAACTGCGTCGCGTCAGACATCCCTGAGTCGGGCTTTACACATCATATGCGACTACTGTAAGGCTCGTTTTCTTTTTTAAACTTATGTCACAACTGCGTAGAATTCCTAGTCTGAATGATAATTTTCGCTGTAGACGATTGCTCATATCACCAAAAAGCACACTTCTTTCCCACTACTCAACCTCTTAGCGAGTGAATACAAGCTTACAAAACAATAACAATATCATATGGCTTCGGGAGCCGGGAGATACCTTTATTATTTGCGCCCAAAGGGCAGCTTGCATGTCAAATTTTGTTGTTCCTTGGAACACTATCAAAGTCAAGGAGGTTAGACATCTAATCTCCTCGACACTATAGTGCTTTCTAGTGGACAAAGGAGGAACAAAACAATAAACACAATTTTAATGCCAAATGTGGTGATGTGTCTGATGTACCATCTGGCAACAAGGGGTGGCTAACATGGAAGTATCTAAATAGCCTAGGTTGAAATCAGGAAGTACCTAGGTAATATGGCAAGATGGAGCTACGGGGGCACATACAGCTCAAGGAGCCACAACAATAACGATTTTAATATTATAACTGTGCCTGCCACAAATCTTGTATAACAATGATATACATTTCCAAGGAAACACACACACCTTGCTATTAGAAGCAAAGTTAAAAATTTTCAAAATTCAAATGATAATTATTTTTATCAATTTTTCCAAAATTCTTGTTTTGTGCTGAACTTCACCGTTTCCCTGATATCTCCCGTGTTTATAGGGATTTTTGGAGTTTTCTTTTTTTAATGTGGGTGTTAAACCTTCTGCTACAAAATGAATCTCACTCAAAACCGTTGTGACTTTAATTAGTCTTTCTATGAAACTTTAACATTTTTTTGAGTTTGCTCAGAATAAAAATCTAAATAATGACGCTTAATGAATGAATTAATAAATAATGTGAAAATATGCGAGATTCATTTTGTAGCAGAAAAAGAAAACTCCAAAAATCCCAATAAACACGGGAGATATCAGGAAAAAGTGAAGGTCAGCACAAAACAAGAACCAATTTTGAAAAAAATTATAAAAATAATTATCATTTGAATTTTGAAAATTTTTAACTTTGCTTCAAATAGCAAGGTGTGTGTGTTTCCTTGGATATGTATATCATTGTTATACAATATTTGTTGCAGGCACAGTTATAATATTAAAATCGTTATTGTTGTGGCTCCTTGAGCTGTAAGTGCCCCCTTAAGGAAGATAGCATCAAGTGTGATTGTGGAGAAAAACAGACCATAAAACGCATGCTCCACTGTCGACTGTGTTCGACATCCTGTATGGAAGATGACCTACATCAAGCCTCCATGAAAGCACTGACAGTGGTCAAGTTTTGGTCCAATGTAATATAATGTTTGTAACAAGAGTATACTTGTATGTTTCTGACCACGTTTTTCAAAGTGCTTGTTTATCCAGGACGGCCTCACAACACAATTGAGGAGCTTGTTTTCAAAACTGAATATCTCCATAATCATAAATTTTACAGGAGAGATCAAAAACATATATCTACAGACAGGATTGTCAGAATGGAGTAATATATAGCTTGAATGATAGCTAGAAAGAGCAGCATCACCAAAAGTGCACCAAATTTAACATAGTACATAAAAAGTTATGGATAAATGATTGATAATAATGAATAGATTTTTAAAAAATGGTGGTTGTAATCTATGGAAATCAGGATATTTCACATAATCTCAAATAGTTATCCTAATTCTTGATATTTATTTTGAACAAAATATTAATATGTACAATTAGAAATTAAATGCCTTAATTTAAAAAAAATATATTCAGTTAGTTCAATATATTGTAAGTGATGGATATATTCAGTTTTGAACGAAAAGCATGTTTTCTCACAGTCTTATCAATGGGAAATATTAACATTTGATCAAAAGAGATTTTACCATCCAATGCAGCTGAGGCAAATGTTACCGAATCAACTATAAAACCTTTCTTTTAATTTTTGGAGATTTTCAATTTTGAAAACAAGCCTGTATTCTGTGCAAGCTAGAAGAAAACTCGGGAGTAATATAGATCGCAATACCTTACACTACAAAATTCCCCTAGACACAAAATGGGGGCATCCATAACGACAAGGATGATGCTAAAGGTTTAAACGATGAATTCATGTTATATTCTATCGGCTAATAAGGCATTACATACAAACACCAACCTAACCTAACCAGACCCCCTTGCTTGTAGTACAGGCAGTAATTTCTGCTCAGACCATCGACTAACCAAGTACCAGCCAATGGGTTTGTCCAGACAGTCATCTAACCCAGTATTGACCAATGGCTTTGACTCACCATGGCTTTAGAAGAGTGCAGTGCAACTTTTCAATTACAATGAAGAACTAAAAGTAATTTATGAACATCTGTAACTCAGATCAAACCTCACACTTTCACACGTGTGACTGCATCTGCATGTAACAATGCACTGTTCGAAATCTCATACAGCTGGCAAATATGGCGGCATTTCAAGCCTAAATATCAAACAAATTAACATTAAGGCCCATCCACAATGCGCAGTCGGTAGTGGCAGTCGCAGTCGTCCCCGTGTTTACTATAGGCACCACACACAACATGCAGTTGCAGTCGGTAGCTTGCAGTTGGCAGCTGGTAGTCGAGAATTTCACCTTCGACTACCAACTACCCGACTTCAGCTATGTAATAACCAATCACAGCAGGTCAGAAACTGACGTCACGTTGTTGTTCTGTGTCATGTGCAAAGAGCATATAAGTGAAATACCTTCACAACTCGTACCTTTTTAATCTTAAATACACGGTACCAATGAAAATGAAAATCCACAGCCTGCTTCCAGTCTCCGACCAGGTCAGGAATGGAATGAATGAAGCCCCCATCTAGCGGCGAGGATATGAACTGTGCCGGCTGCCGAGGCCTGACGCACTCCTCTGGGGCAATGATTAAATGAATGACAGCTGAAATGAAATGATAGTGGAGAGTGTTGCTGGAATGAAATTTTGACAGGGAAAACCGGAGTACCCGGAGAAAAACCTGTCTGCCTCCGTTTTGTCCAGCACAGATCTCACATGGAGTGACCGGGATTTGAACCACGGACCCAGCGGTGAGAGGCCGGCGTGCTGCCGCCTAAGCCACGGAGGCTTCACACGGTACCAATACTTATAACAAAATAATCCGTACATTTCCAAATCTTCCAAATTGCAAGTTCTGAGCTTATCAACAACGCCCCTGTGCACAAGGAATAAAAGAATGTGACTGTATTATTTACCCCTAGCAGTCGTTGAAGTTTTTAAGAAATTCCCCTTGCTTCTATTCTCAAGAGGCTAGTTTTAACTTGGCCTGTTTCAATTCTCGTCATAGGCGAAATATTGATCTTCGAACTAACAACAATCCTCCATTTAATAGGAGTCACAAGACAGCCAGGTCCAATAGGATTGGTTTGATAACAACATATTCAACGATTTTCATGGAATGAACTTTTGCTTTCAGACACGATACCCTGCTGGTATTTTTGTTTTCATATGGACACACGAAAGATTTGTCTTGACAAGCACTTAAAGTGCCCCCTTTTAAAATGTTGTTTTAAAGTGTTTTTTTCATATGTCGCCTGTTAACATTTTTAAATGTCTCTAATTTTTGTCACATTCAAGTGTTTTTATCACCACATCATCTTTTCACATGTTAGTTTTACCTTTTATCAATGTATCCTATGATTATACTGATAATCTGTATGTTATTGGCTGATGAAGGGGCCATCATAATAGGCCCCGAAACATGTACCAAATGGTTTTAATATAAACCCATATATAAATTTTGTGTATTGATCAGGCGGATACCCCAATTTTATTATACTTGATTGTCAATCAATACGGAACCATGACTGAGTCTATATAAGTCATGATCTAAAAAGGGAAGGAGGGTGGGTTTTCGACAGTGTAGGAGTGAACTACATCATTTCCAGATCTATTTTAATTCATTACAGAAGGTATTTATGGCTAATTTCAGTAGTTAGGAATATTCCATCATGGGTTCTCGTCTCCTTCACTGTTAACCTAAAGTTTCCTATACGTCACAGCACTAGCATACAAAGCCTGAGGTCGCGGGCTTGAGTCCCGCTAGCGTCAGACATTTTAATTCTGTAAGAAGGCTGAATTGAAAACAAACATTAAGTTAGGCTGTACAAAAATAGAGTAGGTTACAGAATTTTGTTATCTGGGTAGTGTCCTTACCATTGACAATCAGTGCCTTACAGAAGTCAAAAGAAGAATTGCTGTAGCAAAGCAAGCATTTTAGAGCAGGAAAAATATATCTTTAAATAAGAATAGGAATTGAAACCAGGAAGAAATTTGTTAAAACCTTTGTTTGGAGTGAGCTAACATACAGATGTGAAACCTGGACTTTGGGAAAACAAGCACAAGCAAGACTAGAAGCTGCTGAAATGTGGTTCTGAAGAAGACTGACAAGGATGAGTTGGAAGGAAAAGAAGACTAATGAACACAAGTCTTGGACGACGTTAAGGAGAAACGGACGTTACTGTATTCATTAGAGCAGAGGGAAACTACATTTCTTGGACATGTCTTATGGCATGACACCTTTCTCCGGATTGTCTTTGAAGGGAAGAAATCGAGAGGAAGACCCCATCTCTCATACCTTAGAAATAAAACCACTCAGCTGGGTTTTGCTTCCTACATCACAATAAAGAGAACTGCTGAAGATCGTGGGCTGTGGCTGCAGGCTTAGCCTTTAAATAATGATCAAGAATGTTCAACTACATGACTTACACTACTTGTGCATTACACGGCCTGAAAGCTTTCATTTCTAGCATAATTTTATTGTTAAAACAAGTTTGTGAAAAACTTTGGAACTTCCTACTAGCAAAATAATATTTGTAAATGGTTACAAAGTATTCTGACACAAGAAATGACATACACTTCAGTCAACATATTTCAGACTTCTCAGTCTCAATGTAATTCTTATTCTTCTATATGCCCTGCCCAGTCTCCCGGACACTGGAGATCAATATGGATAGTATAGGCCTATTGGCTTTCACGGCCAGTGAGCCAGCTTGGTGTCCTAGGCGAAACCTCACACAAGACACGGCACAAACCTAGAAGAATTGCCGAGTTTTAATATGGATAGTATTCGTCTATCTTCAGCAACATGGTATAGCTGTTCAATAGTGCCAGTCTAGTCATGAAGCTTCTGAAGACAAGACGTCCTTTTCCTGCCCGCTGCCGCTTCAATTTTGCCCTTTAAAATGAGGTGTAAAATTGCGTATTTTGCACCACGTAACACATGACCCACGTATGCAATTTTCCTACATTTGATGGTAATCCATCATTTCCCGCTTAGAGTTTGCTCTCCACAGTACCTGTTCATTAGAGATGTGATCTATCCAAGGGATTTTCAGCATCCTTCTATGGAACCACATTTCCAGAGCTTCAAGCCTTTTAATGGAGGACGATTTTAAAGTCCAAGCTTCTACTCCATAAAGCGAGGTGGACCAAACATAACATTTCACAATACGCTGTCTTATATTCTGATTTACAAAAGATGGTCGGTGAAAGCTGTCACCCGCTTGAAGGGTGAGGTGAGGAGTGGAGACGAGAGGGGTAATGGTATCCATAGCAACAGTGAGCAATGTTGCAATGTATGCCGACACAGCAGTAAGCACATGGTTTGACTCTGTGTGTCTTCACTAGTCACGGTCATTAGACCGCCAGGCAGGGGGGCTAACTTCCCCAGTATTTGTGTATTCCTGCAAGCCTCTTGGAATGTTATGAGTCATGATCTGCCTCAGTGGCGCGGCATTTCCCCACGTGCTAGCTTTGACAGCTGTCAGCGACCATTATTGGTAATTCGGAGTATAGTTTTACACTTAAGGCATCATCACACAATAAAGCTCTCACCTTTTTGAAAGTTGACCTTGACATTTCTATTTAATTCAGAAATGGAAAATTTATATGCCGAATCTAATAAGATTGATCAGGTGCTATAAATGCCGGCCCCGTGGTGTTGGGGTAGCGCGCCTGCCTGTCACCCGGAGGCCCCGGGTTCGATCCCCGGCTCCGTCAGGGATTTTAAAACTGACGTGAGGGTTGGAACGGGGTGCACTCAGCCTTGTGAGGACAATTGAGTAGCTGTCTGACAGTGAGACAGCGCCCCGATCACGAATACCAAGATTAACGGCTGAGGGGACCCGACGCGCTGATCACGTGTCACCCCAATATCTGCAGGCCAAATTGCTGGGCAGCGGTCGCTTTGTCGGCCTTAGCCCGTCATGGGCTGGATAGTGCCAGGGGTTGACTTTTTTTTTAGGTGCTATAAATATATAGAGTGACTGAAGAACTGGTTGTGATAGCAAAGAGTTATTGATTCGACTAATGGCATGAATGCCCACCCCTGTCCACCTGCGGAGATTGTTCTTGTCCTTTTTATTTGCCCTTGTTTTTCCCTTTAATCTCTCTCTCTCTTTCTCTCTGCCCACACCTGCCAGGTCAACGACATTTGTATTATTATAAAAGAGATTGAGAAATGAAGACATTCAAAAGGAAGGGAATGTGTAGAAGCTGAATGGGAAGCTGGAGCAGAACAGATTGAGATGGTATGAACATGTGAAAAGGATGAATGATGAAAGAATGTCGAAACACGTGAGGGAGAGACGGATGACTGGAAAGAGAGGACGAGGAAGATCTAGGGTATGGTAGATGAATTTGGTGAAGGGCAGTGTGAGAACAATACCAGGAGTTCAGTGGTTGAGGAAGGATGGTGGACAAACAAGAGTCAAGTGGAGAGGTGTTATAATTGTTCCGACCCAGCATAGGCTGGAAAATGGAAAATGATGATGATAAAAGCTTTAAGGGGTATTACCATAAATACTAAACATATTCAGAAATAGCTTTTAATTTCATGCGAAAGGGCACATGTTCCTCTGTTACTGTACAAATCTTCATACAAATAGTTTCAGTAGCTTTTGAAATATTTGGCTTTCACTGAGAAGGTGTCTGGAGTGAATGAGTAAGAAAACATAGGTAAAAAAGAAGGTTGAATTTTTTTGAATTAGTCGATAAAACTGAAGGAGGAAAAAATTTCTTAAACTACTGAAATTAGCCAAAATACCTGAGGTAATATTCGGGGAAAAAGCCTGGAGATGATGTAGTAATAGATGTTGACTCCTCCGCTGTCTATAACCCACCACCATCCCAAATTTGATCACGACTTATATAGATGAAATTCCAGCTGACTCCACCATTCTGTGCACGATACTGTATAGTAACATGACTAGCGCTCAGAGACAGCCCAGCGGGGCTAATGAAGCGACCCGAATACTCACGACCGCAACCAATCATCCATCCCCCTTCACGATCTTTGGACACGCACCGAGACAGACCAGCATAGCGGGGCAAACTGAACGTACCCGAAACTTTACAACCTAGTAGGGCTAGGATTTTTATATAAACACATATTCCTTTCCTATGATTATATACGTAACTAAGAATGATAAATGTCCCTGAATTAGAACCTTAGCTATCATCTAATTACATTTTATTGCTACATATTTTACATATTTGATCATAATTACATTTGTTTTAGATATTTTTACTTTAAAATTAATATTCTGTGTTTTTATTTTACATGTTTGATCAAAATGACATTTTTTAACATAACTTTATTTCATTTATTTAAAATTACATATTCTGTCTCTTACTGTAAAAGAAAAATATTTTTTCGCAAGTGAAATATATTTGTTCACTAGAAACTCAGGTACATGAAACGGATTTTCCAAGCAATTCATAAGCTGTTGAGAAAGGGCCAGGGTAGATATTAGTGGAGATAAGGGGATGGACACCCTGACGGAGACTCAGCAGCTGGACTTTAGTTTATTTCAGTTGTCCAGTGAGACTTAACGCACAGAACAACAAATCAAGCGATTATTCACAGAACAAATAGCCCGTCGATAAACGAAAGAAAAATGGTCTGTCTTATATAGTACGTGGAAGAGGTTGGTTGATAGGTTATATTCATGAGCATTCGGGTCACTTCATTAGCCCCGCTGGGCTGTCTCTAAGCGCTAGTGTAACATGACGTATAGTATTGCCAACCTCACGCATTCAGTAACATTTCACGTCTGGTAACGTAAAAAAACAAAAAGAGTGCTGTCAAGTTAATGTGAAAGTGTGCCTAGTTTCAGTCTTAAGTTAAATATGGATTGTGCGAGTTGCGATTTAACAATCTCCAATTTCAATCAAGAATATCACAACGCATCAATAATTTTTATCCAGACCAATGGTTTTTGCCTAGCACAATATTTTCATCCAGATAGTTTTTGCCTAGCCCAATATTTTCATCCAGATCATGGTTTTTGCCTAGACCAATAATTGTTAGGTAGCGCATCAGCCAATACAAACATCCCTGGTTTTCGTCACGCACAGTGGGGGTAGTAACGCATCTATACTTATCCAGGCCAATGGATAGCCAATTATTTCTTTTTTCACATAATTACAACATTACGTGTGTCGTTGGATGTATTTTGTGTCGGATATGTTGGCAACAGTGATAGGATGTGATATAACATCAATGTGTGCACCTCAAACGTGGCTGCCTTCATTGAATGAGCAAGAAATAAAAACAAGTTTGTGTTGCCAAATTCTATGATCTATATAGAACAGGGTCACACCTGTAACGGACTAAATTATCACAAGTGAATACATCACACCATGAACCATTCAAGTCACTTCATCGACCCTCTGAATCGCAAGCACACTGACAGCATAATACAGTAATATCCAGAGAAAAGAACTATGACTGGGCAACATACAAATTCCAGTTCATGGTAATGTTTCTAATAGGTCAATATGCTATCTGATAAATGTAATAATTTTGGGTCAATTATATACTGAGATACGCACCCTTCAAGGGAAATTCATTAGTGTACTCGATGTCACGAATGACATATGGATGTTATTGTTTGTTCGATGTAGTGCCTTGAATTACCTTCAACAGTACCACTGTTGTTTTAATTCCTATTTTTTTGTTGGTACGAGGTTTACAACAGTGTATGGTCACATGTACTCGTGTGTTCAATGGCGTGTGAGATTTGGCGGTATGCTACGAATGATTGTACAGGGTCATTATATATGTGCACCCCGATAAACACGGCAAGCTAAGCCGGCTTTGACTGACGCAGATCCCGGGCGCGCATACACGGTTCAGCCAGTGGTTAGCGCGCTCCGCTGGCTCATATCGTTAGTTCACACGTGTTTTGTCATTCATTTGGGCGTGTATCTGCAAAGCTTAGACGTTAGTGTTGCACGTTTAGTGAGTATTGTGATTACTGTGATTGTTGGTCATGCCTAGACACCAATTCACGTTGCGCGAACGTGTGTATATCCATAATTCGTATATGAAAAGCAGAAAACCTTGTTCTGAAACAAGACGAAAATTTCGAATCAAGTTTCCAGGAAGACCTGTGCCTAATGCCTGTACAATTAGGAGGCTCGCTAAATGATCCAAGCAAACAGGCTCCGTAAATAATAAAAAGTTAACAGACAACGTTGCGTTCTATCATTCATTCATCTTCATTTCCCCTTTTCTAGCCGACACTGGGTGGGGGCAAATATGGTTCCTCTCCACTTTGTTCTGTCGTTTCACCATTCCTCTTCAGACACGGTGTTCCAATCCAGGTCCCGTTTTCTAATGCTATACTTCACAGAGTCCATCCAACGCATTCTTGGTCTTCCTCGTCCTCTCTTCCCTGTCATACGTCGCTCCAGTGCTCGTCTTGGTAGCCTTTTATCATTTATCCGTTTGACATGTCCAAACTAGCACAACCTGTTTTGCTCCAGTTTGTCACTTAGTTTCTGTCTACCGAGTTCTTTCCATATATCTACATTTCTCACTCCGTCTCTCCTCGTTTTCCGGACCATACCTCTCAGGAATCTCATCTCAGCTGCCTGTACTCTGCTCTCATCCCTCTTAGTCATTGTCCAAGTTTCTGCTGCATATGCCAGTATAGGAACATCATATGCCTTGCAAATAACTTCTGTAGCCTTAATTGGTATATCCTTGTTCCATACTAGTCCCCGTACCTGTTGATAGAAAGCACTCCCATGTTGTATTCTTCTGCTAATTTCCAAATCTAGTCTTCCATCTTCAGTCAGTTCACTTCCCAAGTATTTGAAGTGTTTCACCACTTCCTATTCCTTTTATCTCCTACTTTGATTACTCCTTTTCCTTCTTTCTTAGCTCTACTCATCACCACTGTTTTACTTGTCTCTACATTATCTTCAATGCCCATTGCTCAATCTTTTCATTTATTACGTCTAACTCTTCTTGTACCTCCATCTCATCCTCGCCCCAGATCACAACATCGTCTGCAAACAACATTACCTTCATCTTTGCCCTACGCAGAGGTGCCAACTTTTGAAGTGGGTTATCAGTAATCCCTTATCCAAAGCATCCTCCTCCCTTCTCGATAATGACACCACCTTTGCCCTACCAGGAAGCAACCTATAGTAAAGAATATCATATTACACAATAAAATTTGCACATTGTCTGCCAGTTCTGTGATAAAATAAAACCCTTGTAGCTTGTTTTGCATGCAGTATCTGCTTTTCCGTGCAAGTTTTCTTGTAACATACTTTTCCCTGTGATGACATTTTCGTCTTCTGAATCATAAGCGATTCCATTGTAGATGTGCTTAATGTAGGTCTGAATTCTGTCTGATTTTTCTGAACAAACTGAGCATTCTTTCTGTGGGAGAGTTACTGTGAGGTACACTTAATATTGCAAATACCACATTACTTAAGGTTTTATACTTGAACTGTCCACTTTCAGTTGTAACCTCAGCAATGTTGCTCCAGTTTACATCAATTCTGGGTACTCGTAAAATATATTCAGTGAAAGTATCACACTGATAAACAGCAAATTCCTCTTCAAGTTTGTCATGTTCACCTTCCTTGACCAAACTTGGGAATCTTTTAACAAAATAATCAAGAGATGAATAGGAAACCTTCATTCTAAGATAATATTGAGATGTTACACGATCGGCGGCTGTCTCAACCGTTTGATGAGATTCCCATACTTTTCACGATAAAACACTGAGAAAAATCGCGATGTACATAATTGGTGTCACTTCTAGTCGATCGACGAGATTTCCTGAAGGTGGGCACGGGAAGGCAATCCCACTTGCTGTAGGTTTGAAAAGAATCCAGTTGTTCTCGTCATCGAATGCGGAGAAATATCGCGATGTATTGCAATCGCTGCCGCTTTCGGCCGTTTTACGAGAATCACGACAGCCTCACGGTTGGTCACTGAGAACGCGCCGTACCTGGCCGTTCAACGATTCTCTGCCTGCCTATCTGTCCTGGCAGAATGGCGAAGGCAAGCTCGAGGTTGGGCATGGTTAAAATTCAGGAGCAGTTATGGAATGTATAAGGTCATGGGAAAAGTGGCGAGTAGGTTTCGGAATGTTTCGTGATGGGTGCCCAAACACCTTTGACAGGATTCCCGCAGTCATCGTGGTCACAAGTTCACGACTGGGCACGGGTTTAATGATTTTACGCAACTGGCATCAATCTCGGTCCATTTGACGAGATTCCGCAGGTAAGTCGTGCGGTCAGCCGACCGTCTTGAGCATGTGAGTTTGGAGAATGAACGTTCAAAGTAGGTATCGAATATTACGAATTATTCTGAGAGGATTGCATGAATAATACGACGAGAGGGCACATTTTCTTTCGAATGACGAATTATAGGCTACAAGTTGTACACATTTTCAGGATAAACGGTTAATTATCCGATGGTACCAAAGTTCGAAGGAAAAATCGACCTAACGGAATTTCGTATTAACCATACTGGATGTAGCAAATTTTCGAGATGGATAGATTTTTAAAATATATGTATTCGAAGCTTTTTCGCGATTTTTTTAAACCGTTTCATTTCGCAAGATTGCGGCATTAAATTATTTCGCGTTATTTCTGGAGATAGTCTCTAAATTCAGAGGTCAATAACAGAAATGAGAGGTTTCTGTTTAGTTTCGTAAGTTTTCGCGAATAAACGTCTCGCAGAAAGTCAGTTTCCTAATAATACAGAAGATGATTTCTCACAAAACTGTTCTTGATGCCGAAAATATACGTTGAACCGTTGTATACCACTCAAGGTATCCTCAGTATGCATTTCCTTCAGGTCGGACACGGGGAAATATAGATTACGCAATCTGCGCCTCTTTCGTGAAACCTGCTCCATCGTAATCTGTGAGCCTAGCGGCGCAAGTTTAAATGATTTAAACCGACCTCGGCGAATTTGCTTTACCTCCAACTAACCAGACATAAAAATTAGCTACTTTTCGTTAATTTTGTTACCTGTTTGTTCAATTAGCTACTTTTACGTTACTTTTCATTACCGGTAGACACCCTGTAACTTTCCTTTTTCTTTCCATAGATTTTTTTTTTTTTTTTTTTTCATGATAATGTCACTTTTCCGTAATGATTTCTCCTTTGACCGTAATGCCGTAATTGTGGGGTGAAATCCATAATAATTATGGACAATCCGTAATAGTTGGCACCTCTGCCTACGGTAGTTTTTCATTGCTGCCTTCATGATGTCATCCATCACCATTACGAACAATAATGGTGACAACACACTTCCTTGCTTTAGTCCAGTGTCAGTTTTAAACCATTCCGATGTCCCAACTCTAGTCATCACACTACTGTAGCAATCCATGCACATTCCATTTATCATGTCTCTCAGTTCCTTGCCTATCCCCCTATTCAATAAGCTTTCCCAAACTTTTGTTCTAGGGATGCTATCTTAGGCCTTTTCTAGATCAATAAAAAACATTACCATATCCATCCCATATTCCCAACTCTTTTCAATGTTCTGTGTCAGAATGAAAATGGGTTCCACTATTGACCTGTCCTCTCACCAAACTGCTCCTCCTCCAAGAAAACAGGCTCCGTAAATAATAAAAGTTAACAGACAACGTTGTGTTCTTAGAGAACAAAAATTAGATGGGATTGTTGTCCATTCTTTCATCAGAAGATCTCAGGTGTGTGTTACAAGAGAGGGAGGGTATTTTCAGCATCGGCTATGAGCATTGTAAGTACACATTATTGAACATGTTTGGTAAAAGTGTGAGCCAACAGCCGGCTGAACCGTGTGCGCGCGGCCGCGATCTGCACCAGTCACAGCCACCTTAGTTTCCAGTGTTTACTTGCGCGCACATATACAGGGTCATCGAAAAAGGTGGCCTTACTTTTGATTTGTAATAGCTCAGGCTGAAAAAAAGATAATTTTATTATATTTACACCAAAAGATAGAGCAAATCATAAAGTTTTGTTTACCTATTTAGTAGGTTTCGATGAGGGCTTCGCCTATGGCACGATGTGATAGCAACTGTGACTTCTGACATGATTCGGCGGACCTGGACAGAGATGGATTATCGCTTGGGTGTGTGTCGTGCTACAGGCAGAGCTCACATCGAAACCTACTAAATAGGTAAACAAACCTTTATGATTTTCTCTATCTTTTGGTGTAAGAATAATTAAATTACCTTTATTACAGCCTGAGCTATTACACATCAAATTTAAGGCCACCTTTTTTTGATGACCCTGTATATTACTCATCATCATCATCATCATCATCTTCATTTCCCCTTTACTAGCCGACACTGGGTGGGGGCAAATATGGTTCCTCTCCACTTTGTTCTGACGTTCCACCATTCCTCTTCCGACACGGAGTTCCAATCCAGGTCCCATTTTCTAATGCTATACTTCACCGAGTCCATCCAACGCATTCTTGGTCTTCCTCGTCCTCTCTTCCCTGTCATACGTCGTTCCAGTGCTCGTCTTGGTAGCCTTACACCATTCATCCGTTTGACATGTCCAAACCATCTCAATCTGTTTTGCTCCAGTTTGTCATTCAGTTACTATACTCCAGTTCTTTCCGTATATCTCCATTTCTCACTCCGTCTCTCCTCGTTTTCTGGACCATACTTCTCAGGAATCTCCTCTCAGCTGCCTGTACTCTGCACTCATCCCTCTTAGTCATTGTCCAAGTAGCTTGCCACGGTGGGCGAGTGGTTATAGTGTCGGACTACCAACCCCAAGATTGCAGGTTCGCCCCTGGTCATGGAAAGTGATTTTTGAAGGCGACAAAAATCACGACACTCATGTCATACGTTGTTGGCATGTTAAAGAACCCATTTGAATTCAGTAGGCCGTGTTCAATGGCAAAATTAATTTCGGGATTTTCCGCCAACACAAAGTTCCTCCATTCTCTACTTGAAAGCTCTGTAGTGTCAAGGAGTTTAGATATCTAACCTCCTTGACTTTCATAGCGTTCAAAGGAACAACGAAATTCGACATGCAAGCTACCCTCTGGGTGTCAATTAACAAAGCTTGCACCAGGCACCCGAGGCCATACGATATTATTATTATTATTATTATTGTCCAAGTTTCTGCTGCATATGTCATTATAGGAACATAATATGCTTTGTACATAACTTCTTTAGCCTTAATTGGTATATCCTTGTTCCATACTAGTCCCCATACCTGTTGATAGAAAGCACTCCCAAGTTGTATTCTTCTGCTAATTTCCAAATCTAGTCTTCCATCTTCAGTCAGTTCACTTCCCAAGTATTTGAAGTGTTTCACCACTTCCAATTCCTTATCTCCAACTTTGATTACTCCTTTTCCTTCTTTCTTACGTCTACTCATAACCATTGTTTTACTCTTCTGTATATTACTGTACTTTATTAATTATGAAACAACGGTGACTCTTTTCGCTTTCATTTTGATAATATATGATTTTCATACTTTATTTCATCTTATAGGGACATTATGAATTGTAATTACTAACCTTGGTCATTCTGCACCGCTGCACCAGATACATGTGCTAAATCGTGCAACTATGTGTTCTTATTTATTGCTCATTTCATAAGGGCGGCCATGTTCGACGGTGTATTAGTATGTTAAACTGCCGCCAATGCGCTCACAACGAAGCGCACACATTGACGTCGATAGTTGCCAACATGTCCGATACAAAATACACCACACGACATGCGTAACTTGCTAGCGGGCCACGGTTGACAAAATTTAAAAAACATTGATCTGGATGCATTAACACCATTATCATTGCCAAAAACCATTGGATTGGACGATCGGGTCGAGATACGGCCTTGGCCGGGCGAAGCTAGCGGACCACCGTTGACCAAAACCCATTGAGTAGTACTGCAAGCACGGGGTTGGTAATACTGTCTTTACCGATAATTCACGCGCCTAATGGCGGAAACAGCTGGAATTTCATCTGTATACGTCGTGATCCCATTTGGGATGGTGGTGGGTTATAGACAGCCGAGGAGTAAACATCTATTACTACATCATCTCCAGATGTTTTCCAGACCATTACTATAGGTGAAAAAAAAAAATCCACAGCCTGCTTCCAGTCTCCGACCGGGTCAGGAATGGAATGAATGAAGCCCCCATCTGATGGCGAGGATATGAACTGTGCCGGCTGCCGAGGCCTGACGCACTCCTCTGGGGCAATGATTAAATGCATGACAGATGAAATGATAGTGGAGAGTGTTGCTGGAATGAAATTTTGACAGAGAAAACCGGAGTACTCGGAGAAAAACCTGTCTGCCTCCGTTTTGTCCAGCAAAGATCTCACATGGAGTGACCAGGATTTGAACCACGGACCCAGCAGTGAGAGGCCGGCGTGCTGCCGCTTAAGCGACGGAGGTATTTTGGCTAATTTTTGTACTTTAGAAAAGTTATGAAGGAGTGATCACGGGCAGATGACCTTGTAGTTCCGCCCGTTAAAACAACAATAACTAACTAAGGAGTGATCGTTATTTCATTTTTACCATTACCTCTAGTTGTTAACTTTTGCTAGAAGACATGTCATGTGACATAATGTATTCATGCATTAAAGATCATCCATGCTAAATCCCATTGTTGTCGTTCGAGTCTTCAGTCTTTTGACTGGTTTGATGCAGTTGTCCATGCCTCCCTGTCCTGAGCTAATTGTTTCATCTCTACATAGCTACCACACCCTACATTCGAGGCAATCTGTTTAACATATTCTAACCTTGGTCTACCCCTACAGTTCTTGTCCTCGAACCTTCCTTCCATAACTAAACTTGCTATTCCTGGGTGTCTTAGTAAGTGTCCTACCAACCTATCTCTTCTCTTCATTAGCAGTTGGCAGAAACATCTCTCCTCTCCCACTCCTCTTAATACCTCTTCGTTTGTAACCCTATCTACCCATCTGATCATCATTCTCCTGTAACACCACATTTCAAACGCTTCAATTCTCCTCTTTTCTGCTGCACCAATAGTCCAAGATTCATTTCCATAGAGTGCTACGCTCCAGACAAAGGCTTTCAAAATGAACTTCCTAATACCTAAATCGATATTCGATGTCAACAGTTTCCTTTTTTTATAGAAATGCTTTCCTTGCCTGAGCAAACCTACTTTTTATATCCTCTTTGCTTCGTCCATCACTGGTTATTTTGCCTCCTAAGTAACAGAAGTATCCTACTTCCTTTAGATTTTCACCTGCCAATTTGATGTCCATAGAGGTTTCTGATTTATTTCGGCTGCATTCCAATATTTTTGTTTTACATTTATTAATTTTCATCATGAATTCTTTCCTCAAGACGGAGTCCATACCATTCAAAAACTCATTAAAATCCCATTATCTACCAAATTATTTTGCCATCAACCCAATTAAAACACAAGCTATCGTAATAGGGGAGACAAAATTGCTTTTCCATTTACACAGAAGACCACTTTCCATAATTCAACTTAATGGTGTTGCTATCCCGTTCTCTAAAGCGGTAAAAGGTCTTGGAGTCACACTAAATGAAACACTGAATTGGGATGGGCACGTTACTCGTCACTTCATCCACTTAAGATTCACCAGTCCGTTCTACCCCGTAACTTGAAAATAAGACTCGTCTAAACCTTGATACTCCCTATATTTAACTACTGCGATGTGGTATTAGTAGATGATGCTATCAGAGAACAAAACAAGAAACTTCAGAGAGCTTTAAAATTCCTGCTTTAGGTTTATTATCACCTTAAAATTTTCCTCTCCCGTGTCTCCTTTTTATGATCTGCTTTCCTGGTTAAAAGTAGAACAACAAAGAAACCTGCACATATGTACCCTCATCTATCGACTTCTCAATGAAAGTACACCTCACTCTCTCTCTTGTAATTTTCGTTTTCTTTCTTCCTTTCATGATCGTCGCACGCGATCTGGATCTATAATTGCAATTCCTGTACATCATTCATCTGTCTTGAGTAACTCTTTCCTCGTGTCGGGAACTTGAATTTGGAATAATTGTACATCCCTAACAACTTTCAAACGTGCATGTAAAGATTTCCTCTTGAATTCGTAGGCCAACTAGAACAATTTGGGTATGAATGTGTGAGTGAATGACCATAGTTAAACATTGTTAAAGCTCCATGTATTGTTATTACTGTATGGCATTTGTATAGCCAGCCCCGTGGTGTTGGGATAGCGCCTGCCTCTCACCCGGAGTACCCCGGTTAGATTCCCGGCTTCGTCAGGGATTTTAAAACTGACGTGAGGGTTGGAACGGGATGCACTCAGCCTCGTGAGGACAATCGAGTAGCTGTGAGGCAGTGCCCCGATCACGAAAACCAAGATTAACAGCCGAGGGGACCCGATGCGCTGATCACGCGTCGCCCCAATATCTGCAGGTCAAATGGCTGGGCAGCGGTCGCTTGGTCGGCCTAGGCCCTTCATGGGCTGTATAGTGCCAGGGGTTGACTTTGTCATTTATGTATAGAGCTCAGCAACTTGAAGTGTGACCCTGTATGAGCGCTAGCTCCATCAGTCAGTGTGACAAAGAGCATAGCGAGCTTGTAATTCGCATTTTTTCCGGGGTTTCAGTTGGAGTTGCTGAGCTATAGCTTAGTTAATATCACGCAGTCGCCAATTTAAATTTAATTTTAGTCATCATCATCATCATTTCCCCTTATCCAGCTCCTGCCGTGTCGGGGTATTTATGGCACTTCTCCACTTTCCTTTTTCCTTTCACAATTGTTCTTCCACGATCTTGTCCCAGTCCAGATTTCTTTTTCTCACGCTGTTCTTCACTGAATCGATCCACCTTGTTCTAGGTCTTCCCTTTGCTCTCTTGCCCTTGCACTTCGCCTCCAGCATCTGTCTTGGTATTCTATTTTCCTCCATCCTCTTTACATGTCCAAACCACCTTAGTTTATTCTTCTCAATTCTCTCATTTAGTTTTCCCATCCCAACTTCCTTCCTAACATCTTCATTCCTCACTCTGTCTTTCCTTGTCTTACCTATCATACTTCTTAGGAATTTCATTTCACTGGCTTGGATTCTGCTCTCTTGCCTGCTTGTCAGGGTCCAAGTCTCAGCTGCATAAGTTTATATGGGTACATAGTACATTTTATACATTACCTCCTTGCTTTTCCTTGGTACTTCCTTATCCCAAACAAGTTTTCTTACACTTTAATAGAATGCATTGCTCTGCTGTACCCTCGTGCCAATCTACATGTCCAACCTACCAGTTTGCATCAATTCACTTCCTAGTTATTTGAACGTGTCCACAATTTCCAAACTCTGACTTCCAATTTTCACAGTGCCCTTTCCTTGTCTTTCCCCTCTTGTCATCACCATGGTCTTGCTTTTCTCTATACTGATTTTCAGGCTGTACTTCTGAATATTTTCGTTCAGTGCATCTAGTTGTTTTTGCACTTCTTCGGTGTTCCTTCCCCAGACCACAATATTGTCTGCAAATAATAGTAACTTCATTTCTTTATGTCCATATGCTTCCTTTGTTTCCTTTAAAATTTCATCCATTACCATTATGAACAAAAGAGGTGACAGCACACTCCCCTGTCTTAGTCCAATCTTGTTCCTAAACCAATCTGCTAACACAGTTGTTGTACACTGCTTGCACCATTTCCAACATCTCTCTTCCCAGTCTCTTCTTAACCATGGTTTCCTATATCTTCTCTCTGGGGACACTATCCTATACCTTTTCTAGATCTATGAAAGTCATGACCAAATCCTCTCCATATTCCCAGTTCTTTTCCATCACCTGCCTCAAGCTAAAGATTGGGTCCACTGTGGATCTTCCACTCCTGAAGCCATACTGTTCCTCTTGCAACTATCCTTCCACCTTTCTTCTCAATCTTCTTTCTAATATCCTTTCCAGTATTTTTACTATCTTTGATATGAGGGTGATCCCTCTATAGTTATCACACACTTTCTTGTCCCCTTTCTTAAACACTGGTATTATTAGGCCTTTCTCCCAGTCTTCTGGTACACATTTCCGTTTCCACACACACTTTAGCAGTCGATACAGCCATTGCATACCAACAGGTCCAGCAGCCTTTATCATTTCTACACTGATTTCATCCACCCTGTTGCTTTTCCGATCTTCATTTACTGTACTGCTAATTCCACCTCCAGCATTGTTATATCATCTTCTTAATTCTAGTATTTAAGTTTTCCTAGTACAGTATTTAAGTTTGGTAGGTTAATAACAACATACGTGAGTATTCATGTAAGTTGCATTGTGTGTGGTTAAGTATAAGAGAGGGCCTAGAGCCCTTTCGCCACAATAAAGGCACCAATAGATAAATAAGCATTAGGTTTGGTGGATAACAATTGGTTTGACAACGTTTCTTATAGGCCTATGCGGAGCAAGCGGACCAAAAGAGGTTAGACCGCACAAAGCATGGTGTACATACTTGCCTTTATCACCATAGGTTTGAAACTGACTGATACCCAAACCACTGTAGTCCAAAAATTACAGATTCTTTCACAGCTCTTTTGCAACTTGCAACACTATCACAAGAGGAACAATCAATGCATAATCAATGTAATATATAGATAGAGGAAATGCAAGATCTCAAATGAGCCATCATTCTGCTCCCTTCCAGTCTCTTCCTCATGTTTAATATATAACGAGCAGATGACCTTTCCACCCCTTAAAGCAACGATAACAATAGCGAGTGGACATAGTGGACACAGTCCCAACGAACTTTACACAGCATTTAAGGTCCAATGAGGGGCAGATGACCTCGTAGTTCCGCCCCTTAAAACAACAATAACTATGGTCCAATGTCCTCTCGGCCATAGAAAATTCAACTTTAAATAAAATGCTCGGCGGGAATGCATTTCCATGTACATCTAGCCATCATGACCAGCTACAGGGAAGAGAATGGAAAGGCACAGCTCTGTAGCTTACGAAGTCGTGCATGTGAAATATATTTTATGTTCAATGCTAGTACAGGGTCTTTATTTTTATGAGCGGCACATAGGCTATTGTGCAAACCTTCGCTTGACCTTGTCCGCCGGTCCCGGGCCAGGTTGACGCGTGGTCACCAGCCGTATTCTCTCGCTCTTTTGTAGACGTCCGAGCTCTGAGCTAATTGGGTGTTTCAGTCTTTCAGTGTTTCATAAAGCCACTGTGTACCGGTACTGTATACCATATTGTGTAGTGTTTTATTGTGATTGTGTGTAGTGCTGCAATGCCTTATGTAAAATATTCGTTACGTGAACATGTATATCTGCACAATACGAACATAAAGTGCAGGAAATCGTGCGCTAGAACAAGACAAAAGTTTCGAGTGAGATTTCCAGGGGACCCATTCCTATAAATCGGACAATAAGACAGCTGGCTAAGAGATTCAAATGTACAGGTTCAGTAAACAATAAAAATAGACGTAAATGTAGTTATTTCCTTACTGAAGCTAAATTAACCAGAGTAACCGGAAACTTCATAAGGAGATGCCGGTAATGTTTGGCAGCGGATGGGGAACATTTTCAGCATCTACTGTAAGCGTGGTGAGTAAAAATGCATGATAATGGTTTTCAGCACCGTATTCTGCCGTCTATACGCACGCGCGGCAACCGGGAACTGAGCTGTCACTGGCGGAGCGCGTGAGCGAGAATGTCCTTGCCAAGCAAAAATAAAGAGTACTACAGGTATTATGTATATTTAATGATTAAATAGTAATACTTAATGAAATAACACTTAATTTGACCTTACATGCATTAATACTATTGTATTAATGGATACTGGTAATAACATAGGAATTAGAACAATACCGTACTAGAATTTAGTCAATTTCCGTACACAGATTGCCTAGAATGTAAGGTGTGCTAGCTACCTAGGTATGTAGAGATGAAACGATTATCTCAGGACAGGGAGGTATGGAGGACTGCATCAAACCAGTCAAAAACTGAACACTCAAACAACCACCGTAAACATTACCGGTAGTTGGTAACTCGCATATTCCGCTCTCTCAGTTCTCCACAGAAGAACACAATCCCATCTGCGAGAGAGCCCATCTGCGAGAGAGTGACTCATCCGCTGCCATAAACCCACCCAGCCATCCCAAATAGATACACGACTTATATAGCAGAAATGAAGTCTTTTGGAGCCATCTTGCTTACTAAGTCAGAAATGCCAACCCCACGCATTTGGTACTATTTCACATCAGGTATAGAACGAGTAAACAAAAGAGCATCGATAAAGTAATGTAATGAAAAATTGCGCCAATTGTCAGTGTTTATTTATGTATTTATAATGTTTTACATACAAAAACAGACCTAACCTGGGGCTTACGCCCCAGACCACCTTGCTTGTGGTACTAGCAGTAATTTTCGACCAGGCAGTACCTAACCTAGTAGCGGACATAAATTCTATCTTATTAATGTTTTACATACAAAAACAAACCTAACCTGGGGCTTACGCCCCAGACCCACTTGCTTGTGGTACTAGCAGTAATTTTCCGCAAGACAGTGCTTAACTTGGTGGATATTTGTAACAATTTCAAACTTTACGTGTCATATGGTGAATTTTGTATTGGACATGTTGGTAACGTACTCAGATGTTCGCTTTTCGGGTGTCGCATGACGTATGACGTAGTGTCCAAGATGGCGTCCATAGTGAAATGAAGACAATGTTAAAAGCATTATTTTCGTAAATAATCAATTAAAAGGAATTATTCCGGTGCAGCAGTGGCAATTGAGAAAGTAAAACGACTCCCAACATCTCCGAGAAAGGTTTGTCAATCATAAATACTATATTTTCAGTAATATACCTTGTTGAAAGTTACGATGGCTTGGTCTCCTGTTCTGTAGTTTTAATGTGAAGGTATTTTTTCAGAGTGCCAACATTATTGTTTCCAGACCAATATTTTCATCCAGGCCAATGGTTTTCGCCTGGACCAATAAAGGTTCGAGGCTAATATAAACACCCCTGGTTTTTGTCACGCATCAATAGTCTTTATCCAGTCCAATGGTTTTGCCTAGTAGTACAATCAGTAAGTTGGCAGCAAACATGGTGGCGTGCTTTTTGATAAGTTTATTACTTGAAAGTTAATGTTGACAATTTCCTAATTTTGGAAGTGTTTACGCAGTGTTTGTTAATGGCAAATGACTTTAATAACGTGGCAGAGTAATTACAAACCATTTTCAGGGCGCTACTAAGTAAAATAACGCACTTTCGAAACGGGCAACGGATACTACACGAGAGCCCTGACATGTTTGCGTTGATATAACCTACAACTACAGTACCTGCCACAGCACTCTATCAAAATCTTAACTAGCACTGAATAATGGGTTGATGGTAGAAACCATCATCGCTTGTGTTGGGTGACAAATTTACCGAATGTAAACAAAACAAAACCTACCTAAACATGCCATAATCACCCTATCTTGGGCTAGTTTAGCAAGATTAAAGAGATTGGTAGTGGTGGTGATTGTTGTTTTAAGGGGGCAGGATATTGATGTCATCTGCCCTTGATCGAGGAATTGTCATTACATTTATCGAAGCATCACTTCCAGGTATCTCGAGTTCTTCATGGTGATGAAAATGGGAACTATTCGACACATCAATATAGAAACAACCAGAAACGTGAATAATTTGGGCTGAAAATGCACATGTAACATGATCTCTCGTGTTTGAGGACTTCTAATGTTCTAGAAATACATAAACTACCGTACGGTACCGTATGTTTTTGTGAACAGTTAATGACTGTACAGGTGGAGCAATCTAATTTGAATACTGCAATAGTCCGAATATAGACTCCAGTTGAGAAAATAGGAATAAACCGACACATAAGACTCACAGTAGATGAGACCAGAGTACGAGGAAATTTCCATGACATGTAAACAAAATGTACACAATTAGAGGTTAGGTTCCTATGAGCATCATACCTTGGTTTCTAGAGTACCAAGAGTATTTTCAGCTTCATCATCCGTAGATGTATCACCAGACGACTCTACGTCTTGGGGATCTTCATTAACACTCGATTTATCCGAATTTTTATCTTCTTCCATTGGCTCCATTTCACAACCTTTACCGTCTTCGGCTTCTACAGACGCCATTTTGAATCGCGCAGTTCTGGAGTGCACTCAGAAAATTTTAGGAGTAATTTCTAAACTTTTTAAAATATCATACAAAATCAATAAGTAAAGAGGAATGTTATTTAATGCATCAAGCCAAATATAAGGAAACTAATCTATTTAAAATGATAAGGCTATAATTCATAATATTATTTCAACGTTATTTCTTTTAATGTGCCACTCAATAATAATAAATTATAATCATCAGAGGATACTGTGTAGCCAATTATAATGGCCAAAACATAAAATGGTTAAATTTTGTTTGATTATATGATTATAGTGGCAGCATTTGCGGGGAACCACAACGATAACGTGGCGTTAAGGACGAAATTTAATCGCGGGTTCTACCCGGCCGAAGTCGTCGGATCTTTTAAGATCGTTAAAAATCCCTCAGTATGCCTTCCTTCGGACGGGAGGTAAAGCCGGCGGTCCCATGTCATAGATTTATGTCATGATAAAGAACCTTCCACTAATTACACCTGTGTGAAGCTAAATTAGGTTAAAAATGTAAACAACGCTCAGGTTCCTACGTTCTTCGCCAAGAGCCGACTGCGGTGGTGTCTAGTTGCCAAGTTCTGACCTAGTAGTCGTTGACGGTGGCGTTTGGCGGCAAAAGTAGGAACTACTTGATAAAATCAAAGTCTGCAGTCGGGGACGGATCTAGGGCAGGGCGAGGAGGGCGACCGCCCAGGGCCCCGCGCCATGGATTTTTTAAAATTTAATTCATTAATTATACTTTTCAAACTAATGTATAATTTATGTTTTCTTTTTCAGTGCAGTTATGATCTTTCTTGACCGTTTAGCAAGCTTAGATTTCAGTGAAATAATTTCAGCCGGAAAAAAAAGTGGCAAAGTGATATTTTAATATTTCATAGTTTACATAATTTTCTTCAAGGGGACTTAAAGGTTTCTTTCATATTATTAAAAACAATACTGTAGTGTATTCAAAATATTGTAACTATTCTTTATTTTATTAGACTATTATTACAAAACTACTGTGACGTTCACTAACTCTTAGTTATTCCTTTCCTTTTTTTTTCTGTTATGATTTTTCAGGCAAGGAGAAGATGAACTGTAAACAAGAAAAAGAAGGCTGTGAATGTTTTTGATCTGTTATAATATTTGTATCATTTACCTTGTCTGTGATGAATAAAGCCAGTTTTGACGAATATTAGTAAGTCGGGTAGATTTCATGTTCGATTCAACATTAGTGGCGACCTTGCCAGGATATTTTTGACGTGAACATACCCGTACGTACGATTAAATATGGATAAACTCGTAAAAGCGAGAAAGCCGATACGGGCCATGTTCACGAAGACATACGATACACTGATGGCTGAAGCAGATTCTGACAAGGTAAGATTGCTATTTACGAAATTAGAACGCCTTGGCACGGAAATGAAAGACGCGGATGAGAAAATATTGGAATTCCTTCTCGATAACAACGACGAGTCGGAGTACGCAACTGAATACGAGAAAGTACAAGAATACCGCGATAAACTTGACGAGGCCCGTTATAAGACTGATTATGTGAATGCTGCTCTTCTTGCGACTGAAGAAAATGGAGCTATGACCGTTATGAGTGATAGTGTTGGCAAGAAGAAATTGAAGTTACCGAAAATCGAACTACGGAAATTTTCGGGAGAGGTTAAGGACTGGTTAGGTTTTTGGAGTCAGTTTCAACGCATTCATAATGATCCAGATATAGAACGAGAAGATAAATTCCAGTATTTACTCCAGGCCACCACGGAGGGCAGTAGAGCTAGGGATGTAGTGAACAGTTTCCCTCCAACTGCGGACAATTATGAGAAAGCAGTGCAGTGTCTTGAAAGTAGATTTGGTAGGGAAGAATTACTTGTTGAATTTTATGTTCGCGAACTACTAGGATTGGTGATTCAGAATGTCACTTCATCGCAGAGACTTGCTCCATTGCAGTTATATGACCGCTTAGAATCTCACCTCCGGTCTCTTGAGTCGTTAGGGATGACTAGTGACAGGTATGCCGCTTTTCTGTTCCCGTTAGTAGAGTCATCTCTTCCAGAAGAACTACTGAGAGTCTGGCTGAGAACTTCTGTCCAACGTCCCTTAAGCGATTCAGTAGAAAACGTGTACTGTGAGAAACTTGAACAGTTGTCTCTATTCTTGAAAAATGAAGTAGAGGGAGAACAGAGAATCACTCTCGCTCAAGGGGGATTCCAGGCTTCACAAAGGACGGTGAACAAACCAAGGAAGAGACTGGAAGATGCAACGAACATTCCAACAGCCACTAGCTTACTGTCTGGGGATTCAAGAAGTCTAAGCCTTAATTGTGTGTTTTGCAGCAAACCTCATGACAGCAAGGAATGCTTTAAAGCACAAAAGATGACCTTAACTGAAAGGAAGAATGTTCTGATGAAAGCGGGATGTTGCTTTCAATGCCTGAAACGAGGTCACATGGCAAAATCATGTAAATGTAGTGTCATGTGTCATGTCTGTGGGAAAAGGCATATTGTGCTAATGTGCCCTGAGCTCCAGCAGAAGACTCGTGAAGAGAAACAAAAGGAAGAGACAGATAAGGCAGACCCCAGCACTACATTGAGTAACCAGACATGCAGCAAAGACGTACTTCTACAAACCCTGTTGGTTAGAATTACAGGAAATCAAGAGGAGCGCATCGTGAGAGCCCTAATCGACACTGGATCGCAACGATCATACTTGCTGAAGAAGACCGCAGATGGTTTAGGACTGAAACCCTCAGGTTCTGAGAAAATGGCACATGCTCTATTTGGAGGGACTGAGACAACAAAGAAAGTGCACTCCAGTTATCAACTAAGACTAGCAAGTGTAGATGGGAAATACACGTGTGAGGTACCAGTTCTAGATCAAGCCATCATTTGTGGTACAATCCCTCGAGTTCAGAAGGGGCCTTGGATGAAAGAACTTAAAGAAAAGAAAATATTTATCTCTGACTGTGGTGATGACAGGCCAGAGATCGAACTGCTACTAGGTGCCGACACCTGTGGACCTCTGCTAACAGGAAGAGTGCGAAACCTGACTTGTGGACCTGTGGCTGTCGAAACTAGGCTTGGTTGGGTCATTATGGGGAGACTATCAACGGATAGGTTTTCGAACTCTTCTAGTGCACTCGCGATCTCATTGTTGACCTTGAACTCTTCAGTGACTGATCTTTGGAAATTGGACACACTAGGAATAAGGGATCCAGCTGAGAAGCAATCTAAAGAAGAATTAGAAGCGACCACACTTGAACACTTCAAGGAGACGGTGCATATAAATGAGGAGGGGCGTTATGAAGTTCATATGCCCTGGAATGATAGATTTGAAGACATTTCAGAGAATCGTGACATTGCTGAAAGGAGATGTACATCTACAACGATAAAACTGATTCGTAGTGGCAGATATGTGGACTACAATTATGTATTTAACGAATGGAAGAAGGAAGGCGTGATCGAAGAGGTGCCTTCTCAAGAAATAGATGACAAAGGCCACTACTTACCGCATCGAGGTGTGTTCAAGGAAAACTCCACGACAGCTGTTAGGCCAGTGTTTGACGCCTCATGTAAGGGGAAAGGAAATCTGTCCTTGAATGACTGTCTAAAGAAGGGACCAAATCTGCTTGAACAGATTCCCCCAATTTTGAATAGGTTTCGCACAGGGAAGATTGGTGTAATTGCCGACATAAGGAAGGCTTTTCTCCAGATATCCATTGCTCCCTGTGATAGGGGTTATGTGAGGTTCCTTTGGTGGGAGGACTTTGAGAGGAGAGAACTTCAAGTTCTCAGACATAAACGGGTAGTATTTGGCCTCAACTGCAGTCCTTTCCTGCTGGCAGCCGTACTTGATCTTCATCTAGAGAGGAGCCCACCTGAATTCCATAATACAGCAAGATTACTTCAGAGCTCCTTTTATGTGGACAATTGTGTCACATCACTTGGGTCAGAAGAAGAAATGAATAAATTCATCACTGAATCCACCGAACTGTTGTCGACTGCGAAATTTGAACTTCGTGGATGGGAACATAACCTCACTGAATGGAGAGAGTGGTTGTCAACAAGTTTCTTCTGTTCTCGGTTTGATGTGGGACAAAGACAATGATGTTATCTTTTGTGATATATCTGAGAGTGGATCTGGTGACATCACTCGTAGAAGAATTTTGTCTGCCGCCCAGAGGGTTTTTGACCCTACAGGATTTACTTGTCCTTTTACCTTACTGCCAAAACTTCTCATCCAGAGCAGCTGGAACCTGAAGATGGGCTGGGATGACCCATTACCGGATGATGTGCAGCGGAAGTTCAAGAAGTGGGAATCAGAAGTTTCCCGACTTTCAGAGGTGAAGATACCAAGACATTTCGCTGACGGCGGGTCTGAAAAATTGTGGAATCTTCATACATTTTGTGATGCCAGTCGAAGTGCCTATGCAGCTGCTGTTTATTTAAGGAGCGGAACACCAGGATCTGTTTCGATACAACTTGTGATGGCCAAAGCAAGGGTTACACCCTTGAAGGATATTTCGATGCCAAGACTGGAACTTCTGGCATGTTGCATTGGCAGTCGTCTGACTGCCTGTGTGAGAGAAAGTCTAAATTTGCAAGTTCCTGAATTCTATTGGACTGACTCCTCTACTGCATTACAATGGATAAAGAAGAACGAGCCCTGGGGCGTGTTCGTCAACAATCGAGTCAAGGAAATAAGATCACTGACTAGCGTAGAAGATTGGAGACACGTACCTGGCGAGTGCAACCCAGCTGACCTCCCTTCGCGAGGTTGCTCTGCAGAATCCCTCATAAAATCCAGATGGTGGGAGGGGCCAGCTTGGCTGAGAGCAAAAGAAAAGGACTGGCCTATGTCCAGTGTGGTCGCAGACGAGGAAGAAGTTGATCGAGATAAAAGGAAGGTGACGTCAACACTATCCAGTTCAATCGAAGAGGAAGACCCCTGGTACCTGAGACGCTTTTCGAGGTTTCCACAGATTGTGAGGCTTGTGGCTTGGATACTGCGCTTCTTCAGGAAAGCATCAAAACTTGAAGGTTGCGTGTCTGGTGAGCTTTCTGTTTTGGAAATCGAAGAGGCCGAAAGAAGGTTACTACGCCTGGCTCAACTGGGAGTGACGGAAGAGACCGACAAGAAAGGATTTAAATCATTCTGCACAGTTGTTGGTTCAGATGGTCTTCTGAGGTTGAAGACAAAGATTGTGCAGCGAGATGATGTTGAGAACTTCAGATATCCCATTCTGCTACCGTCAAATCATAAATTGGTGGAGATCCTAATTAGAGACTATCATCTTAAGTACTCTCATGCTGGTGTCCAAATGTTGCTTGGAAAATTGAGGGAAGACTATTGGATTCTAAGAGGGAGGAGGACCGTGAGGAGAGTGGTTAACAAATGTGTCAGATGTCGAAGATTTGAAGCAAAGAGAGTTGAGACTGGTCCTGTACCTCTACCAGGAGATAGAGTGGGGGATGCATCGGTTTTTGAAGTGAGTGGGGTTGACCTAGCGGGACCTTTGCACCTCAGAGATGGTGAAAAAGCCTGGATCCTGTTGTTCACCTGTGCAGTTTATCGTGCTGTTCATTTGGAACTTGTGCAAAGTTTGTCGACAGAAGCCTTCCTCCAAGGAATGAGGAGATTCATCGCCAGGCGGGGCAGACCCCGAATATTGTACAGTGACAATGGGACGAATTTCACTGGGGCTAATAATTCCTTTGCCTCACTGGACTGGGCTGAGATTGAAAGAACGTCTTCCATCAAGAGAATTCAGTGGAAGTTCATTCCACCCACTGCTGCATGGTGGGGTGGATGGTGGGAGAGGATGGTGCAGATGGTCAAGAAGCTGTTGAGGAGAACATTGGGGAAAGCTTGTCTCAAGTATGAGGAGCTTACAACCATTCTTTGCGATGTTGAAGCCGTGATCAACGCCAGACCCTTGACCTATCTCTCGGAGGATCCAGATGACTTGATGCCATTGACACCGGCCATGTTCCTGCAAGACATTCGTTCCACCGGAGTTCCTGATCTTGACCACTTGGATGGAACGGACATCAGAAGGCGAGCCAAGTATCTCCACCGCTTGCGTGAAGATTTGCGGAAAAGATTTCGGGATGAATACCTGAGCCTCCTGGTGCAGTCGCATGCTGACATGAAACCCCATAGAACATTGAAGATCGGTGATGTTGTGTTGGTGGGGTCAGATGACAGGAAGAGGTTGGAATGGCCAGTGGGAAAGGTCACAGAAATGTTCCCTGGCAAGGACAACAATGTCAGGGTGGTTCGTGTCAAGGCAGCGGGGAGAAGTATGACCAGACCAATCCAGAGGATATACCCTCTGGAAATATCGTCGCCGCAGGATGCTCCCTTGGGTGAAGACGAACCAAGTGATGACGAGTGTGAAGCCCCCAGTGATCAACAAGTGATGAGAACAAGAAGGGGACGTGAAGTGAAACTGCCTGCTCGATACAGGTCGTAGCTTGTGATGGTGTAAACTTAATAATTGTAAATAAGTTATGTTTTGATTTTGTGTTTGAAATCAAAAGGTGGGAGGTATGTGACGTTCACTAACTCTTAGTTATTCCTTTCCTTTTTTTTCTGTTATGATTTTTCAGGCAAGGAGAAGATGAACTGTAAACAAGAAAAAGAAGGCTGTGAATGTTTTTGATCTGTTATAATATTTGTATCATTTACCTTGTCTGTGATGAATAAAGCCAGTTTTGACGAATATTAGTAAGTCGGGTAGATTTCATGTTCGATTCAACAACTACTTTCCATTTCATTTTTTTTATTTTTATTTTTTTCCTATTATTGTGGGCCCCACCTTATCATATCGCCCAGGGCCCCGCAAGGTCTGGATCCGTCACTGTCTGCAGTCCTTAGGCCTACATGAATTAAGAAACAGATAACACACACTAATACTGTCATCACAATTAACACCGGTTATCAGGCAGATTCTACACACACCCAAAGTACACGGGGCTACATGACCGCGTAGTCGCAGCCTCTAGACTGAGGAACCAACCAAGGACGATTTTTTTTTTTTTTCCTACTGTATTAGCCCTTTAAGATATGACTGCCGCTGCGCAAGCATTTGTTGATAAAAGCAGCGGGAGCCTGGTAGGACGAGCACGGGGACAGAATTTCGGCTCCACAAAAGCGTTAGACAGAAGTTGTATTGTGAATTGTGAACGGAACAATTACCGTACGGTAATAATAATTGGCGAATTGAGTTTGGTGTGTTTATAAATGTTACGACGCAGTACAGCTAAGGGGCTAATGTCACCATGGAAAGTAAAACTGCCGTACGGTATGAAAGAATATTCTACTGGATGCGAGTTGTATCCTACACGCGCGACTGTACCTGTTAACTAAGCAAGCTGACAGCATGACACAAGTACCGTAACAAAAAATAGTTTCCATCTTGGCCACCGGCAATTGGACCTTGAAAGGCTAACCCTTTGGTAATGATTGGGGACATTTATCTACAGTACATTACCCATTTAACATTTGATTGCCGCTGATCATGGCTGTGCCAGCTTTTGTTGATTATTGTATATATAAATAGCAGGAGCCCCGCGGTGTAATGCGGAGGACACAGTGATGACAGAATGCAGTCTCACATAAGTCAAGCAGCATTGCGTCAGATAAGCGTCACATGAGCTCATTGAGGCTACTGGAGCTGAATCATTTCCTACTCGCACAACTGTACCTGTCAACAAAGCAGGCTGACGTGTGACACAAGTAAACAAAGAATAGTTCTCATCTCGACCGTCGGAAATCAATTCGTGAAAGGGTAAGTTAATACCTAGACGATCACGAAAGATCTAAAACCCACTTGGATACCCATTCAAAGTGAATTGAGTTGTTGTCTCGCCGTACAACATACAATTGATTCAACGCATCAAAAATTGTTAAATGCAGAGAATTGACGTTTGTGAGGCGTAATTGCGACTATTCATTTCAGTGGGAACATCCGATAAACTGAACGCTCCTAATAATGGTAACTTTTTGAAGCTTGTTGAATTGCCGGTAATTGCTAGGTTTGATAATGTTACAGTACCGTATTTATTTTATTTTATTTAATCCACCCTGTCAATACTAGTCTACTATTATATATAGCGGCTTCGGTGGCGTAGTTGGTAGCATGCTAAACAGCTGAGCCTAAGAAGCGGGTTCAAACCCCGCCGAAGTCATCGGATTTTTTAATATCGTTAAAAATCCTTCAGTATGCCTTCCTTCGGAGGGGAAGCAAAGCCGGCGGTCCCATGTCATAGATTTATGGCATGTAAAAGATCCTTCCGCAGACTAAACTTGTGTGAAGCTAAATTGTTAGGTTAGATTTCGTCGGAACGCTCAATCAAAGTTCCAACGTTCACCACTAGGTAACATTGATATCTGGTAGCAAAAGATGGAACTACTTGAAATTGAACGGAACTTGTAGCTCACCCTAAGGGTGTCCGCTTGAAGCAGCTACATACTCAGGCGAGTCGAACATGTCCTCGGACACCCCGGCACTAAATCCATACGATACATAGATAAATAAAAACTATTATATATGACGTTTATTATTTCAACGCAGTGTACATGTTTCGATACAAGAACTTCGGGACAAAAGGGGAGATATATGGCTAGATTTCTTCTCCACAGACGCGATGATAAACAGGGAATGGATAACGGCTAACTATGAACTGAGGCTTTGCGGTCCATGGTTTCCATTACAAAATCTGCAAAAGAGATATCTACCATGCACCAAGTGACTTGTGCCATTGTAAACTCTGTGGCGACCAATGAGATAGATATCATGTGATAAAATGCAAAAGCAGGAAAATCTCACTGACAAAATGTTGTGATAGTTAAGTGCTATATGAACTATAGACCTATATATTGACCACAATGACTATAACTGTGTTATTATTGTATGGCTAGCTTGCCACGGTGGGTGAGTGGTCAACGTGTCGGTCTACTAACCCCAAGCTTGCAGGTTCGCTCCTGGAGGTGGTAAGCGATTTTTGAAAGGCTGCAAAAATTACGATACGCATGTCATACGATGTTAGCATGTCAAAGAACCCATTTGAGTCGTCCAGTTGCAAAACTCGTTTAGTCCACTTGTAAATAAGGATCATCTCGTAAAGTTATATATTTAATTACTTTATTTTATTTTATTTTACTTTATTTTATTCTATTTTGTTTTTCTTTGTTTTATTTAATAATATTTTATTTTTTTGATTTTGTTTTGTTTTATTTGTTTTGCTTTGATTTTGATTTTGTTATCTTTATTTTTTATTTTATTTTGTCTTGTTTTATTTTGATTTTCCAGAAAACAAACACAAAACAAAAAACACGAAGCAAAAAGCAAAATTCAAAAACAAAAGCAAAAGCGGAAAACAAAAAACAAGGAACACAAAGCAAAAAGCATTATTCAAAAAAAGCAAATGCAGAAAACAAACACAAAACCAAAACTAACAAAGAATAGCAAAAAGTAAAATTCAAAATCAAAGGCACAAAGGAAACAAAAAACCAAAAACACAAAGCAAAAAGTAGAAAACAACATAGAGAAAAGATACGTGAGGCAAAGTCCAGAGAAACGTTTCTCATGAAAATGACCCTTATTCACAAGTGGATTAAACGAGTTTTGCAACTCGACGACTCATTTGAATTCAGTAGGCCGTGTTCATAATGGCAAAATTAATCTCGGGAGTTTCCGCCAAAACGAAGTTCCTCATTTCTCTACTAGAAAGCGCTATAGTGTTCAAGGAGCTTAGATATCTAATCTCCTTGACTTTCATAGTGCTTCAAGGAACAACGAAATTCGACATGCAAGCTACCCTTTGGGTGTCAAATAACAAAGCTTGCACCCGGCACCCGAGGCCATACGATATTATTAATATTATATTGTATGGCCGTTGGATGAATGAAATAGTATTCTTCTTCTTCTTCCTAGCGTTTTCCCGCTGCTGCAGGGTCCGCTGTTTTGGTCTTGGCTCGCCATTTTGCACGATCTTGGGCATCATGAGGTCTTAGATTGAGAGCCTTCATATCCGCATTTGCTGTATCATGCCAGCGCTGTTTTGGGCGCCCACGTGGACGGTGCCCATTAACTTCAAAGGAGAGAGCGGAATTGGCAACAGTTCCAGGTGCAGCACGCAAGACGTGGCCATACCATCGAAGCCGTTTTTCCCGTGCCTTCTCAGTGATGGGTGCAACTCCTATTTGCTGGCGAACAGAGTCATTCTTTATATGATCTAGGAGTGTGATGCCCATCGACCAACGGAGCATACGCATTTCCATGCTATGTAATTGGCGCTCCGTAGCTTTGTCAGCTGGTCGACATTCAGCACTGTACAAAGCAACAGGACGTACTATCATGCGGTATATTTTGGACTTAAGGTATAGTGGCATCCTTCTGTCGCAGAGTACGCCTGTAACTTCCCTCCATCTCATCCATGCAGCCTTTATCCTACTTCGCACTTCATCACCTATCTCACCATCAGCTTGTAGGCGAGATCCTAGATACCTGAAGCTTAAGGTCTTCGTCAATGTCTCTCCATCAACTTGGATGGATCCGTTGGTTGGGACAGTTTCAAGGTATTCGGTCTTCTTTTTGTTCAGTCGAAGACCGTATTGTGAGAGACGGCTGTTCCAATTTTCAACTTGACGCTGCAATCCTATCCTGGTGGTATCAGCAAGTGCGACATCATCAGCATATAAGAGTGTCCAAGGGACATTCCTTTGCAGATCCCGTGTGACTGTGTCCATGACTAGGACAAAGAGCAATGGGGACAGTGCAGATCCTTGGTGTACACCGACTTTCACTGGGAAGCTCTCCGAGGTGCCAACAGCACAACGTACACAACTTGTGGTGTTTGTGTATAGCATCTTGATCCAGCTGATAAGCATTTCTGGTACACCATGGTTACGAAGTGCATACCAGATCACACGATGTGGAACACGGTCGAAAGCCTTTTCAAGATCAAGAAAGGCGATATGCAGTGGCTGTTGTTTCTCGCGATGCTTTTCGATGAGCATTCTGGCAGCGAAGATTGCATCAGTTGTTCCCGCACCCTTGACGAAGCCGCACTGGTTGGTACTAATACTGACGATGTCCCGCAGTCGTCGATCAAGGATTCTCTCAAAAATCTTCATTGTGTGCGACAGGAGGCGAATTGGACGATAATTTGTACATTCTGCTGGATCACCTTTTTGTTTAAAGATAGGTACAGTGATGCTTGTAGCCCAATCACTGGGAACAGTTCCAGAGTCAACTATGGCATTGAAAAAGTTGGTCAGCCAGTTGATCGCGGGTTCTTTTAATTCCTGCAACTTCCAGAAGTCTGCCGGCAGGTCATCTGGTCCTGGTGCTTTTTGATTCTTCATACTCCTAATGGCACTGGTGACTTCCTCAGATGTGATGTGTGAGATAGGACCTGCTGTTGGAGTACCTTCTGGAATAGAGGGATGTGGGAACTCAATGTTGGAAATCTCTTCAAAGTGTTGTTGCCAACGTTTGAGGATATCCTGTTTGTCTTGTAAACGTTGACCATCTTTGCCTTTTATGCACACATAGTGCTCAATATCCTGTACTGACTTTGTTCTAGCTTTGGTCAGCCTGAAGATAGTTTTCTCTCCTTCCTTTGAGTCCAGTGTTGTATACAGGTCATCATAGTGACTGCACCTAGCTTCAGCAACAGCTTTCTTAGCCTCACGTTTGGCTATGGCATACCTTTCCCTGTTCTCTAGAGTCTTTTGTGAGACCCAGTTTCTGTATGCCTTCCTTTTTTCATGCACCTTTTCTTGCACTTGGGGTGTCCATAGCCACGTTTGTTTATCAATTCGGTGGGAGCTAGGTTTTGTTGTACCCAAAGTTGCTGTGGCGGTTTCAGTGACAGATTTACAGAATGTAGTCCAGGTGTTGTCTATCGCATTCAGGTCGATGGGAGGAAAATTTATACTGCCTGCTAAAGTCTCCTTTTGGTCTTTAAGCTTCCACCACTTGATCTTCTCAAGGACATTTATCCCTCTGCCTCTACGATGTTTAGAGATCCTTAAGTCTGCCGTTAGCAACTTATGTTGAGGGGCTACACAGTCATATGGTATGACCTTCACATCTGATACTAGTCGGAGATCACGGTGTCGAACAAGGATGAAGTCAATTTGGCTGCTGTAGTCACCACTGGTGTAGGTGATGAGGTGGTTTATGCGCTTTTTGAAAAACGTATTACCAATAACCAAGTCATTCGCCTCGGCGAAATCCAAAATTTGTGTTCCATCATCATTCCGGGTACCATAGCCATTACCACCGTGGCAGCTATAACCGTCCTTGGTATGACCAACATGACCATTAAGATCACCACAGAGAAGTGGAAACTCATCTTGAGGACATGCTGAAACATGATCTTGTAGCTCTTGCCAAAACTGTTCCTTTTCTAGCTTATCACAGCCAGTTTGTGGTGCATATGCTGAGAAGACACGAAGCCGAGAAGATGCAATGTCGATTGTAATTGACATAAGGCGGTCTGAATAGCGCTGAACCTCAGCAACTCGGTCTCTCAGGCTAGCACAAACGATGACAGCAACACCATTTCTGTTGGACGTACCATGGTAGATCAGTTTATAGCCATCTCCGATGTCACGAGATTTTTGCCCCTTCCAGCGTGTTTCTTGTACACATGCAATGTCCACTTTCCGTTCTTTCAGCATCGCTGCTAGTTCACGGCTGCGTCCAGTAAGAGTCCCAATGTTGAGCGTGGCGATGCGTAAATTTTGTCTGCTTTGGACTTGCTTCTTTAACTGGTTCCGCCCTTGAACCAGTAGCCCTTGTCCATTTGTCGCGGCGGTCAGGCGAGGCCGACGCGCGTCGCTTCTGGGGGACGCCCTAGCATTATCCGGCAAAATTGACGTAGACATGATCCATGGGTTGCGACAGAGTTACCGACCGGCTTGTCGCCACAGCCTGGCGTCGGGCATTTTAGAGCTACTGCCAGCAGGAATTTGGGCCGCTCCTAACATGGAGAACAGACGCCCTTTGCAGCCGCTCGATCCGAGTCAGACGCTGCTAAAAATAGTTCATCCACCTTCTTCGTCGTTGGGACTCGAAGTCTTCATCCGGCGTTGAAGCTGTTGACCATTTTACTCTTCCCCCTCCTCCTTTCTCAACCGGGCTTGGGACCGGCTACGGCGGAGTTAATGAAATAGTATTATTATTATTATTATTATTATTATTATCATTATTATTATTATTATTATTATTATTATTATTATTATTATTATTATTATTATATTCAATGATACCGTATCTTCTTCAACGTTTAACACCACTAAAATAAAATGGATATCCTTACAATAATGTGATTAAAATAAAAGTTCGAAATACATTTTATTATACCGGTATATATTAGAAAATGATGTTTCTAAACTGTGGCATTGTAGTTGCGATGGATTGTGGAGAAATTATAGACATTGATAGAAGGAATTGAGGTGCCTTCGGAGGCCTAGTTGGTAGCATGCTGAGCTTCCATGCCCAAGGTCGAAGAGCGTTAAAACTCTCTCAGTATGCCTTCCTTCGGAGGGAAAGTTAAGCCGACGGTCCCTTGTCATAGATTTATGACATGAAAAAGAACCTAGCAATGTAGTGTCTTATATTTCATTAGAAACGCTCTATCAAGTTCCAACGTTCGCCGCTAGACAGTGGCATCTGCTATCCAAAGTTGGAACTACTTGAAAATTATTGAACTTGCTCATTCATCTCCATTTCATCTCATCCACATTTGACGGTACTTGTAGCTCACCCCATGGGTGTCCTCGGACATTCCCGGCACTAAAAGCCATGCCGTATGCTAAATAAATAATAATGTTCCAGGAGATTCTATAGCATTCTGCAATTTTGAAACCGGTTTCGGTGACGTAGTTGGTAGCATGCTGAACTGATGTGTCCAAGATAGCGGGTTCAAACCCGGCCGAAGTCGTCGGATTTTTTTAAGAGCGTTAAAATCCTTCAGTATGCCTTCCTTCGGAGGAGAAGTAAAGTCGGCGGTCCCATGTCATAGAATTATGGCATGTGAAAGATCCTCCCACAGACTAAACTTGTGTGAAGGTAAATTTCTAGGTTAGATTTCGTTGGAACGCTCTATCAAAGTTCCAACGTTCACCGCTAGGTATATATCATTGACATCTGGTAGCGAAAGTTGGAACTACTTGAAATTGAACGGGATTTGTAGCTCACCCTATGGGTGTCCTCTTTAAGCAGCTACAGCCCCTGGCGAGCCGAACATGTCCTCGGACACTCCCGGCTCTAAAAGGCATGCGATAAATAAATAAATACATAACTTTGAAACGTTCTCTTTTGTTTGTCTCACGATTCGATCCCGATGGCTGAATTACTATTTTCTAAGTACTTGAGCTTATTTATTGTTATTATTATATTATTATTATTATTTTTCCCATTTCTCCTCCGGCGAACGAGAGTTTCTTAGAGCACAATGTGGAATCCCACGCCTCATTGAATTCACGTAACAACTGGGAAGGGACATTTGATGATAATGGCACGGCGGCGCAATGGCATGTTCGTATTCGCTGTAATTGCCAGCTGAAGCGAAGTTTATTT
The DNA here is from genome assembly GCA_946902985.2 of Meconema thalassinum. Lineage (NCBI taxonomy): Eukaryota > Metazoa > Arthropoda > Insecta > Orthoptera > Tettigoniidae > Meconema > Meconema thalassinum. The sequence continues at coordinate 91,413,419 of OX336388.2, forward strand.
TGGGATGTTTGTTAAATTCAGTGTTGGCTGGCAATTCTCTGCCTTTCTGACTGTCTTGTAGTGTCAAGAGCTCGTGCCAGGCAAGTAGTAAGACGTAAAAATCTAATTAAAATGTAGCTTAGTTCAGTGTTTAATGTTAATGAGATGGTGAATGGAAGGTTGGTGAACTTTTCAATTAGCCTATATTAGGCGGAAAATACGACACTGTGCTTGAAAAAGGAAGACATGTGATTAATTTGTGCACAAAATTACAAGGATCACATGTTTCGTTCATCCAGCTAACATCATCAGAAGGGCTCGGATTTTTAGGTGCTAAAAATTGGGAAAATATTTATTTTTTATGTAGGCTACTAAAAATACCTGAAATATGTGACAAAAACGTAAAAATATTTACTTATAATTTAGTTTATTAATGTGAATATAAAAAATATGCAGTAGGCCTACTCACGAATGCAATTTATTCTATTTCTCACTGACTGTTGAAGCATTACAATACACAACGAGATATATCTTCAGGTTGTCCATCACAAATGACCGAGGATGATCGCGAAAGCGCCAATAGTTTCTTGCCCTTGAGGTGTTGTGTAACTTGAGAGCGCTGCTCAGCCTTGCATTCCCACATGGTTGGCAGAACAGAACGCCTCCGTCAGAAGTAAAATTATCTTAAAATTCTGCAACATAAAATAACTTGTTTTTACGTTAGGCATCGTAGAATTTCCTTACACTTCACACTTCACAGTGCCAGAAATGAACTGCATGTGAGTGACACTGGTTCCAGGTAGCTGGGGAGGGGTAGGTCTAGCACGTGGTGCAATAAGGCTATGGACAAGGAAATTCCTGGCTTCCACATTGAGTGGTACGGGGCGACAAGTTAAGAATAACACAGTTGCAAGCTCACATATGCTCTGCATGAAGATTAGATAGCTCACATGTTCATCCCCGTTGAAGTAACACAGATCAAAAATTCAATAAAATGAAAGATTTTAAGAAATGTAAATAGTATGTCTTTTTATGTGCTAATAAGTGAAAAGCAAGAAGTTATGTATTTATAGAAAAAATGCTTAAAATATGTATTTACATAAAAAATATTTATTTATCTAAAAATCCTAGCCCTAATCATCAGAATCAAGTTATTCTAATCGGTCATACATACAAGACAAGAAACTAGCACTACAAATATTCACGGTCTTCCACCACTAATCCACCCATGTGGAAATGCTTTAGTGATCATACATTTTCATTTGAAATTGTTTTGCCTTCCAGCGATCAGTCGAGTCTGCAAGCCTCTGCGGCCTCCTCTGCTTCTCACCTCTCAATTTAAAATCGTTTAACACTGATTCTGAGCATCACCTCCTAGGTCCACCTGTGTTCCTCTTACTCTTTACAGCTGAGTTCATTATCCTCTTAGGCAATCTCTCCTCTCCCATTCTCACCACACGACCCCACCATCTCAGTCGGCCGTGTTAATTTCTAACTCAAACTTGTCTCATCATTACGGGTTCAGTCCGGCCATTGCTCTCATCTAGTTATCCTGAAAGCGGCTTCGGTGGCGTAGTTGGTAGCATGCTGAGCTTCTATGCCCAAGATCGCGGGTTCTTCGGGGAAGAAAAGCCGGCGGTCCCATGTCATAGATTTATGACATGTTAAAAAACCTTCCACTAATTACACTTGTGTGAAGCTAAATTATAGGTTAAATTTGAGTAACGCTCTTAGGTTCCAACGTTCGTCGCCAGGAGCCGTAGTAGTAACCAAATTCTGAACTAGTAGTCGTTGTCGGTGGCGTTTGGCGGCAAAAGTAGGAACTACTTGAAAATTCAATGTCTGCTGTCCTTACTTGAATTAAAAACAGATAACACACACTAATACAGCCGTCACAATTAACACCAGTTATAAGACAGATTCTACACACACCCAAAGTACACGGGGCTACATGACCGCGTTGTCGCAGCTCCTAAACTGAGGAACCAACCATATTTATCCTGATAAGCCCCCGAAATAGAACTACAAACACAAATAAGTACCTGTAGTATTTTTCGAGGAACACTGTGTTAAAATATTGTGTATTGGTTATGCTCTGCCCCTTGAAAGCTGCTCTGTCCGCTGGAATGTTAGTCATTGACTGAATAAGAGTTCGCCTCTGTTGCTGAAATCACAAATTAATCTCAAGTTGAAGAAGAAACATTGATTGTATATCAGAGCTGGGTGTGAAATTGACTCAGTGACGGCAGGTAATAATGTTCACAACCAGATTCTCTTCAATAAAATAATCTTTTAGCAGCAAAAAGCAATGCATCTTCTCTAATATGTATAGGAATTTATGATTTTGTTCTTTAATAAATCAGGAAATCTTGTAGCGCCACGAACAGTTTGAGAAAGCGAAGCGCGCCAGCAGTATAGGAGTGCTCGCCGTGTGGTCGTTGCCAGGCTCAAGCAACGACCAGTGGAGGGAATGGCTGAGTAAGTCCTATCCCAACAGTTACGGTAGCTCGGCTGGTCGTTGCCTGCTGATTGCAACAAGGGAGAAGAGGGACGAACGAAGACATCACAGATGCCCATAACATTGTCTCGCTATGTAATTAGCGCGAGTGTGTGGTTCTTTCTCGCCCTTGTGTATAGCTTACGCTGTTCCTCTCTCGTGAAGTTTACCAAATAACTCATAACCCATTTAATTCTGAGGTGAATGTGATGATCTCTGGATTGCGGCATTCGTGACGAATAAGCTACAACAGTTTTACCGCGCACGCGTAAATACCGTCTTCTCTTCTTTTACTTCCTCCTTAGTGAAAATAGTGCAACACAACACCCAAAACAATTATTTTCCAGCCGCCAGTTGTTTCACCATGGAAAGATTATATTATTTTGAGAACCCCGCGGCGTAGCTGTGCTCGTTAAATCGTGCACCATGCATGGAGGAAAGAACGGAAGGAGATGCCTTCGCTGCGCTGCCTAGTGCAAGCTGCTGAAGCCAAACGGCACGCCCACTTTGGGTAGCAAGAAAATGGCTGTTCCTAGCCGTAAACCACTCCAACTAGTCTTGGATTTTAGTGACATAAAACTGCAGTGACAAGTCAGGATTGTTTCTTGGATAGGCAGAATACAAAGGAAGGAAGAAAGGAAGGAAGGAAGGAAGATTGTAGTTTTACGTGACCGTGAATCTTGTGATTATGAGCCACGGGACCTCCTTTTTACGTGGAATCCGAACCACAGGACATGGCATTTCACTTCGAAAATCTCACATGCATTGACCGGGAATCGAACCCGGACCGCCTTGGTGAGAGGCATACAGCTGGACCGCTGAGCCACCATAGGCAGAATACACTCTGTACATCACGGTACTTGGCAAAAATAAGCTGCGTTATCGTTTTAAAAGCCAGTTTAAATAGAAATATGAGAGCACCTATGCAAGGCTAGTTTTGTAAGAAAGACGCGGCAAAACGTAATAATACGCTGAAACAGTGACCAAATTGAATACAGGTGTCTAAAGGTGCGAGTTATACCAAAGAACGAACATCTTGGGGAACTATCATAATGATGCCGAACTAATTACGGTATTTACACCAAATTGATTTTTAAGTTCTTATTGGTGTTGATGCATTCATCAGTTTTTAGGCCTAATTTCCAGCACGGCCACTTCTACTCATTGTTCGTACACATTTTGATATTCAAGAATACGAACCTTAAAATTAATAAACAGGACACTTATTCGATTCGTACAACCATATGCAAGTCACGGAACACCGAATACAAGTTAAGACTACGCCCAGTTTGGACGCAACGCTTGGCTTCACTCAAACGAGCTCAGGGCTTCTCCTCTTATTCTTTCCTCCATGGCACCACGGCCGCGAGTCCGGAGATCAGAGGTTCGATTCACGGCTATCTTGAGTGTGTTTTCTTCTCCGGGGTTTACCACACTCCCTCCAGGCAAATGCCGCGAAGTACAGTACCTTACTTCAAGTTTCGGGGCTCCTACCTCATCCCTGACCCTAATAATACAGTTACACACACTACTTCAGTCATCACAGGAATACAGGTTATCATACAAGTTTAACACGCACTCCACTACACGGAGCTGATGACCATGATAAGTCCTTCAAATGAACTAACAACAAAGAAGAACGCTGACAGCTGCCAAAGAAAGTGCCTGGTGAAATGTTGCGTTGCCACTGTAACATGCTATCTTAACGCTCGATGCCGCATGTAACCTATGTATATCACCGCTGGACTGATTGTATACAATCTTTTTGGAAGCCTTCATAGGGAGGTAATGGGTGGCGTAGTTGGTAGAATGCTGAGCTTCTATGCCCAAGATCGCGGGTTCAAAGCCGGTCGAACTCGTCGGAATTTTTAAGAGCGTTAAAATCCCTCAGTATGCCTTCCTTCGGAGGGGAAGTAAAGCCGGCGATCCCATGTCATAGATTTATGGCATGTTAAAGAACCTTCCACTAATTACACCTGTGTAAAGCTAAATTGTAGGCTAAGTTTAAACAACGCTCTTAGGTTCCTACGTTCGTCACCGGGAGCCGACTGCGGTGACGTCTAGTAGCCAAGTTCTGAACTAGTAGTCGTTGACGGTAGCGTTTGGCGGCAAAAGTAGGAACTACTTGAAAAATTCAATTTCTGCAGTCCTTACTTGAATTAAAAACAGATAACACACACTAATACAGCCATCACAATTAACACCGGTTATCAGACAGATTCTACACACGCCCAAAGTACATGGGGCTACATGACCGCGTTGTCACAGCCCCTAAACTAAGGAACCAACCAACCAACCAGGGAGGTTATGGCTGCTTGAGCTTTTAGTTCTCTCAGGTGCGTTTTATCAAGAGGGGGCTAGCGCGCAGTTCACTCCTCCTGTGGGGGTCCAGGCGGGGACACCAAGAGCCCGCTGATGAGCCAACTTCTTGTCCTAGGCTGCCCCACACAAGACATGGCACAAACCTAGAAAGATTGCTGAGTTTTAATTCACTGGCCATGAAAGCCAATATACCATCTTATTAATTTTATACAGTTTTCACTGTTATCTATTGGATTTTCTAGCATGTGAAAGAATAAACAAACCTACTGTACATTTAATAGGTAGCCTACACGGGATAAAACAGGGAGATTCTTTTGCTGGAGCGGGGCCGGCTACCGGGCGCGCGTGCCTTCCGAGCTCGCACCGCGGATTGCGCGCCGGTGGAAACCGTAACAAAGTACATTAATTAATGGTAAATTCCCCAGCAAATTATGATTAAAGAACTTACCTTTTCACAGGAGATGCTGAGAGTGTTCTCCTTCAGCTGACAGACAGGCGTTGTACCGTGTAAATAAATAAGCGTTTATACGTTGTAATTCCCTTCTGTTGTGAGGGATATCTGCTGCCGTATATTGTTCTCCAGCTCCACTAGAGTGTGGGTAACTGATCGGTACACTTTGTATTTTAAATTAACCCACAATTGAACATCAAATGGGCTTAGGTCCGTGCTTCGATTAATAACAGTAAACACGCAGGGGGGTACAGGAATAGCTACATAATGTAACGATGTAACTTCTAAAGTTACTGTCTGTCAGCTGAAGGAGAACATTTTTAGTATCTTCTGTGAAAAGATGCTGGTGACTTGGGGTCATCCAGATTCCCAAGAAATAAATAAAAATCTGTGCTTCTTTAATTAACTTGCAGCTGTTGTTTATGTTACCTTCTTATCTGTGCGCTGACACTACACACCCTAGTTGATGAAAGTTTAGAGACATAATGACTTTAATGACCCTGGTTAGCTCGCCTCTTCCTCGCGCAACTGTGCGGCCCTAGCTCGGTTGGCTGGCGGAAGGCGCGCGCTCCCGGCAGTCGGCCGCCGGTCCCGCTCCAGCAAAAGAATCTCACTGTACTAACAGTTAGCGACAATGCAAACCACGCAAAAAACACTGCATCAGACTATGTCTACCCGCTGTCCATGCGTACTTTGTAACACGACTCGCTGTTGCTATGGAAATCATTACCGCCAGACACCTCCTCTACCCATCTCACCTTACGAGTTGATGACAGCTGCCAGCGTTCTCATTTTGTATTACAGAGTATAGTAGCTGCACTTTCACGGATCAGTGGTGGAGTATTTGTAGTATTTTCTTTGTAGTACTATTTATCAATAGTAACTCTTCAGTCGGTCAACACAAATTTGCCCAATATGACTGGGCGGGGCCACAATATGTAAATAAATAAATACAACGAAAAAAATGCATGTGTTAGTCACAGAACAATCGTGTTTTTTTTAAATCGTTTTACCCTCCAGGGTTGGTTCTTCCCACGGATTAATCGAGGGATCCCACCTATACCACCACTAAGGGCAGTGTCCTAGAGCTTGAGACTCTGAGTCGGGCGATACAACTGGGGAGTGTGACTAGCACGCCGCCCAGGCGGCAAGAAAGGGGAAAGGAGGCGGCCGTGGCCTTACGTTAGGTACCATCCCAGCATTTGCGCCCGAAGACGAAGTGGGAAACAGCGGAAAACCACTTCGAGGACGGCTGAGGTGGGAATCGAACTCCTACTCATTTCGACCACCCGAGGCTGAGTAGACCACGTTCCAGTCCTCATACCATTTTTCAAATTTCGTGGCAGAGCCGGGAATCGAACGCTGACCACTACACCACGGAGGCGACTTACAGTAGAATCACTAGTAAATAATGGGCAATTTAGGATTACGCGTTTTGACCGTCAAGTGATCATCATCAGATCCTGATCACTAGGCCTGAAGTTAAAATTTATATACAAACATTAATAAGTGTGGTCTTATTATAAGGAGCGTGGTGGTGCAGCGGTTAAGCTTTTAGCCTCTCACCAAGGTCAACCGGGTTCGATTCCCGGTCAATGCATGTGAGATTTTCGAAGTGAATTGCCATGTCCTGTAGTTCGGAACCCACATAAAAAAGGTGGTCCCGTGCGAGGCTTATGATCACGAGATTTATGGTCACGTAAAACTACAAGCTTCCTTCCTCTTGGTCTTATTAACTTACCTAAATGAGTCTAGTGGTGTTTATATTACGATTCGCAGTTTGAATATCGTTATATGAGGTTACTTTGTTTTGTATAAGTTTGCGAACTACATGGCTAGCGTTCTTGGCTGTCTCGCCGGAGTTCCGGGTTCGATTCCCGGCTCTGCTAAGAAATTTAATTCTGGTCTAAGGGCTGGAACGGGGTACACTCAGTTTCTTGAGGCAAAACTGAGCAGAGGAGGGTTCGATTCCCTTCTCAGATCCCTTGGAAGTGGTTTTCTGTGGCTTCCCACTTCTACTGCAGGCAAATACCGGGATGGTTACTAACCAAAGGCCACGGCTGCCTCCTTCCTAATCCTCACCTGAATTACAAATACACACAATAATGCAGTTTATCAGACAAATTCCACACACACCCAAGTACACAGGGCTACATGACCACAAAGCCTCTAAAGCAATCAACAACAACGTATTGTTAGGTGGGCCAACACTTTTAAGAATATACGTTTGGAACAGTCAATACGGATCAAAAAAGAAAAATAACTTGTTGATTGTTTTAGGGCTTTGAGTTCATGTAGCCCCATGTACTTAGGTGTGTGTAGAATTTGTCTGATAACCTGTGTCACAGTGATGTCTGATTGTCTGCATGCCCGACAGGAGGGAGGGGCAAGCGGTGCTGCAGCCCCGGGCTTGCTGAGGGGCTCATAATGGCTTACAGTTGACAACTTCACTCAAATTCATACGGTATCTAAACTACTTTTTTTCATAAGCTTATGTTCAATGTAAACGAACAAAAAGTATCCAAAACATTACAAGGAGAACCGTCACTAATTTTATAAATATCCATTGTGTATTTCGCTTCTCAGCCAGGGAAATAGCGAAGTTATCAGAGTTTTCCATTTAATTTATAACATATGGAAGTTCAAGATAGAGCAGAAAGTGTGTAATTCAAAGTCTGAACAAGTAGTTCCGTGAAGAGCTATATAGCCTATTTTCATATATCCTACTTGTATTAATTGCCTCTATCAACATGCAAAATTTCGGTTTGTTTGCTGTAATACATTCGTAGATATTGAGAACCCTCTAAATATTTCGGATGGTCGCCATGTTGGATTTTTATATATGTAGGTCTTAGAGTTATGTACTACCGGTATTACATGAAGATTATTGTGTAGTAGTATTCAAACATCAATCGCATGATTAGGACACAAGAAATGAAAAACAGATTTTAAAATTTCGTAGAGCTGCCATCTTGTGATTATGAAAACAATTGAAATAAATTAGACTCCGGTGGACTGAAATTTGTATAAGCATTTACCATACCAAGTTTATTGCGCTCGGATGGTTAAATCGCGAGAAACGTCCATTTAAATATTTATATTTCGCGTCGCCTCCATGTTGGATTTGAGCTCACCAAGTTACTGAAAGTATTATAGGTGAACTTATGTTAATAGCCTCCTTCAACATACAAAATTTCAGTTTGATTGCTATCATAGATTTATAGATATTGAGAACCGTCTAAATATATCGGTTGGTCTCCAGTTTGGATTTTTAGCCTATTTTCAATTTTGAAAAAATAGGCTTATGAGATCACCTTTTGTCCGTGTGTGTGTGAGGTGTGTGTGTGTGTCCCCTAATAAAATCTAAACGGCTGGAGCGATTTCAATGAAACTCGGTAAGTTCATGACGCTATTCCCGGCGACCTCGACCGTGCCCTTCAAATTTTGTTACGTCTCACCAATCCAACATGGCGGCTGTGCGAAATATTTCACTAGCATTCAATATCTCCGAAACTATTACCGATATCGCCCTGAAATTGTGTACGGTGATAAAGGGCACTACTAGAATTTCACCTATGAGACTTTCAAAAACCTGGTGACTACAAAACCAACGTGGCGGCCAAGCGAAGTTGAGACTTTTAAATAGACTTTTCTCGCGATTTAACTACCCAAACGTAATGAAACTGGGTACAGCAATTGTTTATACACACTGTAAAGCACTGGAGTCTAATTTAGTTCAATTGTTTACATAACCTCAAAATGGCGGCTGTGCGAAATATTTCACTGACATTCTATATCTCCGAAACTATTACAGATATCACCCTGCAATTTTGTACGGTGATAAAGGGTACTGATACAAGTTTACCTATGTATATTTCATAAACCTGTAAAGTACAAAACGAACATGGCGACCAAGCGAATTTGAAATATTTTAATAGACTTTTCTCGTGATTTAACTCTCTGAGCGCAGTGAAATGTGGTACAGTAAATGATTTTGAAGATTGTAATGCACTGCCATCTAATTTAATTCAATTGTTTACATAACCTCAAGATGGCGGCTGTGCTAAATTTTAAAATTATGTTTTTATTTCTTGTGTCGCAATCATGCGATCGAAGTGAAATTTGAATAATGAACCTAGGCAATAATTGTCCTTTAATGGTACATAACTCTATGGCCTATACATATAACAATCCTAAATGGCGAGCTTCCGAAATATTTAGACGGTTCTCAATATCTATGAATCTTTTACAGCAACCAAACAGATTTTTTTATATGTTCATAGAGACTATGAACATATGTTCACCTATAGGACTTTGAGTAACCTGGTGAGCACAAATCCAACATGGCGGCGACGCGAAGTATAAATAGTTAAATGGACGTTTCTCGCGAATTAACTATCCGAGTGCCGTGAAACGTTGCACGATAAATGCTTATACAAATGTTGATCCACTGGCATCTAATTTATTTCAATTGTTTGCATAATCACAAGATGGCTGCTGTGCGTAATTTTAAAATCTCGTTCTTACTTCTTGTGTTCTAATCATGCGATTGAAGTTTGAATACCTCACGTACACAATAATCTTAATGTAATAGTACAAAAATAAAAATCCAACCTGGCGACCATCTGAAATATTTAGACGGTTCTCAATATCTACGAATCTGTTACAGCAATTAAACTGAAATTTTGTATGTTGATAGAGGCAATTAACATGAGCAGGATATATGAAAATAGGCTGTATAGTTCTTCACGGAACTACTTGTTATATATGTAGGCCATAGAGTTATGTACTATTGGATGACGATTTTTGCGTAGGTTCATTATGCAAACGTTCACTTCGATCACATGATTAATACACGAGAAATAAAAACTTAATTTTAAAAATGCGCACAGACGCCATCTTGAGGTTATGTGAACAATTGAAGCAAATTAGATGCCAGTGCTTTACAATGTGTATACATATTTACTGCACCATATTTCACATCGCTCAGATGGTTAAATCGCGAGAAAAGTCAATTAAAATGTTTCACCTTCGTCTGGCCGCCATGCTCGTATTATACAGACTTTTGAAAGTCTCATATCTGAATTTCAGGGAGATATTAGTAATAGTTTCGCAGATATAGAATGCCGGTGAAATATTTCGCACAGCCGCCATCTTGAGGATATGTAGACAATTGAACAAATTTAGATGCCAGTGCATTACAATGTGCTTAAACATTCGCTGTACCAAGTTTCATTGCGTTTGGATGGTTAAATCGGGAGAAAAGTCTCTTTAAAAATTTCAACTTCGCTTGACCGCCATGTTCGTTTTGTAGTTCACAGGTTTTTGAAGGCCCCTTAGGCAAACGTCTTGTAGTGCCCTTTATCACCGTACAAAATTTCTGGGTGGTATCAGTAACAGTTTCGGAGATATGGAATGCCGGTGAAATATTTCGCACAGCCGCCATGTTGGATTGGTGAGACGTAATAACATTTGAAAGGCACGGTCGGGGTCGTCCAAAATGGTGCTATGACCTTACCGGTTTTCATTGAAATCGCTCCAGCCGTTTAGAAGTTATTAGGGGGAAACACACACACATGGACAAAAGGTGATCTCATAAGCCTATTTTTTTTTTCATAAAAAGAAAATACGGTAGGCTAAAAAAGCATAGCTCAGGAACTATTTGAGATAATAAAACGAGTATTCTTTTTGTTAAATTCACCAACTCAAAATGTTGTTTTCTCATACCTGATAATGTTCCTATGTGCACTCTGCAAACATCCATATATAGTTATTGTTGTTTTAAGGGGCGGAACTACGAGGTCATCTGCCCCTCTTAACACAGATTAATGAATACAAATTTGGAATTGAATTTAAAATTTTGAGGTGGACACCTAAATTTAAAAAGACCAAAAATTAATGAAACAAAAACAAAAAATTAAATAAAAATAAAAATAAACAAAAATTACGGAAAAACAAAACGTTATCATTCAAAAACGAACAAGTTGTTGAGTCAATGTTCACTGGAGAATTTAGATTGCTGGCCCTAACCCACTCTCACTTATAAAGCGGATAACGCGATCAGCAGCCACCGCGTCATCGGCTAATATAAGTTTGAGTGTCATCGGCAAACCAAGGTTTCTTCATAAGTCAGCAAGATCCACACACTCAGTGAAAATGTGGGCCACGGTGAAAACGGCTCCACAGGCACAAAGTGGGGGGTCTTCCCTTCTCATTAGGTACGAGTGGGTGGATCTTGTATGACCTATCCTTAGCCTACACAAAATGACGGACTCTCTCTTTGACCGGAAAGAGCTCCGCCACACGCGAGTAGTTCCCTTGATCGCTCTCAGTTTACTGGGCAGTGGGTCAGCTAGCCACTGACTCTCCCAAAAAGCCAGAACTTGTAGGCGTAACTGGGAGCGAATATCTCTAGCGGGTACCTCCATTGGTCGAGGTGGTAGTGATACCGCCTCTTTTGCAGCTTGATCAGCTAACTCATTTCCCGCAATTCCCATGTGGCTTTGAAGCCACAGAAAGGTGATTCGAGTGTCAGCGTGGCACAGCCCGGCTAGTAGGTCGTGGATTCGCTGCACTAGGGGGTGTTGCGGGAAACATGTAGCAATTGACTGCAACGAACTCAAAGAGTCGGTACACATGAGAAAGTGGATTCGTGCATCCTATAGTGCAAACTGCAGAGCTTCATAGATGGCAACGAGCTCCGCAGTAAACACACTACAGGCCTCAGGCAAAGTGATCTTGGTATTTGCACCATCAATAATGTAAGCACAACCCACAATGCCAGCGTCCGGATATTGGTGAACTATGCAAACATCCAGTCGATAGTCGATTTTGGCCCAAGTGTGCTGGATCATCTCAGGCGTGATTATTGTAACAGCAGCGGTGATGCATTGTCTTAAATGTTGCAGATCTCTGACCAGTTCACTGAATGCAATGTTGTTTACGTATCCCCATAAATAAAATAGTCTAGGGGTGTCAAGTAGGGGCTTCTAGGAAACAATTTAATAGGATCGGCATGGAAGCTTCCTGTCGCGCACTCATACTGCGCATCGACTGAAGGACACGGGCGGAGTATAGTCACATGTAAAACTAAAACCCGATGAGTTCCTGATTAGTTTTCAGGTTGAATTATTAATTTATCTCACTTACAACGGAAGATATGATTTTTTTTTTTTCTGCAACCTTTTTCAATGAGCCTGTATAATTATTCATGTTATCTCTAAAAGCAGTACGGCTTATTCTTGTGGAGCTCGAACACAGTCAGATATAACGATGATGGAATTCTAAAGGCACTGTGATCAAGATCTTGAAGTAAAACAACATTTATTTAGCGTACGGTATGGCTTTTAGTGCCGGGAGTGTCCGAGGACATGTTCGGCTCGCCAGAGTTTGTAGCTGCTTCTATGCGGACACCCATGGGGTGAGCTACAAATATCGTCGTGTGTGGATGAGATGAAATGAATGAGCAAGTTTAATTTCAAGTAGTTCCAACTTTGGATACAAGATGTCATTGACACCCAGCGGCGAGCGTTGGAACTTAATAGAGCGTTTCTATCCAAATAACCCACAAATTTAGCTACACAGTACCAATTGCAGTGGTAGGTTCTTTTACATGCCATAAATCTATGACATGGGCCCGCCGGCCTTGCTTCACCTCCGAAGGAAGGCATACTGAGGGATTTTTAACGCTCTTAAAAAATCCGACGATTTTGGCCGGGTTTGAACCCGCGACCTTGGGCATAGAGGCTTGGCATGCTACCAACTACGCCACCGAAGCCACAACAAGCATTGAGAGACAAAAAGAAGAGTGGCTGAAGACTGAAAACCTGTAAACTGATATTGTATATGGACATGCTAAATCTCACAGAGTTACTTATGGGTTAAAACAAGGTCACAGGTTGAACAAACGGAGTGACCTAGATGCCCTCGACCTAGGGCCAGTGATTGCTCTCTACGCCCCCAAATGTCTGTACTGGTGTGTGTATTTGTAATTGAGGATTTGAGTAGGAAGCGGCTGTGGCCTTAAGTTTGGTATATTTGCGTAAAGCTGAAAACCACAGAAAACCACTTCCAGGATGGCTGAGGTAGGAATCAAACCCTCCTCTTCTCAGTTTTACTTCACTAGGTCGAGTGAATCCCGTTCCAGCCCTCAGACCCGAATTCTTCTTCATCATCTTATCCCACTTCAAGTGGGGTCGATGTTTCTGGCAAGTCTTTTCCATTTTACTCTGTCCCACACATCTTCGTCCCCTAACTGCTTCTCCATTAGGTCTTCTTGGATATTGTCAGTCCATCTTCTTCGAGGTCTGCCTCTATTCCTCGTGCCATCCAAAACCAGAGACATCGCTCTCCTTCCTACATAGTTATTATCCCGCCGCATAACATGCCCATACCACAGCAGTCTTCTCTCCTGGATTTTCTTGGAGACTTCTGTTACTTTTACTGTGCCCCTGATTTTCTCATTTGCGATGTGATCAATCCTAGTGATGCCACTCATCCAGCGCAGCATCTTCATCCCAGTCACATCCAGCTTATGACATTGTGACTTAGTTATTGCCCATGTCTCCGCACCATACATCATGGCTGGCCTCACAGGTGTCTTGTAGGCCTTTCCTTTCACCCTTATACTGAGCCTTTTTTCACACAGAATGCCACAAAACCTTTTCCAGTTCATCCAGGCTGACTGAACCCTGTGGTTAATCTCAGTATTTATGTTGCCATCTTCAGACATGGTTGACCCAAGATACTTGAAGCTACTGACTGGCCGTAAGCTTACTCCATCCATCTGCACTACCGGTAATTCATTGCCCTCACCACCAAGGCACAAATACTCGGTTTTCTTTCGACTGATTTTCATGCCTCTGGTCTCCAAGGCTTCTTGCCAGTTCTCCAGTCGCCTTCCCAGTTCTCTCCTACTGGTGTCGCACAAAACAATGTCATCGGCAAACAGCATGCACCATGGTGCTGCACTACATAAGCCATCAGATAGGACATCCATGACAAGATTGAATATGTATGGACTCAGGGCTGACCCCTGATGCAACCCAACTTGAACAGGAATTAGTCAACCCGACGCTACTCCGGACTCTTGTTTTAGCCTCCTCGTACATGTCCTGGATAAGCCGCACATATTTTTCCGGGACTGCTTTGGTCCTCAGACATCTCCAGACTTCCTGGCGTGGAACTCTATCATAGGCTTTCTCTAAGTCCACCACCAAGTTTCTTTGTCCCTATGAGCAACTTTACCGGAGGTTTTACCAAGAATGGCTTCTCCTGCTTGGTGTATTATTCTTCTCTCTATGCCTTTCGATGAGTTGCCGGAGTGCAAAAATGGCATCAGTTGTACTCCTACCTGGCATGAACCCAAACTGTTGTTCTCCAATCGTTGTGTCCTCTCGAAGCCTTTTCTCGACAATTTCCTCCCAGATTTTCATGGTATGGGACATCAGCTTTATCCCCCTGTAGTTAGAACAGTCCTGGATGTTGCCCTTTTCCTTATATATACGAACTTGTATTGTCTCCCTCCACTCCATGGGCATAACCTCTTCCGAATAAATTTGCTGCATGAGATCCCACAACATGTCTATTCCTGTCTGCCCAAGACACTGCCATACTTCCACTGGAATTTCATCAGGACCAGTGGCTTTTCCTTTTTTCATTTTCTTGACGCAATCATCACTTCTCTACCAATTCCAGTGGTTAAACTCTGGTAGGGCACACCATCACCAGAAGACAGCCTATCATTTTCCTCATTTAGTAAGTGGTTGAAATATTCCTCCCACCTTTTCTTGATTTTGTTTTCATCATGAAGAACTACTCCCTCACTACTCTGCTTAATATGAGTAAAATCTTTCGATGCCTTATCTCTAGCCCTCGCTATCCTGAAAAGCTTCTTCACTCCACTGGTATTCTCCAAGTCCTCATATACATCATCCCAAGCATCTGCCCTTGCCTGCCCTACCACTCGCTTAGCATCTTTATTTGCCTGTCTGTACAGTTCTCTGTCTTCATCAGTCGCAGATTGATCCCAGGCTCTTTTGGCAAACTTCTTGGCCTTTATTGCTTCTTTTACTGCAGTATTCCACCACCAAGTTTCTTTGTCCCTATGAGCAACTTTACCGGAGGTTTTACCAAGAATGGCTTCTCCTGCTTGGTGTATTATTTCACTGTTCACTTTCCACTAATTATCAACTCCTTCTATGTGTTGATATTGCCGTAAAACTTCAGTTTTGAACTCACTACACAGAATAGGGTCTTCTAGCCGCCACCATTTGATTTTCGACACCGTTTTCTTTTCCACATATGGCTTGAGGCAGATATACTGATAATCGGCAACTAATACTCTGTGTTGCGGAGCTACGTGTTCACCTGCTATGACTTTACAGTTCTGCACTTCCTTCAGATGTGGTCTTCTACACATGAGGTAATCGATTTGACTTTCATTCCCTCCACTTTTATAAGTTACCAGCTGCTGTCCACATTTCTTAAAGAAGGTGTTACATATAGCTAAGTCTACTCCCAATGCAAAATTTATCACTCTTTCACCCTCCGCATTACGGTCTCCTAATCCCCAGCCTCCATGTACTCTCCTTACTAGTTCTCCTCCTACTGTAGTGCCCACATGCCCATTCAAGTCACCACCTAAAATAACTCTTTCTTCGGCTGGTAAGCGACTGATTTCCTCATCCAGGTCACTCCAGAATTTATCCTTTTCATCCTCATCACAACCAACTTGAGGGGCATAAGCACAAATTATGTTGAATATACCCTCGAGGCACAGTTTGATACTCATTATCCGGTCATTCCTCCTGTGGACTTCCGTCAGGCAAGCCTTCATATCTTTCGAGAGAATGATGTCAACCTCATTCCTCCCCAGATTGTTCGTTCCACTGTACAGTAATTTGTAGCCATCACCAAGCTCTTTTGCTTTATTTCCCTTCCACCTAGTTTCTTGTGCACATAGAATTTCGATATTCCTTCTTCCCATCAAACCAGCAATCTCCCGTCCTCGTCCAGTCATTGATCCAACATTAAGTGTACCTACTCTAAGGTGAGCTAACTTCTTTAACCTAGTCCGCCCATGAGTCGGTAGCCTTCGCACTCTTTTCACAAGGGGCAGGCGATCTCCTTGCGCGTCGCCTGTGGGGAACGCCCTAGCTGTCTCCCAGGCCAAACTTAAAGAACTTGCCATATTTTGATTTGGACAAAATTTTACGGCCGGATGCCCTTCCTGGCGCCAACCCATAACTTGTCTGGGAAACATAAATAACTGAGAGAGACACCCTCAGTACCCCAAACACTAGTCTGTTCACAGACCCAGTTTCCCGCTGGGGTTGGTTACCCAACCTTCCACTGGGTTGCTCGGCTTAGCAGGGGACACCACGGGCAGGTCAGTGTTTGGAGTTGGAGTGGAGAGGCTATGAGGATTCTCTTCTGATGGATCCTTGTATTCTTGATGCTGTTGGACTGCATCATCGCATCACACTCCCTTATGTCCAGGTCTGACGGTCTTCCAGACCCCCCTAGGTTGCTTCCCAGGGCCCCACTCAGACCCGAATTAATGATGATAATTCTTGGGGCCTAACACTTAGGTTATTGGCCCCCAATGAAATGATGAAGATAAAAATAGCCCCTGCCAAGGGGATTAATCCCAAAGTGGTTTATATAAAACAGACAGTGTCGCCCTAACAATTATGCCTTATTGTGAACAGAGTTAAATTTCTTGGTAAGGCCGGGAATCAAACTCGGGCCTCCATGGTGACATCCAAGAATGCTAGCCACTATGCAACGAAGCGGACGGGGAAGAAAACATAAAACAAAAAAACGAATATATACCTAATTCTAAGGAGAATAATGTACAGAATGTACATTTACAAAATCACAGTTGCTGACAAGGTCATGAAGCCTAGCTGTAGCTTAGCTAACCCCTGTCTCCAGAGTATTATTTTAATTTTAGTCCTAGATCACAATCACATCAACGATGGGTACGGAAACTAGTAAATAATAATAAAATAATAAATAATAAAAGGTCGCCCTCGTTGCGTAGTGGTCAGTGTGATTCGATTCCCGGCTCTGCCACAAAATTTGAAAAGTGGTATGAGGACTGGTACGGGATCTACTCAGCCTCGAGTGGTCCAAATGAGTAGAGGGGGTTCGATTCTCACCTCAGCCATCCTCGAAGTGGTTTTCCGTGGTTTCCCACTTCGTCTTCGGGCAAATACTGGGATGGTAAGGCCATGGCCACCTCCTTCCCAATTCCTTGCCTAACCCTCCCACTCTTCCCATCCATTCATCAGGCTCCTGTTCGCTTTACGGGTGAGGCCGCCTGGGCGTAGTGCTGGTCACACACCCCAGTTGTATCCCCTGACTCAGGGTCACAAGCTCCAGGACACTGCCCTCAGTGGCGGTAGAGGTGGGATCCCTCGCTTAGTCCATGGGAAAAGCCAACCCTGGAGGATAAAACGATAACGGGAAAAAATTAAATTAAAAAAATAAGCCTTCATGTCACGCATTAATAAAATGGAAATGGCATACAACCTGACTAAAGACATCTACAATAAGAGATCGATATCCTTAAACGCCAAAATTAGACATTACTGCACTGTTATTCGACCAGAGGCTCTGTATGTGGCAGAGACTCTAATAATGGACAAGAAAGGTCTAATGGAAAAACTAGAGGCTAAAGAAAGTAAGATTTTGAGGAAAATCCTGGGTCCCATCAAAGAAAACAGCGAGTACAGAAGGCGTCACAACCACGAAATATACAAGCACGTGGAAAAGATCAGTGACATGATTCGAAAGAGAAGGATTGCCTTTTATAGCCACGTTACACGAATGAGTCCAAGCAGGATATCTAAACGGATATTGACGTACTTTCAAGATAAGAAAACCAAAGGGGCATGGTTCACGGAAGTTGAGAAAGATCTAAGTGAAATAGAAATTTCCCCTATAGATATCCAGGAGCGTGTTCCACTTCAGGAAAAACTACGTACGCACAAAGGTTTCCAGGAAAAGCCGAAGCTGAAGACAGGGAAGGTGTGGTCCCAAGAGAGCAAAGAACAACACCGAAGACGAATGCGGGAACACTGGGCGGTAATTAGAGCTCGGAAGAAGAGACAGTTGAACTGACATGGTCCCTAGTTGGGCGAATCGAAGAGAGAATAATAATATTAATAAAAATGTCAGATTATTTTGAAAATACCTATTTTGTTGTCCATCCATTGTATGTGTGGCAATCTATCCTTCCTGTATAATGTGGTTCCCTTGTAGATTTGAAGATGAGGCCATCCCCTGCCATCCGTCTCCTCCAGCAGTGCCTGCAAGTGCAGTCGACGAGGTGCATGTCACAGTGCAGCACTCTCCAGTTCGATGACCATCGCACGGTGTTCAGACACAAGACCACATGGGAGTTGCTGAGAGCTTTGCTAGTGCTACGAGCCTGTGGATCCGACCTGCTGGTGGACAACTGTCTCCAGGTAATGTTCATATTGAATAGAGTCCTAGCCAGCCAGGACAGTGTGTGAGATAGTGCAGACCTTTCCTACACATTCACTCACCTCCTCAGTGTTAATGTCTGTTATTACTTGGGGATAAGATAGGGAATTAATGTCGCAAAATCTTAACACATCCTTGAAACATATCAGTGGATTTTTCAGTTCCAATTTCCTTATAGTTAATCCAGACAAAACAAAATGTGATGAACTTAGTTTTTAAAAGGGATGCCAATAATGATATAAGTATTCAACTAAATGGTGCATACCTTCAAACAACAGATTCTACCAAATTCTTAGGCATTATTCTAGATAGACATATGCCTTGGAAGGATCATATTAATTATGTTTGTAAAAAAGTAACATCTGGATTTTTTTTGTTACGTAGATTATCAAAAATTGTAGATATGAGTATATTACTGAAAGTGTACTATTGAGTAATATACCCTCACTTGAACTATGGGATAGTTGTCTGGGGATGTGTTGCAAATGAACACTTTGAACGACTATTTATTTTGCAAAAGAAAGCTATGCGAATCATTTTTCACATTCCAAATCGAGGCACTTGTAAGCATTCATTCAGGACTAATAATATTAATAATAATAATATCGTATGGCCTCGGGTGCCTGGTGCAAGCTTTGTTAATTGACACCCAGAGGGTAGCTTGCATGTCGAATTTCGTCGTTCCTTTGAACGCTATGAAAGTCAAGGAGGTTAGATATCTAAACTCCTTGACACTACAGTGCTTTCAAGTAGAGAATGGAGGAACTTTGTGTTGGCGGAAAATCCCGAGATTCATTTTTCCATTGAACACGGCCTACTGAATTCAAATGGGTTCTTTAACATGCCAACAACGTATGACATGAGTGTCGTGATTTTTGTCGCCTTTCAAAAATCACTTACCGCGGTCAGGAGCGAACCTGCAATCTTGGGGTTAGTAGTCCGACACTATAACCACTCACCCACCGTGGCAAGCTACTAATAATATTATGACACTCTCTTCCATTATATATCTATAAGTCAATTCTCTTTATTAAGCATAATACAACGTTTACTGTAAGTAACAGTGATATACACCATTATAATACAGGATTTCGCCCATACAGAAGTTGCCCAGACCAAATTCTCAGCCTGAAACTAATAATGGAATATTACAAATACAGAAATAAACAACTGTTTACTTCATTCATAGATTTCAAAAAGGCTTATGATAGTATACACAGACCTACTCTTTAAAAAATTCCCAGATCATATGGCCTTCATCCTAAATTAACAAAAATGATTGAACTAACTTTAACCGACACAATTTCAAAGGTCAAGTTCAGGGCAGAAATGTCAAGTGCTTTTTCCAATAAAAACAGGCCTTAGACAAGGTGACGGATTAACCCCACTGCTTTTCAATGTGGCTCTCGATTATATCGTGAAAATTTGGCAAAAAGAAAACCCACCTAAAATCAAAATTGGAGCAAAACCCTCAATAAAAACAAACTGCCTAGGGTTTGCAGATGATTTAGCTCTTTTAGCCCTTGACATGGAAGAAGTTAGTGCTCAGATCACCAGTCTCCAGAAAATTGCATTAAAAATAGGATTGCAAATATCTTCTGAGAATACTGAGATCATGCCAATGAAACCTCTTGACATAAAGGAAGTCATCATAAATGATCAAAAAATTAACATAGTTCTACAATTTAAATACCTTGGAGAAATCATTATGCATAACTTAAGCGAAAAAACAACATGGATAAATAGAACCAACAAAATGAAAATAGCACAATTTCTAACCTGGTCAACTTATAACAAAAAACGCTTGTCAATAGGCACTAAGATCCAACACTACAAAACTGTAACTTTGCCCGAAGCCACTTATGCTTGCGAAACCTTGTTCCAAATTAAAAGTGAAAGAAGAACTGATCAGCTCCTCAAAACTGAAAGAAGAATTATCAGAACCTGCATAAATAAAAAGTACCAGGTTGAAGGAGTCTGGAGAATCCTCTCCAAGAAACAGTCTATCGAGAGATTGACCCAGTTACCAGCACGATGAAGAAGAAAAGAATCTCTTATTTCTTTCACATCCTACGATTACCAGAAAACAGGATTTTACGACAACTAGTGATGATAAATCTGGGAAAGAAGACTGGAGGGCATTGGATCAAAGAAGTTCAAGAGGATCTCAAAACAGTTGGACTTGAAATTACAGATGCAGAGAACAAGAATAAAATTACCACCACCCTTCTTAAGAATCACAAATTTTCAGCAGAAATGATGCACAGACGGCCTGTAGAGATTTTAGACGAATTAAGAACACTGCGATCAGAACGAATGAAGAAGTACTGGGCAGATAAGAAGAATCAAACAATACAGCCTGCAAAGAAAAAGTGTACATGGAAGACTCAAGAGGTCCAATATGGCCAATAAAGTTACTAATAATAATAATAATAACACAAGAGATAGGAATGACTACCGCATGTGTTTCCACCGCACTAAAAAGATGGAATATAGCCCTTATGTGAAGGGTATGGTATGTTACTCTATAATAGATTACCTAGGCATATAAAAATCTGAACAGTAAAAATTTTCAAACATCATTGAAACAATACTTAATGAACTGTAAATCAGTATGTGCACTTCAACTTGTATATAATTTAGAATATAATATGTTTCATGTATATAGAGTATATTGTTTAGTCCCTTTTCGTGGGGGGGGGGGGGGACACCGAACTAGGGGGTAAGTGTGAGAAGAGGGTGGTGTGTAAATAGGGGAAGTTTAAAGGATGTGTGGGATCTCCGGACAGGTGCGGGAGGGTGTGGTGATTAAAGGGTAAGCTCTACCGATCAAGGATTATAATTAATGGATTCACCCTTGGGCGGAAGACAATACCTGGTAGCTAATAATGAACGAGCGAAGCTAGTGTCGCTGACGGTGCATCTGTATGAGCCGCGGGCACGCGCGCTCTTCTGAAGGACAAGGCCGCTTGAGTTGCAGGCAAACTGATAACGCTGGCACGTATAGTACCTGCCATTCTAGATTAATTAGGAGTAACTACTACATGCCAGTGCTGCCAACATGATTCTAAGCCTAGTGATAGGTCCAATTTAAAAGTGCATGTAACTTCTATACTAACAAATAGATTTCATCCAAAATTGGCTCAACAATAGATCATTATATTTCAGATTATTTCTGACCAACACATGCATGACATTGTTGCCAACATGTTTTTACGCACGCTGAACTTCAACCAAATTTTGTATTCTGTACCTTAAGAGATGAAACTGAGAATGTATTCAGTCACCAGGGAGTCCAACTGTAGTGCTCTATTAGGCTACATTACGCCAGGTATATTTCGAACTATTTAGAAATTTCGATATCACCAACTTAATTTCATCATTATTCTAGATAGGTCCATATAGATTAATCATTGGCATGAATCTTAAAATTTAAGAAAAGTAGACTCTTTAGTTTGTCACGGAACTTCTTGTTTTAAGAAATAAATGACAAAATGTTATTTAACAAATTGTTTCCTAAATAAACGTTTTATGAAAACCTTTTTTGATTTTAAAGATAAAATTGATTTTTATACCAATTTTCTCTTAATTAGTTTCTTTAGCATTTAATGTGTTCCGTTTTTGTTTCCTTAATTTAATAAACTCACCGTAATGATAATAGCGCTTGCAAAGCAGACGTTCAATAAAAAGAAAAATCTTTTGATTAATGCAAATTTGGATATTGAAATTAAAAAGAAATTTGTCATGTCCTCTATATGGAGTGTGCTTCTGTATGGATGTGAATCTTGGATGATCAGAGGTCGGGATTGGAAGCGACTTGAGGCGTTTGAAATGTGGGTCTGGAGGAGAATGTTGCGGGTTAAATGGATTGAAAAGAGGACTAACACCAGCATCCTGCAAGAAATTCAAGGGAAGAGAGAAATGAGACCAACGATCCATAAAAGGAAAGCTACATTCACAGGCCACATTTCGAAACATAACGCTTTCCTAACTAATCTCCTGGAAGTAAAAATCACAGGGAAGAAAGGCCGAGGACGACTGAGAAAATATTTCCTTCAAGACATCACACTTACTCTTCATTATGGTTCCTACTATGAAATAAAATGAGATGCTGAAGACAGAGAACAATGGTTGTGGAGACAAGGCTAGCTTCACACAATTGAAGGGTTCTGGTGTAAACCGTGGTAAGTAACAAATCACTCATTTTGGTTGGGTTGTGATCACTTTTCGTGATATTTTCAATGTTTAGCATGGCCCATTTGTCGGTCAAATTTGTTTCTTGTTGCCGAGATCCTCGAATGATAATTATTTCTTTGGAAATGTATTAATTGTTTAATCAATATGCATAACCTTGTTATTAACCACCCATTTATAAGATATTAAAGTTACACACCTAAATGTTTAAGGCTACTGCAACACATCACTGCATTATCTACACTGGGCTTGTCTGCTCTGTGCTTGCTGTCGCCTCGAGTTCGTGACGTCACTTTTCTTGGACAGCCAATTAACAGCGGTGTTCCTGGTCACCTGTCGACTCGGCGGGATCCCAGCCCTATATAACCCCGACTCATCTTCTTGGTGATTGCATTCTTCATACATTCTGCGTCCAGTCTGCTGTCACTACAGTACGGGCCACGCTGGGCCTATAATACTTTGAGTATTCTTCGCAGAACAGAATTCTCTTCTCATGGCCGCTCTGCGTCTACACTTCTGCCAAGATGTCAAAGCCACCGTTCTGCAGATATCTTGAGGCCACTACTATTTTCTTCCACAAATCACTGCAAGAGACATCGTATTAACCGCAGAAATACTTCGCCGCAGATAAACTTCAAGAAAGGGTATGTCAACAAAGGCTATCACGCACCGTTGTCAGTCACCGCATATCTTGTTTATCAACAAGATCCACCTGCTTAAAGTTCAAAGCAAAGTGATTTCACCTTCAAGTGTTGAGTGGGTTGTCTATGGAGGTTGCGCCTTAGAACCACATTACTTCGTTTCCACCGCATTCCTTCTTATGAGAAAGGATCCTCTAAGGATATATTTGCAACAGATGTATACCAAAGTTAAGTGTTTTATTATTTATTTTTTAAGACATTTTAATTACAATTTTAAAATCCAAAGTGGATAAGTTTAAAGAACTCTTTTTCTAAAGTAATTCTAATGGTTATTAATCATTTATTGTTGTTAGTCATTCAGATTGTTTATTGCACCATATATTGAAATAAATTATATTGTTACAGCATATGTTCAAGTGTGAAATCCATTTAGCCCTAATATTAATTCAGTCTAATGCTTCCCCACAATGCTATTAATTCCAAGCTAATGCTTGATGCTGTTCTCCTTCTATGAGTTGGAGTTTTTAGGGCAAACTCCACCAGGTTGTATTTGCTATCACTCTCCATAGTGTACATGCAGCAAGGTGGTAGTTGTAGGGTTACCACATAGAAAATAATGTTTCAATGCACATGCGCCCCAAAGTAGGGGAGAGTGTTTCCAACTGTCTTGTCTGTCCACTGCTACTATTTCATCTGCACATGTGCATCAGGAAGGGGAAGTGTCTCTCTCTCTTTCTCGCTGCTACTGGTTTCCTTGTCGTTGGACCTTGTGAATTTATTGCAAAAATGTTAGTCCGTCGATCAATACATCAAGTTACATATAATTCAACAGTGGTACATGTTTCGGGCCATTAAATAGCCCTTCCTCAGCCACAATTTATCGAATCTAAAGAAACAATCTCATACACTTCAAAGACACTGTAACAACATTAAAAACATGCATAAAACTTGGTAAAAACAGGTCAACAACATGGAATAAAATGTATGTACACATCGTTAAAAGATCACTAAAAAGGCTCTCCGGCCCATGAGTTCGTGGAAAAGTGAGCAAGTTCACATGGAATATTGGCACTATGTGAAGTCAGACAGTCACTGTTCATTTTTCCTGATATCAATGTGGCTTGAAGGAGTTTGAGCATCTCTTGACATGGACGCCTGGAGCGTCAAGTTGTGTTAATATGCGGACGAAAAATGGATCCCAAGAAACGTGGCCAAGTTAGCTCAAGGGAAGAAGCTGATGGTCCATAAGTGAAACAAGAGGAACCAAAATCTTAAAGAGAAACAGAAAGAAAGGCCAAAAATTAAAGTGAGAACCCAAGAAACCAGGGAAGGCAAACCCGATCGTGTAGAAAACCAGCGAAGTCATACCTGAGGAGAGACCCACGTGCGAACATGAAGTTGTGTATGGAGGGGGAAGCTCTTCTGCAGCAACTTGCGGTGAGCCCCGCCTTCAACATTCTTTTCTACGTGGTACCCCTATACCATCAATAGTCTCACTCACCGTGCTGCTGACTTTTGGAAATTGTGGGTACTGCCTACACTAGATTGCGCGGAACATCACTTTTGATAATATACATGTGATGTCTCGATTTTGATCAAAATGTCACTTACCATGGTTTACACCCGAACCCTTCAATTGTAGTTAGTGGAGGGTTCTATTACATGCCATAAATCTATGACATGAGCCTGCGGGCTTTACTTCCCCTCCGAAGGAAGGCATACTGAGGGAATTTTAACGCTCTTAAGAAATCTGACAACTTCGGGCGGGTTTGAACCCGCAATCTTGGGCGTAGAAGTTCAGCATGCTACTTTTTTTCAACTGGTTCACCAGTTTTCACACTGTTTAATGCCTGTGTGGTGTCCACAGTTGCTGCGTTCTGGACAGAGGCTCCTGGGAGACCGTGGGTTGGGCTGGTTGCTGCGGCCGACAGTCTATGCTCAGTTCGTGGCGGGCCAGGAGGAGCAGTCGCTAGCGGCCGTGGCCGGTGAGCTACAGACGCTCGGTTTGCGGCTCATGGTAGCACCTACACTCGAGGAGGACGTAGGGGAGGGTACCTCCAGGTACTGTGTCACTAAGTCACCTTACAAGAGCCATGAATCAATCCCAGGTCTTTTGCTACAGAAGTACAGGAATTTTTTTAAATTTTCAGTATGATTTTGCGAATAGGAGACTAACTTTCTTGTTATTTCATGAAATAGGTCTTGCTCTATCTCTTTAATACTAACTTATTCTAAAATATCTATAAGATATCTCTGACGCGCAAAAGCAAATTGAACTACTACAAGAACAAGCGGCGAAAATTGGATTACAAATCTCGTTTGAAAAAACAAAATTTATGACTGACATCAAAACCGCATCAAATGAACTTCAAATTGGCAACAACAAAATCTTTCGAGTAAACGAATTTAAATATTTAGGTGAATGGATTACAGCAAACTGTAACGAAAGGAAAGCAATTGAATCGAGTCTTCAGAAAATGAAAACTGCTTTTCAATCAACAAAAACTATTTTTAACAAAAAGAGTCTCTCCTGGAACTGCAAAATTCGCCACTATACAACTGTAATCAAACCTGAAGCTCTCTATGCTTCAGAGACACTCAATCTCCAACACAAAACACTAAAACACCAAATAGAAGTGAAAGAACGTAAAATAATGAGAAAAATCCTTGGACCGAGAACAAAGGATGGTGTACATTATCCAAAGCCTAATACAGAAATATACAAAAAGTTTCCAAAATCACAGACACAATGCGAATGTGAAGAATCCAATTTATGGGCCACATAGAAAGAATGGACCCGAACAGACTGACACACAAAATACATACTTTCTTAAAGAACAAGGCTACTAGACCGAATTGGTATAAATTTACAGACAGAGACTTCAAGGAATTAGGATCACCAAACTTACATGACCGGAAGGAAATCAGGAAAATCACTCAGACGCAGGGTTTCGAGGAAGAAGAGAAGAAGACTACACAACATCAATGGTCACTCGTTGTGAATGAAGGAATACTGGGCCAACAGGAAGGCTTTCGCGTGGTCCTAAGCGATCCATTCGTGAAGAAGAAGAAGAAGAAGTAAGGTTTCAGTCCTAAGATCGTAGCTTCAAATCCCGGCGCTGACGTAAACTATGGTGAGTGTGATTTTTCCCTACTCTTACTTACTTACTGGTTGGCGTAACATTTCCTGAAGAACCTTGGCCTCTTTTATCATCTGCCTCCATTCATCTCTATCTTCCGCCTTCCTTCTCCAGTTCATGATTCAATATCCGCTTTCATTCTCATTAACCTTTTCCTTTGCCGGTTCGTCATCGGGTGATCAGCATTCCAAAGCACTTGTAAGGTATCCGTAACATTAAATTTTTTTACAAGATAGGGTTGTCAACCCTACGCCCAACCCCCAACCTGGAGGACCAGGGTATCCCTCTTAGACTGGCCCATCACCTTTGACCTGTCCGGCATGGGTGGCTCTACCAGGAGCTTATGCTTCCACCGGCATAGCTCGCAGGATCATTTGGACTATCAAGCTCCCACATCACGTCAAGATGAGGATAGCATTGAGTAGTTTTTCCCCACTTATTCCCGGCAAATGCCGGGACAGTACCTTACTTCAACTCCCAGTGCACCTACCTCATTCCTGTCCGTAATACAGTACACACATTACTTGAATTATCACATAAATACAAGTTATCAGACAAGTTGAACTCACACCCAACTACACGAGTCCGATGACGAATATGCTCCAAGCCCCTAAATGGAATTAACAACAAGTCATTTTTCTGACTGAACATTTTGAATGTTCGGCTAAAACGTTGAATTTAACTTGTTGTTGCTTATTTTAGGGGCTTTGCGACCTTGTGGTCATGTACTAGTGCGTGTATTTGTAGATTGGGAAGGAACCATCCCAGCATTTGCCACAGTTTCCAAGTTTTTTGAAAGGTTTTTGGAGGGAAGTGGCTGTGGGTGTCATTGTAGGTTTGGTAATGTTTGGTTGGTTCCTTAGTTTAGGTGCTGTGACAACGGGGTGTGTGTGGAATCTGTCTGATAACCGGTGTTAATTGTGATGGCTATATTAGTGTGTGTTATCTGTCATTCAAGTAGAAGGATTGCAGATGATCAGTTTTCAAGTAGTTCCTACTTTTGCTACCAAATGCTACCATCCACGACACCTAGTAGCGAACCGACAGTAGTGGCTACGCTGGCTAAAGCGCTGCGTTAGGTCATGGGGCCAAGCTCTCTGCTGACTCGGTAGACGCGTGGGTTCGAGCCCCACCGTCGGCTGTCCTTGAAATGGTTTTCCGTGGTTTCCCATTTTCAACACCAGGCAAATGCTGGGACAGTACCTTCTGACAGGCCACGGCCGCTTCCTTCCACATCCTTGCCCAATTTCATTCATCTTCATCGCTTCCATCTCTCATCCCGACGCGCAGGTCGCCCATGGGCGTCGACTAGAAAGACCTGCACTCGGCCTCTCAGGAGGCTACACGACAAAAAAAAAAAAAAAACTAGTAGCGGTCTTGGCTACTAGAAGGCATCACAGTCAGCACCCGGCGGTGAACGTTGGAACTAATAGAGCGTTTTCAATTCAAACCTACAAATTTCAGCTTCACACAAGTGTAGTTAGTGGAAGGTTCTTTTTCATGCCATAAATTTATGACATGGGACCGCCGGCTTTACTTCCCCTCCAAAGGAAGGCATACTGAGGGATTTTTAACGCTCTTAAAACATCCGACGACTTTGGCCGGGTTTGAACCCGTGACCTTGGGCATAGAAGCTCAGCTTGCTACCAATTACGCCACCGAAGCCGCCTTGGTAGTGTTTTGTAAAGATATTTGTCTTGTATATGAAAACCTGATGATACTCACTTGACGAGTGAAACATGTAATCCCTTAGTTTTCTCCTTCTATAGTCCATAACAACAGTGAGAGCATTCTCTACAGAACAGAACTTCGACTGGCAGCAGTCTAAATAAACACATTTACACCTTTTAACGTATTTAATAATCATCAGTATGTACATATACGCGTTGAATTCGTTCCGAGTAATCACCACTTATTTCAGCTTGCCACGGTGGGTGAGTGAATAGCGTGTCGGTCTACTAACCCCAAGATTGCAGGTACGCTCCTGGCCGTGGAAAGTGATTTTTGAAAGGCGGCAAAAATACGATACGCATGTCATACGATGTTGGCATGTTAAAGAACCCATTTGAATTCAGTAGGCCGAGTTCATAATGGCAAAATTAATCTCGGGAGTTTCCGCCAACACAAAGTTTCTAATTTCTCTACTGGAAAGCGCTATAGTGTTCAAGGAGCTTAGATATCTAACATCTAACCTCCTTGACTTTCATGAAATTCGACATGCAAGCTACCCTCTAGGTGTCAAGTAACAAAGCTTGCACCCGGCACCGAGGCCATACGATATTATTATTATCACGTAATACGAAAACGCGTAAAGTGAATGTATTATAATATGGGTTAGATAGGAGATAGGGACTTTTTCAAGGAAAAAAATACTTGTCGTCCCTATTAACGTTCAAATCAATCAGCACTTGCAGCAAAAGATTGCACTTCAGAGTCTGGATAGAACGCTTTTAGTTCTTTAAAAAGAGCTTTTGCTTTAGCCTGAATAACCATGGTGGATATTGGGATAGAACGTTTAGTTTCATGTTCAATCCATTGGGTTAACATTCATTCCATTTTCTCCATAATTGGTGCCCTTATTTGTGTTATCTTGGATGACGCCATTCTGGTCGCACTTTTGCAGCTTTCTTTAATATTTTCTGCTTGACTTCTTATGGTTCTCAGATTCCTGTAGCTCTGACACACAGTAGGCTCATATCGCTTTATAACTTCCAGCTTTTCTTCAAGTGTTATTGATTTCCATTGCTTTTGGAAGCATTTTGATCACACTCTCTTTTCCCCATATAGTTTTTAGAAACAACGCAACTCAGCTACTCAGCACTCTCTTTGCAGTGATGCACACTCGATTACGAAATCGTCCCACAGTGTGATTGAGAATCTGCAACTAATTTGTAAATATTGTTTAATTTTATATACAGAGAGTACAGTTTGTTTGTATCGAAGACCCTCGCTTCCCCGGTCGCCTGCGGCGCGAGCCTGTCTCGCGTCAGGCACTTTGCCGTTATGCGGCGCTTGCCCGGCATTGAGTCGTTGAGTATAGGAATTTGTACTTCAATGGGATCCTTGACCAATTTTTTGACGAACTGACTCACGGAGAGCGATTGTCAACTTATTTTCAACAAGATTCTGCCACTGCTCACACTGCCGAAGCATCCATGACAGATTTGCGTCGCATTTTTGGTACTAGGATTATAAGTCGGAATGTGCGGCTCCTGCGAAGCCCAGATTTATCACCATGTGACTTTTATCTGTGGGGGACGCTTAAAAATAGAGTGTATGCGAGAAACCCTCACACTATAAATGAGCTTAAAGACTATATTACAGCTGAAATACAGTCAAACGGTGCTGAGGAACTTCAGAGAGTAAATGCCAGTTTCATAAAAAGGTGCCAGCGATGTGTAGCAGTGAATGGCGAACATTTTCAGCACTAGGTAAGTACAAATTCCTATACTCGATGACTCAGTGCCGCGCAGGCACCGCATAACGGCAAAGTGCGTGGCGGGAGACAGGCTCGCGCCGCGGGAGACAGGCTCGCACCGCGGGAGACAGGCTTGCGCCGCGGGCGACCGGGTAAGCGAGGGTCTCCGATACAAACAAACTGTACTCTCTGTACTTATACCCATTTTTTTATAATAGCGAAAACACGTTAAGTGGGAACGTGTATAATAAATGATGACTGTAGTTGCTGGAAATGCTGCCCTTCATTTTCTAAACACACATTGCACCGACGTAGTAAGTTTTGGTACACTCGCTGTAATTAATCCTCACTGATGTTTTGTATCTGTGCAGTTATTTAGTTCTCGAGAGCCTCCAGAGTGCGCGGATTGTTCCTCCACGGATTGTTTCTGTATACCTTTTGTTTAAGGTTTCCCCACAAGTAAAAATCTCACGGGTGTGAAACTTACAAACATATTTACTGAAAGACTTCTTCTTAAGAAGATAGTTTTCACAAGGAAAATTCAATGTTTTGTTCAATACATAATCATGTTCATGTGATATGAGGCAGGCTACAGTAGGCTACTTCACAGAAAGTCATAATTATCTCAACTAAGGTATCTTGCGAGTGGCGTATGTAATAAATGCAATGAAAGAATCACGGATGTTGTTAGGAAACGACGTCTAGCATTTTATGGACACGTCTACAGGATGCATCCTACCAGGTTGACCAACCAGCTCCTCAGTTACTGGCAAAAGCGGAAGACCAAGTCACCATGGTTGTGGGAAGTGAGCAAAGATCTCCAAGAACTTGGAAGGACGGAAAGAGACTTAAAAGACCGCCAAGAAAGAAAACAGGTGCCCTCTGGACCCAGGAGAGGAGGGAACAACACAGCCAGAGGATGCGTAACTACTGGGCAAACATCAAAGCCCAAATGTAACAATTAAATGTCGTGGTCCTTAGATGGCCTATACGAAACAAGAAACAAGAAGAAGAAGCAATGACAGCATTCTGCTCTTGTATAATCGGAAAATGCTAGTCACTCTCTGCCCGTCACACGGCCCAGCAAAGCTCTGTTCTATAGGAAAGGCTCTCACTGTGAACCTTAATCACATGTAATTTTCATCAGTTCATTAGCCCGTTTTCATTTATGAGATCACCTTTTGTCCGTGTGTGAGTCCCTAATAAAATCTAAACGGCTGGAGCGATTTCAATGAAACTCGGTAAGGAAATAGCAATATTTTGTCTGACCCCGACCGTGTCCTTTAAATTTTAATACGTCTCCCCAATCCAACATGGCGGCTGTGCGAAATATTTCACTGGCATTCTATATCTCCGAAACTATTACTGATATCACCATGAAATTTTGTACGGATATAAAAGGCACTACTAGAAGGTCACTTATGTGACTTTCAGAAATCTCTTAAGTAAGAAACGAACAAGGCAGTCAAGCGAAGTTGGAACATTTAAATAGAGGTGTCTGGCGATTTAACCATCCGAGCGCAGTGAAACTTGGTACAGCATGACTTATTTCCCCATAGAAATACAAACCGTTATAAAATAAGTGAATTAATTTACGTATTTCACAGTATAACTTTTTGATGTATAAGGATTACAACGCGACCAAGAACTACATTTTCCAAACACCCCGGGCCGAGAAAATGTTACCTTACACAAATGATAACAACTTTGTTTCTTGGACACACAAAGATTTAAAATTAATAAACCAGTTATACAACATTCCAATGTATATTGTGTTAAAATTTGGATTCGATCTGATGACAGATTATTGAGATAATAATTCTTAAAGGTGACGTATGGTTGAAAAACCCTTTTTGTGTTCCAACTGTGATAGAAAATATCAAAATATAAATTAATAATTCCAAACCTACATCAACTAACATAAAATAGAACGACGAAAATGATGATGTGATTGGATTTTATGTAGGTCTATTGGTTAATTCACAAACAACCTTCAAACTCGAGTACACATAATACTTTGGTCAACAGTAGGTTGAATCTAATAAATTTAATTAAGAATTATTGTATAAGGTGCGTTCAAAAAGTAACGAGCTTGAGGCTGGAATGCGCAAACCAGTGACGACATTGGCTAATCGTGGTGTGTGTAACGAGGTGTGGTTCCGACCAGAGCGTGCAACGTCACAGCCCATCGCTAGAGGGCACATCACGTGACGATACAAACCAAGCAGCAGCATGCATCGATCTTCCAACCAAGACCAAGACAGTAGGCCACTCGACATGCTTCCTGGTGTGGTTGAAGACTGTGGGGCACCCATTGGGCACACACTTTCCACAAGTGCAGTCGTTCCTTCATGATGGTGCGCACACTTCCGACTACGGCGGCTATGGCGTTCACTGTCACTCGGCGGTCCTGGGTAATGAGTGCATCGAACAGCTGGATGTTGTCATCCGTAACGCAGGGGGTTGCCCCAGACCGGGCATCATCGGCTAACAACACCCGTCCTTCCCTGAAGCGCTTGTGCCACGCCTTGACCCTTGCATTACATTCGGCGATTAATGTCCGTTTCCCCTACTCCTTCCGCTGTCAGAAACCGAACAACACCTCTTTGCTCCTCGTTTGACGCCTCCATGTTACTGTGTGCAATGCGACTGGCAGCTTTGGACGAATGATGCATGCTGCTGCTCACTTTGTATCGTCAAGTGACGTGCACGCTTGCCCTCTAGCGACGGGCTGTGACCTTCCACGCTCTGGTCGGAACCACACCTCGTCACACACGCCACGATTAGCCAATGTAGTCTCTGGTTTGCGCATTACAGCCTCCGGCTCGTTACTTTTTGAATGCACCTTATAAGTTAATACGGAAGAACGGCTTCGGTGGCGTAGTTGGTAGCATGCTGAGCTTCTATGCCCAAGATCGCGAGTTCAAACCCAGCCATAGTCGTCGGATTTTTTAAGAGCATTAAAAATCCCTCAGTATGCCTTCCTTCGGAGGGGAAGTAAAAGTCAGTGGTCCCATGTCATAGATTTAGGGCATGAAATAGAACCTTCCACTAACTACACTTGTGGAATCTAAAATTTGTAGGTTAGTTTGATAACGCTATATTAGTTCCAACATTCGCCGCCAGGTGCTGACTGTGATGGCCTTTAGTAGCCACGTCCACAGCTAGGTGCCATGGACGGTAGCATTTGGTAGCAAAAGTAGGAACTTCTTGAAAAAAATGAATCGTCTGCAGTCCTTCTACCTGAATCACAGATAACACACACTAATACAGCCATCACAATTAACACCGGTTATCAGACAAATTCTACCCACACCCAAAGTACACGGGGCTACATGACTGCGATGTCGCAGCCCCTAAACTAAGGAACCAACCATTAATACAGAAACATCTAACCAATATACTACTGTAGTATGGTTTACTTTATTACTGAAATACAGTCTTTTCCGAATGCCCTTCTTGTATAGAAAGAGTACCTACAGTACTCCCTCTGTAATCCGGCATCTCAGCTCTCCAGCACTCCCAGTCATCCGGCGTTTTGTATTCGAGTACGAGCTCAACAATTGATTTGATAATGCGTCCCCAATATTGTACAATGTTTCCCACTCAGCGACAAGACTAGTGTCTGAGTAAACAATGCATTGGCGCCAAGAGCGATGACTCACGCACGCCCCCCTCAGGTGCTTAGTGTAGGACAGCTGTACTGTAGTAGTGTTGTGTTGAAGATAGCATCCGTGCAGAAAATACGTAAACATAAAACTCTATCTTTGTTAGATAAACATAAAATCCTAAAGCAGCTTGAAAAGGGCGAAACGTAAACTAGTGTTGCTAACGAATACGGTGTTGATCGAACTACAGTTCATGACATAAGAAAAAACAGTGATAAAATAAAGTCATTTTTTAAGACGAATGAAAATTTAAAAAGTAAACGACAGATATTGAAAACTGGTGAAAATCCTAAAGTTGACGATAGCCTCTATGCTTGGTTTTTACAAGAACGTGGTAAGCATACACCAATTTCTGGTGAAATCCTTAAAGGAAAGGCTAGGAAATTTTACCGTAAAATTACAAAAAAAAGGATGATTTCCAAGCCAGCGAGGGATGGTTGCAGAAATTCAAACAAAGTTATGGAATTAGACTGCTAGGTACAACGGGGGAGAAACTTTCATATGACGAAAGCGCTGATGTATTTTCATACTTTTTTTACTTTGTATAGTACAATGTAATTAAAAATGATTTTCAAATGATATCTGCGTTTTTCTCGATATTTTCCAGTAATCCGGCGATTTCGGTAATCCGGCAGTGCTCTGGTCCGATATCTGCCGGATTACTGAGAGAGTACTGTATCTTCTAAACATGTGATACTGTGTTGCAGGCAGAAGAAGTATGACAGTAATCTGGAGGAACTCCTCCAGCTGGCTGACATGGCTCACAGACACGGAGGAGCACAGCCCTGCCTTCAGACCAAAATCACGGCTCTACTGTCGGCAGACACCCTGGTGAATACAATATTCCATGCTAAAATAGGTGACATCCATGTAGCTAGTGGCTTGGCCTGATAACACAGATTGATGATTACAAGGGCTTGGATTTTTAGGTGCTAAAAATCGGGAAAATACTTATTTTTTATGTATTAAAAATACGTGAAATATGTGACAAAAAAGTAAAAATATTTAACTATAATTTAGTTTATTAATGTGAATATAAACAATATGCAGTAATCACGAATGCAATTTATGCTATGTCTCACTGACTGCTGAAGCATTACAATACACAACGAGTTACATCTTCAGGTTGTCCATCACAAATGACAGACGGTTATCACGAAAATCTTCTTCTGAAGGCGCAAAGCTGTGGCAATGTGTTTCTTGCCCTTGAGGTGTTGTGTAACTTGAGACCGCTGTTCAGGCCTGATTGCTTTCCCACATGGTTGGCAGAACAGAACGCCCCCATCAGAAGTAAAATTGTCTTTAAATTCTGCAACATACTGCTGCAGACGATAACTTTAAGAATCGTAGAACTGCCTTACAGTTCACAGTGCCAGAAATGAACTGCATGTGAGTGACACTGGTTCCAGGTAGCTGAGGTAGGGTGAGGTCTAGCACGTGCTACAATATGGCTATGGACAAGGAAATACCGGCTTCCACAGTGAGTGGCACGGGGCGACAAGATAATAATAATACAGTTACAAGCTGGCATATGCTCTGCATGATGATTAGATAGCTCACAGATTCTCCCCGTTGAAGTAACACAGAACAAAAATCCAATAAACTGAAAGATCTAGCATACTGATTTTTAAGAATGTAAATATTATGTATTTTTATGTGCTAATAAGTGAAAAGCAGGAATTTATGTATTTATAGAAAAATGTTTAAAATATGTATTTACATAAAAAAAAAATTATTTACCTAAAAATCGAGCCCTAATGAATACAAGCATTATAACTAGGGCCCGGATGTTGATGACATGTCATCTTTTTACTGAGCTGTCTGAAACAATGCTGAAGTGCATAGAAACTCCGGACAGGCCATCCTGTCTTCAAATATGTCATTTTTATTTTGCATCTTTTGCATTTTTTGCTATTTTTCCATCTTAAGGGGAGTTCCAATGGCCTTATCTTCTTAATGTTAATTTATAACAACTTCATGTTCCTTTTTCACAGAAACTACTGGGTAGATTTAGATGAAATTTTATTTCCATACTTAGTGATAATTTCTTAGTACTTGAACACGGGCGTTTGATGTTTCTACTATTGTGACCATAAAAATATTTTTTTTATTTAATCTTGAATTTTTGGTTTAAAAAATATCCAAAATATATCAATTTTTTCGAAATGTATTTTAGGTAGAAAAAAAATCCCGTGTTAAAATCTCATGTACAAGTCAAGCCGAAAATGGTAAAAATTTGAGACTTCTGTGATAAGTGACAACTGAGAAAAATGAACATATATGTGCAAAACAACAAGTTGTATGTATGTTCTAATTTTCAGTGTTTTCTAAGGTGCACTGCATTATTTAAATAAATATTACACATGTTTTGCAAATAACAAATATCAAGTATAATACCAAGCCTCCTATCACCGCTGGGTCCGTGGTTCAAATCCCGGTCACTCCATGTGAGATCTGTGCTGGACAAAACGGAGGCAGACAGGTTTTTCTCCGGGTACTCCAGTTTTCCCTGTCAAAATTTCATTCCAGCAACACTCTCCACTATCATTTCATTTCATCTGTCATTCATTTAATCATTGCCCCAGAGGAGTGCGTCAGGCCTCGGCAGCCGGCACAGTTCATATCCTCGCCGCTAGATGGGGGCTTCATTCATTCCATTCCTGACCCAGTCGGAGACTGGAAGCAGGCTGTGGATTTTCATTCATTTCAAGTATAATACATCATTTTAAACGTCAAAGTACCAGCTTTCAAATCATATAAAAATCTGAAAATTGATATTTTTTCCATTTTTATCAATTGGAACTCCCCTTAAGAGCATTTTTTAAAGTTTGGTAGATCTTTTTGGTCTTATTTTAGAGAAATTAGCCTTTTGAGGTAATTTTTTTCCAATTTAGTCATGTCACAGCTTTATATGACGGAGTTATGTCTCTCAGAGTTAAGAAGAAGAGTAGCTGATACAAGATAATTTCGAATATTGATTCCATTTCCTTAATCAACCGGGTGGAAACTAGTCTTAGCAACAATCATGGCGAAATTGCTGCGGGTATTGCATCAAAACTGAAAAAATTGCCGGACCAAAACACCGGGTATAAAACATGAGAAATCTCAGACATTTTTTCTGGTGAAAACTACTGCACGGATGGGATTAAGGAGGATTTAGCAGCAAACGACCTTCTTCACTTCAAGTAAGCTCCGATCACATTAGTTGATGTTGAACACAGCTTTTCGAGACATAAAATGTTGTTGGCTGATAACCGCAGATCATTTACATTTGACAATATCAGAATGACATTCGTAGTGCACTGCAACTCAGACCAAAGTGAACATAAACCTTTTGTTAGGTACTAGAAATCTATTTTGATTGACTTTTCAGTTTGAGCTTAAGATGTCACTTTTGAAATATTGGTGAGTTTATTATTATACAGTAAGATCATCTTCTCCATTTTATAGCGCATTTTTCGAATTTTTAGGACATTTTTGAAAATGTTAAGTGCATTTTTTAAACTTTTTTACTGCATCAACATTCGGGCCGTAATTATTACATTATTGAGTTCTTGCAATAAACACATGCATTTGGATTATACGTGCCATTTACCCCAGTCATTAGCCCGAACAATCGAAAGTACACCAGTGGCGACTCGCTGATTTTTATAATGTGTAGGACGTACTAGGATGAAGTCCAAAGATAAATTAATGAGAAAGGTGGAAAATTACAGTTTCCGGTATACTGGAGTATACTGTATTTTGAATTATAGATTTATTGACATTTTGTCACCATGTCGCCATTTGCAAATAACTGTATTACACAATTAATCTTCCCCAGTGGCGTATACTGGTCTGAAGATCTGGGCTACCACTGAGCTTAATATAACACAAAAAATGCTTTTGAACTGCCATGTGAAAAGAGTTCATATTTGAAAACCCTTCCTTTCACGACTAAATAACAAACACGGCCAGCAATACAATTTAGACAGTTTAGAACTGCCAGATAACCTATTCCACGTAGCATAAGTAGATGATGTGAAATGACGTGAATACATTGGCACACAATTGCAGTCCGGGTGTATAATATGAACTTTCTCACTGTATTGACGACAGCTGAAAGGAACTTCTAACAAAATCTCTATTATACAGTCATTTGCATTTAAAGCCCCGCATGTGTTTGTTCCGTAATTTTCTTACAAATTCACAACTGGCACAGTTAAAACAAACCACTACATAAAGATTCTTCAGCATACACACACTTAAATAAATCACACATCGAAAATACTACAACTTCTAAAACATATTCACAAAAATGTGCGCGATAATGTATATTTATTGTAGGCTATTTGTTTCTTTAAACGCTTTTAACTTTAAAGAAACCGCTGGTACTCAATTAAATTAGCCTCTGGCTGCGGCGTGTGGGCCAGGTATGCGGTGCGACTAAGCGCTCTTTAGCCTGGGGTTAAAAATTGGCGGTTTCTTGCGTGGTTTCAAGTTGTTAAGCGAATAATTTTTATTTGATGTTGTGTATGCAATTATTTAAATATTTGGTAGTTTGATGTTATTTTGCATGGTATAAATGTGTTAGTATCTATTTCGCTCCGTGTTACTCAGACCATTGCACACCACATGCCCTCCCGGCCGCGGCGTGCAGTAGTAGCAGCTTCAGCTGGTGTTGTGTGTGCTCTTGTTAAGCGCGGTCCAGTTGGTCGACTAAGCAGAGGCACGCTAGTGTGCTCCGTTATATAGCATTGCCGCTCCAAGCTGTGTTTATTCTTGTTAGGCGCTGTCCAGTATGGTAAGAAACCGCTGGCCGTAGCGGCAACTCGCTCGCTAGGAGCGCTGGGCCTGCACGGAACAAGGGTGGGTGCGGAGAGATGGGGACTCGGCGTAAGGCTGCCGCTTTCTTGGTCGCTTTCTGCTGCGTTGCCACGTTGACTACCCTCTAACCATTATTTCTTTCGATAAAGAAGAATGTGCATGAAAGTCACGATTGAATGCTTTGTTGAACCTGTAATATAGAGTTATTTATTTTTAATGTAATTTTCTTACGCCCCTGATCTTCCCTACTGACAACATTCTTGTTGTGTGTCTGACAGAGCAACCTATCACATGTTTATAAGAGCTCCGGCAAGCCCTGCGCCACCTTCATAGAGACAGTAGCAGGACCTCTGATGGGCCGCACTAGCTCACTTGACATCCCTGGTCTGAGTGGAACGGACCGGGAGAACCTGCAGCTAGCTCTGGCAAGACTGTCCCGGCTCGGTGAGTCAGACTATGTGGTCATATCTTCTACATGAGTAGGAATTGTAAAATATTATATTATTACAAAAATATAACAAGTAGTTCCGTGAAGAACTATACAACCTATTTTCATATATCCTACTTATGTTAATTGCCTCTATCAATATACAAATTTCAGTTTGATTGCTGTAATAAATTCATAGATATTGAGAACCGTCTAATATTTCGGTTGGTCGCCATGTTGGATTTTTATATACAGTGTGGTCCACCAGCCCCTTATTTTTTTTGGAGGAAGGCAACCCAACTAACGCGTATATCACAGTCATCCTGAAAACATTACACCCTGCTCCTTTACGTCCATTGTATAACTTTACCGTTGAGTACATCCTCGCGAATATATTAGAAATCAATAGTGGCAGTGTTCTTTCAATGACCTCAAATATAAAATGCATGATTGAAACGATCCGAGCTCCGAATAACACCTTCCTACGTTTAGACAGGAAGTGTCAACGAATAGATTCAATACGTGCCAGCAAGATACCATGAGTCTCGGTAGCTATGGTGGCTAAATCAAGAATTGCTGAGGTAGCGTCAAGGAAGTCGCATTGTAGTAGGTTCGAACCTTGTTCTAGTACAATTTTTTTTCTTAATGTCGTTTATTGTGGATGTATTATGGACGTATATCTATCTGTTCCAACGAGTGATTTTTTATTTGGTCCTCAAAAGGACCGTACTTATCCTATGGTACGCAGCCAGATTGGACGACGACATAATGATCTGTAGAACGAAAGCATGGTGTCTTGTAAATTCAAGGTAGCAAGTGTTCGAAATTTTGACCACCTTTGTTTAAAGGAAAACTCCGACTCACTCAGACGACCTACGTAAAAAATAGATTTCTTATTTCACGAATAATTACATCAGAGCGAAACTATAATTTCTTTCAACGGCGTCTGTGCGAAAACGCTTGCTATACTCTTACAGTAATAGTTAGTTAGTGAGGTTTTAAGGGGCGGAACTACGAGGTCATCTGCTCCAAACATACAGTAAATACAGATAATTATAACATTATTGGTTTTACGTCCCATTTAACTGCTCTGGCTTTTAGATACGCAGATGTGCCGGAATTTTGCTCCGAAGGTGATCTTCAACGTGCCAGTAAATCTACTGACACGGCTCCCTCGTATTTGCGCACCCTCAAAAGCCAGCTGACTGTGGCAGGATATGAACCTGCAACCTTGGGCACAGCAAGCGAGAACGTTACCGCTGAGCCTCGCAGCAAGGCAGTAATTACAGAACGTGCCATATTATTATTTTGGGATAAATATTGAACTATTAAAATTCTAATTATCACGAATAGAGTCGCCTCCGTTACGTAGTGGTCAGCGTGATTAGCTGCCACCCCGGACGTCCTGGGTTCGATTCCCGGCTCTGCCACGAAATTTGACAAGTGGTACGAGGACTGGGACGGGGTCTACTCAGCCTCGAGTGGTCCAAATGAGTACAGGGGTTTCGATTCCCACCTCTGCCATCCTCAAAGTGGTTTTCCGAGGATTCCCACTTCGCCTTCGGGCAAATGCTGGGATGTTACCTACCACGACCACGGCCGCCTCCTTCCCTCTTCCTTGCCTATCCCTCCCGATCTTCCCATCCCTCAAGAGGATCCTGTTCACTTTGCAGGTGATAATAATAATAATAATAATGTTATTGGTTTTACGTCCCTTTTAACTACCATGGCTTTTAGAGACGCCGGGGTGCCGGAATTTTGCCCCGAAGGGGATCTTTAACGTGCCAGTAAATGTACTGACACGGCTCCCTCGCATTTGCGCACCCTCAAATGCCAGCTGACTGCGCCAGGTTTTGAACCTGCAACCTTGGGCTCAGCAAGCGAGAACGTTACCCCTGAGCCACGCAGCCAGACCTTTGCAGGTGAGACCGCCTGGGCGAGGTGCTGATCACATCTCCCCAGTTGTATCCCCCAGACGAGATGTTTCAAGCTCCAGGACACTGCCCGTAGAGGCGGTAATGATGGGATCCCTCGCTGAGACCGTGGGAAAACCTAACCTGGAAGGTAAAATCGACTAAAAAATTAATAATTATAACGAATACTGTCCATCGATGGTTTTGAACAGTATTTAGGGAAAATAGCCATTTAAATGAGACAATAAAATAAATTTCCCTATCTTCTTCGTAGATAATGTGAACAAAACTAAGTTGAAATCGTGCTGTACGAGGTAGGGAGGGTATAATAAAATAGTTAAAAAGAATTTAAAAAATCTGCCGTTGGATAGTCTTGAATCCGTGATCTTCGAAAGAGCGAGCGGGCGCAATACCACTTGCACACATTTCCAACACGAACTGGAGGTTTTTGTTGCGCTTCTTATTAACGCGTATGGTAAAATATTCAATTATTACAGTTAGATCTTAAATATTGATTGGACTGCATTCATTAGTACCGAACATGTTTTCTAATTTACTTAAAGCAAGTTTCGCGACCGCTTTGCGTTAATAAGGCGTATGAACTGCAAATAATGCCCTCAAACGACAGCCCTTCGGTTTTATTTCATAAAACTTAGCGTACAAAATGCTAGCGTGTGATACACTTCGGCCATACAAGCAGGTGTACTGACGAAGAGAACAGAATCACACAGGATTTTGTACCAGAGAACACAGCAGCTTCCTTGCCAGCGAGTGTCGTGTGATACGGGCCTAAAGATATGCTAAGACTTTTTGTTAAAATTTAATAACAAAACAGGATGTTCGGTAAAGAACTTATAGCCTACTTCCTCCTAAATGCATGGGTATTGTTATAACTCTTTGTCCTTTTCAAGGAGTATAATTGAATGTTGGTTGTAGTAGCGTCTTGAAATACAACGTGCTATACGGATATTATACATGAATATGATGTGCCCTTTGCTATTGCTACCTCTGTAAAAAATGTCATTCAATTCTGTTTCACCGTGTGTGAATTGATATGGGGAATCGATTTCCACACATACATGGCCGCTATCTGCAAACTATTGGGCTGATGACCTTGTAGTTCAGTCAAAAGATGCTTCCCACAAAAAGGTATGTTGTTGAAAAATTTGGTAGAGATCAAATGATTACGTTGGTCGTAATTTATTTAAGCTTTTAACATTTGGGTGGCCGCCATTCTGTTTCGGTCAAGATGGTGGCGATATAAAACATGACACTGAGGTGGCCTTTGCTAGTGATACCTCTGTACCAAACTTCGTTCCATTCGGTTTCACCGTGTTTGAAAAGATAGGGGGAATCGATTTGCTCACATACATGACCGCCATCCGCACATTATTGGCCTGATGACCTGGTAGTGTGGTCAAAAGATTCTCTATACATAAAGGTATGTTGTTGCAAAATTTGGCAGAGATCAGATTATTAGGTTGGTCGTAATTTGATTCAAGCGTTTAACATTAGGATGGCCACCATTACGTTTTCGGCAAGATGGCGGCGATATAAAATATGACACTGGAGTGCCCTTTGCTAGTGCTACCTCTGTACCAAATTCCGTTCAATTCCGTTTCACCGTGTTTGAATTGACAGGGGGAATCAATTTGCACACATACATGGCCGCCATCTGCAAACTAATGGGATGATGACCTTGTAGTTTAGTGAAACGACGCTCGCTATATAAGTATATGTTGTTGCAAAATTTGGTAGAGATCGGATGATTAGGTTAGTCGTAATTTGATTTAAGCTTTGAACATTTGGGTGGCCACCATTACGTTCACGTCAAGATGGTGGCGATATAACATGACACTGAGGTGTTCTACGCTAGTGCTACCTCTGTACCAAATTTCGTTCAATTCGGTTTCACCGTGTTTGAATTGATAGGGGGAATCGATTTGCACACATACATGGCCGCCATATGCAAACTGTTGGGCTGATGATCTTGCAGTTTGGTCAAAATATGCTTCCCACATAAAGGTATGTTGTTGCAAAATTTGGTAGAGATCAGATTATTAGGTTGGTCGTAATTAATTTAAGCTTTTAACATTTGGGAGGCCGCCATTATGTTTTCGTGAAGATTTCGGCGATATAAAACATGACACTGAGGTGTCCTTTGCTAGTGCTTCCTCTGTACCGAATATCGTTCAATTCGGTTTCACCGTGTTTGAATTGATAGCGGGAATCGATTTGCACACATACATGGCCGCCATATGCAAACTATTGGGTTGATTACCTTGTAGTTTAGTCAAAAGATGCTCGCCATATAAATATATGTTGTTGCAAAATTTGGTAGAGATCGGATCATTTGTTTATTCGTAATTTGATTTAAGATTTGAATATTTAGGTGGCCGCCATTACGTTTCCGTCAAGATGGCGGCGATATAAAACATGACACTGAGGTGCCCTTTGCTAGTTCTACCTCTGTACCAATTTTCGTTCAATTCAGTTTCACCGAGGGGGGGGGGGGGAGACATTCAGATTACACACACTCACACCCACACACACAGACACACAGTCTCACACACACACACACACACAGACACAGAATTTTTGGCCCTGTGTAGATCTCATAAGTCTACTTTCATTTTTTGCAAAAATCGAAAGAGTGCTAATAATACCATGGGAAATTCTAAGAAATACGTGTACTTCGATGCAAGCACTGGCGATCAGAATATCCTTCGATATGTTGTTGTTTTGTTTCATTTGAGGGGCTAGAGCATCGCGGTCATTTAGCCACGTTTACTTGGGTATGTGTGTAGAATTTGTCTGATAACCTGAGTTATTGCGGGCTTATAATGATGTGTGTATTTGCAATTAAGGATTGGGAAGGAGGCAGCCTTGGCCTTAAGATAGAATCCGTCCCGGAATTTGGTCGGATTAGAAGTGGGAAACCACGGAAATCCATTTCCAGGGTGGCTGAGGTGGGAATCGAACCCACTTCTTCTCATATTTTCTTCACGAGGCTACGTGTACCCAATTTCAGCCCTCAGACAAGTATTACATTTCTTGGCAGAGCTGGGAAACGAACCCGGACCTCCGAAGCGCCACTTCGATATGTTATGTTAATATTCATGCCAGTTTTTTTTATTTTCTGCCATTACAGGTCACGTGGCATATCGTACCAATTTGATCGTATTCTCGTAAATAAATCAGCAAAAGTCAACGTATTCTTCACAAAAATACGT
This sequence comes from Meconema thalassinum, assembly GCA_946902985.2. NCBI lineage: Eukaryota > Metazoa > Arthropoda > Insecta > Orthoptera > Tettigoniidae > Meconema > Meconema thalassinum. Next base: position 91,457,602 of record OX336388.2, read on the forward strand.
CGTAAGGCAATAACTGTGGCAATGTAGTTACATTCCGACTAAAATGGAGTGTGGGCTTTCGTTCAAAAAAGTATGCCTACAACTGGATTCGAAGCAGCACTCTACCTGCTCGCGCCCACCACGTACGGTCAGGATTTAACCCTCTCAGCCACGAACACATGGTAGATGCCGCACGCCAAACGTGCTTTAGTTACTGTAGCCGTCCCACCTCAAACGTTTAAGTCCATCTCAAAGTCTTCAATCACGGTTTATGGTGTTGATTTAACTTTCTACTATTACAGATCACGTGGCGTAAGCTATTAATTCGATCGTATTACGTGTATGTGTGTTATTTCAAGGAGCAGTAAGTCATATGTTAGTAGAATGGGCCATAGTATTTGGCGGGGAAAAGTTTAAGGTCGGTTTTTCTTTGCTAGACCCATGACCCAATTATAATGCTGTCACACAGTCAGAACGCAGAGCAATATCGACCATCGGGAGAAATGCGATGTTAGTTGGGTTTCATAAAACTAAATAATAAGGGGCGGGTGGACCACACTGTATGTAGTCCATTGAGTTATGTACTATTAGACGATGTTTTTTGCGTAGGTTCATTATTGAAACGTTCACTTTGATCGTATGATTAATACACAAGAAATATAAAACTTAATTTTAAAATTGCGCACAGCCATCTTGAGGTTATGTGAACAACTGAACCGAATTAGATGGCAGTGCATTACAATATGTATAAACATTTACTGTACCGAATTGAGAAAAGTCTATTAAAATGTTTCACCATTGCTTGGCTGCCATGTTCATTTTGTATTTTACAGGTTTTTGGAAGTCTCATAGCTGAACTGCTGGTAGTGCCCTTTATCACCGTACAAAATTTCAGGGTGATATCAGTAATAGTTTCGGAGATATAGAATACGGGTGAAATATTTCGCACAGCCGCCATGTTGGATTGGCGAGACGTAATAAAATGTAATGGGCACGGTCGACGTCGGCCGTAATTGTACTATGTTCTTACCGAGTTTCATTAAAATCGCTCCAGCCGTTTATTCACACGGACAAAAGGTGATCTCATATGCCTATATTTTCCTAAAATGAAAATAGGCTAATGAAGAATACATTTCAGAATGAAGGTTGGTTATTATTTATACACAACCTTAACATGAACGATCAGTAAGTATCAGTTTATCATGGTTAGAGCCCAGCGCAGATTAACAAAACGTTATTCACATCCGGCTCTAATCCGTATCCGCCCCGCAGCTGAACGACTCTTATCCAGATCCGCACGTTTGTTATCGAAATCCGTAGACATTACAATGAAAAATGAAAATCCACAGCCTGCTTCCAGTCGATGGACCGAGTCAGAGAATGGAATGAATGTAGCTCCCATCTAGCGGCGAGGATATGAACTGTGCCGGCTGCCGAAGCCTGTCGCACTCCCCTGGGGCAATGATTGAATGAATGACAGAGGAAATTAAGTGACAGTGGAGGGTGTTGCTGGAATGACATTTGTGACAGGGAAAAGCGGAGTACCCGGAGAAAAACCCTTCTGACCCCGCTTTGTCCAGCACAAATCTCACATGGAGTGACCGGAATTTAAACCACGGACCCAGCGGTGAAAGGCCGGCGTGCTGCCGCCTAAGCCACGGGGGCTTAGATATTACAATAATATTTCTAATTTATTAGATTAAGTATAAAAGCAACACATATAGACATTTGAGGAGAAATTCGTTCCCCTAGGCTGTGTGTGAATCGCAAGACAATGTTGACTGAGTTTTGTCCCTTGGAGTAACACCATGTGAAACAGCGGGTGGCTAATGATAGCACTTACTTAGGTGTTGGATATACCGACGCAGACAAGCAGACTGGTATTATACCAGTCTACTAATTTGGAAAACAGGGAATACTCAGGGAATTTTTATATCCTGGAAAACTCAGGGAATTATCAAGGAATTTAAATATTTGGGTGAATGGATTACCGACAATTGTAATGAAAAGAGGTCCATTACAACAAGAATTCAAAAAATGGAAACTGCTTTTCAGTTAACGAAAAATACTTACAACAAAAAGAGTCTTTCCTGGAAATGCAAAATTCAACATTATACAACAGTGATCGGGCCCGAAGCTCTCTACGCTTCAGAAACTCTCACTCTTCAACATAGAACACTTCGAGATCAGTTGGAAGTGAAGGAACGTAAAATAATGAGGAAAATCTTAGGGCCGAGAATCAAAGATGGTGTTCATCTTCCAAAGCCAAATGCTGAAATATATAAAACCATCTCCAAAATCACAGACAAAATGCGTATGCGACGAATCCAATTCTTGGGGCACCTGGAAAGAATGGACCCAAATAGACTAACTCACAAAATTCACACATACTTGAAAAACAAAACAACTAGATCAAATTGGTACAAACAGACTGAAAAAGACTTGCAAGAATTAGGATCGCCAAATCTCCTAGACCGAAATGTCATCAGAACACTTGCACTCACACGGGGTTTCGAGGAGGAAGAAAGACGGCCATACCACCATATCTGGTCTGCACAACGGAAGCAAACCCATTCGTTGTGTATGAAGGAGTACTGGGCTGCAAGAAAGGCTAACCATTGTTGATTCCGCGTGGTCCTAAGAGACCCATTCGCGAAGAAGAAGAAGGGAATTATCAGGGTATTTTAATGACACTCAGGAAATTTTCGTTTTACAAGGTTCAACCTTGAATAATTGAAAATTAAGTATTTAAATTTGATGGGGGAAAAGTATATTCTGGTGATGATTGTAGTAGATGTATGTTCATGCTGACGTTAAATCAGTAAACTCTCATTTCTTGTAAGATAGAGCACACAAATTACATGTGAGGCTGTGTAACTGTATGCATTTTTGAGAGCATTACTATTGACGAGCTACTTTCAATACTCGCAAGTACTGTACAATAGTTTTTCTGGAAAAAAATTTAAAAATTGGCAAAATATAGAAAAATATATTTTTCTGTTTTTGTCTTTTTAACTTAGTCATGCTACCCTTTATTGTCAAGCACTTTTTGAAATGTTCTTTAACTACTGTTACTCAGGGAATTTTCTGATTTATCCTGGAAGTATCAGGGAACTGTCATGGAAATCTATTAGTTGGTTTTGGTAAACATCCTGTATAAAGAATTTTTTATTGGCAAAAGTCAACACTAAATTGAGGGTATTTCCCTGACTGGCTTCTCTCACTTCTCTATTATTTGCAGACAATCCAAGCGGAAGCAAACAGGCAAATAACAAGAAACGTGAGAAAGACGCAGATCTTAGCAAAAACTACAATTATTTAAAAAGAATCCAGTTCAACATTGTATTCTAAAAACTATCCGCAAATTTACTCTAAACATTATCCGCTGCTTATCCGCAGCTTATCCGCAAACTATATCCACAAGGCGAAACATTTTGCAGATATTCGCATCTGCACAGGGCTTTGATCATGGTGTGTGTTCGAGTCTTCAGTCTTTAGATGAGTTTGATGCAGCCCTCCATGCCTCCATGCCTCCCTGTCCTGAGCTAATCGTTTCATCTCTACATAGCTACCACACCTTACATTTGAGCCAAAATTTTAACCTTGGCCTACCGTACCCCTACAGTTCTTATCCTTGGCACTTTCCATAACTAAGTTTGTTATTCCTGGATGCCTAAGGTTGTGCCCAACCAACCTATCTCTTCTCGAGGGACAGATAACCTCACTGTTCCGCCCCTTAAAACAACAATAACTATCTCTTCTTTCCATCAGCACTCGCCAAAAGTATATCCTCCCCCAATCACGTTAATAACCCTTCATTTGTTACTGTATCACCCATCTATTCTCCTGTAACACAACATTTCAAGTGCTTCTATTCTCCTATATTTAATTTTGCTGCACCAACAGTTCAAGTTTCACTTCCATAGATCACCATGTTCCAGACAAAGACTTTTAAAAATTACTTTCTTATACCTAAAGCCATGGTTTCAGCCAAATGTAGTAAAACTGACATAATAATAAAACTAATAATTCCACCTCGTGGCGCAGTGGCTAGCACTGTTGGATGTCACCCCTGAGGTACCGGTATGGTCTAGGTATGGCCTGGTGCGGGGTCTCCCAGCCTCGTGATGCAAAATGGGAACCTGCCGGATGCTATGGCAGAAAAAGGAGTGGAAAGGAACTGGCCACCCTACCACACGCAAACTGCTCGGGATGCCTGGTTAGTGATCCTCTAATTCAGGTCGCCTATGTCCCTGGAGGGGATATGGTACTCTAATTTTTTAAGTTTTAATAATTCCTCCCAAGATTCTGATGGCTAAGAATTTGAAACTCGAAGGTGCTTGGACACAAGAAAGAAGACAGCCACAGGAAGTTTTGGGAAGATCAATGCTAACTATAACCCTTATTATTCCCGTTTTCAACGGGGTCAGGGATGAGATATGACAAAAGGCTTTGTGGCGGGTGATTTTTACGGCTGAATGCCTTTTGTGATGTCAACCTCATGAGACGAGTTAATGAGAGATGAAATGAATGAAGATGAATAAAACTGGGTAAGGATATGGAAGGAAGCGGCTGTGACCTGTCCGAAAGTACCGTCCCAGCATTTGCCTGGAGTTGAAAATGGGGAAACCATGGAAAACCATTTTAAGGATGGCCGATGGTGGGGTTTGATTCCATGTCTACCGAGTCCGCAGATAGCTCGGCGCCATGATCTAGTGCTGCGCGTTAGCGAGCGTAGCTACCACTGTCAGTAAGATCCCGATGACAAGGCATGGACACAAGAATGAACACTGGCACACAGAAAAAGGCTGATTTTTTTTTGCGAAAATAAGGAGAAAAAGAAACTCAATACTAACTAATGGTTCTATGTGCTCCTTTGAGGACCAAACTAATGAATGAAAATGAAAATCCAGCCTGTTGACCGACTGGGTCAGGGAATGGAAATGAATGAAGCCTCCATCTAGCGGTGAGGATATGAACTGTGCCAGCTGCCGAAGCCTGTCACACTCCCCTAGGGCAATGATTAAATGAATGACAGAAGAAATGAAATGATAGTGGAGAGTGTTGCTGGAATTAAATTGTAACAGGGAAAACCGGAGTACCCGGAGAAAAACCTGTCTGCCTTCGCTTTGTTCAGCACAAATCTCACATGGAGGGACCGGGATATGAACCACGGACCCAGAGGTGAGAGGCCGGCGTGCTGCCACCTAAACAACGGAGGCTCTAGGGCCAAACTTATAAAACAATAATTTTATTATCCATTTAAACTCCTAGAATTTTCCAGATGCTGGGGTGCTGAAATTTTTCCTTAGAAAGGGATTATTAATGTGCCAATAAATGTAGACACAGATTTCTACCACTTAATAAGCCTCAAAAACCAAGCTGCTGCGATGTGATGACACAACCTTCGGTACTGTAGGAGACTATGCCACAGAGACAGCTCAGTACCAAACGAAGTTTCAATAAAAACTACAAGTTTTGTTCTATACACATGAAATTATCTAGTGTATGTTGTGACAACTACGACTACCATTCAAGTACAGTACAATCACAGACGTTCACCATCACCGAAAAACATGCTGAATATTGTTGTTTGAGTCTTCAGTCTTTTGACTGGTTTGATGCAGCTCTCCATGCCTCCCTGTTCTGAGGTAATCATTTCATCTCTACATAGCTACCACACCCTACATCCGAGGTAATCAGTTTAACATATTCTAACCTTGGTCTACCCCTACAGTTCTTGTCCTCGACCCTTCCTTCCATAACTAAGCTTGCTATTCCTGGGTGTCTTAGTATGTGTCCTACCAACCTATCTCTTCTCTTCATTAACAGTCACCAGAAACATCTCTCCTCTCCAACTCATCTTAATACCTCTTCGTTTGTAACCCTATCTACCCATCGGATCTTCATCATTCTCCTGTAACACCACATTTCAAACACTTCAATTCTCTTATTTTCTGCTGCACCAATAGTCCCAGTTTCACTTCAATAGAGTGCCACGCTCCAGACAAAGGCTTTCAAAAATGACTTCCTAATATCTAAATCTATATTCGATGTCAACAGATTCCCTTTCTGTAGAAAAGCTTTCCTTGCCTGAGCTAACCTACTTTTTATATCCATCACTGGTTATTTTGCTTCGTAAGTAACAGAAGTCTCCTACTTCCTTTAATTTTTCAGTTGCCAATTTGATGTCCTTAGAGGTTTCTGATTTATTTCGGCTGCATTCCAATATTTTTGTTCTACATTTATTAATTTTCATCATGAATTCTTTCCCCAAGATGGAGTTGATACCATTCAAAAACTCAGCTGTACTCGGCTTAATATTACAAAGAAGTACAGATTTAACAAACCGGAAATTCTGCACCTCATCATTTGACCAACATGAAAATTGTACAGTCTCCAAGTTACTTTCAAATTCCAGGTTTCCTCCAGGATCTCCTGATTTTCCACGTTGTCTGGCCATCCTGTAAATATTGCGAAATATTTGGAGCTTAATTTAAAGGAAATGGTGATTTATTTGAGTACCTAATGGTGGAATGGAAATGATGCGTTTGCAGGAAAAGAAGCCTCATCTCTCGGGCTTCGTCTGCTGGTGGACGCCGAGTACAGCTATGTGAATCCAGGCTGCAGTCTCATCACCCTGGCCATGATGGCAGCGTTTAACCAGCACCGCCCCGTGGTCTCTAACACCTTCCAGTGTTACTTCAAGGTGAGAGGATTTGTGTTATTCGCCAGTTAATATTTAATGAAACAAAACGTTTGTACATGTTTTGAGCTTACGTTGATCTCTTCATAAGCAAATTAGAAGTCTATATCATTAAATAAATAATCCTCTTCACTTAATTACCTTGGATGTTGGATCAACTCAAATGTGTGCCTATGCTGATGATGTAGTATTGATAGCGAGAAGACTAGACTATTTAAAGGAAATGTGTGAAGAGATGAAGAAGGAAGGGGAAAAATGGGTCTAAATATGAACGTGGCCAAAACAAAATACATGCACCTAACATCTCATGAAAGAAGAAGAAACTGTGATAATTTAATAATAGACTCCTGGACATTTGAAAATATTGTAAATTTTGAGTATTTGGGTGTTCTAATTAATACAGTGAAACCCCTCAAATCCGAACCCCAGAAATCCGAAATCCCGGGTAATCCGAACGAGTTATTTTCGACAATTTAAAGTTTGGAAAAAAAGAGAGAAACTTATTTTAGTCTTAAAACAATTATATATTCTAGAATATAACGTTATTTTAAATAATTGGTTGAAAAATTAACAAAGAAGTACAGTTAGCGTACCTAACAATGTGTACATGTGCCTAAGCTACATACTTATCTCGTCCAGGATTGAAAAACGGAAAAGTTGGTTATTGTAAATCCTTAGGTGAATCACTTTGCAAAAGCAAATGAAATGACAATAGAAAAACACAAAATATTACTTAATCTTTCACTAGAAATCAGTTATCTTCAATTGTCGAAGCGACGAAAACATTTCCGCGGTGGCAATCGTGCGCCAGCGTCGCATGAACATGACCTCGTTTGGCGTGACTACTGCGTGTTGTTCTACGAAGCGCAATGCGATGTCAAGAGGAGATGAAGCTTCAGTATAAGTCACATTGTCTGTCGAAGTTTCTTCTTCCTCACTGTCGCTAGGTCAACGTACAGTCTTATACCGTAACGAGGTTGGATATTATGCTATGGATATTTTCGGCTAATCCGAACAAATTGAAATCCGAAGAGGCTACAGCCCCAATTAGTTCGGATTTCAGGGGTTTCGCTGTAATAAAAACAAAGTGAGTGAATAAATAAATAGAAGGATTATTAATGGAAACAGAGCCTATTTTGCCAATCTGAAACTCATTAAGTCGCAATTGTTTTCACATAAAACAAAACTCAAAATTTACAAGACCTTGATCAGACCAGTGTTAACTTATGGCTCAGAAACATGGTATATGTCTGTTCAGGATTGCAATAAACTTAGGGTGTTTGAGAGGAAAAACATACAGAGAATTTATGGTGCTGTTTTGGATAGCGGAGAATGGAGGATACGCATTAATAGGGAAATAGATGAAATCCTCAGACATTGTTCAATGTATAAAATCACAAATAACAAGATGGCTGGGCCACATTGAAAGGATGGAAGACAAAAGAACACCAAAGATTATATGTAAAGCCAGAATGGAAAGAAGACGACGCCCTGGTAGACCAAGGAATCAGTGGAAAGATGAACTTGAGGTGGACTTGCAAACAATGAATGTATGACCCTGGAGAACAGCTGTCCAAGATCGAGATCGATGGAAATCTGTGGTTGGGGAGGCCAAAACTCACTCCGGGCTGTAGTGCCAGATAGAGAAGAAGTTGGATCTCTTTCTTCAAGCCAATAGCAGACGCAAAATTACATAAATTGGTTTGTACATTCAAAAACCACGTCTTGGTAAAGAAGCTGAGAACAGAGACAGATCTGAAATTCTATAAAATACCTCATCAGGTAGGGACGTAAAACAAAGAGAGGGCAGGTGGGGGGGAAATTGCCACCCTGAAATTTTAGGCGCAAGACATAATTTTAAGTATAGTAGAGTCTCGCAAACTTGGCCTAATGTGGACTGAAGGGTGGCCGAGTTCGTGAAAATGCCGGGTTATCGGGAAATGTGTTAAAAAGAAGAAATAAGGTGATTGTTTTGGTTTAAAAGTAATGCAATATAGTACATTTATTTGTTTTTAACAGAAACACAAGTTTAAAAACGATTAAGCCACTACAATTACAGTACTTGAATATATAGTTCAGTACTGTACTGCACAAGAACCAAGAAAATCAATTACTGTAAATTATAAAAGAAAAACTAGGCCTACAAATTATTTTTATAATAATACAATAATAGTACAAAACAATTCCCTTAGGCAAATAGTTTTTTCACTTAATGAAAATTACAAGCAAGTAATGTTTTTTTGCTTTTCGCTTTGAACCCTGTTTCTTGAAGCCTCGTCACGAAGACGGCGAAGAAACAGAATTGCGCCGTGAGAACCGTTTGTTTACTTCTGTATTCTGTATTTATCAGGTCGTCATTACTCTTCTTACTATGTACTGTAGGTCAACTTGTTTCGCGTTGTATTTAACTGTCGATAATTCCATTGATGGAGAAGACGAAAGAAAACATAACGCTCTGAGCGAAAACACAAAAACAAACAAAAATCATGATTTCTTTTCTCCTGTCAGGGTGGCCGAGAAATCCGGAGTGCTGGGTTACCGAGACTCTACTCTACACTTAAAAAAGTAATATAACCCAAAACTATTAATCATCATCATCTTGCACAGTTTCCAGCCACTGGCCGGGTCTGTTTGGAACACAAGCCTCTCCAACGTCTTCTGTCTTCCCACCATCTCTCAGCCTCCACCCTTGTCCAGTCTTCTCCTCTCTTCTTCACGTTTTCTTCCACCCCCTTCAGCCACCTGTCTCTCGGTCTTCCCCTCGGCCTCTTTCCTTCCCACTTCGTCTCATGTACTCTCCTGGGTATCCTCTTCTCCTCCATTCGTTTTACATGTCCATACCATCTAAGTCTAGATTTCTCTATACCATCCTGTAATGGTTCCTCCTTCATTAATTCTCTGGTCCTCTCATTTCTTATTCTGTCCATCTTTGTAGCTCCAATACTGCTTCTCAAGAACCTCATCTCACTGGCCTGTACTTTGCTCTTCTCCCTTCCTTTCATAACCCAGGTCTCCGAGGCATACGTCAGGATAGGGACATAGTACGTCCGATATATGATCTTTTTTCTGTTCTGAGGGACATCCTTGCTCCATAACATGCTTCTCACACTCCTCCGAAATGCTTCTGCCTGCCTCCCCCGCTCATTTATTTCTCTATCATTTCTTCCATTATCTTGTATCAGGCTTCCCAGATACTTGAAACTCTCCACTTCCTTCAGCTGTTCCCCACCAATTGTTATTCCCGTTGTGGTTCTTTCCTTCTTCCTTGTTGTGATCACCATCTCACTCTTATTTATGCTAAATTTCATCCCATATCCTTGTATTATTCCTTCCCACACGTCCAACTGTTCTGTACCTCCTCCTCCTTGTTTCCCCAAATCATCAAATCATCTGCAAACACCATTGCTTTCATCTTTCCTTCCCCAATTACTTGTGCCACTTGGGTCATTATGTCATCCATCACCACAATGAAAAGTAACGGTGACAGTGCACTTCCTTGTTTCAAGCCGTTTCTTTGTTCCAACCAGTCTGATCTCTCTCCTCCCACTTTCACACAGCTCACGCTTCCCTTGTACATCTCCTTTATCCTCTTTATAGTCCATTTCTCTACTCCTCTATCCTCCAGTGACTTCCATACTTTGTTTCTGCATACACTGTCATATGCTTTCTCAATGTCCAGGAACCCAAAACTATTAATAAATGATTTAATTCTATGTTAGGCGGAAAATAGGAAAAGCCATCTTGCCTTGCTTAGTATTATTTTTCTTTATTCTACCGAACAGTCTGTTTCTCCCCCTCTCCTGTTTCTTCTGCCGAGGCTCACCACGTCGATCCGAAAAGGTGCATATTCGAACTATTATTTGAGTCGTCCAGTTGCAAAACTCGTTTAATCCACTTGTGAATAAGAATCATTTTCATGAGAAACGTTTCCCTGGGCTTTGCTTCGCGTATCTTTTGTGTTTGTTGTTTTCTATTTTTTTCTTTTTGCTTTGAGTTTTTGCTGTTGAATTTTACTGTTTGCTTTCCTTTCTTGGGTTTGGTTTGGTGTTTGTTTTCTGCTTTTTTTGAATTTTGCTTTCTGCTTTGTGTTTTTTGTTTTATGTTTGTTTTCTGGAAAACCAAAATAAAACATAACAAAGCAAAATAAAACAAAATAAACAAAACAAAATCAAAATAAAATAAAACAAAAAAAAATTAAATAAAACAATTTAAAACAAAATAAAACGAATAAAACAAAACAAAATTAAACAAAACAAATTAAAATAAAGTAAAATAAACTAAACTAAACTAATTACGACATTATTCTTATTCACAAGTGGATTAAACGAGTTTTGCAACTGGATGACTCATTTGTGGGCCCCGGTTTAAAACTGAGGTAAGATATTGTGACACACAACACACAAAATCATTACTCCGGTCGGGAAACAACACCTTGCATGCCTTCTTTTTCTTTTTCAAAACAAACCAGGTAAGATAACACAACTCTTCCCTCGCACATCTCGCGTTTTAAGAGCACCCTGCGTTGCGTTGACAGTTCGAAAAGCAGTAATGCATGTGTATGTCAGAAGTTTGACATTTGGTGCTACGCTTCCGTTGTGTTTACCGAAATCAATGGAGCTCTAGCATTTCATGAGTTTCTGCCTAAACTTTGTTGATTACTTAGTTTTAATTTGTGAACTTCGTACTTGTCACTGTGATGTGATGACCATGAAATTGCTCGTTGTACCTGCTTCAAGCTGTTCTGCAGAGAGAAGGAGTGTTCTCCGATCTATGATGGGACAAATTAGACGGAATCATTGCTGTGTGCTGGCCACCTACTCGGAAATGGTTGACAAGCTAGATGACATGCGTCTTGCTCAAGAGTTTGTAAACGAAGATCGACGGCAGTCAGTGTTCGGGTATTTTGCTAGGCATTACAAATGTATGCCAGTTATCAATTAATATGATAAAATTGGTCCGGCTAGATAAAACATAAAATGCCAGCGTTTCGACCCGGTGTGCCGTTGGGCTCGTCAGTTGGTACAGACACACCTCACCAATACGCTTGGCTAGCACATACTGAGAAGGCCATCACAAGACACAAAATACTAGTAGTATTGACGTCACGAGTGATGCCAATGTGCTACGGAAGTCAAGCTCCCTTTCATAAAACAAAAACCTTACCTTGGCAATCCCATTCGGGAATGTTCATAACCTAAATGTATGCCAGTCCACTCCATTGAATATATACAAGTGACTACAGCTCTTACTTTGCTAGAAGAGATCTGCAAGAAAGACTCTTCACCACATGATCTAAAACAACTGACAATAGAAGAAAGATATCCGTCTAATCAATGGCTAAAAATATTTACAGATGGCTCACAAGACAAAGAAAATAGAACTGGAGCAGGAATACATTCACCTCTCTTCTCACTCTACTTCCCAGTAGGTCAAAACAAAACAAACTTTGACGCTGAGATAAAAGCAATTTCACATGCACTACCACAGTTATTAGGCAGAAACAATGATTATCAAAAATGTGTTATCATTACAGATTCAAAAGCAGCCATCCAAGCTGTCTCGTCAAATTATAAGCCTCAAAATAAAGAACTGAAATACATTTTTTGTATGATAAAAACCCTTCAAAGACTCCACAAACAGATCTCATTTCAGTGGATCCCTTCTTATGTTGGAATAGCAGGTAATGAAGAGGCAGAGAGATTAGCAAAAAAAAAAGGTACCACACTACAACAACCTGTCAGTGATTTTATGTCAGCAAAAAGGATTTTGAAAAATACTATCAAAAACGGATATGAAGAAATGGCAAAGAAAACAACAGAAACCAAATTATGGAAGGACATTGATTCTAAACGGGATCAATATAAATGACACCAAGAAGAGAAGCTGTAGCCTTCTTCAGACTTAACACTGGCAATGACTGCCTTGCAGCTCATCTGAAACGAATCAACATCCTGAGATCTGAAGAATGCACACTTTGTCACGACCCTGGAAGTAAAATGGATAAGGGGCACCACCTGCTACATTGCAACAAACTTGATGTGACCGCTAGAACTTCAGGAAACCTCACACAACTCTATTGGAACGCAAGAAAGCTGATGGATTGGAATCTGGGCTACGCATAAGAAACAACAACAACAACAACAAATGTTTTATGTTCTGTATTCATATTCCGATTCTTCTTCTTTTCTTTAGCATTTGTCCCACAAATTAGCAGGATCTGCTTTTTTGGTTCTCTGTTGCCATATTCAGATAGTATTTTGTATTAGAAATAATGAATAAAAGTCATCTTTTATTTTTAATATAGTGTTATTACCGTGTTATTTCAAGCTTTAAAGCCTTAAACTAAAAAAATAATTTAAAAAATCATCCCTGGTAGGTAGGCAACTGCAGTTTATAAATTTAACCTTGCACGTTTGCGAGGAGATTTACGCCCCTATCATCAGGGATAAATACAAATTATAAGCCAAAAATTCACAATGTTCAAAGCATACTTCTGTCTACAGAGAGCTCTGGAGACAATGTTGCAGGAGATAAAGCTGGCAGAGCAGTTGGGAGTCTGTTTTGGTGCCAAGATCGTGAGAGGAGCTTACCTGGAGAGGGAGCGTCAGATAGACCCCACCACGACCTGTGCCTCGTACGCAGACACGGGGCACAACTACCACAGGTAATACGTGTACTCTCTCACAACAGAAGACTGTAATCTGATTAATCCCTGCCAAACAATAGAGGTTCAAGTGTAAATACTAAACCACTAAGTCCAGAATTATACTGGGGTAATACAGAGTATGAAAAATGTTCCGCCTAGTCAATACCTTTAGATTGTTTACGATTAATTAAACCTGGTACATTTGAAAGCAATGGTGTTTGCAGATGATTTGATGATTTGAGGAAACAAGGAGGAGGAAGTACAGTTGGACGTGTGGGAAGGAATAATACAAGGATATGGGATGAAATTTAGAATAAATAAGAGTGAGATGGTGATCAAAACAAGGAAGAAAGAACCACAACAGGAATAACAATTGGTGGGGAACAGCTGAAGAAAGTGGAGAGTTTCAAGTATCTGGGAAGCCTGATACAAGATAATGGAAGAAACAATAGAGAAATAAATGAGCGGGGAAGACAAGCAGAAGCATTCCGGAGGAGTGTGAGAGGCATGTTATGGAGCAAGGATGTCCCTCAGAACAGCAAAAAGATCATATATCGGACGTACTATGTCCCTATCCTGACGTATGCCTAGGAGACCTGGGTTATGAAAGGAAGGGAGAAGAGCAAAATACAGGCCAGTGAGATGAGGTTCTTGAGAAGCATTATTGGAGCTACAAAGATGGACAGAATAAGAAATGAGAGGACCAGAGAATTAATGAAGGAGGAACCATTACAGGATGGTATAGAGAAATCTAGACTTAGATGGTATGGACATGTAAAACGAATGGAGGAGAAGAGGATACCCAGGAGGATACACGAGATGAAGTGGAAAGGAAAGAGATTGAGAGACAGGTGGCTGAAGGGGGTGGAAGAAAGCGTGAAGAAGAGAGGAGAAGACTGGACAAGGGTGGAGGCTGAGAGATGGTGTGAAGAGAGAAGACGTTGGAGAGGCTTGTGATCCAAACAGACCCGGCCAGTGGCTGGAAACTGTGCAAGATGATGATGACATGTTTCGGGGCTACTGACAATTGCTCCCTTCATCAGCCATTTAAGCTATTCATATTCTATAGCATATATAAAGACATTTAAAACTTTTAATACAGGGTGCCAGGGAATGTTCTCCGCAGTGCCTATATTGTGCTGCAAGAGATAGAGTCACGTGTTACGTTGGCAGCACGGCTATCGCTTGAATGAAAACAAACAAACAGTAAACGTTACACTCACCACAGCCATTCATAACATACTGTTGCACTCTTCCAATAATATAACTATACACACTGACGATTTCAACAGCCCACAGCCCACAAATGTGGCCTTCACCCTATCAAGGACACTGTGCTGCCAACTGAAGTGATGACGCTACATCTCACAGCTGCACGTAGCTGCTGCGGAGAACATTTCCTGGCACCCTGTAAATAGGCTATATTTACACTGTTTACGCCCACATTGGAGCACCAAAATCAAACCTTATATATAAAGTCTTCCAATATTTTAAATAATAAGTTCAGTTCTTAATTCTTGATAATTTTTTCCTTTCCCAATACTTCTTCATTCTGGAAGAGCTTGCAGCTCATTCTTCTGCAGATATAACATATTGCTTACGCAGTGAAATTTTGAATGTTAGTCGAGTGTATTTGTTATTCAGAAGCCGTTTCTCCTCTCTATGTTCAATTTGATGTTGAGTTATTTTCAATTCCTCTAAATCCATTTGTATTTCTTTACACCATGTGATTTTTGTTTTACTGTTCCAAAAGAAGTCAAAAAGTTGTTTCAGGAGTCTAGTATTTGGCAAGCGGGATAAGTGTCCAAAAAACGTGATCCTTCGTTTTCGCATCGTGTCAATGATAGATTCATTTTCCTTGTAAAGTATTGAATTGGGTAAAAGTCTCCACTGGCCCTCAATCTAGTGTTTTTATTGATTATTGTCCGAAGAATCCGTCTATCAACCTTCTGTAGTTTGTTAGTTGTTGATCGGGTGTTTAGTTTAAATAAAGTTTCACTTGCATATGTTGCTTCTGGCTTAACGACGGAGAAATAATGTCGAAGTTTAGCATAAATCGAAAGAGACTGTTTCTTATATATTTATAAATAAAATAAAACAACTATTTAACTACTTTTGGAGAAATAAAACAAAAAAATAATTGGTTCAAAGAAGTTTAAAATGATTTAGATGTGTTGAATATTACCATCATCATCATCATCATCATCATCATCCTCAGTCTATCTGCCTCATGGCAGGTTTCCTCATGGTCGGACGCTCCACCTTATCCGGTCTTCAGCAGCACGTTTCATCAGCTCATAAGATTTATCAATCTTGATGGAATCCAGCATCTGAAACCTTCTTCTTCCTCTTTGGATTTTCCCTTGGACTGTCCCTTCTAATGCACTTTTCACCAAACCATCTCCTCTTAGGCAGTGTCCAATACAATTCATTTTTCTTTTCATCTTTTTTAGCATCATTCTTTCTTCTCCTACTTTCTTCAATACTTCCTCATTTTTCACTTTGTCCTTCCACTTATTCTCTCCATTCTCCTCCATAGCGACATTTTGAAAGCCTCTATTCTTCTCTCGTCTTCTTTCCTAAGCGTCCAAGTTTCCGCTCCATACATAGGCCAGCTACACTCCAAACAAAACATTTCACTAATCTCTTCCTTAGGCTTACTTTTTCATTGCTCCACAAAACAATTTTCTTTTCTTACTGAAGGCTTCTTTTGCTATTGCAATCCTTGTTTCTATTCCTGTAGTGCATATCATTTGTTGTGTAACCCAACTTCCTAGGTATTTAAAACTATCTACTTGTTCAATTTCGTCTTCAAGTTTTGTGATTTTTTCACTTTTTACCCCCTATGACCATATTACAATGAAACAAATTGAAAATAGAGAAGAAAAAAGGATTCTGAAGAATATACATTTAAGATTTGTAACGGGATTCCTTTGCTCCACGTTGAGCATACAATTGAAACGGTTTCTATTGCCCTCACTGTTGCGTGACAAATGTAATGGTTTCTTACTAGCTCTGTCTTGCACTTTGAAATATTTACTCTGACTAAGATATGTTGTTTTAATGGGCGCCAAGACCTCAACGCTATGTTGAAATCTAAATTTATATTTAACAACACCTAGCTCTGGTAGAACACCTTCAAGAATCTTTTCACTCAGATCGTGGTATGATTTGATCATTAACCCAACAAACAATTGTATCAGGAGAAGGAATTTGGTCTATATCTAATGCTACCTACTGAAAGCAAAGATTGCATGGTTAAAAGAAATGAATTTATTATATAAAACGAGAATTGCAAAATTATTAATAATAATTTTTGAATTTAAATTGGAGCGTTGCGATTTGAATATTACCGCTAGAAAATTACGTGAAAACGGATTCGGATAAATTACTGATTCTACTCTTATTCCCAAGCTATGAAGTTACTGAAATACTGAATATAAAACAAAGAGACGAGAGATTGCGTAGTTCTGAGTCATTCGCGCTTACCACTGGAAATTGCCGAAGCATTTCCCTCGTACTGGATGTTGTAGAGAGCTTCCCACAGCCTCCTGGTCGTCGTCATCTTCTTCGTTAGTTGATGAGATACTTGTAGATATGATAACTTATGGTCCGAACATCGGAACCAACCACACGTACAACCACACTGGTTAAGTTTTACAAAGATAGTCGCCTTGCCTCCACGGTGCGCAAACCATATATGCACTCGTTGCAGCCCCTCTACGGAGCCGTCTTCCAGTCGCCCGGTCTCCTCTGATTGGCTGACCCACCACGCGATCTTCCCCTCCTCCGGGTCGTTACACTCGGCGCGGCGATGATGTCGATTACCGGTCCAGGCCATTTCGCCTTTTCTTGAAGCAGCAACCCAGCTTGCGTCATGCTTCTCGACAAGATTAAGCCTGTAGCCGAATTCCCCGTGACTCACCTCTCTCAAAATACCCTAACTGACAAAACTCCGTAATCATATAATTTTCTATGATAATGTTGTTCGTAATAATTTGCTTGATAGTGTTTTCTATAACATAGAAAACCTATCTGATTACTTATAATTTTATAAAAAATGCTCCAAAGAAATACCTTAATAATAATAATAAGTTACATGAAAACTTCTCTTGGCTGAACAATTTGCAGCGTAAATAAATATAGAATGGCTTCCTACTGACTTATGCCAGTTGCGTAAAATCCCCTCGAAAATCACGTTACATATTTACACTAAAAATTAATCAACGAAAACAATATGTCATAACTGATAAGTAGGGCCCGGATTTTGATGAAAAGTCATCTTCTTTCTGAGTACACGGAGACGATGCTTAATGGTAATTAAGTGTATTCTGCAATAAATATGTTAGATATATATGATGGTTTTTTAAGTCATTAGGGGCAAATGACCTCATAGTTCCGCCCCTTAAAACAACAATAACTAACTAACTAAAAGTCATCAAAGTGCATTTTTCCTACATTTTCAAGAATAAAGTCATTTTCTAACATTTAGGTGCATTTTTCATCTGTTATAGGTCATTTATTTATTGAATATGGTTAAATGCTCATTTTAAAGTTATGTTTTTAGTATCTGTATTTCTAAACATGTCAGCATAAAATTCTTGGACTAACCCATATACTGTAGTTCTGCAATACTCATCTGTTTTCATTACACGTTTCTTATCTATGGAGCTGACAACCGCCGTTCCTTCACCTTGGTAGTGTATTGCAACGCTAACTAAGGTAGGCCTATGTTTAGTTAGCAATATATTTTTTCACTTTGTAGTAGAAATGAAAATGATGTATTGTTAATCTATTGATTTATAGTTTAGTAGTAACACACTAATTCTTCTAAGAATGTTTGTTATTCAAACCGTTATTTGTACAAGACAATCATAAAATTCATCATTTATAGGTAATTAAATTTTTTAAATGAACATTTTTAGGTCATTTTTTTTAAATGAGGTCATTTTAAGAGAATTTTAGGGGCATTTGATAGGTAATTTTTCGATAATTTTAAGGTCATCAACATCCGGGCTCTACTGATGAATTATTTGAACATATAGAAGATTTGGTGAGTGAGTGTGATGAGAAAAAGGAGAATGTCTTTCTTTGGACATTTGGAACGGATGGCATCATCGACTTTCATATCGAATACACTCATCAATCTCTAAAAAAATTTCCTACTGTAAATGGTCGATGCAAGTTAAAAAGGACCTAACAGAAGCTCGAATCAATCAAGCTCTGGTTTGGGATTGGAACCTGTTCAGAAAGGCGGTTAAATCAACCAGTAATCTACACCCTTTAACATCTGCGATGCCTCGCCCTCACTACAAGTGGACGGAAGAAAGGAGAGCTGAACATTCGTCAAGAATGAAGATCTACTGGCAGACAAGAAAACAAGCATTACAGTGATCATATGAGTGAAGAACATCGTGGACCATTGATGGCCGAAAAGACTCAAAAAAGGAAAAAAAATGTATAGCAACTGTATGTTTCATACACGAGAAATAAATAATACTGTACGTGTGCCTGTTTTACTGTGGAAGGCTGTCATTTTTTTAGTTCAGCGATATAATGTTGTCTAGTGCAATACAAGGGAGTAAGGTATGCTGTGGACGTTTGTTTATACTAGTAGACGTGAGAAATCTGTAAAAATATGGCGTTGGAACTTGGGTCTGGAGATGACAGCGACAATGACTGCAAAATTTGTGATTTTGGGGGAGTCGTACGGTAGTGGTATAATTTGTTGCAATAATATCAACTGAATTTATGTAGTTTTAGAAAAGCCCATATAAGGGGCATAGGCTACACAATTTGACTGCCGGTGCTATGTTTCATATTGTATACCATTGCTTACCCTAAGTAAAATTCAACCACATGCCACCGACAGGTTAATACCCAGTCAATCAGTAGAGAACATCAATGTATTTGGTGTAATTAAGTGCTTATTAGGAATAGCACTCATGTCAGGTTCCGTATTGACCGTATATTACATGTGACTGCCACGTGCCATCAAACCTTACCAGCCACTACATTTTTGAATTGTTCATTATGGTCCATCTACTCAATACAAGATTCGCCATAGAATGCAGCTCTAATGTTTTTAGGCCTAAAGACATTGAAAAATATTTTAATAAAAAGTGTCTACCATAAGCAACAAGTTTTAGGAGTGTCTAATGACACAAGTTAAAATACAGGATAAAATAAGTGACACAAGCTGCTTGGAACATTACATGTCATTTTTAATGATTTTTATTGATGTTAAATTAGTGTTTTTAATGTGTTAATTTATGAAATGTGTTTTTTGTGTGTCATCAACAAGAATTTCGATTTTATATATAATTATGATGTGTACTAATAGTATGGGCTAAGGAAGAAACCACATTAGGTTTCGAAACATGTACCCCTAAAATTATCTTTTGGTAGTAAAGTATTGATTAGGCGGAAAATTGTAAAAGTAATACTTCTTCGTGATTAAGTGCTCCAATGTAGGTGTAAATAAATAAAAAATAAAGACATCAATGAATCAATCAATACATAAATAAATAAATGAAATAATACTAAAACATATGGTATAAAAACAAATGACAACCTAAATGACATTTTTTGAACAAAAACACTCTTCTTTACTTGATTAAGAAAACACCTTTCCTTCTTCTATCGAATGACCCATTTGGAGGGTACGATGAATCAATGTTGACTATTGTCCATTGTATTCAATTTCCTTAGTTTCCAAATTTCTTTCATCCTTCTAGAGTGACGATCTTTCTCCTCTTGAGTCACTTTCTGCCAGTTGTTTGTTTCTTCCCTTCTTGAAATTTTGCCTTTTGAATAGCTTCTCTGAAGAGTGATCTGCTTGCTATTGTGTCTGTCTGAATTCTGGCGTTTGTCAAATCATTGCCAATTTCAATGAACCATGTGGGTTTGGATTTGTATCTAGTCAGTAAGTTGAAGATCTGTTTAGTTAGTCTACTATTTTCCACTCTATAAATGTTCCCAAAAAACTGTAATCTTCTCTTTCTCATTACATCAGTTAATTTTTCACAATTCAAATATAACTCTCTATTTGGTCGTAACCTATATTCTGCGTTATTATTTTGTTTAGCTCCCAGTATTTTTCTCAGAATTCGTCTTTCAGTCTCCACTAATTTGTCTAAATCACCAAATCTTGTTAATTGAAGTGTTTCTGCTGCATACAGAGTTTCAGGTCTGACCATTGTTTGATAGTGCCTTAATTTAGTGTTCCAGGATAAGTTTTTTTAATTATATATATCTTTTGTCATATGAAAACACCTTTGTAACTTATGCATATGCGTTTCTATTGCTGTCTTTTCCTATGAGTCCTTCATTATCCACTCTCCTAGATATTTAAAGGAATTTGTTTTACATACTGAACTGTCATGAATTGTGATACTTTTCGGGGCATCGGTTATGTTTGTCATGAACTTACCGTATATACTCGAATACCACCCGCACATTTTTAAACAAATTCGGACGTGAAAAATTTGGGTGAGGGTCTTATTTGAGTCATCCAAATTTGAAAGATCTAAATTGCCCGCCGCGCGCGATATCGGGTGTTGCGAGTATCCGCTAGATGGTGCTAGCCTTCTTCCGGCTATAACTTTGTTTTACCGTAAGCACGCGGCGTCATAGTCACACGCACGTTCTCCGAGTGTAAACATGAATGCTACGAAACGTTTTCGGTCATTTACTGTGAGTGAGAAATTGAAAGTTGCGAGGGAAGCTGAAGTTATTGGAAATCGTGCCCGGTAGGAAATATGATATTGACGAGTCATGTATTCGTGATTGGGCGGGATGACGTCTATGCTGCGTGAACCGCCCGTTCAAAGCAGTCTTGAAACAGCTGTATACGGAGCGGATGGCGGCCGATAAGCACGCACCGACTCCAACTGGTCGTATTCAGCGCCCGAAAGTTCAGCAGCTGTGTTCGTGGATTTTGACGGCATGGAATCGAATCTCTGGAGATTTCATACGGAAGAGCTTCAAGAAATGTAGTATTTCGAATGCTATGGATGGCTGTGATGACGACATTTAGTGGGAAAGTGATGGTGATAAAAGTTCCGAAGTTGGTACTTCTGATGACGATGATTGAAGTGTTTATGTACTTTTATTTGTATTTTTAATCGTTTGATGTGTGTTATTTTAGGACGACTTCAAAACTGTTGGAAACTATTTTGGATAAATGCTATTCTGTTTATTTAGTTAAGATAGTAAATAATTTTCAGTAAAAATTCTTTTTTTTTAAATTTTGTTCTTCAAAATCAGGGTGCGGGTCTTATTCGGGGGCGGGTCGTATTCGAGTAAATACGTTAGTTTTTCAAATGATACTTGTAGACCGACTTTGGCTGCCTGTTTTTGTAACTCTCTAATTTATTCTTGGGCAGTATCCAGTGAGTCAGTAAGTAATGCAATGTCACCTTCAGGCGCGGATCTAGAGTTTGGCTTTGGGGGAGGGGGTCAGAGAATCGAAATTGTTAAGAAAAATTGTATCACTAAAAACGCAATCAACAAACGTACAAAACCAGACCAATTTTTTTTTGCAAACTACATGGATAGAAATTTGATGCGTTTAGCGCACCAAAAATATTCGTACAAATTGCAACGGCGTGTTTTGTGACTTTTACATCGAGCTTCGAGAAAAGTATCAAGGTATGTTACAGTTTCGGCAGGCCGAGTTGGTACTGACAAAGGGAGAAAGTCACAGCTTAAATTGCCAACCAAGCTTGCAGTTTGGACGTCGGCAAAATGTTTTGGTGCGAAAAAAGCCCCAAATTCCTATCCGTGCGTTGCTGCACATTCATCGTGACATCACTATAAACATCGATTCGGTAATCACAAGGTTAGCTAAACAAAATATACGAGTTGATTTTGTTATATAAATAATCTTTTTTATATTACAGGTATGAAGTTGTAAATATGTACAGTTGTAACAGAACATAATAATTGCAATCAAGATATTTTCAGTATATATATAAAAAAAAAAAAACCTGTTTTCCAGTTAAAATTCGTTAAGTTTTATTTGTCTGGTTATTGTGTTTTCGTTTTTTTGAGTTTGCAAAAAAATTTGGTCTCCGTTTGGGGAGGGGTCATGACCCCCGTGACACTCCCCCCTGAATCCGCGCCTGGTCACCTTTTATTATTTACTAGCAACTAGTCCCGGCTTCCCCCGGTATGTTTAACGGTTTACCCAGAGTAACGGATGGCAGGCCACAGACACAATTCAGAAAAGCCGAGGTGAACAGCGAAACTCCAAACACATATACTCTTCTCTGAAGTCTTAACTCGACACGACTCGACAGTTTGTTTTCCAAACGGAACTTACTTTCTGGACGTACAACATACTTTCCCTGGCAAGATTTGAGCTAAAAATTGAAGTGCCTCTTTGCTTTCCTCACCAGAGTATTGGACCGGGCGCTGGAGCACACTCAGACAGCCGGACCTCGCAGTTTGCTCATCGTAGCGACACACAACGAGGGCTCGGTCAGTTACGCCACACGGCGACTACAAGAGTTGAAGGTCGACCCCAAGGCTGGACATGTTGTGTTTGCTCAGATCTATGGAATGGCAGAACAGATCTCCATGCCATTGGGTGAGTAGTCTATGATACAACAACACATTTTTGATTACAAGTCCTTTCCTGTTGAAAGGCTAAAATAAAACAATTGAAAATAATGTTATTGATTTAACGTCTCCCAACTGCTGTCGTGTTAGAGATCCTTGAGTTTTATCCTAAAAATAACAGCTTAGGAAACTTCCAAGTGGATTCCAGCTACCACGTAAAACATGGACTGCCCTGAATAGAATAAGAAAAGGCCATTGTAGGAGCAGATACATGCTGTTTAAATGGAACAAGTTGCCGACAGCTGCGTGTGACTGTGGAGCTGTGCGACGGACCATCCACCATATTGTAAGCGAATATGAAACTCGAGAGTACACAGGCAGCCAAGAGGATTTCTTGATGGCAACTCCAGAAACAATACAGTGGATCAATGATCCTGACATTCAATTGTAAGGTGTCTTTTATCATTCGTTGTTTTCTTGTTATGTAAATATGTATATGTATAGAATTCACGATAATTTTCGAAGCAGAGTTGACAATATCAATATATAACAAAAGAGAAACTGTTCCGCCTAGTCAATACATTTATTTAAAACAAGTTATAAACTTGTTAACATATGGTACATGTTTCGATACCTAACTTAATTGGTATCTTCCTCAGCCTAGAAGAAATTTTAGGTAGCACACGAAAAACTCCTTCCTTAAGAATAATGAATGAATGAAATGAAATGAAATGGGGATGAATGAAAACAAAATGAATGATACCAAGAAACTAAAGATACAGTATATAGCATAAAAAAGTAAATAACGAGTATTAGATAAGGAAGAAACCACTTAAAAGTTCTAGTAGAAACTTATACACTGGATCAGTTCAATTTCTCTTGGTTGTGTATTTATAACCGTAGAAGATACCAATTAAGTTAGGCATCGAAACATGTACCATATGTTAACAAGTTTATAACTTGTTTTAAATAAATGTATTGACTAGGCGGAACAGTTTCTCTTTTGTTACATAGTGAATCTTTCAGTACGGAAAATGAACTTCTTTCAGAGCACAATTGACAATATCAAGACGTTCAAAGAAAAACCACAACACAGGCCAAATTTGGTAATAACAGAGGAGCAGAGAAAG
Source organism: Meconema thalassinum (assembly GCA_946902985.2). Classification (NCBI taxonomy): domain Eukaryota; kingdom Metazoa; phylum Arthropoda; class Insecta; order Orthoptera; family Tettigoniidae; genus Meconema; species Meconema thalassinum. The sequence goes on from OX336388.2 coordinate 91,481,627, forward strand.
ATTAGAAGTGAAAGAATGAAGAGGTTCTGGGAAGAAAAGAAGGAAAAATTGACCAGAAAGCCTTAGGTTCCATGCGGTCCACAGTTGGCGAAAGTCGGAAACAAACAAAAAAAATGTATATCATTTATTTCTGTATAACTTGATTGTATGGGCCATACACTAAATAAATAACAGCTTAGGCTTTCATAGCTATGTACAAGTTGTCTGATCCTGACATTTCACCGAAAATTGCGTTCGTAATTATCAAATGTCCGCTCCTTCTGTTAGTCAGCAGTGGACTGAGGACCAGCTTTGTTGCTCCCCATAGATATACCACGTAAGCCGAGTGTTCTCAGTGCATGCTCCGATCTCGTGTTGCCTGTGCGGCCTGGCCTCTCATACGAGCGGCGTGCTCCGTCTGTGGCGGTCAGCTTCGTGTGGGCCGAGTGTTTTGTGCAGTCCGGCTAAAGGCAGATTTCAAAACCTAAGATAAAAACTGTGACTGTTTTACATTCTCCCTTTGATTCTAATAATGTGCACACCTCTCTAAACTCAAGTAGGAGCTTAAAAAGACCAACAAACAGATGTAAAACACGATAACAGCCATGTAGCATATTCCTGTATTTGGAATTATTTTGTGTTTTTTTATTTATTTTATTTAGCGTATGGCACATTAAAACATTAAATTATCACATACATGAAATTTGAAACAAATTCCAGCTTTTAAAGTACAACTATCTACATAAATCTATATACAAATATTTGATTTAATTTGTAATAGGATTTTTTGTAGTACCCTACTTGACATTTCGATCTACTTATACCTTCTCTGGTTCTTAGCTGGAAAACCCTGAGAAGGCTATTTGTATTCACGTTTTGTGACATCAAGCAATATTTTGAGCCAGGAGATCACTGGGATTGTGTGGCTGCCCAAACTCCTTGGTGTAGATGTTTCCCACGGAGTGACCGTTCTTTAGTACCACCCACCCAGGGGACACGTTTAGCTTAAGGAATGCTACGGGCTGAAAGTTAAAATAAGCAGTAAGATTGATACTACCTCCAAATCTGATATCCCCTAAGACTAAGACAAACACTGCTGTACTATTTCCCTTTTATCCACCAAGTCGTGTGACTTTGTGTTGCAGTACACGCTGGCTACTTGGTCTACAAGTCTGTTCCGATGGGTCCACTGTACCAAGTGCTGCCCTACCTGGCGCGACGTGTTGCCGAGAACAGAGCTGTGCTACACGGGGCTCGCAAGGAGCGCCAGATGCTGCAGCAGGAACTCTGGTGGCGGCTCACCAAGGCGTGACAAACAGAATTAATACCTACCACTACAAGAGTGCTTTCCCTAAAAATATTGAAACTTCGATTCTACAGGGTGGGTAGAGCTGAGACATATAGTTCCTCAGGTCAGGAAGTACCGAAAGAAACTTATAGGAGAAGGTGAGTGCTGTAGTGCACTGTGTGTAAACGTGAGGACCACAAGATGAGGCATGCCAAACTGGTTTCCGGTAACAGAACATCAACAAAGAGGAATTGTATGGCCAAGGAAAAAATTCCCACAACAGCACTAACCTTCACATACAGAAACACAAATATTTGAACGTTCTTACATAAAGAAAAAAGCATATGATATTTTATATATTCCTTACCGATTTGGAATTGGAGATGGATGAGGGAATAAGTTGGAAAGAAAAAATACGTAATGAGGTATTGCAGAAATTAGAAGAAAGAAGGATGTTAAAAAAGATACGAAAAAGAAAAATGAATTGGATTGGAGAGAGGAAATAGTTTGGTGACAAGAGCATTAGAAGGGGCAGTAAATGGTAAAATCAGGATAGGCAGAAGAAGGTTTCAGCAGATTGATAAATGTTATGACCAGGGCCCGGATAATTATATGCTTAACTTTTCAGAAATATGTATTTATTTATGTGCTTAAAAATGAAAAATATATAATTAAGTTTCCAAAATATGTTCTTAAATTTGTATCAAATATATGTCCTTTTTTGTTTATTCAAATTAGCAGGTTCCGCCTATCAATACCTTAATGCATTTACTTAAACCTAGGTGCAGTACATGTTTCGGACCATTATCGGTCCTTCATCAGCTGACTTAATGTCTTGTCACAGCAAAATACATAAAAAACATTGAGCATTGTCACAAAGATATGCATACACGTTAAAATATTACAATCATTCTTTAAAATTCATTAAAAATATTCAAGCTTAAAAGGATTTAAAATAGGATTTAAAAAACACTGCCAGTTCAATATTTCTGTTAAATGATGCTGATTTCTTGCTTAGCATCTTGTCAGTCACTTTAGTACTCCCGTTCTCTTCACATGTGAGCGGCGAAGTCGTACAAACTTGTTGGACTAATATTGCCTTGTATAGGGAGCAAACAAATTTGAATAAACAAATTAAAATTGTCAAAACGGACCAAAAATGGAAAATTTTCCCAAATATATGTCCCCCAGTTACTCGAAATATAGGCTAGTTGAAACGTCTAGCTGCTTGAATAATCCATAATCATGTCTTTTTCTTCATTTCCCGTTTCCAGTTTCGGGTTGTGAATCAAGAATCTCCACAGTTGTCTATCCCTCCACCATTCATTTCCTTTTACTTCTCTCGTCTCTATGCTTTCCTTCACCGTATCTATCCACCTCTATCTGGGCCTTCCTCGTGGTCTTCTTCCTGGTATTTTCTCCATAAATATTCTTTCCGCTTAATAGGCCGGGGCTTGCCTCAGTTCCGAATCCGTCTTACTGTACTGCAGATGCTCCATAAGAAATCATGTATGTGCTCTTTTCGAGTTTCATTCTAACAAGGGAAGTCTCTGAACCGGGGAATCGCAGATCCTGCTGGAACTTTGCAGATACGTTGCGTGAGCCCAAATAGGCAGAACCGTGAAGAGAAATCTTTCGGAAATTAACTTCACCTTGTACTAGATGCAAAATTAAGATTTACACGTTTAAATAGGCGCGCCAGCGCCGTGAGCTTCATTGACTGCGCCAGAGGTTGCTTCCCAACTGTACTGTGCTTCCCGGCCTACAGTCACCGAATGAGAGGCGACAGACCCGGCATACGCTTATATCCGTATACGGAGTGTGTCCCATGCATTGCATGATGAATATTAACATTGCAAAAGTTATATGAGTCGTCTAGTATCAAAACCGGCCAAGTCACTGATGGCATATTTTTCAGTATGGATGAAAAACCTCTAGAGACAAACCAATGGTGCTCACAAAAGATTTTATTGCATAGTTATATCCGTAATGGTTTAATATTTAAGTTCTGCTATTTTGAGAAATCTGATTCATAATGAACCCATTTTTTTTGCTAATATTAATTTTGACTTGGCCATTTTTGTTGCAATTTGGTATAATTTTAGTCTTTTATTTTGTAAAACTTTTCTTTTTAAATTCCAAACTCCAGTGAAAAAAGGCAATTAAATTAAAGTAAATTGACATTGTAATTACTTGTCTTTATTGCAATAAAAACGAAAGCATTCTGCTTAAATTGGATAGTAATATATGAAGAAGAACATCAGAAAGCTGAGGAGAATACAAAATAGGTATTATATCATTAAAAGTTAGTAGTTCACATAGATCTTGAACACAGTAAAAGAAAATGAGTCACTTATTAAAATAGGAACAATATACACGTTACACTACACAATAATGACAAAATACGAGCGCACAGGATATACGATTGCTTTCGCGCCAATGCGGTAAGAAGCCCCCGAATACGGAAGTCAGTGTTGCAAACGAACAAAATACAAATTATTATGACTTCGAAGAATATACAATATAAGGAATAATGTTGCCTACTGATATTATCACATTCTTGCATAATCTAACAACGCAAGATTCCAAACAATAATGCTGTGACATGAAGATTGCTACTCATTGTTTGACATGGCCGGTTATGAAAGCACTGCCTGCATGACTTGGCCCATTTTGTTGCACGACCAAGAATTCAGTGCTCTGTAATATGAAGACATGGACGATTTTGAAACATATTCTTGTTTTGCCTGATAGTGCTATACTTCTACTTCAAATTGATAACCTTAACTCATTTTCGTAAATTTTGTGACTTGGCCGGTTTTGATACTAGATGACTCATATGTTGTCTGGAGGAAAAATGTGGAAAATGTATGGAAAGGCCTCTCAGCATTCAAGAACAGGACCTGTTGGACAGTTGGGATGGTAGGCTATAGGCTATTGATGGTTTTGTGCCTATCTGACTTTCTGGCATTCGTCTCTTGTAACAAGTGTGTTTATTTGTTGTGCTTATTGATATTGACAGGTATCATAACTGGTTATACAGAGAACAGTACTATTCTACTCTTACTGTCGCCACACATGATCTACCGGATGACAGTAACACCAACAACTCTGATGAAGATAATATTTGGGCTGCCACCGATAGCTCACCCAGGAAAGTGTCAGATGAAGCTGGAGGTATGGAATACAAACAAAATGCTGTTGATTATTGGAAAAGCGGTAAGAGGCGTCCGCTTTCCTTTTCGTCGGTAAAAAGTAAGTTCCAACGTTTAAAAAGCAAGAAAGATTTATATTTGTGGGCAGAGCAAGTGAAAAGGGGAGGCACCCACCGCGACAAATTGAGGAGAATAACATGTGTCGTAAAAACCCAATTTGACATTGCCCATCAGAATAATGAAGTAATACATGACGTGACAATTCAGCAATGGGCTAAGCTAGCTGCACAGGACGTAAAATATACGGGGTTTAAAGCCAGCCATTCCTGGGTGCAGCACTTGAAGGATTGATATAATATCATTTCGCGAAAAATAACAACTGTGACGACATCAAAGAATGCCCATCAGAAATGGATATTATGTCAGCAGCAGAAATATTCGCAGAAGAGGTTAAATCGGTTCTTGATTCTCTCGGCCCTGGAAATGTATGTAATAGTGATCAAAGTGGGTTCAATTTGGAGATGTGTTCGGGTAGGACACTGGCTATAAATAAAGCCCTGCGCGGATGCGGATATCCGCGGATAAACCCGCGGATATCTGCAACATTTTTCGCCGTGCGGATATAGTTTGCATGGCTGTGCGGATAGCGGATAAGCTGCGGATAATGCTTGGAGTAAATTTGCGGATAGTTTTTAGAATATAATCCGAACTTGTTGAATATCATGCGGAAAGTTGGGTAATTGTGCGTAGCGGGTAATCATGCGCATCTATGTTTTTCGAGTTGGTAGTACAACTAGCAACTCAATTCACTGCTACCCTCAAGCTGTCATCGTACCTATCAGATAGGGACAGTCAGCATGATGCCAGTTGCTATGTGATAACCGTGAGGCTTGGATGAAGAAACATAACACGTTGCATGTTATTTTCTGTTGCCAGCAAATAAGAAGGTAACCCTACAGTTGTGATTCAATATTTAAAATTAAATGTAAATTAAATGCCAGTGTTTACAGTGGTTTAGCATGTATTTATTTTTCAATATAATACACTAGTTTACCGGGATTCAGTGAGTTTTTTTTAAGCAGAATGGGGTAATGGTGCTCAAATGTCTAAAAGATAAAGTATAAAGCAACACATTGAAAATATTATTGTAATGCCAGTAGATTCGGATAAAAAACGTGTGGATAACAGTCGTGCGGATGCGAGGCGGATGCCGATAACAGTCGTGCGGATGCGGGGCGGATAACAGTCGTGCGGATGCGGGGCGGATAACAGTCGTGCGGATGCGGATAACAGCCGTGCAGATGCGGGGCGGATGCGGATAAAGTTTTGTCTATCCGCGCAGGGCTCTAGCTATAAAAGGGTCGAAAACGGTTTGCTCCAAAGTGCAATCAGTGGGGGCCACAACGCACAGTTATACAATAATGCCAACAGTTACAGCAGCCGGCAAGCTACTAGGACCTCTCTTTGAAGCACTCTCTCACCTCCTCGCTAGAGTTGACTTACAATTAACTACCCTCATTAACACAAACCTACAGAATTTACTGCCTTTAAATACAGGCCAGAAGTGATTTTAAAGTTTTCCCGATTTTGAATGGGCGCCAAGGTTGACCATATGGGTCTTCCTGAATAAAATAGAATAAAATACATAACTGTTGCCCCGACTATGAAACTCATTATCCCAGGCGTAGGGCATTTGGCATGCGTTCGCTGATGCTACCAGGTTCATGCAAGACAGGAATATAAACACACATGAATTTTTCAAAGAGATAATCTATTGGCTGTACTATACACATATATACATAATATAGGCTACAACACAAAATACCCTTCATACACTCGTGATTTATACAGTACCTTGCCACTGAATTTAGGCTCTGAGAGCAGCAAACACTTACGGCCATATCAGACCCAGGCATAACAGCCATCTACGTATATACACACTGTACCGTCCGTACACAAAATATCTACACACGTTAGACTGGTTCACTCCACTTTCTTTCTTCTCGAACTGCTCGTTCACGTCTCCATTCTCGCATGACTTTTCAATGAAATGTTTACGACTGATTATTCTTTTAGGCGTGGTAAGTTATTACCGACAGCCCATGGTATGGATGGACCCATGAAATGCACGTAGCCTCCAATAGCCCGTAAGAGCTCAGTGGATTGCTAAAGATTAGTCACTGCTCGTTCGTATTACGATACCATGATCAAGTAATAACGACACTAATTTGCAAGTAGACAACGGACTTTCGCTGTAAAAGCAAGAAGACGATCTCTAACTGTTCGTTACGGAAACCATGACACGTAAAACGACCCTGGGCGCTAGTAGATCAATGTTCTGCCAATAAAGCAATAAGACGACCTCGGAACACTAGACACGCCATTATATGCACTGGCGTAGGGATACATAACCCCAATGATTCTGCCGGAACTAATTCGTGCGTGGCCCGCTCCTAGCGGAACATCCGTGTCAACACATGAACATCAGACAGTCGAAATTCACACTGACGTCACACAGTAGTTTTCCACATGAAGTTCATACGAGTTCACGCTATTAATAGCCTAGGTATTCCCACACAAGCCGAATTACTGCCTGTCTTTTCCAGGTATGTAACATATCCAGCACACGAAAATACCAATTCATTGTACCTTTATAGTACAGCCACGAATCTAACATTTAACATTACTAGGTCAAAATAAAGCCATTAACCCCAAACCAAAATGAAATAATGCTTCTACTTAATACAGTCTTATATATCCTATTTCCCAAAACGTAATAAATCGCAAAACCCCGTATTTTATAATATCAAATATCCAAAAACCGATAATTAATAAACAGTGATCCAAGTTGGTCCGGACCATCCAAAGATGAATCCGTCCACAAAAACACACAGGCACAATAAAAATCACCTCTGCAACCCCACGTTAACCCAATATAATAAGATACGAATAAAATACCCCAAACTAACTGCACGAAGCAAAACCCGAGGGTGAGCTACTGTAACTGAATAAATTCTGTTACATCTTCAGAACTCTGAAAGAACCAAAAGGTGTGTTTGGAAAAATAGTGAAAGAAACTATATTTGCACATGACAATATTTACGTTATTCCTACAAAATCTGGCAAAATGGGATCTGCACAATTGAATGATTGGTTTCACAATGTTTTCAAACAGCATGTACCGTCCGGCAATGCGGCACTCGTTCTGGATTCCTTTTCTGGACATAAATCGTTGGAAAGTGAAGAGCGCATACGACTGATGATGATCCCTCCTGGGGCCACAGCCTATTGTCAACCATTGGATGTACATGGCTTTAGGGTCTGGAAATGCTTTGTCCGTAGATTTTCGAACACTGTTCGGTTATTGAATTTTGACCTCAATTTGGCCCAGAGAAATACAATTTTGAAAATGCAGTCTCTGACATATCACCAATTGTCGTCCCCTCGTTTTACTTCAATGTGGCAATATGCATGGTACCGAAGTCAGTACCTGTCCGGCAATCCCGGTGGGTTTGAACACCCTGTGCCATATTGTATCGATATAAGTGCAATGCATGTAGTACTCGCACTCACCCGTGTTTCATACGGTGTGGATGGTGTAAAACCAGTTTGTGTTTCCAACATTATTACCACGAACATCACTGTTGTCAGAACTATGTGAAGTAGCTTGGTCACTTACTCACTTGTTTGACTATTGGTTCAGTTTACTCTGTGTTGTGTTGTAATGATATGTATTTGTGATACCTTACATTGCATGATTAATAATACAGCACAACGTGCAATATATTGTAAAGATGCATCATTAATGTCCATGCTGCAGCGCAGGTTGTGAGCGCGAGTAAGGGAGGGCAGTCGTTTGGAGCATGATCTTTTGAGCCACCAATCAGGCGTGAGGCACACCCCTGCTTGACCAGCGTGCACAGTTCAAAATTGTTTCTACTTATTGCCGTCTACGGAGGGTAGGAGTTAATTTCCGAAAGATTTTTCTTCATGGTTCTGCCTAGTTGGGCTCAAGCAACATATTTGCTAAGTTCTCCAGCAGGATCCGCGATTCCCCGGTTTAGAGACTTCCCTTGTAAGAGCAGAAGAAAAGGTCACTTTAAAAACTTTCATAGCACTCTGTCAATACTCACAAGTTTCACAGACCACTGTAATTTCAAGTAAAATTTCCTGTCAAGGTAAGGACTATTGGAGACTTAGATACTGTCGACTCCAGTCGCCAGCTATACTTAATGCCCGGGGAATTCCTGTCTTGATATACAATACAAATACAAGGGTGTTTTCACTAAATAGAGAAACAAATTACTGGAATTGCCAAGGGTCGAAACTGTGGGCAGCAGTCATCTAAGGAGTACAATATATCATCAAACATAGGATATATGTAGTTATGAGTAAATATGCCATAATATGTATTTATTTATAAAAACAGTAAAAATATGTAAATAAATAGAAAATTTTAAAAGTTGAAAGAAGAATAGCTAGAACATGCATAAATAAAAAATATCAGAAAGATGGACAGTGGCGGATAGTACCAAATGAAGTGGTATACAGAGAACTGGAACCTATCACTGATACTATTCGGAAGAAACAGATTTCTTCTTTTGATCACATCATGAGGACACCAGAAACCAGGTTATCAAGAAAAATTGTAATGAAACTTTGGAATATGAAACAACAAGTAGGATGGATTAAGGAAATTAGAGAAGATATGAAAGAATTAGAAATAACCTTGGATGACTTGCAAAACAAAAAAAACAAAAAAAAAAAACTGAAAGATATAAAAATAAGATTTCAGGCAAAAAATAGACAAACGTAATACAGAAAAAAGGGTATTTACAGATGAGGAACGCCTGAGACAATCAGAGCGAATGAAAAGCTACTGGGCGACTCGGAAAGAAAACTTACTGAAGAAGAGGACCAAGAAATGATTGACTGAAATGGTCTAATGAGGCCGTAAAAGTAGTAGAAGAAGAAATAGAAAATATTTAAACACATAACTATCCAGGCCCCAGTAATGAGCTAAAGAAACGTTATGCAGAAGACCGGATAAGATGACCATGAGTACACCAGCCACTGGGCAGATAAACTAAACTAAACTTACTGACGAATTTGCACATCCATTGCAGTTGATATGCTTCAGAAAACAAGCAATGAAATGAAATTCAAAGTTCTACCTTAAACAAGCATAAAACAAAGATGGATCCACCTATGTTATGCATCTAGTAGTACATGTTTCAGCCAACACTGTGGCCTTCTTCAGTTAATATGATATAAATATTGATGTTTTAAGTGTTTGACCAAAGAATGGAGTATGGTCTGTTTTGAAGACAAATATTACCTGAAAGCCATCCTAATTATCTTGCGGGTACATAACAGCAGCAAGCAGCTTCGATGGCATAGTTGGTAGCATGCAGAACTGTTGTGCCCAAGATAATGGGTTCAAACCCAGCCGAAGTCGTCAGATTTTTTTAAGAGCGTTAAAATCCTTCTGTATGCCTTTCTTCGGAGGGGAAGTAAAGCCGGCGGTCCCATGTCATAGATTTATGGCATGTAAAAGATCCTTCCACAGAATAAACTTGTGTGAAGCAAAATTTCTAGGTTAGATTTCATTGGAACGCTCTATCAATGTTCCAACGTTCACCAATAGGTATCATTGACATCTGGCAGCGAAAGTTCGAACTACTTGAAATTGTACAGAACTTGTAGCTCACCCTATATGTGTCCGCTTGAAGCAGCTACAGCCACTGGTGAGCCGAACATGTCCTCTGACACTCCCGGCACTAAAAGCCATACGATAAATAAATAACAGCAGCAGATGATTGTTGTTGTTGTTTGAGTCTTCAGTCTTTCAACTGGTTTGATGCAGCTCTCCATACTTCCATGTCTTGAGCTAATCGTTTCATCACTACATAGCTACCGAGGCAAACTTTTTAACATATTCTAACCTTGGTCTACCTTTACAGTTCTTATCCTCGACCCTTCCTTCTATAACTAAGTTTGCTATTCCTCTGTGTATTAGTATGTGTCCTACCAACCTATCTCTTCTCTTCATTAGCAGTCGCCAGAAACATCTATCCTCTCCCACTCGTCTTAATACCTCTTCGTTTGTAACCCTATCTACCCATCTGATCTTCATCATTCTCCTGTAACACCACATTTCAAACGCTTCAATTCTCCTCTTTTCTGCTGCACCAATAGTCCAAGTTTCACTTCCATAGAGCGCCACGCTCCAGACAAAGGCTTTCAAAAATGACTTCCTAATACCTAAATCTATATTCGATGTCAACAGATTCCTTTTTTGTAGAAATGCTTTCCTTGGCAGTGCTAACCTACTTTTTATCATTTCAAATGATCTTGTCGACTTTGTCGTTATGCTCGAGTCTAAAGTTATGCGTTACGGAGACGGAAGTGACGTCATACAGACGCACGGGAGGCAGAAGCTAATGGTTAATGGAGTCTGTTGAAAGAGTCCTGGGGCGTCGAGCGACCTGGGGCTTCGAGCGAAGCGAAAAGAATACAGGGTGACTCCTAAAGAGATATACAAGATGCCAGATAAGAATACAAGGTGACCCTTAAAGAGATATACAAGATGTCAGATAAGAATGCAGGGTGACTCATAAAGAGATATACAAGATGCCAGATAAGAATACAGGGTGACTTCTAAAGTGATATACAAGACGCCAGATAAGAATACAAGGTGACTCCTAAAGAGATATACAAGATGCCAGATAAGAATACAGGGTGACTTCTACAGAGATATACAAGACGCCAGATAAGAATACAGGGTGACTTCTAAAGAGATATACAAGACGCCAGATAAGAATACAGGGTGACTCCTAAAGAGATATACAAGATGCCAGATAAGAATACAGGGTGACTCCTAAAGAGATATACAAGATGCCAGATAAGAATACAGGGTGACTCCTAAAGAGATATACAAGATGCCAGATAAGAATACAGGGTGACTCCTAAAGAGATATACAAGATGCCAGATAAGAATACAGGGTGACTCCTAAAGAGATATACAAGATGCCAGATAAGAATACAGGGTGACTCCTAAAGAGATATACAAGACGCCAGATAAGAATACAGGGTGACTCCTAAAGAGATATACAAGATGCCAGATAAGAATACAGGGTGACTCCTAAAGAGATATACAAGATGCCAGATAAGAATACAGGGTGACTCCTAAAGAGATATACAAGTTGCCAGATAAGAATGCAGGGTGACTCCTAAAGAGATATACAAGACGCCAGATAAGAATACAGGGTGACTCTTAAAGAGATATACAAGATGCCAGATAAGAATACAGGGTGACTCCTAAAGAGATATACAAGATGCCAGATAAGAATACAGGGTGACTCCTAAAGAGATATACAAGATGCCAGATAAGAATACAAGGTGACTCATAAAGTGATATACAAGATGCCAGATAAGAATACAAGGTGACTCATAAAGAGATATACAAGATGCCAGATAAGAATACAGGGTGACTCCTAAAGAGATATACAAGATGCCAGATAAGAATACAGGGTGACTCCTAAAGAGATATACAAGACGCCAGATAAGAATACAGGGTGACTCCTAAAGAGATATACAAGACGTCAGATAAGAATACAGGGTGACTCCTAAAGAGATATACAAGATGCCAGATAAGAATACAGGGTGACTCCTAAAGAGATATACAAGATGCCAGATAAGAATACAGGGTGACTCCTAAAGAGATATACAAGATGCCAGATAAGAATACAGGGTGACTCCTAAAGAGATATACAAGATGCCAGATAAGAATACAGGGTGACTCCTAAAGAGATATACAAGATGCCAGATAAGAATACAGGGTGACTCCTAAAGAGATATACAAGATGCCAGATAAGAATACAGGGTGACTCCTAAAGAGATATACAAGACGCCAGATAAGAATACAGGGTGACTCCTAAAGAGATATACAAGATGCCAGATAAGAATACAGGGTGACTCCTAAAGAGATATACAAGATGCCATATAAGAATACAGGGTGACTCCTAAAGAGATATACAAGATGCCAGATAAGAATACAGGGTGACTCCTAAAGAGATATACAAGATGCCAGATAAGAATACAGGGTGACTCCTAAAGAGATATACAAGATGCCAGATAAGAATACAGGGTGACTCCTAAAGAGATATACAAGATGCCAGATAAGAATACAAGGTGACCCTTAAAGAGGTGTACAAGATGGCAGATAAGAATACAAGATGACCCTTAAAGAGGTGTACAAGATAGCAGAGAAGAATACAAGGTGACTCCTAAAGAGATATACAAGACGCCAGATAAGATTACAAGGTGACCCTTAAAGAGGTGTACAAGATGCCAGATAAGAATACAAGGTGACCCTTAAAGAGGTGTACAAGATAGCAGAGAAGAATACAAGGTGACTCCTAAAGAGATATACAAGACGCCAGATAAGAATACAAGGTGACCCTTAAAGAGGTGTACAAGATGGCAGATCAGAATACAAGGTGACCCTTAAAGAGGTGTACAAGATAGCAGAGAAGAATACAAGGTGACTCCTAAAGAGATATACAAGACGCCAGATAAGAATACAAGGTGACCCTTAAAGAGGTGTACAAGATGGCAGATAAGAATACAAGGTGACCCTTAAAGAGATATACAAGATGCCAGATAAGATTACAAGGTGACTCCTAAAGAGATATACAAGACGCCAGATAAGAATACAAGGTGACCCTTAAAGAGGTGTACAAGATGCCAGATAAGAATACAAGGTGACTCCTAAAGAGATATACAAGACGCCAGATAAGAATACAAGGTGACCCTTAAAGAGGTGTACAAGATGCCAGATAAGAATACAAGGTGACTCCTAAAGAGATATACAAGACGCCAGATAAGAATACAAGGTGACCCTTAAAGAGGTGTACAAGATGGCAGAGAAGAATACAGGGTGACTTCTAAAGAGATATACAAGACGCCAGATAAGAATACAGGGTGACTTCTAAAGAGATATACAAGATGCCAGATAAGAATACAAGGTGACCCTTAAAGAGGTGTACAAGATGGCAGAGAAGAATACAGGGTGACTTCTAAAGAGATATACAAGACGCCAGATAAGAATGCAGGGTGCCTCCTAAAGAGATATACAAGACGCCAGATAAGAATACAAGGTGACTCCTAAAGAGATATACAAGATGCCAGATAAGAATACAGGGTGACTCCTAAAGAGATATACAAGACGCCAGATAAGAATACAAGGTGACCCTTAAAGAGGTGTACAAGATGGCAGAGAAGAATACAGGGTGACTTCTAAAGAGATATACAAGACGCCAGATAAGAATACAGGGTGACTTCTAAAGAGATATACAAGATGCCAGATAAGAATACAAGGTGACCCTTAAAGAGGTGTACAAGATGGCAGAGAAGAATACAGGGTGACTTCTAAAGAGATATACAAGACGCCAGATAAGAATACAGGGTGACTTCTAAAGAGATATACAAGATGCCAGATAAGAATGCAGGGTGACTCCTAAAGAGATATACAAGACGCCAGATAATAATACAAGGTGACCCTTAAAGAGATATTCAAGATGCCAGATAAGAATGCAGGGTGACTTCTAAAGCGATATTCAAGACGCCAGATAAGAATACTGGGTGACTTCTAAAGAGATATACAAGATGCCAGATAAGAATGCTGGGTGACTCCTAAAGAGATATACAAGATGCCAGATAAGAATACAGGGTGACTCCTAAAGAGATATACAAGACGCCAGATAAGAATACAAGGTGACCCTTAAAGAGGTGTACAAGATGGCCGAGAAGAATACAGGGTGACTCCTAAAGAGATATACAAGATGCCAGACAAGAATACAGGGTGACTCCTAAAGAGATATACAAGATGCCAGATAAGAATACAGGGTGACTCCTAAAGAGATATACAAGACGCCAGATAAGAATACAAGGTGACCCTTAAAGGGGTGTACAAGATGGCAGAGAAGAATACAGGGTGACTTCTAAAGAGATATACAAGACGCCAGATAAGAATACAGGGTGACTTCTAAAGAGATATACAAGATGCCAGATAAGAATACAAGGTGACCCTTAAAGAGGTGTACAAGATGGCAGAGAAGAATACAGGGTGACTTCTAAAGAGATATACAAGACGCCAGATAAGAATACAGGGTGACTCCTAAAGAGATATACAAGATGCCAGATAAGAATACAGGGTGACTCCTAAAGAGATATACAAGATGCCAGATAAGAATACAGGGTGACTCCTAAAGAGATATACAAGATGCCAGATAAGAATACAGGGTGACTCCTAAAGAGATATACAAGATGCCAGATAAGAATACAGGGTGACTCCTAAAGAGATATACAAGATGCCAGATAAGAATACAGGGTGACTCCTAAAGAGATATACAAGACGCCAGATAAGAATACAGGGTGACTCCTAAAGAGATATACAAGATGCCAGATAAGAATACAGGGTGACTCCTAAAGAGATATACAAGATGCCAGATAAGAATACAGGGTGACTCCTAAAGAGATATACAAGTTGCCAGATAAGAATGCAGGGTGACTCCTAAAGAGATATACAAGACGCCAGATAAGAATACAGGGTGACTCTTAAAGAGATATACAAGATGCCAGATAAGAATACAGGGTGACTCCTAAAGAGATATACAAGATGCCAGATAAGAATACAAGGTGACCCTTAAAGAGGTGTACAAGATGGCAGAGAAGAATACAGGGTGACTTCTAAAGAGATATACAAGACGCCAGATAAGAATACAGGGTGACTTCTAAAGAGATATACAAGATGCCAGATAAGAATGCAGGGTGACTCCTAAAGAGATATACAAGACGCCAGATAATAATACAAGGTGACCCTTAAAGAGATATACAAGATGCCAGATAAGAATGCAGGGTGACTTCTAAAGCGATATACAAGACGCCAGATAAGAATACTGGGTGACTTCTAAAGAGATATACAAGATGCCAGATAAGAATGCAGGGTGACTCCTAAAGAGATATACAAGATGCCAGATAAGAATACAGGGTGACTCCTAAAGAGATATACAAGACGCCAGATAAGAATACAAGGTGACCCTTAAAGAGGTGTACAAGATGGCCGAGAAGAATACAGGGTGACTCCTAAAGAGATATACAAGATGCCAGACAAGAATACAGGGTGACTCCTAAAGAGATATACAAGATGCCAGATAAGAATACAGGGTGACTCCTAAAGAGATATACAAGACGCCAGATAAGAATACAAGGTGACCCTTAAAGAGGTGTACAAGATGGCAGAGAAGAATACAGGGTGACTTCTAAAGAGATATACAAGACGCCAGATAAGAATACAGGGTGACTTCTAAAGAGATATACAAGATGCCAGATAAGAATGCAGGGTGACTCCTAAAGAGATATACAAGACGCCAGATAATAATACAAGGTGACCCTTAAAGAGATATACAAGATGCCAGATAAGAATGCAGGGTGACTTCTAAAGCGATATACAAGACGCCAGATAAGAATACTGGGTGACTTCTAAAGAGATATACAAGATGCCAGATAAGAATGCAGGGTGACTCCTAAAGAGATATACAAGATGCCAGATAAGAATACAGGGTGACTCCTAAAGAGATATACAAGACGCCAGATAAGAATACAAGGTGACCCTTAAAGAGGTGTACAAGATGGCCGAGAAGAATACAGGGTGACTCCTAAAGAGATATACAAGATGCCAGACAAGAATACAGGGTGACTCCTAAAGAGATATACAAGATGCCAGATAAGAATACAGGGTGACTCCTAAAGAGATATACAAGACGCCAGATAAGAATACAAGGTGACCCTTAAAGAGGTGTACAAGATGGCAGAGAAGAATACAGGGTGACTTCTAAAGAGATATACAAGACGCCAGATAAGAATACAGGGTGACTTCTAAAGAGATATACAAGATGCCAGATAAGAATACAAGGTGACCCTTAAAGAGGTTGGTTCGGCCACTGTCTTGGCAAACCAGTTTTTGTGTTTCCCCATTTGTTTCCACTCTGTGTGGTTGTACATATCTGTATTATTTGTCTTCATTGCATTTATTCATTGTCAGGTTGGTTTTGTTTATGTTGATTGGTTGTCGTGATTTATTTGTTTTGATTGCATGTAGTATTCCTACTGCCATGTCTCCAGTAGGATATTTTGGCTTAGAAGGTAATTTTTGTATTCTTAAGTTGGCACATTGATTCATCTTTTACTTGGTTTTGAACTCTTTACTGTGATTGGCTGCTTTCGGCCTATCAGAGGCCTCTTACTGGTTTTTAAACTCTCTACTGTGATTGGCTGCTTCCAGCCTATCAGAGGCCTCCTTGCTGCTTGTAGCGACCAATCACGTGTTTCTTCTTCGTTGTTCTCTAAGTGTAACCATGACACAATGCTGTGCTTCAACGCTGTTGTGATATATCTACAAATATCCAGCTAATCATTTCTATAATTGGTGCTATCTTCATAGTAACCGTGTTTAGCAATCATGTCCTATGCACATGATTCATATTTTGTTTGGGCAGTGACATTACGGTGATTTTCGATCTCATCATCACCATGCTTGATGGTGCTGCGCGTCATGTCGACGAATTCTTTAATCCGCGGCGTCGGATAGTTTGTTGTAACGTGTCTACTTCTATCTTCATTTACTGCCTTACAATTTGTCTTCACGCGTATGAATAATGATGATGCTTCGTGTGATAAGTAATTCATCGTGTCTGGAAGCATGTTACGAGGCCAGGCATCATCACTAAATGGAAGTTGACGCTAGGCTAAACTGCTTTACTATTGTGACAATACCGTGCGATTGGCATATCCCGGTATTTGTATGACAGCAACTACTTTGACTTCCTGCAACATCACTGGAATGGAAGTTGACGCTGGGTTTAACTACTTTACTATTGTGACAATACCGTGCGATTGGCATATCCCGGTATTTGTATGATAGCAACTACTTTGACTTCCTGCGTTTCACACATAATTTGTTTTATTAACAATTCATTTTTTGGGCTTACAGTATCGGCGCATCACTGTAAGTCAGTCCTGGTTCGACGACACATTCTCGTTCCATGCGGCCTGTTTTTACATTATTTGTTGCAACTCCACTTGTGTTGCATATTTAAATTATATCATTCTTTGGAACCGCCGTGTATTGCATGCCGCTCTATGATGTACTGATCTGCAGCTACGTTCAAGACAATGTGTGTGTTTTAGGCTCAAGACTTAACGTGTGTCAACTCTATGCGAGTGCTTCTTCAATTCTGTAAATTTGTGCTAGTGTTTCTCATATGTTTATGTGCCACCTTTGAATATTTGTTTTAAGTGCCACCTATTTGATAATATATCTTATTATTAGTTAGTGGTGGTGTCGTGTCCTTTATGCCTTCCTGGACTTCCTTATTTAGTGACAATAATATTGTCTGGTCCTCCACATGTTTGCTAAATTGTCAAGCGACCTTTATAAAGTCAACTCTTTTATCATTACATCTTTATCTAATGCTTTGGCCAATAAACCTTTATACATTGTCCACTATTACCAGAATACTCTTGGTGGGTTGTTGACTTCCCGCGTTGGCCATTACAGAGGTGTACAAGATGGCAGAGAAGAATACAGGGTGACTCCTAAAGAGATATACAAGACGCCAGATAAGAATACAGGGTGACTCCTAAAGAGATATACAAGATGCCAGATAAGAATACAGGGTGACTCCTAAAGAGATATACAAGATGCCAGATAAGAATACAGGGTGACTCCTAAAGAGATATACAAGATGCCAGATAAGAATACAGGGTGACTCCTAAAGAGATATACAAGATGCCAGATAAGAATACAGGGTGACTCCTAAAGAGATATACAAGATGCCAGATAAGAATACAGGGTGACTCCTAAAGAGATATACAAGACGCCAGATAAGAATACAGGGTGACTCCTAAAGAGATATACAAGATGCCAGATAAGAATACAGGGTGACTCCTAAAGAGATATACAAGATGCCAGATAAGAATACAGGGTGACTCCTAAAGAGATATACAAGTTGCCAGATAAGAATGCAGGGTGACTCCTAAAGAGATATACAAGACGCCAGATAAGAATACAGGGTGACTCTTAAAGAGATATACAAGATGCCAGATAAGAATACAGGGTGACTCCTAAAGAGATATACAAGATGCCAGATAAGAATACAGGGTGACTCCTAAAGAGATATACAAGATGCCAGATAAGAATACAGGGTGACTCCTAAAGAGATATACAAGATGCCAGATAAGAATACAGGGTGACTCCTAAAGAGATATACAAGTTGCCAGAGAAGAATACAGGGTGACTTCTAAAGAGATATACAAGACGCCAGATAAGAATACAGGGTGACTTCTAAAGAGATATACAAGATGCCAGATAAGAATACAAGGTGACCCTTAAAGAGGTGTACAAGATGGCAGAGAAGAATACAGGGTGACTTCTAAAGAGATATACAAGACGCCAGATAAGAATACAGGGTGACTTCTAAAGAGATATACAAGATGCCAGATAAGAATGCAGGGTGACTCCTAAAGAGATATACAAGACGCCAGATAATAATACAAGGTGACCCTTAAAGAGATATACAAGATGCCAGATAAGAATGCAGGGTGACTTCTAAAGCGATATACAAGACGCCAGATAAGAATACTGGGTGACTTCTAAAGAGATATACAAGATGCCAGATAAGAATGCAGGGTGACTCCTAAAGAGATATACAAGATGCCAGATAAGAATACAGGGTGACTCCTAAAGAGATATACAAGACGCCAGATAAGAATACAAGGTGACCCTTAAAGAGGTGTACAAGATGGCAGAGAAGAATACAGGGTGACTCCTAAAGAGATATACAAGATGCCAGACAAGAATACAGGGTGACTCCTAAAGAGATATACAAGATGCCAGATAAGAATACAAGGTGACCCTTAAAGAGGTGTACAAGATGGCAGAGAAGAATACAGAGTGACTTCTAAAGAGATATACAAGATGCCAGATAAGAATGCAGGGTGACTTCTAAAGAGATATACAAGATGCCAGACAATAATACAGGGTGACTTCTAAAGAGATATACAAGATGCCAGATAAGAATGCAGGGTGCCTCCTAAAGAGGTGTGCAGGATGTCAGAGCAAAATACAGTACAAGATGCCATAAGAATACAGGGTGCCTCCTAAAGAGATATACAAAATGTCAGATAAGAATACAAGGTGACTCTTAAAGAGGTGTACAAGATGGCAGAGAAGAATACAGGGTGACCCCTAAATAGGTGCACAAGATTACAGGGTGACTCCTAAAGAGGTGTACAAGATGTCACACAAGAATGCAGGGTATGCAGGGTGTGCAGGATGTCAGAGCAAAATACAGTACAAGATGCCAAATAAGAATACAGGGTGACTCCTAAAGAGATATACAAGATGCCAGATAAGAATACAAGGTGACTCTTAAAGAGGTGTACAAGATGGCAGAGAAGAATACAGGGGAAAATGCAGCAGTGGTTGGCAAACATTGTCCATGGTTCGTCTGTGCTACTGAATGGCCTAGTGGAAGTCCGGACCTCAATCCATTGAATTATTCTCTGTGGCAGAAGCTAAAGGCGATAGCATGTCAAAAACTGCAATATGGAGTCGTTAAAAAAATTAATCACGTCAGCTATCAAAAAATTCCACTGGACACAATTCGTGCAGCCTTTGATGAGTGGCCCTAATATCTTCGCCACTGTGTTGCCGCACCTGGTGATCATTTCGAATAAGAGTAAGTTCATTCTGTAGCATTTTTTGTGTTCTTTAAGCGGCGGCTCCTGACTAAAATTTTAGGGTGGGCCAGATGATATTATTGTTGGTTCATTTTATTTTAAACATTGTTTTATATATGCCATTTATTTTGCCAATATTACCACTATCATAATTCCACACAACACAACATTTGAAACAAATATTAATTACTGCACTCATCTGGCTCCTTATTTGTAAATATATTCTCCTCTCCTGTGCTTGGATGAAGCAAATTTTTCGATCACCTTGGTGTTTGTGTTTCAACAGGCTGTGAACAATGGCTATTAGTGGTCTAACTGCGCATGGCATGAGGTAAACCGATCCCCTTAAGTCGGTTTCAAACAGAGACAGAAGCAGACAAAAATGGAGATATTATCTTCTATTTAATTCTAAAGCAATGTTATAGGCCAATTCTCCAGGCCCTTGAGAAGACAGGAAAAGCCTTTCATAGCCCACAAGAATTCGCATGCAAGACAGTGCTATGTCCACTGTTTGGTCACCCGGCCCATTACCCCATATGCTTAACATGGAAGGTTCTGTGCAGTGGCTCTTGCTATTACAATACACCGTACGAGACTGTCAGGAACTTAAGCTAGGGATGAGGTATGTATACTGAATTCTTTCTAGGGATTCTAGAAGGGAAAACCACTTATTTTAAGTAGAATATCTGTAATTTTAACTAATTTTATAAGACATGAAAAAAACAAATTTCGTGCAGTACGGCCGGACGGCCCAGGGTGGGCAGGGCCCTTTCGGCCCTTAATGATGCACCACCCCTGATTAAACACAATGTGTACAAAAAGGAAGAAAAGTAATTATTGAATGAATAAGATAACACTGATTTGTATTAAGTCTTTAGCAAATATGTTGGTTGGTTGTGATCTTTGAGAACAGTTTCCAAGATGGTCCGGGAGAATAGCTCCCCTCATGGGCGACATATACACTTTACTGTCGGTTTGTGGAATCTCGGAATTGTACACATTTTACTACAAAAACCCTGTGCAGCGTAATGCGTGAAGACGTGACGTAACTTGAAGTTTGGTCCTTTCCATGTGTGATTTCAGAATACATGTATAGTAATGGGTTTGCGTATTTTTATTCAGTAGTTATACGCATAGAAAGTACCGACAGAACTTATGGCAGTACTGTGTATAACCTACCGTGGTTCCATTATCTTGTCTTGTTTGTTCTGTGTGTTCCTACTTTAACCCTCAAGAGGGCGGAATTTAATATATTAAATCGCAAGATAGGTTACCCGCGAGTGGAATATAATATATTATATGGTCACAGATCCGCCAATACCGGCGCAAGTGGTATGCTAAAAACTCAACAGATGGCAGTAAACTACACTTTTAGGTCTGGCCTAACAGGGAATCCCCCAAACTGAGTGGTGTTATATCCCTCTCACAACTTGTGAGAGATTATCGTGTTCAGTCGAGCTTGTGTCGCGAGTCTAAGAATGGCTCTTTGTGTTTTATATAGTTATTTTGCAACATGTGCAGTCAAAAGAGGGTCAGTGAGAAAGGGATAGCTTCAATTTTGGGCTCCACGGATGTAGATGAAATTGATTTTCCATTTGAAGAGTCCGATGATGGATATTCAAGTAGTGTCTCTTATGCCCTTTATGCACTAAAAAATTTCGATAATATCCTATGCACTTCTGAGATGGAGTACTTCCAATAATCAAGGTAAGCTATTAATATTACGTACATATGCATGTGAAAGGCAAGGATATGAAAATGTATTGGGAGCAGAAGGATGGGGTAGCAGGAATGAAGAAGGGAGAAAGTTGCTGGATTTTTGCAAGAGAAACGGTTTAGTGGTAGGCAACTCCTGGTTCCGGAAGAAAGAAAGCCACAAGGTAACGTGGTACAGCAGTGATTTAACAAAGAAATCTTTGGTAGATTACATGCTGTACGACTGGGAAATGAAGAGAAGTGTCAGAGATATAAAGGTAATACCATCAGAGGCCTTAGATAGCGACCACAGAATACTTGTAATGAACCTGGGAGTTGTTAAGGATAGCAAGAGGACAGAGTACCAGGAAAGGAGAATCAAAGTATGGAGACTCAAGGAAAAGGAAGTCAAGGAAGAATTCCAGAAGATAATGAGGGAAAGGATGCCAACAGACAATCCTAAAACAGGGGAAGAGGAATGGAAGCAATTCAAAAACACAATGGTGGAAGCTGCAGTGGCAGTATGTGGAAGAACAAGCAACAGAAAGCGGTGTAAAGAGACACCATGGTGGAATGAGAGAGTAAAAGAAGCTGTGGGAAGGAAGAACAAGGCTTTCAGAGTGTGGTTCCAGGAAAGAACTGATCTGACAAGGGAAGATTATAAGATAAAGAAGAAAGAAGCAAACAAGATTGTCGCAGAGGAGAGGAAGAAGTGGATGGTAAAGTGGACAGAGATGATGGAGGAAGACAGCAGAGGAAATAAGAAAGTACTTTATGGGATGGTCAAAAGTAAGAGAAGAGGTCTGCGAGAGGATGTGGTAATGATGGACAAAAACGGAAATGAGGTACACAACAAAGAGGCACTCAAGACAGTGTGGAAAGAGTACTTTGAGGATTTGCTGAATCCAAATGGTCATAGGGAGGAAGACAATGTATTGGAAGATGGAGAAGACAACACAGGAATGGAAAAGGACCTGACTTGGAGAGAACTGGAAATGGCTATAGACAAGATGAAAGGAGGAAGGGCACCAGGTGTGGATGAAGTGAGTGTTGAAATGGTGAAGGCAGCAGGGGAGGTTGGGAAACAGTGGCTGTACCATGTGATGAGGGTGATATGGAAGGAGAAAAAGACCCCAGAAGATTGGAAGAATGGATTAATTGTCCCAATATTTAAGAAAGGAAGCAGAAAGGAGTGCAGAAATTACAGGGGAGTTACACTCATACCTCACTGTGCCAAGATATATGAAAAGATATTAGAAAGTAGAATACGAACCAAAGTGGAGAGAAAATTGAGAGAGGGGCAGTATGGATTCAGACCTGGGAGATCAACAGTGGATCTCATATTTTCAGTGAGACAGCTCCAGGAACACCACTACGAATTTGGAGAGGATCTGCTGATGGCCTTCCTGGACATCGAAAAGGCCTATGATAGTGTGTGTAGGGAGAAGGTTTGGAAAGCAATGGAAAACATGGGAGTGGAAAAAGAGACTGTAGGCAGAGTGAAGGAGATGTATTGTGGAAGTGTGAGTTGTGTGAAAGTTGGAGGGGAAAGAACAGACTGGTTCAGACAAATGAGTGGCCTGAAACAGGGTAGTGCGCTGTCACCCCTTCTCTTTATTGTGGTTATGGACGAGGTAATGACACGGATAGCAGGAAAGATAGGAGAAGATAAGATGAAAGCAATGGTGTTTGCAGATGATCTCATGGTCTGGGGAAACAAGGAGGAGGAAATTCAGGAGCAACTGAAGGCTTGGGAAGAAACAGTGGGAGAGTACGGATGGAAGTTCAACATCAGTAAATGTGAGATCCTGTTAACGACCAGGAAAAAGGACAGACCAATGAGCGGGATGACACTTGGAGGTGGACAGCTGAAGAAGGTGGAAAGTCTCAAGTACTTGGGAAGTATAGTGGAGGAAAATGGGAGAAATGACAAAGAGATTACGGAACGTGGCAGACAGGCAGAAGCATTTCTGAGAAGCATTAGGAGCTTAGTGTGGAATAAAGATGTCCCACAAAAAAGCAAGGAAGTGTTATACAGAAGCTACTAAATCCCGATACTGACCTATGCTTCAGAAACGTGGACAATGAAGAAAAGAGACATAAGCAGAATACAGGCAGGTGAAATGAAGTTCCTGCGAAGTAGGATCGGAGTAACAAGAAGAGACAGGTTGAGGAATGAAAAGGTCAGGGAAATGGTGAAAGAGGAGCCCTTGCAAGGTAGGATTGAGACATCAAGACTGAGGTGGTATGGACACTTAAAGAGAATGGATGAGAAGAAGATTCCCAAGAGGATACATGAGATGCAGATGCAGAAGAAACGACCAAGGGGAAGACCAAGAGATAGATGGCTGAAAGGAGTGGAGGAATGTGTCAAGAAGAGGGGCGAGGACTGGACCAGAGTGACAGCGGAGAGGTGGTGGGAAGAAAGAACTAAGTGGCGAGGCTTATGTTCCAAACAGACCCAGCCTGGGGCTGGAAACTGTACAAGATGATGATGATGACATATGCATGTTTGTAGCTAGTGTTCGATAATTCTGGACGAGTTTTAATTTGCCGTATTTTTGGCCCGCGTTCAGACATATTACACACCTATATTGACGTATGCAGCAGGCACGTGGACAACAACTAAACGGGAGGAAAGTAGGATCCAGGCAGCAGAGATGAAGTTCCTTAGAGGTATAATTTGGAAAGACCCGCAGAGACAAAATCAGAAAGTAGGAAATTAGGGAGAAAACAGGATTCCCAAAGTTACAAGACAAAATTGAGATCAGTAAGCTAAAATGGTATGGACATACGATACAAATGGGAGAAGACCGAGTCCCAAAACGATTATTTACTGAGAAAGTCACGGGAAGGAGCCAAAGGGGAAGGCCGAGGATGAGGTGGATGGATGCAGTGAGGGAGAGTGTTGAGAAAAGAGGAGTGAAAGTGGAGGATGTACTAGAAGAGGGACGAGAGTGGTGGAGAGACAGAAAAGTATGGAGGTCCTTGATTCACATCCCGACCCAGATCACTGGAACCGGGAAATGAAGAAGAGAGTACAGACATAAAACGCATCCGCCCATGTAGAGTTGTCATGCCATTATTGACCCACCACCTCGCCTCCTACAACCCATCCACTCTTACACTGCCGTTACAGCTTAATTAAGTTAAAACAAATTACAAGGAAAATAAAAATTCAGAATAAGAATACATTATCGTGGAGAAACAACAAGAACTAAGAGGGAAACTTCAAGATAAGGAGAGAAAACAAGTTTGAAAATACACGATGAGGAAAAAAATATTTAGCCCATTGTTTCTGCGTCAAAGAAGAATTTACGAGCATAAGGCATACAATAGCCTGTAGGAATTCTTACTAAAACTAAGTAAATAAGAATAATAAATCCAAAGA
Source organism: Meconema thalassinum (assembly GCA_946902985.2). NCBI lineage: Eukaryota > Metazoa > Arthropoda > Insecta > Orthoptera > Tettigoniidae > Meconema > Meconema thalassinum. The sequence goes on from OX336388.2 coordinate 91,506,939, forward strand.
TTTATTTGTTACACGGAGCTCATATGGAGCTATGCTAAAGACTTGGACGGTGGGGAAGGAGAGCAAAAATTAATAGGTTACAAAATACCGTCCAAGTCAACCAAATTTGATAGATGGAGGTTGCCCAGTTCGGAACAACACATCTAAAAGAAATAATAAGACTATAGAAGATAGATTAGTAGAACGAGTAACCTCAAACACATGCATATCAATAAATATGAGGGTAATTCCAAAAGTAAGGTCTGATTCGCCGTAAATATTTGAAAGCGGCGCCAAGGGCAAAACACTCATGCGCGCCGACTCCTGGCATGCCTTGCGTGGCAAAAGCCGCCAATAGCGTTGTTACTGTTGCTGTGTGCTGTTGATAGTGTCAGTTCACAATGTTTAAGACAATTAATCAGCCCGCCGATTGTGAAGTAAGGGCAGTGATACGGTTTCTGTCTGCAAGAAACATTTCTGCAGCAGAAATTCATCGGCAGATTACTGAAGTGTACGGTCCTAACATAATGAGCGACAGTAAAGTGCGCAAGTGGGTACGAGCCTTTAATGAAGGACGGGAAAATGTGCACGATGAACCCCGCTCTAGCAGACCATCAGTGATTTCAGACGAGTTGGTTCATGCGGTCGACGACAAAATTCGTGAAGATCGACGATTCACTATTTCAGGGACAACGATCAATAAAGCCGCCTACTGCGCTACCCTGACTAAACTTCGATGTGCAATCCAGAATAAGCAACGTGGTCTTTTGTCGTCTGGAGTGTTGTTGTTGCATGACAATGCCAGATCCCATACTGCGAATGACACGCAAACTCTAATCAAGAAATTTGGATGGGAACAGATGGACAATCCACTGTACAGTCCGGACTTGGCACCAAGTGATTTCCACCTATTCCGCTACCTAAAGGAGTTTCTTGGCGGCAAGCGCTTTGACACAGATGATGAAGTGAAAGAAGCTGTTGAAGACTGGTTAGCTTCTCAGGCGGCCGAGTTCTACGACTTACGCATTCAAAAGCTTGTGGAACGATGTGACAAATGTGTAAATAAGTATGGAAATTATGTAGAAAATAGAGAAAGACGTAAGGAATGTCAATAAAACAATTGTTTTGGAAACAATTTTGATTTTGGATGTATTTTTTTAACCGGACCTTAGTTTTGGAATAGCCCTCGTACAACGAAAGTTGGAGGGGAAAGAACAGACTGGTTCAGACAAATGAGTGGCCTGAAACAAGGTAGTGCGCTGTCACCCCTTCTCTTTATTGTGGTTATGGACGAGGTAATGACACGGATAGCAGGAAAGATAGGAGAAGATAAGATGAAAGCAATGGTGTTTGCAGATGATCTCATGGTCTGGGGAAACACGGAGGAGGAAATTCAGGAGCAGCTGAAGGCTTGGGAAGAAACCGTGGGAGAGTATGGATGGAAGTTCAACATCAGTAAATGTGAGATCCTGTTAACGACCAGGAAAAAGGACAGACCAATGAGTGAGATAACACTTGGAGGTGGACAGCTGAAGAAGGTGGAAAGTCTCAAGTACTTGGGAAGTATAGTGGAGGAAAATGGGAGAAATGACAAAGAGATTACGGAACGTGGCAGACAGGCAGAAGCATTTCTGAGAAGCATTAGGAGCTTAGTGTGGAATAAAGATGTCCCACAAAAAAGCAAGGAAGTGTTACACAGAAGCTACTATATCCCGATACTGACCTATGCTTCAGAAACGTGGACAATGAAGAAAAGAGACATAAGCAGAATCAGGCAGGTGAAATGAAGTTCCTGCGAAGTAGGATCGGAGTAACAAGAAGAGACAGGGTGAGGAATGAAAAGGTCAGGGAAATGGTGAATGAGGAGCCCTTGCAAGGTAGGATTGAGACATCAAGACTGAGGTGGTATGGACACTTAAAGAGAATGGATGAGAAGAAGATTCCCAAGAGGATACATGAGATGCAGATGCAGAAGAAACGACCAAGGGGAAGACCAAGAGATAGATGGCTGAAAGGAGTTGAGGAATGTGTCAAGAAGAGAGGCGAGGACTGGACCGAGTGACAGCGGAGAGGTGGTGGGAAGAAAGAACTAAGTGGCGAGGCTTATGTTCCAAACAGACCCAGCCTGGGGCTGGAAACTGTACAAGATGATGATGATGATAATGAACTGTAACCGAAACTTTAGTAGGATACAGAGCTTGCTTTTAGTTTCTTTCTGTTGGTGGTATTTATTTTTGTTTTGAGGTTACTAACCATGGCCACCTATTGCTGGGGCACCATAGAGAGTCTTGTGTTTTGCTTGATAGAGATTCTTTGTGGGTCCAGCAGTGGGTGGCAGGTGGCTTTGATCTATGGGCAAGGTAACCATGGGGATGTGTTATTGATAGTTTATGGCATGCGGAATGGAGGTGATCTAGGAAAAAATGTGATGTTGAGAATTATGTTATGCTCTCTGGTCTGGCAATTGGTTTTGATGTTGAAGATTATGTAATGTTTGAAGGTCTGACAATTGGTTTTGGGAGAAAAGAATGATAGTTGTGGTGGACACTTTAGAAGAGATGCAGGTAATGGAAAACCTGCTTATATGTTGATCAACCTCAAAAGAAGAATTATTATTAATAAATAGTGTATTTTTGTGAAGTCGGTATACTGTCTTTGTGATTCATTCAGTGGGTATATCACCCCTCTACCCTGGAGTGGCAAGCTCGGATTATCATATTTATTACAATGACGCACCAAGGTGTGGCTAGATCACTGCCAGCTGGATCGCATCCCTCCTGGCTGCTTTAGACTGCCTGCCCATTCAACGATTACAGCATTGGTTTATGCGTTCATCCTCGTTTCCAAATATAGATGCTAAGAGCAGCACCAACCCACTGATCACCACTTTTTCAAGTCACTGTTGCAGACATTTGTTTTGTATTGATGTTAATGGCGTCAATAATAATAGCCTGTTCTTTATTCGGTGTTGACTGCATTGCAGAAGCATAACTTTTCTGGGATTTCTTGGGTACATTGAGGGTAGAACTGTCGGTAAGGTTAGGTACGGTCTGACTTCCTTGGTAAGAAGCCATTGCTTAGAGTGTGAAAGGCTTTGGAGCCTCGCTGAATTACGATGTTCAACCGTTTGTTGTTTGTTTTCCGTGAAGTTGTGGTTTGGTTTTTAGAATGCCGTACTGCTGCGTGCTCTTTTGTAAATCAGAAATGAAATCTGCAATGGAAAGAGCATATGTTATCACAAAGAATTTTTATAACAAAAAGTGCTTATCTAAAAATCTTAAAATAAGGCACTACACTACAGTGGTGAAACCGGAATGCCTATACGCAAGTGAATGTCTGGTACTAAACTATAGATTAGATAAACTTGAAGTACTAGAAAGGAGAATCATGAGGAAAATTTTAGGCCCAGTGAAAACAGCAGAAGTATGGAAATTAAGATCTAATGATGAAATATACAGCATCATAGAAAATATAACAGAAACGATAAGAAAAAGGAGATTGCAATTTTTTGGACATATTTACAGAATGGCTGATTCCAGGTTAACAAAAAGGATATTCAAGTACCTTTGGGAGAAAAGGGCAACAACTAGCTGGATTCAAGAAGTAAAGAAAGATTTAGAAAGAAATAATATAAGTGAAGAAGAAACGGTGAACAGAGAGATCTTTAGAAAGTGGGTATTAAATATAAAAGGATTCCAAGGAAGATTGCCAAAGAAACCTGGTGCGAAGTGGTCCGAGGACAGAAAGAAGCAGCATAGTGAACGGATGAAGGAGTACTGGAGGGAACGGAAGAGAAAACAACAAAGTGTGAAGAATTGAAATTGGCACGTGGTCCCTAGCAGGCCTCATCGGAAAGAAGATATATCTTGTACGCCTCCAAGTGTTGAACGGGCAGGCAGTTTAAAGCAGCCAGGAGGAACGCGATGAAGCTGGCAGTGAAAAAGCCGCAGTGATCACAGTGGGTTGGTGCTGAAACCTATCTTGTACGCCTCTGAGCGTTGAATGGGCAAGCAGTCTAAAGCAGCCAGGAGGGATGCGATCCAGCTGGCAGTGGCTAGATGAAGGCAGTACCAATATCGATAACAACTTTAAATACCAGTATCATGTTTATTACAAATGGTAGCCCAAACAAGGGGCATTATCATACAAAACCCACAAGAGACAACCAGGAAAAGAAATAAAATGAAAATACAAGTGCAGGAAATACGGTACTTTAGTTTGATGTTACTCTTAGTTTAAATTTTGAATTTTAAATGTTGCAAAATGATCGCGTAAAAGAAATAGTGTAACGTGTTTTTCGAGGGTATTTTACGCCACTGACATAAGTCAGTAGGAAGCCATTCTATATTTATTTACGCGGCAAATTGTTCAGCCAAGAGAAGTTTTCATGTAACTTATTATTATTATTATTATGGTTGTTTTTTGGAGCGTTTTTTATAAGATTATCTGTATACAGATAGGTTTTCAATGACATAGAAAACACTATCAAGCGAATTATTACGAACAACACTATCACGGAAAATTATATGATTACGGAATTTTTCGGATTTTGTCAGAGTTTGTTGAGAGAGATGAGTCACGGGGAATTCGGCTACAGGCTTATTCTTGTCGAGTAGCGTGACGCAAGCGGGGTTGCTGCATCAAGAAAAGGCGAAATGGCCTGGACCGGTAATCGACATCATCGCCGCGCCGATTGTAATGACCCTGAGGTGGGGAGTATTACGTGGTGGCTCAGCCAATCAGTGGAGAGCGGGCGAGAAGAAGACGGCACTGGAGAGGGGAGGTGACAAGTGCATATATTGTTTGCGTGCCGAGGAGGCAGGCGATTATCTTTGTAAAACTTGACCGTTGTGGTTGCTCGAGTGGTTGGTTCCGGTGTGGCCGGACCATAATATAACATTTCTACAAATATTTCTACAACTAACGAGGAAGATGACGACATCCAGAAGGCTGTGGGAAGCTCTCTTCAACATCCAGTACGAGGGAAATGCCACGGCAATTTCCAATGGTAAGCGCGAATGACTCAGAACTACATAATCTCTCGTTCCTATGTTTCATATTCAGTATTTCAGTAACTTCATAGCTTGGCAATAATAGTAAAATCAGTAATTCATCCGACTCCGTTTTCACGTAATTCTCTAGCGGTAATATTCAAATCGCAACGCTCCAATTTAAATTATATTATTATTATTACTATTAATTTTGCCATACTTGTTTTATATAATAAATTCATTTCTTTTAAACATGCAATCTTTGCTTTCAGTAGGTAGCATTAGATATAGACCAAATTCCTTCTCCTGATACAATTGTTAGTTGGGTTAATGATCAAATCATACCACGATCTGAGTGAAAAGATTCTTGAAGGGGTTCTGCCAGAGCTAGGTGTTGTTAAATATAAATTTAGATTTCAACATAGCGTTGAGGTCTTGGCGCCCATTAATACAACATATCTTAGTCAGAGAAAATATTTCAAAGTGCAAGGCAGGGCTAGTAAAAGCGTTACATTTGTACACCCCAACAGTGAGGGGCCTGTAAAACCGTTTCAATAGGTCATGATTAAAAATAAATTCTCTTCTTTTTTTTCATCTTGATACACTATAGGAAAGGCTTCCTATAGAGGAGTTGATGGATTTCAAGTCTTGATGTAATGGCGACTCTTGTCCAACTGAAGAGATAACTAATAAGTAGGGCCCGTATGTTGATGCTATAAAAAAGTTTAAAAAATGCACTTAAAATTAAAAAAAAAAAAGACTAATAAATGACCTAAAAATTGGAAAAATGCACTATAAAGTGGAGAAAATGATCTTATAATATAAAAATTACCAATATTTCAAAAATTCGAAAAATGCACTTATAGTGCATGAAAATGATCTTATAATAATAAACTCACCAATATTTCAAAAATGAAATCTCAAGCTGAACCTGAAAAGTCAATCAAAATAGATTTCTAGCACTTAACAAAAGGTTTATGTTCACTTTAGTCTGAGTTGCACTGCACTACGAATGTCATTCTGATGTTGTCAAATGTAAATGATCTGAGGTCATCAGCCAACAAGTTTTTATATCTCGAAAAGCTGCGTTCAACATCAACTGATATGATCGGTGCGTACTTGAAGTGAGGAAGGTCGTTTGCTGCTAAATCCTTCTCAATCCCAACCATGCAATAATTTTCACATGAAAGAATGTCTGAGATTTTGCCTAATGTTTGCATCTGTACACCCACGTAACTCCCTCATATAAAGCTGTGACATGACTAAATTGGAATAAATGACCTTAACCCTTTTAGTGCCAGAGTCGCTGTGAGCGATCCTCATAAAATGAACTTAACTTGCCAGCGTCGCTCTGAGAGACGCTCGTTTTTGTATTCTTAGAGGGGCTTATAGACCTAAAATGGCGTCTAAACTTAACGTGACCATTAAAGAGAGTTCTAGCTACCATTTTCTGGCAAACATCTTTTGTTTTCCGTCTATCGATATACTCGAGCGATATTTGAAGTTCCTTGACTTGTTTATGTGTGACTCGTAAAAGCATGGCTTCCAAGGGAAGGAAGCATTGTTTGAGAGAGGAAGAAATTGAAGAATTAATGATTGATGAGTCAAGTGGTGAACTCTTGGACTTCATGGACAGTGATTGCGATCTTGTGTGTGACGAATCAAGTGCCGATTCCGCTTCGGACAATGAATTACCTGCGCTGAATGCGATCGTACATAACCAAACAAGTGATAGTGATGATAACGTTGTTGATAGTAATAGTGACTGGGAAGAAAGGAATGTTGACCAGGACAATCCTCCACAGGCTACACAACCACAAATGTGAAAGATAAAACTACAGGGTGCCCTTCTGTTTATTTATTTTCACTGTAATTATTTTTATTTTATTTATATCAACAATGTCATTGTTGGTGTACGGTATTTTATGAATATGCTAGATTTTAGAATTTCGGATTTTTGACACCCCTGCTGATATTTTTTAAACAAAAAAAACTGCATTTCCTGGTACTTTTGTTATGTATGTGTGCTCTCCAGTGTTAATTTTTACTCCATTTATAAGCGTGTGGTAATGGGAATAATCAAACTTTCTAATTTTTATTTTACAGAAGAAATTATTTTAATTAATTAATTAATAAAGAAAGAAATAAGTTTCATAATGATCTGAAAAAATGCCTGAATTTAGATAGCTATGTTTTGTACTCCCTGACTAAATTTCGCTTTCGTATCTTTCAAAACAGGGGATGTACATATTTTTTTCTGAAAGCCTACATTTTCCATTAAAACAGCCTGGCACTTTTAGACTTCACCTTTACCTTTTCGCCTGGCACTGAGGGTTAAAAGGCCGATTTCTCTAAAATATGACAAAAAATCTACCAAACTTAGAAAAATGCTCTTAAAATGGAAAAATAGCAAAAAAATGCAAATTAAAAATGACATATTTGAAGCTGGGGTGGCCCGTCCGGAGTTTCTATGTACTTCAGCATTGTTTCAGACACCTCAGTAAAAAGATGCCATGTCATCAACATCCGGTCCCTACTAATAAGTAATAATAGTTGCTAATGGCGACGGGAAAATAATGGGTTTGCGTTCAGAAATGTGAAGTAAATCTTACGTATCATAACAATTATTATGGTACAATTAACATTTTTCTGTATAAAACTTTATTTGTTCTAAGGCTCAAATCTGTGACCACAGTCGGTATTCCAACGTGAATCTCCTGCTGGTTTTAGCCACTTCCAACAGTGCGACCACGCTCAATTTTTAACTCTTAGATGAACAGACACTGTTTGTTAGTTAGTTATTGTTGTTTTAAGGGGCAGAACAGCAAGGCCATGTGCCCCCTCTCAACACAAATAAAGATTAGTCCGCCTCATTGCGTAGTGGCTAGCACTTTTGGCTGTCACTGCAGAAGCCCGGGTTCGATTCCTGGCTCTGTCAAGAAATTTAATTCTGGTCTGAGGGCTGGAACGGGGTACACTCGGTCTTGTGAGGGAGAACTGTGAAGAGATGGTTTCGATTCCCATTCCAGGCAATCTGGAAGTGGTTTTTCGTGGTTTCACATGTCTACTCCAGGCGAATGCCGGGATGGTTCCTAAATTAAGACCACGGCTGCCTCCTTCCCAATCCTCATCTGAATTACAAGTACACACACTAATACAGGCATCATAATAACACAGGTTATCAGACAAATTTCACACACCCAAATTCACGGGGCTACATGACCATGATGTCACAAAGCACCTCAATTAATAATAATAAAAAAACCAACAAATTTAGATTAATTTAAAAAGTAGTTATGGTTTTAAGGGAGAGAACAGCAAGGTCATCAGCCCCTTTAACACAGATAAAATTACCAAAATTTAAGATTTATTTAAAATTATAGGTGGATGCCTAAATGTGAAAAAAGCCTAAAAACAATAATACAAATACTTAAATAAAACTAATAATTATGATAATAAACAATATATGGGAGGGGCAGATGAGGGGTAGTTCCACCCGTTAAAACAACAATTTAAAAAATATGGGAAAAAAAAAAAGAAATTCGAATTGAGTACTCAGTTGAAAATTCAGATTGCTGGTACTAACCCATTCTCACTTATAAAGCGGATGATGAGATCAGCAGCCACCATATCGTTGGCTAATGTAAGTTAGAGTGTCATCTGCAAACCAAGGTTCCTTCGTAGATCAGCAAGATCCACACACTCGGTTAAAATATGGGTCACGGTGAATCCGGCTCCACAGGTACAAAGTGGGGAGGGTCTTCCCTTCTCATAAGGTACAAGTGGGTAGATCTTGCATGACGTATCGTTACCTACACAAAATGACAAGATTCCCTCCGTGAGCGGAAAGAGCTTCGCCACTTGCGAGTAGTTCCCTTGATTGCTCTCAGACACTGTTGTGGTGGCTTCAGGAAAGATGAGGAAATACAGTGAGATTCTTTTGCTGGAGCGGGGCCAGCGCCCGACTGCCGGGCGCGCGCCTTCCGTCAGCCAAACTAGCTCGGGATGCAGGATTGCACGGAGGCGAGCTAACCAGGGTCAGTCACTAAACTTTCATCAACGAGGGTGTGAAGTGTCAGCGCACAGATAAGAAGGTAACATAAACAGCTTCCTGCAAGATTTAATTTAAGAAGCACAGATGTTCTTTTTATTTCTTGGGAATCTGGATGACCTCACGTCACCAATAAAGGTTAGAACATACCTTTTCACAGAAGATGCTGAAAATGTACTCCTTCAGCTGACAGACAGTAACTTTAGAAGTTACATCGTTACATTATGTAGCTACTCCTGTACCCCCCTGCGTGTTGACTGTAATTAATCAAAGCATGGACCTAAGATCATTTGATGTTTAATTGTGGGGTAATTTAAAATACAAAGTGTACAGATCAATTACCTGTACGCTAGTGAAGCTGGAGAACAATATACGGCAGCAGATATCCCTCACAACAGAAGGGAATTACAACGTGTAAACAGGTTTAAAATTGGTTGGAGTAGAGATCCCAACAGCAAGTTCGTTCAGATATCTTGGTGCAATTATCCAACAAAATGGTGGACTGGAGGAGGAAATAAAGAGGGGGATACTGTCAGGATGGTTCAACTGGTGGAAAACATCAAGTGTACTGTGGGACAAGAAGGTACCAGAAAAATTAAAAGGGAAGGTACACAAGCCGTGGTGAGACCAGCAATGATATACGGGGCAGAAACCTGGCAGATAACAAGGAGATGGGCAGAAAAACTGGACGTCTCAGAAATGCGTATGCTGAGATGCGCAAGTGGACATACAAGGTTGGACAAAGTGAGAAATCAAGTGATTGGGAGACGACTTAGCGTGGTACAAGTTTCTGAGAAAGTCAGAGAAGCTGGCCTCAGATGGTATGGCCATGTTAAGAGAAGAGAACAAGATTATGTGGGCAATAGGATGATGGAAATGCTTTCCACCTGGGAAACGGAGTAGAGGACGACCAAAAAGGCGATGGATGGACAGCATTCAAGAATGCATGAAACAGCAGGGGCTTGTGGAGGAAATGGTCCGGGATAGAACGAGGAGGGAGGAATATCCGCATCAGCGACCCCACATAAATGGTAAGAAGAAGAAGAAGAAGATGTTTAGCTGCTTGTGACCTCTCTGGTCTCTGCCCTTTCTAGTTTAATCTGTGGTTCTTCTGTTAACATTTTCCGGAAAGCTTGTATAACGGATTCAGAGATGTTAAAGGTTTGCAGATCTTGTTTAACTTGCTGGTACCACAGTGATGTTTTCTTGCAGGAGCTGACTCTGTGGATTACACTGGTCAATCTTGACTCATTCATTCTCTCAAGGTGTCCGTAGAATTGGAGGCGTCTCTTGATGATTGTGTCCATTAGAGGTTCTTGCTTTAGCTATAGATCATCCTTGGGCCTGTGATATCTTTCTCCATTTATGACCCTTGGGCCTTAGAACTTCCTCAAGATATTTCTTTCCTTGACCTCTAGTTTCTGTATCAAGTAAAAAAAAGAGTCAACCCCTGGCACTATACAGCCCATGAAGGGCCTAGGCCTACCAAGCGACCGCTGCCCAGCCATTTGGCCTGCAGATATTAGGGCGACGCGTGATCAGCGCATCGGGTCCCCTCGGCCGTTAATCTTGGTTTTCGTGATCGGGGTGCTGCCTCACTGTCAGGCAGCTACTCAATTGTCCTCACGAGGCTGAGTGCACCCCGTTCCAACCCTCACGTCAGTTTTAAAATCCCTGTCGGAGCCGGGAATCGAACCCGGGGCCACCAGGTGAGAGGCAGGCGCGCTACCCCAACGTCACGGGGCCGGCTTTAGTTTCTGTATCAGTATATTATTATTATAAAGGCGTGGTGGCTCAGCGGTCAAGCTGTTGGCCTCTCACCACGGTACCGGTATCGATTCCCAGTCAATGCATGTGAGATTTTCAAAATTAAATACCACGTTCTGTGGTTCGGATTCCACGTAAAACTACAAGCTTCCTTCCTTTTCCTTTTATTGTGGAGGAAATGGTCCGGGATAGAACGAGGAGGGAGGAATATCCGCATCAGCGACCCCACATAAGTGAGATTAATCATGCTGGAGAAGAAGAAGAAGAAACGCTAATTTATTAACACAGTACAACACCTGTCTGTCAGCTGAAGGAGAACACTCTCAACATCATCTGTGAAAAGGTAAGTTCTTTAATCATGATTTGCTGGTGAATTTACCATTAATTAATGTACTTTGTTACGGTTTTCACCTGCGGGCAATCCACGGTGCGAGCGCCCGGCAGCCGAGCCCGCTCCAGCAAAAGAATCACCCTGTATATTCGATGACACAATTTACATGCCATCCGTGCTGTGTGGATTGGAGCAGGACGAAGATGAAGAAACAAGTGATCTATTGCGAAAGGAATGTAATTTTACATCATATATACAATACAAGCTGCAACTGGTAACACACGTCCATTACGACGGAATGTCTTTATGCTCCATGACAATATCAGGAAATACAGGAGGTGGGAACAGCAATAGCATTAAAAACAAAATTAAAATTAAAAAAGCATGCAGCAACCACATTTAAAATGTACACCAAATACATTATAAGGAACATATAATAATAATCACTCAAAATAAAAACAAGAATGCTAATCCCTAGCAGATACAATAGTAGTCGATGTGGAAATGCATTACACCAGGGGTGCACAACCCGCGGATAATATTGAAAACGTGGTTATATATATTGTAAATGATGAGATTTTTCCCATTATTGTAGGCCCTAGTTGAAATAAGAAAATTATAAAAATGTTTCGTTATAACATCTTTTAATATACAATGAATTTTCTGGTAATATGCGAAAAGAGAAAGTAAAAGAACTGCAAAGTAAATTGAAGTTTCAACAAAATCTCTTTAGTAACATTAACGATGAATCGCAAATTGCGGTAAAAGCATGTTTTATTGTGCCAAAGATATTAGTAAAAAGAATGGTGAGTTAGTTAAGAATTCTGTTTTTTGTAAAAATAAAAATTTTACAACCTTGTGATAGTATTATTTTATTTTATATACCCCTAAAACTTTTCGAATCTGGAGTAAGTTGATTGTAAATCAGTAATTTGACAACTTAATAATGTAATTTGCCAAAAAACTTCAAAAATGGATTTACACCATTTAGAGGACACAAAAATAGTATTGAAACACATTTTTTGTCTGCTGGTAAAATAGGTTATTCAGATAATAGTAAAATTAGCTTTAGCGGTAGGGTTTGGCAAGTGCCTATTTGGAAAGGTATTATTACTTATTATGTAAAAATAAACTTGGCCCCCACTTATAAAAAGGTTGTACACCCCTGCATTACACAGTCAAAATGCATATAAATATTCGACACAGCCCGCGGCACATGGTGCGAGTGATTGCTCTGCCTGCTCCTAGGAATAGATCTTGATATTCTCACTAATTCAGTATAAACATTGAATGTGAAATCTACATTGGTTTTTGACCAGATACCCGGATCAAAGAGTCTTGAACTGGCCGTTTTGTAGTTTCACGACTACAATATTGGAAACTCAGGCTTGCATAGCCAGCAAATTACTACTAACAAGGGAAGTATCAGGTTATTTATTTATTTATTTATCGTATGGCTTTTAGTGCCAGGAGTGTCCGAGGACATGTTCGACTCGCCTGAGTCTGTAGCTGCTTCCAGCGGACACCCTTATTAGGGTGAGCTACAAGTTCCGTTCAATTTCAAGTAGTTCCAACTTTCGCTACCAGATATCAATGATACCTACTGGTGAACATTGGAACTTTGATAGAGCGTTCCGACGAAATCTAACCTAACAATTTAGCTTTACACAAGTTTAGTCTGTGAAAAGATCTTTTACATGCCATAAATCTATGACATGGGACCGCCAGCTTTACTTCCCCTCCGAAGGAAGGCATACTGAAGGATTTTTAATGCTCTTAAAAAATCCGACGACTTCGGCCGGGTTTGAACCCGCTATCTTGGGCACAGCAGTTCAACATGCTACCAACTACGCCACCGAAGCCGCTAACCTACATTGGTTTCTGACCAGATACATGGAGGAAAGAGTTTTGGTTGGTTCCTTAGTTTAGGGGCTGCGACAACGCGGTCATGTAGCCCCGTGTACTTTGGGTGTGTGTAGAATCTGTCTGATAACCGGTGTTAATTGTGATGACTGTATTAGTGTGTGTATCTGTTTTTTTAATTCAAGTAGGGACTGCAACTTTGAATTTTCAAATAGTTCCTACTTTTGCCGCCAAGCGCCACCGTCAACGACTACTAGGCCTAGTTCAGAACTAGCTACTAGACGCCACCGCAGTCGGCTCTTGGCAACGAACGTAGCAACCTAAGAGCGTTGTTTACATTCTTAACCTATCCAATTTAGTTTCACACAGGTGTAATTAGTGGAAAGATCTTTAACATGCCATAAATCTATGACATGGGACCGCCGGCTTTACTTCCCCTCCGAAGGAAGGCATACTGAGGGATTTTTAACGCTCTTAAAAAATCCGACGGCTTTGGCCGGGTTTGAACCCGCTATCTTGGGCATAGAAGCTCAGCATGCTACCAACTACGCCACCGAAGCCTCTGGAGGAAAGAGTCTTGAACCAGCTGTTTTGTAGTTTCACGACTACAATATTGGAAGCTCAGGCTTGCATAGCCAGCAAATTTCTACTAACAAGGACAGTATCAGGTAAGACAGGTCAAAACCTATCTTGAAACTTTGTGGACACAATCGTTGTACTATAAGAGGACAACGTGCGGAAAATCAGCTGCCAGATTGAACTGCAAGGCTCAGAAATTGTACCTGACATCCTGGTACGCAGGCATGACAGCTGGAGGAGCTGGACATCCCCATGACACTCGGAGTAGTAGCGAGGCGGGGAGTATATGCTGACTGGAGCTTGCGGCTACTTCCACCCGCCTTGAGTGCCTGGGCCGTCAGGACTGTCCCTACCAACAGGTACGGTACTCACTACTTCCCATTGATTTATATGACAGATTCGCCACATGATTTCGGAGCCTTGCAGTTCAATCTGGAGGCTTATTTTCCGCATGTTGTCCTCTTATAGTACAACGATTGTGCCCACAAAGTTTCCAGATAGGTTTCGATCTGTCTTACCTGATATTTCCCTGATAAGTATTGCGCCATGCGATTATTAGATCGGCCACTCTTGTTTTTAATTATGCCAAGAGATAACACTGCCTTAGTATTTGCGGGTCCGCAGCATAGCCAACATAAACAAATAAATACCTTACGGATATTTCCTATAGTGCTCACAAACAAATCGTATTGCACAAGGAAAATTGAACTAGCTCAGGAAAATAGCATATGTTCGGCTACAACAAATTATTTTACTCGTGTGGTTTTAAAAAGAAACACGACGCTTGCTTACTTTGTACTTCTCACCATACAATGTTTATAGGCCATTTACATAGACCACACCTATCAATTTGTAATCAAGGGTTGACAAAAATGGCCTAACATCTTCAAAATGGAAAGACTCGATCAAAACAACAGAAAATGTGGTACCTGTACCAGTTCTTCTAGGCAGATCTCAAGATGGATCCCATTGCAGCTTGAAACCCTTGCCCATGTTCTGGGATATTGCCACTGTGGAGAACTTCTAAACAATGTACATCACCACTCAGTCAGGAAGATAGTAGTAAATAACTTTAAAAAAATCTGGTTTGGAGATGCATGAGGAAGTTTATTCTGAGAAGAAAAGCATCTGTGAGCCCACAGTTCTCTACCTTAAAGAGAAGTACAAATCAATGGAAATACCTAGGTTGTAGGGCTAATGACAGGTGTAAGGGGCACTATTCAAAAATTATCAGTGCAGACATTTCCATTGTTTTAAGTCAACCTCAATTTTGTGCCAGATATAGTTACCACTACACTGTAAAGTTCAATATCCATAATGAGAAATCATTTAGTGAGCATGTCTCGGAGTTCATATATTTCAGTTTAGATGTGCCTGTAAGTTTGTTGCATGAAGGAGATGATCCAAGGAAGTCTATATACCTGATACAACCATTTGGATTGAAAAGAAAACACCAGATCAAGCTAAAGAGGTTGACCAAGAAGAAAAAGACATCCATGAATATTGCGTTCCATAGTTTCACGAAAAATAGCAAGATCGATACAGGAATCATATCTTTAATGCACAAGGTATGATATTTGGTGCCAGTGGCACTATCTATCGAGAAGTTGTAGAACTGTTCCAGAAGCTCGGCTTAGAAAAGAATCTCCTGATAACTCTTGCTGACTTTGTTTCTATTGCCATTTTGCCCTTCATGGGCTATACCGCCAAAGGGATTGGTTTGGTTTTATGTCTACAAGAATGCTAACATACAACATTTCTGATATAAAAATCCTGCTTAAATTTGTTCGACAAATTGTATTTTACTAAGATTTCCTAATAAGGATTGAGCAATATGATGTGTCTTGCGGCATCTACCAAGCAGCTATTTCCTTGCAAATAAATAATTCTGAAATGAGAATGATATACTTTTATATTTGGCAACCTCTGATGAGAGGAAGTTGAATAAAGAATGCACCCTCTCTGCTCTCAAGCTAGGTTCACGAGCCATCATGTACAGCGGGCTGAAAACAGGGCTGACTAAGTCGTGTGATTAAATTGTTAGTAAGCCATGCACAGCCTTTCAGACCGTGTGTGTCATGTTTATACTTGACAGGTACCAGAAACCAGCCCTGGGTACCCAGACTGCCTCGGTGAGAGGCAAACAGCTTCATGTCCCACGACAAACTGGCTAAAAGAGCTTTCTTGAGAAAGAGGATAATTCTACACAAATATGAACAAAGTATCTGGAGGCAGACTAGGCAGCCAGATATAGTACAGGGTGGTCGAAAAGTCACATTCACAACATTTGATTCTACTTGTACACACATGCAATAACGGAACAAACAAATAGCTGGCGATTTATGTGCTGGATGGGCAACCATGTTCGTGTGTCAATTGCTCCTGATGCATGTTGTTTTCTGTCAATGTTGAAGTGTTAGGTCATGTAGTGACAGCTAGTTTTCTGACAAATCGCAAATTAACCAATGTGCTACAACATTGGTGGAAGCACGGGAAGACTTCATGTACCGGCAATCCGAGGAATAGATTGTCCCTCGTAGCATAACAGGATGGCCACCCAGATCATGCGACCTGACACCATGTAATTTTTAGATATGGAGTATTCTGAAGAATGAAGTAGTTACAAGTCTTTTGTGAAGATCGATAAAAGTCCTATGTTAAGTTTTGTACCATTTATAAATCAGTGGTTAACCCGTCGAGTGTTTCGTCCGTCTATAAACAGTGCACAAGAACCTCTTTTACTCTTTTGCATGTTCCCCATTCGCTTTTGAGCATCGAGTCGATCTCTGGCATGTTCTGCCAACTGTTAGTCATATGTAGTACTGCTCGAGTTTGGATTTTTGCTTCCGGAAGTAATTAACAGAGAATTTTGTAGACGTCTGTCCTCTACAGCTGGAGTACATCCGTGATGTAAACAAGCAAGGCGGAATAACAAGCTAATTTCACGCCGTGTTGTGATTTCGGATCAAAGAATATCAATTTTTATCCTAGTAAGGAGCAACAAGTATTACTTCTTCTTCTTCTTCAAGTGCCTCGTCCTCCAAGAACATTGGCGATCATTAGCATGATCTGCTGTTTGTCCACAACTGTTCTAAACAGTGACACTGTATTAAGTCCAAACCACTGGCTTAAGTTCTTTGCCAGGATATTCGTCTGCGTCCTGGACCCCTAATGCCATCAATCCTCCCTTGGATAATTAATTTCAAGAGGTGATATTCGTTGTTGCGCATGAAATGACCAAAGTATTCTAGTTTTCTCCTTTTGATGATACCAAGAATTTCCGAGTCTTTGTTCATACGCCGCAGTACTTCCACATTTGTGACTTTAGCTGTCCATGATATCCTTAAAATCCTGCGATACGTCCACATTTCAAATGCTATCAGTTTCTTACTTAAAACCTCGGTAAGTGTCCATGATTCAACTCCATAGAGCAGGAAGCATCGAAGCAGTCGGGTGCGTAATGACAGACTTAAATCAAGCTGGTCAAAACTTTTCTCATTTTCATGAAAGAACTTCTGGCCTGCTCAATTCTACAGCGAATTACTTGACTTAAGTCCCAGTTATCATTGATTTGACATCCTAAATATTTATATGATGAAACCCTTTCAATTCTTCCATTACCGAGTGTAAGAATGCCCTGAAATTCATCTTTGTTTCTACTAACAACCATCCACTTACCGTATATACCCGAATGTAAGACGAGGCTTTTTCCCACTTTTTGTGTCACAAAAATTTGGGGTAGTCTTATATTCAGGGTTTTTTTTTTTTTTTTTTTTTTTTTTTTAGTTTTTAAAAATAATTATTATTTGCAAAGTAGTATGTGGTGTTGGCATCTTGTAACTCGCAACGAATCAATGTGTTAATGAAGATTGAAATATGGTTTGTTATGGTTAATTACCAAGCATATACGAATAGCGTGCATTTTGAGGTTAGGATTTACGCGTACACATCAAGCGGATAAATTATATGTTCGAAAGCATACGGAAATATGTTTTAAAACAATCTTTACAAGAACAACCAGTCAGTTTTACGAGCAGTACCGGTAATTGAGTGATCAACGTATCTTAATTTAATAAAGTCTCCCATTCTTGAACAAAGAAATTATAGAGTATGTCTTGGAAAAGCGGGCAGAGGGATTTCCGATAACACGAGACATTATAAAAATGAAAGCACGACCTTAAGGGCATATATTGTGCAAGTTACGAGTTGGTGAGTATTTTTTTGAAAAAATCTGTTAGAGGCAGTTGATAACTAGGCCTCGTCTTATATTCGGGGTCGTCTTACATTCGGGTATATACGGTAGTTGTTTTGACATTTAAATGTAATCCCATGGCATTACTCTCTTCAGTATTCTTTGCCTACTGATTTCAGGGGATACTTTTCTTTTTGGGCCCATAACCTGGTATGGAGAAGATGCAAGCAAGGGGACAAACATATTAATTTTGATTCATCTCAAAATGAAAATTAATAAAAACGTAGGATTTTGAATTTACATTTTAGATTAATAAAGACCCAAAACTCGTAGCCCCCACTGATAAGTTAAAAATTACAAGTTCTAAATTTTTTTAATGCATATGAAAAAAACTTGACACTGAGGTAGCAAATAGTAACTCAGCACTTAATAGGTTAACCACTGTCAATTTTGCATTGAGAAGCAAGTTCTCCACTTTAAACAAATGAATAAAATGTAACGTAATCTATATAATAAAAATCAATGTTACGGGATAGTTTGTCTGTCTGTCCCCTATGCGTTCATATACCATTCATCCGATTGCGATGAAATTTGGGCGAGTTGTTGTGAAGGTTTCTGGCTACAAATTATTTATGTAACACAAAAGGGTGAGGGACTTAACAGGAACCCTTAAATCCCACAGTAACCCAATTGCACAATCTGTATACTTGTCACACCGCAATGCAAAGTGTGAGAATAGCTTGCTAATTCATCGCGAGGCGACATGAGGAGACTGTCAGCCGCTCGCCGTGTTATCTGGTATCGCTGTCTATTCCAATACAGTTCACGCCACGGTTCATTATTATTATCTTCCTTTCTGTGTTTGATTGGCATTGCAACGCGTGCCGGGAATAGCTAGTGTCGAATAAAATGTAAGGAGTTGTTGGAGAAAGTGACATTTTGACCAACCTGTATGTATCCATAGCTCATTCGTGTGTTGCAGCACAACTGTAAAGCATTGTTAAGGTCAGCCCTGACTGAATATGAGAAAAATAAAACAATTAGTCCTACCTAACTTTCACATACAACAAAGGAATTGATTGATAACAGCTATCAGTTGGTAACCATGAATTTATACCCAATTATTTTAGGCAGCAAATATGACACTCAGAAACTGCATGTGCTTAATTATTATTTGCTCAGATTACAAGGATGACAGGTTTCGGTTTTTTGTCAAGCGAACATCATCAGATGCTGGTCAATCAAATCAGACATACAGGAGAATCTCTGTTAACCAAACCAAAGGGGGCAAGGAGGTATAATAGTAATATCGTAAAGTGCCGGGTGCAAGCTTTGTTATTTGACACCCAGAGTGTAGCTTACATGTCGAATTTCGTTGTTTCTTGAAGCACTATGAAAGTCAAGGAGGTTAGATATCAAAGCTCCTTGAACACTATAGCACTTTCTAGTAGAGAAATGAGGAACTTCGAATTGGCAGAAACTCCCAAGATTAATTTTGCTATTATCAACACTGCCTACTGAATTCAAATGGGTTCTTTGACATGCCAACATCGTATGACATGCATGTCGTATTCTTGCCGCCTTTCAAAAATCACTCACCACGGCCAAGACCGAACCTGCAAGCTTGGGGTTAGTAGACCGACACGTTTTGGATAATCAATGAAATGTCATTTTTAGAGGTTAAGAATAACTTCCCGTAAAACAGCCGGATACAAGCAACTGAGAAGAAATTTCTAAGATCAAGTATTTAGAAGACCAGATGAGACAAAATTAGAAATAAGTCAGTCCGCCTAAAGCTAGGGCTGAAAAGAAGTGTGCTTGACATTCTTGAGGAGTCGAGATTGAAATGGTTCGGTCATATGATGAGGATGCCCTCTAGTAGAACACCCGAAGCCAATTTCGAAAGCGAGATAATTGGCAAGAGACCAAGAGGTAGACCTCGAGATGGGTGGATGAAGCAAGTTCACAGAGGTTTGGCTAAGAGGAGGGTAGAATGGAAAACAGTGGTGGAAGAAGAATGGTGGCTGGACAGAGAGCTATGGAAGGGGCTTGTTCATTCCCACATCTGGTCTACTGGAGTGGAGGATTGATGATGATGAAGAATACCGTAGTAGTCTGTGAACTGACCCGCAAGAATCTCCAAAAGTAGCTTGAAGAGTGGAGAAAGGCTCTAGAAGAAAGAGGAATGAGGATCAGCAGGGGGAAACAGAATGTATGTGTACAAGGGAAGAACAAAGAACTACCACTGGCTTCTTCTTCTTCTTCTTCTATGTGCCCTGCCCAGTCTCCCAGATGTTGGCGATCAATGTGGATAGTGTTTGTCTATCTTCAGCAGAGCGGTACAGCTGTTCAATAGATCTTGTTCCAGTCCAATATTGAAGGTTCCGAAGACAAGACGTCCTTTTCCTTCCCGCTCTTCGTTGTCCATCAATTTTGCCTGTTAAAATGAGATGTAATATTGTATATTTTTCACCACGTAACACATGACCCAGGTATGCAATTCTCCTGCATTTGATGGTGGTCAGTAGCTCTCGTTGAGAATTAGCACTCTGCAGTAACTGGTCATTAGAGACATGATCTATCCAAGAGACTTTCAGTATCCTTCAATGAAACCACATTTCCAAAGCTTCGAGCCTCTTAATGATGGACGATTTCATAGTCCAGGCTTTCACTCCATAAAGCAAAATGGACCAAACAAAATATTTTACAATACGCTGTCTTAGTTTTTACCACTGGCTAGGAAGTTTAAATATCTGGGTTCTTGCGTGCAAAATGATGGGGGACTGGAGGCTGGAATACAGCACAGTGTTTGCATGAACTGGAGGAAACAGGTAAGTCTACTTTCAAATAACATCGCCTCAAAATCATCTGGAATGTGGAACCAAAAAGATGCATGCGTAGCTACGAACTGTTTTGTCATTAGCCCCAGCACGTGGCAGAATTGCACGTGGCAGAATTGTTTCGTCGATAGCACTCCGAAGGTTAAAAGTGATTCGGAAAACAGAGGCTCTACTGTAAATACAAGACAACAAAATTGGTCTACCAAACACTATTAAAACCCTGCAATGCCAACGGTCTTCCAACACTAATCCACAAAGGCGTGGCCATATTTCCTGCCTAATATAAATGAGGTAAATATTCGTGTAGACCAACTGAATGACATCAATCAATTGTTAATAAGGCAACGCTACAAAATATCTTCAAAGGATACGATGATTGTAGGCCTGGGTTACAATATAGAAGTTTCATCTTAGACATTATACACTTTTGTACAAAAACTAGTTAAAAGCTTATCACATAAAACTGTGTCCTAGAACTACATCGATTAACATGGAAGACATGTACACACAGACTCTCTTCATAAAATGTATACAAAACACAACATTTTCTAACGTGGATCAATAGGACTAGGACAGGAAACCTCAGCAGGCTTCGACACATCGCTCTTGTTCTACCATCATCCTGTTTCGTCTGCGTGTTGGGTGGCATGTCAAATTAAAGGCTTTCATTGTTTCTTTAATATTAAGACTGGTAATGATATGAAATTAACCATATTAAGAAGGTTTCCTTATTATGATCATAAGTAAAATACCATGAGTAATACACATTGTATTATTTTCCATGACTCCTCCTTTAAAACAAATATTAACAACACCTATTGTAATCAAATTTCACTATATATATCTACACAATATTTTCTCAGTCAAAGACCAACAGCTTCATCATACCATATATAAAATTTTCAATTAAGCAAGAATAAATATAACAAATTTCCAAACCATACTAACCTCAGCAAAGAGCCTTATTTCAACCTATGAAAATCCATCGCAAGATATTCTTTTAAATTTTAAATTTATAAAATAATTTTTACCATCACCAGATATTTTAGTGTTTCATAGTACTAGATGCACTGAACGAAAATATTCAGAAGTATGGCCTGAAAATCAGTATAGAGAAAAGCAAGACCATGGTGATGACAAGAGGGGAAAGACAAGGAAAGGGCACTGTGAAAATTGGAAGTCCGAGTTTGGAAATTGTGGACACGTTCAAATACCTAGGAATTGATGTAAACTGGTAGGTTGGACATGGAGATTGGCAGGAGGGTACAGCAGAGCAATGCATTCTATCAAAGTGTAAGAAAACTTGTTTGGGATAAGGAAGTACCAAGGAAAAGCAAGGAGGTAATGTATAAAGTGTACTATGTTCCCATATTAACTTATGCAGCTGAGACTTGGACCCTGACGAGCAGGCAAGAGAGTAGAATCCAAGCCAGTGAAATGAAATTCCTAAGAAGTATGATAGGTAAGACAAGGAAAGACAGAGTGAGGAATGAAGATGTTAGGAAGGAAGTTGGGATGGGAAAACTAAATGAGAGAATTGAGAAGAATAAACTAAGGTGGTTTATACATGTAAAGAGGATGGAGGAAAATAGAATACCAAGACAGATGCTGGAGGCCAAGTGCAAGGGCAAGAGAGCAAGGGGAAGACCTAGAACAAGGTGGATCGATTCAGTGAAGAACAGCTTGAGAAAAAGAAATCTGGACTGGGACAAGATCGTGGAAGAAGAATGGTGGAAGGAAAGAGGAAAGTGGAGAAGTGCCATGACCAGGCAGGAGCTGGATAAGGGGAAATGATGATGATGATGATGAGTACTGTATAATCAATTTTAAAGCACAAATTGGTAGAGATCTGTTTTTCTTTGAATACTTTTTTATGAAAAATTATTAGCAAAGGAAAGGGAAAACCCAAGGTAAATATTAATCAACTTTGCTCGTAATTCAATTAGTTTTAATTAATTTTATAAGACAGTTACTGAAGAGGGTCACAATGTGGCCAAAACGATATAATATATTTTCAAAACTATTTATTGACTAAGGTATATAAATTCAATAAATACTCATGGCATTTTACTTATGATTAAGACAGGTGTCCAGTGATTGTCTGTTTTAAACTTCCTCCAGATTACCAGGTTAATCAGAACAAAAAAAAACATATTTTTAAGTTTATATTTTTTTTTTACAAACTAGAGGAGGAGCAGTAAGCATAGTGTGTATTATAGTTAATCAGGCATAACAGACAAATATTTCAATGGATGTTCATAATAAACACACATCATCATCATCTTGCACAGTTTCCAGCCACTAGCCGGGTCTGTTTGGAACATACGCCTCTCCATAGTCTTCTGTCTTCCCACCATCTCTCCGTCACTACCTTGGTCCAGTCTTCTCCTTTCTTTCGCACACAGTTCTCTACACCCTTCAGCCACTTATCTCTTGGCCTTCCTCTTGGTCTTTTTCCCTCTATTTTCACCTTGTGTATCTTCCTGGGTATCCTCCTCCCACCCATTCGCTTAACATGCCCATACCATTTAAGCCTTGATTGCTCTATTCTATCCTGTAATGCTCCCTCCTTGAATAATTCTCCGATTTTCTCATTTCTTAACATGGCCACTTTTGTCACTCCAATACTGTTTCGCACTAGCCTGTATTCATGATAAACACACAAATTGCATAAATTACTGGAATTATCCGAGGCCCATATTCTGGCATGAACATTTCCCTTTTTCCCTCTGTAATTACCCATGGCTTCCCATACAAACCTACCATTGATGACAATAAGTCACATCACTGCTATCAGGATTCTATATCCTTGTTCAATAAAATCAAACATTCCAATGTCATCATCTGCTAAATTTCCGAATCAACACGTTTTGGAAGCCATGATGTAATAACACAACTATCTCACTCTTTCAGACATGATAGGTAAGATACTTACAACAAATGAAAGATCAAAGTTTTATCTCCAAATTTTTCTTCAGCGATTGTCCCACGTGGCTGTGGGATCAGCTATATGGATCCGTTTTCTCCATTTTGCTCTGTCTGAGACTGCATCTGGATGGTGATTCACGCTTTTTAGGACTTTATGTAGTGTGTCACTCCAACGTAGCAGAGGTCGTCCTTTTGGTCTTCTGCCGACGACTTCAAGTGTGTATCCCGCCTTGGCAATCGTTTCACCTCCTGCCCGTAAAACATGTCCAAACCAGCGCAGACAGCACTCGTGCATTTTGTCTTGGATTGGTGCAACACCAAACCGTTTCCTCACGCTGTCATTGGAAACACGATCTAACTTAGTAAGGCCTTAGTATGTTTTATCTACAAATATACCATAATATTCTACAAGATTTGTAATAGTTGAAGAAACGACCGCTAGATAGAAGCACAAAGCGGGCACTGGTCATTGTGTGTGAGACACCACTTCACATGCCGTTGGATTAACACTTATGTAACTTGTACATCATGTACACATCACGACCCGTGACTTGCTCCGTAAATAATCGCTTTGGGACTAGGTCTTCTCATATTCGCATCATATGTCCATACCATTTTAGTTTACCGTGACTTTATCGGTAAATAATCACATCGGGATTCATCCATTCTCATCATCTGTCCATACCACTTTAATTTAATGATCTCGATCTTGTCATGTAACTTCGAAAATCATGCTTTTTGCCTAATTTCTTTGTTTCTGATTTTGTCTCTGCGAGTCTTTCCAATTATGCCTCTAAGAAACTTCATCTTTGCTGCTTGGATTCTACTTTCATCCTGTATAGTTGTTGTCCAGGTGCCTGCAGTGTATACCAATATAGGTGTGTAATATGTTGAATAAAAGATTATTTTAATTTTCTTGGGAACTTCTTGGTTCCACACAAGACCCCTCACACTCTGGGAAAACCCATTTGCTTATTGGATCCTCACTTATCCCTCTATCTTCTGTGAGGACACTCCCCCTAAGTATTTGAATCTTTTCAAAAATACAAAAAATTCCAGTCAATTTGGAATCCCCGAGATTCCCATGTTTTCCACAATACTGGACACCCTGTGCTAATGAATCAGACAGATTGAGAGTTTTGAATCTTACCAGCCTGGTTCCACGCAACTGCTGGATCAAGAATAGAAACTGTAAATCAAATAGTGTCTCTGACTGCCTCTAGATGGCAGCACCTGTGAGTCTCCAGTCCCATCCCGTCTTCACCCACGATTACATAGACCCAACGACAATAGTACAGTAAGTATTAACAATATTAGTGATGTAGAAAGCTGCTTGTGATGTTTCTGTGCTTGAGATTCAGATCATACATGATCAATAGGAAGAGCTATTCACTGGCTTGGAACCATGCAGGCGATCTACCCTACAGTTTCGACTGCCATCTGACAGTGAAAACCAGAACTCTACTAGCCGATATTTAATTAATTTTGTCTTGTAATTACCCAATGCGATTCGAGAGCTCTTTTAAGCTGTTAGTTGTAACCAGTGCTTTTTTTTTCTAAAAACAATTTAAGGGGTATTCTCAGTTGTGGTCGATAAAACATCACGATGTTGCAATTTTCGGCAATTTGCAAAGTCCGGTTATTGTTTGCGTTCGAATCATTAACTTTCAGCTTTATCGATGCCAGGGTGGATGTTAAATAGTTCGTTATTTTCTTCATCCTTCAAAACTAATCTCACGCACAAAATAACAATTTACCCCACCTCCAAACACTAGCCTGCGTGCTTATAAGAACGGAGTGCCGAGTTGCCGACTAAAAGATACTGATTCGATAGATCGATTTAAATTGAGGATTACTCAAAATCTCCTCCAGCTGTCGTGAACAGCAGGTTGACGGCAGCTGATCTATGAACTTTCAAGTCGGAAGTTACATTTGCCGGACTAGAAACAAATTTACCAATATTTTTTCTTAAGGCTCGGGAGTATACGGAATGAGACCAGGAAAAAGCATTAGCTTTCTCCTGGGAAAATATCCCACGGTATTCCAGGCAGAAGTTTATGCAATACTACAATGCATATATGAAAATATAAAAGGATCTTATACCAATAAGAAGATTATTATATACTCAGCCAGGCAGCACTGAAGGCTTTAATAAGCCCTAAAGTGAACTCAAGACTGGCGGAAGAATGTCTTAATGCCCGAACTAAACTGGGGGAACATAACAACGTCAAATTGATATGGGTCTCAGAACACAAGGGCGTTGAAGGAAATGAAAAAGCCGATGAACTCGCTCGAAAGGGATCGGCAACTATCTTTCCTGGACCAGAGCTGGCTCTAGGAGTATCTAAATGCTCCATAAGAGAAGCTATAAAAGACTGGATCAAAAAGGAACAAAGGGATAGATGGAAAACTAACCCTGGCATTAAAGGTGGGAAAATGTTCATCAACGAACCATGTAAGAAAATAGCTGAAAAATTACTCAAATGTAAAAAAATTCAGATAAGATACATAGTGGCTCTTCTCACGGGGCATGCTCCCGTGAAAAAGCACCTAAACAAAATGGGCATAATCAAAGGAAACCTAGACTGCAGACTATGCGGGAAGGAAACTGAGACAGCCCATCACATAATCTGTTCTTGCGAAGCTCTAGATCGCAGAAGATTCAATCTTTTTCGGAGATCGACAATTGAACCAAAAGAAATTAAAACAGAGTCCATCATGGGACTGTATTATCTTATTAAAGACACAGGGATAATGGACTGGTGTTGAGTACACAGGGCAGTACTCTAAGCCTCAAGGCTGCAGTACATCCGGAACTTAGTTGACGGGCCCTTTGGTATTAAAAAAAAGATTTTTTCTTTAACAGTTTTCAAATGTTTAAGGGGTACGCGTCCCCCCGCGTCCCCCCTGGAAAAAAAAAAAAAAAAAAAAAAAAAGCACTGGTTGTAACTATTCAGTAGGTCAACACAAATTTGTCCAAATGCTTAAGTAGTAGCCCACTGGAGGCAAGACTATCTGCACGACTGAACATTTATGTATCAATGCCCATGCCCCGGAATTTGAGACTTGCAGAGTGTCTGGTATTCCCCTGGTTGTACCTATCCTTTCATAGGAAATTGTTTCTCTTTGCATCCAAGCCAGGGAATAATGTCCAAGAAGTAGACGGAACAAATATATACATAAGAAAATATCACAGTAGATTGCAGTACAACATTACTGGACCCATCCAACATTAAAAAAAAATAAAGAGCACTTGATGTATTGCTTCATTTAATCTATAACTACCAACACCTTGCCGAGGAGGTTGCACACACTGTCAATGTAAACATATGAGCAGCCGACTTACCAGGTAATATCACATACATAAGTACGGAATGATGTGAACCAAAGTTTTCAGTGGCGAAGAGAAGAAGAATGGTCCACAGGAAGGACACTGCTATGGGGTAGGTGGTGGGGGGAAAAAGAGCAGAGGCCGATGTTTGAGCCAGAAGTTTTCCTGGCCTTGAGTACAAGCCTATCAGAAAAATTAATAAATGTATTTACAACGAATAAAAACATAAGCAGCATAGTCAACACTCTTGAAATAGTAAAAGTCAATTACATGTACACAAACAATAAAGAACATTGCATGGAAAAATACCGTATAACGAGTTCTAAAGGAGGTGGGAAGACAATTTATAATCTATTTAATTAGAGTTTTGCAACAGATAAAAAATTTCTCCAAAACTCATCACGTCTTGAATCTTTATTTAATTCGCAATAAAATGCAAATTCACTCAAAATTATCTGTTTCTTGTAGAAATAATGGAAATATTCCAAACATTTGAGAAAGTACTGGGAGGATCACAAGGTTCAAACAGTTCCTAACGTGATCCTATATGAAGAAATGTGATGTTGATTTTCTACAAAACAAACAAATTCATCCCAAATAATGCTGATTACCTGTGCAAGATCAAAGTAAAGATAGCAGGATCAGTAAAAACTTTTGAAATATTCATGAGCTAAAATTAGCTTTCTTTAGGCGGGACAGAAGTAATGGATTTCGTCCGCAATCACTGGCTAAATACAGGGTCTTTATGTTTGCTTGGCTAGGACATTCTCGCTCACGCGCTCCGCCAGTGACGGCTCAAATGCTGGCTGCCGCATGCACGTATTTTCGGCAGAATACGGTGTTTAAAATTAGTATCATGCATTTTTTACTCACTATGTTTACAGTAGATGCTGAAAATGTTCCCCATCCGCTGCCAAACATAATGGGCATCTTCTTATGAAGTTTCCGGTTACTCTGGTTAATTTAGCTTCAGTAAGGAAATAACGACCTTAACGTCTATTTTTATTGTTTACTGAACCTGTACGTTTGGATCTCAAATTAGCCAGTTGTTTTATTGTCCGATTTATAGGAAGTTTCGAGTGAAAATTCCAGGGAGACAAATGGGTCTGCCTGGAATTTTCACTCGAAACTTTTGTCTTGTTCTAGCGCACGATTTCCTGCACTTTATGTACGTATTGTACAGATATACACGTTCAAGTAACGAATATTTCATATAAGGCATTACAGCACTATACACAATCACAATACAACAATTGGCTAAGAGATTCAAACGTTCAGGTTCAGTAAACAATAAAAATAGACCTCAAGTTAAATTAATCGGAATAACCAGAAACTTCATAAGTAGATGCCCATTATGTTTGGCAGCGGATGGGGAACATTCTCAGCATCTACTGTAAGCATGGTGAGTAAAAATGCATGATACTGATTGTAAGCACCAACTCTGCCGTACATACGCGCACGCGGCAGCCGGCAACTGAGGCGTCACTGGCGGAGCGAGAAAGTCCTTGCCAAGCAAATATAAAGACCCTGTATTACGTAACATACTCGCAGAGATTCTTGCCTTCATATCATACAAACCTATTCTTTGACAGTCAAAACATGTCCCTATAATTGACTAGTGACCATTACAGCAGTGTTGGCTGCCTTATATTATTCATGTTTTTGTTTGTTGTGAATACATTCATTCATTTATTTATTTATTTATTTAACAAGTTAACACAGAACCATTAATCAATTTAACGTGTTTATTAACATGTCAATGGGGAGTCAACAAACTAAGTGCAGCCTGTGCAACAACTCATGGTTCTGTGGTCAACTCTTGGCTCAAACATTAGATACCGTACTTGCCCCTCCTGTCTTCTACGTCCTCTTCCAGTCACTCTTCTTTCTTCTCTTATCCACTGACAAAGGATCACCGCATGACGATCATTTTTTGTTTTTTTTAATGCGTTTCTTGACTAAATTCTTACCTGGTAAGTTGCTGCCTTCCATCAATCTTTTTTTTTTTTTTCTTTTTTAAAATCACAGCAAATCTGTTTGCAAAATTTCAAGATCCTTAGAAATGAGCAGTGAGCTACCTTTTTCTTCAGAGTTTCTTTTAAATTTTATAAGATTTAATTTGATAAAAGTTTACACCTAATCCCCTAATACCATATTTCCTGGCATAATTGTCGCATATTCTTAGCTTAATATTTGTAGAAGAAACGCAGGGGACGACAAATATGCAAAGAAAAATAAAAGTTTGAATAAATAAATTAAAACACCTATTTTCTAATTTAAATACAAAATCATTATTTGCATTATTCCTAATCCCATGTGTTACACTTTCCTCTGTAGCAATGTATCTATGGAAGTGACACTAGACCAGCACTGCGAGTCGCTGCAGACAAGCGTGCCGACCCTTCGCATAGCGCGAGTCATAACCTTCAGGGACAGAGAGACTCCTTTCTTCCGACAAGGTCACGTCAGGTTATAAGCTCACAACAGTGTGTGACTGACTGGTACACAAATACAAATGTGCAATACGACGATTATGCCATGAAATTTCATAAACCAATTTTGGATTTGAAAAGTAGTGAGTGACCATTATGCCAGGAAATACAGTATTATCTAGCTGATACATTCTACTGAGGAATCCCTTGAAGGTACTATACTCAGATTTACAAAAGATGGTCGGTGAAAGCTGTCATCCGCTTGAAGGGTGAGGTGAGGAGTGGAGACGAGAGGGGTAACGGTCTCCAGAGCAACAGCCAGCAATGTTGCAATGTCGAGCATATGGTTTGACTCAGTGTTCTACTGTGTCTCGACTTGTCATGGTCATTAGACTGCCAGCCAGGCAGGAGGGCTAACTTCCCCAGTATTTGTGTCTTCCTGCAAACCTCTTGGAATGTTATGAGTAAGGTTCGGATGTTAAGGAATAATCTTATTTTTTTCCTGAGCTCATTTTACCCGAAATATGAAAAATAAGTTTGAATGACGGGTCCCTGACCACATTTACAGCAATTTGATGTTGCCTATAAATGCATATTTTGGCCATTTTTATTGTTTTGGTCATATTTTAGTGATATAAGGTCATATTTGGTTATAATTTCAGCATTTTTGTTTAAATTTAGGCGTCGTTAACAAGGTACGTGTTATCTGCGTCGAGTTTCAAACGCAGGATTTCCGAATAGTGTAGTAGATACAGTATATTTTTCTTTCTTTTCCCAAAACAGCCAGATAGCAGGTTTAGAAGACTTGATTCCAAGAAGGCGCTCCTCTACGGACGTCTTTTAGCACATCTTTCTGGGCAATTTAGATTGCGTCACTGAACGCATGAGGTCATGGAACATGACGATAGTGTGCTTCCGCCTTTCAATAGGATGCCACTCCAGTAGATATATTTAGCTCAGAAGCAATTATCAAACAAGGAAATGCCATGTTATGTCTTTTAGGAAAACCGAGCAAGACCTGCATCTCAAGGATATGATACTGAATGAATGTTGAAAATTTTAATGTACTGTAGCTCTCTGTCAGTTTGTATGATTAAATGTGTCTAATGTATTATCGCTGATCACGTTTTGGCACTTAAGACGTTTACTGTATGTTAGTGATACTCTACCTAACCCAAAAATTCATGTCATATTTCATAGTTTTTAGGTCATATTTAGCTAGTTTTTAGGGCATATTTGCCTGCATATTTTGTACTTCTTTAGGTCTTCAACTTCCGAACCCTAGTTATGAGTCATGTGCTAGCTTTGACAGCTGTCAGCGACCATTATTGGTAAATCAGAGTATAGGAACATTTCCCCTTCTATCATTATTATTACTCTTTGTTTGTCTATTGTTTACTTTATCTGTCCTCCCCCCTCCCCAAGTCACTTTTCTAAAACCTTTCACTTAGACTATTAATGCAGTGTTGTGCCACCTCCTCACAAGCTCTGCTCTACGAAGGCACATCGATGGTACTGCTAGCAACACGCTAGTCTACGAGGACGGGCTCCCATTCGCGGTGGTTTGGACGGATCAGCACGATGTCCTCGTCCTCTGAACTCGTTTCGTCCTCGTCGAAGTATGGCTCGGTATTCTCTTTTGTTCCTGAAAAATGACCAAAGTACCAAAATTAAGATTATTTTGTTGTAAAATTCCAATCTAAAAAATAAAATGATGGTGATCGAGTCTTCAGTCTTTTGACTGGTTTGATGCAGCTCTCCATGCATCCCTGTCTTGAGCTAATCGCTTCATCTCTACATAGTTACCACACCCTACATCCGAGGCAATCTGTTTAACATATTCTAACCTTGGTCTAACCCTACAGTTCTTGTCCTTGACCCTTCCTTCCATAACTAAGCTTGCTATTCCTGGGTGTCTTAGTATGTGTCCTACTAACCTATCTCTTCTCTTCATTAGCAGTCGCCAGAAACATCTCTCCTCTCCCACTCGTCTTAATACCTCTTCGTTTGTAACCCTATCTACCCATCTCATCTTCATCATTCTCCTGTAACACCACATTTCAAATGCTTCAATTCTTCTCTTTTCTGCTGCACCAATAGTCCAAGTTTCACTTCCATATAGCGCCACGCTCTAGACAAAGGCTTTCAAAAATGACTTCCTAATACCTAAATCTATATTCGATGTCAACAGATTCCTTTTTTTGTAGAAATGCTTTCCTTGCCTGAGTCAACCTACTTTTTATATCCTCTTTGCTTCGTCCATCACTGGTTATTCTGCTTCCTAAGTAACAGAAGTCTCCTTCCTTCAGCTTTTCACCTGCCAATTTGATCTCCATAGAGGTTTCTGATTTATTTCGGCTGCATTCCAATATTTTTGTTTTACGTTTATTAATTTTCATCATGAATTCTTTCCGTAAGACGGAGTCCATACCAGTCAAAAACTCATTCAAATCCTCAGGCTTGTCGGCCAAGATGACGATGTCATCAGCAAATCTCAGAGTTGAAATTATTTCTCCTTGAATCTTCACTCCCACTTTAAATTTCTCTCCAATTTCCTTCATTGCTTGTTCAATGTAAAGATTGAAAAGTATGGGTGATAAGTTGCAGCCTTGCCTTACACCTTTCTGAATACCAGCTTCTCTCTCGTGTCCTTCAGCTCGAATGACTGCTGTCTGGTTTCTGTATAGATTGTAGGTCACCCTCATATCCCTATACTTTATTCCAATAGATTTCAAAATGTCAAACAATTTAGTCCAATCAACGTTATCAAAAGCCTTTTCTAAGTCTACAAATGCCATAAACGTTCTCTTATCTTTCCTTATTCTACCTTCCAAAATCAGCCTAAGACTTAGTACAGCTTCCCTTGTTCCTACATTTCTCCTGAAACCAAACTGGTCTTCACCCAACTCCGATTCTATCTGGCTTTCAATCCTCTTGTCAATTATCCTAGACAGGATCTTTGAAGCATGAGTAACCAAGCTGATTGTACGGTAATCTTCACATCTGTCAGCTCCCACTTTCTTTGGTATAGGGATGATAACATTCTTCTTGAAATCAGGGGGTACCTCACCTGTCTCATAAATCCTACACACCAAGTGAAATAACCAGATCAGACCTTCATCTCCTATGCAGCGTAGCAACTCAATCGGTATATCATCTATGCCTGGTGCTTTGTTCCTGTTTAAGTCTTCCAATGCTCTGTCAAATTCTGATCTCAATATTAAATCTCCTTTTGCATCCTCATCAATTTCCTCCTCCCTTTCCATTACACGATTCTCAATCTTCTTTCCCTTATACAAACACTCTATGTAAGATTTCCATCTCTCAACCTTTTCTTCCCCACCTGTTACAGGCTTTCCATTTGTGTCCTTAATATTACAGCACTTAGTCTTCTTTTCCCCAAAAGTATTCTTAATCCTTCGATAAGCTGTGTCTACTTTTCCTAGTTTCAGACAATTTTCTATACCTGCACATTTATCTTTCAACCATTCTTCTTTCACTTCCTTGCACTTCTTTTTGACCTCATTTCTCAGACGTCTGTATTCTGCTTTCCCCTTTTCATCTCTTACATTCTTGTATTTCCGCCTTTCATCCATCAATTCTAGTATATCCTGAGTGATCCACGGTTTTCTACCTGTTCTTTCTTTCCTACCAATGTTTTCTTCTGCGGATTTTGTTATTTCATTCTTCAAAAGTGCCCATTCGTCTGCAATTGAAGTTTGTTTAGGGTTTTTCATTAGTCTTTCCTTTATACTCTTCTTGAATCTTTCGTTTACATCCTTTACTTTCAGTCTGTCTATTGCCCACCTTTTAGGCTTTTGACTTTTCTTCAACTTTAATCTGCATTTCATTACAACCAGATTGTGGTCAGAGTTTATGTCAGCACCAGGATATGTTTTACAATCCAAAATCTGGTTTCGAAACCTCTGCTTTACCATAATGAAGTCGATTTGGTAACGCCCCGTATCTCCTGGTCTCATCCATGTGTATATTCTTCTATTGTGGTTATTGAATAAGGTGTTAGCTATGACCAACTCATGCTCGGTGCAGAATTCCATCAGCCTGCTTCCTCGATCATTCCTTTCACCTAATCCGAAATCTCCTACTATCATCCCTTCTCTCCCTTTTCCTACCACAGCATTCCAATCTCCCATTACTATAACATTTTCATCACCCTTGATATACCTCAGAATTTCATCTATTTCTTCGTAGACCTTTTCAACATCCTCATCTTGACTGGTAGGCATACAGACTTGTACCACTGTGGTGCACGTAGGTTTAGTATTTATTTTTGCTACAATAATCCGTTCACTATATTGCTCATAATATTCCACCCGCTGTCCAAGTTTCCTACTCAATATGAGACCAACCCCTGCTTGGCCATTGTTTGATTTAGTGCTAATTACCCTATAGCCTCCTGACCAAAAGTCCTGTTCTTCCTGCCAGCGCATTTCACTAATCCCAACCAAATCCAACCTCAACCTATCCATTTCCCTTTCTAAGTTTTCTAACCTTCCACTTCCTAGCAGACTTCTAACATTCCACGCTCCGATCCGTAGAATATCAGATTTCCTCTTTGTCACTTCTGTGATGTTAACCCCCTCTCGAGTAGTCGCCACCCGGAGATCCGAACGGAGGACTAGTTTACCTCCGGATTGAAATTTTACAAGGGAGGAGGCCATCATCACATCTAATTATGCATAGAGAGGTGCATATCCTCGGGAATAGCATTACGGCTGTAGTTTCCCGTTGCTTTCAGCCGTGCAGCAGAACGCAGTGTAGCCATTAGTTGGCTTATATTAACAATATCTTAACCGTCTATAAGACTAGTAAAGAATTGATTTATTCTGAAAGGCTGCTACTCCCTTTCAGGATAAGTAAAGAGCAATTCTACTAACAAAGATTCTAACCTTCTACTACCAATTAAATACCAAAATTCTACTAAAGAAAACAATACTCAAGTTCCACCAACAACAAATACTACCACTAAAACATTCTGTCACCAGGCACATTCACATGCACCCTCACACATCACAGTCTAATGAAACAATGAACTATAACTAATAAACAATGCAACTGCCACCAGACATACTCACATACCACAGTCTAATAGAACAATGACATATATCTAATAAACAAACTAACTACATAACAGCTTAGGCTTTCACGGCCGGCGTTCATAATTAAATACAAGTTTTTCGGGCTTGTAGGCCGTGGTCCAGACAGGATATCTCCCGACGTTTCACCGGAAACTGCGTCCGGCATTATCAAGGGTTCCGCTTCTTTCCTTGGTCAGCACTGCTGTCCTGTCTGGACCACGGCCTACAAGCCCGAAAAACTTGTATTTAATTATAAACTAACTACATACTTACAACTAAAACTAAACTACATACTTACTGTACTGTAATTTGAATTGACAATATTTACAAAATGCAATTTAGATAGGAATATAATAAATATAATAAAAGTATTAAAAAAAGCTATTTTTGACATTTCATTCGAATCAATTTTTATGTCATTCCTGGGACTTAGAAAATTCCGGCCAAAAAGTACAAAATCATTAATAACTCCCTAAGTATTCGTCGTATGATGAAATAGCAAGAGACAAAAAAGATGTAATGTGTTATTGTCTACAACATAGGCCGTGTATAATTTTACATATTACCTGTTTTTTCCCCAGAATTTTACCCCTCCCCATGGGCCCCTTAAATTGGATTTATGAAAAAACGGTGAAAATAAAATAAAATAGAAATTATAAAAGGAAGATACCACCACATCCAGTAGTATTCCCAGTAGGAAAAACGTTTATACTTTCATGATGTGCCCTAAACATAGGATTACGGGCTGAGGAAGGAATCAATAGGTTCCGAAACATGTACCCCTGAAGTGTGTTTAGAATTAAAAGTGTTGAATAGGCGGAAAATTGAGAAAGTCTAATTTTTCATAGATCAGCTTGTTGTTCCACCCATTAAAACATCATCATCTTTATCTTTTTATGCATTTCTGTGCTCCTTTTCCTGTCCAATGATTGATTGTATGATGCTTGTACAGGGCGCCCGAGAATGTTCTCCGCAGTGGGTACGTGCAGCTGCGAGAGGTTGAGTCATAAGTTTAGTTGGCTGCACTGTGTCCTTGAAAGGGGGACTCTCGTGTGTTGGCTGTCAGATAAGCGAGCGGGCCTTTATGTCTTCAGTGTGTATTACAGTAAGTGAGCGTTCAGATAGATTATTGAAAGAGTGCAACAGTATACAGGCGGTCATGTTTACTACTGAAGAAAGAGTCTCTTTGGTGGAATACGTTTTTTGCGAAGGCGATCGCTTTACAGAAAATGTAACATTAAGATTTCAGGTGCGGTTTCCTAATTCAAAGTGTCCCTACAGTGATACCATTCAGGATTTGATAAGTAAATTTCGTGTGACTGGCTCAGTTCACGATGTACCGGGGACAGGCAGGCCTAAGCTTTTAACAAAACTAAAAACTTGATGAAATCTCTGATATAATGCTGCATAGTCCAAGTAAATCAACACGAAAATTAGCTCATCAAACAGGAATCTCTAAGTCGACAGCACATAAAGCTGTAAGAGACAAGCTTCAGTTGTTCCCTTATAAAGTTACCGTGGTTCATGAATTAAAACAAACTGATTACGGAAAAGAGTGATGTACTGTGAATGGTTCCAGCATCTGTTATGAATGGCTGTGCTGAGTACAAAGTTTACTGTTTATTTGTTATGATGCAAGCGGCAGCTGTGCTACCAACATAACTGCTGTAGCTAGCTCTCGCAGACGCATATAGGCGCTGCGGAGAACATTCCCGGACTCACTGTAGTTTTATGTGACTGTCAATCTTGTGATCATGAGCCACGGGACCTCTTTTTTACCTGGAATCCGATCTACAGGACATGGCATTTCATTTCGAAAATCTTATATGCATTGACTGGGAATTGAACCTGGTCCGCCTTGGTGAAAGGCGAATAGCTTGACCACTGCGTCACCACGCCTCAATGATTGATTGTAGACTTGAATAAAGATTTAGCAGGGTCTTACCTTTGAGCGGAGTTCGGAACAGTTCATTCTCCTTGTCGTCGTCCTCAAAGAGGGAGAGTTTCTGAGGCAGCTGCTGGAAGCCATAGAAACTATCCCTGTACTTCCTCCTTCGCTGACATATGGCGTAGCAGCAGATGGCAGCACCCACGATGAGCAGGCACACACAACCTACAGGACATTAAAACATTGCTTTAAGGTGTACTGGTATTACTATTTTTCAGTCGGTTAACACAATATAATCCCAATTGCTAGGACATTGAATCTGGCCCTGTGGTGTTGGGGTAGCGCATTTGCCTCTCACTTAGAGACCTCGGGTTCGATTACTGGCTCCGTCAGGGATTTTAGAAACTGACGTGAGGGCTGGAATGGGGTGCACTCAGCCTCGTGAGGACAATTGAGTAGCTGTCTGACAGTGAGGCAGCGCCCCGATCACGAAAATCATGATTAACGGCCGAGAGGACCCGATGTGCTGATCACGCGTCACCCCAATATCTGCAGGCCAAATGGCTGGGCAGCGGACGCTTGGTAGGCCAAGGCCCTTCACGGGCTGTAGTGCCAGGGGTTATTATTACTAGGACATTGAACAAAATAACCTGAAAAAATTACAAGGGATTAAAATATATACCTTTGTTATACACAGGCACGGAAAGCATTTCTACATAAAAGGAATCTGTTGACAACGAATATAGTATTTTTTGAAAGCCTTTGTCTGGAGCGTGGTGCTCTATGGAAGTGAAACTTGGACTGTTGGAGCAGCAGAAAAGAGGAGAATTGAAGCGATTGTAATGTGGTGTTACAGGAGAATGACCAAGATCAGATGGGTAGATAGGGTTATGAATGAAGAGGTATTAAGGCGATTGAGGGAGGACAGATTTTCCTGACGACAGCTAATGAAGAGAAGAGATAGGTTGGTAGGACACCCAGGAATAGAAAACTTAGTTATGGAAGGAGGGTCGAGGATAAGAACTGTAGGGTGAGACCAAGGTTAAAATATGTTAAACAGATTGTCTCGGATGTAGGGTGTGGTAGCTATAGGATGTAGAGATGAAACGATTAGCTCAGGACAGGGAAGCATGGACGGCTATATCAAACCAGTCGAAAGACTGAAGACTCAAACATTAACATGGACTACAGAAGAGGGAGAAAACTATGGGATGATGTGTTTCACCCGTCGAGTGAGCATCATCAGATCCAAATTTACAAGACAAACTAGCTCCACAAAACACTACCAAACCCACAAACGGTCTCTGTTCTAAAAAAAAAAGGTGTGGCAACTATTACTGATAAATAAACCACTGCAGATATTGGGGTGACGCGTGATCAGCATGCCGGGTCCCCTCGACTGTTAATCTTGGTCTCCGCGACCGGGACGCTGTCTCACTGCCAGACAGCAACTCAATTGTCCTCACGAGGCTGAGGGTACCCCGTTCCAGCCTTCACGTCAGTTTCTAAAATCCCTGACAGAGCTGGGAATCAAACCTGGGGGCGCTACTCCAACACCATTGGGCTGGCATTACAGATAAATACCAAAACATTAAGTACGGTACCAAAAAAAAAGAACTATCTTTTTAAAATATCTACAATTTTGCAAGACTGAGAAATAATGATCTCATCAACAAACAGTAGAGGGTAGAGACTGTTTATGTGTGTTTGCTAGAGTATTGTAGAGCTATTTTGTCTTGTATATTTGGATCTGATTATACTCGCTTGATGATGATGATAATTGTTGTTTTAAGGGGCCTAACATCTAGGTTATCGGCCCCTAATGGATTGGGTGATCGTGAAAATGATAATGAAATGTAAACTATAACTAAATCTAACTACTAACTTATATACTAGAAGAAGAAATGGAAAACAAAAGGAGAATAAGGCAAATAAAGGACAGGAGGAAAAGAAAAGCCCTCAATCCTCGAAGAATGCGGATTGAGGGAATTGGAAGGAAAGAGAGCCATGAAAGGCAGATGGGAAAGTGAAAGAGGAGAGGGTCCTCCCCAGAGGCAATGGAAAAAAGGGGAGAAAATGGACCCAGCTCAGGAATCCCTCGGGGTCGCCAACTCCCGAACTCACCAGCCGTGAGCCATTGAGGGTGTAGCACTATCGAAGGTGCACCAGAAGTGGTGGGGCTACACACTTCCTGCCTCCTTAAGGGCCTTGAGCAGAAGGCAAGAGATGTGAAGAGAACAGAAGAGGTCTGACCCCTCGAAGAATGAGGGATCAGAAAAGATGAGACAAGGCCCCATTAAGGCGGGTAAGTGACAGACTCCCTAGGCCTCGGATACCCTAATACCGTCGGGGGTCGGAAAAGAACAAGAGTTGACCAAGGGAGGTCGATAGGAAAGATGATGAGAGAGGAGCCCATCACAAGTAAGTGGAAGCAATGCCGGACTCAGCTGGGGTCCCGTGGTCGCCAACCCACGTCCCACTAGATGTTGAGCCCCTGGGGGGGATACGCGCTTAAAGGGTGAAACATGTCTTCCCATAGTTTTCTCCCTCTTCTGTAGTCCATAACAAAGGTAACATATTTTAATTGTCTTTCAGGTTATTTTTTACATGTCTCAGTAATTGGGGTTATATTGCGATGATCGACTGATAAATTTCAATATCAATTGTCAATAAGGCAAGGCAGATAAAAGGCTTCCAAGCAGAGAATGCTCTGCAAGTCTTTATCACCCCACATAGTGTGACTGTACTCACCGGCGAGCATGACGAAGACGAGGCGGGGCAGTCCCAGGACGGTCTCATCTCGCTCCAGTCGGAACATCACCTTGGTCAGCTTCTCGGTGGGAGTGACCGTCACCAGCTTGGTGGCCGGGTAGAACTTGGGGGCTGTCACCACCACCGTGTGCTCTCCCGGAGCGACTGGCCTCCAGAATGCACCCGTCTCTGTTCCAATGACCACGTGCTCGCTTCCAGACACAGATACACGGGCGTTCTGAACTGGACTGTTCTCTCCGTCGATCACATAACCTGCAAGAAATATAGTCTCATGTGACATGGATAGTAAAATCCTACTATAAGTGGGATAAATCAATTTTCTAATTTTAGAGGATCTTATGATGATTGAAGCCATTTTCCAGTGTAGCCTTAGTACCGTATTATTCGGCTATAAGACCCCTTTTTTTCCCCCTATAGTTTTAGTTCGAAAATTGAGGGGGGGGGGGGGGTACTATAGAGGCGAACTTCACAATAATCCATTATTTTGGGAAAGGGAGGGAGTAAAAATAAACTATTTTATTTTGATGCCACATAGTACGATATATTTAATCAAAATAAACAAAGTTTACATCTTTAATCAACCCATTATGAGACTGCCATAACCTCACTTTCCCGGTTATCCCCCAATGACTTTCACTACTATCCCCTGCTGAGCAAAAATCTTAGTATCAAAGAAATAGAATGGAATGGACAGAGTATCAGACATGGAAATGCAAACTTTATTTTTATTTGAACATAGGGAGGGAGAATGCACCAATTAGGGAATGAGTGATCACATCTCACTAACATTTGTAAACACAAGCGAGCACATATTATTCACATATTTCACATTAATATACCAATAACGTTTCACACAAACGCCGATGGTTATTGCAACAAATGAAATGTGTTTAAAATAAAACTAAGGAGACTGTCGTGAACACAATCGAATCGCAACATAAATAAAACTAAACAGAAGAATGCAGGCAAGATATGAAACCATAACTTTCACTGGCGGATGGCGCTTCTACTGGTCCAATAGTGTGGCATCTTCTATTGGATATCAGGTGAAGCCCATTGGCTACACAATTCGATATCCTGCCCAATCGTGTGCGCGGTACGCAAAATGGCGGTCATATCGTCTGAATAACAAACTAATATATCGTAACAAGAAAAATATTTTTGTCATAAAATAGAATGAATTTTAGTTGTAATTAATTAATAATTTTTTAAAAGAATTCATCAATTTCCAAGAATGTTGTAATTTGACTCTCAATAATTAAGGAGGAGGGGTACTATAAGCGATTTCCAAGAATTTTTTATTTTGGCTCTCGAAAATTAAGGGGGGGGGGGGTCCTATAGACAGGGGGTCTTATAGCTGAGTAAATACGGTAATTTTAGAGGAGTCTAAGGTATTCTGTCCATTCTTATATTTTATTTTTTTTGTCAATATGTATTGACTTAAGCCTCCGTGGCTTAGGCGGCAGCATGCCGGCCTCTCACCGCTGGGTCCGTGGTTCAAATCCCGGTCACTCCATGTGAGATCTGTGCTGGACAAAACGGAGGCAGGCAGGTTTTTCTCCGGGTACTCCGGTTTTCCCTGTCAATATTTCATTCCAGCAACACTCTCCACTATCATTTCATCTGTCATGCATTTAATCATTGCCCCAGAGGAGTGCGTCAGGCCTCGGCAGCCGGCACAGTTCATATCCTCGCCGCTAGATGGGAGCTTCATTCATTCCATTCCTGACCCGGTCGGAGACTGGAAGCAGGCTGTGGATTTTCATTTTCATGTATTGACTTACATATTAAATCTCAATCAAAGAGTATAATGATAAGAATTATGATATAGGAATGTTAATAACTGCCTTTGGAACATTATTATTTATTACCGTATATACCCGAATACAACCCGCCATCGATTAATCCCCGCACCCTAGTTTTAAGGAGGAAATTTTTCAAAACTACAGTGAAACCCCCATTTAACATTTGCCCTGGGACCTGCAGAGTTGAGGCTTAAATCGAGGTGAACTTTAAATATGGGTTTTGTGAAAAAAAAAACAAAAAAAAAAAACACCCTATTATGTTGGACGATGTCGAAATGTAAACATTATGTGTCAGAAAACTGTATCATAATGAGGGTCATTATAACACTATTTTTCATTATGAAACAGTTTATCCCACTAATCAGAGCTCAAGAAACAGTTGTGTGACCAATTAGGTAAGGCTACCTTCGCGCATGCGCTCAAAATCGAACATGTCTATATAAATTACGGAAAGTGCACCGTCCATATGTTCGCGTAAATAAACTGCCAAGCACACAGAGCGCATGCGTCGGTCGGTCAGAGAGCTTGGAAAACAGAGATATCCTACCCAACCCTCGCACTCCGATCACAAAATTCTAGTGACTGAATCTCAACAGATATTTATGAATATTTATGTTCGAACATAAAATAGTTATAATAATTATCGTCGAACATAAACATTCGTATGCAACTCGCCTATAATGGTAATTAAGACACTCGTATGGAAATGATAAAAATCACTTACGCTCGTTTTATAAACATACTCGTGTCTTAATTATTGCCATTATAGGCTCGTTGCATAATGTACTATTATGGTAAGTTGAACATGTATACACTACTATATTGACTACTACTACATCCACAAATTATTCTTCAATATGAGTTTAACACAAATTATTTACATATCATGGTTAAATAAAAAGTTTTCGATAAATCATCGTAATATTCTACGGTGGGGCTCTTCTTCTTCTTCTTTTACGGCCTCATTGGACCACTTCAGTCAATCATTTCTTGGTCATCTTCTTCAGTAATTTTTCTTTCCGAGTTGCCCAGTAGCTTTTCATTCGCTCTGATCTTCTCAGGCGTTCCTCATCTGTAAATACCCTTTTAACTGTATGACGTTTTGTCTATTTTTTGCTTGAAATCTTATTGTTATATCTTTCAGTTTTTTAAATTTTTTTGTTTTGTTTTGCAAGTCATCCAAGGTTATTTCTAATTCTTTCGTATCTTCTCTAATTTCCTTAATCCATCCTACTCGTTGTTTCATGTTCCAAAGTTTCTCTACAATTTTTCTAGATAATCTGGTTTCCGGTGTCCTCATACTGTATTGTGACCAAAAAAAGAAATCCATTTCTTCCAAATAGTATCAGTGATGGGCTCCAGTTCTCTGTATACCACTTCATTAACTGTGGTGCTTATATTAAAAAAATAAAAAAATATATAAAAAATGGCTGCCACTGCCTCAAAATACAACTTGTAGGCTATTAAATAATAAACGATTTTCTATTAAAAATTAGTATTGTACGTTAAAAAGAAAAAAATGTCCCTAATTGTAAAGAGAAGTCAAGTGTTTACATGTAGGTCTAGTTGCCTCAAAATCTGGACAGTAAGGACCACACAAATCTGTAAGGATGTAAGGAGGATTTAATTAGACATTGAAGCAATCTTCTATTAGTTGAAATTGAAACACCATGAAAATACAGAATTTTATGTCTTGCTTCTCACTAACTTAATTGTGAGTTTAATCCTTTTTGCTGACATTTCTATGACATTCACCACTAGTATAATGTAAATCCCAAACTATTAAAACACACAAAGAATACACACATGCTACTCAGCACAAATCTCATCTCAATTGTATAGCTTAAGAATGTAAACAACGCTCTTAGGTTCCTACGTTCGTTGACGGTGGCGTTTGGCAGCAAAAGTGGGAACTATTTAAAAAATTCAAAAGTCTGCAGTCCTTACTTGAATTAAAAAACAGATAACACACACTAATACAGTCATCACAATATTAACACCGGTTATCAGACAGATTCTACACACACCCTAGGTACACGGGGCTACATGACCGAGTTGTCGCAGCCCCTAAACTTAAGAACCAACCAACCATCTCAATGAGATAGCTTGGCTTCGGCACCGATGCCATCGGATCTGAATGAATTCCCGCCATCAATACAGGAAAAAAAACGCCAACTTTAACTAAATAAAACCTCCAACATTTAGCAAATGTACTGTATGAACATTAAAAAGTTACGGAGCAAGCACACCCAGTTAATGTCACTCACCAACCAAGTGTGATTCTCTGCACTGCTGAACACGCGACTTCACAAGACTTCATTATTCGGATGCAGTTTCGACGGCAGCGGGAGCCGATATCGAGATATTACGGTGCAAGCACACCTGAAATAAGGTTAGTGTAACTCACGAGCCGATTGCAATCCTCACCACCAC
Source organism: Meconema thalassinum (assembly GCA_946902985.2). Lineage (NCBI taxonomy): Eukaryota > Metazoa > Arthropoda > Insecta > Orthoptera > Tettigoniidae > Meconema > Meconema thalassinum. Next base: position 91,550,220 of record OX336388.2, read on the forward strand.
AAACTTAGCGAGTTCAAAGTAAGATATACGACGTTCTACCGGTCAGCTGCAAAAGGCTAATATTTCATTTCAAAGGAGTAAGTTACCGTACTTAATATCTGTTACGAAGGAATCAACTTAGAGTCTGTGCATTTCTTAACGCATCTAATGAAGTTTAGCTAGACTTATCCGCGGGATGATGTACGGCCAAATGTACGAGACGCCATGCCTTAAAAAAAAAACGTATTGTTATTTCGTGACATTAATTTACAAATTAGGGGCAGATGACCTCATAGTTCCGCCCCTTAAAACAACAATAACTAACTAATTCACAAATCGGATAAATGGGGTGGATTTACTAATCGATAAAGCTTTAGAAATCAGCTAAAGGAATTGATATATTTTTCATTAACTAGTCCCCTGTTTCTTTAACTTGACTGACTATCATAACAAATGCGACTGAGCTCGTCTGCGGTACACCTGCAGTGATTGGTCAGTTTCTTAAGGTCGTGGACAATAACAAAGCGTTTTCTCGCGGATGTTAAGTGTTCTGACGGGCGCCAATTCAAGGTAGCGGGAAAACATGCATGTATTCATGCATTTTCTCAGCCAGTTAAGACTTCCCCGGTTAACCCCAATCTTGCTGTTGCGTGGCAATAACGTTACATTTTTTAAAAAAAGCTTGTTCCTATTCGCAACAAATTATGGTACGGCTTAGTGATTTTTAAACCTTTTCACTCCCAAGTATCTTTCCTGCTTATGCATGCCCCAGCCCGGATTGGAGGTTGGGGTTTCTAGACAGTAAAGCAAGTGGTGAGTCCCTGAGGATTACGATGTGGTGATAATTGGGGGGCCTAACTACACTTATGTTGATATTTCCTGAACCCATGGTCGGATTTTGACATATGACATGTCATAGGACCCGGGGTGACGCCCCCTTTCCTATGGATGACCTATCTTCACCCAAAAATAAAAACTACCCTTACCCAGAGGTGAAATAGTGATTTTTTTGTAAGCATGCGCACTTGGGGCTTTTGTAAGAGGGCGGGCTTTTTAAATGATTATTTATAGATGAGTTATAAAAAAAAAAAAAAAAAAAAAACTAAAAGGTCCATCGGCTTTTTAGTATCTCGCTAACCAAAAATCGGATTTAAACAAATGGGGTGTCGTAGGACTCGGGGTGAACCCTCATTTTCTGACGACTTATTTTCACCCCAAAATAAAAACTGCCCTTACCTGGGGGAGAAATAGTGACTAAACTTGGGACCGGGAGAGAGCGGGGCATTTGAAATACGATTTAACTCGTGGTTGAGACAGCAGAAGACAATCGGATGTCCGAGTTAACTCGGGCTTGGGAGTGAAAAGGTTAATTCTCACATCATCGCAGAGGGAGTGACGTCATACTCTTCACATAGCAAGGGAGAAAATGTTAACTTGCAAATTGTTTGGGACCGTACCAATGTTACATCGACTTAGATTTTATTCCAGCGGTCCAAAACTTCGAGTCTTAAATGGAGGTTAAACGTAAAATCGGCAAACGTTAAAATGAAGCTTCTTATGGCATAATAGCTAGAAAGAACGTTAATTTGAGAAACGTTAAATCGGGAGTTCACTGTATGTACTTTACAATTTTACGTTTTTTTTTTGGTGGCCATGGGAGCACCACTCACCTGCAATGCCGATGTAGACCAGGTCCAAGAGAGAGATGAGACTGCTGTTGTGTTGAGCCCACACCTCTGGGATGTGCCTGCGCTCTGGAGTGCTGCAGCAGTGGATGTACACATCCAACGGCAAGGAGCTTGTGTTCATGTACGTGTAGTCCTGTGAAATTTAAATATATTTAATGTCGGAATTGTGATTGGTGTTTCCTTTGTCCAGCTCCACGTTGGTGCGTCAATTAAATGATTTTAAATAGCAGTAATGGTCGGAGTCAACCAACAAACCCCCTTACGTTGGGTGATCAATGTAACAAATCTCTTCTTATATTGGTCGGGGTCAACCAACAACAACAAACCCCCTTACGTTGGGTGATCCATGAAACATTTCTTCTTCTAACTGATAGTCGGTCAACCAACAACATGCCCCACCGTTGGGCAATCAATGTAACTAAATTTCTTTCTTCTAATAATAATTTTCGGGGTCGAGATGATGTTACGCACATAACGAAATAAGAAATAGAATACTTTTATTACTTGTTTGTCTACATGTAAGCAAGCTTCCATTACCTGCACCCGTTGTATAGTATCCACAACAACGTTTGTTCACTTTTCAGTGAAATTTACAAAGTTCACTTATTTTGATTATAACATAACCTCTTACCTGTCATTGTCATTCCATCCTTTTTTTTTTTCAATTTGCACCAGCTCCCACGTGTTCCGCGATACTGTACATCTTTTCCGGAAATAATGTTGGTCACGAGGTTTATTTCAGTTGGCCCCTTATTGTGATTGGCCTTCAGCTTCCTTCGAGAATTCTTCACGCTCTCGGATTGGCCGACGTCACTTGTCCACATCACGCATCTAGCATGTTCGCTGGTATAAAGCCTGAACCTCGCCTACATCAACAGCCAGTCACCAAAATGTCTCAATGCGATGTGCTGATGCATTGCACAAAGCTTCTAGTCGAACCCACAGTGCATTATGAACAATCGCAAGCGAGTTTTAAGAAATCTATGTAAGTTAACATCGATACTTGGCCTACGGCAGTTTGTCTTAAGCAAAAGTGATATACAAATGCTATTCTGTGCTGGACACGAATTCTTCAACTAGGCCTACGGCAGTTTGTCTTGAGTAAAAGTGATATACAAATTTTATTCTGTGCTGGACACGAATTCTTCAACTTGGCCTACGGCAGTTTGTCTCGAGTAAAAGTGATATACAAAGAATTCTTCAACATTTCTAAGGAAATAATACGGAAAAAAGTGATCAACAAGTGCTCCCACTATTTCTATTATGTGGAAATTCCTCTAAACCAACGCAAACAAGCTAAGTGTCAAATATAACCTAAAACATTTCTAAACTTATAAATGTATCTTCCTTTTTTGGGGTTATGTTACATGACTTATATAACTTGTTAAACTATGCTCAACGCAACTTGTTGCTTTCTATTAGTTAAGTGGTTTAAGCATGTATTTTGCCTTCAAACTGTAGGCTATGAGAAAACAACTGTTCTCTCTCTTTCGCATGTTAGTTATCTTGCAAAACCAATCATCTCTTTCTCTATTCTTGTTTAAGCTATTGGGCTTAGCACCAGTTCACATAATTTGACAAGGTGAATGGTGATTTCTCTATTTAATCTATCAAGGTGTTTTTGGGAATGCTCCCATTTCAATTACAAACAACCTTTCTTTGAAACTATCAGGCGACTAGCGGGATGTTCTCCCTAACGGCTTGTCAATGTTGATTTTTCTGTAAATAAACTAAGCCTACTTGCAGTGCGCAGTCCTAGTCTAGATTTTAAGTCATTAATGAGCAATATAGTTACTCACTGTTAAATTTTGCCCTGAATTTAGGCTACCTGGCCACCTTCATTAACAAAATTGTTACTTATTCTCATGTCTGTTGGCATTCAAAGTTAATGCATTCTCATGTCTTTTGGCATTCAAAGTTTATGCAATCTTGTTCACTTGTTGTTGGCCTGTCACAGGTCGCATTTCTATCGCATGTTTATATATTTATTGTTAATCTTTTAAGAGTTGTTTTTGAATAAATATCACTGTTATTGGCAAACTGTTTCCATTAATAGCTATTTATCAATGACCAATCTTTTCCTACCTAGTAAAGTTCATTTGTTTATTAGACTAGAAGCTTCACTTCTAGTTCTTCCCGAAAGAGGAGGTCCCGCATTGACAGATCCTAACCAACTTTCATGAGGAAAGGGCCCCTCACAAAATTTAATATGCTCCTGCTCCTTTCTTTTATTCTTGCGTTTTCTTAAACGTTTCTTTCTACATCATCATACATCCAGACATAACATCTATCAGGGTGTCGAGCGATGGCCTTTTTTCAAATTCCCGTATAATTCCCGTATTTCCCGTACGAAAATCCACCAAATTCCCGTATATTTTAGAACCCTCTAACACTAGAGTTCGCATACCGAATGGCTGAAAAATGAATCTTAAAGCGCGAATCAAGATTCTGGCACAAGTGTAACTGCATTTTTGCAGACACTTCCGCAGCTCACGGGTGATGGTGATATTTAGGCCTAACCCATAGCGTGAGCAAAGCGCACGCCCGCGCGCGCGAGTGAACTCTCTCGCAGGTGGGATGGGATGCTACGAACACAAATAAAATACCGTTTACCTGAGGAGAGCTAATATAAATGACTGTTTTACTGAGGAGTAATGATGTGCGCGAGTGACGCTTGGACTCGCGAGAATCGAGTCTAGCAGTTCCGAGTCTGAACGAGTAACCCGTGCGAAGGACTCGAGTCTCCACGGTGACGTCACGATCCGTACTTACGATATAGGACAGAATGCGGCCAAATTCCCAACACTCGCTAAACTTGCAAACGACTTTTCTACTAGTGATTTACAAGAGAAATCGTTTGCAAAATGCACACTATGCTTCATATTATAACGACTAGGTAATGATAAAGAAAGAAATGTAATTTAAAAAATCAAGTTAAAAAAAACCTCCTCGCCGGGAATCGAACCCCAGCACGCTGCGTGAAAGTTGGCACCGTTACCACTCAACCAGAGATATCGATAAGACTACTGGCGTTATCAACAGCGATATATACTACTGCTTAGCAAATTATCACGTTGAAGGAAATTTTTCTTTACTGTATTGCGTTCTTTCTTTCTGTCATCAGTCCACTTCTTGCCGGTTTTCAATTTTGAATATTCCATTGTATCACTGTGCATTGATGGGAAACAAATACAATACTTGGCCAAGGCGTACCGACATTACTATATATCGAGTAGTTTCCATATATGGCTCACGGATAACGCTGGCAGCGTCCTCGGCCTCGATTTCGGACTCGAGTATCTCGAGTTTTACGGTTCCAGACTCGATTCTTCGCGAGTCCACTCGCAGCCCATAACTATTGAGGAGGGTTGAGAGAGTAGAGAATAGGAGTGTCACATCTTCATATATATTATTTCAGTAGTATGCATCCCTCCTGCGGCGCTCACAAGCGACCGATCGTGACAAATGAGCATTCAAATGAAAGAGAATAGACATTAGCAGTGACTTATTGCACTATAATTTCATAAATATCTATAATTTCTTAAAAAAATGACTTTAAAAAAATTGTACGAAGTGTGCGATTTGCAAATCACCGTTGATGTAGGATAATACGCTCCATACTTGCTGTCCACAGGCCACTGAGACGCATGTTTCATGTCATATTAACATTCTGAGGTCTTTCCTTTATCCTGAAATTTTAATAGTGTTCTATAATCATTTGGTTGAAATAAAAACATAACCTTTCTCCTTAAGTGTCTCATTATAAACCTATTGGAGCAAGTGTGGTCTATGAACATGCGAGATTTCTCGCACGGGTCCGCTAGTAATAAATACTTACTGGAAGTGATTGAATTGTATGGTACCGTAACCTTATAGAGCTTCCACGAGTTAAAATCAGGAGGAGCCACTCCGGGCTCCGCGCTTCGGCTTGCCAGAGCATAGGCTGCTGCGTGACGTCATCGGTTGGGTACTGTCGTGGCGACCATGTATAACAAACAGTTCTCAGCTGTCTCTAGCAACAAAAAGGGACGCTTTTGAAGAGAAATATGCATGTGGTAGTCCTCGCATGCCCTTCTGCAGTCAACTAATACCCTATAAAGGGCGTATCACTACAGTCTGTACCATTAAACTTGCTACCCTCCTGTCAGGAGACTGATAAAATAACCCGGTCAATGCATGTGAGATTTTCGAAGTGAAATGCCATGTCCTGTGGTTCGGATTCCACGTAAAAAAGGAGGTCCTGTGGTTCATAATCCCAAGATTCACGTTTACGTGAAACTAATAAACAGAACTCCAAAATGGTATTGTTGAAAATTAATCAGTGAGGTAAACAACATTGAACCAAGTGCTCAACGGTTATCGGAGTCCCAAGTCAGACTACTGTGTGACCACCACGTAGTGTAGCGGTTAGTATTCGTGGCTGTCCGGGTACACTCAGCCTCGTGAGGCAAATCTGAGAAGATGTGGGTTCGATTCCCACCTCAGCCAGCCTGGACGTGGTTTACCATGGGTTGCCACTGCCGGGTTGGTTCCTAACTTAGGCCACGGCTGCCTTCTTCTCAATCCTCATCTGATTTACAACTACACAAAGACACCACAATAACACAGGTTACCAGACAAATTTAACACACACCCAAGTGCACGGGGCTAAATGGCCACGATGTCCAAACTCCTCAAATGAATATTTTGGGCTGCACCCAACTGATTTACTACTTCTTGAAAAGTACTGTAGTTTTAAATACCGTAATGAATATAATAAAATGCTAAATAATCAATAAGCTAATTGCATTGGACACTTAAATTCTTTGGCATTGTATCGTGCAAATAACTTGAAACGTGAGAGTATTCTAGACTCTCATAATATGCATAGATCATACAAATGCACGTCTTTTGAATAGGTTAAATATCGTAGTTCTCAGTTCTTAACCTTTTCTAGGATCAAGCACACCCTCGCAGGAAGTTGTGGTACAGTTACAAAAGTACTCTCACGTTTACGAAACTATAGGGTCTTTCTTATCGGTGTAGTAATATATAGGATAGCTGCGTGGCTCAGCGATAACGTTCTCGCCTGCTATGCCCAAGGTTGCTGGATCGAATCCTGGTGCAGTCGGCTGGCATTTGAGGGTAAGCAAATGCGAGGGAGCCGTGTTAACAGATTTACTGGCACGATAATGACCCCCTTAGAGGCAAAATTCCGGCACCCCGGCGTCTCTAAAAGCAGCAGTTAAAAGGGACGTTCAACCAATAACATTAATTATATTATCTAGCAATATAGCAGCTGCATTAATGTACTCTCTCAGCTGTTAGTCACCCGGCTACGTGCGCATTTTACCGGTCCCCGCTTTATTGCTAGACCGATAAAAATGTCTTAGTAATATTGTGAGCATCTGAGTTATAGTCTACTTATCTTGGTATTGAGTCATCTAACGTGCTCGGCAGAAGCTGAAAATTAAAACTTGCTACCAGTTGAATAGGTAATACTTCTCCAGTGAAGATGACGTTTCGCTAGTTGCACTTAAGTACTTTGCCGGTTATGTGGCATTCAAGAGTAGGTTCATTGATGAGAGTTTAAGTGTGAAGGGGGAAAATTTGTGTGTAACAGACGAGAGCAGGGATGATTGGATACCCATCATTTCAAAGGGGACTTACTCGTCCAACACATGAGTGGCTCCATAAAATGATTGAATTTGAAGTTTTGTTCGGTTCTTTTCATGGACGAACTATATCGAAAAGAAAAATGTAATGACCTACCTGACCACCTTAATAAAATCAAAATCTCCGGAAGTGTATGAGAAGATAATTCGTTTATACGTGAGGACAAGGACTTTTATCAGAATCCGTCACCTGAATAGGCATATCAAGATCAAATTACTGGAGAAATATGCAGCAATAAAGAACAAACTCTGGGTCGTTTCGTCATCTAAAACTCAAGTCGCATAAAAGGTAAGTGTTTATAAACTGATCATTTTCATACCAATGTTACATTAATAATGTATGTTGTTGGGACTGGGACATCTTGATCATCAGCTCCGTGTACTTGTCTTCAATTTGTAATCCGTGCTTTTCAGGTGACTGTTGTAATGTGTGTGTGACCGTAATTATTAGGGATGGAAATGGGGTAAGTGCTCTGGAACTTGAAACAAGGTAGGCTACTATCTCGGCATTTGCCTGGAGAGAGTGTGGAAAGCCGCTGTCAGCGCCGGTATTTGAACCTCTGAACTCCTGACTTACTACAGCTTCCCATCGCGGTCGTAGTGAGCAATATAACGCACTTGGCTACACCGCAGGATCGCTAAAGCATGATTATGTAGCCTATCGCTATTGCTAAATTTTGTATTTCCATCCTTTGCACGTCTTTTATTGTGTTTTGTGAGGCATCTTTTAAGCTCAGCTGATACTTAGGTGCGGTAGCGTAGTTAATCTAAAATATTTTTTGTGTGTGTTTATGAAGTATATTTCGCATTATAAACCACTGCAATATATTGTTTATACCTTTCTCTTTATAATGCGCATATTGCCATTATTGTGATTGAATACCACGAGCGGAAAAGAGAAGCGAAATATGACTGTGTTTCCCGTAAGAATGCATTGTAAATATCAGCTGGCATGCGCCTGCTACATCCGAGCTGCGTCACAGCTTCTCAGCCAATGGGAGCGAGAGGCACCGGAGTGTCCTACCTTATAGTCTACTTACCTTGAGTTAAAATGGCATCGAAGCTTATGCATAACGAACTTCCGGTCCGCGAATCTCCATTTGATTTTCATTGGCAGTGAAACGTTCGTTCGTGATTATCTTCCTTATTATTTCGGATTGTGGTTTTGTTTTTAGGCGTTCAACTTATGAAATAATAACTAGTGGGTTGGCCTTTCATGAATATTCCAAAGACAAGTGTCTCCAAAAAGAGTAATTAGTAGAACTTCGCATCCGAGACGACCATAACAAACAGCTTGCCTACAAAGTGTGCGATTTGCACATTTCAAACGGCATTGGTCTAACATATCTTGAACTACAATAATTAAGTTGGTGCAAATTATATATGTTATATGTGAGAATATTATTATAATTTGCTATCCGGTTGTTATATTGGCATATTATGCATTAACGTGACCCGTTTAAATGCTAAATTGTGATGTAAGCTACGAGTTGTAGGCTATTCGCCGTACCGGTAGGCCTAATATATACTAACAACGCATCGTTTCTCCTTTAATATTTATTTAATCATTATAATTATAATAGCCTATCTATTAACACTTATTTAACCAATAATCATTTTATAATTCTATACATATTCCAGCTACGTTAGGCCTAGCAAGCCAGTAGTGGATATGAAACTGCTTTTAAAACGGGAACGGGCCTCGGTAAGGACAGATCTAAAGGAAGCAGACCTGGCTATGGAAATGGACTACGAATCGGAACTTTGAATATAACAACATTGACGGGAAGAGTGGAGGAGATTGTGGATATGATGGAGAGGAGAAAACTGGATGTACTCGGACTGGCAGAGACTAGATGGAGAGGGGAAGGAAGAAAAGAACTGAGAAATGGCTTGCAGCTATACTGGATAAGAAATGAGGAGGGGAAGAGAAATGGAGTGGGAATGGTGGTGAGAGAAGGGCTGAGGGAGGAAGTAAAGAGGGTAAGTGATAGAATAATTAGAGCCAGAATCACAGTGAAAGGTAGAAACCTGGACATTCTGCAAGTCTATGCACCACAGGTGGGATGCACAGAAGGCGAGAAGGACGAGTTTGAAGAGGAGTTGCAGAAGCAGTTAGCGGGGAGAGACCTGATAGTCATGGGAGACCTAAATGCCCATGTCGGAACTGATAGAAGAGGTTTTGAGGAAGTGATTGGTGGTGAAGGATGGGGAAACAGGAATAAGGAAGGAGAGAGATTGTTGGAACTGTGCAAGATAAATGGGCTAATGGTTGGAAACACATGGTACAAGAAGAGAGAGAGCCATAAAATTACTTGGTACAGCAGGGATTTGACTAGGAAATCAGTGGTGGACTATATTCTATGCGGGAAGGAGACAAAGAAGAGTATCACGGATATAAGGGTAATACCTTCAGAAGCCCTGGACAGTGACCACCGTCTGCTGGTCGCCAAGGTGAGAGGACTGAAGGAAAAGAGGAGAACTGAGAACCAAGAAAGAAGAATAAGGACATGGAAGCTGAAGGAGGATGGAAATAAGGAGAAGTTCCAGATATTAGTGAGGAACAAATTACCGAAGGATGATCCGAAAACAGGTGAAGAAGAATGGAATAGGTTCAAGGACGTGTTGGTAGAAGCAGCGGAAGTCGTGTGTGGCAGAACTAGTGGAAAGAAAAGGTGGAAGGAAACACCATGGTGGAACCCCAGAACTAAGGAAGCAGTGAAAAAGAAAAATGAAGCATTCAGGAAATGGTTCCAACAGAGGACAGACAGAACAAGAGAAGAATACCAAGAGCGGAAGAAAGAAGCAGGAGAAGTAGTGAAGGAAGAGAAAAAGAAATGGCTGGAGAAATGGACAGAAATGATGGAGGAGGACTGTGATGGCAGTAAGAAAGTGTTGTATGGAATGATAAAGGCAAGGAGAAGAGATACAGGGGAAAATGTCAGAATGGTGGACAGGAATGGAAAGGAGGTCGAAAATATGGAAGAAGTAAAGGTTATCTGGAGAGAATACTTCAAGGAACTCCTAAATCCAACTAAAACCAGCGTAGTGGACATTGTGGAGGAAGAAACAGACAGTGACCAAGACATTTCAGAGAAGGAATTGACATGGAAAGAAGTGGAGGAAGCATTAAGGAAGATGAAAGGGGGAAAGGCACCGGGAATAGACGAAGTGAGTGTGGAGATGGTGAGAGCAGCAGGGGTGATAGGAACCCAGTGGCTCTTTCGAGTAATGAAAGTGATATGGAGGGAGAAGAAAATACCAGAGGACTGGAAAAGAGGGATAATAATACCCATATTTAAAAAGGGAAGTAGGAAGGAATGCAAGAACTACAGGGGAATTACACTCATGTGCCACTGCGCCAAAATATTTGAGAAGGTACTGGAGAGAAGAATTCGGACAGAAGTTGAAGATGGGCTGAGGGAAGAACAGTATGGATTCAGGCCAGGAAGATCAACAGTTGACCTCATCTTTGCAGTAAGACAGCTACAAGAACACCATTATGAATATGGGAAAGATCTGGTGATGACCTTCTTGGATATTGAGAAAGCATATGATAGTATTAATAGAAACAAGGTATGGGAAGCAATGAGAGCAAAAGCAGTGAACAAGGAGACAGTGGCAAGAGTGAAAGCAGTGTACGAGGGAAGCAAAAGCTGTGTAAAGGTGGGAAGAGAGAGAACGGAATGGTTTCAACTGGAGAGTGGTCTGAAACAGGGAAGTGCCCTCTCACCCCTGTTATTTATAGTGGTGATGGATGAAATCATACGAAAAGTGGTAAATAGCATTGGGGAAAGGAAAATGAAGGCAATGTTGTTTGCTGATGACCTTCTGGTATGGGGAGAGGATGAGCAAGAAGTACAAGAGCAATTAGATGAGTGGGAGAAGGTAGTGTTATCATATGGGATGAAGTTCTCAGCACAAAAGAGTGAAGTGGTCATCACAACGAGGAAGAAGAACAGACTGGATATGGGCATAACACTTGGAGGACAGCAGTTGCAGAAAGTAGAATGCATCAAGTACTTGGGAAGCATAATTGAAGAAAAGGGAGGCAATAGGATGGAAATAAATGAGAGGGGAAGGTGCGCAGATGGATTTTTCAAGAGTGTTAGGGGGATGATATGGAATAAAGATGTACCACAAAAATGTAAAGGAATCATCTACAAGACCTACTTTGTGCCAATTCTGACATATGGTTCAGAAACATGGGTGATGAAGGAAAGGGACAAGAATAAAATACGAGCAGTGGAGATGAAGTTCCAGAGGAGTAGGGTAGGAGTGACAAGAATGGACAGAGTAAGGAATGAGAGAGTCAGGGAGATGGTAAGAGAGAAACCATTGCAAAATAGAATAGAGCGATCTAGGCTACAATGGTATGGACATTTGAGGAGGATGCAAGAGGAGAGGATACCGAAGAAGATGTTTGGAATGGAAATGACGGGAAGGAGGCCAAGGGGAAGACCAAGGGACAGATGGACAAAAGGAGTTAAGAAGAGTGTGGAGGAAAGAGGAGTGTGCTGGGACACAGTAAATGACGAGAGATGGTGGATGGACAGGAAACGATGGAGAGGCTTATGTTCCAAGCAGACCCGACCAGCGGTTGGAAACTGCTCAAGATGATGATGATGATGACATATTCCAGGTATTGCAAGAAAGCGATTTGATAGCACATGCGGCTCTACCTTAAAATCCAACCATGCCCAGTTTTCATTACCTATGGATGATATTACAGCAAGTTAATAAACCAAACAACTGGCAACATTTTTTTTTATTGCTCATTTACATCTTCACCCTAGTCTACGTAAAGTACCACAAGGTAATCACTGAAAGGGTAGGGGGGTTATGACCCCAATTTCACAAACTAAGGACCTCATTTTGCATGAATTATGGAACTCGAATCCTAATGGAGGTATGGATTGTCTGCATTTAGAAATATGTTAGTCAATAATTTAAAACAAGATGCCAGAAAACTAAATACAAAAAGCTGCGTGCCTACTACGGTGTTAAGTTGCTCCGTGAAAAAATACACTTCGCCAAGATTATAAGACGTGCATACAGTTAAATACAATCATCCAATTGGAGGAACACTTTCTTTGTCACGATCTTATAAGCAATTAAAACATAAACTGCTGCAATTTACGGGAAAATGTGCAACATTTAGAGACTACGAGTGTTGTATGTGGCACAACGTTAGCTGACATTTCGCATCATTAATACATAAGGAATGAGCACATGCAGAGCCTTCTCACTGCACACAGCTAAAGATCATATCATTCTTGGTGCATTTTACGTTCTCTTAACAACAATAAGTTGCTTAGTTACATGCAAGGAAAATTGTAGTAAACAGTTCCCATTGCTTCCATTACCTGACTACTAAACCAGAAGCTGGTAATGCATAACCATACGCCGGTGGCGCATCCTATGGCAAATGAAAGATGAAAGAAAATGTAAGCTCTATAGGAGCCCGGAACAAGGCGATACAATCTTCTACACTACTGAAAATAGTCAAAATACCCTTTGTAATAATGAATAATAATTTTGGGGGTCATGTAGCAATAAATGTTACCCACCCACTATCCCTTTTTAGATCACGACTTTTATAGTAAAATTGGAGGTGTGTCCGCTATTACATGCGTAAATTATGCGACAAATACAGTATTGCTAACCCCGCGCATTCGGTACTGACAGCCTTCCTGTCACTTTGCCCCGCTTTTCCTCTCCGCAACCTACGGTCGCAACATAACAAAAACCTACGTCCAACCGCCACACGGCAAGAATTCTGAGCATGCTTCTCACCTACACCCTGTATTTCGAAGGAAACAACGCGAAGGATATGCCGGGAGCTCGGAACAGCTGAGCTGTGTTGCTAAGTTTTTAGAGTTATTGTAAATCAACTGATTTGAATAATACACAGCGCTATATACTTCAGACATTATTTCTGTACAATTATACGTAATATATAAAAAAACGGTCCTGAGTCAACGCCGAGGACATTCAAACAGAGAAATACGATACTTTTAGATGAATAAATGAATTATACACCGAAGCTATGATACCTTTATCATCGGTATTCAATTCTATAAATACGACAAAGAGGGCAAATACTCTACAGCTAATGAATAAAAAAACACTCACCATGCAATGATTATCCTTTAACATGAAACAAGAGTCTGAGTGGATGTCGTTCACAGTTTACTGCAGTAGTTGACAGATAACACCATGCACACTCACTTAATCGCGACTCTCTACGTTTAATATTAGCTTTCGTGATAATACAAAAGTAAAGTTAAGGTAAAGACATATTTAGCACTGAGCACTCAAACAAGCCCCTCTGTGGCGATATTACTGCCATGGTTTTATATTTTCGAGTTGTAGGCTATTGAATGACGGACGGTATTTTGAACACTATGAAGGGAAACAATAGCCTGTGGTCTATTATCGATTGACGCAAGCGAACTGACACCAATAAATAAATTATCCTCAGTCACTTGGCAAGGGTTTCTTTGACACCCTCCATTCCTTCACTGTCCCTATCATCATCACCACCATCATTGTCTTTGTCAGAGCTTGATGAATTGCGAAGGTTAATAATCATTTCATCCACCGCGATATCCAGACCACCTTCAGAATTTCTTTCTGTTCATGCTGTACGGGATGTGTCCAGTCCTCGGGTCGAACTTCGGCGAAGTAAAAGTAACGAAACAATGATAATGAAAGGAAATCCGACACAGACAGTGGTTAACAAGCGACTGAAACAATGCCTGCCCATACGAGAAGAATTCTGTCACTCGTGTGGTGTATTTTGTAGCCACATGTTGGTAACGGGTGTTTGATAGTAAAATGTCGAGAGCTGTGAGATATTGTTTGTAGTTTTTGAAATGTATGCATGTGTAACGCATTTGCATTGAGTGTTTGCACGGACTTAAATAAGTCACTTTGACAAATACAAGATTGTTACTAGGAACTTCAGTTATACAAAGCACAAAATTAAATACTTTTGACAGTACTTTTTTTTCCCTTCCTGGAGACCTTCCGTGGCTTTTCTTTTGACTGCCACTTTAGCCGCCGCTTGGCACCTGTTTTGTTTCCTTGAAAACGGCGTAGAGTTTCATGCAGTATGGACTCTTGCTCACTGTTATCTTTTCTACTGCACCAGCTGCCATCACAGCGTCCTGAACAGTAGGCTATGCATGCCAATCAGACTTGCTTCTTTGAGATTGACGATCATGCACTCCTTGTTCATGGAGAAACCTCTGTCAAGAGCTGCATTGTTGTGATACAAAATCAGTATCATTTTAACGAAGCTTGTGAGATCGTTTTTGGCAGGAACTGAGGAAGGTGCTGAAGCCACTAATTCAGACCACAGCACGTCGAACCGTAGCTCTTTTCCGTCGAACTGCTTCAAACGCGCAGTAACGGAGAGCAGTCTCAGAAGTGCGGAGTAGCTGCTCTTGATGCGGTCAGCCATTGCGCCAGAAGGCAAATTCTTCTGATTACAAAGAATTTCCAGGGCAATGATGATCGTAACTTCTTCCAACTTAGGAGTCTCAGCGACCCCTATAGTGTCTAGGCAGGAAATAGCACGGGCCTCTCGTGAGCAAGAGTTGACCACTCTTTGATTTTTTCAGCCATAGGATACGAATGTACAATTTCCGGCAGTTGGTGCGAAATTGCAGCACATCCGCGTCTGGAATTTTCTGATATCTTGATCTGTTAGCTTCATTAAGGGCTGCTCTTGTCGAGAAACCCAGGTCTTATCTGTGAATAACAATGCGGACTGATTCCTGTATGTCATTGTCAGCAACGAGCGCGGCGCGCGTAGCCCCACGCGGAGAGGGTACTGCCGGCGGTCGGCCAGGCAAAGTATGCATTCGACGTTGGCTGGGTTCTCATCCCGCTTAGGGCTCTATCGGTGGCGCAAATTATGTGTGGCAGCGCGGTCTGCAGGCGAAATAGAAGATTGAGCGGGAGGACCCTACCGAGCGTTCGGGGGCTAAGAAGTCGGGCATTATGAGACTTTTCAAGATTTGCCGTATCAAGTGCGAATTTCCCGTATAATTCCCGTATTTTTCCCGGGTCACTAAAATTCCCGTATTTCCCGTATCACTCGACACCCTGTGTATTTATCCATATCATCATCGTCTTGCACAGTTTCCAGCCACTGGCCGGGTCTGTTTATTTATCCAAAACATAACATTGCCAAACCTCAGAACATAACATAATATTGAATAAAACATGGTTGGTTGGTTCTTAAGTTTAGGGGTTGCGACATCGCGGTCATGTAGCCCCGTGTACTTTGGGTGCGTGTGGAATCTGTCTGATAACCAGTGTTAATTGTGATGACTGTATTAGTGTGTGTTACCTGTTTTTTAATTCAAGTACTGCAACTTAGAATTTTTCAAATAGTTCCTACTTTTGCTGCTAAGCACCACCGTCAACGACTATTAGGCCAAGTTCAGAACTTAGCTACTAGATGCCACCATAGTCGGCTCTTGGCAACGAACATAGAAACCTAAGAGTGTTGTTTACATTCTTAACCTATCCAATTTAGTTTCACACAGGTGCAATTAGTGGAAGGTTCTTTAACATGCCATAAATCTATGACATGGGACCGCCGCTTTACTTCCCTACGAAGGAAGGCATACTGAGGGATTTTTAAGGCTCTTAAAAAATCCGACGGCTTCGGCCGGGTTTGAACCCGCTATCTTGGGCATAGAAGCTCAGCATGCTACCGTCTACACCACCGAAGCCGCGATTAAAAGATGACATCACCATAGTAACATTGTAAGTAGTCAAAGCCACCTGTCACCCACTGCTGGACCACCACCAAGAATCTCTATGGCACAAAACACTAGACTCTCTGTGGTGCTCCATCAATAGGTGAGCTCTGTAACCAAATAAATTCGGTTACAGAAACGCCCCTGCGCTCTGGAGTACTGCAGCAGTGGATGTACACATCCAACGGCAAGGAGCTTGTGTTCATGTACGTGTAGTCCTGTAGCACAATGAATCAATCAGTGAGTGTATTTGGAGTCTTCAGTCTTTAGAATGGTTTGATGCAGCTGTCCATGCTTCCCTGTCCTGAGCTAATCGTTTCTTCTCAATAGTCACTACACCCTATATCCAAACCAATCGGTTTCCTCTACGGTTCTTGTCCTCGACCCTTCCGTCCATAACTAAGCTTGGTGTTCACAAGTGCTGTTGTATACCCGACCTTCGTAAAAGGGTTGTGTCTACATCTACATACATCTACAGGGCGCCCGAGAATGTTCTCCGCAGTGGGTACGTGCAGCTGTGAGTGGTTGAGTCATGAGTTTTAGTTGGCTGCACTGCACTGTGTCCTTCAAAGCAGGACTTACCCGAATGAGCTGTCGATGTGCATCACGATAAGCGCGCGAGCCTGCAGGTCTTCAGCGTGTATTACAGTCAGCGAGCGTTTGGATAGATTATTATTGGAAGAGTGCAACAGTATAGAGGCGGTAATGTTTACTACTGAAGAGAGAGTTTTTTTTTGGTGGAATACGTTTTCCGCGAAGGCGATCGGTTTACAGAAAATGTAAAATTAAGATTTCAGGCGCGGTTTCCTAATTCAAAGTGTTCAAACCGTGATACCGTTCGGGATTTGATAAGTAAATTTCGTGTGACTGGCTCAGTTCACGATGTACCGGGAACAGGCAGGCCTACGCTTTTAGCAGACGAAAAACTTGATGAAATCTCCGACACAATGCTGCGTAGTCTAAGTAAATCAACACGAAAATTAACTCAACAAACAGGAATCTCTAAGTCGACAGCACATAAAGCTGTAAGAGACAAGCTTCAGTTGTTCCCTTATAGTGGGCGATGTATGGAAGATAGACATATGCTCTCGCGGACTTTTTTGTAGAACTTTTCATGTTGAACAATTCTTACACTCGTAGTATTTAGATATTTTTAACGGTTTGCCCAGCATAAGCTTACAAAGCGCTCGGACGCCAGGTTTTTTTTATCGACTTTTCCACAAAAATCGTTACTGCTTGGCTTTTTTTGATCATAAATAAATTATTTTCTAAAGAAATCACTTGATATATCCTTTACAGAATAGTGAAAACCGCATCAAAATCCATCTAGTGGTTCTCGAGTTTACCCGTAATATCCAAGAATCGAGGACTTTGTTTTATACTAAGTAGAGATGATGCAAGCAGCAGCTGTGCTACCAACGTAACTGCTGAAGCTAGCTCTCGCAGACGCATGTAGGCGCTGCGGAGAACATTCTCGGACTCAGTGTATTAACATTGATAGAAGGAAGTACAGAGCCACGGACATGTGGACAGGGGCATGTCAGGTCATAGCTCCACGGCCGCCAGCCTAGCAGATTAAGGAGGTCATACAGGACATTACACTCCACATTTCGCTGAGCAGGGAGGGACTCCACGCAATTAGCCTATAAATAAGAGGGACACGCACGCGCTTGCTCTCTTACCTCTCTCGAATTCCCAGTGCTTAGTGCTATGTTAACGACGGACCGGCCGGGCAGGGCCCGCGCCAGGGTCCCAACTGCAACGCCAAATGGTCGACGGTACATGGTAAGGTGAGTCGTAAACTCCGTAATCTACAGTCAAGGGATCTCTCTTCTTATTTCGTGTATTTATAGAACCCTTCCTCGTAGACTGTAACTTAGACTAAGATCCGGTATTCACCACTGCAGCATGCTGTCGGGCAGGACTGTGCTAGCAGGCGCCTGGCGCACTCAAGCCATTAAGGTAAGAATGGTGAGTATGCCCTCATTACTCCCTAGACATCCCCGCTAATCGCCTAAACCTCGTTAGACTAAAACCCCCCCAATTTCACTACCCTCTTTACTTGCTTCATAAAATCGAAACAATGGTATAGGCGCCGGGTAAAACTCAGTAAATACCGGAGATGCCGACACTTGTTTCATCAAATCGAAACTAGTAGTGCCCTACCAACCTATCTTTTATTTTCATTAGCACTCGTCAGGAAACCCTCCCTTTCCCCACTCTTCATTTGTTAATCTATCTACCCTTCTCCTGTAACACCACATTTCATGTGCATTTCTGCTGATCCAACAGTTCAAGTTTCACTTTCATACAGCACCATGCCAGACAAAGGCTTTCAAAAATTACTATATTTGATGTAAACAGATTTCTTTTCAGTAGAAAAGCTTTCCTTGCGTGTGCTAACGTAGCTTTATTGCCTCATGAATGGTACAAGCCACTGACACGTAATTGTCACCATGTTAATCTACTCACCAAGATCTATTACCGTATTTACTTCGCTATAGGATCCCCTTTTTTTTCTAAATTTTTAGTTCCGAAATTGGGGGAGGGTACTATAGGTGCAAACTTCGCAAAAATCCATTATTTTGGGAAAGGGAGAAAGAATGAGTGATGATGCTGAACAATGACATTTCACTAAATTTTGTAAACACAACCGAGTACGTATTATTCACATTAATATACTAATAACGAGTTATACAAACGCTGATGGTTCTTGCAACAAATGAAATGTGTTTAAAATAAAACAGAAGAAGGCTGCCGCAAACACTACTTCAAAGCGCAATACAAAGAATACAAAACAAATGATTGCAGCAAACACACTAGACAAGATATGAAACCATAAGTTTCATTCAAGTAGTCACTACTCGAAACATGTCCCAATAACAATGAACTTCTAGTTTTTTAACAAAAGGTATTGATTGGGCGGAGATTCCCTATCCCATTAACTTGAATTGTAAACGTCAATACGGACTTAAAGAATGGTAAACCCTCCAGATAATCTTGATAACTTTCATTGGCGGATTTAAAACTTGGCACTTCTACTCGGCCAATAGTGAGGCATCTTCTATTGGATATCAGGTGAAGCCTATTGGCTACACAATCCGATATCCTGCCCAATCGCATACGCGGTACATATACGCAAAATGGCGGTCATATCATCTGAATAACAAAATAATGTAACAAGAAAAATATTTTTGTCATAAAAGAGAGAGGAGGAATTTCTGGTTGTGTGTTTTTTTTTTAAATTCGTCAATTTCCAAGAATATTGTATTTTGACTCTCAACAATGAAGGGGGGGTACTATATGCGATACCGACAGTAGTGGCTACGCGGGCTAAAGCTCCGCGTTAGGTCAAGGGGCCAAGCTCTCTACTGACTCGGTAGACGCGTGGGTTCGAGCCCCACCGTCGGCTGTCCTTGAAATGGTTTTCCGTGGTTTCCCATTTTCAACACCAGGCAAATGCTGGGACAGTACCTTCTGACAGGCCACGGCCGCTTCCTTCCACATCCTTGCCCAGTTTCATTCATCTGCATCCTTTCCATCTCTCATCCCGACGCGCAGGTCGCCCACGGGCGTCGACTAGAAAGACCTGCACTCGGCCTCTCAGGAGGCTACACGAAAAAAAAAAAAACACTATATGCGATTTCCAAGAATTTTGAATTTTGGCTCTCGAAAATTAAGGTAGGGTACTATAGGCGAGGGGGTTCTATATCCGAGTAAATACTATAATTTTATTCATGCAGCCAATGGCAATTTTTTTCTTTCTTTTCAGGACTTTGGTTGGACAATGTGTGTGTGTTGGTGAGAGAGAGAGAGAGAGAGAGAGAGAGAGAGAGAGAGAGAGAGAGAGAGAGAGCGCTAGCTAGCTAGCTTTGTCTATAATTGCTTATTTTGTTTCCCAAGTAGCAAAAGTCCCCAACTTCCTTTAGCTTTTCACCTGACACACTAGGGATTTCTGATTTCTTCCCCGACTACCTGCGTGGCTCAGCGGTAATGTTCTTGCCTGATGTGGCCAAGGTTGCAAGATTGAATCCTTGCGCAGTCAGTTGGCATTTGAGGGTGCGCAAATGTGACGGAGATTTACTGGTGTCTCTAAAAGTCAGAGTAGTTAAAAAGGAAGTAATATCAATAACATTATTATTACCGTATATACTCGAATACCACCCGCACATTTTTAAACAAAATCGGACGTGAAAAATTGGGGTGCGGGTCTTATTTGAGTCATCCTGATTTTAAAGATTCAAATTGCCCGCCACGCATGATATCGGGTGTTGCGAGTATCCGCTAGATGGTGCTAGCCTTCTTCCGGCTATCACTTTGTTTTACCGTAAGCAGGCGGCGTCATTCAGTCTCGCGCACGTTTTCCGAGTGTAAACATGAGTTCTACGAAGCCTTTGCGGTCGTTTACTGTGAGTGAGAAGCTGAAAGTTGTGAGGGAAGCTGAAATTATTGGAAATCGTGCCGCCGGTAGGAAATATGATATTGACGAGTCATGTATTCGAGATTGGAGAAAGAAAAAAAAACGTGTTGCTAACAAGTAGTGGTGCTCGTAGAGCTTTCCGCGGACTGAGTGTACAGTTTCCGGAAATTGAAAAACCACTTTATAAATACGTAACAGAAAGGTGGGAATTGGGAAATGGGGTATCGACCGAAATGTGTCAATTAAAGGCATTACAGATCGCAAAGGAACTTTCTACGGTAGGGTTTAAAGCAAGCCGAGGATGGATTCAAAATTTTTATAAAAGAAATGGGTTGAGCATACGAAGGCGTACCTCAATTTCGCAGCGTCTTCCTGGTGCCTATGAAGAAAAGTTACTTTCCTTTCAGCGTCACATAATTAAGTTGTGGAAGGAAAATTCATATTTGCTTTCCCAAATTGGTAATGCAGATCAGACGCCAGTCTACTTTGAAATGCCACTGGACAGTACTGTGAATGTTAAGGGATCTAAAAGTGTGACTATCAGAACAGGTGGTAATGAGAAACAACGGTGCACGGTAATGTTGTGTATACTCGCTGATGGAACCAAACTTCCACCGTACGTTGTTCTCAAGCGAAAGACTCTTCCAAAAAATATACCCGCTGGTGTTATCGTTAGAACTCAGGACTCTGGTTGGATGGACAGTTCACTGGTGGAAGACTGGTTAAAGTGTGTCTGGCAACGTAGCCCTGGTGCATTATTACGACGAAAGAGCTTGCTTGTTCTGGACAGTTACCGCGGCCATACAACAGACGCTGTGAAGAAATTCGTCAAGGATGGGAAAACCTACCTAGCAATCATCCCGGGTGAGATGACGTCTATGCTACAGCCACTGGATGTCTGCGTGAACCGACCGTTCAAAGCAGCCTTGAAGCAGCTGTATACGGAGTGGATGGCGGCCGATAAGCACACACTGACCCCAACTGGTCGCATTCAGCGCCCGGAAGTTCAGCTGCTCTGTTAGTGGATTTTGACGGCATGGAATCGTATCTCGGGAGATCTCATACGGAAGAGCTTCAAGAAATGTAGTATTTCCAATGCTATGGATGGCAGTGATGACGACATTTTGTGGGAAAGTGATGGTGAAAAAAGTTCCGAAGTTAGTACTTCTGATGACGATGAATGAAGTGTTTGTGTCTTTTATTTGTATTTTTAATCGTTTCTGTGTGTTATTTTAGGACGACTTCAGAACTGTTGGAAACTATTTTGTAGAAATGCTATTCTGTTTATTTAGTAAAGATTGTAAATAGTTTTGAGTAAAAAAAACATTTTTTTAAAATGTTGTTCTTCAAAATCAGGGTGCGGGTCATATTCAGGGGCGGGTCGTATTCGAGTAAATACGGTATATGATTTCTTCCGGCTGGATTTCATAATTTTTGATTTACAATAATTGATTTTCGTCATGAATTATTTCCTCAAGGTGTTGGGGTAGCGCGCCTGCCTCTCACCCGGAGGCTCCGGGTTCGATTCTGTCAGGGATTTTAAATCTGACGTGAGGGTTGGAACGGGGTGCACTCAGTCTCGTGAGGACAATTGAGTAGCTGTCTGACAGTGAGACAGCGCCCCGATCATGAATACCAAGATTAATGGCCGAGGGGACCCGACGCGCTGATCACGCGTCACCCCAATATCTGCAGGCCAAATGGCTGGGCAGCGGTCGCCTGGTCGACCTTAGCCTGTCATGGGCTGTATAGTGCCAGGGGTTGACTTTTTTTTTTTATATTCTTTCCTCAAGACCGTGTCCATATTATTTAGAAACTCATTCAAATCCTCTGATTGAACCTGCTAAATAGACAATGTCATCAGTAAGGTTCGGATGTTAAGGAAAAGTCATACTTTTTCCCTGAGCTCATTTTACCCGAAATATGAAAAATAAGTTCGAATGACAGGTCCCTGACAACCTTTAAAGCAATTTGATGCTGCCTATAAATACACATTTCGGCCATTTTTATTGTTTTGGTCATATTTGGTCATATTTTAGTGATATAAGGTCATATTTGGTTATAATTTCAGCATTTTTGTTTAAATTGAGTCGTCGTTAACAATGTATGTGTTATCTGCGTCGAGTTTGAAACACAGGATTTCCGAATATTGTAGTAGATATATTTTTCTTTCTTTTCCAGGAATAGGCAGATAGCAGGTTTAGATGACCTGATTCCAAGCAAGAACTGCATCTCAAGGCTGTGACACTGAATGAATGTTGAAAATTGTAATGTACTGTAGCTCTCTGTCAGTTTGTATGAATAAATGTGTGTGGTGTATTATCGCTGATCACATTTTGGCACTTAAGACGTTTACTGTATGTTAGTGATACTCTACCTATCCCAAAAATTCATGTCATATTTCATAGTTTTTTTAGATCATATTTTATAGTTTTTAGGTCATATTTAGTTAGATTTTAGGGCATATTTGCTTGCATATTTTGTACTTCTTTAGGTCTTAAAACTTCCGAACCCTAGTCATCAGCAAAACTCAAGAGTTGAAATAAACCTTTACTTCTACTTTCAATTTCTCTCTAACTTCCTTCATTGCTTTGTTAATGTATAGGTTGAAAAGTATAGGCAATAAGCTGCTGTCTTGCCTCACACAATCCTATTACCTGCCACTCT
Organism: Meconema thalassinum; assembly: GCA_946902985.2. Lineage (NCBI taxonomy): Eukaryota > Metazoa > Arthropoda > Insecta > Orthoptera > Tettigoniidae > Meconema > Meconema thalassinum. Next base: position 91,573,405 of record OX336388.2, read on the forward strand.
CTCTCATTGTCAAGTTATTGTTGAGCCCCCAGGGTCAATACGACCCTAGGACCTCAGACATCCACGCACCCCCTAAGAGATTATTAACATACGCCCCTGGATCCACGGACGGCTGCACAGCAACATACATCTTTCTATCACGAATCCAATCTATACGACCATACTTCTATCCAAACGTCAACACACCCTCTCATCCAACAACAACATCCCTTAGGCTAAATTATGAGCCTCCATAAGTACATTTCTTTTACACCAAGCAGGCACAATATCACCGCTGTTGACCAAAGCTTACGACATAACACAACAAGTTACACCAAGTCTTGGATGTAGCACACCACATATTGGGAAATGCTGACCAAGCGACTACGGAATCCATAAGAAGGAAGGCCAAACCAGGCTCAACGTCTATTGCCGCCCTCGGCTCTGTTCGTTTGGTTCCCGGTCCGAGTCATCACCACAGGTAAGAGTGTGCTCAGATATCCTTTAAACATAATTGTATGCCCTCACTTCACACCCACATTTATACTGTATTTTGTAACCAGAGTGTTTTACACGATCCCATACTAAAAGGGACATCACAATTCACAAATACTGATCAAATAAACCCTTGATCAGTATCCTACACATTTGTCATTATTTACACTTGTCTTCACATCCGCACTCCTCACCCGTCATTCCTAATTGCCCGTGACCGTCAACCAGAGAAGAGCACCGTAATGAATTTCCATTGTGCTAGCTCTGTAGAACTCCAGCCAGGCGGCAGTACAGCAAACTCATCAGGTAGGCTCATTCCTTATTCACACACACTTGTTCGCTTCGCACGGTTAATAGCTCCATCTTGATCGCGCAACCCTTAAAGGCGATCACACCCCCGTAGAGCTAATCCCCATTTCCCCACATCCTTTGACAAACACCTACACTCGCGGTTTCCCCACTTACGTGGAAACTCGCACCTTTCGGACACCACCCCTAAATTGGACACTTAACTCACATTGTTCGTCCCATCCCCCAACCCCGGGACAGACCATTATCTTAATAACCTCCTTGTTTTCGATGGGAGCCCAACAATAAATCTACATAAGCGAGAAAACAAAAAATTGGGGATTGTTAGAGTTTTGTGGATTTTAGCATTTATAAATGCAAAATTTCTTTTGTTGATTTTGAATTCAGTTCTTTGTAGCAAAATTTGTACATTTAGCAGTCGGGCCTAAAAAATATATATAGTCCAATAAAATGCAATTGCTCATCATATAATTTACAAAATATTATAGAAAAGGACGACAGAAGCAACAAACATAGTTTAGTAAATATTTTGTATTATGGTCAGTGATCTTGAAAGAAATCAGTACCGTAGAAAAATTTCGAACAAAGTCCACCCAAGAGAAAGCCAATTTTAGCTAGCAAATAAATATTTTCATAATTTTATTTTACTGTTCTTGCAAAGGGAAAAAAAATATTTATTTTTCATTTTCATTTCAGATCGTTTTGCCTTTCAGAGTCCAGTCTGTTGGGTCTATAAGCCTCTGTTTGTGAATCCCCTATTAACACTTAGCACTGCGCCATCCTCTGTTTATACTCCTCAGTATGCCTTCCTTCGGAGGGGAAGTAAAGCCAGTGGTCCCATGTCATAGATTTATGGCATGTTAAAGAACCTTCCACTAATTACAACTGTGTGAAGCTAAATTATATATAGGTTAAACATTTGACTAACGTTCTTAGGTTCCTACGTTCGTCGTCAAGAGCCGACCACGGTAGTATCTGGTAACTAAGTTCTGAACTAGTTGGTCGTTGACGGTGGCGTTTGGCGGCAAAAGTAGGAACCACTTAAAAAAATTCATTATCTGCAGTCCTTACTTGAATTAAAACAGATACACACACTAATACAGTCATCACAATTAACGCCGGTCATCAGACAGATTCTACACAAACCCAAAGTACACGGGGCTACAGCCATTAAAACTGAGGAACCAACCATCTGTTTCTACTCCTCTCACTTCGAAATCGTTCAACACTGAATCTAACCATCACCTCCTAGGTCTACCTCTGACTCTCTTACCCTCTACAGCTGAACTCATTTATCTCTTACGTAATCTCTCCTCACATGACCACACTATCACAGTCGGCTCTTTTAATTTAAAATTTCATAACTTTATTAGAAAATCAAGAATATAGCATTTATTTTGGAGAAAACACAGAATTGTGGATTTTATAATGAAATGCTGTTACAGCCCACTCATAGGGTCCTAGAACATAAAGATATATTGTGTTGTAAGTTTTGAACAAATGATGGAATGAAATTGAACCTGAAGAATACGGAGTACCTGGAATGCAGTGACCAAACTGATGGCACGGTCACTGTTGGTGAGGTTCAACTTGATAAAGTGACACAATTCAAATACCTTGGGTCATGCATCACCTCAGACTGCAGCACGATTCCTGATGTTAAAACAAGAGTCACTGCCGCATGGATGAAATGGCGCCAAGTTACTGGAGTCCTATGCGATAAGAAAATTCCATTGCATCTAAAATCTAAAGTGTATCGCACAGTGATTAGACAGGTGGCCCTTTATGGATCTAAATGCTGGCCTACAACATCGAAGCACGAACAGGCGCTTCATGCAATGGAAATGAAGATGTTGCGGTGGTCCAATGGCTTGACTCGACTGGACCATAATAGGAATGATGCTGTGCGGAAGGATTTCAAGGTTGCCCCAATCACAGAGAAAATGCGTGAATCACATCTGCGGTGGTATGGACATGTGCTCTGTAGCAATGAAACCTCAATTGCAAAGACTGCCCTTCAACTGAGGGTCGTCGACCTCGAGGGCGACCTCAAACACGCTGGCTGGATAGGATGAGAGATGACATGCGGCTCACTAAACTCCGCCCTCGGAACGCTACGGATCGATTGAATTGGTGGAATCATTGCAGGAAGGCAAACCCCACATAAATGGGAAAATGCAAAGATGATGATGAATCTACAACAAATGCTAAAAACCATAAACTCTCGAGATTGTCTTATAAAAAAAAAAACAATCCAAGATTTCTAATAAAATCTAGCTTTTTATTGGGTCCCTGTCCCTTACCAACATGGCCCCAGGTCCAGACTTCCAGGAGCCAGCATTGGCCACTCCGCCCTCGAACGAGTCTCGAGGGTGGGACGAGCAGTTAGGGTGCCCACTGCCCATGGTGGGATGTGTTGCCACGTATTTGCTGGCCAAGTATCGCAGGATCTGCAAAACCATTATAAAACACAATCATACATATGGCGGAATTAAGCTTTTCCAAGGCATGTGCGCTTTTTTTGTATTATCTATCTACTGGGTTAATAGCAATTTAACACACTAGAAGCCGTGTTGTGAACATGCTTAGGGCTGGGGGAAGTCCAACTATTGAAACTATCAAAGGTCCTTGGGTAAAATTCCATTAAAAAGAAAGTATAATAATAAAAATAAAAAATAAAACCGACAGATAGATAGATAGATAGGTAGATAGATAGATTAGATTAGGATAGATTACGATAAATTAGGATAGATAGATAGATACATACATAAATAAATAAAAACATAAACAACCCCCCCGCCCCTGTGACCACAGCCCATGAAGAGCCTAGGCCTACAAAGCAACCACTGCCCAACCATGGGGTTCCGCAGATTTTGGGGTGACGAGTGGTCAGCGCATCGTGTCACCTTGGCACTTATACTAGGTTTTCCTTGTTTGCCACGGTCGGTGAGTAGTTATCGTGTCCGTCTACTAACCCCAAGCTTGCAGGTTCGCTCCTGGCCATGGCAAGTAAATTTTGAAAGGCGGCAAAAATCACGACTCGCATGTCATACAATGTTGGCATGTTAAAGAACCCATTTGAATTCAGTAGGCCGTGTTCATAATGGCAAAAGTAATCTCGGGATTTTCCACCAACACAAAGTTCCTCATTTCTCTACTAGAAAGTGCTATCAGTGTCAAGGAGCTTACATATCTAACCTCCTCGACTTTCATAGTGCTTTAAGAAACAACTAAATTCGACATGCAAGCTGCCCTCTGGGTGCCAAACAACAAAGCTTGCACCCGGCACCCGAGGCCATACAATATTATTATTATACTTGGTTTTCCTGACCGGGGCGCTGCCTCACTGTCAGACAGCAACATAATGATCCACACGAAGCCGAGTACACACAGTTCCAGCCCTCATGTCAGTTTTTAAACTCCGTAACGGAGACAGGAATCGACCTCAGGACCTCTGGGTGAGAGGCAGGCACACAACCCCAACACCACGGAGTGAGCGAGTGTATGCCTCAACAACAGGGGATCCTGACTGTGGTCATAATTTCGAATCTTATTCAACAGATAAGATATATGATATTAAAGATTTGTTATCAGTTAATTTACAACTGTAGTTGCTTTTCATGCATTCCAAAATTTGGGAAGTACCTCAAAGACTGGGGATATTTGTCAAAGACTGACCTGTTCGTCACCAGTGGAATAGGGGTTGCCCTCCGCTGGACCTCGAGCATCAGAGTAGGGCACGTCGACGTGCAGCGAGCCTGTCCTCACATTGACAGACAGCACAGAACTGGTCTTCTTCAGCCAGCTCACGATAGCTTTCGTCTCGGCTTGCAGAGGAGACTCCACCTTGTTTCCTAGCAGAATGAAAAGGAGCAGGCCATAATTGACAGGAAGGTTTCACTAGATATACAGCCTTGTCAATACACTGCACCACCTTATACATAAATAAATGAATAAATACGAAAATAAAAATAAAGAAATAAAATAAAATAAAAAATAAAAATAACAAAATAAATAAATGGATTAATAAATAAACAAACAAATGGATGAATGAATAAATAAATAAATAAATGAATAAATATATATATAGATGAATGAATAAATAAACAAATAAATGGAGGAATAAAGAAATACCTAAATGGATGGATAAATAAATCAATCAATCAATCAACAAATAAATAAGTAAATAAATAAATAAATAAATAAACTCTTCTTGAAAAATAATACTAGCTACAAATAATAAATCCGTGTATAAACGAGACATATTGTCAATAACATTAATCTAATTTTGTTTGTAAAATCATTTTTGTGAACACCATTTTTCCGTATATCTCAATTTTTGCAATGGAATTAGATTTCTTTTTCTTTCCTGGTCCCTGAAAAATGTAAAAATTAAGCTATAAATCAAGAAATACAATTATAATACTGTACCGGTGGGGAAGTCAGTGTCCAGGTTCACATTGTTGGTATTGAGTGTGTCCTCATTTTTAACAAGGCAGTCATCTGAATCCTTGACAGTGCCCACACAGTGGTCTGGGCTCAGCATGGGCACGATATGGATCGACATGGTCTGCAACATCACAAGTTACAATAGATATTTAAAAAAAAAATCAGTAACAGGAAGAGCTGCAGGAATAGATATCATTACTGTTAAATAATTCTATAGAGGAAATCACGAGGTGGACACAAAAGATCAATTGATAGGAAAATAAGCATAGAAACAAAACAAAAAAGACAATGACAGGTAGGTACAGGGGAAAACAAGGGGAAAAAGATCGATTTTCACAGCCAGCTTCACAGGTGGAGCGGCTTCGGTAGCGTAGTTGGTAGCATGCTGAGCTTCTATGCCCATGATCGCGGGTTCAAACCCAGCTGAAGTCGTCGGATTTTTTGAGAGCTTTAAAAATCCCTCAGTATGCCTTCCTTCGGAGGGAAGTAAAGCCGGCGGTCCCATATCATAGATTTATGGCATGTTAAAGAACCTTTCACTAATTACACCTGTGCGAAGCTAAATTATAGGTTAGGTTAAACATTTGACAAACGCCAGGAGCCGACTGCGATGGCATCTGGTAACCAGTTTGTTCTGAACTAGTAGTCGTTGACGATGGCGTTTGGCGGCAAAAGTAGGAACTACTTGAAAAATTTAATGTCTGCAGTCCTTACTTGAATTGAAAACAGATTATCATCATCACCTTGCACAGTTTCCAGCCACTGGCCGGGTCTGTTTGGAACACAGGCCTCTCCAACGTCTTCTGTCTTCCCACCATCTCTCAGCCACCACCTTTGTCCAGTCTTCTCCTCTCTTCTTCACGCTTTCTTCCACCGCCTTCAGCCACCTGTCTCTTGGTCTCCCTTTCGGTCTCTTTCCTTCCCACTTCGTCTCGTGTATCCTCCTGGGTATCCTCTTCTCCTCCAATCGTCTTACATGTCCATACCATCTAAGTCTAGATTTCTCTATACCATCCTGTAATGGTTCCTCCTTCATTAATTCTCTGGTCCTCTCATTTCTTATTCTGTCCATCTTTGTAGCTCCAATACTGCTTCTCAAGAACCTCATCTCACTGGCCTGTAGTTTGCTCTTCTCCCTTCCTTTCATAACCCAGGTCTCCCAGGCATACGTCAGGATAGGGACATAGTACGTCCGATATATGATCTTTTTGCTGTTCTGAGGGACATCCTTGCTCCATAACATGCTTCTCACACTCCTCCGGAATGCTTCTGCCAGTCTCCCCCGCTCATTTATTTCTCTATCGTTTCTTCCATTATCTTGTATCAGGCTTCCAATATACTTGAAACTTTCCACTTTCTTCAGCTGTTCCCCACCAATTGTTATTCCTGTTGTGGTTCTTTCCTTCTTCCTTGTTGTGATCACCATCTCGCTCTTATTTACGCTAAATTTCATCCCATATCCTTGTATTATTCCTTCCCACACATCCAACTGTTCCTGTACCTCCTCCTCGTTTCCCCAAATCATCAAATCATCTGCAAAGACCATTGCTTTCATCTTTCCTTCCCCAATTACTTGTGCCACTCGGGTCATTATGTCATCCATCACCACAATGAAAAGTAACGGTGACAGTGCACTTCCTTGTTTCAGGCCATTTCTCTGTTCCAACCAGTCCGATCTCCCTCCTTCCACTTTCACACAGCTCACGCTTCCCTTGTACATCTCCTTTATCCTCCTTATAGTCCATTTTAATACTACTCCTCTATCCTCCAGGGACTTCCATACTTTGTTTCTGCATACACTGTCATATGCTTTCTCAATATCCAGGAAGGCCATCAGTAGATCTGTTCCATACTCATAGTGCTGTTCTTGTAACTGCCTTACAGCAAAAATCAAATCCACTGTGGACCTTCCTGCTCTGAAGCCATGTTGCTCCTCCCTCATCCCTCCTTCTATCCTTGTCCTAATCCTCCTTTCCAAAACTTTCTCAAAGATCTTTGAACAATGACTCATCAGTGTTATTCCCTTCTGCAATCTGTTCTACTACCTTTCTTGAAGATCGGGACAATTATTCCCTTTTTCCAGTCCTCTGGGGTCTTCCTTTCCTTCCATGCTATCCTCATCACTCGGTACAACCATTGTATCCCCACCTCTCCTGCTGCTCTCACCATCTCCACACTCAACTCATCCACACCCGGTGCCTTCCCTCCTTTCATCTTCCTCACTGCATCTTCCACTTCTTTCCATGTTAAGTCCTTTTCTGTTTGCAGTTCATCTTCCTCTTCCCCGATTTCTTCCTCCTCGCCGTGGTTTCCATTTGGGTTCAGGAGTTCTTCAAAATATTCTTTCCACATTTTCTTCCGTTCTTCTCTATTTTCTATCTCTTGTCCCCTTTTGTTCACTATTCTAACATAATCCGTAGGATCCTTCCGCCTCTTATTTTTTACCATCCCATACAGGACCTTTTTTTGTACCTTCACTATCCTCCTTCATCATCTTTGTCCACTCTTCCATCCACTTTCTTCTCTCCTCAGCCACTACTCTCTTTGCCTCCTTCTTTCTTTCCTGGTACTCTTCCCTTGTCTCTACCGTCCTATTTTGATACCACCTCCAAAAGGCTCTATTCTTTTCCCTTACTATATCTTTTGTCTTCTCTTTCCACCGTGGTGTTTCCTTCCACCTCTTCCTACTACTTGTCCTCCCACATACTGCTTCTGCTGCACCTACTAGTGTCTTCTTAAATCTAGCCCATTCCTCTTCCATCCCTCTTTCTTCATCTGTTGGAATTCCTTCCTTTACCATTTTGAGGTACTCGACCCTTCTATCTCCTTCTTTCAGTTTCCATATCCTTATACGTCTTTCCTGGTTCTCAGTCCCTTTCTTCTCCTTACTCCCTCTCAGGTTCATTACCAGCAATCGATGGTCGCTATCCAGGTTCTCCGATGGTATAACCTTGATGTCCGTGATGTTCTTATTTAATTCTTTCTCATAGAGTATATAGTCGACCACCGACTTCCTGGTCAAGTCATCACTGTACCATGTGATTGTGTGGCTCTCTCTTTTCTTGAACCAGGAGTTCCCAACTAGCAGGCTGTTCCTTTGGCAGAAGTCCAACAGTCTCTTTCCTTCCTCATTTCTTCTGCCACAGCCCTCTGGTGCAAGTACACTCTCATACTCTTGTCTTTCTCTTCCTACATGGGCATTCAGATCCCCCATGGCCATAACAATCATATTTCTTCCTACCAGCTGCTTCTGCAATTCCTCTTCAAACTCGTCCTTCTCTTCAGAGGCGCAGCCTACTTGTGGAGCATACACTTGCACTATTTCTACGGTCTCTCCCCTCAGTGCTACTTTCACTTTCATCATCCTATCACTTATTCTCTACACTTCTTCTATTAAAACATCTCGTACTACTACTCCCACTCCATTCCTCTTTTCCTCTTCATTCCCACTCCAGTACAGTCTATAGCCTTTTCTCAGTTCTCTCCTTCTATCCCCTTTCCACTTTGTTTCTGCCAATCCCAATAAATCCAACTTCCTTCTTTCCATCATATCCACTATCTCCTCCACCTTCCCCGTCAGCGTTCTTATGTTTAAAGTTCCAAATCTTAGTTCGTGTTTACAGCCGTGTCGTCGTCTATTATATCCATCATGTCCGAGGCTCGTTTCATTCTTGAAAGCATTTGGTTTCATCCACTACTGGCTTGCTGGGCCTATCGTAGCTTCTCCAGAGCCCCGTTAGCCGTCACTTTTCAGGGTTCCTGTAGGACCTTCACAGCTACCGTAACGGTCCCGGGGCACACGAAGTCCCCACTGTACTTCGCCCCTACAGGCAGTCCCCTACTTTGTGCCGTTGCCCGTCTCCCACTACGTGGATGAGGGGTTGGTCTGAAAACAGATAACACACACTAATACAGTCATCACAATTAACACCGGTTATCAGACAATTCTACACACACCCAAAGTACACGGGGCTACATGACCGCGTTGTGGCAGCCCCTAAACTGAGGAACCAACCAACCTACCTTCACAGGTGGACACTCACGCCATCAATTCAATCAAAGTTTTTCAGTTCTATAAACCCCGATGAGCTCGTTTAGAACTCCTGGTCTCGCCTGGAGGGCAGGAAACAACCATTTCTTCTGATGTCATCCTTCCTTCCCAAGTCATTCATCACCTTATTGAATTATGTCCAACTGTCATGCACGGATGTCCCTCATTCACTTCTGGTCAACACCTAGATAAACCTTCTAATCTCACTTGGAATGGCATGCCCTATGACATCTCCAAAGAAAACTTTCCAATACATTATTTGCATACACTGTTCTAACCTCGCTTGGAATTTCTGCTGAGAAATTTTCTAGAAGCCGAAAGAGGACCAAACGTCACATGGAATGTAAAGAGGAGAGGAAAGACTTGGGGACCGATTTTGAATTTCGACGAAATTCTTCAAATAAGAGCCTGAGGTGACATAACCTAACTTTATGTATATGGACTGCTGTTGAAGCAAATACTGAATTCCAATGACGCAAGGCGATGTGCGCTTGTTTTGTACTACCAATTGACGACGCTACGAGAATGGGAGTGTAATTATTAGGGACCGGATTTTTAGGTTTTTAAGTTTAAAGTGCAGCAAAAGTTGACATAAACTGCGCAAAGCTTAAAATGAATGCCTAATTGTCAGTAGAAAATCTGATTGTAAAGGAGAGTAAATATTTTACAAAATGATACTCAGGAGTGCTTTTACCAACAGGTACAGGGACTAGAATGGATCAAGGATATACCAATTAAGGCTAAAGAAGTTATGTACAAAGCATATTATGTTCCTTTAATGACATATGCAGCAGAAACTTGGACAATGACTAAGAAGGATGAGAGCCGAGTACAAGCAGCTGAGATGAGATTCCGGAGAAGTATGGTCCAGAAAACGAGGAGGGACAGAGTGAGAAATGAAGATATACGGAAAGAACTGGAAGTACAGAAACTGAATGAAAAACTGGAGCAAAACAGATTGAGATGGTTTGGGCATGTCAAACGGATGAATGAAGTAAGGCTACCAAGACGAGTACTGGAACGACGGATGACAGGGAAGAGAGAACGAGGAAGACCAAGAATGCGTTGGATGGACTCGGTGAAGTATAGCATTAGAAAACGGAACCTGGATTGTTGTTACCCCCTCTCTTCCTATCACCCGACGCTACACTATACTCGCTCAGCTCGACAGACTTCTTAGAGGGCCTGCCAACCTGAAAGAAACTTACCAACGGCGGCCTCGAGACATCCTTTGCGGGACTTGATGGCCTTGCCTCGGTGGCCGGAGTTGACGACACACTCGGGTGACCCCCACAGATGTACAAGAGGGGTAGCATGTCGCTTTTATCCACTAGGTGAAAAGTGGAAGACTTACCTGGTGAGGTTTCATTCCACCACAGCTGTCTTGTGGGTGGGGATGAAACCTCACCAGGTAAGTCTTCCACTTTTCACCTAGTGGATAAAAGCGACATGCTACCCCTCTTGTACATCTGAGGGGGTCACCCGAGTGTGTCGTCAACTCCGGCCACCGAGGCAAGGCCATCAAGTCCCGCAAAGGATGTCTCGAGGCCGCGGTTGGTAAGTTTCTTTCAGGTTGGCAGGCCCTCTAAGAAGTCTGTCGAGCTGAGCGAGTATAGTGTAGCGTCGGGTGATAGGAAGAGAGGGGGGTAACATTGGTAGCAGAGCGTGGTTCACGGTTTTCCACCTTGCTGCTGTCCAGGAGGGAGGATTGGCTGTAAAATTCCCTGTTAATATTTTAAATCAGTCTCAATTTCGAATGTAAAGATGTCCCGCCTATAACATGTATTAATTAACCTGTAAATCTGTTTCATGCAAAAATGTCTGCTGCGAGAAGTGTGCAGTTTGCGGCTCATCTAACACGGGATGAAGCGAATTACGAGCTCACCATACGTGGCCTGCAGTCTTCAGGCGACCTGAGCCAAGACCGGAAAATGCTGGAAGGAGCTTCAGAAATTCCAGTGTGCCCTCCGGAACTCACAGATGAAGAGATTGAACGGGGTAAGTCCCTGATTGAACTTAAAGTGTGCCATTTAACGAATACGTGTAACTACTTACAAATTCATTGCTCCAGTAAGGGCGAATTAGCCCAGTGTGCGTCCTTCTGTCCAGTATCTGTGGATCCGAGTGTCAAAATTGTTTTTGAGTACTAGTAAATGCAACGTCGCATCTATTATCTTCGCCTGAATTTCTTTTGCACGGTTTCTTGAACTATAATAATTCTTTCCGGTGATCAATTTAGGGAGATTGGAAGTGTAGGGGACTGGTGACCATGATGTCCACAATGTTGTGTTTTAGAGTCAGTGTTTTTTGGTTTCTTTTAATGTAGTGGTGGTGATTGTGTTGTGCATACGATAGGCCTAGGATTATAGGTTATGTAATCCGGTCAGCTGCTTTCGGGCTGGCGTTGATCTTCTGTGGTTCTCGTGTGTGATTAATCTGTTTCCGATTAATTTGCAAGTGTCAAGTGTCATCAGGTCTCGTACAGTTGTCCCGTGTGTGTGTGTAATTTCATTTAAGGTGCACATCACAGCTCCTTGGCAAAATTCCTATTCTGTTTAATGTCGACGTGTGCGTAAGTAAGTTTAATTAATAAATGCCGTCCCCTTAGTTAATGTGTTGTTCCATTCGAAGCATGTTAACGTGTCAATTCATTAGTGCTCGGCCAATTGGTCGCAGCAGACTTCTTAAATTCCTGTCCCGTTAGTGTTCGTTGGGTTGGTCTTCCTGGTTTATCTGTTCATCGTGGCTCGATATAATCTGTCAGGTTTCTCGTTCAAATTTGGTCTGCGTGTGTCTGTGTACTGTGCTGTAGGTTATGTATTTAGTTTGTGGGTGGGGTCATGCAGCCTAGTTGTTGCGCTGATTACGTTCAGGTTAGGTCGGATATTTTGAAGGTGCATTTTAGTTCACCGTTAGCAGAGGCCAAGTATGCAGGCTGGGATTACGCTGGGGCACCTACCAGCCAGAGCTCGATTTGGTTGTAATGTGAGGATGCTGGCTCGAGGCCGGTTTTGCGATCCTCGGATGGTGCTGTTATTCCCTTATGGTTCATCAAGAAGGCGGACTTAATGTTCGTTTCTCCTTTCTTCGTCTGGGCCGGGTAAGCAAGTGTGATGGGAAGGGACTGGGTCGAGCGAAGGTTGGGGTGTATATAGGTCCTTCCGATGTCAACTTCGCCTGGTATGGGACAGCGATGCAGTGACTCGGGAGGGCGACAATTTGGTAAGCAAATTTTTTAAAGGGAACACTCTGCTCACCTTAGTTGTGGAGAGTCGGGATGCTTTTGTTGCTATCCGTCATGGTAAGATCCCTATATTTTTGCTTGTGTTATGGTATATCTTGTGTTATGGTGTCTTGGTGACTGCTTATTTTGCATACTTGTGCGTAGATGGGGAAGTGTATTACTTGGGGTGGGAAAGTTTATTGTGGATGTGTGATGGATGACTGTCGTGTGTGTTTCTGGTTTGTCTTTCTCATTTCGGTCCATCGATCTGGAAAATTTTGGTCTGTAAAATTTACGTATGGTGATATTCGTATCACGGTCTGGTACTGTAGGCATTGTAGCGTTGGTGAGTCTGCCGACAAGGTGAAGCAGATATGGAAGGAGGCCCGCAAGTCCATTCAGGTTTCTCACGAGCGACTAGCTCAAAGGTACAATCAGGGACGGAAGCCCGTCAACCTCAATGTGGGAGACATGATATATGTCCAGGACCATTCACCTAAGCTTCTAGGAAACAAAGTGTCAGGAAAATTACGGCCGCGATACCGCGGTCCATTTAAGATTTTATCCTTTGTCAGTCCTGTTTCAGTGCTGGTGAGCGACCCTGAAAGGAAGAGGATCTTCAGGACTCACCTCTCACAGTGCAAGCCCGCACACGAGAAGCCCAAGCGAGTCTCGGGCTAGTCGACAATAAACTGGTGGTATCTTTGTTTTATTTTATGCCCCTTTCCTTTCATAACTGGTATGTAATCTTATGTAAAGTTTCCCCCCAAATCTACAGAGAACTTGCGTCTCTGGAGGCGTTGCTTACCCAAGATGTTGTAAGAAGCGTGTTGCACCTCATTGTATGAACTACAGATCGTTTATCGGTCTTTATGATGTGTGACAGGCTTTTCCCAAGATTGGTAAGACTTAGTTAATAGTAGAACTCTGTGTTACATATTTGAAGCTAAGGTGACCTCGATGTGGAGGTGGTATGTAGTTATGCCTGCTTTGTCGAGGCAATATATGTGAGGCCTAGGATTTAGGATGCCGTTGGATATGGTAACTTCCCGTTTGGAGACATAAGGTGATTTATTTAGTAACGGGGGGGGGGGGGCCCACCTTTAAAGGCAATAAAATTGTATGTTTCGTTTTTCCTAAATCAAATTTGTGATGCACCACGTCTGATAACTTATGACAACTTAAATAACCATGAAATGAACTTAACTGCGCTTCTGGCAACTAGTTGTTGCACCATGACCTATCCGTCTCTCTCGGGTATGTCCTGCTACTCGTGTGCTTAGCATTTCAGTGCTTGGCCCGTTGGAAGTGGAGCTCCCTGAGGATGTATCGGACTGTGCTGTTTCTCCGCGGGATCCTGTGCAGTTCGGGGCGTCCAAGATGCCCTGGTGGACATGTGGATGGTGGCGTGACTGGGAAACTGCTGGCGGGGACCTGGGCTCGTCATCGCCCGTTCTCCATCTGTAATTGGGTCATCAGGACTTTTCTACCTAGACCCTTCCAGCTAACATGAGGAGCGGAACTATCACCGAGACAGTGCCATCCACTCAGCTTGTCGTCGTGTGAAATCAGACCTTGAACATTCTGCCTGCCATTCAATGAAGTTATGCCCAAAATTCCTTCAAACATGTTGGGACATATGTAAATCTGCAGCCGTACATAAGAGGTGATCCACTCCTGGTCTGTCATATCAACACTACGCAAATGCTATCCGCCCCGCAGTTTGCTTTGGGGGGGGCGAGGATGTGACGTATTTCACGCCACTTAGCTGACATAAAAGTATACCTAACCTAAGATATTCCTTCCTGCCAAATTTCACCCGTCCCTGTTTCTCCTGTTGAGGCGAACGCCCCATAAATTCCTTCACTTACCCAAAATCTGAAGAAAGTTATGGCCTGTGCTGACAGTCGCAATTTCGACCTGTGAAGACCTTGTGAAATGTATCTCCATGTCTGCAACATCACTCTCGCAGTCCAAACACGCGAGGTACACTCTCGACCTGATGTGCACTGGTTCTGGAATTAATGTGTTCCCTAACCTCAAAAATAAACATTGGATTTACGTATTTAAAATATGTCAACATTGCCTGTATCGATTGTTCCAAACTCGAACCATCACCCGATGTATCGACAGCCGTAGATGACAAATGACGTACGCATGGTGAATTCCAGGTTGGCCAACTCTCACGGAAGCGAACACGGAAGTGTCTTATGAACTACGTTCAAGAAGGCCAGGAAATTTTAGTGTGTGTGCTACTACTGCTCTATAGAAATTATCGTGCCAGTTTGATATATGTTGAATGTTTGTGTGCGAACTCGCTCTCTTGATTCCTGACTTTCATAAAGGAAACATATCTCGGGGATTCGGATTGTCCCGGGAATGTAAGACAGGTACCGCCACCCTAATGGGTTGGCTTTAGTCATAGTTTTAGTTTTAACATGTGTGTGCAAGGTAAATTCCAGGAAGTGTGATATTTATTTTGCTTGTCTGCCCATTTAATTTGGGGCTTTGTTTTCCTTTTCCGTGCCAACCTGAAAGAAACTTACCAACGGCGGCCTCGAGACATCCTTTGCGGGACTTGATGGCCTTGCCTCGGTGGCCGGAGTTGACGACACGCTCGGGTGACCCCCTCAGATGTACAAGAGAGGTAGCATGTCGCTTTTATCCACTAGGTGAAAAGTGGAAGACTTACCTGGTGAGGTTTCATTCCACCGCAGCTGTCTTGTGGGTGGGGATTGGACATTAAAGGGAAAATGAAGCCGAAATCAAAATATAAAAGGGGTCT
This sequence comes from Meconema thalassinum, assembly GCA_946902985.2. NCBI lineage: Eukaryota > Metazoa > Arthropoda > Insecta > Orthoptera > Tettigoniidae > Meconema > Meconema thalassinum. Next base: position 91,588,696 of record OX336388.2, read on the forward strand.
GTATTGTGTAAAAACCAAAAAATATATATAATAGGAACAACATTAGGTTACAACAACGGTTTCATGAGAAATTGGTACTTGAGTGGATGGTAAACGCCGTTGACCTCACGTGGTACGACACACCACTTGACATGCTTTAGGAACAAAATTGAGTAACGAACAGGTACACAGAAAAGGTAATATCTTACAATTACAAATTATCCTTAGTCAAAATGAATTGTACAAAATCTTAACTAGGAACGAGAGCACACGAATGCCCAGAACTAAACATGAAATGCCACGGCGAAATGGTTGTGCAATACCGACATAATTTTACAAGTAACACCCGGAATGGAAATAAGTTACCAACATACATACCAACGCGTCCGGAATTACGTAAGAGGAAAATGAAACTAAATCAAATGAGAACTACATTACAAATGACTAACTCCCGAAAAACGGAGCGGACAGTCTCACACTACCATCATGGGACCAGACGCGAACTCGACTCACAATGGCAGACACATAACGGGACGCCAAGGCTGGTTGCACCATAAGGGCGCTACTCCCAAAATTTGGGATTTGAACCAATCCCATAGCTAAAGCAGAAATACAGCGATTAGAAATTCAAAAGTGAAACGCACAAGGGCGTAAGGGAGGAAAACCAAAGCAAAGCGTCACATAACCTACAACTTGCACGTGGACATAAGGTGATGCAACTACCAGGAACAGGTCCCCTTAAAACTAAAATAATAACTCGACATGGCTGGAAATGGGAAAATTCCAAGAAGCATGATTACAGAAAAATAAATGAATAAATTTGGAACGCAAGGAAAGGACGCCCCGGTTACGCAACACAGGAAAAACCTCGCCCGAATAACAAGAAGATTTCCCACTGTGAAACTACTTCCGAAGAAGGTAAAATAGGTAAAACAAATCAGAATTAAACAGTAAGATACATCAACCCATAGATCGGCCGAACTTCAACCTGTGCGCCGTCCCCACGAGGTACGCATATACACGACGTAGTTACACGGAAAAGGAAAACAAAGCCCCAAATTAAATGGGCAGACAAGCAAAATAAATATCACACTTCCTGGAATTTACCTTGCACACACATGTTAAAACTAAAACTATGACTAAAGCCAACCCATTAGGGTGGCGGTACCCGTTTTACATTCCCGGGACAATCCGAATCCCCGAGATATGTTTCCTTTATGAAAGTCAGGAATCAAGAGAGCGAGTTCGCACACAAACATTCAACATATATCAAACTGGCACGATAATTTCTATAGAGCAGTAGTAGCACACACGCACACTAAAATTTCCTGGCCTTCTTGAACGTAGTTCATAAGACACTTCCGTGTTCGCTTCCGTGAGAGTTGGCCAACCTGGAATTCACCATGCGTACGTCATTTGTCATCTACGGCTGTCGATACATCGGGTGATGGTTCGAGTTTGGAACAATCGATACAGGCAATGTTGACATATTTTAAATACGTAAATCCAATGTTTATTTTTGAGGTTAGGGAACACATTAATTCCAGAACCAGTGCACATCAGGTCGAGAGTGTACCTCGCGTGTTTGGACTGCGAGAGTGATGTTGCAGACATGGAGATACATTTCACAAGGTCTTCACAGGTCGAAATTGCGACTGTCAGCACAGGCCATAACTTTCTTCAGATTTTGGGTAAGTGAAGGAATTTATGGGGCGTTCGCCTCAACAGGAGAAACAGGGACGGGTGAAATTTGGCAGGAAGGAATATCTTAGGTTAGGTATACTTTTATGTCAGCTAAGTGGCGTGAAATACGTCACAACTATGTCGGAAGAGGAATGGTGGAACGACAGAACAAAGTGGAGAGGAACCATATTTGCGCCCACCCAGTGTCAGTTGGAAAAGGGGAAATGAAGATGATAATGATGATACGTCTTTTATCAAATTATCACCGAGAACTTCATACTTTTAGGCAATATTTGCCCTCTTTAAATATGTAAATTATCCAAATTCAATAAAATCAAGGATGTCAGAGGTGATTTTTACACTCCAGCCTCTTTAATTAACTTTGTTTACTTAGAATATACGGAACATGGAAACAATAAGATACAAGCTGAAAAGTGCAAAGTATTTGGATTTTATGGCTGGTAGGATTTCTCTCAATCAACTAGAGCTAGGAATAAACCCTGTCTTGAAATTTACTTTTAAAAATTATGGACTAAAATTCAAACATATTAGAATAAATGGAACAAAACAGCAATTAGGTATTTTTAGAAACACGCATATCATTTAGTTTTTTTTTTTTTAGGTATTACAGAATTCATGAATATGACTCTTTTGAGTGTGATTCGGAAAGGTATTAAAGTTTTTTTTTTTTTGTATTTAGAAGTGAGGGAAAAAGTAGGAAAAAACCTAAGAATCCGGTCCCTAGTACCGTATTTGCTCGCGTATATCTCGCCCCCGCGTATATCTCGCCCCCGCGTATATCTTGCACCCCATTTTTTTATTTGAAATTTCAGGAAAAAAAAAGTACTCGCATATATCTTGCATTTATTACTGACGCCATCATATAAATGACAGTAATAACCTTGAGGTAGAAACACGTTCGATTTAGCGCCCCACAACAGTCGTCATTGTCCAGGAACTTACCCGAAGCGTTACTAACAGGAAGAGCGAGCAACAACGAATTGATCCGAACTTCGATACGAGCCGATAAGGGATCGAGGCGCCGCGAGCAAGCATACGGCGCAGCGTGAGTGTTAGCACGCTGTACATCGTTAGTCTTCGGCGGCGGTTGGCTAAATTCGCCGCCTTGAGACACGTTCGAATTAGCGATTAGCTCGTAAGTTGCGCAAGTAGGCCTACTGTTACATCGCAGAGAAACGCAGTTCAGTCTTCTCGAATCTCAATGATTTCGTCTTTACGCATTGCGTCGCATCAGAGCTCGGCCGCGTGCAAGCATACGGCGCAGCGTGCGTGTTAGCACGCTGCACATCGTTCGCCGCGGCTGGCTAAATTCCCCGCCTTGAGACACGTTCGAATTAGCGATTAGCGCGCCACGTCAGTTGCGGAAGTAGGCCTACTGTTACATCGCAGAGAAACGCAGTTCAGTCTCCTCGAATCTCAATGATTTCGTCTTTACGCATTGCGTCGCACCAGAGCTCGGCCGCGTGCAAGAATACGGTGCAGCATGAGTGTTAGCACGCTGTACATCGTTCGCCGCGTCTTCGGCCGCAGTTGGTTAAATTCGCCGCCTTGAGACACGTTCGAATTAGCGATTAGCGTGCCACAACAGATGCTCAAGTAGGCCTACTGTTACATCACAGAGAAACGCAGTTCAGTCTCCTCGAATCTCAATGATTTCGTCTTTACGCATTGCGTCGCACCAGAGCTCGGCCGCGTGCAAAAATACGGCGCAGCATGAGTGTTAGCACGCTGTACATCGTTCACCGCGTCTTCGGCAGCGGTTGGCTAAATTCACCGCCTTGAAACACGTTCGAATTAGCGATTAGCGCGCCACAACAGTTGCGCAAGTAGGCCTACTGTTACATAGCAAATTTTGTGTTTTTTTTTTTCGGGAATACGGTCATTCCCCGCGTATATCTCGCACCGAAAATTTTCACACATATTTTCGGTCAAAAAAGTGTGTGATATACGCGAGCAAATACGGTAATCATCAGCAGATCAAGTGAACGATCAGGGAGAAATATTATTGGGGTAAAAATTCGTTATAACTCATATTCACAACATGAATACCAAACTTGAGAAAGGGACGTTATAATGAACATTATACTTACATAAAACAGTGATTCTAACACAATAATACCGTATTTATATTTAATATAAAATCCCCCAGTGTGTTTTAAATATTGATAACATGAGCATGAGAAAAGGTTCACCTATTTTAACTGTTTGTGGGAAGGAATAATACAAGGATATGGGATGAAATTTAGCATAACTAAGAGTGAGATGGCGATCACAACAAGGAAGAAGGAAGGAACCACAACAGGAATAACAATTGGTGGGGAACAGCTGAAGAAAATGGAGAGTTTCAAGTATCTGGGAAGCCTGATAAAGATAATGGAAGAAACGATAGAGAAATAAATGAGCGGGGGAGACAGGCAGAAGCATTCTGGAGGAGTGTGAGAAGCATGATATGGAGCAAGGATGTCCCTCAGAACAGCGAGAAGATAATACATCGGACGTACTACCGTATATACCCGAATGTAAGACGAGGTTTTTTTCCCACTTTTTGTGTTATAGAAATTTGGGGTCGTCTTATATTCAGGGTATTAAAAAAACTTTTTTGTAAAATTGTTATTATTTTTTGCAAAGTAGTATGTGGTGTTGGCATCTTGTAACTCGCAACAAATCAATGCGTTAATGAAGATTAAAATATGGTTTGTTATGTTTAATTACCATGCATATACGAATAGCGTACATTTTGAGGTTAGGATTTACGCATACACGTCATTTTAAGCGGATAAATTATATGTTCGAAAGCATACGGAAATATGTTTTAAAACGATCTTTACAAGAACAACCAGTCAGTTTTACGAGCAGTAATTGAGTGATCAACGCATCTTAATTTAATAACGTCTCCCATTCTTGAACAAAGAAATTATAGAGCATGTCTTGGAAAAGCGGCCAGAGGGATTTCTGATAACACGAGACGTTATAAAAATGAAAGCACGACCTTGAGGGCATATATTGTGCAAGTCATGAGTTAGCGAGTATTTTTTTGAAAAAATCTATAAGAGGCAGTTGATAACTAGGCCTCGTCTTATATTCGTGGTCGTCTTACATTCGGGTATATACGGTATGTCCCTATCCCGACGTATGCCTCGGAGACCTGGGTTATGAAAGGAAGGGAGAAGAGCAAAATACAGGCCAGTGAGATGAGGTTCTTGAGAAGCAGTATTGGAGCTACAAAGATGGACAGAATAAGAAATGAGAGGACCAGAGAATTAATGAAGGAGGAACCATTACAGGATGGTATAGAGAAATCTAGACTTAGATGGTATGGACATGTAAAACGAATGGAGGAGAAGAGGATACCCAGGAGGATACACGAGATGAAGTGGAAAGGAAAGAGACCGAGAGACAGGTGGCTGAAGGGGGTGGAAGAAAGCGTGAAGAAGATAGGAGAAGACTGGACAAGGGTGGAGGCTGAGAGATGGTGGGAAGACAGAAGACGTTGGGGAGGCTTGTGTTCCAAACAGACCCGGCCAGTGGCTGGAAATTGTGCAAGATGATGATGATGATGATGATGACTTCAATTCATATTTATATGACTTAATTGTAAGTGATGCAAGCTGTATTGAGTTAAGTTGCTGAAGAAGGACACAGTAGCCCAAAACATGTACAACCTTGAATAAATATCGACCAATTATATGAATTTTGTTTACTGATTAGGCAGCCCTTAAAAATTTATATTGATTTAATGTAAGACCATACAGATACATTTTATAACATTGTTTATTTCACGACACTCAACAGAACTATCGACTGGATCGATGGCATGAATGCGCACATATCTGGCTGAGGAGATTACCCTTGTCCTTTCGTGTATTTTTGTTCTTTCATCTCTCCCAATGCCTGCACTGGCATGCCACTGACTTTGTCCTTGAGCTGATAGATATCCTTCCCATTGCTTGATTTAACAATGAAATGCTAGTTTTATGAAAGAAAAAAGAAACCTTCCATTGAATTCTTTGGCAAAAGAAACTGTCTGATGAATGAATGAATGCATAAATAAATAAATAAATAAATAAATAAATAATTAAATACTCAAAACGAACTCTACCAAAAGATCCACACAATAACGGACGTAATCAGAAAACTCCGAGCACAGTTTTATACACACATTTACAGGATGTAAAACTTCAGAACGGCGAAGAAATTACTCAAAGTTATAACACAGAGTAAGTGAGGCACGGAGGGGCTGACAGAGGTTCAGAGGGACCTACAACAGATCAACATACAAAATCTCGAGGACCGCACTGAGTGCCGGAAGAAAATAAAAAATGTTAAGTTTGCACATAGACCATCACGACAGCCTGGAAGAAAATCGACAGCTGATTGGAAGAAGGAAAATTCTGAGAGGATTAAGAGATTTTGGGAAGAGAAGCGGGAAAACGCCAGAAGATGAAACATGTATTCAGTTCAATCGCTCTCCTCAAGGGGAACAATCGATTAAGTAAATAAATAAATAAATAAATAAATAAAAAGAAATGAAATAAGAAAATGATAAATAATAAATATTTTATTTATTTACATATGTTATGCCCTCATTGGAGCACTTAACCAAAACAAGTATATATGTATATGTCTCAAAAACAATATTAAAGATTCAGCTTCTTCTTTTCCCAAAACATTTTCATTCTAGTTGACCTTGCCGCTCTCTCTCTGCATCACTTATGGTGTAAGTTTTGCGAGTAAAGGTTTTTAAGGGAAGTCGGATGTTCTTGTTTTTCAAGATATTCTTCTCATCTTTGTTAGCAATTTGAGACATTGTCAAGCCGAGTTCATCCAGATAATTTTGAATTTCCATAAACCAAGAGTTCTTTGTTTTACTTTTGAAAAAATAATTAAATAATACTTTTAATTGTCTGGTATCCGGCAGGCGTGAGATATGAAAAAAAAAGCAATTCGCCTTTTTCGCATAGTATCGACTATAGACTCAGTTTCTTTATAAACCACTTCATTTGGTAATAGATGCCATTGACCATCCACCTGATGTTTTTTATTAATTATAGTTCTGAGAATTCTTCTATCAGTCTTCTGTAATACACACTGATCGAGTGTTTAACTTGAAAAGTGTTTCACAAGCATATATTGCTTCTGGTTTAATAACTGATTCGTAATGTCGTAATTTGGCATTTATGGAGAGTGATTGTTTTTGTAACTAGACCAAGTAATATATTGCGCTTGTCTTAACTTTATTGATCTATTTTCGATTGACGCTTTCTCATTCAAATTCCATGTTATCTCCCCTAAATATTTAAATTTATGTACAACTTTAATTTCTTTATTGTTAATCAATGTAATAGCTTGTGTTTCCAATAAATAAATAAATTAATAAATAAAGAATGAATAAAAAATAAATGATTGAATAAATAAATAAATTAAACAAATAAATAAAGACAAAATAGTGATTAAATAAAAGAGTGAATAAATAAATAGAAATGAATGAATAAGTAAATAAATAAATAAATAAATACATAAATAAATTTAAAAAATAGTGAATAAATAAATAAATAGCCCATATAAATGAATACATAAAAATAAATAAATAAATAAATAAATAAATAAACAAACAAACAAAGACCCCTTGTCCCATACAGCAAAGGCAGTGAGCCTCAGTCCTATGCATGGTGCAGGAAGTAAAGGATGAGATGACACCCACCTTGAAGTGTTTAGTGATGGCAGGGTCGGAGCCATAGGACGACAGCAGGTGGCGAGCGAGCCGCAGCACAATCTCCGTGGCCAGAGGTTCGTGATGCAGCCCGGCCGTGAAGCTGATGGAGGGATAGTCCAAGGAGCCGTCGCGTTTCTGCACGCCCAGTTCCAGCGCGGGTATGTCTCGCCCTCCGGTACTAGTGCCCAACCTAAAGGATCACACACACAAAATATTCATCATCTCTTGTGCTTGTGTCTGTCTCAAAACCCGTGTTGTTGTGGTAGCATATGATCTAATAACTAGCGTTCAGTGGGCTAGTCGGTAGCATGCTGAGCTTCTATGCCCAAGATCGCGGGTTCAAACCCGGCCAAAGTTGTCAAATTTTTTATCATTTCAAATGATCTTGTCGACTTCGTCGTTATGCTTGGGTCCAACATTATGCGTTATGGAGACGGAAGTGACGTCATGCAGCCACGCGGGAAGCAGAAGCTAATGGTTATTGGAGTCTGTTGAAAGAGTCCTGGGGCGTCGAGCAACCTGGGGCTTTGAGCGAAGAGAACACAAGAATACAGGGTGACTTCTAAAGAGATATACAAGATGCCAGATAAGAAAACAGGGGGCCTCCTAAAGAGGTGTGCAGGATGTCAGAGCAAATTACAGGGTGACACTTAACGAGGTGTACAGTATGTTAGATTCAATTCAAATACAGGGTGACCCTTAAAGAGGTGCCCACGCGGGAAGCCAAAGTTAATGGGCAATGGAGTCTGTTGAAAGAGTCCTCCTGAGCCTTTCTAACATGTGTAGCATTTGTAGCATGCGTCATTTGAAATGATATAACGTCTAGTCTTTCAGACGGACTGTAATTTTTTTAAAGAGAACAATCTTTTAATGTGATCTGTGTTGAAGCCAGGCTGAAATGGTTCGGTCATCTCAAAAGAATGGACACACAAAGACAGCTAGAGTGTGGTTTGAGAAAGAACTGAAAGGCAAGAGACCAAGAGGTCGACCGAGGAAGAGATGGATCGACCAGGTTAGAAATGATCTTGCAGGGAGAGGTCTGGATGTACAGCAAATTATGGAGGAGGAAACATTCTTGGAGAGAAATAAATGGAGAACGCTCATTTACCGCACCCGGGAGACTGGTGCCGGTTCAAGTTGATGATGATAAAAATCCCTCAGTATGCCTTCCTTTGGAGAGGAAGAAAAGCCCATGCCATACATTTATGACATGTAAAAGAACCTTCCACTAACTACAATTGTGTCAAGCTAAAATTTGTAGGTTAGATTTGATTAACGCTCTATTAAGTTCCAACATACGTCGCCAGGTGCTGGTTGTGGTGGCATCTGGTAGCCAAGTTCACAGAAAAGTGTCGTTGATAGTAGCAATTGGTAGCAAAAGTAGGAACTACTTGAAATTGATCGTCTGCAGTCCGTACCTGAATTACAGATAACACACACTGATACAGCCATCACAATTAACACCGGTTATCAGACAGATTCTAAACACACCCAAAGTACACGGGGCTACATGACCGCGTTGTCGCAGCCCCTAAACTGAGGAACCAACCGATTTAATAACTGATTTAGTTTGTATATAAAATTGTTAGCTTATTTTAACTAATTTACTGTTCGGCTTCGGTGGCGTAGTTGGTAGCATGCTGAACTGCTGTTCCCAAGATAGCGGGTTCAAACCCGGCCGAAGTCGTCGGATTTTTTAAGAGCGTTAAAAATCCTTCAGTATGCCTTCCTTCGGAGGGGAAGTAAAGCCGGCAGTCCCATGTCATAGATTTATGGCATGTAAAAGATCCTTTCACAGACTAAACTTGTGTAAAGCAAAATTGTTAGGTTAGATTTCGTCAGAACGCTCTATCAAAGTTCCAACGTTCTCCACTAGGTATCATTGATATCTGGTGGCGAAAGTTTTAACTACTTGAAATTGAACGGAACTTGTAGCTCACCCTTTAGGGTGTCCGCTGTAAGCAGCTACAGACTCAGGCGAGCCGAACATGTCCTCTGACACTCCCGGCACTAAAAGCCATATGATAAATAAATAATAAATAACTAATTTACTAAAGATAAAGATTGTGTGACTTTTGAATCATTCTGTGCAAACAGGTGCTACTTTTTTTTTTTAAATGTTTGAGATTGTATTTGATTGAGATTCAGATTTCAAAGAATTTGTTTTATATGTTTGATATGAGGTAAAATATACACAGTATGTAGATTACACCTTAAATACATTGTGTATTTGTGTGGGTAATTTCAGGTGTGTGCACTGTGATATAATTCAATAAACATTTATATACCACTGAACTACACTGCCAGAAAAAAAAAAATAGGTCACCTAAAAAGACGACGTAGATTTTGATCCTATGACAGCAGATGCCACCTGGGGGATAGCAGATGTACTGATAAGGGTTTCAACGTCATCCGCCAACAGATAGCGTAGTGGCATAGCTACCAGAACGCCATATGTGTCTACCATTTAATACAGAAAGCTCACAGCCATATGGCTCATTGTGGTGCAGACTTGTGAAACAATGAAACGGAGACGCACTCGTGCTTTCTACAGCCAACTGTGCGAGTTTGAAAGGGGTCAATCAAATTGTGGCCTTCCGAGTGGCGGGATAGTCCTTTCAGAGAATTGCCACACAAGTTGGATGTGCTGTGTCCGTTGTGCAACGATGCTGGTATCAGTGGTCATGTGAACATTATCACACCCGTAGACGAGGGTTTTGGACGTCCACGCAGCACAGACGTCCGCCAGGATCGTCGTATTGTAAGGGCAGCAGTGGCAGATCGTACGGCTACCACAGCACAGATACGAGGCTTTGTGAGCCCAGAAGTGTCAACACGAACTGTTGCGAACCGGTTACTAGCAGTGGGACTACGGGCACGCACACCTCTAGCCCGTCTTCCACTCACGCCACAGCTTCGACGTGCATGGCTCGACTGGTGACGTCAGAGGATCACTTGGAAGATGGAATGGCGTGCCATGGTCTTCAGCGATGAAAACAGATTCTGCCTGCACGCAAGTGATGTTCATTCGCGTGTTCAACGTAGACCTGGTGAGCGCCGTCTCGTAGAGTACATTCGTCCAAGACACACTGACCCCACCGCAGGCCTTATGGTCTGGGGTGCAATAAGCTACAACTCTCGTTTACTTTTTGTGTTTTTGATTGAACGCTAACCAGCACTCGGTATGTGCAGGATGTTGTTACACCCATTCTTTTGCTGTTTTTGCAACAGGAAGGGGATGTGTTGTTCCAACAGGATAATGCTCACCCACACACTGCCCGGGCAACTCAACGTGCACTGCAAGACGTGCAGCAACTTCCCTGGCCAGCACGATCGCCGGACTTGTCGCCAATCGAGCATGTGTGGGACATGATGGGCCGACAAGTGACTCGTGCGACTTGTGTCCATCCACAACTCTTACAGAACTGTGTGAACAGGTCGAGCAGGCATGAAATAACGTATCACAAGACAGTATTCGCCATCTGGATGATCGACTGGATGCAAGAGTCAGTGCCTGCATTGCCGCTCATGGAGGCTACACCTCGTACTAATATGGGTGTTTCAGCATGGGTCAATACCTGGTATCTCTGAAACGCTTGACCTACTGATCTGTATATTTAATCATTTCATGTATTTCATATGCACTGTTGCCACAATAAATCTTGAGTGAATTGGTAACCTCTAAAGGGGTGACCTATTTTTTTTTCCGGCAGTGTATATTATTTTAGTCGGAATTGCCGCATATAATATTAGACAAAATACCTCTTTTGTAACAATTCTGCTGCAAAGTGCTAAATCTGTAAATCATAGATGCTACAAAATATGGAATTCAAAATGCAAATGTTAAAATTTTTAACTGTAAAGAGTCACTAAAAACTTTTAGGCCCCTTAAAACAATAATTACCATCATCATATTATTATCATATCACTAAAAACTTACAAAATTGTTAATTTCTTTACACTGAGAATCACTTACGAGTAGAAACGTGAGATGTGAGGGTTGTCTGAGTTGAGATGGCTCAGCAACTTGTACACGGCAGTGTAGTTGTGGTACTCCATCTCTTCTGCCGCAGCACGGTCGAGGCTAACCGTCACTTCCGTCAGCTGGTTGCGCTCCACTCGCACTGGCACTGTCTTGGGCTCGTACCCCAGGCAGGACACCTGCACATCACACACAATTCAAAGCCATCAAAAGCAAAAAATACAAAATACAATTGAGTCCCGCTATTCCGAACTAATTGGGACCGAACCCTGTTCGGTTTAGCGGAAATTTTGGAATAGGCAAATTTCTTCAATAATATCAACGTATTGACTTGTTAAGGTGTAAATTAAGAGTGGGGACATCTGCTAGTGTCAGCTCTACACAGTATTGATCAGCCCGCAAACAGGTTCAGTAAAAGTTGGACGGGAAGGACAGTGACCATTGACTACTCATAGCGCACACAATCGACTGTGTTGTAAAAAATAGACTTGCCAACCTACCCATTACCCTACCTATCTCTCTCGTCCTGCATTCCATACACATGACTCACTGCACTGCGCTCTGTCTAGTCCTATCTATCTACTCTAGCAAAGTTTGATGAACTGTATTCCCTAATAGCATTTATTTCACTTCCTTGTACCGTATAACAATGCATGTACGTTTTAACTCGAAGCTTAGTTATGGAAGGAAGGGTCGAAGACAAAAACTGTAGGGGTGGACCAAAGTTAGAATATGTTAAACAGATTGCCTCGGATGTAGAGTGTGGTAGCTATGGAGAGATGAAACGATTAGCTCAGGACAGGGAGGCTTGGAGGGCTGCATCAAACCAGTCAAAAGACTGAAGACTCAAACAACAACATTTAACACGAAAAAAACGAACGTCTTTTTGATTTCTCCTTTTTTTTTTAAGTAAAAAAGAACAATCGTTATTTTTCTGAACTATGTTCGGAATAGGCGGATTTTCGGAATAGCGGAGTTTGGAATAGCAGGACTGTACTGTAAACTAATTTTGAGAAATGCAGAAATGAACGTAGGTCTCCTTGGAGCAGTCATATATCTGTTGAGTAAGAACTGAATGTGACAACAGTCAGGAATCGAACCTACTGTTCAGGCAGATGAGTTTTGCCTCTTATGCATTGGCAAATACTCAACAGGCTACACAAATTGTCAATCAGGAACAACATGGAGATAAACACAAGCAAAACAAAGAGTCATGAAATTTAGGCAAGGAGGAAATATAACAAAAGAAGATGTCTTCACATGTGGCTGCGACAAACTAGATATAGTCAACTCATACAAATAACTGGGGTTCACCAAGCAAGTAATGGGGAAGGCGTTCACCAGACACATAGAGGACAGATGCACGGCAGCGATTAAATCAATATTCAAGATAAAGAATCTAGAAAAAATATCGGTAAGAACTGCCATCAACCTTATCCAAATCAAGATAGTACTGATAGCATCCTACGCTGTCACCCAGGTATAGGCACATTTCACGAAAACCAATCTCAAGAGACTAGAAGCGGTGAAAGCCACCTCCATAAAAAGAGCATTACGGCTACCTAGAACGGCCAAGACAAGGCTAGTATACAAACTAGTAGACACTGGCTTCTTCATCAGGGAGATAAAGACAAACAACCTCAAAAACACTGCAGCGTACATCACAAATCGAAGAACGAGAGCAAAAGCCAGCAGCAATAGATCCAGACTTCTACCAAACTCCAGCAATGAACACGGAGGAATGGAAAGAGCCTAACTTAGAATTACGGCAAGTCTTCACGAGGACCGCAGCACACTGCTTCCATGAGTGTGTCTGTAACCAAGGATGATACCACCAAGCTTTAATCCAGTCTACCTACCGTATTTACTCGCCTATAGTACCCCCCTTCATTTTAGAGAGCCAAAATACAAAATTCTTGGAAATCGCTTATAGTCATCATCATCATCTTGTACAGTTTCCAACCCCAGGCTGGGTCTGTTTGGAACATAGCTGGGTCTGTTTGGAACATAAGCCTCTCCACTTAGTTCTTTCTTCCCACCACCTCTCCGCTGTCACTCTGGTCCAGTCCTCGACTCTCTTCTTGACATATTCCTCCACTCCTTTCAGCCATCTATCTCTTGGTCTTCCCCTTGGTCGTTTCTTCTGCATCTGCATCTCATGTATCCTCTTGGGAATCTTCTTCTCATCCATTCTCTTTAAGTGTCCATACCACCTCAGTCTTGATGTCTCAATCCTACCTTGCAAGGGCTCCTCTTTCACCATTTCCCTGACCTTTTCATTCCTCACCCTGTCGCTTCTTGTTACTCCGATCCTACTTCGCAGGAACTTCATTTCACCTGCCTGTATTCTGCTTATGTCTCTTTTCTTCATTGTCCACGTTTCTGAAGCATAGGTCAGTATCGGGATATAGTAGCTTCTGTATAACACTTCCTTGCTTTTTTGTGGGACATCTTTATTCCACACTAAGCTCCTAGTGCTTCTCAGAAATGCTTCTGCCTGTCTGCCACGTTCCGTAATCTCTTTGTCATTTCTCCCATTTTCCTCCACTATACTTCCCAAGTACTTGAGACTTTCCACCTTCTTCAGCTGTCCACCTCCAAGTGTTATCCCACTCATTGGTCTGTCCTTTTTCCTGGTCGTTAACAGGATCTCACATTTACTGATGTTGAACTTCCATCCGTACTCTCCCACTGTTTCTTCCCAAGCCTTCAGCTGCTCCTGAATTTCCTCCTCCGTGTTTCCCCAGACCATGAGATCATCTGCAAACACCATTGCTTTCATCTTATCTTCTCCTATCTTTCCTGCTATCCGTGTCATTACCTCGTCCATAACCACAATAAAGAGAAGGGGTGACAGCGCACTACCCTGTTTCAGGCCACTCATTTGTCTTAACCAGTCTGTTCTTTCCCCTCCAACTTTCACACAACTCACACTTCCACAATACATCTCCTTCACTCTGCCTACAGTCTCTTTTTCCACTCCCATGTTTTCCATTGCTTTCCAAACCTTCTCCCTACACACACTATCATAGGCCTTTTCGATGTCCAGGAAGGCATCAGCAGATCCTCTCCAAATTCGTAGTGGTGTTCCTGGAGCTGTCTCACTGAAAATATGAGATCCACTGTTGATCTCCCAGGTCTGAATCCATACTGCTCCTCTCTCAATTTTCTCTCCACTTTGGCTCGTATTCTACTTTCTAATATCTTTTCATATATCTTGGCACAGTGAGGTATGAGTGTGACTCCCCTGTAATTTCTGCACTCCTTTCTGCTTCCTTTCTTATATATTGGGACAATTAATCCTTTCTTCCAATCTTCTGGGGTATTTTTCTCCTGCCATATCACCCTCATCACACGGTACAGCCACTGTTTCCCAACCTCCCCTGCTGCCTTCACCATTTCAACACTCACTTCATCCACACCTGGTGCCCTTCCTCCTTTCATCTTGTCTATAGCCATTTCCAGTTCTCTCCAAGTCAGGTCCTTTTCCATTCCTGTGTTGTCTTCTCCATCTTCCAATACATTGTCTTCCTCCCTATGACCATTTGGATTCAGCAAATCCTCAAAGTACTCTTTCCACACTGTCTTGAGTGCCTCTTTGTTGTGTACCTCATTTCCGTTTTTGTCCATCATTACCACATCCTCTCGCAGACCTCTTCTCTTACTTTTGACCATCCCATAAAGTACTTTCTTATTTCCTCTGCTGTCTTCCTCCATCATCTCGGTCCACTTTACCATCCACTTCTTCCTCTCCTCTGCGACAATCTTGTTTGCTTCTTTCTTCTTTATCTTATAATCTTCCCTTGTCAGATCAGTTCTTTCCTGGAACCACACTCTGAAAGCCTTGTTCTTCCTTCCCACAGCTTCTTTTACTCTCTCATTCCACCATGGTGTCTCTTTACACCGCTTTCTGTTGCTTGTTCTTCCACATACTGCCACTGCAGCTTCCACCATTGTGTTTTTGAATTGCTTCCATTCCTCTTCCCCTGTTTTAGGATTGTCTGTTGGCATCCTTTCCCTCATTATCTTCTGGAATTCTTCCTTGACTTCCTTTTCCTTGAGTCTCCATACTTTGATTCTCCTTTCCTGGTACTCTGTCCTCTTGCTATCCTTAACAACTCCCAGGTTCATTACAAGTATTCTGTGGTCGCTATCTAAGGCCTCTGATGGTATTACCTTTATATCTCTGACACTTCTCTTCATTTCCCAGTCGTACAGCATGTAATCTACCAAAGATTTCTTTGTTAAATCACTGCTGTACCACGTTACCTTGTGGCTTTCTTTCTTCCGGAACCAGGAGTTGCCTACCACTAAACCGTTTCTCTTGCAAAAATCCAGCAACTTTCTCCCTTCTTCATTCCTGCTACCCCATCCTTCTGCTCCCAATACATTTTCATATCCTTGCCTTTCACTTCCTACATGTGCATTCAAATCTCCCATGACAATGATGCTCTGACCATTCAACTGCTGTTGTAGCTCCTCCTCAAAGTCTTCCTTCTCTTGAGCTGTACATCCAACTTGAGGGGCATATACCTGGGCTATCTCCAGGCTTCTTCCCTTTACAGTTACTCTCATCTTCATGATCCTGTCACTTATTCCCTTTACCTCTTCCTTCATTCCATCTCTCACAACTACTCCTACTCCGCTGCTCCTTCCTTCACTGTTCCCACTCCAGTACAACCGGTACCCTTTCCTCAATTCTCTGCGACCTTCTCCTTTCCATCTTGTTTCTGCCAAGCCCAGTACATCCAGTTTTCTTCTCTCCATCACATCTACAATCTCCTCCACTTTTCCTGTCAGTGTCTGTATGTTTAATGTCCCAACTCGTAGTCCATTAGCATATCCGGGTCGTCGTCGTTTGCATCCGTCCTTTCCGAGGCCTGTTCCTGGTTTGAAAGCAAATATGGTATCCACTACTGGCTTGCTAGGCCTATCGTAGCTTCACCAGAGCCCCGTCAGCCGTCACTTTTCAGGGTTCCCATAGAGCCTTCACAGCTACCGTAGCGGTCCCGGGGCACACAAAGTCCCCACTGTACTTCACCCCTACAGGCAATCCCCTACTTCATGCCGTTGCCCGTCTCCCACCACGTGGAGGAGGGGTTGGACTTGTGGGAGACGCTTATAGTACCCCTCCTTATTCTGTTCTGTTAGGTAGTCAGCCCGAAGGCTGGTTGGATCCTCAAAAAGTACCGCCGTTACGTTATGTGAGTAGATACCCACAAAAACCCAAGGCAGCGCTATTTTGAGGCGTTCTAGGCAAGAAGAGGAGTGAGGCCCTCCTTATTATTGAAAGTCAATTCTTGGAAATTGAAGAATTCTTAAAATTCTAACTAAAATTCATCCTCTTTTAAGACAGAAATATTTTTCTTGTTACATTATTTAGTTGTTCAGACGATATGACCGCCATTTTGCATATGCGATTGGGCGGGATATCGAATTGTGTAGCCAATAGGCTTCACCCAATATCCGGGAAGATGCCACACTATTGGCCGAATAGAAGCGCCAAGTTTAAAATCCGGCCAATGTAAGTTATGGTTTCATATCTTCCCTGAATTCTTATGTTTTGTATACAAAGATGTATTGCCCTTCGGAATGGTGTTCGCAGCAGCTTTTTCTCAGTTTTATCACATTTCATTTGTTGCAAGAACTGTCAGTGTTTGTGTGACAAGTTATTGGTATATTAATGTGAAACATGTGAATAATACGTACTCAGTTGTGTTTACAAGTGTTACTGAGATGTGATCGTTCAGGATCATCACTCGTTCCCTAATTCATGCATGTTCAAATAAAAATAAAGTTTGCATTTCCATGTCTGATACTTTGTCCATTCCATTCTATTTCTTTGATACTAAGGTTTTTGCTTAGCAAGGGATAGTAGTGAAAGTCATTCGGGGATAGGGAATAGTGGTGGATAAGTGAGGTTATGCCAGTCTCATAATGGACTGATTAACCCTTACCCTGCTGACTTTAAATGTTGCTCCTCACCCCTGTGCTGGCTGATTTCCAGAATGTATGGCTATGTTCAGAATGGCACAAACTGAATGTGGTTTGAGTTACAAATAAATTGAAAAGTCTGTTCGATTTCCGAATCCTTACACTACAAATTTAATAAAAATTCTACACGATTGAAAATAAAAGGAAGAAGAAGAAAAATGCAGTAAACAGCTGTTGCATGCGCTCACGTCCTGGAACGACCGGGCGCGATGGCAGAAGTAGAAGGGGGAACTGTCTCTTCGGTTGCGTCAGATTCAGAATCTGTAAAGCGAATTATAACCCCAAATATATATATACTAGTCATAGAATAAACTCAACATTTTTGCGAGAGAAAAATCTGTCCACAAAGAATAAAAACAAAGGAAAGGAAAACAGATTTGACCTACTTGAACTTGCATCGCTTGCCTTGATCGATATTCTTCCGCCGAACAGTGACGTGGTGCCATCTAGCGATAGTATGTGCAACTTCATTCTTACTGGCACCCACACGCGAGTGCTAGAGCTGTAATATTACGTTCGTCTCCAACACAAAGCGCGGGAAATCGATCAACATAATATTACGCTCGCCGCAGTTTTAAAAAGTTACCTCCGAACGTAATATTACGGCGCCGACGCTCTAAGTGTTAAAGATGTAAACTTCGTATATTTTGATTAAATATATCATACTATGTAGCATCAAATTAAAATAGCTTCTTTTTACTCTCTCTTTTTCCCAAAATAATGGATTTTTGCAAAGTTTGCATCTATAGTATCCCCCCCCCCTGAATTTCTGAACTAAATATTTAGAAAAATAGGGGCTCCTATAGCCGTAAATATGGTATATGCTATGTGGTCTCCACAGTATCACTTAATACCGTATATACCCGAATGTAAGACGACCTCGAATATAAGACGAGGCCTAGTTATCAACTGCCTCTTACAGATTTTTTCAAAAAAAATACTCGCTAACTCATAACTTGCACAATATATGCCCTCAAGGTCGTCGTTTCATTTTTATAACGTCTTGTGTTATCGGAAATCCCTCTGCCCGCTTTTCCAAGACATACTCTATAATTTCTTTGTTCAAGAATGGGAGACGTTATTAAATTAAGATACGTTGATCTCTCAATTACTGCTCGTAAAACTGACTGGTTGTTCTTGTAAAGATTGTTTTAAAACATATTTCCATATGCTTTCGAACATATAATTTATCCGCTTAAAATGACGTCTTTGCGTAAATCCTAACCTCAAAATGTACGCCCTTCGTATATGCAGGTAATTCAACATAACAAACCATATTTTAATCTTCATTAACGCATTGATTTGTTGTGAGTTACAAGATGCAAACACCACATACTACTTTGCAAATAATAATAACATTTTTTTTTTTTTAATACCCTGAATATAAGACGACCCCAAATTTTTATAACACAAAAAGTGGGGAAAAAACCTCGTCTTACATTCGGGTATATACGGTAGTTTGCCACGAGAGGAAAAAATCAATGTACGTCTGTACACAAGAGTGTGTTTAACAGATCTATATATATATAAGTTTCAAACCAAAATCTTACTCAAAAGACAATTTTAAGAAGTTTGTATGTGTTGGCCACATAGACTGTATCTCAGTACACTCACCTCAAGCTCATAGTCTCCTGTCTGCAGCATGGCCTTGAAGATAGCCATGTTCTTGGTCACCCTCAGAGGGTGACTTGACTCCTTGATCTTCACCACTGCATCTCGCAGCGGATGGCCACTGAAGTCCTGGACACGGCCTCGCAAACCTACAGGAAACATCTCAATGAGCCACACTTCACTTGAGTGTCCTTCCACTAAAACATTCCTCACAGTTACTTGGCCCAACCATGTGGAATAGTCATTCATTTCATTGAAGAATACAATGTGTGCATGCCTTTGACATTTCTTATTACACTTATGACGGCATTTTTAAAATAAATAATACAGGGCGCCCGAGAATGTTCGCCGCAGTGGTTACGTGCAGCTGTGAGTGGTTGCCTCATCGGTTTAGTTGGTAGCACGGTGTCTTTGACAGGGTAAATCCCACCTGTGTGTGCTGTAGACTGTCCAAATCGTCACTGTGTATTGCAATGAGCGAGCGTATGTGTCATCAGCACTTCCAGCATCTGTTATGAATTGGCTGTGGTGAGTACAAAGTATATTGTTTGCTTGTTATTAGGGAACACAGCGATGACAGAATGCATTCTGCACATATGTCAAGCAGCATTGCGCGTCATAGGAGCTCATGTCACCACGGACAGTTAAACGATGACAGAGGCTACTTGAGATGAGTCATATCCTACAAGCACAACTGTACCTGTCAATGAAGCAGGCTGACGTGTGACACAAGTAAACAAAGAATACCGTATTTGCTCGCGTATATCTCGCCCCCGCGTATATCTCGCACCCCATTTTTTTAGTTGACATTTCAGGGGGAAAAAAGTACTCGCATATATCTCGCATTCATTTTTGACGCCGTCATATAAATGACCGTAATAAACTTGAGGTATAAACACGTTCGATTTAGCGCGCCACAAGTAGTCATTGAAAAAGACGTTATAAGCTTGTTAAGGATGATTCAAGGCAGAAAAGGAACTCCAGCATTTATATTGGATACGCTCGATCATTTTCCATATCGATTCCTCACTACATGTACGAGCGAGCTCGATCTTACCCGACCGCGGCTGAAGACACAATGTAGGCCTAAAGCGTGCTAACAGTCACGCCGGCGCCGCATCGCATGCTTGCGCGAGGTCTGTCCGAGTTTGTACGTTCGTAGCGGCACTACAGTATAGCGTCAGTTTCCGCAAGTTTGCATCAGTTCGTGTGTTATGGTTCTGCGACATTAAGAACCTATGAAAAAGGCGTCATGAGCTCGTTAAGGATGATTCAAGGCAGAATTTAGAGCGCAGACGCGTAGCGATCGATACGATCGATATCTTCCATATCGATTCCTCGCTACATGCCCGAGCGAGCTCGAACTTAGCCGAGCGCGGCTGAAGCGTGCTAACACCCACGCGGCGCCGCTTTACATGCTTGCACACGGCCGAGCTCTGAAGCAACGCAATACGTAAAGACGAAATCATTGAGATTCGAGAAGACTGAACTGCGTTTCTCTGCGATGTAACAGTAGGCCTACTTGCGCAATCTTCGAAACATACGAGCATGTTGGTGCGAGTGGTATAGCACAGATTTCCTTATCTTCAAAGCCCAAACAATACAAGAGGAATATGGAAATTCCCCGCGTATATCTCGCACAGACAAATTTCACTCGTATTTTCGGCTCGCGTATATCTCGCCCCCGCGTATATCTCGCACCCCATTTTTTTAGTTGAAATTTCAGGAAAAAAAGTGCGAGATATACGCGAGCAAATACGGTAGTTCCCATCTCGGCCGCCGGCAATCATTTCGTGAAAGGCTAATATGATGCAAGCGGCAGCCGTGCTGCCAACGTAACTTCTGTAGCTAGCTCTCGCAGACGCATGTAGGCGATGCGGAGAACATTCCCGGACTCACTGTATAAGGTGTTTTTCAATCAGGTGAAAAAGATTTTTATTGTTCAAATGTTATTCATGTTGTCATTTGTTTTTATATTGTAAGTTTTAGGAATCTTTTAATACGAGGGCGGATCAACATAGACTGAGACTGTTTTTTTTTCACAGATGTTTATTACTCCATTTCGATGTTTACATGATCTTTTTCAAAGTAGTCCCCTCCTACTTCAATGCACTTTTTATAGCATCTCTGCCAGTCCTTGAACACATGTTGCAGACCATTCTTTGTCTGGTCCTTGAGAATCGCCTCACTTTTCTTGAGCACTGCTTCAGAGTTCTCAAATCGCATGCCCCTAAGCTTTGTCTTTAGTGATGGGATTTTTAAATAATCACAAGGTGCAAGATCAGGGCTATAAGGTGAATCATCATCATCTTGCACAGTTTCCAGCCACTGGCCGGGTCTGTTTGGAACACAAGCCTCTCCAACGTCTTCTGTCTTCCCACCATCTCTTAGCTTCCACCCTTGTCCAGTCTTCTCCTCTCTTCTTCACGCTTTCTTCCACCCCCTTCAGCCACCTGTCTCTCGGTCTCTTTCCTTCCCACTTCGTCTCGTGTATCCTCCTGGGTATCCTCTTCTCCTCCATTCGTTTTACATGTCCATACCATCTTTTTAAGTCTAGATTTCTCTATACCATCCTGTAATGGTTCCTTCTTCATTAATTATCTGGTCCTCTCGTTTCTTATTCTGTCCCTCTTTGTAGCTCCAATACTGCTCCTCAAGAACCTCATCTCACTTGCCTGTATTTTGCTCTTCTCCCTTCCTTTCATAACCCAGGTCTCCGAGGCATACATCAGGATAGGGACATAGTACGTCCGATATATGATTTTTTGCTGTTCTGAGGGACATCCTTGCTCCATAACATGCTTCTCACACTCCTCCGAAATGCTTCTGCGTGCCACCCCCGCTCATTTATTTCTCTATCGTTTCTTGCATTATCTTGTATCAGACTTCCCAGATACTTGAAACTCTCCACTTTCTTCAGCTGTTCCCCACCAATTGTTATTCCCGTTGTGGTTCTTTCCTTCTTCCTTGTTGTGATCACCATCTCACTCTTATTTATGCTAAATTTCATCCCATATCCTTGTATTATTCCTTCCCACACGTCCAACTGTTCTGTACCTCCTCCTCGTTTCCCCAAATCATCAAATCATCTGCAAACACCATTGCTTTCATAAGGTGAATGCGGTACACAAGTAATGTTGAATCGAGCCAGAAACTGCATGACTTGATTTGCGACGTGAGGTCGTACAATGTCATGATGAAGTCGCCACCCAGCACCCAACGGGCACAAACTCGGGTCATAAGGAGATGATCGTGCATAATCGTAAAGACACTGCCATAAGAAATTCCCAACACTTCACTGAGGTTACGTAATGTTATCCGCCGATCCTCATGGACAATCACAGCAGCTGTGATGGTGTTGACGTAAGTCACAGCAGAAACCGAAACACCTGGCCCACCTTGCTAAACACAGAAAGTCAGCCTTCTTTGAAGTCCTTGAACCACCTAAACACTGTTGCACGAGGTAGTGCATCTTCACCGTACGCTTGCTTCAGCTTTTCGTAAGTTTCAGTGGGTGTATGGTTTAAACGAAAACAGAATTTGATTGCACTGTACTGTTCCTCTCGCGTCACCTCTATTGTCTGGTATGCTAAATGCACAGATCGTCTACAAAATAGAGCATTACTACCAATCCACCGATACGATAGTGCTGCCGCCTACGGACATTATACATAACAACCCACTCTTTTCAAATATTTATGTTACAGAATGGAAACTATCACGGAAGCTACAAGAAACAAATCAGTCTCAGTCTTTGTTGATCAGCCTTTGTATATTTAAAAAAAAATTATGTTCAAAGTTACCAATGTCTTTATATGTACTACAGAATACGAATTGCATAAATGGTTGATGAAGGGAGCAATTGTCAGTAGCCCCTAAACATGTACTAGGTTTTAAATAATTATAAACAATTTAAAGGTATTGACTAGGTGGAACAATTATCATACTCTGTATTACCCTATTATACCGTTGGCCAATACGAATCCCAAATGAATCGAAGTATTCCTATAAATCGGTTCAGTCGTTCTCTCCATCACGCGGTAACAAAAATCGCCTTAGTGTTTAACCAAGCCATTTCCTGAAATACTTGCCAAGAATGCCAAGCCATTTTCAATGGTCATGCAGACAATTCGAAAAAAAAAACAAAAAACATAAATACCACATTTCAAACAATAGAATCATTATTATTGCTTTGCATTATAACCAATACCTAATTCTTTCATACATTATGTTCTTAAAAGTAAATATGGCATCAAAACTTTTTTAATTGAGTTTATTCTGATAATATTGTTCAATGTTTCATTTTTTTTGTAAAGAATCAGTTGTGAGCCTAAATTAAGTACACCTAAGAGTCATATTCGAAGAAACACTACGTTTCCTGCTGTAGAAATTTCTTAGATACATCTGTAGGTGCCTTGGAGGCTGGATTTAGACAGCTCCTTAACCCGGTCCATGAGTCAATCCTAATTGGCTACATGGATAATTCTTGCCAGGCGCGTCCACGTCGCGGGGGTGGGCAACGGTACTGTAATATACCATGGAACTACAGTACCGGCTAAGTTCTGGTGAGGACCCAGTCCTATGGGGTATAACATAGGCCCCGTGCACAGGGTTACGTGCGAAGACCTCAACGGAATCTACAGCGGAGAAGATGGACTTCAGAACGGTGGAGATTGCGGAAGAGGCAACCCAGTACTGAGGGAATAGTATGAGTACAGCATCAATCAGCAGCGTCTGTTTCCCATGTTAGGGGCGGCTGCAAGGGCGTCTGTTCTCCATGTTAGGGGCGGCCTGAATAATAGCTGGCAGTAGCTTCATAAAATGCCTTTGGGAGTGGCGACCCCATCGTAATAATAGCCTAAAATGGAAATGGCACTTCCAATGATTCGGAAAAGGTTAGGGCGTACCCTGCAGGCGACGCGCAGTTCCTTTGGTACTGGGGGAACTGTGAGAAATGGGCGACCAGTAACCGAAATGAAAGTGGGAATCATGAATGTCATGACCCTGACAGGCAAGGTGGAGGAGGTGGTAGACTTCATGGAGAGGGAGAAGGTTGGAATGATGGGGCTGAGTGAAGTGAAATGGAAAGGTAAAGGAAGGAAGAAATTGAGGAAAGGATATACATTATACTGGAGTGGTGGCCAAGAGGCAAAAAATGGCGTGGGACTGATAACCTCGAAACAACTGGAGGAGTATGTTGAAGTGGTAGAGTGTGTGAGTGACAGAATAATGAAAATTAGAATGAAGATGAAGAATGACGTGATGGACTTCATACAAGTGTATGCACCACAGACTGGAAACAGAGAAGAAGATATTGAAGTATTCCTGGAGGATGTAGAAAGAGTAATCTCAGATGTAGAAGTGGTGATCATGGGAGACATGAATGCACAAGTCGGAATTGAGAGACAAGGAAAGAAAGAAATCGTTGGACCATATGGATGTGGGAAAAAGAACCGGGAAGGAGAGGAACTTGTAAACTTTTGTGAAAGGAATGGACTGATAGTGGGTAATTCATGGTTTCGGAAGAAAAACAGCAGGAAAATTACGAGATATGGGTGGGGTGATAGAAGAAAAAAATCAGTAATTGACTACTTCCTGGTGGAAAGGACAAATCGCAGAAAGCTGATGGATGTGACAGCTTTACCAGGAGAAGCATTTGATGGGGACCATAGAGCTGTGGTGGCAAAATTTAGATGGGGAAAATTGGAAAACCTAAAGGAGATCAGAGAAAGTAAAATAAAAGTATGGAAATTGAAAGACAAAGCTGTACAGGAAGATTTTCAGGAGAGATTGAAGCAACAAATCCCAGTTACTGAAGTGGAAAATGTAGAAGAGGAATGGTCCCACTTTAAAAAGGCATTTGCTGGTGCAGCAGCGAGTGCTTGTGGTAGGACGTCAACAAGAGTGAAAGAGAAGGAGACACCGTGGTGGAATGAGGAAGTGAGGAAAGCAGTGAAAGAAAAGAAGTCTGCATGGAAAAAATGGAACCGAGATCAAACAGAAGAAAGCAAAAGGAAGTATCACGACAGCAAACGGAGGTGTAAGAAAGTGGTAGGAGAAGAAAAGAAGAAAAGTTGGGAAGAATTTACACGAAGAATGGAAACAGATGTAAGTGGCAGTAAAAGAATGCTGTATGGGCTTCTAAGAAGTAAGAGGAAAGAAAGAGTTACTACAAAGCTGGTGAAAAAGGAAGATGGAGAGTTGTTAACACACCCAGAAGAGATAAACGGACGATGGAAGGAGTATTTCGATAAGCTATTGAATGTGAGCAATTGTACTGGTGAGATCGAAGTGACACAGCCTGACGACTCTATTGGCAACTCAAACTAACACTTGGGGCGCTGCGGTCGTCTGGATAAGTAGGGTAAAACTACTCAATAACACGCGTTTGATATGGAACACTTTTTATTTTTCGGTTATAATCAGTAAATGTGGTCCCTAAAATAATGACAGTGTTATTTTCAATTGTATATATGTATAACTGTGCGATATACGTTATCTAATTTGTGTGTTCCACTGGATTTTATGTGTCAATTGCATATTATCAAGCATCGGTTGCCTGCTGGTATTTGTTTTTGTGCAGTTCGAGTCATGGCGCTGTTACGTTTAAAAGTTATATTTGATTTTGCTCACTGTACCATAGACTCTAGAAATTATTTGCTGCTTGGTAGAGCGAAGGGATGAGTTTAACTTGTATTAAAACTCGGGGGAGACAGGAATTGCTTGATTTGGATGGTAAGCATTTACCCTGCGAAGTCAAATTATGCCTATATGACTCGTAGTGGAATAGCTCGGATATCGCAGAGGGAGGTGATGACGGTTGGTAGGGTTATTGGAAATGAACTAGGGAGCGGGAAAGGATACCTGACTGATGAAACTTGGCTGTCCTCGGCTGGTGTAGGCCTAGGCTTGGCTGTCATTCATTGTACGGCTTGGCTCGGCGAGACTGTGCTTGGCTGTCTAGGTGCGGCTTGGCTCGGCGTAAGTGAACAACCCGTCCTGTCGTCAGTGAGTGTAGTGGTGAGTGGTCCAACCCGCTCTTGTAGCCCGTATTTATTTGGTATCGTCACCTTTCGGCTATTGCTATTTGCATCTTTTGGAAAGTGATGAAAACGTATATCCGCAGCCCTCTTATACATCGACTTACAGCCGTAAACTGAGCAATATACTTTGCTTTTACTCATTTTGCACTCTTTTCAACTTATTACTTATGTATAAACACGAAGAATTTACCACGAGCTGCTTGCCAATACAAGAAACCATATACAAACAGTCACCACGTGACAAATGTACCCTACTTGGTAAGTTTCTCATTTTTACCGCTAGATGTCATATCAGATAGCTGGAGTTGCCAATAACAGAAGATGATATAACAATGCTGGAGGTGGAATTAGCAGTACAGAAAATGAAGATGGGAAAAGCAACAGGGGTGGATGAAATCAGTGTAGAAATGATAAAGGCTGCTGGACCTGTTGGTATGCAATGGCTGTATCAACTGCTAAAGTGTGTGTGGAAACGGAAATGTGTACCAGAAGACTGGGAGAAAGGGCTAATAATACCAGTGTTTAAGAAGGGGACAAGAAAGTGTGTGATAACTATAGAGGGATCACCCTCATATCACAGATAGTAAAAATACTGGAAAGAATATTAGAAAGAAGAATGAGAAGAAAGGTGGAAGGAGAGTTGCAAGAGGAACAGTATGGCTTCAGGAGTGGAAGATCCACAGTGGACCCAATCTAAAGCTTGAGGCAGGTGATGGAAAAGAACTGGGAATATGGAGAGGATTTGATCATGACTTTCATAGATCTAGAAAAGGCGTATGATAGTGTCCCCAGAGAGAAGGTATGGGAAACCATGGTTAAGAAGAGACTGGGAAGAGAAATGTTGGAAATGGTGCAAGCAATGTACAACAACTGTGTTAGCAGGGTACTGACCCCAGTTGGAAAGACAGATTGGTTTAGGAACAAGACTGGACTAAGACAGGGGAGTGTGCTGTCACCTCTTTTATTCATAATGGTGATGGATGAAATTGTAAAGGAAACAAAGGAAGCATATGGACATAAAGAAATGAAGTTACTATTATTTGCAGACGATATTGTGGTCTGGGGAAGGAACATCGAAGAAGTGCAAAAACAACTAGATGCACTGAACGAAAATATTCAGAAGTATGGCCTGAAAATCAGTATAGAGAAAAGCAAGACCATGGTGATGACAAGAGGGGAAAGACAAGGAAAGGGCACTGTGAAAATTGGAAGTCAGAGTTTGGAAATTGTGGACACGTTCAAATACCTAAGAAGTGAATTGATGCACACTGGTAGGCTGGACATGGAGATTGGCAGGAGGGTACAGCAGAGCAATGCATTCTATCAAAGTGTAAGAAAACTTGTTTGGGATAAGGAAGTACCAAGGAAAAGCAAGGAGGTAATGTATAAAGTGTACTATGTTCCCATATTAACGTATGCAGCTGAGACTTGGACCCTGACGAGCAGGCAAGAGAGTAGAATCCAAGCCAGTGAAATGAAATTCCTAAGAAGTATGATAGGTAAGACAAGGAAAGACAGAGTGAGGAATGAAGATGTTAGGCAGGAAGTTGGGATGGGAAAACTAAATGAGAGAATTGAGAAGAATAAACTAAGGTGGTTTGGACATGTAAAGAGGATGGAGGAAAATAGATTACCAAGACAGATGCTGGAGGCAAAGTGCAAGGGTAAGAGAGCAAGAGGAAGACCTAGAACAAGGTGGATCGATTCAGTGAAGAACAGCGTGAGAAAAAGAAATCTGGACTGAGACAAGATCGTGGAAGAAGAATTGTGGAAGGACAGAGGAAAGTGGAGAAGTGCCATAAATACCCCGACCCGGCTGGAGCTGGATAAGGGGAAATGATGATGATGATGACATCTGTAGGCAGAAAACTTCAACAAAAAGAAAACAACTGCACCGCAATTTTGGCGGGAACGCGCTTGATTGGGAGAGCGCAAAGGGAGGGCGTGATTATAAACTCAAACCTATCGCGTAACGGACTTCGAAGGAAAAAAGTAAACTCCGCACAGGCAAGCTTGGAACCTCACCTTTCCAACAGCATGAAATAATCACGGACATATGCCTACAGAAATCTACAAATATAAGATAAACAGTGCGCCGATTGAATCTGATTTGGCACTTTTGGCGCGAGCAGTGAGAGCCGATCTGATCGGCGCGTGGCACTGAGAGGGTTAAAATGATTAACAAGGTGTTACTGTATTTATAACCCACCTTGTTGTACAGCAGACAGAAAGTGCAGCAGTGACTGTAAATTCTCCCTCCAGAGCGCTCTGAGGTCCCTGGCCAGAGGGTATCCGCAGCAGCTCACGTGCGCTGTCAACTGCAAGGAGGAACATAAGTGAGCACACGTGACAACACACTACTCCACCCCTCACTCACTCGCTAACTCACTCACCATGGGAACACCGTGCTCATGGAAAGCCATTGCCAACACCTTCTTGTCTGCCTCCACCACACCTCGGTCCTTGGGGTCTTCCTTGGGGCACTTGTTTTCTGTCTGCAACAACAACAATTACTCTATAGCTACAGCCAAACAAGAATTTCAACTAAAATACACAAACACTCATTGAAAATAATATGTTGTATAAGAAACTTTAACCCTTTCCTCTCGAATTATTGTAAGTCCTGATTTCTCCCAACTCGTATTCAATTCTGTCAGCATTCTTCATATTTTAAAACCTGGTATTAAGTACTGCTTGTAACAATATATGCAGGAAGGAACTATAAAATTATTGAATGTATGGTATTTGCATGACACAAAATAATGTTTTTAACTTTCTTGATGGTATGTCTTAAGTGTGTGGAAGCGTTCAAAGCAAATGCCTGGATGGAACCCCGATTGCTTCTCATAATGTTATCGCCTCCTCCATGATTTCTTGCAACGCTGATATTGTCACTTGAATCACTCACGAATATATCACTTTCATCGCCAGATTCAAAAATGCCACCACTTTTATGGTCACTATCTTAAAAATCAGCCGAAATAGACGCCCGAATCTCAGCTTCGGTCAGACCGTGTGCCGCCATGTTGCTTCACCGTGACTGCCTTCCATGTCAAGGAAGCAGAGCAGTTTTACCGAGCAAAGAAAAACTAAAACACTCCTCTTTTGTTTCTTTCGATTTCCGGGACCAGCACATACCAAACGAAGTACAAAAGTCCTGCCATGCCAATTAACCTACAAACGAGGCGCCGCGCCATCATGTTGCTTCACCGCGACTGCTTTCCAACTCAAGGAAGCAGAGCAGTTTTGCTGAGCAAAGAGAAACTAAAACACTCTATAGTTTTGTTTCTTTCGATTTCCGGGACCAGCACTTACCAAACGAAGTACAAAAGCCCTGCCATGCCAATTAACCTACAAACGAGGCGCCGCGCCGCCATGTTTCTTCAACGCGACTGCTTTTCATGTCAAGGAAATGGAGCAGTTTTGCCGAGCAAAGAAAAACTAAAACCTGTTTTGTTTCTTTCGATTTCCGGGACCAGCACATACCAAACGAAGTACAAAAGCCCTGCCATGCCAATTATCCTAGAAACGAGGCGCCGTGCCGCCATATTGCTTCACTGCGACTGCTTTCCATGTCAAGGAAACGGAGAAGATTTTCCGAGCAAAGAGAAACTAAAACACTCCCCTTTGGCTTCTTTCAGTTTCCAGAAGGGACCAGCACTTACCAAACGAAGTACAAAAGCCTTGGCATGCCAAGTAACTAAGAAACGAGTGGCAAAACATTGTGACGACTCAGGGTCGACACACGAGCTATAACGCTAAGTGAAGGCTGCCGACCTCAGGTCGACACACGAGTGGAAAGGGTTAATAAACACAATGTGTACAGCCAATTGAATAGTTCAACTCAATATACAATATCCATCTGTTGCATAGTGGAAAAGTGGTAGTGTTCTCAAACAGGTGATACAATGAACACACACAGTCACTGGATATTCCATGAAATCCTTTCCTATTACAAATGGGGTAGTGAAACCCGTGTAATGCACCCCTCGTGCAGACGTGATGTACTGTAACTTGAAATTCGCTACTTTCCATTCCTCACTGGTTATGGCTGAGTTTGGTTGAATTCCGCATTTATTTCGGCTGTTTTCTGTGACGTTTCCTCTAAAAACCTTGTGGAGGCTGGGGTAGGTGTCAGGTTGTGAATGGCCATGAAGTCTCCTATGCGGCTTCGGTGGCATAGTTGGTAGCATGCTGAACTGCTGTGCCCAAGATAGCTGGTTCAAACCCGGCCGAAGTCGTCGGATTTTTTTTAAGATCGTTAAAATCCTTCAGTATGCCCTCCTCTGGAGGGGAAGTAAAGCCGGCGGTCACATGTCATAGATTTATGGCATGTAAAAGATCCTTCCACAGACTAAACTAGTGTGAGCTAAATTTCTAGGTTAGATTTCGGTGGAATGCACTATCAAAGTTCCAACGTTCACCACTAGGTATCAACTGGTAGCAAAAGTTGGAACTACTTGAAATTGAACGGAACTTGTAGCTTACCCTATGGGTGTCCGCTGGAAGCAACAACAGACTCTGACGAGCTGAACATGTCCTCGGGCACTCCCGGCACTAAAAGTCATACGCTAAATAAATAAATAAAGTCTTCTATGAACGATATTGTTCCTGTCAGTTGGTAAGCAAGTCGGGTGGGAGCAAACTTTGAGATGCAGAGAGTGCTTTTTACATATCTGGCCTTAGCTCTGTCTAGTGTTGTATGTTGTTGTCATCATCATCATCATCATCATCATCAATTTCCGTTTTCCAGCCCAAGTAGGGTCGGAGCAAATATGACACCCCCCCCACTTTACTCTGTCTGTCCACCATCCTTCCTCAACCACTGAACTCCACTCCAGGTTCCGTTCTCTCACACTGTCCGTCACCAAATCCATCCACCGTACTCTAGGTCTTCCTCATCCACTCTTTCCAGTCATCCATCTCTCCATCACTTGTTTCGACATTCTTTCATCACAGCTTTATTCGACTCCATAATGGAATCCATTAGGTCCGTATTGACAAGAAATATTATGCCACAATTCGAGGAAAAACTCCGTCAATCAATACCTTTTATTTTCAAAACAGTTAAATAGGGGACATGTTTCGAGCTATTCTTCTTAGCCCTTCATCAGCCCTGACTTAAGTAGTATTAGACAATCAATCTTTGTACATCTCATTTCATCAAATAAAAAACATGCAAACATACACTGCAAACAAACATGTTAAAAAACACTATAAAACACATTAAAAACACTAAAAAACACTGTGAAATAACTCTGTATAAATGCTGCGTCAAGTTTGAGGAAGCCTGTTTCAAACATGGCTTGTTACAATGTGAGCAAATTGTATATTGTGTCATTGATTATGCCATTTCCTGTATGACATTTTCTTGATGGGGCAGTTTTGCCACGTAAAAATATTAAAACATTAACAGCACTATATAACATCTATTGTGACTATTGCGTCATGTGAATTCATGCAGATTGTCGCTTTGTTCATCTTGATGCGAGCTTGATTATGTAACCTGATCTTTATCGACAGAGGTTTATTTGACAGGTTTTCTTCATTGTTGGGACAGCCTGTGAAATAATTTGTGCTCTCCCTGGGGTGCCTTGTTTCTAGGTCACCTGGCATTTCACGGCTTTTGTACTTCGTTCGGTTAAGTGCTGGTCCCGGAAACCAAAAGAAACCAAACAGGAGTGTTTTAGTTTCTCTTTGCTCGACAAAACTGCTCTGTTTCCTTGACACGGAAAACAGTCGCGGTGAAGCAACGCGGTGGCGCACAGTCCGACCGAAGTAGAGATTCTGGCGCCTATTTCGGCTGATTATGATGACAGTGACCATAAAAGTGAGAAATTTTTGAATCTGGCGATGAATGATTCAAGTGACGATATTGATATCAGCGTCGCAAGGAATCATGGAGGAGGCGATAACATTATGAGAAGCAATAAGGGTTCCATCCAGGCATTTGCTTTGAACGCTTCCACACACTCGAGACATACCGTTAAGAAAGTTAAAAACATTATTTTGTGTCAGGTAAATATCATACATTTATTAATGTTGTAGTTCCTTCCTGTATATATTGTTACAACCAGCACTTAACACCAGGTTTTAAAATATGAAGAATGCTGACAGAAATAAATACGAGTTGGGAGAAATCAGGACTTACAATAATTCGAGAGGAAAGGGTTAAACCTTTTCATGCCAAGCTATTATGGGTTATCGTGTTGAGGTCGGATGAGAACACAGTTTTGTTTGTTATTGCATCAATGGGCTACTATTAGTCCAGATCACTAACCTGTGTCATGAGAGGATGTTCAGAGGCGTACCGGAAAGCAAACATCTTCAAGGTGCCCTCTGTGTGAGCGTCCAGCTCCACTGTTGGGTACCTGAAAAACACAGTCTCATTACTGCAATGATAACGTTCAAGTCTTGTTAATATCCAAGTTCACTCGGATACTCGCGCGGGCTACAGATGTAGCCCAGTGACTTATTTTGTTGTAGCGCAGAGTATATTCTTTGCTAGGAATATTGAGAATCTCTGTAGCTGCTGTATTTAACAGACGGGTGTGTTTCCGACTGAACTAATTGCACCAAACTGACACCAGATGCATTAGAACTCGTCTGGGCTACAATAGGAGTCCACGCGAGCATCACTGTTTCAGAATTGAGCATACAAAGGAAATGTTGCCTCACAGCAGGTGGCCATGTAGATGACTTTCAAATCAGTCAGTGTTTAGATGAAAGTAATGATAGGTTGAGTGTGGTGGAAATAAAGTAGGCTGTTGCTTCTTGTGTGGACGAGGAAGGGATAAATCAACAAGGAACAGACGCGCAAAGTGCAATAAAAATCTTCTCGGATCATTGTGTCCATTTGCACTGAAGGCTTGGGTGGCAAATTTGTGTGAGCATTCTTATGGATTTCCTGGGCTACAGATTGTAGCCAAAAGGGCAAAAATAAAATTCAAAAATTCGAGGAGGGAAAAATAAATGAAAATACTGAAATTGTTCACAAAAGTGCTGATTTTCTAAGGACATTATCTAACCCAGTATTATTTTTGTTTAATTCTAATCCAAATATGCACTAATGTAAGTATTTAGGTTTACATAAAAAATAATTTAACAGTTCTAGTTCCATTAGTTTTATTTCTGTTTGAGTTTTACCGAAGATGTACGGTAAAATTGAATTTTCTTCTTAGTTGGTATTTTCTCTCCATATGAAAATAAAAGCCTACATAAAATCCTCACTTTTAGCTTAGAATACTTCTATATGCTACTATTTATCATATTATTATAACTGAACACCAAAAATAACGCGTGCAGGTCCATCAGATTGAATAACTGTTTGGGCTACAAATGTAGCCACACTGTACTATTACTAGCGTAAGTGTCCGAGGGTTAACTTTCAAAGATAGAATCAGCATTGATGCAGTAGATTATCAACAATTAGGATTTCATTTCCTGTTTATAATTGTCTTTTGGAAACATTTATCTAATAGAGTGCAGGTGCAGTCAAACTCCTTTTTGTGGTCTTAACAGCACAAACTCAGTTATGGCCTAGTCTCTGGATGTATTCCTTTTTTTCTCAGCTCACCTATAGTACAGGGAGAAAAAAGGCATTGAACCCCAACATTCAAAAGATCAAAGCGCGCATGTGTTTAAATATTAGTTTGTACACCAGACAGTCAGGTATGGAGGGGAAGGGGTGGAAGGCGATTAAAAGCTATTGCTTGCCACACGCATAACTTCCACACCTGTCATCCAATTTTGATGGTATTTTCAGGGATAACGAGAATATGGCCCTAGATGGTCTCCAACATGGTGTCCACAGAATTTTCAATGTCAATTTTCCTGACTTTTCCTGACCATTTTTCAACAAAATTCCTGACTCGTGAAACCATCGTAACATCGGAAAAAGGTTTATTGAGCAAACAAATATAATATATCAAAATTGCCATTATGGAAATAAGAAATATCAAGTGATTGGACTTCTGCCAGAGGCCTGCTAGTTGGGAACTCCTGGTTCAAGAAAAGAGAGAGCCACACAATCACACGGTACAGTGATGACTTGACCAGGAAGTCGGTGGTCGACTATATATTGTATGAGAAAGAACTAAATAAGAACATCACGGACATCAAGGTTATACCATCGGAGAACCTGGATAGCGACCATCGATTGCTGGTAATGAACCTGAGAGGGAGTAAGGAGAAGAAAGGGACTGAGAACCAGGAAAGACGTATAAGGATATGGAAACTGAAAGAAGGGGATAGAAGAGTCGAGTATCTCAATATGGTAAAGGAAGGAATTCCAACAGATGAAGAAAGAGGGGTGGAAGAGGAATGGGCTAGATTTAAGAAGACACTAGTAGGTGCAGCAGAAGCAGTATGTGGGAGGACAAGTAGTAAGAAGAGGTGGAAGGAAACACCACGGTGAAATGAGAAGACAAAAGATATTGTAAGGGAAAAGAATAGAGCCTTTAGGAGGTGGTATCAAAATAGGACGGTAGAGACAAGGGAAGAGTACCAGGAAAGAAAGAAGGAGGCGAAGAGAGTAGTGGCTGAGGAGAGAAGAAAGTGGATGGAAGAGTGGACAAAGATGATGAAGGAGGATAGTGAAGGTACAAAAAAGGTCCTGTATGGGATGGTAAAAAATAAGAGGCGGAAGGATCCTACGGATTATGTTAGAATGGAGAACAAAAGGGGACAAGAGATAGAAAGTAGGGAAGAAATGAAAATGAAAATGTGGAAAGAATATTTTGAAGAACTTCTGAACCCAAATGGAAACGATGGTGAGGAGGAAGAAATCGGGGAAGAGGAAGATGAACTGCAAACAGAAAAGGACTTAACATGGAAAGAAGTGGAAGATGCAGTGAGGAAGATGAAAGGAGGGAAGGCACCGGGTGTGGATGAGTTGAGTGTGGAGATGGTGAGAGCAGCAGGAGAGGTGGGGATACAATGGTTGTACCGAGTGATGAGGACAGCATGGAAGGAAAGGAAGACCCCAGAGGACTGGAAAAAAGGAATAATTGTCCCGATCTTCAAGAAAGGTAGTAGAACAGAATGCAGAAACTACCGGGGAATAACACTGATGAGCCATTGTACAAAGATCTTTGAGAAAGTTTTGAAGAGGAGGATTAGGACAAGGATAGAAGGAGGGATGAGGGAAGAGCAACATGGCTTCAGAGCAGGAAGGTCCACAGTGGATTTAATTTTTGCTGTAAGGCAGTTACAAGAACAGCACTACGAGTATGGAACAGATCTACTGATGGCCTTCCTGGACATTGAGAAAGCATATGACAGTGTATGCAGAAACCAAGTATGTAAGTCCCTGGAGGATAGAGGAGTAGAGAAAGTGACTATAAAGAGGATAAAGGAGATGTACAAGGGAAGTTTTTTTTTTGGTCGTGTGGCCACCTCAGAGGACGAGTGCAGGTCTTTCTATTCGACGCCCGTGGGCGACCTGCGCGTCGGGATGAGAGATGGAATGGATGAAGATGAATGAAACTGGGCAAGGATGTGGAAGGAATCGGCCGTGGCCTATCAGAAGGTACCGTCCCAGCATTGGCCTGGTGTTGAAAATGGGAAACCACGGAAAACCATTTCAAGGACGGCCGACGGTGGGGCTCGAACTCACGCGTCTACCGAGTCAGCAGAGAGCTTGGCCCCATGACCTAACGCTGCGCTTTAGCCAGCTGGGCCACTGCTGTCAGTTACAAGGGAAGTGTGAGCTGTGTGAAAGTGGGAGGAGAGAGATCGGACTGGTTGGAACAGAGAAACGGCCTGAAACAAGGAAGTGCACTGTCACCGTTACTTTTCATTGTGGTGATGGATGACAATGTCCCGAGTGGCACAAGTAATTGGGTAAGGAGAGATGAAAGCAATGGTGTTTGCAGATGATTTGATGATTTGGGGAAACAAGGAGGAGGAGGTACAGGAACAGTTGGACGTGTGGGAAGGAATAATACAAGGATATGGGATGAAATTTAGCATAAATAAGAGTGAGATGGTGATCACAACAAGGAAGAAGGAAAGAACCACAACGGGAATAACAATTGGTGGGGAACAGCTGAAGAAAGTGGAGAGTTTCAAGGAACTGGGAAGCCTGATACAAGATAATGGAAGAAACGATAGAGAAATAAATGAGCGGGGGAGACAGGCAGAAGCATTCCGGAGGAGTGTGAGAAGCATGTTATGGAGCAAGGATGTCCCTCAGAACAGCATAAAGATCATATTTCAGACGTACTATGTCCCTATCCTGACGTATGCCTCGGAGACCTGGGTTATGAAAGGAAGGGAGAAGAGCAAAATACAGGCCAGTGAGATGAGGTTCTTGAGAAGCAGTATTGGAGCTACAAAGATGGACAGAATAAGAAATGAGAGGACCAGAGAATTAATGAAGGAGGAACCATTACAGGATGAGATAGAGAAATCTATACTTAGATGGTATGGACATGTAAAACGAATGGAGGAGAAGAGGATACCCAGGAGAGTACACGAGACGAAGTGAGAAGGAAAGAGACCGAGAGGAAGACCGAGAGACAGGTGGCTGAAGGGGGTGGAAGAAAGCGTGAAGATGAGAGGAGAAGACTGGGCAAGGGTGGAGGCTGAGAGATGGTGGGAAGACAGAAGACGTTGGAGAGGCTTGTGTTCCAAACAGACCCGGCCAGTGGCTGGAAACTGTGCAAGATGATGACAAGTGATTGGCATTTAAATTTTCTTGTTTATGAATGCCAAGTCACAATATTTTAGAGGCTGATTGCAGACACGTAGTGCTGGATGATGGGGTCCTAACATCCCTATGCCAACGCCAAAAAAAGCGTACAAAAAATAGGTAAAAGAGGTTTTTACTATGATGTACTGTAAAAATGGAAACTTACCATAATGTCCAGTGAGTTATTGCTTTTTATCTTCAGAGATTAGTTGAACTAGTAACATCAAAATATCGCTGTAAAACACAAAATACTGTATGGTTAATACCGTATTTCCTCGCATAATCGTCGCTACCGCGTAATCGTCGCACCCTACTTTTCAAACACTAAAATAGGTTTATAAAATTTCATCACATAATCGTCGCATAGCATGTTCGTATTTGTGCGCCAGTCAGTTGCACTTGCTGCCGCGACTTTATAACCTGGCGCGACTTTGTCAGACGAAAAATACCTCGTCTTTATGCTTGCGGGCAATGAACTGTGACGCGAGCGGCAAGCTTCGTCACTGAGCACATTCCGCGAGCGTATAATAAGGCATGATCTTGTCAGGAGAAAGTAATCTTGTCTTTATGCCTGCCGGCTATGAACCGCGACGCGAACGGCCAGTGCACATTCCACGAGCTTATAGGCCTAATCTGGCGTGATCTTTTCGGCAGAAAGTAATTTCGTCTTTAGGCCTGCGGTCTATGAACTGTGACGCGAACGGCCAGCCCACATTCCGCGAGCGTATAGGCCTAATCTGGCGTGGTCTTGTCAGGAGAAAGTAACCTCATATTTATGCCTGCCGGCTATGAACCACGACGCGAACGGCCAACGCACATTCCGCGAGCTTATAGGCCTAATCTGGCATGATCATGTCAGCAAAAAGTAATCTCATCTTTAGGCCTGCGGTCTATGAACTGTGACGCGAACGGCCAGCGCACATTTCGCGAGCTTATAGGCCTAATCTGGCGTGATCCTGTCAGGAGAAAGTAATACTGTAACGTCTTTATGCCTGCCGGCTATGAACCGCGACGTGAACGGCCAGCGCACATTTCGCGAGTTTACAGGCCTAATCTGGCGTGATCTTGACAGCAGAATGTAAGTCGTCTTTCTGCCTGCGGGCTATAAACTGTGACGCGAACGGCCAGCGCACATTTCGCGAGTTTATAGGCCTAATCTGGCGTGATCATGTCAGGAGAAAGTAATCTAGTCTTTATGCCTGCAGGCTATGAACCACGAAGCGAATGGCCAGCTTCGTCAGCACATTCCACTAGCGTTAACCTGTCGTGACCTTGTTAGAAGAAAGAAGCCTGTCTCTGACTGCAGGCTAAAACTCACGCTACGCGAATGACTGGCCCGTGCAGCAAATAATGATACAGTATATCCTTTGAACTTAAATATTCTTCGCATAATCGTCGCACCTTGCTTTTTTCCACGAATTTTTGGCAAAAAAAAGTGCGACGATTATGCGAGGAAATACGGTAAAAAATTCCTGACTTTCTAATACTTTTCGCCATATTTCCTGACTCGCACCATTTTTTCACACTTTTTCCTGACTTTTCATGAACAAAAAGAAAATTCCTGATTTTTCCTGCCTGTGGACACCATGTCCTATGAATTTCATCATGTCCAACATCCCCCCGCTCCCTCCTCCTTATCCCATTGTTAGTCTCCCCACTCGCAGCCAATGAGTCAACCAATCGGTTTCTAGCCTCCTGAGCCGTAATTTGCTTACGACTCAATATTTATTTGAATTTCCCAGACTTTCTGTGCAGTATTACCTCCCGCTCGACCTAGCGCAGCAAGCGTGAACTGTCGGTAACGCTCTGCAACTTTCAACTGTTCTGACCAGATGTTCACGCAAACATGGCGTACGCTGGTTGATCTTCTGTTTATGTTGAATTGATTGTTACGTCTTTGGAAGGAATTGTTATTATTATGTGTTGGGAAGACCAGCAGTGAAGATGTAGAAAAATCTCCGGAAAATCTCCCCTAATTATAATTTAATCACAATGCAATTTGTATAACCTTTGAATTCCACCGTCGCGGGAGATAAGATTTCAAAGATACTGTATTACTGTATATTAAATTTGCCAAAGTTACTTGTTTCAGCATGTGAACCGAAGTTTTTGTGAGTTTAAGATGTGACTTCTTTGGTTTCGTAAGTTGGGTTTCTAGGGTTACTTCGGAATTGTAGCATGTTTTTCTGAAGTTATTTGGGTTCTTTTCAAGTTTACTTTTTGTTGTCCTGAGATTTTCATCTCATTGTTACTTCATTTTGTTTGTGTGGTTCAAGTTTCTTAACCTATACATTTTTTTCTTTCGTAATTTATTTGCCTTGACCACACTGTAGTTTGCTTCATATAAGCCTGTTTATTGTCCTTGGACTTTATTTTATCCTTTTCATTGCCATGTAAACGTGGTGGATTGTTTTCCATGAATCTTTTCTTCTAACAATCCGAGATATGTTTCTTCAGTTTTTTCTGCGAGGGGATTGTTTTGCGATTTTGGTCTGGATAGACGTATGCTAGTATGCGCTCCGAGAAATGATATGATTTAAAGTATTAATTGGGAATAATCCATGAGATTATGAATACCTTCTATATATATAAGATATTTTACTAATTGAATTCAACTAACCTTATATTAGGTTGATCTGGAACTTCTGTTTCTGGAATCGCATCTCTTGTCTTTTAATTTCCTTCGGCGTTTGGTCAATGTCAGGTTCGATATCTAATTTATTATTTATTTATCAACTTCATCTCTTCTTGTTTTGCTTTCTCCGATTCCTTGCTTTTTTTTTGGGGGGGGGGGAGTAATTAATTATAGTCATAGTTAATTTTTTGTTCTGTGAACACAACCTTCACCTTCTGTTGATGTAATGTGAAAGATACAATAATATATTGTAATGTGATTGAAATTGATTTGATTTCTTCTATTAATTTTTAAAAATAGGTTATGTTATTATTTTCCCCTTAGATTATAAAACTTGATCCCCTGGGTATATTGGGTACGCTTCACACATTTCGTTATTATAATCAAACACCTTTTCTTGCGACTAAGGTAGTGGGTGTAACACCTCCGACTGGTGCAGTCGTAGTTTTGTTTGCATTCTGTTTTTCATTGTTTGGTATTTCGAACTAGTAGGATCGATCCTTACTACATAGGTACCTAATGGTTTTATTTATATATGAATTGCAGCCAATGGCCATAGCAGGGTATCTTAATTGAATGCCCGTGGGCTCCCAACAGGTTCAATTTCAAGTAGTTCCAACTTTTGCTATCAGATGCTACTGTCATTACTGTCACTAACACTAGTGGTGAACGTTGGAACTTGATCGAGCATTTCTAACCAGCCAAATATAACCTACAAATTTTGCTACACACTACCAATTGCAGTGGTAGGTTCTTTTACATGCCATAAATCTATGACATGGGCCCGCCGGCTTTACTTCCCCTCCGAATGAAGGCATACTGAAGACTTAAACGCTCTTAAAAATCCCATGACTTCGGCTGGGTTTGAAGCCGCGATCTTGGGCATAGCAGTTCAGCTTGCTACCGACTACGCCACTGAAGTCACTAATCATTTTCGAAGTATCTAAGCATCACATATGTTAGAGTGGTGAAATGTTTGCAGTGTTTAGGTAATTTACTTGATATGGAATGTGCATTGCACCCATGCAAAGACAGAGATTGTAAAGAAGTTGTATTAACGATATTGCAATATTGCGAACAAAACCAGTTTGTAGTGATACATTGATATGAATGGCTGCCTGTGATTGGCTGATTAGTGATTTTATTTCTGACCGCTAGATAGCTCTAGCGTAGCAGTTACAACATCACGACGAAAGTAATGATGCCCGAAGTATAGTTGAACCATCTTGTTAATTCTAAGAATTGGCGTTTCACGTCTGCGATAATACAAATGAAGGACTTCAGCTATTAAGTTGTGTAATGCACAAATAATGCAACCCATATGGGTGGGAGTTGGGAGAGCTAAGATGTCTGACACCTACTGTCGACCAAAGTATATGTGTACTCGAGTTTGAAGGTTGTTTGTGAAGTAACCAATAGACCTACATAAAATCCAATAACATCATCATTTCGTCGTTCTATTTTACGTTAGTTCATGTAGGTTTGAATTTTTTAATTTATATTTTAATATTTTTTTATCGCAGTTGGAACACAAAAAGTGCCAATTTTTAATCGTGTTTCAACCATGCGTCACATTTAAGAGTTATTATCTCAAAAGCACGTCATCAGATCGAATCCAAATTTTAACACAATATACATGGGAATGTTGTATAACTGGTTTATTAATTTCAAAATTTTGTATGTCCAAGAAACAAAGTTGTTATCATTTTTGTAAGGTAACTTTTTCTCGGCTCGGGGTGGTTGGAAAATGTAGTTCTTGGTTGCGTTGTAATCGTTATACATCAAAAAGTTATGCTGTATGACTGTGAAATACGTAAATTAATTCACTTATTTTATATCGGTTTGTATTTGTACGAGGAAATAACACATGGTTCACCAGCTAGCCGCTCCGGTAAAAGCTGTACAGCGTTGCCGAAATGGTGCCCACACGCATCATGGCGCGTCTCGCTCGGAAGTGATGGGCTCCGTCTCAGCAACGCTGTACAGCTTTTCCAGGAGCGGCTAGCTGGTGAACCATGTGTTATTTCCTCGTACAAATACAACCCGATATAAAATAAGTGAATTAATTTACGTATTTCATAGTCATACAGCATAACTTTTTGATGTATAACGATTACAACGCAACCAAGAACTACATTTTCCAACCACCCCGAGCCGAGAAAAAGTTACCTTACAAAAATGATAACAACTTTGTTTCTTGGACCCACACAATTTTGAAATTATTAAACCAGTTATACAACATTCCAATGTATATAGTGTTAAAATTTGTATTCGATCTGATGACGAGTTTTTGAGATAATAATTCTTAAATGTGACGCATGGTTGAAACACGCTTAAAAACGTGCACTTTTTGTGTTCCAACTGCGATAAAAAAATATTAAAATATAAATTAAAAATTCCGAACCTACATGAACTAACGTAAAATAGAACGACGAAAATGATGATGTCATTGGATTTTATGTAGGTCTATTGGTTACTGCACAAACAACCTTCAAACTCGAGTGCACATAATACTTTGGTCGACAGTAGTGGGAGTTGCCCGCAACCTATGGTTTTGTATGCAGGTGCTCTGATAAACGAGCTATTGAAGGACACTTTCATTCTCACTTGACAATGGTACATCTATGACGCTGGCCTGTGCCAGCCTGTCATACTCTGAATTGTTGCCCAAGAATAGAATTTTCACGGCCACAATGGCACAAACAAAGATAAATGAATGAATGAAAAGCATAAATTACTAAAGCAACATATTTTTTAGCGGTTTCGGTGGCGTAGTTGGTAGCATGCTGAGCTTCTATGCCCCAGATCGCGGGTTCAAACCCGGCCAAAGTCGTTGGATATTTTAAGAGCGTTAAAAATCCCTCAGAATGCCTTCCTTCTGAGAGGAAGTAAAGCCGGCGGTCCCACGTCATAGATTTAAGGCATGTTAAAGAACCTTCCACTAATTACACCTGTGTGAAGCTAAATTAGGTTAGGTTAAACATTTGACAAACGCTCGCCGGGAGGTGTCTAGTAGCCAAGTTCTGAACTAGTTAGTCGTTGACGGTGGCGTTTGTCGGCAAAAGTAGGAACTACTTGAAATTCAATGTCTGCAGTCCTTACTTGAATTAAAAACAGATAACACACACTTATACAGTCATCACAATTAACACCGGTTATCAGACAGATTCTACACACACCCCAAGTACAAGGGGCTACATGACCTCGTTGTCGCAGCCCCTAAACTAAGGAACCAACCAACCAACCAAAGATAAATTAATTAAATAAATAAATAAAATTAGACAAGTAAATAAAAATATAGTTATTTATTTCAGATGCAGATATCATTCCTGTATAATACACCAAGGATATTCTTACTACGATCAAATATATGTACCATATTCTTCGCATATTCGTCGCCATGGCATATTCCTCACACAGTACATTCGTATTTGCAAGCCGGTTGGTTGCACATGCTACTGCGAGCTTATAACCTGGCGTGACCTCATCACAAGAAAGGAGTGCCGTCAGGCTATGACTGACGCTATGCGAGCAGCCGGCACGCTTGACAGCAGTTGAGTTCAGTGCCAGTCTAGGGGTGTGAAACTGGCATTGACCCATCGTTTCTGCGAGTTGGCCTTGGAATGACAACCGTCATATGAAGCTCTGCCAGCCCCAGTTCGCTCATGTGATTATTATTTATCGTATAACTTTTGCATGCAGAAACAAGATTGAAAGATGACAGAAAGTACTATATACAATATATACATAAATACACATGACAAGAAACAGCAACATATCTATATTTTTAAGTCCAAACTATCCAGCCACAGTATCACAGAAGCTGTGGCCTGAATAAAGTCCAGTGGATCACCTTCATAGGCCCGCAGTCTGCACTCGAATGCAATGTGTTGTATAGACTGGGAAGGAGCACCGCAGTCACACTGGGGGGACGGAACTTTGCCCCATCTGAACAAGGACTCTGCGCAGATTCCGGTATTTGTGCGGATCCTATTTAGAGCAGTCAATGCCCTCCTTGGGAGATGAAATCCTGGAACTGGACTGTTTTTGGAAAGTAGAGGCCAAAGCAGATGGTCAGTATTGAGAGTCCACTCTCCTTTCCATTCGTTGAATGGATTAAACTGGTTCTCAGTTAGTTCCTGTGCAAAAACAATTGGCGGATGTCTGGACTTCAGCCTGCCTCTCTGAAGATCTGGGATGTCATCGTGAATGGGAAGGTCCAAATTAGCCATGATCTTGTCATATTCTCTGAGAAGAGCGACTTTTCTCCGCAGGTGAGGTGGCATAATGTGGCTGAGGACAGGAAGCCAATAAGAGGGAGTGGGTCTGAGGACTCCGCTGATCTTCCGCAGGCCCGACTGCTATTGGTGGAAACTTATGCAAGGGTCACCTCACACCAGTCTAGCATCAGCCACTTCCACGGAAACATCCCAACAGAGACCCAGGCGTGATGTTATGCACGTGGTGCTCACAATGAGAAAAAACACTAATTAGTGAAATACACGGGAATACAAATTAAGTAAATAAAGATAAATGATATTAAAAAAATCAGCTGAACATTCGATCGAGAGACGCACAGTCAACTATATTACAAGGCCGAAAATTACTTAACTGCGTATGCACACAGGAAGTACACTGAGCATGCCTCAACAGATGTAATCGCTCTTGTATAGTCCGCTCTCGCAACATACATATCTTGGCTCTCCACAAAAAATTGTCTTGTGTTGGTATCTTCTGATCCGATCTGCTAGTGAATGTAAGTTCGTAGCGCATGCGCATTGCCAAAGCTACGGACTTTGTCTAAATCCTGCCGTCGTCACTCGATCGAACGTATCTCCAAAAAAAACTATTGTGGTTTTCCTTCTTAGAACTTAAATATTCTTTGCATAATCGTTGCACCCTGCATTACTTCCGCAAATTTTAGGCTAAAAATATGCGACGATTATGTGAGGAAATACGATAATTTAGATGTATAATTATATTTTTCTTTTACTGATACATCCCTTATTGTCTTTTGCGTTTAATGTTTTATTTTTTATTTTTTTTAGCGTATGGCTTTTAGTGTCGGGAGTGTCCGAGGACTTGTTCGGCTCGCCAGTTTTGTAGCTGCTTCGAGACGGACACCCAATGGGTGAGCTACAAGTACCGTTGGGGAGGGAAGGAGGGAAGTTGGAATGTAAGGACGAGGAG
Organism: Meconema thalassinum; assembly: GCA_946902985.2. Lineage (NCBI taxonomy): Eukaryota > Metazoa > Arthropoda > Insecta > Orthoptera > Tettigoniidae > Meconema > Meconema thalassinum. Next base: position 91,633,240 of record OX336388.2, read on the forward strand.
TTGGAAGGTAGCGGCTGTGGCCTATAGTTAGGGACCAACCCCGGCATTTGCCTGGAAGGAAGATGGGAAACCACAGAAGACCATCTTCAAGGTTGCCGGCGGGGGGATTCGAACCTCCTCGCCTCCTGGATGTGAGCGACTGCCATCAGTCATGCCGTAACCACCACGGCTAACTCACCCGGTTTTCTATAATGTATTAGCTGTGGTCTCTTCGGTTTTGGAGCTATGTACAATATTTTAACATCATTATTCGTCCGTGACACTTGAACGTGTTGTAAGTTTTATTCGTTAATTAATACTGTAATTAATGAACTGTCTCAGAGTTTCAACACTTGGTTAGTATAGTACCCAAAGATAACGTAGCCACATGTTAAGTAAACAATCAAATCAGCAAAGCACTTTTACCACCAACTAACAAGGGAAGTCTTCGCGGTACTACACTCCGATCGGGATGAAATTCCGGATAAAAATAGCTGAGGAAATGTACAACACGGGACAGGAAACCGCATCGGCTCAAATTAATACTCTATGTCATATTTATAACGTTAAAGTTATGACAATGATACGCGTGCCGAACCGAGAATGGTGAGCAGCAAGCCAGTGAGGCTGTAACAGGTCTGGCACACACTCGCTGTTTCCAGGCGAGACGGAATGATACAAGCGCGTGGCCTTCAATTGTGGATGTACTTTTTTTTAAAGTAATATGCAGGACGTGTTACCTTATAACGGGACCAAATTAAGCTGTAAAATTCATCAATATGGATAACATAGTAGCAGGGTTGCTACCGTAATCTGTTCATTATCCGAGATATATTACCGAGGTATTATATACAATTACCGAAATAAAATGCAACCGATACCTAATAATAAGTACAGTACTTGACACAATTAACGAGTATCAGTTGTTTATCATATCTTGCTTGTTTCAATCAATGAACGTATCACAAAGGTGAATGTCATGAACAAGGTGGTCAATACATAGATTTGTTTTACACCAGTCACACGTGAGTATGGCAGTATTTGTACACTGGCCACAAATTTCCAGAAAAGGACTTTTAAAACAAAAAACAACAGGGTTCGGAAAGTTGGACGGTCGTTCATCTACAAAGCCAGCCACATGCTTTGAAAGCGTGGGGATGACAATTGGTTGTGTGTAAAAGACTGAACTTTCAAGATGTTGTTACGTAGGTGAATATTGAACTCTAGACCATGTAGCAGCACACTATCGTAGAAAGTTCAAATGAAATTCTTCCATATCAGAAATCCAAATAGGCTACATCCAGCCAGGGGTTGAATTATACCTGTGGTTCCTTTTGGTACAATCTTGACATCAATGTCCTTGTCATTTGGTTTAGCTGCAAGTATAGCATCTTCTGTTTGTCCAGTCCATGAATCTAAAACCAGTACACTAAAATCGGGGACTAACGGAAAATACACATTTAGGAGCCACCCTTGAAATAAATGTTGAGTTAATTTACCCGACTTGGAAGCGAATACATATAAATTAGGTGCAGTAAACAAGGTGTCCTTAACTCTTGGTCCAAAGACTCCGTTCTTTTCCTGTAATACCACAAGTAGAACGGGAAGCAGACGACTGTCCGCGGAGATTATTGGTTGGACGGTGTAACTATGCGTTAATGAATTTAGGGATTGTGCTTCAGCAAATATACGTTTGAAACCTTTGCTGTGAAGAGTTCGTCCAGAGTGAAATTCCATGTTGAACCTACTTTGGTCTGTATTAAAGACATACAGTACATTGGACTATTGGTTTCAATGGCTTCCGCAACATCTCCAACAAAGGTTGTCGCACTTGCAAGTAGGTCAGCATGATTTGTTGTATAATTATGTGACACGAATTTTGTCACTTTTCTTGACACAATACGGAAGATCTTTTAAAATGGGAGAGCCAAACTTTCGATGCCCGAAAAGTTTCATCACCTGCTCTCCTTGCTGCCGCACGAGCCCATTTCCGGATATCACTGTCATGAACAACCTTTCTTCCCTCTCTGGCGCATTGAAACTTTTTAGCTGTTGCATCGAAAATTAATTTCAGTTTTTCTTTTTTCGTACCTCCGCGCTCAACATGTTTCTCCCATATGTCAAGGTCATTACGACACTTCAACTTCTTATAGCGGCGATGCACAGTTTGGAACTTCCGTTGTTTACCTCCTCGATTACGCCAAAATCAATAGCGGCTTTCTTATATTGCACACTTACATCACTATTGTCTGCCGCAGGTTCATCGTGCTCCCTGTCGTATTCTGCATCGTTGTCGGGGTCAAGCATAACCAAGCTATCTTCCGTTTTAACGGAAAAACTTGGGTCATCTATACGGTTTGCCACGAGACCTGTAACGAAGACGTCAAATTAGCCCCCAAAACACGGACCGAATTAATAACCAATAAAGTACATGCTCTAAACGTGACAGTCGAGCCAACAACTCGTTTACGGTGTCTGCTCCGTTCCTTGTGCCGCGCTCTTACTAGCGCGCGCTCGATGTGCGGACGTTTCATACAATAAAAATGGTATTGAATATTAATTTGAGCCGATGCGGTTTCCTGTCCTGTTTGGTACATTTCCTCAGCTATTCGTCTCCTGAGTTTCATCCCGATCGGAGTGTAGTAGCGCGAAGACTTCCCTTGTAAGACAACTACTCTGGGATAAACAAGTGCCACTCAAAACCAAGGTGACATTGTAGACACCAATCCTCACATACAGCCTGGAAACCACCACACTAACTAGGAAGGACAACTCGAAACTCCAAGCAGCAGGAATTAAGTTTCAGCATACTATGATCCAGAAGACCAGGAAAGACAAGATCGGGAATGATAACATCAGAGAAGAGGTGAGAATAGAAGACTCTATACTACAAAAGATCCAGAAGGCTAGAATGAAGGGGTTCGGACAAGTGGAGAGAATGAGTGCCAATAAAACTGCAAGAAGGAAGTATGAAAGAGACCTAGAGAATAATGGACAGATCTGATGAAGAAGGATGCACAGGAGAGAGGCCAGGATTGTGAACGAAGAATGGTTCTTGGATCGACAGAGATGGAGGGGGCTCGTACACCACACCTGGGAAACTGGAGTTGGTCAACGATGATGATGATGACTGAACTGGTTGTGTTTTTAATCATTCTTTAGAACACTAATCACTGCATTAACATTAAAAGGCAGAATCAACATACGAAAATATAACAAAGTAAACATACTATCATGGACAGGAAAATGACAAACACAATGGCAGGCAGGAGCAGGGGGGAAAACAACTTCTTCTTCTTCTTCTTCTTCTTCAAATGCCTCGTCCTCCAAGAACATTGGCAATCAGTAGCATGATCTGCTGTTTGTCCATAGCTATTCTAAACAGTGACACTGTATTAAGTCCAAACCACTGGCTGAAGTTCTTTAGCCAGGATATTCGTCTGCGTCCTGGACCCCTAAGGCCAACAATCTTCCCTTGGATAATTAATTGCAAGAGGTGGTATTTGTTGTTGCGCATGAAATGACCCAAGTATTCTAGTTTTCTCCTTTTGATGATACCAAGAATTTCCGAGTCTTTGTTCATACGCCGCAGTACTTCCACATTTGTGACTTGAACTGTCCATGACATCCTTAAAATCCTGCGATACAACCACATTTCAAATGCTATCAGTTTCTTACTTAAAACCTCGGTAAGTGTCCATGATTCAACTCCATAGAGCAGGACTCTAAAAACGTAGCATCGAAGCAGTCGGGTGCATAATGACGGACTTAAATCACGGCTGATCAAAACTTTTCTCATTTTCATGAAAGAACTTCTGGCCTGCTCAATTCTACAGCGAATTTCTTGACTTAAGTCCCAGTTATCATTGATTTGACATCCAAAATATTTATATGATGAAACCCTTTCAATTCTTTCATTACCAAGTGTAAGAAAATGGACAAATAAAAAGAACACAAAAGGAAGGAAGCTTGTAGTTTTATGTAACCATTATTCTTATGATCATGAGTCATTGGTATAAAGGACAAGGAGAATTACGGAGAGCCAGACAGAGATTGTTGTAGAGTAAGCAAGACATGAGAACAACTTACCTCATAAACAGCCCATGGCCTTCAATGCTCAGAGCAACATCAAAGTCCTCAGTAGCTAGCATGGACTTGAAGGCCCTTGTAACCAGGTCAGACCCATTGCCAAGCTGAGCGGCTCTGAAACCAATCTCGTCCGGACGAGGCGGAGGGTAGCAGTTCGCAGGGACCACTCCTTCGAAGGTGGGGTCCACACCCGGGATGATGTGGACGACTGCGTTCCGAAGGATGTTTGTCACCAGAGTGTCATTACGACTGTCGCCCACGGCCAAGTGACGAGCCAAGCGTGAGAGGAGCTCACGACCAGACGGCTGAGAGGCGAACAGTCCTCCAATCAGAGCCACGTGGAACTTCTCCTCTTCAGGGGATCCCATCTGAAACAGGTTTGTTCAAATAAAAACATTTAAGTTAACAGTAAAAAAACGTTAATTCTAAGTAATCGGGTCAGAAAAAGAAGACTTCAAATTCACCGCCAAAACACCCAAAAGCCCAAACCTTGTGACCAATGGAAACATTCAATTACTAATATGCCTTTCTACAACTCATGATTAATAATAAATCTACCCAACAGCATTTGAATCATATTCAAATAATATACAAGGTGAAATCGTTGGACGATGTGAAACATAAACTATAATGTTCACATCACTGAAATAACCTCTATTGCATTGAAAATTATTACAAAGCGAGGAGAAAGCAGTGGAGAATGCAAAATACTCTACATTGTGAACAAAACTTTATTTGACATGATATATCAATCGCTTCGGTGGCGTAGTCGATAGCATGCTGAGCAGCTATGCCCAAGATCGTGGGTTCAAACCCGTCCGAAGTCGTCGGATTTTTAAGAGCGTTAAAATCCTTCAGTATGCCTTCCTTCGGAGAGGAAGAAAAGCCGACGGGCCCATGTCATAGATTTATGGCATGAAAAAGATCCTTCCACAGACTAAACTTGTGTGAAGCTAAATTTCTAGGTTAGATTTCGTTTGAATGCCCTATCAAAGTTCCAACGTTCACCACTAGGTAGTCGACAAAACATCACGATCTTGCAATTTTCGGTAATTCGGAAAGTCCGGCCATTGTTTGTGTTCGAAACATTAACTTTCAGCTTTTTCGATGCCTGGGTGGATGTTAAATACAGTGCACTCCCGATAATTCGCGTGCAGATAATTCGCTTTGCGGTTAATTCGCGGGTCTCGAAATATATTTTAAATAGAAATTCTCACGGCAACTAATCATCATGCTAAGTAAAGCAATCTCTCAGTCATTTAAAAGAATTTTCGTGCGACGCAATGCGTAAAGACGAAATCATTGACATTCGAGAAGACTGAACTGCGTTTCTCTGCGATGGAACAGTAGGCCTACTTGCGCAATGTTCGAAACATACGAGCAGGTTGCCGCGAGTAGTACCATAGCATAGATTTCCTTTATCTTTGAAGCCCAAACAATACAAGAGGAATGCGCTTTCACTGGGAACCTACCCTCCCTTTCCCAACAGCCACACTCAAGGGTCGCTGACCTGTGAGTTGCGAACGGTGGATGCGCGGACAGCGTATTGTAAACAGCGATTATTGGGTAATAACGTAAACTTTCGCGAGACCGAGAGCGTGTTTGATGTTTGCTCTTTATGCAGTCAAACAGTCATGAGAGAAAAATACCGCTACAAAAGAAAGCTCTTGCCGACATCTGTAACGACGATATTTCGAACAGGCAAGTTAGACGCCGATAAAGACGATTATGATTTAAGACATGAAAGCAAAGATGAATTTGACTGTTGGTGAGATAACTGAGATCCAGTTGATACAGAGTGCGGGAGTGATGCAATGGAAATCCCGAAAGTTTCCCACAGAATCTAGTCACACTTATCTCTTATATAGAAAAATGAAATGAATTTTCGTTCTCATATAACGTTTTCTTCGGAAATGTGCACTCGAAAATTAGAATAAACGATCTAAGAAACAAAACGGGATGACTTAAAAATATATATATTATTGTAGGCATAATCCACATAGGCTTGCTTCTAGCCTAGCATGTCTTATAAGACACCGCGGTTTTCAATAATTCGCGGAATTTCGTGCATTAATTACCGTGAATTACCGAGAGTGCACTATAGTTCGTTATTTTCTTCATCCTTCAAAACTAACCACACACACAAAATAACAACCTACCCCGCCTCCAAACACTAGCTTGTGCTTATAAGCACGGAGTGCCGAGTTGCCGACCAAACTGATTTCATAGATCGACGTAAATCGAGGATTACTCCAGCTGTTGTGAACTGCCCGTTGACGCCAGCTGATCAATGAACTTTCAAGTCGGAAGTTATATTTGCCGGACTAGATACAAATGTACCAATACTTTTTCTTGAACAGTTTAAGTGGTACGCGTTCCCCCTGAAAAAGAGCACTGGTTACTGAATGTAATTAGTAAGATCATTACCCCCACGTTATCATAATTCTTTACTGCCCAACACAGATTCTAATCTTAGTGTGCCAGTCAGATGACTGCCACAATATTTCATCCCCACCCCTCCCCCTCTCGCCGGGCTGCTGTCCCGCGAGCTGGGCCTGAACTCTGTTTTTCAAACTATGTCAAACTCCTGCCGCTACCCCTTCTGCCTGTCTACGCATTTCCGGCCTCGGAAGTAGCGCGAAGCCACGAGAAAGAACGAGATTGTACTGGATTGTTCTAGACTGAATTTCATATTACCGGCTGTGCCACAATGCTGCTGGATGATTGGTCGCCGAGCGCGCGCATGCGCGGAGAGCTGTGTTACTGTGCGTCCTAACTGACGCTCTCTCACTCTGCTTGTGGCCTTCGGGCTGGATAGACTCCGCTTGTAGCCTTCGAGCTGTATAGACTCTGTTAGTGAACTCGCCACGATGTAGTGGAAAAACGCTGTGAGCTGGCCGCTCGGATCGGCCAGCCTTGTGCTGGTATAGGCCATGAGGCCTAATCTAAGGTACTGTAAAACTCTCTGAAAAACATTCCACATTTTGATTGAGTTATTTTATTTCTTACTCCCGATGGAGTTGTTTTTTTATACTTGCTGTTTCAGTGCGGGTGAAACTTATGCGTCAGCCGAACTATAGAACTGTATTTTGTGTTGGCCACACAGTACTTGGAAATTCATCTATTTCATGTTGTTTAAATATATATTCTGGCATATGTCTTCGCCTAATGTTTCAGAGTCTAAAACTGTATTTCTCGCCTGTCCATGGCCATGATAGTTCAAACACGTTTGGAACGTGATAGACCAACCGTTACTTACAGACGCCAACCTAAATTTGGTAACAGTTTATTGTGCTGATATTAAAGGACGAGAACCAGTATTAATTTTGAGATATAAATGAAAACTATGTTGTGCATTTTGGATGGGGAATTTTATTTTACTCTGGCGGCATGTCCCTTGTCTTGTCGTCATATTGGCCACGCCATTTATTAAGTACCTCGTGGTACTCGGCTACTCAGGCCGCGAGCCCTCTGCTCATCTTGTTTTACTTGTTTGCTGTGCAAGTTTTCCTTCGATAGCTCCTGCTATCCTGTAAGCCCTCCTGGGCCTATTCAATGTTAAACCTGCCCTTGGTTGCAAACATGTGCTCGTGTGGTAAATTGGTTTTCCGTGGTTCCTCATGCCTCGCTTGTCCACCCCCGACTGCCTCGGTTGGCAGGTTTTCTTGTGCCCGCTCTCCTGAGCCAATTATTTTATCAAACATTAAATACTACTTCTTGCGGGTTTGCTATGCCCGCGGCTAGGCCAAATTAAGGGGATCCTCCCAGTTTCAACCAGGTCCCAAGTGTGTTTTATCTTGCGCCCCAATTCCTTGCTGTATACCACCTTTGTTAAATATATTTCTTTTGTTAACCTTGTTTTAAACATGACTATTATTATTAATAGTATGGGGGGGACATCTAGCAGTAAAACCCCACCCTCTGAACAATTGTTCAGTCCTCCACTTACCGGTCATTCTGATCGTACCAGCGGGGTAGCTCTGTACCCCGGAGCACTAAGCAGTACAGCATTTGTGTCTTACCTCATGTGTCAACCTGAGGTAGTGAATTGCGATGGACTTCTCGTTGTCTCCTGCGTGAAACTCGGCGGCGGTTGGGTAGCTCCCGTCCAACTCGGCCAGGGCGCTGCTCAGCTCAGCGTCCTTCAGATACTCCTTGGAGGCCAAGTTCTGCTCCAGACCAAAGTCGTAGGTGCTGGACCATCGCTCCGCACTGTCACGCACTAAAGTGAAGTTCAGGCTGGCTGCACCACCCACTTCTGACACCTCGACCGACAACAACTGACTCTCGTACCTATGCAAACAAGGGCAAGCTTCATTTTTTATGTAGATCTCACTACTGTATATCGTTGATTCATTTAGGGGCTTTGCGACATCGTGGGACGTATCCCCGTGTACTTGGGTGTGTGTACAAATTGTCTGATAACCTGTGTCACTGTGATGTCTTAACTAGCGTGTGATCAACTCCCGGCTCTGCCAAGAAATTTAATTCTGGTCGGAGAGCTCGTAAGGCAAAACAGAGAAGAGGAGGGTTCTATTCCCACCTCAGCCATCCTGGAGGTTTTCCATGGTTTCCCACTTCTACTCCAGGCAAATACCGGGAAGGTACCAAACTTAAAGCCACGGCCATTTCCTACCCAAATCCTACCTCGATTACAAATACACACACTATACTCTGGTTTACCAATAATGGTCGCTGACAGCTGTCAAAGCTAGCACACGGGGAGATGCTACGTTGCCACTGAGGCAGATCATGACTCATAACTATCCAAGAGGCTTGCAGGAAGACACAAATACTGGGGAAGTTAGCCCCCCTGCCTGGCGGTCTAATGACAGTGACGAGTCGAGACACAGTGGAACACTGAGTCAAACTGTGTCGGCATACATTGCAACACTGCTCGCTGTAGCCATGGAGACCGTTACCCCTCTCCTCTTCACTCCTCACCTCACCCCTCAGGCGGATGACAGCTTTCACCATTCATCTTTTGTAAATCAGAGTATAGCACAGGTTATCAGACAGCTTCTACACACACCCAAATACATGGGGCTACATGAACACGAAGTCGCAAAGCCCTCAAAGAATCAACAACAACCATGGAAAATCATTTCAAGGATGGCTGAGGTAGGAATCGAACCCGCCTCTTCTCAGTTTTGCCTCATGAGCTCTCAGACCAGAATTAATTTTCTTGCCAGAGCTGGGAATCGAACCTGGGCCTCCTCAGTGGTAGCCAAGAATGCTTGGTACTACGCAACGAAGTGGACTCAACTACTATCTCGCCAATCTGTACAGCAGGGGCTAGCAACATGTCGATCGTGACCTAACAGCAGATCACCAGCACACATTTAGTAACTCGTAAACGTTTATCACTGAAACAGAATACCTGCCAACTTTCAAAAATAGAAATCAAGAAGACCCCAAAGCGCAAACAATTTACGCATAGATGCGTCGCAAGGCCTTAAAAATAGCGAGAAAAGACTACAGGGAAAGAAATTACTAACTCCTGGTGATGTGAGACTATCTAATTCGTTGAGCCATTTTCCAAAAATATTGCAATGACATCAAGAACACATATAATTGGGAACAGTTCACACACTAAACAAACAAGAGTTATGTTTCACTTTGACCTTTGCAAGTCACTGAACACTGGCTATATTCAATCACAGGTTGCAGAGGGGAGATGGAAATGAGAATGCGAATGCTTCACCTTCCCGTGATCGCTTAATACAAGAAAATTCGGAAGAATATGCCTCCCTGAAAGACTGATGATATCGTTTCTTACTTGAATTCATCACGAAAACATTAAATCCCACAAAATTTCATCACACATTTGCACGAATACCAGAACTACAGCAAACACCGCTTAAAACCAAGCTTTCCCGCTAACAAACAGTCGAAGCACAAAGAGTAATATGAATGCAGTGATAATCTGCGAGATGTGATTATCGATAGTTCGATCGACTTTCAGCGTGATGTCAAACACAAGGAATTAATGACAAAAGCGCAGCGATAATCTGGGAGACGGGATTATCGATAAACTTATTGGTCGATCTTCAGTCGAACTTCAAACACTCGTATCTCAGAATAGCAGCTATTATCGAAAATCAAAACTGAAATGCGTTTTGATCGCAGAGAACGGAAACAAGCTAGGGAGTTGAAAATCCGAAAAAGAACTATGTTAATCCGGACAACCGGAAAACACCCCAAAAAATACGGAAATCTTCAGGGAAAAACGATAAACTTGGCAGGTATAAAACAGTGATTATGAGCATTATTCATGAAATCTATTTGAATCGACTGCAGCAAATTCTGACAATGAGAAAGATATCTCACATTGCGACCTATGATTCACCGAATATCAAGACAATTATTCCTGGCAAATTTTACACTTTTTAAGTGGTTAAATGATTGTATTTTAATTACCGTATATACTCGAATACCACCCGCACATTTTTAAACAAATTCGGACGTGAAAAATTGGGGTGCAGGTCTTATTTGAGTCATCCAAATTTGAAAGATTTAAATTGCCCGCCGCGCGCGATGTCGGGTGTTGCGAGTATCCGCTAGATGGTGCTAGCCTTCTTCCGGCTATAACTTTGTTTTACCGTAAGCACGCGGCATAACACAGTCACACGCACATTCTCCGAGTGTAAACATGAATGCTACGAAACGTTTGCGGTCATTTACTGTGAGTGAGAAATTGAAAGTTGCGAGGGAAGCTGAAGTTATTGGAAATCGTGCCCGGTAGGAAATATGATATTGACGAGTCATGTATTCGTGATTGAGCGGGATGACGTCTATGCTGCGTGAACCGCCCGTTCAAAGCAGCCTTGAAACAGCTGTATACGGAGCGGATGGCGGCCGATAAGCACACACAGACTCCAACTGGTCGTATGCAGCGCCCGAAAGTTCAGCTGCTGTGTTCGTGGATTTTGACGGCATGGAATCGTATCTCTGGAGATCTCATACGGAAGAGCTACAAGAAATGTAGTATTTCGAATGCTATGGATGGCAGTGATGACGACATTTAGTGGGAAAGTGATGGTGATAAAAGTTCCGTAGTTGGTACTTCTGATGACGATGAATGAAGTGTTTGTGTACTTTTATTTGTATTTTTAATTGTTTGATGTGTGTTATTTTAGGATGACTTCAAAACTGTTGGAAACTATTTTGGATAAATGCTATTCTGTTTATTTAATTAAGATAGTAAATAATTTTGAGTAAAAATTATTTTTTAAAAATGTTGTTCTTCAAAATCCGGGTGCGGGTCTTATTCGGGGGCGGGTCGTATTCGAGTAAATACGGTATTCAATTATTCTCTCCTCTCCGTGTGAGCTATTCCCTCCATAGTTTTGACACCTTTGGTATTACATGACAGGCATTTTCCCGTAAGTGATTCTTCCTTCCCAAGTCACTCATAACCTTTTGAATTAATATCCAATCCTACTGTCATGCGTCGATCTTACCATAAACCTTCTAACCTCACTTCGAATGTCATGCCTTGACATTTCTGGTGTTGTTCCTACTGATAGTTTGGCATTTCTGCCGAGAAAGTTACAGAAGCCGAAGGAGGACGAATCGCAACATGTAATGAAGAGAAGAAGTGTTAAGACTTGTGGACTTGGGATGATACCGGTAGTAATGGTGACATTACTAACTGTAATTTTATGATTGTTGACTGTCTTGAATCAACGTTAAAAACTTGTCTTACCCAGGGCTGGAGGCCGTGACAGTGTAGTTGCCCGGTACGAGCAGTCGCCAGTAGTCTCCGTCCTTAGCACTCCTCACCATGTGAGGTATGCCTTCGACAGTGATGGTAGCATTACTGATAGCATTTCCTTCTGTGCTGCGGATGAAGCCATGGATACCCTTGTGCACCTGCCAAGACAGAGATATTCAACATGACAATATGTCATAATAGTCTTAAGGTTTATAGCTTTTGTTATAGATGCAAACACATCATGTATCTTCATGTACTAAGGCACCTATGGATTTTAGAGAAATATAAGTAGCTATAAAATGCTAAATTTTCTAAACAAACTATCTTCTTTTCAGAAGGCTTCTATGGGACACAAAGATCCCGCGCCGATCTCACAAAATGCCTCCACTGAACTCTGTTTTGGGCGAGTTCTTGTCAGTTGTCCACATTCAGATGTCTACAAAGTTCGGAGATTTCATGTTTCCAGGAAATTCGTGGTCTTCTTACTGGCCTTTCCCCTCTTGGTTCTTCTTTAGAGATTTGCAAGACCATCCTATCATCTCTCATCCTTAGTAAATGACCAGCCCATTGAAGTCTTCTGGAGTTAATGATGTTATTGGTGCATGCTGTGATAGTGATCTCATTTTCCAGCTTTGAGATGCAGAGTCCAAAAAGGGTCCAAAAATTTTCCTATACTCTTTATTTTCGAAAACCTGCAACTGGTGTTCTTCCTGTTTTGTTAAACTCCATGATTCTGCAACATAATTTAGAACTGGCCTAATGATGGTATTGTATATTTTCAGTTTTGTATTTCTCGTCAAAAATTTGGATCCCAGTAAAAACTGCTGAGAGTAGTACACTTTGTTAGCATTCTGTATTGTAACTTTAATTTCTCTATGGTTCTGTTCATCAATTATGAGCATGACTCCTAAGAATTTGAAATGTTCAACCTGATCAAAACTATGCTTGCCAATAGGAAGAGGTAACCGATTCCCAAACACCTCAATATAAAATAACAGTGTATGCTTACACAAGATCAGTGAAAGTATTTGCTAGCTAAAATAAGTTTTCCTTTTGGGTGGACTGTTAGGAATATTTCAATGGAACAGAACTAACTAAGCTAATGCTGCAATTGTACATGTGCCTGAACCTCAGTGGTGATTATATGCAAAAGTAATGAAAGGTACTTAAAATATTGACTGTATTTTCATTTCCTGTTAATATTGTGCCAACCAAAAACAAAAACCACGACAAAAAACTTAGAAAGTGTGGCAACTATTACTGATAAATACTAAAACATTTGTTGTCGTCGGCTGATACTCGTATTCGAGTATTCATTTCTCTCCTGCAATTCTTCTTCAATATCCATTCAGGCATCAGCCAATCTGGGCATGAAACAATTGACCACATTGGTTGCACCTTATACAGGGTGGAGGTCATGGTTGAACTTGGTGTAGTTTAACGCCTCTGGCGTTTATCTGCAGCTTGCCTTTGATGTTCACACTCAAAACGTGCCACAGCAGCTGCCATAGTCTAGAGCAGGGGGTGTCAACCAGATAGGGATCATTTGGCACCATCGGTGTAGTAGCACGTGCCAGTCGTATGGAGCGCTGTATATCGTGTATATCGTGTTGCCAACATATGCATGATACAACGTTGTAATTAAATTGCAAACATATCACTATATTTAGTCAATAAATATACACATAATTCCTAATTGACATTTCCTTGCAATTATCTTGCTCACAGACGATAATTACGGCACTTATCATTAAATAAATATTATTTCTACTGGGTTGGCGGCACTGAGAAGTGAACAGTTCATCTTCTGCTACGCCAAGTAAGTACGCTTATTTTAAGAATTAAGTTTTGTGTTTCTGTAGTGGCTGTGAAAAATATAGGCCTAGTTTTGAATTGATATTTGACGCAGGTGACATTCTACTTGACATATCAATTAACTTTCACTATTATTTATCCCATAGGTAGACCTACCAAATTCTGTGAACTGTGCCTATCACCGGAAGAAGGAAAAAAACAAATCGTAAATCGCTGTTCTCGAAATAGAAGAGGAATATATGACAATTACTCTCCTAAGAAATGATCCAGTCTATGACCAGGTAAGAAGTCTGTGTTACCGTAATGTTTTGGCAGTGGGTAGTGGAACTAGGTACTGTGAGTTCTCGTAATGGATTTTTTTAATAGGCCTATAATGTAGACCTACGGTAGAGTACAAGATGAATAAGGTTGGGTTCCATAAACCATTGCAACAACTTGATTACAGCTCGCAGAGATATTTAAATGGGCCTATTGCATGTGTGTACTGAAGATCTTGAGGAGTGTTAATAATCAATTAATTAATTTCACATTGCAATAGAATATAAATCTCATGATTCATGACAACGTGTCTAAGCTTTAATTTTTTCCCCTTCCTTGAATTTCAAATTATTACAGTATTCAAAACAGATCAGTTCTTGCACATGTTAGTTAGAATAGGTAGTAATGCCATGTAGGACTGTAATTACAGGCTATTAAAACTTAACACACACCCCCATGGTCTAATAGGTCTAATGGCCTATATCATATAGTCTTACCAATGTGTAACTCTATACATTAATGTGTTCTTGTCCTGTGGAATGAAGTCCAACGTGAATATACTTTTGCTAAGTCATGGTGCTAAAGTAGTCGACTCGTGTAATGTTCTGCGACCCAAATACCATTCAAATGCACCTGTCCTCCTCTAATAAGCCAAGAACAAACAAATGTGTAGATGTGTTTCCTTGCATATTCATGCTATGGGCACTTTGTATTTATTTTTGTTGATACACAGGAAAATAAGCTGTGCGGTTTATGTTATGGTAGGGATTCAGTGTTTGGGCTGGGTGTTCAGTTGGTCGAATTGGTAGTAATGGCAATACTGATGTAGGACTGTAATTACAGGTTATTAAAACTTAACATTCACCCCCATGGTCTAATAGGTTTAATGGCCTAGGATCATATAGTCTTACCAATGTGTAACTATATACATTAAGTTAATGTGTTCTTGTCCTGTGGAACGAAGTCCAACGTGAATATACTTTTGCTAAGTCATGGTGCTAAAGTAGTCGACTCGTGTAATGTTCTGCGACCCAAATACCATTCAAATGCACCTGTCCTCCTCTAATAAGCCAAGAACAAACAAATGTGTAGATGTGTTTCCTTGCATATTCATGCTATGGGCACTTTGTATTTATTTTTGTAGATACACAGGAAAATAAGCTGTATGGTTTAGGTTATGGTAGGAATGCAGTGTTTGGGCTGGGTGTTCAGTTGGTCGAATTGGTAGTAATGGCAATACTGATGTAGGACTGTAATTACAGGTTATTAAACTTAACATACACCCCCATGGTCTAATAGGTTTAATGGCCTAGGATCATATTATAGTCTTACCAATGTGTAACTATATACATTGTGTTCTTGTCCTGTGGAACTAAGTCCAACGTGAAAATCCAATAAAATAATGGAACCATTGGCCCGATAACCCCACCCTTATCTACCAATTTTTATTTTATACTCTTGGTAAATTAATAAGTGTTAGGTTCTGTCGATGATATTCTGTAACAGCGAGATAGATACAAGACAAATATAATTGATTTATTGTATGCCAATGTAATGGTTGATATACCTATAGGTAGTATTTTATTCCCACATGTTATTTACAATATTTTTCAACACATAGGATGCCAATGTCTAAGCTTACATGGAGGGATTTTTTCATCAATTGATTCTGTAATAAGACCACCTTGTGGTGTGGTTGCTGCCACTCCCGAGGTCCTGGGCTAGTTTCCAAGCTTGATTAAGTAATTTAATTCTGGTCTGACTGTTGGAACGGCGCACACTCATCTTTGTGAGACAGAACTAAGAAGAGGTAGGTTCGATTCTCACCTCGGCCATCCAAGAAGTGGTTTTCCAAGGTTTCCCCACTTCCACTCCAGGCTAACGCTGGGATGGTTCCCAACTTAAGGCTACGGCTGCCTCCTTTCCAGTCCTCACCTGAATTACAGGAAGTATACACACTACTACAGATACCACAATAACACAGATTTTCATACAAATCATACACTCCCCCAGGGGCTCACTTCTAGTGGGACGTGGGTTGGCGACCATGGGGCCCCAGCTGAGTCCCGCATTGCTTCCACTTACTTGTGCCGGGCTCCTCTCTGTCTTCTTTCCTGTCACCTCCCCTTTTTTCCATTGCCTTGTTCTCTTCCGACCCCGACGGTATTAGGGTATCCGAGGCCTAGGGAGTCTATTCCTTTCCCGCCTTAATTGGCCCTCGTCTCATCTTTTCTAATGCCCTCCTCCTGCGAGGGGTCAGCCTTCATTTTCTTTTCTTGTTATCTCCTGCCTTCTGCTCAAGGCCCTCAAGGGGCAGGGTGTATGTAGCCCCAACACCTTTGGTGCACCCTGGATATTGCTACACCCTCAGGGGCTCACGGCTGGTGAGTTCGGGAGATGGCGACCCCGAGGGATTCCTGAGCTGGGTCCGGTTTTTCCTCTTTTTTCCATTGCCTCTGGGGCCTTTCGTGGCTCTCCTTCCTTCCAAGTCCCTCGGTCCTCATTCTTCGAGGGTTTGAGGACATTTCTTTTCCTCCTGTCCTTTGTTTGCCTTATTCTCCTTTTGTTTTCCATTTCTTCTTCTAGTAGCCTATATAAGTTGTAGTTTACATTTGATTTTCATCTTCACGATCACCCAAACCATTAGGGGCCGATAACCAAGAGGTTAGGCCCGTTAAAACAACAAATATCATCATCAACAAATCATACACACTTCCAAATACATCGGGCTAAATGAATATGTTATCGAAAGCCCTAAATGAATTAATATCAAAAACACAATGATTCTTTTAAAATGTAGTTAACTTATAGTAGGTGCAAACATACACATGTCAGCAAATTCAAGTTCCCCGTTTCAAGCATTAAGTTACACATTTATTAAGTTTACTGTTTCAACATACACACTGGTATGTGTTGTAGGAATTTGCGGTTCATCGGTGTCAGCCATTACATCAAGGAGGAACTAGGTCCATTATTATGTGCTGGACCCTACTGTTATACTTTGGCAAGAAAGAAGAAAGGAACATGCCTCAACACATACTTTTAGGAGGACCAGATTTGATTACTGTATTTTTGCTAAGTTTGATCTTGGCTCTTGCTGTTATCTTCTCTTCATTGACAACTTTTTAAATAAAACATGATGAATTCTAGCAGTATTGAGTGTTTTTCTTGTTTTTCATTGATAGTCCTATTTCTCCGAATCATTGGAAGTGCCATTTCCATTTTAGGCTATTATTACGATGGGGTCGCCACTCCCGAAGGCATTTTATGAAGCTACTGCCAGCTATTATTCAGGCCGCCCCTAACATGGAGAACAGACGCCCTTGCAGCCGCCCCTAACATGGGAAACAGACGCTGCCGATTGATGCTGTACTCATACTATTCCCTGAGTACTGGGTTGCCTCTTCCGCAATCTCCACCGTTCTGAAGTCCATCTTCTCCGCTGCAGATTCCGTTGAGGTCTTCGCACGTAACCCTGTGCCCGGGGCCTATGTTATACCCCATAGGACTGGGTCCTCACCAGAACTTAGCCGGTACTGTAGTTCCATGGTATATTACAGTACCGTTGCCCACCCCCGCGACGTGGACGCGCCTGGCAAGAATTATCCATGTAGCCAATTAGGATTGACTCATGGACCGGGTTAAGGAGCTGTCTGAATCCAGCCTCCATGAAATCAGTGTAGAAATGATAAAGGCTGCTGGACCTGTTGGTATGCAGTGGCTGTATCGACTGCTAAAGTGTGTGTGGAAATGGAAATGTGTACCAGAAGACTGGGAGAAAGGGCTAATAATACCAGTGTTTAAGAAAGGGGACAAGAAAGTGTGTGATAACTATAGAGGGATCACCCTTATATCACAGATAGTAAAAATACTGGAAAGGATATTAGAAAGAAGAATGAGAAGAAAGGTGGAAGGAGAGTTGCAAGAGGAACAGTATGGCTTCAGGAGTGGAAGATCCACAGTGGACCCAATCTTTAGCTTGAGGCAGGTGATGGAAAAGAACTGGGAATATGGAGAGGATTTGATCATGACTTTCATAGATCTAGAAAAGGCATATGATAGTGTCCCCAGAGAGAAGGTGTGGGAAACCATGGTTAAGAAGAGACTGGGAAGAGAAATGTTGGAAATGGTGCAAGCAATGTACAACAACTGTGTTAGCAGGGTACTGACCCCAGTTGGAAAGACAGATTGGTTTAGGAACAAGACTGGACTAAGACAGGGGAGTGTGCTGTCACCTCTTTTATTCATAATGGTAATGGATGAAATTGTAAAGGAAACAAAGGAAGCATATGGACATAAAGAAATGAAGTTACTATTATTTGCAGACGATATTGTGGTCTGGGGAAGGAACACCGAAGAAGTGCAAAAACAACTAGATGCACTGAACGGAAATATTCAGAAGTATGGCCTGAAAATCAGTATAGAGAAAAGCAAGACCATGGTGATGACAAGAGGGGAAAGACAAGGTAAGGGCACTGTGAAAATTGGAAGACAAGAGTTTGGAAATTGTGGACACGTTCAAATACCAAGGAAGTGAATTGATGCAAACTGGTGGGTTGGACATGGAGATTGGCAGGAGGGTACAGCAGAGCAATGCATTCTATCAAAGTGTAAGAAAACTCGTTTGGGATAAGGAAGTACCAAGGAAAAGCAAGGAGGTAATGTATAAAATGTACTATGTACCCATATTAACGTATGCAGCTGAGACTTGGACCCTGACGAGCAGGCAAGAGAGTAGAATCCAAGCCAGTGAAATGAAATTCCTAAGAAGTATGATAGGTAAGACAAGGAAGGACAGAGTGAGGAATGAAGATGTTAGGAAGGAAGTTGGGATGGGAAAACTAAATGAGAGAATTGAGAAGAATAAACTAAGGTGGTTTGGACATGTAAAGAGGATGGAGGAAAATAGAATACCAAGACAGATGCTGGAGGCCAAGTGCAAGGGCAAGAGAGCAAGGGGAAGACCTAGAACAAGGTGGATCGATTCAGTGAAGAACAGCTTGAGAAAAAGAAATCTGGACTGGGACAAGATCGTGGAAGAAGAATTGTGGAAGGAAAGAGGGAAGTGGAGAAGTGCCATAAATACCCCGACCCGGCAGGAGCTGGATAAGGGGAAATGATGATGATGATGATGATGATGAGTCCTATTTCTCCTTTCCCCTTAACAGCACGTCATGGAATGTACTGTATTAGTGTGCGATGTTAATTTTTGATGTAGCCTACTTACTGCATTTCACCCTTCAAGATTTTTAACTGGATATATTTTAAAGGGCATATGAAATGAACTACTGTATAGAAATTTTGTGATATCCAATTCTTTTTCTGTCCCCTAATGTATTTGGCACTAATTACACTAACAATTTTAGTGTGATGAGGATCTGGTTACACCACCTGATTCCTTAGCATTCTCTCTTAAAATGTTACTGTTATTGCTAACTGCATCAAGCATTTTAAAATATGAATTTTCTCCCTTCCCAGTACTTTTCCTTTGTAGTTTTTTCTAATAACTAATTGATTATAGGCCTACTTGGGCCATTTTTAAGCTGAGTAATAATATGCTGCAGGCCTTGTAGTAGCCTAATTTGTGTCACCAATGCAATATGCTCCAATTGCAACTGAAAGAAATTTAAACATGTATATTAGTGATGAGGTTATGTTCTAAATGCTGTGATTGTTCATTTCAAAGTTCTGGAGTTCACAATTTCCCACTTTGTTATTATTTTTTTCTGTTATTGGTATTTTGAATGTGATTTATTTCTTGTAGATCATATTATTATCCCCACACTTAAAAACGTGCCATAAGTATTGGGAGATCGTGATTTTCGGAACATTGAAGTGGGCAGA
Organism: Meconema thalassinum; assembly: GCA_946902985.2. Classification (NCBI taxonomy): domain Eukaryota; kingdom Metazoa; phylum Arthropoda; class Insecta; order Orthoptera; family Tettigoniidae; genus Meconema; species Meconema thalassinum. The sequence goes on from OX336388.2 coordinate 91,652,942, forward strand.
GCATTTAGGACGAGAATATTTAGCGGAACGAGAAGAAGGGGCAGGGAGGAGGGGAGGGGGTGGGAGGGTTAGTGTTTACGAGATCTGCTCATAGGTGGCGCTACCGGTCGACATGTTGCTAGTACATCAGTCAACCACCAGACAGCGCTGAAGTCTTAGGTACCAAGAATTAGCATGGCTGTTGGCCATCTGTAGTAGTAGGCAATCTGTGGTCTAGAGCCTGCGAGGACGACCCTCCGCAGCGGCACTCCTAGTACTTGGTTCAATGCCTGTACTCCTCAAGGTCTTCTTAAACTGGTCAATATAGCACTTCAAATGGGCACCACAGGATCTGTCAAGGAAGTTGGTCATCACCCATGAGCTGAACATGCCCAATCCATCTGAGTTGGTGGCCAACAATGGTAGCTTCTATGCTGTTCATCTTTACCCTCTCAAGAACTGTTGTGTTTGGAACGTAGTCATCCTATTTGATGCTCATAATGAATCTGAGCTTCTGTTGGTGAAAGCGTTTTGATTTCATTATATCACTGCGATATAGAGCCCAGGCTTCACATTCATAAAGCAGGGTGGAGATGACATCTGCTATAACTGATATACTTAGGCAATAAGCTCCAAACTAGAATTGTAAACTAATTTGCAGAAATGACCTACGAGTACTCTGCTGAGAGGATGGTAAAAAGCTAGAATTGCAACATACAAAAACAGTGTTTGTCTCCTAATCTTTTTCTTCTTCTAGCCTTTGTCCCGCAGAGCAGGGTCGGCTCTTCTGCACAATTGCCTCCATCTTGTACGGTCTGCAGCGACTTTCTCCTCAACATTGGCTGCTCTCATGTCCTCCTTGATTTGGTCCAGCCGCCGCTTCTTGGGCCTTCCTTGTGGTCGCTTGCCTACTACATCTAGTTGTAGTGCTCCTTTTGACACTGTGTCCTCGCAACTCCGTACTATATGTTCGTACCAACGCAGGCGTCTTGTCAGGGATCGGTGCGACACCAAGGGTGCCCCTTACATGGACATTGGTGACATGATTCAGTCTTGTTAGGCCAATGGACCAGCGCAGCATTACCATCTCCATGGAGTGTATCACTTGCTCACATCTGTTGGTTACTGGCCAACACTCAGTTCCATACAATGCTACTGGTCTGATCACAGTGCGGTATACTTTTGCCTTCAGCTGTACAGGAATCTTAGGATCACATAAAACTCCTGTCACCTGTCGCCATTTAGCCTATGCTGTATTTATTCGCATTTGTACTTCTCTCAATGTGTCTCCATCGGATGTTATGTATGAGCCCAAATATCGAAATTGAGTGACCTTGTTTAGGGTTTGTCTCCTAATAATGCGCTGAAAGATCTGTTGAATTATGGAATGCATACCAGTTGCTCTGACAACCACTGTCCTGAAGTAAAAAACAATCTGTACGTGGAGCCACTCGCAAATTACCAATATCAACATTCTGTTGACCAACTAAAAAGTTGGAATATCAATTATCAGTTGGTTGGTTCCTCAGTTTAGGGGCTGCGACAACGCGGTCATGTAGCCCGTGTACTTTGGGTGTGTGTAGAATCTGTCTGATAACCGGTGTTAATTGTGTTGGCTGTATTAGTATGTGTTATCTGTAATTCAGGTAAGGACTGCAGACGATCAATTCCAAGTAGTTTCTACTTTTGCTACCAAATGCTACAGTCAACGAAACCTAGGTGTGAACTTGGCTACTAGATGCTACTGCAATCGGCACCTGTCGGCGAACGTTGGAACATCATAGAGTGTTAATCAAATCTAACCTACAAATTTTAGCTTGACACAATTGCAGTTAGTGGAAGGTATTTTTACATGCCATAAATCTATGACATGGGTCCGCTGGCTTTACTTCTCCTCTGAAGGCATACTGAGAGATTTTTAATTTTAGAAAACTCAGACTCCATCATTGGTCCGTATTGTCAATTATAATTATACACACTATTATTGTGACAAAAGTTCCCATCTATCAATACATGAATATGTCATAAACTGCACTCACATTTTGCGATGGGACATGTTTCAGGGCGTCAACTACTCCCTTTTTCAGCCACTAATTTTTTCTATCATACTGTTGTCATTTGCTCCAAAGACATTGAAAAAACATACATTAATACTAGCAAAATATCTGGTTGAGAGTGAAAAGCAAATCCCCATACACACTTTTAAGATTAGGTTGGTTGGTTCCTCAGTTTAGGGGCTATGACAACGCGGTCATGTAGCCCAGTGTACTCTGGGTGTGTGTAGAATCTGTCTGATAACCGGTGTTAATTGTGATGACTGCATTAGTATGTGTTATCTGTTTTCAATTCAAGTAAGGACTGCAGACATTTAATTTTTTTAAGTAGTTCTTACTTTTGCCGCCAAACGCCACCGTCAACTACTAAGTCAGAAATTGGTTACCAGATGCCATCGCAGTCGGCTTCTGGCGACGAACGTCGGAACCTAAGAGCGTTTGTCAAATGTTTAACCTATAATTTAGCTTCACACAGGTGTAATTAGTGGAAGGTTTATTAACATGCCATAAATCTATGACATGGGACCGCCGGCTTTACTTCCCCTCCGAAGGAAGGCATACTGAGGGATTTTTAACAATCTGGAAAAATCTGACGACTTTGGCCGGGTTTGAACCCGCGATCTTGGGCATAGAAGCTCAGCATGGTACCAACTATACCACCAAAGCCGCCAATATCAATTATCAATAAGGCAATACTGAAAATATCTCCAAAGCTATACTGAACTATTACATCTGACAATGGGATCACTGTGCCTTGCCAGCTTCATGAGCACTTGACTCTGCTCTAACCCAGATTCTGTTCATACACACCTGTTCCATGAAGGAGAGAAGCGCCTCCCGGTTGTCCTGCCAGAACGTGGGGAGCTGGTCAGGAGGGGGATACTTGGTGCAGCCCATCTCGATGGTGATCTCAAAACTGTTGGTATGCACATAGTTCCAGTCCTGCATGCCGCCTGCCACCACGTACCACTTGGCACCGTTCACGATACCGCCAGGGAAGTGCTCTATTGGCAGGTTGGGGCACGGCCTGGCCAGGTGCATCTCGGGATGTGCCTACATCACATACAGTACATTACTACAATGTGAAAAGAGAAAAATGGCATAGTAGATACCGTGATCGTTGTTTGAATGGGCAGAAGAGCAAGGTCATCTGCCCCTCATAACACAGTTAAAAAGTTATCCTCATATATATTATTTCAGTAGTATGCATCCCTCCTGCGACGCTCACAAGCGACCGATCATGACAAATAAGCATTCAAATGAAAGAGAATAGACATTAGCAGTGATGTATTGCACTATCATTTAATAAATCTCTGTAATTTCTTTAAAAAATTACTTTAAAAAAATTGTACGAAGTGTGCGATTTGCAAACACCGTTGATGTAGGAAAATACGCTCCGTAATTGCTGTCCACGGGCCGCTGTGACGCCTGTCTCATGTCATATTAACATTCTGAGGTCTTTCCTTTATCTTGAAATGTAAATAGTGTTCTATAATCATTTGGTTGAAATAAAAACATAACCTTTCTCCTTAAGTGTCTCATTATAAACCTATTGGGGGAAAGTGTGGTTTATGAACATGCGAGATTTCTCGCACGGGTCCGCTAGTTATCTTTAATGTACTTATTTGTTCCTTAACCCTTTCACTGCTAAACCCGTAAATATACGTTGTGCAATGACAAGCCGCCCGTGCTAAATCTATAAATACAAGTTTTAGTGCAGTGCTCACTTTGCTAAGCCCGTAAAAATAAGTGGATGGACTTAAAAGTTTGATTATACCTTGTAATGTACCGTATTTCCTCGCATAATCGTCGCACTTTTTGAGCCTAAAATCCGTGGAAAAAAGCAGGGTGCGACGATTATGCGAAGAATATTTAAGTTCAAAGAATATACTGTATCATTATTTGCTGCACGGGCCAGTCATTCGCGTAGCGTGAGTCTGGCGTGAGTCATAGCCTGCAGTCAGAGACAGGCTTCTTTCTTCTAACAAGGTCACGACAGGTTAAAGCTCGCGGAATGTGCGGTGGCCGCTCGTGTCACAGTTCATAGCCCGCAGGCATAAAGACGAGATTATGCCTACTTTCTACTGACAAGATGACGCCAGATTAAGCCTATAAGCTCGCGGAATGTGCGCTGGCCCTTTGCGTCGCGGTTCATAGCCCGCAGGCATAAAGACGAGATTAGGCCTACTTTCTGCTGACAAGATCACGCCAGATTAGGCCTCTAAGCTCGCGGAATGTGCGCTGGCCGTTTGCGTCGTGGTTCATAGCCCACAGGCATAAAGACGAGATTAGGCCTACTTTCTGCCGACAAGATCACGCCAGATTAGGCCTATAAGCTCGCGGAATGTGCGCTGGCCGTTTGCGTCGCGGTTCATAGCCCGCAGGCATAAAGAAGAGGTTACTTTCTCCTGACAAGATCACGCCAGATTAGGCCTATAAGCTCGCGGAAGGTGCGCTGACCGCTCGCGTCACAGTTCATAGCCCGCAGGCATAAAGACGAGATCACGCCAGGTTAGGCCTATAAGTTCGCGGAATGTGCGCTGGCCGTTCGCGTCGCGGTTCATAGCCCGCAGGCATAAAGAAGAGATTACTTTCTCCTGACAAGATCACGCCAGATTAGGCCTATAAGCTCGCGGAATGTGCGCTGGCCGCTCTCGGCACAGTTCATAGCCTGCAGGCATAAAGACGAGATTACTTGCTGACAAGATCACGCCAGATTAGGCCTATAAGTTCGCGGAATGTGCGCTGGCCGTTCGCGTCACAGTTCATAGCCTGCAGGCATCAAGACGAGATTACTCTCTGCTGACAAGATCATGCCAGATTAGGCCTATAAGCCCGCGGAATGTGCGCTGGCCATTCGCGTCACAGTTCATAGCCCGCATGCATAAAGACGAGATTAGGCCTATTTTCTGCTGACAAGATCACGCCAGATTAGGCCTATAAGCTCTCGGAATGTGCGCTGGCCATTCGCGTCGTGGTTAATAGCCCGCAGGCATAAAGACAAAATTACTTTCTCCTGACAAGATCACGCCAGATTATACGCTCGCGGAATGTGCTAAGTGACGAAGCTTGCCGCTCGCGTCACAGTTCATAGCCCGCAAGCATAAACACGAGATATTTTTCTTCTGACAAAGTCGCGCCAGGTTATAAAGTCGCGGCAGCATGTGCAACTGACTGGCGCACAAATACAAATATGCTATGCGACGATTATGTGAGGAAATTTTATAAACCTATTTTAGTGTTTGAAAAGTGGGGTGCGACGATTATGCAATGGCGACGATTATGCGAGGAAATACGGTATAATTGTATATTGTATAAATTACCATACGATTAAATAAATAAGCGTCCGAACAGTTCAAATGGCGGGCCAGAAGTTCAAGGAAGTTCTAAAGCAGCGATAGTACACTTTTTCCGCACATTTACATAAGGAAGCTTGTAGTTTAACATGACTGTTAATCTCACGATCATGACCCATGGGACCTCCTTTTTATGTGGAATCCGAACCACAGGGCATTTCCCTTCAAAAATCAAACATGCATTGACCGGGAATCGAATCTGGTCCACCTTGGTGAGAGGCCAACAGCTTGACCGCTGCACCACCACGCCCCCACATTTACGTAAGGATTTTGTTTCCTAGCAATGATGCTTCCAACCACTTTCAATTTATTATCTTTAAATTTATGTTTAATTGTCTTAAAAAGCTATTTGTCAATAATCGCATATTCTTGAAAAAATAACCCAGCACAGAGGGAGTAGGTCTACATAAAAAAAACTAGCATTGAAAGGGTTAAAGGGTTACACCTGGAGAATCCTGTTGTCATTTATTATGTAAGCATACAGAAAGTTTACCATATTTGCTCACATTTATAACTAGCACTTTTTAAAATCGAATATACCATATTTACTAGCATATAACACCCCCTCGCATATAGTATCGCCCCTTAATTTTAGAGAGCCAAAATTTAAAAATTCTTGGACATCGCGTAGTGTACCCCCTATCCGTTAATTATTGAGAGTCATTGTCTACTAACGAGCGCGGTGTTCCGCACGGGCGGGCGGGTAGGCTACGGCCGGTCAGGCAAAACAATCGCAGAGGTGGTTGGCAATAATCATGGACAATATAAGTTACTTGTCTTTGTTTACCAGATGTTGGTCCATTGTTGGCTGGCTACTTGGGTCATAGCATTCACGTCCGGTCTTTATCTGAGATACGGTGTGTGAAGATTTGTGAAATGAGTACCGGTAATCGCAGAATGACTTTTACGGCCTCGTTTAAATTAAGTGCTGTCGAGTTTGCATTGAAAAACGGCGTAAAAATGGCATTTATATGAAAGCACCGTCACGCGTCCACTCGGCTGTTGCCCGTGTATCAGCCGACCTTGGATGACGTAATTCCCCGTGTTATCTCCATGCGCACTCGTCTCGTCAGCTGCATCTGTCACCGCGCGTCAATTACGGCAGTTACATCAGCTGAGGCATGCCGCTACTCTGGCAACTCTGTCCGAGTGGACGCGCCAGGTGCTGATATTATCTGTATTATTTTCCCTTTGTTAGGCCTAAATATTTTTTTGTGAAGCATGAAAATACTGTACACCAATATTAAAAACAATGATTTTCGTGTTATAGGTAGCGATTTTGTATTCAGCCTGCAAGTTCTACTGGCCACGCACCTCTTCAGTCTTTGCAGAACTCGCTGCGCGGATGTTGTGGTGAATTATTGCTGATGAAAGATGTAAACTTTGTTTATTTCGATTAAATATATCGTACTTTGTAGCATCAGCTTATTTTTAATAATGGATCTTTGCGAATTTCGCGACTATAGTACCCCCACCCCCAATTTCGGAACTAAAAATTTGGGGGGTCTTATATACGAGTAAATACGTACTGTATTCCCGAAAAAAATGTTAAATTTGCATTATTGAAGCAAGGCAACTGGAATTGTTAACTGCCGTCACTGTTGCCAATCTCCGAGCTATTCTCCCGTGCATCACCTTCCTAACATCCGTCCAATGCATTTGCGATGCCCCTCTTCAAGAAGCTCTAAACAACATCTGTCAACACTATAACCCAATCACGCAAGAGATCAACTGACGGCCTTCTTTATTTTGTCTTCTGTCGTCAGCTTATAATGAATAACAATACCAGATATTGACGTGTTCTAACCTAACCAATTACTTATTTAGTTACTTATTTAGTGAGTGGAGCGCCAACAAAACAGCTGACGATCACACCCCGTTTTGTTGTTTTACTGCATCACCACATTTGAAAACACCTTTTGTGTTTGCTTAGTGATTTCTAGTGCGCCTTTCTGTTGATGCCAGTATAGAATATCAAATTCACAATAAATTCTCGACTGGCAGTTCTATTACCATTAACACTTTGAGTTTAAACCCAGTTATATGATTTCCACGTTTTTACATAACGGTAACTAAAAGATTGACTTCCACAAGAAAACAATCATACTTAACTGAGAAACAACAATGGTAAATGAATACAGAATACTTCTCGACAATGCAACAGACGGACAACAAATACCGACAAATACTGTGAAATAAAGGAAAGCACCGCTGCCAAAACGAACAATAACATCGCGGGCAAGACTTGTCTTAAAACTACTACGATCATCTAGATGACGGCATCAGAAATTAATATGACTAGAATAAATAATTATTCTTGTAAATATGGGTCCGCCCAGTCAATACTTTTAATTATAATGTAATCAAAGATCACATCTATTTATACATTACAGAACATGTCTCGGGATCCCATTTGTCATGATCCCTTCATCAGCTTTATAAGACTGGCCTAACAAATTAAGATAGAGCACTCCTTTGTACAAATATATGTTAAAACAGGGTGATAAAATGAAAATGAAATGTATGGTGCGTGAAAACATATGGGCAAAATATGGCAGACACTAAAACCTAATACACTCGAAAAAACATAGACAAATCACTAAGTTAAAAACATTAAAGCACTTAAAGCTAAAACAGCAAGTCCCAATTCGTTAAAATGCATAAAATTCAGCATATTAAGATAAAATGTTTCTTCGTGAAGTGGTTATTCCTTGTCAATATAAAACTCTATTTCTTGTGTATCCACACTGTGCTGAGTAAGAGTCTTTGAAGTTTATACAATCTTGAAGCATGCGCTGTTATTTTAGCTTCACAATATCAAGCCTTGATTGTCCTTTACTGTTATACCATTATTGAGATGCATTTTTTATTTGCAAGTGTGCAGAATGGAACAGTATAATGAGCCAGTTCCGAGATATTGTTGGTACTGCGAAATGAAGAAATAAGCCGAATGAAATTAATAGAAAAATAACAATAATTATGATTTTAATAAAGAAGAGGGCCTTTTAATGTAAACCCTTAAAACTTACGTGATCTTATTAAAGGTGATAGTCTAGGAGTTGCACATGCCCCAGTGTGGAGGTGAATGATTAAAACTAGTTGTACTGACAGTCAACACAAGTGGAACGTTGTGAGGGTGACGTCAGTAGTGACGCGTGCTGTGGCCTTCAGTAGGAAGCAAGTGAGGCTTAGCTCCCGCTAAGGTCAATGACCAAAATGATAAACAATGCCTGGGTCTCGGGCAACGCAGACCTAAGAGGGGCGTGTGTACGAAAATATGTAACAACAAAACTCGTATACAGAGGAGCACCTTTATGAGTTAAGGAGGTTTCCTTCTCTGTTTAGATTTATTTAGAAGGATATAATCAGCTAAAGTGTCAAAAAGGATGTTAACATTGAAGTTAATATCATTCAAATTTACCATGTTTGAAGCTCTTTGCGCCGTATTAATTTCTAAAGCCTCCAGTACGTTTAGAAAATGCCCTATGTTGCATAATGTAATAATTTTAAGTATTTTTCCATATTAGTGAAAGAATGGCCTGTTTCCTTCATATGATTGGCTATCGCTGAAAATTTTCGGTATTTTATGGCATTAAAATGTTCCCCGTATCTTATAATAAAACTGCGTCCCGTTTGACCGATGTAATTGACTTTGCAATTATCACATGTTAATTGGTAAACGCCTGACTTACTAAATTTACTTGAATTGTGGACTTCATTAGAGTTGAAAAACATTCTGCTGTTGGTGTTACCGGTTTTTAATGCTATTTTCATATTTAACTGTCAGTACAACTAGTTTTAATCATTCGCCTCCACACTGGGGCATGTGCAACTCCTAGACTATCACCTTTAATAAGATCACGTAAGTTTTAAGGGTTTACATTAAAAGGCCCTCTTCTTTATTAAAAAATCCTCTCGGCACGCCGGAAGGCGGAGGTAGATTTCACCGGGCAAACTAGGGGATTGGCTATAATAGGCAAAATATGCAGGTTTTCGTAGGAAGATCAGACCTCATTGATTGCAAGAAAGTATTTTACATTTGGAGGTTAAAAATCAACTTTTTTTCGTTTTTGTATGCATATTTTTATCATTTTATTGTCTATGGGGATGGTAACCTTCTTATCATTCGGGGTTCATTTTTATACTTCTGATCACACTGTCCTTATGCAAGGTTTGGAACTGATGTGTAACTATCTGACAGTCTGTTACTTCTTCTCGCAAAATTTTATCTCCCGCAGAGATTTTTGTTGGTTCCTCAGTTTAGGGGCTGCGACAACGTGGTCATGTAACCCCGGGTGTGTAGAATCTGATAAACGGTGTTAATTTTGATGACTGTTTTAGTCTGTAATTCAGGTAAGGTCTGCAGACGGTCAATTTTAAGTAGTAGTTCCTAATTTTGTACCATATCCTAACGTGAACGACACCTAGCTGTGAACTTGGCTACTAGATGCCACCGCAACCAGCAACTTGCAACGAACGTTGGAACTTCTCCTCCAAAGGAAAGAATGCTGAGGGTTTTTTAGCGCTCTTAGAAAATCCGACGACTTTGGCCGGCTTTGAACCAGCGACCTTGGGCATATAAGTTCAGCATGCTACCAGTTAGCCACTTCCCACAGTCAGATGGAAAAATGAATGTGATCTCGTGCAATGGCGTTGTCTTGGAAACCTCTGATAGCTCATCCCTCATCAATTTAGAAGCGTTGTCACGGTAACATCTGATGGCACTTGGCATGTTCTTTAATTCCGAAATCATTTTTCTCATCCCTTGGCGTAATGGTAGGTCAGATCAAAAATTATTTCAGACAAAGTTTTAGGTAATTATTAGGGGAATATTTTCCATTATGTACGGGTTTGATATTGTGCATATTAAGAGAGAAATGATTAATGTTTCCCGAAAAAAAAAACACTTTTTTCCACCCCTTTGGTCAATGGTTGGTGCTATCAAAAAACCTATTTGACATAAATTTTTGGCACTTATCCGACAAATATTATGAACTTTGAATTGATTCGATATTTCACGTATTAAGAGAGTTATAGCGACATTTCACTTTTTCGAAAAAATAGAAAGCCCCCCCCATTTTCACCCCCTTTGACCGATTTTGCCCATTAACGAACTCGAGCGATTTTTTAAGGGGTTACATATTATGTAAAACATTAAAGTGATTGGTGCAAAATTACGGCAGTTATCGTGTCCACAACAAACTGATATATATGCATATATATACACACACATACGCACATCAAAAAAAGTTTTGCATCACCTCGGTTCCAAGAGTTCCGGAACCGTTAAATACAAAGGGAATAGAGATCAACACAAACAACATTTCAGCTCGTTTTATTGCTCATGAGACCCACACATTGCATGTTGTACCATCATACAGCTAGACTTTCAGCATTTGTGGTCCAGATTGCAGTACACACCACTACCTCTAATACCCAGTAGCACGTCCTCTTGCATTGATGCATGCCTGTATTCGCCGTGGCATACTATCCACAAGTTCATCAAGACACTGTTGGTCCAAATTGTCCCACTTCTCAACGACAATTCGGCGTAAATCTCTCAGAGTGGTTGGTGGGTCAAGACGTCCATAAACAGCCCTTTCAACATATCCCAGGCATGTTCGATAGGGTTCATGTCTGGCGAACATGCTGGCCACTGTAGTCGAGCGATGTCGTTATCTTGAAGGAACGCATTCACAAGATGTGCACGATGAGGTCGAGAATTGTCGTCCATGAAGACAAATGCCTCTCCAATATTCTGCCGATATGGTTGCACTATGGGTCGGAGGATGTCATTCAGGTATCGTAAAGCCGTTTCGGAGCCTTCCATGACCACCAGTGGCGTACGTCGGCCCCACATAATGCCACCCCAAAACATCAGGGAACCACCACCTTGCTGCACTCGCTGGACAGTGTGTCTAAGACGTTCAGCCTGACCAGGGTGCCTCCAAACACGTCTCCGACGATTGTCTGGTTGAAGGCATATGCGACACTCATCGGTGAAGAGAACGTGATGCCAATTCCGTGGGGTCCATTCAGCATGTTGTTGGGCCCATCTGTACCGCGCTGCATGGTGTCGGGGTTGCAAAGCTGGACCTCGCCATGGACGTCGGGAGTGAAGTTGCGCATCATGCAGCCTATTGCGCACAGTTTGAGTTGAAACACGACGTCCTGTGGCTGAACGAAACGCATTATTCAACATGGTGGCATTGCTGTCAGGGTTCCTCCGAGCGGCAATCCGTAAGTAGCGGTCATCCACTAGAGTAGTAGCCCTTGGGCGGCCTGAGCGAGGCCTGTCATCGACAGTTCCTGTATCTCTGTACCTCCTCCATGTCCGAACAACATCGCTTTGGTTCACTCTGAGACGCCTGGAAACTTCCCTTGTTGAGAGCCCTTCTTGACACAAAGTAACAATGCGGACGCGATCGAACTGCGGTATTGACCTTCTAGGCATGGTAGAACTACAGACAACATGAGCAGCGTACCTTCGTCCTGGTGGAATGACTGGAACTGATCGGCTGTCGTACCCCCTCCGTCTAATAGGCCCTGCTCATGCATGGTTGTTTACATCTTTGAGCAGTTTTAGTGACATCTATGAACAGTCAAAGGGACTGTATCTTGGATACAATATACACAGTCAACGTCTATATGCCGGAGATCTGGGAACCGAGGTGATGCAAAACTTTTTTTGATGTGTGTATATATAAACTTGTCCAGATCAAATCATCAGTCTTAAATGGATTATGAAGCATCACAGAGCTCGAAGTAAGAACCTAGTCATCACTTTTGTTGACTTCAAAAAAGCTTATGACAGTATTCATCGGAAGTCATTACTAAATACTCTTCAAGAATTTGGTGTTCACAGGAAATTGATCAACCTTATTGGAATGACTCTCAAGAACACTAAAGCAAAAGTTAAATTTAGAGGAGAATTGTCAAAACCATTTACAATCACAACCGGCCTTCGGCAGGGGGATGGTCTCTCACCTATTTTGTTTAATTGTGTACTGGAGAAGGTCATGAGAGAATGGAGAAAGAAATGCCAACCAAACATCAAGATTGGTAGAAATATTAAACTAAACTGCCTGGCATTTGCAGACGATCTTGCACTACTGGCAAATGGTGTGGAAGAGGCTAAAGTCCAAATTGAACAACTGGAAAACATTGCAGAAAAAGTGGGATTACAAATTTCATTTGAAAAGACAGAGATTATGCCAACCTTCGAGGTGGACACTCCTGTCCTTCAACTAAATGATAATAAACAAATTAAGGTTGTAAAAAAGTTCAAGTACCTTGGGGAAACTATAACTTGGAACCTAAATGAGAAAGCCGCAATAGAGTACAGAACAACAAAACTGAGACAAGCACAACGGGTCACATGGTCAACTTATAAGAAGAAATCTCTCTCGATGAATGCCAAATTCAAACATTATGGTTCAGTAGTTAAACCTGAAGCAACTTATGCAAGTGAAACCCTGTTTAAGATGAATACCAAAGCAACAACAGATAAAATCCAAAAAATAGACAGAAGGATCATCAGGACAATTATCAATAAAAAACATCAAGTAAATGGACAATGGAGACTGCTGCCTAATGAAATAGTCTATCGGGAAAATGAATCAATTGTGGATACAATGCGAAAAAGGAGACTTGCTTTTTTCAGCCACATAGTAAGACTACCAGACACCAGACTACTGAAACAATTATTCAATTTCTTTTGGAAAAGTAAAACCAAGAACAACTGGTTCGTTGAGGTCCAGAATGATTTAGACGAGCTAAATATTACAATGAAACAAATTGCAGAGAGAAAAGAGAAGAGGATTCTGAGAAGTAGGGATACAAGATTGAAATTAAAAACAGTCAAACGAAAACAGTACACCATTACAAATGAAGAGAGGGCGGCCAGGTCGGAGAGATTAAAGAAGCTCTGGGAGAAGAGGAAGTTGAGAAGCCATTACAACTCTAATAATGTAAAGACTGTAGTGTATATGGATTGATTTAAGTGCTCCAATGTGGGCGTAAACTATGTAAATAAATAAATATAAACTTTTGAACTGACGGTGGTTTGGGGGATGTGAAACGCGAAGATATGTCGAAATTTTCCGGAAGTCGAAACATGGCACCCATTGCAATAGTTAGCTTTCTGATGAAATCTACCTAAAATAGGCTACATAATTTAAAATACTGCCATCAACGACACCTAGCTGTGAACTTGGCTACTAGATGCCACCGGAACCATCAACTCGCAACGAACGTTGGAACTTCCCCTCCGAAGGAAAGCATACTCAGGGTTTTTTGGCGCTCTTAGTAAATCCGACGACTTCAGCCGGGTTTGAACCCGCGACCTTGGGCATAGAAGTTCAGCATGCTACCAGTTCCGATACCGAAGTCGCTTCCCACAGACATATGAAAACAGAATGTGATCTCGTGCAGTGGCGTTGTCATAGCAACTGCTGATGGCTCAACCCGTATCAATTAAAAGTAAAGTTGTCATGGCAACCACTCTTGGCACTTGGAATTTTCTTATAATTTAAATCATTTTGCTCACTCCGTGGCGTAATGGTGGGTCATATCGAAAATTCTTTCAGACAAAAGTTTTAGGTAATTATTGGAGGAATATTGTCCATTTTGTACGGTTTTGATATTGTGTCTATTAAGAGAGATATGATTAATGTTTCCCGAAAAACCCACTTTTTTCCACCCCTTTGGTCAATGGTTGGTGCTATCAAAAAACTTACTTGACATAAATTTTTGGCACTTATCCGACACATATTATGAACTTTGAATGGATTCGATATTTCACGTATTAAGAGAGTTATAGCGAAATTTCACTTTTTCGAAAAAAGCCCCCCATTTTCACCCCCTTCGACCGATTTTGCCCATTAACGAACTCGACCGAGATATTATAGGGATACATGTTATGTAAAAAATTCAAAGTGATTGGTGCAAAATTACGGCAGTTATCGTGTCCACAAGAAACTGATATATATATATATATATATACATATATACATAAATTATATATAAACTTTTGAACTGACGGTGGTTTTGGGGTCTGGGGGATGTGAAACGCGAAGATATGTCGAAATTTTCCGGAAGTCGAAACATGGTACCCATTGCAATAGTTAGCTTTCTAATGAAATCTACCTAAAATCGTAATTATTGTTATTTTTCTATTAATTTCATTCGGCTTATTTCTTCATTTCGCAGTACCAACAATATCTCGGAACTGGCTCATTATACTGTTCCATTCTGCACACTTGCAAATAAAAAATGCATCTCAATAAAATAACAGCGCATAGTTCAAGATTGTATAAACTTCAAAGACTCTTACTCAGCACAGTGTGGATACACAAGAAATAGAGTTTTATATTGACAAGGAATAACCACTTCACGAAGAAACATTTTATCTTAATATGCTGAATTTTAGGCATTTTAACGAATTGGGACTTGCTGTCGGTGGTCGACTATATACTGTATGAGAAAGAACTAAATAAGAACATCACGGACATCAAGGTTATAATGTCGATTATTCAGGTCCGTATTGACGTAACTATAACTTTGAAAGAATAATGGATTTTCCACCTTCAATACTGTTTATTACTATTACTTACAGGGAATAGTTTCGGGGGTAAATACTCCCCCTTCCTCATCCTGTCCAACAAAACTACACAATGGAAAAACTTTCCATGTACAAGTTCATACAAAATACATGAAGAACAAAGAATAAAGAAATATTATTTACAGTCCCGCTCGACGCTCCAAAGAAGATACTTTATTGCATAACTAAGGCCTAGGCGCATCAGAACTCCTGAATTGGGCCGGTGCTGCGGTCCGCTGTCCCCATTGCGTCATCGTGGGTCCACTCATGTCCCCTTGTTGCTGTTGTCAAACGTCAAGGCGAGAAAATTTGTGGCCGCGTCACGCGCCGCCAGGAACTGCAGTGCGCAGGGCGTGAACAAAAACAAACCGGAGTTCACCATGCGAAGTCTTTACAGCTGAACTCCGGTTTGTTTTTGTTCACGCCCTGCGCACTGCAGTTCCTGGCGGCGCGTGACGCGGCCACAAATTTTCTCGCCTTGACGTTTGACAAGAGCAACAAGGGGACATGAGTGGACCCACGATGACGCAATGGGGACAGCGGACCGCAGCACCGGCCCAATTCAGGAGTTCTGATGCGCCTAGGCCTTAGTTATGCAATAAAGTATCTTCTTTGGAGCGTCGAGCGGGACTGTAAATAATATTTCTTTATTCTTTGTTCTTCATGTATTTTGTATGAACTTGTACATGGAAAGTTTTTCCATTGTGTAGTTTTGTTGGACAGGCTGAGGAAGGGGGAGTATTTACCCCCGAAACTAGTCCCTGTAAGTAATAGTAATAAACAGTATTGAAGGCGGAAAATCCATTATTCTTTCATCAAGGTTATACCATCGGAGAACCTGGATAGCGACCATCGATTGCTGGTAATGAACCTGAGAGGGACTAAGGAGAAGAAAGGGACTGAGAACCAGGAAAGACGTACAAGGATATGGAAACTGAAAGAAGGGGATAGAAGGGTCGAGTACCTCAAAATGGTAAAGGAAGGAATTCCAGGGGGGTGGAAGAGGAATGGGCTGGTTTTAAGAAGACACTAGTAGGTGCAGCAGAAGCAGTATGTGGGAGGACAAGTAGTAAGAAGAGGTGGAAGGAAACACCATGGTGGAATGAGAAGACAAAAGATATAGTAAGGGAAAAGAATATAGCCTTTAGGAGGTGGTATCAAAATAGGATGGTAGAGACAAGAGAAGAGTACCAGGAAAGAAAGAAGGAGGTGAAGAGAGTAGTGGCTGAGGAGAGAAGAAAGTGGATGGAAGAGTGGACAAAGATGATGGAGGATAGTGAAGCTACAAAAAAAGGTCCTGTATGGGATGGTAAAAATAAGAGGCGGAAGGATCCTGCGGATTATGTTAGAATGGTGAACAAAAGGGGACAAGAGATAGAAAATAGGGAAGAACTGAAGAAAATGTGGAAAGAATATTTTGAAGAACTTCTGAACCCAAATGGAAAAGATGGTGAGGAGGAAGAAATCGGAGAAATCGGGGAAGAGGAAGATGAACTGCAAACAGAAAAGGACTTACCATGGAAAGAAGTGGAAGATGCAGTGAACAAGATGAAAGGAGGGAAGGCACCGGGTGTGGATGAGTTGAGTGTGGAGATGGTGAGAGCAGCAGGAGAGGTGGGGATACAGTGGTTGTACCGAGTGATGAGGACAGCATGGAAGGAAAGGAAGACCCCAGAGGACTGGAAAAAAAGAATAATTGTCCCGATCTTCAAGAAAGGTAATAGAACAGATTGCAGAAACTATCGGGGAATAACACTGATGAGTCATTGTGCAAAGATCTTCGAGAAAGTTTTGGAAAAGAGAATTAGGACAAGGATAGGAGGAGGGATGAGGGAAGAACAACATGGCTTCAGAGCAGGAAGGTCCACAGTGGATTTGATTTTTGCTGTAAGGCAGTTACAAGGACAGCACTATGAGTATGGAACAGATCTACTGATGGCCTTCCTGGACATTGAGAAAGCATATGACAGTGTATGCAGAAACAAAGTATGAAGTCCCTGGAGGATAGAGGAGTAGAGAAATGGACTATAAAGAGAATAAAGGAGATGTACAAGGGAAGCGTGAGCTGTGTAAAAGTGGGAGGAGAGAGATCAGACTGGTTGGAACAGAGAAACGGCCTGAAACAAGGAAGTGCACTCTCACCGTTACTTTTCATTGTGGTGATGGATGACATAATGACCCGAGTGGCACAAGTAATTGGGGAAGGAAAGATGAAAGCAATGGTGTTTGCAGATGATTTGATGATTTGGGGAAACAAGGAGGAGGAGGTACAGGAACAGTTGGACGTGTGGGAAGGAATAATACAAGGATATGGGATGAAATTTAGCATAAATAAGAGTGAGATGGTGATCACAACAAGGAAGAAGGAAAGAACCACAACGGGAATAACAATTGGTGGGGAACAGCTGAAGAAAGTGGAGAGTTTCAAGTATCTGGGAAGCCTGATACAAGATAATGGAAGAAACGATAGAGAAATAAATGAGCGGGGGAGGCAGGCAGAAGCATTTCGGAAGAGTGTGAGAAGCATGTTATGGAGCAAGGATGTCCCTCAGAACAGCAAATAGATCATATATCGGACGTACTATGTCCCTATCCTGACGTATGCCTCGGAGACCTGGGTTATGAAAGGAAGGGAGAAGAGCAAAATACAGGCCAGTGAGATGAGGTTCTTGAGAAGCAGTATTGGAGCTACAAAGATGGACAGAATAAGAAATGAGAGGACCAGAGAATTAATGAAGGAGGAACCATTACAGGATGGTATAGAGAAATCTAGACTTAGATGGTATGGACATGTAAAACGAATGGAGGAGAAGAGGATACCCAGGAGGATACACGAGACGAATTGGGAAGGAAAGAGACCGAGAGACAGGTGGCTGAAGGGGGTGGAAGAAAGCGTGAAGAAGAGAGGAGAAGACTGGACCAGGGTGGAGGCTGAGAGATGGTGGGAAGACAGAAGACGTTGGAGAGGCTTGTGTTCCAAACAGACCCGGCCAGTGGCTGGAAACTGTGCAAGATGATGATGATGACTTGCTGTTTTAGCTTTAAGTGTTCTTGTCTTTAATGTTTTTTACTTTGTGATTTGTCTATGTTTGTTCGAGTGTATTAGGTTTTAGTGTCTGCCACATTTTGCCCATATGTTTTCACGCACCATACATTCCATTTTCATTTTATCACCCTGATTTAACATATATTTGTACAAAGGAGTGCTCTATCTTAATTTGTTAGGCCAGTCTTATAAAGCTGATGAAGGGATCATGACAAATGGGATCCCGAAACATGTTCTGTAATGTATAAATAGAAGTGATCTTTGATTACATTATAATTAAAAGTATTGAATGGGCGGACCCATATTTACAAGAATAATTATTTATTTGAGTCATATAATCTTGTCAATACGGAACAAGTCAAACGACAACAACCTTGATGTTAACATGTCTGATAATCAGAAATTAATGCGAGATATTATATTTTTTCCTGCAATTTCAAATTTAAAAGTCAGGTGGGAGATATATGCGAGCAAATACGGTATTTGGCATCTTGTATAATAGTCCATAAAGAGTTCCAATGGTAACAAAAATGTTCCTTCCATCTTTGAAGTAATGAATTGGATTTAATTGGTGTGTAGATTGAATCCTCGTAAACTTGTCGCAGCTTGGTGTATGCTAAAGCTGTGTGTTGAAAGCTGGCAGATGATCTCGTAGTTGCGCTCCTTAAAACGACAATAACTAACTAACTAGCTTCGTGCATGCTTTCATAATGCTTTCATGTACAGAAAAGCTTGTGCGGCCGACCGACACACAAATACGAATGAGCTATGCGACGATTATGGCATGGCGACGAACATGCGAAGAAATACGGTATGTAGATGTTTTATTCCAAAAATCACTTAGTCTGGTGTTCTGTTCCAGAATCAATACTTTTGGAAATAACTTGACATTCTAAACAGGTTTTTAGTTTGTAACCGTTGATCCTAATATTACTGTGAAAATGTTTATCTATTGTATGTCATAATGAAATAATATTCAAGTAGTGGGAGAGTACGGATGGAAGTTCAACATCAGTAAATGTGAGATCCTGTTAACGACCAGGAAAAGGGACAGACCAATGAGTGGGATAACACTTGGAGGTCAAAAAAAAAGGAAGGAAGTGTTATACAGAAGCTACTATATCCCGATACTGACCTATGCATCAGTAACGTGGATAATGAAGAAAAGAGACATAAGCAGAATACAGGCAAGTGAGATGAAGTTCTTACGAAGTAGGATCGGAGTAACAAGAAGAGACAGGGTGAGGAATGAAAAGGTCAGGGAAATAGTGAAAGAGGGGCCCTTGCAAGGTAGGATTGAGACATCAAGACTGAAGTGGTAAGGACACTTAAAGAGAATGGAAGAGAAGAAGATTCCCAAGAGGATACATGAGATGCAGATGCAGAAGAAACGACCAAGGGGAAGACCAAGAGATAGATGGCTGAAAGGAGTGGAGGAATGTGTCAAGAAGAGAGGCGAGGACTGGACTAGAGTGACAGCGGAGAGGTGGTGGGAAGAAAGGACTAAATGACGAGGCTTATGTTCCAAAAGGACCCAGCCTGGGGCTGGAAACTGTACAAGATGATGATGATGATGAAGTAGGTTATGATTCAAAAATTCCATTTCATTAAAAATCAATATTTTGGAAACGAGTACTTGAGTTTAGAATTTAAATATAAAAAGTATTTCAACACTAAATGTTCTATGTTTCAATACTTACATCTGCATATGTCCTGGCCAACATCTGGAATACAGCATTGTCGGGGCTGGGATTGGCTACACCACTTATCGCCTGCGGGTTGTCATCAAAGGGGTAGTTGGCCACAAGGGCGCCGCCGTGCAGGTTGGCCGACAACACGAAGGGGTAGGTCAGCATCCACTTCATGACAGCTGCCGTCTCGGGTTCTTGGAATCTGTTGTCCTACACATGAGACCATAATGCTTCAGATGTATGACAAAAGAAATCTCACGCATGGTCAAAATGCAGGTCTTTCTAGTTGACGCCCGTGGGCGACCTGCACATCGTAATGAGGAAAAAGGATGATGGAAGACAACACATACACCCAGTTCCCGAGCCACGAGAATTAACCCCAGGAGAATAAAATCCCCGATGGCTCGGCCGGGAATCGAACCCGAGTCACTTTGGGCCAAAGCCTAGCGTGCTAACCATTTAGCCACGGGGCTGGACGAAATAATAATAAAAACATTATTTAAAACACGGGATCCAAGGAAATTTTTACAAAGGCTCCCTCGCTGGCACTATAAGGGTTAATGACTGCCTTGAGCATGTGAACACTGTGCCAATTGAAATTGACACAATCTTCAAATCCTGCTGTCGGCCCTCTCCGTGGCCCGTCGGGAGCCCTCGTGTCCCGTCGGCCGTCGTCGTGTCTCGTCAAAAAGCTTCGTTGGTCACTTCAAGATTTTCATTTTTAAAACCCCGTTTAGGATAAAAGAAGAAATAAAGAATGATTAGCTTCCCCTTAAAAGAAATTTTAAAAAAATGCATGCTAGTAGACAAATTGCCACTGCATGCCACTGAAAATATTTGGAAATGTAATAGTGCATGTCGATGTTTGAATGTTGCATGTAATTGAAATTATTGTATTTTACTATGATGGTGGGAAGCCTCCGTGGCTTAGGCGGCAGCACGCCGGCCTCTCACCGCTGGGTCCGTGGTTCAAATCCCGGTCACTCCATGTGAGATCTGTGCTGGACAAAACGGAGGCAGACAGGTTTTTCTCCGGGTACTCCGGTTTTCGCTGTCAAAATTTCATTCCAGCAACACTCTCCACTATCATTTCATTTGTCATTCATTTAATCATTGCCCCAGAGGAGTGCGTCAGGCCTCGGCAGCCGGCACAGTTCATATCCTCGCCGCTAGATAGGGGCTTCATTCATTCCATTCCTGACCCGGTCGGAGACTGGAAGCAGGCTGTGGATTTTCATTGTATTTTACTATGATGGTGGGAAGCCTCCGTGGCTTAGGCGGCAGCACGCCGGCCTCTCACCGCTGGGTCCGTGGTTCAAATCCCGGTCACTCCATGTGAGATCTGTGCTGGACAAAACGGAGGCAGACAGGTTTTTCTCCGGGTACTCTGGTTTTCCCTCTCAAAATTTCATTCCAGCAACACTCTCCACTATCATTTCATTGCATCTGTCATTCATTTAATCATTGCCCCAGAGGAGTGTGTCAGGCCTCGGCAGCCGGCACAGTTCATATCCTCGTCGCTAGATGCGGGTTTCATTCATTCCATTCCTGACCCGGTCGGAGACTGGAAGCAGGCTGTGGATTTTCATTTTCACTATGATGGTGCTGTACCACATCTGTTGCATGTTTTATGTACCTTGAATCTTCTGATTATGTATTGTAGTCGGTGAACCAATGGCGACTTGACATCTAATAATGTCATACCTAAGCCAACTTAAACCTCTGTGTTTTGGGTTGGAGCTGATTTAAATGGTGCTTGTTTGGTAACGGTTGGCAACGCGTAATACGCGTACGGCTTTTCTTTTGTTTCGGTTACAACTTCTGTTCTCTACGCATGCGCGCCGGGCAGCATAGTGTTGTGAAAGAAACAAAAGGAGTTTTTTTTTCAGCATTCTATGATGGGCGATTAAGTACCGACAGTAGTGGCTACGCTGGCTAACGCGCAGCATTAGGTCATGGGGCCAAGCTCTCTGCTGACTCGGTAGACGCGTGGGTTCGAGCCCCACCGTCGGCCGTCCTTGAAATGGTTTTCCGTGGTTTCCCATTTTCAACACCAGGCAAATGCTGGGACGGTATCTTCTGACAGGCCACGGCCGCTTCCTTCCACATCCTTGCCCAGTTTCATTCACCATCATTCATTTCATCTCTCATTAACTCCTCTCCTGAGGTTGGCATCAGGAAGGGCATCCGGCCGTAAAAATCACGGCCACAAAGACTTCCATCGCATCTCATCCCCGACCCCGTTGGAAAACGGGAATAATAAGGGGTAGTCATACATACTATGATGGGCGTGCACCGATAAATTTGAGTGGAGGGAGGGTTTGGTACCCCGAGGCCAAAGTGGCCTGAAGACAATTAACCTAGTACTATTCTATGCTCTCAATTAAAACATGGACTCGAACAGCAGTAGGTAAAATAAATATATATTCTCAAGGGAAAAGAATACAAGGCCGAATGGCTATGGGAGGGAACACCAATCTGCACTCCTACTATATATCAAAAATGGAGGCCAAGCTATACCCCAAATTATATGGCAACGCTGTATAATAAAACAAGTTACATTTACGTGATTTAGAAATCACCACATATTAAACCTTTTCTAATTCTTATCCGAAACTACTACAGTCTCATTTCGATTCATTTCAATTGGTTACTCATTACATTCTTTCAAATAGGCTTCCGAAAATGTTTTGCAACCAGCATGAATGCTGTGCTTATGCGTCCATAAAAGACCAAAAGATGCCATCACAGACAAACGAAAAGCAAGGGGCCGTTTGTCATTATTAAAACTATCAAGTTCCCCACGCCAAAATCCTGACAATTACATTCTTGAAATCAATTAATTTTATATTAGCAGCATGGAACGATTAAAAATGAAACCAAACACATCTCGAAGGATGAAATAAAACAAACTCTTTTTCGCTGCTTAAATAATAGGAGGCGTGTTATGAATATAAAATAAACTTGGGTCACATTATAATAGACCCATTAAAATATAAATTGAACAAATTAGCAAATCAAGAAAACGTCTTGGTAAAAGAAGAATAGCGTCCTTTTGGAATCGAAAGTTATTTCAATGCAACCGGCCAGACGACACTTGGCCTCTTTAAAATTGACAAACATAATTCCCCTTTTCATGAAATTGTCATAAATGTTTGGTCTGACGGTTCTAGAGTTCCAATTAATATTATCTAACAGTTTTACCTTGTTCTCGGACCAAGATTTAGGTAGTGGTCCGAGGCTACCACAAACGGCGTCCTTTCACCACAAGCTCACATTATGTTCTCTTCTTCTCACTTTGCTTGGCTTCAATTCGACAATGGGACGCCATTTTGCGCATGTGCAGAAGTTCATTTTAAAACCGATGACAAATGAAAAACGCCTGGCACTAGTTTTAATGCCAACTTTTATAATTAATTTTCCTTCACCTCTTAAATTATCGAAACGTCCTTTTTTAACCAAATTTAATTTGGCAATAGAATTTTCATCGATGTGTCCGTCAATGATTGGCTATCAGACTTTAGATTATTTGAACAAATACCGCCAAATCCAGTACAGTCCCAGCATACATATTATTCACTAGACAGTCAACAATGGCTATATTCAATCAATGCAGACCGGAGTAATTAGTTAATATATTTTCCATTAAAAGATAATGGTTATTTAAGTTATTTATGTCTTCTTCTTGTATCCAGAAATGATTCACAATTAATGCCAGGAGCGTCGGCAGAAGAATGGGGGGGGGTCACATGGGGGCGGGGCACATGGGGGCGGGGCACATGGGGGCGGCGGCGGCGGCGAAGTATTGTGAGTCGAAACCAATCGGCTCAGTCTCCCCCTGCGATTCCACCTGTAGGGGGTCAGATGATGATCCCCGATGGTAGCTGCAAGCAGGATGGAACCAGCTCTCCAATACAGCCTCTCCGGACCGTTACAGCTGGACATCTCACGAAGTTGTAGTAAATGCTTCCACTCTGACCAGCAGAATGGCTAACACCTCCACTAGATGTTATGTCGTGCATGGTGACAGTAACCTGTGCACTGGCTACTGCCACGAGTGGTGAGTGATCACATCACTCACGTGACCAACCGGAACAGATACCAGATGGCAATAAGGATCACATGATCGCCATCTCACCGATGATCTATGTAGATTTAGTTACCAAATGTCGTTGTTATATCAAGTGACATTCCTTGGCTTTTGGAATAATCGCAGTGTTAGACCAGGTAAGACTGTTAGAGCTTAAACCGACAGACGATGTTTCAATTTAAATTGTTAGTTTACAATGTGATGAGTAATTCCTAATATGAACATCACAATTCGATGTTCTGTTAAAATTTCTAGCTTGTTCCCAACCAAAATAAATCCTGTTTTCACATTCTAAGGAAATTATTAAGTGGACGCAGCGTCACTTAACAACATGCCATCCCTCAGCAATCATGGCAATCGGCTCTCAATAAATTGAAGGTACCAAGGCACCACAGTACCTCTCGGGTACTCTCAAACAGCACAGTCATTTAAGTTACTTATGATGTACAATTACATCAAGTACAAAAAACACACAGCTCTCAAGCATGGCTTCAAACTTTATTAAGGTAGAACAGCAGGCGCAGAACCTCTCGAACAATCTCAGCAACAATACAGCAATCAAAATTTCACGTGAACCAAACATCAACAGGACTACACACACACGTGCTCAACTTCAGATAACACAGGAATCTATCTCACATCTGCGACCAATCACCATGAAGCAGCAGTTACTCCTGACATAACCTCACTATTGAACCAAACTCGTAGTCAGCTTACGACCAAGAATCACCCAAGTTCACTCGCACGTTGCCCTCAGCAATCTTCTAACCTCACTGTTACAACGACAGCACTTGACAACTCAAGGATCAAGCTCACACATAACCTCACAACATTCACTCTTTTCAAGACATAACCTCACCAAATTCACCAGTCGACTTCAAACATCCCGTTACCAACCCAGTGCGACCATCTCAACGATAGGTAGCACTAATCATAATCAACTTTAGGTCACAAAATGCAACCAACCTCACCATGGGTCACTAAACAGCAACCAACTATTACCTTGGGTCACTTACGAGTAACCAACTTTACCTAGGGTCACTTAAGAGTAACCAACTCTTACCTTGGGTCACTTAAGAGCAACCATTGCCTTACCGTCCGTAGGTGCCAACTGACTACGTCTGTAGAACCAGACAAATTAAATTCCTCACCTAATCAATTCAGAAAGAAAACCTTCACCTGTATCGCATACACAATGCAGCTTACAGTTTGCTCCCAAACTGGCCTCCACACCTGCCACGTGCTTCAGCGACAAGAAATATCCACCTGCATATACCTTCCCTTCATGAAAAGGCTCCCTGCATATACCTCTTCTAATTAATGTCAAGGCACCACTCGACTAACTCAATCTCAAACTCACCATCAGCTCACTCATTAAAACCAACCGTCCGTAGGTACCTAAGTCGTCTGAAATATCAGACAAGAACAATTTCCAATCCTCCTAATTCCATAACAGAAACAGTTGCCAGCCATCTCCGGAACTAGTCTGGAACACCTGCCACGTGCGCCAATGAAAGGAAATATCGCCTGCATACGCCTCTTCACAAAGACCACCTGCATACGCCTCTTCACAAAGACCACCTGCATACGCCTCTTCACAAAGACCACCTGCATACGCCTCTTCACAAAGACCACCTGCATACGCCTCTTCACAAAGAAAAGGCCACCTGCACTTTCACTTAAGGACATTAGGCACCACTCGACAATCCATCACACATCATCAGGGAATTGAACATCCTGGTATCACCGACGAACCTAACCTCTCGAAGCACAAATACTACTCCGAGTACTGACAAATTACACAACTCAATCCAACCAATACCAACACGGTACTAACAAAACAAAATCTAGACACTAACCGAAGAAATCTCGAATACTCAACCGAGTACCAACGCACAAGAAAAAAAATAAAAACACTAACCCTAATTAAATCTCAACTAGTACCAACAACGCAGTACATGGATCACAAATCCACAAATCACCAACAACAAAACACTCCCTCACAAGTACTCACTCGAGCACCAAGTACCAACCAGGCACTAAACACACCTGAAATAAAACAACAAAATGTACCCTCAAAATACTAAACTACGATGTGCGATCATCACCAGCCCGCACGACATCAAGAGTCAGAGGAGCATAGCAATGTCGACATCACCAACCATCACTTAAAGTACCAGAATCATAAATAGACAGAGACTGGCTACTCCCGCTAGGTTGGTATCACTCGACGATCTCCGCACCAACTCCACACATCCCAATTTGGCATCCTGAAATGCCCTAACCTCACTCACTCAACCACACGCACACCAACACCAACCATACGTGCAGTCCTGGCACGTCACTCGTTCGATTCCTAACTCCAACCAAACCTGAAATAAATTTCAAAATTTCTATCTACCGACTGAAGATCAAAACTTCACACGACCAAAATACGATCACCTAGATCAGCTCTTCTTATAACTGCTTTCTGCTTCCTAATTTTTCGACCACCCGTCGCACGAACAGCTACAATCACAACAACTACACACCCAACACAACGGGGCTTCACGACTCCACAGCTGACTTAACACCTGACCTCGGCCTAGCAATTTTAGAACTCGCTGTTTCACCACCTGAAAAGCTTCAGCTCGACACTGCTGTTGTATGTACTCACAGTACATTACTCGTCCGCCTGCATGTTCACAGAAAACTTCACTTAATATGTCACAAGACATTACACATTCAACTCGATGACAACAATTATCTGCGCACAGATGTTTCTCACAGAATACAGCAAAATAATTGACTATTCAGTTCACTAAATTTCATTAATGCTTAGATGACTTAATCACATTGGCAACACAGCCAGAACAAATAGCAATTCAAAATTTGGCAACCATGCCATAATGATTTTCAGCAAGAACTCAACACGCGAATGATATCACTTTTCACACAACTTGACAGGAACACAGAACGATTAGCCATTAGCACTTTACTTAACAGCTGTGCATAGATAACTTTCTACCATGAATCAAATAACTACTGTACTGGTTTGATCCTACCTTGGAAGTAGCTTGTAGTACGGAACATCACAGAGTGTGATAACAGAGAGAATCCATCAGCCAATTTTACCATGCTTACAGAGAGACCATGTTCTTGAGTGCCAGTATTAAACCTGGACTTGACTCGTCGTCAGTGCGTTCACGCACTGAGGAATGCCAGCAACGCTTTGTCCATTCACAGCCATGAAAAGAAAATCATAATATTAGCCAGAGTACCACAGTAGGCATCCTACCTAACCTTAGTTAACCCTCAGTTACTCACTTCTCCCGTGCTGCTCGAATCCACGTAAGTTAATTCAACAATATACCACGGCAAAAACAACACCAGGCAACGGCTCCAGAAAATCGAAAACCACTGCGATGCTACCATTAATCTGCACCGATAAATTTGAGTGGAGGGAGGGTTTGGTACCCCGAGGCCAAAGTGGCCTGAAGACAATTAACCTAGTACTATTCTATGCTCTCAATTAAAACATGGACTCGAACAGCAGTAGGTAAAATAAATATATATTCTCAAGGGAAAAGAATACAAGGCCGAATGGCTATGGGAGGGAACACCAATCTGCACTCCTACTATATATCAAAAATGGAGGCCAAGCTATACCCCAAATTATATGGCAACGCTGTATAATAAAACAAGTTACATTTACGTGATTTAGAAATCACCACATATTAAACCTTTTCTAATTCTTATCCGAAACTACTACAGTCTCATTTCGATTCATTTCAATTGGTTACTCATTACATTCTTTCAAATAGGCTTCCGAAAATGTTTTGCAACCAGCATGAATGCTGTGCTTATGCGTCCATAAAAGACCAAAAGATGCCATCACAGACAAACGAAAAGCAAGGGGCCGTTTGTCATTATTAAAACTATCAAGTTCCCCACGCCAAAATCCTGACAATTACATTCTTGAAATCAATTAATTTTATATTAGCAGCATGGAACGATTAAAAATGAAACCAAACACATCTCGAAGGATGAAATAAAACAAACTCTTTTTCGCTGCTTAAATAATAGGAGGCGTGTTATGAATATAAAATAAACTTGGGTCACATTATAATAGACCCATTAAAATATAAATTGAACAAATTAGCAAATCAAGAAAACGTCTTGGTAAAAGAAGAATAGCGTCCTTTTGGAATCGAAAGTTATTTCAATGCAACCGGCCAGACGACACTTGGCCTCTTTAAAATTGACAAACATAATTCCCCTTTTCATGAAATTGTCATAAATGTTTGGTCTGACGGTTCTAGAGTTCCAATTAATATTATCTAACAGTTTTACCTTGTTCTCGGACCAAGATTTAGGTAGTGGTCCGAGGCTACCACAAACGGCGTCCTTTCACCACAAGCTCACATTATGTTCTCTTCTTCTCACTTTGCTTGGCTTCAATTCGACAATGGGACGCCATTTTGCGCATGTGCAGAAGTTCATTTTAAAACCGATGACAAATGAAAAACGCCTGGCACTAGTTTTAATGCCAACTTTTATAATTAATTTTCCTTCACCTCTTAAATTATCGAAACGTCCTTTTTTAACCAAATTTAATTTGGCAATAGAATTTTCATCGATGTGTCCGTCAATGATTGGCTATCAGACTTTAGATTATTTGAACAAATACCGCCAAATCCAGTACAGTCCCAGCATACATATTATTCACTAGACAGTCAACAATGGCTATATTCAATCAATGCAGACCGGAGTAATTAGTTAATATATTTTCCATTAAAAGATAATGGTTATTTAAGTTATTTATGTCTTCTTCTTGTATCCAGAAATGATTCACAATTAATGCCAGGAGCGTCGGCAGAAGAATGGGGGGGGGGTCACATGGGGGCGGGGCACATGGGGGCGGGGCACATGGGGGCGGCGGCGGCGGCGAAGTATTGTGAGTCGAAACCAATCGGCTCAGGGCGATTAAGTAAGGCGGAAGCGCCGGGCTTTTGTTCCGGCAGACTGGCTCCTCGGAGTTATCAGGTAACGAAGAAACACATCAATTTATTTTCTTAATACATTGGCGACCTACTTGAGATATTATACTTCAAATCTCAAGATTTTGTCTTAATTTTGGGCCGAGTTCCAAATGTCGTTTAGAATCTTGGAATATGCTTGGACGCATTTGTTACCAATCCGTATCTTGCGGAATCTGATGGTTTCCTGGATTTAATCTGATATTATATGTGGGCCCATTATATTTTGTCGTGAGTTTTAAATTTTCTTTTGCACAATTCAGCCTAGAAATAATCGGTTGAACTATGTTGCCAAACCGTTTCGTCGGTTGATCGTCCTTTGTTCATTCGCGATGTGTTTAAAATGTTATCAGAAGCACGGTCTTTTAGCGTTCATATAGAGAAATCTAGACTTAGATGGTATGGACATGTAAAACGAATGGAGGAGAAGAGAATACCCAGGAGAGTACACGAGGCGAAGTGGGAAGGAAAGAGACCGAGGGGAAGACCGAGAGACAGGTGGCTGAAGGGGGTGGAAGAAAGCGTGAAGAAGAGAGGAGAAGACTGGACAAGGGTGGAGGCTGAGAGATGGTGGGAAGACAGAAGTCGTTGGAGAGGCTTGTGTTCCAAACAGACCCGGCCAGTGGCTGGAAACTGTGCAAGATGATGATGATTATTAACGCATACCAGGATGTAATTCCATAAACTCAAATATCTAACCACGTTGTGATTCTCGTTTGCCTTAGATCTGCAAACGTATTGGGGTATGACTTATTATGTGCCACGCCCCCCCTTGTTGTCGCCCGCCATTGGTGTTTTTTTTTTTAATGTACAAAGAGACTTGATATGAAATTTATGCCTAAATGCCTTCTAGGCTTGTATTCTTTGAATTGTTTTAAAATATATATTATTTGGTATATATTTCGTTTTACGAAAACATTATTTCTTCTAATGCTAAAATTACTTCTGAGGAAAAGATAGGTGCCATGTTGAACAATTCGTAGCAGAGTTAAACATGGTTTGTCAGGCTGTAGACCACATTGGCCGATGAGTACAAACCCACCCTTCCACATAACGGGTGTATTCCGCATCATGTCCTAATTAATTTGTAAGCACCTTACCTTAGTCCTCTCGTACTGATCGGGGAAGTTGCGGTTCAGGTCAACCTCGTGAGCATTCTCTCGTCCCTGAGTGTCGGCATGGTCATCTGGAGGGAGCAAACCATGAAAACAAATTACTGCAGAAACAAGTACAGTAAAACTCTGTTAAGAAGTTTTTCAAGGGACCATTAAAAAAAAACTTCTTAACAGGGAAACTTCTTAAAAGGGTAGTGGCCTGAAATGCATGTGAAACGCACACATTTTTGTTGTTTGTGAAGGATCCTATAATATACTGTACATAGGCCTATATAAAAGCCAGAAAAAGAGAAGCCCCAATATTAAAATCTGACTATCAGACCAGAGATTAAGAGAAATTAATTGGCATAATCCTCACAATTCACATTAATAGAATTAATTTCAATAACTGTTTGAGCACACACCATATATTCCAGCAAACTACAATTATAGACACATTTTAGAATGTAAATAAACAACAACTAAGACTGAATTGAAAACACTTTTTTGTCCCTTTTTTCTCCCTTCAAAACCAAAGATTTATCCAGAACAACCTGATAAAAAAGTCCGAATTCGTCAACATTAAAAACGTCACAATGTTTGTAATTACTGATTTTTGCCGGCAGCAGTGTTTCCTTCCACGCTTCCGTTTCCTCTGTACTTACACTCGCAGCTTCACCACTAATAGTCTTGTAAACTATGCCAGCCCGAATTTTAAAGCGATCCAGCGACCGATTCGATGCAGTGAAAGGTACTTGTAATCGACACGCGATTTCTTCGGCTTTCTCCTTCACGATAAACCCGCTCAAAGGAATGTTTAAACTTCGCTGCTGTTTAAACCACACGAGCAGAGCTTGTTCAACGTCTTGGTATTTCGCGCTTTAAATCTTCTTGCAGCTTGCCGAAGTATTCCCGGCAGACGCCAAGATCCCTTCTTTCTTTGCTATGATGCTGTTCAAAGTAGACGGCGGCATTCCGAGCTCCTTCGCAAGAGCAACACGTGAAAGAGTAGACGACTCTAATGTCCACTTTATCTTTAATAGAAAGTGCCTTTCTTTTGATGCCTTTCATCTGAGAACCATTCATTTTCACAATGATTTGAAAACTTTATTTCACTGACGACGCAATTCTCGTAATCTCAATAATGTTATGCTACGTCTGGCAATGCTTGGCTAACAAGTTAGATCACACAGAACAGCGATAAAAGCCACGAACAAAGAATATAGGAGGCCACAAATGAAAGCATGATGCTGTATATTGTAGTCGGCCTTGGGCGGGTATCGTCATAGCGTGACGTCATTCAGCCTTGAAATGCTCGCCTGGTCAGTGACCCGCGAACACTCGCAACGGCTGTATTCTTTCATTCGGAACACCGGGCCCGGTCAGAGACCCGCAAACACTCGGAACTCTTGTATTCTTTCATTCGGAACACCGGATGTATCTTCCGCGGAGATTGGCGAGTTTTGATTCTAAGTCAGTTGTCTCTCAGTGAACGTCTTATGCTCTAAGGGAATACAAAATCTGAACTATTTAACCGGGAAAACCTCTTATGCACAAACACTATATACGGGAAAAATATACACGTATCTTATGGGACGAATCACGGGACCGAGAATATCGGACGTCTTAAGCAGAAAAACGTTTTATGCGGGAACTTCTTAACCGAGTTTTACTGTAGTAGATTTGTAACGTCAACAAGGAAAATGATTATAAAAGATATTCGAAACAAGTGAGTGTTGAACTCTTGGGCAAGGAAAGCTTTTGCAAAACAATTCATAAAAATCAGCTTAACTTATGCCCTGCCTTATTTCACTAATTAGCACTGGTTGGTTTACTTAGCATCCATAACTGTGTGTAGGAAAAATGTGCAAGCCTGTATAATTTTATATGCTTTTTTTGACTTACGTCATCATCATAATCATCATCGATTTCCATTTTCCAGCCTAAGCCGGGTCGGAGCAAATATGAAACCCCTCCTCTTTACTCTGTCTGTCCACCATCCTTCCTCAACCACTGAACTCCACTCCAGGTTCCGTTCTCTCACACCATTGCTTATTTAACAATAGATTTTTCCTGCTCTGAAATGCTTGCTTTGCCTCGAAACTGGTCATCCAAGTGTATTTATTAATCTCATGTAATTTTTTTCAGGATTAGGGAATAACGCAGCTCATTTGGGTACATTCGTGTTGACCGACTGAAAGGCACCAAACGTTTGTTTACTAAGGCAACACTGAAAAATGGCTTCAAACACCATAGTACAAATAACACTGCGTGTTGGGTAATTAGGGTATGTTATGAGCCCTTGATTTATATCAGGAACTAATTTTATCTAGAAAATGACACAAATGTTTTTACATGCGGTCTGTGTTATTCTACTGCGGTAAGTACCTTAACTGTCTGGTGTAAATTGTCATTTTATATAACTTTGTAGACCAACGGAAGTTGAGACAAAAAAAAAACCTCATAGGTTGATAACACTGACCTAATGAAGTCCCCAACTCACCTGGTCTAGTGACGTGAGACATGTTGTAGCCATCAGGGTTCATGGTGGGCAGGATGTGTATCCTGGTGGTGTTAACAATCCTGGAGACTCGCTCGTCAGTGCCGTAGTTTTCGCACAGATACTTGGCCAACAACAGCAGCATCTCGCGCCCCACCACCTCGTTGCCGTGCATGTTGCCCACGTACTTAAACTCGGGCTCACCTGTGACATGCAAGCAAAGTGGTGATAAAATATATCCAATTCATTTAATATTTTGTTGTTGTTTACAGTTTCTGATATTTCTAATGATTCTAGTGGATATCTGGCACTACTACATCTCAAAAATAGTTTACAGTATACGGTGTATTTACAATCGATAACTGGACAGGAAAAGAAGGTAAAAATCATCATATATGCCGAGCAACAAGACAGCTTGAATCAACTTGCAATATGGGCCCAAAACCACAATCTTGAAATAAACCTTCAGAAAACGGTAGCAATGATCTTCAGAAAGGAATTACTCTGCAAATACAAGGGAATCAACACATCACATCAAAGATAAAATGATCTGTGCTGTCAGATCAATGAACAACATTAGTCATCTCAGGGATATGTCTTTGCAATCGGCACTGAGACTCTTTAAAGCAAAAATTATACCAATTGCAACGTATGGATATAATATGGGTTAATTTAAGCACAAATAACCTGAAAGACTTCGAGAAAGTGAAAGCCTTATTCTTAAAAAGACTGCTTTGTTTGTCAAAATATACCCCATTGAGACTGACGTATGAACTAGCGGGGGAACTTTTCTTTATAGAAGAACTCCGACTGGTTCACCAACTACCATCCACAAGACGATACAATGATTTGCTACAAGAACTACTTGCAAAAAAGCAGGAGATCCCAATTGGTTTCTACTCACGACGGCCATGGCGTCAACAGAATGGAAGGGCACTGCCTATGAATTGAGACACACAGTGACCCAATTCGCGGTGCACGGTTTTCACCATGGTGTAACTACAATGGTGAGGTGGATCGCTCCCTCTCTCTTGTGCGGATGACGTCACAACGGGGGCATTGCGTTCTGTGACACAGCACAAAGTACATGTATTTGACACGGCTCTGGTCTTAAATTGAAGGCATAATTAATAAATAAAATGCATTATAGCACTCAACATACTTTGTATTGTAAACTCTGATAATAATGTTGGTAATTATGAATGCGCCGTACCTCTAAATAATATTAATAGTCCAATAACGAAATCAACTATTTTCTTACATTGATGAATTTACACATTTTGCGATTCAATTTTCTCTGTGAATTGCCGAAACTTATTTTTCTGTTTAAGCCAAGCAACCTAATACATATTCGGGTTCGAGCTAAACAGTGAATAACCTCATATGCAATATTAATATGAGGCAATTTTTACAAGGTCCTGCTGGTTAATTCATTGAATATAAACATATCATTTGATTGCGAAATGTCAGGAAATTTATGAAACGCAGCGTCCATTGTTGTTTCAACTTCCATATGTTCATTAGAGGGATACAAACGATTTCCCCTTGAAATAAGCTGAAGCCAATCTGGGCCTTCATTACTGGGTTAATGTTCTTGAGATACCGTACAAAGAACACGGA
The DNA here is from genome assembly GCA_946902985.2 of Meconema thalassinum. Classification (NCBI taxonomy): domain Eukaryota; kingdom Metazoa; phylum Arthropoda; class Insecta; order Orthoptera; family Tettigoniidae; genus Meconema; species Meconema thalassinum. The sequence continues at coordinate 91,686,991 of OX336388.2, forward strand.
ACTACATGACCGCGTTGTCGCAGCCCCTAAATTGAGGAACCAACCAATGTTCTTGAGATAATGTTCGCAAATTTTTGTACTTATCCCTGAATCTATGTGCTACATATCCTGTACTGTATTTTAAACCTTCATGGTTCATTTCATCTTTAAAATCTGAGACATCAAATTCATCCAACATTCTGATGATCGGTCATTTTAAACATACTCATATTCATTTCCACAGTTTCGTAATTTGATTCAATAAATAAACTGGAAACTAGTTTTTCTTAGTCAGGAGCATCCACGATATCAGGAATAGGTTTGGCAACATTCACTAACGCAGCCTGCGAGAAACAGGTATCGGTTTCTGTTTCCATTGGTTTAATCATACACTATTCGTCAATATCCTCCTCTGTGTTTATATTTAAAGTAAAAACTGAAGCAGAGGGCTGGCCCAAAATGTACCATCTCAATCTACAGTTTATTTAATATCCAGAGGATATTCGTGATCATTGGAGCCTCCCATTCCTTATGTGAGAAGGTTCTCCAAAATATCTTGATTTAGACGATAAGTTATTATGTACTCGATTTGGTACATGGGCTTCAAGCATCTAAAAAGGTTAACTAAATACGTGTTGCTGAGTAGAATTCATTTTCGAAATGGGAGTAAGGCTTTATGTCGGTCAACTTTCATGGACGTTATCAACCCATTGACATTATTTAGCACACTGATTTGCTTGTCTAAATCAGTACCAAATGCATTTCATTCAGAATAATGATGATGATGATAATATTTTGTTTTTAGGGGTCTTAACATCTAGGTTATCGGCCCCTAATATTTTGGGTGATAGTGAAAGATGAGATGAGAATGAAAACTATAAGTAATACAAACTAGACTTACATACTAAACGAAGAAATGGTAAACAAACAAAGGATAAGGCAAATAAAGGACAGAAAGAAAATAAATGCCCTCAACCCTCGAATAGTGAGGATTGACGGACTTGGAAGGGAGGAGAGCCATGAAAGGCGGATAGGAAAGAGGAGAGGGCCCATCCCAAGTCAGTGGTAAAAGGGGACAAAATGGACCCAGCTCAGGAATCCCTCGGCATCGCCAACTCCCGAACTCACCAGCCGTAAGCCCCTGAGGGTGTAGCACAATCCAGGGTGCACCAGAAGTGGTGGGGCTACATACACCCTGCCTCCTTGAGGGCCTTGAGCAGGAGGCAGGAGATAACATGAAAAGAAAAATAAGGCTGACCCCTCGCAGAAGGAGGGTATCAGGAAAGATGAGACAAGGGCCAATTAAGGCGGAAAAGGAAGATACTCCCTAGGCCTCGGAAAACCGTCGGGGTTGGAAGAGAACAAGAGTTGACCAAGAGAGGTCGACAGGAAAGAAGATGGAGAGGAGCCCGGCACAAGTAAGTGGAAGCAATGCCGGACAGATGGGGTCTCGTGGTCACCAACCCACGTCCCACAAGTTTTGATCCCCTGGGGGCTTTCAGAATGACTCCCAAATTTGTTTTTAGCATTAAGTAAGCCAAACCAGTCATTTATTAATTTTATACATCTAGCAGCTTCTTCTCAGTCATTGTTTTTAATCAAACCTTTCCCTCCACACCATTCAAGAGCCTTTGATACCTGGTTTGAAAGTAGTCTACTTGAGCTGCAGGCCGACATTTTTGTCTCTCTGATCCCTTTAAGTTTACATGATATCGGCTAATTTTGTGCGCAATAGGGAGTTCAGAAGAAGACATAGAAATTAGTAGTTCCAAAATATTCCTTGCTCACCTTTTTCCCATTGAGCAGTACACATCCCTGGTCTAATTACGGACAAATCTAACAAATGATTTCTCACAAGTTTCAATAAATGAGGAATGTTTGCAAACACAAACACCTTTAAGGAACCGTCGCTTGGATGCTTGAAGACACATTCCTTATTATGCCGTTGACAAAGATTGAAATTCAATACTTTCACTAGCAACGTACACACCTGTCAACATTAACATAATTATTTCAATCGACTGTGGATTCACGCGCTTGACTCCCGCCTTTAGCCACAAGTCACGGCAGCTCCCGTTGTGACGTCATCCGCACGAGAGAGAGAGAGGGAGCGATCCGCCTCACCATTGTAGTTACACCATGGTTTTCACCACAGGATTTGTGAGACTGAGGTGTTCCATGTGCCCACACCAGAGTGCATTTGTAAATTGTGCCAAAAGTCATGCGATACTTACCACGCTCTCGTCTGTACTAGAAGGTTATCATCGCTTACAGTATTTTGTAAATAGTTAATGTAATGCACATTGTGCGCACTTTTCCTTAATAATAAAAGAAGGATAGGAACACATTACAAGTAGTGAAAAGTTGCTCTTGGTTTAACAACAACAACAAAAATATCTTATTTAACTTACACGCATTAGGCTTTGTGGCCAGTTACGGACTTTTGCCACTGTTTCTTCGGTCTTCCCAGGTTTCTTCAACCTCTTGGAAGAATCTGTTTAGGTACTCTGCAAAACCTTATCCTGCCCACATGCTCTTTCCACTTCTCCCTATGCTGTTTTAAGTCATCATCATCATTTTCCATCTCCAGTTTCCCGGGTGTGACAAACAAGCGCTCTCCATCTTGCCCGATCTTGGTACACCATTTGTTCTTGGACATCATCCCAGTTAAAACCATTCTTCTCCACCTCCGATCGAACTGTCTCTATCCATCGTCTCCTTGGTCTTCCTCTTGCTCTCTTCCCTCTGACATCTAGGTTGAAGTACTTCTTAGCTGTTCTAGAGCTATCCTTCCTCATTACATGGCCATACCACTGAAGTCTGCGTTTCCCCAGAAAGTTGGTAGCAGGGACCCTGATGCCAGCTGTTGCTCTGTGTACCTCATTTCTGATCTTGTCTCTCCTGGTACTGTTTTAAGTATGCTGTACAATTGGGGTGATTTTTAGTTCCTTCAGGACTTCTCCATTCCTCCGATGATCGAGTATGGAGTAACCAGAAATTCGTCTCATGAATCTTATCCCTGTTGTTGTTAGTCTTTTTTCATCTGCCTTCCTGATGGTCCAGGCTTCCCTTCCATATGCAAGAACTGGTCTAGCAAGAGTTTGATATACCTTCAGCCTAGATCAGAGCCATCCAGACAGCGCTCCGGCCACGCTCTAAGTTGCTGGCTTAGCGCGCTGGAGTGTGCAGCCGATCCATCAGTCGCTAGTCTAGTCCAATGAGCTTTGTTGACAGTGTGTAAGAAAATCAGTTTCGCAGTGGTCGTGACTGAACAGCATACATAAAAGGAGCGGTAAAGCAGCAGTCTTTAAAGCAGAAAAGGAAATTTCATTTTTCTGTACAGTTTACAAAGGGTATGCCAAATGTTTAGTGTGCAACAGAGATGTAATGTGTTAAAAAGAACACAATTTGTTGTTGAATTTTCCTCTCTGATATGTTCACATTTCAGTTTGGAATAAATCACAATATTCTTTACTTAACACTGTAACGTGTTTTTCGAGGGGTTTTTATGCCACTGGCATAAGTCAGTAGGAAGCCAATCTATATTTATTTACGTGGCAAATTGTTCAGCCAAGAGAATTTTTCATGTTAATTTATTATTATTAAGGTATTTTTTGGAGCATTTTTATAAAATTATAAGCATACAGATAGGTTTTCTACGTCATAGAAAACACTATCAAGCAAATTATTACGAACGACATTATCATAGAAAATTATGTGATTGCGGAATTTTACGGAGTTTCGTCAGTTAGGGTATTATGAGAGACATAACTCACTGGGAATTCAGATACAGGCTGATTCTTATAAAGAAGCATTACGCACGCCTGGGTCGCAGCGTCAAGAAAAGGCGGATAGTATGGAACGGCAATCGACTTCACCCTCCCGCCGAGTGTATTGAGCCAGAGGTGGGGAAGTAGCGCGTGGGGAGCAGCCAATCAGTGGAGACCATGTAAGCTGGAAGTCGGCACTGGAGTGGGAAGCCGACGAGTGCATATATAGTTTGGCGCGCCGTGGAATAAAGGACAATCTGTGTAAGACTTGACCAGTATGGTTGCGCGTTTGTGTGGCTCCGATGTTCAGTGGAGTGAGGGACTATCTTTGTAAAACTTAACCAGTGTGGTTGTACGGGTGTATGGCTCCGATGTTCTGACCATAAAGTCACCAAATCTACAAGTATATCATCTACTAACGAAGGAGATGACAACGTACAGGAAACAGTGGGAAGCTCTCTTCATCATCCAGTACGAGGGAAATGCTTCGGCAATTTCCAGTGGTAAGCGCGAATGACGCAGAAATACGCAATCTCTCGTTTCTCTTTGTTTTATATTCAGTATTCAGTAACATCATAGCTTGGGAATAAGAGTAAAATCAGTAATTTATCAGACTCCGTTCTCACGTAATTCTCTATCGGTAATATTAAAGTCGCAACGCTCCAATTTAAATTTTAAACTTATTATTATTATTATTAATTTTGCAATACTTGTTTTATACAATAAATTTATTTCTTTTAACAATGCAATCTTTGCTTTCAGTAGGTAGCATTAGATATAGACCAATTCCTTCTCCGGATACAATTGTTTGTTGGGTTAATGATCAAATCATACCACGATCTGAGTGAATAGTCTTGAAGATGTTCTACCAGAGCTAGACGTTCCTAAATACAAATTTAGATTTCAACATTGCGTTGAGGTCTTGGCGCCCATAAAAACAACATAGCTTAGGCAAAGGTAAACAATCACATTTTCTCCCAATAGTGTGGGCTAGCGAAACTGTTACATTTATCGCTACCAACATGGGGCATTAAGAATCTGCTACATTTGTCGCCGACAACTTGGGGCTGAAAACCTAATAACATTTGTGGAAGGAGAAGGGTATATATTTCTGTGCCTGTATTTTGGGGGTTATTTGTCTTTATCAGTGTATATCATTATGGGGGATGAGAAAGAAAGACAGATGAGGTTACGTAGTGGTCATCAACTGGAGAGTGATGATACGAGCAGTATGTCGAGTGATGGTAGTACCGGGGTAGCGGAGGTAAATCCCGATACTGAAACAGGGAGTGTAGGCGGCCAACCAGAATTTAAAACTTTACTTCTCGAGTTCATGTATCAGAACAAAGTTAGTAGCGATGCCTTAAATGCAAAATTAGAACAGAATAATGCAAAATTAGAACAAAACAGTAGGGAAAATAAAGAAAGTACAGAAGCTTTAAATAAAATATTAGAACAGAATAATGCAAAATTAGAACAAAACAGTAGGGAAAATAAAGAAAGTACAGATGCCTTAAACGCCAAATTAGAACAAAATAGTAGGGAAAATAGAGAGAGTAATGAAACTTTAAATGCTAAATTAGAACAAAATAGTAGGGAAAATAGCGAGAGTAATGAAACTTTAAATGCTAAATTAGAACAAAATAGTAGGGAAAATAGAGCGAGTACTGAAACTTTAAATGCTAAATTAGAACAAAACAGTAGGGAGATCAGTGATAAATTCGAACTGATTAGAGGTGAGATCAGGGGGGCGATGGAAGAGAAGGCTAAAGAGATTATTGCAGATGTAGACAGAAAATTAGGAAAAGTACAGGAGGAGTTAGAAATTAGAATCAGTACACAGGCTGAAAATTTAAAAGAACTAGTGCAACTGGAAACACAGCAGGTCAAAAAGCAATTGGGGGGAGAAATTGACAAAATTCAGGTAGCAACTAAAGAGGTTAAAGAACAGCTGGGGGGAAGAATTGAGAAAGTCCACTCGCAAATAGTTGCAGAAGTAAATGATTTAAGAGAGAGTAATAGAGAGAGCATTAGCAAGATTGAGGAGAAACAAGCAAAGCTATATGATAAAGTAGAAGAATCAGAAGGAAACATTAAATTAACAGTAAACAGTATTGAGAGGAAGGCTGAGGAGAAAATCGCAGAATTAGAATTAAAATTAAAAGCTAGGATCAGGCAAGAAAATAGTCAGAATAGGCCAGTTTTTGTGAATAGCACACACAGGGAGGTAGAACTGGGTAAGTTCAGCAATCGACAGGGGTGCCCAATGGAGTTCATGAATACTATAGAAAATAAATTCGGGGAGAGGTTGGAAAATGGTAGTATTGAGTGGTGCCAGGTAGTTGAAATTTTAGAACAAGTGTTTGTGGGGGAAACGAGGAATTGGTTTGCTGTCTACAGAGACAAGTTTACTGATATTAATGATTTTAAAATGAAATTCTGTGAAAAGTTCTGGAATGAGGTTATTCAGTCGCAGCATCGTGAGGGAGTAGTGTGTGGTAAATCTATCTATATATATAAAGCACAAAGTTTGTCTGTCTGTCTGTCTGTCTGTTATGTATACAAATCTACACCGTTTCACCGATCTGAACCAAAATTTGTATACTTACCCTTTGGAACCCTGCGGGTAACCCTGTCAACTTTAAATTTCGTACAGACCACCCCTTTCCCTGCATTTAGGCCCTTTTGCTAAAATCTACACCGTTTCACCGATCTGAACCAAAATTTGTATACTTACCCTTTGGAACCCTGCGGGTAACACTGTCCACTTAACATTTTGGACAGACCACCCCAATCCCTGCATTTAGGCCCTTTGGTCCAAATCTACACTGTTTCACCGATCAGAACCAAAATTCGTATTCTTACCCTTTGGTACCCTGCGAGTAACACTATCTGCTTGAAATTGCGAACAGACCACTCCAATCCCTGCATTTAGGCCCTTTGGCACAAATCTACACCGTTTCACCGATCTGAACCAAAATTTGTATACCTACCCTTTGAAACACTGTGAGTAACACTGTCTGCTTGAAATTGCAGACCACTCCATTCCCTGCACTTGGGCCCTTTTGCCCAAATCTACACCGCTTCACCGATCTCAACCAAAATTTGCATATTTACCCTTTGGAACACTGCGACTAACACTGTCTGCTTGAAATTGTGCAGGGGCTACTCCATCCCCTGGATTTATGCCCTTAGGCACAAATCTACACCGTTTCACCGATCTGAACCAAAATTTGTATACTTAGGCCTACCCTTTGGAACCCTGCGAGTAACACTGTCCATTTAAAATTTCGGACAGACCACCCCACTCCCTGCATTTAGGCCCTTTTGCACAAATCTACACCGTTTCACCGATCTGAACCAAAATTTGTATACTTACCCTTTGGAACCCAGCGGGTAACCCTGTCCACTTGAAATTTTGGACAGAACACCCTATGCCCTGCATTTAGGCCCTTTTTCACAAATCTACACCGTTTCACCGATCTGAACCAAATTTTGTACACTTACCCTTTGGAACCCTGCGGGTAACACTGTCCACTTACAATTTCGGACAGACCACCCCATTCCCTGCATTTTGGCCCTTTGGTCCAAATCTACACCGTTTCACCGATCAGAATCAAAATTCGTATTCTTACCCTTTGGTACCCTGCGAGTAACACTGTCTACTTGAAATTGCGGACAGATCACTCCATTCGCCGCCGCATTTAGGCCCTTTGGCCCAAATCTACACCGTTTCACCGATCTCAACCAAAATTTGTATACTTACCCTTTGGAACCCTGCGAGTAACACTGCCCACTTAAAATTTCGGACAGACCACCCCATTCCCTGCATTTAGGCCCTTTGGTCCAAATCTACACCGTTTCACTGATTTGAACCAAAATGTGTATACTTACCCTTTGGAACCCTGCGAGTAACACTGTCCACATACAATTTCGGACAGACCACCCCATTTCTTGCATATAGGTCCTTTGGCACAAATCTACACCGTTTCACCGATTAGAACTAACATTCGGATACTTACCCTTTGGTACCCTACGAGAAATACTGTCTGCTTGAAATTGCCGACAGACCACTCCATTCCCTGCATTTAGGCCCTTTGGCCCAAATCTACAATGTTTCACTGATCTCAACCAAAATTTGTATATTTAAGTTACCCTTTGGAACACTGCGACTAACACTGTTGGCTTGAAATTGCGGAGAGCCAATCCAACCCCTGCATTTAGGCCGTTTGGCACAAATCTGCACCGTTTCGCCGATCTGACTCAAATTTTATAAACTTACCGTTTGGAACCCGACAAGTAACACTGTTCACTTTAAATTTCGGACAGACCACACTATTCCCTGCTTTTTGGCCCTTTGGCACAAAACTACACCGTTTCACCGATCTCAAATAATTACCCTTTGGAACTCGACGAGTAACACTGTCCCCTCGAAATTTCGGACAGACCACTCCATTCCCCGCATTTAGGCCCTTTGGCCTTTGGCCTTATGAAGCTTCAGTAAACTGGAAGTGCTCCAATCGGAGTTTTAATTTTTGTTGTTTCTCTGCTGCTGGATTGTCACCTGCCATGCTGCTAAAAGGAGCCAGCCCTTTCACTAGGAGAGGTACGGTCACATCAACATCAACGGTGACCACAGTCTTCATGCTTCTTCTACTGTCAGGTGATGTAGAAATTAATCCTGGTCCGGGTTCGAACAGTTCTATGACCATATACTTTCAGAACACTCAGAGCGTGGCCAACAAGCTGGACAAAGTAGATTTGAGCAGCAGTGATTTTAATAATATGTCAATAATAGCCTTAAATGAGTCTTGGCTTTTTGACAGTTTTCTTGACTCAGAACTCGCCTTTTCTAGGACTCATGACATATTCAGAAGAGACAGGCCTGGGCGTGGGGGTGGTGTTGTCATTGCTACGCAGTCTCAGTTGCGTGCTAGGAGAAGAGCGGACTTTGAAAGTGAATGCGAAATTATTTGGTTGGAAATCCAAGGAAGGTCTAGTGTGTTCGTGGGCTGTGTGTACCTACCCCCGCCTGCCTCTTTAAACCAGTTGGAGGAGCTACATACCTCTCTCAGCAGGGTGCACGCCCAGTTGAAGGACAAGGATACAGTTATATTGTGTGGGGATTTCAACATGCCGGACATCTCATGGGGACAGCAGGAAGGGCCTTCTCTCATACCTTTAAAACTAACTGAAAGTGCAGTGAACTCGATCTTCTGCGAGACAATTGAGGAATTCTCTCTGCATCAATTGAATCCACATCTCACGCGCGGACAAAACTTCCTTGATCTTCTGTTTACTAATATTCCTAAAATCTCTCAATCTGTAGAGTTAGAAAAACCGGGGTGGATTCCATCTGACCATAGTGCTCTAATATGGAACATTGATTTTCACGACGCTAGTTTATTTCAAAAACTACCTCGCAGGGAAATTTTTAATTGGAAGAAAGCAGACATGAACCACCTGAAACTTCTACTGGATTATTGCCCATGGTCCCTCCTTGACATCAGGAACGACATTAATGAGAATTGTGAGATATTTTATGATCTCTTGATGTCCGCAGTTCGAGAAGCAGTTCCTCGTGTGAAGGTTAATCCCTACCGTTATCCACCTTGGTTTGATGCAGATGTAATCAGCGCGCTACATTCGAAAAATAGGGCTCATCGTCAATGGAAACGCTCTTCTTTGGAATGCCATAGAATTGAATTTGTGGTCAGGAGACTCGAATTCAAAGAAATTCAACGCCGAAAGTATGACGCCTACCTGGAAGACATAGACTCCAGTGTTAAAACTAATCCGAACAGACTATGGTCCTTCATTAAGCAGAGATCTAGGAACACCAGATTACCAGTCTCGCTCGAGTATGACGGACGTACCAGTACTGATGCAAACTCTGCCTGTGAGCTGTTTTCTGATTATTTCGAAACCTTATTCCTTCCTGTAAATTCTATACCGCCACCATTACCTGATCTGCCACCCTCCAGTAATGACAGCATTTCGTACTTCCATATTTCCGAAGACTGCATCAAGAATAAATTACATAATCTATCCTCTGGCAAGTCTCCCGGTCCTGATGCCATTCCTATAGAAATAATTAAATCTTTATGCCACCAGCTATCTCGTCCACTTTACATCCTATTCAACCAAGCCATCAGTGAAGGAGTGTTTCCGGATTACTGGAAATCAGTTCATATCACCCCAGTGTTAAAGAAAGGCTCCAGGCAGAAGGTAGTAAATTACAGGCCAGTAACACTAATGTCTATTTTCGCGCGAGTCTTTGAATCAATTGTTCGAGACGAAGTGTACGCTCACGTGTCACCATTCATCACTGAACTTCAGCACGGCTTTCTTCCTAGGCGATCCACTGCTACCAACCTAGCAGTCTTCACTCATGATGTATCCACCTTTATGAATAACCGTGGTAGTGCTGATGTTATCTATACTGACTTCTCTAGGGCTTTCGACAGCGTTCATCACAACCTACTGCTTCTTAAACTTTCAAACTTTGGTATAACTGGTAATCTTTTACGTTTCTTCAAAAGCTACCTCTCAAATAGAACCCAATCAGTTGTAATTAATAATAATAAGTCTAAATCTGTTAACGTTACTTCCGGTGTCCCTCAGGGTTCTGTATTGGGCCCTCTGCTTTTTATACTTTTTGTAAATGATATCCCTCGTATAATACATAATTCTAGGTGTCTGATGTACGCTGATGATCTTAAACTGTATATGCCCATCAGTACTATAAATGACTGTGAGTTGTTGCAACAAGACCTACACCAACTCAGTGAATGGTGTGAAACATGGAAACTGAAACTGAATACTGAAAAGTGTAAAGTGTTGTCAGTTTCATTGAAACGTAACCTCCTACCCAGGTTTAATTACTGTATTAAAAATGAAACGCTACGTAGAGTGTCAACCATTAAGGATCTAGGGGTGACAATCACTAATAATTTCTCGTTCGATGAACATATTTCAAAAATATGTCGTGAAAGTTTCCGGATCCTGGGATTTTTAAAAAGAAATTGTTTAAATTATTTTTCGGACATAACTCTATCCAAATTATTTAAGTCACTCATTCGGCCTAAATTAGAATACTGTAGTGTGATCTGGAATCCCTTTCACAGTAATAAAATTGACGCCATCGAACGTGTGCAAAAGAGATTTATTAAATGGCTCTGTTACAGGGGTGGACGACCGTACCATAGAGCTGAGTATGAGAGTTATTGCAACGTGTACGGTCTTCCTCCACTTAGCAGTCGGCGCACAGTGGGTGACGTGAGATTCCTTTGGAAGCTGGTAAATGGCGGAATTGACTCTAATCAGTTGCTAGCTAACTTGGGTTTTCACGTCCCTCAGAGAACCACCAGACGGAAGCACACGTTCGATGGGGTCAGATCGAGAATTAATGTGCACAAAAATTCATGTCTGATCCGGTTGCAGTCAACATACAGCTTGATGGAGAGTAGAAGTGCTACTGATATTCACTTCGACTCTCTATTAACTGTTATGAGAGATATCTCAAGTGGGCTGTAAAATAGTGTATTGCATATTGGGTTAATTTCTATTTGCGTTGATTGATTGAACATGTGGTCGAATGAATGGTTGATTGATTTTTTGATTGAATGTACGAGTGAATGAAGTAATGTATTTTTTTGTTTGCTGTTATCTAGATCCTTGAATGTCGCTCTTGTATTACTTTCCCTAGTTTCTGAACCTTGTCTTCTTATCTTTTATTTTATGTTTTTGCCTGTTTCTGTTTACTGTTGATAGTTTTTTTTTTCTGTAATAATTATTGTAATGTTCTTGTACAAAGGGATTGCATTAATGAATGCTTGAGATAGGATGTTAGAGTGTGTGTGTGTATGGTTGTGGTTGCTGATTTATAATAGGTTAGTGTATTGCTATTTTTGTACGTGTTTGCTGTTTTTGTTTTGTTTATAATTGTAAATTTTATTGTTAATTATTATATTGTCACTAGTGGAGTCTATCTGTCTGACAATAAAGAATACATACATACATACATATATATAAATCTACATCGTTCACCGATCGAAAACAAAACGTGTATACTTACCCTTTGGATCCCGATGAGTAACACTGTCCACTTGAAATTTCGGACAGACCACTCCATTCCCTGCATTTAGGCCCTTTGGCACATATCTACATCGTTTCACCGGTCTCAACCTAAATTTGTATACTTACCCTTTGCAACCCGACGTGTAACACTGTCCACTTGAAACTTTGGACAGACCACTCCATTCCCTGCATTTAGGCCCTTTGGCAAAAATCTATCCTGTTTCACCGATCTGAACCAAATTTTACCTACTTACCCTTTGGAACCCGACGTGTAACACTATCTAAGTGAAATTTCAGATAGACCATTCCATTTACTGCATTTAGGTTCTTTGGCAAAAATCAACATACATTCACCCATCTAAACCAATCTTTTTGTAAGTTACTTACCCTTTGCAACCCGACGAGTAACACTGTCTGCTTGAACTTTCGGACAGAGCACTCCATTCCCTGTTTTTAGACCCTTTGCCACAAATCTACATCGTTTCACCAATCTGGACCAAAATTTGTATACTCACTCTTGGGAACCCAACGAGTATCACTGTCACTTTAAATTTTGGACAGACCACCCATTTCCCTGCATTTCGGCTCTTTGGGACAAATCTACACCGTTTCACTGATCTGAACCAAATTGTTTATAATTACCCTTTGGAACCCGACGAGTAGCACTGTCAACATGAAATTTCGGACAGACCAATCTATTCCCTGCATTTAGGCCCTTTGGCACAAATCTACACGGTTTCACCGATCTGAACCAAATTTGGAACCCGATGAGTAACACTGTCCACTTGAAATTTCTGACATACCACTCCATTTCCCTGCATTTAGCTCAGGAATCCCTCGGGGTTGCCAGCTTCCTAACTCACCAGCCATGAGCCCTTGAGGGTGTACCAGAAGTGGTGGGGCTACCCACACCCTGCCTCTTTGAGGGCCTTGAGCAGAAGACAGGAGATATTATGAAAAGGAAAAGAAGGCAGACCCCTCGAAGAATGAGGGCATCAGGAAAGATGAGACAACGGCCAATTAAGACGGGAAATTGAAAGACTCCCTAGCCCTCGGATACCCTAATACAGTCGGAGTCGGAAGAGAACAAGAGTTGACGAAGGAAGGCCGACAGGAAAGAGAAGTGAAAGGAGCCCAGCATCAGGAAGTAGAAGCGATGCCAGACTCAGCTGGGATCCCGTGGTCGCCAACCCACATCCCACAAGTCGTGACACCCGGGGGGGCAGTTGTGAGAATAGCTTACTGATTCATCGCGAGGTGACATGAGAGGACTTTCCAGAGCCCACCGTGTTATCTGCTGTCTATGCTGATGCCAGCACAGGGCCATTGCTCAAGCCACTGTGGTGTTGCGAAAGAGTGAGTGATTCCCCGGGAAATCTAAATACGGTGGGGAACCCCGAATGTGTGTCATCATATTTCGTCATCATCTGCGATCATCTCAGGTTCGTGCACAATGGACCCATATTCTTTGCCGAGCAGAACATCATAAGCTCTTTCACTAGATGCTTCGAGTACAGGCCTAAGCCAGAAAATAAGGTTGAGACTTTGGAAGATATCGAAGATTGACTTCTGAATCACCTGTATCAGTTTTAAAATTACACCATGTTCGTTTAGTAGTAATTTTTTCATTACCTTATTATTGTCATCTTAAGTGCAAATGTCCTAGATATTACGCGCATCATACCACTAATCACCGCCGCATAAAGTCTTTCTCGACTGTGATTTTTAAAATATTTATTTTTATTACAGTACATTGTGTACATTATTAGTTGAAGTGTCAATTCAATATAGGTAGTAGTTTCCCATCATCCTCATTATAAGGGCAAATGACCTACATGTTACGCCCATTACACCATTGATCACCACACACAATAAGTCTTCCTCGCCTGTGAATTTTGAAATATGTATTTCCATTACGGTAGTTTGTAAGTTTGACGTGTCAATTCAACAGTAGTTTTCATTATCATCCTGATCAAAAGGGCAAATGACCTAGATATTACGTCCTCATTGTCTTTGGGGGCAAATGACCTAGATTTTAAATCCATTATATTTCTAAGGTTACTTTGAGACATTATCATCATTCCACCGGGCGAAGCCGGGTACTACTGCTAGTATAACCCTAAAGGAAGCTCCACCATGACCGAATACTTTTTAGGGCAGGTATTAGTGTGTAAATATCTGGATGGCTTGAAGGAGGAAAGTGATGTGGTGAGGTTGCTACTTGGGCACTTTCCCTATAGGATCAAGGAGGCTGCGTGTATCCAGAATGTAAAGACAATATCACAAGTAGAAAATTTGTTAAGCACATTTGATGCACTAGGGAGAGGGGGTTATGAGGACAATTTCAATAGGAACCAGGGTAATAATAATAATAATAGGCCTAATGAAGCCAGGCATCAGGAAGTTCAAGGGAACGGTGGCGAAGGGGCCAACGCTCAAAATAGAAATAATAATAATAATAATAATCAGCTAAATCAGAACAGAGGAAATGGCTATGGTAATCAGTATCAAGGGAGGAACAATGATTTCAGGGGAAATCAAGGGAGAAATAATGATTTCAGGGGAAATCAAGGAAGAAATTATAATGACAATAATTACAACCAGAATAGGGGTCAAGGAAGAGGACAGCCTAGTGGTAGTAATATACAGCCACACAATGACAACACAGCCCAGAACAACCAGACCAGTGCAGTAGTTAGTAGTACTACAGCCAGCTATAGCGGTTCTTTAAACTCGAACCAGGCTGCGAAGTAAGGTCAGAATCTCAGTCTGTAGCATGCCCTGTCCATACAATTATACAGGAACCCTATGACCTAAATGTAAGAAATGAATTATTACAAGAACTAAATGATGAAGGTATTATTCAGGAAGTGGTTAGTAAGAGCCCCATAGTTAAATTTAACGTGTCCGAGGCGTACACAGATGTTTTAATTGATAGTGGTTGTATGAAGAGTTGCATAAGTAGTGCATTTTATGATAAAATGAAAGGAACTGGAGTAAATTTTGAGGAGATGCCGATTAAAAGCACTTTTGTTATCACAGCTGTTGGGAAGAGGTCTAAAGTAATTTCTAAGCAAGTTTTAGTAGACATTAAAATTAATAATCATGTAGAGAAGTAGATTTGCCTTGTAATTCCAAATTTAGTATTCAGTGTTATCTTGGGTTCAGAGTGGCTAAGTAGGGTGTCTGGTAACTTATGTTATGATGTAGGGAGTTTGAAATTTAAATGGGGAGATTCTGAAGTAGAAGTAGCGTTCAGTGACCATATTCAGAGAAGTAGTGTTGTAGGTGTGATTTGTACTTTAAATGAGATATCGCCAGCCGTAGAGCGGGGTTCTCCATGTTTTGTGGGCAGTGTGATTACGAACGGTAGTCTAGAGGACTAATTACGTGATGCTGCATTTCAGGGAAATATAGAGGTGGAACAATGTGTTCGGCTCTATGATGTATTATTGTGTAATAGGAGAGTTTTTGAGGATCGCATTGGTATGGCCAATTGCTATACACATTCATTGAACGTTATTGATAGGTCAGTATTCACAGGACATAGATATCCTGTACCTTTCGCTTATCAGAGTGCAATTGAGGCACAAATTAACCAGATGCTTGAAGATGGGATTATTGAGCACTCTAATAGTCCGTATGTTAATTCTTTGATCACGGTACCCAAAACCGACGGCACAGTTCGTATTTGTTTAGACGCTCGTTTGGATAACAGTAGAATTAGTTCAGATCAGCTGAAATCTATGTCAATAGAGGAATTAATGCAAACATTTGAGGGGAAGAAGTATTTCACTTGTGTAGATTTAAGTTCCAGTTTTTGGCAAGTGCCACTTATGTACGAAGATAGACCATTTACAGCTTTTAGTCATAAATATAACCTTTATCAATTTTGTAGAACACCTTATGGGTTAAAGAGTAGTTCAGCAGCTTTAATTAGGGATTTAAACATCGCATTAGGGGATAACACAGGAGAGTTTGTAACCATTTACATAGATGATATGGTAATTAGTTCACGCAGTTTTGAGGAGCATCTACGTCATTTAGATAAAGTTTTTCAGAAGTTAGATCAGGCAGGGTTCACTTTGAAGCTGTCTAAGTCGTCATTCTGTCAGTCAGAAGTGACATTTTTAGGTCATAGAGTGTCGAGTAGAGGTGTGACACCAGAAGAAAGTAGGGTTAATAAGATACTTAACGCAGAGGTGCCACAGAATGTTAAACAGTTAAAAACATACCTGGGAATTTGCAACTTTTTCAGGAGGTTCGTTCTTAAATACTCAGGGTTGGTAGAACCATTCAGAGAATTGCTTAAAAGTGGGACTCGGTGGAGATGGGAGCCCAAGCATGATCAGGCTTTTAGAGCGCTGAAGGAAGGTTTTGAGAAAGCTGTAGTGCTGAAATATCCTTTAAAAAATAAGGAATATGTGGTTATGACAGATGCTTCACATATAGGCATTGCTGGAGTATTATGTCAGAAAGATGATGAGGGTAATCTGTGCATTGTATCTTTAGCCTCGCGAGGACTGACAGCAGCAGAGAAAAGATACACGTTTACTGAGTTAGAGCTTTTAGGTATTGTTTTCAGTTTAGGGAAATTTAGAATGTATTTAGTAGGGGGGAAATTTGAGATCCATACAGATCACCATGCATTACTATATATGAGGACTTGTAAACTCAGTTCTAACAGAGTTAGTAGGTGGATTCTTGCTCTGCAGGAATACGAATTCACAGTAAAATATATTAAAGGTAAAGATAACATTCTTGCAGACATGCTATCGAGGGACACTAATTTATGTAGGGATTATCCTGTGGTTAAAGCAGAGGACGGTATTTTAATATGTGCATGTGTGGACAGTAGCAACAGGGCATCGTTACAGACACTGAGAAATATGCTAGTGGAGCAACGAGATGACGTTAAGTTAAGGGAGCCACTGGCTAGGTTGGAAATAGGTGAAGAAGAGTATGTGAAAGTAGGACGGTTCACGTACAAGATGCAGGATGGGCTTCTTGCACGGAAATGTAGGAATAATCGGTGGGCAATATGTGTTCCTGCCACTTTGCGGGAGGAGCTAATTTGGTTCATTCATAGGGAATTAGGACACTTTGGTGCAGCCAAGGTCTTCTATGAAATTGGTCGTGACTTCATTTGGAGTAAAATGGGAAGGGATGTTAGGAGGATTTTAGCTAAGTGTGACACCTGTCAAAGGAGTAAATATCCAGTTAAATATTTAGTGGGGGAGAGATCTGCAGTTCTCACCAGTAGTCCCGGCGAACTACTGTGTGTGGATTTATTTGGCCCGAACGTTAAAGGACAGTACGGCTACGAGTACATTTTTATAGTTATTGATGCTTTTAGTAAGTATGTCAAGCTATATCCGCTAAGGAAAGCCACGGGACTAGCGTGTAGCCGCCTGATCATTAATAAGTATGTACCTGAGTTTGGCCTTCCTCTCAGGATACCGTATATACTCGAATACCACCCGCACATTTTTAAACAAATTCGGACGTGAAAAATTGGGGTGCGGGTCTTATTTGGGTCATCCTGATTTTAAAGATTTAAATTGCCCGCCACGCCCGATATCGGGTGTTGCGAGTATCCGCTAGATGGTGCTAGCCTTCTTCCACCTATCACTTTGTTTTACCGTAAGCAGGCGGCGTCCTACAGTCTCACGCATATTTTCCGAGTGTAAACATGAGTTCTACGAAGCGTTTGCGGTCCTTTACTGTGAGTGAGAAGCTGAAAGTTGTGAGGGAAGCTGAAATTATTGGAAATCGCGCCGCCGGTAGGAAATATGATATTGACGAGTCATGTATTCGAGATTGGAGAAAGAAAAAAAAGTGTTGCTAACAAGTAGTGGTGCTCATAGAGCTTTCCGCGGACTGAGTGTACAGTTTCCGGAAATTGAAAAACAACTTTATAAATACGTAACAGAAAGGCGGGAATTGGGAAATGGGGTGTCGACCGAAATGTGTCAATTAAAGGCATTACAGATCACAAAGGAACTTTCTATGGTAGGGTTTAAAGCAAGCCGAGAATGGATTCAAAATTTGTATAAAAGAAATGGGTTGAGCATACGAAGGCGTACCTCAATTTCGCAGCGTCTTCCTGGTGCCTATGAAGAAAAGTTACTTTCCTTTCAGCGTCACATAATTCAGTTGCGGAAGGAAAATTCATATTTGCTTTCCCAAATTGGTAATGCAGATCAGACGCCAGTCTACTTTAAAATGCCACTGGACAGTACTGTGAAAGTTAAGGGATCTAAAAGTGTGACTATCAGAACAGGTGGTAATGAGAAACAACGGTGCACGGTAATGTTGTGTATACTCGCTGATGGAACCAAACTTCCGCCGTACGTTGTTCTCAAGCGAAAGACTCTTCCAAAAAATATACCCGCTGGTGTTATCGTTAGAACTCAGGACTCTGGTTGGATGGACAGTTCACTGGTGGAAGACTGGTTAAAGTGTGTCTGGCAACGTCGCCCTACTGCATTATTACGACGAAAGAGCTTGCTTGTTCTGGACAGTTACCACGGCCATACAACAGACGCTGCGAAGAAATTCGTCAAGGATGGGAAAACCGACCTAGCAATCATCCCGGGTGGGATGACGTCTATGCTACAGCCACTGGATGTCTGCGTGAACCGACCGTTCAAAGCAGCCTTGAAACTGCTGTATACGGAGTGGATGGCGGCCGATAAGCACACACTGACCCCAACTGGTTGTATTCAGCGCCCGGAAGTTCAGCTGCTCTGTTCGTGGATTTTGACGGCATGGAATCGTATCTCGGGAGATCTCATACGGAAGAGCTTCAAGAAATGTAGTATTTCCAATGCTATGGATGGCAGTGATGACGACATTTTGTGGGAAAGTGATGGTGAAAAAAGTTCCGAAGTTGGTACTTCTGATGACGATGAATGAAGTGTTTGTGTCTTTTATTTGTATTTTTAATTGTTTCTGTGTGTTATTTTAGGACGACTTCAGAACTGTTGGAAACTATTTTGTAGAAATGCTATTCTGTTTATTTAGTAAAGATTGTAAATAGTTTTGAGTAAAAATTTCTTTTTTTAAATTTTGTTCTTCAAAATCAGTGTGCGGGTCTTATTCAGGGGCGGGTCGTATTCGAGTAAATACGGTACTATCTGACAGTGGACCACAGTTTACTGCAAAGAAATGGAGAATCAGTATGCAGGAAGCTGGTATAACACACGTTCATTCCTCTGTAAGGTACCCTCAGGGTAATTCTGCAGAGCGTCCATTAAGGGAAGTGGCTCGTCTTTTTCGGACTCTAGTACATGACAAGCATACGGCCTGGGTTGGACATCTTCCCAAGGTCGAGACTTGGCTGAATTCTGTCCAGCATGAGAGCACGAAATTGACGCCATACGAAGTTCACTTCGGAAAGAGATCACAAAATGAACTACCGAGGGTGTTGGGTTTAAATGAGGGTAAGGAACCGGGGATGGATTACATTGTCCAGTTGGCGAAACAGAATTTATCTAAGTCAGCACAAAAGAGAATTCGCCAACAAAAAGAAACTAAATTTGACCTATTCGAGCCGGGAGACCGAGTCTTACTTAGAGTGCCGAAACAGTCAAATAAGCTAGAGAAAGTCATGTCCAAGTTCTTTTATCTCTACGAGGGCCCATTTATAGTTTCCAAACGTATTGGCAAAACAGCATATGTGCTGGAGGATAGTAAGGGAAACAGATTATACGGGACGTATAATATACATAGTCTCCGAAAGTACGTGTCATAAAGTGAGGATGTTTAGCTGGCGAGCTAGCCTATCAAATGAGTAAGTGTGGTATTTGGTGCGTGGAAGATATGGTCTTCCAGGAAGGCGTATCAGAAGTCACACAGGGGGGTAGTATATAAGTAAATGAGAGTTTTTAAGGTAGAGGGAAAGATGAAGGGAGTGGTGGATGCTGTTGAGCACTAAATTGTCTCGATGCACCAAGGCCATTTTGGCAGCGCTGATGGGTTCCCATTTATCTCCAAGAGATGGGGGAGCGCTTGTATAGGGCTTGTTAGCTTAAGGTGTCCACGAGATAAAAGATGGGCCATCAGAAGGCAAGACAGTCCTCCATGAAACTCATACATACAGCACACGTGATTTCTGTTTACGGCCTCGCCATGTAAGATTTGTAAGTGTGTAATTTAAGGTAATTTGTACAATGGTATTATTTGATAGGGGAGAACTGGTCTGAGTTGAGAACTAGTATTAAGTAGAATATGGTCTGCGGGAACTTAACAAGACAGGGCAATTACGGCACAGAAATATTTGGTGTTATATGTAATGCGCATTTACTGTTTTTTTTTTTTTTTTTCAGAAATCAATATTAATTTCGTCTGTTATAAAGAGAGATTAAGTATTATGGTCACGATGTGCTGCCACAATAGTGTGATCGTGTGCTCAGTGATAAGTGGGGTTAAATTTCACAATTAGGAAGGAACCTCCAGTGAAATTAGGAAGTTCTAGGGAGATATACATATATCAGAACACCTTGATGCGTGTGATGTGACATCTCATATACATAGTGCTCACACAGTAATTATGTCTATTTTTCCAACATAGAGAAATTTGAGAGGCGGAAATATCCGTGGAACACTATTCTATATGAAAAACATTGGACTGGTTGCAAAGTGCAATCCATAGTGACAACAAACTTTGAAGCAAAGTGCGTAAAGAAAAATTATGAGTGTATATATCTGTAATTTAGGGTGATTTCATTTATGTAATATGTATTTTGGATGGGGATTATTAACGTGTCTGGGATAATCGGATAATGGACCGTCGTCACGGTAAATCATCCGATGATCCGAGGCGAATATGTAACGTGTTTTTCGAGGGGTTTTTATGCCACTGGCATTAGTCAGTAGGAAGCCAATCTATATTTATTTACGCGGCAAATTGTTCAGCCAAGAGAATTTTTCATGTTAATTTATTATTATTATTAAGGTATTTTTTGGAGCATTTTTATAAAATTATAAGCATACAGATAGGTTTTCTATGTCTTAGAAAACACTATCAAGCAAATTATTACGAACGACATTATCATAGAAAATTATGCGATTGCAGAATTTTACGGAGTTTCGTCAGTTAGGGTATTATGAGAGACATGACTCACTGGGAACTCAGATACAGGCTGATTCTTGTCAAGAAGCATTACGCAAGCCTGGGTCGCAGCGTCAAGAAAAGGCGGATAGTATGGAACGGCAATCGACTTCACCCTCCCGCCGAGTGTAATGAGCCAGAGGTGGGGAAGTAGCACGTGGGGAGCAGCCAATCAGTGGAGACCACGTAAGCTGGAAGTCGGCACTGGAGTGGGAAGCCGACGAGTGCATATATCATTTGGCGCGCCGTGGAATAAAGGACAATCTGTGTAAGACTTGACCAGTATGGTTGCGCGTTTGTGTGGCTCCGATGTTCAGTGGAGTGAGGGACTATCTTTGTAAAACTTAACCAGTGTGGTTGTACGGGTGTATGGCTCCGATGTTCGGACCATAAAGTCACCAAATCTACAAGTATATCATCTACTAACGAAGGAGATGACGACGTCCAGGAAACAGTGGGAAGCTCTCTTCATCATCCAGTACGAGGGAAATGCTTCGGCAATTTCCAGTGGTAAGCGCGAATGACGCAGACATACGCAATCTCTCGTTTCTCTTTGTTTTATATTCAGTATTCAGTAACTTCAGAGCTTGGGAATAAGAGTAAAATCAGTAATTTATCAGACTCCGTTCTCACGTAATTCTCTATCGGTAATATTAAAGTTGCAACGCCCCAATTTAAATTTTAAACTTATTATTATTATTAATTTTGCAATACTTGTTTTATGCAATAAATTCATTTCTTTTAACAATGCAATCTTTGCTTTCAGTAGGTAGCATTAGATATAGACCAATTCCTTCTCCGGAAACAATTGTTTGTTGGGTTAATGATCAAATCATACCACGATCTGAGTGAATAGAGTCTAGAAGATGTTCTACCAGAGGTAGACGTTGTTAAATACAAATTTAGATTTCAACATTGCGTTGAGGTCTTGGCACCCATTAAAACAACATAGCTTAGGCAAAGGTAAACAGTTACATTTTGCACCAAACAGTAAGGACCAGTCAAAACGTTTGATTTGTACGCTCAACAAGGAGCAAAGCATACCCGTTACAACACTTGTGTTCGTTTCCTGCACATTCCATACATCAGAGTACCATTCGATTTGTATCATCATCATCATCATCATCATCTCCCCTTATCCAGCTCCTGCCGGGTCGGGGTATTTATGGCACTTCTCCACTTTCCTCTTTCCTTCCATGATCTTGTCCCAGTCCAGATTTCTTTTTCTCACGCTGTTCTTCACTGAATCGATCCACCTTGTTTTAGGTCTTCCCCTTACTCTCTTTCCCTTGCACTTGGCCTCCAGCATCTGTCTTGGTATTCTATTTTCCTCCATCCTCTTTACATGTCCAAACCACCTTAGTTTATAAATATGAATCTCTGTTTCGCGGGCCCACAGGTCGCGCTCCAAGGACACTCCGCCGTCCCGACGCCCCGCCGAACACCGCGCTCAGCATGCTCACAGGCTACACAAAGCGAGGCAAAACAAGCAAACAGAAGATACATAAATAGTCCCCTCTTGTTGACCAGCCACATATCCTCCGCCCACCTGCTCCACCTCGCCCTACGCAACCCGTGAACATGCCGAACGCAGCACCCAGCGAAACGTCAGGACGACAAAACGTCCCCGGAACACGACCCACAAGCCCGCGAAACAGAGATTCATATTTCAACGCCGCTCGTGAAAGTCTACATTTTTACTTCACCTTAGTTTATTCTTCTCAATTCTCTCATTTAGTTTTCCCATCCCAACTTCCTTCCTAACATCTTCATTCCTCACTCTGTCTTTCCTATCATACTTCTTACGAATTTCATTTCACTGGCTTGGTTTCTACTCTCTTGCCTGCTTGTCAGGGTCCAAGTCTCAGCTGCATAAGTTAATATGGGTACATAATACGCTTTATACATTACATCCTTGGTTTTCCTTGGTACTTCCTTATCCCAAACAAGTTTTCTTACACTTTGATAGAATGCATTGCTCTGCTGTACTCTCATGCCAATCTCCATGTCCAACCTACCAGTTTGCATCAATTCACTTCCTAGGTATTTGAACATGTCCACAATTTCCAAACTCTGACTTCCAATTTTCACAGTGCCCTTTCCTTGTCTTTCCCCCTCTTGTCATCACCATGGTCTTGCTTTTCTCTGTACTGATTTTCAGGCCGTACTTCTGTATATTTTCGTTCATTGCATCTAGCTGTTTTTGCACTTCTTCGGTGTTCCTTCCCCAGACCACAATATCGCCTGCAAATTAATAGTAACTTCATTTCTTTGTGTCCATATGCTTCCTTTGTTTGATTTACAATTTCATCCATTACCATTATAAACAAAAGAGGCGACAGCACACTCCCCTGTCTTAGTCCAGTCTTGTTCCTAAACCAATCTGTCTTTCCAACTGGGATCAGTACCCTGCTAACACAGTTGTTGTACATTGCTTGCACCATTTCCAACATTTCTTTTCCCAGTCCCTTCTTAACCATGGTTTCCCATACCTTCTCTCTGGGGACACTATCATATGCCTTTTCTAGATCTATGCAAGTCATGACCAAATCCTCTCCATATTCCCAGTTCTTTTCCATCACCTGCCTCAAGCTAAAGATTGGGTCCACTGTGGATCTTCCACTCCTGAAGCCATACTGTTCCTCTTGCAACTCTCCTTCCACCTTTCTTCTCATTCTTCTTTCTAATATCCTTTCCAGTATTTTTACTATCTGTGATATGAGGGTGATCCCTCTATAGTTATCACACACTTTCTTGCCCCCTTTCTTAAACACTGGTATTATTAGCCCTTTCTCCCAGTCTTCTGGTACACATTTGTGTTTCCACACACACTTTAGCAGTCGATACAACCATTGTATACCAACCGGTCCAGCAGCCTTTATCATTTCTACACTGATTTCATCCACCCCTGTTGCTTTTCCCATCTTCATTTTCTGTACTGCTAATTCCACCTCCAGCATTGTTATATCATCTTCTGTTATAGAGTCGTCAGGCTGTGTCACTTCCATCTCACCTGTACAATTGTTCATATTCAATAGCTTATTGAAATACTCCTTCCATCGTCCCTTTATCGAACTTTGTAGTAACTCTTTCTTTCCTCTTACTTCTTAGAAGTCCATACAGCATCCTTTTACTGCCACTTACATCTGTTTCCATTCTTCGTGTAAATTCTTCCCAACTTTTCTTCTCCTACCACTTTCTTACACCTCCGTTTGCTGTCGTGATACTTCCTTTTGCTTTCGTTTGATCTCGGTTTCATTCTTTCCATGCAGACTTCTTTTCTTTCACTGCTTTCCTCACTTCCTCATTCCATCACGGTGTCTCCTTCTCTTTCACTCTTGTTGACGTCCTACCACAAGCACTCTCTGCTGCACCAGCAAATGCCTTTTTAATGTGGGACCATTCCTCCTCTACGTTTTCCACTTCAGTAACTGGGATTTGTTGCTTCAATCTCTCCTGAAAATCTTCCTGTACAGTTTTGTCTTTCAATTTCCATACTTTTATTTTACTTTCTCTGATCTCCTTTAGGTTTTCCAATTTTTTCCATCCAAATTTTGCCACCACAGCTCTATGGTCCCCATCAAATACTTCTCCAGGTAAAGCTGTCACATCTATCAGCTTTCTGCGATTTGTCCTGTCCACCAGAAAGTAGTCAATTACTGATTTTGTTCTTCTATCACCCCACCCATATCTCGTAATTTTCCTGCTGTTTTTCTTCCGAAACCATGAATTACCCACTATCAGTCCATTCCTTTCACAAAAGTTTACAAGTTCCTCTCCTTCCCGGTTCTTTTTCCCATATCCATATGGTCCAATGACTTCTTCCTTTCCTTGTCTCTCGTTTCCGACTTTTGCATTCATGTCTCCCATGATCACCACTCCTACATCTAAAATTACTCTTTCTACATCCTCCAGGAATACTTCAATATCTTCTTCTCTGTTTCCAGTCTGTGATGTATACACTTGTATGAAGTCCATCATGTCATTCTTCATCTTCATTCTAATTTTCATTATTCTGTCACTCACACACTCTACCACTTCAACATACTCCTCCAGTTGTTTCGAGGTTATCAGTCCCACGCCATTTTTTGCTTCCTGGCCACCACTCCAGTATAATGTATATCCTTTCCTCAATTTCTTCCTTCCATTACCTTTCCATTTCACTTCACTCAGCCCCATCATTCCAACCTTCTCCCTCTCCATGAAGTCTACCACCTCCTCCACCTTGCCTGTCAGGGTCATGACATTCATGATTCTCACTTTCATTTCGGTTACTGGTCACCCATTTCTCACAGTGCCCCCTGTACCAAAGGAACTGCGCGTCGCCTGCAGGGTACGCCCTAACCTTTTCCGAATCACTGGAAGTGCCATTTCCTATTTAGGCTATTATTACGATGGGGTCGCCACTCCCAAAGGCATCGATTTGTATATGCGGTATATTTGTTATGGCAAAACAGCCCTATTAATATGTCAACAATCCCACACGAGCCGTCGGCCGCACGACTGTACGTACTGCACCCTTATATCTGGATGATCCACCAAACTCCCAGGCTAGAAATAATAATGGATTGTAGCATCTTGAAGTCCCGGCTAAAAATAGCATGATGCTACTTGGCGAAAACACTCAGAATAAGGAACTGGATTTTTTTAAACGGAATGTGCTATAGTAACTAACTACAGAACAGTAGGGTTATCTATCTACTCAGGAAAAAATGAGCATCTATAAAAATCTCGGGCATAAGGATGCGGATTAGGTCCCTCAGGAACTTCCACCCTACAGCACATTCCTCTACCATTGAACTACAATGATAATGCCAACTTCCTATAAAAAATCAGGGAAACGTAACAACGTGCCTGTCGTGTTTATTATTTTAAAAAATTACACGTTTCCTATCACTGGCATTGATTATGTGCTCTAATAACTTTGAATAAAAACAACTGACCAAATGTCATAACTTCACTTGCATAAAATACATGTTTGTTTCCTATAGAAACCATGAAAAGTATTATTTCAAACGATTTAATAAGCCTAAACAAAATCATGACTTAAATAGCAGCAAACAACTGCTGTGCCCTAGGTAACGTGAGTTTAATAACAAGAAAATGTTCATAAGTTAAATAAAAACAATATCCCCATGAATAAATGAATTTACCACTGACGTAGATCTCCGTCATTACAATGACTATTCATTACTCTATACAATTATCTTCCGCGTCCTATCTCTTAAATTCTTCTCATGGAAGCGATAAGACTCTCTATTTAAATATAAATTATAAGTTAAAAATAATTAATGCGCGTAAATGTAATTATGAACCTATCTTTAAATTCTTAATACACTTTCTGTACAATACAAATACTAACATTATAGTTCAGCAACTACTCAATAAAATAAAATATGTACAACTGTCCGACTGCTTTCTCTACCGACTTTAGAAAATAATCATTCACCCTACTATGTCTTATTCGTGATACTGTGACAATCCAGGATTCTATAATCCATACAATTAAGTAGAACTTGTCTAACAATAATAAAAATACATACTTTCACCTCGTTGAATAATTACCGTAAATTCAAGATCTGATTAAGAACCATTTAAATAGATCTCAGTTTACTCTCAGTTTCAACAAAGATCCATTAAATCCTATAATTGCTTTCAGATATAACTTCATTTAGGATCCACAGTCCTGTGAATTTCAAGGAGTTTCAACTATATGAGACTATTTCAGTAACTTCCAATACTAATAAACATCAATAATACTGCATCTTCATAAACATCCTATTTCAACTTCACATATGCGCAAGTCTGTCACTACAGACATTCCTTCAACAATTGACCAATGGCTTCACAATTGCCCATTGTCTTACAATAAATACCTCCATCTGCTACGGGAATAATAAATCTCACTCTCAGAGATGCTTCGCAGTTCCTTTCAAAAAACATATACTTCATAATTCACTTCTCATTAACAAATTCTTTTCATACTTGCAACAACCATAATAAAAATATTTACTAAAAATACTGGTTCTATCAATGAATTAATTTAACAGGTAATACGATAAAATACTAGTCTTCAAATCATCATCACCATCATCTTGCACAGTTTCCAGCCACTGGCCGGGTCTGTTTGGAACACAAGCCTCTCCAACGTCTTCTGTCTTCCAACCATCTCTCAGCCTCCACCCTTGTCCAGTCTTCTCCTCTCTTCTTCACGCATAACCTCGATGTTAGGCCCCTTAATACAACAATTATCATCATCATCATCTTCTTCACGCTTTCTTCCACCCCCTTCAGCCACCTGTCTCTCGGTCTTCCTCTCAGTCTCTTTCCTTCCCACTTCGTCTCGTGTACTCTCCTGGGTATCCTCTTCTCCTCCATTCGTTTTACATGTCCATACCATCTAAGTCTAGATTTCTCTATACCATCCTGTAATGGTTCCTCCTTCATTAATTCTCTGGTTCTCTCATTTCTTATTCTGTCCATCTTTGTAGCTCCAATACTGCTTTTCAAGAACCTCATCTCACTGGCCTGTATTTTGCTCTTCTCCCTTCCTTTCATAACCCAGGTCTCCGAAGCATACGTCAGGATAGGGACATAGTACGTCCGATATATGATCATTTTGCTGTCCTGAGGGACATCCTTGCTCCATAACATGCTTCTCACACTCCTCCGAAATGCTTCTGCCTGCCTCCCCCGCTCATTTATTTCTCTATCGTTTCTTCCATTATCTTGTATCAGGCTTCCCAGATACTTGAAACTCTCCGCTTTCTTCAGCTGTTCCCCACCAATTGTTATTCCCGTTGTGGTTCTTTCCTTCTTCCTTGTTGTGATCACCATCTCACTCTTATTTATGCTAAATTTCATCCCATATCCTTGTATTATTCCTTCCCACACGTCCAAATGTTCCTGTACCTCCTCCTAGTTTCCCCAAATCATCAAATCATCTGCAAACACCATTGCTTTCATCTTTCCTTCCCCAATTACTTGTGCCACTCGGGTCATTATGTCATCCATCACCACAATGAAAATTAACGGTGACAGTGCACTTCCTTGTTTCAGGCCGTTTCTCTGTTCCAACCAGTCCGATCTCTCTCCTCTCACTTTCACACAGCTCACGCTTCCCTTGTACATCTCCTTTATCCTCTTTATAGTCCATTTCTCCACTCCTCTATCCTCCAGGGACTTACATACTTTGTTTCTGCATACACTGTCATATGCTTTCTCAATGTCCAGGAAGGCCATCAGTAGATCTGTTCCATACTCATAGTGCTGTTCTTGTAACTGCCTTACAGCAAAAATCAAATCCACTGTGGACCTTCCTGCTCTGAAGCCATGTTGTTCTTCCCTCATCCCTCCTTCTATTCTTGTCCTAATTCTCCTTTCCAAAACTTTCTCGAAGATCTTTGCACAATGACTCATCAGTGTTATTCTCCGATAGTTTCTGCAATCTGTTCTACTACCTTTCTTGAAGATCGGGACACTTATTCCTTTTTTCCAGTCCTCTGGGGTCTTCCTTTCCTTCCATGCTGTCCTCATCACTCGGTACAACCACTGTATCCCCACCTCTCCTGCTGCTCTCACTATCTCAACACTCAACTCATCCACACCCGGTGCCTTCCCTCCTTTCATCACTGCATCTTCCACTTCTTTCCATGTTAAGTCCTTTTCTGTTTGCAGTTCATCTTCCTCTTCCCCGATTTCTCAGATTTCTTCCTCCTCACCATCTTTTCCATTTGGGTTCAGAAGTTCTTCAAAATATTCTTTCCACATTTTCTTCAGTTCTTCCCTATTTTCTATCTCTTGTCTCCTTTTGTACACCATTCTAACATAATCCCATACAGGACCTTTTTTGTACCTTCACTATCCTCCATCATCTTTGTCCACTCTTCCATCCACTTTCTTCTCTCCTCAGCCACTACTCTCTTCGCCTCCTTCTTTCTTTCCTGGTACTCTTCCCTTGTCTCTACTGTCCTATTTTGATACCACCTCCTAAAGGCTCTATTCTTTTCCCTTACTATATATTTTGTCTTCTCATTCCACCATGGTGTTTCCTTCCACCTCTTCTTACTACTTGTCCTCCCACATACTGCTTCTGCTGCACCTACTAGTATCTTCTTAAATCTAGCCCATTCCTCTTCCACCCCTCTTTCTTCATCTGTTGGAATTCCTTCCTTTACCATGTTGAGGTACTCGACCCTTCTATCCCCTTCTTTCAGTTTCCATATTCTTACACGTCTTTCCTGGTTCTCAGTCCCTTTCTTCTCCTTACTCCCTCTCAGGTTCATTACCAGCAATCGATGGTCGCTATCCAGGTTCTCCGATGGTATAACCTTGATGTCCGTGATGTTCTTATTTAGTTCTTTCTCATACAGTATATAGTCGACCACCGACTTCCTGGTCAAGTCATCACTGTACCATGTGATTGTGTGGCTCTCTCTTTTCTTAAACCAGGAGTTCCCAACTAGCAGGCTGTTCCTCTGGCAGAAGTCCAACAGTCTCTTTCCTTCCTCATTTCTTCCGCCCCAACCCTCTGGTCCTAGAACACTCTCATAACCTTGTCTTTCTCTTCCTACATGCGCATTCAGATCCCCCATAACAATCATATTTCTTCCTACCAGCTGCTTCTGCAATTCCTCTTCAAACTCCTCCTTCTCTTCAGAGGCGCAGCCTACTTGTGGAGCATACACTTGCACTATTTCTACGGTCTCTCCCCTCAGTGCTACTTTCACTTTCATCATCCTATCACTTATTCTCTTCACTTCTTCTTTTAAACCATCTCGTACTACTACTCCCACTCCATTCCTCTTTCCCTCTTCGTTCTCACTCCAGTACAGTCTATAGCCTTTTCTCAGTTCTCTCCTTCCTTCCCCTTTCCACTTTGTTTCTGCCAATCCCAATAAATCCAACTTCCTTCTTTCCATCATATCCACTATCTCCTCCACCTTCCCCGTCAGTGTTCTTAGGTTTAAAGTTCCAAATCTTAGTCCGTGTGTACAGCCGTGTCGTCGTCTATTATATCCATCATGTCCGAAGCTCGTTCCATTTTTGAAAGCGTTTGGTCTTCAAATAACAATCTTATTTCTTTGCATCCTGCACATTTCTATAAAAGCTTTCAATTAGCTACAATATTCCTTTAAATCTTTTTTCACATTCTTATACTTCAAAATACGCTAAAATTCGTATTTGTTAACTTCACATTGTATTCCTTTATATATTCTTTCTTTAATATATTATTTCTCACAAATTTTAATACTTTATAATTGTTAGTCACCAAATATTTCTCACCAAATCTGTCTAATAATTTATCAGATCGTGACTTTGCGTAGATCTCAACATAAGATATTTAAGAATGGCATTCTTTAAAAACATATCTCTGTATAACATTCTTGGAATAAATTTCCGTCATTATTATCGTTAACAAAAAAACGATATCTTACAATTCAAAAATTAAGAAAATGTGATCTGAACACATTTAAACTCTACCATAAATATATCCTGAACTAAACTGTAAAATCTCCCCATTCAAATTTGGAAAGTCGTAAAATTCACAAAATTCTAAAAAAATTCGAAAGAAAAAATCCAAATTCTCAAATTCGACGAAAAACGTGAATAAACATCCGCATGATGTTGTTATGAAAATATAACATCGAAAATTACAATAATATCATTTAAATGTAGAAAAATGGCATCAATGACTAGTTTTTCGGATATTCTTAGAAGGTCTACAAAAAATCTACAAAGTGGGATATATCGTTGGTCCGAGGACTACCTTGTGTTGCGTTAAAGATGACTAGCAGTGGGCTTCCTTTCCTGTCCTTTAGAAATGGATTGTTTCCAAGCGCAAGACTGCATGATGTAGTTTGGTCTGCTCCGGTCTAGTACAGAAGTTCCCATGCGGTCAGGTCCGGGATTCGAACTCCATCATCATCATGTTGCCGTTCCTTCCACTGGTGACTCTTCTTATATGAGATGGGATAGCCCTTTCTCTCTTGAATGGCGCCGGGTCCTCCCTGGCCGCCCTCGTACTGGAAATTCTTCTATCTTCTTACGCCAAAGTTCTGATATATGTTGTCATTTTAGTTGTTGAAATGACTTGTAGATGTAGAATTTCTGCATGGGAGAGATGAGATGATAATCTCTCCCGCGAGATTGATGTTATGTCTTTCGAATACTCTTGCTGCCATCATAGTTCTGTTCCCATAACTTTTTAGTTGACCAGCATAACTGCTGTAAATTCCTCCCTCAACTTCAGGAATTTCGACATAGTTGATACTGTAGATTGATTCTATTAACTTTATAATTCGTTGAATGTCGAATTCATATGTCTTCTTGCACAAACTAAGTGCCTTCGATGGTAAATTTCTATTTGCTTTGTTTAATTGTCGAGTAGCTGGTTGAGACGACCTTCTCCGTTGAAATCGCAAATAATAAGAGCCCAGAGTCTTCTATCATTTCCCCCTCATCAAATTTCCAAGCCCGTGTCCTTTTCAGACCAAGGATCTGATTGGTCGCTGATAGTTGATCATAATAATTCTTAATTAAATAAATAATTAATCGCATGTTTAATAAGTAGTTCTTATTTATTATTTAACATCTTCTATGATATTGCGATGAATTAAAATCATCCTGGTAATTAGCAAAGCTCATTACATTTCTTGGTCTCGTTTAAATAAGGCCGCTTCTCATTGGCTGTCGCGTGCCGTACTCACGTCCACCCCTTCCACTCTCCAGACACACTTCGTCGCGCGCGCAACGGTTGGCTCTCTTCGGGAACACTCGATTATCCTCGTGCACTCTCGTTCGGTCTTTGTTACAACCACGCAGTTCGACTTCAAGTTCCCGCACGTGGCTGATAACCTTCTCATTGGCTGGCTGAATTAACTCAGTTAACTGTGCGATGTACAAAACTGGTTTTGTGTCAACTTGCAGCATAGCAATATTTTAACTTGGGACAATTTAGAAAACTTTTGACGAGATGAATAATTTCCTAGCCCATATCTAGTACGTATCTAGTCAACGTGGTCCAAACTTCGTCCGTCTCCTTGTTGCCACAGTGTAGTAGTGGTGGTAGGGGAAGGAGCGCTAGTCTGACTGCCCAGTGCTCCCAGAGCGCAATGCCTGGATGGCCCTGGCCTAGTGTGTCGTCGTATCTGAGATGGCTTAAAAACTTGGTTGATTACTTTTGTAATTTGAATGAATTTTGACTCCCACACCCTTTTCATCCAGGAATTATAGGTTGTAACCAAAAGAGTTAAAAGAATACCAAGAAGAACCGATCAGCTCCTCAAAACTGAAAGAAGAATTATCAGAACCTGCATAAATAAAAAGTACCAGGACGGCTTCCAGAAAACAGAATTGTACGCCAACTAGTGATGAGAAATCTAGGAAAGAAAACTGGAGGAAAATGGATTCAAGAAATCCAACAAGATCACAAAGCAGTTGGATTCAAGATAACAGATGCCGAGGAGAAAAATTAAATTAACACCATTCCTAAAACTCACAAATTTTCTGCAAGAATGGAAAAGTACTGGAAAGAGCGCAAGAACCAAGCAGTACTACCTTCAAAGAAGAAGTGATTGTGGAACGACTCAAGTGGTCCAATGTGACCAATCAACATTAATAATAATAATAAAAAGTACCAGGTTGAAGGAGTCTGGAGAATCCTCTCCAATGAAACAGTCTATCGAGAGATTGACCCAGTTACCAGCACGATTAAGAAGAAAAGAATCTCTTATTTCTTTCACATCCTACGATTACCAGAAAACAGGATTTTATGACTACTAGTGATGAGAAATCTGGGAAAGAAGATTGGAGGGCATTGGATCAAAGAAATTCAAGAGGATCTCAAAACAGTTGGACTCGAAATTACAGGTGCAGAGAACAAGAATAAAATTACCACCCTTCTTAAGAATCACAAATTTTCAGCACAAATGATGCACAGACGGCCTGGAGAGATTTCAGACGAATTAAGAACACTGCGATCAGAATGAATGAAGAAGTACTGGGCAGATAAGAATCAAACAATACAACCTTCAAAGAAAAAGTGTACAAGGAAGACTCAAATGGTCCAATGTGGTCAATAAAGTTAATAATAATAATAATTTTCTCAGCTTGTCTATTGACACGAACACAGGAACAGCTCGAACCAAAGTTATCAGAATTTCAAGCAGGATTCAGACCAAACCGATCCTGCCCTGAACAAATCTTCAACCTTAAAACCATTGTCAAAATGCATGCAATTCGAAACAAACCAGTGATGTGCACATTTGTCGATTTCCAAAAAGCATACGACTCGATCGATAGACAATCACTCTTCCAGATCCTTGAAGAAAGAGGATTAGAGCACAAAACACGGAAACTCATTGAACAAACGCTGACCAACACAAAATCCAAAGTAAAATTTATGGGGGAAATCTCTGAACCTTTCGAAATTCAGACAGGTGTGCGACAAGGAGATGGTCTTTCCCCTCTCTTGTTCAACATTGTCCTGGATAAAGTCATGGAAGAATGGGAAAAAGAGCTCAAGAAACAAAATGTCTGGAAACCAGTTACACTTGGCTATCGTAAAAACAATCTCTCTATACCATATCTTGCCTTCGCCGATGACTTGGTTATACTAACAGAAAATCAAGAGACTGCAATAAAACAAATAGAAACACTCCAAGAATGCGCCGAAAAAGTGGGACTTCAAATATCCCTCGATAAAACTCAAGTGCTAAGTCACAAAGGCGACAACATGCAAACAAAATACGGAACCATCAAAAGAGTCCCACATTTCAAATATCTGGGAGAATTTATCGAACCAACTGGATCCGAAAATATGTCACAACAAAACCGTCTCCAGAAAACCAGGAGAACACTCAGACTTGTCCAAAACCTCTATAACAAAAAATGCATGTCAAGACAAACCAAACTTCGACATTACAACACTGTCATCAAACCGGCAAGTCTCTACGCAAGCGAAACACTTACACTCAATAAGAAATATACTTGGAAGATATCAAGAAAGAAGAAAGAAAAATCATTCGGAAAATACTGGGAGCAAGACTCACTCCTGACGGGTACCGACTACAGTCAATCAAGACAACTGAAAAATACTCAAACATCGAAGTCGACTTCAGAAAAAGACGATTGAAATTCTTCGGGCACATAAGTAGACTGCCGAATACACGACTAACCAAAAGAATACTAGATTACATATCATCACTCAAAAGTACAACACCATGGATGAAAGAAGTACAAAAAGACATGCGAACTGCTAACATAGCCGACACATCAGACAGAGACTCCTTCCGTAACAAAGTGAACAACTGGGAAGTCCAACCAGAGCAACCAAAACCTACACCTTACAGACCTCAATGGTCTGACGAAAGAAAATTGGCATTCTCCAACAGAATGACACAATATTGGCAAGATAAGAAGAACGTCAAGAATTGAGTCAAATTGCTTAACGCTTTCCAATATTGGGAAAATACGCTGTAAATAAATAAATAAATAAATAATAATAATAATGTTACTGGTTTTCCGTCCCTTTTAACTACTGCAGCTTTTAGAGATGCTGGGGTGCCGGAATTATGGCCCGAAGGGGATCTTTAACGTGCCAGTAAATCTACTGACACGGCTCCCTCGCATTAGCGCACCTTCAATTGACTGCACCAGGATTCAATCCTGCATATAGTTAAAAGAGTTGACACATTCAATGAGAGTGTTTACTATGTAGATTTTGCCCTGAATTCTTGTTTAATTCCCCAAGAATGGCATTATTACCCTTTCACGAATTGATTGCCGGCGGTCAAGATGGAAACTATTCTTTGTTTACTTGTGTCATACGTCAGCTTGCTTCGTTGAAAGGTACAGTTGCACGAGTGGGATATGACTCAGGTCCAGTAGCCTCAGTCGTCGTTGAACTGTCCATGGTGACATGCAATCTGTCATCACTGTGTTACCCGCTTCGCTCCGCGGGGCAGCTGCTACAATAAACAACAAACACTGGTGCAGCCACGCTCAGCGGCAATCAAATCTTAAATGGGTAAAACTTTGGTTTTGTGTGTTGAGATTTGTATTCCAAATTATGAAACAATATTTTGTAGATTATATACAGCATGCTGAAGATCATTTTCAGGTTTAGTAATAATGAATTCATCATCTGTATGGAGTAGTGTATCAAGAAGAAAATTCTGATTTAGGGCAACTCCAGCAAAACAAAAATATACAGAGTACATAAATTATTATATCAAATCAAAAAAGAACAACTTCTTTGAATTACATGTTGTTGTTAGAGTCTTCAGACTTTTGAATGGTTTGATGCAGATCTCCATGCCTCCCTGTCCTGAGCGAATCTTTTCATCTCTACTTAACTACCACACCTTACATCTAAGGCAATATGTTTAACATATTCTAACCTTGGTCTACCCCTACAGTTCTTGTCCTCAACCCTTCCTTCCATAACTAAGTTTGCTATTCCTGAGTGTCTTAGGATGTGTCCTACTAACCTATCTCTTCTCTTCATTAGCAGTCGCCAGAAACATCTCTCCTCTCCCACTCGTCTTAATACCTCTTCGTTTGTTACTCTATCTACCCATCTGATCTTCATTATTCTCCTGTTACACCACATTTCAAACGTTTCTACTCTCCTCTTTCCTGCTGCACTAACAGTCCAAGTTTCACTTACATAACACTTGAAAATGTAGAATGCTGGCCCCCTATAAAGTAGATGATGCATTCAGCCAATCAGCAACCACATCATCAACAAATATAAGATAGAGCGTATCGTGCAAACCAAGGTTTCTTCATAGATCAGCAGGTTCCACACACTTGTTTAAAATATGGGACACAAGTGAAGGGGTGGGGTCTTCCCATCTCATCAAGTACGAGTGGGTGGACCTTGAATGAAATGAAAATCCACAGCCTGCTTCCAGTCTCCGACCGGGTCAGGAGTGGAATGAATGAAGCCCCCCATCTAGCGGCGAGGATATGAACTGTGCCGGCTGCCGAAGCCTGACGCACTTCTCTGGGGCAATGATTAAATGAATGACAGATGAAATGAAATGATAGTGGAGAGTGTTTCTGAAATGAAATGTTGACAGGGAAAACCGGAGTACCCGGAGAAAAACCTGTCTGCCTCCGTTTTGTCCAGCACAGATCTCACATGGAGTGACCGGGATTTGAACCACGGAACCAGCGGTGAGAGGCCGGCGTGCTGCCGCCTAAGCCACGGAGGCTTGGGTGGACATTGAATGACCTATCCTTAATCTACACAAAATGACTGACTCCCTCCAAGCTCAGAAGAAGCTCTGCCAAACGCAAATAGTTTCCTTTATCGCTCTCAGGTTTTGGCGGCTTTGGTGGTGTAGTTAGTAGCATGCTGAGCTTCTATGCCCAAGATCGTGGGTTCAAACCCAGTCGAAGTCATCGGATTTGTTAAGAGCATTAAAAATCCCTCAATATGCCTTCCTTCGGAGGGGAAGTAAAGCCGGCGGGCCCATGGCATAGATTTATGGCATGAAAAAGAACCTTCCACTAACTACAATTGCACGAAGCTTAATTTATAGGTTACATTTGATTAACGCTCTACTAAGTTCCAATGTTCGCCACCAAATGCCGGTTGCGGTGGAATCTAGTAGCCATGTTCACAACTAGGTGTCGTTGATGGTATCATTTGGTAGCAAAAAAGAGGAACTGCAGTCCTTACCTTAATTACAGATAACACACACTAATACAGCAATCACAATTAACACCAGTTATCAGACAGATTCTACACACATCCAAAGTACACGGGGCTACATGACAGTGTTGTCACAGCCCCTAAACTGAGGAACCAACCATCACTCTCAGTTTACAGGGACTTGGATCGCCTAGCCACAGAGTTTCCCAGAATGCAGATTTTTCATCCAAGGGTCAATAACATACACCATGTGGCCAAAGGTCTCTGGACACCCTAATGTATGTGCAGTGTGTGATGTCAGGCTAACCATATGAGGATATATTAGAGCATCAATAAAATAGACATGTTTTCTGTCAGAATGAATCAATAGAGAGTGTTGAGAGAGTTTGAACGGGGCACGATTGTAGGGGCCCACAAGTTTAAGCATTCCATCAGATTTCACAGGAGTTACATGCGTCCAGATCTGCTGTTATTGTGCAGTGGAAATGTGAGGGAAACACTGAACCCAATTATTGCTCTGAGAGAAATAAGAACTTAAGTAATGGGTGTCACAAAACTTGCATACTGCACAATCCAATAATCAGGTATCCTTGCATAGTATTGCAAACGACATCCATTGCAGGTCAGTACCAAGGTCAGTGACAGAACAGTCCATCGAGAGGTGACATGGTTGTGCTGCTGCCCATAAGCCACTGATCTCAAGAACAAATGTGCAACGTTGCTTAAAATGATGCAAACAATACCGTCATTGGTCTATGGAACAGCAAAGATAGGTTTTGTGGGGTTATGAGCCATGGTACATGACGGGGCACTCAAGATGTCTGTGTGTGGTCCTGGAGAATGCCTGATCAATGGTATTTACCCGAGTGTTATGCCGACAATGACATTCCATGGAGGAGCCGTGATAATCTGGGGCTGTTTATCCTTGTATAGGCTCGGAACATTTTAGATTTGGTTGATGACAAAATGAAAGTAGGTGCATATGAAAACATTTTAGACAATAGCTTCTTAATCAGGCCATTTCTTTATCAGCGTGATAATGATCCTGTACACAAAGCAAGGACCAATTCATCGTGGTTCGAAGAATATCAAGGGAATTTGCTGGACTGGCCAACTCAAAGTCCTGACCAGAACCCCATAGAACATCTTAGAGATGAACCAGAACATTATTTTTCTCTGCAAAATAAATTATTAACACTTATGCAGTACCTGGTTCATGAACTCCAGGATTGTCACTTATCTCCAGAACATAGAGCTCCCGGCCCTGGACGCTGGTTCCGATTGTGTACAGTCGGGTGATATTCTGGTAGTTTGCAGCCATAGTCTTCAGTAGGTCAACCATGGCATCATGGGAGTGGTGCTTGAATGTCGCAGGAACCACGAAACCATATTCGTCGAGTGGAGGAGGAATCTTCACAATTGGCTTCACATCTGCAATGATACAGAAAATATTGTGACTTAATGAATCTAAAACTCAGCAATTTTTCTAGGTTTATGCTGTGTCTTGTGCGGGGTTTCGCATAGGAACACCAAGATAGGCTCATCAGCGGGCTCTTGGTGTCCCCGCCCAGACCTCCACAGGATTAGCGAACTGCATGCTACCTTCCTTTTTTATAGAGCTCACCTGCACCAATTTACAGCAAGAACTAAAAGCTCAAGCAGCCATAACCTTCCTATGAAGGCTTCCAACTATAATGTCAGGTGAGATATATAAATATCCATACAAACTATGATGGAACAGACGTTATACTCGCATAGCACAGATCCTACTTAACAGGAATGTCAAATTCTCAAGACGAACAAGATCACCATCAGCTACAAGATTACACATACCAGATTTTTAATATCCCATAAAAATGATTTCTTAAAGAGCATTGAAATGAAGAACAAAATGCATTGTTCAAAATTGACTTTTTTTTTTTTAAGAATAGATGGATCTAATAAGTGAGGTTGTATTTTTTTTAAATGTCAGAAATAGATGTAAGATCTGAAAACCAACAGTACCATAACGTTTAGGCCGAAACATATATTAGATATTAGAAATAAAGAGTATTCTTCTTCGTCAGGTGCCGTGTCCTTTGAGGACGTTGGCGATCAGTAGCATGATCTGCTTTTTGTCCATAGCTCTTCTGAACAGTTCGAGTCTCGTCACCCCAAACCACTGGCTTAAGTTGTCGAGCCACGATATATTTCTTCGCCCCAGACCACGTCTTCCATTAATTATCCCTTGGGGTATTAATTGAAGGAGTTGGTATTTACTGTTTCGCATCATATGAACAAAGTATTCTAGCTTTCTTCTGTTAACCCTTAAAGTGCCATGGGGCCGATCTATCGGCCCAGGGAGCCTCTGCTAAAAGTGACACAGGCCGATCTATCGGCCCCGTTTTTCTAAACATTTTAGCGATGTTTCCAGTAACGCAGCTATTTTGCTCTAGTAACCAATACAACGCGGGAATCATTCTCACGCTGTATATATCGATGTGTTTAAGTTCCGTGAACAATTGAATTAATAATAAGCACTCTTTGAGCATGCTGTAGTCAGCTGGTTTGGCGCGTGTTTTATCTTTTGAAGTCGTGATTGTTTATGTTCTTGCTTGGAACTAATTACGATACTTGGTGATAAATATGGCTAGCTCTTTGGACGAAGAGGAAATAAATAATGTTTTAACGCTGAGCGAAGAGTGTGAGAGTGAATTTTCGACTGATGACGACGGTGACAATTTTATTCCACCGTGTCTGCAGCCTGCGCGATAGGAACGCCAAGGCCGAGACACAGGAATACTTTCGAAACAGGTAGGATTTACGCTGACAAAATCGACAGTGGTTTACCAGGTTCAGATTCCAATGATAAATCAAGTGACACCTCAACCAGTGATGGGGAAGAGCTTACCACAAATATAGCAAGTAAAATAACATTGTGCAATGCGAAGACTACTATATACGCATATCTTTGTAGATACTGATCGTACTCGAAAACTATTTGATATAGCTACTCCAAATTTGGAACATATATGTAGCATTCCATAAGTAATAACATGTATATAACAAAAGATAGTAATTCGAGTGTAGAGGCTTTCAACATTTTATTAAAAATTTCAAATTTCATTTATTTGTTTAAACATTTTTTAAATGAATTTCTGCAATTAACAAAATAAAGTGAAATATCAATTAATTAGCATCCATTACGTTACAAATATGTCTACCTGCTACAGAAAAAAAATTCAACATTCTATCTTGATAATTATCAATAGGAGATAATTTTTATCAAACCCTTGTAATTTCACTAAACTTGGCTTGGCATTCTTAGCATATCCACGCATTAATAGCTTGGCATCAAAAGAGTTAATGGTATTGAGAATTTCAGGTTTTTTGTTCATACGCTGCAAAACTTCTACATTGGTAACTTTGGTCATCCAAGGTATCTTCAGCATCCTTCGGTACGTCCACATATCAAATGCTTGTAGCTTCTTGCAAATGGTTTCAATTAAATAATAATAATAATAATAATAATAATAATAATAATAATGTAATATCGTACGGCCTCGGGTGCCGGGTGCAAGCTTTGTAATTTGACACCAAAAGGGTAGCTTGCATGTCGAATTTCGTTGTTCCTTGAAGCACTATGAAAGTCAAGGAGGTTAGATATCAAAGCTCCTTGAACACTATAGCGCTTTCTAGTAGAGAAATGAGGAACTTTGTGTTGGCGGAAACTCCCGAGATTAATTTTGGCATTATGAACACGGCCGCTTGCCACGGTGGGTGTGTGGTTATAGTGTCGGACTACCAACCCCAAGATTGCAGGATCGCTCCTGGCCATGGTGTAGCAGATTCTTAATGCCCCATGTTGGTAGCGATAAATGTAACAGTTTCGCTAGCCCACACTATTGGGAGAAAATGTGATTGTTTACCTTTGCCTAAGCTATGTTGTTTTTATGGGCGCCAAGACCTCAATGCAATGCTGAAATCTAAATTTGTATTTACCAACGTCTAGCTCTGGTAGAACACCGTCAAGAATCTATTCACTCAGATCGTGGTATGATTTGATCATTAACCCAACAAACAATTGTATCAGGAGAAGGAATTGGTCTATATCTAATGCTACCTACTGAAAGCAAAGATTGCATTGTAAAAGAAATGAATTTATTATATAAAACAAGTATAGCAAAATTAATACTAATAATAAGTTTAAAATTTAAATTGGAGCGTTGTGATTTGAATATTACCGATAGAAAATTACGTGAAAACGGAGTCTGATAAATTGATTTTACTCTTATTTCCAAGCTATGAAGTTACTGAATTATGAAATATAAAACAAAGAAAAATGAGAGATTGCGTATTTCTGCGTCATTAGCGCTTACCACTGGAAATGCCCGAAGCATTTCCCTCGTACTTGATGATGCTGTGAGCTTCCCACAGTCTCCTGGAGGTCGTCATCTTCGTCGATGTATGATGAGATTCTGGTAGATTAGATAATTCTATGGTCCGTACCTCGGACCCAAACACTCGTACAACCGCACTGGTTAAGTTTTGCAAAAGTTAGTCTTCAACTCCATTGAACATCGGAGCGACACGCACTTGCAACCGTTCTCGGCAAGTGCTACACAGATAGTCTTCGTCTCACGGCGCGTCGAACGATATATTCACACGTTGGCTCCCCCACCATGGTACCGTCTTCCAGCTTACGTTGTCTCAACTGATTGGCTGAGCACGCCGCTAGTTCCCCTCCTCTGTCTCATTACACTCGGCGCGCGAGAGGGAGAAGTCGATTTCCGTCCCAACAATTCGCCTTTTCTAGACCTTGCGACCCAGCCTTGCGTAATTCTTCTCGACAGGAATCAGCTTGCACTAGAAATCCCAGAGAGTCATGTCTCTCAAATACCCTAACTGACAAAACTCCGTAAAATTCCGTAATCAGATAATTTTCTATGATATCGTCGTTCGTAATAATTTGCTTGATAGCGTTTTCTAAGACATAGAAAACCTATCTGTATGCTTATAATTTTTATAAAATGCTCCGAAAATATCTAAATAATAATTATAATAAATTAATAATAATAATAATAATAAATTAACATGAAAAATTCTCTTGGCTGAACAATTTGCCGCGTAAATAAATATAGAATGGCTTCCTACTGACTTATGCCAGTTGCATAAAACCCCTCGAAAAACACGTTACATATTCGCCTCGGATCATCGGATGATTTACCGTGACCACGGTCCATTATCCGATTATCCCAGACACGTTAATAATCCCCATCCAAAATACATATTACATAAATGAAATCACCCTAAATTACAGATATATACACTCATAATTTTTCTTCACGCACTTTGCGTCAAAGTTTGTTGTCACTATGGATTGCACTTTGCAACCAGTCCAATGTTTTACAAATGGAATAGTGTTCCACGGATATTTCCGCCTCTCAAATTTCTCTATGTTGGAGAAATAGACATAATTAATGTGTGAGCACTATGTATTTATGATGTCATATCACACGCATTGAAGGTGTTCTGATATATTTATATCACCATAGAACTTCCTAATTTCACTGGAGGTCCCCTCCTTATGGTGACATTTAATTCCACATATCACTGAGCACACGATCACACTATTGTGGCACCGCCTCGTGACCATAATACTTAATCTCTCTTTAAAGTAGATTAAATTAATATTGACTTCTGAAAAAAAAAATACAGTAAATGCGCATTACATATAACACCAAATATTTCTGTGCCGTAATCGCCCTGTCTTGTTAAGTTCCCGTAGACCATATTCTACTTAATACTAGTTCTCAACACAGACCCGTTCTCCTCCTACAAATAATACCATTATACAAATTGCCTTAAATTACACACTTACAAATCTTACATGGCGAGGCCGTAAACAGAAATCACGTGTGCTGATATGTATGAGTTTCATGAAGGACTGCTTCGCATTCTGATGGCCCATCTTTTATCTCGTGGACGCCTTGAGCTAAAAAGCCCTATACAAGCGCTCCCCCATCTCTTGGAGATAAATGGGAACCCATCAGCGCTGCCAAAATGGCCTTGGTGCATCGAGACAATTTAGTGCTCAACAGCATCCGACAATCCCGTCATATTTCCCTGTACCTTAAAAACTCTCATTTACTTACATACTACCCCCCTGTGTGACTTCTGATACGCCTGCCTTAAGACCAGATCCTCCCACGCACCAAATACCACACTTACTCATTTGATAGGCTGGCTCGCCAGCTAAACACACTCACTTTATGACACATATTTTCGTAGACTATGTATATTATACGTCCCGTATAATCTGTTTCCCTTACTATCCTCCAGCACATATGCTGTTTTGCCAATACGTTTGGAAACTATAAATGGGCCCTCGTAGAGATAAAAGAACTTGGACATGACTTTCTCTAGCTTATTTGACTGTTTCGGCACTCTAAGTAAGACTCTGTCTCCCGGCTCGAATAGGTCAAATTTAGTTTCTTTTTGTTGGCGAATTCTCTTTTGTGCTGACTTAGATAAATTCTGTTTCGCCAACTGGACAATGTAATCCATCCCCGGTTGCTTACCCTCATTTAATCCCAACACCCTCGCTAGTTCATTTTGTGGTCTTTTTCCGAAGTGAACTTCGTATGGCGTCAATTTCGTGCTCTCATGCTGGACAGAATTCAGCCAAGTCTCGACCTTGGGAAGATGTCCAACCCAGGCCGCATGCTTGTCATGCACTAGAGTCCGAAAAAGACGAGCCCCTTCCCTTAATGGACGCTCTGCAGAATTACCCTGAGGGTACCTTACAGAGGAATGAACGTGTGTTATACCAGCTTCCTGCATACTGGTTCTCCATTTCTTTGCAGTAAACTGTGGTCCACTGTCAGATAGTATCCTGAGAGGAATGCCAAACTCAGGTACATACTTATTAATGATCAGACGGCTACACGCTAGTCCCGTGGCTTTCCTTAGCGGATATAGCTTGACATACTTACTAAAAGCGTCAATAACTATAAAAATGTACTCGTAGCCGTACTGTCCTTTAACGATCGGGCCAAATAAATCCACACACAGTAACTCGCCGGGACTACTGGTGAGAACTGCAGATCTCTCCCCCACTAAATATTTAACTGGATATTTACTCCTTTGACAGGTGTCACACTTAGCTAAAATCCTCCTAACGTCCCTTCCCATTTTACTCCAAATGAAGTCACGACCAATTTCATAGAAGACCTTGGCAGCACCAAAGTGTCCTAATTCCCTATGAATGAACCAAATTAGCTCCTCCCGCAAAGTGGCAGGAACACATATTGCCCACCGATTATTCCTACATTTCCTTGCAAGAAGCCCATCCTGCATCTTGTACGTGAACCGTCCTACTTTCACATACTCTTCTTCACCTATTTCCAACCTAGCCAGTGGCTCCTTTAACTTAACGTCATCACGTTGCTCCACTAGCATATTTCTCAGTGTCTGTAACGATGGCCTATTGCTACTGTCCACACATGCACATATTAAAATACCGTCCTCTGCTTTAACCACAGGATAATCCCTACATAAATTGGTGTCCCTCGATAGCATGTCTGCAAGAATGTTATCTTTACCTTTAATATATTTTACTGTGAATTCGTATTCCTGCAGAGCAAGAATCCACCTACTAACTCTGTTAGAACTGAGTTTACAAGTTCTCATATACAATAGTGCATGGTGATCTGTATGGATCTCAAATTTCCCCCCTACTAAATACATTCTAAATTTCCCTAAACTGAAAACAATACCTAAAAGCTCTAACTCAGTAATCGTGTATCTTTTCTCCGCTGCTGTCAGTCCTCGCGAGGCTAAAGATACAATGCACAGATTACCCTCATCATCTTTCTGACATAATACTCCAGCAATGCCTATATGTGAAGCATCTGTCATAACCACATATTCCTTATCTTTTAACGGATATTTCAGCACTACAACTTTCTCAAAAC
The DNA here is from genome assembly GCA_946902985.2 of Meconema thalassinum. Lineage (NCBI taxonomy): Eukaryota > Metazoa > Arthropoda > Insecta > Orthoptera > Tettigoniidae > Meconema > Meconema thalassinum. Next base: position 91,731,553 of record OX336388.2, read on the forward strand.
CTTCCTTCAGTGCTCTAAAAGCTTGATCATGCTTGGACTCCCATCTCCACCGAGTCCCACTTTTAAGCAATTCCCTGAATGGTTCTACCAACCCTGAGTATTTAAGAACGAACCTCCTGAAAAAGTTGCAAATTCCCAGGTAAGTTTTTAACTGTTTAACATTCTGTGGCACCTCTGCGTTAAGTATCTTATTAACCCTACTTTCTTCTGGTGTTACACCTCTACTCGACACTCTATGACCTAAAAATGTCACTTCTGACTGACAGAATGACGACTTAGACAGCTTCAAAGTGAACCCTGCCTGATCTAACTTCTGAAAAACTATATTTAAATGACGTAGATGCTCCTCAAAACTGTGTGAACTAATTACCATATCATCTATGTAAATGGTTACAAACTCTCCTGTGTCATCCCCTAATGCGATGTTTAAAGCCCTAATTAAAGCTGCTGAACTACTCTTTAACCCATAAGGTGTTCTACAAAATTGATAAAGGTTATATTTATGACTAAAAGCTGTAAATGGTCTATCTTCGTACATAAGTGGCACTTGCCAAAAACTGGAACTCAAATCTACACAAGTGAAATACTTCTTCCCCTCAAATGTTTGCATTAATTCCTCTATTGACATCGATTTCAGCTGATCTGAACTAATTCTACTGTTAACCAAACGAGCGTCTAAACAAATACGAACAGTGCCGTCGGTCTTGGGTACAGTGATCAAAGAATTAACATATGGACTGTTCGAATGCTCAATAATCCCATCTTCAAGCATCTGGTTAATTTGTGCCTCAACTGCACTCTGATAAGCGAAAGGTACAGGATATCTATGTCCTGTGAATACTGACCTATCAATAACGTTCAATGAATGTGTATAGCAATTGGCCATACCAATGCGATCCTCAAAAACTCTCCTATTACACCATAACACATCATAGAGCCGAACACACTGTTCATCCTCTATATTTCCCTGAAATGCAGCCTCACGTAACGAGTCCTCTAGACTTCCGTTCGTAATCACACTGCCCACAAAACATGGAGAACCCCGCTCTACGGCTGGCGATATCTCATTTAAAGTACAAATCACACCTACAATACTACTCCTCTGAATATGGTCATTGAACGCTACTTCTACTTCAGAATCTCCCCATTTAAATTTCAAACTCCCTACATCATAACATAAGTTACCAGACACTCTACTTAGCCACTCTGAACCCAAGATAACACTGAATACTAAATTTGGAATTACAAGACAAATCTGCTTCTCTACATGATTATTAATTTTAATGTCTACTAAAACTTGCTTAGAAATTACTTTAGACCTCTTCCCAACAGCTGTGATAACAAAAGTGCTTTTAATTGGCATCTCCTCAAAATTTACTCCAGTTCCTTTCATTTTATCATAAAATGCACTACTTATGCAACTCTTCATACAACCACTATCAATTAAAACATCTGTGTACGCCTCGGACACGTTAAATTTAACTATGGGGCTCTTACTAACCACTTCCTGAATAATACCTTCATCATTTAGTTCATGTAATAATTCATTTCTTACATTTAGGTCATAGGGTTCCTGTATAATTGTATGGACAGGGCATGCTACAGACTGAGATTCTGACCTTACTTCGCAGCCTGGTTCGCGTTTAAAGAACCGCTACAGCTGGCCGTAGTACTACTAACTACTAAACTGGTCTGGTTGTTCTGGGCTGTGTTGTCATTGTTTGGCTGTATATTACTACCACTAGGCTGTCCTCTTCCTTGACCCCTATTCTGGTTGTAATTATTGTCATTATAATTTCTCCCTTGATTTCCCCTGAAATCATTGTTTCTCCCTTCATTTCCCCTGTAATCATTGTTCCTCCCTTGATTTCCCCTGAAATCATTATTCCTCCCTTGATACTGATTACCATAGCCATTTCCTCTCTTCTGATTTAGCTGATTACTATTATTTCTATTTTGAGCGTTGGCCCCTTCGCCACCGTTCCCTTGAACTTCCTGATGCCTGGCTTCGTTAGGTCTTTTATTATTATTACCCTGGTTCCTATTGAAATTGTCCTCATAACCCCCTCTCCCTAATGCATCAAATGTGCTTAACAAATTTTCTAGTTGTGATATAGTCTTTACATTCTGGATACAAGCAGCCTCCTTGATCCTATAGGGAAAGTGCCTAAGTAGCAACCTCACCACATCACTTTCCTCCTTCAAGCCATCCAGATATTTACACACTAATACCTGCCCTAAAAAGTATTCGGTCATGGTGGAGCTTCCTTTAGGGTTATATTTTCCACACACTACTCCCTCACGATGCTGCGACTGAATAACCTCATTCCAGAACTTTTCACAGAATTTCATTTTAAAATCATTGATATCGGTAAACTTGTCTCTGTAGACAGCAAACCAATTCCTCGTTTCCCCCACAAACACTTGTTCTAAAATTTCAACTACCTGGCACCACTCAATACTACCATTTTCCAACCTCTCACCGAATTTATTTTCTATAGTGTTCATGAACTCCATTGGGCACCCCTGTCGATTGCTGAACTTACCCAGTTCTACCTCCCTGTGTGTGCTATTCACAAAAACTGGCCTATTCTGACTATTTTCTTGCCTGATCCTAGCTTTTAATTTTAATTCTAATTCTGCGATTTTCTCCTCAGCCTTCCTCTCAATACTGTTTACTGTTAATTTAATGTTTCCTTCTGATTCTTCTACTTTATCATATAGCTTTGCTTGTTTCTCCTCAATCTTGCTAATGCTCTCTCTATTACTCTCTCTTAAATCATTTACTTCTGCAACTATTTGTGAGTGGACTTTCTCAATTCTACCCCCCAGCTGTTCCTTAACCTCTTTAGTTGCTACCTGAATTTTGTCAATTTCTCCCCCCAATTGCTTTTTGACCTGCTGTGTTTCCAGTTGCACTAGTTCTTTTAAATTTTCAGCCTGTGTACTGATTCTAATTTCTAACTCCTCCTGTACTTTTCCTAATTTCTTGTCTACATCTGCAATGATCTCTTTAACCTTCTCTTCCATTACTCCTCTGATTTCTCCTCTAATCTGCTCCATTTTCACACTAATTTCCTTGTTGTTCTTATCTAATTTTGCATTATTCTGTTCTAATTTTTTATTTAAAGCTTCTGTACTTTCTTTATTTTCCCTACTGTTTTGTTCTAATTTTGCATTATTCTGTTCTAATTTTGCATTATTCTGTTCTAATTTTTTATTTAAAGCTTCTGTACTTTCTTTATTTTCCCTACTGTTTTGTTCTAATTTTGCATTATTCTGTTCTAATTTTGCATTTAAGGCTTCTGTACTTTCTTTATTTTCCCTACTGTTTTGTTCTAATTTTGCATTATTCTGTTCTAATTTTGCATTTAAGGCATCACTACTAACTTTGTTCTGATACATGAACTCGAGAAGTGAAGTTTTCAATTCTGGTTGGCCGCCTACACTCCCTGTTTCAGTATCGGGATTTACCTCCGCTACCCCGGTACTACCATCACTCGACATACTGCTCGTATCATCACTCTCCAGTTGATGACCACTACGTAACCTCATCTGTCTTTCTTTCTCATCCCCCATAATGATATACACTGATAAAGACAAATAACCCCCAAAATACAGGCACAGAAATATATACCCTTCTCCTTCCACAAATGTTATTAGGTTTTCAGCCCCAAGTTGTCGGCGACAAATGTAGCAGATTCTTAATGCCCCATGTTGGTAGCGATAAATGTAACAGTTTCGCTAGCCCACACTATTGGGAGAAAATGTGATTGTTTACCTTTGCCTAAGCTATGTTGTTTTTATGGGCGCCAAGACCTCAATGCAATGCTGAAATCTAAATTTGTATTTACCAACGTCTAGCTCTGGTAGAACACCGTCAAGAATCTATTCACTCAGATCGTGGTATGATTTGATCATTAACCCAACAAACAATTGTATCAGGAGAAGGAATTGGTCTATATCTAATGCTACCTACTGAAAGCAAAGATTGCATTGTAAAAGAAATGAATTTATTATATAAAACAAGTATAGCAAAATTAATAATAATAATAAGTTTAAAATTTAAATTGGAGCGTTGTGATTTGAATATTACCGATAGAAAATTACGTGAAAACGGAGTCTGATATATTGATTTTACTCTTATTTCCAAGCTATGAAGTTACTGAATTATGAAATATAAAACAAAGAAAAATGAGAGATTGCGTATTTCTGTGTCATTAGCGCTTACCACTGGAAATGCCCGAAGCATTTCCCTCGTACTTGATGATGCTGTGAGCTTCCCACAGTCTCCTGGAGGTCGTCATCTTCGTCGATGTATGATGAGATTCTGGTAGATTAGATAATTCTATGGTCCGTACCTCGGACCCAAACACTCGTACAACCGCACTGGTTAAGTTTTGCAAAAGTTAGTCTTCAACTCCACTGAACATCGGAGCGACACGCACTTGCAACCGTTCTCGGCAAGTGCTACACAGATAGTCTTCGTCTCACGGCGCGTCGAACGATATATTCACACGTTGGCCCCCCCACCATGGTACCGTCTTCCAGCTTACGTTGTCTCAACTGATTGGCTGAGCACGCCGCTAGTTCCCCTCCTCTGTCTCATTACACTCGGCGCGTGAGAGGGAGAAGTCGATTTCCGTCCCAACAATTCGCCTTTTCTAGACCTTGCGACCCAGCCTTGCGTAATTCTTCTCGACAGGAATCAGCTTGCACTAGAAATCCCAGTGAGTCATGTCTCTCAAATACCCTAACTGACAAAACTCCGTAAAATTCCGTAATCAGATAATTTTCTATGATATCGTCGTAATAATTTGCTTGATAGCGTTTTCTAAGACATAGAAAACCTATCTGTATGCTTATAATTTTTATAAAATGCTCCGAAAATATCTAAATAATAATTATAATAAATTAATAATAATAATAATAAATTAACATGAAAAATTCTCTTGGCTGAACAATTTGCCGCGTAAATAAATATAGAATGGCTTCCTACTGACTTATGCCAGTTGCATAAAACCCCTCGAAAAACACGTTACAATGGTAAGTGATTTTTGAAAGGCCACAAAAATCACGATACTCATGTCATACGTTGTTGGCATGTTAAAGAACCCATTTGAATTCAGTAGGCCGTATAGCGTCAAGGAGCTTAGATATCCAACCTCCTTGACATTCATAGAGCTCCAAGGAGCAACACGGCCTACTGAATTCAAATGGGTTCTTTGACATGCCAACATCGTATGACATGGTGTCGTAATTTTTGCCGCCTTTCAAAAATCACTTACCACGGCCAGGAGCGAACCTGCAAGCTTGGGGTTAGTAGTCCGACACGTTGACCACTCACCCACCGTGACATGCCATTCTCTGTTGAAATAGTTTCTTGGTGTTCTATTACTGTCCATTCTCATGACGTGTCCAAACCACTGTAATCGACGTCTTCCTAGGAGTTCAGTTACAGGTATTTTGATACCAACTTCCTACCTGTTAATTTCATTCCTAATCTTATCTTTACTGGTCCTTTGGTTCATTGTTCTGATGAATTTCATTTCTGTTGCCTGGATTTTACTCTTGGCCTTGTTGAGTAGGGTACATGTTTCAAGTCCTTAGGTGAGAATTGGAATAAAGTAGGTGTGAAACATGCTTTAATTTTGTTTTTTGGAGTGTTTTGTCATACCATAGTAGATTTCTCACTTGACAATAAAAAAAAGAGAAGCTCTTTTGGGTCCTGTTAAGAATCTCTTGCTTTATAGTGTTGTTGACTGTGTGGGGCACAATGTATATAATAGAGTAAAAATTGCTCAAAACAGAATCGCAAGGGTCCGAGATTCCCCCCCGAAATTAGACAAGTTTCCGGATTGAATAAGATTATGCAAAAAGATACACAAATTACTTACCCCTCATCCATTAGTCTAGTTTTGGTGATACAATATCTCAGTAACACAATATCTTGATGTAATTTTTCTTATTACTCACGCATAGGCCTGCACTCCGTACGATATTTTGTCTTGTTTTGAAACTGCCCAGTTGATACTTTAAAGGTGTCGTTGTCAAGTGATTTAACGACAGCGAGTGCCCCATTCTGTAGCATAGGTTCACTATCAGAAGTAAAATACCATAAGTATTTATTAAATGTAATCCACCTTAGTCAAATGCCATGTTTGAAGTGCCTTTTGTCTGCTCTGTATTTGACAAGGCATTGTTCTTTCCCGTATGCCATTGTTAGTTGCCTCTTCGACTCAAAATTTGGAAACCAATCTCTCAGTGTTGCCTATACATCAGCTTCATCTATACCAGTGTTTCCCAAACTTTTTTTGTGTGTGTACCACTTTAAGAGATGAGAATCTCTCGCATACCACCTAATGGTTGGGAGATATAGTAATTATAACCCCCCACCACCGTAACTATAACCCCACTCACCACCTCCATCCCCACTAGGTAGCAGACCAATTGAGGCGCTGGGTGCAATAACAACTTAAGTCGACTTAAGTCGTTTTTCCGGCGAATGCAGTTTTGTAATCCCCAATGTGTTCTTCATCTATCCTCCAAATATTATTTCGTTATGTCAACTCTAGATGGCAGGAGCTTGCATTATATACAGCTGTGTAGCAAGTCGTTCTTCCGGCGAACAGCTGGACCGACTTAGGCGCTTCGAGCGCCGGTATCGCACACGCGCGGGAATCAGTGAGTGTTGTCCTGTGACTGTTGGGTGTGGTTTTGTTATTGTTATTCTGTAAAGATGTGTGATCAGTCAGATAATAGTAAACATGAGAAGTTAAATGAAGGATCGGATTTGGAAATGCAGTATAAAGGAGAGAAGAGATTACTTTAGCGAGACTCTTGGAAACGCGTGCAGAACAAAGCCAAGAGGAATCGTGGTGATAGCTATGTGAGTTCTAGTGGCAAGAAGGTTTCCAAGAAAGTATTTAGTTACACTGAAAATTATTGCAAGAGAAACTGCCACTCATTTTTCCCCAAAGAAAATCACCGGAGAATGCAGATGCACTTAAGCACATATTAGAGAAAGAGACTGTTGTGGAAGAAAGTGAACCGCAAAGTGAAATCAGTGAGGCTGAGGAAACCATTGAATGTCCATAAACTCCTGTTGTTTTATTAATATTATTTAAATACAGTTTTACTTCACTTAGTCTATCCTAACAAGGCAATGCCGGTGTATATCTATCCATTTAATCATTATTTTCTGATTGAAATTGGGTAAACAGAACAAGAGTTCATGCATGAATGTGTCCATTCTAAGCCTTATCTGCATATCCGTTTGCATTTAAATGTACTAATTACACAGGATTATAAAAAGTGGCTGTGTTTGGACAACTTTTTATTTCTTTTTTGGGTAAAATAATTGCAGTGATACTTTCAAAAGTGTCTTATTAAAAGAATAGTTTCAAAATTATGTTTTAGGTGTTCATTTTATATATACTGTATATATATTATAATTTTATTATAAAAATATACTTATTGTGCAATACACAGTAGCTATTTTTTTCTAATTAAATTAATTTGAACAAATCTATTATCCATAAATGGTAATTTAAGATGCTGATTGTCAGTCTCTGCAATAACGACTTAAGTCAATCCATATTTAAATTAAAATATTTAAGAACTGGTCAAGTTTAAATTCACAGTGACATTGAAATATTGTTAAGGACTATCTTTAAATGGTGTGTATAAATCAACATATCCATAAATGAAAAACTCAGACATTTACAGTATTTCAAAACTTTAGGGAGTGATTTTCTCAAAACAGTGTTTTCAGACTTAAGTTGTTATAGCACCCATCGCCTCAATTGTGTTTGTTAAGAGTTAGACTGTTGGAGTTAAGTTCAAATAATAAAAAGTGTGTCCAGTTTCTTTATTATTTAATACAATAAGTATTCAACTCAAACATTCAGAAATGTCACTGTACACATAATATTAATAAAGGAACTCTTCAATAATTAAACATTAAAACCAAAGTTCTACTAACAACATCATTGTGAAGGATGAGCTTGAAGATTAGAAGTCAACGTAGGAATGTCAGGTTTAAGAAGATCGTTTTCCACTGTAAGGAGCCTATTCCGGTATTTATTCTCGAGATACGGTAAACAAGTGAAGAAAATGCAGTCTCACACAAATACGAAGTAGTAAAGGGTAGTAAAAATCTAACTGCTTTGACAGCCTGCACGCCTCTCAACCCAAAGTTCACAAGAGGCATTTTTGAAAACGTTTGCCTTAGTTCCGAACCACAATTCAATTCATAAAACTGCTCTTTATCATTGGCCTTAAAGTCCTCCGGCAACATACTGGTAACAAAGTTCTTATATTTTTAAATTTTATATTTTTCGTAACGTATCTAATTTTTTATTTTATTTTTCGTAACATCACCGCGTACCACTGAAGCAGTACGAGCGTACCACCAGTGGTACTGACCCCGTAAATTGAATTATTTAGGGACAAAATGAGAGTATTTTCCGTCCCCATGATAAAATTTAACTAGCAAATATAATTTCTGGAAGTGTGACACAGGAGTGTAGTCTTACAAGCTCGAGACTGTGGGAGAGCCCGATCACGTGATATGTTGCACAATGGACGCTTCTAGAAGACTATATTTAGCATAGCAACAGCGAGTTTGGAGATTAATATTATAAATATTGTTATAAATTATCCTATTGGATCCCAGCCCAGAGCCAATGAGAACAGGTCTTATTGAAGACGGGATGAACTTTAATTACACAATATGATGAAATTATGCATTTAGGCCCTTAGAAGAAGATTTTCTTATTTGGTAATGAAGAGAATATTAAAAGAAATTATGTCTGATACTTTAAAAACCGCAGATCGGTTAATCTACGCAGTAATAAGCATTAGTAATCTACGCGCTAAAATTATGGTGGGAGATTGATATGGCCGCCAAAAATTCGACTTGGAGGGGGAGATCCAAGGATCGAGGTTCTTATTCCAGCAGTCTTTGAAGAGTGAGGAAGTGTTTTTACTGGGTTAACGGAGATCCCAAGGCTTAGTCCGAGTGCGACGACTGTCGACTTGTGGAGACGCGAGGATAGCTAGGTGGAACATAGGAGGTCACCGCACTTCCATTCTACGTGAAGTTGCGAGGAACATTGTATTGATTATATCTCATAAATAATTGAGATCTGAATATAAAGAAGCAAATATATATAAAGAACAGGTCGCTTACTATATATTGTGAAAAGTCGAGCGTTTTAATATTCACCGTTTCGACAATATCAGCCTGTCAAGTTAGATTTCCAAATGTGTTGGAAATAAAGCTGAATATCATTATAAATTGCAACGTGAAGTTGGTGAACGCAGTTCAAGTGAACAGTGGCGGAGAACTTTTAATATTGGTGCAACACATAAACATTAACAGAATGACTATTATTATTCTTCAAACGTTATCATTCAGCATAATTAATATTGTTGATATGATGAACTAAATAGTCATGCGCCAGAGACATATTCGATAACAGGAGTCAAGATACAACTATGGAGCTTCGTTAGACAACGTATTCTTGAATACAGACGTAGTGTACGGTCCATCTTGTGCATTTTCGTCAGTCTACGAACACTAATATAACATCAATTAGCAATGGAAATATTTCATTCACCATTTATATGAATATTTCCATAATTATATTCCAATGATGAAGCTGATACATATTTACGACGGAGAATGAAAACTTTACAGAAGAGATTTGTCAAGATGCTAAGGTAGCCCAGCAAACACAGAAGAATTTGCCAGAAGGATGTCGTTCGAGCCCAGGCGAATGTTGGTGAATTCCAGAGAGGGACGTTTCTTATCTCTGAGGTCGCAGATCCGAGGTTCAAATGCAGATCCATCTCAGTGTCTAGTACTGAGGAAACATCGAAAGTATTGTGGCAATACTTACATAGATATTCAAGTTTTCGTCCAAATAAGGTATTAGTGTATCTCAATTGTTATATAGAGCTTGATTACTAACATTCTGAGCCGGCGATCTTATTCCATATTTCCAGCGATCTTATTCCATATTTCCGGCTATCTTATTCCATATTTCCAGCGATCTTATTCCATATTTTTCTATATTTTCACATTTCATGTATTTCAGTGCTTTTATGTATTTTACACTTCAGATGTGTGTTGAGATTTTTATACTTCAAGATTATTTAGAAGATGATTGCATTTCATCTATTTTTCACTTTTATTCTACGGATCAGTTGTGGAACTGACATTAAAAATTTTGTTTGAGGAATCATATTGCCTCATAGGAGACTAGTCGTTTCGACTCTCGAATTTTAATAATTTCATTTAAACCAAGTATTCTGACATTGTGTCATAGCTTCAAATTAAATTCTTATTAAATTTAATTTGAGCACTTTAATGTAACAACATATAACTTCAAGAAAAGAAGAAACATCGAATGGTATTGTTATATCATTATTGTACATAAACTATCGACGATCTAAGAAATACTAGTCGTTTGATAAGACCGAAGTCTTAATCCCTATGAACATTCTTTGTGTACAGTGGAAAAACATTACGACATTGACAAACCTTTCTTATTATTTGTAAAGCTAAGAGCTTTGTTCATTTAATATGTTAGAGGAAATACCTTTTGATAGAAGATTATTCAAATCTTTGGCTAGGAATTCAAAGCTAGTTTATCCCGGTCAGGATTGAATTCTATCTGACACTATAAATAACATGTGTGTTATTTTATCCTATTTGTGGACATGATATTACAACGATAAACAATTTAAAGCTTGACAAGTGAGGTGAAACAGGAGTATTATTTTTATTACATGTATTTGCGACAGACGAGTTAACAGTTAATTATCTTGTGGAGTAAACTTTAGGAGGTTTATCACGACTGTCTATTATCGTTCATTACAATTGGAAGTTTCGTTTGAAGAACTTACGCATGTATAATTGTAGTCCAGTAGTCATGTGCAATGATACTGAGGGTCATGCCATTATTTGAGAGAAGTTCCTACATAAGATATGTTAATAACAATTAATCCCTTTTGGTTATTGTTTAACATAGTAGATGATAATTGTTTATGCCATATATACTGTTATATGAGGATTTGTAGAGCTATAGAGTGCTCATGCGAAGGAATTCCGCATTCTAAGGAAGTCAAAGTATTGTTGTTCTTTGATAAAAAGGCATGTATCATGATAAGAGCCGTTGTATACAAGTAGTCCAGTTTAGGTGAATTAACGATTTAGCTGTGTTAACAGGAGGGTTTCAGCGGAAATGCAACTTGAGAAAGATTGTCTACTCATGACTATAATACGATTATTAAATTTTATTAAACCCGAAGTTATGTAATTACTAGGGACCGGAAAAATTCGCATTTGCGATAAATGCGAATTTTTGTAATATGTGTTAAAACCATTTTTTAAATAGTTTTAAGGTGTTCTGAAGCACTGTGGTACCTAAATTCAAAATGCGACAAAATGCGAATTTTGACCAAAATGCGAAATTAGTACAAATATGCGATTTTGGTGCGAATTCTGCGAAAATGTGATATTTTAGTGGCGAAATCCACATATTTCGGCGAAATCATGAGAAATACTGCAAATATGACGCATATCTTTTGCAACCCCTCTGATCGATATACCGTATTTGCTCGCGTATATCTCGCACCCCATGTTTTTAATTGAAATTTCAGGGGGAAAAAAGTACTCGCATATATCTCGCATTCATTACTGACACCGTCATATAAGTGACCGTAATAACCTTCAGGTTGAAACACGTTCGATTTAGCGCGCCACAACAGTCGTCATTGTCCAGGAACTTACCCGAAGCGATACTAACAGGAAGAGCGAGCAACAACGAGTTGATCCGAACTTCGATACGAGCTGATTAGGGATCGAGGCGCCGCGTGCAAGCATACGGCGCAGCGAGAGTGTTAGCACGCTGTACATCGTTTGCCGCGTCTTCGGCCAAGGTTGGCTAAATTCGCCGCCTTGAGACACGTTCGAATTAGCGATTAGCAGGCCACAACAGTTGTGCAAGTAGGCCTACTGTTACATCGCAGAGAAACGCAGTTCAGTCTTCTCGAATCTCAATGATTTCGTCTTTACGCATTGCTTCGCATCAGAACACGGCCGCGTGCAAGCAAACGGCGCAGCGTAAGTGTTAGCACGCTGTACATCGTTCGCCGCGTCTTCGGCCACGGTTGGCTAAATTCGCCACCTTGACACACGTTCGAATTAGCGATTAGTGCGCCACAACAGTTGCGCAAATAGGCCTACTGTTACATCGCAGGGAAACGCAGTTCAGTCTTCTCGAATCTCAATGATTTCGTCTTTACGCATTGCGTCGCATCAGAGCTCGGCCGCGTGCAAGCATACGGCGCAGCGTGAGTGTTAGCACGCTGTGCATCGTTCGCCGCGTCTTCGGCCACGGTTGGCTAAATTCGTCGCCTTGAGATACGTTCGAATTAGCGATTAGCGCGCCACAACAGTTGCGCAAGTAGGCCTACTGTTACATCGCAGGGAAACGCCGTTCAGTCTTCTCGAATCTCAATGATTTCGTCTTTACGCATTGCGTCGCATCAGAACTCGGCCGCGTGCAAGCATACGGCGCAGCGTGAGTGTTAGCACGCTGTACATCGTTGCCGCATCTTCGGCCACGGTTGGCTAAATGCAATTCAAACCCAGTTGAAAGAAAGTGAAAAATGTGATATCATGCTTGCATTAACTGCAGTTCAGACAGAGTTCAGCATATTTGCTAAATACTGTTTTGTGGACCCCAACGAACAATGTAGATAGCGAGCGTGTGTTGTCCCATTACAACACAGTGGTTACAGACAGACGGTGCAATTTGAAAGAAAGCAATGCTGAACTACTGACAATGCTTTCGTTTGAGGACTATAACTGCACTTCATAACCTTGAAGTCGTTAAAATAATATTACAATGTGACGATTTTTAACTTTGTAAATAGATGCTAATTTTGAAGAAAATAGATGCTAATTTTGAAGAAAATACATGCTAATTTTGAAACAAATAGATGCTAATTTTTCCGGTCCCTAGTAATTACGTACAGTTTACCTTGATTAGTCGACTGTATTATACCGACAGTGTAATGAAACCTATATAAGACGATGTGTAAGCAGTATATCAAAACTACAGAACGTTAGAGAAGGATGGTTATGTGAAAAACCAGTGTATATATTTAGTTAAGAATTATATTGTAACCGAGAAGTTAAAATCTCGAAAGTGTCGCTTTAGCAACACTAGATAACGGATATTATTATAAACATAATACATGTAAATAATTTTTGTGGAAATAATTTAATTAGTTAAATAATTTAATAGGATTTATTAATCAATTGTTTTGGAATAGTGTGTGTTTATGAACGGATGTTTTTTGGGTATGAATGATTATTCATTGTTAAGAGCAAATGTGGAACTGAGTTGGTCTAGAACAATTGCGGGGTGCGAATGAAAGAGTGTATAAAATTTTTTAGAATGATTGTTTAAGAAACAGAGTAGTTATGTGAACTTTTGTATGATCTAAATGTTAATTTTTACGTGTTTTTATAAAAGCACACACAAGCAGTCTCTGTGGGCTAGCGAGAATGATTCACCGTTAGCATTGGAGAGCGATGTCATAATATGAACAGGTGTGCTCTCACCGCCTTGTATTTATTGTATAAACCAGTTTCGAGTATGGCGTGGTGCCGGTACTTCATTGATAAAACAATGTTACTGCACGTGCGTTCTGCAAACGCAGGCTTGTGAATGAAACATGTGTCTGGAATGCCATTATGAGACTTCATTAAACGTTTTTATTTTTACGCAGTGTAGGCCTAAAACCAAGCCAAGATTTATACTCATAAATTTTAATACAGCATTGTAGTAAGATGTAGAGTTGAAAGGAGGTGTGAATGATTGCGTGTTTTTAATTTTAATGTCTATTGTTAAATTTGTTTATTGTTATTTTGTTTATAGTAGATTAGTTTACCCTATTGTTAATAAATTTTGTTCAGATTGTTTTCCATTGTTGTTGGAGTGTGATTCATTTTAAATATAAGGAGAAGAATATTGTGGATGTAGTGGAGGCGAAGCTGAATTCCCAGTTCCCGGGAGGTAAGTAAAGGTGAGTGCCCCGTGTAGTTGGTTGTTGATCCACAATATTCTGGTAACTGCTGTCTGTAAATCCCTAAAGGCCATGTTGGAAGCGATTTCTAATGTAGTATTTGCCGGTGCAGTTAGAAATAGGCAATCTAGCGGGGGCAATGGATATTCCAATAGGATCCTTTCCGGATTATCGGGTACAGTACGTGTACCACAGTTTGGGAAACGCTGATCTATACCATATATAAAATTTTCAATTAAGCAAGGAATAAATACAATAAATTTCCCAAACCATGCTCCCCTCAGCAAATAGCCTTATGTATCTTATGAAAAACCATCCCAAGATGTTTTTTTTTTAATTTTTAAATCTATTTATATAAATCAAACAATAAGCCTACAGACTGACGAGGAAGATAGAAGGAGAGATGGAAGAAGAACAGTATGGTTTTAGGAAAGACAGATCAACATTTCACCTAATCTTTGCATTAAGGCAAATGATGGGGAAAAGATGGGAATTTGGAAAAGACATGGTGATGACATTTATTGATATTGAGAAAGCGTACGACAGTATTCCTCGACAGGTGGTTTGGAATGTATTAAGGAAAAGGAGAGTTAACGGAGCTGATGTCCAAATGTTAAAAGCTATGTACAAATATTGTGTGAGTAGCGTGAAGACCAGTATAGGAGAAACAGGTCTCCGACAGGGAAGTGTATTGTCCCCCTTACTATTCATCATAGTCATGGATGAAATTCACAAGAATGTTAAACAGAGATTGGGACAAGAGGCAACAAAGGCCATGCTGTTTGCAGATGATATAGTGATATGGGGTGAGGATGAAAAGGAAGTACAAAAACAACTAGATGTATGGAATCAAGAAATAGAGAAATATGGGATGAAAGTAAGCACAGAGAAGAGCAAGACAATGGTAATGTCAAGAGGAAGGAAGGAAGGAAGAGGAAAGATAGAATTGAATGGAAAAAATCTAGAAGTGGTTAAAAGTTTCAAGTACTTGGGAAGTGTGATCACAGAAGATGGAAGGATAACTGAGGAAATTGGAAAGAGAATACAACAAGCGAACAGTTTTTACCAGAGCATAAGGGGTATTCTGTGGAACCGAGATGTCCCAAAGAAATGTAAAAATGTATTATATTCAACCTACTACAGACCCATACTAACATATGCAGCTGGAGCGTGGACTACTACAAAAAGAGAGGAGAGTAGAATACAAGCCGCGGAGATGAAATTCCTAAGAGGTATAGAGGGCAAGACCAGAAGAGATAGAGTTAGAAACGAAGAGATTAGAAAAAGGACAGGAATCTTGAAGCTGCAGGACAGGATAGAAACAACAAAGTTAAAGTGGTATGGACATATGATGAGAATGGGAGAGGAGAGAGTACCAAAGAAAACTTTCTGTGAAAAGATGACAGGGAAGAGACCACGAGGAAGGCCCCGAAAGAGATGGGCAGATACAGTGTGGGAGTGTGTAGAGAAGAGAGGAGGAAAACTTGAAGAAGTACTAAAAACAGGAGAGGAGTGGTGGAGAGACAGGAAACGTTGGAGGTCCTTAATTCACAACCCGACCCAGGAAGCTGGAAACGGGAAATGAAGATGATGATGAAGCCTACAAAATATAGCACAAAAAATTGGACTTCAGATATCATTTGAAAAGACAGAGATAATGGTAGCAAATCCACTTGTAATCAATCACATAACAGTAAATAACAAGGAAGTTAAAATAGTGAAGCAATTTAAATACTTAGGAGAAATTATAACTTACAACTTGGATGAGGAACCTGCATGGCAAGAAAGAACTAATAAAATGATAAAAGCCCAAAAATTAACATGGTCTACATATAAAACAAAATGTCTATCAATCGCAACAAAATTAAAACATTACAAGACGGTGGTTCAGCCAGAGGTGACCTATGGAAGTGAAACTCTTTTTAAAGTTACTCAGAAAAACAGAATCGACATAATTTTAAAAGTAGAAAGAAGAATAGCTAGAACATGCATAAATAAAAATATCAGAAAGATGGACAGTGGCAGATAGTACCAAATGAAGTGGTATACAGAGAACTGGAGCCCATCACTGATACTATTCGGAAGAAACGGCTTTCTTTCTTTGGTCACATCATGAGGACACCAGAAACCAGGTTATCAAGAAAAATTGCAGTGAAACTTTGGAATATGAAACAACAAGTAGGATGGATTAAGGAAATTAGAGAAGATATGAAAGAATTGGAAATAACCTTGGATGACTTGCAAAACAAAACGACAAAATTTAAAAAAAAAACTGAGAGATATAAAAATAAGATTTCAGGCTAAAATAGACAAACGTAATACAGTGAAAAGGGTATTTACAGATGAGGAACGCCTGAGAAGATCAGAGCGAATGAAAAGCTACTGGGCGACTCGGAAAGGAAACTTACTGAAGATGAGGACCAAGAAATGATTGACTGAAGTGGTCCAATGAGGCCGTAAAAGCAGAAGGAGAAGAAGAAGAAGAAGAAGAAAATAATTTTTACCGTCACCAGATTTTATTTATCGTATGGCTTTTAGTGCCGGGAATGTCCGAGGACATGTTCGACTAGCCAGAGTCTGTAACTGCTTCCAGCGAACACCCATACGGTGAGCTACAAGTCCCGTTGAATTTCAAGTAGTTCCAACTTTCGGTACCAGATGTTAATGATACATAGTGGCAAACGTTGGAACTTTGATAGAGCGTTCCAACGAAATCTAACCTAGAAATTTAGCTTCACACAAGTTTAGTCTGTGGAAGGATGTTTTACATGCCATAAATCTATGACATGGGATCTCCGGCTTTACTTCCCCTCCGAAGGAAGGCATACTGAAGGATTTTAACGCTCTCAAAAAATCTGAAGACTTCGGCCGGGTTTGAACCTGCTATCTTGGCCACAGCAGTTCAGCATGCTACCAACTACGCCACCGAAGATGCTACCATCACCAGATATTTTACAAATTCGTATTTTTCAGAAAAATTATATTAGAGCATCATCAATTTGAAGCACACATTGTTACAGATCTTTCTTTTTTTTTTTTTTAATACTTTTTATGAAAAATTGTTAAGAGGAAAAGGAAAACCCAAGGTTAATATTGATCAACTTTGCTCATAATTCAAATAGTTTTAATTTATTTACAAGACAATTACTGAAGAGGGTCACAATGTGGCCAAAACTAGTAATATATTCTATTATTATTATTATTGACTAAGGTGGATTATATTTAATACATACTTATGGTATTTTACTTCTGATTACAACAACACTAAGGAAATCTTCTAAATATGATTAATTTCATACCATTACATAGGTCCACTTTTTGAATATAGGCTAGTGAGATGAAATTGTCTCCCACAAGTCCAACCCCTCCTCCACGTGGTGGGAGACGGGCAACGGCATGAAGTAGGGGATTGCCTGTAGGGGTGAAGTACAGTGGGGACTTTGTGTGCCCCGGGACCGCTACGGTAGCTGTGAAGGCTCTATGGGAACCCTGAAAAGTGACGGCTGACGGGGCTCTGGTGAAGCTACGATAGGCCTAGCAAGCCAGTAGTGGATATCATATTTGCTTTCAAACCAGCCTCGGAAAGGACGGATGCAAACGACGACGACCCGGATATGCTAATGGACTACGAGTTGGGACATTAAACATACAGACACTGACAGGAAAAGTGGAGGAGATTGTAGATGTGATGGAGAGAACAAAAAATTGGATGTACTGGGCTTGGCAGAAACAAGATGGAAAGGAGAAGGTCGCAGAGAACTGAGGAAAGGGTACCGGTTGTACTGGAGTGGGAACGGTGAAGGAAGGAGCAGCGGAGTAGGAGTAGTTGTGAGAGATGGAATGAAGGAAGAGGTAAAGGGAATAAGTGACAGGATCATGAAGATCAGAGTAACTGTAAAGGGAAGAAGCCTGGAGATAGCCCAGGTATATGCCCCTCAAGTTGGATGTACAGCTCAAGAGAAGGAAGACTTTGAGGAGGAGCTACAACAGCAGTTGAATGGGCAGAGCATCATTGTCATGGAAGATTTGAATGCACATGTAGGAAGTGAAAGGCAAGGATATGAAAATGTATTGGGAGCAGAAGGATGGGGTAGCAGGAATAAAGAAGGGAGAAAATTGCTGGACTTTTGCAAGAGAAACGGTTTAGTGGTAGGCAACTCCTGGTTCCGGAAGAAAGAAAGCCACAAGGTAACGTGGTACAGCAGTGATTTAACAAAGAAATCTTTGGTAGATTACATGCTGTACGACTGGGAAATGAAGAGAAGTGTCAGAGATATAAAGGTAATACCATCAGAGGCCTTAGATAGCGACCACAGAATACTTGTAATGAACCTGGGAGTTGTTAAGGATAGCAAGAGGACCGAGTACCAGGAAAGGAGAATCAAAGTATGGAAACTCAAGGAAAAGGAAGTCAAGGAAGAATTCCAGAAGATAATAAGGGAAAGGATGCCAACAGACAATCCTAAAACAGGGGAAGAGGAATGGAAGCAATTCAAAAACACAATGGTGGAAGCTGCAGTGGCAGTATGTGGAAGAACAAGCAACAGAAAGCGGTGGAATGAGAGAGTAAAAGAAGGTGTGGGAAGGAAGAACAAGGCTTTCAGAGTGTGGTTCCAGGAAAGAACTGATCTGGCAAGGGAAGATTATAAGATAAAGAAGAAAGAAGCAAACAAGATTGGCGCTGAGGAGAGGAAGAAGTGGATGGTAAAGTGGACAGAGATGATGGAGGAAGACAGCAGAGGAAATAAGAAAGTACTTTATGGGATGGTCAAAAGTAAGAGAAGAGGTCTGCGAGAGGATGTGGTAATGATGGACAAAAACGGAAATGAGGTACACAACAAAGAGACACTCAAGACAGTGTGGAAAGAGTACTTTGAGGATTTGCTGAATCCAAATGGTCATAGGGAGGAAGACAATGTATTGGAAGATGGAGAAGACAACACAGGAATGGAAAAGGACCTGACTTGGAGAGAACTGGAAATGGCTATAGACAAGATGAAAGGAGGAAGGGCACCAGGTGTGGATGAAGTGAGTGTTGAAATGGTGAAGGCAGCAGGGGAGGTTGGGAAACAGTGGCTGTACCGTGTGATGAGGGTGATATGGAAGGAGAAAAAGACCCCAGAAGATTGGAAGAAAGGATTAATTATCCCAATATTTAAGAAAGGAAGCAGAAAGGAGTGCAGAAATTACAGGGGAGTCACACTCATACCACACTGTGCCAAGATATATGAAAAGATATTAGAAAGTAGAATACGAGCCATAGTGGAGGGAAAATTGAGAGAGGAGCAGTATGGATTCAGACCTGGGAGATCAACAGCGGATCTCATATTTTCAGTGAGACAGCTCCAGGAACACCACTATGAATTTGGAGAGGATCTGTTGATGGCCTTCCTGGACATCGAAAAGGCCTATGATAGTGTGTGTAGGGAGAAGGTTTGGAAAGCAATGGAAAACATGGGAGTGGAAAAAGGGACTGTAGGCAGAGTGAAGGAGATGTATTGTGGAAGTGTGAGTTGTGTGAAAGTTGGAGGGGAAAGAACAGACTGGTTCAGACAAATGAGTGGCCTGAAACAGGGTAGTGCACTGTCACCCCTTCTCTTTATTGTGGTTATGGACGAGGTAATGACACGGATAGCAGGAAAGATAGGAGAAGATAAGATGAAAGCAATGGTGTTTGCAGATGATCTCATGGTCTGGGGAAACAAGGAGGAGGAAATTCAGGAGCAACTGAAGGCTTGGGAAGAAACAGTGGGAGAGTACGGATGGAAGTTCAACATCAGTAAATGTGAGATCCTGTTAACAACCAGGAAAAAGGACAGACCAATGAGTGGGATAACACTTGGAGGTGGACAGCTGAAGAAAGTGGAAAGTCTCAAGTACTTGGGAAGTATAGTGGAGGAAAATGCGAGAAATGACAAAGAGATTACGGAACGTGGCAGACAGGCAGAAGCATTTCTGAGAAGCATTAGGAGCTTAGTGTGGAATAAAGATGTCCCACAAAAAAGCAAGGAAGTGTTATACAGAAGCTACTATATCCCGATACTGACCTATGCTTCAGAAACGTGGACAATGAAGAAAAGAGACATAAGCAGAATACAGACGGGTGAAATGAAGTTCCTGCGAAGTAGGATCGGAGTAACAAGAAGAGACAGGGTGAGGAATGAAAAGGTCAGGGAAATGGTGAAAGAGGAGCCCTTGCAAGGTAGGATTGAGACATCAAGACTGAGGTGGTATGGACACTTAAAGAGAATGGATGAGAAGAAGATTCCCAAGTGGATACATGAGATGCAAATGCAGAAGAAACGACCAAGGGGAAGACCAAGAGATAGATGGCTGAAAGGAGTGGAGGAATGTGTCAAGAAGAGAGGCGAGGACTGGACCAGAGTGACAGCGGAGAGGTGGTGGGAAGAAAGAACTAAGTGGCGAGGCTTATGTTCCAAACAGACCCAGCCTGGGGCTGGAAACTGTACAAGATGATGATGATGATGATGAGATGAAATTCTTGAGAAACAGTATTGGAGTGACAAAGGTGGACAGGTTAAGAAATGAGATCACAGAATAAGTCAAGGAGGGAGCATTACAGGATAGGATAGAGGAATCAAGGCTTAAATGGTATGGGCATGTTAAGCGAATGGATGGCAAGAGGATACCCAGGAAGATACACGAGATGAAATTAGAGGGAAAAAGACCAAGAGGAAGGCCAAGAGATAAGTGGCTGAAGGGTGTGAAACAAAGGAGAAGACTGGACCAAGGTGGTGACGGAGAGATTGTGGGAAGACAGAAAACTATGGAGAGGCTTATGTTCCAAACAGACCAGGCCAGTGGCTGGAAACTGTGCAAGATGATGATGATGATGAAATAGGTCCACTAACAGAAAGGTATCTCGAATGGGTACACACCACTAAATCATTGATTTCTTTGTCGCCTGTTACCTTACATTTCCTCTTCATTTGTCCACTGCCCTTAGTAATGTCATCCTTATGTTTTTTAAAGTCTCATAAACTTGAGTTTTGCCACATCTCAAAATGAAATAATTTCACGCAAACGCAACATTTCCGTATCACTCGCTTCAATAACCTTCTCCGTCTCGTTCAGTGTCAATGACGTATATATCTTTGCCATCTTAACAACTGATGAGACACAAAGTTACAAAACTGTTTTCATTAGAATTGGGCTCAAGGTATACATCGAGATAAGGATCTCTACGAACCAAGGAAAGAGTCGAGCAATTCGAGGAGATTTAAATCCCATTCTTTGAGGAATTTGGGAAACCCGGACCACATTAGAGCAGCGTAATATGGTAAGTAAACATCTGGCTCTCCCCCTGGCAAAATATTTGTGTAGCAATTTTACTGCAGTACCGGATATGCCTAAATAAATTGCACAGCTAAAGCATAAGTTCCGCATTATACAGTAAGGTTTGCACAAATTATATTCATAATTTCTTTCAGTTTCCGCGTTACACACATTCTGCTTTATACAACATAAATAACATTACCCAGCATCGATAAATTATTCCACATCGCAGTTCATACGGAAAAGATGCATCATGTGGTCGCTAACATTCATTAATGGATAGGCATCCGAAGAAGAAGAAGAAGAATGTTACCATCCGCGTAAACCACCGCACAGGACGACCACAGCTATTTAACTAATGGACATCACGTCGCCTCAGCAGAACCAAACGGGGGAATCGAAGGTCTACTGTGAGACACATCACTGCCCAGTTGAATGTTGGAAGTCAGGAACCCATTTCTACCAGGACTGTAAGGAGGCACCTGCACCGCATTGGCTTCACTAGCCAACATTTTCTCCTGGGACTGTCCTTCCCGTGACTTTCGGCCACTAAGTGTATAAGAGTCAGAGCCTTGAAGAGATATGGTTAGTACAGTGAAACTCTTATTAAACAACTGCCAATGATTCCAACGACTACTAGACAATATCAGCACAATATCTGAAGCATTTGGGTTCCCCCTCCCAGGGACTCACAACTTGTAGGTCAGCGACCACGGGACCCCCAGCTGAGTCCGGCATTGCTTCCACTTACTTGTGCCAGGCTCCTTTCAGTTAACTTTCCTGTCGACCTCCCTTGGCCAACACTCTTGTTCTCTTCCGACCCGCCTTAATTGGCCCTAGGCTACTTTTGGGTGTGGTGAACCAATCGTACAAATAGCCTAAATATGATAGTGTCCGAATCGAGGCCTCGGATGGAGGTCCTTAATTCACACCCCGACCCAGATCACTGGAGCCGGGGAATGTAGAACAACAACAAATAACATGCAAAGTCATACCCAGTGTGCTGGGACCATAACTTTTGTTCACATTGGAAGAGTTTCCGCATTATAGATGTTCCGCTTTGAGCAAGTTTTACTGTATATGAATAATAAGCAAATAACACTCCTGGAAATAATTACTTGTATTAGTTATAATCCTAAAATTGCTCCATTGAACATAACTAATACATGTAATTTTTTCTACGACTATTATTTACTTAGGATTCATATACAGAGTGGTCCACCAGCCCCTTATTATTTTTTTTGGAGGAAGGCAACCCAACTAACGTGTATATCATAGTCATCCTAAAAACATTAGTACCTGCTCTTTGACGGCCTTAGTACAACTTTACCGTTGAGTTCAAACTCGGGAATATAGTAGAAATCATTAGCGGCAGTGTTATTTCAATGACCTCAAATATAATGCATGATTAAAACGATCACAACTTCGAATAACTCTACCTTACGTTTAGACAGGAAGTGTCAAATAATAGATTCAATAGGTGCCAGCAGTACACCATGGCTCTCAGTAGTTAAGGTGGCTAAATCAAGCATTTCTGAAGTCACGACAGCTCTTAGGTAGCATGTTCGAACCCCGAGCTAGTACATTTTTTTTTTCTTAATGTCAGCTGGCACAAGCTGTTCCCTCTTCTGAATCAAATAGGATGTCCCCATCGATTAATCAGATTAATATTTGATCTGTATATAAATCAAACTGCTGTTGTTCGGCTTGGAAATCATGGTGTCCACAGAATTTTCAATGTCATTTTTCCTGACTTTTACTGACCATTTTTCAACAAAATTCTTGACTCGCGAAGTCATCGTAACATCGGAAAAAAGGTTTATTGAGCAAATATATATATTTTTTATTTGCAACCTCCACCATCCCCATAGCTGCCCCAATGCTCACCTCTTTATTCATCTAAAATACAAAATAAAGTAAATTATAATGTAATAATAAATAAATCGAAGTACTCAATCAGCTAAATTATAGTGATGGGGTTGCCACATCCCTACGCCAACGCCAAAAAAACGTACAAAAAATACGTAAAAGTGGTTTTTACTATGATGCACTGTAAACCGACAGTAGTGGCTACGCTGGCTAAAGCGCAGCATTAGGTCATGGGGCCAAGCTCTCTGCTGACTCGGTAGACGCGTGGGTTCGAACCCCACCGTCGGCCATCCTTGAAATGGTTTTCCGTGGTTTCCCATTTTCAACACCAGGCAAATGCTGGGACGGTACCTTCTGACAGGCCACGGCCGATTCCTTCCACATCCTTGCCCAGTTTCATTCACCATCATTCATTTCATCTCTCATTAACTCCTCTCATGAGGTTGGCGTCAGGAAGGGCATCCGGCCGTAAAAACAATCGCCACAAAGACTTCCATCGCATCTCATCCCCGACCCCATTGGAAAACGGGAATAATAAGGGGTAGACATACTATGATGCACTGTAAATATGGAAACTTAACAATATGTCCAGTGAGTTATTGCTTTTTATCTTCAGAGATTAGTTGAACTAGTAACATCAAAGTATGGCTGTAAAACACAAAATACTGTATGGTTAATATAAAATTCCTGACTTTCTAATACTTTTCGCCATTTTTCCTGACTCACGCCATTTTTTCATACTTTTTCCTGACTTTTCCTGACTAAGAACAAAATTCCTGACTTTTCCTGACTATTCCTTACTTTTCCTGCCTGTGGACACCATGGAAATGGCGTATCAGAACCCCTAAGATCCGCAAAGGTGTGCGACAATGTGGTTTGCTGTCCCCTGGACTGTTCAATGCCTTCGCTGAAGCTATAACTAAGTGGGCTTTCAAAGGTTCTAATATGGGAGTGAAAGTTGGTGGAAGACTTATCCAGAATATTAAATTTGCTGATGATCTGGCATTACTTGCAGTAAATCCCCATACATTAACAAACATGTTGCAATGTTTAAATGATACAGCTACAGAATATGGAATGAATTTTTTTTATTAGGAAGACCAAGATTCTGGTGATAAGTAAGCATCAACATGAACTAAATATTACCATAAATAAAGAACCAGTACAACAGGTCAGTCGTTTTAAATACCTTGGTCAGATCTTCACAGAAGACCTACGATGTGAAGTTGAAATCAGGAGCCGTATAGCAATGGCCAAGCAGGCATACCGTGAAAAGCATTCTCTAATTTGTCAACGCTCGATGTCCCTCAGCCTTAGAAAACAACTGGTTAAGACCTACATATGGCCAGTTGCAATGTACTGCAGTGAGACCTGGACAATGAATAGAGGTGACATTAAACGACTAGAAGCGTTTGAGATGTGGTGTTGGCGCCGAATGGAAAAGATCAGCTGGGTAGAGAAAATGACCAACATAACGGTGCTGGATCGAATAAAGGAAAAACGGCAAATGATCCGCCAGATATATAGAAGGAGATCCACCTGGCTTGGCCACAGGTTACGACATGGTGGCCTGATGATCGACATACTACAAGGAAAAATTCCTGGAAAACGCCCTCGCGGGAGGCCACGGAACACTTTCATGAGATCTTTCCTATAGTGCGTCTCTACCTAAAAAGACAGTACGCATTAAATGGAGCGCGCTGATGCCAGATCTGCTGCATATACAAAGGTCTGCAAGGCCGGGCACATGATGTAACATAACTCGTATACAGGTGTGCTTTTACGCAAAACTCGGGAAATTTCCGAAATATTTGTTTGTTGCATATAACCGTACCTCATGCCTTGAAGCAAAAGATGGTGGTACAATTTTAGATTATGATACACGGAAGCTCAGAGCGCGATGTTAATGCACACATTATAATAATTAATAATTTTCAATTATTCAAGAATATAGTAAGGCCTTTTTCTCGAATATCATAGGTTATAATAAATTATAATATGACATAATAATAATAATAATAATAATAAGGCTAATAATATATTGTGATCCACGTAATTTATCCAATTTTGTGTGGTCAAGTGGGGGGTATGCAGCCTAAATTTAATTATTCATTTCTTGTTTCTTGAACGAGACGTTGTTCAATTTTATATAGTTCTTCACTTGCGCCCATTCCATTTCGATGGGATTAAGTTCACTGTGGTACGGTGGTATGGTAAGGTGACAAGCAAGAACATATTTCTCTGCTGTGATAGCCTACATTGTCTATTACTAGGCTAGATCCTTCGGGAACATTGAGCAACAATATTGCTCGGCGAACCACTTTTCATATATTTCACCTGTCATTTTGTCGTGTGTGTCTACCGTGTTCTTTTTGGCACAGAAACGATAACTCTGCACCATTAACGAACCCTTGTTAATTCCCGGGACGAACAAAGACAAACTACGGAAACCACTTCGAGGATGGCTGAGGTAGGAATGGAACCCACCTCTCCTCAGTTTTGTCTCATGGAACTGAGCCCTCAGACCAGAATTACATTTCTTGGCAGAGCCGGGATTCAAACCCGGGCCTCCACAGTGACAGCCAAGAACGCAACAAGGCAGACAATTTTTAAAGAACATCAGATCAACTTCATTTCATAGTTTTACTTCACATCATCACCTACCCTCCTTCAAACGTAGTCGGGGGAGATAGCCTGCGGGCCACATTAGTAAACAAACTTCCGGTGCGTCAGCGCTGAGCAGGAGGACTAAGCGAAGTGCTATAACTTATGAATGCTACCTGATATTGAGCTCTGGCTTGTTTTAAAAACTATTTCAGACATTAATGAACATTTCCTCTCGCTAAGTCACCAACGTAAAGTCAACAGCAAAAAACTATCTCGCTAGCTAACTTTTATGTGACACCATCCCAGATTTTTCAAGTAACATTTAAGAAAAAAAAAACATAACTTTCTTATTATGAAAATAATTACTGGCCTGAGAAGTAGGGTATCTTCTACCAACATCAGGCAATCTAAAAATAAATTCTTGATCTGTTGCGATCATTAGTTCATTATCTATGGCGTGATAAGTTTTATAAATGCAAAAAAATAGATTCGCGCTAAAATATCGTAATTGTGGAAATTGGGCCATGTGTTAATTATTTATGGCTTTTATTTTTACACCATCATAAAGAACGGGAAATTCTCTATAGGACCACGCAAACATTTTCTTAAGATTTGTCACTTTCAATTATTGGGAAATGGCAACATTGCCGGGGTAGAAGAGGACGAAGCTAATTGCAGGACATAGGAGTGTGAGTGAGAGGCAAATACTGCATTTAATTCCATACTGTCTTTTAAGGTAGAGACGCACTATAGATAGCTCTGGCCTACGAAGTTATGAAATGGTCAAAAGGACAGCACAAGACCGAACAACGTGGAAAAGACTCATTGTAGGGGCAGACCAGTCGCTTGACTGAAAAACATGATGATGATGATGATGTCGTTTATGGTGGATACATACTCGTATCAACCTGTTCCAACGAGTGATTCTTATTTGGTCTGAAAAGGACCGTTTTTATCCGATGGTACGTAGCCAGGTTGAACAACGACTTAACGATCTGAACAACAAAAGCAAGGGACTCTGTATATTCTGGGTAGCAAGTGTTCGAAATGTTGACCACCTTGGTTTAAAGGAAAGCTCAGGCTCACTCAGGCCGCCACACGTGTCGCGTCAACGCCCTCTGTAACACCAGGTTTAACCATGCCTTATTCTTACGCTATGCCAAATCAAAGCCCTCTGTAACCCATGCAATCGAGAAGGCGGTGGCAAGTGTCCAACGCAAAACGTTCACACTTTCTATCTTCGTATAGTGTGTAAGCGACCGAGGCTGAAATGGTAACGCGTTGGACAGCGGATTGAAAGATTTGGGGTTCGATACTTGTTACGGGGAGAGTTTTAAATTTGTTTTCAGTACGTTTTATCGTCAGTCTCGACCGCTTTACTAATGTCTTACGACATAAATGATACAAGAGGTCACAATTACCGTAATTATTGAGGATGGGGTACTAGTAATATAGCGAGCAGATGCATTTTCAGGTTGGATTCCATAAACGTTACATAGTGTTCGAATGCGGTATTACACGAAACATCTTAATATGTACACCTCAAATAGAGTTGTCTTATTTTTGTTAGAATTTAATAACAAAATAATACCAAGAGAATTTCTCAGGAATAAGGATACTTCGATGCGATCACTGGCGATCAGAATCTCTTTCGATATGTAGTTGTTGTTTCATTTGAGGGCCAGGGCCAAAAACATCGCAGTCATTTAGACCCATGTACTTGGGTGTGTGTAGAAATTCTCTGATAACCTGGGCTATAGCGGTGTCTGTATTAATGTGAGTATTACCAATTAAGGCTAAGATTGAGAAGGAGGCGGCCGTGGCCTTAAGTTAGAAACCATCCCAGCATTAGCCTGGAGTAGAAGTGGGAAACTACAGAAAACCACTTCCAGGGTGGCTAAGGTGGGAATCAAACCCACCTCTTCTCACTTTTGCCCCACGAGGCGTAGTGTACACCGTTCCAGCCCCAGAGCAGTTTTCTATAATATTTTGCTGATCTGAAGAGCAATAATATATTATCGAGTCCTAACTGCGACATATAATACTGTGCAAAAACCTTATTTGTAACAAATTTGCTACACAATACTAAATCTGATAAGCTACAAAATGATAAATTTGGTATTCAAATTTGAAATTTTGGATTTTTAAATGCTAAACCACAAACGATATCACAAAAATCCCCACCTATCAACACTGAAATACGAAGGCTGTTTTTTTAAGAAAGGGCTGTTATTTTTTTTTAATTAACCGAACATTTTATTTTGAAATCACATTTATTTTTAGGTTTTACATACCTTCCTCCATTTTTTCTACATAGTTGACTTGTTTATTTAGGCACTTGTCATACCTTAAAACTAAGTTCTGAAACCCCTCTGCATAAAAGTTTGCCGCCTGCTCTGACAACCAAGAATTCACGGCTGTTTTCATTTCTTCATCGTGGTTGACACTTGAGGAAAATCCATTGATAGAGTGGTTATCATGAATCTTCGTTCCTCGTGAATTTTCGTGTCAATTGCAGTCACCAAGTCATCTGAACATTTTCACGGCCACTTTTGAGCTCACATACCAATTTTCGCACTTTACCTTCCGTCATTGCATTATCACCATACACCTCACAAAGCTGACGATGAATGTCTGCAGCCGACATGTTTCTTGCACTCAAAAAACGTCTCATAGATCGTACCTCACATGCGGCAGGCAAATCAATAATCTTCAACATTGTAACGATGCACAATTCAGCATACAGGTTAGCTATACAGCTGCAACTGATGCCTGCTTGTTAGCAAAGGATGCCGGGAGGTAGCGCGCACGCTTGTTGCGGCATGCACACTAACAACTGGCTACAAAAAAACAGCCCTTACTTTTAAAAAAATCCCTTGTATATGCAAAACTAGCAAGTTTCAATTTCATTGAAAAATTAAACCATTTTCACAGACTTCTGCGAACTATTTAACTTCTTACCTGATATTATAGCAGTGCCATCGTTACTTCCGACTTGAAGTTTTAGTGCTACGCTACAGCTATCTAGCGGTGAGAAGTGAAATCACTTTAACTAGCCAATCACAGGCAGCCATTCAAATTGATATATCACGACAAATCGAGTTTCTTTCACGATGTCACGATTTAGTCAACGGCACTCGATTTTTCGTTATATCTCAATTTGAATGGCTGTCTGTGATTGGCTAGTTAAAGTGATTTCACTTCTGACCGCTAGATAGCCATAGCGTAGCACTGAAACTTCAAGTCGGATGTAAGGATGGCTCCACTATAGTTAAATTTTCCAATTAAAAAGAAAAATCTTTGGACGGGAAATAAATTTAAAAAAAAAAATGGAAGGACCTGGAGAAGGTAAGCGCAAACCAAAAAGTGGGGGGCGCAGAAAACATGGGGTGGGATAAAAATTATTGAACACAATGCAACTTTTATGTAAAATTCATTTATTGAGCCAAATTACAAAAATAAAATGAGATTCTTTGAACATGATTAGAGCATGTAAGTCATTATGGATAATATCATAGATCCTTCCATTTTCTTTTTTGTTAGAACGTCTACCAACACCAGCAGCTTCAACCTCAATTTCCAAAAATATTTCATTACAGAGACAAAAAAAAAATGCGAGTACAATTTCAGAAGATAAAATTTTAAGTTGAGAAGAAGTACTGGTAAAGCATATTCCTGAAAAAGTAAATTAATTTTATAAAAAATAAAAAGGATATTACAGATGTGATCTAATTATAATTAAAAGAATAATATGTCAACACTTATTTGTACCCAATTAATTACTCAAATTAGAAGTGTGTGTGCATTGTGATGGTTGTCACAAGGTTTCCCGTGCCAGCACCCTCACCCTCACATAATTCATTCGAACCCCCCATTTACGGAACATGTCCAGCCTCGGTATGACTCCCGGTCCCAAACATCATTTTTCACTGAGAACATTTCTCAACACTCCTATTTTAAGAGGGAATGGTGTTAATTTGGCATCATCTTCCTCCTAAACAAAGAAATCTCACTCCTTGTGGTACATACTGTATCGGTACACATGTAAACATCTGGAAACTTCCGACAGACAAAGAGGTTGTATCGGCTTGTGATGTGAGCCAATACAAGGCAACCACTCATTCCTAAAATGATATATTTGAAATAATGAAATAATGAAATAACCAAGATTGATCGCACGATCACTGTGGGTGAGGTTCAACTTAATAAAGTGACCCAATTCAAATACCCTGGGTCATGCATCACCTCGGACTGTAGCACAATTCCTGATGTCAAAACAAGAGTCACTGAAGTCCTATCCGATAAGAAAATTCCATTGCATCTAAAATCTTAAGTATATCGCACAGTGATTAGACCGGTGGCCCTTTATGGATCTGAATACTGGCCTGCAACATTGAAGCACGAACAGGCGCTTCATGCGTTGGAAATGAAGATGTTGCAGACCACATTATGAATGATGCTGTGCGGAAGGATTTCAAGGTTGCCCCAATCACCAAAAAAAATGAGTGTATCACGTATGCGGTGGTATGGACATGTGCTCCGTAGCAGTGAAGTCTCAGTGGCAAAGACTGCCCTTCAACTGAACGTGTAGGGTCGTCGACCTCGAGGATGACCTCGAACAAGCTGGCTGGATAGGGCGAGAGATAACATGCGGCTCACTAAACTCCGCCCTCGGCACGCTATGGATCGATTGAAGTGGAGGAATCATTGCAGGGCAGAACCCCACATAAATGGGAAAATGCAAAGGCGATGATGAGTGAATTAACCAAGACTTGATCGTAATAAATAATGTTACAATTACCGTATTTCCTCGCATAATCGTCGCTACCGCGTAATCGTCGCACCCCACTTTTCAAACACTAAAATAGGTTTATAAAATTTCATCGCATAATCGTCGCATAGCATGTTCGTATTTGTGCGCCAGTGAATTGCACACGCTGCCGCGACTTTATAACCTGGCGCGACTTTGTCAGACGAAAAATATATCGTCTTTAAGCTTGCGGGCAATGAACTGTGACGCGAGCAGCAAGCTTCGTCACTTAGCACATTCCGCGAGCGTATAATCTGGCGTGATCTTGTCAGGAGAAAGTAATCTTGTCTTTATGCCTGACGGCTATGAACCGCGACGCGAACGGCCAGCGCACATTCAGCGAGCGTATAGGCCTAATCTGGCGTGGTCTTGACAGGAGAAAGTAACCTCATCTTTAAGCCGGTCGGCTTTGAACCACGACACGAACGGCCAACGCACATTCCGCGAGCTTATAGGCCTAATCTGGCGTGATCATGTCAGCAAAAAGTAATCTCATCTTTAGACCTGCGGCCTATGAACTGTGACGCGAGCGGCCAGCGCACATTCCGCGAGCGTATAGGCCTAATCTGGCGTGATCTTGTCAGGAGAAAGTAATATCGTATTTATGCCTGCGGGCTATGAACCGCAACGCGAATGGTCAGCGCACATTTCGCGAGCTTATAGGCCTAATCTGGCGTGATCATGTCAGCAAAAAGTAATCTCATCTTTAGACCTGCGGCCTATGAACTGTGACGCGAGCGGCCAGCGCACATTCCGCGAACGTATAGGCCTAATCTGGCGTGATCTTGTCAGGAGAAAGTAATATCGTATTTATGCCTGCGGGTTATGAACCGCGACGCGAATGGTCAGCGCACATTCCGCGAGCTTATAGGCCTAATCTGGCGTGATCTTGTCAGCAGAAAGTACTCTCGTCTTTATGCCTGCGGGCTATGAACTGGGACGCGAACGACCAGCGAACCTTCCACGAGCTTATAGGCCTAATTTGGCGTGATCCTGTCAGGAGAAAGTAATATCGTCTTTATGCCTGCCAACTACGAACCGCGACGCGAACGGCCAGCACACATTCCGCGAGTTTATAGGCCTAATCTGGCGTGATCTTGTCAGGAGAAAGTAATCTCGTCTTTATGCCTGCGGGCTATGAACCACGACGCGAATGGCCAGCTTCGTCAGCACATTCCGCGAGTGTTAACCTGTCGTGACCTTGTTAGAAGAAAGAACCCTGTCTCTGACTGTGGGCTATGACTCACGCCAGACTCACGCTACGCGAATGACTGGCCCGTGCAACAAATAATGATATAGTATATTCTTTGAAATTAAATATTCTTCGCATAATCGTCGCACCCTGCTTTTTTCCGCGAAATTTTGGCAAAAAAGTGCGACGATTATGCGAGGAAATACGGTAAGCAATTTTAAGTGTACAAGTAAAAGATGCTCAGGGCCTACTTCATCATCATACCAACCCAAACCCTGATGTAAGTCATGTGTAGTCAGGAACATTGTGTGTGTTTGTGTGGCAGTAATGCCAGCCTTTGTGAAGACAAAACTTCTTGGCGGGAACTAATTGGTGTCACTCGAGCGGACTTCTGTATGTAACTTTTGTAAGACACAAGTGTAAGTCCCTCTGGAATTGGCTTTGTCCATGTACGAGCACAGGGGGGAAAAAGGGAGGAGGGGGGTTTGGTTGTTCTGTGATAAACGAAGACATGAAACTGTAAGCTTTCAGAAGATTCGAGTGTATTTAAAATCTTGGAAACTAGGGACCTCTAAACATCAGACATTTGGTTATCTAGATGTAATGTAAATATAGTTGCTCCAAATTTAAGTTAGGGACATGAGGCCAGGTCATCAGATTTGTTACATCCAGAACGGACAGTGCACTTTGTTACACATCCCGTTCTGGATGTAAGATCTCTTATCAAACAGCAAGAATTTCAATTCAATAGATGAAGAACTTTACTTCTCCGTATTGACACCTATCCTAATGTCTTTTTGACAATAGTTTCTCTATATTTTTGAATTTATTTATCGGAGAATATATCATTATCGTTAATTTTAAAATATTTTAACATCTTTGATTGTGAGGATATCCATTTTAATTCTATCATTTCTCATTTAAGAACTAGATCTAATGTTAAGAGAATGATTATGTTAATTTTAGTTTATTTAGAACTAGTGGGCCAGTGTGAGCTTTTGCAACGTGAATGTAGGTTTATGGGGTAGTAGGGAAGAGTGTGGGAGAACGGAGTTTTAAATATTGAAGAAATGTATTTATTGTTGTCAAACGGCATACGTACATGAGAAGAACACAAAGAATTCATCGGTTATTCTTTGCTCGGGAGTTTCTTCTACAGCAATTTTTACATTTGCAAAGTATTGAACCCTAGAGAAAGTCTTGGCGAGACAACACCGGAGCCATCTGCTGAGAGACTCCTCAGCTAACAGTACGCCGCGCTCCCACCGCGCTGTCCTGCGCTCTAAAGGCAGGCTCGCCTAGCAGTACGCCGTGCTCCTGTCAGATGGCTGCCGCCGCCACGCTGTCCTGCGCTCTAGCGGCAGGCTCGCCAGGTTACGGTGCTCCCATTGTAAATGTACACCTTTTAAGGTATTTATTTAATTGTGAGGAATTTAAAGAGGAAGTGAGTGCGTTTCGGGCACACGTGGGGTTATGCGGAACCTGTAGGCATCCCATATGTGTAGGTTGGTGTTAACAGGACCTTATTATCAGTACAAAACCGGAATGGGACCTTAGCAGAATAATATAGGGAGGATAAACTTTTCGGTTAAGATACGCTGGAGATGGTTCCAATGCGAGCCAAAACATGTAAGTTTTAACTAAATATATGCTATTTCGTTACGTTGTATTGATAGGCATTCTATTTATTTATGAGCATTCTATAAGTCAATACAGATTACATTACCAGTATGGCTAATGTTTTTGCATTTTATAGTTTTCATTACCTGTCCTTGACAGATTCATAGAGTAAAGGGAAGTCAGTTTATGATAGCTTGTAAGCCAATTCCCAGTCACCAAAGAAAAGAAAAATATGGGACAGCTATTTGGACCCCAGTCCTAAATTGCTAATAGTGAAGTTTGCAACATGCTGATAATGTGAGGAGGATCCCCCCATTTAAAAAATAAAACTCTCATGGCACAAAGTATTTGAGAATTTCGGCAACATACCAACTAATATGATGATAGCTTTTCAAAACTATTATCAAAGAATGGAGTGTTTAGAAAAAGAGGTATCAGCCCCCCTGCACCATAAACTCGGATACACAAAACAAGATTTGGTAAAACCTATACTACACAAACCAATTTTTTTTTTTACTTATCCAATATAAAATAACGATCTATCTTAATGTGATGTATCAGGATCACTCAAATGAAAACTCTTATAAAATATGAACTAAAATAAAATTATATATTTGCTAAAGGAGAAGCTAATTACTTTCTAGAAAACCAAAATACATAGTTAGAAAGACCTTGTAAAATGGACACTTAGGCTATCGGAGATAAATTTCTCGTTGTGAAGTCCTATAAATGACTTTTGTTTAAAAGTCAAACAACAAAATGAGCAATGTACTGAAAAAACATAAAAAAACATTACAAAAGTAAGATGAAAAGCAATTGCACAATAATTATAACAAATATAAAAGGAGTAAAAATATACAATCAATAACTTTTATACATAATCGCTAGAAAAACCTTCTAAAATGGACACTTAGAGATCAATTTCTTGTTGTGAAGTCCTATAAATAACTTTTATTTTTAAGTCAAACAACAAAAGGAGTTTGTGGTTTGTAGCATTTACGATAGATGCAAAATTTGTCCAAACCTCATCATGTTATGTACCGTTATGTTCTATGAATCCCACAAGTGAATTTTAGCAGTATTTACGAGGGGAGATCAGAAAGTAAGGTGACAAGGCCGATGTTCCCGGATTCTGGTCTGTTATAGAGAAATTACTGACTATAAGAGAAATTAGTAGTGTGGGGTGATTCAAATACGTACGGTTGGTAACTGAGCTGAGTTTCAGCCACCCGCCACCAACAACGCTAGTTGTAGGTAATCAACAAACAGCGACTCATTTGGAAAACTGGTCTTGCGAAGAGATCCGCTCAGTTAATCGATTTCTGTGGGCAAAACATGTTACCGTGGCTGGGACTTCTCACCGAGGGCATCATCTTCCTAGATGACAACACATAACCTCATACAGCCCAAAAGACCACCACGCTATTGAAGCGGTTACTCTGGGAGACATCATTGACCACCCTCCATACAGCCCAGACATCGCTCCAAGCGACTTTCACCCATTTCCTCACTTGATGAGCCCCTAGTAGGTCGACAATTCGCTTCAGATGAGGAGGTGAAACACTTGGCGACAAGGTGGCTGAACACTCAAGGACAAGATTTTTACTATGGGAGATTACTCAAACTCATCCCACGAAGCGACAAGTGCCTAAACCGATATGGAGACTATGTCGAAAAATAACATAAAGTACAGTAAGATTCTTTTGCTGGAGTGGGGCCGGCGACCGGCTGCCGGGCACGCGTGCCTTCTGCCAGCCAACCAAGCTCGGGCCGCGGATATCGCGCAGGCGATATAACTGGGGTCATTAAAGCCATTAGGTCACTGAACTTTCATCAACGAGGGTATGAAGTGTCAGCACACAGATAAGAAGGTAACATAAACAACAGCTTCTTACAAGATTTAATTAAAGAATCAAACATGTTTTTATTTATTTATTGGAAATCTGGATGACCTCACGTCACCAGTTAAAGATTAGAACTTACCTTTTCACGGAAGATACTGAAAATGTTCTCCTTCAGCTGACAGACAGTGACTTTGGAAGCTATATCGTTACATTATCTAGCTACTGCTGTTCCCCCCTGCGTGTTTACTGTCATTAATCGAAGCACGGACCTAAGCCCGCTTTATGTTTAATTGTGGGGTAATTTAAAATACAAAGTGTACAGATCTATTATCCGTACTCTATTGGAGCTGAAGAACAATATACGGCAGCAGGTACCGGTATCTCTCACAACAGAAGGTAATTACAACGAGTAAACGCTTATTTATTTACATGGTAAAAAACCTGTCTGTCAGCTGAAGCAGAACATAATCAGCATCTTCTGTGAAAAGGTAAGTTCTTTAATCATGATTTGTTGGTGAATTTACCATTAATTAATGTACTTTGTTACGGTTTCCAGCTGCGCGCTATCCTTATGCCCGAGGT
Organism: Meconema thalassinum; assembly: GCA_946902985.2. Classification (NCBI taxonomy): domain Eukaryota; kingdom Metazoa; phylum Arthropoda; class Insecta; order Orthoptera; family Tettigoniidae; genus Meconema; species Meconema thalassinum. The sequence goes on from OX336388.2 coordinate 91,767,479, forward strand.
CGGTTGGCTGGCGGAAGGAGCGCGCGCCCAGCAGCCGGTTGCCGGCCCCGCTCCAGCAAAAGAATTTCCCTGTACTATCAGTTGGCTGTATTGGCTGTGTGAAATAAAATGCACACGTTTCACTGCAGGCTTTGTAACCTTAGTTTCTGATTACCCCTCGTAATTAGCGATAAAATTTGAAATTGACTCAAAATACTATATTCTTTGTCTAAAAAAGAAAAAAAACCAATGATATTCATGATTTTCTGCAAAATAACTTATTTCGAAATAAAATACATACCTTGGCAAGAACAGTCAAAATGCTTAAAATATTAATTCAGTAAAAGTAACTTTCTTTTGGGTAGATTGCATTTGGAAAAATTGCAAAATTTTCACCAAACTGAATATTTGTATACATAGCGAATTTGCATATTTTTCATATATCTACGGTATTTGGATTATTACATTGATGACGTGCAGGGAGCGGAAGTAAACAAAATGAACACGCAATCACTTGACAAATATCAAGAAATTTTACACTCTATGCGGCTTTCCAGCTACGCTCACGGGAGGCGTGAATGTGAAGGCCATTTTTGTTTTACTTATAAAATTAGCAGAAACCTTACCTTATTCAAAGAATATTTCCATTCAGATCATAAAGAGGTTTAAAACATTTTTGATGAAGAATAACGTCGGACTTTTGTCAATTGTTCGAACATTTCTTGTGACCTTTTACCCCTGAAGCAACTCGGGAAACTCCAGCATTACAAATTTTACAGTCATTGAAGTCCCCGAGTCTCTGAGATTGTGTTTCTTGTTTCATTTATTTACACGGATAAATTGTGACAAAACCAGAATTGTTAGATATTGCTTTGTGATTATGTAATATGGGGGGAGTAGATGCAATGATTACATGGGGGGAGTGGGGTCAAACATAGACCAAAGAGTGATTACTCGATATGTGGGCGGCCCCTTTAATCCTAATTTCTACATATAATATTGCACAAAATCCTCATCTATAACAAATTTGCAACAAAATGCTCTAAATTAGGGATTCCAGATTTTTTTTTTAAATAATGCTAATAATCACAAACTCTATAATAGAAACATTATGACGATATTAAGTACCATTAACTCCATAACCAAATTAAGGCACTGGCTTGTGATGTAAATGAATTGTATATCGCTATTCAGTCTAATGTTTAAAATATTTGTGATTTATTGTACCAGTCATGACATGCCTTATCATATTTACCCAAATATAGCACACTTAGACACACAACAGAGGGACAGATGAACTTGCTGTTCTTCCCCTTAAAACAACTAATTAAACATAGCATGTACCACACTACTGTATATGAGCAGAATTCCCTATATACACAGTATATGCATATACAACCTCTGTCTGAAAAGTTCGGTGAATGGGTCGATATTACGAACGGATTGTTGGCTTACCTGAAACAGCAGTTACTGTCCTTCGAAGGAATCCCCTTGGATGGTTATGCACTTCTGAGAATGTCTGTACAAGTCCTGGAAACTCTTTAGGGATAGCCTTCAGTTGGGTCGTCACATTACGATGGATATCCGAAAACCTCTGGTCCTTGAGGACTTTTCGGGGACCCTGGATCTGGACCCCACCACTCCATACTTTAACTCTTGATTTTTGGGTCGTACCTCAGACACCAGGTCTCGTCGCCCGTGACAATGGTTTTCAGAGCCATTCCATTCCACAGAACATTCACCCTTCTCCCTGCACCCGCCGAACAGGTGTGCATGGTAGGTTGCATAAATTCATCCTTCTCACTGTACCCGCCGAACAGGTGTGCATGGTAGGTTGCATAAATTCATCCTTCTAAACACGCACTGTGTTAAACAGGTCTTACACGTTGCGTCGCCAATGTTGCCAGGTCGACCGTTCTGACTTTATTCACTGAATGCAACGTGACGAGGCTTTTGAACACCATCCCAAAGGACGCCTTCTGACAAAGTTTCCAGGACAAGCATCGCCGATCTCAGAATTGCATAGTAACGGGAGAGGACTATTTCGAAGGACAGTAGGGTCACTGTCGTGCATTGTTCATCTATGTTGATAGTACAGGACTATTCACCGAACTTTATTGTCACAGGTTGTATGAGGAATGATAAAAAAGTTCTGTTTGACGGCCGTACAGTCCAGAATTGGTATGTTAATCTGGCAAAATCACCATGAGCATCAAGGCACTAATCCCACCGACGACACACCAGGTTGAATATACCCGTGTGGTAAAACACTGTCCTCTACTGAGTGAAGAAATCCGTAACCGCCGGCTGCACATCCTCTTCTGACGGGAATCGTTGGCCCTTTCTAACGGACCAAAGGCGTGATGATCGCATGGGGAGAGATCTAGCCTATAAGTTGGATGCTCCAGTGTCTCCCACTTGAGTTGGCTGGCGTACCTTCTGCATAACGACCTTTGCAGCATGGGGACGTGCGTTATCATAATGCAGCAACACCACCACTTGTCGGAGTTTACCTTAACTAACCCGGTGGCACTACAGCCCGTGAAGGGCCTAGGCCTACCAAGCGATCGCTGCCCAGCCATTTCGCCTGCAGATATTGGGGTGATGCGTGATTAGCGCATCGGGTCCCTTCGGAGGTTATCTTGGTTTTTGTGATCGGGGCGCTGCCTCACTGTCAGACAGCTACTCAATTGTCCTCACGAGGCTGATTGCACCCCGTTCCAGCCCTTACGTCAGTTTCTAAAATCCCTGGCAGAGCCGGGAATCGTACCAGGGGCCTCCGGGCGAGAGACAGGCATGCTACCCCAACACCACCGGCTTCACCTTAAATGCATCCCGGAATTAATCCAGTGTTGCTCAGTACCATTCCCCTGTGAGGGAGACGCCAGGTTCCTGGAAATCAATAAGCAATGGGCCCCGGTGATCAAAGAACAGGGTGAGCATCACCTTTCCAGTGGATGGTTGGCTCTTGAACTTCTTGGGACGACGGATGACACCACTGCATTGTCGACGCTTTCAATTCAGGTTCCCAGTGGTGGCACTAGCTTTCGTCACCTGCAACAATGTGCTCCAGGAACGTGTTGCCTTCAACATTGAAATGCATCAGGTGCTGCAGGCAAACAGCAAAACGTTTAGATCACGCCTTCTTCATCACCATCATCAATTTCCGTTTTCTAGCCTGGGCCGGGTAGGAGCAAATATGCCAACCCTACTCTTTACTCTGTCTGTCCACCATCCTTCCTTAACCACTGAACTCCACTCCGAGTTCCGTTCTCTCACGCTGTCCTTGATCACGCCTCGTATATATTTAATTACATATGATATATTAGCCTTTCAAGATTTGATTGCTGACGATCGAGATGTGAACTATTATTTGTTTACACGTGTCACAATGTCAGCCTGCTTGGTTGACAGGTACAGTTCGGTGATTAGGATATGAGGATATGACTCGGATGCTGTAGGCTCGGTTATCGTTTAACTGTCCGTGGTGACATGAGCTCCTGTGACACTTTATAGCTGTGCTATTGCGAGGATTGTAGCGCGCAATGCTGCTCGACTTATGTGCCGACTGCAGTAAGTCATCGCAAAGTCCCCCACTATGCCCCTCAAGGCTCCTGCTGCAATAAACAACAAACGCTGGCACAGCTACATTCAGGGGAATTCAAATCTTGAATGGCTAATAACTAATATATACATATAGTTTTAATCATAGATATAGATCAGTCTTGGCCGCCAATTGAATTAACGCGGCTGGGAATAAACAAAATTAATGATTTCCAATCGATAATTTGCTGTGAAATAATATCTTGTTTAAAATATTCGTATGCCATACACTACTCATAACAAAAGAAGAAACGGTGACAGATTAAATTTTAGGACAGCGTAAGTTCCGACAGCAAGCGTTTTGCTTTCTTAAGGATTGGTCTTTTAATGCTATTGTCTAATAGAAAATAAAATATCATTAAAGTGCTTTAAGTTCAAACGCGTAAAAAAATATGATTTTTTGGGGTTATTTTTTTTGCATGTTCCAGCTAATTGGGATTACACTGTGTTGACCAACTGAAAAGATGTGATATCAATTGTCAATATGGCAACACTGAAAAATGGCTTCAAAGCTCTCTATACTGAAGTGTAATATCTTTGTTCGATTAATATATAATGTACTATATACCTGCATGACCATATATATTATTTCAGTAGTATACAGTAGATCCCTCCTGCGGCGCTCACAAGCGACCGATCGTGACAAATGAGCATTCAAATGAAAGAGAATAAACATTAGCAGTGACGAATTGCACTCTAATCTCATAAATATCTATAATTTCTTTAAAAAATGACTTCAAAAAATGTACGAAGTGTGCGATTTGCAGATACTGTTGCTGTAGGAAAATACACTCCATCTGTCCACTTCATATTTTGGCCGCTGTGACGCCAGTGTCATGTCATTTTAACATTCCGAGGTCTTTCCTTTATCATTTTGCAATGATTCAGAAAGAGTAATTTAAAGGAATGAGTACTCAAATCGTACAATTTCATAAATATCGAATAACCGGTGAGTGTTACGGTTAGGCTGTCAATCAATGGACTCAGCACACAAATGACATTAGCAGTGACGAATTGCATTCTAATTTCATAAATATCAATTTTTTTAAGAAGTGTGTGATTTGCAAATACTGTTGCAGTCTGAAAATACGCGACATCATTGCTGTTCAGTTCGCATTCTGGCCATAGGGATGCCTAAAACGTAAATAGTGTTCTATGATCATTTGGTTGAAATAAAAATATAACAACCTTTAAGATGGTATATTGGCTTTCACGGCCGGTGAATTAAAACTCAGTAATTTTTCTGGGTTTGTGCCGTGTCTTGTGTGGGGTTTCGCCTAGGACACCAGGAGTCCGCTGATGAGCCAGCTTGGTGTCCTAGGCGAAACCCCACACAAGACACGGCACAACCCTAGAAAAATTGCTGAGTTATAACAACCTTTCTCCTTAAGTCTCTTATTATAAACCTATTGGGCAAAGTATGGCTTAAGAACATGCGAGATTTCTCGCGAGGGTCCGCTAGTCACACTATATTTGGGTAAATATGGTACAATGATGTGATGTGCCATGTGTGGACTCCCTGTCCTTAATTCTCAGAGTTACCTGATGAAGCAATAGGAGCAGGGCGCAAGGTGAAGTTGGCGATGGCAGCTTCTCCGTTCGTCACATTCACCTGCATGGGAGCACTGGACTCGTATCCCCAAGCAGAGACCGTCAGGGTGTACTGGCCAGGAAGTAAGAGTCGCCAGTATTCTCCACGAGAGGACGATGTCACATTGTGTGGGATACCCACCACGCTGATCCGAGCTGCTTCTATTGGCTGACCCTGGTCATCTGTCACAATCCCTGCACACAGAAATAAATGCATTCTACCTAGTCTTACCATAAATACTGTCCCAAACGTTTAAGTAAATTGACACAAAATGGATAGAGATATTTTAATATCCTAATAGCAAGTGTTACATAGATGCATTATGAACCATAACCATGAATAATTATTCAAAATGGCCACCATTTGCACGCACACAGTCCTTAAGTCTTTGTGGCCACTCATCAATTGAATTACGCAACACATCAACTGGAAAATCTGCAACTGCCTTCTGAAGAGACTGCTTTAAGCTTTCAATATTGGAATGTCTTTCCTTGCAAGTAATCTCCGAACCTAGGACCACAATTTCTAGTCCAAATGGTTTAAATCTGGACTTGCAGACGGCCAATCTGAAGTGGAAATGAAATCGAGAACATTTGCCTCCAACCACTGCTGGGTTGTCCGTGCCTTGTGCGCTGTCGCTGAGTCCTGCTGGAAGCTCCAGTTCCATCCATGCAAGAGGGTGTTGAGATTCTTGACCAGTCCCTCAAGCACTGTCTCCTTGTATACTTTAGCTGAAGTTTCGACTCCCTTTTCACAGAAATGGAGCTCCGTTGTGCCCTCGAAGTTCACACCCCACCACACCATAGCTGAAGAGGGATGATGACCCCTCTGGATCCTTGGAACTAGCTTCTCTAGAGGAATGGGCATATACCCTGTCGTTTTGGGCATTGCAGGTCTCCTCAACACTGAAAATCTTTTCATCCGTAGGCAGGATTCAACGATGACCATTAGCTGTGTAACGCTTAGGTAGGCGCTTTGATTTTAGGAGCCTCTGGGGCTTCAGTTTATTTGTCAGGAGACGTCCTTTGTGTCGTTCGTAAGCACTGAGTCCCAGGTCAATGCTTAACGTGCGAGACATAGACATTTTTGATATCTGTAACTCACGAGCCATCACTGACTGTCTCCTTACCGGGTTTTGTCGCACACGTGCCGCCACTGCTTTGATAAGTTCTGGCGTTCGTACTGTGCGTGGTCTTCTTTGCCGCGGGCGACCTCTCACAGTTCCAGCCTCAACAAATAGATTTATGGCGTGGTAAACAAATTTCTTACTAATTTTCAGCTTCTGGAGAGTTTTGAAAATCTCCCCTGGCAATTGCCCTACCTTGTGTAACGCTATCACGGCTACACGATTCTCATACACCCCCCATTCCATTTTGAAAACTTCAAACTGACAACTGTACACTTCTGCAGCTCAACGAACAATGACTCACGCTTCATGATACCGGTTTTGTAGCCGCACCCCCATTCGGGTGGAAGTACAGCCACCCTCAAAAGTTGGGACAGTATTTATGGTAAGACTAGGTACATTCAGCCTATTGTAGCCATTGTCACTGTTTATTTTATAGGTTAAGGTTAGAAGCATGGCCACCTTTTGCTGGTGGATCATTGCAAGGAGTTTAGTGTCTGAGCCAAGGAATTCCTTGTGATGGTCCAGCAGTGAGATATGAGGAGGCCATGCTCATTTGAGTTTCATATCTGTAGAGATATTCAGTTTATGATGGTCAGTTGTTCTGATTCTAGTTGTTGAGAAGATTCTTTTTGTTGAGGAGAGATTGGGTTATATTTTATGATATGCTAGGACTATGGAGATTAAAGATGATTGCTTTTGATGAAAAAGAATAGATGAAGTGTTTTACAACTTGTGCTAGTAAAAATGGTGTCAGAACAAATATTAAATACGAAAATTACTTGGTTTGCAAATATAAAGGGAATATATAAACTCCGCCATAGCCGGTCCCAAGCCCGGTTGAGAAAGGAGGAGGGTGAAACATGGTCAACGGTCTCAAAGGCGGATGAAGAATTTCAGTTCCCAACGGCAGAGAGAGCGGAAGAACCTAGTGGAGTAAACCACGAAAAAACAATCATTTCGAACTAACAATCCGATCTTATTTCGGAATTTTATTTCCTACACCTACACAACACAATTTCATATGCAGAATGGAAATGTCGCTAAATGAGAGCACTACCCCAGGTGGTAACTTGAAAGAGAAATCCACCATTGCAGTAGGCAATGCATCGGGACCTAGGATTCTGGGGAGTCCCACCACCTGCATACAAGATGAGTCGGAGCGTCTTGAAACACCTTCCAAATTGAAATTCAAGAGGAAATACTTCATCAGGACCATTAACGTCAACTCACTCCTGCGAGTCGGAAAACAGACAGAATTGGAAAAGCTCCTGGACGACCAACAAATCCAGATTTTGGCTGTACAAGAGACCAGATTTCTAGATGACAACATCATGGATACAAAGCACTATAGAGTATTCAAAGGAAAGCCAGCAATAAAGATAATGGCTAACACCCCTCTCCTTGGGACTGCCTTCTACATAAACAAAACCATAGTGGATAGTGTCACAGACTTCTTATCTAAATCTGAGAGATTATCCCTATTGACAATCAAGTGCAAAAACAGGAATTATACTCTCATAAATTGCCATGCTCCTATCAACGAAGACAACAAGAAGAACCCACAGAAAGTCGATGACTTCTGGGACCTCTTAGAAACAGAAATCGCTCGGATACCTGTGAACCATGTAAAAATCCTTCTGGGAGACTTCAACGCACAAATAGGGACAGAAAGAAAATACAGAGATATAGTAGGAGACTATCCAGCACACAGGAGGACAAACAAGAATGGCGAACGGCTCCTTGGACTCTGCAAAATCTTCCAGTTGAATCTCATGTCGACTCATTTTCGGAAACTCCCAAGAAAAGCAAAGACATGGGTATCTCCAAATCCCAACCTAGGAGAATTCCAATTAGACCATGTAGCAATATCAAGGACAAATACTAGGGAGGTGATGAATGTTCAAGTGATTAGAAATGGTAAATTTGACTCTGATCACTATCTCTCCAAAGTTAAAATACGTTTTCTTCCACCAAAACAAAAGAAGGATCCACCTAAGTTGAAAAAATACAACACCAATCGAATGAACATCAATGGAGATATTATAAATAACTTCAGAGAAGAAATCCGCTCTAGAACAAAGACCTGGCAACATCTTTGTACAAAGATCAACGAAGCCGCTAAGAAAACTTTCGGACTGGCAAAGAGGAAACGTACAATCTGGTGGAATGAAGAATGTGAGAAAGCACTTGAAAAGAGATCCGACACATGGAGAAAATGGAAATGTTCAAGAGATACGGAACATTTGGAACAATTCAGAACCCAAAGGAAAGAAACATCAGGGGTATTCCGCAGGACCAAACGATCGTTTGAGAATGCAAAGTTACAAAACCTCCAGGACGACTTCACTAAGAATAACACCAGAGATTTTTTTCAAACCTTCAAGGACAAGCTTAGAGGATACCAAATTCCAAGTATAAGTTTCAAAAACGAAGAAGGAAAAACTGGACTGAACAATCAAGAAAACTGCAATATATTAGCCAGATACTTTGAGAAACTCCTCAACTGCCCGCCTCCAACCAACAAACTAGAATTTCAGACTCATCCTATAAACTCAGAAGATGATATGCCACCAACAAAAGAAGAAATAAAGGAAGCCCTGAAAAGTCTCAAGAACAACAAGGCAAGCGGGGAAGACTCCATATCAGCAGAAATGTTGAAGTGGGCAGAACCGGAAATCCTAGACGACTTGCAACATATCTTCCAACAAATATGGGAGACGGAAAAGCTACCAGACGAATGGAAAACAGCGCTGATCCACCCACTCCATAAGAAAGGGAACAAACAAGATGTTAACAACTACAGAGGCGTTTCGCTACTCCCAGTCACTTACAAAATCCTCTCAAGGATACTTCTGAATAGAATAGAAGGAATCCTAGATAAGCAACTTGGAGAATACCAAGGTGGGTTCCGGAAAGGCCGCTCCTGTGCCGAACAAATCCTAAATTTGAAATCAATAATTCGCCACAGAGCGCTGAACGGCAAAAGTATAGTGGTTTCATTCATTGACTTCAAAAAAGTCTTCGACTCGGTGGACAGAGGGACCCTAGATAAGATCATTAGAGAATTTGGAGTCAAAACCAAACTGGCCAATATTATCAGAGAAACCTTAACAGCCACAACTTCTAAGGTGAAGTTCATGGGAGAATTGTCTCAGTCATTCGAAATCAAGACAGGTGTGCGACATGGTGATGGATTATCACCATTACTATTCAACTGTGTCCTCGAGAGGATTGTGAGAATTTGGAATTCCGAACTTGAAAATCAAGAGATAGCCCCGATCTGCCTAGGACGAAAAACGGGAGGAATCAAAGTCAATTGCTTGGCTTTCGCTGATGATTTTGCGATACTTTCAGAAAACCTAGAAGAAGCGGCCATACAGATCAACCTCTTAGAAAAGATCGCTAGCAAGACAGAACTTAGGATCTCGAAAGAGAAGACCAAGTTCATGATGAATGACAAACATGGACCACAATTCCTTGAAACAGAGATTGGACGGATTCAGAGGGTGAAAAATTTCAAATACCTCGGTGAAACCGTACAAGAGAACGGCTTAGAGAAAGCTGCTGTAGAAGATCGTATCTCAAAAATGGAAAGAGCTTATGGGCTAACTAAAAACATCTACAACAAGAAATGCATCTCACGGAATGCCAAACTAAAACATTACAACACGGTAGTAAAAACAGAATGCCTGTATGCCAGCGAATGCCTCTCGATGAATTACAAGTTGGAGAAGCTAGAGATCCTAGAAAGAAGAATACTACGGAAAATCATGGGCCCAGTCCAGACTGAAACCGGCTGGAACTTCGGAGCAACAATGAAGTCTATAAAATGTGGAGAGAATCTCAGAGACCATGAAGAAGAGGAGGTTATCGTTTCTCGGACACTTGTACAGAATGGACACAACTAGACTAACCAAACAGTTATTCGACTACCTGTGGAACAAGAAGACAACAACGACATGGATTAAGGAAGTTCGAAAAGATCTCGAAAATTCCAACATCCAGGAAGTTCAGATGTCAAACAGGGAAACATTTCGGTACATAATTCAAAATTTGGAAGGGTTTCACGTCACAAGAACCACAAAGAAGGGAAGAGCCTGGACGGATGAGCAGAAGAAACAGCATAGCGCCCATATGAAGGAGTACTAGAGGAAGAGGAAACTTCACGCAAAGAAAAAATGAAATTGTAGCGTGATCCGAAGTGGTCAATTCATAAATTAAAAAAAAAGGGGGGAATATATAGCCTAAAAGCCAGACCAGGAATTGATTGTGTTCCCTTTGTGTACAAACACCGAACGACCCCAAATTAACCCCACTACCCCTTGAAAAGTTACACCATCTACTGTAAATTCAAATTATTGGAACAAAAAGGCACCAGTTCACCGAGTTCTCACAACCCACCAGTTTTTCACCCATAACAATTGGGTTGACCTTCCTCCCCTCCTCCATATTCACTAGATCTGACCCCTTGCAACTTCTTCCTGTTTTTTAAGGTGAAAATGAAAATCCACAGCCTGCTTCCAGTCTCCGACCGGGTCAGGAATGGAATGAATGAAGCCCCCATCTAGCGGCGAGAATATGAACTGTGCCAGCTGCCGAGGCCTGACGCACTCCTCTGGGGCAATGAGTCAATGAATGACAGATGAAATGAAATAATAGTGGAGAGTGTTGCTGGAATGAAATTTTGACAGGGAAAACCGGAGTACCCGGAGAAAAACCTGTCTGCCTCCGTTTTGTCCAGCACCAATCTCTCATGGAGTGACCGGGATTTGAACCACGGACCCAGCAGTGAGAGGCCGGCGTGCTGCCGCCTAAGCCACAGAGGCTTTTCTGTTTCTGAAGGTAAAACTGAGATTAACTCTTTCGCTGCTGCATTTCTGACATCACAAAACCCCTCACTGAGTAATTTAATGAAGATATTGAATAAAAGTTTTAATGTGGATTTTTATTTATTATAAGTCATGTCATAACACATGAAACAGAAAATAAATATATATCGCCTTTATGATCCATTCTGTAGTCCTTGGTTCGATGAAACATTAACTTACACATGACCTTGTAGTTTTCTTTAGTGAGCATTTTCATTCATTTTGAATCATAGGATAACACATGAAACTCACAAAATAGATGCTTTACCCTTGATATATATCGGGCGGTCCTTGGTTCAATGGAATCTAACACTGGCATAACCTGGAAGTTTACCTTGGAGTGATAACTTCCGAAGCTGGTAGTTGGACACACTGGGGGCTGTCCGGGGCAAGTCTTGCAATAAAATATTGTTTGTTTCCTCTTAAACAGCCCCTTTCCTTTCTTTGAACACCGTACCGGCAATATGGAACAAACAACACAGTTGGGTTTGTGACTTTTGTCCTGTCGTTCGCCAATGAAGTGCCTCTCCGTGAGACGCGCGAGCGGTATCCCGTCAGAAGATCTTCGGCCGTGTTTCGCAGGTGGAGCGCGTTTGTACTTTTCTAGAAGTCCTGTTATTACATCATCCCTGAAGTCATGAGCACTTGTTTTCTTGTTATGGACCTTATTGTACACTATTCTTCCATTGTCTAGGGTTGTTTCTTTAATGAAATACCACAAGACCTGATACCACTTGATTTTCTTGTGCACGTATGCGTAATTCGTTTTCAGCTGATCGAACTTGTCAACACCATTCATTTCATGATTATAATTCACAACTAATTTAGGTTTATCACGGGTTACATAAACGGTTGGACCCCTCTTTGATCTCTTCCTAACCTTCACAACCTCAGAAGAGTGTACGGTCGTGAGCATATTTACCCAGCCCGTATCTTGCCACGAACATGCAAGCATTTTTTTAGTTGGATGATGCCAGAGCTTAGGTTTCTGTCTTTTATTCATCTTCAGACCTTTCATCTCTTGAGGAAGACCTTTATGGTTACATCTCACTGTTCCGCATGCACCCACACTATTCTCAGCAAGACGAGTGGAAAGTGTAGGGCTTGAAAAGAAATATATAATTCTGCTGGCATTTTTCCGAGTCTTTTGACAAGCTCCAAACAACTTTCTCCCCTAATGTATCCCCTGGATCAGTCTCATTACTGTTCTTTCCCACGTAAGTCTGAAATCTGCACAGGAAACAACTTTTACTATCGTACAATGACCATAACTTTATGCCCCATGTCGGTAGCATGCTGAACGGCTATGCCCAAGATAGCGGGTTCAAACCCGGCCGAAGTCGTCGGATTTTTTAAGAGCGTTAAAAATCCTTCAGTATGCCTTCCTTCGGAGGGGAAGTAAAGCCGGCGGTCCCATGTCATAGATTTATGGCATGTAAAAGATCCTTTCACAGACTAAACTTGTGTAAAGCAAAATTTGTTAGGTTAGATTTCGTCAGAACGCTCTATCAAAGTTCCAACGTTCACCACTAGGTATCATTGATATCTGGTGGCGAAAGTTGGAACTACTTGAAATTGAACGGAACTTGTAGCTCACCCTTTAGGGTGTCCGCTGGAAGCAGCTACAGAGTCGGGCGAGCCGAACATGTCCTCGGACACTCCCGGCACTTAAAGCCATACGATAAATAAATAAAATGTTCAAGAACGTGACTTCCTGGAGGGGTTTCAAAAATATCCCCCGTATTCACCAGATCTGACCCCCTGCAACTTCTTCCGGTTTCTTAAGGTGAAACTGACATTAAAGGGTAGCAATTTTGACACAGTGGAGGAGCTCTTTACATGCCACACTTTGAAACTTGCAAGTTCCTAGGGATGAAAATATTGACCTAATAATCAATATTTACAACTATTGATTGTCGGCTAAACATCTATTTGGTGACATCCATTTGAAAATGGCTGTTCTCGCATGTTTTCTCACTACTGAAATCTGGAAATCAAGCGGACTATAAAATATGTCGAAATAAATTGGAAACAGTTTCTCAGGTAAGAGATTTAGGTATTATTCACGATGATAAACTGACCCCGTGGGGGTTTGCCTGTTCCTCTATCGGGCGCGTCCCAGGTGGCGGATAGGGGGGCTCGCCGGACTTGTCCGGAGGGTTTGAGGGAAATAAAATACCTCTCGCGGACCAAAAACAGGCCCCTTGCCAGGGTTATGGTGAAGCTACGTTAGGCCTAGCAAGCCAGTAGTGGATGTGGAACTGCTTTTAAAACGGGAACGGGCCTCGGAAAGGACAGATCTGAAGGAAGCAGACCTGGCTATGGAAATGGACTACGAATCGGAACTTTGAATATAACTACATTGACGGGAAGAGTGGAGGAGGTTGTGGATATGATGGAGAGGAGAAAACTGGATGTACTCGGACTGGCAGAGACCAGATGGAGAGCGGAAGGAAGAAAAGAACTGAGAAATGGCTTGCAGCTATACTGGATAGGAAATGAGGAGGGGAAGAGAAATGGAGTGGGAATGGTGTTGAGAGAAGGGCTGAGGGAGGAAGTAAAGAGGGTAAGTGATAGAATAATTAGAGCCAGAATCACTGTGAAAGGTAGAAACCTGGACATTCTGCAAGTCTATGCACCACAGGTGGGATGCACAGAAGGCGAGAAGGACGAGTTTGAAGAGGAGTTGCAGAAGCAGTTAGTGGGGAGAGACCTGATAGTCATGGGAGACCTAAATGCCCATGTCGGAACTGATAGAAGAGGTTTTGAGGAAGTGATTGGTGGTGAAGGATGGGGGAAACAGGAATAAGGAAGGAGAGAGATTGTTGGAACTGTGCAAGATAAATGGGCTAATGGTTGGAAACACATGGTACAAGAAGAGAGAGAGCCATAAAATTACTTGGTACAGCAGGGATTTGACTAGGAAATCAGTGGTGGACTATATTCTATGCGGGAAGGAGACAAAGAAGAGTATCACGGATATAAGGGTAATACCTTCAGAAGCCCTGGACAGTGACCACCGTCTGCTGGTCGCCAAGGTGAGAGGACTGAAGGAAAAGAGGAGAACTGAGAACCAAGAAAGAAGAATAAGGACATGGAAGCTGAAGGAGGATGGAAATAAGGAGAAGTTCCAGATATTAGTGAGGAACAAATTACCGAAGGATGATCCGAAAACAGGTGAAGAAGAATGGAATAGGTTCAAGGACGTGTTGGTAGAAGCAGCGGAAGTCGTGTGTGGCAGAACTAGTGGAAAGAAAAGGTGGAAGGAAACACCATGGTGGAACCCCAGAACTAAGGAAGCAGTGAAAAAGAAAAATGAAGCATTCAGGAAATGGTTCCAACAGAGGACAGACAGAACAAGAGAAGAATACCAAGAGCGGAAGAAAGAAGCAGGAGAAGTAGTGAAGGAAGAGAAAAAGAAATGGCTGGAGAAATGGACAGAAATGATGGAGGAGGACTGTGATGGCAGTAAGAAAGTGTTGTATGGAATGATAAAGGCAAAGAGAAGAGATACAGGGGAAAATGTCAGAATGGTAGACAGGAATGGAAAGGAGGTCGAAAATATGGAAGAAGTAAAGGTTATCTGGAGAGAATACTTCAAGGAACTCCTAAATCCTAAAACCAGCGTAGTGGACATTGTGGAGGAAGAAACAGACAGTGACCAAGACATTTCAGAGAAGGAATTGACATGGAAAGAAGTGGAGGAAGCATTAAAGAAGATGAAAGGGGGAAAGGCACCGGGAATAGACGAAGTGAGTGTGGAGATGGTGAGAGCAGCAGGGGTGATAGGAACACAGTGGCTCTTTCGAGTAATGAAAGTGACATGGAGGGAGAAGAAAATACCAGAGGACTGGAAAAGAGGGATAATAATACCCATATTTAAAAAGGGAAGTAGGAAGGAATGCAACAACTACAGGGGAATTACACTCACGTGCCACTGCGCCAAAATATTTGAGAAGGTACTGGAGAGAAAAATTCGGACAGAAGTTGAAGATGGGCTGAGGGAAGAACAGTATGGATTCAGGCCAGGAAGGTCGACAGTTGACCTCATATTTGCAGTAAGACAGCTAAAAGAACACCATTATGAATATGGGAAAGATCTGGTGATGACCTTCTTGGATATTGAGAAAGCATATGATAGTATTAATAGAAACAAGGTATGGGAAGCAATGAGAGCAAAAGCAGTGAACAAGGAGACAGTGGCAAGAGTGAAAGCAATGTACGAGGGAAGTAAAAGCTGTGTAAAGGTGGGAAGAGAGAGAACGGAATGGTTTCAACTGGAGAGTGGTCTGAAACAGGGAAGTGCCCTCTCACCCCTATTATTTATAGTGGTGATGGGTGAAATCATACGAAAAGTGGTAAATAGCATTGGGGAAAGGAAAATGAAGGCAATGTTGTTTGCTGATGACCTTCTGGTATGGGGAGAGGATGAGGAAGAAGTACAAGAGCAATTAGATGAGTGGGAGAAGGTAGTGTTATCATATGGGATGAAGTTCTCAGCACAAAAGAGTGAAGTGGTCATCACAACGAGGAAGAAGAACAGACTGGATATGGGCATAACACTTGGAGGACAGCAGTTGCAGAAAGTAGAATGCTTCAAGTACTTGGGAAGCATAATTGAAGAAAAGGGAGGCAATAGGATGGAAATAAATGAGCGGGGAAGGTGCGCAGATGGATTTTTCAAGAGTGTTAGGGGGATGATATGGAATAAAGATGTACCACAAAAATGTAAAGGAATCATCTACAAGACCTACTTTGTGCCAATTTTGACATATGGTTCAGGAACATGGGTGATGAAGGAAAGGGACAAGAATAAAATACGAGCAGTGGAGATGAAGTTCCAGAGGAGTAGGGTAGGAGTGACAAGAATGGACAGAGTAAGGAATGAGAGAGTCAGGGAGATGGTAAGAGAGGAACCATTGCAAAATAGAATAGAGCGATCTAGGCTACAATGGTATGGACATGTGAGGAGGATGCAAGAGGAGAGGATACCGAAGAAGATGTTTGGGATGGAAATGACAGGAAGGAGGCCAAGGGGAAGACCAAGGGACAGATGGACAAAAGGAGTTAAGAAGAGTGTGGAGGAAAGAGGAGTGTGCTGGGACACAGTAAATGATGAGAGATGGTGGATGGACAGGAAACGATGGAGAGGCTTATGTTCCAAGCAGACCCGACCAGCGGTTGGAAACTGCTCAAGATGATGATGATGATGATAAACTGACATTCTCTCCCCACATTGACCATATCAAATCTCACGCAATGCGCAGTCTCGGCATTCTATACAGATTCACAGAAATTAAAGACCTCACTGCACTTAAATTATACTTCACCACATTAATGTTCTCCCTATCCTAGATTTCTCTTCCCCAATTTGGTCTACTTCGGCTATAACCAATATTTCTAAATTGAAGTGTCTTTAATTTCTTCATATCAACAGTCAAAGCTCGCAATCCTTCACTAAGGCAGTTTGCCAAATCCGACATTCTAAATCAGCTCAATGTACTTGGCCTGAGAAGCCGCTTACAATTTACTGACCTGTGTTTCCTACATAAAGTTATGAATGGTTACACAAAATGTAACAGGCTCTTAAGCTACTTCGCACTCCATGTTCCCTCCCGTTCAACACGTCAGAACCATTTACACCATATACTTCGCCCACGACTTGAAGTACAGAAGCACTCTATTTTCCACCGTCTACCTACCCTTAGTAACTCCCAAATATTGACATATTCTCTCCCCATAGAACATTCAAACATAATGTTAGAAGATCCCTTTCATCCTCAATTCATACCCCTCACTCTCCTAATCACCCACTACCCCAATCACTCCCTGCATCTTTCCCGAGATTTGTCCCTTGCTGCCATCACTGCCAATTGTTACCTGTTATTGTTGTTATTTTTGTTAATATTATTTGAAATTGTTAAAATATTAGTGTAAAATGACCTATCATGGTTGTATCTAATAATTATTAAATAAATTAAAAAAATAAACATGGTGCACACTGCTTACAGCCCATAAAACAATGCTTTTGGATTTTATTTCATAGTTTCATTTGTAAGTGCTAATAAAAGAAATGTTCTATCCGTTTGTACATATTCTTTTTTACACAGTACCATATTTGCTCGTACATAACTCGCACATTTTTGACCGAAAAAAAGTGTGAACATTTCCGGTGCGAGATATATCCAGGGATTTGTGTGCGAAATACCATATCCCCCCCCCCCCCCAAAAAAAAATGTAAAATTTGCATTATTGAAACAAGATAACTGGAATTGTGAGATGGTTTGGACATGTCAAACGGATGAATGAAGAAAGGCTACCAAGACGAGCACTGGAACGACGGATGACACAGAAGAGAGGACGAGGAAGACCAAGAATGCGTTGGATGGACTCGGTGAAGTATAGCATTAGAAAACGGAACCTGGATTGGAACACCGTGTCGAAAGAGGAATGGTGGAACGTCAGAACAAAGTGGAGAGGAACCATATTTGCCCCCACCCAGTGTCAGCTGGAAAAGGGGAAATGAAGATGATGATTATAAACTGGAATTGTCAACAGCCGTCACTGCTGCCAATCACCGAGCTACTCTCGCATGCATCATCATCCCATATATTGCATCATCCTAACTTCCGTCCAAATCATTTGCGATGCCCGTCTTCAAGAATCTCTTAACAACGTCTGTCAACACCATTACCCATGCCTGTATAGCCCAATCTCGCAAGAGTTCAACTGACGGCCTTCTCTGTCTTCTGTCGTCAGCTTATCATGACTAACAATACCAGATCTCGACATGTTTTAACCCAACAATTCATCATCATCATCATCATCATCATCATCTTGCACACTTTCCAGCCACTGGCCGGGTCTGTTTGGAACACAGGCCTCTCCAACGTCATCTGTCTTCCCACCATCTCTCAGCTTCCACCCTTGTGCAGTCTTCTCCTCTCTTTTTCATGCTTTCTTCCAGCCCCTTCAGCCACCTGTCTCTCGGTCTTCCTCTCGGTCTCTTTCCTTCCCACTTCGTCTCGCGTATCCTCCTGGGTATCCTCTTCTCCTCCATTCGTTTTACATGTCCATTACATCTAAGTCTACATTTCTAAATACCATCCTGGAATGGTTCCTCCCTAATTAATTCTCTGGTCCTCTCATTTCTTATTCTGTCCATCTTTGTAGCTCCAATACTGCTTCTCAAGAACCTCATCTCACTGACCTGTATTTTGCTTCTTCTCTCTTAATTCTTTAAAGTGTGGAGCGGCAACAAAACAGCTGACGATTACACCCCGTATTGTTATATTACTGCATCGCAATATTTGAAAACACCTTACGTGTTCGGTTAGTCATTTCTAAGGTGTCTTTCTGTTGACACCAGTAGAGAATATCAAATTCATTAACAATGAATCCTTGACCGGCAGCTCTATTACCATCGTTGTCTGCCTATTTTATCACTTTGAGTTTAAACACAGCCGTGTAACTTCCGCGTTTTTACATAACTAAAAGATCACCTTCCACAAGTAAACTATCACACCTAACTAAGAAACAAAAATGGAACGTGAAGACAGAATACTGGTACTTGTCGACAATGCAACCGACAGACAAATACCAAGGAAAGCATCACCACCAAAACGAACAATAACATCACGGGGAAGACATACGACGTTCTGTGGGAGGCGATCATCATCCTTATGACTGCGTCAGAATGAATGCGAGGATTTTTTCCTCTGCTATTTTAAACTGGAAAATGGGGTGAGAGGTTAACGCGGTTGCGAGTTATATGCGAGCAAATGCGGTAATAAGGTAATGTTTACAGGTATATTGGTTTATATTGTGTCAACCACTCATTCCTAGTACAGTGGAATCTCGTTAGCACGTTCTCGGTTACGACGTTTTCCCGTTTAGCGCGATGATTTTCTCAAGTCCCAATTCTACAAAATACATGTTGATATATCCCCTTAATACGTTCTCTATTTCCGCTTACGACAATCAAATTTCCGTTGTATTACTTGTAAGCGAACCGGATTTTATTCTTAATTTATTATAAAATTTGGCATCTGGAAAACACGACGTGATATTGCTTCATATTCTCTGATAGTTATTGACAGTGTAGATGTTTTCTTTTTTTGACGGCGTATAAGTGGCTTGAGCTATGACGCAACACAGGTGACGTGTCTCTCTCTCGCTGCCCTTTCTCTCCTTTCTCAAGTCCCAGTCCCATTCCTACTAAATTCATGTTGATATATCCCCTTAATACGGTATGTTCTCTATTCCCGCTTACAACGATCAAATTTCCGTTGAACTATTTGTTAGTGAACAGGATTTTATTCTTACTTCATTATAAAATTCGGCTTCTGGAAAACACGACGCGATATTGCCTCATATTCTCTGATAGTTATTGACAGTGTAGATGATTTTATTGTGTTTGACGGCGTAGAAGTGGCTATAGCTATGACGCAACACAGGTGACGTGTCTCTCTCCCGCTGCCCTTCACCCCCTCCCCTTTGTTTATTTCTCACGTAAGCGCATTATTGTCTTCGTGTTCCACACTATTGTCTTCTAGTTCTTAGTGTACACGTCCAGTTATGACCTATTTTATTGCGTGTTCCATAATGGATAAGAAGAAAGTACGGCAGATAACTAATGATGAGAAGAAGAAATACATTCGAGACATGGACTGCAATCCTCACATGAAGCGTGTGGATATAGCGCGAAAGTGGAACATTCCTCCGTCTACACTGAACACGATTCCCGGCAAAAGAAAGGAAATCGAACGTGCATTTGAAAAGGGGTGAGCGGCAAAAGGAAACTTGTGCAAGAGGGACAGTTTCCTGAACTAGAAAGGGCTTTATTGAAGTGGTTCAAGCAAGCCCGTGCTTCAAACATATGCGTGCGTGGTCGCCGGCAACAGAGCCGTCATTGGCGGAGCGCGAGAGCGAGAATGTCCTTGCTGATCAAATATAAAGAATGACCCTGTATTATATGTGTTTGGAAATGGATGGGAACATTTTCAGCATCTACTGTAAATCATGGCCAGTTAGTTAGTTAGTTATTGTTGTTTTAAGGGGCGGAACTACGAGGTCATCTGCCCCTCTTAACACAGATTAAAGAATACAAATTTTGAATTGAATTTAAAATTTTGAGGTGGACATCTAAATTTAAAAAGACCAAAAATTAATAAAACAAAAACAAACAATTAAATAAAAAATAAAAATTATAAAAATAAACAAAAATTACGGAAAAAACAAAACATTATCATTCAAAAACGAACAAGTCGTTGAGTCAATGTTCACTGGAAAATTTAAATTGCTGGCCCTAACCCACTCTCACTTATAAAGCGGATAACGCGATCAGCAGCCACCGCGTCATCGGCTAATATAAGTTTGAGTGTCGTCTGCAAACCAAGGTTTCTTCGTAAGTCAGCAAGATCCACACACTCGGTGAAAATGTGGGCCACGGTGAATACGGCTCCACAGGTACAAAGTGGGGGGACTTCCCTTCTCATTAGGTACGAGTGGGTGGATCTTGTATGACCTATCCTTAGCCTACACAAAATGACGGACTCTCTCCGGGCCCGGAAGGAGCTCCGCCACACGCGAGTAGTTCCCTTGATCGCTCTCAGTTTACTGGGCAGTGGGTCAGCTAGCCACTGACTCTCCCAAAAAGCCAGAACTTGTAGGCGTAACTGAGAGCGAATATCTCTAGCGGGTACCTCCATTGGTCGAGGTGGTAGTGATACCGCCTCTTTTGCAGCTTGATCTGCTAACTCATTTCCCGCAATTCCCATGTGGCTTGGAAGCCACAGAAAGGTGATTCGAGTGTCAGCGTGGCACAGGCCGGCTAGTAGGTCGTGGATCCGCTGCACTAGGGGGTGTTGTGGGAAACATGTAGAAATTGACTGCAACGAACTCAAAGAGTCGGTACACACGAGAAAGTGGATTCGTGCATCCTGTACTGCAAACTGCAGAGCTTCATAGATGGCAACGAGCTCCGCAGTAAACACACTACAGGCCTCAGGCAAAGAGATCTTGGTATTTGCACCATCAATAACGTAAGCACAACCCACCTTCTCGTCCACCTTCGAACCATCCGTGTATAGAATGCCAGCGTCCGGAAATTGGTGAACTATGCTGTGGAACTGCCTCCGGTAAACGGACGCATCCGTGTTCACCTTAGGACCTTGGTGAAGATCTAACCGAATTTCCGGACGCGGGACTTGCCACGGAGGCACCTCGCTAGATGTCCGGATCATACAGGGACCTACAGCCACTCCTATTTCAGTGCACGAGCTATCAAGTCTAATACCAACCGGCCGAGTGGCACGAGGCCGTTTGGCGTACCCCTGGTGGTTTTGGGTACCGAAGAGAGCTTGATAGGTCGGGTGTTGCGGCATTTGACGCACATTGGCAGCATATGCTAAAAGCATATGTTGGCGTCTATAATTAAATGGTGGAACACCCGATTCGGCGAGTAGGCTGGGTATCGGGCTGGTCCGGAAGGCACCGGTAGCCAGCCTAACGCCACTATGGTGGATACTGTCCAGCATTTTCAAGGTTGCCGGCCTTGCTGAACCATATGCCGCAGAACCATAGTCTAGCCGGGACAGGACGAGGGCTTGGTAGAACCGTAGCAGCACCGCACGGTCAGCCCCCCACGTAGTGCCACTAAGAAACCTGAGCATGTTCAGTTTCCTGAGACATGTAATTTTCAATTGCCGTATATGGTGCTACCACGTTAACTTGCTGTCAAAATGGAGCCCCAGGAAGCGATAAGTGTCAACCAACGGCAACGCAGCATCCCTGAGATGTAGTTCAGGGTGTAAATGTAGCCTCCGTAGCCGACAAAAATGGACGACGGAGGTTTTCGCTGCTGAAAAACGAAAACCCCGGTCGTGAGCCCACCTGTCGACCCGGTTGATAGCTAACTGCAATTGCCGTTCCACGACTGCCATACTTCCAGAGCTGTAATGCAGAGCTAAATCGTCTACATACAGCGATGGAACTACCGCGGACCCGGCGGCGGCAACAATGCCATTAATGGCAATCGCGAACAAGGTGACACTCAGCACTGAACCCTGAGGAACTCCATTTTCTTGGGTATAGTATTGCGATAATGTCCTACCGACCCTTACACGGAAGAGTCGGACGGACATGAAATTCGCAATGAAAGTCGGTAAGTTACCACGGAGTCCCCACTTGTGAAGGGTGGAAAGGATCCCGTAGCGCCATGTGGTGTCGTAGGCTTTCTCGAGGTCAAAGAAAACCGTGACTAGGTGCTGCTTTCGGAAAAAAGCCTCCTGTATGGCGCTCTCAAGTCGCACCAGATGGTCAGTGGTGGACCTATGAGAGCGAAATCCACATTGGTACTCAGACAGGAGACCTTTATCCTCCAAGAACCACACCAGTCGACGGTTCACCATCTTTTCGAGCAGCTTACATAGGCCATTTGTCAAACAAATGGGCCTATAGCTGCTTACAAACTTGGGATCCTTTCCAGCCTTAGGAATCGGTATCACGATCCCCTCTCGCCATTGAGATGGAAACTCCCCTTCAATCCATATACGATTGAAGAGGATCAACAGTTTTTTTATACTGGATTCGCACAGATGTTTTAACATTTGATTATGTATGTTATCCGGTCCAGGAGCCGTATCCCTGCACAGTGCAAGCGCACTGCGCAGTTCCCATTCAGAGAATGGTGCATTATAGGACTCCGAAGCAGCAGTGGCAAAGGACAAGGTGTGAGTCTCTGCCTCCCGCTTCAGAGTCAGAAATGTAGGATCGTAACTCCCGGAGCAGGATACATCGGAGAAGTGCGAGCCAATGCTGTTGGCAATGGCGAGATGGTCCGTGATGATGTCTCCATTGATGGACACTCCGGGTATCGACAGTGATGTCGGGAGTCCGGAGATCCGACGAAGCTTAGTCCACACTTGAGATGAAGGAGTATGCGCCGTCATGGACGACACATACTTTTCCCAGGTCGTTTTCTTCCTCTCCCGAATCAGATATCGGGCTCTAGCACGCATCCTTCTGAAGGTGATAAGGTTGGCCATAGTGTTTTGCCTCCGATAGCATTTGAAAGCACGTCGATGATCTTTTATGGCTGCTGCAATCTCGGCTGTCCACCAAGGGACAAGCTTCCGGCGTGAGTTGCCGGACGAGGAAGGTATTGTTTCCTCAGCAGCAGCCAAAATACCATTCGTAATGTGAATGGTATGATCGTCGACACTCTCAAAGGTACCTTCGGCAAACACCGCACGTGCCGTGAAAGTTGGCCAATCAGCCCGACCAAGAAGCCATCGACTTGGTAACTCGATGGCTCTCTGGTTCGGAAGAGTAACGATAATTGGAAAATGGTCACTATTACAAAGGTCATCGTGTACACCCCACTGTAGCAGGGGAACCAGCGCACGACTGCACAGGGTAATATCGATACTTGAATAAGTACCGTGTGCAATAGAGAAGTGCGTAGGCTCCCCTGTGTTCAACAGACACAGGTCCAGCCGCCTGATCAGCCTCTCAAAATCTCTCCCTTTACCGCTAGTGGTAGCGGAGCCCCAGATGGTGTTGTGGGCATTAACATCTCCCAGAAGGAGGAAAGGAGGGGGGAGCTGAGAGACTAGATCCACCAGCTGGTCGTAATCCGGCTGAGAATCAGGCGGAATGTACACGTTACATACTGTTGCCATTACTGGCAACGAACTGCAACTGCCTCTAGCCGAGTACGCAACGGCACCTCTTCACTAAAGAGGCTAGAGTGGACGAGAGTGCAGACGCCACCAGCGGCCACAGCTCCGTCCACCCGGTCTCTAGAGAAGAGTTTGAAGTGACGCATTGTTGTCTCATGTCCAGGACGAAACCTGGATTCCTGAAGACAGACAATGGTTGCCGAAAACGAAGATATTAATTGTCGTAACTCAGCGAGATGAACAGAATAGCTATTACAGTTCCATTGTAATAGTGCCATGGTGTGGACTTAAGTAGAAGTGGGTCTTCTACTTATGCTTGACCGTTTGCCACCCTACCCCATCTCTAGTTGGAGATGATGGGGCAGAAGAGCACACCTCAATCTCCACATCTCCTTCCGAAGACGAAGAAAATGGAGCGGGCGCTCTCTTGGGTTGCGCGCGGTCGTCGTCGGACCTCACGAGTCTCGCTCTTGGAGAAGAGCGAGAGCGGTGTCTAGGGACTTTCTCCCTGTCCGAAGACGGGATACTTGTCCCCGACACGCCCCGAGCATGCTTCTTTCTAGACCGACGCAGACGTCTATTCGGGGAAGTAGGTGGTCCCTTCCCCACAGACGTCAGGTCCTTGCAAAACGAGGCCGCTCCAGCTGGCACCGCTCCTTTGGTGTTGGTAGGAGGGGAATGGCCAGCAGATGGCTGAGCTGCCTTGTATGCAGGAGAGGAAGAGAAACGGCGCTGAACCACCCCTCTCTTCTCCGCCGGTGATTTATTTTTCCTATAGGGGAGTTCCTCCACTCTAATGGGTTTGGCTTCTGCGGGCATCACTCCCTTGATGGTCGAGGGAGCGGAAGGCCCAGCAGATGAAGGAGCCATCCCATCAGCCGGAGGTCGAGAGAGACGGCGCCGCTCCGTCCCCCTCTTCTCCACTATCTTTGTCTTATCAGGTGGGCTGGATGACGATCCAGCCCCGGTCGCAGAAGTCTTCTTTGCCTCGTAGGCAGGGGAAGACTTCTTCTCCGACCGTTTCGGAGAGGAAGATGACTTCTTCTCCGATTGCGCCGGTTTAGATGGTATAACCGGCGCCTTTTTCACAATGGCCGAAGAAGGTTGTGTAACCTTCTTCGGGCTGGCAGGTCTCGCTTGGACAGCGAGGGGAGACTTTGCGATCTCAGAGTAGTTCGTCGTCGAGGGTACAGCACGGGGAACGAAAGTGGCAGGGGTGATAGGTGGCGTCACCTTAGCCGCGAAAGATACCGGAAATTCGGGTGCAGTCATATCACGGTATCCCTTTCCAGCGTCGTGATATGAAAGCCGATCCAATGTTCTGATTTCTTGAATCTTTGCTTCCTTGCAGAACTCAGGGCACTGCTTCGACCGCGGAGAGTGACTTCCTTGGCAGTTAGGACACGTCGGGGGAGGCGTACACCCCACACCGTCATGTGTCCCCTTGCCACACTCTCTACACACCGCCTTGGCAGTGCACCTGGCAGAAACATGACCGAATTTCTGGCAATTGTAGCAGCGCATAGGTGGAGGGATGTACGGTCTAACGTCGCAATGGTACGACGTGACCTTCACCTGCCTAGGCACTACATCACCCTCAAAATGGAGAATGAAAGCGCCAGTATCGACGCTATCACTTCCAATTTTCCGGGTGATGCGCCTAATCCTGGTGACGCCTCGCTTCCCCAGATCCCGCATCAATTCCGTGTTGCTGTTTAAAATGAGGTCGCGATGGAATATAACTCCACGGACCTCATTCAGCGTATCGTGCTTCTCAACCTTAACGGGAATTTCGCCGAAATGCGTGCATTCCAGCAACGCTTCGGTTTGCTGCCGGTCAACGGTATGCAGCAGGAGCTGCCCGTTCCGGAGCTTGGAAATCCCGTTAAGGTCGCGATATTTCCCCTCGATTTCCTCTGAAAATAGGATCGATTTTACCTGTTTAAAATCTCCCCCGTCTGTCCTGGTAGCTACCAGGTAGCGAGGAGACCTGTCAACAGGGAACTTCTTATTAAATGCCTCATCCCAAGGCGTATACACCTTGGGATTCGGTCTACACTCCAGAGACGGCTTTTTAAGGGTGCCACCCTGTACAGGTGTCCGTGATCGTTTACTACGCATCCCGGACGAAATCCTCCCCGAATACTGCCCACTCCGAACGGGGGCTATCACTGTGGGCGCCACCCAGCCAAGGCAATACCTACCTGGCATAGCAGATATTGCCCGGGGTCCCAGTGCCTCGAACAGGCACTTCCCCCTTGGCATGCACAGGATTTATTCAGCTCCAGTATTCGGCCATGCAGGGACCTTCGTTGTAAGGCGGATACTACTGTAGGGTACATGGCGCACCCACCTGACGGGATGGGGCATACCGTCTAGGCTTTCTGGCCAGATGGCCAAGCTGGTGGCCCTTCCCCTAACAGCATGCATGTTTGTTTCTATTGGTCAAACCAGAGCTGGGACCAGAAAACCAAAATCGACCTTTATAAGGCCCCCTCTAAGTCGCCTTTTACGACAGGCAGGGGATATCGTGGATGAATTCTGCCCACCCCATCCACAGGGGGTCTGAACAAATCAAAACTGGCAAGTAATTCGGCCATGTCGGCCCTATTAGTCGCCTCCTACGACAGGCAGGGCATACCGTGGGTGTATTCCTACCCGCACCCACACGGGGAATCATGGCCAGTAAAACTGCATGGTAGGCTACTGATTTTAAGCACCGTATTCTGCCGTAGGCCAACATTTGCGTGCGCAGTCGCCGGCAACAGAGCCGTCACTGGCGGAGCACGAGAATGTCCTTGCTGATCAAATATGAAGACCCTGTATTATACTGTAGTGTAGAGGTACAGTAATTCATTTTTATGTTATTTATTCCGTGTAAGTTACTGATAACCTATGTTTATGTCGTGACTAGTAGTGCATACAATCACTAAAGTCGGCGATTTAACGTCCATATATATGCTGCTTTCTTTCTTATACGCTGTAAATGCAGTATGGCGTTTTTCGGTAGTACGTTTTCCCGCATATGACGTCCAAATTTTTCAGTCCCTTGAAAAACGTACTAACGAGATTTCACTGTATTTGACCATCGTAAATAAAACTGAAAAGTGTTCCATGATATGAATAGACAATGTTTTTTTTTTCTTCCTCGGATTTCTCCTTGTTTTGGAATCTTGCTTTATATGATACAATTATTTTCTACAACGTGTGGACTATAGGGGATGTTTCATGTGGTCGAGCGATTTCTCCTTTAAGGGGAGACTCCACCGCAAAACTTCAATTTTTTTCAAGAATTTTTATTGGTTATTTCAGATCCTTGGAATGTTTCGTCTTAGATCCAGAAAGATTTGGTTCTATTCGAATTATAAATAAGTCTAAATAATATTTGATATATGGACTGCATTAGGGGGGGCGTGGCTCACTGACAGCTGTCAAAGATAGTATTTGATGTTATCACCATCAAACACGACCATCATGTCACCAATTGGATAGTCTTTGTTCCAAAGTTGGCCCTTTGCTTTTCCTTCAAATGTAGCGATTCCTGGTGACAAAAAGCTGAACTAGTGATTTCAACAAACATTTTGTTGAGAGGTAAATTTTTATAAGTTTGATTTCTAACTTCAATACCAACTTTTTTATACTAAATATTAAACAATCTCAGTGAAATTTTTGCAGGACGTAGTCATGAGGTATTTGCATACTTCTGTGCATTAATTTTAAATGATATGCAGTTTCAATGATTTTTATGATATTTTTTATATTATTTGAAAAATAAATTAATTCGAAATTTGAAAAATGAACTAAAGGTAAATAAACAAGCATTCACATAAAATAAATGTACAGAACTCTTAAACTATGTCCTGTTACTGTGTCTGAAGAAATTGAAATGTAAAAATTGATATCTCAGTACCAAAAGTAGGTTTTCAAAAGTGCCATTAAAAAAACACATTCAAAATTAATAATTCAAAAACCATTCAAGTTATGGCCTTCAAACCTTAGACATTGCTACATCTTTACACGATATATATGATCACAAAATTAATTTGAAATCGATGCAGTAGGAGAGAAGTTAAATTTTTCAGTGGAGTCTCCCTCTAATAATAATTTGGATACTGTTCTACAGATTGTCAGTCAAGTGTCTCAAAAAAGGTATGGTTTATCAGTAATTGTAAGTTAAATGTTGATCATAGCTGGTGACTATCTTTTAAATACTACAAAATGCTAATTTTTGAAAATTCAAATGCTACAAAATCTATTTTAAAATGCCATTTTCATGTATCTCTCATCATCTTGAACAGTTTCCAGCCATTAGCCGGGTCTTTTTGGAACATAAGCCTCTCCATCGTCTTCTGTCTTCCCACCATCTCTCCGTCACTATCTTGGTCCAGTCTTCTCCTTTCTTTCGCATGCAGTCCTCCACACCCTTCAGCCACTTATCTCTCGGCCTTCCTCGTGGTCTTTTTCCTTCTATTTTCATCTCGTGTATCTTCCTGGGTATCCTCCTCCCATCCATTCGCTTAACATACCCACACCATTTAAGCTTCGAGTCCTCTATCCTATCCTGTAATGCTCCCTCCTTGACTAATTCTCTCATCTTCTCATTTCTTAACCTGTCCACCTTTGTCACTCCAATACTGCTTCTCAAGAATTTCATATCTCTAGCCTGTATTCTGCTTCGCTCCCTTCCTATCATAACCCAGGTCTCTGAGGCATACGAGAATTGGAACGTAGTACGTCCTATATATGACTCTTTTGCTGTTTTGAGGGACATGTATCTCACGTAATTATGTTTCCATTTATGGTACTAGTCTCGGAAAAGACCATACCTTGTATTTTAAGAAACTTGATATTTCATCCACAAAGATCATTGCTGCTCTTACCTTTAACTCCAATATGCGTGGCTTCCATGAAACTCATCAAGCTCTCCCTGTTGTTGTCCCACTCGACAGGCAAGTCCGAAGCATTGGGGTACTTGCAGCAGCTCAGCTCGAATGTCACCTCAAAACAGTTCGAGCGTAAGTAGTTGAAGTCCTGCATGCCACCTGAAACAATAATCTGTAATATAAAACAAAGTGTCCTGACTGACTCATCATCGTCCAGCCAAAGCTATTAAAGTTAGAAACATGAAATTTTGGGGATATGTTAGTTGTAAGTCGAAAACGCCCACTAAGGAAGGATTTTTGGATATTCAGGTTCTAAAGGGGATGTTAAGGGGGTAGACCTGTATTTCATTGAATAACAATATCTCCAGATTGGTTTCATTGGAGGATGTGATACTCGGCATATAAACTCATCATTAAAAATAAGACGACACGTGTCTAAGGGTTTATCGATGTGGTTTATGTTATGAGGTGAAAAGTGGGGGTTGCAGGATTCCTAATGGAGCAAGTATCTCTTAAACGACTTAGGCGAGAAGTTTGAAACTCAGCGTAACGAAATCAGCTTAAAAAATAAGTAAATAGGTGTTCGGCCATTTTTTCATAAATCCGATTTAAGGGGCCCATGGGGAGGGGTTAAATTATGCAAAAAAAAGGAAAGAAAGTGTCCTGATTGACTGACTCACTCACTCATCAAATTCTAGGGGAAAAATCAGCTTAAAAATAAGTAAATAGATGTTCAGCTGTTTCTTAATAAATCCAATTTAAGGGGTCCATTGGGAGGAGTAAAATTCTGGAAAGAAAATGTCTGACTGACTCACTCACTTATTCAAAATTAAACGATAAATCAGTCATAGCATTCATGATTGAGACGTTGCTGAGTGCTAACTTTACAACTACAATATTCGCGGGCGCAGCCACGACGGTAACGCTAGTACTGTATATATGCAAATGCAACTCACATTCCCCCAAACCCAAAATTGTAGTGCAAGCATTATTTGAGTTATGGTTGGCACCAAGCTCCTCCTATCGAATTTTGATGACACCATTGGCCCACCACAACCAATACTCAGTTAAAATAATGCTGATTGTATCTCAAGTGTGTGAACACAATAACGTTGCAATACAGACTCCGACAGACGCTAAAACTACGGAACTCTAAAAATTAGTGGTGGCGAGATTCACTATAGGCTCTCGAGTGACGACTATTTTATTTCCGGATGTGCCAGCACCGTAACATCTTGATACAAAATCCCACGGTTGCCAACTCACATCCCACTAGTTATGAGCTCTTAATGTTGCCCAAACCAGTACAATGAATGAATGCATCAATAAATAAACAAGCAAACAGATGTAAAACACAAGTGACTTACCAATGACCTCATACCAGTTGGCACCATTGGTAATGCCTCCTGTGAAATGCTCGGGCGGACAGCCAGTGCCAGAATGCATGATGGGGTGAACGTGGGCATACAGACTGGCCAGATATTTGAACACTGCATCATCTGGCGTCTTACTCTCAGTGCAGCAATCTCGACCAGTACTGCAAACATAATCACCTTCAATATTTTGTTCCTAACCTTTGATGGTTAGATCAACAGATAATTGCACAAAATATTCAAGAGTAAGATTATCCTATTACATTGTAGTAGTTGTTGTTTGTGTGTTCAGTCTTTTGACTGGTTTGGTGCAGCTCTCTATGCCTCCCTGTCCTGAGCTATTCGTTTCATCTCTCCATAGCTACCACACCTTACATCCGAGACAATCTGTTTAACATATTCTAACCTTGGTCTACCCCTACAGTTCTTGTCCTCGACCCTTCCTTCCATAACTAAGCTTGCTATTCCTGGGTGTCTTAGTATGTGTCCTACCAACCTATCTCTTCTCTTCATTAGCAGTCGCCAGAAACATCTCTCCTCTCCCACTAGTCTTATACTACCTCTTCGTTTGTAACCCTATCTACCCATCTGATCTTCATCATTCTCCTGTAACACCACATTTCAAACCCTTCAATTCTCCTCTTTTCTGCTGCACCAATAGTCCAATATTCACTTCCATACAGCGCCACGCTCCAGACAAAGGCTTTCAAAAATGACTTCCTAATACCTAAATCTATATTCGATGTCAACAGATTCCTTTTCTGTAGAAATGCTTTCATTGCTTGAGCTAACCTACTTTTTATAACCTCCATCACTGGTTATTTAGCTCCCTAAGTAACAGAAGTCTCCTACTTCCTTTAGTTTTTCACCTGCCAATTTGATGTCCATAGAGGTTTCTGATTTATTTCGGCTGCATTCCAATATTCTTGTTTTACATTTATTAATTTTAATAATTTTAATTCATCATGAATTCTTTCCTCAATACGGAGTCCATTCCATTCAAAAACTCATTCAAATTGTAGTAGTATACAGTAGATAGCGATTCACAGACAAAATGGAGCCATCGTGGATAACACTTAAGGTTTTCCCATATGAGCAACTAGGTAAACTAATTGGGAATACGAGGTTTTAGGGTGGGGGGGAAACACACGACGAAAATTAGTGATAAAAATGGGCATACCACAACCATTACTAGACCTACTTATGTCACATCACAATACATAATGTTTAGGGGCAGATGATCTCGTAGTTCCACCCCTTAAAACCTCAATAACTAATTAACACATCATTTTTTTTACAAACAAGAAATAATTGGAAAAACACTCGTTAATTCCTTCTGGTACCTACTCATGGCTTTTACACTTGTACCTGGCATAAGTCCAACGCCTCGTCCACGTCGTGGGAGACGGGCAACGGCACAAAGTAGGGGATTGCCTGTAGGGGCAAAGTACAGTGGGGACTTTGTGTGCCCCGGGACCGTTACGGTAGCTGTGAAGGTCCTACAGGAACCCTGAAAAGTGACGGCTAACAGGACTCTGGTGAAGCTACGATAGGCCCAGCAAGCCAGTAGTGGATGAAACCAAATGCTTTCAAAAATGGAACGAGCCTCGGACATGGATTTAATAGACGACGACACAGCTGTACACACGGACTAAGATTTGGAACTATAAACCTAAGAATGCTGACGGGGAAGGTGGAGGAGATAGTGGATATGATGGAAAGAAGGAAGTTGGATTTATTGGGATTGGCAGAAACAAAGTGGAAAGGGGAAGGAAGGAGAGAACTGAGAAAAGGCTATAGACTGTACTGGAGTGGGAACGAAGAAGGAAAGAGGAATGGAGTGGGAGTAGTAGTACGAAATGGTTTAAAAGAAGAAGTGAGGAGAATAAGTGATAGGATGATGAAAGTGAAAGTAGCACTGAGGGGAGAGACCGTAGAAATAGTGCAAGTGTATGCTCCACAAGTAGGCTGCGCCTCTGAAGAGAAGGACGAGTTTGAAGAGGAATTGCAGAAGCAGCTGGTAGGAAGAAATATGATTGTTATGGGGGATCTCAATGCCCATGTAGGAAGAGAAAGACAAGGTTATGAGAGTGTTCTGGGACCAGAGGGTTAGGGCGGAAGAAATGAGGAAGGAAAGAGACTGTTGGACTTCTGCCAGAGGAACAGCCTGCTAGTTGGGAACTCCTGGTTTAAGAAAAGAGAGAGCCACACAATCACATGGTACAGTGATGACTTGACCAGGAAGTCGGTGGTCGACTATATACTGTATGAGAAAGAACTAAATAAGAACATCACGGACATCAAGGTTATACCATCGGAGAACCTGGATAGCGACCATCGATTGCTGGTAATGAACCTGAGAGGGAGTAGGGAGAAGAAAGGGACTGAGAACCAGGAAAGACGTATAAGGATATGGAAACTGAAAGAAGGGGATAGAAGGCTCGAGTACCTCAAAATGGTAAAGGAAGGAATTCCAACAGATGAAGAAAGAGGGGTGGAAGAGGAATGGGCTAGATTTAAGAAGACACTAGTAGGTGCAGCAGAAGCAGTATGTGGGAGGACAAGTAGTAAGAAGAGGTGGAAGGAAACACCATGGTGGAATGAGAAGACAAAAGATATAGTAAGGGAAAAGAATAGAGCCTTTAGGAGGTGGTATCAAAATAGGACGGTAGAGACAAGGGAAGAGTACCAGGAAAGAAAGGAGGAGGCGAAGAGAGTAGTGGCTGAGGAGAGAAGAAAGTGGATGGAAGAGTGGACAAAGATGATGAAGGAGGATAGTGAAGGTACAAAAAAGGTCCTGTATGGGATGGTAAAAAATAAGAGGCGGAAGGATCCTACGGATTATGTTAGAATGGTGAACAAAAGGGGACAAGAGATAGAAAATAGGGAAGAACTGAAGAAAATGTGGAAAGAATATTTTGAAGAACTTCTGAACCCAAATGGAAAAGATGGTGAGGAGGAAGAAATCGGGGAAGAGGAAGATGAACTGCAAACAGAAAGGGACTTAACATGGAAAGAAGTGGAAGATGCAGTGAACAAGATGAAAGGAGGGAAGGTACCGGGTGTGGATGAGTTGAGTGTGGAGATGGTGAGAGCAGCAGGAGAGGTGGGGATACAGTGGTTGTACCGAGTGATGAGGACAGCATGGAAGGAAAGGAAGACCCCAGAGGACTGGAAAAAAGGAATAATTGTCCCGATCTTCAAGAAAGGTAGTAGATCAGATTGCAGAAACTATCGGGGAATAACACTGATGAGTCATTGTGCAAAGATCTTCGAGAAAGTTTTGGAAAAGAGAATTAGGACAAGGATAGAAGGAGGGATGAGGGAAGAACAACATGGCTTCAGAGCAGGAAGGTCCACAGTGGATTTGATTTTTGCTGTAAGGTAGTTACAAGAACAGCACTATGAGTATGGAACAGATCTACTGATGGCCTTCCTGGACATTGAGAAAGCATATGACAGTGTATGCAGAAACAAAGTATGGAAGTCCCTGGAGGATAGAGGAGTAGAGAAATAGACTATAAAGAGGATAAAGGAGATGTACAAGGGAAGCGTGAGGTGTGTGAAAGTGGGAGGAGAGAGATCAGACTGGTTGGAACAGGGAAACGGCCTGAAACAAGGAAGTGCACTGTCACCGTTACTTTTCATTGTGGTGATGGATGACATAATGACCCGAGTGGCACAAGTAATTGGGGACAGAAAGATGAAAGCAATGGTGTTTGCAGATGATTTGATGATTTGGGGAAACAAGGAGGAGGAGGTACAGGGACAGTTGGACGTGTGGGAAGGAATAATACAAGGATATGGGATGAAATTTAGCATAAATAAGAGTGAGATGGTGATCACAACAAGGAAGAAGGAAAGAACCACAACGGGAATAACAATTGGTGGGGAACAGCTGAAGAAAGTGGAGAGTTTCAAGTATCTGGGAAGCCTGATACAAGATAATGGAAGAAACGATAGAGAAATAAATGAGCGGGGGAGGCAGGCAGAAGCATTTCGGAGGAGTGTGAGAAGCATGTTATGGAGCAAGGATGTCCCTCAGAACAGCAAAAAGATCATATATCGGACGTACTATGTCCCTATCCTGACGTATGCCTCGGAGACCTGGGTTATGAAAGGAAGGGAGAAGAGCAAAATACAGGCCAGTGAGATGAGGTTCTTGAGAAGCAGTATTGGAGCTACAAAGATCGACAGAATAAGAAATGAGAGGACCAGAGAATTAATGAAGGAGGAACCATTACAGGATGGTATAGAGAAATCTAGACTTAGATGGTATGGACATGTAAAACGAATGGAGGAGAAGAGGATACCCAGGAAAGTACACGAGACGAAGTGGGAAGGAAAGAGACCGAGAGACAGGTGGCTGAAGGGGGTGGAAGAAAGCGTGAATAAGAGAGGAGAAGACTGGACAAGGGTGGAGGCTGAGAGATGGTGGGAAGACAGAAGACGTTGGAGAGGCTTGTGTTCCAAACAGACCCGGCCAGTGGCTGGAAACTGTGCAAGATGATGGTGATGATGATGACCTGGCAGATAATTGAAAATATATGATTCACATACCTTTCGGGAGTCATTATGAATTAAAATTACTGTCAACTATCACTGCTGCACCGGAAATATTTGTTTTATTACATTGTGGTGTATTTTTAATCTCATGTAATTTATATCAGGATTAGGGCATAACCCATCTCCTTTTGGGTACATTCGTGTTGACCGACTGAAAAGCACTAAACTCTTGTTGTTATATTACGTAAATAAATGTTTCTACTTCTTGCTCATTCAACGATGGCAGCCATGTTTACCAGGCGCACGAGGTCTCTTCAACTGTTACTTGGGGGCACACACTGACCTCACATCACTGTTGCCAACATGCGAGATACAACATACAATACACATAATATTGGAGACCTGCGTAATATTGTAATTATGTGAAAAGCATTAATTGGCAAAACCAACGGCCTGGATAAAGATTATTGATGTGCGAGTACTTTCACTGTGCATGACAAAACCTAGGGGTGTATACATTAGCTAGCAAGGCTCACAGGGCTGCGCTACCTAGCAATTATTGGTCTATGCTAGTGATGTGAAATGTCTGGCCATTTATAAGTCGGGGCAAATGCTCAGGATAAATGCTCGGACAAATGCCCAAAACCCATATATGCACAGGTATTTTGTAATGATTTATTCTAACACTTAAAAATATAAATAGCCTAAGAAAGAAGTGAGGTTATCTCAGGCTCAACCACACAACAGACAGCTCAACTTCACAACTAACTGGGCTGCTGGTGATAGAATGCCTCACCAATCTCAAGGCCACAACCACCCTACCCCCACTCCAAGATCATAGCACAATGGCTGCCCAGGGCCTAGCCCATTCACCCCCCCCCCCCCCCCTCTCCCAAAGCCATTATTCACAGCATAATCAAACTCCTACCTAATTTTCCTACATTTAAATGAGTAGGCCCGCAGGCCTAACTCAGTAATACAATGTTTTATTAAAACCAGATATCCATAATTCCCATTTAGATGTTATCATTGACAACATTGACACAGGATAATTAAATTATTATTAGCAATATTCGGGCATTACTAGTTTATCCATGAAATGTACCTTTGATTAATGTTTTTCATTATGTTTTAGAAGCTCTAGTAACAATCACAAGTAGTAAAAAGTTGTAAAAAAAACTTTTTTATGCCCAGATTTTGGGTGCTTAAAACTGCTTTGGGCATATGCCCATTTATAGATGTCCTGCCCACTAGGCATTTGCCCGGCCCACATCACTAGTCTAGGCAAAAACCATTGGCTTGGATGAAAATTGTTGATGCATTTTTGGCTAATATCAGTCTTAGCGGATGGGAGGATAGGATTGTTATAATATTGCTAATTGAAATCACATATACAATGGAACCTCTCTTTACGGACGCATCTCGGATGCGCACACTCCCTACATAGGGACAGAATTTTATTTTATCTAACTGCTAATAAAATGAACTCTCTAATATGGACACGGACATCTATTAAGGCTAGAAACTCTTCTTAACCTCCTTTATTTGGAGGAAATCATTCGGGTTTCAAACGTAAAATTTGCAAAATGAGAAAATCTCTACTTTGATGACTGCACTGTACTCCCCTACATATTTTTAAGAATAGGCTAAACAGGGCTTTCATCTACTCACTCGTCCAAAAATAGTGAAATAGTGAGTGTTTTTCTTCAAAAAAATGGGGGGGAAAAAAGGTGAGTTTTTGTATTAAAAAAAGTAAATAGTGAGTAAATTCATAGCATTATTCGCATTTATGGCCGTATATCTAGTTCATAATTTTAACGTTTGTTGATATCTGTAGACTCAATTAGGGGGGTGGGGGTGGCTAAGCTCCCCAAAACCAACCATAGCCCCCCAAAAATGTGACAAACCTGTATTGAAATACACAAAATTTTTAAGAATGTGCATCTGAAAAACAAATTAGCCCCCCAAAAATGTCAACCAAATTTGAGCCTATGTTAATGGCTGATTCCAGAGAATAGTCCACCCAATTAGGAAAAAGTAAATTGAAATGTAAAAACTCTGCAATAAGTTTTCATGATAGATAAAACATGAAATTTTATTAATTTTATGATATGTATTCATTTGCTGATGTATTTCAGTTCTTAATTGAGTGGTTAATTGAGCCTTTATGTCAGTCTAAATTCATTTGTAATTTCTCCATGGTTTTAGGAATTAGTTTATTAAATGATGAAAAGGTATGAAAATAATTATGGTAAATGTTAATTCTAATGTTCTTTCTCTTCACAGTAAAGTACGTATTTAGGTTATTAACAGTTTATATAAGGTGTAATAAGACGACGAATTTATAGCTGCAGGCCATGTAAACACGCGACGTAAAAGGTATAAAAGTTTCTGTAGACGAAAAGTGTGTGGCTCAATTTGAATAAAATTTCGTATGCAAAGCCAATTTTGTACACCCTTTCAAACTGCTATATCACTCGTTTAAAATTTCAAATGGATTCATACAAAGCTGGTAGTAAAATACGTCGCGTGTTTACGACGTTCTCGCGAGTAGGCGGCTGGGGAGTTACCCGTCACATGGAGCCGCGAGCTTTCAGACGTCAGTACAACATTAGGGATATCCCATCACATCGGGACAGTGTTAAATGGTACAACATGTTTTTGGAAAATGGATTGCAGATGCATCCCTCACACAGGTGGAAGGCGGCGTGATAGCAACAAGGAGGAAGATATTCGACAAGTCATGACGCAGAGTCCACGAAAGTCACTCAGCCGCTTATCAGCAGAGCAGAATACACCATGCACAGCATGTCACAGGATTGCTAGGCGTTATCTTCACATGCGTCCATACCGTATGCAGCACCTACAAGCATTGACAGAGCTGAATTATGGAGCTCGACTCAGTTTTGTTACGACGATGTGTGAGCAGCAGGAAGGTGGTTAAAACGATGGATGTTCACGGACGAAGCCACATTCCATGCGAGTGGCCGAGTCAACACGCATAACTGCATCATTTGGGGAACAGAAAATCCACATGTCTCATACGAACTCGGGACACTAAAACGTAATTTGACTGTTGCTCTACGTGCAAAGAGAGACCTTATAAACGTCCACGATGTTGTGGAAGTGGCGAAAAGAAATTCAGCAAGCACAAATGTTATATTTGTTCCTCTGAAGACGTTGAAAAGAGTAAACCCTTTCTGGAAATCCGCTTCGTCGATGTCTGTGCTCTACCAAGAGCACACATGATATTCATTATGTGGAGCCGTTAAAAAAATACATAGTTCAGGCAAGAAAATATTATTATTCAGAAACAACTACCACACACTCTCTACATCCAGATTACAAGTTCGAAGCAGATGACAGAAATGCACCCCGTGACAGCTTTTGAAGTGGGCGACTTCGTACTTGGAAAATACAGTGGAAAGAAACAATCCAAATATTATGTTTGTACCATAACTGAAAGTGATGGTGATGTTTATTTCGTAACCAATTTTGGGACGTACAACGATGAAGCTAAACTGTTTTGTGAACCACCGACGAAAGACGAGTGCTTTTTAAATGAAAGTGAAATTGCAAGAAAATTACCTGTGCCTAGTTTTACGCGACCGACAATCTCACGATCGTAAGCCACGGGACCTCACTTTTTACGCGAAATCCGAACCACAGCATGGGACTTTCATCTCGAAAATCGCACATGCATTAATCGGGACTCGAACCCAGTCCGTCTTGATGGTTGCAAGTGTCAGCTTGACTGCTGCGCCATCACGCCCCTTACTTATAATTACTTACTACGATATTAAATCTACATTTTATCATTCAGTGATCGTATTTGATGACGAGTTGGCTCCTCGTGCCATGTCGCGATAGTACTAATTCGTACGTGTAATCACGCGACGCTGTCAAGTAAACAAGCGACGATCGCATTTAACTATATTACGCAGATATTACGCAACTTACACATTTGGTTTTTTCGTAAAAACGTACCTTTGTCTTTCTTGTAAACAATATCTTAACATTACCAATGAAAGTTATCACAATTCGCAGAAGTTTGAAAAAACGTAAAGATATGTGAAATTAAAAGTCCGTCCCATGTAAACACGAACGCTACGTTTAAAATGTTATAGAATTGCATACATCAAGCCTACAACAAAGAAATTTGTGGAGGTTATTAAGTATTATCTAGACGTTATTATGCATAAATCTCAATTTTTTTAGATGGTAAGTTTCATATATACTGTATGTTAAATAGAAATGTACAAATGTAAACACGCGACGCCTGGAGTTGGCCTAATATCTCTGAGTACTGTTTGTGATTTTCATGTAGTTAGAGGACACTTGGAAATAATGGATAAGAAAATCAATGCAACACTCAAGAAATTTGAATTGTAAAACAAAAATATAAATGTGAACTTTTGTTAAAATTTTCGGCGATCGCTGCACGGCTCCGGCTGTGGTATTGCACTATGGAAGCTTTTCATGCTTTCTGGCCGCCTTGCTCGCTGCCATCAGCGTGCTCAGGCACCGGTGGCACAAAAATGAACTATCCATTCATGGGTATATTTTGGATAGTTTCTAGCAATCTGATTGTGCATGAGACCATTTTTGACACAGAATGTGACCAGTTTTGTAAAAAAAAGTGAGAATAGTGAGTAATTTTATCAAATAGTGAGAAAGTGAGGCTGCTTTGAAAATAGTGAATAATAGTGAGAAAAGTGAGTCGCTGGAAGCCCTGAGGCTAAAGACTGCATACATTAGTCTACCGCCCAGGTCAGTAAGCGGCAAGAACAATTGAAAAGGGTTGATTGGCTGTAATTGTTTACACCTTCTTAAACAGGGATTTATTCATGCAAAAGTTCACTCGACAAACCAACCTAACTGATTTATTTCAGAAATCAAATTATACTGTAACTGATTTACTTAAGAAATCATCATAAAATTGTAAGTACTACACTGTACTGCATTACTGCTTTTATTTACAGTAATTGGAGATGTGTAAAACCTAACTATAGCACAGTTTTCTATTTTGTTCAGTATGTAATGTACCGGTACATCATCATCTTGCACAGTTTCCAGCCACTGGCCGGGTCTGTTTGGAACACAAGCCTCTCCAACGTCTTCTGTCTTCCCACCATCTCTCCGCCTCCACCCTTGTCCAGTCTTCTCCTCTCTTCTTCACGCTTTCTTCCACCACCTTCAGCCACCTGTCTCTCGGTCTTCCTCTCGGTCTCTTTCCTTCCCACTTCGTCTCGTGTATCCTCCTGGGTATCCTCTTCTCCTCCAATCGTTTTACCATGTCCATACCATCTAAGTCTAGATTTCTCTATACCGTCCTGTAATGGTTCCTCCTTCATTAATTCTCTGGTCCTCTCATTTCTTATTCTGTCCATCTTTGTAGCTCCAATACTGCTTCTCAAGAACCTCTTCTCAATGGCCTGTATTCCTTTCATAACCCAGATCTCCAAGGCATACGTCAGGATAGGGACATAGTACGTCCGATATATGATTTCTTGCTGTTCTGAGGGACATCTTTGCTCCATAACATGCTTCTCACACTCATCCGGAATGCTTCTGCCTGTCTCCCCCACTCATTTATTTCTCTATCGTTTCTTCCATTATCTTGTATCAGGGTTCCCAGATACTTGAAGCTCTCCACTTTTGCTTTCAAGAAGGGTACCGGTACGTATTAATTTTTATTTCTGTCTTGACCCAATTTCGTTTTTAAAATGTGACTTACGGACAAATTATTTCGTCCGATTAGTGTCCTCAATCGAGAGGTTTCACTGTACATATCTCGCTACTTGCATGATCTATGGTAAATTATGGATGGAACTTGGCGCTTCATTTGATTTACAATACTGGCTATACATTAGAGCCGTATGCGTGGGGATAGCAATACTGTATTTGTTCATAATTCACACGTATAATGGCGAACTCAGCTGGAATTTTATCTACATAAGTCATGATCTAAAAAGGGGATGGCAGATGGGTAATAGACAGTGGAGAAGTACACATTTATTACTACATCATCTCCAGATCTTCTTTTCAACTTTACAAAAGGTATTTTGGCTAATTTCAGTACTTAAGGTTTAGCCCCACCACTGTTACTTCACAACCACGGTCTAGTATTTAATTTATTTATTTTTATTAATGCAACCAACGGCCATGTACTCTTCTTTTCAGGACGGGTCAGGGAAGAGATATTGATGATGATGATGATGATAATTGTTGTTTTAAGGGGCCTAACATCTAGATTATCGGCCCCTAATGGTTTGGATGATAGTGAACTTAGATGAGATGTAATGTAAAGTAACTACAAATTAACACACTAGAAGAAGAAATGGTAAACAAAGGATAAGACAAATAAAGGACAGGAAGAAAGGAAATGCTCTCGAAGAATGAGGATTGAGGTACTTGGAAGAAAGGAGAGCCATGAAAGGCAGATAGGAAAGGGAAAGAGGAGAGGGCCCACCCCAAGGACGGAGGAAATAGGGGGACAAAACGGATCCAGCTCAGGAATCCCTCGGGGTTGCCAACTCCCAAACTCACCAGCCGTGAGCCCTTGAGGGTGTAGCACTATCCAGGGTGTACCAGAAGTGGTGGGGCTTCATACACCCTGCCTCCTTGAGGGCCTTGAGCAAAAGGTAGGAGATGACATGAAAAGAAAAAGAAGGCTGTCCCCTCGAAGAATGAGGGCATCAGGAAAGATGAGACAAGGGCCAATTAAGGCGGGAAAGTGAAAGACTCCCTAGGCCTCGGATACCCTAATACCGTCGGGGTCGGAAACGAGCAAGAGTTGACCAAGGGAGGTCGACAGGAAAGACAACAAAGAGGAGCCCGGCACAAGTAAGTGGAAGCAATGAAGGTCTCAGCTGGGGTCCCGTGGTCGCCAACCCACATCCCACTAGACGCGAGCCCCTGGTGGGGGGGATATTGGGAGGAAATCAGCTGTGGACCTATTGAAAGGAACCGTCCCGGCATTTTCCTGGTGGTGAAAATGGGAAACCACGAAAACCATTTTCTGGACAGCCGAGGTGGGATTCGAACCCACGCTCTCCCGATGCCAGTAAGGCATGAGGTAGCACGTTAGTGCTCTCGGCCACTGTGACCGGTTGGTCTAGTATTTAACAACTTCTGTTATTCCACAACTTGAGTCCCTCCTCTGAGGGTCAGCAGACGGTACGAAGCATAGAGGAAGTAGCCTACAGTGATGTTGATGATCAGGTGCCATCAAGTCAGCGTCGACTCCTAGCGACTGCATGGATGGACTGCCTCCATACGATTCAGTCTTCAGCCATATACTTCAGATCCTTCACTGACATATTCATGTTGGATTTGATGGAGTCGATCCATCTCAATGCTGGCCGCCCTCGTCTCCGAGACCCTTCCACCTTT
Organism: Meconema thalassinum; assembly: GCA_946902985.2. Classification (NCBI taxonomy): domain Eukaryota; kingdom Metazoa; phylum Arthropoda; class Insecta; order Orthoptera; family Tettigoniidae; genus Meconema; species Meconema thalassinum. Next base: position 91,809,489 of record OX336388.2, read on the forward strand.
CCAAGCATAACTGTCTTTTCCAACTAATCAGAACGCCTCATAATGTGTCCAAAATATGACAGCTGTAATCGTGTTATCAATGCTTCAAGAGACAGATCTGGTTTGATTTTTTGAATCGCCCATACATTTGTCTTCTTGGCAGTATCCTTCTCCAACACCAGAGCTCAAAAGCATCAATATACTTCCTATCTCGTTTCCTTATGGTCAAGCTTATCTACAGTAGAACCTCATTAATCCGTACTTGCGGCTCAAGGTTATCCGGATTAAAGAAAAACAGCCGATGAAATGAATCATGGTACACATTTAAACTCTCAGTTCAGTAAAAAGAACATGTACAGTACAGAATAAGTCTCTACGAAATACATAATATGGCCGGTTGAGACTGATGGGAGGAGGCAGTGCGAGTGAAGGTTGTCACGTATGCACACTCAGCAATAGAGTGGCCTTGGGAAGAGATAGAGGGTGCAGGTGAATCACACCAAGCAGGTCAACAACCTGCCATTAACTTAACTGTGGCACAATCTGCATAGTTTACAACATTGCGCACGTAACTCAGCTTTACACTGCAATAATTGCATTGATGCATCACATATTATCCTGTTTGTTGGGATCAACCATTAGTAATAGTGGCTCATGCAGTCAAGAGATTCGCTGAAGACTTGCCCTAGAAAGAGCAGCTTTTAAAGGCCAAGATAAGATCTTCAAGTGTTCCGATGTTTCTTTGCCTACTAAAATTAGAATGGTTGAGGCACTAGTCTTTACCATAGCAACATTTGGCTGCGAAAGCTTGACCATAAGGAAACGAGATAGGAAGTATAGTGATGCTTTTGAGCTCTGGTGTTGGAGAAGGATACTGCGTATTCCTTGGACAGCCAAGAAGACAAATGTATGGGTGATTCAAAAAATCAACCCAGATCTGTCTCTTGAAGTATTGATAACACAATTACAGCTGTCATATTTTGGACACATTATGAGGCGTTCTGATTCGTTGGAAGGGACAATTATGCTTGGAAAGGTGGAAGGGTCTTGGAGACGAGGGCGGCCAGCATTGAGATGGTTCGACTTCATCAAATCCAACATGAATATGTCAGTGAAGGATCTGAAGTATATGGCTGAAGACCGAATCATACGGAGACAGGCCATCCATGAAGTCGCTAGGAGTCGACGCCGACTTGATGGCACCTGATCATCATCATCATATTATTAAATATGCTGGCCAGATTAGGTGAAGTCTGTACTAATGAAGTTTTACTGTACATATATTGTCTGGTGCAAACGTAATAATATCACCCAGAATTTAGTGCGGGGCTATATGTTTGTTTCATTTCAATTAAACAAGAATGCTATATTTACCCTGAATCATCATAGGGGTAACTGGCAACCACAGCTCCTCCATGAAGATTTCCGGACAGAACAAATGGCTGCTCGACAATCCAGGTCATAGCCGCAACTGTTTCATTCTGCCTTCCGTCCAACAGGTTTGACTCCACAGGTTCTCGATCAAACTGATCTGGGAAGTCTCTGTTCAAGTCTTTGCGATTCACATTTTCTCTGCCAATGAAGTTATTTATCGATTCACAGTTACCTTCCTGAAAAATAGGAACAGAAGAGTCCTTCAGCAACATGAAATTTAAAGAACCACAAAGGCTACATTAAAGTGTTTGAAAATGGTTTCATTTCCATCCAAAAAGAATAGGCCTCGAGTTGTTTTGTTTCGGGGCTTTGCGACATTGTGATCATTCAGCTCCATGTATTTGAGTGTGTGTAAGATTTCGTCTGATAACCTGTGTTCCTGTGGTATCTATTAGCATGTGTAGTTGTAATTTGAGACTAGAATTGGCCTTGCATAAGGAGCCATCCCGACATTTGCCTGGAGTAAAAGGGTGAAACCACAGGGAATCGAACCAGTAGCCCTAATTATAGCGGAGTGCTGATCCTGGATTCTACACTTGCACTTGTTTCTTGTTCATTCAACAATAATTGCCATATTTGTCAGGCACAAGAGGTCTCTTCAACTGTTACCGATGAGCACACATTGACATTAGCCTACATTACCAACATCATCATCATCATCATCTTGTACAGTTTCCAGCCCCAGGCTGGGTCTGTTTGGAACATAAGCCTCGCCACTTAGTTCTTTCTTACCAACATGTGGGATACAAAATATACCTATTGAAATATATCGTACCTTATAATTATGTGAAAAATCATTAATTGGCAAAATGAATGGTCTGGATTAAGAATAATGATGCGCGAGTACTCCCACTGTGCGAGACAAAAAACAGGGGTGTATATATTAGCTAATAAGATATGCACAACAAGAGGATTTCATGACCCAGGCCCCCAATGCACCTGCTCTCTGTGTGGTAGTGCTTGTGACAGATATCACGCCATTTCCTGCGCCCAGAGGAAAGTATCGCTAACACGCTTCTGCTGCGAATAACTATATATATAGCAAACAGAACCTGTCAGACACTTTGTATATAGACACTTTGATGAGTACGATTTAAGTTATCAGTATTAGTTTTGTATCTCGGCATGGCTATTTGCTGCAATAAATGATTATTATTATATTAGCTAATAACCTAGTAATTATTGGTCTAGACAAAAACTAAAGTTTGTGGAAGGATCAGCACTCCACTACTGTTCCCACCTCTTCTCAGTTTTGTTTCACGAGGCTGAGTGTACCCTTTTCCAAACTTCAGTCCAGAATTCCAACACTTACTAAACTAATATACGGTTAAACCATCACTCCATATTTTTTCCCGCTAAAAACATCGTCAGAATATAATAATAAATTTATTAAAGCACAAAATATGCAGTATGAAATTACAACTAGTTTGAACAGAACTGAGACAGAGATAACCTCCTCTGCCCACACCACATCACGTGGTATCGATCACATCTTCTACCACATAGGGCACATACACAATTTAAGTCTGGCTGATGAAATCTTCTGTTATTACACACTTTGAAGTGGAAACCATGTACCGAGAATCTCGTTACCAGGTGCCTCAGCTCGTAGGAGCTCTCTGTCCAGTCCCGTGATGTCATCGCATCAGTCGCGTAAAATTCTTGCCAGATGCTATCTTTCTTAGACTTCATTTCCTGAACTAGTGTCTCAAAACCATGTGTTGTTGGCAAAAGCATCTGCAGTCTCAGTTCTTCAACAAAGGGGAGCTCACTTGAGAGTTCATAAACCAAACGAGAAAGAGTAAATCGGGAGAGGCATAAGACTTTCTTTAGGTAGACAGCCTTGACCTTCTCTATCTCCACTAGATGCTTGTACTTTAGGTGGGACCAAATGTTTTCCAGACCATATGTAATTATCGGGGTGATTTTCAGCCAGAAGAGTTTCATTGCAGTCTTTAAGGAGAGTGTTCTGAGATGCCGTATGTCACTCATGGCCTTTATAGCCGCGTTTGATCTGTCCTTGATGTGGATTGAGAAAACGTTGCCATGCATCTGAAAAGTCACCCCAAGATAGTTGAAGTGTGTCACACACGCCAGTGGTTTATCTCCGTAAAGAATTGTTGCTCCTCTTCCTCCTTTCCGAAAAGACATGGAAACTGTCTTCTTCTCATTCAACTGAAGTTCATTTGATTTCGCCCACTCCGTCACTTTATTAAATGCCTGTTGCAGCGTCACTTCACTGGTTGCCGTTAGAACCATGTCATCTGCGTAGATATATAACTTCAAGTTTGAGGGTAATACTTGTACAACATTTGCCGTGGCAATAATAAAAAGAATAGGGCTGAGGGGATCCCCTAGCACAACTCCTATTGTCTGTCGTATTTCCTTCGATTTATAGCCTACTAGCAAAAAACTGACAGCTACTTACCTGTGATGCTTCGAAGCCATCAGGATTGAGCGAAGGCATGAGGAAAATATCAGTCGAATTCACCAATTTCGTCACACGTTCGTTTTTACCATATTCGGAAAGCAGATACTGCGCCAAATAAACCATTAGTTCTCTTCCAACAGTTTCGTCACCATGCATGTTGGCGACGTATTTAAACATTGGTTCACCTAAATCACGATTATTGACATTTTCACTAATTTCTAGCACCCACAGGTTCCTATTTTGAACCGATTTGCCTATACTGTGCAACTTCGCTAAATTCGGGTACTTTCCTTCTAGATCTGTAAGTAACGAAGTTAATTCGTCATAATGATGATAATGTGGATTCGTTAAGAAATCTTCATTTTGTAATTCCTTGCTAACCGAAGCACCTCCTGACAAATACACGCTTAAAATCGACACAAATAAATAAAGAAAATACACTTTACACGTCTCCATATTTTCACTTCTTCTTCAAGCACCACAAATCAAAGCAAAGAATATTTATATTTAGAGAATTAAATCAAAGAGAAGGAGATATGTCTTTCATTCCTTCTTTCTTCCTCTTTTTACTGGGCACACATGAGCTTCGCCCAATGGCAACTTCTTTTATTATTAGGTTTGCTCCATGTTTCAAATGGCCGTTCATTGAACGAAAAATATAATTAATCAAGTCTCATTTTATGTAAAAGCCAGTATTCGTTTCTGATATACATTCATTCACGTATTAATTTAATACAATATAAAACCTTTCCAATCAATGCTTATTTGACATTTAAATGTTGAAGTTACTGTTTGTGAGGGGGATATTCATACATGCATGTTGGTCATGCTGTCATATTAGACACCAAGGATGTGGGAGGGGGCACGGGCGGAAAAATCAATATACGCGCCTGCCCGGAATGCAGGAGATTCGGGTTTGAATTCCGACTGTGGTCTCAATTTTGGAGTCTTGTTCAATAATATTTGAAAGAAGATATAAGATCATAGTTTGAACTATACTGAAGTAAGAGGTGTCTTGTAGTTGTAGTTACAGTTGTTTAAGTTGATTTGGAGCTGAAACAGGATTGTAGCTGCAGTTGTGATAAAGAGGAAAATCACCACCACCACCAAGATTTTTGTGACATAGCTATGCCAGAGACTTAATTATTTAAGAGTGGAGCTAGAGGAATATGATAATGTCTACAAAATTGGCATTTTGCTTCTGTTTGATTGTGGTTATTGTCAAGGGGCTAGACAATCCCTACGATATACTGAGAATTAGTAGATCAGCGTCACCATCAGAAATTAGGAAAGCATATATGCGACTTGTCAAAGAATGGCACCCGGACAAAAACAAAGATTCACTTGTTGCAAACAAATTTGTTGAGGTCAACCAAGCATATCAGTTGCTCTCAGATTCAGAAAGAAGAATAAAATTTGATCTCCATGGTACAACTGAAGATGGACCACCCCCAGATTTTCCAAAACAATCCTTCAGCTATAGGCCTGCAGGATCCTTTTCTTTAGATGGTTATAGGGTTGATGACTGGGACATACTTGATCAGTACAATATAACTCCCAGGGTGTTCGAGAATAAACTAATACCCAAGAGCTACAGAGTACCACAGCTTGTGTTGTTTTATTCTGATAGGACTGTTGCATGCCCCAAAGTGAAATCAACTTTCCACCGGATAATCAATGAGTTGGAACCAATTGGAGTTGATATTTCTACCACCAACTCTGAATATGCACACCCATTAATGCACAAAATTGGTGTTCATTCCGTACCATTGTTAGTTATGCTTATCGATGGTATGATATACACCTACGGAGAACCACTCGTGAGCATACAAAGGGTAGTAGAATTTGTGAGAAGTAAATTGCCAAATGATCTCGTGCAACCAATAAATGATGATTATACAGACATATTTTTTAACTCTTGGATTGACAACAGAGTTAGAGCTCTCGTTTTTCAAATACACAAACCTGTGAGATTACGATACCTTCTTGCCGCATTCTTTTACAGGGATAGAGTAGCTTTCGGTTTTGCTCAATTGAATTCTTCTTTTACTGAGCGAGTTCAAAAACAGTATCATGTTCTAGAGGACTCAGAATCACTTCTCATTTTCAATGAGAATACAGATTATCCTGTTGCTAGTGTTAGCATGCCTAGCATACCTGTTAAATTGATACAACATACCATCAGTAGCAATAAATACTTGATACTCCCTCGATTGTCTTCGCAGGATATGTTTGATGCTCTGTGCCCTCCTGAGTGGATTCAGCATCGCAAAAGACTCTGTGTTGTTTTAGTGTCCAGGAACACAGCGCACCACAATGACCCACGCCAAGCATTTCGTCAGTTTGCTCAAGATGCTCCATATGATTCTAAAGTGCAATTTGCATATGTCTTTCAGGAACAGCAAGCAGAATTTGTAAGCTCTCTTGTTGGTGAAGGCAGCCTACCTGAACCTACATTACGTGTGGTGATCATCTGGAGAACTCACTATAATCGGGTTAAGTACAAGTGGATGCCTTGTGTGTGGAGTTTGGCTGACAGTCAGGATTGGAACAAAGCATGTGAACATCTTAAATCAACTATCTCCCAATTCCTTCGTTCATCAGAGACCTTACCCTATGAAACTATTGTTAACGAATTAATCGACGAGCATACTCCAGGCTTTTTATCTCGTTTCATGAATAAGCTGATTATAATTATTAACTTCATGAAGAGCAATTTAATAAATGGTCATTTGTTGTCTATTTTATTCAGTTTGATCATCATTCTGAGTGGAGGCTATGTGATGACCTACTTAGCACAACGAGAATAGCAGACTATTAAAAGAAACACAGGTGGGGGAGAAAGGAGAACAGAATCATCAACGTATAAACCGAAGATTGCATGCACTACCAGCAGCTTGAAGCCAGAAATCACCAGCTCACCTCAACTGCGCCTTCATGAGTTACGAGCTGAAACTTACAATGGGATGGTTCGCCTCTTGAAACCAGGTTGTCGCTCCATTGTATTGTTAGTAGATAGACAGACTAACCTTCAACTGGGGCGAGATTTCTTCAAGATCGCTTGGCCATACCGCAAGAACAAAAGGCTAATGTTTGGTTTTCTGTTGCTCGATCAGAACTTAAATTGGTACAAGAGCCTTTTGAATCTTGGTCTGTATGAACCACGAGAGCTCAGCATCAATTCACACAACTGTGCTGGTACAGTGCTGGCACTTCATGGACATCACAAATACTTTTGTCTCTATCATCCCAAGCATTTTGAGTGTATCAGGAGGAATAGCACTGATGACTCTGACATAACCTCTTTTGAATCTGGCGGTATAGATTTAGAAAAAGGTTGTGGAAACAAGAATGCTGTCTCTAAGAATTCAAACAACGTTTTTTCTCACAGCAATCTGCTGAATGGCTTGCCAAATTGGCTAACTCAACTTTTTGAAGGGGCTACAGAACGTTATTACATAAACTACTGGCCTGATTTCACACCAAAATAACCGATATCAGGCACTCAGTCAGAAAGGAGACTCTGAGGAGGGAGCTTGAACCCTTTCAAAACACATTTGTAGCCCACTGACCTGGTGCAAGACTTTTGAGATTTACACCACTAATTAGGTGAAAAGCAACAACATTTATCATGCTAGGTAATGTAAGATATTTCCCGTATTGATTTATAGATAACTTAAAAATACTACACCTATCAATACAAATTAAAAACAAGTTTGGTGCTTTTCAGTCGGTCAACACGAATGTACCCAAAAGAGCTGGGTTATGCCCTAATCCTGAAAAAAATTACATGAGCTTAATAAATACACTAGGATGACCAGTTTCGATCGTCAAGCGATCATCATCAGATCCATTACACTTAGGCTGTAAAATCGTATGTTTGAAAATACAGGTGAAAATATATACGATATATACAATTATTTAGTTGCAGTATTGGTAATGCAACTTGTGAGAGTATACTAGTTGTAGTATATAATTATGATGTTAGGTGAAATGCTAAAATGGTGATAGAAACCCGGAATTTGTCGGTTTGGAGTGACTATATGGTTGTAAAAGTCAACTATGGTTGTACTGGATGAAAAATGAAAATCCACAGCCTGCTTCCAGTCTCCGACCGGGTCAGGAATGGAATGAATGAAGCCCCCAACTAGCGGCGAGGATATGAACTGTGCCGGCTGCCGAGGCCTGACGCACTCCTCTGGGGCAATGATTAAATGAATGACAAATGAAATGATAGTGGAGAGTGTTGCTGGAATGAAATTTTGACAGGGAAAACCAGAGTACCCGGAGAAAAACCTGTCTGCCACCGTTTTGTCCAGCACAGATCTCACATGGAGTGCCCGGGATTTGAACCACGGACCCAGCGGTGAGAGGCCGGCGTGCTGCCGCCTAAGCCACGGAGGCCTACGGTTGTACTGTATAATGCAAGCTATTACTTATCTGCCCCGAAGGGGATCTTGAACGTGCCAGTAAATCTATTGACACGGCTCCCTCGCATTTGCGCACCCTCAAATGCCAGAGTGCCCCAGGATATGAACCTGCAATCTTGGGCCCAGCAAGCGAGGACGTTATCACTGAGCCTCGCAGCCAGTCGAGCATATTTGACAATTTAGCTACCAACGCTATCAGTTGAATCATCACTATTATCTGATACCCACTGATTTAAAAAATATGTTCGGCTGCTATTCTCTTTAAGCATTTTGAGGCAGCATGCTTGCGTAAAATACTGTTATCTGTTGCTCAGAAAGTTGCTTACAAGGGATGTCCAACACGCAGGCGAATCCAATTTTGTTCCGGATGTTGTAAATTATATTTAACTCGGGCGCCTGTGCTGCTCTGCAGCATTATTTTTCGGTATTGGAATTTAAAAATAACGACATTATGTAATAGTTTATAACATTCATTTCACAATACTTCCTTCCAGACAATATTCGCTGTGCGTCGGCCCTTAGGTTTAATTTCTACTTTTACATCATTAAATGTTTTTCCTCGGGATAAGGCAACATACAATTACCCGTGGCTAAAAACAGGATCAGGCATGTAGATTCCAACTCGATGAAGCGTTTGACCCTGCACTATGTTGATCGTAATACAAAATGCTAGTGTAATAGGAAATGCCGTCTTTTAAAAGAGAATGGGATTGTAGTGTCAGATGGTGACAACTACGCGAGGTAGCAGTATTCGCCCCACTGTTCACACCAGTTAGAACTTATAAATCTATGATATTGTCGTACATTCTTCTAACTATTAGCCTCGTCCCATTCAGTAATCCCTTAGTTGCATTGAAATTCCTAAGGAGCATTACAATAGCACCTTCTTTCAAAGTCAGCACATGGGGAGGTAGACCACTCATCTCAAGCCTGTTCAAAAATTCAGTGGGAAACTGCAAAACTTCACTTTCTTCTTCAGTTACCAATGTATTTTCACTCGTGTAAAATCTAGAAGTTCCTGGAAGTAGATCTGAAACTACCCTATTAATTTCATGGCAATGTTCATTTTTCGGTGCAAGAAAATGAAAAATGAGAAGTAATATTCAATGTCCACTCATAACATTCCTCAGAACCAGCCAATTTGAATAGTTAAGAGCTCAAATGAAAGAGCTTGATTCACTGAGTGTTCTTAGACCAAAATGAACTGTGTACCTCAATTAGAACCAAGGATATGATTGCTTCAATGAGGGAAAAAAATGGAAAAAGTTCAAGAAATCAAATAATTTGAGGAAGGCGGAAGTTAAGTGATTTGTAATACTTGATAGCAAATCTGCGCATGAATACCTTTCATTTAAAAAAAGAATGAAGGAAATCGACCAGATAGAATGGACGGACAGACCCGGTTAAGTTTTCATAAATATTTTTAATATATAGTTTTCAATTACATATGCTAAAATATGCTGTCATGTTCAGAATATGCAATAAATCCAATAAACCCGGCAAAATATGCATTTTCAAAAAATCCTGTTCCTAGTAATTACTGCACTTTATGAAGGCGGCGTAATTGGAATGGGACCTAGAGATAGGAATGTACTAAAAGGGGCAGGCAAATGGGTGCCCTTGGGGAGGATGGGGAAGCAAGAATAGCTTTGCGGTGCCTGTCAGACCAGCTGCGCAACACGGAGGGTTAAATATATAGTTAAAACTCTTTGTCCTTATCAAGGAGTATTATTGAATGTTCTTGTGGTGAACGTTAAGTGTTTTATCCTATCTAACACTCCCCATTTAATAAGTTTTGTTGTAATTCTGCATCCAGAGGAATTGATTGGAACTTTAGAATGCCCATCCACCATCTTGAATATATGAAATTGTTTATTTTGTGCCTTCTGCAGAGAAAGCCTTTTATGTGAGACATGTATTTGCTGCATTTCATCATTTCATTTGTAATAAATAGAGGATTGACAATATTAATGTCTTATGTATTCAAGACGGCGGCTGCACGCTATATGCAGTGTGATAGTCTTATGACCAGGGCCCGGATTTTGATGACCTAAAAATGTTTAAAAAATGACCTATAAAATGACTGCGCAAATCCCATAAAATGACCCGAAATGTTAAAAAATAACCTAAAAATTTGAATCGAACCGACATAATTTCATCACACAAAAAATGCAAACAGACTACGCCATTGTATGTTCAAATGATTTTAATAGCTACCTAATATAATTTAATTATTTGACAAATACGAATTATTTGCACACAAATACAGGTTATTATTTCAGTCTAGTGTGTCTCCTGGAATGTGGATATTCCAAGAAATAAGGGTTGAACTAAGTTGTGAAGATTCTCATATCTTCGTATTCATCATCGCATTGAGTTCCGTTAATATCCAGTACCATACGCCAAAAAAATGCATCATAAACCATTAAAAATGTGAGAAAATGACTCAAAACGTATGAAATAATCTAATAAATTCCATAAAATGACATAATAATGACGCGGAAAGCAAGAAATGACCTAGAAGCAAAATATTTAGAAAAATGACTTAATAAATAGAGGATACCCAGGAGGATACACGAGACGAAGTGAGATTTAAAGAGACCAAGAGGAAGACCAAGAAACAGGTGGCTGAAGGGGGTGGAAGAAAGCGTGAAGAAGAGAGGAGAAGACTGGACAAGGGTGGAGGCTGAGAGATGGTGGGAAGACAGAAGACGTTGGAGAGGCTTGTGTTCCAAACAGACCCGGCCAGTGGCTGGAAACTGTGCAAGATGACGATGATGATTACTTACTAAATATGCATTTCTGTAATGTGGGGGCCATGAATAGGATTTGTATATAAGTTAGCAATGTCTGTGTTGAACAGTTTAAAGATGACATGTCATCAGAATCCGGGCCCTTCTTATGACTAATGCAAGCGAGGTATTGTATCTGTTTCATGGTAATTGTGCAATTGGATACTGCACGAATTATTGATTTTGAAGTTTTAATAACATGCTCAGCCACCTGAATATATGGTTGGGGTATATTTTTGTCTTTGACATAGAGAGCCCATATTCCGTTCTACATTACTGTAGTACAGTACTACCTCGTTTATCCGGACCTCATTCAACCGGATGTCCGGATCGATCCGGAAAGAAAAATAAAAAAATTACCATTGATAAAAATGTGATTTCCTCATCACTACAGTGTCGCCATGAGTTTGTAGGGTGGGTTGTTGATGCGCTGGAAAGAGAAAGTGGAGGAGCAATGACCTCTGTGCCGCCATCCCCCCACCACGGCGCGACTGTGACCTTGTCTACAATATTGTCTACGCCGGCGGGTAGTCTGTCACGTGCTAGCAACTGGAATACATCATTACCATATCGTGCTGTGCAGTGTTGTAGTTATCATTTTACATTTTGTTTTATTTAGCTTTCTATAATTCCGGATTTTCGATTAAGCGGATCACGTCCGGTCCCAGTTAGTCCGGATAAACGAGGTTGTACTGTACTAATTTGAGATATTGAATCTCTAAAGAACATACCATACCGGTAGTTATTTATTTCTTTTTATAATTTCAAGTTAGCCACTGTGCACTATATTCACTGTAATATTCCTATGAATAATGGTAAATTTTGCTATTATATCATGAGTTCTACGTTACTACTAATTTTCGTTGTATCCTAAAAATACCGTACATTGAGTTATTTATTATCATATTCTATATTTTCAAGATGACCCCTCGTGCTTTGTATTCAATGTGTTATTCTTATGGTTTATTTCAGCAAGGTCCCTTATATGGTACTTCTTTCTTACCGAGTTTTGGTTTATGTGCAATTACATTCTGAATGATTCACTATTACGTGTTAATAGTGTGCCCAACCACCATTTTGAAAATTTACAGCCCTTGTTATTTTGCTTTTGGCATACGAAGCTACATTAAACATTTTACCCTGTCAAAAATTGCTGTTACCACAGCTCTAAAACATAGAAAATTAACATATTTTTAAATTATGAAATTTTAGGATGGCTGCTGTACGCTGTATTTAGTGAGATAAGTTTATCCCTAACATTACTGAGGCCTCATATAATACTCCTCTTCTACAAAGTTTCGGTTTCATTGTAGAATAAGATTCTGAGCTACCGGTACTAATTTGTACACGATACTTGAATAGTACTCCTAGCCACCATCTGAATCTATGGAGTCACAGTTCTATTGCTTTGGACATACGAAATGACATATAAGATTCTATTCTATTACTAAATTATGTTATTATACCACTAAGATACAGAATTTATTTATTTTGAAATTTCAAGATGGTCGCTGTACGGTATATTCAGTGTGACAGTTGACTAACGCAAGTAAGAGTTCTTATATGACACCTCTTGACAAGATTCGTCTGAAGTAATTAATTTAATTCTGAGTTGTCGATTTTCATGTTCTAATAGTTCGTACAGCCGCCATCTTGATATATGAAGAGTTAGTTCTTTTGACTTTGTCATACCACGTCAGATATACGGTCCTATTTTGATAATAAATTTTGTTACTGTAGCTCTAAAGTGTTGAGAGTCATTTACTTTCATAATTGCAAGATGGTGGCTCCGCATAATATTCGCCATTTTATAGTCATGACATTGGTAACAGAGGGACTTATAAAACTATCTGAATGCCAAGTACTGTGAACATTGATTCATAAGTTACCTAATGCTTCCACGATTCGCACGACTGCCATCTTGAAATTGTTTAGCTGATGACCTTGTTGTTTAGGCATAAGACGCTTTTTACATGTTTACAAAATTTGGTCGAGATCCGAAAATGAGATTAGTTGTAATTTGATTTAAGCTTTGAACATTTGGATAGCCGCCATTTTTTTTTTCGTTAAATTTGTGGTGATATAAAACATGACACTGAGGTACCCTTTGCTAGTGCTACCTCTGCACCAATTTGGTTTCGTCATGTGTGCATTGATAGGAGGGACACACGGATATTTTGCCCGTGTAGATCTCGTAAGTCTCCTTTCATTTTATAAAAAAATCGAAAGTAGGCTAAAAATCAGCCTGTATTCATTGTTGAATAAAGATGAAATATATGTAGCCTATTGTTTGTTGTTGCTTATTTTAGGGGTTGCAGTATTGTGGAGCCCCGTGTATTTGTGTGATAACCCGTGTTATTGCGAAGGCTGTACCAGTGTGTGTATTTGTAAATTGGGCATAGGATTAGGAAGGACGCAATCGTAACCTTAAGTTAGGAAGAGGGAAACCACGGAAAAACTCTTCCAGGATGACAGGGATGGGAATTAAACCCTGTATGTACTCCATTCCAGTCCTCACACCAGAAATAAAATTCCCAGAGCTGGGAATCGAAGCTGGACCTCTGGGACAACAGACAAGACGCTAGCCACTACACCACGAGGTGGCCATAGGCCTAGGAAGCCTAACATACTTGAAGGATATGTAAAAGATGCATCACTCTTTCTCCTCTTGCCTTTGCCGTGTCCAGTTCCTGTTCTGATCAGCTACGCTAGACCGTCTCCGGTGCTGTCAGGAAAGGTCCACTCTTGTGTCTGTCACGCTTAGCGTTTGCCATAGCCTGTTATTAGTGGTATTGCCAACTCGCAACACTGAATTGTAAGTTTATTTTTCTGAAAACTGTAATTCCAGGTGAGGTGCTTGAGGAGACTGCTCCGCGCGCCAGTCTAGCTCTGACCTATCAAGGGATCTAGCTCCAGGTCATTCATATCAATCACATATATAAGGCGTGATAAAGAAGTTTCCGTTTGAGGGCGTTGCTGCAGTGATACCCCGGGCGTTGAATGCCAAATAGCACACCAGATGGCTGTTTGCCTGCAGCATCAGATGCGTTTCAAGATTGAAAGCAACACATTCTTGCAGGCGACGATAGCTGGTGTCATCACATGGAACTGGAATCGAAAGTGTTGACGATAATACTCAAGATAATACTCACCCTGTTCTTTGATTATCGGGGTCCATTGCTTATTGATTTCAAGGAACATGGTGTCTCCATGATTGGGGAACGGTTCTGCGCCGTACTTGAGAAAATTACGGTGAAACGTCCTGGAAAACTGCAACAATGGGTGCTGCTTCATGATAACGCACGTCCCCACGCCGCAAAGGTCGTATGCCAACTCTAGTGGGAGACACTCGAGCATCGACCCTATAGGCCTGATCTCTCTCCATGCGATTATCACGCTTTCAGTTAAGGCCTTGAAGGGTCAATGATTCCAGCTGGTTACGGACTTCTTCATGCAGCAGGACACTGTGTATTACCACACGGGGATCTTCAACCTGGTGCGTCTGTAGGATGAATGGCTCAATACTCAAAGCGATTTTGCCTGATAGACATACCGATTCTGAACTGTATGGCCATCAAACGGAAACATTTTGATCACGCCTTATGAAATCATCAGCAGCTTCTAAAATCTAAAAGGCTTGTCGTTGCAGCCATTTATTACGGTCTTCAGCAGTTCTCTTCATATTGGCATACGAGTCACATTCCATCTCCTTGACAATGTTCTTGAGATACGATTGTCTTGGTCGTCCCCTTGGTTTTCTCCCCAAAATTTTTCTTTTAAAAATTGCCTGGAGGAGAGTGTCATGTCTGAGTATGTGTCCCATGAATTTTGCTTTCCTTTTCTTGATGGTGTTCAACAGGCATCGATTCTCCTGAATTTGGTTCAGAACAAGCTCATTTGTCTTTCTTTCCATCCAGCTTGTTCGGGTCATTACTCTCCTAAACCACATTTCAGCTGCCTCAAGTTTTGTTTCTTCTCTTTTCCCAAGTGTCCATGTTTCACAAACATAGGTCAACCAACACACTCCAAACAAAGGTCTTGAGAAATGACTTCCATATTTTCAAGTTGAGGTGCTCACTGAGCAGCAAATTCTTCTAATTTTGAAAGGCTTTCTTTGCCAACACTATTCTTTGCTTAATTTCTGAGAGGCATCTGTTGTCATAATTAATCACACTTCCCAAATAGCAAAATTCCGTTTCTTGTTCAATGGCACTATCATTTAACATTACTGAGTATATTAGCTAAAATTGGTTATTTCTTTTTATCAACCACCATTAATTTTGTCTTTCGAGAATTATACAGTACAATGATATAAGACTCCATATTGGAATCTGTTAGGTCCGTATTGACAGTAAAATTAATATGACAAATATCAAGCTATCAAGCAACTCCGTCAATCAATGCTATGTAATCATAAAATTTTTACAAATTAGGGTACATGTTTGAGCGCTAAACATGTACAGGGTCAATATGCGTGTGCGCGCCAGTAAACACGGCAAGCTAATCCGGTTGTGACTAGCTCAGATCGCGGCCGCGCGCACCCGGTCCAGCCGGCGGTCAGCGCCCACTATCACACTTTTACCAAACATGTTCAATAATGTGTACTTACAGAGCTCATAGGCGATGCAGAAAATGTCCTCTCTCTCTTGTGACACACACCTGACATCTTCTGATGAAAGAATGTCTGTCAACTCTTCCATTATTAAAGGAGCCTGTTTCCTTGAATCGTTTAGCAAGCCTCCTAATTGTACTGGCATTAGGCACAGGTCTTCCTGGAAACTTGATTCTAAATTTTCGTCTTGTTCCAGAACAAGATTTTCTACTTTTCATGTACGAATTATGGATAAACACACGTTCGCGCAATGTGAATTGGTGTCTAGGCATGACCAACAATCACAGTAATGACAATACTCCCTAAACGTAGAACAGAATGCAGAAACTATCGGGGAATAACACTGATGAGTCATTGTGCAAAAGATGTTTGAGAAAGGTTTGGAAAGGAGAATTAGGACAAGGATAGGACGAGGGATGAGGGAAGAACAACATGGCTTCAGAGCGGAAAGGTCCACAGTGGATTTGATTTTTGCTGTAAGGCAGTTACAAGAACAGCACTATGAGTATGGAACAGATCTACTGATGGCCTTCCTGGACATTGAGAAAGCATATGACAGTGTATGCAGAAACTAAGTATGGAAGTCCCTGGAGGATAGAGAAGTAGAAAAATGGACTATAAGGAGGATAAAGGAGATGTACAAGGGAAGCGTGAGCTGTGTGAAAATGGGAGGAGAGAGATCGGACTGGTTGGAACAGATAAATGGCCTGAAACAAGGAAGTGCACTGTCACCGTTACTTTTCATTGTGGTGATGGATGACACAATGACCTAAGTGGCACAAGTAATTGGAGAAGGAAAGATGAAAGCAATGGTTTTTGCAGATGATTTGGGGAAACAAGGGGGAAGGAATAATACAAGGATATGGGATGAAATTTAGCATAAATAAGAGTGAGATGGTGATCACAACAAGGAAGAAGGAAAGAACCACAACGGGAATAACAATTGGTGGGGAACAGCTGAAGAAAGTGGAGAGTTTCAAGTATCTGGGAAGCCTGATACAAGATACTGGAAGAAACGATAGAGAAATAAATGAGCGGGAGAGACAGGCTGAAGCATTCCGGAGCAGTGTGAGAAGTATGTTATGGAGCAACGATGTCCCTCAGAACAGCAAAAAGATCATATATCGGATGTACTATGTCCCTATCCTGACGTACGCCTCGGAGACCTGGGTTATGAAATGAAGGGAGAAGAGCAAAATACAGGCCAGTGAGATGAGGTTCTTGTGAAGCAGTATTGGAGCTACAAAGATGGACAGACCAAGAAATGAAAGGACCAGAGAATTAATGAAAGAGGAACCATTACAGGATGGTATAGAGAAATCTAGACTTGGATGGTATGGACATGTAAAACGAATAGAGGAGAAGAGGATACACGAGATGAAGTGGGAAGGAAAGAGACCGAGAGACAGGTGGCTGAAGGGTGTGGAAGAAAGCGTGAAGAAGAGAGGAGAAGACTGGACAAGGGTGGAGGCTGAGAGATGGTGGGAAGACAGAAGACGTTGGAGAGGCTTGTGTTCCAAACAGACCCGGCCAGTGGCTGGAAACTGTGCAAGATGATGATGACTTAACGTGTAAGCTTTGCAAAATCCCCCATATGAATGACAAAACACGTGTGAACTAACGATATGAGTCAGCGGAGTGTGCCACTGCCGGCTGGACCGGGTGCGCGCGGCCGCGATCTGTGCTAGTCACAGCTGGCTTAGCTTGCCGTGTTTACTGGCGCGCACACACATAATAACCCTGTACTCTAATTTGTAAAAATGTTATAATAACATAGTTCCTTGATATTTGTTATAGTTATACAATACAATAGGCCCAGAGAGAACCTGGGGGGATCTCTGCTAACATCGTTAGATCCTGGCTACAAAATGTGGATAAGATGCGAATATAAGAACTCGACAAGAGAGATCTCATAGCTTCTCTCATCTCAATACTCATAATCCTACCTACACGTGGTGCCCCCGTTAAGCCGAGCAACCCAGCGGAAAGTTGGGTAACCAACCCCAGCGGGAAACTGGGTCGGTGGGCAGACAGGATAGGAGGACAGTGGGAATTTCAGTAACACCCACTGGTTATAAGAGATAGAGCTGAACACCTAAGCTACCTGCTGCATGGAGCAGATAGGAGGCAGCCCCTCCACTATAATAGAGTGCTGTCGGCCAATCCCCGGCACACTCGAAATTAAAGGATTAAAAGCACAAATAGAGAGCAAACCGGACTGATCAAAAGGATGACGAACTGGCGAGGACATGGCAAAGGTACATGGAATGGAAGAGGATTAAATGGGACCTCGAAAGACATGGGACGACTCCGTGAGAGAAATTCTCCACAAGAGAAACATCACTTGGGAGGAAGCCAAGCACTCAGCCTTGAACAGGAAGAAATGGCGAGCTCTCTGCCAAAACAAGAAGTATAACTTTAAATTTCCCGCCAAATCAATACTTTACTTACAGAAAAATTCTACGGGTACATGTTTCGGAAACCTATCTTGTTTCCTTCTTCAGCCCACATTTGGTACAAAACATCACATAACAACATCGAAATCCTCATCAAACAACACAATTCATCAGTTTAAATAATAGAACATATTAAAAATTACAAGTTGAGAAACACACTAATTAAAACATCAACAACACTACTCTTAAATGTAGCATGCAAATAACGCATATTCTGTCACTTTTCCTTTGTTGGACTAGTGTCATTAGACACATTAAAATGTTGCTTATGGATAAACACTTGTTTGTTGAAGTATCTTCAAGGTCATAAAATATGTATAACCATTCTATGGCAAAATCGTGTGTTAGGTAACGGACCTCACTTTTTAAAGTGTAGGCTGCCAAACCTCGACACCGGAAGGTAGAAGAGGTCAGGATTAAGTATAGAATACAACTAACTAGCCCTATTAAAACCCACAAAGGGTCGCAGCCCTCCAACACCAATCCCAGAATGTGCGGCAAAATCTTAATATAGTGCTGCAAGTATACTGGTGATATTCAGAATTTAAACAATCTTCCTCTTTCTCTATACATCATTCACACTCCTATGTGGGGTCGATGTTTCCGACAGCTCTCCTCCATTTAGCCCGGTCATACACATCTTCTTCCGACAACTGTTTTTCCCTGATGTTCTCCTGCTCACAATCCATCCATCGTCGTTTAGGTCTGCCTCGCGTTCGCACTCCCTGTATTTGCATGTCTAGCATTCTCCTCCCCACGTAGGATTCCTTTCTTCTTCTCTTCACAAGCCCGTACCAATTAAGTAGTTTTTCTTGTATCTTCTTAGATATCTCCACAACCTTCAATGTTTCTCTTATTTTGATATTTTTTATTCTGCCACGTTTAGTTACTCCACTCATCCACCTGGGCATTTTCATTTCTGTGACGTCAAACCTGTTTGTGTGCGTTTCCCGTGCTGGCCATGTTTCAGAGCCATACAGCAATGCTGGTCTTATGACAGTTTTATATAATTTTCCCTTAACCTTAGGCTTGATCCTGCAGTCACAGAGTACTCCTAACATCTTCCTCCAGTTTATCCATCCTATGGTACTTGAATCCTGTGTGTGCACTGCCCCATCCAGATTTCCATCTCCAGACACCACCGAACCCTGGTATTTGAACTCGTCCACCCCATTCTACGTTTCCCCTAGCATTCTGAACTCACAGTCTTGATCTGTATTGAACCTCATATATTCAGTCTTCTTCCTGCTAATGCCACAGAATGTATATATTCAGCCCATCCCCCAACAATACAAACCTCCTTGTCCAATCACTTTCATTTTAGTTGGGTCATACGATTCCAATATTTGGAAATTTAGAAACTAGTTTTTTTTTTTAGAAATGTAACAGATAATTGTTGATTCCTATTGAATATGGTTCCAGCCTAACACCCAATCCAATGGTTTTTTGGCAATGGTTATAGCGTAGCCATGTAGACGAATGGGTTTTGCCTAGTGGTGGTGCATTTTATATCTTACACATTGGGAACACTACTGTGACGTCAATGTGACGTCATGTCTTGCCCAGATAACAATTGACGAATGCCTTCCGAGTGAGCAACATGGTTGCCATAGTTCAAATTGAACAATAAAGAAATACATATTTACACAATTTAGCACATATTTCCAGTACACTAGTTATTATAATAAATAAAACGCATAAATTGTGCATAAATGACAGATCACAGTGTGATAACAAGTGGCTGACAGTGCCCTCTTACAAAATTCTACGATTGATTTGGGAAGTCTTTTGCAATTGACGTGATATCGTCCGAAGTAATTGTCACACACGCAATCGTCATCTGGACCGTGGAAGGACTTGATGTTGCACACCCTGTGGTGATACCCATGCTCTGCCAGCTAAGTCACAAAATGTTGTAGTTCCTGGTCTGCCCATGATTTGTTCATCATAGCCTCTGTAGAGTAGAAGTATAGCAAAATCTCGGACCTCTTTGTTTCCCTTTCATGCATTAGCTACGTCCAACTTTCCGTAGTTTCAAGTAGGACAGGTTCTCCAGCAAGTTCGTATACCGTACTAGTAGAGATCGTGTGTACCTGGTACCCCAATGATTGTTTTTAGAAAGCGCGCTTTAACCTTTTCCAGCGTCCTTAGGTCAGTAGTCGTCAGCCTATTTTAAATAATCTCTATCCCGTAAGTCAGGATAGGAATACTTTTGGCAACAAATAAAGCTATGGCTGTCTTCGGAGATAGTCTGCTGAGAAGTTTAATGTCGTATATTGCTTTTACTACCGCAGTTTTTCGTAATTTTATGTGCATCTTGTAGGAACGTACCTTAGTCTGTAGTCATAATGAATGGCAATTTCAATTAGTATTGTCCCCTGAAACCCCTGAAAAGGTATTAAAAACATATCATTTACTGTAAAAAGTCAGTTTCCTGTCTCCTTAACTATTAAAAAGTCAAATCTTTAACATTTGAAGCTTCACTAAACTAATCACAGAACTTAAGGACTTCAATCACCAACCAAAGTAATACTCTGAATTATTGCCGACTCATTTATTACACTATAAACACGTAAGTTACAAAGAAAACAGATATTTTACATTTGAAAATGACCAGGACAAATCAAAATCCCATTCAAAAAAAGATCATAATTCCCTGCTTTAAAGTACAATTGACACAAATTCAAAGTCCTGTTTCATAGCCAGTCCACACCTTCACAAAACGACAATAAAGTTTGTAAACAATCACCTCCAGGTTGCCCTTTTCTTCCCAGTTTGCCCATTCTCCAGGGTTGAGGATCACTTCAGAAAATTTGGTTGAGCTCTCCTTGAACATTTAAAGCTTCACAAAAGTTTTCACCAACCAAAGTAATACACAGTAGGCTACTCTGAATTAAGGATTATCACCAATTGCCATCATATTTATTACACTATAATCACGTACGAGGAAATAGTTATTTTACATTAGGCTACTTTGTAAATGGTCAGGACAAATTAAAATCCCATTCAAAGAAAGATCACGATTCAATGCTTTAAGGTACGAATGACACAAAATCGAAGTCCAGTTACATTGACAGTTCACACCTTCACAAAACGATAAAAAAGTTTGTAAATAATTACTTCCCGGTTGCCCTTCTCATCCCAGTCTGCCCATTCTCCAGCATTGAGGTTCACTTCTGTAAATTCGGTTGAGGTATCCTTGCACTTAACCACCCAGTCTTCGCGGAAAGAAAACGAGCACGGAGTCACTCCGCGGCAGTCAAAAATAGCAACAGGGGAATATTTGTCGTTGCCTTTGTCGTCGCAAACATAGTCGCGAATAGAATCAGGAACGATTTCAATAGTCTGCTCCCCGGAACAAAATTTGCACTTGGCGGAGTAGTGCACAATGCCACGGCCAGATTTGTTTGGCAGTGATTCAGCCAGAGTTATATTATGTTCCTTTGAATCTCTTTCTCGGCAATTGTCACATATTAAGCACAACCACCAATTGTGATTCTCTTTGTCCACACAAACCTTCTCAATATTATCTGCCTGAACTTGAATCTGAAGAGCGTACTTCGGCATTTTTGAGATCTGATTCACCGCAGCAATTTCCGAACAGTGCAATAATAATTGTTTCAAGTTTTTATATCCAAAAATGTCAGCGATGTGTCTGCTATGATCTACTTCCCGGTAGAACCGAAACCACGAAGCACGAACTTAAAAAATTACCATCTTTCTTCACAAATATCAAATTGTTCTTCTTTTTTATGGATTTAAGGGCACAGCAGGGCCCTTGACCCATTCACCACCATCACTTGGGGCGCTGCGGTCGGTCCAACATGGCGGGAATAGTAGGTAGGACCTTAGAGCATAAATACAATAGAGGGCGCATTGCCACACTGCGCCTGTACTGTGACGTGAAACCAACATCTCGATCAGCTGACTGAAAGGTAATGGCTCAAGACCGACTACAATTGGCTAATGGCGAATTCTAAGCAACGTCAAGGAATACAAAAGGAGCTCCATATTGGATAATTCTATTATCACTATCCGCAGTTCCCTTCAGTCAGCTGATCGAGATGTTGGTATCAACCACTGCCAACGAGAAATACTGGCCCTGGTGCGTTTTCGTGACGTCAGCAATGTAGTGCTGTTGCACCACTTCCGGTAGGGTTATATGTGACGGGAACATAAACCGCATTGTCTACAAGATGCTAAAATCACAGAATACTTAACCCATATCATATCCAAAAACACGCTGTAAAAAGCATTGACTCAACACAACCATGCCTTCTGGCAAAACATACATGGTAATTGCAACTCAAGTCTTACACTGATCAATCTTATGAAGTCCAATACTTAGCCACAATTTACTTATTTATTCATTACTCTATGTAGAACCAGTAGATCACTTATCTTTAATCGTTGTAGTTGATCACAAGGTAATACTTTTCAGGAGTACCGTATGTTATCTTTCCTGGCGGTTGCTTGTTCATTTTGTGGAATTACTTGACGGTTACAAAGCGTCCAGGAAGGTTATGAAACGCTATGAATAGTGCCGGACAATGTATGTATGTATGTATGTATGTATAACTATTATAGTTGAACGATATACATAAATGTATCAAACGTTTTTGTAATAGGAAGATATTCACGAACATAATATTCTATGGTCATCGTCTTACTGCCGGAGTGGTAGTCATCTTGTCTTCATCATTGAATCTGTACAAATGCTGGTATTCATTTACCAATTGTCTTCATAGAAGGTATTGATATGAGTCGTTAGTCGGTGGCGAGCGTATTCCGCAGATCTCTTCTATAAACGTATTAATTTCTGTTCCGCCCCTTAAAACAACAATAACTAAGAAATACTTTCACTGCAAGTTTCTGTGATCTAATTATACTCATGTCACTGCTCATGTCCACATAAGTTACTCACAACGAATGTCACAGGCTCTACAACTCAACTTACTGTACTCGTTGCAGGTATTAATAATAGTATAATTGCGCACGAAAGTGCATTTGGAATGAATATATCATAGGCTAATATCACAAACACTGTCAGATGAGAAGTTAAATAGACCAGCGGTGCATGGTTTCCACCCGCCTCCACCACAAACCGCGCTCGAGACCCGGATCCCACCAACCCACCGACCAGTGCGCGCCCCACATTACATGATCCTTGGTCTGTGATCGATATCATAATAATAAAGGAACTGCGGAAAAATGTGCTTTACATTTTCGAGTACTCCAATAAGGACAGTGTTCTCTCAGAGCATTTACTAAAATGATATCGACCACACTGTTTAGCACATAATATGCACACACACTGCTCAGAAGGTCCATGAAAGCCACGCCGCATGCACAGCTTATGATGGAAGCCGTGCACAACAAGTCTATTCAGAGCACTCCTCATTTCTTTGTTCGGTTCAGTCCAATTTCTCTGAGACATGGCATCAGTCCCATAGAATTCTATGTCGATTTCCGCTCGCTTTCTTTGTCTCATCCTTAGGAATTCCTGTTCCTGTCCAGTAGAAGGCAACTGCAATCGAGATCTTAAGTCTTCAACAAGAAAAGTTTCCCTGGCAAGTTCATAGACAAGTCGGGAGTGCGTGTATTTTGATACTCCCAGGGCAGCCTTTAAGTATCGCGCTTTGACTTTTTCAATTGATCTGAGATCGCTCAAGCTTAATTTATCCCAGACTATGTCTAACCCATATGTGAGGATCGGAACAATCTTGGCATCAAAGAGTGCTAAGGCGGATTTCAGTGAAAGTCGAGATATGTTTCTATAACCCATATGTGAGGATCGGAACAATCTTGGCATCAAAGAGTGCTAAGGCGGATTTCAGTGAAAGTCGAGATATGTTTCTAATATCGAAAATAGCTTTAGTGGCCGATGCCACCCGCTGTTTTATGTAAATCCTGAAGGATTGCATGGTAGTTTGCAGAGTCAAGCCTAGATAGGTGAAGCTATTTACAATTTGAAGGGGAGTTTGTTTCAAAATTATACTGTCGTCCTTGGAAGCTCGTCCGCCTTTCCTGAAGATCATATATTTCGTTTTCTCGAGGTTAACCTGCAAATCGTTGGTAGACGCCCATGCCTCCAAAGAGGAAACAGCCAATTGTAGCTCACTGATGTCACGGGAGCCCAGAACCATATCATCCGCATAAATGTACAGTTTCATTTCCGGTGAGTCTTCTTTAATCGCTCGAACAACATCGTGGGTTGCGACGTTAAAAAGAAAGGGACTCAGGGGGTCTCCCTGAAGCACGCCATTTGTTTGCAATTTCTCTTTCGATACTGTTACATTGTCAGAAATTTGAACGTAGTTACTCCTTAATATATTATGGATCAGGATTGTGAGTGGTTTGTTGTCCTTCACCAACTCATCTAGTTTCGAGGAAATTATGACCCGCTTTAAGTTGTCGAAAGCCTTTGTAAAATCAATGAAAACTGCGTGAAATTTGCCTCGTGGTGATTTAAGGGCGTTTTCAACATCATCCTTGAGATTTTTAATGGCCTGAATTGTACTCCTCCCCCTTCTAAATCTAAATTGCTCTTCTGGTATCTTACTATCAATTTCATCGGTGAGCCGTTTTGCCACAAGTTTGGTGAGCACTTTGAGAAGATTATTTTCTAACGCGATCCCTCTAGGAATTGGGGTCAAACTGGTCTCCTTTCCCCTTATAGAGCATCTTCAATGTTGACAATTTCCATGTGGAAGGAACGTCTCCTGATCTCAAACAAAAAATCATTAAATTTGTAAATACCGGTAATAGCACGGTACCTGCTGTTTTAATATGCTCATTAATGTGCAGGTATTAAGGACACAACAAATCCTTGAATCCTAGTTCGAGTGGATTTTTGTTACGAGTAACTTCAACATGTAAATAGGTTATCTATAGCTGGCGTAGTTTTGTAAACCTATACAGCATAATTTAACGTGCTTGAAAACACACGGAACATCTAAACTGGGTCCATTTCAATAAGATTGATATAAAATATCGGATTTCTGCTGCTTATGAATTGCTCTCGACTTAAACGTACAAGCACCATTAAGCACTACATTGCCTACGTCACAAAAGGATTAGGTTTACACGCCATGGCCTGTCTTTCTCGTTGGCCGTGGTTTCAACAATGTGACGTCATCAGCCATCTATTGAATTTATGATCTAAGGGTAGGACAAGACCGACTACAATCAAGACCAACTACAATCCTCAGACCTTAATGTAGAAAAACATGGCGGCGATGGTTGCCCTATCAATAGCTAAGATCATGTCATCGGGGTTGTCACAGTTCGAGTAAATTATTATTTTTACTCACCTAAGAGCATAAAAGATATCACAAGACGAGACTAGGTTCCG
The DNA here is from genome assembly GCA_946902985.2 of Meconema thalassinum. Classification (NCBI taxonomy): domain Eukaryota; kingdom Metazoa; phylum Arthropoda; class Insecta; order Orthoptera; family Tettigoniidae; genus Meconema; species Meconema thalassinum. Next base: position 91,834,977 of record OX336388.2, read on the forward strand.
AAGAAATATGCGTCAATAATTTAGACTTACCTGAATTAATTTATCTATATAATGCTGGCCTCGAATTATAGGTTTCTTCGTCTTCACCCAAGGGGAAGCTACAATAGTCTCACTGTTTCTGTGGTTGAATAAGACGCTTTTTGGCGAGTTATCACGATTTGTATTTAAGTTCAGTAATTATAGATTAATATTATTAGCATAAAATCAAACAGATTCTGAAGTAGGAGAGAAGAAAGTACCCGGTTAATGAAGTGCTGTCCCAGCACATGCAGAGTATTTGTGTACACAATCGGAATGAGAATAATTGCCTGAAATAATCGAACCAACGCTATAGAGATACAATTCAATTAAAACCTCTCGTGGAATTGTCTAAAATCTCGGCTAAAACATCACACCGAATTAGTTGATTGAAATATGCAAAGAAGTCGTCGTGCGGATATCTGAACATAATTATGGAGATCACCACACACAAAGGACACGATAATATGTTACCATCTAACCTATTAAACATTCGCTGTTACCGTTTGGAATAGTTGTACGCTGGAAATAGAAGATTTAGTAAAATAATGTAGGTAGGAAAGTACCATCTCCCTCTTACGGAATTATCGCGGCACACCATCTCGCAATATAAATACATGATTGGCAAGTTACTCACAACACTTTATTACACAAATCATAATAAAAAATAACTTGCAAACTGTAAGAATCACAAAAGTATGAATAATGACGGAACACAATGAGTTCACTGTTTGGCACAGGGGAAACATCTTCCTTAACCAATCAAACAGAAGTTCACTGTAGTATTTGGCGTGTATACAAGGCAGTGTGGAACATCTGGCAGACTGGTAAGGATTTACGGAGGCACATGAAGCTGAGCGTTCAAGATACGGTAACGTAAACGGTTTGGTCTTGCCGTAGATGCTCATTGCATTTTCCCTTTACGTACTTATGTTTAACACTACCGGTTCTGAAGTGTACTAACTAGCAAATCATTGCGGTGTATATTCTTGAGACACTTCTATTAATGCTTTAGTCTTAGGTACTTCAACCAAGACCGACTCCAATACTCAGACCGTAACATAGAAAAAACATGGCGGCCGCAGAAGCCCCACTTCTCCTATTGGGTAACACGAAATCAGGGCGTACACGGCGGTAATTTGACGTAGGGAAAACGACACAATTGGGAAAATCACTGTTCCATGCATGAAAAAGCTTCGCGAACAACTAACTTACATATCACATAATATTACTAGAAGAAATGGCTGTCCCACAGTAAAAGAAAACAAGTTGATTTATTAGAAATTTCACGTAACTATATAATAACATTCTCTCTTCGATTTTACTTCACTGCATAGATGAAAATAATTTTATATTAAAAAAAAGGTTTAAATATAAATGTATGTGAAAAAAAATCTCAATTTATTCACTCTCGCGAAAACTATGACAGCATTACTTGAGTTATTTTATCCTGAGACGGTCAAATATTATAACACAGTACAGATCAGTCAATTGGTAAGTAGGTGGGGGCTCCAATATTCCAGGAATAAGTCAGGTTAAGGTTTGAAGGTGGATGGAGATCATCAAGCTGGACCCAGCTGCAGCCAATGGAAATTGCTGCAAATGTTACAGAACAATAAATAAATGTAAAATATTATTCACCTTACTTGCTGCCGAGTTTCAACTCCTTGCGCTTGTTTACTTTAACTTCAAGCTCCTCAGTGTGTCTTCTTTTTTGTGCCTGGTTTGCAAACTTCTTGCACAATTCCCTGGACACATTTTTATCGTGCAACACTTTGGAGTAGTTGTTAACAAATATGTTCGCAAACACTTTAACACATTTTTTAACAATCTTGATCAAGGGCACACCACAACTACATTCATCATTTATATTGCTTATAGAACTCTCTATAAGTTGAGTCCCTAATGCAATAACAGCGTCCCTCTGATTTTCGAGTTTCAAAAATTCAGATTCATAGCTGCTGCTTATGAGTACCTGAACAAGTCTATATATATCACAACATAAACCCATCAAAAACGAGGAAGGACACTTCAGCCCACCCCTGTTAAGTTCACTGAAGTAAGACAGAAGCTTCTTGTCACAATCAAGGATTAAATCTTCTTCGGATTGTAGCACCTCTTTACACCGAGTGCACTTTCCACTCTTTACCAACTTGGCTAAAACTTTCATGCTCGTGTAACTAGCAATGCATACAATTATCTTCTTTGCTTCAAGCGGAATCGACACTAATGGTGTTTCATCCAGGGCAGACTGAAATTTATCAAGGTTCTCGACTACTTTTTCTTGGTTGAAAGTAACTGTCAGGTCCTTGAGAGTAAATTCTCCTAACTTTGCCGACTGAAGTTTTAGCAAACTTAATACCTTGAGTCTCCGTTCAGATTCTAGCACTTGTTCTACTGAGACATTATATGTGCAGCCACTTAATCTTCTGTATGCTCCGAACCTGCTTTCCAAGCCATCTGTCTGCAGCTTAGCTGTCAGGATGTAGGACCACTTATATGTATTAAAAATATATTTACATAGCTGGACAACTGCAGTCAGTGTGTGAGTGAATGCTAAGAACGTTTCATTACTCAATTTTCCATCATTGTGTGAGGTGTTGCTATGCCATATGTCAACATATGTTTTCAAAGTTTCCAAAAAGACAAGCTTGGTATCATTGGGGCCACTAATTGGGTTTGCATCATCATTTCGGGTGTACTTTCCTTTCATTGGGTGCTGAACGTTTGAAATTGTCCACCACTTTGAAATTAATTTCAAAAACTGGACAGTCCCATCAGAAATAGCAACACCCTCACTTTTAAGCATATCCAATGCCACTATATTTTTGGCATCAAATATGCTCATAGCTAGAGCAACATTCTGTCTCTCTATAGCAGTGGGATATAAAGCCTTTCTTGACAAATTTGGAGCCAGTTTTAGAATCATACTCTTTTCAGAATGGAATAGATCTCTAATATCTGATAACTTAGCCTCGACATTTGTGTACTGAAAAGTTGATTCATTTTCAGTAGCATGTAGCATGCTTTCTATTTTGGGAATTGTCTGCTCGGTGTTGGGAATGACAAACGTTTGACTGGGTCGATTTAACCAATTGTTCCTTACACATTTCAGCAAATGTACACTGTCGGAACAGAAGAAACAGTGACTTGGAGGTATTAGCTGGATTTGTAATGCAGGGTTTTAGAGTACCACCACCCAAGAGCTCAAACATCTTCCTATTCATGCTGTGGTTATCTGATACCAAACAGACTACATGAAATTGAAGCTCGTCCGTCAAGGTTAGGACGTCAGTGGTTAGAGTCAGTAGAGTTTTTGCATTTAGGTTTCTCACTGGGAAAAGACCTATTATATCTTTACTGTCTGAACGTAAAGAGGAAAACATGAAAGCTTGTATGGTGGTGGCCGAGTCGGCTCCTGAGCTATTTTCAGCCATCCCGATTATTTTCCCTCCTTTATACGTGAGTTTGGAATTAACATATATCTCATCCAGCAAAACAGTAACAACCTTCTCTTCATCATTCAGGAGCTTGCTTTTTTCTTTCAAAAAGGATTTTTGCAAAGGCCCAACACCTGAGCTGTTTGGACCTATTTTGGACAAGAATTGCCTGAGATAAACATGGTGAGGTAGTGTCATTATGTTTGTCCTTCTTAAAGATTGGTAAGCTCCAGGGTGTGAGTAAGAGAGACTTGCGGCCCATATTAGGAGGTCTGATGAATATTTAATCTGACAAGCAAAAGCAAGCTCCAACTGTTCTAATGCAAATTTTACCTTTCCAGCCCTCTCTACATTCACATCAGCATCAAGTTGCAGGCCCTCCTTTGTAACATTTATCAATGAAGATACCCTTTCAGAGAGAGATACTGATTCATCATTATAGTTAGCAAGAGAACTCACCAAATTATCCAACTTGCTCCATCTATCACATTTATATGCCTTGCTTCCGTTGCACTCCAAGACCCAGTTAAACTTCTCCGCAGGTAAGCACAGATTCTTGTAAAACACATTTACATCTAAATCACTCGACACTTTGAAACACATTGACACTGATGGAACATCACAATAAGCATTATCATCTATTTTAATAAAAAGGACATAGTCTTCCTTCACAATTGTTATAAATGGATTTACCGGCCTATTCTTAACTTCACTTGTGAAAAATTCGAAATTTGCAATGGTATCCTGTTCACACCATTCATTAAAGTTATCCAAATCTATCTGTAATATCTGCTGCACACGTTCTTCAGGATCTTTCCTTTCTTTACTAAGCCTAACAGTTAGATAAGAGGGTTGATTGTGAAAAATTGTGGGGTAAGCATCATCGCTTAGTTTTGGAACTTTCCGAGGAACACGAATAGGTTCACTATTTACAACAGGGAACACGTCTTCCCTAACCACAAACTTATCTTCAAAATGGTGTATGCATACTACTGCTTTATCACTGACCACAAAATTGTCACGATGTATACTTCTAATCCATTTTTCTCTTAATGTTTTTTCCTTGGGAAACTTAAAAATAGTTGTATGAGAAGCATTGCCGTAATTACTCTTACAACCCGGTACACAACAAGAGCGACCCATTACATAACTTCAAAACAAACATTCATATGTCACTGCGTATAATTACAGCTGCTAAATATCAACTGACTCACAAATTCACTCTCACGCACCACTATTCTCCATAGGAAACACTACTTATCGCCAACTTTCATCGGTAGCAAACTGAAACAACGTATGTAAACAAACCCACGTTTTCAACAGGCTAGGGCTTCTCGAATCGCCATCTTGAAGCAATCGAGAGTAGCATTAAGGTCTGAGGATTGTAGTTGGTCTTGCTTCAACATATGACACATGCCATCGGTCGACTGAACAATCATCACACAATCGAACCAGTCCATAATAAGCTTATTATCACATATTTACACACGATTGCAGTACATTAACGCGAACTGGACTTTACAGACATACTGAAGACACTAAAAATTACAGAAGAGCAATAGTTTATCCCAACTTTCATCAAACGAAGCTAATCACAGCTAATATTGTACCCCAACAACGAATGTAAACAAACAATATCTCGGGCTTCCGCATACGCCATTTTCACACTTTCGATACCTTCATTAAGGTCTGAGTATTGTAGTTGGTCTTGCTACAATATATCAGAACGTAATACGACGATCGATTTAGCAAAAATGGTGGCAATCATAGTGGAAGGTATCGAGTAACGGTCGTTTGTTTACTATTGTTGATCAGACTTAGAGTGGTTTCTACTGCCAGGAATTCGTATAGAATGGTATATAATTATCTCTTGTGATCTCGTACTATTTATCCTGTTAATGGTGTACCGTAGGTAGTAAAGTGCAGTGTGTATAGTACAGTGTTACTCTAGCGGCTTCGGTGCCAGGCGCGGATTCAGGGGGGGGGGGGTCACGTGGGTCATGACCCCCCCCCCCCCCCCAAACGGAGACCAATTTTTTTTGCAAACTCAAAAAACGAAAACACAATTACCAGACAAATAAAACTTAACGAATTTTAACTGAAAAACAGTTTTTTTATTTTATTCAATACTGAAATATCTTTATTCGAATTATTATGTTTTGTTACAACTGTACATATTTACAACTTCAAACCTCTTATATAAAAACGATTATTTATACAACAAAATCAACTCGTCTACTTTGTTTAGCAAACCTTGTGATTACCGAATCGAAGTTTATAGTGATGTCAGGATGAATGTGCAGCAATGTACGGATAGGAATTTTGGGCTTTTTTCGCATCAAAAACTTTTGCCGACGTCCAAACTGGAAGCTTGGTTGGCAATTTAAGCTGTGACTTTCTCCCTTTGTCGGTACCAACTCGACTTGCCGAAACTGTAACGTACCTCTATACTTTTCTCGAAGCTCAATGTAAAAGTCGCAAAACACGCCGTTGCAATTTGTACGAATAATTTTGGTTCGCTAAACGCATCAAATTTCTATCCATGAAGCTTGCAAAAAAATTGGTCTACTTTTGTACGTTTGGTTATTTTGTGATTGCGTTTTTAGTGATACCATTTTTCTTAACAATTTCGATTCTCTGACCCCCCCCCCCCCCCAGCCAAACTCTAGATCGATTCTCTGACCCCCCCAAAACCAAACTCTAGATCCGCGCCTGTTCGGTGCCGTTGTCGGTAGCATGCTGAACTGCTGTGCCCAAGATAGCGGGTTCAAACCCGGCCGACGTCGTCGGATTTTTTAAGAGCGTTAAAAATCCTTCAGTATGCCTTCCTTCGGAGGGGAAGTAAAGCCGGTGGTCCCATGGCATAGATTTATGGCATGTAAAAGATCCTTTCACAGACTAAACTTGTGCAAAGCAAAATTGTTAGGTTAGATTTCGTCAGTACGCTCTATCAATGATATCTATTGGTGAATGTTGGAACTACCTGAAATTGAACGGAACTTGTAGCTCATCCTTTAGGGTGTCCGCTGGAAGCAGCTACAAACTCAGGCGAGCCGAACATGTCCTCGGACACTCCCGGCACTAAAAGCCATACGATAAATAAGTGTTACTCTACTACAGTACATAGAACAGTGGCGGTATCTTGTATAGAATATACACTAGGAAGTGTGCCTGTATAACCCTCAGTGTGTATTGTACAGTGTTACTCTACTACAGTAGAGCATCATTAGGGAGTACTCAGTAGAATAAAGTAGGGAGTGATAGAGGAGTAACTTCACTTCACTTCTGTAAATTCGGTTGAGGTATCCACCCAGTCTTCGCGGAAAGAAAACGAGCACGGAGTCACTCCGCGGCAGTCAAAAATAGCAACAGGGGAATATTTGTCGTTGCCTTTGTCGTCGCAAACATAGTCACGAATAGGAAGAAAAGAGCAACCTGGAGGTGATTGTTTACAAACTTTATTTTCGTTTTGTGAAGGTGTGGACTGGCTATGAAACAGGACTTTGATTTTGTGTCAATTGTACTTCATTCTTTGTATGCTGCAGAATAAGGCTCAGAGATCATAGTGTGTGGGTCTCGTCCTGGCAAGCTGAGATCCACCTTAAACAAATTCACGCCAGTGGCACTTCTTCCATACGTCACTTACTTTCAAAGTCCAACGGCGATGGGATATGGACGGTGGGGGCAGGTTATGGGTGTAACTGGACGCCCCTAGTTCGGACCTGCACGTTGGCAGCAGACGTGTGATGGTTGTCTTCCAGAGACTCTGTGACTACTCAGGAATTCGGACCTGCTTATGTATTTGGGCAGGCCTATTTAGGATCACCGCTGCCCACCCCACATGGGGAAGGCCCTAGAAAAGGTGGGCTAAACATCGGAAGTCACAATCTTGGTCCGGCTGGGCAACCGCACTAAGCAGATCACCACCCATGCGGTCGAAACTCAAAAACAGTAAAGAATCACAAATTGATTATTGGATCATGGAACATCAGAACTTTGCTTGATTTGGACAATAACGTTAGACCTGAGAGAGGGTCAGCTCTTGTAACCCATGAGTTATCAAGACTCAACGTTGGCATTGCTGCTCTCAGTGAAACTAGGCTGCCTACTGAAGGCATGATTACTGAATTTGGAACAGGATATACCATCTTCTGGAAAGGAAAGGAGGAGGGTGAATGTCGTACTCATGGTGTGGGCTTCGCTGTGAATACCAAACTGGTAAATTATCACCAACTTATGCCCATTGCAATCAGAGAAAGGCTCATGACTCTCCGCATACCACTCTCAGGAGGTTCCTTTATGACACTCATCTCTGCCTATGCTCCTACCTTAGATTCTGATGATGAAGTAAAGGCTCATTTCTATAATCAGCCAAGTGAAATCATCTCCAAGGTACCATCTGCAGATAAATGCTTGCTCCTCGATGATTTCAATGCCAGAGTTTGGAAAGATCACAGGCTATGGAATAATGTGATGGGCAAACAGGGACTTGGAAAATGTAATCCCAATGGACTGTTGCTTCTTGGTCTTTGTTCAGAACACGAACTTTTCATTACCAACACGCAGTTCCGGCTACCTACCGCTTCAAAGCCACGTGGATGCATCCTCGTTCAAAACAATGGTACATTCTTGATTATATCACTCCCCGGCAATGTCATAAGAAGGACACTCTTATTACCAGAACAGTAAGGAATATAGACGATTGTTGGACAGATCATAAACTTCGTATATGTAATCTCAGGATATCCGTCAGACCTAAACCACCTAGGAACATCAAAAATTTGCCAAGAAAGAAGTTTAATACATCCAAACTTCAGAATGAATCCATGTATAACCATTTTGGAAACAGGGTTGTCACCCAGTTATCAGGAAACCCAGTAACAAATGACATTCAGCAAGAATGGGCCACACAACAGAAGATTATCACACAGTCAGCTGAGGAAACCATTGGTTTTATAGTGCTGAAAAGACAAGACTGGTTTGATGACAACAGTAAAGAAATTCTGTCTCTCTTCAATGCCAAAAGGAATGCCTATCTTGCCCATCTTTCAAGACCCAACTTCCAACACAAAGAGAGATAAACTACTGGAACTCAGGGGTAAATGTCAGACGCAGATAAGGCAGTTTAAAAATACTTGGTAGCAACAGAAGGCTCAGGAACTGCAGAGACTATCGGATGCTCGAGACTTGAGGAACTTCTATGCAGTACTCAAGGAAATATACGGACCATCTCGCTCATCATCAGGTACACTGAAAAGCGCTGACAATTCTAATACCTTTACTGATAGTCAAGAAATCTTGGAACGCTGGAAGGAGCACTTCTCCAATCTCCTAAATCGTCCATCAGCAGCTGTTGAAGACTTCCTTTGTGATGTGCCGCAACAACCTGAACAACTGTGGTTTGCAGTACCTCCTACCTATCATGAATTCAGTGCAGCTCTCACCCAATTGAAACCCAGAAAGGCACCTGGCCCAGATAACATCCCTCTGGAACTAATTCAAGACGGAGGTCATTCCCTCAAAACAAGGATTTTTACCCTTATCCTCAGTATATGGGAATCAAGAAAGGTTCCTGGAGACCTAAAGAATGCCACTATCATCACTATCTTTAAAAGGGATGTTCCAGTGTTTGTGGCAACTACCGTGGTATATCACAGCTATCAATTGTGGGGAAGATTCTTGCAAGAATTCTACTTAATCGCCTCAAGGTTATCTCTGAGAAGATCCTCCCAGAGTCACAATGTGGATTTAGAGCTTCCAGAAGCACTATTGATTTGATTTCCTATGTGGGACAGCTACAAGAAAAATGCAGAGAACAACAGAATCCACTCTTCTTTGTCTTTTATGACTTGGGAAAGGCATTTGATTCGGTTCCAAGACCAGCCATGTGAGCGGTGCTGAAGCGGTTTGGTTGCACTCAGCGTTTTGTAGATCTAATCAAGGCTCTCCATGATGGCAAGACAGGTCAGGTTTGCCATCAGAATAAGATGTCCGATGAATTTCCTATTACCCATGGACTGAAACAAGGATGTGTACTGGCTCCAACGCTTTTCGCGCTGTACTTGGCTGCAATGCTTTATGATTCACTCACAATCATCCCTGGTGTGGAGGTCAAGTATCGTTTTGATGGAGGGGTTTTCAACCTAACTCGTCTCCGCTCCTTGAGGAAATCTCAGGTTACTAAAGTTACTAACATGTTGTATGCAGATGATGCTGCGTCGCCAACTCTCACACCAGAAGAGCTGCAAGAGTCAGTTAATTGCTACAAACGTGCATGTGATCGCTTTGGTCTTACCATAAATGTCAATAAGACTAAAGTCTTGGCACAACCTTCACCAGGCACACCTCTTCCTCAGTTCAAAATCTCCATCTCAAATTTGCCATTAGAACAGGTAGACCACTTCTCGTACCGGGGCAGTACCATTTCTATGAGCTGTACCTGTGAGCAGGATGTGGATAAGAGAATGGGGCGCATCCCATGCAGCATATGGACGATTAGCGCACCGGGTCTTCATGAATAAAGATCTGTCCATGAGTACAAAGCTTATGGTGTACAAAGCAGTAGTAATTTCTACATTGTTGTATGGCTGTGAAACGTGGACCCTTTACCGACGTGATCTTAGGAAGCTTAAGCGCTTCCAACTACAAAAACTTCGATCAATCCTGAGGATTAAATGGGAAGACCGCATTACCAATATTGCTGTTCTTGAAAAGGCTCAAATCAACAGCATACAATCATCCATAATAGGTCACCAATTTAGATGGATTGGTCATGTCCATCGGATGGATGATGTGAGATTACCTAGTCAAATGCTATATGGTGAGTTATGCTATGGCACCAGACCTCATGGTGGTCCTAAGAGGCGCTACAAGGACCAATTTAAACAGACCCTGAAATTGACAGGTCTTGATTCGCAAACCTGGGACATGCTGGCTGAAGAACCCTCTACTGGGCGCCGTACCATCTCGGATACTGTAAAAACGTTTGAAAGGGAACAACGCACACATGAAGAGGCCAAGCGTCAAGCTAGGAAACTTCGAGCAGCCCAACCACTTCCTCCTCCAGCAATACTATGTGACTTGTGTGGACGTTTGTTCCATGCCAGGACTGGACTCTTTAGTCACCGTAAACACATCCACAAACTGGACTGAAGGAAGAACATTTATACTCGGATTCCACTTAAAGCCGATGATGATGATGATGTTGACATTGCGAATATCGGTAGCATATAATGCGAAGTGTTGTGATATGAAAGGGGTCGTACATGCTATGTAACGAGCTAGCTGTAGATCCAATGATACTGTTGCAGGTTACTTCAACATTTACATTTCATAAAGAACAAACAGTAAAGGAGAAGTGATTAAGAAATATACACATGGATGATTTCGAAGTAGTGCCAATAAGTGTGCGTTTTGACAGTTTTCACATACAGCACATTTATGGTTAGGGAAGGCCCCCAACTGAAAATGGTAAACCAGTGTCTAATCTGTTGGACGTAAATTTATTCTATAAGAATATTTATGTGAGGAAAAATATAAATGGATAATGCAATCTGGACAATTTGGTGAGTCGTCTTTCAAATTACAATAATCTATGACGAAAATGAAAATGTTGGTAAAGGGAAGCCTCGTGTATTGATTGGTTCCGTGTTTTCTAACCTCTACTCCAGGAAAATGCCGAGAGTTGGCATATGACCTAGCTGTTTCTCCCCTTAAAACAATAACTAACTAACAAATGTTTGGGGCAGATGACCTCGTAGTTCCGCCCCTTAAAACAACTATAACAAATGTCGAGATGGTTTCTAGCTTAAAACTACGGCCACCTTCTTCAAAATCCTAGCTTCAATTACAAATATACACACTACTACAGCCATTTCAATGACATAGGTTAACAGACAGAGTCCACACACACACACACACCTACAATAAGTACAAGGAACAACATGACCACGATGTCGCAAAAGCCTTAAATGAATCAGTATCCATGCAACAGTCTATGACGTATGACAGTCATCAATGAAACTCCTTATGATCTCAAGATATGGAAGATTTGTGTCATTTGAGTCGTAGATTGGACTGACATACACATTGCGAAGAAATTTAATTCTGGGGTAAGGGCTGAAACGGGGTGCACTCAGCTTCATGAGTCAACGAGAAGAGGAGGGTTCGATGCACACATCAGCCATCCTGGAAGTGGTTTCTGTGGTTTTCCACCTCTACTGCAGGAAAATGCTGGAATGGTACCTAATGTGATAATACGGCTGCTTCCTATTCAAATCCTGGAAGTGGTTTCCCGTGGTTTCCCCAATTCTACTCCAGGCAAATACCAGGATGGTTCCTAACTCAGACCATGTCCTTCTCCTTCCCAATCCAATCCCCAATTTTCAAGCACACTAGTTCAGCCATAACAATAACACAGGTTATCACACAAATTCCACACACAAATACATGTGGATATAAGACCAAGATGTAGCTCCTAATATACGCAACAACGACCATGTCTATTTGCATTCTTGTCGCTCCATTTAGAAGTATTTGCATTTCGTAAATATTTGTCTTATCTTTGCTTTATTTGTGTCTGTCCCCCCAGGGGCTCACATCTAGTGGGACGTGGGCTGGCGACCACGGGACCCTAGCTGAGGCTGGCATTGCTTCCACTTACTGGTGCTGGGCTCCTCTCCGTCTTCTTTCCTGCCGACCTCTCTTGGTCAACTCTTGTTCTTTTCCGACCCCGATGTATTAGGGTATCCGAGGCATAGGGAGTCTTTCACTTTCCTGCCTTAATTGGCCCTTGTCTCATCTTTCCTGATACCCTCATTCTTCGAGGGGTTAGCCTTCTTTTTCTTTTCATGTTATCTCCTGCCTTCTCCACAAGGCCCTCAAGGAGGCAGGGTGTACGTAGCCCCACCACTTCTGGTGCACCCTGGATAGTGCTACACCCTCAAGGACTCACGGCTGGTGAGTTTGGGGGCGGCGACCTCGAGGGATACCTGAGCTGGGTCCTTTTTGTCCATTTTTCTCTGACCTTGGGTTGGGCCCTCTATTCTTTCCTATCTGCCTTTGATGGCTCTCCTTCCTTCCAAGTTCCCCTACGATTGCCACCATCTTTGTTTTGATGTTACGGTCTGAGATATTGTCGTTGGTCTTGGGCAGGATAAAACACTCAATAACACAGGATTGCTTTGGAACACTTTCGTATCATCCTGTTATAATCAGTAAATGTGATCCCTAAATTACTGACAGTCTAATATTATGTGTAATATTGCGATACACGCGATCTAATTTGTGTGTTCCACTGGATTTTATGCGTGAATTACGTATTATCAAGCATTGATTGTCTGCTCGAATTAGTTTTTGTGCATTTCGAATCATGACGCTGTTAAGTTTCAAAGCTACATTCGACTTTGCTAACTGCACCATATACTCCAGAAACTTTACAAAAGGGGTAGAAGCACTGCCATCGTAATGTACTAGAAGTGTTATTATTTTGCAAACATGTCTTGTGAAAGAGTACCGGTACGGTTGGCCTACACAATGATGAAATTTTTAGGTCAATTTACGCTCTTGAGCACCAGACGTCGATGCTCCGTCCCACATGGTTACAACAGAAATTGAAAGGAGAAGGCTAACAATTAAGCAGTTTCAATGTACCGGTCGCATCGGCCAGGAAGTGAAAGACCTCGAAAGGACGAACCATAAGATAATATGGTTATGTGAAATATGCAAACCAGATGCGTTAGATATGAATAAGTCGGATAGAGAGATAATAGGCTTATTAACGAAAAAAAATGAGGACTTATCACGCAATATTAAAGAACAGCTGCCAACACAAAAAGACAGGGATCATCAATTAAGGGAAATAATACGTATGGAGTTGACACAATGGGAGGAGCGAGCGAAATGTAACAACAACATTACCTGAACCAATTGAAAACCCTAATAACAACGAAGAATCGAGGATAGAAGTTGAGGAACTTTCAGAGATACGTGAAGAAAGGGAAAACACAAACGATCGCATACATGAAAGTCAGGAACAAAGGCAATCCGAAACCCAGCCATTGAATGCGCAAGAGAATTTTCAGATATTAGCTAATAGAGTAAGCGTCAAGAACAACAACGGCAACAAAGCAACCCCCATAGGACGCTCAAAGGAAGGGCAACATACAATATTGGAGAAGGGCGAAAGATCTAATAATGATGAAAATACTCTACCTTGGACAGAAATAGTTCGGAAACGTGCCATGCGAAGAAGCAATCTTAATGAAATACAACCTACCGCCACCCAGAGGAGGGACTATGTCAAAGGAACTAAACAAGATGTTGTTACACTAAAACCAGCAGAAAAGAGCGCATGGCTCTATGTTGCGAAACTCAGTCAAGATACAACTACAAAGGATTTAGTAGATTACCTACGGGAAATTGGTGTGGAAGGAAGAATGCACTGTGATCTAGTGAATGAAAAACCAGGAAGTAAAGCCTTTAAACTAGGCATACCTATTGAGAAACATGAATTAGTCTACAATTGCAATTTCTGGCCAAATGAAGTTTATTGCCGTCCCTTTCTTCAGCCATGGAAATATAGAGGCCCGCTCTAATTGGACAGCAAAGGTACTAACATGGAATGTGGAAGGAAACGAGGAGCCCTGAACCTTTTATCAAGAGATATCTTAAACACATTTGATATTTGCATTCTCACAGAAACCATGGTTAAGGAAGAATGATGATTTGATGTTCCACATTTCTACAACTTTCATGCATATGCGAGGCAATACACAAATAGAGGAAGGTCATCAGGCGGTGTCGTCTGTCTACTTAAGCTCCATCTAGCCCCAATGAGGTTACTGTGGAAGGAAGAGGATATACTAGCTGTAGATACCAAACTGTGTGTGATAGTGGCAGCTTATTTTAATCCTGACCACACTGCAACAGATATAATATATTGCCTAGGAGAAGCTTCAAATACTTTTCCAGACACAAGAAAGGCTATCATAGCCGGAGATCTAAATTGCAGATTAGATATGCAGAACGCGAAAAGCGATGAAGTAATAAACTACCTGCGAATGGTAGGCTTCGAAATCCGTAACTGCAGTCAAGACTGGACGTACATAGGCCCAAATGGGTCTGGTACAATAGACCTCATATGCACGAGAAGAATATCCGGAAACAGGAACGCTAATCCAATAACCTCGGAAGGTGCTGCTATTCGCAAACATATTCCTGTCAGTATAGAAATGGATGGTGAAGCTAATGATAATATACCCAAATTAACGAATATAACAAATAAGAAACTAAACATGGACAAGTTTAACGAAAATCTCGAAGACATACACAAGGTAATGGCATGCATTCGTATAGGAGACATAAACGACGCTGCAAAACGTATTGAAAACTGCATCACTAATGCAACGACTCCATCTATGCAAGGGAGGAAAGCGAAACCCTGGTTTGACGAATCGTGTCATATTCAGAGGAAAAAGACTTTAATGAAACTTCTCAGAGTGAGAGCACAAAAAGACGACGAAACACTGGAGGATTATAGACAGCAAAGGAAAACCTACAAAGAATTGCTCACAGAGAAGAAAAGGGAATACATAGAAGAGACACAAAAAAGATCATTGCAGAAGCCGAATCAGATCCATATCGGGCTTTAAGACCAACATTCCAACACTTTCAACCCAATATCCCAATGGAATTATGGGAAGAGCACATAAAGAAAGTTACATGTGCTAAGGAAACTCGACCACAACTTAGATCCACGGATGACCTGGACTCAACCGAAATCATAACAGAAGGAGAGATCTTAACGGCTAACAAAAAATGGGAAATAATAGATCCCCTGGCCCCGATGGAGTCCGAAATGAACATCTAAAACAAACAGCAGATGTATTGTTGCTAGTATGGGTAGCACTACTGAACAAATGCTTGGAACTTGGACAAATTCCACTTGAATGGAGGAAGTCCACGATCAAGCTACTGTATAAGGGAAAAGGAAGTCCTGACACCCCTGACTCGTACCGAGGCATAGCACTGGAATCAGTGATACTAAAACTATTAACAGGGATACTGACTACTAGGATAAATGTAATTGTAGATCCGTTGTTGCCAGATGAGCAATGTGGCTTTCGTAAAAAGAAAACGGTCAACGATTATGGCTGGAGAAAACCTCCTACAACACATAACAACGACGCTAGAAACGCCGAAAGGTAAACTCTATTTAGTTTTCGTTGATTACTCGAAGGCTTTTGATTTAGTGAACAGAAAGTTGTTAATAAATAAGTTGGAAACACTAACTGGCAGAACATGGGTCACAACGCTCATATCAAACATATTAGCGGAAAACTACATACAAATCTATAATGGAGTTGGACAGTCAACCTGGATAATGCAAACAAATGGGGTATTGTAAGGAGACCCCCTCAGTCCTACATTATTCAATGTGCTTACATATGATGTTGGTGACAGAATTCTGGAAACAACAGAAGCTAAATTATACATATATGCAGACGATATGGCAATTGCTTCAGAGCAGATACATGATTTGCAAACGGCTATAGACATACTAAGTGACTGGGCACAGACAAATGAAGTTACAATTAATGCGGACAAGACAGAAATTATAATTTTCCGAAACGGTGGTAGGCCATCAAGTTCTGATCAAGTGATATGCAACGGAAAAAAAACTAAAAGTCGTCACAAATTTCTAATACCTAGGCTTCACCCTACAGGTTACAGGAAAAAGTTTTCAACTGCATATAAGATTACAAAAAACAGCCGCTGCAATAAAAGCTATAGATGCCATCAGATATATTACCCTAATATCACTTGAGACAGCAATGGCACTTTTTAGAACAAAGGTACTGCTCGTTTTGACATACGGACTTGAGCTAATATGGGAATGTCTTACCTACAGACAGTTAGATGAAATAGAAAAAGTAAAATCTCGATTTCTCAAAAAAGTCCTTGGAGTAGCAAAGACAACCAAGTCTAGACTTGTATACGAGCTTGCTAGAGAAACATTTTTAATAGAAGACCTACGAAGGTTACTACTACTGGCAATTTCAGACAATTACAGAAAACTGCTGCAAGATCTACAGAATAAAAAACAGGACATAACCAAGGAAATTCTACACGTCAAATGCGATGTTGGACCGAAGATGGATGCAATCATTCTGTGAAATGCGGCATGTCGTGACCAGACTTGCGGTACATGGGTTTCACCACAAGATCTGCTCAAGGAAGTTGTTCCATAATCCAGATGGAAATTGCATTTGTGAACTATGTGGGAATGTATGTGAAATCAAGATTAACTACAATCCTCAGACCTTAATGTAGAAAAAACATGGCGGCGATGGTTGCCCTACCAATAGATAAGATCATGTCACAGTTCGTGTAAATTATTATTTTTAGTCACCTAAGAGCATAAAAGATATCACAAGACGAGACTAGGTTCCGAAGAAATATGCATCAATAATTTAGACTTACCTGAATGCATTTATCTATAGGCCTATAGTGCTGGCCTCGAATTATAGATTTCTTCGTCTTCGCCCAAGGGGCAGCTATAATAGTCTCACTGTTTCTGTGGTTGAATAAGACGCTTTTTTGGCGAGTTAACACGATTTGTATTTAAGTTCAGTAATTATAGATTGATATTATTAGTATAAAATCAAACAGATTCTGAAGTAGGAAAGAAGAAAGTACCCGGTTACTTAAGTGCTGTCCCAGCACATGCAGAGTATTTGTGTACACAATCGGAATGAGAATAGTTGCCTGGAATAATCGAACCAACGCTATAGAGATACAATTCAATTAAGACCTCTCGTGGAATTGTCTAAAATCTCGGCTAAAACATCACACCGAATTAGTTGATTGAAATATGCAAAGAAGTCGTCGTGTGGATATCTGAACATAATTATGGAGATTACCACACACAAAGGACACGATAATATGTTACCATCTAACCTATTAAACATTCGCTGTTACCTTTTGGAATAGTTGTAAGCTGGAAATAGTAGATATAGTAAAGTAATGTATGTAGGAAAGGACCTTCTCCCTCTTACGGAATTATCGTGGCACACCATCTCGCAATATAAGTACATAATTGGCAAGTTACTCACCACACTTTATTACACACATCATAATAAAAAATAACTTGCAAGCTGTAAGAATCACAAAAGTATGAATAATGACGGAACACGATGAGTTCACCGTTTGGCACAGAGGAAACATCTTCCTTTACCAATAAAACAGAAGTTCACTGTAATATTTGGAGTGTATACAAGGCAGTGTAGAACATCTGCTAGACTGGTAAGGATTTATGGAGGCAAATGAAGCTGAGCGTTCAAGATAACGTCAACGGTGTGGTCTTGCCGTAGATGCTCATTGCGTTTTCCCTTTACGTACTTAAGTTCGACACTACCGGTACTGAAGTGTACTAAGCTATTATTATATTGTCACTAACTAGCAAATCATTGCGGTGTATATTCTTGAGTCACTTATTAATGTCTTAGGTACTTCAAAATCTGCAGTAAATGACACAATGCCATCGGCCGACTGAACAATCATCACACAATCGAACCAGTCCATAATAAGCGTATTATCACATATTTACACACGATTGCAGTACATTAACGCGAACTGGACTTAACAGACATACTGAAGACACTAAAAATTACAGATGAGCAACAGTTTATCCCAACTTTCATCAAACGAAGCTAATCAAAGCTATAATATTGTATCCCAGCAACGAACGTAAACAAACAATATCTCGGGCTTACGCATTCGCCATTTTCACACTTTCGATACCTGCATTAAGGTCTGAGTATTGTAGTTGGTCTTGGTGAAATCAAGACCAACTACAATCCTCAGACCTTAATGTAGAAAAAACATGGCGGCGATGGTTGCCCTACCAATAGATAAGATCATGTCATCGGGCTTGTCACAGTTCGTGTAAATTATTATTTTTACTCGCCTAAGAGCATAAGACATCACAAGACGAGACTAGGTTCCGAAGAAATATGCATTAATAACTTAGACTTACCTTAATTAATTTATCTATATAGTGCTGGTCTCGAATTATAGGTTTCTTCGTCTTCACCCAAGGGGCAGCTACAATAGTCTCACTGTTTCTGTGGTTGAATAAGAAGCTTTTTGACGAGTTATCACGATTAGTATTTAAGTTCAGTAATTATAGATTAATATTATTGGCAAAAATCAAACAGAAGTAGCAGAGAAGAAAGTACCCGGTTATTGAAGTGCTGTCGCAGCATATGCAGATTATTTGTGTACACAATCGGAATGAGAATAGTTGCCTGAAATAATCGAACCAACGCCATAGTGATACAATTCAATTAAGACCTTTCGTGGAATTGTCTAAAATCTCGGGTAAAACATCACACCGAATTAGTTGATTGAAATATGCAAATAAGTCGTCGTGTGGATATCAGAACATAATTATGGAGAATACTACACACAAGGGACACGATAATATGTTACCATCTAACCTATTAAACATTCGCCGTTACCGTTTGAAATAGTTGTACGTTGGAAATAGTTGATTTAGTAAAGTACTGTAGGTTGGAAAGCACCATCTCCCTCTTACGGAATTATCGCGGCACACCATCTCGCAATAGAAGTACATAATTGGCAAGGTACTCACAACACTTCATTACACACATCATAATAAAAAAATAACTTGCAAGCTGTAAGAATCACAAAAGTATGAATAATGACGGAACACAATGAGTTCACTGGCACAGGGGGAACATCTTCCTTGACCAATAAAACAGAAAAAAGGCAGTGTAGAACATCTGTCAGACTAGTAAGGATTTACGGAGGCACATATTGCTGAGCGTTCAAGATATCGTCAACGGTTTGGTCTAGCCGTAGATGCTCATTGTGTTTTTATCCCTTGACGTATTTAAGTTCGATACTGCTGATGTGTACTAAGCTATTATTACATTGTCACTAACTAGCAAATCATTGTGGTGTATATTCTTGAGACACTTCTATTATGCTTTAGTCTTAGGTACGTCAACATCCGAAGTAAATTACATTTCATGCCATCGGTTGACTGGACAATCATCACACAAACGAACCAGTCCATATTAAGCATATTATCACATATTTACATACGATTGCAGTACATTAACGCGAACTGGACTATACAGACATACAGAAGACACTAAAAATTACAGATGAGCGACAGTTTATCCCACCCTTCATCAAACGAAGCTAATCAAAGCTAATATTGTATCCCAGCAACGAATGTAAACAAACAATATGCCGGGGCTTCAGCATACGCCATTTTCACACTTTCGAGACCTGCATTAAGGTCTGAGTATTGTAGTTGGTCTTGGTGAAATGTACCATATCGTTTCTTGCCCAAAACGACCCATGTCGATAGTGACATACAGCACAGACTAGTGTACGAAATGTATACTGTACGTCAACAACATGGCCACAGGCTGCAATAAAGATTATTATTAATGTTCCTGTAAGTTAAGGCAAGTGCATCAGAATGTTGCAAACATGTTTTATCACTGCTTTTTTCTGTCACAGGTAATTAGGGCCTATTAGTCCATTATTATTAAACTATTATTATTATTATCATTATTATCTTCAATAGAGATGATAAAGAATCACCTAAATAACTTGAAAGTAGAGGAAATCATAGAACGTGAACAACTTCAAACAAAAGAAACAATTAAATCCTACAAAGTGGTTATTCCTCTCAACGATCTTGTAAAGGTCATTGATCCTGAACTCTGACCAGAAAATGCAATAGTGTGGAGATATCGTCTTTTTCGACATTAGAGAAAAGAAGAATATAACACTCAATTTCCTCCTATGGAATGTGGAATTTAGCTCCGGGAAATCTCATTGTCAATCAAGATATTATTATCATGACCGAAACATTCGCGACAACCGAAATTAACATACCTTGATTCTACACAGAGCAAGTACTCGCCATACAAGGGCAACGAGGTAGACCCATGAGCGATATTGCCTGCTTCTTTAAACCCGTTGTTGGAATGCTGTCATGCACTTATAGAGATAAGGACATTATCATAATGGAATCTAACAATTTATCGGAAATACGATTATACATCGATCCAACTTCAGCAATGGAAGATGCATTAAATACCCTAATGATTGATTTATCGAAGGTGAATCAAGAAAATAATATAATCATCGCTGGAGACTTAAATTGCAGGATAGACAACAATGAATTTTGAGGTCATGAATTGCTTCAAACATTGGAGGAAGAGGGATTCGCTCTTGTCAACAGAAAATCTAGCAAGACGTACTTTGTCAACAACGGAAGCAGCACAATTGATGTTATATTTTTTCAAGGTGCTGGACTTAAATTAATTGATTATAAGGTATGCTACTCATCCTCAGAGACAATATTAAAGAAGCACTGTCCAGTCCCAGCGATCTTTGACTTGGATGTTCTTTCTCATTCAGGGAATGCACCAATCGTTACGAAACCTATACCCCAAAAACGTAATGAGAATGCTCTCCTACATAGCACAGAGAAAATTATTGACTTAAACCACAAATTAATGAAAAATTAATTGGATAGCTCAGCTTCTGTATTAGAAGACATCTTCAAATCTGCCTTCATCAAAAAAAAACTCCGTGAAAATAAAAATAAATGGTTCAATCAGTCCTGCTATCTGGAGAGACAACAAGTTCTAAAGGCTCTTCAAGTTGCAAAAACAACACTGAATAAAGAAGATTTAACTAAATACAGTCTGCTCAGAAGACAATAGAAAGAACTACTGAAGACTTCTAGAAACGAATACATTGAACGTGAAGCAATAAAGATGGCGGACGATGCCAAAAAGGACCCGTTCTTAGCATTAAGACCACGTAAAGTCCCAACTACTGGAAAAATAGATATGAACATTTCGGAGGAACACTTCTCAAGCATCCTAAATCAGCAAAGATCCCTAACAGCCTATTCAAGAAAGTACGTGGAAGCAGACAGGAGAAGCATCATTTTTTTCTCACAAAGAGAAATCTCTGACACTATATTCAAATTAAAAGATGGGAAAGCTCCGGGTCCTGACGGCATTTTCAGTGAACATATTAAGGCTTCAGCAAATATATTACTTCCATCCATAACGAATCTTATAAACCTATGCTTGTTACTAGGAGACATCCCGAAAATGTGGAAAACCTCCACATTGAAGATTTTATACAAAGGAAAGGTAACCCACTTGATCCAAATTTCTACAGAGGAATCGCTCTGGGGAATACTTTGTTAAAGATACTCACCAAACTAATAACCACTCGACTGACGGAAGAAATCGAAACGAAACTTACAGAAGACCAATTCGGATTTAGAAGAGGAAGAAGTACACTGCAAGCAATAAGAAATCTACTGGACGATATACAAAACATCCTACGACTACCAAGGAGTAAATTTCACACTGTGTTCATCGATTTTTCCAAGACCTTTGATAATCTTAAAAGAGACATTATATCGTCGAAGCTTGATTCCCTTGTAGAGGACAAGGCTCTCACCATTCTGATTCACAACATGTTAAGAAAAAATACTGTCATCATTTCAGACAATATAACTTCATTGAGGGAGATCACCCACACAAATGGCGTTCTACAGGGTGACCCTCTTAGCCCTTTATTGTTTAATGTAGCTATTTGTGATGTGGTTCAAGCGATAAAAGATGTGTCAAACGATGTTACCATGTATTTGTATGCTGAAGATATGGTTCTAGGATTACATGATGTTCAAGAGCTACTAAAGGCATTGGATGCATTAGAGAAGTGGACAGATACAAACGAATTGCAAGTGAACATTGAAAAGACTGATTACATGATTTTCAGGAAGGGAGGGCGAGTATCTTCAAGTGACAAAGTGACTTATAAAGCGGAGACATTACACAATGTAAACAGTTTTAAATATCTAGGCTTGACGATACAAACGACAGTAAACTCTTTTAGGCTTCATATTAGTGTTGAGTTGGCAGCAAGCACAAGAGTGTAGTGCAGTATCTTTGACATAGTCTTCGATATCAGTGAAGTTCAGTGTCAAAAAACATTATGGTGTGTCATGTGAATTGTGAACCTTGTCACAACAAATAATAAAATATGTTTTCTAGAGGAGTGTATGTGATTTATTAGAAGTGAACCTAAGATTATATGGCGACCGTAGCAGGGCTCATTCATAGTAAAAGGCTCCCGTGAAGAAAGAAGATGGAAAGACTCGCTAAAGAAAGGACCCTAAAGCGGCGGATATTTACGCACTCACACAATCAACTAATGGCGTCGTTAGAAGATGATCAAACTGAAACGGAAAAAGTGCAAGTGCAACTTCAAATCCTTCACGAAAATTATGATGATATCTCTCATTTAGATGGATTAATATTTCAACAGATGATATACGACGAGTGTGATGAAATAGAAACGGAATGTGAATCAGCTGATGATTACAAACACAAATTCCTTAGCTGTAGAACAAAAGCAACACGTTTTATGAATCCCGTTGTTTCCATTACCCCTCCACAAAGTGTAGTGAATGACAATGTTTGTGATAAAAAGAAATATAGACTTCCAAGAATAGAATTTAAGAAGTTTTCTGGTGAAATAATTGATTGGTTATATTTTTGGAGCCAATTCCGTAAAATTCACGAGGATGAGGATATTGGGAAGGAAGATAAATTTCAATATTTAATTCAGGCTATGCCAGACGGTTCCAGAGCATATGAATTAGTTACTAGTTTTCCTCCAACTGCCGAGAATTATGACAAAGCTATAGAGAGTCTTCAAGCTCGATTCGGTAGAGAGGACTTGCAGGTGGAAGTTTATGTTCGTGAATTGCTCAAACTAGTATTGACGAATGCAGTCAATTCCAAAGAAAGGCCAACACTGAGTAGCTTGTATGATAAATTAGAGTCGCATCTCAGATGGCTGGAAAGTTACTACTGAAAAATGTACTGCAAAAATGTACTGATTAAATCATCTTTGCCAGAAGAACTATTAAGAGCATGGCAGAGGAATATTTCCTTTAGGTGTGATTCTGTATCCAAAGATCGTTTTCAGCAGCTCATGGCTTTTCTTCAAAGTGAAGTAATAAGTGAAGAAAGATATTTTGGCTATGAAAGGGTTTAGTATTAGCCCATCCCAAGGATCTAAGATTAAGGGAGATAAGAAACCAAGGGATGTCATTGAACCAAATATACCTACTGCTTCTGCTTTGTTTGCTGATGTTTCTAAGAGACTGGAGTGTGTTTTTTGTCATAAACCTCAATCGAGTTCAGAGTGCATTAAAGCTCAATAAATGACTGTAATGGAGAAAAGGAAAATCTTAAACAATGTTGCTTCAATGCAAGTAGAGCTTGTAAATAGATTGTCAGCTGCATTGTTTGTGGTAATAAACATGTAGTATTAATGTGTTATAAGCTCCGTGACAAAGGAAATGAAAGTGTGTCCAAACAGAATTACGAGGGAGACAGGAATTTGGTTCACCAGAATGGCAATAATGTGGATAAGGCTTTAGCTAATGTGTCTTGTTCTCCTGAGGTGTACTTGCAAACCCTGACCGTTGTAGTTAAAGGAAAGGGTAAACAAAAACAAAAAACTGTACGAGCTGTCATTGATACTGGGTCTACTAAATCCTACATTGCACGTGACCTACCCGAAGAAATGGGGTATCAGTCAATCAGGAAAATACATTCCTTATTTGGTGGAGTACGTTCTCGAGAAGCAAAACACGACTGTTACAAAATAAGTTTAAAGCGATTGGAGGGAAACTATTCCAAGGGGCTGGAAGTTTTAAGCCAAGAGATCATTTGTGAAGATGTCCCATATATTAGGAATGGTTCTTGAAGTGAGGAAATAAGGATTCGAAAATATGCTTAACTGATGTACGAGAGCGAGGGCCTGTGCAGATTCTGAGTGGTGCAGATAAGGCGGGTGAACTGCTCACTGGGAGGAAACATCAACTAAAATGTGGCCTAGTTTTGGTGGAGACTTCCCTAGGGTGGACACTAACGGGAAAAGTCATAGGTAACAAGGCCCAAAGTGATTCGGCATCATTATTAGTGTCATCATTGTTTTCTCAACATACAAGAATTTCTGATCTCTGGGACTTAGAGATTCTTGAAATTAGTGACCCTGTTTTGAAAGAATCTATCGTCGAGAGGAATGAGCGTGTTATAAATAACTTCCTTGAGACTGCAGGACTGAATGAAGATAACAGATATGCCTTGGAGTGAACAACATCCACCTTTCCCTGACAACCGAGAAATTGCTCAGCACAGATTAAAAATCACAACAAAGAAACTACAAGCTGAACAACATTATCAGGAGTACGACAATGTCTTACGAAGTTGGTTGGAGCAGGGAATCATCGAGAGGGTACCTGAAGAAGAACTGAAGAATGGTGGACACAATTTACCTCACCGACCTGTCTTCAAAGAAAACATCACCACCAAGATCAGGCCTGCTTTTTATGCCTCGGCGAAGCAGAGAAACGCTCCATCTCTGAACGAATGTATTGGAAAAGGGCCTAACCTCATAGAGTTGATCCCTAGTTCACTACTGAATTTCAGAGAAAATGAAATCGGTGTGACGGCCGATGTAGAAAAAGCATTTCTTCAAATAAGTGTTCATCCTAGAGACTGTGGTTTTCTGAGATTCCTTTGGTGGGAGGAGGAAAGTACAGGGAAGATAGAAGTGTTCCGTCTCAATAGAGTTGTCTTTGGACTTGCATATTCTCCGTTCCAACTGTCAGCAACCATCAAACTCCACTTGAACGAGTTGAAGAGACAAACAGTCGATAATAGTTCCTACTCATCTTGAACAATAGAGAGATTGGAAGAATGTTTTATATGGATAACTGTGCTATTTGTGTTAACAACAGAAATGACCTTCATTCATTCATGCTAGAGGCAAGCATAAAATGGATAAGGCATCCTTCAATCTCCGAGGGTGGGAGTATTCTCAGGATGGTACAGCTGAAAATCTTACTCATGTGCTAGGGCTCATTTGGAATAAAGGAGAAGATGCCATTGCACTGAATCTAACTCATGTTAACGATTTCAAATATGATGTAATCACCAAAAGAGCTATACTAGGAGCTGCACATAAGGTGTTTGACCCTATTGGCTTCTCATGCCCGGTATTTCTCTGTCCAAAATTAATCTTGCAAGAACTATGGCCCACTGAGTTGGGTTGGGACACCGAAGAAGACGAAACAACAAAGAGAAGATTCATGAAGTGGTTGGCAGAACTACCTCAGCTGTCTGAGATTAAGATTCCTAGATGTTTGATCGGTAGTGTCCAGTCGGTTGAAGATATATCTCTTCACGTGTTCTGCGACGCCAGTCAAACTGCGTATGCTGCAGTTACTATACATTCTTGCGAACACAGAGGATTGACAATATAGAGCTACGATTCGTACAAGCCAAGACAAGAGTGGCACCCAAGAAGAGTAGCACCATACCACGCCTGGAATTGTTAGCAGCTACAATAGGGGTTCGACTAGTGACGTCAGTACTGCCAACATTAACTGCAAAAAAATCGTTACTTATTATTGGAGTGACTCGTCGACAGTGTTGTCCTGGATCAAGTTAGACGAACCTTAGGGTACCTTCGTGTGGAACAGAGTACAATAAATTCGAAGACTGTCCAGAACAGAACAGTGGCGGCATGTTCCAGGAACCATGAATCCGGCTGACCTAGCATCCAGGGGATGTAGCACAAAACAGTTACTTCAGCAGAGATGGTGGGAAGTGGTGCATTCTTGGAATACACGGTACCTGAGATTATAATTTTCAATGCTTTTGCATGTTCTTTCCTTCCTCTTTGTCAGACACCAACAGTGAACTTCTGTTCTCTCTTAGGGGTTCAGGTCGCTTATATTTTGTATGAGTCTGTTCCAGATATATATTCTGTGACCCACCTAGCGTCATATAACAGCGAATCTCTGAAGCTCCTCAATTCTTCCTCGCGCAAGAGGAATTCCATATCCATTTGGCTACCAGATCCTGTTACCATCGCCAGCTGTTTTCTCCTTGAGCAAGAGGACTACGTCCACTTCTTTACTCACCATGCTGCGCTAGTATCAACTGTTATCAACTCTTTGAAGACCAGCTCAGCAAGAGATCATTTTTTGTTACAATATTGGCAATACTTATATGTTCTCCTTTTGTCTCCTACCCCCCACTCTTTTCCCCTTCCTTGTACCCTCCGTGCTCCGTTGAGCAGCTCTCACTACTAAGTCGGAAGTTGATTCGATCAGTCAGGGCTCAACTCAAGCCAGTCTCCTCAAACCAAGAGACACTTTCTTCACTCCACGCCATGTTGGAACTCTAGGCATCCGTCAAGGGGATCTTCCCTATCAACATTTAACCAAGATAAGTACAGCTTCAAGTTTTAACCTCATCTTCATGATTTTAAAGATTACATGCTTTTAACGATATTTTATAGACAGCGTGAGATTGATTATTTGGGGCAAAATCATTCTTCGAGGGATTTGCTATGTTGAGCTTTTGTCTGTCTAAGCCAAACTCAATAGAAAGTAGCTTTTCCTACGCTAACTAAATGAGAAATCTTCTCACCACGTGGGATATTATCTAAATACCCGCTGTCTATAATTCACCAAGCTAGTTCCTCCGTTGGATTTTCATTAGCCCCATTTTTCTGCTAAGATCGTTCTGGAACCTTCCAGATCTTGTACTCTATCTGCGAGTCTTGCCGTCAAGTATTGTTCACGCACTTGTGAAAATACTAGTAAAAATGAGGAATCTTCCTTAAATTACTGCAATAGCGAACTTTCTTCCCCCGTTGGAACATTCTATGGCGCATTTAATTGTAAATCACAACTTTTTCAAGAAATAGATTCTCACCTATATAGTGCAATCAGTTATTTCCATAATTGCAATAACTTTCTTTCTCATAAACTTCAGTGTTTCTATAGTGAACTTTGCATCCATCTTTATAGACTACAGTGATAATCAGTGCTTGCTCCACGTTTCTACCGCGTCGCGATCGTCCGGTTACATTAAACACGGCCATGAACATTGATCCTATATCCCAATGATCTTTCCTCAACCTTCTACTAACCACCAACATTAATTCTGTTTAAATATAAGAAGTTGTAGTAACTTCTATTTTATGCTTTATGTTTTCCTTGTTGTTATTTTCGAATTTGTTATTCTCTCTAGAATGTTCTTTCAGAAATTTCTTATAGTACACTCCTTGTACTCAATTTAATGTTTAAACTTTAATCATTTCATTGCCCTTTTTAAAATCTTATCAAGGTTTTAGTACTAGGTTTAAAACCTTAAGAATTGTTATTTGCCTGGAGCAATTTCTGAATGTTGTTGGAGGTCTGCGACCCCAAATTGTTAACAATATTGCAAAATATTTAATTGTCAAAAATATTAACTTCTTTAAATTGTTAAATAAATTAAATATTTGTTTTTGGATTCATCATTTCTCTGATACTACAGTTAGGCAGGATCCTGGCTTTCCTAGCTCTTCCTAGGTTTATGCCCTCGTTCATACTCAATAAAGCTTTTACTATCTGTCTGGCCAGACCATCACCCTTCCCTATAGTACTTTTATTCGTGCTTGGGAGGAAATACGCTAAAGCCTTTCTCTGGCAAACTGCCCAAGTCTTAGCTGCGGTTCCCGTCAGCTTCGACCAAGCTCGTACCAACTTTAGGTATCCGAGCACGGATTTGCGGTGGCAACCGCTTCTAAATGTATTGAAAGTCAAATTCATAACTTTTGTGGGACTCTCCTCCTATTTTTCTATCCTTTTTCTCCAATCCAAACCCTACTTCCTTTTCTTAATCATCTTCCCTTGGTGGGTGGGTTATTCCTCAGCTAATAAACTACCCAGGAAGGGCCACAATGGCTAAGACAATCCACTACACAATGGCCTAGCCTAGAAATTGCAACAAACGATGATGAAAGCTTCCAAGAAAGAAAAAGGAAAGTCAGCACTATGACGGTGTAGGAAGACAAGTCCAATACCCAAGAATGGCACCTTGATTATTTCTCAAGTTTCCGTAGAACAGTTCGTATGATAGGATGGATCTTGAAGTTTCTGTATAATTGTCGACAGAAGAATGTGAGAAGAATTGCCGAAATATCCACTGAGGAAACCACAGAAGCAGTAAAAGTTGTGATGAAGTCCATACAAAAGGAGTGTTTTATTGGTGAAAAGGATGAAAGATTCAACTGACTATGTGTTTTCATGGATGATGAGGAAGTAATGAGACTGAAAACCAAAATTATATCGCGCAAAGTTGATTATGCTTTCCGTTGTCCTGCTATCCTTCCTGCGAAGCATACAACAGTTCACGCTCTCATTACGGAGAAGCACAAAGAATTATGTCATGCTGGAACCCTGATTCTGCTCAGCGGGCTCAGACAGAAATATTGGATCCTTGGAGGAAGAAGAACGGTGAAGGGTGCAATTAAAACATGTGTTGTCTGCAGAAGGTACCATGGAAAACACCTTGAAGCAGAACAAACTCATCTCCCCATAGATAGAGTGAGAGAAGCCTCAATTTTTGAAATAACAGGAGGCGACTTTGCCGGGCCTCTGATTTTGAAAGGTGGAGAGAAAGCCTGGGTCTGTCTGTTCACGTGTGCGGTTTTTCGTGCAGTCCACCTGGAGCTAGTAACATCTTTTGCTAATGCAACATTCCTCGAAGCTTTTCGGTGCTTCGTGTCCAGACGTGGAAGGCCAATGATTATCTAAGTTACAGTGACAATGGGACAAACTTTCAAGGCACCTGCAATACGTTGGAGACAATTCAGTGGGATAAAATTGCTGAATATAGTTCTGTACACCAAATAAAATGGTAATTCAATCCTTTCACTGCAGCATGGTGGGGAGGAAGGTGGGAGAGACTGATTGGTGTCCTCAAACAAATGCTCAGGAAAGTTCTGGGAAATTCATGTCTGTCGTACCAAGAAATGATGACTGTTCTGTGTGACATTGAAGCTGTCATGAATTCACGCCCACTTACTTACCTGTCCAATGATGGAGAAGACCTGATGGCTATCACCCCTGAAATGTTCCTACAGGAAGTCAAGGAGATTGGAATGCCCGATATCGACATGATAGAGGACGTCAAATTTGACAGAAGATTCAGGTACAGACAGAAAGTAAAGGAAACATTAAGGGTAAGATTCAGGAATGAATATCTTGGACAGCTAATACAGAAGAACCACCTAAGAAAACGTCATCACAAACCCTGCTTAGGTGAAGTAGTACTGGTAGCCAGTGACAACACGTTGAGACTTGATTGGCCGCTGGCAAGAGTGACAGGGGTCATCCCTGGTAAAGGTGGTGTCGTGAGAGTTTTCGCTTGGCGACTTCAAAAGGAGAGCTACTGAGGCCAGTACAGAGGGTGTATCCACTTGAAGTGACATCTGGAGAAGATCATGCTTTAAGACTGCAAGTTGAGCGGCATGAAAATTAGAAGAAAGAGAAAAATCCAAAGACAGTTAAACCATCTACTAATACTTCTGATCTCATCAAAACCAGTAGTGGAAGAGTGGTGGTTAAACCAAAGAGATATTTTGAGTGTCTTATTTATTTTTGTGTTCATTTATTTTGAGAAAAAAGAAAAATGTTATTTTATTGTTTTGTTGAGTTGTTTCCACAACTCAAAGTGGGAGAATGTTGAGTTGGCAGCAAGCACAAGAGTGTAGTGCAGTATATTTGATATAGTCTTTGATATCAGTGAAGTTCAGTGTCAAAAAACAATATGGTGTGTATCGTGTGAATTGTGAACCTTTCCACAACAAATAATAAAATATGTGTTCTAGAGGAGTCTATATGATTTATTAGAAGTGAACCTAACATGTCGAACGATGCAACCATATATTTGTATGCTGGTGATATGGTTCTGATGATGATGATGATTGTTGTTTTAAGGGTCCTAACATCTAGGTTATGGGTAGCTAATGAGCTGGGGGATAGCGAAAATGATAATGAAAAGGAAACTAGAACGAAAATTAAGTGAGACGGAAAATACTTAAAAGGAACTCAGATTGAAACAACTCACAAAATGTTCTGACAAAAGGGAATTTAGAACGAAAAAATGCACAAAAAGAATAGATTGAAAAATACCCACAAAATGTAGGCTAGGTTCAAAATATGTACAAAATGCAATGTAGCGTCGAAATACTTACAAAATGCAACTGAAATTCAAAATACTTACATGATGCAAATGAGATCGAAAATACGTACAAAATGCAATTGGGGTTCAAAATACTTATAAAATTCAATTGAAATTGAAAATACACAATGCGATTCAGATTGAAAGATCCCAATTCCAATCCAAAGTATTCACAAAGTACAATTGGAATTCAAACAAAATGCAATTGAAATGGAAAATGCTTACAAAATGCACGGTAGATTCAAACGACACATGTGGATTGACAATACTTACAAAATGCAATTTAGATTGAAAATACTTGACAAAATATAATTTAGATTCAAAATACCCACAAAATGCAATTGAGAATCAAAATATTTGCAAAATGCCCTACAAACAAAATGCAATTTAGATGTAAAATTCTTGCGAAATGCGGTTGTGGTTGAAAATACTTACAAAATGCAATTCAAATTCAAAATACTCACAAAGGTCTCTCCCCCATATTGAAAGACTTACTAACACGCAATTTAGATTGCCAATGTTTACAAAATGCAATTGAGGTTGAAAACAATCGCGAGACGTAATTTAGATCGAAAAAACTTACAAAATGCAACGTAGATTAAACATACCTACAAAAAAATCGCTAAAAGGGAATTTAGATACATGGGGAACCAATAACAAAAACAATCCGGGACTCTTAAAGAGAAAAGGAAATATAATGAAAAGAGGAGAGGAGACGAGAGGGGAGAAAGGAGAGGGTCGGCCCCAAAGGTAAGGGACAAAAGGAAAAAACCGACCCAGCTCAGGAATCCCTCGGGGTCGCCAACTCCCGAACTCACCAGCCGTGAGCCCCTGAGGGTGTAGCAATATCTAGGGTGCACCAGAAGTGGTGGGGCTACAGACACCCTGCCTCCTGAAGGGCCTTGAGCACAAGGCAGGAGGTAAACGGAAAAGAAAAAGAAGGCTGACCCCTCGCAGATGGAGGATATCAGAAAAGATGAGACAAGGGCCAATTAAGGTTGGAAAGGAAGATACTCCCTAGGCCTCGGATACCCTAATACCGTCGGGGTCGGAAGAGAACAAGAGTTGACCAAGTGAGGTCGACAGGAAAGAAGACGGAGAGGAGCCCGGCACAAGTAAGTGGAAGCAATGCCGGACTAAGCTGGGTGCCCGTGGTCGCCAACACACGTCCCACTAGATGTGAGCCCCTGGGGGCTGATATGGTTCTAGGATCACATGAAATTCAAGAGCTACAAAAGGCATTGGATGCATTAGAGAAGTGGACAGACACAAACGAATTGCAAGTGAAAATTGAAAAGACTGATTAAAGATGTGTCAAACGATGTAACCATGTATTTGTAAGCTGATGATATGGTTCTAGGCTCACATGACGTTCAAGAGCTACAAAAGGCATTGGATGCATTAGAAAAGTGGAGATATACAAACGAATCATCATCATCATCGTCATTTATTGAACAATTAATTCCAACGAGCTAGAGGCTCTTACATAGGAATTGTACAATACAAATTTATTGGCGTCTACTACAATTCCAATGGGAGATTGGAATGCTGTGGTAGGAAAAGGGAGAGAAGGGAAGATAGTAGGAGATTTCGGATTAGGTGAAAGGAATGAAGCAGGAAGCAGGCTGGTAGAATTCTGCACCGAGCATGAATTCGTCATAGCTAACACCTTATTCAATAACCACAATAGAAGAATATACACATGGATGAGACCAGGAGATACAGGGCGTTACCAAATCGACTTCATTATGGTGAAGCAGAGGTTTCGAAACCAGATTTTGGATTGTAAAACATATCCTGGTGCTGACATAAACTTTGATCACAATCTGGTTGTAATGTAATGCAGATTAAAGTTGAAGAAACTGAAGAAAAGTCAAAAGCCAGAAAGGTGGGCAATAGACAGATTGAAAGAGAAGGATGTAAACGAAAGATTCAAGAAGAGTATAAAGGAAGGACTAATGAAAACCCCTAAACAAACTTCAATTGCAGACGAATGGGCACTTTTGAAGAATGAAATAACAAAATCCGCAGAAGAAAACATTGGTAGGAAAGAAAGAATAGGTAAAAAACCGTGGATCGCTCAGGATATACTAGAATTGATGGATGAAAGGCGGAAACACAAGAATCTAAGAGATGAAAAGGGGAAAGCAGAATACAGACGTCTGAGAAATGAGGTTAACAAGAAGTGCAAGGAAGCGAAATAAGAATGGTTGAAAGAGAAATGTGCAGGTATAGAAAATTGTCTGAAATTAGGAAAAGTAGACACGGCTTATCGAAGGATTAAGAATACTTTTGGGGAAAAAAGACTAAGTGCTGTAATATTAAGGACACAAATGGAAAGCCTCTAACAGATAGGGAAGAAAAGGTTGAGAGATGGAAAGCTTACATAGAGAGTTTGTATAAGGGAAAGGAGATTGAGAATCATGTAATGGAAAGGGAGGAGGAAATTGATGAGGATGCGAAAGGAGATTTAATATTGAGATCAGAATTTGATAGAGCTTTGGAAGACTTAAGCAGGAACAAAGCACCAGGCATAGATGATATTCCGATTGAGTTGCTACGCTGCATAGGAGATGAAGGTCTGATCAGGTTATTTCACTTGGTGTGTAGGATTTATGAGACAGGTGAGGTACCCCCTGATTTCAAGAAGAATGTAATCATCCCTATACCAAAGAAAGTGGGAGCTGACAGATGTGAAGATTACCGTACAATCAGCTTGATTACTCATGCTTCAAAGATCCTGTCTAGAATAATTTACAAGAGGATTGAAAGCCAGATAGAAACGGAGTTGGGTGAAGACCAGTTTGGTTTCAGGAGAAATGTAGGAACAAGGGAAGCTGTACTAAGTCTTAGGCTGATTTTGGAAGGTAGAATAAGGAAAGATAAGAGAACGTTTATGGCTTTTGTAGACTTAGAAAAGGCTTTTGATAACGTTGATTGGACTAAATTGTTTGACATTTTGAAATCGATTGGAATAAAGTACAGGGATAGGAGGGTGATATACAATCTGTACAGAAACCAGACAGCAGTCATTCGAGTTGAAGGACATGAGAGAGAAGCTGGTATTCAGAAAGGTGTAAGGCAAGGCTGCAACTTATCACCCATACTTTTCAATCTTTTCATTGAACAAGCAATGAAGGAAATTAGAGAAAAATTTAAAGTGGGAGTGAAGATTCAAGGAGAAATAATTTCAACTCTGAGATTTGCTGATGACATCGTCATCTTGGCGGACAAGCCTGAGGATTTGAATGAGTTTTTGAATGGTATGGACTCCGTCTTACGGAAAGAATTCATGATGAAAATAAATAAATAAATGTAAAACAAAATACTGGAATGCAGCCGAAATAAATCAGAAACCTCTATGGACATCAAATTGGCAGGTGAAAAGCTGAAGGAAGTAGGAGACGTCTGTTACTTAGGAAGCAGAATAACCAGTGATGGACGAAGCAAAGAGGATATTAAAAGTAGGTTGGCTCAGGCAAAGAAAGCATTTCTACAAAAAAGGAATCTGCTGACATCGAATATAGATTTAGGTATTAGGAAGTCATTTTTGAAAGCCTTTGTCTGGAGCGTGGCGCTCTATGGAAGTGAAACTTGGACTATTGGTGCAGCAGAAAAGAGGAGAATTGAAGCATTTGAAATGTGGTGTTACAGGAGAATGATGAAGATCAGATGGGTAGATAGGGTTACAAACAAAGAGGTATTACGACGAGTGGGAGAGGAGAGATGTTTCTGGCGACTGCTAATGAAGAGAAGAGATAGGTTGGTAGGACACATACTTAGACACCCAGGAATAGCAAGCTTAGTTATGGAAGGAAGGGTCGAGGACAAAAACTGTAGGGGTAGACCAAGGTTAGAATATGTTAAACAGATTGCCTCGGATGTAGGGTGTCGGAGCTATGTAGAGATGAAACGAATAGCTCAAGACAGGGAGGCATGGTGTGCTGCATCAAACCAGTCAAAAGACTGAAGACTCAAACAACAACAACAACTACAATTTTATATACATATATACCTTGCATACACATTTGCTGGGTGATTAAGTTAATTTTCAAAAATTATACTAGACCTAACACTGTAATTAGCTTACCAAAAGAAATTTCCAATACAAATAACTTAAAAGTAAAAAGTAAAATAATAATTTAAATAATAATGTTTTCAATGCAGGGTGAAATTAGACATGCTGATTCACTAAATTTGGCAACCTACTTTATTATGTACCGATTCCAGAGTAGTATCTTGAATTTAAATTTGAAAGTTGACAGATTGGAAATTCATTTTAAATCGCTTGGAAGATGGTTGTAAGATTGAATGGCTGAGAACTTAAAGCTACAGTTACCAAATGTATACGAGTGGATTTGAAAGAGAGCGAAGTCATCTGCTTGTCGCGTGTTATAAGTACGAATGTCTGAATTTAGGGTGTAGTCACTGTTATGCAGCACAATGTTTTGTTTAATTCAGCGTATTAGTATTGCTGACCTTAATTCTGCACACATTGGCATTGGCATTATTTTACTCTTGGCATATAAATCTCGACTGTGTGTATTAAAGGTTAGGTTAGCGTATATATATTTTTATCGCTCTATTTTGTATTACCATAAGTTCATGCAGGACTGTCTTTTTACCCTGAGTCCAAATTACATTTAGATACTGCAAGTGACTGTGTATGAGTGAGTAATATACTGTGATTAGAAGTTTTCAAGGGATTAAGTATCTCCATTTTCTCAACAGCCCAGATGCTAGAGGTATCTTCTTCGCAATATCATGAACGTGTGCTACCCAGCTTAGGTGTTTATCAATGATTAGCCCCAAATATTTAAAATGTTCGACCTCGTTTATTATTGTGTTGTTGCTATAGATATGATTATGTTCAATATTTTTCATACTGGGTTTTGTCATTATCATATATATTGTTTTCGTGACGTTCATAGTCAATTTATTAATATTGAGCCACTTGATTGTTGCGTTTAAGTCTTCTTGCATATTATTGATTATTATGCTCACTTTGCTACCAGTAGAGAAAACATTCGTATCATCAGCGTAAAGCATAATTTGACCTTTTAAATTAACTTTACTTAAATCATTTATATATATTAGAAACAACGTAGGGCCCAAAATAGACCCTTGAGGAACCCCACACGATACAGCCTTTTCCGCACTTTGGTAGCCATTCATGGCAACATATTGCTTTCTTCCACTAAGGTAGCTATGGAACCACTCCAAAGCAATGCCTCAAATTCCAGCATTCTCTAATTTTGATAATAGAA
Source organism: Meconema thalassinum (assembly GCA_946902985.2). Lineage (NCBI taxonomy): Eukaryota > Metazoa > Arthropoda > Insecta > Orthoptera > Tettigoniidae > Meconema > Meconema thalassinum. Next base: position 91,870,875 of record OX336388.2, read on the forward strand.
TTTCGTGATTTACTGTGTCAAAAGCTTTATGAGATCAATGAATAACCCAGCTGCTATCTCGCAGCGGTCAATGCTTCCCTGAAGCATTGAAATAAGATCAGTAATAGCCAGTTCTGTACTGGAGTTCTCAACAAAACCATATTGGGCTCTATACAAAAAAATGTTATTCTGCAGAAACTTCACTAGCCTCACCTTAACAATGCTTTCCAGGACTTTGGAAATAATTGGTAGTATAGATATAGGTCTATAGTTCCCTGCATCACTTGTATTTCCTCCTTTGAAAATTGGTATTACTTTAGCAATTTTTAGAGCTTGTGGTACTATGCCACTAGTCATAGATTCATTAATCATAGTAACAAGCATCGTTATTAGTTGATCATCAAACGTATTAACCACACTAGCTGAAATCCCGTCTACATCACAACTTTTTTATTTTTTAAATTCTTAATTATACATTTAACTTCAACGTGATCTGTTGGATATAGAAAGAGTGATTCTGACTGGTAGTTAGCATTTTGACTTGTACAGTCCTGATCAGTTATCTGGGATGCAAGATTGCTGGCTATGCATGTAAAATAGTCATTGAACGAGTTAGCAATCTCCTGTTTATCTGCAACGACGGTGTTATCTATCATAAGAGATGTACAAATTTTAGAGCTATACCTTTTGTTATATATAATTTCATTCATGATTTCCCATGTTTTCTTGAAGTTTTTATCATACAAGTTTAGCTTTAGTGAGTAATAATCTGCTTTTAGTTTTCTTTTTAATGATGTTATTGCATTTCTGCACATAATATATTCTTCTTTTAGGAAGAAGTTATCTTTGTATTGCCTGATCTTGAGTTTTTGGTGTAGTGTGTTGCGTCACTTAATCAATATTATCAATTCAGATGTAATCCATGGACTTGCATCATCTGAATTTGACAATATTTTCTGATTGTTGTAATTGTGCTTGCCTCTTTTGATAGTTCCTTGCATTTGGTCAATAAAAGCGCTGTATATGTTGTAGATCGTAATATCCTGGCTAGTTTGTGTGACATCATTATTATCGTTTGTTTCGTTAACCATACAATAGGACAAATCGACGAAGTGAAAATTTTGTTATGAGAATGGGTTCTTTTATATGGCCAGACAGTGTCTGTGATGATTATATTGTGGTCAAGTGCAAGTGAACATTGAAAAGACTGATTACAAGCTCTTCAAGGGACAAAGTGACTTATAAAGCGGAGACATTACACAATGTTAACAGTTTTAAATATCTAGGCTTGACGATACAAACGACAGTAAACTCCTTTAGGCTTCATATTAGGCTATGTGCTGCGGCAGATATGAAAGCAATTTTTGACATCAAGAATTTAAATAGATTATCTCTTAAGACAGCTATGATCTTGTTTGACGTAAAAATAATTCCTATTTTAACATATTATCTGGATATCATTTGGGATAAGCTAACGAAGAATGACCTACACACTTTAGAAAAAAGCAAAGCCCGTTATTTAAAGACAACCCTCTGTGTATCCAGATTTACTAGATCAAGACGGGTTAGATATTTCACAAATTATGTAAACATTACCACACAACACCTGAATTCAATTTATACTACAAAAATACACTAGCATATTAAATAAGGTAATAAGACTAGCAAAGAAAATGCATAATGATAATTTTATTTCCCAATCATCTAATAAAAACAGGGCTATGTGGTCAGTGATAAAGAAAGAAACTGAAAAATCTGCTAAAATGCAAAGGAACATTACACTGACCAGAAATAATAAAGTGATAATAATCCAGAGGAAATAGCAAACACTTTTAATGACTATTTTCTGGAAATTCCACAAAAATTATTAACTAAATCACAGGTAAATACACTAAATTCTAATAAAAATAAATAAATATATGTAGTGATTATTTATTTATAAATCATGTCACAAGTGAAGAGGTAAGAATAGTTATAAAAGAGCTAAAAATAAATTCTGTGCTGGCATTGATGGCATCCCTGCTGCAATTTTAAAGAAATGTGCAGAAAATATAATAAATCCACTTACACACTTAATGAAAATCCACAGCCTGCTTCCAGTCTCCGACCGGGTCAGGAATGGAATGAATGAAGCCCCCATCCAGCGGCGAGGATATGGACTGTGCCGGCTGCCGAGGCCTGACGCACTCCTCTGGGGCAATGATTAAATGAATGACAGATGAAATGAAATGATAGTGGAGAGTGTTGCTGGAATGAAATGTTGACAGGGAAAACCGGAGTACCCGGAGAAAAACCTGTCTGCCTCCGTTTTGTCCAGCACAGATCTCACATGGAGTGACTGGGATTTGAACCACGGACCCAGCGGTGAGAGGCCGGCGTGCTGCCGCCTAAGCCACGGAGGCTTCACTTACACACTTAATAAACAGTTCAATTCTCTCAGGAACTTCCCCGGATATTTTGAAGTTATCAAAAGTAATTCCAGTGCACAAAAACGGTGCAAAAGATGAATTAGATAACTATCGTCCTATTACCTTACCAACTGGTATTGCAAAAATTGTGGAAAAAATCATGTATAAGAGACTGATAAATTTTATAGAAAAAATAAAATATTATCAAACTCACAACATGGATTCAGAACGGAAAAATCTACACAGACAGTAATTTATGAATGTATTAATAGTATACTGAAATTAATTGACAATAAGGAACATGTAAGTGGCGTATTCTTGGATTTAACAAAAGCATTTGATGTTGTTGACCATAAAATCCTCCTTACAAAATTAAATCAATATGGTATTGGAGGTGTAGCTAATAAATGGATCGAGTCTTACTTAACAAGGCGTAAACAAATAGTAAGCTTGAGACACAAGGATGATGGAACCAAATTACTTAATGAAACATTGTGCAATGAGGGAATTATTAAATTTGGAGTACCCCAGGGATCGGTTTTGGGCCCACTACTCTTTCTTCTATATATCAATGATATAACACAGAACGATCATTCACATAAGGAAATTTTGTTTGCGGACGATACAACACTCGTAATAAAATGTGAAAATAAACAGGTCATACAGCAGTCTGCTGACTCCGTTACAGGAGAGTTAACCAAATGGTCACAAGATATATGTCTGAATTTCCACACTATACAGAATAGGAATCCTGCGAAGCCCAATATAACATTAAATGGTCATCAAATAGAAAATAAATCAGAAACAAAGTTTTTAGGACTATGGATACAACATGACTTGAAATGGAATAAACATATACAATATCTAAATACTAAACTGAACTCGATGTGCTTTGCGTTACGTATTTTGAAAACCTGCACTAGCATGCACACATTAAGAAATACTTATTTTGCTTATTTCCATTCATACTTAAGATATGGGGTCATATTTTGGGGTATGTCGCCAGATGTACTAAGCACGTTTAGGATGCAAAAGAGGGTGATTAGAATTATGGCAAATGTAAACACTAGAGAATCATGTTGACCTCTGTTTAAAGATTTAAACATTCTCCCACTGCCCTGAATATATATCTTTGAAAGTATTATGTTTTTTAAAAATAATTTAATGAATAAGGATGTTTTTCTTAAAACAAACAATGATGTTCATAGGCATAACACAAGACAAAATCAAAACATTCATATTTCACACCCACACACAAACATATATCAAAAAGGAACTTTTCACACAGGAGTTAAATTATACAATAAACTACCCCAGTATATAAAACTTGCCTCAAAAATAAAAACCTTTGATAGAATGTTGAAAGCTTATCTGCAGTGCCATTGTTTTTACTCTGTAGTTGAATATCTTAGCGTGTAGGAGCGATGACATCTATAATTATATTTTACTTTTCTATTTTAATTGTAATACCTAGCTGTAAGTTGTTGTATTTATAGAATTAAGTTTTCATATTATGATAATAGAGTAAGGTGTAAATAGTTGTCCAATAAGATTGTATCTCTTAAGATCTGTTATTATAATAAATTATAAATACCGTAGTTATAGTATTAGTATTATATACCTATTACTACTTTTATTTCATAGATGTAAATTCTGACGTGTCCTATATTAAAAATGTATTGTAAACATGTATTTGATCAAATGGAATTAATAAAAATCTATATCTATATGAACTTGCAAAGGAGACTTTTTAATTGAAGATTTGAGATTCAAGATCGCACTACCTTATACAGACAATTGGAAGAAACTCTTGGACGAAAGATTGGCCAAAAGAAATTACCTTTGTATTGACTTCTACTCGATTATAGCAATGATGAATAGTACTTGGACCAATACTAACCAGGATCTCCAACATTTTGTCAATGCTATGGCAGTTCATGGATACCACCATAAACTCTGCAAAACTAAAATCTTTCATGAACCTGACGAAAGTTGTGTGTGTGCACTGTGTGATTCGACTTGTCCTCGTTACCATGATGTGGAATGCACAAAGCGAAATAGGCCTATAATAGACTTATGTTAACATGAAATGTAATATATTTATATATACAATTTGTGTGCCTTATTAAATTAATTAATTATTATCATTGTTACCTTAAGTGGCTAGAGACCGTCCCCCAACGTCCACACCAACTGTCTTCCAACTCATTCCTGATCTCCTTATTTATTCGTTATCGCCAACTTTCGGCCATTGCTATTTGCATCTTTTGGAATACTGAAATGATGAAAATTCTGTAGCTCCCTAATAGTAGTGGTTTTTGAGGGGTTCGAGGCCCTCCTCCTACTCCCCTCCTCCCAAGATGGCGGCTGTAACTTAACTTAACCTAGCCTAACCTAACAAGATGGTGGCAGTAGGTTAACTTAACCTAGTCTAACCTAACAAAATTGCGGCCGTAGCTTAACTTAAGGGCCTAACTACACTTTTGTTGATATTTCCTGAACCCCTAATGGGATTTTGACAAATGAGGTGTCAAATTACTTGGGCTGACGCCCCCTTTCCTCTAGACAAATTATCTCCACCCCAAAATTAAACCTACCCCTACTAGGGGGCGAAATTGTAATATTTTAGAAAATCTCGCTTTCTAAGTGTGACATGTGAGAGGGTGAATGCTATAATGAAATTAAACGTTTTCCCACATGAAACGCATGCATACAACTGAATTCCACTAACATTTAAATTTTTGTTTTTTGTTTTTACGCATACCCACTCGTAGCTTTTGTAAGAGGGCGGGCTTTTAAAAAATGACAGCTGTAGTGTAACCTAACCTAACCTAACCCATCCCATGAGGGGTGATCAAAAAGTATTCCAAGTGGCGCTTGTAGATAGGCAAACCAATAATCAAAGTGGGCTATGTCAGACCTTGAGGCGATAACCCCTTTTAATCGATCCCTGTTGATTTGTCCCTTTGGACTAGCCCCTGTTGACTAGCCCCTTTGGACGAGTCCTTTCTGAAGGGAGTCATTTTGACGGATCCTTTTTGACAAGTTCTTTTTGACGGGTCCATGTTGACGGGTTCCTTTTGACGGGTCCCTTTGGACTGATCCCTATGGACTGGCCCATGAATTTATACAAATTGTCTGGCTGCGTGGCTCAGGGGTAACGTTCTCGCTTGCTGAGCCCAAGGTTGCAGGTTCGAAACCTGGCGCAGTCAGCTGGCATATGAGGGTGCGCAAATGTGAGGGAGCCGTGTCAGTAGATTTACTGGCACGTTAAAGATCCCCTTCGGGGCAAAATTCAGGCACCCCGGCGTTTCTAAAAGCCAGTGTAGTTAAAAGGGACGTAAAACCAATAACATTATTATTATTATTATTATTTATACAAATTATGTCAAAGGGTCTAACTTCATTTGTGTGTAAAGCAGTGTGTTGAACTGACGTTGTTCGCTAGCCCTAACTACTACAATCTGATAACGATATGAAAGGAAAGTGACGAAATTGCATGTAAACACGTGTGAGATGACATTATTACTGGCCCACCTTGTGAAAACCACATGTAAGCTAACAAGTCACATTCTGTTTTTGTTCGTACGTGAGAAAATTCAAGTTCATGTGTAATATGACTTAACACACATGTGTTCACCTGTGCACGTACACGATAAGAATTAATAAGTCACATTCTGTTTGATTCGTACGTAGCGTTAGGGCTAATGCACACACCCTAGTACATGAGGCACATGCAATTTGAGGACAGGTCAAGGGACCTAAGTGCGAAACTTGGTGAATGAATGTGTTCTAACGAGTCACTTGTAGTTGAAAGAGAATAATACATGTTCTTAAGATGTTAAAACTGAAGAGATGGTACGTGCAGTAAGACGTCTTGTTGTTTCCGGTGTCATGTTGCTGACATCGCAGATAGCACACAGTTCTGATGCTATGATTAACGCTGCAGTAATTTGAAACCGCAGGTGTTCATCAAACAATGGGTGATGATCATGCAAAGTTAGCAGTCATTGGATATTACACAGGTGTTCCTTCCGATGTCATGTTGCTGACATGGCAGAGAGCATACAGTTCTGTTGCTATGATTGACGCTGCAGTAATTTAAAACCGCAGGTGTTCACCTTGACAATGGATAATGCGAAGTCAGCAGTCAATGGATATTACGCAGGTGTTCCTTTTGCACTTTGGACTCTCAGCTGTACTGGGAAAGAACTTGCAATGATCTGAAAAAAACTGCTGACACGAGCGATGAGAGTTTATATAAGAGAGGTGCCATATATTTCCCTACTGTCAGTCTTTATTACTCGCTTTGAGTGAACAGTGCTCTATTACTGCTCAAGAGTTGTAAAAAGCCTTTTGGTAGAAAATTATTAAATTATTTTGCAAGGCAAGTACTTATTATTAATGGATTGTAGTCTTTTATTACTAATTGATGTTGAAGTTATTGATTGGAATGTATTTATTTATTGATTGATTTATTTGTTTAGAGATAATTGGGTATCAGTAGGTTAACAGATTCCTACAATCTGCTCAGTCAGTGACAGCAGTTGATAAATTATTAAAGGTAAGTACCCCCTCTAATAACTTTTAAACCGCTAGAGCGATATTTTCCAATGTTCACCACTAGATGTCAGTGACAATGGTATATTTTGGTAGTGGAAGTTGGAACTACTTGACCATGGTGTGTAAAGCTAAATGTGTAGGTTGTTCGTTGCTAGGTGTCAGTGACAGAGGGAATATTTAAAGACTTAACCTCAGTTCACCTAACATAACCTAACCGCTGGTTTCTATCACGTGACATTTTCTATAAGTTTAGACTTGTTTTAAGACTGGCTATGACGTCACACCTAGCTCACATAACTGGCGGCCGCTGGTTTCTATCACGTGATATGTTCTACAAGTTAAGACTTGTTTTAAGACTGGCTATGACGTCAGACCTAGCTCACATAACTGGCGGCCGCTGGTTTCTATCATGTGACATGGTCTACAAGTTTAGACTGGTTTTAAGACTGGCTATGATGTCACACCTAGCTCACATAACTAGCGGCCGCTGGTTTCTATCACGTGACATGTTCTACAAGTTTAGACTTGTTTTAAGACTGGCTGTGACGTCACACCTAGCTCACATAACTGGCGGCCGCTGGTTTCTATCACGTGACATGTTCTACAAGTTTAGACTTGCTTTAAGACTGGCTATGACGTCACACTTAGCTCACTTAACTGGCGAACGCTGGTTTCTACCACTCTATCATGTTCCAATGTTCACCACTAGGTGTCAGTGACAGTGGTATATTAGTAACCCCCAGTTAGAACTACATGAAATTAGACTCGCTAGGAGTTCACAGATGATCGATTTAAATACCCTGCTATAACCATTGACTGGAATGTAATTAAACTATTTATATTTTACTTTGTTTTATCTTTTATTAACATTTATGATTTCTTTCTTTTATAGGTAATTTGGAAAGTGATTTGATAATCATTATGTTCAAGTGTGGTGACTGTAAGAAACAGTTCTCAAGACCTGACAACCTTCAACGGCACGCAAATGCTAAACATAACATTAAACTGTTTGTGTGCAGTCATTGTGCTATAACATTTAACCGACAGGATAATCTTGGACGGCATGTACATTAAAAACCTTTCTCGTGTACAGTTTGTGATCTTAGTTTTTCTGGTGTAAAGCAATATCAATTCCACATGGTTGAAGTGCATGATAAACAACAAGAATTGAAATATGTAAAACCATCAACTAGCAAGGAACCTTTAAACAAATGTGATAAAGTAGGGGGTGACTGTTCTAAAATAAATGTTCAAAAGCGTAAACGTTCTCAAGATTGTGAAAATAGTTGTGCAACAAAAATAAAAAAGAATGGTGAAACTTCGATAACGCATTGTGATGTATGTAATATTGATATACCTTTTTCAATGATGCAGGGACATTTGCGCAGTATTAATCATAAAAATAATGCTTGTCATGAAAAAAAATCTGGAAATATTCAGCAAATTGGTAGCGCATTTAAAAGTCGAATTGCTAGTTACACACTTCATAGTGAAGAAAAAGCTCAAAGTATTCAAACGTTTTTAAAGACTGTTCTACCTAGTGTGTTTGGCTTGGTAGATAATGTTTTAGTAGAGCATAAAACATTAAAAATGAATTTTGAACTCTTTGGGCTATATGTAAAAACTGGGAGTGAAGGTGAAATTACTGATATCAAATACTTTAATACATAAAAACATAATTGTTAGTGAATCAACTAATATCAGTGATATGTACCAAGATATTTCAAGAGCTATCATTGTGAAGAGTGAAGAGTTCCAGGAAAGGGAGTCAGGCTGGGCGTTGATTGAATTACTTTATTTAGAAACCAACATGAATAAATATAATCCCCTTCGAGCATCATCGTACATTGATTTACCAGCATGGATTAAACGTAAGAATGCTTGTGTAAACGTTATGAATAGTGACCATGCATGTTTTTCATGGCCTGTAACCTCAGCTCTCCATCCAGCAGTGGAGCATCTGTATAGAACATCATCTCGTCCTCACTATTCCTCAGTGTTAGATTTAAAAGAAATGGAATTTCCTATGGCGATAAAAGACAACGTTTTGAAGAGCTGAACAATGTAAGTATTAATGTGTATGGAATTGAAAACAAGAGTATAGTTGGTCCTCTATATTATACTCAGGAAAAAAAGGATGCTCATGTAAATTTACTATACATAACCGAAGGTGAAAATGCTCACTATTGTTGGATAAAACATTTATGTAGACTTGTTGGTAGTCAACTATCAAAATATAAAGGTAAGAAATGGTTGTGTGATGGCTGTTTGCTATATTTTAGGACCAACTAACTCAACATCAAAAATGGGGATGTAATCATGTTTGTACGGTATTACCTACTCCTAGAAATAACATTCTGAAATTTAAGGACTTTGAGAAGCAGCTTCGAGTACCATTTGTTATATATGCTGACTTTGAGGCTTTGCTAAAACCATTTAATACGTGTTCATCGAATCCAACCAAACCTTTTACCAACACCACGCACATTCATGAACCTTTTAGCTTTGCATATTATATTAAATGTAGTTATGATGACTCGTTGAGTAAGTTCGAGCTTTATAGAGGACCTGATGCACCTAGGGTTTTTATGGAAAGACTTGAAAAAGATGCAATCCGTATATCCTCTATTTTAAATACTATCATTCCAATGGAGCCACTAACATTAACACAGCAAATGAGTTTTGAAACTGAAACTAATTGTTTTATATGTGGTGAATGTTTATATACGGACAGGGTTCGCGATCATGACCATTTAACAGGAAAATATCGAGGTGCTGCTCACCAAGTATGTAATTTAAAGTATAGAGTAAGTAAATTCATTCCTGTCATTCTACATAACGGTAGCAAATACGATAACCACTTTATTGTAAAGGAATTTGGAGCTTCAGATGTGAAAATTGATGTGATTGCAAATAATAAGGAACAATACATATCGTTCACAAAATACATCAAAACTGACAATAAGAAAACTATAAAACTGCGTTTTTTAGATTCATTCCTCTTTATGCCAAGTAGTCTTGATAAGCTTGCTAGTAATTTAAAATCAGATCAGTTTCGTGAAATTCAACGTGTCTTTCCTAAAAAAGATGATTTTAATTTGATTCGTCAAAAAGGTATATCTCCTTATGAATATATTAACTGTGTGGAACGTCTTGAGGAGTGTTCTTTACCATCAAAAGATGCATTTTACAGTTCTCTAAACACAAGTCATATCAGTGATCAGGAATATTTACATGCACAATGTGTATGGACACAGTTTGACATTCAAACTTTAGGTGAATTTTCAGACATATATTTGAAGACAGATGTGTTGTTATTAGCAGATGTTTTTGAAAATTTCCGGAATGGTTGTATGAAAACTTATGACCTTGATCCTTGTCAGTATTTTACTGCTCCTGTGTTAAGTTTCAGTTCAATGTTGAAAAAAAAAGTAAATTTAGAATTGATGACTGATTTTGTAAAATCAACAATTCGAGGTGGATTAAGTCAATGTAGTGGGCGATATTCTAAAGCAATTAATAAATACATGCCTAGCTACAACCCTTGTGAAGAGTCAAAGTATATTGTCTACCTTGATGCAAATAACCAATACGGTTGGGCTATGAGTCAATATCTACCACTGAAAGATTTTCGTTGGCTGACACAACATGAAATTGATGCCTTACATGTTAACACTCTAAATGATAACGACGATAAAGGATATATTTTTGAGGTAAATCTTTAGTACCCTAAAGAGCTACATGATGAACATAATGATTTACAATTTTTTCCTGAGAATATGAAATCTCCGTACATCACATCACGAACGAAAATGTCAATTGCTAATTTGAATGATAAATGCAAATATGTAATACATTATCAAAACTTGAAACAGTGTCTACAGCAGGATTGAAATTAACTAAAATTCATCGCGTATTACAATTTCATCAGTCAGCATGGCTAAAAACAATAATTTAAAAACACAGTCAACAAACGCGTTTGAAAAAGATTTTTATAAACTCATGAATAATAGTGTTTTGGAAAGACTATGGAGAATGTTGATAAGCGAGTTGATGTAAAGTTGATAACAAAGTGGGAGAATGATGGTAAAAGGTAAGGTGCGAGCAACTTAATAAGCATGCCTAACTTTCATAGCTGTTCAATTATTCATGAGGATTTAGTTGTAATACAAATGAATCGTCTTAAAGTAACTTACAACAAACCCATATATGTGGGTTACATCATTCTGGAATTGTCAAAAACACTTATGTATGACTTTCACTATGATTATGTAAAGAAAAGCTAGCATGATAATGCTAAATTACTCTACACAGACACAGATTCTTTTATTTATGAGTTTAAAACTGATGATTTTTAAGAGGATATTAAAGCTGAGCTAAATAGGGTTGATACAAGTGACTATCCCGAGGATAATATTTACCATTTATCTCTAGTAAACAAAAAGGTTCTTGGGAAATTTAAGGATGAATGTGCTGGTGTTGTTATAGACACCTTTTTAGGCACAATATCTAAATCATACAGCTATATGACAATTGATGATATAATAGTAAAAAATTAAAAGGAGTGAAAAAGAATGTTGTTAGTAAAGAGTTAGATATAAGTGATTATAAAACTGTATAGTTAGTAACCCACCTGTATTATAAAAGAAAATGTGTGTATTTAAAATTAAAAATCATCAGCTACATACCAATTTGCTGAACAAAGTTGCTTTAAGTAATGAAGACAACAAACGATTCATTATACCCAACACATTTGATACTCTTGCTTGGGGAACAGTTGCATTGACGACTATTACTTTACGTAAGTCTAATGATCACTATATTGTAATATTTGTAGTGTGTTTTGTATTGTAATATTTTTTTTGTGTAAAAACTGTAAGTAGAATGTATAATGTTAGGCTACTATAGTTTAGTAAGAACAAGATAAGTAATACATTTTAGTGTAAATTGTTTGCTTTTTTATATTACGAAAATTATTTTAAAAAATGTACAGAATGTGTGAACTAAACAAGGGGAATGTAAAAAATGTAAAGTGGAAATTGTAAATATCCATGTGTGAAAAAGTAAAATGGCTATCACCATTTTAAAATTAAAAATCATTGTGATCTGGTAAACCTTGTTTTTATTTCACAACAACAACAAAAATGTACAGAATGTGTAAACTAAACAAGGGGAATATAAAAAATGAAAAGTGGAAATTGTAAATATCCATGTGTGAAAAAATGAAATGGCTATCACCATTTTTAAAATTAAAAGATATAGTGATCTGGTGAACCTTATTTTTATTTCACAAACAAAAAATGTACAGAATGTGTGAACTAAACAAGAGGAATGTAAAATTGTAAAGTGGAAATTGTAGATATTCATGTGTGAAAAAATGAAAATGAAGAAATTTCTATCACCATTTTTAAAGTTAAAAGACATTGTGATCTTGTAAACCTTGTTTTTATTTCACAAAAAATAGGTCTTTACAAAATAGAATACAAAAAATTCCAATTCCTCAATCCTTTTCAATGTTCATGTCCACATTTCCTTTTATAGCACTAATCACAATGAGGGCTGCCAACCTCTCTCCCACTGAGACATCACAGGATGTCAAACGATGTTTAGCTTTTCAACGATACTTTATCCGCTACACGTCTTAATGCAGGATGACTGTGGTGATAAGAAAGGTCATGCTCTTTACATGCTTGATCCAAAGGATTGATAGAATATCACCACGCTGCAAAGGTTCTTCAAGACAAGTTCCAGGACCACACAAATAATAACCAGGTAGGTAGATTTCGAAAGTCAAGTATTGAATTACTTTGTCAATGACGCCATTGCCAGTACAAGTCTGGCATATCCTTTTCCATCGATGGTAAAAAGGTTTGATCTTCCTCCTCCTCTGTGGATGATGTTTGTTGTTGCTGCTTTTTTTCTCCATCACACCCGTGGAATGAAGAAACAAAGTCTTTACGCGAACTTTTATGACCGTGATACAGTTTGACCAGCTGGCAAGTGGCGCACTGTCGCATAGATGGTATTTTTGCCATAGCCACTTGCTTATCATCATAATCCGTACATGATTGCAATTCACTTAACATAGGGTCTTGAGTCCATGATTTTGGTACATGTTGCCAGATTTCTTTCACTGCATTTGCTGCCACATACTAAATGAACGATTTTGGAAGAGCCAATATTTCTTCTTTTGTAAAACTGTCTAGTTTTTTTTACACATAAAGAATTTGCCAATGGCTTTATCGGTAGCATCCCCTTTCTCCATGGTATCACGTTGATGTTTACACGTCGCTTGTAGAAATCTCACTGGTGTCATTCACAGGTAAACCTAGAGTTTTAATTTTATTTAACAACTCCCAGCAGGCATTGGTGGTTAGCCAATGAAACAATTGCCACACCTATGGCAAGGCTTTATGGGTTATATTGTCACAGGGGCAGCGGTCCATGAGTGTTTGCAGCGAGGGACAGCCCAAGTCCATTAAATCGATACATTGACAGTAAGACGCTAAAAATGGTTGTAGCCATTAACGTTTTTCACTACCTTTCACAAATACCACATGGGCAGAGGACAAGTGGGCTTTAATGACCATGTCCAGGTGCTTATATGAAATGGTACCTTGATTCCACTCTAGTTGCATATGAGTTTCAATCCACTGGGTTTGTTTACGGTCTTTTTCACAAAACAAATCAAACGCATAGGGTGGTTTAAACACTAAATGGGTAGCTTGCGATATCTAAAAAGTGGAACAATCAATGATGGCCACTTCTTTAAATTTAAATTAGTTTCTCCAATTTTAAACCCTTGACAATCCACAATCAGTGTGCGCAACATGTTCACTCATGTCTGGACTATGTCCAACTGACCACAGACCGAGGATCGTCCACTAAGGTGTACCCATGACATTTACTTACATTTCATTCTAGTAAGAAATAAAAAAATCACTGACTAGTCACTATTGAGGTTAGGGAAGGACAGGCGACATGAGAAATAATATTAACAACCACAAAATATTTCTTTTTTTACATAATTTTATTATCATAACACGTCTTACAAGCTTTAGTCATTTTGGGATAGGGACGATATCTACTCATACAACAATACAGTCTTTTGTGTTTGTAACGTCCATAGCACCGATGATGTCCCAATGTCTCTAAACTAGACGTTTTTGATGGTGAACTGCTCACCAAAGCAACATTGACACCATACAGACCACACGTATCGTAATTTGTTTTTTCATCACTCAGAGGCACGAGAGAGGGATAGCTTGAATGACAAGGTATATTTCCCACCTCCATTCTGCACAGGTAGGGGCAGGCGGGTGACCAGCGCTGATGTTCTTGCATAGGTTCATCACTCTCTTGCTATGAGTCTATGGTAAGGTGAGCTAGGTGTGACGACTTAGCCACTCCTAAAGCAAGTCTAAACTTGTAGAACATGTCACGTGACAAGGTTAAGTTAGACAAAGTTGGGTTATGTTAGGTGTGCTGAGGTTAAGTCTTTAAATATTTCCTTTCTTTGAGATACTTTCCAAAACCAAGAAAAAATCCACTAAATGCATTGACAAAAATAACTTGTCAAATAAGCCAACACACAAAAAGCCGATATAAGCCAACACAAAAGCCAATACATAAGCCAATACAAAAGCCAACGCAAAAGCAAACACAGAAGCCAATACATAAGCCAACACACAAGCCATCGTTTATTTTGCATGCCATAATCCCCTTTGATACGTCTTAACATACTTTTAGAACAGTGCATGCATCTGTAGAAAAGTAACTTGTCAAATAAGCCAACACAAAAGCCGATATGTAAGCCAACACAAAAGCCAATACGCAAGCCAATACAAAAGCCAACACAAAAGCCAATACATAAGCCAACATAAAAGCCAAAACATAAGCCAATATATAAGCTTATGGTAAGTCACTCTATCACCAGAACAGCTGTAACCTTTGTAGTGTGAACATCATACTGACAGGCCAGTTAATACTATGGAACTTACTACAACCAACAAAGGTAGGCAACGTGCACTCTATCAAGGCTACTCGTATAACTATAATCGTCAGAATGTGAATGGAATAATATTCTGGCGATGCTCGAAAGAGAGATCAACAAAATGTCGAGGCAATCTAAAAAGTAAAAATGGAAAGGTTTTAAGTGTGAGTGTTCATCAATGGAGTGCTCCAAACAAACCACGATTGCTGTTTACAAAAAATCATGAAACTGCTAAAAAGCAAATTCAAGAAAACTATATTGCTACTCAAGATAGTGCAGTGTGTGTTCAAAAGTACTTATCATGTCCTCAAAAAGTCATGTTAGGACAGTTGTCAACGTCTAAGAAACCCTCAACTCTATCAAAGTCAACACAGACTATGGGAGAGGTCTCTGTGGAAAAGAAACAAAAGGAATTGAATAGTTTAGTGATGTTGAGGATAATGTTGATCGCAATGATGGTGATTATAATAATAGTGATGAAGATGCTGAGGATGATGATGATGATGATGATACAGATAATGGTAATGCTTTGTTTACCCCTAAAAAGTCATTTGTTAAATTTATTTATTGGAACAATCCCAGTAAGCTAATCCAGCGGCTTCAGCACTTGCATGCCTGTAAACAGACTGGTCATACTAAATATGAGGAAGAACTGTTGAATATAGAAAATGAGCTTCGTCATGCCAAAATTGTTATGTAATGGATCCAAATAACCGCTTGAACTATTTCTTAACAATACATGTAATATTTTCTACCACTTTGCTATCACTTTGCTCTCACTTTTGCTGTCACTTCAAACTGTACATATTAAATATAAAAGTCAACGCTAAATAATTCTATTACCAGAACAGTTATAACCTTTGTAGAGTGCAAATCATACTAACTGGCTAGTTGCTACTATGGAAATTACTACAACTAACCGAGGTAAACAACGTGTACTCTATAAAGGCTACTCCTATAACTATGGACGACAAAATGTAAAAGGAATAATATTCTGGCGATCCTCAAAACAGAGGTCAACACGATGTCGAGGCGACATGAAAAGTAGAAATGGTGTGGTTATAAGTGTGAGTGATCATCAATGTAGTGC
This sequence comes from Meconema thalassinum, assembly GCA_946902985.2. Lineage (NCBI taxonomy): Eukaryota > Metazoa > Arthropoda > Insecta > Orthoptera > Tettigoniidae > Meconema > Meconema thalassinum. The sequence continues at coordinate 91,886,908 of OX336388.2, forward strand.
TACAGACAAAACACTAGTGTTGACAAAAAATCATCAGAATGCTAAAAAGTTAGTACAAGAGAAAGATGTTGCTACTCAAAATAGTGCATTGTTTATTGAGCAACATTTAACCCCTGTTGTAAAAGATATGTTTAATCCATCTCCCACGTATCAAGAGTCATCAACATCACAGACTATGCAAGAGGTAGTGTTGTTGTTGTTTTAAGGGGCTGGACTACAAAGTCATCTGCCCTTGATATGAAAGTGGATTGAAAAGTACTAGATAGTAATTGACAAAAGAAATGTGTATTTTCTATATAACTATTGTACAAGTACTTACATTAAATAAATAAAAATAGTGTATGGGTATTGTATGTTTTTCTTAATTGCTATTCCCATGTCCCACTATTAATGCAATTGTTAACCATCAACAGTCTCTGACTAAGTTCAGAAAGAGAGTGGTCTTAAACTATGCACTCCATCTATGGTTTGTGTACCGAGTATCATAATAATAATACAGTGTGGCCAAGCCATGTTGAGGCAATATTTATGTCATATAAGGGATTCGAACCCTTGCTTCCTTGTACAGGAAATTTGATCTTAAGTCAAACACCTTAACCACTCGGTCAACCTGGTAGTTAGTAATTTAATTAGTCTTGTGGACTTGAGTGTTTACAAAAAAACAGTATACATTGACTAAACCACTTCCTTTAAAATAATGATAGCCATTTGTTCATTTTTACATTTCACACATTGCAATTTGTCAATTTTCCTTTGCATTTTTTTTAAATGTCAGTTTGAAGTTTTTGAATTTCATGATATGGAAGCATGGATTTTCCAATTTGTTGTTTACACATTTTATTTTTATTTTGTATACGGTATGTCTAAAGTTCATATTTGCGAAACATGATTTTTTCATTTTAAGTGTTTTGTAAATGGTGTTAAACCATGCAAACATTTTAAGGTTATGTTTAGCACTTGCGTGCCGTTGAAGGTTGTCAGGTCTTGAAAACTGTTTATTACATTCACCACACTTGAAGATTCTGGTCACTTTTCAAATTACCTATAAAAGAAAGAAGTGACGTTATGCAGCCGCGCGGGAAGCGAGTGCGTGACGTCATTCAGCCACGCGGGAAGCAGAAGATAATGGTTAATTCAGTCTGTTGAAAGAGTCCTGGGGCGTCAAGCGTCCTGGGGCTTTGAGCGAAGCGAAAAGAATACAGGGTGACTCCTAAAGGGGTGTACAAGATGCCAGATAAGAATACAGGGTGACTCCTAAAGAGATATACAAGACGCCAGATAAGAATACAAGCTGACCCTTAAAGAGGTGTACAAGATGGCAGAGAAGAATATAGGGTGACTCCTAAAGAGGTGCACAAGATGTCAGACAAGAATACAGGGTGAATCCTAAAGGGGTGTACAAGATGTCACACAAGAATACAGGGTGACTTCTAAAGAGATATACAAGATGCCAGATAAGAATACAGGGTGCCTCCTAAAGAGGTGTGCAGGATGTCAGAGCAAATTACAGGGGAACACTTAACGAGGTATACAGTATGTTAGATTCAATTCAAATACAGGGTGACCCTTAACGAGTTTTGCAAGATATCAGATTCAAATAATGGTTGACTCTCACAGAGTTGTAAAAGATGTCAGACTCAAATACAGAGTGACCCATAAAGAGGTGCCCGCGCGGGAAGCCTAAGTTAATGGGTAATGGAATCTGTTGAAAGAGTCCTGGGGTTTCGGCTGAAGCGTGAAGCCCTCCTGAGCCTTTCTAACATGTGTAGCATTTCTAGCATGCGTCATTTGAAATGATATAACGTCTAGTCTTTCAGACTAACTGTAATTGTTTTGTTCATGAAAGATGCTATTTGAAATAGATATACTTATGGCGGTTTATTTTATTTCTTTTTAGAGTGTTGGAAAACTCTTGACCACTGCTGAAAACCATGAACGTGTGTGTTTGGGACCATTGCTGGAAAGTCTACGGCTGAAAAAATCTGGTGAGATTGTTTTTTTATTAATAATGTATTTTATTGCTATCGATACATTAACTTGGGAACTCCTTGAGTCCTGTTTTAAAAAACGTGTCTGCTCTGGCCGCGTGGTGAATGTTAGGGAGAATTTAATCCCAAAAGACTTTATCAAATCATGTTTTGAAAATGTTTAAGAACAAATTTGTACAGCGCAAAGGTTGCCTATGACTTTAAAGATCAATACACAACTCTTGTGCTATTTCATATATAAAAACAAGGAAGGTAGCATAAAAAACATTTTATATTGGCAGTAAAATGCAAGAGCTTTTGATAGCCGATAATCTGAAAGAGTGGTATCAATTCAAAGTGATAAATGCCTTGCTAACAAAATTTGATAAACTGCAACAAGGACTGAGTGGTCTAGCGTTAGACAAAATCAATTACCGGCAAATGAACATTTGTCATTTCAACCCGTTGAATGCTGGGTCTAGCTTTATTAAAACACCACCAGCAATAGCTTCGAGAAAGGCTGTGGTGAATATAAAGAACCATGACAATGATTACTTCCTGTGGTGTGTGGCCGCTTATTTTGCAGCCAGCACAACGTAACTGTGAGGGACCAGGAATGCACAAGGCCAAATTTAATGAATTGAAACAAAACTAAATTTAACTCGAGTTTCGTTCCTTATGGACTAAACCGAGATCCATAGGTTTGAACTAGGTAACCTGAACTTTTCGTTCATGGTGTATGGACTTGATTGTAATGAGATTGTGGGTCCTATTTATGCTACAAAGGAACCGAAACGATACAACATTCATCTTTTATATTTATCTGTAGGAGAGGTAAATCACTATTGCCTGATTAAAAGCCTGAGTAGATTGCTAAGCAGTCAAATGTTTAAGCATGTACATTCGAAACATATTTGTGATCGTTGCTTTCAATATTTCACCACTCCTACACTTTTGGAACGTCATAGGGTAGATTACCCATCTCAGGAAGCGGTGAAATTGATATTGCCACAAGGGGATTAGGCCGTGTTAAAGTTTAAGGACATTCATAAGCGTGACACTGTTCCCTATGTGGTGTATGCAGATTTCGAAGCTCTCACCACACCTATGGCGGGATGTGAACCAGATCCCACCATCAGTTCAACCACACCCATTCAAAAACATGAACCTTTTGCCCTAGGATTTAACGTAGTGTGTTCCTTTGACCCCACACAATCCTTTTACAAATCCCGTGAGGGGCCAGATTGTGCAAAATGTTTTTTGGATGAACTTGTTAAGTTGGCTCATCATTTACAGGGATTACTGGACCACCCAGTACCCATGAGCCTAACTCCAGAACAGCAACAGCAGTATGAGGTTGCCACTTTACGGGAGAGTTTCGTGGAGCTGCGCACAGCCAATGCAATTTAAAGTATCGTGCTCCTCGATAAATCAGTGTGTTTTTCCACAATCTGGCAAATTATGACATTCAGTTTTTGATTCGTGAATTGGGTCATATCAACAAGGGCTCATTTTCAATTATCTCCCAAAACCATGAGTGTTTTACAGCCCTGACATGGTGGTTGGGCGACTTTAGCATTCGATTTTTGGATTCCATTAAGTTTATGGCATCCTCGCTAGATAGTTTGGTCAATGGCTTGGATGAGAAGGAATTAAAATACACTGGAAAGCATTTTGAAATTCCTGAGCAATTTCAATTGTGCATTCGGGAATGTATATTCCCGTATGGTTTCTGTAACAACTGGGACGTGTTAAAGCAAAAAACTCTCTCACCACAAGGCAAATTTTACTCGAAAATAACACGCTGTACTGTTTCCGATGAAGTCTATGCACATGCATGTCAAGTTTGGCGAGTGTTTGGCATTAAGACGGTAGGTGAATATGCTATGCATTACTTAAAACTGGATGTATTGCTGCTTACCGATGTGTTTCAAAAATTCCGTGAGTTGTGTCAGCACATTTACGGTCTTGACCCAGCTTACTATTATACGAGTCCTGGGCTATCGTTCGATGCCGCTAAGAAATACACTCAAGTGGAATTGGATTTACTCACAGATGTAGACATGGTTCAATTTTTGAAAAGGGCATTCTCGGCGGCTTTGTGTCCCTTAACCAGCGCCATGCCGAAGCGAACAATATCTACATGCCTGATTATTCACCAGACAAACCAAATTCGTACTTAATGTAGTATGATGTGATTAATTTGTATGGCTACGCCATGAGTCAGCCTTTACCCTATGGGGATTTTGCTTGGCTGACAGAGAAACACGTGTCAGAATTTAATGTGAACATGGCTAGTCAAGAAACAGGCCGTGGACATGTGTTAGAAGTGGATATTGAATATTCCTCATCCTTGTATGATCAACATGCCAATTTCCCATTCTGCCTAGAGCAAATGGTTCGCCCTGAGAATAAAGTAAAAATTGAAAAACTGATGGGCACACTTTACAACTAAAATCGGTATGTGCTACATATCCAAATGTTGGCGCAATGCCTAGCCCAAGGCTTAGTGTTGAAGAAAATTCATAGAGGTATTTCTTTTGCTCAAAAGAAATGGCTCGAGCCATACAAGCGACTCAACACAGAGCACCGACAAATGGCAACACAGCAGTTTGAAATTAATTTTTAAAATTAATGAACAACTGCATCTTTGGCAAGTCCATGGACAATGTCCGCAAATACCGTGACATTAAATTGGTTAATATCTGGGACGGGTGGTGGGGTGCCCGGCGGTACTTGCCAAACCAAATTTTATATCGATCAACATTACCGATGAGCATTTGGCCACTATTGAATTGAGTGAGACCAGTGTGACCATGGATAAGCCCAATTACTTGGGCCACGTCATCTTAGACTTTTCCAAATCACTCATGTATCGATTCCACTACGAGTTTGCCAGACAACATTTTGGGGGCGTATCTCTTTTGTATATGGATACGGACTCACTCATTTACCACATTCGCCACTGCAACCCCTATGACGTCATGAGGCAGCATAGTGACTGGTTCGACAACTCTTCCTATAGCGCTGACAACGTGTTTCAACTGCCCATCAAAAACAAGAAGAAAATGGGTGTTTTAAGAGATTTTTGCGGTGATTCTTTCATGACAGAATTCTTAGGTTTGGCCTGTAAACTGTATGCTTATCGCACACTAGACTGTAAGGAAGTCAAAAGAACAAAATATGTAGGTATGGCAGTGGTAAAATCGCTACGTGTAGACGACTACCTAGCGGTTTTACGCACTGGCAAAGCTATGTCCCATACACAGCACATTCCTGTTTCCAGGGTCGTGGGGGTAATTGGTTCCGCATAAACACACCTCGAAAAATAGAATTCTTTAGTTGTTAGTTGTTTAGCATAGCTTTCCACTTGTTGATGAGTCAGGGCATGTCTTGCTATGGCTGAGGTTATTATTTTTATTTCGAAATGGCGAACTCCCAAATCCTTGTTGATAAAAGGCTGGCTTTAAATTGGCATTTCTAGCCCCCTTAGCAATCGCTTCCTTGGTTTCATTGTGTCGCTGACTTTCTTTTAGTTGTTGCTTGCCCTGCTGTGCAGCTTCAATGGTTTTCGCCACCGCTCTAGCACCACCCAAAAGTGAACCCAGAGCAGCCAGACTGGCAAATAAAGCAGGTAAAAATCCCGCTCGTTTGGGGACGGGAATCACTCGCCCTTGTTTTGAACCCTGTCGCCGACGTTTTGGAATAACATGTCTCTGTGCTGCTCCAAGGGCTCTTCTTATGGTCAACACGTTATTTTTTTCTTTTTTCATTCGCAAGGGCTTGTCCACTAATGCCTTAAGCCCATGCTTTGCCAAGGACAGTGTCTTATTTTTAGTATTTTTAGTCTTTCTCACCACACATCTTTGTTTCACCATGATGATGACCAACAACCTTTCACAAGAAAGTTTAAGTCACAACTAACGTCAGGTTGTTATTTCATGACTGTATATTCCAATTCTACATAAAGTGGGAAATCGTTTATGGTTTTTCCCGTTTGTCTTTCATCCCATGTCAACATGAGATGAAAGGATATTTCGTCACCAGCAGTGATCATATGATGGTTATGGACCAACTTCCTATGTCCGTTTATCTCTACATGTAAATGGTTCTCATCAGGCATCGCGTATTTCATGTGAATGATCATAGTGTAATTGATAGTGGCTCAAACCCGAAGCAAGCACATAGGTCAGGTGCTGGTCATGGACTATTGGTAAATATTTGTTGTCATTCACTGGTTTTTCATTTGCCAGATACACTAAAAATACGGATGGGATAAATTTATAAAGCCTTTTCATTTCATAGGTCACTTAACGTTTGGTACAGACATCGTCTTCGTGTTGTGGGTCTTCCACGTGAATAATGCGATGATGATTAGCGGTATAGCCATTCACTGTAAGCTGAGGCACTTTGTCATAAAACTCATACACCTTGTTATCCACATACTTTTTTGTAGTAACATCTGCAGACACATGAGCATGTTTCACGTGGATTAACCGCTTTCCCTTAAAATCATAATCTCCCTGTTCCGTGCGTAGCACTACAGACCTATCCACATAGTGTTTATTAGCAGGATCTGTTTCTTGTTTAGGATCATGTATGGGAACAGACCTAGCTTTGACCATCAACGCACGTCCAAAGACATCCATCGTCAGCCTGTAGTAAGAGTCTACTGTTTCTATTACCAGGCTCGGTTCCAAGTATATAGACAGCCTGCTAGCCTCTCTAAGCCTTAGTTGATATGAAGATTATTAGAAGCAAGTGTCATTCCCCGTGGTGGACAGGAAGATATGACTAGTGTTAGCGAGCTTGATGATGAGGAGGAACAGTGTTTACGCCTCAAAAAAAGTCCTCACCCCTTGCAGAGTTTTTAAGAAAAAAAAAATATTGGCCATGGTCGAAACACCTTGCCCTTCCAGATCGTCTCTGTTTTCACAACTCTTGGCCACCCCTCAGCATAAAGCTCAACTGAAAAACATTTTAATAAATATTATGGATCAACACTGGAAACCTATTTCACCGATCTATTTATTGGAAATACAGATACCACGTACGGTGTTCGCTATGAGGATGATAGTTTTAAAATTGTTGAGTCATCGATTAAATTTACTCGTACTAAGGCTGTCATTAAAACATCAATTATAAATTATCGCCAGGGCTGTTAAAGCTGCTATTCTCTCGTACACCCTCTTCCCATGATTATACACCAGAGGACCTCGGCAAATAAAAATCCATTTTATTGGACACCCATGCCCACAAAAGACTGTATGATCCCACTCAACAAGTGAATGCCAATAAGTCTCAAAAATATAAAACCATCATTGCAAAAATGTTTTCCACTAGTCAAAGGGTCGTCGTAAAGTGTCCGCTTCGGGAGTGACATTTAAACCATTAAAACCCCTTGTGGATGTTACCTACTGGCACAATCCCAATAAGTTCGTCCAGCGACTACAGCAGTTGCATGCTTCACGTCAAGCCGGCCATACCGGTCACGATTGGGAAATTCAAGAAATTGAACAAGAACTTCGAAATGCCAAAATAATTGTTTAAGCCCTCGCCCATTAAAATGGACATTGCTCATGACTTACATCGTCCAGCTAGGCGTCACTATCCGCGACTCAAAGTAATTTGACGAGGTGTGGATAAGCTTTGGCAAGCAGACCTTGTTGAAATGATCCCCTAGGCTAGCGTTAACAATGGTGTACACTGTATGTTAACCGTCATTGATGTGTATTCCAAAATGGACTTTGTTGAACCTGTGCGTCACACGTCTGGTCCGCTAGTCACCAAGCTTTTCAACATATTATTCAACAATCCAAACGTCAATCTCAGTTGCTACAAACCGACCAGGGGAAAGAATTTTCAACAAGGATTTCTCCAGTTTTCTCAAATCTTTGGATATTCACCATTACACCACGTGCAGCAATCTCAAAGCCAGCGTGGTTGAGTGGTTTAACCGAACATTGAAAACGCATATGTGGAAAGCGATTACCGCTCAGGGCACTTATCGCTGGTTGGACATGTTACAAGAGCTAATGTCACGTTACAATGACACTAAATATAGAACGACTGGGATCAAGCCACGCCACGACCAAAAATATTCAGTGACTGGATAAACTGTTTAACCCCATAAAAACAACAGACCCTAAACGTCACCGACTGAAAATTGGGGATTTTATTCATGTGAGCAAATTTAAGTCTGTCTTCAATAAGGGATACACGCCTCAGTAGAGGAATGAACTATTTTGAATTCGTCAAGTCAACCTGGACAGCCCAGTTACCTATTTACTCGAGGACCCCAACCATCAACCCATAAAAGGCAGGTTTTATCTCCATGAACTTCATAGGACAGCGTTTCCAAAACATTATCTTGTGGAAAAAGTGTTGAAACAAAAAGGAAATAAGCTATATGTTAAAATGTTGGGATTTAACTCTACCTTTAATTCTTGGATCAATAAATTACTTGTTGTGTGAACCTGTGCACTTTTTATTTATTTATTTATTGAATCATGTTGTACTAGAGCCCTGTTTACGGCGCTCAGCGCTATATGCATGTCCACACATGTTTCTCTTTATCTCTCCTCACCTGCGTCTCATTCCTTCACTCCACGCCCCTCCCCTCTTCCCCCTCCACTCCCAGTTTACACTCACCTCGTTTAGCTATTGGCTGTCATGGATTCCCCTCTCCTCCCCCGCTCCTCTGGCCACTGCCCTCCCCCTCGCCGCTGTTGCCGGGCTCTTGGCATAGCAATCACGTGATTCCATGACCCACGTGCAGGTTTCCCTCCTCTCCCCTTACCCTCCCTGCGGGGCCCTGCCCGCTGTTGCTCTGCTCGTGCGTCTGTCTGTTATCACCGTTACAGTGTTGCCACAATGTTCCGCTTGTTATCACCTGCCAGCGGTGTTGTCAGCTCGACTGACATTCCTGGAGCGCGATAAACATTTGCATCTCTGCTAGACGGTTCTCAGTCCGCCGGCCAGCCAGCCTCCAGCAGATTTTCTGTTTGCCGAAAAAGTCAGTAAGCGGCACATCGTCTTGTCGCCCCGTCAGAATAATCATTGTTCTACTAGGAATACCACCACCGCGGCCGGCGAGAGGCTCGTCCAAACACACCACAGCGGTATCGTCTCTCTATCTACGACAACTTTTCATTTAAAATAACATTAAAACTTCACCGTTTCCAAAATATAAGAATTTCAATAATGATCATTTTTTGAAAAAATAAAAAATATAAAGTTTTTTATATAAAATAAATGTCGTAGAACCATGGCACAACGTTCTATCATGTTTGGTTTTCAAACTTTCGCCTACTTAAAAAATCATTTTTAAAATATTATCAGTGGTCCATAGCAAAGAGGACGTCACCCCGAGTCCTTGGACCCCTCGCACACGCCTCTGGCATGATTGGTTCGCGAGATATAACAAAACGTCTAAAATTACGTTTTTACCCCAAAAATACATTTTGTCATCTTTTCAACACCTACATCCCCGTAAAGAGCACAACGAGACGAATAAGACGACTCATAGCACGCCCTCATAGCATTATTCCTTCCTTCCTAAGGCCGCCAGGGGCTCACAACTTCCTAAGTATAGCAGCTCTCTCCAATTGACACTACTACACGTTTTTGTCCTAGAGACTTGAAATGTATTTTGGGGGTAAAGTGGACCATTCATTTACGTCAAACAAACAAACTTCCTGGTTTCCAAAATATAGAAAATACACAACCAAAAACAAAATATTTTTTAAAGAATATAACAAGTGGTCCATAGCAAAGAGGACGTCACTCTGAGTTCAACGACACCTCATTTGTCAACATCCGACCATGGGTTCGCAAGCTATCGCAAATATTACATGGCTGAGGCTTAGTAGTGGGGTGAGATCGGTTTCAGATTGAGTTAGAACCGACAATACTAACCTACTATTCTCCTTGGGTCAAAGTCGTCTTGATAGTACGTCCGTGGTAATGGCCCTTATGTTGCGACCAAGCAGTTCTATCGGCTTGCTGTCCCAACGATGTGTTGGTCACACGTCTGATGTGACCAACACAGTGTAGCCACATGCTTCTTCTTCCTGGCTCTTTATACCTCATTCCTTGCTTTTACAGCGGGGCGAAGTAACAGAGGGGCTATGGGAGTTTCATAGACTTCGGGCACAAGGGCGCTGTGACGAGCTGGCGATACGGCCGTCAAAGTAGCAAGTTGGTGAGGGGCGGAGGGGTGGGTGAAGAGCGGAGCGTTGGAGAGGGATGTTAAAGTGTACCAGTAGCAAGGAGTACCGGTAGGGGGCAGTCAAGTTCATAGATAGCATATTTACCAACCCTTAGCAATTTTCCACCAAAATAATGTACGGTATATCCCTCTGAGCATTGCGCTCTTTATCAATATGTAAGAAGAAATGTCAACATGTATGCATTGAGACAGAAAGGTAACATTTTGAACGTAGTCTATGTTCCGTAAGTGAATTTGTATTATGTTATAACGTCAAGTTTGAGAATTCTCTTTTTCTAGGGGAATACACAACTGCGTGACAGCAGACTTGCCACAACACTTGGCTTCAAAAGTTTTGGCGCCTGCGATATTGAGTTATAATTGTGTAAGAGTGCGGTGGTAAATCACCAGATAACACTTGGAATACTCTGAATAATAAGTTGTTTATGAACAAACTGCAATATAGCCTACATTAGGTAGCCATTTCTAACGGACACTATTTTGAACACCAAAGGCACACGAGTAACACAGAACACCAACATTGTAACATGAAATGTTACAGAAGAAGAAAGTTATTGGATAACATCAACACTCTCCCTTATTCAATAACTTGCAGACCCCCATGCTGTCACACAATTGTTGGAGTCGAGTTGCAAACAATGGTTTCGTAAGCATGTCTGCGTACTGCTTCTCTGTATCCACTTTTGAAACAGTAATTTCACCAGCGGTTACCAGTTCACGAACGAAGAAATGTCTCACACGGATGTGTTTGGTTCTTCGGTGAAACTCGGGGTTCTGAGCAAGTCGAATTGCAGCTTCATTATCAACCTGCAGATCAGGCGTTGCATTCAACTGGCCAAATTCAGTCAAAAGAGTCTTGACCCAGATGATTTCTCGTGCTGCTTCACTGGCTGCTACAACCTCAGCTTCTGTAGTCGATATTGCAACTGAAGGTTGTCGTTGACTAATCCTTGAAATAGCACCAGAATAGAAACAAAGTACACCTGGAGTCGATCGTCCTGAACCGAGGTCACCCCCATGATCTGCATCGCTGTAACATTCTAGGACACCTTTATTTAAATCATTCTTGTAGATGATTCCATGATCTGAAGTGCCTCTCAGGTAACGGAAGATCCTTTTCACCTTGATCACATCACGTTCTGTTGGATTTTCAAGACTCCTTGACACCACTCCAACAGCATAGGCAATGTCTGGTCGAGTTCCACATATTAGAAACATCAAAGCTCCAACTGCGTGTCTGTATGGAAACTCAGTGTTAGGTGAACTCTCCTCCGTATCATTGTCCTTGATAACAGGAGTCGCCACTGCCCTGCAATTGCTCATGCCGAATCGTTCCAGCAACTTCTGAATGTAGTGACTCTGATTAACTTGGATAGAACCATGTTTGTCTTTGTTAATTTCTAGTCCCAAGAAAAACCATGCTGGCTTTGAAGTAATTTTGAACTCCTTCTTGAGATCATTGATAAACTGCTGAAGTCCATGCTCATTGTCAGCTGCTATCAAGCCATCATCAACATAGAGGACGAAGAAAATTTTGCTGCAACCTCTCTGCCTAACGGAGAGACAAGGATCAGCTTCTCTCCTTCGAAATCCTAATTTGATTATGTAGTCACTGAACTTTTTGTTCCAACAGCGAGGGGCTTGTTTCAGCCCATACATGCTCTTCTTCAGACGACATACTCTACTGGAACCATCATTGTACCCTTCAGGCTGCTTCGTGAATATGGTCTCCTCTAAATTACCATAGAGAAATGCTGTTGACACATCTACTTGAGCTAGCATCATGTTTTCATTGGCAGCAACAGCGAGTAGTGTACGAATAGTAGATGTTCTTGCCATAGGATGAACGTCTGGTCATAATCGACACCTTTCTGCTGTGAAAAACCTTTTATCACCAACCTGGCTTTAAATTTATCCACCGAGCCATCTGCATTTGTTTTTACTTTATAAACCCATTTGCAGGGAATGGATCTTTTTCCAGGCGGTAAATCCTCCATGACCCAAGTTGCATTTTCTTGATGTGCTCTCATTTCTCGATCCATGGCTTCTTTCCAGTCATCCCGTTCATCCGATTTCAAAGCTTCAGCATAGCCATATGGTTATTTAAAAGTTATTGAAACGGATGTTACATAGTCTTGAAGAATATTTGGACGTTTAAGTGTAGACCGATCTCGCAGCTGTCGTCCAGTCATCTAATTGTTTTGGTGATCATCTTCATCTGGGAAAAGGTCGTCGAAACCCAAGATATCATCTTCTTCGTCACTCTGAGGTTTAACATCAGGCTGGTCCTCTCTCTGAGTACCTGATTCTAGAAATACTTGGTTAGGTAGCTCGACATTTATTGGGATATCCATTCTTTTCCTCTCGATTAAAGTCTTCTCCTCAAAAATTACACCTCGTGATCTGATTAGCCTTTTTTCTTCTTTGCACCAAATTCGATACCCTTCATCGTGATCATAGCCAATCAAAATCCCTTTCACAGCTTTACGATCTATTTTCTTTCGTCGTTGTTTTGGAACATGAACATAGCAAGTGGATCCTATTATTCGCAAATGCTTCGTTCCAGGTTTCTTGCCATACCACATCTCATATGGAGATACCCCAGAAACATTGGAAGGTCCTGTCAAATTCAGGATGTACGAAGCTGAATTTAGCATTTCAGCCCAAAGTCTTTGTGGAATATTTCCATGAGTATGCATAATGGCTCTTGCTGTTTCCAGGACTGTTCGATTTTCTCTCTCACTACATCCATTCTGCTCAGGAGTGTACGGCATTGTGAGACGCGTGTGATTCCTTCCTTTCGAAGAATGTTCTTGACTTCTTTATTGTCAAACTCCCTTCCATTGCCACTCAGAAGTTCTTTAATAACATTTCCAGCTGTCTTTGCTTCAGCTATAAACTGACTCAACTTTTTCACAACCTCACTTTTTTCTTTGATGAAGCAGATTGTTCTAAATTTTGGGTAGTCATCTTTGAAAAGAACAAAATATCGATATCCCGACACTGATTTTTGGAATGGTCCGCACACATCTGTGTGGATAAGCTCACCTGGTTCCGTTGTCTTCTTTCTGGTGCCGAACGGTAGACGATGAGTCTTGCCATATATACAGCCTTCACACTGTTCACTGTCCATTTCCACTTTGATGTTTAGATCCTTGCTGAGAATCGACTTCAGATGGCGTTTGTTTTGATGTCCATATCTTTCATGATATAGCTGTAGCAGGTTATCTTTGCTTGTGACATTAACTTCATTGTGAGAAATGGGTCTTATATTTCTCACTGCCAATTTAAAAAGTCCTCCAAATCGATCACGTATGCCTACCAGTTTAACATCTTGGTTAACTTTGAAGTTACAAATTTCTGCAGTTGATATGAATTCACTCTTTGGATGCTTATCTTGTGCTGCAAGAACAGAGAATAGATTCTTCTGAATCTTTGGTACATACCATACATCTGCCAGAGTAATTGCATGCCACTTTCCTCCAACTGCTGCTTCAATGTCTACTGAACCTTTTCCGATCGCTTCGATCTTGTCACCACTAGCTGTAGTCACTGAATGTTTTGTTGAAAATGGCTGAAAATTCTTTAATGAATTTCTGTCGTTCGTAATGTGACTTGTCGCACCATTATCTACGTACCAGCCATTAGGCCTACATTCAGCATTCATTACTGCCGAGGTAACAGCAAGTGTCATGTTTGTATCCTTACTATCTGCGCAACTGGTTTCGGAGGTTTTCCATCGGCTGCCCGTTTTCTACACATTTTGACAGTATGATTGGGTTTCTTGCAGTAGTGGCATATCTTCTTTTTCATCTTCGGTTTGGTTGAACATACTGGCTGGGATAGCTGCTTTGACGAGTCCATGAATAGGGTTTCCTGTGCAATAAATTCATCCTCCTTGGTCCTCAAAGCCTTTTCATATGCACACAATTGGTTGGTCAGATTATCAATTGTCCTGTCACTTTTAGACATTAGCATCCAGCTAGATTTAAACGAAAAATAATCTTCACGCAATGTACCTAAGATTTTACATATCACAAATAAATCTGGCAATTCTGAATTACCTTTAACATCTTTAGTCATTTCTTGCTTTAATTCACTCCACAAAATTTTCAATTTCGAAATATGTGTCACGATATCATCTTCAGGATGCTTTTTAAAACTAAAGAACTGTAAGCAGAGGTTATAAACCTTGTCTTCGGAAACGCCGTCAAACAATTGGTAGCGCTACAGAAGAGGAGACCAAAGGTACAAAAAAAAATTAGCTAATGAAATTTGCCAAAGTACCTTTAGTAATGGTATCCGGAGATGTTAAAATAATAGAAATTGACTCGTCCACTGCCATAAACCCACCCAGCCATCTCAAATAGATACACGACTTATATAGCAGAAATTAAGTCTTTTGTAGCCATCTTGCTTACTAAGTCAGGAATGCCAACCCCACGCATTTGGTACTATATCACATCGGGTATAGAACGAGTAAACAAAAGAGCGTCGATCAAGTAATGTAATGAAAAATTGCGCCAATTGTCAGTGTTTATTTATGTATTTATAATGTTTTACATACAAAAACAGACCTAACCTGGGGCTCACGCCCCAGACCCCCTCGCTTGTGGTACTAGCAGTAATTTTCGACCAGGCAGTACCTAACCTAGTAGCGGACTTAAATTCTATCTTATTAATGTTTTACATACAAAAACAACCCTAACCTGGGGCTTACGCCCCAGACCCCATTGCTTATGGTACTAGCAACAATTTTCGACCAGGCAGTACCTAACCTAGTAGCGGACATAAATTCTATCTTATTAATGTTTTACATACAAAAACAAACCCAACCTGGGGCTTACGCCCCAGACCCCCTTGCTTGTGGTACTAGCAGTAATTTTCCGCAAGTCAGTGCTTAACTTAGTGGAAATTTGTAACAATTTCAAACTTTACGTGTCATATGGTGAATTTTGTATTGGACATGTTGGTAACGTACTCAGATGTTCGTTTTTCGTGTGTCACATGACGTATGACGTAGGGTCCAAGATGGCGTCCATAGTGAAATGAAGACAATGCTAAAAGCATTATTTTCGTAAACAATCAATTAAAAGGAATTATTCCGGTGCAGCAGTGGCAATTGAGAAAGTAAAACGACTCCCAACATCTCCGAGAAAGGTTTGTCAATCATAAATACTATATTTTCAGTAATATACCTTGTTGAAAGTTACGACGGCTTGGTCTCCTGTTCTGTAGTTTTAATGAACATTTTGTGTAGTTCCGACCATACTTCCCGCGACGTATTAAGACGCATTATTTTCTGTAATGTTTCTTCAGTCATGTTTGTAGTTAAAATAATTAAAGCATTACTGTCCGCTTTATTAAATGCTTCTAACGCACTTTTATACGCTGCCCTTTCATCAGCAGTCGCACTCGCGGGAAGTACATTTGGTTTGACTAACCTGCCTTCGATAGCATCAAGTGCTCCAGGAATTCCACGTAAACAAATACTTATTTTGTATTTCCAAGTGCTCCAATTTGATTTTCCTTCCAGAAGTCCGATGTTGATAAACCGTGTTGAATCCATTTTGCACTGCAACGATATCAACATGTGCGTAACCTCAAAGTCAGCTTCGTCCAGATTTCGAACAGAAATATAAAACGCCGACACGTTTTATCACACACTTAATTTCTCAACACGTATCTTGGCCCATAACCTATTGATGTCTTTAGTTTAATCACCAGATAACACTTGGAATACTCTGAATAATAAGTTGTTTATGAACAAACTGCAATATAGGCTATATTAGGTAGCCATTACTAACGGACACTATTTTGAACACCAAAGGCACACGAGTAACACAGAACACCAACATTGTAACATGAAATGTTACAGAAGAAGACATTTATTGGATAACATCAACAATATTACATACTAGTTGTTATTGGAAGCGTGATTTTTGAGGTGCAAATAACGCGTACCAGTGTTAAACATAATTAAAATATACACTGAGCGCGTATTTCATCGTACGAGGTAAGTGGTTAATTCCTACTTGTCGTTTATTTATTATGTGTCATTCTGTTTTTTGACCGTAACTTAATGCTGCGACAAATTACTTAATCATTTTCACTGCATTTTCAAGCTTTGGTGGTGTTTATGTCGTTAACGAAACCATGAAATGAACGAGGTAAAAGACTTACAAAATAAGACCTTAACTTATGAGGACAGACTATTAGCAAATGAATTAGGCTCTCCAAAACCAGATCTGTGCATTAATCAAGTACCTAAAGATAAAAACAGAACGTATAAAAGGACTTTCAATAAATTTGTGTATGAAAAATGGGATTGGATATGTGGGTGTCGGGTAGTAAATTCATTTCTTGTTTTCCGTGCCTGTTATTTGGTGGCGATGACACAGGGATCATGACTGGCTTTAATGATTTAAAACATTTGCCTGAGAAGGTAAGAAACATTGTTTGTCAAAATGTCATATGAACAATGAAATGAGCTTAGCAGTGTTGGGGAATATAGGATAGGGCAGGAACTGGATGATGGCTACAGGAAGGCTGTTCTTAAACACAACGAATTTGTGGACAAGAATATGTAGGATATTATGTCGCGCATTGGATTAAGGCCTTAATAATATTCACTGGATATTTTTAGGAATTTGAAGTGTTCATGTTAATGCCTTTAATGAATCCGTGAATTTATTGAGTTTAAGTATATACTTTTGGAATATCGGAAGGAATAGTAGGAGTGCTTGTACTAATACGTGACCATTAACGTCTAGATCATAAACGACAGGACCTCCTTTTTACGTGGAATACGAGCCGCCAGACGTGACATTTCACCTCAGAATTCCCATAAGCATTAACCGGGAATCGAACCCGACCAGCCTTGGTGCGAGGCAAGCAGCTTGACCGCTGTGCCATCACAGCCCGGTAAAACCACAGAGAAACGATTACTAAATGGCCGCCACAATTAAACCAATTGAGTGACATCGTTTTCTTGTCCACTCATGGTGCAACATGTAGTCTACCATTATGGGCGTATGTTCTCTCAAAAATGTGTTGTGCCCCACCCTTGTTTTTTGAGAGTACGTACCGCCACTGAACCCAATGTCATCGACACAACGACGTGCATTTGTCGCCAATCACCAGTGGTAGACACTGTAAAAATGGCGTTACGTGATATGGTCGGACGAATCATGATTTCAATTGCACCATGCCGATGAGAGGCACCGTGTGTGGAGCAGACCACATGAATCGATGGATCCCGCCTGCCTCGATGGTGTGGTCCAGGGAAGTGGTGTCTCTGTTATGGTCTGGGGTGCATGTTCCTGGTATGGAATGGGCCCTCTGGCTATTCTGGAAGAGACTTTGATGTTCTGCGGCATGTTGAGCTGCCAGAGGCCCCACATGCTATTAGGTGACTATCCCATGACATTTCCTAAGTCAGTGAACTAGCTAACGCGGCAAAAATCATTGATTCGGATAAAGATTATTGATGAGTAGTGCCGTATGCACGGGGTTGGCAATATTGTATTTGTCCCATAATTCACGTGTATTATGGCGAACACAACTGGAATTTTACTATATAAGTCGTAATCTAAAAAGGGGATGGTGTGTGGGTTATAGACAATGGAGGAGAAAACATCTATTACCACAGCATTTCTACAATATTATTATCAATTAAAAAGGCATTTGGCTATTTAAGTAGTTTTGTGGAATGTTCACCACTTCTGAACTGCTGCCAATTTTATTATGGCCCTCATACGGTCTCATTAGTCTTCAGGCCAGTTATCACACACTATTGAATAATATTTTCACTCATAGAATGACTTATGACACCTCCACAGAATAACACTTTGCCGCGAATTCCTACAGCGTCCCGATAAGAAATAAGAACTCGTGTTCCTGTCGATCGTCCTGCAATACCAAAATAGGTCACCTGGCGTTCCGACCTATTACTGCCTCTAAAATACCACACGAGTCAAACCTAGGCCAAGTTGTTTGACTTGTGCTGGGTTGGTCAACATCCCTCGGAGGCAAGTTTAAAAGCTGGAGCGTAGCTTCTTTGCTGTTGTTGTTGCATAAGGGCTGTGACATCGTGGTCATTTGGGTGTGTGCGTGTGGAATTTGTGTGATAACCTGTGTTATTGTGATGGCTAGTGCCTGTATTTGTAAATTGGAAATAGGATCAGGAAGGAGGTTGGCGGGGCCTTAGTTTAGGGATCATCCCAGCATTTTCCTGGAGTAGAGTGGGAAAACCACGGAAAACCACTTCCAGGAATGCTGAGGAGGGAATCTAACTGCACCACAGTGACACATTTTATCAGTCAAATTCAACATACACCCAAATACATGGGGCTGATGACCACGACCTCTCAGGTCTTACCGATTTATGCGAGAAAGCCATAGTCACTGCCATCGTTCAGGGCTGGATTTAGATTTTATGCACTCCTTGGCCCGTGTGATTTTGTCACCCCCTCTTCATATCATCGTGAAGGACGGAGAATTTGGACCTCAGAAAGGTATTTGTGAAGGTAATTTTTATTTTATTCTAATGAATCGGGAAGTAAAATCAATTAAATAAATTAAAATAACGAGAGAATCAATTGTTTCTAAATTTGTATATATAAATTATAAATAAATAGGCCAACGATATATTAAAATAAGTTTAAACCATTTAAGACTCATACACTTACGTATATTCAAATATACATATACACTACATCATACAATCTCCAACTATGCATAATGAATTATTCAAATTGAACTGATTTTAATAATCATGACTTAAGTTGTAAAATCTGCTGTTGCAAAACATTTGTTGGACGTAGACGTGTATTGTAATCTATACCATTTTATGGACAATTTCTGTCAAAAAGAATTGCGGATTAATTTTGCACCCCTCAGCATGGTGTGGCCCTAGGCCGGGGCCTTTGGGGCCTATTGGTAAATCCAGCCCAGCCATCATTGCCACAGTCTCTCGCTTCGTTCCTTCGTGAGTTCGCATTGGTTCTTTATCACTGACGGTATGCTGAAGAAATTAGAAACGTACTCCCTCCTTGTGATCAGCTTTATACTTGTTGGTCCTCGTGTGACAAACAACAATTGCACAGCATACCATCTCGAATTCAACGATGAAAAGGTCTAATTTCTACGTTTTATCACCCAAAATGCAAATACCTCCCTATTGTTTACCAACTGGCCTTTGACAAGATGGCGGACAGGCTGTTTCTGAGTACGGCCACGGCGCATCAGGTAAATCGTTCGGGCTTCACTAATCATCATCATTAATGTGAGATTAACCTGAACCAATTCATTCTTTGATTAAATTCACTCCAAACTAGGGCAACACAGAAAATGGCGTCGAACACCATTATCACTCACTGTAAACTATTTTAGTAAAATTGAAAAAATCGGGTTTGCCTGATAGTTGGATATTCCTTGCCGTGACCTTTCGTGCGGATGAAAGTCCTATATCCGAATGCTGACAACCGAATATTCTTTGGATTCGGCGATCGGCAGACGTAACATGGTGGTGAATTAGTTTTGTAATAATATCAGCGGTATTTTGTAGTTAATATATTGAGTACTTGACGTTAATTCTGTAAATAAACACCCTTGTAGGTGTTACTTTTGTATACTCTGTTGACGACCTCTGTGTGGGCATCTATTGCCGTCTTCCGCCAGTAAATTTTACTCAGCAGAACAGCACAATGAAGTTGAACAAGCTTGTTTCTGCATCCAGAAGGAAAAATCGCAAGAGGCATTTCACAGCTCCATCACACATTAGGAGACGTATCATGTCTGCTCCTTTGTCCAAGGAGCTGAGACAGAAGTACAACGTGCGAACAATTCCTATTCGCAAAGACGACGAGGTTCAGGTACGTAGGCCACGTGGTTGCTATTTGCGATGCCTTACAGACGTTACTGTATTGTTGGAAGTGAGGCTTGAATGTTGAATATTGTGGTATTGTATGAAATTATCAGAAGAGTATTTCAGTTGCTTATTTTAGACTCTGTTAGGGGCTGATAACCTAGCTGTTGGATCCCTTAGAGCAACAATCTCAATAGATCACGGCATTTAGCCATTTGAACTGCAGTCATATTCTGCTTCGTGTCGGATTGAGATTTGTAATTTCAGACGTTTTAAACTTTTACTTACAGTATTGCTTATGGATAACAGTGCAGGAGACATGAACCCAGGGGGGGAATATTACTTCTTAAATTTGCATTAAATACCTTTTCTGTTGTTTGAGTCTTTTGACTGGTTCAATGCAGCTACCACACCCTACATCTGAGGCAATCTGTTTAACATATTCTAACCTTGGTCTACCCCTACAGTTCTTGCCCTCGACCCTTCCTTCCATAACTAAGCTTGCTATTCCTGGGTGTCTTTGTATGTGTCCTACCAACCTATCCCAGTAATTCTGCACGCCGTGAGAACATGCCTTTTCGTAACTTTTAACTAGGCATATTATTGAAAATATAGGATTTATGATTTACATACCTTTCTCGGAGAGGTTGGGAGTCGTTTCACTACGGACGCCATCTTGGACACTCGACAGACAGACATGTGACTACGTTACCAACATGTCGCACACAAAATTCACCATTTCGCACGTAAAGACGTAAAGTACTGCCTGGCCGAAAATAACTGCTAGTACCACAAGCAAGGGGGTCTGGGGCGTAAGCCCCAGGTTAGGTTTGTTTTTGTATGTAAAACATTTATAAGATAGAATTTATGTCTGCTACTAGGTTAGGTACTGCCTGGCCGAAAATTACTGCTAGTACCACAAGCAAGGGGGTCTGGGGCGTAAGCCCCAGGTTAGGTTTGTTTTTGTATGTAAAACATTAATAAGATAGAATTTATGAATTAATTTCACATGCCACACAATCCATGGTTAAAGTACGAGTGACGAGTTGGATTTGGCGCAATAGTATATTACATTATCAACGCTCTTCTGTTTCTTTGTATACCCGGTGCGAGATGGTACCAAATGCGTGGGGTTGGCATTCCTGACTTAGTGAGAAAGATTTCTCCTAGAGACTTCATTTCAACTATATAAGTAGTGTTGCTATTTGGGATGGCTGGGTGGGTCTATGACAGTGGACGAGGCAACATCTATTAATTTATCATCTCCAGATATCATTACTACAGGTACTTTGGCAAATTTCATTACTCAATTTTTTTATACACATGTTCTCACGGTGTGCAGCGCTACCGAAAGGAGTACCTAGTGTAAATTTTTACTGGTAAGTCTACTTTTCCCTATCCATTACCTGATGTACCCTTTTCAGCACTGAATAATCTGGATTCTTCTGCAGTAGACTTGTCGGAAACAGTTCAAGAGACCTCATGCATCATTGAACATGGCCCATGGCTGTCATTAAATGATCAATAAATAATAAAAATACATATTTACAGTCTTTTTTTAAAATTTATTTATTGCTCTTAACAGCAGCCACGTTCTAACGGAGCTTGAATCTCATTCAATTGTCAACAAGGCGCACACATTGTTGCCGACATATGGGACACAGTCACTGTTGGGGGGGGAACACATTGATCTGGACGCGATATGCTGCAACCATTGTCAAAACCCATTGATCTGGATGCTTTAGGTTGTAACCATTGGATTGGACAAAGCGAGGGTTAGAATGGTTGTGTTGAGGTGCAGCCTCAGCCGCGGGAAGCTCAGCAACTCTTTAGATTCTGTTAGAGCTCGAGTCAGCCAGGAAGGCGGTGCGCAGAACACAACACTACCATTACGTTATGCCTCACTTCCATCCCACCAATCACAGTCAGTCTGGCTTGCGAATCTGAGCTAGTGCGTTGTCAGGAAAGCGAAGTGATTATATCGCAATATGTGAAGATCCAGTAGAAGCCTCCTTTCTATAAAATTCTTAACCCTGGAGGGGGCGCATCACGGTCTTTTCGACCGGGTGCAGAGATAAATGTTTATAGTTCTTAACGTAGTGGGCCGTTAGTTTCCATCCCCTCAGTACGTTACATTGGACTCGTCCACTGTCAATGTGCGTAAACAGTTCACCCCTCCCGCTCCTCGGTTTCAACCGGAGTGCATTGTTTAACGGACCCGGTCTAAAACTTCTGGCGCGCCCCATGACGTATGCGTGTTTATGAGTGAAGTTTTACTTTTATTTTTCAGTTAATCTTTTATTGTTTAAGTGACTTTGAGCATTATTTATAAGTTGGTTCATTATTATTTACTTGTTTTGTAACAATAAAAATAGTTTTTGCGTCATTTGTGTTATGTTTTCGCGACCCGGTCGAATACACCGTGCGCGCCTCCTCACGTGATTATTCTTTCGCGCCCTCTCCAGGGTTAAAACTACTGAAATTAAGCAAATCTCCTGAATTAATAGGCGGCCCCGTGGTGTTGGGGTGGTGCACCTGCCTCTCACCCGGAGGCCCCGGGTTAGACAGAGATTTTGAAACTGACGTGAGGGTTGAAACGGGGTGCACTCAGCCTCTTGAGGACAATTGAGTAGCTGGCTGACAGTGAGTCAGCGCCCCGATCAC
This sequence comes from Meconema thalassinum, assembly GCA_946902985.2. NCBI lineage: Eukaryota > Metazoa > Arthropoda > Insecta > Orthoptera > Tettigoniidae > Meconema > Meconema thalassinum. Next base: position 91,909,637 of record OX336388.2, read on the forward strand.
GAAAACCAAGATTAACGGCCGAGGGGACCCGGTGCGCTGATCATGCGTCACCCCAATATCTGCAGGTCAATTGGCTCGGCAGCGGTCGATGGGTCAGCCTAGGCCCTTCATGGGCTGTATAGTGCCAGGGGTTGACTTTTTTTTTACCTGAATTAATACTCTCTGTCTGAGACCCTCCCAGCCATCCCAAATATGAACACGACTTATATAGGCTTAAGTCCACCTGTTTCAGCCATTTGAGCATCATGCACCGTATTGCCAACCCCTCGCGTTCGGTACTATATCGCATTCGGCAGACCAAGGGTTTTCACCTAGATTAGTAAAGAATGGTTAGGTAGTGTGGCCCGCGCCGGTAGCGGTTCACTTTGGACCATCCTTTGTATAAATATTTTTAAAAACTGAAATTACCTGATTTAATAGTCGGGAGGATATCAGGAAAGGATTGAGTATTAGATGTTCACTGCTCCGCTGTCATAGACTCACTATCCCGCCCAAATAGTGACACGACTTATATAGTTGAAATCGAAGTTCTCGCCCCCATCTTTCTCACTGAGTCAGTATTGCCAACCCCACGCGTTTGGTACTATTTCGCACGTGATGTATGAAATCACTAAGTGAACTCAATTACAGTGTTTATTTATGTATTTATAATGTTTTACATACAAAAACAGACCCCCTTGCTTGTCGTACTAGCATTAATTTTCGACCAGGCAGTACCTAACCTAGTAGCGGACATAAATTCTATCTCATTAATGTTTTACATACAAAAACAAACCTAACCTGGGGCTTACGCCCCAGACTCCCTTGCTTGTAGTGCTAGCAGTAATTTTCCACAAGACAGTGCCTATCTTAGTAGCGAAGGCGTGTGGTGAATTTCTTTATTCAAGTTGGTAAAGTGTCACATGATCGTCTTTTGGGTGTCACATGACTGTCAAAGATGGCGTCCGTAAGTGAAGAAAGTGAAGAAAAATTGCAACCTTTCCGTGAAATAACAATTATTGCGGTGCAGCAGTGGCTATTGAGTATGTAGAGATTGTGAAATGACTCCCAACAATTCCCCGAAAGGTATGCATATCATAAATTATATATTTTCAATAAGCTAAGGTGTTAAAAGGGAGGATGGTCTAAAGTGAACAATAAATCCCGCGCCAATATAAACACCCCTGGTTTTAGTCGCACACGGTGGGGGTTGTCATGCATCAATAATCTTTATCCAGGCCAATGCTTTTGCCTAGAACAGGGCCATCCAGTCATTGCGCTCCGGGGAGCACTGGGCAGTCCGACTAGCGCTCCTTCCCCTACCACCACTACACTGGCAGCGAGGAGACGGGCGATGTTGTGACCACGTTGACTCGATATGTACGTACAGTCGTGCGGCCAACAGCTCTTGTGGGATTGTTGACATATTAATAGGGCTGTTTTGCCATAACAAATATACCAAATATACAAATCGAATGGTACTGCGATGTGTGGAATGTGCAGGAAACGGTAAAGAATATTGTGATTTATTCCAAACTGAAATGTGAACATATTAGAGAGGAAAATTCAACAACAAATTGGGTTCTTTTTAACACATTACATCTCTGTTGCACACTAAACATTTGGCATGCCTTTATAAGCTGTACAGAAATTTCCGATTCTGTTTTAAAGACTGCTGCTTCACCACTCCTTTTTTGTATGCTGTTTAGTCATGACCACTGCGAAACCGATTTACATACACGCTGTCAATAAAGCGCATTGGACTCGACCAGCGACTGATGGATCGGCTGAATACTTCAGCGTGCTCAGCCAGCCAAGCTCCTCCCACCACTTCTGAACCTACCCTCCGCCAAAGTGCTTGCAGCGCTGTCTGGATGGCCCTGGCCTAGACCAACATTTTTATCCAAACCAATGGTTTTCGCCTAGACCAATAATGGTTAGGTAGGCCGGCCCTCCCCTGCGGGCCGCGTTAGCTAATATAAACACCCCTGGTTTTTGTCACGCACAGTGGGGGTAGTCGCGCATCAATAATCTTTATCCAGGCCAATGGTTTTGCCTTTTATTTCATTATTAACATGTTGTGTGGTAAATTTTGTATCCGACATGATGGCAACGGGTATGATGTAGGCTACTGTCCGACGTCAATGTAACATGGCGCCGGATCGTGAAATGAACACAAACAAAAATGCTTTATTGACATAATAAAATAAATATTTCCGGTGCAGTAGGGACAATTCAAATTGGAATCCACTTGTAATGACTCAGAAAGGTACCTTATGTGAATCATAAATATTTTCAATAACCTGCCTTGTGAAAGTTATAAAAAGGGAGGAGTACTTACTCTCAACAATTAATCACTTCTCTTATTTCATCCCCTACCTTGTCCCTAGCACATTGCATATTATTCTCAGCTTCTGCAATTACAGAAAATTGCTGTTTGAGACTAGTTATTGTTGCTTTAGGGGTGGAACATCAAGGTCAACTGCCCCTGCTGTTTGTGACTGTTTCCTTTTTTCTCCATTTTTGTAATGGTGACTGGAAGAAATGAGAAATCTCCCTGAACACTGGAATAGTCCTTTGGCAGCTCTTTGACAGGCCACACATGCAGGGTTATTTGGGAATATCAAGTTTCTGTGGAAAACCCACCCTCAGCTGTTCCGCTCTAATTTCAGGCATTTTAGTAAAATTGGCTCCAAGTGGTTTCATCCAGACCATCGTCTATTCCAGTAGTGACCAATGGTTTTGTCCAGACAGTGGTCTAACCTGGTAGTGACAATGGTTTTGTCCAGACAGTGGTCTAATCTAGTAGCGACCAATGGTTTTGTCCAGGCAGTGGTCTAACCTAGTAGCGATCAATGGTTTTGTCCAGACAGTGGTCTAACCTGGTAGTGACCAATGGTTTTGTCCAGGCAGTGGTCTAACCTAGTAGCGATCAATGGTTTTGTCCAGACAGTGGTCTAACCTGGTAGTGACCAATGGTTTTGTCCCGACTGGTCTAACCTAGTAGTGACCAATGGTTTTGTCCAGGCAGTGGTCTAACCTAGTAGTGATCAATGGTTTTGTCCAGGCAGTGGTCTAACCTAGTACCGATCAATGGTTTTGTCCAAACAGTGGTCTAACCTAGTAGCGATCAATGGTTTTGTCCAGACAGTGGTCTAACCTGGTAGTGACCAATGGTTTTGTCCAGACTGGTCTAACCTGGTAGTGACCAATGGTTTTGTCCAGACTGGTCTAACCTGGTAGTGACCAATGGTTTGTCCAGGCAGTGGTCTAACCTGGTAGTGACCAATGGTTTGTCCAGGCAGTGGTCTAACCTTGTAGCGACCAATGGTTTTGTCCATACAGTGGTCTAACCTAGTAGCAACGATAGTTTTGTCCTGACAGTTGTCCGTCTAACATTGTAGCGGCCAATTGTTTCGCCCAAACCATCGTTGAACCTAGTAGCAACCAGTGAACCCTTTCCAATAAGTTGAACTTAAAAGTATTTTATGGACATTCTTAACTCGCGACCGAACTCGTATTGAGCCCAGGTGAGCGCATCTGCTTTTGATGTCTCACTGTTTGAAACATACAGGGTCATTAAGTATGTGCGCGCCAGTAAACACTGCAAGTTAAGCCGGCTGTGACTAGCGCAGATCACGGTCGCGTGCACGTGGTTCAGCTGGCGGTTGGTGCGCACTTTCACACTTTTACCAAACGTGTTCAATAATGTGTACTTACGGTGCTCATAGGCGATGCTGAAAATGTCCTCCCTCTCTTGTAACACACACCTGACATCTTCTGATGAAAGAATGTCTGTGAACTCTTCTATTATTTACAGAGCCTGTTTCCTTGAATCGTTTAGCGAGCCTCCTAATTGTACTGGCATTAGGCACAGGTCTTCCTGGAAACTTGATTCGAAATTTTAGTCTTGTTTCAGAACAATATTTTCTGCTTTTCATTTACGAATTATGGATATACACATGTTCGTGCAATGTGAATAGACATGACCAACAATCACAACACTCACTAAACGTGCAACACTAACGTCTAAGCTTTGCAGATACACGCTCATATGGATGACAAAACACGTGTGAACTAACGACATGAGTCAGCGGAGCACATCAACCACCGGCTGGACCGGGTTCGTGCGCCCACGATCTGTGCCAGTCACAGCCTGCTTCGCTTGCCGTGTTTGCTGGCGCGCGCACACACACATAATGACCCTGTACAACATAGTTACTTAGCTTTTCAAGCCACTACATCAAGCAAATTAACTTCAATAACCATACATCATCAATAGGGCCCGGATGTTGATGCCATAAAAAGTTTAAAAAATGCACTTAACATTTTCAAAAATGACTGTAAAAAATGACCTAAAAATTAGAAAAATGCACTGTAAAATGGAGAAAATGTACTTATACAGTAGAACTTGGATAATTCGAACCTCAAGGGACCAGTAAAGAAATTCGAATTATCCAAAAATTCGAATTATGAAAGTTCTTTGAAAAGGGTAGAGAAAATATTCAAATTTTCATCCAAGCACCTTTATTAAACATAATATTACATAGGTGTTTAACAACAAAAGTGCTTATATACTATGTATTATGTTTACGTAATGATTTACGTTCAACAAAGCAAATTTACAGACAACGGTACTGTATAATGGCTGTAGGCCTATTGTGAATAAACTTCGCTCTGTACACACACTTCAAAACACAGGCAAAGCCAAACTTCTAAACAACCACAAGTCTAATCAAACCACTCAGAATACTGCAGTACACAGCACGCACTACCAGACAGGTGTAAGGGATGACACTGTTATGAGATGTGGAGGGGGGGGCAGCGATTGGGCAATGACCTCGGAAGGAGCGTCGCAGGCGCGTTGTTAGTTACGTGGGCAAAACAATAGAGTAGGAGCCACGTGCCAATGATACGTCGTTTTTCAGGAATTCTTGACCTAACTGTTTGGTTTCCGATCGACTTTTTACACGTAAAACTTCGAATTATCCAAAATATAATTCGAATTAACCACGATTTTTTTAGCATTGATTGTATATAAAATGGTAGGGACCAAGAGAAAAATTCGAATTAAAGAAGATTTCGAATTATAGAAGTTCGAATTAGCCACTTTCCACTGTAATAATAAACTCACCAATATTTCAAAAATGACATGTTACGCTCAAACGGTAAAGTCAATCAAAATAGATTATCTTATATCAGCTACTAGCTTCTTCTTAACTCTGAGAGACGTAACTCCCTCATATAAAGCTGTGATATGACTAAATTGGAAAAATATGACCTTAAAAAGCCGATTTCTCCAAAATATGACCAAAAAAATCTACCAAACTAAAAAAAATGCTCTTAAAATATAAATGACATATTTGAATACGGGGCGACGCGTCTGGAGTTTCTATGGACTTCAGCATTGTTTTAGACAGATCAGTAAAAAGATGACATGTCATCAACATCCGGGCCCTAGTCATCATTGATATCATCTGCTACACTGAAAATTTCCCCTAGACTTTTAAGAATCAGAGTGTATAATCTACCAAACTAAAAAAAATGCTCTTAAAATATAAATGACATATTTGAATACGGGGCGACGCGTCTGGAGTTTCTATGGACTTCAGCATTGTTTTAGACAGATCAGTAAAAAGATGACATGTCATCAACATCCGGGCCCTAATCATCTGCTACACTGAAAATTTCCCCTAGACTTTTAGGAATCAGAGTGTATAATATACTATACACCCAAATGTGCTGGTTTTCCAATCAAGTCATTCCTGTATAAGAGTTTGTCACATGTATGTATGTATGTACTTTGTATGTGCAGTACATCTGACAACCGCACTCCATTTCACATGTACTGTCTTTTAAGATAGAGATTCACTATATACACTAGCGGACCCGTGCAAGAATGAGAGGAGAAAGGTTGTTATGTTTTTATTTCAAACAAATTATTATAGAACACTATTTACATTTCAGTTGGAATTCCAAGTTCTACGTTCCCTAACCTAAGAAGGCAATCGCTGAAAATTGTATCATCATAACACTCACCGGTTATTCGATATATATGAAATTATAAGATTTGAGTACTCATTCCATTGATTTACTGTTTCTGAAATCCATGCAAAATGATAAAGGAAAGACCTCAGAAAGTTAAAATGACATGAAACAGGTGTCACAGCAGCCAAAATGTGAAGTGTACAGCAATTGTGTAGCGTATTTTCCTACAGCAATAGTATCTGCAAATCGCACACTTCATACATTTCTTTGAAAATCATTTTTTAACGAAATTATGGATATTTATGAAATTAGAGTGCAATTTGTCACTGCTAATGTCTATTCTCCTTCATTTAAATGCTCATTTGTCATGATCGGTCGCTTGTGAGCGCCGCAAGAGGATCTATACTTTGAAATAATATATACTAACGGACCAGTGCGAGAAATCTCTCATGTTCATAAACCACACTTTCCCCAATAGGTTTAATGAGACACTGAAGGAGAAAGGTTAAGTTTTTATTTCAACCAAATGATTATAGAACACTATTTACATTTCAGGGTAAAGGAAAGACCTCAGAATGTTGATATGACATGAAACAGACGTCGCAGCGGTCCGTGGACAGCAATTGTGGAGCGTATTTTCCTACATCAACGGTGTTTGCAAATCGCACACTTCGTACAAATTTTTTAAAGAAATTATACATATTTATGAAATTATAGTGCAATAAGTCACTGCTAATTTCTATTCTCTTTCATTTGAATGCTCATTTGTCATGATCGGTCGCTTGTGAGCGCCGCAGGAGGGATCTATACTACTGAAATAATATATATGATCATTGGGTTTTCATTTTGCAGGTAGTACGTGGGCACTACAAGGGACAGCAAGTGGGCAAAGTTGTTCAGGTGTACCGTAAGAAGTTCGTCATCTACATTGAGCGAATCCAGCGTGAGAAGGCCAATGGAGCAAGTGTGTATGTGGGCATCCATCCGTCTAAAACTGTCATCGTAAAGCTGAAGATGGACAAGGACAGGAAGAAGATCATCGACCGCCGATCGAAGGGAAGGTTGGCGGCTCTGGGCAAGGAGAAGGGCAAGTACACCGAAGAGAGCGCAGCTGCTGCCACAGCCATGGAAACATCGTGAACTCTTGTGAAATAATTAAGAAATGCTACTTTTATGAAAAATACCAATAAAAAGTTTAAAATATGGTGTGGGTTATTCTCTGAAGTTTTCCATCCAAACCATAGTCATGGATCCTGGGAGGGTCGTACAGTAGGCCTAACCTGATTGGGAGGTCTCGCTCGATATCGGTACTTGGGCAGTTGTGAGTTGTACAGTTCTGGGTTATTTTCCAAAAGCTCAGGTGATTTTTAATGAAGGAAGATTGTAGTTTTATGTGACATTTAATCTAGAGATCATGAGCCACAGGACCTCCTTTATACGTGGAATCCGAACCACGGGACAAGGCATTTCACTTTGAAAAGCTCACATGCATTGACCGGGAATCGAACCCGGTCCACCGTGGTCGGAGGCCAGCAGCTTCACTGCTGTGCCACCACACCCCCTTTTCTAATGATTTTTCGTGACGGGTAATATTTTCTGGCAATGATGGTCAGTTTAAATGACATGTCACTTTTTGTCCAGAGGAATATTTCTGACCTGAAAAGTCTTTAACAGCTGTTGGTAAATTAACGGTTTGTTCAAACACAAAACTGTACAACTTACAATTTAACTTCGACATTAATTTGCTAAATAACTGCAGATTAAACAAAATCTTTGTAATTCCTGTTCTGCTTGCTCCAGTAAGTTATTCTTCCTCAGTTTCTTGAAACCTGATAATGGTGCCTATATTTTGCCATTTTATTATTGTGTGTATCAGGAATTCCGTCTAGCGAGCACGAGGTGCCTCCAATTATTACAGTGTTGGTATGTTTCTTCTCTCTAGGGCATCCCATGTTTCTCCCCTCTTCTCAAGTTCATCTTTAATCTGATCTAACCACCTTAACTACGGAGACCAATTGGTATTCTTCCTTGCAACACTTTCACCTTTTTCGAGAATTGAAGGAATGGTTGGGCGGCAACACCTAGCCAAAAAGGAAAAGCTTCAGGAGGCTGTCCGACGTACCCACCTCAGTGCCGCAGAATATTTTGCCTAGGGCATTGGAAAGATGGTGTAACGATACGACAAATGTTTCAATCGTTTTGGCGATCATGTTGAGACATAAGAATAAAACAAGCAAACATTATTAGTAAAATCAGTTTGCTATGTCAAGCTGTTATTTTTATACACTTAATCGGAACTTGAAAAATAAAACAGCCTCCGTATGTACTATGCGTGCGATTTCAATAGCACATCAGGGGGCCATGGCGCCCCACAAGCTCGGCCAAGGCCACCGCAGTAGCAAATAACAAAACTGCCACTTACCGTTCTTACTTTATATGAAAGACCCTGTACAATGCTGTATGTTATTTGAATATAATTTGTATTGATTGGCGGAGTATTGTAATTAATTATTTTTTCTTCATCATCTTGCACAGTTTCCAGCCACTGGCCGGGTCTGTTTGGAACACAAGCCTCTCCAACGTCTTCTGTCTTCCCACCATCTCTCTTCTTCACACTTTCTTCCACCCCATTCAGTCACCTGTCTCTCGGTCTCGTGTATCCTCCTGGGTATCCTCTTCTCCTCCATTCGTTTTGCATGTCCATACCATCTTAAGTCTAGATTTCTCTATACCATCCTGTATTGGTTCCTCCTTCATTATTTATCTGGTCCTCTCATTTCTTATTCTGTCCATCTTTGTAGCTCCAATACTGCTTCTCAAGAACCTCATCTCATGCCTATATTTTGCTCTTCTCCCTTCCTTTCATAACCCCGTTCTTGGAGGCATATGTCAGGATAGGGACATAGTACATCCGATATATGATCTTTTTGCTGTTCTGAGGGACATCCTTGCTCCATAACATGCTTCTCAAACTCCTCCGGAATGCTTCTGCCTATCTCCCCCACTCATCAGGCTTCGCCGATACTTAGAACTCTCCACATTCTTCAGCTGTTCCTCACCCATTGTTATTCCCATTGTGGTTCTTTCCTTCTTCCTTGTTGTGATCACCATCTCACTCTTTATGCTAAATTTCATCCCATATCCTTGTGTTATTCCTTCCCACACATCCAACTGTTCCTGTACCTCTTCCTCCTTGTTTCCCCAAATCATCTGCAAACACCATTGCTTTCATCTTTCCTTCCCCAATTACTTGTGCCACCCGGGTCATTATGTCATCCATCACCACAATGAAAAGTAACGGTGACAGTGCACTTTCTTGTTTCAGGCCGTTTCTCTGATCCAACCAGTCCGATCTCTCTCCTCCCACTTTCAAACAGCTCACGCTTCCCTTGTACATCTCCTTTATCCTCCTTATAGTCCATTTTTCTACTCTATCCTGCAGGGACTTCCATACTTTGTTTCTGCATACACTGTCATATGCTTTCTCAATGTCCAGGAAGGCCATCAGTAGATCTGTCCATACTCATAGTGCTGTTCTTGTTACTGCTTTACAGCAAAAATCAAATCCACTGTGGACCTTCCTGCTCTGAAGCCATGTTGTTCTTCCCTCATCCCTCCACGGTGGGTGAGTGGTTATAGTGTCTGACTACCAACCCCAAGATTACAGGTTCGCTCCTGACCATGTTAAGTGATTTTTGAAAGGCGACAAAAATCACGACACTCATGTCATACGTTGTTGGCATGTTAAAGAACCCATTTGAATTCAGTAGGCCGTGTTCAATGGCAAAATTAATATCGGGATATTCCGCCAACACAAAGTTCCTCCATTCTCTACTTGAAAGCGCTGTAATGTCAAGGAGTTTAGATATCTAACCTCCTTGACTTTCATAGCGTTCAAGGGAACGACGAAATTCGACATGCAAGCTACCCTCTGGGTGTCAATTAACAAAGCTTGCACCAGGCACCCGAGGCCATACAATATTATTATTATTGTCCCTCCTGCTACCCCTGTCCTAATTATCCCTCAAACATTGTTGCACAATGACTCATCAGTGTTATTCTCCGATAGTTAAATTATTCTCTTTTTCCAGTCCTCGGGGGTCTTCCTTTCCTTCCATTCTGTCTTCACCACTCGGTACAACCATTGTATCCCCACCTCTCCTGCTGCTCTCACCATCTCCTCACTCAACTCATCCACACCCGGTGCCTTCCCTCCTTTCATCTTTTTCACTGCATCTTCCACTTCTTTCCATGTTAAGTCCTTTTCTGTTTGCAGTTCATCTTCCTCTTCCCCGATTTCTTCCTCCTCACCATCATTTCCATTTGGGTTCAGAAGTTCTTCAAAATATTCTTTCCACATTTTCTTCAGTTCTTCCTTATTTTCTATCTTTTGTCCCCTTTTGTTCACCGTTCTAACATAATTCGTAGCGTCCTTCCGCCTGTTATTTTTTACCATCCCATACAGGACCTTTTTTGTACCTTCACTATCCTCATCATCTTTGTCCACTCTTCCATCCACTTTCTTCTCTCCTCAGCCACTACTCTCTTCGCCTCCTTCTTTCTTTCCTGGTACTCTTCCCTTGTCTCTACCATCCTATTTTGATACCACCTCCTAATGGCTCTATTCTTTTCCCTTACTATATCTTTTGTCTTCTCATTCCACGATGGTGTTTCCTTCCACCTCTTCTTACTACTTGTCCTCCCACATACTGCTTCTACTGCACCTACTAGTGTCTTCTTCAGTCTACCCCATTCCTCTTCCACCCCTCTTTCTTCATCTGTTGGAATTCCTTCCTTTACCATTTTGAGGTACTCGACCCTTCTATCTCCTTCTTTCAGTTTCCATATCCTTATAAGTCTCCCCTGGTTCTCAGTCCCTTTCTTCTCGTTACTCCCTCTCAGGTTCATTACCAGCAATCGATGGTCGCTATCCAGGTTCTCCGAAGGTATAACCTGATGTCCGTGATGTTCTTATTTAATTCTTTCTCATACAGTATATAGTCGACCACCGACTTCCTGATAAAGTCATCACTGTACCCTGTGATTGTGTGGCTCTCTCTTTTCTTGAACCAGGAGTTCCCAACTAGCAGGCTGCGCCTTTGGCAGAAGTCCAACAGTCTCTTTCCTTTCTCATTTCTTCCGCCCCAACCCTCTGGTCCAAGCACACTCTCATACCCTAGTCTTTCTCTTCCTACATGGGCATTCAGGTCCCCCATAACAATCATATTCCTTCCTACTAGCTGCTTCTGCAATTCCTCTTCAAACTCCTCCTTCTCTTCAGAGGCGCAGCCTACTTGTGGAGCATACACTTGCACTATTTCTACGGTCTCTCCCCTCAGTGCTACTTTTACTTTCATCATCCTATCACTTATTCTCTTCACTTCTTCTTTTAAACCATCTCGTACTACTACTCCCACTCCATTCCTCTTTCCCTCTTCATTCCCACTCCAGTACAGTCTAAAGCCTTTTCTCAGTTCTCTCCTTCCTTCCCCTTTCCACTTTGTTTCTGCCAATCCCAATAAATCAAACTTCCTTCTTTCCATCATATCCACTATCTCCTCCCACCTTCCCTGTCAGCGTTCTTTTAAAGTTCCAAATCTTAGTCCATGAACACAGCTAGGTCGTCGTCCATGTTATCCGTCCTGTCCGAGGCCAGTTCCCTTCTTGAAAGCAAAAGACTTATCCACTACTGGCTTGCTGGGCCTATCGTAGCTTCACCAAAGCCCCGTTAGCCGTCACTTTTAAGGGTTCCTGTAGGACCTTCACAGCTACCGTGACGGTTCCGGGACACACGATGTCCCCACTGTACTTCGCCCCTACAGGCAATCCCCTACTTTGTGCTGTTGCCCGTCTCCCACGAGGGGTTGGACTTACTTTGTAAGGTGTGCAATTGTGCGGTGGTTCATTTCTTGCAAACAAAGGGATTATTGCTATAACTGAACAGTAGTCTGTCGTTGTAGATTCTTAACCTCTAATGTTACATCATCTGCAATGGAAACAATTTATAAAGGTTAAATGCGCTGTCAAAGTGACTAAAGTAGTAAATGTATGTGATTTAGTGATTCTTATCTTTACTACCATAGAGCACATTACCGCTGCAGAGAATTCTTCCAGGATATGAAACTTGCTAAAACCGAATGAAACCAGTGAACCCTTTGTTTCGTCCATCACTGGTTATTTTGCTTCCTAAGTAACTGATGAAGGGAGCCAAAATGTATTAAGGCTCCGAAACATGTATTTAATTATCTTTTAATGTTAATTACAGTTCAAAGTATTGAATAGATGATCAGATCAGGTGCCATCAAGTCTGTGACGACTCCTAACGACTGCATGGATGGACTGTCTCCATATGATTCGGTCTTCAGCCATATACTTCAGATCCTTCAATGACATATTCATGTTGATTGTTGGCTGCCCTCGTCTCCATGACCCTTCCACCTTTCCAAGCATAATTGCCTTTTCAACGAATCAGAAAGTGATCTACCATAGTCTTCTCTCACACGCAGTGGAATCTTTGCCATTGTCATAAAATGATCATCTGCCACAGACATTCTCCTAACTGCTGCTGCCCAGTAGAAGAGCCGCAGCCGCCCCTGACCTGGGGGACGCTGCTTTATGGATTTTGGGGGCATTTCCTCCACCCAAGGGAGCATCCCCCCACCTAAAGGGACTCGTCCACTCAAAGCTGTTGGTCCTCTCAGGGAGCTGAGTTATGCAGAAACGTTTTTAATAAACAACATTATACCAGTAGCATTGATTAACACATTTTCTACAGCCATGGAAGAATGGACATCACAAATACCAGTGGGCTAATCCAATTCCTTGTCTTTCCTCTTTCATGGTGTTTAAAGATTCTGAATATCTTCTTCCAAACCCTGCTGAACCTTCCGGCGGGCATCTCGGTTTTCTTGTGAAAAATCAGAGTACAGTATTTGAAAGGGTCAGGGAACTTGTATATTCACAGTTGGAATCACTGGTGATATATTTAAACACAAAATGTGATAAATGTTCCGGCATAACTCAACAAATTGCCAGCGTTTCGCCCCGGTGTACCATTGGGCTCTTCAGTTTGTAAAAGTACACGTCGCCAAGACGCTGGCTAGCACACACTGGGAATGCCAGTTGGTGATATATCCAATGTGCCAGATGTATTTTTCCTCTGTGCTAGGAAGCTCAGGCCTCGCCTGCAAAGCGAAGAGGGGGAGGAAAGGAGGCGGCCGTGGCCTTACGTTAGGTACCATCCCGACATTTGCCCGAAGACGAAGTGGAAAACCACTTAGAGGATGGCTGAGCTGGTATACTCATTTGGACCACCCGAGGCCGAGTAGACCCCGTTCCAGTCCTCATACCACTTTTCAAATTTTGTGGCAGAGCCGGGAATTTGACCTCCGGGGTGGCAGCTAAGCACGCTGACCACTATACCACAGAGGCGACTGTATCCAAATTTGTAGAAATGTCTTATCAAATTAGAGGGGCGTGGTGTCACAGCGGTCAAGCTGTTGGCCTCGCACCAAGGTGGACCGGGATCGATTTCCGGTCAATGCATGTGAGATTTTCGAAGTGAAATGCCATGTCCTGTGGTTCATATTCCACGTAATAAGGAGGTCCTGTTGGCTCATGATTAACGGTCACGTAAAACTAAAAGCTTTTAGCCCTATCGAGTTCCAACGTTCGTTGCTAGCAGTCAGTGGCATCTAGTAGCCAAAGTTGGAACCACCCTGCTCATTCATCTCATCCACACGTAACGGTACTTGTAGCTCACCCCATGGGTGTCCTCATACAAGCAGCTACAAACTCGGGCGAGCCGAACATGTCCTTGGACACTCTCACTAAAAGCCATACGCTAAATGAATAAATTCAAATACCGGGTGAGTTAGCCGTGGTCGTTACGGCATGACTAATAGCAGTCGCTCACATCCGGGAGGCGAGGCGGTTCGAATCCCCCCGCCGGCAACCTTGAAGATGGTCTTCTGTGGTTTCCCATCTTCCTTCCAGGCAAATGCCGGGGTTGGTCCCTAACTATAGGCCACAGCCGCTACCTTCCAACTCCTCGCCCTTCCCTTCCAACTTTCCTCCCCAACGGTACTTGTAGCTCACCCATTGGGTGTCCGTCTCGAAGCAGCTACAAAACTGGCGAGCCGAACATGTCCTCGGACACTCCCGGCACTAAAAGCCATACGCTAAAAAAAAATATATATTCTATCTACTCATTTCTATTTATTTTCATATCAACAGTACATTGCTATTTATCATTATTACTGTTCTTATTTTGTACGTTTTTCCAAGGCCGAAACTGTATTATTCTCAAGATGAGGCAAAGACATTCACCATCGAAAATACTAGCTTGGTTGGTTCCTCAGTAGAGGGGCTGCGACAACGCGGTCATGTAGCCCCATGTAATTTGGGTGTGTGTAGAATCTGTCTGATAACCAGTGTTAATTGTGATGGCTGTATTAGTGTGTGTTATCTGTTTTTAATTCAAGTAAGAACTGCAGACATTCGATTTTCAAGTAGTTCCAACTTTTGGTACCAAACGCCACCATCAACGACCAACTAGTTCTGAACTTTGTTACTAGATGCCACTGCAGTCAGCTCCTGGCGATGAACGATGGAACCTAAGAGCGTTAGTCCAATATAACCTATAATTTAGCTTCACACAAGTGTAATTAGTGGAAGGTTCTTTTATCATGCCATAAATCTGGGACTGCCGGCTGTACTTCCTCTCCGCTCTTAAAAAATCCGATGACTTCTGTCGGGTTTGAATCCGCGACCTTGGGCCTATAAGCTCAGCATGCTTCATACTACATATTAACTTCAATAACTAATTAAATTCCTTTGAACACCTGTTAATACTAATAGAAAGGTCTGTCTGGTAGGTAGTCTGCCCAAAGGCTGGTTGGATCCTCAAAAGGTACCGCTGTTAGGTTATGTGGGTAGATACCCCAGGCAGCACTATATTGAGGCCTACTAGGCAAGATGAGGTAGTTTGCCATTGCTTTCCTCACTGAGTCAGAACAGCAGTACTAACCCTATGAGTAGAACCTTTCACAGCATCCACAAGCACTGACTGCCCTGAATATCATTACTAAGCACCACCCATACCTCAGTAGCTTCCATATAATCACAGCCATGAGTGAGACTGAGACATCGGTGAAGAGCCACATTTTACTCTAGCCTGTGCCAACGGACAAATGCAAATGTACTGCATTCGTCAACAGAAGGCAAACAGGCCCTCAACTATAAAGAAGTAAACATATTGGTATTAATAGGTGTTCAAATGAATTGAATTATATATTCTGAAGAGGACATCCGGTGAATTCTTGAGCTCGGCTGTAGATCGGAACGCCGGTGATCGCCCTCCACGGCTTCGCCGTTAGTCGGATTGCCAGCGGCATCTATAAGTAATATTTAGTAAAATCAAATAAAAGGGTTTCAACATACGATAGACAAGAGACGGATAATCTTAGAAGGATATGGATAGGTAAACAAAGATAAACCACTTACACTCCCAGCATACCCATCTTACACAAGGAATATTTATTTCATTTATTTGGCCTTGAACACTATAGTGCTTTCTAGTAGAGAAATGAGGAACTTTGTGTTGGCGGAAACTCCCGAGATTAATTTTGCCATTATGAACACGGCCTACTGAATTCAAATAGGTTCTTTGACATGCCAACATCGTATGACATACGTGTCGTAATTTTTTAGGTCTTTCAAAAATCACTTACCACGGCCAGGAGTGAACTTGCATGCTTGGGGGTTAGAACACCGACACTTTAACCACTCGCCCACCGTGGCAAGCATCGTATGGGTGGATGGCTGGTAATGAGTCTCAATGGAGTTATTAACGCCAAATAGGTGTCTGGTAATTACTGGGAAATGCTCGAGTTGGTAGACTTGCCTACTTTCACAACCAGCAAATCCTACCTCTTGTGAGGATGGGTGAGGGCGAGTATCTGGCGGCTTAAAGCGAGATAATCTTGGCTAGTGCAGTCAAATTAATACGAGACAGACTATATAACCGAGCATGGCGTGGCCGCTATGGTAACCTTGGTCCTCCAGGTTGGGGGTTGCACTTACGGTTAACATATTGCGGAAAACATTTTTGAGATATGAAAATCTCATATGTGCCTCGAATAATGATGTTCACAATATGATGACTATTAGCTGGAAATCGGATATGAGAATTGGTACATGGAATGTACGAAGTATGTATAAGTCTGGATCCTTTAGGATGTTAAGTCATCCGTTAGACTGGGCTGGTCGTGTGCTAAGGATGGGGGATGATAGGATGGTCTTACAAATTTTTAAAGAAAAACCAAGAGGAAAAGGGCCAGTAGGAAGAGCACGAAGTTCCTGGAAAACTGAAATCTTCAAACTTTGTAGACAACTGGCAAGAACTCTCCTAAGACAGTTCAATGGGGACATTTTGTGAGATCGGCGCGGGATCTTTGTGTCCCATAGAAGCCGAGTGAGTGAGTATTAAACAACATTGTTCGCTTCTAGTCGCGCTTACACCAGGCTAGACATGATTATCTACAGAAAAAAAAAAGAACCATGTCTTTTATGATGTCACTAATATCTTACATTACATAACAACACTAAAATTAGTATAGTATAGAGATGTCATTCCAGTCTAATGCCCCTAAAATCCACGACTAGTTCGAATGGTTTTAGGCATAAGAATTGGAACAACCATCTTCTTGCATCTCAATAGGGATTTGCCAATAGGCTTTCAACAGCTTGTCTCAATTCTGCCTCCATTATGTAGGCCTATACATGCAAGAAATGAGTACGATACTTATCAAAAATAAAGAAATAATAAGCTAATATGTACCATATTCTATTTCTCTCCTACTCCTACTGTAAATCCTTCCCTGAACACTCATCTTAAAACAGAATGGACTGCATTTTTGGACTAATTATAAAAATTTAGCCTATAAGAAGAAATGAACATGAACGGCAAAACTGGAAAAAAAAACTTGAGTAAATATTAATGTTTATATTCTTATGCATTTTATATGATGCTTTAAAATTCAATCTAGAAGAGCTAATTTAAGTTAACTTCACTACCATAATACTGCTTAAGAGTTAGACTGTTGAGGATTAATGACCAAGATGTCCCTAACTTGAGCAAGGACTGCTTCACACCTTTATGTAAAATGTATTTTCATAAAAGGGGCTTTACTTAGTTTGGATCATTTGCGATACCGGTACGTGTCGCATGGATGTGTGTGCTGACTTTTTGGTGTTAAATGATGAAAGTTGGCAACACCAAATGTGGTGGCCATGTTGGTTTCCTAGTAACTTATTTAAGGTACTCGTCCCGGACTATTAGCCCAGTCGACAGGTAGTTTCAGATAGAAAAAGGACGGAATTTAATTAAATTTTGGGATGTTGAGGGATGGTTAATTAACATTTTCTCAAGTTTTGGACCTCGAGGACCCTGTGCGAAAAGAGGAGGGGGGAAAGGAACTGCAAAAGTTTCGACCTTCCTCCGGTTTTTCCTCAATAACTTTTTTCCTTATGTCCTACGGCAAAAGCATTCTTATGCTGGTTTTTTTTGTAGAGCGTTAAATTTCCTACAATTTGGACTATTCAAACTTGTTTGTAAGTTAATTCGTTACAAGATATGGCGCTTCGAAACAAATGTAATTTTTTAAAATTTGCTAAAATAATGCCCAAAATGCAGAATTTCTTCTTTTTCTTTCTTCTGTTATACCCAAATTATGATGAAATGTTGCTGTAATTATGGTTCCTAGTTACAATCACCAACTCTGGAAACCCCCACCCAACCCCAATTCACAAAAGCTGATTTTCTTCTCTAATGAAAGCTAACCATATTCACATCAGGTTGTTATTGATATTAGTTACTTTTCGGATCGACCTTCCCCCGCCGCCCCACTACATAATTATCCTAGGGCAGGTAAAAAAAGACGTAGTCCTTTTGTAGAAAGAATTAATGTAATTAATAATATGAAGGTATTCACAAGGCCTATATTATATGGAATAGAGATATTATTATTGAAAGATACTCATATATACATGTACATACAGTCGAACCTCCCTTCTGCGGACACCGTCGGTTCCGAGGGAAAATGTCCGTTACGAGAGGTGTCCGCTGAAACAAGTTTGTCTAAACACGTTCGTCCCTTGTTACTCACGTTTACTCTACGACTGAAATGCTACGGTAATTCTGTCTCACTAATTAGCGCATGTACTGCAGGTCTTTTCCTTCTCAAGTTGACTACCTGAGCTCAGTGGCGGCCGGTAATAAGGTTGCAGTGTTGCACAACGACCAGATTAATTCATGAAAAACAATTAATACCGTAATAATATTTTTAGTATAAAAGTTGTATGTTTCCTTCTATATGTATAGGAATTCATAATTCTGTTCTTTAATAATTCAGGAAATCTTATAGTAAGTTACTGTGAAGCTGTCTGAGAAAGCGAAGCGCGCATTCCGTCTAGGAGCGCTCGTCCGTTTGGTCGTTGCCAGGCCCAAGCACCGACCAGATCTCAATAGTGAAGGGTATGGCAGAGATGCTAGACCGGGTAAGCCCTATCCCAACAGTTAACACGGCTGGGCGTTGCCCGCTGACTGCAACAAGGAGCCGAGGCGCAGGCGAGGACTGCGACATTCGCGATGCTTCGTCAACTGCCGAAGCCATCCATGTCTTGCAATGTTGCGCATGAACTTATGACACTCGCAGTTCTCGCCCTCGTATATAACTTATGTTGTTTTGTTCTCGTTAAGGTTTTCATATAGACTAACTTACAGTATATTCCAATTTTAATCCATTGAAATTGTGATGTCTCTGAACTGCGGCATTCGTTATGAATGAGGTACATCCGTTTTACCGCGCAATTGAATACAGTTTTCTCCTATATCAAAAAGTCTTTTACCCCATCACCTCATGGACAGGAGGGAGGGGGCGGCAAGGAGGCGCCATGCCCCCCCCCCCTGAAATCCCGAGAATATTTTGATTGTTTACTGTCACACCAGTTTATTTCATAAAGTGAAGTTACTGATGGTTAACTGATTAATGTAGGGATAATTCCACAGTTTTGTTAACTTAGTAATTTGGGATTATTTGAGAATATCTTCAGTTATTTAAAAAATCGCCAAACTGGATTAACATGACTATTTTAATGAACTGCTTGATTTTTATTTTTGTCGATACCTGATGACACTACTCTTTGCCAGTTTTTAAATAATGAACATTATGACGATGATTCACAAATAAAAGCGAACTCCTATGGACAAAAACTCTGAATAAAAAAAATCCTCCCATTTATGCCATAAAGACTATGTACTGAACGGTTTAAGGGCAGTCAAATAATGAATGTCACTAAGCAAGTAAGAAATTAGACGAAAATTTCGGGGGGGGGGTCTCAATATCACCTAGTGACATGTAGGCAACAAAGTAAAAAATAATACATCCCCCCTCCTCCCCTAGAAAAATCCTGCGGGTGCCCTTGAACCACCTTAATGAAAATAGTGCAACACCCACAACAATTATCCGCCAGCCGCTACTGCCTGAGCTCGACCTTATCGGTGGCAATCTGAGTTCTGAATAGAATGATGCAAGCAGGGAAGTAAATCCCCAGGTAACTCGTGAGTAAACAGTCACTGGCAGCAATCCTGGACAATTAGTATTCTCGAAATGTACACCAGTAGGTAGAACACCATAACGAAAGGTTTGGAAAGAGGAATGTACAGAAGAATTAACTTTACGGCTAGTACAGCGTTGCGATGTAGCCTGCATTTCACTCTCTCTCTCTCCTTTGACTCGAAATAGATGTAGTACAGACATTCAAGAGGTTTTTCCGTAGAATGGTTTTAAAAGAAAGGATGACATGGTCCGGTGTAAAGAATGTCCCGCAGCGTGTGAAGTGTCCGCTTAAGTCAAGTAGACGGGACAGATGGCGATGTCCGCTGTCCGGACTTCAAGGTGTCCGCTGAAATGAGACTTTTTTTTCGTGTGGCCTCCTGAGAGGCCAAGTGCAGGTCTTTCTAGTCGACGCCCATGGGCGACCTGCGCGTCAGGATGAGAGCTGGACGGATGAATATGGAAGAAACTGGACAAGGATGTGGAAGGAAGCGGCCGTGGCCTGTCAGAATGTACGGTCCCAGCATTTGCCTGATGTTGAAAATGGGAAACCACGGAAAACCATTTCAAGGACGGCCAACGGTGGGGCTCGAACCCACGCGTCTACCTAGTCAGCAGAGAGCTTGGCCCCATGACCTAACGCTGCACTTTACCGCAGCGTTAGGTCATGGGGCCAAGCTCTCTGCTGACTTTGTCTTATGTAAAATAAAATCGGTTCCAAGGAAAAATGTCCGTATAGGCAGGTGTCTGCTGAATAAGGGTGTCCGTTAGGGCAGGTTCAACTGTATCATGGTAGGTACTCATTTGTACTTATTACAGTTCCTGTCGGGATTTCCTAGCCATTGGTTCTGCTTCTAAGTGCTCGTCGACCTGAGTGATCAGCCTATTAATGACGTCCTCGCCGTCGTCGTATTCGTCGACTCGTTCAAATCAGTTGCGGGGCCATTTTCGCAGGAATTGATATGCAAGCCTACACACAAATGATTTTTTTGTTGTTTAAAAAAGCTTTTGTGACTCAATTATTCGCTTTAAAAATAGAGAAAGGAATGCCGCCTTCAATTTTATTGCAGTGAAGTTGTCTATACTCAATATGTTTTACAAATAAACATCGCGTGTTCTCCCACACGGAAACAGATAGCCTGAGGATATTTCTTTCATTAACGATAGAATGGTCACCCAAAACCGCAGCGGGAGTATGATTTAAGATGGAAAGATTTTTATAATTAATTAACAGTGGCTATTTTCCAGTAGTTTTCAATTTTTTTTGTCATTTTCCAGGAGTTTTCCAGACCTAATAGAAATCCAGGAGTAGTGGCCACCATGTATTTATACTACGTTAAGTGCGAATTTCACGTTATATGTCTATATCTTTGAAATTCAAGCACCCCAGCTCACGTCAGTGGCTGATCCAGAGATTCACCTCGGAAGGGGCACTCTAGGATTTCAGAGCAGCTATAGAGCATCCAGCGTTTAGAAAAGACTGTGGGTCTTATGGGCTATTACTTTTAACGGAAATCCCCCCTACACTGGTTCTGTTGCCTCACCTTTTATCATGAAGGAACTCAGAACATATTATATTTTTCGTCATAATAGCTTCCTGCAATTATCTGCCAACTGATTACCTTTGTTATTGCGTACAAGTAGCCTATCGCTTATATTACGTCTTAGTAATTTAAAATTTTTCGAGGTTAGCACGCTGGAAAGAAGAGCCTCGTCCTGTGCTGCGTGCTCCGTGCTCAGTTCCGCCGGCAACATAAGTTCAGAAACACTATCCGTCATTGGTGTTACTGTTGTGTGTCTGTTTTATTTTCTGTTCGATCGAATCATGGCTGCCGACAGTTGGGTTCCAACCCACTATCTCCCGAATGCAAGCTCACAGCTGCGCACTCCTAACCGCACGGCTAACTAACTACAATATTACAAATATGAATCTAAACAAAACAACAAGAATAAAATTGAAAGAAACTAAATTACATCCTAACTAATAACTAAAGAGGTGATGAACAACAGTATTGCTGACATAAAAATTGTTAACATCGTCTGCATACATCCGAGAAGGAAGGGTTGTGCTCTCGACATCTGTCAATCAGTAATGCGTCATATCACAACGAAATGAATGTCGTTATTGGTTCTCTTCGCATACAGTATCCTTAATACTGGTCCAATCCTTTAACACCTGCAAAACTGCTCCTTCCTGGGCGTGTTCTATTTCAGGTAGCTGCTGGGGTTGTGGTTGTCTCGCTAACTTATGAAAGCGCAGTACTCGAAGCGGGTGAACATAACGTATGACGTCAGCGCTACCTCTGGCTAGAGTTAGCAACACTGTGGCCATAATGCTCCACAGTCTTTTCTAAACGCTGGATGCTCTATAGAGAAAATATGTAACAAAATTACTAAATTTGTATTTAATCTACACATACTACCTACACATCAAATCCAACCACCAGATTTTATAATTCTACAACAAATTCATTCAAAATTGGTTTATTGGTTTCAGATTCAATAACACAAGTCATTGTCATTATGTAAAAAAAAACCTTTTTAATTCTACAGAATATATACATTTCCACATTTTAATGCACATTACGCAGTCTAATATGTATTAAAACACATGCAATCATAGTGACTGTCTGAAGACAATATACAAGTCTACTACACAAATGTTACAAAATATGTTGCTCGTACATTCCACGGCTGCCTTCCAATATTAGGAGACCTGACAGGCCGGCCACAGCCAGTCAAGTAGTATAGGAAAGCGCTCCACGGCACAAAGGATTATGAAATATATTTCTACTTCTGAAAATGAAAATCCACAGCCTGCTTCCAGTCTCCGACCGGGTCAGGAATGGAATGAATGAAGCCCCCATCTAGCGGCGAGGATATGAACTGTGCCGGCTGCCGAGGCCTGACGCACTCCTCTGGGGCAATGAATAAATGAATGACAGATGAAATGAAATGATAGTGGAGAGTGTTGCTGGAATGAAATTGTGACAGGGAAAACCGGAGTACCCGGAGAAAAACCTGTCTGCCTCCGTTCTGTCCAGCACAGATCTCACATGGAGTGACCGGGATTTGAACCACGGACCCAGCGGTGAGAGGCCAGCGTGCTGCCGCCTGAGCCACGGAGGCTATTTGTCCTAAATATAATTGTATGTCGATGTAGGGATTATATTAACAGCGTTGCCATTACATACAAACATTCACCACATTCATGAATGCAGGCAATACAGCAAAGATTTTACTTGCAGTGCAGTTTGCAGAAACAATCAATTTTATCGGCAATATACCAGGTGAGTTAGCCGTGGTCGTTACGGCGTGGCTGCAAGCAGTCGCTCACATCCGGGAGGCGATGAGGTTTGAATCCCACCTCCGGCAACCTTGAAGATGGTCTTCTGTGGTTTCCCATCTTCCTTCCAGGCAAATGCCAGAGTTGGTCCCTAACTATAGGCCACAGCCGCTACCTTACAATTCCTCATCCTTACATTCAAACTTTCCTCCCCAGACAACACTCCACACGAGACGGTACTTGTAGCTCACCCCATGGGTGTCTGCATAGAAGCAGCTACAAACTCTGGCGAGCCGAACATGTCCTCGGACACTCCCAGCAATGAAAGCCATACGCTTAAAAAGAAAAATTGGCAATATCGATGTAGCAGGTTTTTCGGTGGGGGGGCGGGTGCCCTCCCCTGGATCAGCCACTGGCTCACGTATATGTATAGAATT
The DNA here is from genome assembly GCA_946902985.2 of Meconema thalassinum. Classification (NCBI taxonomy): domain Eukaryota; kingdom Metazoa; phylum Arthropoda; class Insecta; order Orthoptera; family Tettigoniidae; genus Meconema; species Meconema thalassinum. The sequence continues at coordinate 91,932,943 of OX336388.2, forward strand.
AACTTTGACGGGGTAGGGTAAAGTAGTAGGCTGATAAGGTGATTGGGGTTCATTTTTTGCTCTGTCAAACTATCGTTGCATTTTCTGCGCCCCCCATATGACAGCGCCCTAGGGCCGCCCCTGAGTCTTCCTATTAAACTACTAGGCTACATGAACCATATTCTTGGTCCTGCGGAGACGACTTTTCTTAACTGTTTTACGATTGATTTAGGGGCTTTACGAGATCGTGGTTATGTAGCCCTATGTTGGTGCAGTGGTCAAGCTGCTTATCTCTCACCAATGATTGCCGGTCAACGTGAGATCGAAATGAAATATAACTTACTGTGGTTCGGAACCCACATACAAATGGATGTCCCCTGGCTAATGATTGCGAGATTAACGGCTACGTAAAACTACAAGCGTCCTTCTCTCTTAGCCCCGTGTACATATGTGTGTTTGGAATTTTATAACCTGTGTTATTATGATGGCTGTATGTATACATTTTTAATTCAGATGTGGATTGGGAAGGAGGCTGCCTTGGCCTTAAGTTAGGACCCATTCCGGCATTCGATTGGAGTAAAAGTGGGAAAACACGGAAAAAGATGGTATTCTGAACGCGCAAGATCAGGGCTGTATGCTGGATGTGGTAGCAGTTCGACTCTTCCCAATATCTGAATTTTTGCCATGGTCGTTCATGCAGTTTGAGGCCTCGCATTGTCCTGCTGCAAGAGAACTCTATTTCGGTTAACTAATTCTGGGTATCTCCGTCTCAAAATTTCATGAACTCGTTTCAGGTGTTGACTGCATGCCCGTTAGTAACAAACTCATTCCTTCCAAATTCCACCAGACACACAACATCGCTTTGGGGCCGAACCGATCCTTTAACGATGACTTTGGCAGGTTGACGAGGGCTGAGCGACTGTTTCCAGGCATCAGCGTTACGGTGATAGACCCATTTTTAGCCTATTTTCATGAAGAAAAAAAAAGTCTTATGAGAACACCATTTGTCCGTGTGTGTCCGCCCTCCACAATAACTTCTAAACGGCTGGAGCAATCTCAATGAAACTTGGTAAGTTCATAGTACTATTTCAATCGGCCCCGACCGTGCCCTTCAAATTTTATTACGTTTCACCAATCCAACATGGCGACTGTGTGAAATATTTCACCGGCATTCAATATCTCCGAAACGTATTACCCATATCACCCTGAAATTTTGAACGGTGATACATGTGACTTTCAAAATCCAATTAACTACAAAACGAATATGGCGGCCAAGCGAAGTTGAAACATTTAAATAGACTTTTCTCGCGATTTACCCATCCGAACGCAGTGAAACTTTGTACAGCAAATGACTATACAAATGCAATGCACTGACATCTAATTTAGTTCAATCGTTTACATAACCTCAAGATGGTGGCTGTGAGAAATTTTAAAACTCAAAGTTTTAATTTCTTGTGTTCTAATCATGCTATTGAAGTCAACGTTTGAATAATAAATCTACACAATAATCCTCATCTAATATTACATAACTCTATGGCTTACATATATTAAAATTTAGCCATCCGAGCGCAGTGAAACTTGGTACGGTATATGCTTATATAAATTTTAATCCACTGGCATCTAATTTATTTCAATTATTTTCATAACCCCAAGATGGTGGCTGTGCAAAATTTAAAAATCTCGTTTTTATTTCTTATGTCCTAATCATGCGATTGAAGTTTGAATAATACACCTACACAATAATCTTCTTGTAATAGTACATAACTCTAAAGGCCTACATTTAAAAATCCAACATGGTGACCATCCGAATTGACGGTTCTCAATATCTACGAATCTATTACAGCAAACTGAAAATGTGTATGTTGATAGAGGCAATTAATATACTGTAAGTGGGATATATGAAAATAGTATACATATATAGTTCTTCACGGAACTACTTGTTCATCACATGTGACAATTCTCCTAATAAATCTATCATCCATGGGGTCACCGATAAGCTGACGACATATATTCACTCTACGTTGAGCCTGTTCAGATGAGGTACAGATCTACAGCTTTTGTTTGATTTTCCAAGTTTCTTAATCGGGCGACTTAGAGTATCTTTTGATGCACCAAGTTCTTCTGACAGCCTACGAGTACTTCTTTGTGGATTTTCTTCCAAAACTCTGCGTGCATTCTCACAATATCCCACGCTTTAGGTCTTCCAAAACGCGGTAAATCTGTGGGCCTAGTGTTGAAACGTTGGACCCATCTTTGTGCGGCACGCTCTCTTCTCCTTCCACTTCATAATATTGTATATGCTTCGAGCCGTAGCAGCAGCTTTGTAATCCTGTTTCCAGTGTAGTGCTTTAGAAGGACCCTAACCTCCAACTTTGAAAGTTCTATTTGTGACTGTGTATCAACAACTTTACTGACGACTGATACATTTCTGCAATATACGTTACGCAGATCATGTATAGTCTCCTGTAAATAGCATTGGCGAACCAAAGAATACCAGTTCTATCTTATAAAACACCAAACTTAACAAGTAGTTCCGTATAGCCTATTTTCATATAACCTACTTATGTTAATTGCCACTATCAACATACAGCATTTCAGTTTGATTTCTGTAATAGATTCGTAGATATTGAGAACCGACTAAATATTTCGGTTGGTCGCCATGTTGGATTTTATATATGTAGGTCCTAGAGTTATATACTGTTACATGAAGATTATTGTGTACGTGTAGCATTCAAACTTCAATCGCATGATTAGGACAGATGAAGTAAAAACAAATTTTAAAATTTCACACAGCTGCCATCTTGTGGTTATGGAAACAATGGAAATAAATTAGATGCCAGTGGATTAACATTTGTATAAGGATTTACTGTACCAAGTTTCACTGCTCTCGGATGGTTAAATTGCGAGAAACATCCATGTGAATATTTATACTTCGCGTCGCCGCCATGTTGGATTTGTGATCACCAGGTTATTGAAAGTCTTATAGATGAACTTATGTGCATATCCCTTATAAATATTAAAAAATCAGTTTGATTGCTATAATAGATTCGTAGATATTCAGAGCCGTCTAAATATTTCGGATGGTTACCATGTTGGACTGTTATATGTATAGGCAGGCCCGACGAGAGGGGGGGACAGGCAGGGCTGGTGCCCCGGGGCCCGACCCTCCCAGGGGGGCCCGGCGTCCTAGGAGGATGTGCAAAGGCACTTATTTTTCAGGACCTGAAGAGATATTTTCCCTTGCGAATCAAGCCCTTTCGTGATACGCTTTAGCGTCTCAGTACCATTAAACATAACATTAATTGCCCTCTTTAACTACGACTTAGAAATGACCCCGGTTCCTGACGAAGCCGCGGCAGGAATGTAGGATTTGGCTTCCCGACTGCGGTGTTATTCGTAATCTTACTCAACAGTTAATAAAAAGGCCTGTTTGTCGTTACAGATGTTAATTCATTTAGGGGCTTGCAACATTTAACCCGTGTACTTGGTAGCTAGTAGGTCTAGTATCACTGGCAGGCAATGAACCATTGGCGCTCGGTTGGGGATGGTTTGCATCAAATAGTACTGTAGATATAATTCAGTATTTGCTGACGTGTTAGTTTTACTGTTTGTTTCTGAAGGCCTCCACATAATTGAATGAAGTTGACTGTAAAGCAGTAGTTTTCACAAATATTGATGAAGCGAACAAAATAGAAAACCAAAACATATGCGAATTGTGTAGACTGAAGGGGAGGCTAGTGGTTTTTTGTATAATAAGTGAGGTGTATTGGCAACATTGTTGTAACTATTTGTCTTGGAGAGTAAAAACTTAGACCCTCTTAAAACCATCAACTGCTGGACGAAAAGCGGGGTATACACTGTGATGTGCTAAGGCCTCTGTAACATGATAAATCGCATGTCGTATTCTTAGTTGCCGACTGGGAATGCGTTGGCCGTCGCGACTATTACTGTAATTATTAGGGTTCAGAGTAGGGTAGGTGTCCCTGGACTTGAAATAAGGTACTGCCCCGGCATTGGTCTGGAGGGAGTGTGAAAAGCCACACTCAGGATAGCCGATGTCAGCGCCCGGATTCGAACCTCCGATCTGTAGACTTGCTGTAGGCCCCAATCACGGTCATTGGTGAGCTACACCACGGGGTCTTACTTGAAGATGTGAGAGCTTTTACTTGAATATCAGAGAGTATTTTCTATAGCCACTATATGTCAATGGTCACCAAATTTTTACTCCAAAATATCCCAAAAATAATCACCCAAATGGTCTATCCTATAACTCAATAATTTGGACCTAATTTTTGCAAACTTTTCCGGATGAGGGCCCCCGGACCCCACTCTGAGCTTGGTGATATTGCATACCCCAAGATCCCCGGTGTGTCCACTCCCCCATAATCTTGGCTTAAATCCGCCCATGATGGTCACCAGTCATAGATAGGATTCAGGATTTTTAGGAGAATCTGGCTCTAGTTTTGCTTATTGCAAATCAATATTAAAATATAAGAAATCCACTGACTGCCAATTACAAAATATAGTTAAAATTCACAGTTTCTTCTTTTGTGAAAACAATCACTGAACAGCTGCAATCTACTGATAGCACATAATAACTTGAGTTAAGTATGAGTACTGTATACTTGTGGTTAATTATGAAAATATATTTTGCTTTGTTTAATGTACAAAGATGTCTGATCGCCGTTCAAACAAAACACTTAGGCCTACCTATCAGTGTTTAGGCTTAGAACCAAGGGCGTGACTCTTCAAGGTCAGCAAATTTTAAGAATGTGAACATAAAAACACTATATGTAAAACGTATTTTAAAATACATCTTGACTTTTTGTAAAAATCATGTTTTTATTATTTTTATTATTTTATATTTCACAGAGGCCGTAGTACTGCACAGTGTACAGTATACCCTTTCCACCTCTTTTAACATGCAGTTCAGTGAGATGAACTTCCTGTTGATTAATGGGTCTTATGAGGTAGGGATAGAATTGAGGAGGAAATGAATGTACGGGTTAAAACGATGAATCATGGAAAATAAGCATAGAATCACTGACGGTGGAATTCCAACCCACCTGTTTCCGAGTTCATGGACAACAGCTTTTTTCATTGTGAGTATTTTCCCAAAGTTAAATACTGTAAAAGCCATGCAATTACTGGTCCGGTAAATGCAACTTTTTTCAAATTTGTGTACGACAAACGAGCATATTACTTTTACGAGTATCACTGAAGTTCTAAAGTTATTTATATCAGAGAGGATCTGCAGAACTTAAAATCTGAATACTCGGCATGCTTACAATGTTACCTCAACGAGACAAATTTAGATTTGTCAAACGCCAAAACAGTATAGTGAATTTAATGAAAATTATTACGGTACCTAATTTTCGATGGCTTTAATCTGATATTATTTTTTCTTAATTGAAAATAATGCATTAGTACGCGCTTGTCAGGTATAAACATTGAATTTGCAAATAATTTTGGATGCATTCATCCATTTTCAATGTTGTAAATTTTACATACCAGCATTAACTTATTTATATTGATAGTAATTCCGCTCTGCTTATGATAATAAATATAGCCTGGATTTAGTCGAATATGTCATTGAAATATTATTATTATATATGAATTGCAGCCAATGGTCATAGCAGGACATTTCAATTCAACGCCCATAGGCTCCACAACAAGTTCAATTTCAAGTAGTTCCAACTTTGGTTACCAGACGTCACTGTCACTGACACCCAGCGGGGAACGTTGGAACTTGATAGAGCGTTTCTAACCAAATAACCTACAAATGTTGGCTACACATTACCAATATTGTAGTGGTAGGTTCTTTTACATGCCATAAATCTATGACATGGACCCACTGGCTTTACTTCCCTTCCAAATAAAGGCATACAGGAGGATTTTAACGCTCTCAAAACTCCGACGACTTCGGCCGGGTTTAAACCCGCGATCTTGGGCATTGTAGTTCAGCATGCTACAATAATAATAATAATAATTATTATTATTATTACTATTGCTTGCTTGCTTGCTGGCTCTTTATGCTCTTGTAATTGATTTCGTGATGAACATTTAGTGCAAATAAAAAAATTTGCAAAATCAGTTTGTGCAAATTTGCGAGGATTTTACAGAATTTGGTTTTAGAGGGGGGCCCGGGAGATTCCAGCCCCAGGGCCCGTCGTCGCTCTCCACGGCCCTGTGTATAGGCCATAGAGTCATGTACCATTAAAGGAAAATTATTGCGTAGATTCATTATTCAAACGTTCACTTCGACCACATGATTACGACACAAGAAATAAAAACTTAATTTTAAAATTCGCACGGCCGCCATCTTGAGGTTATGTAAACAATTGAACTAAATTAGATATTAGTGCATTACAATGTGTATAAACATTTCCTGTACCAAGTTTCATTGTGTTTGGATCATTAAATCGCGAGAAAGGTCTATTTAAAATTTTCAACTTCGCTTGGCCGCCATGTTCGTTTTGTAGTTAAACGGTTTTTGAAAGTCTTATAGATGAACTTCCAGTACCGGTAGTGCCCTTCATCTCCGTACAAAATGTCAGGGTGATACCGCTAATAGTTTCAGAGATATAGAATGCCGGTGAAATATTTCGCACTGCCGCCATTTTGAGGTTATGTAAACAATTGAACGAAGTTAGATGTCTGTGCATTACAATGTGTATAAGCATATACTGTACCAAGTTTTATTGCGTTTGGTTGGTTAAATCGCGAGAAACGTCTATTTAAAAGTCACAAATTCGCTTGGCCGTCATGTTGGTTTTGTAGTTACCAGGCTTTCAAATGTCACATAGGTGAACTTCTAGTATTTCTCCTTATCACCGTAGAACATTCCAGGGTGATATCGGTAATAGTTTCGGAGATATTGAATGCTGGTGAAATATTTCGCACAACCGCCATGTTGGGTTGGTGAGACGTAAAAAAAATTGAAGGACACGGTCGGGGTCGTCCGGAACAGTGCTATGAACTTACTGAGTTTCATTGAAATCACTCCAGCCGTTTAGACGTTATTAGGGGGAAACACACACCATCACACACGGACAAAAGGTGATCTCATAAGCCTATTTTTTCATAAATGAAAACAGGCTAACAGATAGAACAATATGCAACGAACCTCTAATGGCAATAATTAAGACACGAGTATGTTTATAAAACGAGCGAAGCGATTTGTATAATTTCCATACGAGTGTCTTAATTACCATTATAGGCGAGTTGCATACAACTGTTTATGTTCGACGATAATTATAACTATTTTATGTTCGAACATAAATATTCATAAATATCAGTCGAGATTTCGCCAGTTTTATGTACCGAATAGAGCGCGTGGGACGCAGAGAATACCTTGTATTTGACCATGTCCTCCTCAAATACCCCACTATGGCACTAGCCACGAAGTAACATTAAAAAAAGGAGGCCGTGGAAGTCAGCGCAGATGCGATGCTATCCTTACCTAATTGGTCACACAACTGTTTATTGAGCTCTGATTAGTGGGAGAAACTGTTTCATATTGAACAAGTAGTTCCGTGAAGAAATATACAGTCTATTTTCATATATCCTGCTCATGTTAATTGCCTCTATCAACATACAAAATTTCAGTTTAATTGCTGTAACAGATTCGTAGATATTGAGAACCGTCTAAATATTTCATATGGTCGCCAGGATGGATTTTTATTTTGTACTATTACATTAAGATTATTGTGTACGTGTGGTATTCAAACTTCAATCGCATGATTAGAACACAAGAAGTAAAAACGAGATTTTAAAAGTACGCACACCAGCCATCTTGTGATTATGCAAACAATTGAAATAAATTACATGCCAGTGGATCAACATTTGTATAAGCATTTAACGTGTAACGTTTCACGGCACTTGGATAGTTAATTCGCGAGAAACGTCCATTTAAATATTTATACTTCGCGTCGCCGCCATGTTGGATTTGTGCTCACCAGGTTACGGAAAGTCCTATAGGTGAACATATGTTCATAGTCTCTATGAACATTAAAAAAATCAGTTTGGTTGCTGTAAAAGATTCATAGATATTGACAACCGTCTAAATATTTTGGAAGCTCGCCATTTAGGATTGTTATATGTATAGGCCATAGAGTTATGTACCATTCAAGGACAATTATTGCCTAGCTTCATTATTCAAACTTTCACTTCGATCGCATGATTACGACACAAGAATAAAAACTTAATTTTAAAATGTCGCACAGCCGCCATCTTGAGGTTATGTAAACGATTGAATTAAATTAGATGGCAGTGCATTAAAATCTGCAAAATCATTTACTGTACCACATTTCACTGCGCTCAGAGAGTTAAATCACGAGAAAAGTCTATTAAAATATTTCAAATTCGCTTGGTCGCCATGTTCGTTTTGTACTTTACAGGTTTATGAAATATACATAGGTAAATTTGTATCAGTACCCTTTATCACCGTACAAAATTGCATGATGATATCTGTAATAGTTTCGGAGATATAGAATGTCAGTGAAATATTTCGCACAGCCGCCATTTTGAGGTTATGTAAACAATTGAACTAAATTAGACTCCAGTGCATTGCAATGTGTACAGACATTTGCTGTACCAAGTTTCATTACGTTTGGATAGTTAAATCGCGAGAAATGTCTATTTAAAAGTCTCAATATCGCTTGACCGCCATGTTGGTTTTGTAGTCACCAAGTTTTTGAAAGTCTCATATGTGAACTTCTAGTAGTGCCCTTTATCACCGTACACAATTGCAGGGCGATATCGGTAATAGTTTTGGAGATATTGAATGCTAGTGAAATATTTCGCACAGCCGCCATGTTGGATTGGTGAGACGTAACAAAATTTGAAGGGCACGGTCGAGGTCACCGGGAATAGTGCTATGAACTTACCGAGTTTCATTGAAATCGCTCCAGCCGTTTAGATTTTATTAGGGGGACACACACACACACGGACAAAAGGTGATGTCATAAGCCTATTTTTTCAAAATTGAAAATAGGCTAAAAATAGTATTATAATGACACTCATTATGATACAGTTTTCTGACATATGATATTTACATTTCGACATCGTCGATCATAAACGACATTACTTATGAGACTTTCTAATATATACCTAAGTTACGGTATCCTGAAATTGGTTCATTAAGTTAAATGACAAGGAAAAGAATAGGTTAAAGCCTAAGAATCCGGGTCTTACTCATTATAGTAAGTTATTGGTTCTGCCTTTTATTGCATCTGGGCTGGTAACAAACGGAAACCAAAACCAAATGTTAGTTATTGTTGATTTAAGGGGCGGAACTACGAGGTCATTTGCTCCAAAAAGCAAATGTAAGAGGAGCTGCCAAGGTCATTGTGATTGCACACAGAAGCAGACAACCACTTCCTGCACTGTTTTAAATGCTAATTTGTGGCATATTAGCCTTTCGTACGTCATCGCCTCCGGGAAGTGCTGCTTCCTGTCTAGTGTATTTTAAACTAGATGGTTCACCCTGCTAGCACAGCATATATTTACGTCTTGCTGATATCATCATCATCTTCCTTCCAAGTATTGGGCCAAATGTCCCGTTACGGTCTTGCACTTTCCCCCCATCTCTTCATCGGACGTCCTATCGATCTATTTCCCCGTGGCTGGTAGTGAAGGATCTCCTTTGGTAATCTTCCAGGTTCCATCCTTTGGACATGATGCTTCCAGTTCTCTTGGTAGTCACAAATGTATGTAGTTATTGGTTTCACTTTTAGTTCCTTCAGCACATCCTCGTTTCTCTTATGATCCCATTTAGTATAGCCTGCTGTTCGGCGCATAAAGGTCACTTCGCGTGCTGTGAGTCTGGAGATGTCCTGTGATCTTTTTGTCAATGCCTCGCTGCCATAGCATAGGGTTGGTCTGGCTAATGTGTTGTACAAACGTAAGCGTGTATGCCTTTGGACAAGAGATGGCTTCATGACGTGATTGATGATTCCTGTTGTTCTGGTATAATTAGTTATTTTTGCAGTTATGTCTCGTTCTTCTTGAAAAGATAAATGATATCCTAAATACTTGAATTCGTTAACTCTTTCTAAAATTTTACCATCCAGACAAATTTTACTGGGGATAGGGTCCTTACCCTTAAAGGCCATTACTTTAGTCTTTTCAGTAGAAATGCTGATGTCAAGAATGGAAATGAATATTGTTTTAAGAAAGACAGCGGCTAGCGTTCTTGGCTTTCGTCCCCGATGTCCGGCTTCGATTCCCGTCTCTGCCAACACTTCAGCCATCCTGGAAGTAGTTTTCTGTGGATCTCCCCCCACCCCTCCCAAAACAAAACAAAACTTCTATTCCAGGCAAATGATGAGATGGTTCTTAATTTAAGGCCACGGCCACCTCCTTCCCACTTACTTACTCCTCGACGCTCCAGTCCTTGTAGGACCTTGACCTCTCCAACAATCGTTGCACAATCATGACGATCTTCTTCACGTTTACTCCATCTTCTTACTCCCATCTTACATATTATTTTTCCGTTTACATTTTCCTTTTCCTTGCATAGGCTACGTCGTTTATCATTATCATCAGTGCTGGATTACCCATTAGGCCCAGGCCTAGGGCCCCCAATTATCTGGGGGCCCCAAAATTTTATTCCGAAGATTTAGTAAAATTGTATCCAGAACTGAGACAGTTTCAGCATTATAATAAATTACAATGTCCCTTAAAAACTGAGTTCACTCATTCTGAACTTTACGAAATTCTTATTCGAGACAAGCTTGAGTCTGTTTTTCCGAACGTTGAAATTGCTTTTCGCATTTTCCTGACCCTCATGATAACGAATTGTTCGGCGGAGCGCTCGTTTCCAAAATTGAAACGGATCAAAAGTGCGCCAAGAAGTATCACGTCACAAGAAGTTTAATGTATATCGAGTCAGATGTTCTGCGGTAAATTGATGTTGACGATATTGTAGAAGATTTCATTGACCGAAAAAGAAAAAAAAAAAAAGATTACATTTTACAGAAGTAAAAAATAGTATGATTTGTTAAATATTGTTCATCAAATCATCTGAAATGTTTTCAAATAACGATGATTGTTTCAATTGAAATGTATGTATATACGATTTAATAAAAAAAAAGTGTATTATTCATCTTGAGAAAAAAACTCTTATATATACTTTATTAAATATACAGGTGCAAAAGTAAAAAATATTTGAAAAAAATAAAGGGGCCCCAAAAACTGAGGGACTTGGGCCTCATTTTACCTTAATCCGGCACTGATTATCATCAGTCCGGCTATTCTTGTATTTGAGTATCGTAACAGTCTGTTTCTTCCGATATGGGTTTGTTAGCCCCATGATCAACCCCCAACCTGGAGGACCAGGGTATCCCTCTTAGTCTGGCCCATTACTTTTGACCTGTCCGGCATGTGAGGAGGCCGTAGCAGGAGCTTACGCTCCCGCTGGCATAGCTCGCAGCATCATTTGGGCTCTCAAGTCCCCACATCACGTCAAGATGAAGATACCATCGTGAGGGCCTTGGTGCATTCTTGGAATGCACGGTACCTGAGATTATAATTTTCAATGTTTTTGCATGTTCTTTCCTTCCTCTTTGTCAGACACCAACAGTGATCTTCTGTTCTCTCTTAGGGGTTCAGGTTGCTTATATTTTGTATGAGTCTGTTCCAGATATATATTCTGTGACCCACCTAGCGTCATATAACAACGAATCTCTGAAGCTCTTCAACTCTTCCTCGCGCAAGAGGAATTCCATATCCATTTGGCTACCAGATCCTGTTATCATCGCCAGCTATTTTCTCCTTGAGCAAGAGGACTACGTCTACCCCTTTACTCACCATGCTGCGCTGGTATCAACTGTTAGCAACTCCTTGAAGACCAGCTCAGCAAGAGATCGATTTGTTGTTTTGAAGTTGGCAATGCTTATATGTTCTCCTTTTGTCTCCTACCCCCCACTCTTTTCCCCTTTCTTGGACTCTCCGTGCTCCGTTGAGCAGCTCTCACTTCTCAGTCTGCAGTTGACTCGATCAGTCAAAGCTCCGCTCGAGCTAGCCTCCTCAAACCAAGAGGCACACCCTCTTCTACGCCATGTTGGCTAAGTAATCATCATCGAAAACTTCGACTTCAACATGAAATCAAGATAAGTACCTTTTTAAAAGTTTTAACCTCATCTTCATGGTTTTAACTTCCACGTGCTTTTAATTATAATTTATAGACAGTGTGAAATTATTTACTTTGGGGCAATTATCATTCCTCGTGGGATTTGCCATGTTGAGCTTTTGCTTGTATGAGCCAACCTTACTAAAAAAGAGCTTTTCTTAAGCTATTCAAAGAGAAATATTCTCGCTACGTGGGATATTATCTAATACCCGCTGTCTATAATTATAAAGCTAGTTCCTCCGTTGGATTTTCTCAACCCCATTTTTCTGCTAAGGTCGTTCTGGAACCTTCGAGATCTTGTACTCTATCTGCGAGTCTTGCCGTCAAGTGTTTTTCGCTCACTTGGGACAATGATATTTAAAATGAGGAATCTTCCTTACAAATTGTTGTAATAGCTAACTTTCTTCCACCGCTGGAACCTCTGGAACATTCTATGGCGCATTTAATTGTAAATCACAACTTTTTCAAGAAATAGACTCTCACCTATATAGTGCAATCAGTTCTTTCCATAATTGCAATAACTTTCTTTTTCATGAACTTTAGTGTTTCTATAGTGAACTTTGCATCCATCTTTACAGACTATAGTGATAATCAGTGCTTGCTCCACGTTTCTACCGCGTCGCGATCGTCCGGTTATATTAAATACGGCCATGAACATTGATCCTATATCCCAATGATCTTTCCTTAACCTTCTACTAACAACCATTATTTATAAAATTGTAACTTTCTATAAGGTGTTACTCACGAAGTGCCCTTCCAACTTTGTTAGTTTAACATTAATTAAATTCTGCATAATTGCTTGTGTGATACAAGTTTTAAATCACGTTGTCCCTTTCCTATACTCAGGGAGAACATTTCTTTAAACTCTTGAGCGAGTCATGTTCAGGTTTCACGAAATGGAAACTGTCCCATTTGGCGAGTGATTCCTGCTCAAACTTGGGAAGTCTAGAACTTTCCCTTTCACTTTCTTCAGGTTTCACAGTAAGTGACCTGCCCTCTTTGTATAATTCTCATATATTAATTCTGTATAAATATAAGAAGTTGTAGGAACTTCTATCTTATTTTTCATGTTGTTATTATTGTCATTTTCAAAATTGTCATTTTCTCTAGAACATTCTCTCAAGAATTTCTTAAGGTACACTTTTTGTACTCCAATTCACGTTCAAGCTTTAATTATTTCATTGTTTATTGGTTTAAATCTTATAAAGACTTTAGAAACATGTAAGGTTTGAAACCTTGTAAATTGTCAATTGCCTGGAGCAACCGTTTAATGTTGAGAGGTCTGCGACCCTATTTGTTAAAAAGTTCAAATGAACTATGTTTGTCCAAATTATATTACATGCTTGTTAATTCCCTCAAACTTCTTTGCATTGTTTAATAAATTAAATATTTGTTTTTGGATTCATCATTTCTCTGATACTACAGTTAGGCAGGATCCTGGCTTTCCTAGCTCTTCCTAGGTTTATGCCCTCGTTCACACTCAATAAAGCTTTTACTATCTGTCTGGCCAGACCATCACCCTTCCCTATAGTACTTTTATTCGTGCTTGGAAGGAAATACACTAAAGCCTTTCTCTGGCAAACTGCCCAAGTCTTAGCTGCGGTTCCCGTCAGCTTCGACCAAGCTCGTACCCACTTTAGGTATCCGAGCAAGAATTTGCGGTGGCAACCGCTTCTAAATGGATTGAAAGTCAAATTAATAACTTTTGTGGGACTCTCCTCCTATTTTTCTATCCTTCTTTTCCAATCCCAAATCTACTTCCTTCTCTTAATCATCTTCCCTTGGTGGGTGGGTTATTCCTCAGCCAATAATCTACCCAAAAATTGGTGCCGAAACCCGGGAGAGTCCATTTGCTGTTGCTGTTGTTTGTCAAGTGTCATTTGACAATACTTGGCAAATTATTAACATCTGCTTTGGATTTTTCAGTTATAACTACATCATGCAAAGCCTGTGAACGGGAAAGAGGCCGCTCCTGTCTCCTTTGGGGTGTCCTGTTCTTTATACCCATTCGCTGCTGCAAGCTTGACAGCATCTCCAAGGTTCTACAGTTTCGTGAGTTGTATTTCAATTTATTCTTTTTATCATGGCTCCTACTGAAAAAGATGAAACTCTTATTGCTAGACGTTCTTCTTATAAAGGGCAACTCACTAGATTCAGAAATTTTATCAACAAGTTAAATCCCGCCGAGTGTGATTTAGATATCTTAACACATCGTCTTAAGTTGTACGAACGGTCTTATGATTATTATGACCAAATTCAAACCGAGATTGAATCCGCTTGCCCAGACCTTCAATCGGATCGGGACGAGGTCGAACCCTTGTACTTTGAAGGGATTGCAAAGGCCCACCAACTGATCCGCAATATCTCAGAACCGGACACTAGGGTCATCAATCCGGCCCAGTTCGCACCCGCTTCAGTTCACGAGAACAAACCGAAACCGTTACTTCCCAAGATAAGCCTACCGCACTTCTCAGGCAAGGAAGGTGAATGGTATTCTTTTTACGAACTTTACTGATCCCTAATTCATGAAAATGCTGAAATCCCCGACATACATAAATTTTACTTCCTCCGTACTTCTTTGGAATGTGAGGCCTTAGCCTTAGTGGAGTCACTGCCTTTAAGCGCAGACAACTACCACATCGCCTTTAATCTCCTTAAAGAGAGATATGGCAATTTACGTTTGAGTGTAGCTCGGCACATACGTTGTCTCTTCAACCTACCAGCCGTCAAACCTAATGACGTCACCTCCTTAAGAGACCTCTTAGACTCTATGCAGTTAAATGTCAGAGCGTTATACCAACTAAAGCAGCCTGTCCAAACATGGGACACCATACTTATTCACCTAGCTACATCAAGATTCGATTTTTCGACACTGAAGGCCTGGGAGATCGAACTCGCCTGCAACAAGGAACATTCGTTCGAACACCTTATCTCGTTTCTCAACAGTCGATGTCAATTCCTTACAGCACTCGCATTTCAGTGCGAAAAGGTCGAAACGAATCCTCAGTGTCAAATTTTTGAAAAAGAACTTGCTTCTTCAAAGGGACATCAGCCCCCATCTGTCGAGAACAAGCAAACCCGTTCTTCTTTCAATCATGCAAGAGAAGATATCAGGCCGCTTAACAAATCGTTAAAATGCACGCTCTGTAAAAAGCTTCACACATTGTATTTGTGCAAATCCTTTAAAGAATTGTCTGTCGAAGATCGAAGGAAGTTTGTCTTGAATAGCAAACATTGTTTCAATTGCTTGTCACCTAAGCATTCTTCTTCGAACTGTACGTCATCAAATCTCTGATTCCATTGTAAAAAACCGCATCATTCTTTATTGCACGTTCACGATAAATCGAGGTCATCAGTACCTGCCTCTTCAAGCTCCTTGCAGAGCCGCTCCGAACAAACTAATGCTTCTTCCTGCATTTCTAATGCCGAAACTTCTCACAGTGCGCAAAACCTTTTGACCACTGTACAATTCGAAATCCAAGATAAATTTGGAAATTGGTTTAGAACCCGTGGTCTTCTCGATTCCGCTTCAACGCACAACTTTGTTTCGCAATCGTTGATTAAAAAACTAGGTCTTTCGTCATCGCCTACTCTTATCAATGTGACCGGCATTGACAATTTGAAAACTCATGTTTTGCAGTCTTCAAAATTGAAAATCAGAGACGTTTGCCAAAGAAACACCAATCTTAATTTAAACTGTCTCATTCTTACCAGTATTTGCAAGGACACTCCAAGTCACTCTATTAATACCTCCGGATTAAACATTCCCTCGCACTTAAGGTTAGCTGATCCTCAGTTTAATGCTCAAGGTCCCATTGATGTACTTTTCAGTGCCAATGTTTTTTGGAAGTGCCTTCGCAAACAAACACGCAAGTTATCTTCAACCGTGGTCGCCAGAGACACCGATTTTGGTTGGGTTATTACTGGTGAAATTCAGCATCCCAGTGTTCAAACCAAAGCGCAATGTCATTTCGTTACAGCTGACATAAATCCCATTTCTGAAAAAGAGAACGCTCATGTTTCAGATCTCAATATTTTTGAAAAACACTTGTCGAAACGATGTCTTATCGTGAACAACTGCGCTACCTCTGTAAGTTGTTTAAATGGTTTTTCCTTCTTCCCGCACAAAATAGCAATTCAAGTTCGCCTTGCTTTGTGTTATTTCGTTTACCTTCTTATGTCATTTTTTATAGCAGTTAATTGCTTAAACTTTTTCTCGAAAACTATCTTCCCCTTGTGTAAAACCATGGCTATCAGTCACCATCACTTCGCTGTACGCTATGTTTCACTTCTTTCGCTATGTAGAAGGATGGCCACGGCCGGCTCCTCCCCCCTTCCTCACAATTGGAAGTCGCTTTTGAAACCGCTTGAAAATCTGAATTCTATAGCATCTAGAATAACTATTCTTATGCATAACCTTCGTCTCAATGTCCCAGCTTGTCTTCTTTGCTCGGAAGAATTAAGCTTCTTTTTGCTGAAAATTGTCCGATTTCGTGATCCTCAAAATTATGCGAAATTGATTTCTTACTTTATTTCATATAGCTTTAAATTGCTTTTTCACGTCCAAGTTACGATTGACTGCATGCCGGTCAACCTGAATATCTGCTTTAAGTTACAGCTGATTCAACAAATGTTGTTTGTGTACTTAGAACTGCTTGTTTTTCAAACATGTTTGTATACAAGTCTGAGGAAGGCCAAGTTGTTGTTTATTTCCTGTACGCTTGACACAGTTCAAAGCAAGTTTCTCTTATCTCAACTTTGGCTGATTGCCAACCATTGTCTGGCGAGCCGCTACTGCAAGTGCAGAAGCCGTTCACCTACTTCCCAAAATAAACTTGTTCCGTTTAAGGACTCTTTCAGCTATTTATATTCGTTATCTCGCTGTACTCTGTGGGTCAAGGCCGTACTTGCTTTTGTATTCCACTTACTCATGCTCGTATTCTATAGCTGCTTCGATCCTTGTTTCAAAACTTCGTTGCGTATTTCTCACGCGCTCATGTATTTCACTTTGCTTACATATTTTGCGATCTTAATGTTCATTGATGAACAAACTGGTTTTTCTCGTCGTCACATTCGATGTGTTTTTGTATTCATACTTGTCATGTCACGTTTCTCGCTGACTTAAGTATTTTTCTGAGTAAACCCTTTGATACTCATTATAACTTGAGGTTATTGTTTATGGCTACTCGTTTGTTACCTATGGCGTTCTTGCTTTCTACTCGCATAGTTCCTTTGTTTATTTGGTATATTCTTGTCCTGAATAGATGTACTTGTTTCTATACGCTTTGTTTAAACTTGTTAATTCTCCTTTTGCATTGTATCGCAATCTTTACTAGTGCTTTATTTCCCTCAGCTTCTAGTTATTTTGTGATTGAAGGTGTTGTTAATTCTCGCCTTTTAACTCCGCTTTCCAATGACTCTGATAACCTCCTTCCACTTACACCTGGTCGCTTCCTTACACGCACTTCTCTCTCTCTGCCCCTCCTCCTCTTCCCAATTCTTACAGGGATTTTAATCTACCTATTGTTTGGCGTAAACTTGAAGCCCTCCGTAATTGTTTTTGGAAGAGGTGGAACTTGGAATATTTAACTTCCTTGCAAGGGAGGCAGAAGTGGTTTCTTTCCAGTCCCGACATTCAAGTGGGAGACTTGGTCTTAGTTAGGGATGTTTCACCCCCCCTAGTCTGGCCTTTTGGAAGAGTGACCAAGTGTTACCCTGGAAGAGATAGGAGAGTCAGGGTATTCAGAGTCTTGACCACTAATGGTCAGATCACAAGACCACTTCTCTTCAATTACTGTATTACTCTTAAATGTTTAATTGCTTATTTGTTCCCTGTTGGTGTCTTCCCCTCCCAGTATGGTGCATTCCTGGAATGCACGGTACCTGAGATTATAATTTTCAATGTTTTTGCATGTTCTTTCCTTCCTCTTTGTCAGACACCAACAGTGATCTTCTGTTCTCTCTTAGGGGTTCAGGTTGCTTATATTTTGTATGAGTCTGTTCCAGATATATATTCTGTGACCCACCTAGCGTCATATAACAACGAATCTCTGAAGCTCTTCAACTCTTCCTCGCGCAAGAGGAATTCCATATCCATTTGGCTACCAGATCCTGTTATCATCGCCAGCTATTTTCTCCTTGAGCAAGAGGACTACGTCTACCCCTTTACTCACCATGCTGCGCTGGTATCAACTGTTAGCAACTCCTTGAAGACCAGCTCAGCAAGAGATCGATTTGTTGTTTTGAAGTTGGCAATGCTTATATGTTCTCCTTTTGTCTCCTACCCCCCACTCTTTTCCCCTTTCTTGGACTCTCCGTGCTCCGTTGAGCAGCTCTCACTTCTCAGTCTGCAGTTGACTCGATCAGTCAAAGCTCCGCTCGAGCTAGCCTCCTCAAACCAAGAGGCACACCCTCTTCTACGCCATGTTGGCTAAGTAATCATCATCGAAAACTTCGACTTCAACATGAAATCAAGATAAGTACCTTTTTAAAAGTTTTAACCTCATCTTCATGGTTTTAACTTCCACGTGCTTTTAATTATAATTTATAGACAGTGTGAAATTATTTACTTTGGGGCAATTATCATTCCTCGTGGGATTTGCCATGTTGAGCTTTTGCTTGTATGAGCCAACCTTACTAAAAAAGAGCTTTTCTTAAGCTATTCAAAGAGAAATATTCTCGCTACGTGGGATATTATCTAATACCCGCTGTCTATAATTATAAAGCTAGTTCCTCCGTTGGATTTTCTCAACCCCATTTTTCTGCTAAGGTCGTTCTGGAACCTTCGAGATCTTGTACTCTATCTGCGAATCTTGCCGTCAAGTGTTTTTCGCTCACTTGGGACAATGATATTTAAAATGAGGAATCTTCCTTACAAATTGTTGTAATAGCTAACTTTCTTCCACCGCTGGAACCTCTGGAACATTCTATGGCGCATTTAATTGTAAATCACAACTTTTTCAAGAAATAGACTCTCACCTATATAGTGCAATCAGTTCTTTCCATAATTGCAATAACTTTCTTTTTCATGAACTTTAGTGTTTCTATAGTGAACTTTGCATCCATCTTTACAGACTATAGTGATAATCAGTGCTTGCTCCACGTTTCTACCGCGTCGCGATCGTCCGGTTATATTAAATACGGCCATGAACATTGATCCTATATCCCAATGATCTTTCCTTAACCTTCTACTAACAACCATTATTTATAAAATTGTAACTTTCTATAAGGTGTTACTCACGAAGTGCCCTTCCAACTTTGTTAGTTTAACATTAATTAAATTCTGCATAATTGCTTGTGTGATACAAGTTTTAAATCACGTTGTCCCTTTCCTATACTCAGGGAGAACATTTCTTTAAACTCTTGAGCGAGTCATGTTCAGGTTTCACGAAATGGAAACTGTCCCATTTGGCGAGTGATTCCTGCTCAAACTTGGGAAGTCTAGAACTTTCCCTTTCACTTTCTTCAGGTTTCACAGTAAGTGACCTGCCCTCTTTGTATAATTCTCATATATTAATTCTGTATAAATATAAGAAGTTGTAGGAACTTCTATCTTATTTTTCATGTTGTTATTATTGTCATTTTCAAAATTGTCATTTTCTCTAGAACATTCTCTCAAGAATTTCTTAAGGTACACTTTTTGTACTCCAATTCACGTTCAAGCTTTAATTATTTCATTGTTTATTGGTTTAAATCTTATAAAGACTTTAGAAACATGTAAGGTTTGAAACCTTGTAAATTGTCAATTGCCTGGAGCAACCGTTTAATGTTGAGAGGTCTGCGACCCTATTTGTTAAAAAGTTCAAATGAACTATGTTTGTCCAAATTATATTACATGCTTGTTAATTCCCTCTAACTTCTTTGCATTGTTTAATAAATTAAATATTTGTTTTTGGATTCATCATTTCTCTGATACTACAGTTAGGCAGGATCCTGGCTTTCCTAGCTCTTCCTAGGTTTATGCCCTCGTTCACACTCAATAAAGCTTTTACTATCTGTCTGGCCAGACCATCACCCTTCCCTATAGTACTTTTATTCGTGCTTGGAAGGAAATACACTAAAGCCTTTCTCTGGCAAACTGCCCAAGTCTTAGCTGCGGTTCCCGTCAGCTTCGACCAAGCTCGTACCCACTTTAGGTATCCGAGCAAGAATTTGCGGTGGCAACCGCTTCTAAATGGATTGAAAGTCAAATTAATAACTTTTGTGGGACTCTCCTCCTATTTTTCTATCCTTCTTTTCCAATCCCAAATCTACTTCCTTCTCTTAATCATCTTCCCTTGGTGGGTGGGTTATTCCTCAGCCAATAATCTACCCAAAAATTGGTGCCGAAACCCGGGAGAGTCCATTTGCTGTTGCTGTTGTTTGTCAAGTGTCATTTGACAATACTTGGCAAATTATTAACATCTGCTTTGGATTTTTCAGTTATAACTACATCGTGCAAAGCCTGTGAACGGGAAAGAGGCCGCTCCTGTCTCCTTTGGGGTGTCCTGTTCTTTATACCCATTCGCTGCTGCAAGCTTGACAGCATCTCCAAGGTTCTACAGTTTCGTGAGTTGTATTTCAATTTATTCTTTTTATCATGGCTCCTACTGAAAAAGATGAAACTCTTATTGCTAGACGTTCTTCTTATAAAGGGCAACTCACTAGATTCAGAAATTTTATCAACAAGTTAAATCCCGCCGAGTGTGATTTAGATATCTTAACACATCGTCTTAAGTTGTACGAACGGTCTTATGATTATTATGACCAAATTCAAACCGAGATTGAATCCGCTTGCCCAGACCTTCAATCGGATCGGGACGAGGTCGAACCCTTGTACTTTGAAGGGATTGCAAAGGCCCACCAACTGATCCGCAATATCTCAGAACCGGACACTAGGGTCATCAATCCGGCCCAGTTCGCACCCGCTTCAGTTCACGAGAACAAACCGAAACCGTTACTTCCCAAGATAAGCCTACCGCACTTCTCAGGCAAGGAAGGTGAATGGTATTCTTTTTACGAACTTTACTGATCCCTAATTCATGAAAATGCTGAAATCCTCGACATACATAAATTTTACTTCCTCCGTACTTCTTTGGAATGTGAGGCCTTAGCCTTAGTGGAGTCACTGCCTTTAAGCGCAGACAACTACCACATCGCCTTTAATCTCCTTAAAGAGAGATATGGCAATTTACGTTTGAGTGTAGCTCGGCACATACGTTGTCTCTTCAACCTACCAGCCGTCAAACCTAATGACGTCACCTCCTTAAGAGACCTCTTAGACTCTATGCAGTTAAATGTCAGAGCGTTATACCAACTAAAGCAGCCTGTCCAAACATGGGACACCATACTTATTCACCTAGCTACATCAAGATTCGATTTTTCGACACTGAAGGCCTGGGAGATCGAACTCGCCTGCAACAAGGAACATTCGTTCGAACACCTTATCTCGTTTCTCAACAGTCGATGTCAATTCCTTACAGCACTCGCATTTCAGTGCGAAAAGGTCGAAACGAATCCTCAGTGTCAAATTTTTGAAAAAGAACTTGCTTCTTCAAAGGGACATCAGCCCCCATCTGTCGAGAACAAGCAAACCCGTTCTTCTTTCAATCATGCAAGAGAAGATATCAGGCCGCTTAACAAATCGTTAAAATGCACGCTCTGTAAAAAGCTTCACACATTGTATTTGTGCAAATCCTTTAAAGAATTGTCTGTCGAAGATCGAAGGAAGTTTGTCTTGAATAGCAAACATTGTTTCAATTGCTTGTCACCTAAGCATTCTTCTTCGAACTGTACGTCATCAAATCTCTGTTTCCATTGTAAAAAACCGCATCATTCTTTATTGCACGTTCACGATAAATCGAGGTCATCAGTACCTGCCTCTTCAAGCTCCTTGCAGAGCCGCTCCGAACAAACTAATGCTTCTTCCTGCATTTCTAATGCCGAAACTTCTCACAGTGCGCAAAACCTTTTGACCACTGTACAATTCGAAATCCAAGATAAATTTGGAAATTGGTTTAGAACCCGTGGTCTTCTCGATTCCGCTTCAACGCACAACTTTGTTTCGCAATCGTTGATTAAAAAACTAGGTCTTTCGTCATCGCCTACTCTTATCAATGTGACCGGCATTGACAATTTGAAAACTCATGTTTTGCAGTCTTCAAAATTGAAAATCAGAGACGTTTGCCAAAGAAACACCAATCTTAATTTAAACTGTCTCATTCTTACCAGTATTTGCAAGGACACTCCAAGTCACTCTATTAATACCTCCGGATTAAACATTCCCTCGCACTTAAGGTTAGCTGATCCTCAGTTTAATGCTCAAGGTCCCATTGATGTACTTTTCAGTGCCAATGTTTTTTGGAAGTGCCTTCGCAAACAAACACGCAAGTTATCTTCAACCGTGGTCGCCAGAGACACCGATTTTGGTTGGGTTATTACTGGTGAAATTCAGCATCCCAGTGTTCAAACCAAAGCGCAATGTCATTTCGTTACAGCTGACATAAATCCCATTTCTGAAAAAGAGAACGCTCATGTTTCAGATCTCAATATTTTTGAAAAACACTTGTCGAAACGATGTCTTATCGTGAACAACTGCGCTACCTCTGTAAGTTGTTTAAATGGTTTTTCCTTCTTCCCGCACAAAATAGCAATTCAAGTTCGCCTTGCTTTGTGTTATTTCGTTTACCTTCTTATGTCATTTTTTATAGCAGTTAATTGCTTAAACTTTTTCTCGAAAACTATCTTCCCCTTGTGTAAAACCATGGCTATCAGTCACCATCACTTCGCTGTACGCTATGTTTCACTTCTTTCGCTATGTAGAAGGATGGCCACGGCCGGCTCCTCCCCCCTTCCTCACAATTGGAAGTCGCTTTTGAAACCGCTTGAAAATCTGAATTCTATAGCATCTAGAATAACTATTCTTATGCATAACCTTCGTCTCAATGTCCCAGCTTGTCTTCTTTGCTCGGAAGAATTAAGCTTCTTTTTGCTGAAAATTGTCCGATTTCGTGATCCTCAAAATTATGCGAAATTGATTTCTTACTTTATTTCATATAGCTTTAAATTGCTTTTTCACGTCCAAGTTACGATTGACTGCATGCCGGTCAACCTGAATATCTGCTTTAAGTTACAGCTGATTCAACAAATGTTGTTTGTGTACTTAGAACTGCTTGTTTTTCAAACATGTTTGTATACAAGTCTGAGGAAGGCCAAGTTGTTGTTTATTTCCTGTACGCTTGACACAGTTCAAAGCAAGTTTCTCTTATCTCAACTTTGGCTGATTGCCAACCATTGTCTGGCGAGCCGCTACTGCAAGTGCAGAAGCCGTTCACCTACTTCCCAAAATAAACTTGTTCCGTTTAAGGACTCTTTCAGCTATTTATATTCGTTATCTCGCTGTACTCTGTGGGTCAAGGCCGTACTTGCTTTTGTATTCCACTTACTCATGCTCGTATTCTATAGCTGCCTCGATCCTTGTTTCAAAACTTCGTTGCGTATTTCTCACGCGCTCATGTATTTCACTTTGCTTACATATTTTGCGATCTTAATGTTCATTGATGAACAAACTGGTTTTTTCTCGTCGTCACATTCGATGTGTTTTTGTATTCATACTTGTCATGTCACGTTTCTCGCTGACTTAAGTATTTTTCTGAGTAAACCCTTTGATACTCATTATAACTTGAGGTTATTGTTTATGGCTACTCGTTTGTTACCTATGGCGTTCTTGCTTTCTACTCGCATAGTTCCTTTGTTTATTTGGTATATTCTTGTCCTGAATAGATGTACTTGTTTCTATACGCTTTGTTTAAACTTGTTAATTCTCCTTTTGCATTGTATCGCAATCTTTACTAGTGCTTTATTTCCCTCAGCTTCTAGTTATTTTGTGATTGAAGGTGTTGTTAATTCTCGCCTTTTAACTCCGCTTTCCAATGACTCTGATAACCTCCTTCCACTTACACCTGGTCGCTTCCTTACACGCACTTCTCTCTCTGCCCCTCCTCCTCTTCCCAATTCTTACAGGGATTTTAATCTACCTATTGTTTGGCGTAAACTTGAAGCCCTCCGTAATTGTTTTTGGAAGAGGTGGAACTTGGAATATTTAACTTCCTTGCAAGGGAGGCAGAAGTGGTTTCTTTCCAGTCCCGACATTCAAGTGGGAGACTTGGTCTTAGTTAGGGATGTTTCACCCCCCCTAGTCTGGCCTTTTGGAAGAGTGACCAAGTGTTACCCTGGAAGAGATAGGAGAGTCAGGGTATTCAGAGTCTTGACCACTAATGGTCAGATCACAAGACCACTTCTCTTCAATTACTGTATTACTCTTAAATGTTTAATTGCTTATTTGTTCCCTGTTGGTGTCTTCCCCTCCCAGTATGGTGCATTCCTGGAATGCACGGTACCTGAGATTATAATTTTCAATGTTTTTGCATGTTCTTTCCTTCCTCTTTGTCAGACACCAACAGTGATCTTCTGTTCTCTCTTAGGGGTTCAGGTTGCTTATATTTTGTATGAGTCTGTTCCAGATATATATTCTGTGACCCACCTAGCGTCATATAACAACGAATCTCTGAAGCTCTTCAACTCTTCCTCGCGCAAGAGGAATTCCATATCCATTTGGCTACCAGATCCTGTTATCATCGCCAGCTATTTTCTCCTTGAGCAAGAGGACTACGTCTACCCCTTTACTCACCATGCTGCGCTGGTATCAACTGTTAGCAACTCCTTGAAGACCAGCTCAGCAAGAGATCGATTTGTTGTTTTGAAGTTGGCAATGCTTATATGTTCTCCTTTTGTCTCCTACCCCCCACTCTTTTCCCCTTTCTTGGACTCTCCGTGCTCCGTTGAGCAGCTCTCACTTCTCAGTCTGCAGTTGACTCGATCAGTCAAAGCTCCGCTCGAGCTAGCCTCCTCAAACCAAGAGGCACACCCTCTTCTACGCCATGTTGGCTAAGTAATCATCATCGAAAACTTCGACTTCAACATGAAATCAAGATAAGTACCTTTTTAAAAGTTTTAACCTCATCTTCATGGTTTTAACTTCCACGTGCTTTTAATTATAATTTATAGACAGTGTGAAATTATTTACTTTGGGGCAATTATCATTCCTCGTGGGATTTGCCATGTTGAGCTTTTGCTTGTATGAGCCAACCTTACTAAAAAAGAGCTTTTCTTAAGCTATTCAAAGAGAAATATTCTCGCTACGTGGGATATTATCTAATACCCGCTGTCTATAATTATAAAGCTAGTTCCTCCGTTGGATTTTCTCAACCCCATTTTTCTGCTAAGGTCGTTCTGGAACCTTCGAGATCTTGTACTCTATCTGCGAGTCTTGCCGTCAAGTGTTTTTCGCTCACTTGGGACAATGATATTTAAAATGAGGAATCTTCCTTACAAATTGTTGTAATAGCTAACTTTCTTCCACCGCTGGAACCTCTGGAACATTCTATGGCGCATTTAATTGTAAATCACAACTTTTTCAAGAAATAGACTCTCACCTATATAGTGCAATCAGTTCTTTCCATAATTGCAATAACTTTCTTTTTCATGAACTTTCGTGTTTCTATAGTGAACTTTGCATCCATCTTTACAGACTATAATGATAATCAGTGCTTGCTCCACGTTTCTACCGCGTCGCGATCGTCCGGTTATATTAAATACGGCCATGAACATTGATCCTATATCCCAATGATCTTTCCTTAACCTTCTACTAACAACCATTATTTATAAAATTGTAACTTTCTATAAGGTGTTACTCACGAAGTGCCCTTCCAACTTTGTTAGTTTAACATTAATTAAATTCTGCATAATTGCTTGTGTGATACAAGTTTTAAATCACGTTGTCCCTTTCCTATACTCAGGGAGAACATTTCTTTAAACTCTTGAGCGAGTCATGTTCAGGTTTCACGAAATGGAAACTGTCCCATTTGGCGAGTGATTCCTGCTCAAACTTGGGAAGTCTAGAACTTTCCCTTTCACTTTCTTCAGGTTTCACAGTAAGTGACCTGCCCTCTTTGTATAATTCTCATATATTAATTCTGTATAAATATAAGAAGTTGTAGGAACTTCTATCTTATTTTTCATGTTGTTATTATTGTCATTTTCAAAATTGTCATTTTCTCTAGAACATTCTCTCAAGAATTTCTTAAGGTACACTTTTTGTACTCCAATTCACGTTCAAGCTTTAATTATTTCATTGTTTATTGGTTTAAATCTTATAAAGACTTTAGAAACATGAAAGGTTTGAAACCTTGTAAATTGTCAATTGCCTGGAGCAACCGTTTAATGTTGAGAGGTCTGCGACCCTATTTGTTAAAAAGTTCAAATGAACTATGTTTGTCCAAATTATATTACATGCTTGTTAATTCCCTCAAACTTCTTTGCATTGTTTAATAAATTAAATATTTGTTTTTGGATTCATCATTTCTCTGATACTACAGTTAGGCAAGATCCTGGCTTTCCTAGCTCTTCCTAGGTTTATGCCCTCGTTCACACTCAATAAAGCTTTTACTATCTGTCTGGCCAGACCATCACCCTTCCCTATAGTACTTTTATTCGTGCTTGGAAGGAAATACACTAAAGCCTTTCTCTGGCAAACTGCCCAAGTCTTAGCTGCGGTTCCCGTCAGCTTAGACCAAGCTCGTACCCACTTTAGGTATCCGAGCAAGAATTTGCGGTGGCAACCGCTTCTAAATGGATTGAAAGTCAAATTAATAACTTTTGTGGGACTCTCCTCCTATTTTTCTATCCTTCTTTTCCAATCCCAAATCTACTTCCTTCTCTTAATCATCTTCCCTTGGTGGGTGGGTTATTCCTCAGCCAATAATCTACCCAGGCCTCCTTCTCACCACTATCCGCAATACAGTACACACACTACTACAGCCATCACAATAACACAGGTTTTCACACAAATACACGGGGCTATATGACCACGATGTCACAGCCCCTAAAATAAGCAACAACAAATGTTTTAAGTGAGATGGTTTTCTTGTTGTTGGCAATTCAGTTTAGGGGCTTGGAACATATTGGCCATCAGCCCCGTGTAGTTGAGTGTGTTTTGAACTTGTCTGATAACTTGTATTTATGTGATGAAGTGTGTGTAACTGTATTAGGGACAGGGATGATATGATTATAATTGTTGTTTTAAGGGGCATAACTTCAAGGTTATCAGCCCCTAATGGATTGCTTGTTTGTGGAAATGAAAGATGAAGACATGAAACCTATAACAAAAACTCGTTACTTACTTACCGTACTATAAAAGAGGACACTAAAAAAATAAGGAAAAACGACAGTTGGGGAAAATAAATACCCTCAGCACCTCATACAATGATGGTTGAGGGACTCTGAAAGAAGTAGAGGCATGAAAGGCAGATAGGAAAGGGATAGAGTAACGGCTTCGGCCCAAAGGCAATGGAAAAAGAGGTAAAGCATTACCCTGTTCAGGCATCCCTTGGGGTCACCAACCCGTGAGACGTTGAGGGTGTAGCACTATCCAGGGTGAGGCTACACACACCCTGCCTCCTTTAGGGCCTCGTACAGAAGGCAGGAGATACTGTGAGCCCTTGAGGGTGTAGCACTATTCAGGGTGGGGCTACACACACCCTGCCTCCTTTGGGGCCTCGTAAAGAAGGCAGGAGATACTGTGAACCCTCGAGGGTGTAGCACTATCCAGGATGGGGCTACACACACCCTGCCTCCTTTGTGGCCTCGTAAAGAAGGCAGGAGAAACTGTGAACCCTTGAGGGTGTAGCACTATCCAAGATGGAGCTACACATACCCTGCCTCCTTTAGGGCCTCGTACAGAGGGCAGGAGATACTGTGAACCCTTGAGGGTGTAGCACTATCCAGGATGGGGCTACACATACCCTGCCTCATTTAGGGCCTCGTACAGAGGACAGGAGATACTGTGAGCCCTTGAGGGTGTAGCAATATCCAGGGTGGGGCTATACATACCCTGCCTCCTTTAGGGCCTCGTACAGAAGGCAGGAGATACTGGGAGCCCTTGAGGGCGTAGCACTATCCAGGGTGGGGCTACACATAGCCTGCCTCCTTTAGGGTCTCGTACAGAAGGCAGGAGATACTGTGTGCCCTTACGGGTGTAGCACTATCCAGGGTGGGGCTACACACACACCTTGCCTCCTTTAGGGTCTCGCACAGAAGGCAGGAGATACTGTGAACCCTTGAGGGTGTAGTACTATTCAGGGTGGGGCTACACACTCCCTGCCTCCTTTAGGGCCTCGTACAGAAGGCAGGAGGTACTGTGAGCCCTTGAGGGTATAGCACTATACAGGGTGGGGCTAAACACACCCTGCCTCCTTCAGGGCCTCGTACAGAAGGCAGGAGATACTTTGAGCCCTTGAGGGCGTAGCACTATTCAGGGTGGGGCTACACACACCCTGCCTCCATTAGGGCCTCGTACAGAAGGCAGGAGATACTGTGAGCCCTTGAGGATGTAGCACTATCCAGGGTGGGGCTACACACACCCTGCCTCCTTTAGGGCCTCGTACAGAAGGCAGGAGATACTGTGAGCCCTTGAGGGTATAGCACTATCCATGGTGGGGCTACACACACCCTGCTTCCTTTAGGGCCTCGTGCAGAAGGCAGGAGATACTGTGAGATCTTGAGGGCGTATCACTATTCAGGGTGGGGCTACACACGCACCTTGCCTCTTTTAGGGCCTCGTACAGAAGGCAGGAGATACTGTGAGCCCTGGAGGGCGTAGCACTATCCAGGGTGGGGCTACGCACACACTTTGCCTCCTTTAGGGCCTCGTACAGAAGGCAGGAGATACTGTGAACCCTTAAGGGTGTAGCACTATCCAGGGTGGGGCTACACACACCCTGCCTCCTTTAGGGCCTCGTACAGAAGGCAGGCGATACTGTGAACCCTTGAGAGTGTAGCACTATCCAGGGTGGGGCTACACACACTCTGCCTCTTTTAGGGCCTTGAGCAGAAGGCAGGAGATCGTCTGAACCCTTGAGGCTGTAGCACTATCCAGGGTGGGGCTACACACATCCTGCCTCCTTTAGGGCCTTGAGCAGAAGGCAGGAGATATTGTGAACGATTGAGGGTGTAACACTATTCAGGGTGGGGCTACACACACCCTGCCTCTTTTAGGGCCTCGTACAGAAGGCAGGCGATACTGTGAACCCTTGAGGGTGTAGCACTATCCAGGGTGGGGCTACACACACCCTGCCTCCTTTAGGGCCTCGTACAGAGGGCAGGAGATACTGTGAACACTTGAGGGTGTAGCACTATCCATGGTGGGGCTACATATACCCTGTCTCCTTTTGGGCCTCGTACAGAAGGCAGGAGATACTGTGAACCCTTGAGGGTGTAGCACTATCCAGGGTGGGGCTACACACACCCTGCCTCCTTTAGGGCCTCGTACAGAGGGCAGGAGATACTGTGAACACTTGAGGGTGTAGCACTATCCATGGTGGGGCTACATATACCCTGCCTCCTTTAGTGCCTCGTACAGAAGGCAGGAGATACTGTGAACCTTTGAGGGTGTAGCACTATCCAGGGTGGGGCTACACACTCCCTGCCTCCTTTAGGGCCTCGTACAGAAGGCAGGAGATACTGTGAGCCCTTGAGGGTGTAGCACTATCCATGGTGGGGCTACACACACCCTGCCTCCTTTAGGGCCTCGTACAAAAGGCAGGAGATACTGTGAGCCCTTGAGGGTGCAGCACTATCCAGGGTCGGGTTACACACACCTTACCTCCTTTAGGGCCTCGTACAGAAGGCAGGAGATACTGTGAGCCCTTGAATGTGTAGCACTATCCAGGGTGGGGCTACACACACCTTACCTCCTTTAGGGCCTCGTACAGAAGGCAGGAGATACTGTGAGCCCTTGAGGGTGTAGCACTATCCATGGTGGGGCTACACACACCCTGCCTCCTTTAGGGCCTCGTAAAGAAGGCAGGAGATACTGTGAACTCTTGAGTGCGTAGCACTATTCAGGGTGGGGCTACACACACCATGTCTCCTTTAGGGCCTCGTAAATAAGGCAGGAGATACTGTGAACCCTTGACGGCGTAGCATTATTCAGGGTGGGGCTACACACACCCTGCCTCCTTTAGGGCCTCGTATAGAAGGCAGGAGATACTGTGAACCCTTGAGGGTGTAGCACTATCCAGGGTGGGGCTACACACACCCTGTCTCCTTTAGGGCCTCGTACAGAAGGCAGGAGATACTGCGGACCCTTAAATGCATAGCACTATCCAGGGTGGGGCTACACACACCCTGCCTCCTTTAAGGCCTCGTACAGAAGGCAAGGGATATCATGGAAAGAAAGGAAGAGGTGTGACCCCTTGAAGAATGAGGGTATTAGAAAGGATGAGACAAGACATTTGCCTAAAGGGATAAGCCACACTCCGGATATCCGCTGTCAGCGCCGGGAATCGAACCTGCGATCTTCGGACTTGCTGCAGCTGCCCTAACGACTGCGGTGCATGATTTAACACCATGAAACTACAGTGAGATGGTAGGTGTACATCCTTCCTAGTATAAATCAGACACATTTATCTATTATTTTAACCATCTGACTTATTTAAGGGTTGCCACATTGTCCTGAGATAATCATTGCATCTCTACAAGGCTAGCAGACCCTATATCTGAGGCAATCTACCCCTTCCTTTTATAAGTACGGTAAGTTTGATATTCCTGGGTGCCAGAGTATGTGCCTTCTTCTCTTCATGAGCACTCGCCAGAAACAGCTCGCAACCACTCACCGTAATACTTCGTTTGTTATGAGTTATGATATCTAATCTTATTATATAATACGCTAAGGCTAAGGTGTATGTTTCACTAAACTGAAGTTCCTAAACCAGAAGGTGTGGTTTGTACCAAAATCTTCCAAATCGTCTCAAAAGTACAGGAAAAATCTTGCATTTCTTGAAAAGTCAACGGAAATATATGTATTTGTTTATAAAGTGCTTTCAAACAAATAAACAAGACGATAGCCCCTGCGAGAACTGTGTCGCGTACAGCCCGCATAGCACCAGAGCCGCGCGGGTAGTCTGTACACGTGGGGCGCACACAACCCATTATGCGAGAGTTCTCGCACGGGTCCGCTAGTATTCATTGTTCTCCTGTAACACCACGTTTAGGTAGATTTCAATAAAAAGCTACCTATTGCAATGGGTAGCGCATAAGCTGCGGATAATGTTTGGAGTAAATTTGCGGATAGTTTTTAGAATACAATCCGAACTTGTTGAATATCATTACTAGGACCCGGATGTCTATGACATATACTTTTCTGGTATGTTTATTTAATGACAATGTAAGATGATGATTTACGCTAATATCATTCAAATTATGTCATTAATCATAATTAACACTCCGAACTGAAAAGGGTTGCAACTCTGGCTGTATACCATTCATTTTTATTGTAAACATAGCAAATGACATACATAGCCTAAGCCGTAAGGCAGGCCTGATCAGGGAAAATGCCAGGGTGAAAGTCGTCTGCCACGCTAGTGGCACGGCCTTTCCTTATTGAATCGGGGGTTATTAGAGCTCGAGCCAGCCGGGAAGGCGGTGCGCAGAACACAACGCTACCATTACGTCATGCCTCACTTCCATCCCACCAATCACAGTCAGTCTGTCTTGAGAATCTGAGCTAGTGAGTTGTCAGGAAATCAGCGTGAAAGAGACAGGCTCGATGAGGTGTTGTCATACCGCAGGAACTCACGGCAGGAGCCTGCGGTGTGGGAACTCGGACATGGTGGATCTGTTGCAACAGTGGAAATGTATCTCTGTCTCTCTCTGCGCAAATCCCACAGAGCCGGCCGCCTTCCGAGCTGACGCGAGCTCTAGTCTGCCACGGAGCGAGTCTCGTGGGAAGCCGTGGCGCTACAGCCACCAGTGGCATGGCTGGACAGGCCTGCCCTAAGGGAACGACTTTCTCCTCAAATGTGTTGCTTTAATATGTTATTTAATTAAAATTCAAATATTACTGTATTGTAATGCCAGTAGATTCGGATAACAAACGTGCGGATGCGGATAACGGCCATGCAGATTCATGGCGGAAGCGGATAACGGTTTGTTTATCCCCGCAGGGCTCTAGCAATGGGTACATTGGTTGGTCGGTTCCTCAGTTTAGGGGCTGCGACAACGCGGCCATGTAGCCTCGTGTACTTTGGGTGTGTGCAGGGCTGGATTTACCAATAGGCCCCGGCCTAGGGGCGCACCATGCTGAGGGGCGCGAAATTAATCCACAAATTGTATTGTCAGAAAATGTCCATAAAATGTTATAGACTACAATACACGTCTATGACCAACAAATGTTTTGCAATAGCAGATTTTTCGACTTCAGCTTTAGAACAGGAGAAAATTTATGTCTTGAATATTAGTACCGGTATCAGGTTTTTTTTTTTTTTTTTTTTTTTTTTTTTTTTAGCGTATGGCTTTTAGTGCCGGTAGAGTCCGAGGACATGTTCGGCTCGCCCGTGTTGTAGCTGCTTCGAGGCTACACGTACCGTCGCGTGTGGAGTGTTGTCTGAGGTGGAAAGTTTGAATGTAAGGACAAGGAGTTGGAAGGTAGCGGCTGTGGCCTATAGTTAGGGACCAACCCCGGCATTTGCCTGGAAGGAAGATGGGAAACCACAGAAGACCATCTTCAAGGTTGCCGGCGGGGGGATTCGAACCCCCTCACCTCCCGGATGTGAGCGACTGCCAGCAGTCATGCCGTAACGACCACGGCTAACTCACCCGGTATTTGAATAATTCATTATGCATAGTTGTAGGTTGTATGATGTAGAGTATATGTATATCTGAATATCTGTAAGTGTATGAGTCTTAAATGGTTTAAACTTATTTTAATATCTCGTTGTCCTATTTATTTATAGTTTTTATACAAATTTTGATTCTCTCATTATTTTAATTTAATTAATTGATTTTACTTCCCGATACATTAGAATAAAATAAAAATCACCTTCACAAAGACCTTTCTGCGGTCTAAAATTCTCCATTCTTCACCATGGTATGAAGAGAGGGCGGAAAAATCCCACGGGCCTAGGAGCGCATAAAATCTAAATCCGGCCCTGGGTGTGTGTAGAATCTGTCTGATAACCGGTGTTAACTTAATTGTGATTAGTGTGTGTTATCTGTTTCTTAATTCATGTAAGGACTGCAGACTTTGAATTTTTCAAGTAGTTCATACTTTTCCTGCCAAACGCCACCGTCAACGACTACTAGTTTAGAACTTGGCTACTAGACGCCACCGCAGTCAGCTCCTGACGACGAACATAGAAACCTGAGCGTCGTTTACATTTTTAACCTAACTTAGCTTCACACAGGTGTAATTAGAGGAAGGTTCTTTAACATGCCATAAATCTATGACACGGGACCGCCGGCTTTACTTCCCCTCCGAAGGAAGGCATACTGAGGGATTTTTATCGCTCTTAAAAAATCCGACGACTTCACCCGGGTCTAAACACGCGACCTTGGGCATAGAAGAAAATGACTTTCTAATATCTACAGTAGGCCTACTGGTGTATTTAATGTAGAAAAGCTTTCCTTGTCTTTGCAAAAGAAAATTAACCATTCAAGTCAGTTCGTGTTCGTTCAACGTAACTGCAGAAAGTGTCAACCTTTTTGCTGGCTGCAATGCTTTCTCTAGAGATGCACACGAGTCACTCACTGTATATTACTCACTCATTGATAAAAATATCTCCGGAACCAGATGGCTTTTCATTCTCGCGCCATTGCGTAGCCTACTCCCGAGGTCTACAGATATTTCAATAGCTAAGCAATTATATGCAACACTGCAACATCACTTATAATCCAATTGATTTGTATTAATTCATTTTATTAATCCCTTAACGAGTCAAGGACTCATATACAAAGGAATCGTACAGTTTTATCTTGTTGGCGACAAATTACAATTCAATGTTTAGTTTACAAAGTTTTCAGTATGAAAATATATACAACATTTTGTAGTTTTCCGAGTTTTTGTACACAATGTAGTCTTCTTTTGTCTTCTCAGATTTTGGAATTTCTTCAAACTGACATTTTATAATCATTCCACATAAACTGTTTTAGCCTCCTTTTAAAGATTGGTAGGCTAGGTGCAATTTTTATATTTACTCGTAGTCTATAGAACTTTACAAAGGCAATAATTGAGAAGCTTATTTCCAAAAGATACCAAATCCAACAAGTAATATTTTACAGGAGAGAGGAAAAACGCTCAGAGTGTAAAATTTCATCTGAAAATCCATTTGAGAACATTTATTATGTTCAGATAGAATAAATGCATTGTTATACCAAGTATTTCTGTTTAGGCTTTTGTAGTTTAGGAAATATTCAAAGAAAATGATGGATTTGGTACTTTTTGGCACTGAAACTCTAAATACTTTCAACGGAAATTCATAAATTTCACTGCATTCATCCGAATCTTCGAGAAAATCGATTGTATTTATTTATGCAATAATTATATTTAAGGTATTTACAGTGAAGGCATAGATTATTTAAATAATAGTCTATTTTAAAAAATTGAACAAAGCAATGAATATTAAGCAAAGTAACTTACCAGTGCTGAACTTTTGGAATTATGATTGTAGTTTGTGTCTAAAGAACATGAATATGGTAAATAACTTGTGAACTGGACAATGGATAATATTATCCAGTACTAAAAGAACTGGCCTCTCATTGGCTGCATGGATATGGTACGTATTGGCACATTCAGGCCACAGGATTTGGTACTTATTGGCATCAAACAAGATTTTTAATGCCCTGTTTGTTAGGGATTTAGGTCATTTTGGAAATTTCTCTTTCTTTCATATGATGCTACCAACGTACGTTTTCCATCATAATCTCAATTTCGATTTTTTTGGATTTGGTACCTTTAGGAAATAAGCTTCTCAATTGTCAGTGATTTATTAATTCAATTATTTTGATGTATTTCCAACGTTTATTGTTTGAACCATATTACCTAGAGTTCAATGGTTTAAACATACGTCTACCATGCAGTATTAAAAATCAAAGAAGCTCTTTTTTGGGATAACCCATACCGGTATGAAAATAAATCGTTACCAACTGCTACATAATTAATTAAACTGCTCCGACAATCAATACAAATTCTATGTTTCGATCTTACAATGGGACATTCTTCAGGAAAATTAGAATCAAACCTTAAAAAAAACTAATCTAATAAAACTGTTGAGAAACGAAATTAACAAACAAAAAATATACACAGGATGAAATGAAGAAACTGGAAAACATTAAATAAGGACGATGAAAATATAAACTAAAATTATACGGTAGCCTTCAATAAATCGAAAAAAAATAATCTTGTTGTTACATCATTTGATGGTCTGCCCTTAACGAATACAACCATAAAATACGTTATTTTTTCGTATAAAATATTCATTTTAAGAATAATAATTGGCGATGCGAGCGCGGGAGCCATAGAATATACATTAGCAGCGCAGCACAGTTATTTGGCTACCGTTGGCTACACCTCTACTATCGAGTTTAAGGCGCGTAGGTGTCGTATGTTCGCTATATCGCGGAAATAGATTCTTCCCTGAGACTGTCCAAATTTTTGATTTACCGTACCGAATGACCCTCGGTTCCATTAAGTTCGGATAAGCGGGAGTTTATTGTAAATATAGCCCATACCGACTCAATGAGTAAATTTTATTCAAATTAATAGGTGTTTTTTAAAAATATTCAGGCATTTTATCGGATTTTTGCAGTCATTTTATAGGCCAATTGTTAAACATTTTTAGGTCAACAAAATCCTAGCCCTGGTGATGTAACAAAATATATTGTTGTTGTTGATTCATCGAGGGGATTTGCGACATCGTGGTCATGTAGCTCTGTGTACTATGGTGTGTGTAATTTGTCTGATAACCTGTGTTATTGTGATGGCAGTATTGGTTTGTGTAATTTTAATTCAGATGAGGATTGGGAAGGATGCGACCGTCGCCTTAATTTTGTCTGGAGTAGAAGTGGGAAACCATGGAAAACCACTTCCAGGATGGTTGAGGTGGGAATCGAACCCACCTCTTCTCAGTTTTTCCTAACGAGGCTGAGTGTACTCCGTTCCAGGCCTAATAAAAGAATGAATTTTTTTGGCAGGGACAGGACTCGAACTCAGACCTCGGGTGACAACATGGAATGCTAGCCACTACACCACGAAGTTGGGTATAACCCAGACCTCGGGAATGTCAGACAAGAATTCTAGTCACTAAACTATGAGGTGGCCTATAACAAGGACCTCAGGGGTGACAGCCATAAATACTAGCCACTACACCATGAGGTGGCCTATAACACAGACCTCAGGGGTGACAGCCTTGAATACTAGCCACTACACCATAAGGTGGCCTATAACACAGACCTCAGGGCTGACGGCCATGAATGCTAGCCACTACACCATGAGGTGGCCTATAACAAGGACCTCAGGGGTGACAGCCATGAATGCTAGCCACTACACCATGAGGTGGCCTATAACAAGGACCTCAGGGGTGGCAGCCATGAATGCTAGCCACTACACTATGAGGTGGACTATAACACGGACCTCAGGGCTGACAGCCATGAATGCTAGCCACTACACTATGAGGTGGTCTATAACACGGGCCTCAGGGCTGACTGTCGAGAATGCTAGCCACTACACCACGAGGTGGGCTATAACACAGACCTCAGGGGTGACAGCCATGAATTCTAGTCACTACACTATGAGGTGGGCTATAACAAGGACCTCAGGGGTGACAGCCATGAATGCAAGCTATTGAACCATGAGGTGGTCCATATGGACTGGTGTAGCATCAAAGAATTAGTGATTGGATTAAGGGAGAGGTGGTGTTTTAGGCTGTCAAGATTCTTGTACCGGTAATATTTTTATGTGCAAATTTCTCCTTTTATCTCTCCCTTCGTCTGCACTTGTCTGCCATTATGTTTGTCAATTGTATGTTATACTAGTCTTATTTTCCTCTCAAATATTTGTCTACGTTACTTAATTTTCCTGTATAGATTAATATAAGGAAGGATATTGGAGTTGCAATTAGCAAATTATTCACCAACATCACATTCTTTCATGATTAGTCACTGCTTCCTGTTTGGGAAAACCACATTGCAGGCTGCCACAGGATGCTGGGACAAAAGCTTCCTGGAGACGAGGATGGGAGCTTCTTGGAGGATCTACATTTGATGAGACAGGTAACTGGCAAAACCTCATAGACCTATTAATTCTAGCAATTGGTGTGCTCTTCTGACTAAATTCTAGGGTTTAATTCCTTGTGGGATGGTGGTCTGTATCCTAACAAATAATCATAAGAATAATTATACTATCAAAACTCCTTGTGGTTGTATATTTTAGCCTTATTTCAACTATTTTTCTTGTGAATGAGTTAATAATACTGAAAGCCAAATGTGATTTCTGTATCTTCTTGACCTACAGTGCTAGATTTAAAAAATAAAAATAATAATAATATTTTTTTATTATATAAATTAAAAAGTATCAGGTTGAGGGAGTCTGGAGGATTCTCCCAAATGAAACTGTCTATCGTGAGATTGATCCAATCACCAGTATAACGAAGAAGAAAATAATTTCATCTTTTTTTCACTCTTACGGCTTCCAGAAAACAGAATTGTACGCCAACTAGTGATGAGAAATCTAGGAAAGAAAACTGGAGGAAAATGGATCCAAGAAATCCAACAAAATCTCAAAGTAGTTGGACTCTAGATAACAGATGCCGAGGAGAAAAATAAAATTGACAACTTTCTTAAAACTCACAAATTTTCTGCCGAAATGACACATAGAAAGCCTATGGAGATTTCAGATGAATTGAGAAGATCCCGATCTGAAAGAATGAAAAAGTACTGGAAAGAGCTCAAGAACCAAGCAGTACTACCTTCAAAGAAGAAGTGATTGTTGAACGACTCAAGTGGTCCAATTTTTTTTCTTCCGAATTTGGCCGCCTGTTGACGGCATGGAACCTAAGGCTTTCTGGTTAATCTCCTCTTCTCTTCCCAAAACCTCTTCTTTCGTTCACTTCTGATCTTTCGCTCCTCCTCGGATATTACCAGTTTGACTCTAATTTTAGGTGTTTTCTCCTCGAACATCTTGATATTGTCAATTCGGTTTCTAAACTCCTTTCTGTTGTGGATCACATCCACTGTGAGTCTACTTTCCTTGGCGTCTCTTTTAACCTCTTCTACCCACTTAGTTGTAGCCTTCAGCTCTGTAATATACTTGAATATCCTCATAGTCAGTCGGTTCTCGTCCATTCTCACCAAATGTTCGTAGAATTTCAACCTTCGCTTCCGCATTGTGACAGTAATTTTTTCAGAGTGTTTATAGAGGTCATCATTCTTTCTATTCTTCCATGTCCCGTCAGCAGTTTTCTGTGGTCCTAAAATTTTCGGCAAAATTTTCCTCTCCTTTTTTTCCAGTTCCTAAAGATCCCCTTTTTTATTCAGTGTCAAGCACTCCGAGGCGTACAGACCTTCTGGCTTTACTACTGTGCTATAGTGTCTGAGTTTTGCCTTGTAGGATATTGTTCGTTTGTTGTATCTGTAATGGGTTAACCTATAAGCCAAATCCAATTTTCTAGCTCTTGGCCTATTTGCTTCTTTATCCAGCCCATTGGGTTCTATCCATTCACCTAGATATTTAAACTTCTCAGTTCTATTGACAGTCCCATGTTTCACTTTTTTGTGTCTCTCTCCAAGGTGGCTGTATTCCATGTATTCTGTCTTTTCATAGGAGACTTTAAGACCCGTTTTCTCAGCGATTTCGTGAAGGGTATCCAGCATTTCTTGGGCATCATCTCGGCATTGGGCTAAGAGGGCAAGATCATCAGCAAAAGCCAAACATGTAATTTCCAGGTTCTGTCCTTTCCTTCCCAGATGTATCCCCCTTACTCCTTTCATGTCCAAAGCTTCCTCCCAGGTTCTCATGATTTTCTCCAGAACAATGTTGAAGAGGATAGGTGATAAGCCATCTCCTTGTCTGACCCCTGTTTTTATTTCAAAAGGATCAGAGATTTCTCCGAAGAACTTCACTTTTGACATGGTATCCGTTAGAGTTTGTTTGATTATTTCTCTCGTCTTCCTGTCAATTCCGAACTCCTCTAGGGTGTTAAATAAAGTCTGCCTGTCAATTGAGTCGTACGCCTTCTTGAAGTCAACGAATATCAAATATTAAAGGGTCATGAATTCCGCCTGATCAATACACAACTTTTCACAGTCAAGGGGCTATATTATACCCATTTGGTACATGTTTCGAAGCCTTCCAAAATGGCCCCTTCATCAGCCATACACATAAACATATTGTCAGTACAATCTTGGAATAACATTGAAAAGCTTAAAACTAACATGAAAAAAACTTGATGAAAATGAAAATGACTTTCATGCATGGCGATGTATTGTTCTTTCTACCAACGATCCTTCGTATGAAGTCAACAAAGTCTTAATATGACTATGAGTTTTTTAACATACTTTTAACTCTTTCTATGGGGCGAATTCCCTAGATTTTCGGACACGGAATCCTGCTATTATATTTTATCAAAACTCTAAGATTATTACAAGAGTCATATAAATTGCACTTTAAGTTTGCATTTTAACATATACTATTTTTAATGTGTTTTTCCATTTGTTTGTAATATTCGTAAGGTTTTCTTAGGACAAGTTTTACTCAATGTATTTGTACCACAACAGTCCTCATGTTTTTTTATGTCTCATTTGAGAAGCCAGAACACTGTCGTAATATTCGTAGAATCAATCATGGTTCCGTATTGATTAAAAGTCAAATATTAAAGGGACAGGAATTCCGCCTGATCAATACACAACTTTTCACAGTCAAGGGGCTATATTATACTCTTATGCTCTTGAGGTTGAATATTTGTTCTGCGCACGATCTCCCCTTTCTAAAGCCAGCTTGGTATTCACCTATGAGGTGGTCTGCTTGTTTTTCAACTCTGTTCAGCAGTACTTTGGAGAGTGTCTTGTATGCGACTGGAAGTAGAGAGATTCCTCTGTAGTTGTCGATGTTCGCCCGATGACCTTTCTTGTGAAGTGGGTGTATAAGGGCACATTTCCAGTCTTTCGGGATCATTTCAGTTTTCCAGATTTCTTCTATGATGCCGTGTATTTTTTCTGCTGCCATTTCTCCTCCGAACTTCCACATTTCTGCAGCGATGCCATCTTCGCCTGGAGCTTTGTTGTTTTGAAGCTCGTTTATTATGCGCTTTACCTCATCTAAACTTGGTGGGTTGGAATCCGGGTTCTCATAGGATGGATTCTGAGTATTCAATCTTTCCACAGGTTCTTCACAGTTCAGCAGCACTTTGAAATAGTTGGCCAAAAGTTGACAGTTTTCCTTGTCGTTCGTCGCTATACTACCATCTTTCCGTTTGAAGCACAGACTTTGTGACTGATATCCCTGTAGTTCCTCTTTGAAGGTTCTGTAAAACTCTCGCTTGTTGTTTTTTCGAAAATCTTCTTCTAACTTTTCCACCCTACTTCTGTCGTAGTTCCTCTTCTCTGATCTTATGATCTTAGCAGTTCTCTTCCTTACTTCCCTGAAATCTTCCCACCTCTCCTCGGTCTTGTTGGAGTGCCATCTCTTCCAGGCTTGTAGCCTTTTGTCAAGAGCTTCGTCACACTTTTCATTCCACCACCTATGTTTTCGTTTCCTCGCTGGATTTCCCAATAATAATAATAATAATAATAATAATAATAATAATATTAAAAAATAGGCTATTTATCAAACAAAGTTAAAATATAGAAATGAAAACTACAAAATAAATATAAAAGTTAGAATTACTAAATATATATATACAGTACAATTTAAAATTACAAACTGAAAGAGGAAAATACTACCTTAAGTCAGGGGTTCCCAACCGGTGGTAAGCATACCACGGGTGGTACGCAGGAACGTTTTAGGTGGTACACGTAGGTGATACGATTGTTCACAAATACAGGAGGAGAATTTATCTGCATTTCCTAATCTGTCATTATTTCTTGAAGAAAATGAAATATCAGCAATGCGAGATGTACTTGCTGATAACATTGTGCACTTGGAAGCCCTTCAAGAAAGTTTTAATAATTATTTCTCCGAAGATTATTCCAAATTTGACTGGATAAAAAATCCTCCTTCTGGAACCTCACCAAATGAGTTGAAATTAAAAGAAAGTTTTATTGATCTAACAGAAGACAGTTCCACTAAAGACAGTTTTAAAAATCTATCCTTAATTAACTTCAGGATCGGATGTAAAACTGAGTACCCAATGATCTTCCGGCAAGCTCTGCTATTTTTGATGCCATTTGTTACAAGTTATTTGCTGAGAGTGGATTTCATGAACTTTTGTACATCAAAACTAAACAAAATAAGTGTTGAAGAAGACTTAAGAGAGAAGTTAAATTCAATTACTCCTGATATTGATATTTTAATCACAGGCAAACAACAACAAGTTTTGCAATAAAAGTAGATTTTGGATGATGTTGATGTATTTTTGTTGTTGCTTAGTTTGTACTAATTATATAAAACTGTAAGTTTTTAGACCTATAAGTACCAAAACTGAAATTTTCAATAATCATTTTATTTTTTCCTTTATTACAAAAAAGGTTATTAATACATATTGTTGCTTGTTGTGGTCCATATTGACGTAAAGATGTTTTGAATGAATATTAAAATTTCCGCCTTTCAATACAATTTCTTAATTAGTACTCACAGGTACATGTTTCGGGGGCTTTCACACTCCCCCTTCATCAGCCTGCTTAACAAAACCTTTTAACAAAACTTTCCTTGTTCACAAGCACATATAAATCACTTAAAGATAGTTTCTGTGGAAGTTTTCTGTGGAAACTTTACCATGATGCCAACATAGCTGGAACCATCAAAATCAGAAGACTGCAGTGGGCTGGACATGTAGCCCGGATGGAAGACCACTGATGGCCACGGAAGCTACTGGATTTCATCCCCATAGGAAGGAGACCATCAGGGAGACCAAGGAAGCGGTGAAGTGATGCACTCCATGAAGATCTGCAACAGGCAGCGATATGTGTGGACAGTTGGTGGATGGCAGCTATGGATAGGAGACGATGCAGAAGGAAACTTGTAGCAGCGCGCGGTCTACTGGGCCTGAATACAATCAAAAGTTCCCGAAAGAGAAACAAAATGAGTATTGTCCGTTGAGCCATTGATCGCGAAGAAGAAGGCTGATGAAGGGGTAGTGTGAAAGCCCCTGAAACATGTATCTGTGGGGACTAATTAATAAATTTTAATTTTATTTTAGTATTCATTCAAAATATGTTATTAATATACATATAACTCTCTATATATTTCAATAAAAATTAGAAAGAAAAAAAATGAAAAAATAATATATATTATACTTATTGTAGTGTTGATAAAGGGTTGAAGAAAACCGAAATATAAGTGCATTAATAATTAAATATGAAGTTTTCTGAGTTCATTCATCATCATGTACAGTTTTCAGGCACTGGCCGGGTCTGTTAGCAACACAAGCCTCTCCTATGTCTTCTGTCTTCCCACCATCTATCAGCCTCCACCCTTGTCCAGTCTTCTTCACACTTTCTTCCGCCCCCTTCAGCCACCTGTCTCTCGGTCTCTTTCCTTTCCACTTCGTCTCGTGTATCCTCCTGGGTATCCTCTTCCCCTCCATTCGTTTTACATGTCCATACCACCTAAGTCTAGATTTCTCTATACCATCCTGTAATGGTTCCTCCTTCATTAATTCTCTGGTCCTCTCATTTCTTATTCTGTCCATCTTCGTAGCTCCAATACTGCTTCTCAAGAACCTCATCTCACTGGCCTGTATTTTGCTCTTCTCCCTTCCTTTCATAACCCAGGTCTCCGAGGCATACGTCAGGATAGGGACATAGTACATCCGATATATAATCTTTTTGCTGTTCTGAGGGACATCCTTGCTCCATATCATGCTTCTCACACTCCTCCGGAATGCTTCTGCCTGTCTCCCCCGCTCATTTATTTCTCTATCGTTTCTTTCAT
Source organism: Meconema thalassinum (assembly GCA_946902985.2). NCBI lineage: Eukaryota > Metazoa > Arthropoda > Insecta > Orthoptera > Tettigoniidae > Meconema > Meconema thalassinum. Next base: position 91,976,010 of record OX336388.2, read on the forward strand.
TATCTTGTATCAGGCTTCCCTTAAGTCCAACCCCTCGTCCATGTCGTGGGAGACGGGCAACGGCACAAAGTAGGGGATCGCCTGTAGGGGCGAAGTACAGTGGGGACTTCGTGTGCCCCGGGACTGGTACGGTAGCTCCGAAAGTCCTACAGGAACCCTTAAACGTGACGGCTAACTGGGCTCTGGTGAAGCTACGATAAGCCCAGCAAGCCAGTAGTGGATGAAACCAAATGCTTTCAAGAATGGAAAAGTTTTCTGAGTAATTTATTTTATATAAAACAAGCCATTGGGCACTTTTCCGACAGTAAATGTACAGAGGTGGCCATATTATTATAGCAAAGCTGAATAGAACCAAATTATCCATTGCAAATTAAGATAATTTACATGTATTAAAACGGAAGATTTTGTTTCAGTCCGAGTCTTCATTGTTGGACATTTCTTGGTTGAATTTTGTGATGTATTCACCAAATGTGATATAAGAAATATTTTACGAACCAACATCATATGCATTTACTTATTTTTTACGCTTTTAACTTTAAAGCCCCTTTTATCATATTTTATTTTCTATTTAACAACAGACATTAAAAGGTCAGTCTTTATGAAAGCAAAACTGCGTGGAGTCGGAACTCACTCTATCCCAAAATTAAATCTGTCTGCGTTTCTTCTTTTGTACGGCATACGGATGTCTTAAATAGAAGGAATTATTTCACAGAAAAAGCCTCCGTGGCTTAGGCGGCAGCACGCCGGCCTCTCACCGCTGGGTCCGTGGTTCAAATCCCGGTCACTCCATGTGAGATCTGTGCTGGATAAATCGGAGGCAGACAGGTTTTTCTCTGGGTACTCCGGTTTTCCCTGTCAACATTTAATTCCAGCAACACTCTCCACTATCATTTCATTTCATCTGTCATTAATTTAATCATTGCCCCAGAGGAGTGCGTCAGGCCTTGGCAGCCGGCACAGTCCATATCCTCGCCGCTCCTGACCCGGTCGGAGACTGGAAGCAGGCTGTGGATTTTCATTTTTCATTTCACAGAAAATTATCTACTGATAATCATTAATTTAATTAGTTTCCAGCTGCATTAGCTCAATTGGCGGCCAAGACTGATCTGTTTAGGATGCCACAAAGACAGATTCTCCTTATCAGGATACAGGAAATGTATACATTGTTGAAGATTCTGTGAACCAATTAGCAATAAAGAATTTGGATCTATTTAACTTTACCTTAACAATGGCCACCTGGTGTAGCCTATGTTTCTAAAAAAATATTCTCTTGTTTCGCCAAAATTTTAAAAATATTCAAGTGGTACGCAGTTGCTAAAAGGTTGGGAGGGAACCCCTGCCTTAAGTCAATAATTTGTGTTGTAATTCTTGAGTACAGTATACCGGTTTGGGTTATATTCATTTACAACTAAGTTACTCTATTTTATTGGACTATTTTCACAGTAAGTATTTCATGTATCAATGAATTAAGATTCACAACCATCTTAATTACGGTACTACGAGTATATTTAAATTACAATGATTTCTCTTCACACAGGTAACATATTGTCATGAAGCTTTTTGATGTGTAACATCTTTCCACTTGGTAGCTGGACATTTTTGTGGGAGTGATTTTGGAAAAGGGACGGAAATGGATGGGACGGAAACAATGAGCGCGCGTGACGGCGGAGATCAGTACAACGACGTACTGTAGGCCATGTCGCTATGGGGAATGTATATCACATACAGTTTAGTTCAAGGTTTGGAGACCCCATTTAAGATATTCCTACAGTAAATCATCTTCAAGTTGTCGTTCTTTGGTGTGAAAATATTCATTTTATCATATTTGCTGAAAACAATTACGATTTATTAAATCTTCATTCTTTTGCTGTATTCTTATTTAATGTAAGCACTCGATGTACTGTCGGCCATGTGGCTATGTGTAATCTATATCGCATCAACAAACACTCCAAACAACGTAGGAATTCAGTATATTAATGCCGACTACTAATAATAATAGAAACTTCGTTGGTCTAAACATATCACTGGAAGAAACACATTTAATATACCTTCCGCACACCTAATTTTTAATCGCGCCTATACTTGGCAGTGCGCTGATCGGCAAAACGAGGCCATTTTCAATAACATCGCTGGCATGGGTTCACTAACTGGCCGGTATAGAGCGCAGCTCGCATCAAGTAGGCAGTGGATTGCTTCCGCCACGGCAAATAACAATTATGATTCATTATGGTCAGTATTTGGCACTGGAGTTTTACAAGTAGTTATTTCAAGACCAACAGAGTTCACTGTCAACAAAGGATTTGTGCTCCCGGGACACACATAGTAGGGTAACATGCCACATGTTACACATCATATGCGACTACTGTAAGGCTCGTATAATTTTTTTTATTTCAATATAAACATATGATCACAATTACAAATCATCCCAACCTCAAAAATTTTCAATGAACCATTGCATCAGTTCCACATGGTTTACTACATTCTTTCTTTCTTTCTTTCTTTCTTCTTACTGATTCACTATAAGCCTACTTCTCATTTCAATAATACTCTTTCTTTTTAGATCATTGACATTTCCACTTCAAGCTGTCTGTAGAAATGCTTTCCTTACCTGAGCCTACCTACTTTAATTTCCTCTTTGCTTCGTCCATCACTGGTTACTTTGCTTCCTAAGTAACAGAAGTCTCCTTCTTTCTTTAGCTTTTATTAAGCTTTGGAATGAAATACATATAAAATGGTCGTTAATTGTGCTATATTATAGTTTCAGCATGGTCCCGTTCATATGGCTGCTTGCTGTCGTGCCTTCTCTCCCCATCCTGGTTGCGGGCGAGTCAGGTAAGCTCAGGTGGATGTCCCTCAGTAGGACTCCAAATAAAGTTAGCCTTCTGTTTGAATTTTCAGCTAAAACTTTGTTGTCGATTCTTTAGGGGCTTTACGACATCATGGTTGGTTCGGCCACTGTCTTGGCAAACCAGTTTTTGTGTTTCCCCATTTGTTTCCACTCTGTGTGGTTGTACATATCTGTATTATTTGTTTTCATTGTATTTATTCATTGTCAAGTTAGTTTTGTTTCTGTTGATTAGTTGTCATGATTTATTTGTTTTGATTGCATGTAGTGTTCCCACTGCCGTGTTTCCAGTGGGATGTTTTGGCTTAGAAGGTGATTTTGTGTTCTAAGTTGGCCACATTGATTCTTCTTTAACTTGTTTGAACTCTCTACTGTGATTGGCAGCTTTCGGCCTATCAGAGGCCTCTTATCTTGTTTTTAAACTCTCTACTGTGATTGGCTGCTTCCAGCCTATCAGAGGCCTTCTTGCTGCTTGTAGCGACCAATCACGTGTTTCTTCTTCGTTGTTCTCTAAGTGTAGCCATGACACAATGCTGTGCTTCAACGCTAGTTGTGATATATCAACAAGTATCCAGCTAATCATTTCTATAATTGGTGCTATCTTCATAGTAACCGTGCTTAGCAATCATGTCCTATGCATATGATTCATATTTTGTTTGGGCAGTGACATTACGGTGATTTTCGATCTCATCATCACCATGCTTGATGTTGCTACGCGTCATGTCGACGAATTCTTCAATCCGCGGCGTCGGATAGTTTGTTGTAATGTGCTTACTTCTATCTTCATTTACTGCCTAACAATTTGTCTTCACGCGTATGAATAATCATGATGCTTCGTGTGATAAGTAATTCATCGTGTCTGGAAGCATGTTACAAGGCTAGGCATCATCACTATTGGAGGTTGACGCTAGGCTAAACTGCTTTATTATTGTGACAATACCGCGCGATTGGCATATCCCGGTATTTGTATGATAGCAACTACTTTGACTTCTTGCAACATCACTGGAATGGAAGTTGACGCTAGGCTTAACTGCTTTACTATTGTGACAATACCGCGCGATTGGCATATCCCGGTATTTGTATGATAGCAACTATTTTAACTTCCTGCAACATCACTGGAATGGAAGTTGACGCTGGGTTTAACTACTTTACTATTGTGACAATACCGTGCGATTGGCATATCCCGGTATTTGTATGACAGCAACTACTTTGACTTCCTGCGTTTCACACATAATTTGTTTTATTAACAATTCATTTTGGGCTTACAGTATCGGCGCATCACTGTAAGTCAGTCCTGGTTCGACGACACATTCTCGTTCCATGCGACCTGTTTTTTCATTATTTGTTGCAACTCCACTTGTGTTGCATATTTAAATTATATCATTCTATGGAACCGCCGTGTATTGCATGCCGTTCTATGATGTACTGATCTGCAGCTACGTTCAAGACAATATGTGTGTTTTAGGCTCAAGACGTAACGTGTGTTAATTCTTTGAGTGTTTCTTCAATTGTGTAAATTTGTGCTAGTGTTTCTCATATGTTTATGTGCCACCTTTGAATATTTGTTTATGTGTCACCTTTGGATATTTGTTTTATGTGCCACCTATTTGACAATATATCTTATTATTAGTTAGTGGTGGTGTCGTGTCCTTTATGCCTTCCTGGATTTCCTTATTTAGTGACAATAATATTGTCTGGTCCTCCACATGTTTGCTAAATTGTCAAGCGACCTTTGTAAAGTCAACTCTTTGTATTATCACATCATTATCTAATGCTTTGGCCAACAAATTTTTATACATTGTCCACTATTACCAGAATACTCTTGGTGGGTTGTTGACTTCCCGCGTTGGCCACTACATTATTTGGTCCTCTCCGGGCCGGATATTGAGCTGTTTACTATTTTGAATCATTGAGCTTTGTTGGCCACGTTGGGCCCTTGTTTCTTGCTATTTCACCAGGAAGGCCATAAATTTAAATTGTATACGTTCCCATTAACTTCCCAAGGACACAATACAGTATTCTATGTTCAGATGTTTGTTTACAACTTAATCGAGACCATTGTCTCAGTGTTTATTTTTTGTGTTAGTTGGTTGTTTAGTTAGGTGTGCAACTCTGGTAATTACATCTAGGCGGGCAATCCTAAAGTCATTATGGAGGATGCCCAAAAACGACCTTTAGTTAGGAAGCGTGCAGTCGCTAAGGGCATGCTTACCTCACAAGAAAAAGTAATTAGCAACTTTCAGGACATTACAGAAGAGCAATATCAAATGTTAGTGTTACGCAAACACAAATGCGAGGAAATTTATGAACAATATAACGAAGCGCAAGTCGCTTTAGAGGATATTACAGACAATATCGACGAAGAAATAGCCGAACGTTGTGACTTCGAAGATAAATATTTTGAGTTGATGGTTAAAATTAAACTACATTGTGACAATTTCAAAAAATCCAACACTACAGACAGTGATAACCCTTTGAATAATTTGCAGAGTGCACAATTTCCTACTGCTAACGTAGCTGCAGCGCATATAAAGTTGCCTGAAATTCAAATTCCGCAGTTCAGTGGCGACTTCACAGACTGGTTGAATTTCAGAGATAGCTTCAAGGCTATAGTAATTGATAACCATGCTCTGTCTGATATTGTTAAGTTCTACTACCTTAATTCTAGTCTTAGTGGTGAGGCCAAACTCCTCTTAAAGAACATTACTGTGTCAGATGATAACTTTATGGTTGCATGGAACTTGCTGACAACTCGATACAATAACATTAGGCTCATAGCGCACAATCATGTTACCAAGCTTTTCAAGCCCCCCGCATACGGTAATGATTCAGTGTCATTGCGTGCCATCATCGACCACTTTGTTTCTCATGTCAATGCGTTAGAAGCTTTGGACTTTAACGGGGTTCCCCTTCAAGACCTGTTATTGTCACATTTTATATTGGAGCTACTAGATAATGATAGCATCCGTGAATGGGAGAATCATGTTGATTCTGGGAGAATTCCCACTCTCCAGGACTTGGTTAGCTTCTTAGAGAAAAAATGCAAGGTACTGGAAATAACTGAAAAGAATGGGTCCAGGCCTGCATTACATACTGCTGTAACCAAACTTAAAGCTGAAGGTCATTCGCCTCAGAAACCCATGTTAACTACTACCAAATCTCGTTGTACATATTGTAGGAGCATTGATCACCAATTGTCGAAATGTGGTACCTTTATCAAACTTTCGTCCACAGCCAAATGGGATTTTGTCAGGTCTCGTAAATTATGTTACAATTGTTTGCGTAATTTCGAGCCTAATCATCAATGTTCGAAGTACTCTTGTAACACTTGTTCCCGAAAACACCACACTCTTCTTCACTATGAGCCCTCCAGTGGCACTAGTAATGATGCTTCTCAAGCTCATGCTAACGTGGTAAACACTAGTTGCAGTAACGTCGCTCGTGACAATCAATTTTCAAGGACGCTATTACCCACTGCCAAGTTGAATATATTAGCTGGCAATGGCTTACGTGTACCTGTCACTGCACTACTTGACTCTGCATCAGATTGCAACTTAATTTCGTCACATTTAATTAAGAAATTAAGACTCCACACCAAACCTATGAAGGTACACATTCGCGGTGTTGGTCAAAATCAAAGCACTGCTTCTGTTGTTGCTGATGTGAACGTTTTTGCCTGTGCTACTAATTGGTCTGCTAAGCTTGAATGTCTCGTGGTTCCCAATATTGCACTTGAGCTACCCGCTGCTGGTTTCGATACCTCTGAATGGAACATTCCATCACATATTGATTTAGCTGATCCTGATTTCAATTGCACTAAATCTATTGATCTTGTTCTTGGTGCAGAATATTTCTTTGACCTGTTATGTCCTGGTAAAATCATACCATTTGGTGATTTGCCCATCATTCAAAATACCTCTGTGGGTTGGGTGTTTTCTGGGAGGCTGCCCAGTGCAAGCACCTCGCAACCATCGCACGTGGTATCAGCACTTACACTCTCACGCCCTCATGTAGAACAACAGCTGGAAGCGTTTTGGAACGTTGAAGAAGTTGAAACCCCAGTGTTGTCTGTTGATGAATCCATATGTGAAGAACACTTCGTTGCTACTACCACTCGCAAAGACGATGGTAGATTTGTGGTTAGACTCCCTCGCAAGGTAGACTCGGAGCCTCTAGGTGCCTCTCGCTACGCTACACTAAAACGTTTTCACTCTCTCGAAAGACGTTTGGCTCGTAACCCTGAGCTAAGGTTAGAATACACTGAATTCATGCATGAATATCTAGCCTTAAACCATATGCAAGTTGCCCCCCACCCGACTGATGGTGAAGTTTACTACATTCCCCATCATCCTGTTTTCAAGCCGCACAGTACTTCTACAAAGCTCAGAGTGGTATTTGACGCTTCGATGGTTACTACGTCTGGGTGCTCCCTTAATGATACTTTGTTGGTGGGCCCTGTAATTCAGCAGGATTTGTTCTCTATTTTGCTTCGGTTCCGTACTCGCTTGATAGCGTTTGCAGCTGATCTGAGTAAAATGTACAGACAGATTCTTGTAGATCACAAGGATCGTGACTTACAGAGAATATTTTGGAGAGACTCTCCTTCAGACCCTATAGTAGAATATCAATTAAACACCGTTACATATGGTACTGCCCCAGCTTCCTTCTTAGCCACTCGTGTGCTAAAGGAGCTCGCCCTCACTGATGGCACAGCTTTTCCAGCTGCCACTCAGATTGTTTTAAACGACTTCTATGTTGATGATTGTATCTCGGGATGTGATTCCGAGCATGACGCACTCATTCTGTATGATGAATTGACCTTTCTTTTGAGATTAGGTGGTTTTGAACTGTGTAAGTGGAGTTCAAACTCCATGACTCTATTAGATAACATTCCTCTTGATCATCAAGAGAAACAACAACTCCGTAGTTTCGGCGATGGTGAAGAAACAGTCGCCAGAACGCTAGGACTTTATTGGCAACCTATCGATGACTTGTTGCGGATTCAGTCACCTATCGTGAACTGTGACACTTCAATTACCTTTACTAAGCGTTCATTTTTGTCCATTGTTGCCTCTATCTTTGACCCCTTGGGTTTAGTGTCACCTATTGTAGTTGCTTGTAAGATTCTCTTCCAAGATTTGTGGATTTACAAACTCGGTTGGGATGACCCCCTTCCAATGGAAATCGCGCAAGCTTGGCTGAACATTTATAGCAATTTACCTGCGATTTCTGAGATTTCTACTCCACGTTTGATTAAGCCTGCTTCAGAAATCAAATCTATGCAACTTCATGGCTTCTGCGACAGCAGTCAGCAGGCCTATGGAGCTTGTCTCTATTTATTGTCAATTGATACCAACGACATCGTCACTGTTGCACTTGTGTGCGCTAAGTCGAAGGTTGCTCCTCTTAAACAGTTGTCTTTGCCCAGACTTGAGTTATGTGGTGCACTTTTGCTTTCCAAATTAATTGCAAAGGTGCAACCCGCTTTGAACTTGCCTATTGAATCCGTCTATTGTTGGACAGATTCCACTATTGTTTTGTCTTGGTTGGCTTCGCCCCCCTCAAAATGGAAAACCTTTGTAGCCAATAGAGTTGCTGAAATACAAAGGCTTACTGTTCACTGCGCCTGGAAACATGTCTCTTCCCGTGACAATCCAGCCGACATAATTTCCCGAGGCTGTATGCCCTCAGAATTGAAAAATAATCAGCTATGGTGGTATGGTCCAGCATGGTTGAAGGCCTTTACAAGCTCCAGTACTTCAGATATCTTTGACACTCCTGTGTCTGAATTGCCTGAGTGTAGAATTTCGTGCGCAAATGTATCTAAACCTGTTGACATTGATTTTTTAAACAATTTTTCTTCTTACACGAGATTGTTGAGGGTCATAGCCTACTGTATTAGGTTTTTCTCTAATTGTAGAAATACCACTAGGATCAGTGGTCCACTCACTGCCATTGAAATTGATGTTGCACTACTTACATGTGTGAAAATGATTCAAGCTCAGTGCTACTCTACTGAACTTACTGCTCTAATGAAGAATGAGCAAGTGCCATCCACTTCCACCATCAGCAATTTGCACCCTTTGCTTCACTCTGATGGCACTATTCGTGTGGGAGGCCGTTTGGAATTGGCCGACCTTCCATTTGATACAAAACACCAGATACTTTTGCCCAATGACCATCATTTCACTAAAGTCCTGGTCAGACATACCCATTTAAAGTTGCTTCATGGCGGGGTCCAGGTTGTGATTGCGACTATCCGACAACGCTTCTGGATACCGTCACTACGAAAACTTGTTCGTAGCCTGTCTCGCTCTTGTGTTACTTGCGTTCGCTACGCTGCACGTCCTTCTGAACAGTTAATGGGTCAACTCCCAGCTGTTCGCCTCCATCAAACCTTTCCCTTTAATCACGTTGGTGTTGACTACTGTGGTCCATTCACTATCAGGTACGGTGGCCCCAGGTCAAGGGTCTCGACTAAGGCTTACATCGCAATGTTCGTTTGTATGGTTACGAAGGCTGTGCACACTGAGGTCGTCACTTCCCTCTCCAGTCATGCTTTCGTTGTAGCTTTTACTCGCTTCTGCAGTAGAAGGGGCGTTCCCGCTCAAGTGTATTCCGACAATGGTACCAACTTTCAAGGCGCACAGTCTGACCTTGCTGATCTTGGTACGTTGCTCTCCTCTGCAGATTTTCAATCTGTTGTTCAAGATTCTACGTCATCGCTACTAATTCAGTGGCACTTCATTCCTCCTAGTTCTCCGCACTTTGGTGGAATTTGGGAGGCAAACATCAAATCTTTGAAATCTCATTTAATAAGAATCATGAAGGCTCAAGTACTTACGTATGAAGAATTGACCACTCTCGTGGTGCAAATTGAAGCCATTCTAAATTCTAGACCCATTTCGCCTATGACTGAGGATCCTACTGACTTGTGCTATCTCTCGCCAGGTCACTTTCTTGTTGGACGACCTTTGAATGCCTTGCCCATTCCTGACGCTTCTGAAGTGCCCATCAATAGGTTGTCTAGATGGCAATTACTTCAACAGATTATGACTTCATTGTGGCGTAAATGGTCCACAGATCATTTACTCTCCCTTCAACAACGTCGCAAGTGGAACCGTATGTCTCCTAACCTCAAGGTTGGCACGCTTGTGCTTATTATGGACGACAATGTTTCTCCTACTTACTGGCGACTTGGACGTATTCTTGAGGTTCACTGTGGCAAGGACGGCCTAGCTCGTGTGGTCTCTCTACACACCACCTCTGGACTTTTGAAACGTCCCATCGTCAAGGTGCCTCCCTTGTTGCCTCAGAACTAAACACTCTTGTATTTTCATAAACAACCTGCCTGTTGTTTCTGTGCGGGCAATATGGTTCGGCCACTGTCTTGGCAAACCAGTTTTTGTGTTTCCCCATTTGTTTCCACTCTGTGTGGTTGTACATATCTGTATTATTTGTTTTCATTGTATTTATTCATTGTCAAGTTAGTTTTGTTTCTGTTGATTAGTTGTCATGATTTATTTGTTTTGATTGCATGTAGTGTTCCCACTGCCGTGTTTCCAGTGGGATGTTTTGGCTTAGAAGGTGATTTTGTGTTCTAAGTTGGCCACATTGATTCTTCTTTAACTTGTTTGAACTCTCTACTGTGATTGGCAGCTTTCGGCCTATCAGAGGCCTCTTATCTTGTTTTTAAACTCTCTACTGTGATTGGCTGCTTCCAGCCTATCAGAGGCCTTCTTGCTGCTTGTAGCGACCAATCACGTGTTTCTTCTTCGTTGTTCTCTAAGTGTAGCCATGACACAATGCTGTGCTTCAACGCTAGTTGTGATATATCAACAAGTATCCAGCTAATCATTTCTATAATTGGTGCTATCTTCATAGTAACCGTGCTTAGCAATCATGTCCTATGCATATGATTCATATTTTGTTTGGGCAGTGACATTACGGTGATTTTCGATCTCATCATCACCATGCTTGATGTTGCTACGCGTCATGTCGACGAATTCTTCAATCCGCGGCGTCGGATAGTTTGTTGTAATGTGCTTACTTCTATCTTCATTTACTGCCTAACAATTTGTCTTCACGCGTATGAATAATCATGATGCTTCGTGTGATAAGTAATTCATCGTGTCTGGAAGCATGTTACAAGGCTAGGCATCATCACTATTGGAGGTTGACGCTAGGCTAAACTGCTTTATTATTGTGACAATACCGCGCGATTGGCATATCCCGGTATTTGTATGATAGCAACTACTTTGACTTCCTGCAACATCACTGGAATGGAAGTTGACGCTAGGCTTAACTGCTTTACTATTGTGACAATACCGCGCGATTGGCATATCCCGGTATTTGTATGATAGCAACTATTTTAACTTCCTGCAACATCACTGGAATGGAAGTTGACGCTGGGTTTAACTACTTTACTATTGTGACAATACCGTGCGATTGGCATATCCCGGTATTTGTATGACAGCAACTACTTTGACTTCCTGCGTTTCACACATAATTTGTTTTATTAACAATTCATTTTGGGCTTACAGTATCGGCGCATCACTGTAAGTCAGTCCTGGTTCGACGACACATTCTCGTTCCATGCGACCTGTTTTTTCATTATTTGTTGCAACTCCACTTGTGTTGCATATTTAAATTATATCATTCTTTGGAACCGCCGTGTATTGCATGCCGTTCTATGATGTACTGATCTGCAGCTACGTTCAAGACAATATGTGTGTTTTAGGCTCAAGACGTAACGTGTGTTAATTCTTTGAGTGTTTCTTCAATTGTGTAAATTTGTGCTAGTGTTTCTCATATGTTTATGTGCCACCTTTGAATATTTGTTTATGTGTCACCTTTGGATATTTGTTTTATGTGCCACCTATTTGATAATATATCTTATTATTAGTTAGTGGTGGTGTCGTGTCCTTTATGCCTTCCTGGATTTCCTTATTTAGTGACAATAATATTGTCTGGTCCTCCACATGTTTGCTAAATTGTCAAGCGACCTTTGTAAAGTCAACTCTTTGTATTATCACATCATTATCTAATGCTTTGGCCAACAAATTTTTATACATTGTCCACTATTACCAGAATACTCTTGGTGGGTTGTTGACTTCCCGCGTTGGCCACTACAATGGTCATGTAGCCCCATGTACTTTGGTGTGTGTAGAATTTGTCTGATGACCTGTGGCACTGTGATGTCTGTATTAGTGTATGTATTTGTAAGTAAGGTAAGATTGGGTATGTCATAGCCCGGGAAACCTTTTTGGTAGAAGACCTAAAGCCCGTATCACACGACACTTGCTGGCAAGGAAGCTGTTGTGATCACTGGTATAAAATCCTGTATGATTCTGTTCATCCTCGCCCGTACACCTGCATTTATGACTGAAGTGTATCATACGCTAGCATTTCGTGCGCCAAGTTGTAAGAAATAAAACATGGAGGACGGTTGTCGTTTGGGGGTAAAATTTACAGTCGATTCGCATTATTAACGCAAAGCGGTCGTGAAACTTGCTTTAAGTACATTTAAAAACATGCCCGCTACTGAATGAATGCATTCCAATCAATATTTAAGATCTAACTGTAATAATTGGATATTTAACCATACGCGCTAATAAGAAGCGTAACAAAATGCGGTAACATCTGTTGGAAAAGTGTGCAAGTGGAATTGCGCCCGCTATCCAACGGCGAAAATTTTTACTTCTATTTAATTATTTCATTATATCCTCCTCACGTCGTACAACAATATTGCAACTTAGTTTTGTCTACATTATCTACGAGGACTATAGTAAACATGTTTTCTCTCATTTAAAATTCTATTTTCCCTAAATACTGTTTAAAACCATGGACCGATACTATTCGTGATAACTATTAGAATTTAAATAGTTCAAAATTTATCCCAGAATAATAATAATATGACACGTTCTGTATTTACTAGATATAGCAAGCGCTTTGCACACAAATGCTGTTTGGAGAAAATATAGTTTCGTTCAGATGTATTTATTCGAGGGCCTACCTACATAAAAAAAAGAGTATTTGTTTATGTTGTCGCTAAGATTTCTACTAGAACGAGAAAAGCAATCCGATTGGTTGTTGTACTCAAACTTCCATGCAAACTGCCAGGAAAAATAGCACCTGTTCAATTTCGTGAGTTGAATGGAAGCTACCATGAAAGGCAGAACCTAGCATGGAAGGTACAAATCACACGGTAATAGACTTGTGTATACCAGCGTGTATACCCGTACTGGTAGAAGCTTCCATGCTAGCGAGTGTCGTGTGATACAGGCCTAAGAATGCAAATGCATCTGCAGCACACTCCAGCATACAAAGAACTATTACAAGAGTTACAAGGAAAAAGGTACTCGATCAAAGAAATCTTCTACACAATAGATGCAATGAGCAACAAAGATTGCATGAAAGAGCTGCGACACCTGATGACGCGCTCTGCGATTCACAGTTTCCATCAGGAAATCCTTTCACCAGGCTAGCCATGAGTGTACATGTGTTTTGTGTGGAGAACAGTGTGATACATATCACACAATGGAATGCAAAAGGAGAGTGGTCTCTCTGACTCAATTTTGCTCTGATTCTTGAGTCTGATGTAATTTATATATTTTCATCATTGTGAGCAGTAAATTTGTTATTAAAGATTGGGTTAGGAAGTGGTCATGGATTTAAGTTAGGTGCCATTATGGCTTTTTCCTGGTATTTATTTACTTGAGTCAAAAGCATCAGACTATTTAACATACAAAAAATACATAGATATGTACAAATACATAATAAGAATAACACAATTACTATTTGGAATTGAAAGTAATATTACGTTAAGGAATGTTAAATGAAGTAGGAAAACAAAACAAAGATGACAGTCTAAGCAACTTTAGCCCAGTATTTGGCAATTTCTATGGCTTCAGATCTTGTGGACATCAGATCACCGATGGTGCATCTTGCAGGACATAATCTGCACTGGTATAGGTGGTCCGTAGTTTGTTGAGCCCCGCATTCGCAGAGGGTTGATGATGTGGAATAACCCCATTTCCTCAAGTGACAACTGTTCTGAGCCTGTTCAGAGTTTTCCACACTGGCCATTCTTCAGTGAAACCAGCAGCTAGATGTTCCGATGGTGTCATCCAATGGTGTTCAGATATCATCTTCCACACAGATAACCGGGAATTTATCCGTTGGCCAATGTTAACTGTTGTCTTCATGAAACTTTCCCTGGACTTCAGTCTTGGAGGAGGAGGATGATGATTATGTAGGGGATGTTTATCGGAGGTAGATGCCTTATACCTATCTCTCTGTGCAGCTACTTCGCGCCTCATGTCTGGAGGGGCAATTCCAGCTAAGTAGTGGAGCTTATCCCGCGGTGTAGGTTTCAGACATCCGGTGATGAGTCTGCAAGACTCATTCAGGGTGATATCAACTTGTTTAGCATGTGCAGAATTATGCCACACTGGGAAACCACGTAAAGCCACTCCCAGGATCATCATCATAATTATCTAGGAATGCTTCCAGTGGGCCGGATAGGATTTGAGTGAACGATATGCTGCCATCTAACTCTGTCATTATAGGTTTCTCCTTTAATATCTTGGAATGTCAGTCCTTATGTTAGGAGATCTTCTTTAACTTGGTCTATCCACATTCTTCTGGTATGTCCAACAGGTCTCTTCCCCGGTACCTTCCTTTCCAAGTTCTGTCTGGCGATATGTGTCTCCAGCATCCTTTGTACATGACCAAACCACTTCAAAACGCAGTCTCTCTTCCATTGTCAAGGTTATCTGCATATCTTTCCTAATAAAAAATCGAATACAAATTTCCATAAAAATTCACCGATATTGAACAACAGGCTCTCAGCTGACAACAATTTAGATTTTCGAATGTCCTTGCTAAATTATAGAAGAAAATTACACTTAGTTTTAACTGTCAAATGATTCACTATAATAAAGATATTAAATTTAGCTGTAGGTTTTACTTTCTTACCATCTTTCATTGCTATTGTATTAGTACCTAAAGGCGGCTTCGGTGGCGTAGTTGGTAGCATGTTGAGCTTCTATGCCCAAGATCGCAGGTTCAAACCCGGCCGAAGTCGTTGGATATTTTAAGAGCGTTAAAAATCCCTCAGTATGCCTTCCTTCGGAGGGGAAGTAAAGCCGGTGGTCCCATGTCATAGATTTATGGCATGTTAAAGAACCTTCCACTAATGACACCTGTGTGAAGCTAAATTAGGTTAGGTTAAACATTTGACAAACGCTCTTAGGTTCCGAATTTCATCGCCGGGAGCCGACTGCAGTGGTGTCTGGTAACCAGGTTCTGAACTAGTAGTCGCTGACAGTGGCGTTTGGCGGCAAAAGTAGGAACTACTTGAAATTCAAAGTCTGCAGTCCTTACTTGAATTGAAAACAGATGCACACACTAATACAGCCATCACAATTAACACCGGTAATCAGTCACTAGGAATACAGTGGCTTCATAGAGTAATAGGTGCAATATGGAAGGATGGAAAAGTTCCAGATGATTGGAAAAAAGGAATAATAGTACCTCTCTTCAAAAAAGGAAGCCGAAAGAAATGTGGCAATTATAGAGGGATCACTTTATTGTCTCATGGCCTGAAAATATTTGAAAAAATACTTGAGAAAAGGCTAAGGAAAATAATAGAACCTCAAATGCAGGAAGAGCAGTATGGATTCAGAGAACACCGTGTAACTATAGATCTCATATTTTCCCTCAGAATGCTGCTAGAAAAGCACTGGGAGAAGGGTAGACCCCTAACACTTGTATTTTTAGATCTTGAAAAAGCATTTGATAACGTCCCAAGAAAGACTATATGGGAATGCCTAAGAAAGAAAAACGTGCCCGCGGGGCTAATCCAGAAAGTTAAAATGCTTTACGAAGGTTGCCACAGTTGTGTTCAGATAGGAAATGGCAATTCTGACTGGTTCCAAACAACTAAAGGAGTTCAACAGGGCAGTGCCCTCTCGCCATTACTTTTTATCACTGTAATGGATGAAGTTATGAAAGGAATAAAGCATAACAACAATACAGAAATCAGCGCATTTGCATTTGCAGATGATGTAGTAATTTGGGGTAATACAGAGAAGAAGTACAGGAGAGGTTGGCCACCTGGAATAACTGTCTAAAAGCACACAGATTAACAATAAACAAATCAAAAACGGTAGCGACGTCAGTCAACAGACAGAACAAGAAAGGAGAAATAAGGCTTGAAGGTACACAGCTTGAAACAGTAGACCAGTTTAACTATTTTGGGTGCATTATTTCAAGCAATAACAGGATACAGCATGAGATCAATAGCCGAACCCAAAAAGCAAACCAGTTCTACCATCAAGTTCGGAACCTACTCTGGAACGAACAAGTCCCCTTGAGATCAAAACAGACGCTCTTTCAATCATACTTTGCCTCCATAATAACATATGGCCTAGAAACCTGCACAACAACCAGACAGATAGACAGCAAACTACAAGCTGCAGAAATGAAGTTTCTACGAACAATGGTACAAAAAACTAGGAGGGATAGGGTAAGAAATGAAAAAGTTAGGGAAGAAGCTGGAGTGTACCCAACTTTGAAAGAAAAAGTGACAAGGGCCCGTTTGAGATGGTTTGGCCATGTCAAGCGAATGGACGAGGGAAGGATAGCAACACAAAGACTACACACAGATGTGGTTGGTAGAAGGCCGGTAGGAAGACCAAGGAAGAAATGGCTAGACCAGGTGAAGGAGGACATAGGAACAAGGGGAGTTAGCTGGGATAGAATCCTGAAAGAAGAATGGTACATGGACAGACGCAAGTGGAGGGCGCTCGTTAACTACACCCGGGCAACTGGAGTAGAAGACAGATGATGAATCAGTCAGATTCTACACACACCCAAAGTACATGGGGCTACATGACCGTGTTATCGGAGCCCCTAAACTGAGGAACCAACCAACCGGTACCTAAAGATATGAATCTAGTTTTACATTATGTGACCAAATATTAAAAATCATGCTTCATTTATTGTTATTGCGACTTGAACTTGTGTATATTCATTGTTAACAATTTCTATTTTTAAATTTAAATTTTTAATTATTAATCTTCTATTGTTAAGTTTTAATTTTCAACTATCAATTTTTATTTTGTATTCTAATGTATTTTTATCTTGTACTAGCAACCCGATCCGGCTTCACCCGGGAACAGTTATGAATGCATTACGTGATAAGCGCTATTTTTTCCAATGTCAATGAACAACGACCTATATACGTTTTACGTCTTGGCATGATGGGTTAAAATCACTGACTGGACTATTAATGGAGATAGCATGAGCAACGAATTCTTGTCAGACGTAATTGAAGAATGGAGAGGTGCATAGAACACAAATCCCCCTTCTGTCCAATCTTGACTTGACTGTGAATTTTGCAGAACAAAAAATTCACAGGCGAAATGAAGAAAAGCCGAGTTGCACTTCCAGGGAAACTCCAAACACAACCACTCTTCTCTGAAGTCTTAACTCAACACGACTCGACAGTTTGCTGCTGTGGCAATAAGCTCGTCCGCTAGCTAAGCTGTAACAGGGATGATAGACTCGCCCTTAGCTAGCTCGTAAACTGTCGCCTCAGTAACCGAATGGACATGGTTGGAAGAAATTAAAACGTAAAAACACTTATAGTGGGCGATGTATGAAGATAGAGATATGCTCTCGCGGACTTTTTTTGTAGAACTTTTCATGTTGAACAATTCTTACACTCATAGTATTTAGATATTTTTAATGGTTTGCCCAGTGTAAGCTTACACAGCGCTCGGACGCCAGATTTTTTCCCCCCGACTTTTGCACTGAAATCATTACTGCTATGCTTCTTTTGATCATAAATAAATTATTCTCTACAGAAATCATCCTCGAGATATCCTTTACAGGATGGTGAAAACCGCATCAAAATCCTTCCAGTGGTTCTCGAGTTTACCCGTAACATCCAAGAATCGGGGACTTTGTTTTATACTAAGTAGAGATTTAATTGTATTTTCATGTATTATCTTTGTGTAAACAATTGTTTGCTACTGTAATTGATTCATGGATATGAGGTTAGCAATATTTGAAACTGAATATGGATAGTACGTTATGCAACGAGAGTATGTTTATAATTTCCATACGAGTATCTTAATAACCATTATAGGCGAGTTGCATATGACTGTTTATGTTCGACGATAATTACCGTATATACCCGAATGTAAAACGAGGTTTTTTCCCACTTTTTGTGTTATAAAAATTTGGGGTCGTCTTATATTCAGGGTATAAAAAAAAAAAAAAAAAATAATCAAGGTTTTTAAAAATTGTTATTATTTGCAAAGTAGTATGTGGTGTTGGCATCTTGTAACTCGCAACGAATCAATGCGTTAATGAAGATTAAAATATGGTTTGTTATGTTTAATTACCATGCATATACGAACAGCGTACATTTTGAGGTTAGGATTTACGCATACACGTCATTTTAAGCGGATAAATTATATGTTCGAAAGCATACGGAAATATGTTTTAAAACAATCTTTACAAGAACAACCAGTCAGTTTTACGAGCAGTAATTGAGTGATCAACGTATCTTAATTTAATAACGTCTCCCATTCTTGAGCAAAGAAATTATAGAGTATGTCTTGGAAAAGCGGGCAGAGGGATTTCCGATAACACGAGACGTTATAAAAATGAAAGCACGACCTTAAGGGCATATATTGTGCAAGTTATGAGTTGGCGAGTATTTTTTTGAAGAAATCTGTAAGAGGCAGTTGATAACTAGGCCTCGTCTTATATTCGGGCTCGTCTTACATTCGGGTATATACGGTATAACTATTTTATCTTCTTCTTCATTTCCCAGTACCTGTGATCTGGGTCGGTGTGTGAATCAAGGACCTCCATACTTTTTCTGTCTCTCCACCACTCTCGTCCCTTTTCCAGTACATCCTCCACTCTCACTCTTCTTTCTCAACGCTCTCCCTCACTGCATCCATCCACCTCATCCTCGGCCTTCCCGTGACTTTCTCAGTAAATAACCGCTTCGGGACTCTGTCTTCTCCCATTCACATCATATGTCCATACCATTTTAGCTTACTGATTTCTATCCTGTCTTGTAACTTTGGGAATCCTGTTTTCTCCCTAATTTCCTTGTTTCTGATTTTGTCTCTGCGGGTCTTGCCAATTATACCTCTAAGGAACTTCATCTCTGCCGCCTGGATTCTACTTTCCTCCCGTTTAGTTGTTGTCCACTTGCCTGCTTCATACGTCTGTATAGGTGTGTAATATGTTGAATACAAGATCTTTTTACATTTCTCGGGAACTTCCTGGTTCCACACCAGACCCCTCACACTCTGGTAAAACCCATTTGCTTGTTGGATCCTTTTACCACCTATTTTATGTTCGAACATAAATGTTCATAAATATCTGTCGAGATTTTGCCCGTTTTATGTACTGAACAGAGCGCATGGGACGCAGAGAATACCATGGCCTCCTGGAATACCCCATTATGACACTGGAAGCCACGTAGTGAAATTTTAAATAGAAGGCCATGGAAGTCAGCACAGGTGCGATGCTATCCTTACCTAATTG
Organism: Meconema thalassinum; assembly: GCA_946902985.2. Classification (NCBI taxonomy): domain Eukaryota; kingdom Metazoa; phylum Arthropoda; class Insecta; order Orthoptera; family Tettigoniidae; genus Meconema; species Meconema thalassinum. The sequence continues at coordinate 91,995,433 of OX336388.2, forward strand.
GTCACACAACTGTTTTTTGTGCTCTGATTGGTGGGAGAAACTGTTTCATAATGAAGAATAGTACTATAATGACCCTCATTATGATACAGTTTTCTGACATATAATATTTACATTTTGACATCGTCGAACATAAATATAAATATTTCAATCAGAGCCGGCGCCCCCCTTTATCACTCTCTGTGCCCCCCTCTTTGAGGACCCCTGCTCTAGAGGCTGACCAACCTAATACAGTCCACGTAGGGCCCGGGCCTTGTTGACCACCTGTCTCCTCCAGCCTTCTCCAATTACGCTCTCCTAAATCCGCCTCTAACGAGGGAAGTACCCCAGCTTGAACGGCTAAAACCGACTGGCAGTGCACTTAACATACAAAGATATGTCTGTTCTACTACCCATCACGGGCATTTATCTGTAAAAACCCGCATTAGTGTACCATCAATGTTTGGAAGTTACGGCGTCCAAAGATTGCAGAAACACAAATCTCAGCAGAAACTACCGTGCAACAGGCAATTCGGACCATTATATTAGGGAAAATTCATTCCTAGCAATTGGTTAGACCTTTAGCATATATGTGGTAACATTACAAAAAGATTGCAGAAACACAATTCGCAGCAGAAACTACCGTGCAACAGGCAATTCGGACCATTATATTAACAAGAAACAGATGTGGTGCAGTATCATCTGGCAAAAGGTTGAACACTTGCTTGCAACAAGAAATCTTAACACATGCAGTACCGTGTTGACATAGTCATCTTTCTCACAATAGAAGATACTGTGTTGTCCTTCATTCGACATCGAAGTGTAAATGTGGAGTTTCAATGAAATGATTAAAAAATAGCGGAATGGAACAGTACGCACACTTAAGAAGGGCAACATGTAGACATACTCCATTATTTACCATCTTCCTGCATTGCAATAGTCAAAACTCAAATGCCACGGTGATCACATTATCACATACTCAGATGGCGCTGGCGACCGAACACATACTTTTACAGATGAATGGCATTGATAGCTATTCACATAGGTACAACTGTATACTTTAAACCCACTTTCAGTTTGTTTTCGTTGTTCGAGCTGGAATACTTCCCTCGTAAGTAGCCATTACTAGATCAATTCGTCTCTATTGCTTGGTTGTCATCGTTAAGGCTGTGCGGTTTCTGGACGTGTTCGACATTTTTGTGACTAGAAAGTTTTTTATGGTAGATTTGGTAATTGCATCTTTGTCATAATTTTTGGTAGGTTTTGGTAAGTATACTTCTAAAAGGTGACTCTCGAGCAATAGCTGCTACCAAAGCCATATATGAGATTAAAACAATCACGAAGCTCTCATTGGGAACTGCTATAAGATTATTCGATGCGAAAATAATGCCCATTGCCACACATGGACTTGAGATCATCTGGGAGAAATTATCCCTGGCAGACTTGAGGACGCTTGAAGCAGTCAAATCTCGCTTCCTGAAGGCTACCCTGGGGATATCAAAGTATACGAAATCTAGATTAGCATATGAACTCGCCAGGGAGACCTTCTTCATTGAGGACCTTCGGATGAAGAGAGGGCTACCATTCACAGACGCCTGGAAAAAAAACTAATGGCTGAAAGAATACAGAAAAGGGACGAAATCTGGCTCGAGTTTTACACAACGGAGGCCATGATTACTAGGACATGGATGAACACTAACCAAGACTTGCAACACTTTGTTAATTCGATGGCGGTACATGGGTATCACCATAAACTGTGCAATACCTAATACTTTCATGACCCTGATGAATCCTGCGTATGTAAATTATGCGGGGTGCAATGTAGTAGATACCATGTCATTTCTTTTGCAAATCGGGGATCATCCATTGTGAAGTTTTGTGAATGACAGTTATCATTGTGTCCACAGAATTTTCAATGTCAATTTTCCTGACTTTTCCTGACCATTTTTCAACAAAATTCCTGACTCGCTTAGTTATAGTAACATCGTAAAAATGGTTTATTGAGCGAATATATATAATGTATAGGCTATATGTCTTATTTGCAGCCTCCACCATCCCCATAGCTGCCCAATGCTCGCCTCTTTATTCATTTAAAATAATACATAAATCAAAGTACTTAATAACCTAAACTATAGTGATGGGGTTGCCACATCCCTACGCCAACGCCAAAAAAACGTACAAAAAATAGGTAAAAGAGGTTTTTAGTATGATACACTGTAAAAATGAAAACTTACCATAATGTCCAGTGAGTTATTGGTTTTTATCTTCAGAGATTAGTTGAACTAGTAACATCAAAGTATGGCTGTAAAACACAAAATACTGCATGGTTAATATAAATTTCCTGACTTTCTAATACTTTTCACCATTTTTTCGTGACTCACGCCATTTCTTCACACTTTTTCCTGACTTTCCCTGACCAAAACCAAAATTCCTGACTTTTCCTGACTTTTCCTGCCTGTGGACACCATGAGTTTGTTATCATCACTATCCACAATTTGTGTGTTTTATCTTTAATAATAAAAGGTAAGTTGGCAACTCTGAATTCAGCAATATTATTTTGTTTGCTTGCAGATTGCCTGGAAGGAGACCAACCCCTATTCGGTGCAAAGTACTGTGGGAATCTGTTAAAACCCCACAACTGGACCACTTCAGTTGGTATATGCAACGCCCTCTTTGCTAGCAAGACTCTGGTCGATGTTCTGGAGAAAGAAGACAAAGCATTAATGGTGGCCACCTTAACGCGTGGGGACATTAATGTGACATCCCTCTGGGTGGAGGTGCACCAGCCTATTGCTGGTCAACCACGGATACGGAGGCTGCCTGAGAACCCCCCCAGTGTGTTTCAAGTTGTAAGGTACTTCTTCTCTCTCCTCAAATACTGGGCTTGCCTTCATGAACAAGGGGCGTTTTACACTCTTCAATGAAAGAACAAATGAGTCGTCTAGTATCAAAATCGGCCAAGTCACTGAAGGCATATTTTTCAGTATGGATGAAAAACCTCTAGAGACAAAGCAATGGTGGTCACAAAAGATTTTATTGCATAGTTATATCCGTAATGGTTTAATATTTAAGTTCTGCTATTTTGAGAAATCTGATTCATAATGAACCCATCTTTTTTGCTAATATTAATTTTGACTTGGCCGTTTTTGTTGCAATTTGGTATAATTTTAGTGGTTTTTTTTTGTAAAACTTTTCTTTTTAAATTCCAAACTCCTGTGAAAAAAGGAAATTAAATTAAAATAAATTGACATTGTAATTACCTGTCTTTATTGCAATAAAAACGAAAGCATTCTGCTTAAATTGGATAGTAATATATGAAGATGAACATCAGAAAGCTGAGGAGAATACAAAATAGGTATTATATCATTAAAAGTACCGACAGTAGTGGATCAGCTGGCTAAAGTGCAGCGTTAGGTCATGGGACCAAGCTCTCGGCTGACTCGGTAGACGCGTGGGTTCGAGCCCCACCGTCGGCCGTCCTTGAAATGGTTTTCCGTGGTTTCCCATTTTCAACACCAGGCAAATGCTGGGACGGTTCCTTCTGATAGGCCACGGCCGATTCCTTCCACATCCTTGCCCTGTTTCATTCATCTTCATCCATTATCATTAAAAGTTAGTAGTTCACTTAGATCTTGAACTCGGTAAAAGAAAATGAGTCACTTATTAAAATAGGAACAATATACACGTTACACTACTCAATAATGACAAAATACGAGCACACAGGATTACGATTGCTTTCGCGCCAATGCGGTAAGAAGCCCGCGAATACGGAAGTCAGTGTTGCAAACGAACAAAATACAAATTATTATGAATTCGAAGAGTATACAATATAAGGAACAATGTTGCCTACTGATATTATCACATTCTTGCATAAACTAACAACACAAGATTCCAAACAATAATGCTGCGACATGAAGATTGCTACTCGTTCTTTGACATGGCCTGTTATGAAAGCACTGCCTGCATGACATGGCCCATTTTGTTGCACGACCAAGAATTCAGTGCACTGTTACATGAAGACATGGACAATTTTGAAACATATTCTTGTTTCGCCTGATAGTGCTATACTTCTACTTCAAATTGATAACCTTAACTCATTTTCGTAAATTTTGTGACTTGGCCGGTTTTGATACTAGACGACTCAAATACGGAATGGATCAACAAACAAAAGTAATTAAATAAACAAACAAATAAAAAACAGATAAACAAACGAATAAACAAACAAAGAAGTAAACAAATAAATATCCAAACAAATAAACAAACAAATAAAAAATAGATAAACAAACGAATAAACAAACAAAGAAATAAACAAATAAATGAAAAAATAAACAAATAAAAATAAAAAAAAAAATAAACAAACAAATAAGTAAACAAACAGATAAACAAGCAAATAAATAAACAAATAAAAAAGCAAAGAAATAAACAAATAAATAAACAAATAAATAAACAAACAAATTAATCAACAAATAAACTAATAAATAATTGAACAAATAAATAAACAAATTAACAAATAAAGAAACAAATAAATAAGCAAATAAACGAAAAAAATAACAAATAAATAAACAAATAAATAACTAAACGAAAAGCAAAGAAATAAATAAACAAATAAATGAACAAATTAACAAATAAATGAATAAATAAACTAAAAGCAAAGAAATAAACAAATAAATAAACAAAAAGCAAAGAAATAAATAAACAAAAAAAATAACCAACAAATAAATAAATCAACAAACAAATGAATAAGCAAATAAAAAAACAAATTAACAAGTAAATTAACAAATAAATAAATAAATAAATAAATAAATAAATAAACAAAAACAAAAAGCAAAGAAATAAACAAAAAAGCAAACAAATGAATAAGCAAACAAACAAATGAACAATCAAATAATTAAATAAACCAACAAAGAAACAAATAAGCAAACAAATAATTAAATAAACAAAGAAAAAAGGGAAGAAATGAAAAACAAAGAAACAAATAAATAAATAAATAAACCAACAAATAAATAAGTAAACAAACAATAAATAAACAAAATATGAATTAACAAACAAACATACTTCTTTATTTGAAACTTTTTGCCTTTCAATGTCCATTCTAGTCTGCAAGCCTCTGTTTGTGAACAAGTTGCCTCCATGATCCCCTATCGGCAGTTAGCACTGTGGCCTCCTCTACTTCTACATCTCTCACTTTGAAAACTGAATTTAACCATCATCTTCTAGTCTACCTCTACTTTTCTTACCCTCTACAGACGAACTCATTAATCTGCAAGGTATTCTCTCCTCCCCCATTGTCATCACATGACTCCACCATCTGAGTTGGCTTATACAAACAGCTCCATCGTTCACATGCTCCTTTAGGATATAATGAGATCTCGCCCAGGGTGACGCGTCAGTCAATGGTGATCGTGATCGGTAACCACAGCAGCAAGGGTGTTCATTTCTAACTTGGCCTTTATCTCTTCATTACAAGTAACTTCCTGCCATTGCGGTTGGTTGGTTCCTTAGTTCAGGGGCTGCGACAACGTGGTCATGTAGCCCCGTGTACTTTGGGTGTGTCTCTCTGATAACCGGTGTTAATTTTGATGACTGTATTAGTGTGTGTTATCTGTTTTCAATTCAAGTAAGGACCTCAAACATTGAATTTTTTCAAGTAGTTCCTACTTTTGCCGCCAAACGCCATCGTCAATGAGTACTAGTTCAGAACTTGGTTACCAGATGCCACCACAGTCAGCTCCTGGCGAAGAACGTCGGAACCTAAGAGCGTTTGTCAAATTTTTAACCTAATTTAGCTTCACACAGGTGTAATTAGTGAAAGGTTCTTTAACATGCCATAAATCTACGACATGGGACCGCCGGCTTTACTTCCCCTCCAAAGGAAGGCAAACTGAGGGAATTTTAAAGCTCTTAAAAAATCCGACGACTTCGGGTTTGAACACTGCCATTGCTCCCAGCTATCCTCATATCAGTTACCTCTAGCTTATGTATCTGATATCCTGAATCTACCCAGCTCTCACTTCCATACAGCAAGATTGGTCTAAATACTGAGTGATGTAGGGAGTGCTTCGTCACTATACTAACTTCTTTCTTGCAGAATACCATAGATCGCAACTGAGAACTCACTGAATTACTTTTTCTGCACCTCAACTCTATTTCTCTCCCCATACGACCATTCTGAGAGAATATACAACCCAAGTACTTAAAATGGTCTACGTGCTCCAATTTAGTCCTATTTTCTCGTGGTTGTTTTTCCTATCGACATCATCTTTATTTTTGAAATGCTGATCTTCATACAATACTCTCTACATGTATAAGAATTTATTGCAGCTGTTGTTGTTGTTTGAGTCTTCAGTCTTTTGACTGGTTTGATGCAGCTCTCCATGCCTCCCTGTCCTGAGCTAATCGTTTCATCTCTACATAGTTACCACATCCTACATCCGAAGCAATCTGTTTAACATATTCTAACCTTGGTCTATCCCTACAGTTCTTGTCCTCGACCCTTCCTTCCATAACTAAGCTTGCTATTCCTGGGTGTCTTAGTATGTGTGCTACCAACCTATCTCTCCTCTTCATTAGCAGTCACCAGAAACATATCTCCTCTCCCACTCGTCTTAATACCTCTTCGTTTGTAACCCTATCTACACATCTGCGCTTCATCATTTTCCTGTAACACCACATTTCAAATGCTTCAATTCTCCTATTTTCTGCTGCACCAATAGTCCAAGTTTCACTTCCATAGAGCGCCACGCTCCAGACAAAGGCTTTCAAAAATGTCTTCCTAATACCTAAATCTATATTCGATGTCAACAGATTCCTTTTTTGTAGAAATGCTTTCCTTGCCTGAGCCAACCTACTTTTTATAATCCTCTTTGCTTCATCCATCACTGGTTATTTTGCTTCCTAAGTAACAGAAGTCTCCTACATCCTTCAGTTTTTTCACCTGCCAATTTGATGTCCATAGAGGTTTCTGATTTTTTTCGGCTGCATTTCAATATTTTTGTTTTTCATTGCAGCTAATGGTCATTAATAATACAAGATTCGGTTAAACAGAATTTCGTTAGGCCCATCTGTCACAAGTCTTCTTGCACAATATACACGTACATTTTGTATTCGGCGTGTGATACACTCAGCGATGAAAACCGTGTGTTGCCAATCTAGTTATTATGAGTCTAAGTTCATAATCTGCATTTTCCCATTCTTTGATAGTCATAGCCACCGTGGTATAGAAATGCCTTCCTTCAGAGAGGAAGTAAGGCCGGCAGGGCGTATGCCATAGAACCTTCCACTAACTACAATTTTATTGTGTGAAGCTAAATATGGGGCAGATGACCTCGTAGTTCTGCCCCTTAATACAACAATAACTATAACTAAGGTAAATTTGTAGGTTAGATTTGAATAATGCTCTTTAAGTTCGAACGTGCATCGCCAGGTGCCGGTTGCGGTGGCATCTAGTAGCCAAGGTCACAGCCGGGTGTCGTTGATGGTAGCAATTGGTAGCAAAAGTAGGAACAACTTGAAATTGATCGTCTGCAGTCCTTACCTGATTTACAGATAATAATAATATCGTATGGCCTCGGGTGCCGGGTGCAAGCTTTGTTATTTGACACCCAGAGGGTAGCTTGCATGTCGAATTTTGTTGTTCCTTGAAGCACTCTGAAAGTCAAGGAGGCTAAATATCTAAGCTTTCTAGTAGAGAAATGAGGAATTATGTGTTGGCGCAAACTCCCGTGATTAATTTTGCCATTATGAACACGGCCTACTGCATTCAAATGGGTTCTTTGACATGCCAACATCGTATGATGTGGTGTCGTAATTTTTGCCGCCTTTCAAAAATCACTTACCACAGCCAAGAGCGAACCTGTAAGCTTGGGGTTAGGAGACCGACACGTTAACCACTCACCCACTGCGGCAAGCTATTTACAGATAACACACATTAATACAGCCATCACAATTAACACCGATTTTATCAGACAAATTCTACACACACCCAAAGTACACGGGGCTACATGAACGCGTTGTCGCAGCCCCCTAAACTCAGGATACAACCACCCAACCAAAGAAATTTTCCCATAAATTTCTTTTTTTGTTTTGAAACTCTACTCCCTACATTTCAGTTCAAGTTCCAACATGTTGGCTTCTGAGCTTTCAACACATTGTGCTTATCAGCATAGGCCTGACTGCTTATCTGGTTTGCACCTAATTGAATCTCACCCTGTCAGTTTATGCCCTTCTGCAAATGCTCCATATATAAAATAAACAGTAGTGGTAAAAGATTACAACCTTACCTCACTCCTGTAACTACTTTAAACCAAGAAATCCTATCATCAAACCTCACTGCAGCCCAGTGGCGGATCCAGAGGTTCACCTCGGAGGGGGCACTCTAGGACTTCAGAGTAGCTAGAGAAAATATGTTACCATCATCATCTTGTACAGTTTCCAGCCCCAGGCTGGGTCTGTTTGGAACATAAGCCTCGCCACTTAGTCCTTTCTTTCCACCACCTCTCCGCTGTCACTCTGGTCCAGTCTCATGTATCCTCTTGGGCATCTTCTTCTCTTCCATTCTCTTTAAGTGTCCATATCATCTCAGTCTTGATGTCTCAATCCCACCTTGCAAGGGCTCCTCTTTCACTATTTCCCTGACCTTTTCATTCCTCACCCTGTCTCTTCTTGTTACTCTGATCCTACTTCGCAGGAACTTCATTTCACTTGCCTGTATTCTGCTTATGTCTCTTTTCTTCATTATCCACGTTTCTGATGCATGGGTCAGTATCGGGATATAGTAGCTTCTGTATAACACTTCTTTGCTTTTTTGTGGGACATCTTTATTCCACACTAAGCTCCTAATGCTTCTCAGAAATGCTTCTGCCAGTCTGCCACGTTCTGTAATCTCTTTGTCATTTCTCCCATTTTCCTCCACTATACTTCCCAAGTACTTGAGACTTTCCACCTTCTTCAGCTGTCCACCTCCAAGTGTTATCCCACTCATTGGTCAGTCCTTTTTCTTGGTTGTTAACAGGATCTCACATGTTGAATTACTACATTTGTATTTAATCTACACACACTACACATAACATCCAACCACCAGATTTTATAATTCTACAAGAAATTAATTATATTAAAATGGTTTATTGGTTTCAGTTTCAATAACACATGTCATTGTAAAAAAAAAAAAAAAAAAATCTAGAGAATATGTACATTTCCACATTTTAATGCATATTACACAGTCTAGTATGTATTAAAACATTTGCAATCATAGTGACTATTTGAAGACAATATAACTTACAAGTCTACTACACAAATGTTACAAAATATGTACATAGTACCAACATTGTCAGTCACTGAGACACTACTAGTCACATAAATATAAATACAAAAAACAATTGTATTGAATACCGATTGGGATTCTATTTGGTGACTATCGTAGGCAAAATGCATGCCTATTACAAAATAAAATCCAGGGCGATCCTTCATTTACCCCCTTTAGAAAAAACGTTCTAGAACTTTTTCAACGTCAACCTTTATATCACAGTGAACAAATAACAGACACAAGCCATTCAACCTTTTCTTTGTCATTCGCGTTCATAGCCATGATTTCACAAGTTGCAAGCTGCTGGAAAATCTCTCTGCACTTGCAACACTGCTGATGTAGCGAATATATTAACAGTGTTGCCATTACATACTATATGATAACAAACATTAACCACATTCATGAATGCAGGCAATACAGCAAAGATTATACTTGCAGTACAGTTTGGAGAAACAATCATTGTTATTGGCAATATCAATCTAGCAGACAACTGGTTTTTCGGGGGGGCACTTGCCTCTGATGCCCAGCCCCCTTCCCCCCCCCCCCATGAATCCGCCACTGCTGCAGCCTAGGTCGGGACTGTAGGGTGGATGTTGCCAGACCTCCCACTTGAAACGCTGCAGCAGTTCGCTCGTTTGGCGGACCTAGCGCCATGTGACTTTCATCTGTTCGGTAAGTTCAAAACGAAGCTCGGTGGTCGACGTTTCCAGACCGATGAGGAGGTGAAGGCCGCTGTCTCCGTGTGGTTGCAGAACGCTGGAGGAATTTACCATGCATCCGACATCGACAAGTTGGTTGTGCGTTCGGAGAAATGTTTGGAGTCTCTTGGAAACTATGTGGAAAAGTGACGTTACATTGTATGTCGTTATAGGCGTGTTGCTGTTGTATAGGTGGTGTAATAAATGGCCATAACTGGGAAGTGCAACTTATTTTTTGATCCACCTTCGTAGCATCTCTCAATAACTTGGAGCAAACTAAACTTTTAATTCTGACAGGGTCATTGTGAATGTGCGTATGTTTACCATATTGGTTGATCCGTATTGACTATTTATGTCATTTAATCTGTCTTGTGGTCTAAAGCGGCACGGCTTTTCATCCATCTTAATCTCGGCTAATGATCGAAAATAAAGATATATAGGTAGATAAACAAGTAAATAAATACATAAGTAAATGAAAGAAGTAAATAGATAAACGAATAATGTAAATAAATATATAGTAAATAAGTTGATACGTAAATAATTAAACTAACATAAATAAATCAATGAGCAAACAAACAAACAAAAATCAATAAATAAAATGAATAAATAAATGAATCAAAGTGAAATTCAGGGGAGAAATTTCAGAGCCCTTCGAAATCAAGACTGGTGTAAGACAGGGAGATGGACTATCACCTTTGCTCTTCAACTGTGTGCTCGAAAAAGTCATCCGGCAGTGGCGAAAAGTAATGAACATTAACAAGTCTGGATTGGGCTACTAAAAACAGAACCTGATAGTTGACTGCCTAGCATTCGCAGATGACCTCACAATTTTTTCAGATTCCCTCGTTGCAGCCGCAGCGCAAATTAATGAACTCCAGATTCAAGCAGCAAAAACGGGCCATAAGATCTCCTTTGAAAAAACGGAATTCAACACTAATATCAAGCTAGCGCCAGAAAAGCTGGATGTAGGACAGGGGAAAATCAAGCAAACGAAAGCGTTCAAATATTTGGGTGAGTGGATAGACCCCAATCTCTCCGAGAAGGCAACTTTCGAGTCACGAATCAGGAAAATGGAAATGGCATATAATCTAACAAAGGCCATTTACAACAAGAAATCCATATCAACAAATGCCAAGTTAAGACACTACCAAACAGTCATCCGTCCAGAGGCTTTGTATGCTGCAGAGTGCCTTGCAATGCATCGCAAGGGACTAACAGAGAATCTGGAAGTGAAAGAAAGAAAAAATTCTAAGAAAAATCTTGGGTCCGGTAAAAGAAAATGGGGAATATAGGAGATGGCACAACCATGAACTTTACACCCACGTGGAAAAAATAACTGATACCATGAGGAAACGGAGAATTGCCTTTTACTGTCATATAACAAGAATGAACCCAGCATGATTGACAAATAGAATTTTCACCTACTTCCTCAAAAAGAAAACCAAGGGAGCTTGGTTCACTGAGGTGGACAAAGATTTACAAGAAGTGTGAATTACAGGCAATGATATTTGGGAACGTGCCCTTAAACAAAAAATAACAGCACACCGATGTTTTCAAGAAAAGCCAAAGCTTCCAACTGGCAAGAAGTGGACTGCAAAAAGGAAACAACAGCATCGAGAACTATTGCGAAAATACAGGGAGGATTTTAAAGCTCGATGCAGCAAGAAGCAGTTGAAATGACGTGGTTCTTAGATGGCCGAATCAAAAGAAGAAGAAATCAATTAATAAACAAACAAACATCAATAAATAAATAAAGAAATCAATAAATAAATGAATCAATCAATGAATGAAAAAATAAATTAATGAATAAGTGAATCAATGAATGAATAAATAAATGAATCAATGAATAAATAAATAAATTAATTAATTAATCAATGAATGAATAAATAAATGAATCAATGAATAAATAAATAAATGAATCAACGAATTAATATCAATGAATAAAATAAATGAATCAATGAATGAATAAATAAATGAATGAATAAATAAATGAATCAATGAATAAATAAATGAATCAATGAATAAATAAATCTATAAATGAATCAATGAATAAAATAAATGAATCAATGAATGAATAAATAAATGAATGAATAATTAAATGAATCAACGAATAAATAAATGAATCAATGAATAAATAAATGATGTTGAATTAATATTGTAACTTTCAGTTGGTCAACAGAAAAATAATTCCAATTACTGGAATATGTGAAAACATAACCTGAAATAAATTACATGTGATTAAGATTTGTATAATGTTATGGACTATTGAAACAGAAGAAAACTAAGGGATGGCATGTTTTGCTCGTTGTGCAAGCATCATACAATATAAATCTTTTATCAAATATAATTTATTTCAGGTTATTTTTCACATATTCCACTAATTGGAATTATTTTAGTGTTGTCCGACTGAGAGTTACAATATCAATTGTTAATATGGCAACACTGAAAAATAGCTTCAAAGCTATCCTGTGAATGATGTTAACAATCTTGTGAAAGAATTTATGTATTTGTTTCTTCCAGGGAGGGAGACATGTTGGTGTCACATGGCATTCCATGGACTAAAGAAAGACCAAAGGGTTCATGCGTGCTCCTGACTTTGGACCCAGTGACCCGCCAGTTTACTCTACGAATGGAAAACTGTTCACTGCAATATCCAATCCTCTGTTTGATTCCGTTAATTCTGAAGAACAATGCGTCGTATTTCAAGGAGAAGAGAAGCGAACGACTTGATCAAGCTCTTGGCAAAGTTGAAACTCGTGACCTCGGTCAGAAACTCCATATCAGGTGAGGATACAATTGATAGGTTGGTTGGTTCCTCAGTTTAGGGGCTGCGACAACGCGGTCATGTAGCCCCGTGTACTTTGGGTGTGAGTAGAATCTGTCTGATAACCGGTGTTGTATAAAACTTACCCCTTGTTGGGCTACCATTAACCACTTATAATATATATTAGCTCAGGTAGTGGGGAAATATGCTTGCTTTAAATAATACCACACAAAGATCAGGACACAAACTTCTGTATCTTCACACACTATTTATTTATTAATTATAATATCTATGCACATGTGAGCATTGCATTATCATTGCCTGGAAGAAAATACACCAACTGGCATCCATCTTACCTCAAAAAATCCCCACCACACAGCAGCCCATCACCATGGCAACCTCCAAGTCAAGGAATCTTTCAAATATCTCCAAAGCCACCTGGTCCATCCACTGGCTACCCACCAGCATAGAATCTCAAGGCACAACTCATAAGATTCTCTGTGGTGGCCTGCCAATATGTGGCCATGGCTGGCAACAAGATAAAAAAAAAGTAACCAAAAAAACTAACTGAAGAAACAAGGAGGAGCCTCTGTAACCCACAAATGTTAGGTTACAGTTGGTTCCTCAGTTTAGGGGCTGTGACGATGCGGTCATGTAGCCCCGTGTACTTTGGGTGTGTGTAGGATCTGTCTGATAACCGATGTTAATTGTGATGACTGTATTACTGTGTGATATCTGTAATTAAAATAAGGACTGCAGACGATCAATTTCAAGTAGTTCTACTTTTGCTACACCTAGTTGTGAACTTGACTACTAAATGCTACCACAATTTTCAATTGGCGGCGAATATTGGAACTCATAGAGCGTTAATCAAATCGAACCTACAAAATTTAGCCCTCAAGGAGGCAGGGTGTGTGTAGCCCCACCACTTCTCGTGCACCTTGGATAGTGCTACACCTTCAGGGGCTCACGGCTGGTGAGTTCGGGAATCCATAGCTGGGTCAAGTTTTCCTCCTTTTTCCATTGCCTTTGGGGCGGACCCTCACCTCTTTCCCTTTCTAGGCTTTCCTGCGTTCCAAGTCCCTCAATTCTCATTATTCGAGGGTTGAGGGCATTTCCTTTCCTCCTGTCTTTTATTTACATTCTTCTCTTTTTTGTTTCCCATATCCTCTTCCAGTTTGTAAGTAGTAGTTAGTTATAGTTGTAAGTTTCATTTGATCATCTTTCATTTTCACTCTCACCCAAACCAATAGGGGCCGATAACTTAGATGTTAGAACACTTTAAACAACAAGTATCATCATCATCATCTCCTCTTAGGCAGTGTCCAATCCAATTCATTTTTCTTTCCCTTATATTCTTTAGCATCATCCATTCTTTTCCTACTTTCTTTAATTCTTCCTCATTTCTCACTTTGTCCTTCCAACTTATTCTCTCCGTTCTTCTCCATAGCCACATTTCGAAAGCCTCTATTAATCTCATAAATAAATAACAAAAAAAGGGAAGGAGGTAAAGGTAGGAGGACAAGGAAGGAAGGGAAGGAGGAAAGGGAAGGAAGGGAAGGAGGAAAGGGAAGGAAGGAAGGGAAGGAGGAAAGGGAAGGAAGTGAAGGAAGGGAAGGAAGGGAAGGAGGAAAGGGAAGGAGGAAAGGGAAGGAAGGGAAAGGAAGGAGGAAAGGGAAAGGAGGAAAGGGAAGGAAGGGAAGGAGGAAAGGGAAGGAAGGGAAGGGAAGGAGGAAAGGAAAGGAGGAAAGGGAAGGAGGAAAGGGAAGGAGGAAAGGGAAGGAAGGAAGGAGGAAAGGGAAGGAGGAAAGGGAAGGAGGAAAGGGAAGGGAAGGAGGAAAGGGAAGGAAGGGAAGGAGGAAAGGGAAGGGAAGGAAAGGAAAGAGGAAAGGGAAGGAAGGGAAGGAGGAAAGGGAAGGAAGGAAAGGAAGGGAAGGAGGAAAGGGAAGGAAGGGAAGGAGGAAAGGGAAGGAAAGGAAGGGAAGGAAAGGAAGGGAAGGAGGAAAGGGAAGGAAGGGAAGGAGGAAAGGGAAGGAAAGGAAGGGAAGGGAAGGAAAGGAAGGGAAGGAGGAAAGGGAAGGAAAGGAGGAAAGGGAAGGGAAGGAGGAAAGGGAAGGAAGGGAAGGAAGAAATTAATATGACCGGTGGGAAAAAAGAACCCAGTTACAGTGTGTGGCTTCAAAGCTCTCACAATAGAGAAGGGCGAGTGACAGGAATGAATGATATTTATTCAATTAATTCCAAAGAGCCATAGGCTCGTACAGAGGAATTGTACAGTAATATGTGTGTTTACACACCAGGAAGAAAATTCTGAAGGTAACACAAATTGATGAATAAGGGCATAGGCCTATCAGTAAAGTTGATACTATATCTAAGATTGTTTAGACCAAGGTCTCTTAAAATGATAAGCACAGGATTTTTGAGCTTATTTGATGTATTACGATGCATCGAATTTTTCCCACAATACTTTCGTAGTTTTCCTCTTAAATACTGACAAAGTTGGTGCACTTTTTACTTCATCGGGAAGTTTATTATATAACTGTGATGCAGAGAACTTGAAACTATTTCTACCGTATTTAGAAGAGTGAATGATATATAAGGCTACGTCCTTCGCATGCCTAGTTCCATAAGAATGATTGTCCGAGTTCAAGATGTAGGGAGAGCTATAGAGTATTGTGTTGTGTTTAATTTTGTATATTAGCATAGCTGCTCGGAGATCTGCACTTATGCTGAGGGGTAGAATTTTACTTCTGATGTACAGGAAGGAACTGTTGACAGACAACTTGCACCAATCTGATCAGCCAAGTCTGGCAGAAGGTTAAATTACTGTTACGTGCCACCCCCTAGTGGCACTTCCGTTAACTGGATTACGGTGGGTAGAAGCACAACACAAATTGTTCCTTTAAAGAAACGTATTAGCTTTATTGCGGGCCAGAAAGATATACCACACAATAGTAAATACAAGCAATTAGTATCTCACTCTAGTTTCCTCTTGTAGGGACCACTTCCCTTTCACTTGTCAATAAGCCACAGAAGTTAATCCCTCCTAATGAGGTGGCCCCGTGTGCTGGCTGGAAATAACTGCACTCAGCCTGTCACCGTACTACACACTGTTTCGCAATTCACCACAATGACCTCTGTCGCACTGGAAAACACACACTCTTCAAGTACAGTCCCTCCGTAGGCTTCACACTCCTTCGCTGTCAAGATAATCAGCTTCACTAGGGTTTCGCAAGTCACGTCACCAACTGTTGTCGCACTCGCTCAAAAGCACTGTCCACCTCGCTGGCCAGGTCGCTCTTATATAGCAGGCTGGTGACTCAATGAATGCTTCTAGACCCGTCCAGGACTCACGGCTTCTCGAGATTTCCATCACTAGCTGGGTCGCGAATCTTCTGGACCATCCCTTTTGTCCTAGTAGCCCTGTTGTGTAAGGCGCAGGTAATACACAGAGGCAGAGCATAGCCTGGGGGCGGCTGTGACTCACGAAGCGAGGCGACGAAACAAACTCACAGCCGTAACATTACGTTATCATTATTTCTTCTTCTTGTACACAAGGCAACCTCTTATTTTATGGCTGTAACGAGTTAACCCTTGTTGTATTTTACCTCCACAGATTGGACGAGGATGAAAACGAGCTGTTTCTCGATGTCTACTATCCCGAGATAAATGAGGATGCTAAGACGCACCCCCAATGCTACCTGGAAGGTGCTCCTCTCGGCAACAATAACAGTGTCATCGTACAGTTTGAGAATTCATACCTCCTTACCGAAATATACCACCGGGACAACTCGCATTATTACATCACCAAAGAACGATACAAGATCATCACGGAGCAGGAAGGATACTTGAAGTGTGAGACTCTGGTCTTCAGTAGTCTGAATGTCACAAGGTGGGGGTCATTCTTTACTTCTCTTTTCAGTTGGTCAACACATTAATAGCTTGCCACGGTGGGTGAGTGGATATCGTGTCGGTCTACTAACCCCAAGATTGCAGGTTCGCTCCTGACCGTGGTAAGTGATTTTTGAAAGGCAGCAAAAATACGATACGCATGTCATACGATGTTGGTATGTCAAAGAACCCATTTGAATTCAGTAGGCCGTGTTCATAATGGAAAAATTAATCTCGGGAGTTTCCGCCAACACAAAGTTCTTCATTTCTCTACTAGAAAGCGCTATAGTGCTCAAGGAGGTTAGATATCTAACATCTAACCTCCTTGACTTTCATAGTCAAGGAACAACGAAATTTGACATGCAAGCTACCCTCTGGGTGTCAAATAACAAAGCTTGCACCCGGCAACCGAGGTCATACGATATTATTATTATTATTAACACATTAGTGTGCCCAATAACAAGTTGCAAAACTCATTTAATCCACTTGTGAATAAGAATCATTTTCATGAGAAACGTTTCTCTGGACTTTGCCTAACGTATCTTTTGTGTTTGCTGTTGTTTTCTACTTTTTGCTTTGTGCTTTTGCTTTTGAATTTTAGTTTTTGCTTTTTTTCTTGGTTTTGTGTTTGTTTTCTGCTTTTTTGAAATTTTGCTTTTTGCTTTGTGTTCCTTGTTTATTTTTGGTTTTGTGCTTGTTTTCTGGAAAATTAAAATAAAATAAAACAAAATAAAATAAAAAATAAACAAAACAAAATCAAAATAAAAGCAAAATAAAATGAAACAAAATAAACAAAACAAAATAAAACAAAGAAACAATACAAATGTATCTTTTGTGTTTGTTGTTTTCTACATTTTTCTTTTTGCTTTTTGTTTTTGGTTTTGTGTTTGCTTTGTGCTTTTGTTTTTGAATTTTACTTTTTGCTTTTATTTCTTGGTTTTGTTTATTTCTGCTTTTGCTTTTTTTCTTTATTTTTTAATTTTGCTTTGTGTTTCTTGTTTTTTGTTTTTTGCTTTTGCTTTTGTTTCGGAATTTTGCTTTTTGCTTCATGTTTTTTGATTTTGGTTTTGTGTTTGTTTTCTGGAAAATCAAAATACAAAAAATAAAAAAAGAACCGAAATAAAATAAAACAAATTAAACAAAAGAAAATCAATATTAAACAAAACGGAATTAAAATAAATTAAATTAAACAAAGCCAAATAAAACAAGATAAAATAAAAGTAAAATAATATAATTAGATAATTTTACGACATGATCCTTATTCACAAGTGGATTAAACGAGTTTTGCAACTGGACGACTCACTTATTTGTTCATACCTACTAACCCCGCAAAAATTACTTGGATTAAATTGTAGTCTATACGTAAAACACTTCCTCAAAATGTCAGATCCTATTCAGTTAAGGCCTTTATAATTGAGTCTTCAGTCTTTTGACAGGTTTGATGCAGCTTTCCATACCTCCTTGTTCTGAGCTAATTGTTTCATCTCTACATAACTACCACACCACACCTTACATCTAAGACAATCTGTCTTGGTCTACCCCTTCGGAGGGCAAGTAAAGCCGGCAGATCCATGTCAAAGATTTATGGCACGTGAAAGAACCTTCCATTAACTACAATTGTGTGAAGCTAAATTTGTATGTTAGATTTGATTAATGCTCGTAAGTTCCAACGTTCTTCGCCAGGTGCTGGTTGCAGTGGCATTTAGTAGCCAAGTTCACAGCTAGGTGTCGTTTATGGTAGCATTTGGTAGCAAATGTAGGAAATACTTGAAATTGATTGTTTGCAGTCCTTACCTGAATCACAGATAACACACACTAATATAGCCATCACAATTAACACCGGTTATCAGACAGATTCTACACACACCGCGTTTTCACAGCCCTAAACTGAGGAACCGACCATTTATCCCTAAGAAGATTTTTAAGGGGCTTTTAAACATAATGTATATAATTTATTATTAATTTTATATTTTAAGGGCAACATTGGACTACTACAATCAATTATAAATAGCCTTAGCCAATATACAGTAGTTCTTCTATTTTGCCAATAGGTTTTCATCCCCTCAGATGTTAACTTCTTGTCTGCGGCAGCTCTTTTATTAATTTTGGTTGGCAGTCTTGGTTTGTTCCTCAGTTTAGGAGCTGCGACAACGCGGTCATGTAGCTCCGTGTACTTTGGTTGTGTGTAGAATCTGTCTGATAACCGGTGTTAATTGATTTGACTGTATTAATGCGTGTTACCTCTTTTTTTAATTCAAATAAGGACTGCCGACTTTGAATTTTTCAAATACAGTTGAACCTGTTGAACGTGCTTTATACGTAACTCTGTTCTGCGTATTTCGTATTTGTACGTAATTTCTTTTAGGTCCCGGCAAAATGTAATTTAAAAGCGTGTTAATTTAACCTTATTTATATGTAATCCATTTATACGTAATTCGCTGTTATACGTATGAAGTGTCAGTGAAATACATCTGAGTTTTGCGTATCCTGATTGTAATTTAATGAGCACGTGTTGTTATAAAAGAAACTGCAGTACTGTATTTATGTAGTTTCCTCTTTGTCGGCGTAGGCAGAGCAGTCGGACGGAACACGGAGTTTCTGTCTCATGTGGGAAATGCTCTAGATTGTTCACACGAAAACAATTCTCATATTCAAACAAATTTATTTTCTTTTGTTCCCGCGATGAAACCGCCGACTCGGCTGGTAACTTAATCTTTAGCGGCATTGTGAAGGTCAAAAACGACACAGCTAGAGGAGGAGCGAGATAGAGAGCGAAGGGAACTCGCTCGGTTGGCCTTTGTTATGCCGCCAGTAAGTAGGGGTGAACAATGTCACTCTGCAAAACTCGGTGTTTTGATTGATATGAGAATTTCTTTCGTGGGAACAATGGACAAGTAAAATGTGCACGGTGCCGGTATCTGGTGTGTACTGTTGAACCAGTAGTTTTATCATTCAGTTGCTTTCCATTAGACATGGCGAACACAAAAAGGAAAAGTTATACACTACATGAGAAAGTAAAATTCATACGAGAAGTGGATGCTAATCCGCACAAAACAAAAACTGAAATTGCTTCAGACTTAGGGATTGCTTCTACCACGCTATGTACAGTCATCAGTAAAAAAAAAACGCTATTTTGGATGAGTTTTTAAAACTGGGTTCGAAATCAGCAAAGCGCAGCCGTCAACAAGAAGGGAGGTACGTAGATTTGGAGAAAGCACTTTTCACATGGTTCCAGCAAATGCGGGCTGCAGCTCTACCAATTAGTGGCGACATGCTGAAGGCAAAGGCGATAGATTTAGCTAAAATGATGAGTATCACTGCTGATTTCAAGGCTTTGTCAGGATGGTTGCAAGGCTTTAAAGATCGTCATGGAATCACAGGGAGAACAATTTGCGGCGACGTCACGGTGCAACACTGGAAAGAAGAGGTTCTGACGGGTATCATAAGCGATTACCAGCCTACAAACATCTACAATTGTGATGAGACCGGCTTATTCTACAGTCTCCTTCCTAATAAAACATTAGCTGAAAAAGGTGACTCCTGCCATGGAGGGAAGAAAAGTAAAATTCGCGTAACAGTTCTTCTTGCAGCCAATGCAGATGGATCGGATAAACTTCCTCCACTTGTGATAGGAAAATCGAAGAATCCGAGGGGTTTTAAGGGTGCGAAAACAAAACCAACGGAATATGAATCCAACAGAAATTCTTGGATGACTATGCTTCTAATGGAACAGTGGTTGAAAAAACTGGACATTAAAATGAAAAAGAAAAAGAAGAAAATCCTTCTTCTTATGGATAGATGTGCAGCACATCCACCTCAAATCGTTCTGGAGAATGTCCGAGTGGAACTTTTCCCTCCTAACTGTACCAGTGTTCTACAACCACTTGATTGAGGCATCAATGCAAATTTCAAAGTGCATTATAAAAGAATGCTGGTTCAACATTTAATAACACTGAGTGATGCAGGAAATGAAACTCTCTCCATTAATTTACTACAAGCCATGGACTTTATTTTGGCTGCCTGGAAGCAGGTGTCATCCTCCACAATCAGCAACTGTTTCCTCAAAGCTGGTGTCTTACTGGAAGAGGCTGCCTCTAATGACGATTATGGGGACGAAAATATGTCTGCAATGAGCTATCGCTACCGGAGGGTGCAGATTCCGATACTTTTGTGCATTTCAATGATAATCTGGCTGTATGTGGGGTACAACGGGATGAAGAGATTATTGCTGATGTATGCCAACAACGCGGTGGTGACGGACCAGCTACAAGCGATAGTGACAGCGATGGAGATGGGGATGACGACTTGAATCTTGAAACACCTGAACTAAGTGAAGTGTTAAGTGCAATCGATGTGTGTAGGCGTTACATCAGTGCGAATAGTTGTAGTGAAAATGCTTTGAATTCATTACTACGTTTGCAAAAGGAGGTTTATACACTTAATGCAAGAAAAGTGAAACGAGCCAAACTATCTGATTTTTTTAACGCTGGACCAAGTTCAAAATAATACAGTACTATATTTTCTGTCTTAATGTATGTATTGTTTGCTAGGATTTACACATGTAGGTCTATTCCATTGGTTTTTCGGTAAATATGTAATGTGTTGTGCACGTCTGATTTCTAAGTAATTCTGAGTTATGAGTAGTTTTTTTTCTTCCCCTTGATATTGTACCCGTTCGTCCTGGGGATGCGATGACCCATCTGCTATTACATCGCATTCCTGGATTTCCAGGACAGAGCGGAGTTAAATGAACATGAAGTCAAATAAGGAATGTGTCGGAAATTCAGTTGAAATATCACAAAAGCAGAGGGTAACACGAGATAAAGTATCTCCAGGGTCGTTACGGGCTTAAATTTAAATTTAAAAAATGCAAATATAAATGGGCGCCACCAACTGAATCCCTAGCAAACCACATCCTTCCTGGTTAAGCCTTAATTAAGACAAGGAAAGAAATAGGAAAATCACATCATCATCAGATCACAACTAAGATAAAAACAAATTTATTCAACTTTGATAGTCAGACAGACATATTAAACACTCATTCTACCTGAGAGCATGGTCGAATGCCAACGTTAAATTGTCATTGTCCAGAAAATCGAACCATCTCTATTCTACTCAAAGTGTATTTTATCCACATAAAATAGGAAAAATTTCTAAAGTTCACTTGGGTTCTCAGGATCACCGTAGCACTATGTCTTTGCGTCACTGACATTCGTGATACCTGGGACCTAACTTCTCTTTAAATTAACATCATGAATGTGGATGTAAAAATATAATTAATCTGTCTAAACACATATATTCTAATCACATATTTAAATATCACATAATTTATGGCTTGCATGGCATTATTCAAATGCTGAATATGTTAGTAAATTGCTCCTAAACATCGAATAATTAATTTACACTATTTACACTGTCATTAATAATTGCTTGTTTGTGAATCACAGAAAATCCACTACTCATTGGTTATAATCATCATCATCATCAAAATTAAATATTTCTCACATTAGTTCTCATCTCAAAATTCAATATATTCATGTCAGAATAATTAATTCATTATCATCAAATCATTTATATGAATATTATAATCATCAATTCTTTGTGCTCTCTAATTATTCCCACACTCTCATTTCATCATCTCCTTCAGATTAAATCATCTTAAATCATCAATATAAATTGTTTAATTCATCAACTCAAGTTGCAATTCTTCAAATCATTCAAATCATATCTCTCAATTAAATTTATTTAAATCCATTTAAATTTATTAATCATCAGCTTCTTTAATTAATTATCACCTTCTAATTCAGTTATTCATCATCTATTTAATCATCTATTAATTTATTTAAATCAGCTTATTTATTCAATCTTTAATTCATCCATTTATTTAATTCATTGGTTTATTCCAAAATTTAATTTACCAATTTATTTAAATTTTATTTCATCTGGTTATTTAGATTTTTATTATTTCATCGAATCATTCTGATTTTTATTTCATTAGGTCAGATCATTAATATGCTTAAACTTCAGATTATTATTTCATTAATTATTATTATCAGAAAATCTTGTATTATCAACATTGTTTATTTGTTTAATTTCCTAACAAATTGTTTAATATGGGTTATAGAACGTTGTCTTACAGTTTTATCACTTCCAAGTTATATCTCGTATTTAATTATCATGCCAAAAAATATTATTGCCTTCACAAAATCACGTTGGATCTCACTATCCAAAACTTCATCATCTACTCTCACTTTATCAAATACCATATTTGAATACCATAATTATTCCACAAAACTCCATAAATATTCAGCGCACAGCATGAATCTCAAAAATTATGCTAGACTGGGTTCGACAACCTCATGTCTGCCTCAAAATACATTAGCAATATTGCAACTTCCCCTTGGCAACTTCCACAAAATGCCTATCACAAACTTCACTTAATCACGTTGCATGATCTACAAAAATATATAACTGGCTTCAAATTATCAATGCACACAATCTCCAATAACTGTAATTAATCTGATCACATCTAGACAACTTCTTAAACAATTAGGAAAAATATTACCTCAGTAATCGAAATCAAATTCAAGATCTGCTTTCAAATAGCATAAATTCTCTTAAAATTCTCATAATTCACTTCACAGAAAAACACCAATGTGCTATAATCTCTCACATCAAAATATGCAATACTGATCTGCCTCAAAATAAATCTGACCATTAATGATTCATCTTACAAGATTCAATTACTTTAAATCCTTCTCAAAGGAACCCAATCATAAAATTATCAAAAGCATCAGCTGTATCAGCTGTTAAATGAAAGTACTCTCAAAAGAGTATAGCAACAAAATATTGGATTGGCAAACAAGAATTACAAAATGTAACCCTGCTGACATTTATTTTTAATTTATTTAACAAAATTCGACTGATATGTGACTAGTAGTTTCTTGTTTGATCCTCTTACAATCTCAAGTACACTCGGATGATAAAAATGAGTTCCTCAATGGCAAGTTAGATGTGTACCACCACGCAATCGTATAAATACGAAAGGCCTCGCCCCGTAGACTATCATGATAATGCCCTGAGCGATGGGTAAAGATGTGTACCACCACGCAATCGCCTAAAGCGAAAGGCCCCATCTCGTCGTCTAATGAGTGAATGTACCAGATTGGAATCAACAAGTCTCTAGTTGTCACATAAAAGCGATATTCATTCACTTGAGTGAATAAAATCTTAATATCTCCAAACAATCCAATGGAAAAAAAATCCCTACTGATGAATAATACACACTCGCTAGTATGCAATGAACTGACGAAGTAATTTAAATAATCCAATTGCAGATCACGAGTTCGAAATACTCGCCACAAAAAAATAACTATCCAAGGAAAACTATCCTTACTGAAAAATGTCTAAAAGACCAAACATCTGCTTAATAAAGCCAACCAATGGCGAGAATTTCGCATAATGGTGCCTGCCATATCATATGGTAACGCCATATTCTAGCAAAATTTGGAGCAAATAATGTCTAAGCCATGTCAAAATAATCGTAGAACTCCTACTAGAAAAATATACAAGTATGCCCAGTGTTCATGAAAAAATCATATCAGAAAGTCATAACTCTTACAGTACCTTCTCATATCAGCTGTTAATATATTTCAAAGAGCGTCGATTATCCTCGTGTGTGCAATAAATTTCTCGAAAAGATCGACGGAAATATCATATCACCCACGCAATAACGATTGCCTTCATATCCCAAGTGAATCAGCTGTTGGACCTCCTCTTCTTCAGGAACCGAATCCATCGCTCTGTGGTGCCATCACGTCTCTGTCTCCGCTTACTCCGACATGATGAACTGCATGTTATCCATAACGGATACTGTCCAAATTCTTCCGTAAAAGTTCATAAACGTAGCGTACCCCATATTCTTCTTCTATGTTACGCCACTGTCCCATACAATGTTCGGTTTGCTTGTGATAAAAGTCAATCTCCACTGCGGCTAAATCTCACTTGCAGAAAATAATTTTATTTACAAAGTGTATAAGTTTCTGAAGCACCCTGTAGCTGTGTTCGTACTTGAAATTTCATAATAGTTCATGAAAAAGAATTATATTAATGCACGTGCCAATGTTCATAAGTGCATATACTTGTAACATTTCGTTTGCCTAAAAGCGTTAATGTTGGCTTGACCCCATGGTCCCTTTAGATATTCCGTTATGAAATGCATAGTTTGATAAGTCGTAATGTCATTTGAACATCTAAGTTCATTTGAAGTTCACAATAGCAGTATATGATAACTATCTGCCTGCACAATTCGATTACTGAATACAAGTCCCAACTCATAAAGTTGTAACTAACTGTCGAAATGAAGTTCAGCTTCTTTCACGTTGCCTGCGTATAAAAATCGGAACCAGCACGCTCTGCTCTACTGCACTGTTCCTGAATGATCGACGCTTAAAGCTGGCCTCGCCATACCACTTCGCTGTGCTGTTCTGCGTTACAAAATGCTGCTTGAAATAAAGTTCTCAATCGTGTTATAATGCTGTTCATTCCTTAACATTTGAAAAAGCATTGCTGCCTCGCATAGCTGTAATTACGATGTTGGAAATAATACTGTTCAAACATCGGCTCTTCTCTCGCTTACACGGCCTGTACAGCTTGCCTCGACAACCGGTCCTCGTACCGCCTACCGTGCCTTGCTTGCCTTGACTCACTGACCTACTTTCCGTTCTCCGCTTGTTGAAGTAATACTGTCGCTTTCACTCCACGCAACAAGTGCTGTACACCGCTCAACTTTGCCGTTCTCTCTGCGCAACATGTGTTCTACTCAGCCCGGCTGGCTGAACTCAACTGCCGTCTCTAGACTGCGTTGACCAGCTCCTACTCCGCGCTGTCACGTGATGTTCCCCTACCTTCTACGGTCATGCGTCACAAGTGTAATCTCGACCACCATCATCTCGGCTATTAAGTTATACAATAACTTAAGGGATTATCTGCCTTTCTTCAAGTTATCACCATATATATTGCTTGACATTTCTTCTCTTCTGAGATGATATAATACTATGTTCCATATAGATCTTAATAATACTTCAATATTCCTCCCATAATTCCATCTGCTTGACTGGTAGTGCCATCTTTATCCTTGGCCTTCTACGTCATTTCCTAACATTCTTCTCGACTCGATTTGAGCGCTATCTTTACAACTTTTCCCATAAATTTCAACTACGGCTCAAAGTCAGCTGGCGTAGCCGATAGCCTCAACTAGGTATCGGGTACAATACATGTATAAGTCAGGTTCAACTGTAGTGCCTAACCTCCTTGACTTTCATAGTGATTCAAGGAACAACATGCAAGCTACCCTCTGGGTGTCAAATTACAAAGCTTGCACTTGGCACCCGAGGCCATACGATATTATTATTAAACATAAGAAAAAGAAATCTTGACTGGGACAAGTGGAAGAGGAATGGTGAAAGGAAAGAGGAAGGTGGAGAAGTGCCATAAATACCTCGACCCGGCAGGAGCTGGATAAGGGGAAATGATGATGATGATTCAAGTTGAAATTTATTTTCACATTTCACTTCCTTCGAGCATCGTGTAGATGAGGTTCTTGGATTTTTCCACACAATAATTCCTGTTTTACTGTCAACGAGGCGCAGAGACATGACAGATGACATAAATAAGCTCTGGTCACTCTTTCCAGCCTCTGACCAGGTCTGTTTATATTGGGAATGGCCGGAGCTGCCATCAAAGCCCCATTTACAATATAATGTAAAGCTCTTAATTTGATCATTTAGATACATCCTTTCTGTCCGTGTAAATTCCGATGTTTCACGAACCCACTGCATTCGAATAGGCCTGCAGAATCGAGCATACTTGACAATACACTACAAAGGCATCAATTGATTAATCACTATTACCTGACACCCACTGATTTAATAAATACTTTCTGCTGCTCTTCTCTTTAAGCATTTTGAGCAAAGCATATGCAGACTAAGGATAAAGTAACACTCAAGAAATTCCTCACAGAATTAACCCTGGGCTACTGGCTGCCGGGATGGTGAAAGGAATGTCCCACCCCAAAAATTACGAAAGTTCAGTTTTTCAGTAACAATTTCATGAATTAGTGATCATGAGATTTGGGGAAATTCCATAGCGAGAGCACTAATTGTAAACCTGCGGTTTTCCCTGATCTTGTCATCAATCACGTGAACCAGTTCTTCTGTAATCAAAGATGGACGCCCACTTCGTTCTTCATCGTGCACTTCACTACGTCCTTCATTGAACTGTCGGACCCATCTTCTCACCATTGAATCACTCATCGCATTTTGTCCATACACTTCGCAAATTTGCCGATAAATTTCAATTGGTTTCACTTTCCTAGCATTCAGAAAATGAATCACAGATCTAATTTCACAAGCGGCGGGATTTTCAATCAACACCGACATTGTACGAGTAAACATGCACAACAACGCGTACGTGGCTGACAGCGCTCTCCAAATGGCGCACGTTTCTTCTCCTTGATACAGAGCGTCTACCGCGCATATGCGGAACTGCGCTGCAGCGGAACGTACAACTAGTTGAAGACACAGGCGGCACACGTCTATGAAGAAGGTATACAAAAACTCGTGCCACGCTACGACAAATGCCTGCAACATTTCGGCAGTTATGTGGAAAAGTAGTTTAAGGGTTGTAGAATTTTGTGCAATAAATAATTTTTCTGTATCTGTACACAATTTAATGTTATTACCAAACGGAACTTACTTTCTGTATGTACTGCGTATATGCTAAAATATGCTGTTATGCTCAGAATATACAATAAATCAAATAAATGCATATGCATTTTCAAAAAATCCGGTCGCTACTTATGTGATAAGAAGATTACAGATCGGCTCAAGTCCATAGTTTATCGTTCTGTGGTCTGTCCCGTTGCTCTGTATGGGGCAGAATGCTGGCCTGGAACAGCAACTTGGTGTGATGGAGACAAAGATGCTCAGGTGGGCAGCTGGCTTGACCCTCCATGATCAAGTCAGCAATAATGACATTCACAAGCGAGATGGAGTTGCGCCAATTACTGAAAAGATGACGGGAAGCCATCTCCGCTGGTATAGACATGTCTTACAAGCTGTTGAAACAACAGTTGCTAACACTGGATTGCCATTGCGGATAGATGGGAAGAATGACCGAGACAGAGTTGGTTTGACACCCTACATGACAATCTAAAAATTGACATGGCACACAATCGACAGAGAACCAAAAAAGCAGACCCTGCTAATTTGTGGGACAAATGCTAAAGAAAAGGAAGAAGATGCAATTATATTCACAATTTCCTTCTGTTTCCGCATTGAACAGATTCCACTTTATACAACATAATTAACATGCAAAGCCATACCCAGTGCGCTGGGTCCATAGCTTTCGTTCACATTGGACAAGTTTCTGCTTTCTAGACGTTCTGCTTTGAGCAAGTTTTATTATTATTAATCTTGATTGGTCACATTGGACCACTTGAGTCGTTCACAATCACTTCTTCTTGCGCTCTTTCCAGTACTTTTTCATTCTTTCAGATCGGGATTTTCTCAACTCATCTCATGTGTCATTTCTGCAGAAAATTTGTGAGTTTTAAGAATGGTGTTAATTTTATTTTGCTCCTCGGCATCTATTATCATGAGTCCAACTGCTTTGAGATCTTGTTGGATTTCTTGGATCCATTTTCCTCCAGTTTTCTTCCCTAGATTTCTCATCACTAGTTGGCGTACAATTCTGTTTTCTGGAAGGCGTAAGATGTGAAAAAATATGAAATTCTTTTCTTGTGCTGGTGATTGGATCAATCTCACGGTAGACAGTTTCATTTGGGAGAATCCTCCAGACTCCCTCAACCTGGTACTTTTTATTTATACACGTTCTAATGATTCTTCTATCCGGTTTGAGGAGCTGATCAGTTCTTTGTTCATTTTTAATTTGGGACAGTGTTTCACAAGCAAAAGTGGCTTCAGGGAGAGTTACAGTTTTATAATGTTAGATCTTAGTAGCTATTGATAGGCATTTTTTATTATATGTTGATCAGGTTAGAGATTGTGCCTTTTTCATTTTATTTGTTCTATTTATCCAAGTTACTTTTTCGTTTAAGTTATGTGTGATAAATTCTCCAAGATACTTAAATTGAGGAAATAGCAAGTTTTACGGTATAAATAATAAATAAATAAACAAATAAATTGAAAACAAGATGAAGAAAGAGATGCGAAAATTTGACCACCACTTTTTTTTTAACATGATGTGTTCTTGTCTTTGTTTCTAGCACCTCCTCTCCTCTGTTGATCATGACGTGGCCGCCCTACCGCTCGGAAAGGTACCTTCACAGGTAAGTCCACAACAAGTGTTTAACCTACATATCTCTACAGAGGCCTGTTCAAAATAACTAGCAGCGTGCGACGCATATGCGTCGATATGATGTGAGCCATTTTGAAATATTTTCCCATTATCAACACCCGGATTTTGATGGCCTATAAAATGATTACAAAAGTTTTACAATTTTAAAAATTGACCAATAATTTTGAAGGAAATTTTACAATCAACTTCTTCATTGAAGATTATTTATGTTGCTGACATAATTTCAAATGCAAACACAAACTTTCACTTCAGATATTTTGCAGGAAAGAATTTCACCATTGGTAGAAAAAAAATCCTCAACGAATTCAGAATTTTTTTGTTTAAAACGAGCATCCCTATACGACATTAACTTCGGCATTTTAAATACACTCGAAATAGCAATCGCTGCCGATAACACAAATTCATTCAACACACGTATAGTTGCATCGAGGTACTTGACCAGATTGGTATTACCGGAACTACTGTAGTCTGTCCTGCTGCCCTCGTTTTCAACATCATTCCCAGATTAGTTGCCAGCGCAGGTGAAAATTGATCGTCTGCAGTCTTTACCTGAATTACAGATAACACACACTAATACAACCATCATAATTAACACCAGTTATCAGACAGATTTTACACACACCCAAAGTACACGGGGCTACATGACAGCGTTGTCGCAGCCCCTAAACTGAGGAACCAACCAACGAGTGTTTCAAACAACATTTTGAGAGCTTGATCCATTTAGTGAACCCCACCTTTTAATAATATTTACCACCATATACCAGTACATTTAAGTTTTGTCATTATTAATACTACAGTGCTGGCAAAAAGTTTAAGGACACCCATGGGAAATACAACCTCCTTTATTTATCTCACTAATTAATTAATAATAAATTACAAAACAATTAATCAACAGGTGGTAGTCCATTAGTAATCTATTGGGCCCCCTTTGGCCTTCTTGCATTGCTTGATCCTGTCTGGCATCGTGTCGATTAGCTTAGCATACTTATCCCTGGTGATCTGCCTCCAGAGATTGGAACCTCAATTCTTCCTTATTTGTAAACAGATCTGTAAAAAAAAAAAAAAAACATATTATTAACATCCTATTATTTTAGACTACAATTGCCATTATTTACTCAAATTTTACATTTTAAGTTGAATATTAGCTGACACATTTCAAGTTAGTTATTAATGCTCACTGCATCGAAAAATTGATATTTTCTATTTGTAGTTAATGTTTCCTTCCTACAGCTTTCCACTGTTTTGATTGATGTTCAATATTTTGATATCATTTCAATTTTGATGTTAATATGAACATATGAAGGTTATAAATTTATCTGAAATTAGTGCAATTTGATTTCAACATAGTTTCAGTTTAGTTTCTGTATTGACTCAGGTGGAATAAATCAATCCTACCTCATTCTTGGTATTCAATTTACCGTATTGGCTCGAGAATGGTTGGTTCCTTAGTTTAGGGGCTGCGACAACGCGGTCATGTAGCCCCGTGTACTTTGGGTGTGTGTAGAATCTGTCTGATAACCGATGTTAAATGTGATGGCTGTATTAGTGTGTGTATCTGTTTTTTAATTCAAGTAAGGATTGCAACTTTGAATTTTTCAAACAGTTCCTACTTTTGCCGCCAAACGCCACCGTCAACGACTACTAGGCCTAGTTCAGAACTAGATGCCACCGCAGTCGGCTCTTGGCAACGAACGTAGAAACCTAAGAGCATTGTTTACATTCCTAACCTATACAATTTAGCTTCACACAGGTGTAATTAGTGGAAGGTTCTTTAACATACCATAAATCTATGACATGGGACCGCCTGCTTTACTTCCCCTCCGAAGGAAGGCATACTGAGGGATTTTTAACGCTTTAAAAAAATCCGAAGGCTTCGGACGGGTTTGAACCCGCTATCTTGGGCATAGAAGCTCAGCATGCTACCGACTATGCCACCAAAGCCGCTTGGCTCGAGAATAACCCGCACTTTTTATTAACATTATTAGTTTGCTACGGTGGGTGAGTGGTTATCGTGTCGGACTGCCGAGCTTGCAGGTTTTCTCCTGGCCATGGTAAGTGATTTTTGAAAGGCGACAAAAATCTCGACACGCATGTCATACGTTTTTGGCATGTTAAAGAACCCCTTTGAATTCGGTAGGCCGTGTTCATAATGGAAAAATAAATCTCGGGATTTTCTGCCAACACTAAAGTTCCTCCTTTCTCTACTAGAAGGCGCTGTAGTGCCAAGGGGCTTAGATATCAGCGGCTTCGGTGGCGTAGTTGGTAGCATGCTGAGCCTCTATGCCCAAGATCTCGGGTTCAAACTCGGCCAAAGCCATCGGATATTTTAAGTTGCCAAGAGCCGACTGCGATGGCGTCTAGTAGCTAAGTTCTGAACTAGGCCTAGTAGTCGTTGATGGTGGTGTTTGGCGGCAAAAGTAGGAACTATTTGAAAAATTCGAAGTTGCAGTCCTTACTTGAATTAAAATGCAGATAACACACACTAATACAGCCATCACAATTAACACCGGTTATCAGACAGATTCTACACACACCCAAAGTACATGGGGCTACATGACCGCGTTGTCGCAGCCCCTAAACTAAGGAACCAACCAGCTTAGATATCTAACCTCCTTGACTTTCATAGCATTCCAAGGAACAACAAAATTCGACATGCAAGCTGCCCTCTGGGCGTCAAATAAGAAATCTTGCACCCGGCATCCGAGGTCATACGATATTATTATTATTATTATTATTATTATTATTATTATTATTATATTAACACTATTTGGGTAAAAAATCTGGGTGTGGCTTATATTCGCTACCTACACTTGTCGTGTACTGTTTGCAAAGGAATGCTCATTAGTAGGGCTCGGATGTTGATGACGTAAAAAAGTTTAAAAAATGTACTTAAAACTTTCAAAAATAAGTGTAATAAATGTCCTAAAAATTCGAAAAATGCACTATAAAATGGAGAATCAAAATAGATTTCTAGCACTTAACATAAGGTTTATGTTCACTTTAGTCTGAGTTGCACTGCACTACGACTGCCATTCTGATGTTGTCAAATGTAAGTGATCTGCGGTTATCAGCCAACATATCTCGAAAAGCATCAACTGATGTGATCGGAGCGTACTTAAGTGAGGAAGGTCGTTTGCTGCTAAATCCTCCTCAATCCCATCCATGGAGTAGTTTTCACCAGAAAGAATGCCTGAGATATTGCCGGTGTTTTTGCCCAGCACTTGTTTCAGATTTGATGCAATACCCGCAGCAATTTCGCCACGATTGTTGCTAGTACTAGCTTCCGCCCTGTTGATTAAGGAAATGGAATCAATATTTCAATATTTTAAATTATCTTCTATAAGCTACTAGATTCTTCTTAACTCTGAGACACGTAACTCCCTCGTATAAAGCTGTGACATGACTAAATTGGAGAAAAAAATGACCTCAAAAGGCCAATGTCTCTAAAATAAGACCAAAAAATCTACCAAACTTTAAAAA
Source organism: Meconema thalassinum (assembly GCA_946902985.2). Taxonomy (NCBI): domain Eukaryota; kingdom Metazoa; phylum Arthropoda; class Insecta; order Orthoptera; family Tettigoniidae; genus Meconema; species Meconema thalassinum. The sequence continues at coordinate 92,027,921 of OX336388.2, forward strand.
ATGCTCTTAAAATGAAAAATAGGACAAGACGCAAAAAGATGCAAAATAAAAATTACATATTTGAAGACGGGATGGCCCGTCTGGGGTTTCATGTACTTCAGCATTGTTTTAGGCAGCTCAGTAAAAACATGACATGTCATCAACATCCGAGCCCTACTCATTAGCAAGAACACAGCAACAATACAGTCTGTAAGAGAAACTAGCGGCATTTAATGACAACATTGTGAACTTTTGTTTTGGCGGTGATATTGTTATTCGGTAACACGGTATTGTTTCGTAACCTTGAATATTCTATAGTAGCTCAATCTCAGTAAGATCTGTAAGAAAACCTGTATAACACAGAAATGAGTGATCATTTACCGGTAGAGCAAAAAGCTTCATCAAGCGAAGGAATTCGGCGTGCTTATGATGCAGCCTTCAAACTTGCAGTTGTGCGTTATGCCAAAAGCACAACCAATAGAGAGGCTGGAAGAAAATACGGATGTCAGAAAATAATGTTTACATGTTGGTAAGTACAAGAAAATAAATGTGTCTTCCCTTATACTAAATGCGACTTATTTTCGGACATAAACGTTTTTCCTTTTTCCTCTTTAAATATTAAGTGTGCGGTTTATTTTTGGGCCAGTACGGTAAATGTCAATACTGACATTTCTTAATGGCATGTAATACTGTACAGTATTTCATATCCATGCAAGTGCTTGCCACGGTGGGTGAGTGGTTAACTTGTTGGTCTACTAACCCCAAGCTTGCAGGTTCGCTCCTGGCTATGGTAAGTGATTTTTGAAAGGCGGCAAGAATCACACCCATTTGAATTAAGTAGGCCGTGTTCATAATGGCAAAATTAATCTCGGGAGTTTCTGCCAAGCCAAAGTTCTTCATTTCTCTACTAGAAAGCGCAATAGTGTTCAAGGAGCTTAGATATCTAACCTCCTTGACTTTCAGAGTGCTTCAAGGAACTACGAAATTTGACTTGCAAGCTACCCTCTGGGTGCCAAATAACAAAGCTTGCACCCGGCCCCGAGGCCATACGATATTATTAATATTATTATACCGACAGTAGTGGCTACAGGGGCTAAAGCGCTGCGTTAGGTCATGGGGCCAAGCTCTCTGCTGACTCGGTAGACGCGTGGGTTCGAGCCCCACCGTCGGCTGTCCTTGAAATGGTTTTCCGTGGTTTCCCCATTTTCAACACCAGGCAAATGCTGGGACAGTACCTTCTGACAGGCCACGGCCGCTTCCTTCCACATCCTTGCCCAGTTTCATTCATCTTCATCTATTCCATCTCTCATCCCGACGCGCAGGTCGCCCACGGGCGTCGACTCGAAAGACCTGCACTCGGCCTCTCAGAAGGCTACACGACAAAAAATAAAAAAAATAAAAAAATAAAAAATAAATTATTATTATCTATGAAAGTTTACAAATTTGTTTATTATGTTTCCTCCTGTCAATTCAATATAAACTGAGCATGATCAAGGGAACTACTTGCGTGTGACGGAGCTCTTTCTGTTCATGGAGGAAGTCCTCCATTGTGAGCAGAGGACAAGCTGATCTACAAAGAAACTTTGGTGCAGAATACGCTCGATCTTATATTAGCCGAAGACATGGTGGCTGTTGTCGCGTTATGCGCTTTATATGTCAGAATGGACCAGGGCTAGCAATCTAAATATACAAATATTAAGGACACAATTCATTCTTTTCATTTTTTAAAATTATTTGAAGTTCTAATTTTATATTCTGGACATTTTTGTTTGTTGCTATAATTATTTTGTGTGTGTGATTGAGTCTTCAATCTTTTGACTGGTTTGATGCAGCTTTCCATGCCTCCCTGTCCTGAGCTTATCGTTTCTTCTCTACATAGCTACCACACCCTACATCCGAGGCAATCTGTTTAACATATTCTAATCTTGGTCTACTTCCACAGTTCTTATCCTACACCCTTCCTTAAGTAACTAAATTTGCTATTCCTGGGTGTCTGTCCTACCAACCTATCTCTTCTCTTCATTAGTAGTCACCAGAAACATCTTTCTCTCCCTATCTACCCATCTGATCTTCATCATTCTCCTGTAGCACCATATTTCACACGCTTCAATTCTCCTCTTTTCTGCTGCTCCATCAGTCAAAGTTTCATTTCCATAGATCGCTACGCTCAAGAGAAAGGCTTTCAAAAATGACCCTAATACCTAAAACTACCGGTATATTTGATGTCAACAGATTCCTTTTCTGTAGAAATGCTTTCCTTGCTGTGTTAACCATTTTATGTTACTTTATATTAGTCATTCACCTCAATTTTTTGAATCATTGAAATTTGTATTTTGGCTGTGTTATGAGTATACAGTGCTCTCTCGGTAATCCGGCAGATATCGGACCAGAGCGCTGCCGGATTACCGAAAACGCCGGATTAGTGGAAAATATCGAGAAAAACTCAGATATCATTTGAAAATCAGTTTTTTGGTAACAACCACCAAAATAAACTGCTCTCGTCCGAATTGTAAACTTGGTCAGGAGTTAAATCCATTTCTTGGATAACCTGTTTGAACCTTCAACAGCGCTTTCGTCACATGAAAGTTTCTCACCCGTTGTACTTAGCAGTCTAATTCCATAACGTTGTTTGAATTTCTGCAACCATCCCTCGCTGGCTTGGAAATCATCCTTTTTTGTAATTTTCCGGTAAAATTCCCTAGCCTTTCCTTTAAGGATTTCACCAGAAATTGGTGTAGGCTATGCTACCACGTTCTTGTAGAAACCAATCATAGAGGCTATCGTCAACTTTAGGATTTTCACCAGTTTTCAATGTCTGTAGTTTACTTTTTAAATTTTCATTTGTCTTAAAAAACGACTTTATTTTATCACTGTTTTTTCTTATGTCATGAACTGTAGCTCGACCAACACCGTATTCGTTAGCAACACTAGTTAACATTTCGCCCATTTCAAGCCGCTTTAGAATTTCATGTTTATCTGACAAAGATAGAGTTTTATGTTTACGTTTTTTCTGCACGGATGCCATCTTTAACACAACACTACTACAGTACAACTGTCCTACACTAAGCACCTGAGGGGGGCGTGCGTGAGTCATCGCTCTTGGCGCCAATGCATTGTTTACTCAGACGCTAGTCTTGTCGCTGCGTGGGAAACATTGTACAGTATTGGGGACGCACTATCAAATCAAGTGTTGCGCTCGTATTCGAATACAAAATGCCGGATTACTGGGAGTGCCGGAGAGTTGAGATGCCGGATTACAGAGGGAGTACTGTAATTATCAAAGTCTTTCTGGTATAAATTTAAGTTTTAATTCATGTTTTAAAATTTTACCCAGCCACCATATTGTTTATCGCCAGTTGGAAAACACTGCTCTATTTTATAATAAAATCTTACAAGGATGTATAATTAATGTTTTTTTTTTCACAGATCCAATTTTGAAGGACAAACATATTCTGTGTCCATCAAAGTTAACTCCTCCAAATGCAGTGATGTCTTGTGCGACCCCTCCATCGATTCTACATTCCTCAATGAGCCTACTTCAAGACTTCGAAGTGCGCTCAGCCCTATGAGGCCTGCATCGGTCAAGGCAGTCAAAGTTGACTGGTGAGTTGCTTATTCCATAGATTAACACCTATGCTTCAACCATACAATGCTGTGAGGGGTGTCCAAATGAAACATGTTCTTCAGTGCGTTCGCTTCACCTTGTGGCCGGGGATTTTCATGCAAACATTAGACAATCAGATGGGGGTTTTCTGTGCTCCAGTACCTATTGCTCTGTGAAGCGACGTGACCATTTAAATGAAACAATGCCTCTTCTTCTTCTCCTTCCTCTTCCTTATCCGATACGGACATTGGCTACCACCATGGCTGACACCTTCTTATCCTGTGCAATCCTGAAGAGTTCCGTGGAAGACAACCCAAACCACATTCGTAAATTATCCATCCAAGTTATTCGTCTCCTTCCCGGTCCACGCTGACCTTCAATTTTACCCTGAAGTATAACTTGGAGCAGACGGTATTTTGGATTCCTCATCATGTGTCCCAAGTATTCCAGGTTGGCTGCTCACACGCTGAAGAACCTCGGCATTACTCACTTGTACTGTCCACGAGATTTTAAGAATCCGCCTGTATATCCATATTTCAAAAACACAAATCTTCTTTTCTGTAGCTACCGACAAGGTCCAAGCTTCAACACCATAAAGAAGGGTGGAGACAACATAACACTCCACAATTCTTTTCTTAAGCATCATACAGAGATCTCGACAACATAATAGTAGTTTCATTGTCATAAAGATGGATCTAGCCTTCTCTATACGGCATCTTATTTCAACCAAAGGATCCCAATTCTCATTAATATTCTGTCCTAAATAAACCAAACTCTTGACTCGCTCAATCTGATGTCCATCGACCAAAAGGACTTGCGACAATGCTGGTTTTCGCGATATTAACATGTATTTTGTTTTCTTAATGTTGAGGTCTAGGCCATATTGTTTACTCTTTTGATACACCATAGTAACAATCTCTTTAAGTCCTTTGAAACTATTTGCAATCAATACAGTATCATCTGCATACCGTATATTATTAATATAATTACCATTTACCTTAAAACCTTGTTGAATGGTATCAAGTGCCTCTGAGAAAATCTGTTCTGCATAGATATTAAAATGAAGTGGCCTCATCAGAGAAAATTATTAACTGCTGATCAACAATGTTGTGTAAAATCTAATTACATATAGTGATGCGTTTTTTATTGACAAGGGGTCGTAATTCTTGGACTACAGTTTCAGTTTAAAATTTTAGTAGCCATATGGACTAAGGTCTTCGAAACACTTATTTGCTGTGCAACACGTTTTAGAGACTTATTTGGAGAGAGCGAGAGAATGATGCATTAATTTCAACGAGTTCTTCCTCCATCAGGACCCTTCTCTTTGGCTTAGGACATACAACGTTTATGGTTCCCAGGAACAGTTATGAATGCATTACGTGATAAGCACTTTTTATTTTCGATGTCAATGAACTGCGACTTATATCCGTTTTACGTCTCAGCATGATGGGTTAAAATCAGTGACTGGACTATTAATTATATTATCATGGAGGTATGCAACGAATTCTTGTCAGACGTAATTTAAGAATGGCGAGGTGATTGAAACACAAAATGCCCTTCCGTCCAATCTTAACTTGACTATGTATTTTGCGGAACGAAAAGTTCACAGGCGAAATGAAGAAAAGCCGAGTTCCACTTCCAGGAAAACCCCAAACACAACCAATCTTCTCGGAAGTCTTAACTCAACACGACTTGACAGTTTGCTGCTAACTGTATCTGGGGTAATAGGCTCGCCTGCTAGCTAGGCTGTAACTGGAGTGTTAGGCTCACCCCTAGCTAGCTCGTAAACTGTTGCCTCAGTAATTGAATGGAGATTGTTGGAAGAAATAAAACGTAAAAACACTTGTAGTGGGTGATGTATTGAAGATAGAGATATGCTCACCCGGACTTTTTTGTAGAACTTTTCATGCTGAACAATTCTTACACTCATAGTATATAGATATTTTTAATGGTTTGCCCAGCGTAAGCTTAAAAAGCGCACGGACACCAGGTTTCTTTATTCGACTTTTTCACTGAAATCTTTACTGCTTGGCTTTCTTTGATCATAAATAAATTATTTTCTACGGAAACCTTCCACGAGAAATCCCTTACAGAATGGTGAAAACCGCATCAAAATCCATCCAGTGGTTCTCGAGATTACCCGTGACATCCAAGAATCAGGGAATTATTTTTATACTATGTAGAGATACACTGACTAGGCGGCTTCGGTGGCGTAGTCGGTAGCATGCTGAGCTTCTATGGTCAAGATTGCGGGTTCAAATCCGGCCGAAGTCGTCGGATTTTTTAAGAGCTTTAAAAATCCCTCAGTATGCCTTCCTTCGGAGGGGAAGTAAAGCCGGTGGTCCCAAGTTATAGATTTATAGCATGTTAAAGAACCTTTCACTAATTACACCGGTGTGAAGGTAAATTGTATAGGTTAAGAATGTAAACAACGCTCTTAGGTTCCTATGTTCGTTGCCAAGAGCCGACTGCGGTGGCGTCTGGTAGCTAAGTTCTGAACTAGTAGTTGTTGGAAATATCTGTTCCCGAAGGAAACAGGATGTAAAATTGTCCGATTGAGCTATGTACATTAACAAATTCACAAAGAAATTTGATACAATGGTCCGGCTAGCTCAAAACAGTTGCCAGCGTTTCGCCCCAGTGTACCAATGGGCTCTTCAGTTGGTTATGGTACACCTCACCAAGACACGTGGCTAGTACATACTGTGAAGGCCGCTGCAAGGCACAAATGTTGCCACAAGCAGCGCCAATGTACTATGGAATTTTACATCCTGTTTCCTACGGGAACAGATATTTCCAATATGGATTAGCTAGGTAAGCTAACATTATTTTTGAAAGGAAGTTTTCTCCATAAATATTCTTTTGGTACTCTATATTCTTCCATTCTCATAATATGTCCGTACCACTTCAGCTTACTGGTCTCTATCTTTTCTTGCAGTTTTGAGTCCCCGTTCTCTCCCTAATGTCCATGTCTTCCCAATTATTCCTCTAAGGAACTTCATCTCGGCTGCTTGGATTCGGCTTTCATCGCGTTTTGTTGTGGACCAAGTACCTGCTGCATATGTCAAAATTGGTGCGTAATACATTGAGAATAGAACTTTTTTGCATTTCTCTGGGACTTCCTGGTTCCATACTAAACCTCTCACAAACTGGTAAAACCCATTAGCTTGTTGGATTCGCTTTCCAATTTCTTCATTTATTGTACAATCTTCTGTGAGTATGCTTAAGGCTTTTCACCATTTCCAATGGATTTCCATTGACTTCAATATTCTGTCTTCCTTCTCCCTTGTTTCTTGTCATCACTACAGTCTTACGGCTTGGTTTCTCAGAACCGACGCATGCGAGTTGCGGGGCCTCGCACATATCCAGACTACACGAGCTTATTGTTGTAACTTTGGTAGTTTTATACTTTGTTTAACAAGTATGCGGTTCTGTATATGTAAGGTGCTGCCACCTGCCCTTTATGCTTTCAGTTTGTCTAAAACTCGCACCATGTTCAGTTTGTGCGGTTCCGCTATTGCCATCATGTACATCAGTTCGTTATTATTATTAAACTCACATCAGTTCGCTTTGCTTATATATCTCTGGTAAGCGGCTTCGGTGGCGTAGTCGGTAGCATGCTGAACTGCTGTGCCCAAGATAGCGGGTTCAAACCCGGCCGAAGTCGTCGGATTTTTTAAGAGCGTTAAAAATCCTTCAGTATGCCTTCCTTCGGAGGGGAAGTAAAGCCGGCGGTCCCATGTCATAGATTTATGGCATGTAAAAGATCCTTTCACAGACTTAACTTGTGTAAAGCAAAATTTGTTAGGTTAGATTTCGTCAGAACGCTCTATCAAAGTTCCAACGTTCACCACTAGGTATTATTGATATCTGGTGGCGAAAGTTGGAACTACTTGAAATTGAACGGAACTTGTAGCTCGCCCTTTAGGGTGTCCGCTGGAAGCAGCTACAGACTCAGGCGAGCCGAACATGTCCTCGGACACTCCCGGCACTAAAAGCCATACGATAGATAGATAGATATATCTCTGGTTTCCTTATATCCTCATACACTTATGGTAGTGGCTTTTCACGCTTCGTGGTGCGCAGTCTGCGGAACTTCGCAGCGTCATCACGCACTGATTCGTCCCGCCAGATTTCTGCGAGGCGACATTGTTTCTGTTCTTATATTTCCACTGTTATAAGCAACACGATGAACTTTACGGACGAAATGGAAGATCTGCGAATGCTCCCAGTGTTGTATAATTTACAACACAAGAGCTACAAAAACAACATTGTGAAAGACACCCTACAGAAAATTATCGCACTGAAGTTGGAAGTTTAAAGACATCGCTGCATTCTCCGCCGAAACAACGCAGGATAATTTCCTCTTTCAAGACTATCACACAGGTTGCGAGATCCATTGGACAAGACATGTGCTTGGCAACTGATCCGCTTCGCAGCCAGGGCCGGATTTAAGAGTATGCCGCCTATTTGCTGCCACCTCTATAGTTCATATTTGCATAATACAATATTGTTTTATACACCAAAAGGAGAGAGTTCGTTGCCGTTTTCATATTTATTAAACATAAAGTTCACTTAGTTTAGATAAAACTACAATTTTAATGGTTTACATAATAAATTATATAAATTAGTTATCTACTTGTGTTTTTTTACTTACTTATTTTAAGATTCGTTAACAATGAAACGGGTTTTGAACTTAATTAATTAATTTGTTCTTGGAGATCAGTGATCACTATTTTACACATATTTTTATATGGTAATGCTAATGACTATCTTTTGCATAATAGAAGAACTGGGTTCAATTTGAATTAAGTTGTCCTACATGGTGAAATGAAATTACACAAAATGCAATCAATTACTGGTTTATTTGTTGAAAAATATACAAACTTCTCTAAAACAACTCACCCCACGTAATCTTCGTGTTCAAATTTACATAGCTTTCTTTCGAGATTTCGTAATGGCAAGCTCGTCAATAATGTCCTCATATGAAAGTGTTTTTGTTGTATTTGCCTCAATACAAAGTAATGAAAGTGAGTTTAACCGTATTTCAGAAATATTAGTTCGCAGATAGTTCTTAACTCTTCTAAGGCAGGATAAACTGTAGAACGACTAAAACATATTTTTAAGTAACTTGTATTCTTAAATTCGTACGGAAAATATTATTAACGTCTGAAATACTTCATTTTAACTTTTGAATAAATTGGCAAACTGCCGCCCCTGAAAATTTGCCGCTCTAGGCTGCAGCCTACCTAGCCTATTTAGAAATACGGCCCTGTTTGCAGCGTGGGAAACCACGAGCCTCGCAGCGTCATTGCGACGAAAGTACGCAACTTTGGCCTTGTACTTCGCACCTCGCATGCGAAGGTTCTGAGAAACCAAGCCTTAACTCTTCTTCACACTTATTTTCATTCCATATTTCTCTATCTCTTGATTCCATACAGTAACTTGTTCTTGCACTTCTGTTAGTTATAATAATAATAATATCGTATGGCCTCGGGTGCCAGGTGCAAGCTTTGTTATTTGAAACCCAGAGGGTAGCTTGCATGTCGAATTTCGTTGTTCCTTGAATCATTATGAAAGTCGAGGAGGTTAGATATCTAAGCTCCTTGAACACAATAGCGCTTTCTAGTAGAGAAATGAGGAACTTTGTGTTGGTGGAAACTCCCGAGATTAATTTTGCCATTATGAACACGGCCTACTGAATTCAAATGGGTTCTTTGACATGCCAACATCGTATGACACGCGTGTCGTATTTTTGCCGCCTTTCAAAAATCACTTACCACGGCCAGGAGCGATCCTGCAATCTTGGGGTTAGTAGACCGACACGCTATCCACTCACCCACCGTGGCAAGTTTTGTGTTAGTTAATTATCACTATTTAAGATTACACGTTTCGACCCTCAAGTGGCCATCATCAGATCCTGATCACTGTGTTGAGGTTTAAAATTTACACTAAAATAATTTCGCCAGTGTAGTAGCTTGACTTTGGTATATTTTATATTTTTCACAATTTCAATTTCGTTATACCGAGAGTGATTTTTATGGTTGGTTGGTTCCTTAGTATAGGGGCTGCTACAATGCGGTCATGTAGCCCCGTGAACTTTGGGTGTGTGTGTAGAATTTGTCTAATAACCGGTGTTAATTGTGATGGCTGTATTAGTGTGTGTTATCTGTAATTCAGGTAGAAGGACTGCAGACGATTAATTTTTTCAAGTAGTTCCTACTTTTGCTACCGTCCACGACATCTAGCTGTGGACGTGGCTACTGAATGCCATCGCAGTCAGCACTCGGCGGCGAACGTTGGAACTAATAGAACATTATCAAACTAACCTACAAATTTTAGCTTCCACAAGTGTAGAAGTGGAAGGTTCTTTTTCATGCAATAAATCTATGACATGGGACCGCCGGCTTTACTTCCCCTAAAAAGGAAGGCATGCTGAGGGATTTTTAATGCTCTTAAAATTCAGACAACTTCGGCCGGGTTTGAACCTCGCGATCTTGGGCATAGAAGCTCAGCATGCTACCAACTATGCCACCGAAGCTGCCAGTGATTTTTATAATGTACAATAATTTTGAATCTGCTCCAGGAATGAAGACAGTGTCGTCATCGTGTACCGAGTATACCTGGATAATCGTACCGACCTGTTGCAAGATATCCAAAGGAGACTCAACAAGTTTGGCAGTATCGCTGCAGTGCGCAGTTCTGAGTTCTGTCCGACAGAGACCGAGGGCGTCATCACATGGCCGTCAACACGTTTTGGACTGAGCGCACTGCCCGATGGACCGTGCCAGGTGGTGGACACCATTCGCCCATGCCTTGGAGATTTCATCAACGGAGCCCACTGGAGCGAAAGCAGAGAATGGTCTTCACAAGAAATGGTGAGAGAACAACTATTTACCGTATTTTCCAGGGTTGGGGTAATGATGATACTCATCATCATCATCTTGCACAGTTTCCAGCCACTGGCCGGGTCTGTTTGGAACACAAGCCTCTCCAACATCTTCTGTCTTCCCAACATCTCTCAGCCTCCACCCTTGTCCAGTCTTCTTCTCTCTTCTTCAATTTCTTCCACCCCTTTCAGCCACCTGTCTCTCGGTCTCTTTCCTTCCCACTTCGTCTCGTGTATCCTCCTGGGTATCCTCTTCTCCTCCACTCGTTTTACATGTCCATACCATCTAAGTCTAGATTTCTCTATACTATCCTGCAATGGTTCCTCCTTCATTAATTCTCTGGTCCTCTCATTTCTTATTCTGTCCATCTTTGTAGCTCCAATACTGCTTCTCAAGAACCTCATCTCACTGGCCTGTATTTCGCTCTTCTCCCTTCCTTTCATAACCCAGGTTTCCGAGGCATACGTCAGGATAGGGACAACGATGATACTAATTTATTTAAATAGACGTAAACTTGGAAAGACAGGCAAACAGAGAATGGCATGCGTCTTAACCTTCAAAAGATGATGTATCTGGAAAGTGGTCCTCAAACCAGCGTTACCATCAGCATTCAAGACCAGAATTTGGAGAAAACCACAGAGTTCAAATACCAAATGCCCCACATCTTGTGAGGATTAACGTACCGGCTCCAGTTTCCCGGGTGCGGTGAATGAACCCCTCATTTAGTTCTTTACAAGAATGTTTCCTCCTCCATGATCCGCTGCACAAACTAGCGGACCCGTGCGAGAAATCTGCAAGATCATTTATAACCTGGTCGATCCCATCTCTTCCTCGGTCGACCTCTTGGTCTCTTGCCTTTTTTCCATGTCACACAATACTGTAAAATTCTTATTTAAAGTGATTCAGTGACCAATTGTAGAAAGTTGTGCTGTCATTAAGTCCATAAGTGATGAAAGGGAAAGAGCACGTTGGTTTAGATTTAAACGCTAAAATTAAAGTTATTGAAGCTACCGTTAGAAAACATTGGTGAATTTGTCCAGCATTACTGCCAAGAAAAGTAACCAGAGGATGATGCCGGCGACAACAATGAAGACAATGAGTGTAGTTTGCAGTTTGTGCTCGTGTTTAGCGTGTAATTGATGTAACCCCTGTAGTTAAATTACTAACAATATGTATGTACCAAACCACAGTATTGTATTTGCACTCATAATAGTACATTATGCAACAAACCTATAATGGCAATAATTGAGACACGAGTATGTTTATAAAACGAGCAAAGCGAGTTTTATAATTTCCATACGAGTGTCTTAATTACCATTCTAGGCGAATTGCATACGACTGTTTATGTTCGACGATAATTATAACTATTTTATGTTCGAACATAAATATTCATAAATATCTGTTGAGATTTCGCCAGTTTTATGTACTGAACAGAGCGCATGGGATGCAGAGAATACCATGGCCTCCTCAAATACCCCACTATGACACTAGCCACGCAGTGAAATTTAAAATAGGAGGCCGTGGAAGTCAGTGCAGGTGCGATACTATCCTTACCTAATTGGTCACACAACTGTTTATTGAGCTCTGATTGGTGGGAGAAACTGTTTCATAATGAAAACTTGTACTATAATGAGCCTCATTAAGCTGCGAGCATACTGCCTCCGTTCCGTTCAGTTCAGTTGACCTTGGATGACTTGCTGGCGATGCAACCTAGTGTCCAGCCACACACTGCATCAGTTCCGTACCCATCAGCCCCTTCCCCCCACCATCCGTTCAGTCAAGCTTGCCCTCACAAGCAAAGTTGACGGAAGATGGAAGGCAGGTTCCTATTTTACTGTAGTGCTTTGTTACATGTTTTAGTCCAATGAGAGCGATCAATGAGGAACTACTTATTGAAATTGTAATACGACATCCTATTCTTTACGATCTGAGTGATAAAAAATATCATGATCTGACAAGGACAAGGAATGCGTGGGAGATGGTTAGCGAGGTCGTTAACTGTCCAGGTATGTGTATTATTTACTTAACCTTACTTTTATATTTACTTTCATAAAAGGGAAAATGCGTGTTTCTAAGGTTGCATACTTTTGTGATAAATAGTAATAATAATAATAAATAAATATTATGGAAGACAAGAGCTTGTATTAAATTATGGAAACAAGTTATTATACGGTATACACCAAGTAATAATCATAATTTCGTCTTAATAAAATCTGGGAATGAAACGACTTTAGCAATCGTGCAATCACTGACATTCAATTGAAGGCCTTATTTTATTCTTTCGTAGTGGTACAACTCTTTTAAAATAAATAGATCCCAGTCAATGCATGTGAGATTTTCAAGAATTCAACATTGCTACTCTCACAGTGGTGTGTTCCAGGACTGGACGGAGACTGGGGCAATGTGCGGCTGGTGAACTGATCCGAACGGATACGAGAGATACTGAATCGAACTGAACGTAACGGAGGCAGTGTGCTCCCAGCTTTATAGTACCGTTTTCTGACATATAATACTTACATTTCGCCATGGTCGAACATATATATATATTCTTTATGATCACCTGTATTAACCGGAATATTGTCTATAACGGAAATATTTCTCGTTCCCTTCAAGTTCCGTTCAAGATAGGTTTTACTGTAAAAAAACAAAAAAAAAACTAGTGGACCCGTGCGAGAAATCTCGCATGTTCATAAACCACACTTTCCCCAATAGGTTTATAATGAGAGACTTGAGGAGAAAGTTAGTTATGCTTTTATTTCAACCAAATGATTATAGAACACTATTTACATTCCAGTTAGAATTCCAAGTTCTACGTTCCCTAACTTAAGAAGGCAATCACTGAAAATTGTATCATCATAACACTCACCGGTTATTCGATATTTATGAAATTATACGATTTGAGTACTCATTCCTTTGATTTACTGTTTCTGAAATCCGTGGAAAATAATAAAGGAAACACCTCAGAATGTTAAAATGGCATAAAACAGGCGTCACAGCAGCCAAAATGTGAAATGGGCAGCAATTTTGGTGAATATTTTCCTACAGCAACAGTATCTGCAAATCGCACACTTCGTACATTTTTTAAAGTCACTTTTTAAAGAAATTTTAGATATTTATGAAATTAGAGTGCAATTCATCAGTGCAAATGTTTATTCTCTTTCATTTGAATGCTCATTTGTCACGATCGGTCGCTTGTGAGCGCCGTAGGAGGGATCTATACTACTGACATAATATATACTAGCAGTACCCGTCGCGGCTTCGCCCGCGAATATTCTAGTTATAAAGAGTACACTTAGCAAAATCTCAATCATGAATGCTATGACTGATTTATCCTTGGGAATAATCAGAATTTATCAATTCAGCTACTGGTCCAGTGGTTAGGGGTTTGTCATTCCTTCATAGGCATATTAGAGCGAAGTTAGTTTTCTGGGAATATCATAGACACAGTTAATTTAAGGGCATTTAAATGTGGTTTTCAGAGACCCTTTATAGTCGGGTGAAAAAGACCTTTCGTACCACACTCACACGTGAAAATTGCGTGAAAAAATTCTAGAGTGCCCCTTGACCCCCTTAAGCGCATTATACTGTATGTATTGATGAATTTTACAGCTTAATTTGGTTCAGTGATAACCTTATAACCATCTGGAAACTTTCACAGTAATGTAATAATTGGAATTGCATTGCGTCTTACAGAAATAGATGGACCTGTGAGATTCTGTTACCATGGTTACCGTGTTGCATTCTTTCATTATTTCATTGTAAATATAAATGTTTTAAGGTATTTATTTAATTGTGAGGCATTTAAAGAGTAAGTGAGTGCGTTTCGCTTACGCATTGGGTTATGCTGAACCTGTAGGTACCCCATGTGTGTAGGTTGGTGTTAATGTGACCTTATTTTCGGTACAAAACTGGAATGGGACCTTAGCAGAATAATATAGGGAGGGTAATCCACATGACCAATGGAGGGTTAAAAACAAAATCAACTTTAATAGTTAAATTTTATTTTCAGTGTAAAGGACGGTCCAAGAAAATCTACGATCTGAGCAGAAGCAGTCATGTGGGCAAACATGAACTGGGCAAGTTGAAGATGGCGCTAGTGTCGGGACAGGAGAGAGAACAATTGAGCCTGAGCGAGATCAAGGGGATATCAGAGATCCTATCCAAGATAAAGCCAGAGAACTTGAACGAGCAAGATGTTCCCACCATAGCCAGCGTAACTAACAGCGTTTTGGAACTGTCCGTGAACCAGAGAAACACAACAGCTTTCAACTCGCTGAGATCTGCCCAAGAAAACTTCAACTCCAGCAACATTATCCTGGAGACACTGGACAAGCTGCTCAATGGAGTCCGACTGGATTCACAATCAGGTTAGTGGTTTTGTTCAAGTGTAAATAATTCAATTATTATAAATTCATTATTCAAACGAATCAGTTTCAACCATATTCAGCATTCTTCTTCTTCTTCTTCTTTTCCTTTCGTTATGGCCAACTAAGGACCACGTCAAGTCAACTGTTTTTTCTGCATTTTATGTTGGCCCAGTACTCTTTCATTCGCAATCGATGTTGCGCCTTTCTCTCTGTCGTCCACGCCTTCCCTGTTTTTAGTTTCGGCTTAAGTTTTTTTGTCGTGTGGCCTCCTGAGAGGTTGAGTGCAGGTCTTTCTAGATGAAGCCCGTGGGCGACCTGCGCATCAGGATGAGAGATGGAATGGATGAAGATGAATGCAACTGGGCAAGGATGTGGAAGGAAGCGGCCGTGGCCAGTCAGAAGGTACCGTCCCAGCATTTGCCTGGGGTTGAAAATGGGAAACCATGGAAAACCATTTCAAGGATGGCCAACCGTGGGGCTCGAACCCATGCGTCTACCGAGTCAGCAGAGAGCTTGGCCCCATGACCTAACGCTGCGCTTTAGCCAGCGTAGCCACTACTATCGGTTCGGCTGAAGTTTAAAACTCCAATGTTTTTGAAGTTTTCCCCTAAGTGGGCCATGCTCCTGGATATCTTCACATGTTATCCCAATCTCCAACAGATCTTTCTCTACTTCACTGAACCAGGCCCCCTTTGTCTTTTTCTCACGGCGAAAAGCAAAAATTCGGTTGAATAGCCATGTTGATTTCGTTCGGGTTATATGTCCATAAAAAGAAATCCTCCTTTTCCTCATCACGTCAGTTATTTTCTCTACTCTTGGTTGTGGCGTCTTCGGAACTCGCCGTGTTCTTTGACTGGACCTAGGATTTTCCTCAATATTTTCCTTTTCTTGGTCTCCAGTTTTTCCATTCTATTCATGGCGAGACATTGTGCTGCATATAAAGCTTCTGGCCTGATGACCGTGCAGTAATGCTTGAGTTTTGCATTCAGGAATATAGATCTTTTATTGTACACATTCTTATTTAGATGGTAAGCCATTTCAATTTTATTCAAGCGTGACGCAAAAGCCTAGTTTTCGGACATTGTAGGGTCTATCCATTCACCAAGATACTTAGATTTCACAACCCGCTTTATTTTCCCACGATTCACTTCTAATTCTTCAGCATTATTATTATTAACGTTATTGGCCACATTGGACCACGTTACTTCAACTATTTCTGTCTTTGAGCGTTAATCTTTTCCCAGTAGTCGTTCATCAGTTTCCTGTGCGCCTCCTTTCTGTCAGCCGTCCACTTCTTGCCAGTTCTCAGATTTGGCTTTTCTTGGAATCACTGGTGTGCTCTAGTTTTTTCTGGAGAGGAAGACGTTCTTGAATGTCCTCAAGCGAAATTCCTACTTCTATAAGATCCTTTTTGATCTCAGTGAAGCTCGGTCCCTTGGTTTTCTTGTCTACAAAGTAGGAAAATATGCAGTTGGTCAGTCTCTGCGTGTTATGTGGCCATAGAAACTAATTCTCCATTTTCGCATCAAGTCCGTTATCCTTTCCACACGTATGTAGAGTTCGTTGTTATGTCGCCTCCTGTACTCTCCATTTTCTCTGACTGGTCCTAGGATCTTTCTCAGGTTTTTTCGTTCTTTGGCCTCTAACTTTTAAACTAAACCTTTGTTATTCATTACAAACCGGGTGAGTTAGCCATGGTCTTTAAAGCGTGACTGCTGGCAGTCGCTCACATCCGGTAGGCGAGGAGGTTCGAATCCCCCCTCCGGCAACCTTGAAGATGGTCTTCTGTGGTTTCCCATCTTCCTTCCAGGCAAATGCCGGGGTTGGTCTCTAACTATAGGCCACAACCACTATCTTCCAACTCCTCGTCCTTACATTCAAACTTTCCTCCCCAGACAACACTCCACATGCGACGGTACTTGTAGCTCACCCCATGGGTGTCCACTTAGAAGCAGCTACAAACTGTTCTCGGACACTCCCGGTACTAAAAGCCATACGCTAAAAAAAAAAGCATTCATTGCAAGGCATTCTGCTGCGTACAGAGCTTCTGGACGAATAACTGGACAATAATGCCTAATATTGTACACATCTCTGGTTAGCTGGTACGCAGTTTCCATCTTGTTGATCCTTGATGTAAATGCTTATTATTAACTTTATTGGACACATTGGACCACTTGAGTCTTCCATGTACACTTTTTCTTTGAAGGTTGTATTGTTTGATTCTTCTTATCTGCCCAGTACTTCTTCATTCGTTCTGATCACAGTGTCCTTAATTAGTCTGTGTATCATTTCTGCTGAAAATTTGTGATTCTTAAGAAGGGTGGTAATTTTATTCTTGTTCTCTGCATCTGTAATTTCGAGTCCAGCTGTTTTGAGATCCTCTTGAATTTCTTTGATCCAATGCCCTCCAGTCTTCTTTCCCAGATTTCTCATCACTAGTTGTTGTAAAATCCTGTTTTCTGGTATTCGTACGATGTGAAAGAAATAAGGGATTCTTTTCTTCATCGTGCTGGTAACTGGGTCAATCTCTCGATAGACTGTCGCATTGGAGAGGATTCTCCAGACTCCTTCAACCTGGTATTTTTTATTTATGCAGGTTCTGATAATTCTTCTTTCAGTTTTTAGGAGCTAATCAGCATTACTAACATGAAAAAATTACGAGCCTTACAGTAGTTGCATATGATGTGTAACATCTGACATAGAAGAAACCTCATGTGAAATTGTTGAAACACCAGTATTTTATACTATTATTGGCACCAATATTAATCTATTGTAAAAGGGAGTGTTTTACAGATATTGTAGTTTATAATACGGATCTCATTTTATTAGATGATTTGTAGCTTCCACCAGCACTAGCCTAAATAAAGAATACGATATGGATCAACTAGATTAATAGACGCGACACTTCTCATAACCTTAAATTCCTTATAAATAGGCCAACTTGCGAGTAAATGCAATGTGCACAGCAGTAGATCATGAAAGGCTTGCCCAGTTCCCGGACCTCTTGATTCACAGACCAACACGTAATTTCATATGGATTCTGTTAAAATCAGTCATATTGATATGATAAAAATCGTTTAAAATCATAATCTGGTAGCAAAAATATCTATCCCATCCGCGATTCGAACCCGAGATCTCTAGATTCACAGTCAAAGGCGCTAACACCACGGCTATTTCGAGCACCCAAATATAATGCAAAAAATGGCGACTTATTTCCACGTTCCAATAATTCTGCATTTCGGAATTAAGTTTCATTTATATTTTGCTTGTTTTGATAATGTTCCTGCGGGAAATTGAGTTTAAAATGCCTTATGAATAGGCCCTCTTGTGAGTAAAGAGACTGTATTCAGCAATAGTTCATGAAGGCTTGCCTAGTTCCCGTATAACATGTGCTTCAATCAGTTGACACCAGAGTTCGCATGAGCGTTTACCATCAGAAATGGTATCAATTTCCGACACCGCACACTCATTGTTTCCTGGATCTTATCACTGCCAGCTGGATCGATCGATCAATCCAGCTGGCAGTGCGTCTTACACACTTCCGTTCGATTCACCACTGCCAGTTGGATCGTCCGATCCACTTCCGTCCCATTTTTCAAAATCACTCCCAAAAAAATATTCAGCAACCGGGTGGAAAGATGTTACACATCAAAAATTACAATAATTGCGAGCAAAGCATTATTTTAAAACACAACAAGAAAGATACTGTATTGTTGTTTGAGTCTTCAGACTTTTGATGGTTTGATGCCTCCCTGTCGTGAGCTAATCGTTTCATCTCTACATAGCTAAGTAGAGCGCTCAATAAGTAAGTTACACCTGTTGTTTGGTGCCAGGCGCATTGCGCAATATGAGCGGTGCATTGTCCGAAGAGAGGGCCTCTGTAGTGCCAACCACAGTGATAATTCTGCTACGGTACTGGTAAGAGGTGCATCGTAGTGAGTGAGTGAAATAGCACGGCAACTGGAAACATACTCCAATGTGGAAATACGTGGTACCGTACGATTCTTGTGGGCAAAGTGGCTGAAATGCAACTGAGATTCACCGTGAAATTGTGGCGGTGTATGGACCAAATGCAATGTCGTGGCTAGCAGTTGTAAAATGGCACCAACAATTTGAGCATGGCCGGACAGATGTGTGTGATGCTGTGCGGGAAGGAAGGCCATCAACATCGACCACAGAAGACAATATTCGGCAAGTCGATGAGATGATTCTCATCAATCGCAGAGTGTGAATCCCAGAAATAGCACAGCAGTTCGGAAACTCCATAGGCAGTGCTCATGCCATCGTGAGAGACCATCTGCAGTATCTGAAATTGAGCTCACGTTGGTTGCCGTGAACTCTGACCATGTGATTTCCATCTGTTCGGCAAGCTGAAGGACCATCTGGGTAGACCAGGATTTGACAATGATGAACAGGTCCAAACAGGGGTTCTTCAATACTCTATGACCAAGGAGCGGACTACTATCGTCAAGGTATTGAACGATTAGCAGACCGTGCCGACCGTTGTTTATAGAGACTTGGTGACTATGTCGAAAAATAGTGTGATGTATCTGTGTCCCTTTGCATTATAGTGTGTTATTCAATAAACGGTACTTGGTCTGCCATACTCGTCCGTAACTAACTTTTCGAATGCCCCTCTTACCACACCTTACATCCGAGGCAATCTGTGTAACATATTCTAACCTTAGTCTACCATTCTTTTCATAACTAAGTTTGCTATTCCTGAGTGTCTTAATATGTATCCTACCAACCTATCTCTTCTCTTCATTAGCAGTTGCCAGAAACATTTCTCCTCTCCCAATCATCTTAATACCTCTTCATTTGTAACCCTATCTACCCATCTGATCTTCATCATTTTCCTGTAACACCACATTTCAAACGCTTCTATTCTTCTCTTTTCTGTTGCACCAACAGTCCATGTTTCACTTCCATAAAGCACCACGCTTTCAAAAATGACTTTCTAATACCTAAATCAAATCAACAGATTTCTTTTCTTTAGAAATGCTTTCCTAGACTGAGCCAACTTACTTTTTATATCCTCTTTGCTTTGTCCATTACTGGTTATTTTGCTTCCTAGGTAGCAAAAATCTCCTACTTCCTTTAGCTTTTCACCTGCCAATTTGACTTGTTATTCATGTACAGTAGAACTCCAATTATCCAGAAAGAATAAAAATTTTCCGCCTAGTCAATACTTTTATATAAATTTGTCCAAAATTATACATGGTACATGTTTCGAGGTCTATTCTGCCTCTTCTTCAGCCCAAGCATTGCATTGAGTGTACATTATATTAAAAACATCGACATATTCAAAACATATAACACAATAAGTGTACTTATAATAAACACTTTAAAAACAAATTAAATGCAAAAATCTATATGTGCCATTAAAATTACCAATGAGGTCTGTCTGTTAGGTAGTCAGCCGGAAGGCTGGTTGGATCCTCAAAAGGCACCGCCTTTAGGTTATGTGGGTAGATACCCACAAAAACCCAAGGCAGCGCTATATTGAGGCATACTAGGCAAGAAGAGGAGTGAGGTAGTTTGCCATTGCTTTCCTCACTGAGTCAGAACAGCAGTACTAACCCTATGAGTAGAACCTTTCACAGCATCCACAGGCACTGACTGTGCCCTAAATGTCATTACTAAGCACCACCCATACCTCAGTAGCTTCCATATAATCACAGCCATGAGTGAGACTGAGACATCAATGAAAAGCCACAGTTTACTCTAGCCTGTGCCAACAGACAAATGCAAATGTACTGCATTCATCAAGAGATGACAAAAAGGCCCACCAATGAGGTAAACAATATATAAACACTGCTTAAAACGATTTTGTAAAGTTAAAACATAATTTTCAATTTGCTCTTTTACTGTATGGGAACAATCATTTTGTTGTAAAACATGAATTTTCTTGATGATTTAAAGTGTAGGTTATAACATTTGATAGCTGTATACGTGGTCGAAAAGGGCTGGTAGACTTGTGGCGGAAAATTTCTGTTGCTGGATGCGCAAGGCTGTATGTTCTTGTTATACTTGGTTTCAAGATTTCTATAACTGCCTCGCCTTGCTCGGCACACAGTCCGCCTCAGTCAGGCGCGGATTCAAGGGGAGGGTCACGGGGGTCATGACCCCCCCCCCAAACGGAGACCAAAATGTTTTGCAAACTCAAGAAACGAAAATCTCAATAACCAGACAAATAAAACGTAGCGGATTTTAACTGAAAAACAGGTTTTATTTTATTTTATTCAATACTGAAAATATCTTGATTGCAGCGTTGGTTGCTCTTAGCCAAGTTTTGAGGCGACGGAGAGTTGAAAAATTTCTGTTAAAACTGTACATATTTACTACTTCATACCTGTTATATAAAAACGATTATTTATATAACAAAATCAACTCGTCTATTTTGTTCAGTAAATCTTGTGATTACCAAATCGATGTTTATAGTGATGACACGACGAATGTGCAGCAATGCAAGTCCGGTGAGCCTGTCTTCGGCCATGGTTGCACTTAGCCAAGTTTTGAGGCGACGGAGAGTTGACAAACTTCTTTTTGCATTGGCTACACTCACAGGAAATGTAATGAGGATACGTAAAAATTATTGATGGATTGATAAATATCCTCGTCACACTCATCACAAATGACAACAAGGGGATATTGCCGCCGTTTTCAACAATGCGCTCCCATTTCGCGTCCCACAATTCGTACTCGGCAACAACTATTTAAATCCAAAAGCTTCTGGCCCGCTAATTGTTGTGCCGAGTATATATATTGGTTTATAAAAAATAAAAAAAATAAAAATTGTTTGTCATATATTGTATATACACGAATAGGAATTCGGGGCTTTTTTCGCACCAAAATATTTTGCCGACGTCCAAACTGCAAGCTTGGTTGGCAATTTAAGCTGTGACTTTCTCCATTTGTCGGTACCAACTCGACTTGCCGAAACTGTAACGTACCTTGATACTTTTCTTGAAGCTCGATGTAAAAATCGCAAAACACACCGTTGCAATTTGTACGAATATTTTTGGTGCGCTAAACACATCAAATTTCTATCCATGTAGCTTGCAAAAAAATTGGTCAGGTTTTGTACGTTTGGTTATTTTGTGATTGCGTTTTTAGTGATACCATTTTTTTTAACAATTTCTATTTTCTGACCCCCTCCAAAGGCAAACTCTAGATCCGCGCCTGGCCACACTCACTCGATTACTGCCATTTTCCTATGTACAAGGGCCGTTTTTCTTTTCTAAATTAACCGAACATTTTATTTTGTTTGCCGCCTGCTCTGACAACCAAGAATTCACACTTGAGGAAAATCCAGTGATAGAGTGGTTATCATGAATCTTCGGTCCTCGTGAATTTTTATGTCAATTGCGATCACCAAGTCATCTGTGATCACAGACCTGAGCGTTCATTGTCATGAACATTTTGACGGCAGCATGCGACTGTTGACCACAATGTTGCAAGTTGCTAAATAAAACAATAACTTTCCTTTTCCCATAGAATTGTCAGTGCAGAGCCAGTTTGCAACACTCGTCATGAACGTGAATGCCTCTCAGTGGAACAGTTCATCCGCAATGCGTGGAATCGCCACCAGCAAGATGTTCAACTTCCAGACTCAAGTAAGTGCTTGATATATATATATATATTTTTTAGCGTATGGCTTTTAGTGTCGGGAGTGTCCGAGGACCTGTTTGGCTCGCCAGTTTTGTAGCTGCTTCGAGACGGACACCCAATGGGTGAGCTACAAGTACCGTTGGGGAGGGAAGTTGGAATGTAAGGACGAGGAGTTGGAAGGTAGCGGCTGTGGCCTATAGTTAGGGACCAGCCCCCGCATTTGCCTGGAAGGAAGATGGAAAACTACAGAAGACCATCTTCAAGGTTGCCGGCGGGGGGATTCGAACCTCCTCGCCTCCCGGAGGTGAGCGACTGCCAGCAGTCATGCCGTAACGACCATGGCTAACTCACCCGGTAATGCTTGATAATGATGATAATATGCAAGCTGCCAGGGTGTTGGGTTTTAAACACCGAAGCCTCGATGGATGAAAGTTAAATGCTGTAAGGAAGGTTGATCTAACAGTCGTCGTAGTCATCTGTTGTAACTCGTTCCTGTGTGTTTTATTCTTCCTGATGGTCCTTTACAATCTTATTTCGATTTGTGAATGAGTTTGAGATATAATAATAATATCGTATGGCCTCGGGTGCAGGTGCAAGCTTTGTTATTTGACACCCAAAGGGTAGCTTGCATGTCGAATTTCGTTGTTCCTTGAAGCACTATGAAAGTCAAGGAGGTTGGATATCTAAGCTCCTTGAACACTATAGCGCTCTCTAGTAGAGAAATTAGGAACTTTGTGTTGGCGGAAACTCCCGAGATTAATTTTGCCATTATGAACACGGCCTACCGAATTCAAATGGGTTCTTTGAGATGCCAACATCGTATGACATGGTGTCGCAATTTTTGCCGGTTTTCAAAAATCACTTACCACGGCCAGGAGCGAACCTGCAAGCTTGGGGTTAGTAGACCGACACGTTGACCACTCACCCACCATGGCGAGCTAGTTTCAGGTGAGCATAGAGGACGATCCTTGCATGAAACATTCATCCAGTGATGTTACGTTGATAGGACGAGGGAGGGTGTGGTCGAGTATGATGAAGCTTAACAGTCAATATTTTAGTAAAACGGCTTCGGTGGCGTAGTTGGTAGCATGTTGAACTGCTGTTCCCAAGATATCGGGTTCAAACCCGGCCAAAGTCGTCTGATTTTTTTAAGAGCGTTAAAAATCCTTCAGTATGCCTTCCTTCGGAGGGGAAGTAAAGCCGGCGGTCCCATGTCATAGATTTATGGCATGTAAAAGATCCTTTCGCAGACTAAACTTGTGTGAAGCTAAATTGTTAGGTTAGATTTAGTCGGAACGCTATATCAAAGTTCCAACGTTCACCACTGGGTATCATTGATATCTGGTAGCGAAAGTTGGAACTACTTGAAATTGAACGGAATTTGTAGCTCACCCTAATAAGAGTGTCCGCTGGAAGCAGCTACAGACTCAGGCGAGCCGAACATGTCCTCGGACACTCCCGGCACTAAAAGCTATACGATAGATAGATAGATATATCTTGTCTTGCAGTTTTGAGAACCCAGTTCTCTCCCTAACGTCCACATTTCTGATTTTATCCCTCCGTGTCTTTCCAATTATTCCTCTAAGGAACTTCATCTCAGCTGCTTGGATTCGGCTTTCATCGTGTTTTGTTGTGGTCCAAGTACCTGCTGCATATGTCAAAATTGGTGTGTAAACTAATATGCAGAAACGAACTACAAGTTATTTTCTGGCTGCCCTTCCATTGTACCGCTCGTTTCTAGTAACCCTTCTGACTGTTTCTGGGTGCACATTTTTACCAGTGGACAGATGCAGTTTGGTCGCCACACTAATTTTAGGATCACTAATTACCTTCCACATCAGCATTCTCTTCTCTCGTACTCTCAGCTTCTGTGGACGTCCTGGTTGTGGTAAAGATTCAATTATGTCCTTTACTCTGTATATGCAGATGATGTCTCCAACCGTGCTCCGTAGTATATTCACTCTGGCAGCAATATCGCCATGTGTAAGACCTTTAGCATGGTGAAAGATCACAAGTTGTCGCTGTTCAAATGTTGTGTTGGTTCTGCGTCCCATTTCACTTTTCATACACCTCGACAGCATAGCAGATTTGTCACTGATAGTAACAGGATGCAATCCTCCCCTTTTTATACTCATTTCAGCGGATGAATACAAGCATAAGTATGATTGACCGAATGTTTAAGTGGCGCAAGACTATCATGCTTTGAAATTAATCAGTGGCGACTGCTGTATCCTTCCTCTTTACTCACACCTTGCAACCAATATCAATATCATACCTGCCAACTTTCAAAAATAGAAATCCAGAAGATCCCAGAGCGCAAAAATGTAATGCGTACATGCATCGCAAGGTCTTAAAGATAGCGAGACTACAGGGAAAGAGACTACAAACTCTTGGTGATGTGAGACTATCTAATTCGTTGTGCCCGTTTCCAAAAATATTGCAACTACATCAAGAACGCATATAATTGGGAACAGTTTACACACTACACAAATATGAGCTTTTCTTCACTTTGATCTTGCAAGTCACAGAACACTGGCTATATTCCATCACAGGTTGGAGAGGAGAGTGGAGACGAGAATGTGAATATTTCACCTTTCTGTGATCGCATAATACAAGCAAATTCTGAAGAATATGCCTCCCTGAAAGATTGATGATATCGCTTCTTACTTGAATTCATCACAAAAACACTAAATCGCACAAAATTTCATCACACAAAATTGGATGAATACCAGAACTACAGCAAACACCGCTTTAAACCAAACTTTCCCGATAACAAAGAGTCGAAGCACAAAGCGTAATATAAATGCAGCAATAATCTGCGAGATGTGACTATCGATAGACAGTTCAATCAACTTTCAGCGTTATGTCAAATGGAAGGAATTACTGACAAAAACTCAGCGATAATCTGCGAGACGGGATTATTGATAAACTTATTGGTCGATTTTCAGTCGAATTTCAAACACTCGCATTTCAGAATAGCAGCTATTATCGAAAATCAAAACTGAAATGTGATTTGGATGCAGAGAACAGTAACAAGCTAGAGAGTTGAAATTCCGGAAAAAACTATGTTAATCCGGACAACCGGAAAAAAAACAACAAAAATCCGGAAATCTTCCGGGAAATCCAGAAAACTTGGCAGGTATGCAATATATTGTAGTGATAGAAACCATTTTTCAGTGTCGCTTTTCAGTCGGTCAACACAAATTAGGCCTTCCTGTCTCCTTAATTTCCACTTTCTGTGGGAATCCAATTAAATCAAATCCCTTTGTTAGCACGTCCTCAATGACGCACCCACAATCCACCTCCGGTGCTTCACTCACATTACACGTTTCTATATTAATTCACTATTGACTAAATCACTTCAAGACTGACTTAAGGTAAGAAAGACACGTCTAGGGGCGGGAAAAATGAAAAATTATTCTTTTGGCGTTTTTAGTTATATGCAATGTAAAGAACAGGAATTTGTAAAAAAAGTCGAAAAAATATGAAAAATAGTCATACGATATAAATGACTATGCTGCACCATGAATGACAACACCCACTTTCACAAAGATTTATGTTTGTGCGTATAACTTCTGAACTATTAGACATAGATTTCTGATCTCACTTCCTGTCTGCCCTGTTGAGCGCAGACTTTGTGTTGGTAACAATGGCAACTTCCTGCATTGTTTATGTTACGAGTGGTTACTGAACATCTTCATAATGGATAGAGTCTTACTTAACAAGGCGTAAACAAATAGTAAGCTTGAGACACAAGGATGATGGAACCAAATTACTTAATGAAACATTGTCCAATGAGGGAATTATTGAATTTGGAGTACCCCAGGGATCGGTTTTGGGCCCACTACTCTTTCTTCTATATATCAATGATATAACACAGAACGTTCATTCACATAAGGAAATTTTGTTTACGGACGATACAACACTCGTAATAAAAGGTGAAACTAAACAGGTCATACAGCAGTCTGCTGACTCCGTTACAGGAGAGTTAATCAAATGGTCACAAGATAATCGCCTCATAATAAACTATAAAAAAACAGTATGTCTAAATTTCCACACTATACAGAATAGGAGTCCTGCGAAACCCAATATAACATTAAATGGTCATCAAATAGAAAATAAATCAGAAACAAAGTTTTTAGGACTATGGATACAACAAGACTTTAAATGGAATAAACATATACAATATCTGAATACTAAACTGAACTCGATGTGCTTTGCGTTACGTATTTTGAAAACCTGCACTAGCATGCACACATTAAGAAATACTTATTTTGCTTATTTCCATTCATACTTAAGATATGGGATCATATTTTGGGGTATGTCGCCAGATGTACTAAGCACGTTTAGGATACAAAAGAGGGCGATTAGAATTATGGAAAATGTAAACTCTAGAGAATCATGTAGACCTCTGTTTAAAGATTTAAACATTCTCCCACTGCCCTGCATATATATCTTTGAAAGTATTATGTTTTTTAAAAAGAATTTAATGAATAAAGATGTTTTTCTTAAAACAAACAATGATGTTCATAGGCATAACACAAGACAAAATCAAAACATTCATATTTCACACACACACACAAGCATATATCAAAAAGGAACTTTTCACACTGGAGTTAAATTATACAATAAACTACCCCAGTATATAAAACTGGCCCCAAAAATAAAAACCTTTGATAGAATGTTGAAAGCTTATCTGAAGTGCCATTGTTTTTACTCAGTAGTTGAATATCTTAGCGTATAGGAGCGATGAAATCTATAATTATATTTTACTTTTTTAATTTAATTGTAATACCTAGCTGTATGTTGTTGTATTTATAGAATTAAGTTTTCATATTATTATAATAGAGTGAGGTGTAAATAGTTGTGCAATAAGATTGTATCTATTAAGATTTGCTATTATAATAAGTTAAATAGTTGTAATATTAGTAATATATACCTGTTAGTTCTTTTATTTTATAGATGTAAATTCTGACGTGTCCTATATCAAAAATTTATTGAATGCATGTATTTGATCAAATGGAATTAATAAAAATCTATCTATCTATCTAATATTATAATCACTGTGATTTTGCGCTGGCCTATTGAAGAAATATTGTTTAAGGGGCGGTAATATGCCCCAATTATTAATAATTAAATTGTTGATTTGAAGAGGGAAACAAGTCCACTTATTCGCAAACAGATACGCATTTCTTTATTTTTTATTAATATAGTTTTTATTTACTTATTTATTTGTTCATTTATTTATTTATTTATTTAAAAGCTAAAGGAAGTAGGAGAAGCAAAATAACCAGTGATGGACGAAATGATGCAAGTTATGGGGCAGGAATGTTCTAAGAATTGTCAGAGGTAACAAAATGTAATGAAAAACTTAACCTCATTTTCCTTAGTTTAACATTTTTCACTACTTTGGTACCATTTGTAAGAAAACTAATAAAGATAGGTCAATAATTTCTTTTAAAATGTATCAACATCGTCCTAATGAACAGTAATAAAAAGGGATATCCCTTTAAATAATATACAAAATCATAGTAATATATAAAAATGAGATGGTGTGTGTCTGTCTGTGTGTTACTCAATAACGCAAGAACCACTGGTCCGATTTAAATGAAATTTTGCATGGATGTAGCTGATTTACCATGTTTACATATAGGATACTTTTAATTTCGATATTTTGCACTATTAAAAAATAGCGACCATTTTAGTGACGTCACTACACCCTTTGGTTTCAAAATTTCATATTTCCATATCAAATAAAAGGAGAACGCTAAGAAATAGCAAACTTTTGATGGCACATATGAGCTTCAAAATTTAATTTCCTATCCGAAAGGTCCTTATCACTTTTCGTGTATCTACAACGGTTAGCGAGCAAAACCCACATATGTGACGTCACTACACCCTTTGGTTTCAAAATTTCATATTTCCATTTCAAATAAAAAGAGAACGCTAAGAAATAGCAAACGTTTGATGCATACACGAGATTTAACATTTAATTTTCTATCCAAAAGGTCATTATCACTTTTCGTGTATCTCCAACGGTTAGCGAGTAAAACCTCAATTTGTGCAATAAAACACGGTCAACACCGAGCGGTGCAGTATATCTCTACGCACATAAAAATTAAAGTTTGTATGTTTTTTTCGCAATTTCTACGGGAATTTGAGTTATTTACGCGTTTCAGACTGTTTTATTATGGATGCACGCGAAAATAATTTTTTGGTCTGTTTGTTTGTTTGTCTGTGGACAACTTTGTTCCCTTATAACTCGAGAACGGCTGGGTGTATCAACGTAAAATTTGGTACAGATATCCATCAGAGGCACGACACTAATCATTGATGTAACCCTTCTCCGTACCTCTCATAAAAGAGGGCCTACCCCCTTAAAATACATGCTGAAATAGGAGTAGAAGGACGAGACAAAGATTATTTTCAGCCCCTCAATGTGAGAGACAAAACTCGGGGGCCCTAAAGGGTCCCCGAAATCCACATTTTAAGGCCCTAAAACCAACCATTTTTGAGATATTCCCAGAAAACTAATTTCATTTAATAAACTAATGAACGAATACAAGCCGGTAACCATGGCAACAGATTCTCAGAGGTCCATCTATTGCTGTAAGACGCAATGCAATTCCATTAATTACATTGGTGTGAAAGTTTGCAAACGGCTAGAAGGTTATCACGGAACCAAATTAAGCTGTAAAATTCATCAATACGTATAATGCGCTTAAGGGGGTCAAGGGGTACACTAGAATTTTTTCACGCGATTTACACCTGCGGGTGTGGTACGGCAGGTCTATTATATTCCTATCCCTAGATTATATTATTATTATTATATTATGGCGTACAACGAGGAGACAAAGCCCCTTGGTGCCAGAAACAAAACTTGGGGGCCTCGAAAACTACATTATAAGGCTCTAAAACCAACAGTATTTGAAATATTCCCAGAAAACTAATTTAATTTAATTTAACAAACTAATGAAGGAATGGAAATCGGTACCCATGATAACATCAAGGGGTGGCATCCAACTTTCCATCTATTTCTGTAAGAAGCAATGTCACTCCATTTATACCTTGCCACGGTGGGTGAGTGGATAGCGTATCGGTCTACTAACCCCAAGATTGCAGGTTCACTCCTGGCCGTGGTACGGGCCGGACGTTTGTTTTAGACGAGTGATAAATCTTAATGGAAGCCAGGAGGTGAGTTACTACATTACCTGTGTTGTTATCAGCTGCCCCAAGTGCTCCGATGATTGATAAAGCTGTTTCACACTATTGCTGAAGTATAGTCACTGGCAAATATAATGACGTTCTGTTCGTAACGTGTACTTCCGTGTCACACAATACTTCGACGTGGACTGTACTGTCTGCTCAAGTCTGGAATTCCATTACATCAAATCGGTGGTGAAAAAGTGAAGTGATAGGGTGTGAGAGTGACTGTGTACAGGCTCACCCGCAGCCATCTTTACCACATTGCATTACAACAAACCACGCAGCAAGAGCACAGTGAGGACAGTATACAATTACAAAAAGGCAGACTGGAAATTGCTATCATCTTTATTCCTCAAACACCTTCCCACCCCATGTATTCTGGACACCAGCGACATCAACTCAGTGTGGCACGCCTGGCGAAATTGTTTCTTTGAATGTGTGGATATAGCTATACCGAAAATAACCATTAGTGGGAAGAAAAATTCTCCATGGGTGACGAAGGAAGTCATTAAAATGATTAGGAAAAGGAACGTTTTATACAAGAAATGGAAAAGTTGCTCAACTGACATCATGTGGGAAAAATACAAGAACATCAGGAACCAAACAAAGAAATTAATTCGCGAAACATACGACAATTATATTCACAAAATAAGCAGCACCAGTGAAATGTGGAAATTTTTGTCCAGAAGACGCGGCACCGCTGCGCCAGCCTCATTTCACTGTAACGGTACATTCCTCAGTGCACCCCAAGATATTGCAACAGCGTTCAGTGACAGTTTCAAGCAGAACTTTTCTAAGCCGGATATGACCACGAACCTGCTTCTGCCAAGGTCATCACTTCCACCCCTCCCACTCTCCAACCTGTACTTCACAACAACTGAGGTGATTCAGAGCCTATGGAAGATTAGACCACATGCGGCGACCGGCCCAGATGATGTTCCCGGACGGATCCTGCTGCAGTGTGCGGAAGCATTAGCGCCCTCTCTGAGTGCGTTATTCAACCTGTCTATCAACCAAGGTTCTGTGCCGTGTGGGTGGAAATGTGCTAACGTGGTGCCAATCTATAAGCAAGGTGACAGAGAAGATGTTGCAAATTACAGACCGGTGTGTCTAACATCTATAATTTGTAAATGTATGGAGCGGCTAGTAGCAAACAGTGTGCTGGAATTCCTACGGGAGAACAATCTGCTCGACCCAAATCAGCACGGTTTTCTTCCGGGTCGTTCTTGCACTACTCTATTGACAAAAGTCATTGATGAGTTTCAGTTCTACTTGAATCAGCCAGAAGTGAAACAAGTGGACTGTATTGCACTGGATTGGGCTAAGGTCTTCGATCAAGTGTCTCATGAAAGACTTTTGTTAAAGCTACAGCAGCTTAACATAAGGGGTAGCTTACTTGCATGGGTGAGGTCATTCCTAGAGGGTCGAACACAGTGTGTGGTGTACGGAGGAGCTCGATCGCAGGCTGCTCAAGTTACTTCTGGAGTGATTCAGGGCTCTGTGATCGGACCTCTTCTCTTCACTATATATGTGCTCGATCTTCCTGGCTGTGTCACCTCATCAATGTCACTATATGCAGATGACACCGTGCTATACAGGGGCATTAAATGTGAAGAAGATTCCCTCTGTCTTAAATCAGATCTGGACAACTTATCACTGTGGTGTTCTGTGAATAATTTAAATATAAATGTACAAAAATGTAAATACATAAGAATAACCAGGTCACAAAAACCCATTGAGAATGAATACAAAATTATGAACAGTGTCATCCCACAGTGCACAAACTTAAAGCTATTAGGGGTAACAATCTCCGACACCCTGAATTGGAACATGCAAAGTGAAGAGGCAAGATGTAAGGCCACCAAAGTTCTGGGTTTCTTGTACAGAAACATGAGAGGTTGTAAACCTAGAGCCTTCAGGATGGCTTACACATGCATGGTCCGTCCGATATTAACGTACGGCTTACCTGCTTGGCATCCCACTACAGCGGAAAACATGAACAAGCTCCAGCGTGTACAGCGCCGCGCAGAAAGGCTAATAGCTCGTTATTCCCCTTCCCCTTTGTCAAAATTTCCATCTATAGAGGCAACAGCCAAACAAATTGATCTAATTTTTCTTAAAAAGTCCCTTACAGGTTCCATTAATATTGACCCTTTTTGCCGACTGTCATTGGCATATCGCTCAGTTCGGAGAGGACGAGGTGTAACCCTCGTTCCGCCCTTCGCACGTAGCAATGCTTACCTGACAGGTTTCTACGGCCGCTCAGCGCGGTTATGGAACGCGCTGCCAGGGGATGCCAAGATCTTGCCTCTTAGGAAATTCAAGCCGTACGTAAAAAAGTACATTGTATAAATAAACGTATGTATGAGTGATTGATTGTCTCGCTGAATGAATGAGTATCTGAATGGAATGAATGTATGTATGTATCGCGTGATCGAGGTTATGAAAGTGCGTGCGTGAGAGAGTGAGTGAACAGGAAAATGTACTATGTCAATATTCTAAATATGTAAATACTGCAAATATCTTTGTAAAACTTGTAAATATTGTTAAAACAAATGTAGATGTAAGCTGTGCCTGTGAAGCATGAAATATGTATGTGGGGCTTGCCCTTTTTCACTAGGCCTTCCATACTTCGTGTACGATTTATGGTAAATAAATAATAATAATAATAATAATAATCGTCTAAAACAAACGTCCGGCCTGTACGTGATTTTTGAAAGGCGGCAAAAATACGACTCGCATCCCATACGATGTTGGCATGTCAAAGAACCCATTTGAATTCATTAGGCCGTGTTCATAATGGCAAAATTAACCTCAGGAGTTTCCGCCAACACAAAGTTCCTCATTTCTCTACTAGAAAGCGCTCTAGTGTTCAAGGAGCTTAGATATCTACCCTCTTTGACTTTCATAGTGATTCAAGGAACAAAGAAATTTCGACATGCAAGCTACCCTCGGGGTGTCAAATTACGAAGCTTGCACCCGGCACCCGAGGCCATACGATATTATTATTAGGCTACTCCATTTATTACATTTCTGTGAAAGTTTGCAAATGGCTATAAGGTTATCACGGAACCAATGTAGACTGTATAATTCGTCAATGCAATTAAGGGGGTCAAGGGGTAACCTAGAATTTTTCCATGTAATTTCACGTCCGACATATAGTACAGAAAGTCTATTATATCTACAAACAGAAACATTATTTTTAAAAATTCCTGAATTGAATTAGCATTTTTTGCGGCTTTTAGGAATTTGGGCCATTTGAGGCTAAAGAACCAGAATTTTCATGCACCACAAGCCTTTATAATTTATGAAATGGGTCTTCCTGTGTATGGGGACCTAACACAACGTAGAGGGTCAGTTTTTATGTGAGGTGTATTGCGTTTCGTCTACAAGGCTTTCAATTCTATTTCACGTCAGGAAGTACACGTTAGGTGAATTTAGTTTGAGAGCACATTTTAACTAATCTTTTTTTTGTCGACATACGGGTTCATCGTGAGGATGATTTTGTTTGATACGTATGGTAGATATACGCATATTTGGATATCTGGGTGATATGTTGTAGACAATAGAATTGTCTGTCTGTCTTTCTGTGTATCTTTATGTACGCCTATAAATCGTCTTCGGATGCTTGGTGCATCGTAAAATTAGGTATGGTAAACATAAGTCAATACACCAATCATTTATAAAACTCCTCACCTTACTTTTCATACAGTAGAAGGGTGGATATAGGGAAAAACTTCTCAAAATACATGCTAAAATAGGCGAAATATAAAAATTATCCTAGAAGGACGATCAAAGCATATGTTGCGCTTCTCATTGTGAGACACAAAATTCGCGAGTCTCCGAAAACCACATTTTAAGGCCCTTAAATTAACAGTGTGTGTGATATTCTTCTGATTCGTTCTGATAAACTTATGAAGGAATGACAAGCCGCTAACCATTGCAGCAGTAGCTCAATTGATAATGTCTGGTGTTAATATATAACACCGTTCGAAGAACGGGTACTTCTGCTAGTTAAATATAAATATTTTTCGACATAATTTTGGCTTAAAATATAGTACCTTAAACAAAATTCATATTGGCAAAAGTATTTCGTTTTTGTCAATAATCCTTCTTGTTATTGCAGATAATGATCCAAACAGTAATCCCTGAAAGTTTCAATTGGCTAACCCAAACAGATTTTGAGTCAAGTGTACCAAAAATTTGAAGATTTAACATGGGCGAGATAGGCAGGTCTTTCTTACCTTAAAACAAACATACAATAACACTGTCTTGCAAATAACTCAAGTGCCTGAGCGCTGGCATGCCTCGTCTGGTCAACAAATCCCCCTTGAAACAGCCAATCAGCATTAGGTATAGTTGAACCACATGGTTCTAGCACGATACTTCGTGCTGTAATTTGCCAGGCTTTTGTTACCCTCCCCCTTCCCCTCGTGACTCTGATGAGCCGCCGAACGCCACCGGGAGACCCTTGCGGTATAAGAATAAGAATATTTTATTCACCATTGATCATTTACATGAAATAGGTTCCATCATTTATGGTACAGTATAATTATTAGTATCCTCTATATACAGTTATTAAAAATCAATATTAACAATTCTTATCTCCAAGAATTCTTTTACGTTGTAAAATGGATTTTCTAACATCCATTTGTACAGTTTTCTTTTCAACACACTGAAGGACGTATACTGTGCAGAATGCGGTAATTTATTAAAACAATGTATGCCATTTACTTTATGAGAGCTACCAGTTTTAGCCAGTCTATGGCTTGGGATATCAACGTTTCCTTTATTTCGAGTGTTGTGATGGTGTATGTCTTCCCTAGTGATAAATTCACTTAAATTGTTTTTGACATATAGTAACAAGATAAAAATATATAGATTTGTAATTAATAATAGTTTAAGCCAAGTACAGTCACTCAGAACTAAAACTGTACACCACAAATTAAATTAATTAAGTATGGTACGCTGCTATGACCGCCGACTTTCGTGACAACAATTTGCAGAAAATATATGACAAGCACGATCTTCATGACTGCACAATTAACAAGTCTAAAAAGTGACAAGAAAATATTTGTAGATATTTAAATCTCTGGTGGTATACCGCCGGTATATGCGATGTATGGGAGAATTCGCCACTGAAATCAATCGGTACTGCCCCCGTAATTGAATTATATAGAGACCACGGTGGCTATATTTGAAATTATAAGGAGAGTTATGGTTGTCATAGTTATGACGTGGGTAGTCATGACGTAAGCACGGATGACGTAAATGTTATGCCAGCAAGCTACTTGAGCTGAGATTCTCAGTGACGTCAGCATTTAGTCGAGAATGTTCCAAGATTTACGACGCAGTCGCAGGAAACGAGGAATTCTGCTGAGGAAGAAACTATGCTATTGGAGGAGAGGCATGAACCAATGAACGATAGTTTAAAGGAAGACGGAGATTGCTGAAACTATGGTATTTTTATTACTTTTGGAATGCAGAATTGTGGAAATCCATTTGCAGTAAAGGCATTGATTTGGAATTTTGGTGAAATTTATTTTCAGTTTTTGAATTTTGAAAATCCGTCATGTATTAACGAAGTTGGAAGTTTTAGCGATGACGCAGTATCACGCTTTGGAAGGGATGGAAACGCCCCTCGAGAAGTTAATAAAAGGGCTTGCGCAGAAGAGAGGAGTCTCTTTCGTTCTCTGATTATTCTGAGATCTCATTCTCAGATCATCGAAGTCTATTGTGAAAGTTCTTTTCTTATACATTCATTATAGTGAGACGTCGAAGTGAACAGCAGTGAAAAGAATCGTCTTTATAACGCGTGGCGAGGCCACTATATTAACGAGATCCAAGTCAAACTAGGTGAAGTTGAAACGGACCTTAGAAAGCTTCTACAAGTTTAACTTCGAACAGTTAGCGGTCACCGATAAGCTAATTGTATTGTGCAGTGCTACATGCAGTTATAGAGAAAAGCTGAACAATTTCGACCGAGTAGTTTGAAAGATATTAGCAGTTTTATACGACTGACAAAAGTGATTATCTCGCCACAAGAGAAGCACTTTTGTATAGCCAGAATCAACGCAACGGCTGACGCTGCGAGTGGAATAGAAAGACTTCAGATTGCTTGGTTACACAACGCTACAGTATAATGGAGCAATTTAATACGGCAGTTTGTTCTTCTAATACTACAACCGAAGAGCAGATGGAAGGCTAAAGGGCTTATTGCAATTGGGACATATTTCAACGGAGTAAAATAGCGACATGGAACTTCGCTAATTGCTATTCCACACAAGCGAACATGCGGTGAATACCATCTACACCCATGTTTCGTAATTAAAGGCTGAATACCATCGAACAGCCATAGAAACAATTTCATACTCTGAATATGAATAATTTCTTCGGAAATTTCTACAAAACTTCATGACGATTGTCTACTGGAACTTCAGGGAATTTTTCAAGAGAGGTCAGGGATGTCCCGACTCACAAAGAAGATTATTGCCGGAAGGATGTCTATTCGTCTTCGAGGAGCAGAGCGATTTCCGGAGAAGGAAGCAGTTCGATTCTCCGAGGGTGCTATTTCCTATTTCGAGGATGGAGCTCGGCTTTGACGTGGTGAAATGGATCCATCAGCAGTCTTCTTTGGGGAATTTTCCTCTGGAACGTCAATCGGCAGATAAGGTAGTCGTGAACGTTTATTGTATTTGAGTTTACTAATGATGTTTGAGCAACCATTTTTCCCATATTTTTATCCTCATGTTTTTTGCCCTATTTTCTTGTTGAGATTCTTATTCTCAGTATACCTTGATGAGTTATGCCTTTTTTCGACGATTTATTAAGACATTGTTATGTCATGGGCATAGTTAAATGATTTTGAATCAGTTGAGACTGACATTTGGATTTTTCAGTAATTAATAATTTTTGTAGTCACGATTTGACTGTAAGTTAATGATTTTTAATGGCAGATTTAAATTCAGACAGCGTGTCTCTTTATTAAAGTAATTCTACCCCAGTTTAATTACTTTGACCAATTTTCTGTCATCATCAAGAAGGAAGAACATTTAAATGATTTTAGAGCGTTAAAATCTCTTACGTTGTCGACGATCTTGGAAATACTAGTCGTTATTTGTATTGATTACAACACAGACATTTATCGTCAGTTATGAATGAACATTGCATCATAGACACTTTTGTGAAAGAGTAACTTTAATAATGAATTATTGAATGCATTAAAGTCAAGAACTTTTGTTAGGAGTTTTTCTCAATTAGAGATTTATAGAACGATGTTTGCATTCCCCAGTCTAATTGGATTCTATTCGACTACTTTGCATTTTAGTCGCACTTTATTTGAAGATAGTATTTTCATACTACAATTTTTTTTTAAGATGTTAATCTTAAATTTTGATAGACCAGACAGGCGTATATAAGCGTATTCACTATTAAATTTGTTTGTGATTGGCAAGTTTTGACTTCATTTCGGTTCATGAATGAAATCCACGAAGGTTAAATAAAAAACAGTTTTGAAACAATTAATGATTATAAAATTTTTTAAGTGGAACTATGAATGTATAATCGCTAGTGCAGCGCGTGTTGAAAGTCGCTGAGGTATAATGCCCTTGAATATGAAGGAAGTTCCCACAGGAATTAATGTTAAAGAATTATTTGTGGAAGTTTTGTAAGTTATGTGGAAGTTTTTAATGCCATATAGATTAATATATGATGATTTTGGGCATATTTTTAATGCAGATTGTGCATTAACTTGTTAGCGAAGGATTTTCCGCTGGAGTAAGATTGTCATAGTTCGTTGAAAATTAATCAAGTGAGTTACTGTTATAATTAACACGAGTTTTGAAAGAATTTGAGATAAGATTTTGAATGAAGGTTGCCGTCACAAATCATTATTAAAAACTTTATTAAACTAGATTGTGACATTAATATGTATAACTAACCTTCATTGGTCGATTATATTAAACACGATTATGAAAATTACCAACCGAATGAACATGTGGTTAATGTATTTCTTAAATTAATAATTTAAACAATTTAAATGTTAATATTGTAAATAAGTGCTGTAAATATTTTTGAAAATAATGTGGAACGAGAGTGATGTTAAAGGCGTGCTTATAATATTTTTATTGTCTTTGACAAATATTATAAACAATTTCTAATTGTTATAAATAATTTATGTGATTTTGTTATAAACATTTAAGAGCTAATTAAACATTTGGATTGAAGTTAACAAGTTTAAGAAATTAACATAATGATCCAATAGGATGTGAGCAAAGTACTTGAAAGATTTGCGTAAATATAATGTGAGTTGTCTTATAGACATTTAAAAGCTTGAGAGAACAAGCTGTATTCTTACGTAACATAGCATGTGAGAAGGGAGTGCATTTGACCAGTATGCAACAGGCTGGAGGGTAGCCCGCAGCTGTGCCAACATCTGGTTCTCAGAGAGTGAGGTCGTACACACTCTGGCCTTGCGACTATAAATACCATTCTCATGTTTATTAAAAGGAAACCAAATGCTCTATATATGTCACACCCTGACGTCCTTTTCCAATCCAATAGTGTTATGAATATTACGTTATTTGGAGCTCTTGGGAGCTAAAATGTTCTATATCATGTTGTATGATAATTTTTGCAAGTCCTACTGGAGGACGTAGTCAAATTGACTTGGGCTACTGATAGCCACGTTGTTTTTGTTGTGTTAGTAAAATCATACCCTTTATTAGAAATAAAGCTTTTGTACAGTTCAAAGTTCTCGTCTTCGTTTTGGTTCATTTTTAAATGTCATGGTGGAGGTTATTGTGTGAACAGACTTTTAGTGATCCTGTTGTCAACTCAAACCCCGAGATAATTAAGAGGTAAGTAACGGTAAGTATGAACCCCCGTCTATTTTGGTGTGTTCCACAATGATTTCCTGTTAACTTCTGTGCTCTTATCTCGATAGTATCTGTCAGTGCCATTTTCATTGATGTAACTGAGCCGGTGCGATTGATAATTGGCAATCCGATTGAGGGGGCGGATATCTGACAGCCTACTATCCAGGTAAACGGGGACAGTACATACGATCTATATGTGTGCTGCAAAAATCTGAAATGATGGGATTTATTTCATATCATGTTTAAGCTTTACAATGAAAAAAAAAAAAAAAAAAGTTGAAACTCAATTTGTACGTTTCCATATCTCTGCATTATCATGTAAAGTCGACTGAGACCGAATATTTATGTCAGTACCTGTATATACAGGGTGTAACAAAAAAGGTACGGCAGTAGACGAAGAAATTTTGTTATATGAACATGGCTCCGGAAACGCTTCGTTTCCATGTTATACCTCATTGTCTCCAACGCATAAATCATGAAAAACACACACGAACAGAACATACCTGCATACCACATGCAGGTCTTTGTGACAGGAGATGTTCAATGTGCCCTCCGTGCGCATTGATGCATGCATCAACCCGCCGTTGTAGTGAATCTCGGATGCATTGATGTATCCCTGGAGTACTGTGTATGTTTTCGCAGCCTTCCATAAAACGGGCACGCAGACTCTGAACATCTGGTACAGGGGTTTGATACACAAGAGCTTTCAAATGTCCCCACAAATAAAAGGCCAGTGGGTTTAGGTCCGGAGAGCATGGAGGTCAGGTAATTGGTCCACCTCTACCTATCCATATGTCACCAAATCTGTTATTTAGAAGCCGACGGACATTAACACTAAAATGAGGAGGTGCTCCATCGTGCATGAACTACATGTTTTGTCGCACAGCTAAAGGCACATCTGCTAAGTCGCAGTGCAACAGGGCCATGTAAAACAAAACACTGGTGGTGCACCTATGATTGTATTGTATTGACGAGGCGGAACTGATTATCTTTTGTTTGGCACCTACGATAATGACAACGTAACCAGGCGTAACCAAGAGTGTATGTTCCCCACGATTCTAACGTTCTGTTCTTGTGTGTTTCCCATGCTAAATGAGTTGGAGACAATGAGGTGTAACATGGAAACAAAGTGTTTCCGGACCCATGTTCATATAACATAATTTCTTCGTCTACGTGTGAGGAGTGTGTCCAGCATTTTGTGCCGTACATTTTTCCCTGTATATACAGGGTGTCCCACCTAACTCTGCGACCTCAAATATTATTGAAATGGAACAAGATATGCAAAATCTACTTGCGCAGGAATGTAGCTACGTCGGGGGGTCACACAATGGGAGGATATGTACAATCCAGGAAATTATAACAATATCATTTTCAACGCAAAGCAAAGTTACCTTTTTTTAAATGGAACATACATGTTTTTTGTAGCAAAATCATAAGTAAACATACAATTATTGATAACAGAATTGGTTTCACTTCTCTAAACCTCGTACTTTCAGAAATAACTTAAGTTGTAGAGGACGGTAAAGGAGACACTGTTTGGTGCGGTATCATTGGCAACCGTATTGTAGGTCCCTATTTTTATCAGGGAACACTAAACGGACAGTGATATGCATCATTTTTCAAGATACGTTACACCTTCTCATGGAGGACGTGGGATTGGAAACTCGTGTATCAATGTGGTTCCAGCATGATGGGTGCCCCGCACATTTCGCACGTGTTGCCAGAGATGTAATGGATGCGAAGTTTCCAAATTGGTGGATAGGACGTGGTGGTCCCGTGAGATGGCCAGCACGGTCTCCCGATTTGACGCCATTAGACTACTTGGTCTGGGGCGCATTGAAAGATAGATTCTATCAGGAAGTCCCAACTACAATGGCGAATATGCAGCAGCGTATTACTGCGTCGTATGCGGAAATATCTGTGGAAACACTGGGATCAGTACAACGCTTTCTTGTTCACCGTCTACAGAAGTGCATTGATTCAAACAGTGGTCAGATTGAACATCTGCTGAAGTGACACAGTTTCATCAGTTAAGATGTTACTGCTTACTTGTTAATGCCTTTTCGGTGCTGGATTTAATTAAAAAATATGGCGTTTCTTTAAGCTATAGGCCACCAGTTTGTTTAGGAAATCGGTAATTGTACCTTTTGTACTATGTGTACAGTTCTACACTTGTGTTAAACTTGACAAACAGTGTCTCCATTGCCATCCTCTACAACGTTAGTTATTTCAGAAGGTACGAGGTTTAGAGAAGTGAAACCAATTCTGTTATCAATAATTGCATGTTTACTTTCGATTTTGCTAGAAAAAACATGTATGTTGCATTTAAAAAAAGGTAATTTTGCGTTGAAAATGATATTGTTATAATTTCCTGGATTGTGCATATCCTCCCAATGTGTGACCCCCTGACGTGGCTACATTCCTGCGCAAGTAGATTTTTCATATCTTGTTCCATTTCGATAATATTTGAGGTCGCCGAGTTAGGTGGGACACCCTGTATAATGCGTTTGGCATGTAAACTATTATTTAACATTGTTCTTCTTATCTTCCCAAAACTTCCTCATCGTTTCACTATGTGCCAGTCATCTTTCTTGTGTACATGCAGCTTTGAGTTTCAAATTCCGTCCCGTAGGGAGCTAGGGTGGAAACTTATATGAATTTACTTTCTGTCTATATATAGTCCTTGTAGTTGTTGGTGGGTCAATGTTGATTTCAGTGAGGTCCTTCTGCTAGCCAACGAACTTTGGTTTGTCGGGTTCCATTGACTATGAGGAAGATTTTCTTGGTCAGTCGGGATTGTCCATTCGAGCTATATGTCCGTAGAATTTCATGCGTCTCTTCCGTGCAAATGAGGTGAATCGTTCGGTCAGTGAATACAGTTCTTCTGAGCTTGTCCTCATCCAGAAACCGTCCTGAAGATTTGGTCCAAATATTTTCCTCAGTATCTGCCGTTCCATCTTCTCAATGTCTTTGATGTTGATGGTTAACGATGACGTCTCAATCGCATAGAGTGCCTCTGGGAGAATGACTGTGTGGTAGTGATGGAGTTGGGCTTTAGTGGAAAGTGATTTCTTGTTGTAAATATTCCAAGTGATTGTGTAAGCTTTGCATAATTTTTCTGCACATGTTTTGTTAGCCATCATTTTGTATTTATTATTATATTATTTTGGTAAGTAGCCTAACGGTAACTATAACACCAACCCCATATTAGAACAATGCTAAACGTGTATGGTCTCTTACAGGACATCAAACAACTGACAACAAAGGACAATCTGAAGAATCTTATCCGCCCCGGTTTGGTGTCGGCCGTGTTGCTGCCTGATTCCCTACTGAACAAGATATCTGGATCAGTTCGCCTGGTAGTGAGCATCTTCACTTTTGCAGCACTGTTCGGGCCACCCGGGTTCTCGTCCCCCGCACCGCAGCACGTGATCAGCGTGACGCTGAACGGCAACAGGCAAACTCTGGAACAGCCACTCTACCTTGTGTTTAAGAAACAAAGTCATGACAACATAACCTCAAAAGGTAATTCTCTTTCAAGTACGAGTTCTACTTTTTATTATTATTATAATTATTACGATTCAGTCAATTGCCATGTATTTCACAGAGTAATATATTGATATACTCCTTGCTTACAGGAAACTTGTTAATAATAATTCCGATTTATTTATTAAACACTATTGATATTGCATTTTGTGATATGTCTCACGAATCTGACAGCAAATCCAGTACAGATTATCTGTGAGACATCATCATCATCATCTTGTACAGTTTCCATCC
The DNA here is from genome assembly GCA_946902985.2 of Meconema thalassinum. Taxonomy (NCBI): domain Eukaryota; kingdom Metazoa; phylum Arthropoda; class Insecta; order Orthoptera; family Tettigoniidae; genus Meconema; species Meconema thalassinum. Next base: position 92,070,237 of record OX336388.2, read on the forward strand.
CCAGGCTGGGTCTGTTTGGAACATAAGCCTCGCCACTTAGTCCTTTCTTCCCACCACTTCTCCGTTGTCACTCTGGTCTAGTCCTCGCCTCTCTTCTTGACACATTCCTTCACTCCTTTCAGCCATCTATCTCTTGGTCTTCCCCTTCGTCGTTTCTTCTGCATCTGCATCTCATGTATCCTCTTGGGAATCTTCTTCTCTTCCATTCTCTTTAAGTGTCCATACCACCTCAGTCTTGATGTCTCAATTCTACCCTGCAAGGGCTCCTTTTTCACTATTTCCCTGACCTTTTCATTCCTCACCCCGTCTCTTCTTGTTACTCCGATCCTACTTCGTAGGAACCTCATTTCACTTGCCTGTATTCTGCTTATGTCTCTTTTCTTCATTATCCACGTTTCTGATGCATAGGTCAGTATCGGGATATAGTAGCTTCTGTATAACACTTCCTTGCTTTTTTGTGGGACTTCTTTATTCCACACTAAGCTCCTAATGCTTCTCAGAAATGCTTCTGCCTGTCTGCCACGTTCCGTAATCTCTTTGTCGTTTCTCCCATTTCCCAAGTACTTGAGACTTTCCACCTTCTTCAGCTGTCCACCTCCAAGTGTTATCCCACTTATGTGAGACATATAAATTATTATTTACAACATATAGGCTATACTGTATATGGATTGTATTTCAATACAAGAGAACTTGCAAAAGAGATGTTAACATTTGCAGAATTGTGGAAATATGCAGCAGAACCAGTAAAGATTTCATTACACCAATGCATAGTGAACGTTTGGATCAAAGAAGATAGTACCAAATGAAGTGGTATACAGAGAACTGGAGCCCATCACTGATACTATTCGGAAGAACGGATTTCTTTTTTTGGTCACATCATGAGGACACCAGAAACCAGTTATCTAGAAAAATTGTAGAGAAACTTTGGAATATGAAACAACAAGTAGGATGGATTAAGGAAATTAGGGAAGATATGAAAGAATTAGAATTAACCTGGGATGACTTGCAAAACAAAACAACAAAAAATATATATAACAAAACCTGAAAGTTAGTTATTGTTGTTTTAAGGGGCGGAACTACGAGGTCATCTGCCCCAAAAAACTGAAAGATATAAAAATAAGATTTCATGCAAAAATAGACAAACGTAATACAATAAAAAGGGTATTTACAGATGAGGAACGCCTGAGAAGATCAGAGCGAATGAAAAGCTACTGGGCAACTCGGAAAGAAAACTTTCTGAAGAAGAGGACCAAGAAATGATTGACTGAAGTGGTCCAATGAGGCTTTAAAAGCAGAAGAAGAAGAAGAAGAAGAAGAAGAAGAAGAAGAATTTAAATAATGTGTATAGGAACATTTTTGGACCAATTTTCGACTCCGCATCTCAAACCTGGAAAAAAAGATCAAATATAGACATACATTCACTATCACAACAAGCACTAATACTCAACAACATTAACTCCAGAAGACTTCAATGATGATGGTGTGGCCTCCGGAGAGGCCGAGTGCAGGTCTTTCTAGTTGACGCCCGTGGGTGACCTGGGCGTCGTAATGAGGATGAAGTGATGATGAAGACGTCACATACACCCAGCCCCCGAGCCTCGGGAATTAATCCCAGAAGATTAAAATCCCTGATGGCTCGACCGGGAATCGAACCCAGGGCACTTCGGGCCAAAGCATAGCAGGCTAACCATATAGCCACGGAGCCGGACAGAAGACCGGTCATTTACTGAGGATGGTCCAAAAATGTTCCTATACACTTTATTTAAATTCTTCTTCTGCTTTTAAGGCCTCAATGGACCACTTCAGTCAATCATTTGTTGGTCCTCTTCTTGTGTAAGTTTCCTTTCCGAGTTGCCCAGTAGCAAAGCACCAATATGGATCTTCAAGCATTTGCTTTTGCAGATGATATAGTTATCTGGGGAAATAGTGAGCTGGAAGTCCAGGAAAGGCTGAACGTCTGGAATGATCATTTGAAAAAATATGGACTGAAAGTAAGTGCTACAAAAACTGCTGCAATGTCTGTTAACAGACAGAGAAGTAAAGATAATATAATGCTGGAGAGTGTACAATTGGAAACAGTAAACCAGTATCAGTACCTTGGATGCTTAATATCAAGTGACAACAGAATACAGCTTGAATTAAATAACCGTATTCAGAAATCAAGTCAATTCTATCAGCAAGTTCGATATCTACTCTGGAATAAGCAAGAGCCACTAAGATCAAAACAAACTCTGTTTCGAACATACTTTGTCCCTATATTGACTTATGGGTTGGAAACATGCACTACTACCAAAAAAGATGACAGCAGACTTCAGGCTTCAGAAATGATGTTTCTAAGAAGCATGCTTCAAAAAACTAGGAAAGACAAAGTAAGAAATGAGAGGATAAGAGAACAAGCTGGAATAAATCAGTCCCTGAAGGAGACCATAACTTTGGTCACGTCAAACGTATGGCAGAAGGAAGAATTGCAAAACAATGGTTACATACTGAGATTACTGGAAAGAGACCTGTTGGAAGACCTAGGAGGAGATGGCAGGACCAAGTGAAGGAAGATATCACATCCAAGGGAATCAACTGGGATGAAGTCTTGAAGGAGCAGTGGTACATGAATCGACCAAAATGGAGAGCGCTCGTAAACCACACCCGGGAAACTTGATGATGATGATGATGATGATGATGATGATGGGAGATGATAGGATGGTCTTAAAAATCATTAAAGAAGAACCAAGGGGTAAAAGGCCAGTAGGAAGACCTCGAAGTTCCTGGAAAAATGAAATCTCCAAACTTTGTAGACATCTGAATGTGGACAACTAGCAAGAACTCGCCCAAAAAGAGAATTCAGTGGAGGCATTTTGTGAGATCGGCTCGGGATCTTCGTGTCCCATAGAAGCCTGAGTGAGTAAGTATGCAAATGAGCAAACTATTCAGAATTTACATAAACACCTCATAGACATTTGGAATACTGAAACAATGCCCAAAGAATGGAACATGGCGATAATACATCCATTACATGAAAAAGGTGATAGATCAGATCCAAACAATTATCAGGGGATATCTCTCAAGGCAGCAATGAAAGACTATAGTAGGGCAAAGATGAAGGTAATGTTGTTTGCAGACGATGTTTTGATCTGGGGCGAGGTTGAGATGTAGGTACAAGAACAGTTAGACGTAATAAATGAAAAGATTGAGCAATGGGCATTGAAGATAAATGTGGATAAGAGTAAAACAGTGGTGATGAGTAGAGGTAAGAAAGAAGGAAAAGGAGTAATCATAGTCGGAGATAAGGAATTGGAAGTGGTGAAACACTTCAAATACTTGGGAAGTGAGCTGACTGAAGATGGAAAACTAGAAGAATACAACTCGGGAGTGCTTTCTACCAACAGGTACGGGGACTAGTATGGAACAAGGATATACCAATTAAGGCTAAAGAAGTTATGTACAAAGCATATTATGTTCCTAAAATTACATTTTATGCAGCAGAAACTTGGACGATGACTAAGAGGGATGAGAGCAGAGTACAGGCAGCTGAGATGAGATTCCTGAGAAGTATGGTCCAGAAAACGGGGAGAGACAGATTGAAAAATGAAGATATACAGAAAGAACTTGGAGTACAGAAACTAAATGACAAATGGGAGCAAAACAGATTGAGATGGTTTGGACATGTCAAACGGATGAATGATGTAAGGCTACCAAGACGAGCACTGGAACGACGGATGACAGGGAACAGAGGACGAGGAAGACCAAGAATGCGTTGGATGGACTCGGTGAAGTATAGCATTAGAAAACGGCACCTGGATTGGAACACTGTGTCGGAAGAGGAATGGTGGAACGACAGAACAAAGTGGAGAGGAACTATATTTGCCCCCACCCAGAGTTAGCTGGAAAAGGGGAAATGAAGATGATGATGATGATCTCTGCTGGATATTACTTACAAGATTTTCTCTATACAAGAATTCAAGAACAGCTTCACTGCGAACTTGGAGAATATCAAGGAGGATTTCGTCCAGGAAGAAGTTGTCCAGATCAAATTATCAGTCTAAAGTGAATTATGAAACAACATAGAGTTAGAAACAAAAATTTAGTCATCACTTTTGTCGATTTTAAATCTAAAGATTGTATATTTGTATGTTCAAAGATCTCATACATACGTACATATCACCCGTTTGACAGGTCCAGTTTTAATTTCAAATGGTTTAGAGAATTTATTTTTTAACCCTTAGCTACACGCATCTCTTTCACTAACATCGTACACGCTAGCGGCATTCTGTGCCGCAATATACTTTTTCATTCTTTTTCGTAATTTAGTGACTTGCTAAACGGCTAAAATTGATTTGTATCGAGAATTATGCAGAACCTATGAGAATACATAGAAAAAATCTTATCAGTATGTATGAAATTCTTATTAATAAAATATATTATTGGGAGGGATGGGATACGGACATATTTACTATTCATACTTAATGTAATTAAAAATTCGTATAAACATTTATTGGACAACAAAGAAAAAATAATAATTTTCACACACAAAAGAGATATTGAGAATTATTGGATTGAGATTGCCCTATTTTCAGGGTAGTAGAGCAGTAGTCAAGTAAACACGCGCCATTTCCGAGCTCCACGGTTTTTGGATCTTTACACGGTAAAACGATATCAGTGCAGCTTAAAAGTGAAAAAAAGTACCCGAGGAAGACGTACGCAATGAAAGAAAACCAGGAATCACCCAAATTGGAGGTAAATAAGTAAATAACTGAAATTAATTACATCACACAACAGAAGGAGTTTAGTGAGGTTATATAGCACCAAGCTCACCAAAACACTAATCGCATATAGCAACAAAGAACCGTTTGAATGCCTTACCACAAAAATAACATGTGACCAGAAGAAACTCTGTATGGAGAATGAGACATACCGGTTACAAGACGCTGGCCTGTCAACAATGAAAGAGGACATTCGTCGCATAACGAACGTCTTACAGCACAAAGCACAGGCATAGTATCAGCTCACACAAGAAAACCAGCAACCTGCTACTAAGGTGTGAAGACTTTTAACAATATACCTAGACATATTTTAGCACTAAAATAGAAGCGAATGAGTATGAGAGGAACTATATTGCAAAAACGAAGTGAATGAAGCCAAAGCAGATTAATACACTACACGCGCCAAAAAGAGGAGTAAAATATATCACAGTACGTAACTAGCAAATATAACAACATGCCACCCAAAACACAGCCCTCAACTAAAAACATAAAGCAAAAAGAGAGAAAAAACAAAATATCAACCTCAGAAAGCTCGGGAGAAGAAGAACACACAAACAATGCAAAACCCCAAAGAGACGACATTAAAGGTATGTTTTCTGAAATACTATCAGAACTTAAAGATTTGAAAAAGCAAACTGAAGAGTTTAAACAAGAAACAAGAGAGGAAATTCAGTCCATGAGAAAGGAAATTAAAAAAAGAAATGATTACTGCGAAAGAGCAAATGAGTCATTAGAACAAAAAATCACTAACATAGACAACACAATACAAGAAAAGATAGAAACATTATCCAAAAGAATAAGTGACCTAGAAGAACAAAAAGAACAACAGGCGAAAAGAGAAAGGAGGAACAACATAGTGGTAAAAAGTAAAGAATTCACTAATGATGAAAGTAACAAAGACGAACTAAAGAACAAAGTCAAGAAGATATTGGACACGATAGAAAAAGAAGTGACGGCAGAAAAATCAACCTACGTCGGTAAAGACAGAAACAATAGAGGTATAGTGAAAGTCAGTTTCACAAATTTTGCAGACAAACTAAAAATAGTCCGAAACAAACACAAACTGAGAGGACAAGACATATTCATAGATGATGACCTCACAATAAAAGAAAGAGAAATCCAAGCATCACTCCGACAGAAAGCCAGGGAAGAAAGGGAAAAGGGTAATAACAATGTAAGAGTTGGATACCAGAAAATCCTGTTAAATGACCAGTGGTTGCACTGGAAAGACTTAACCTCAAAAAACGGGGAAGAAGAATTCAACACAACACAACGATGAAACAACGTTCACACAAGGAAGAAGAACTCATACTTGGTACACTAAACGTTAGAACCTTAAGAACCCAAGATAAAGAAATAGAACTCGAAAACGCACTCGAAAACGTAAGGTACGATATATTAGGCCTCAGTGAGGTGAGGCAATACGGCGAAGACATAATAGAGAAAACAAATGGGGATGTCTTTAGCTTCATAGGGGAAACAAAAGGACAAAAAGGGGTAGGTTTTTTGATAAAAAAAAGACATTTAAAACACAATATAAAAGAAATAAAGGGAATCTCAGAAAGAATCATAGTATTATCCCTAAAATTAAATGACAACACATTCATAATAATTCAAGTCTATGCTCCCACAGAAGCAAGTACGGAAGAAGAAATTGAAGACTTCTATATGCTGCTCGAAGACACACTAGCCGAGTACGAAGCACACACAACATTCATAATTGGAGACTTCAACAGCAAGGTAGGAAGAAAGGAATACGAAGAAGAAGAACCTATGGGCCTTCACGGATACGGAACAAGGAACGAACGAGGAGAAAGACTAATACAGTTTGCACTGGGACAAAGACTTAAAATTGTGAACACATTTTACAAGAAAAACCCAGAAAGCAAATGGACATGGAAATCTCCGAATGGGAAAATCAAAAACGAAATAGACTTCATCCTAACCAATAGACTAACAGAGGTGAAAAACATACAAGTGATAAATGGTCTGAAGTTTGACACAGATCACAGAATGGTACGATTGAAAGTGAGAATAAAGAAGAAAAGGAGACACTACTTCAATAACAAAACTACACATCCAGGATGCATAGACAGGGCGGAGTATGTAAAAGCACTTCAACAAAACCTACGAGACTTCAACCAACAAACGGAGCAAAAAGTCCAACAACACTATACAGAGCTCGTAAATTGCATATCCCGCGCAGCCAAACAATCGTCAACACCTGGAAACAGTATGTAAAATAGAATAAAACTTAAGGATAGCACCAAATGTTTGATCGAAGAAAGAGAACGCCTAAAATCACAAGCCATAGAAAACGAACACAAAAAGCTGGAATATGCGGAAGTCAATAAACAATCAAAAAGGGAAATCCGAAGAGACATCAGAGAACACAACACTAAAGTGGTCAAAGAAATCATGGATACCACAAAATCAATAAAGAAGATTAGAAAAGAATTAACTACTGGCAAACATTGGATGCTGGGAGTAAAAGACAACAACGAAAAAAGACAAGCCTCAAGAGAAGAGATAATGACGCAAGCGACAGAGTTCTATAGGACACTATACTCAAGTAACTCTCAAAGATCCAACTTGCATCAGGACCAGAATACATCAGAAGAAACCCTAGAGGAAGAAACACCTCCAATACTACCCAGTGAAGTAAGAGCAGCCATTCGACAAACGAAAACCGAAAAAAGCCCAGGTGAAGATGGAATTTACAATGAATTTCTAAAATGGGGTGAAGAAGACCTAATCCCAGTCATCACAACATTATTTAATTCCATACTCACATCAGAAGACATACCAATGCAGTGGAAACAAAGCATTATCATACTTCTACACAAAAAGGGAGCCAAGGACGACATAAACAACTACAGACCGATCAACCTAATTGTAAACCTCTACAAGCTATTTATGAAGTTCCTAACCAATAGAATGACAAAGGCACTGGATGAACAGCAACCGATAGAGCAAGCAGGATTCAGAAAGAGTTTCAGTACATCAGACCACTTGCAAACAATAAATCAACTCATGGAGAAAGTTCAGGAATTTAATCTAGAGGTGTATATCGCATTTGTGGATTACAACAAAGCATTTGACTCCGTAGAACAGGGAAGCGTCTTAGAAGCACTGGAAAAACAAGGCATCCCAAACAAATTCGTTAGACTCCTTGGCAAACTCTACGACGGTAACCAAGCCAGAATAAAGACAGAAAGAGAAGGATGTAACATCATGATAGAAAGGGGAGTAAAACAGGGAGACCCCCTCTCACCAAAATTATTCACCTGTTTGCTGGAAAATCAGTTTAGAAAACTAGACTGGGAAGAAAAATATGGCATCAGAATCGATGGGACAAGACTAACCCATTTACGGTTCGCAGACGACATTGTTTTGGTGGCTGAATCAGCGAAAGAGCTGGAACAAATGATAAAAGAATTAGACAAAACAAGTAAAGAAGTGGGCCTTACAATGAACCCAAAGAAAACGAAGCTGATGACCAATGCGTTAGAAGCCCCAATTAATGTGAACGGAGATACACTGGAATATGTTGAAGAATATGTATATCTCGGTCAGAACATGTCATTTTCAAGTCGTTCAGAGAAAGAGGTCAAACGAAGAATAGGACAAGCATGGAAGAGCTTTTGGTCCCTAAAGTTTATACTGGCTGACAAGACCCAAAAACACACTTTAAAGGCTGAAGTTCTGGAAAAATGCATTATACCGGTGTTACTATATGGTTGCCAAACTTGGGCATTAACATCGAAACAAAGACAAATGATCCAGAGATGTCAACGGAAAATGGAAAGGAAGATACTTCATGTCTCATTGAGAGATAGAATAAGGAACGAAGATTTAAGAAGGAGAACCGGCATGAAAGAAGCTATGACATTAGCAGACCAGCTCAAATGGAGATGGGGTGGACATGTAGCGAGATTAGATCCTAACCGATGGACGTACAAAATGACGATGTGGGACCCAAGAACAGGAAGACGAAACGTTGGGAGACAAAGAATCAGATGGGCAGACTGGTTCGTAAAATGGGGAGGAAAACAATGGACAAGAACAGCGAAGATGAGGCAGGAGTGGAAAGACCTAGGGAGACTCGCATGCAGTGACCAATAAAACAATGCATCAACTAGAAAGACACCGTTCAGTGGGCATGCAGCAAAGCGGTACATATCTCTGGTGTGCAATAAAGGCTTCTCACAGAGCGGTGACCTCAAGAAGCACACTGTTGTTCATACTGGAGTGAAGTAATACACTTGTAGCACATGTGAGAAGTCATTTGCATTGCGGACAGAACTAATGGAACATTGTCTCGCGCTCTAATTTTAAGGAAACATCATCGTGTTCACTAGGGAAAATAACCTTACTGCATCACAAGGAATTCAAAAGGTTCAACTATCTTGCGAAACACTTGTTAATTCGTTCCGGGACCACATGTGCACAACATAGTGAATTATTTGTGGGATGTTAAAGAACGTGTATAGGTATCTGCATCCAAACTAGATGTTAAAACTCCACCGGTAAGGTTTTGTATTGCATTTTAAAAAGACCTATTTGAAACGGTTCAATATACGTAGATTTTACTGAAGAGTGAAGACTTGGCAGTTTCTGTCATTGTTCAAGTGCTTAGACAGGGTAAGCTTTGTGCTTAGTGGCAATGGGAAGCTCCCAGATATTGGTTGATGGCTATTATGATTTCCGTAATACTAATGGATATTTGAGGCCTTGATATCGCCAGACTCAGAAATGAAGATTGTTGTAGCGAATGTTATGCCATCGTAATATAATTTACTTAATCTTTAATCAGCTGCACATCTATATAGAAGGCCCAATCAGAAAGAATAACCCTGAATGCTCCTCAGGACTTGCTCACCTGATGAGTTAAAACTGAGCAATTCCCTGCAAAGCAGGAGGCCATAGCCCTTATGGGATTTGTAAGGCTATTTATTTATTTATTATTTATTTTATTTTCAGGCTCATATTACAAGACATTGTATGTACCTGATGCACTAGAGTAAAAGAAAAACTGTTCGTCAGAATCATGTAGGCCTATACACTTAGATTCTTGGCTTGGAAAAGGACACTTTCTGCTAATTTACAGTACGAAATAATATACAGTGCCCAAATACACAAAATAACTCTGCACTAGGACTTAAAAATCGAATAGATCCTCTTCATCCAGTGCCCCTTCTTGCTCATCAAGTTCTTGGAGCAACCTCTCAATCTCCTGTTGTTGACAGCCATGTCGAGACCTATAAACAGAAGGCAAGCGTGCAGACTATGTGCTGACATCGATAATAATGATAGAAGCATAGAAAGAAACAACAAAGGTAAAATAAGTTAAATACTTACATTATTTCACAACGCCCGATTCCAGCCAGTTGTAACACGCTAGCGGTACGGAACGCCGCATTCGCGCACCCCGCACTTTGACAACCTGTCTCAGACTGACTGGGAACCGGACAGGCTCTGAACCTACCCCCTCCCCTGCAGCACGTGTCGAACAAAGGATATAGCGGGCGATCTCACAGAACTCTTAAGTGTTTACCACGACAAACAAAATTTTGCAAAAAAACGGCACTCAGTGCCGCTTAGCGTTTATCTAAGGCTTAAGGGTGATTCCAATAAGGCTAATAATTTTTTGATGTGAACCAAATTCCTTCAGGATATTCCATAATGACTCACAACGGATACGTATCATACACCTTTTTAAAATACTAAATTCGATTGACCGTCAGGCGCTTTTCTTAACACTATTGGAACTAGAGATTGATGAAATTACTCGAAAGCTGATTGAACAAACACTCACTGATACATCCTAAGTTTTTGAATGAGATTTCAGACCCTTTCAGCATCAAAACTGGTGTGTGACAAGGCAATGTGCTTTCGCTAATCCTCTTTAATTTGGTATTAAAGAAATGTATGGGTGAATGGGAGACCATATTACGAGAAAAGAACATTGAAGGGATCCATTTGGGACAAGGCTGAGGGAGATTTGAAGTGAAATGTCTTGCCTTTGCTAATGATATAGCGATGATTTCAGAGAACTAACTTGAAGCACAAATAATGATTGAAACACTACATGCAATAGCAATTAAAACTGGTCTTACCATTTCATATGAAAACACTAAATATATTGAATACAGACAATAATAAGGAAAAGCAGGGCTAGATTTGTGACGGTACGCACCGGTACGCCGTACCGAAACCTCTGATCGGGGGAAAAAATCGAATATATAACATAATTTTTAGAACTGTGGAACGTTAGTTGTAAGTCAAGGTCAATTTGGTCTTTGACTGGATAATTATTTCAGAAAAATGTAAAATTATAAAACAAGAAATAAATGATAGTTGGTGAACATGTGTGTATTCAATTTTTTAAATTACGAAGGAAACTTAAATTGAAATAATGTACATTGTTTGAATGGTAGCCTAGTTGGCCTACATTAAAATTTAATATAGGCCAACGGCTGTAGTAAGAAATATGTTGCTACAGAAGTCTCAATTTAATTTAAAATTGCAATCATAATTAGATTGCTATTTTGTCCTGTGATTAATTTTTAAAGGTGTTCAGAAAAGCGTAAAAATATAGTTTTTTGAACTCTATATTTCAATATTCCATAAAGCCCCCCTCCCTTCACCTCCTCCCACCACCACCCAGTAGCCCACAGTACCGGAACCTCTTTTTTTTTTACAAATCAAGCACTGAGGAAAAGTATTTACCAACACAATATGGTCAGATTCAAAGAATTGATAATTTTAGTTTTTGGGTGAATGGATCCAGTCAAATGGACTTGATAACACAGCTTGCAAGGAGAGATTGAAGAAGATGGAATTTGCCTATAAGCTTACTCACACCCGTTACAACAAAAGATCGATATCGTTCCAAGCAAAAATTAAACACTATGGAACTGTCATTAAGCCAGAGGTATTATATGGTTCTGAATGCTTAACATTGAATAAAAAAGGAAACCAAGTTGAACTAGAGAAAAAAGAAAGAAAAATACTCTGAAAACTATTGGGTCCCCTAAAGAATAAAGAAAATTGGTGAATGAAGCGGAGAAATGGAGACCTTTACCGTCATATAGAAGAAATTACGGATTCAATTGTTACCATCTCACCTAACCAGTGTGGGTTCATGAAAGGTCGCGGAACAACTCATGCTCTCCATGCAATACGACTTATGATAGAAAAGTATATGGAGAAAAGAAGGACAATTCACATGGCTTTTCTGGATCGGGAGAAAGCATTCGACCGGATTCCCCATCAGCTTATATGGTATTCTCTTCGATCTCATGGCGTACCAGAAGCTTATGTGCGTTGGGTCCAACTCCTCTACAGTAATACAACTAGCTTTGTACGCAGTGCAGCTGGCCTCACCAAACAGTTCGATATTCGAGTTGGGGTTCACCAGGAATCTGCACTATCTCTACTCTTGTTTATCTTATGTATGGAAACAGTGACTTATCCCTGATAAGTTAAGCACATAATTATCCGGATGCTGGTGATTACTTATCTGTAGGGCCCGGATGTTGATGACCTTAAAATTATTGAAAAATGACCTATAAGGTGCCCTTAAAATTCTCTTTAAAAAAATGACCTAAAAATTATCATTAAAAATGATCAATTTCATGATTGTCTTGTACAAATAATGGTTCGAATAACAAACATTCTTAGTATAATTAGTGTAAACTATTAATCAATAGATAAACAATAGGTAATTTTCATTTCTACTACAAAGTGAAAAAACATATTACTAAATAAACATACCTTAGTTATCGTTGCAATACACCACCATCGTCATCCTCAAGTTATCAAAGGTCAGCTAATACTGTTTTATATTTCGAGAAACTTCTCTCCACTTCCACTGATGTAATAGGAGCATATTTGAAAAACACTATGTCACTGGCTGTTAAATCCTCTTCAAAAATGTCAATTCTGAAGTCTTCTCCCGACAAAATACTAGCTATTTGACACACTGTCTGATTCCCTTTATTCTTGTCCAATACAAATTTTATTTTCTATCTGACTGAGTCCCCAATCTCACCTTTTACATGTTTTATACAACCTTCAGCATTCCTGACTAACTCTATTGACTTGGCCAATACCATGCCACTTTCTTCTAGGCAGGTTATGGTTTCTGGCAAAAATGAAAAATTTGATTTTATGCAAGCCAATTTACCTTCCATTTGAGGATCAGAAAACAGGTCCTGTGCACTCCCAATAGCCTTAGCATCTGTCCTATCAAAGCCATTCACTACTTCTCTCACTATGTGAAAATTGTCACAATAGTATATGCATGCAGTCAACCAGGTACCCCAGCATGTTAAAACTGGTGGGGGGGCAAAGCTACATCAGGGGCCTTGTCTTTGAAATATTTAGTGCGGGATGGTGCTTTGACAAAGACTTTCTTTACTGTGGAAACTAGTCTATCTACTTCTGAAAATTTTGATCGGACCTCTTCTGCAATTCGATGAAAAGCATGGGTCAGACAAGTAACATGCACCATCTTATTGTAAAATGCTTTGATAGATTTTGCTGCCTTTACCATGTAAGGTGCTGCATCTGTTAGGAAGAGGAGCACATTCTCATGTTGTATTCCCATAGGCCATATTAAACACATTGATTTATCGAACAGTTTGCATATCTGAGTGTGATTACCCGCTTCCAAAACCTCTGAGGTCAGCAGAAAAGTTTGCCTGGGACTGTTTTTTTCTAGGGTCCCTATCACTACATTTCCTACATAACGTCCCTCTGAATCTGTAGTCTCGTCAATTGATACGTAAATTTTTTCCCATTCACACATTCACGTATTCAGTTTAACGTGTCTTCGTAACATTTTGATAGGTAGTTTTTACTCAATGTTGATTCGTCCGGAATAGTATGACCAGTGTGGCGTTCGAGGAAATCACTTACTTTAGGATTGCTTAGTTTTCCTAGTGGAATATTAGCACTAACAAACACTTCACATAATTCTTTATAAAAGGAAGATGACTTGTTATTTGATGTCAAAGCAGTTCCTTTTAACAGTAATTGAGACACTTTCCTTTTTTCCACATTTTCAAGACCTCGCAAATGTTTATCGGGCCCGACGTGTTGTTGTACGGTGAACCGTTTATCTGCAGCGACTTCGATTTTGCACACTTTACAGAACAAAATAGATCCATCAGTTGAGAATATGTTTTCACCGAAATCTGACACATACTGTTTTAAACGGCTTGCAGTTGACTGCTTTTGTTTTGGCATTTCAATTGCACTGCACAACAAAACGTCACACACCTACAACACAAACACACCTTAAAAGTCCTATAGTTGGCGGGTAGCTGAGTGAACGATCAGACGTCAGAGCCGGCCAGAGCTGCCGTCAGAGCTGTCAACACTTCTAATAAAGATAAACTCGACACAAACCACATGGCGCTGAGGGGATTACCCCGTTTCTTTTCTCAGACTGAGGCAATACTCACGTGCACGTGAAGAAACCAGTGACGCAAACCGTACACACAAATGCTTTGTCGAGAAAAATTAAATCAGCTGCGTAGATAAGAAACGAGTAATGAAAACAGATGAGCCCTTCAGAACTACAGTATGTAGTCATGTTAGTCCAAGAATGTTAAAGCTGACATGTTTAGAAATACAGATACTAAAACATAACTTTAAAATGAGCATTTAACCATATTCAATAAAAAAATTACCTATAAACGTATAACACCTGAAAAATGACCTAAATTGCCCCTAAATGTTAGAAAATGACTTTATTCTGCAAAATGTAGGAAAAATGCATTATGATGACTTTTAAAAACCCCATATATCTAACATATTTATTGTAGAATACACTTAATTACCACTAAGCATCGTCTCCGTGTACTCAGAAAAAAGATTACTTTTCATCAAAATCTGGGCCCTACTTATCTGAATTGTGTAGTGTCTTGTAACCGAACTTTTCAGTAGGTTACAGACACTGCTTTTTGTTTTGTTGGTATTTTTTTGTTTTGTTTTACCGGGTTGCCAGCCATGGACACTTGTTGGTAGGCCGCCAAGGAGAATCTTGTGTGCTCTGCCTTGAGACTCTTTGATGGTGGTCAGCCAGTGGCTGGACCAGGTGGCCATGGCTAATTGGCAAAGGTTCCTTGATCTTAGGACAAGGTTGTCATGGGAATGGTATTGATAATTGCCATGCTGATTTGAAGCCAGTTGGTTTTATGAATGATTAGAATGGTGTTGATTTTTGTTGAGAATTGCCAGGCAAAATGGGAAGCTAGTTGGATTGATGCTGAATGGGAGCCAGTTGATGCACAATGGGGAATGGTATTGATAATTGATGCTGAATGGGAGCCAGTTAATGCACAAGGGGAATGAATGATTGGAAGTTTTGATTTTGTGTGGGATGCCTGGCAAGAATAATTGAAGATTGCTTATATGTTGACAAACAAGGAATTGTTAGTTTGATTTGCCAGAAATGCAGGTAATGGAAGCTTGCCTTTTATTAATAAATTGTGTGTGAATTGAGAAGTTGGTGTACTGTCTTTGTGGATTCATTTAAAGCTAGTATTATAGCCCCTATACCCTGAGGTGGCAAGCTTGAAGTATCATAAAAATTACAGTCTACAGCCTGCTCAGACAACCACTTTTCATGTAGTAAACTATTACTATGTACGTTTGAATGCTTTGAGTTTTTGTGCCAGTTTTCAAGGAGGCACATATACAGGGTCTTTCATATAAAGTAAGAACGGCAAGCGGCAGTTTTGTTATTCGCTGCTGCGGTAGCCTTGGCCGAGCTTGTGGTGCGCCACGGCTCCCTGCTTTTAGCGTGTAGTACAATCCTGTATGAAATATTACCTTGTAAAAGATGCTGGAATTGTCGTCCTTCCTGGGTAATACAGGCATTGAATCTGGTAACCACATTCTGACCGACGTGAGTGAGTTCTGCCACTGTAATGTTTCTGATATTTTATTTTATGCTTTTTATTGAGCACTGAGTCAGTAGTGTCAAACTTATTTTCAATTACGCGAATCTGTGCTAGTGAAGGTGGCACTTCATCAGGAAATAGCTGAACAAATACATCACGTACCCGACTCGTACTTAAAATAAGTTTTACATACAAAAATACGATGTTGTAATGATAACTGTCTCATGTTAACATCTGAGGTTCAGACAGGCGACTAAAAACCTGCACGTTTATTGCAAGGTCGAGTACAGTTTATACTATGCGCGCGCTTTCAATACTACAGCAGGGGGCCGTGTCACGCCAGAAGCTCGGACAAGGCCACTGCAGCAGCGGATAACAAATCTGCCGCTCACCGTTCTTACTTTATATGAAAGACCCCGTATAGGTACCCAAATCATGTACTGACTGATTAATGAATAAATACTCAATTGAACAGTGGACAACCTCCATTTCTCAAAATATTGTATCTTGGTATGCCTACTTCCAACAGCTAGCCGGCAACTTGAATGCTAGGAACACCTGGCAGCAACTCAGGTCGGTAGGTATTGGGAGGCGCACTAAAAACTCCAATAAGCAAGATATTAATCCCAATGAATTAAATGCTTACTTTGCTCGAGAAATAATTAGTACTGATCCCCAAATTATACAAACAACAATAAATTCACTGCAATGTGTCCCACTACCTCACCGACCGTTATTCAAGTTTCATAAAATAGATGATACTGTCGTAAGAAAAAAAAAATCTATCAAATTACAAGCAGTCGGAATAGATGACATCCCAATTTCCTTTATCGTTAACCTGATAGAAGTATTACTGCCAATTAATATGCACATTTGTAACACATGTCTTTTAGAAGGTTTCGTCCCAACAATATGGAAAGATGCTTTAGTTATTCCAGTTCCGAAAAATTCTCTTGCAAATTCTCCATCCGACTATCGACCTGTAAGCATACTTTCCTCAATTTCCAAAATACTAGAAAAACTTATGCATGAACAACTTCTTCAGTACTTGACGCAATATTCACTACTTGATCCGTTACAATCTAGATTTATGAAACGACACAGCACATCTACTACACTCATTAAGATCACTGATGACGTAAGACGAGCAATGGATGAGCGTAAAGTGACTATACTCATTCTTCTAGACTTCAGCAGTGCATTCGACACCATTAATACGGACATACTTATGGCTAAATTGCAATCCTTCCATCTTAGCTCCGTTGCTCTAAAATTATTCGCCTCCTATCTTCATAACCGAAGACAACGTGTACTCCTTAATGAAAACAGAACTGAGTGGAAGTTCAAAATAAATGGAGTACCTCAGGGTTCAATTCTCGGCCCCCTTATATTCATTCTATATCTGAACGACATCTCATTGAAACTGGAAAACTGCAACTACCAACTATATGCAGATGACCTTCAGATATATTGCCACACAAAAGTAAACGACATAGATGCGGCAATTGAAAATATGAATCTAAATCTAAAGAGGATCAGCCGCTATGCAACTGAAAATTCTCTTGCCATCAACCCAATTAAAACACAAGCTATCATAATAGGGCAGACTAAATTGCTTTTCCATTTATACAGTAGATCGCTTTCTTTAATTCAACTTAATGGTGTTGCTATCCCGTTCTCTAAATCGGTAAAAAGTCTTGGAGTCACACTAAATGAAACTTTGAATTGGGATGGGCACGTTACTAATACATGCAGGAAAGTTTACTCGTCACTTCATCCACTTAAGATTCACCAGTCCGTTCTACCCCGTAACTTGAAAATAAAACTCGTCCAAACCTTGATACTCCCTATATTTAACTACTGTGATGTTGTATTAGTAGATGCTACCGGTGAACAAAACAAGAAACTTCAGAGAGCTTTAAATTCCTGCAATAGGTTTATTTTCTCCTTGAAATTTTCCTCACACATGTCTCCTTTTTATGATCTACTTTCCTGGCTAAAAGTAGAACAACAAAGAAACTTGCACATATGTACCCTCATCTATCGACTTCTCAATGAAAGTACTCCTCACTATCTCAATGAAAGTACTCCTCACTATCTCTCTTGTAATTTTCATTTTCTTTCTTCCTTTCATGATCGTCACACGCGATCTGGAACTATAATTGCAATTCCTCTACATCATTCATCTGCCTTCAGTAACTCTTTCCTCGTGTCGGGAACTAGAATTTGGAATAATTGTCCTCGTGATGTTAGAAATTGTACATCCCTAACAACTTTCAAACGTGCATGTAAAGATTTCCTCTTGAATTCGTAGGCCAACTAGAACAATTTGTGTATGAATGTGTGAGTGAATGACCATAGTATAATTTTGTTAAAAATGTATGTCATTTAAATTGTATAGCTTAGTTAATATCACACAGTCGCCAATTTAATTTAATTTTATTTAATTTTATTCTACTATTTAAGTTTTTCCTAGTATTTAAGTTTGGTAGGTTAAGAATAACATATGTGAGTATTCATGTAAGTTGCACTGAGTGTGGTTAAGTGTAAGCGAGGGCCTAGAGCCCTAACTTCGCCACAATAAAGGCACCAATAAATATAAATAAATATAAAAAACCAAAATAGTAATCTTATTTCTTCCAGAACCCCAGGATCCCTGTGTCTTCTGGGATTTCCAAAGTAACAATAGCTGGGGCCAGTGGTCGCCCTTTGGCTGCAGTCTGGTCCAAAAGAGTGAACTGATGTCTCACACTCATGACATCTGCGAGTGCACGCACTTAACACACTTTGGCAAGCTGCTGTATAATCCCGTGGAACCAGAACAAGATCCTCCATCGCTCACTTACATCACCATCGTTGGCTGTTCCTTGTCTATCCTGGGACTGTGCGGGATATTCGTCACGGCCATCGTGTTCCCGGAATGGCGTCGCGGCACGGGCAAGAAGATCCAGCTCCATCTGTCGGCAGCATTATTATTGCTGATGTTTAGCTTCCTAGTGCTGGCCATTGTCGGTGAACGCAACATGAACAGAACCCACTGCAGCGTAACTGGGGCACTCATGCACTTTTCTCTGCTCTCTATTTACCTGTGGATGCTGGCAACAGCATGGTATCAATATAGGCGACTGACCAAACCCTTATTAGCCCTCAGCCATACCCCTCACTATCTTCTGTTCGCAGGGCTTGTAGCCTGGGGCGTGCCTCTAGTCGTGTGCATCACCCTACTCGGGATCGACACAGACACATACAATTTACCCAGCTGTTACCCAACTGGAGATATGCTACTCTACTCTGTCTTCATCCCGGTGTGCACTATCCTCCTGGCAAACACTGTTATATATATCGCCATTGTCTGGTCAATATTTGAGTGCAAGAACTGTATCATCCGTATGAAAAACACTTGTGCTATGAAAAACCATCAGAGCAGTTCACAGCGCATCATATTGAGACTGGTGTCCTCCATCTATCTCTTCGTCTTGCTAGGTCTGTGCTGGTTGTTTGGCTTCCTAGGTTGGCAATATCTCTTTTGCATAACAGCCTCATTGCAAGGATTTTCTTTCTTCCTATTTTTTGTGCTTTTCGACAAACTGACGAGGGAAAGATGGCATCGTTGGTTTGAGAGACAGCGACTTAAACTGGGAGACAAACAACATATGGCTAACAGAGGGAAAAGAGTATCTTGGAATCACTTAGGTTTCTCTACTTCACAAGTGACTTCTGAGGGATCAAACGTGCAAACAAGAAATCACGTAACAGACACAGCAGCATTGATAAAAATGTCAACTCTTGCGGATTTCAAATCACACAGATAACTGAAGAACATGAATAATACAATTGCTATTAATACTTTTCAATCGGTCAACACAATGTGATCCCAATGCACAAAATAACCTGAAAAAAATTACATGTGATTAAAAAATATATAATGAAATACAGAAATATTGTTTCATCCTGGGGGGTTGTTAGCTCGACTAAGGGTGGTTTTGTCTAAGAGACGATTGTAATTGTCTGCAGGACGAGACGTGTATGTGCTGAGGTGTGTGATCGCTAATGAATGGGCGAGGACGGGAAAAGAGTATCTTGGAATCAGTTAGGTTTCTCTACTTCACAAGTGACTTCTGAGGGATCAAACGTGCAAACAAGGACGTGCTTGCTAAGCTTAATGCTGACGTTTGTTTGTAAGGTTAAAAGATTATGCCGGCGACAAGGATGGTCACTGTGGTGTAGTGGGCTAGGGCTCGCTGGCGGATGGCTGTATTTCAAATAAGAGTTTAAGAAATACAATAAAGCAACTTTAAAAGAATGACTAGAGTTTTAATTATTATAAGTGTGAAAGAATGAAAGAATACAAGTGCTAGGTTTGGACTTAGGAAGGATTCGCTAAGGACAAATCTTCAGAGTACACACTTACCGATCTGCAACTCGAACTGACGATGACAGCAACTCGACGTGGGTAGACGGAAGAGGCCGTGGCGATGGACAGAGAGAGACTTCGGTTCCTGATGTGCGCTTTATTTAAGGGAATCGTTGTTGTTGTGTAACTAAGTCAGCAAATTCCTTGTGCTACTTAGTAGGTTCTAACTGTTTAGATTTCAGGTTGAGATAATATTGTAAAGATTGCTCCATATATGTGTGGCTTAGCTTGCCATACTGATCACCGTTACTCAACAGCTCACCTAGCGCCAACGCAGTTCACGTCAAGCTCTCAACAGGTCCAGTAAGGGTAAGCCATAATGTTATTACTTCCGTCAGCGTTTATGTCTTTTCATTCAACCCAGTGATTTATGTCTTTTCGTTTCTCTCATTACAGCTTCCAGGCAGGAGAGTTTCCCACGGCACATATTTAAGATCTTTCCGCCTCGGCTTCAGTAAGTCGCCTTTTAAATAAAATATAATTTTTACTTTAACGCTTCTTCTCAGACGCATCCACCGGTATCTTAAAAAGTTTTTTGGCTTTTCTTTACAGTTTTTACGTACAATATGCAACCTTTGGCTGGGTCGTTTTACCACATCAACTATCCGTATGACGTAATAGTCAAATGAATGTCACCCACAAATCATCTCCGTTCCGTCAACAAACAATGTACCTAAGGTCGGACGAGGCTAGACCCTGGTACTCCCTCCAGCCTGCTGTCCCATTTAAGCCTTCAAGGCCCAGCCAAATATAATGGCATCAACATTTTATGGACATGCTACTCTATCTTATTGATGTACCAAACTAAAAATTTTAACGTGCTTTTTAGATGTGTTTAATAAGCATTCAAAGCCAAGCCAATCAGACTGGCACACAATATATAACGAGTTCCAACTCATCTTAATGTGTTTTTCAACTTATGTTTTAATGCTCTTTTAGATATGTATTCTAAGTGTTTCTTTTCTTGTAATGTGCATGCAATTTTTGAAGAAAATGTTTTTTGATAGATGTATAATGTTCTAACACATATGGCTGAAGAAGGCTAACCATTACCCGAAACATGTTCCATAAACAAAAAGTATTGATTGGGCGGAGATCCCCTATCCCATTAAATTGATTTGTACACGTCAATACGGACCTTAAGGTATGGAAAACCATCCAGATAATCTTGGGCGAGTGGTTATCATGTCGGATTACTAACCCCACAAAGTCGCCGCAAGAAACAACATATTGCAGAAGCTCAGTGGTACATCCTGGGGAGCCTCTGCTGACTGTTTACGCTTATCTGCCATCAGTCTTGTCTACTCGGCTGCTGAGTACTGTGCACCCGTCTGGTTGGAAAGCGTACATATGAAGAAGGTAGACACAAAATTGAATGATACAATGCGTTGCATTACTGGTTCCATCAAATCAACTCCATGTCACTGGTTACCCATGCTGAGTCACATCCCTCCACCACACTTAAGGAGGAAGCAAGCTCTACTAAGGGAAGCTAAGAAAATCTTTTCATCACCCTCTTTGCCATTGCACTAAAAATTCTGCCATCCATCACAGCAACGACTGCAATCTAAAAGACCAGTAAGTGTCACTGCGGTCTGGGGTCGGTCGATCTAAGACCAATATGAAGAAGTGGGGCCTTTCCGATGAGTCAACCTTTTGCGCCTGCGGAGAAGAACAAACCATGGCGCACCTTCTCCATTGCAACTCCTGCCCTCTCATTTGCACTATGCAGGATGTAGTTCAGGCCACACCAAATGGACGAGATCTTGCCAAATTTTGGTGCGATGTAATTTAATTGTTATTTTGAAAGTACCTTTAGTGTGTTTTTATTTTAAAAAAGTTATCTATGCTAATTTTACATGATGTATTGCTTCTGATACGAATAAATAAAAACTCATTGCTGCTGGATTTGACCTAAATGAAAGCTGGAAGCATGAGTGGTCAACTAAAACATTGGGAACAAGTGCCCACCATCTTGATCCCATGAAGAAACCAAACGGCTTTGACTTACCGAGAAACTTTTGGTGCCGCATCAACAGGCTGAGGACTGGACATGGTTGCAGCAATTATTTCAGGTACAAGTGGGGCTGGATCAGCTCACCAATGTGTGAGTGTAACCTGGAAGAACAGACGATCGAACATCTGGTCCAACGCTGTCCTCTTTATTCGTACCCTGGCGTTCCTGACAATTTGTTCGCTCTCACACCCGACTTAACCGAATGGTTGAGAAGGATGGACTTTAAAGTTTGAATATATCTTGTTATATATAATTGTGTATTGTATAAATTACCATACGATTAAATAAATAACTAACCCCAAGCTTGCAGGTTCTCTCCTGGCCGTGGTAAGAGATTTTTGAAAGGTGGCAAAAATCACGATACGCATGTCATACGATGTTGGCATGTTAAAGAACCCATTTGAATTCAGTAGGCCGTGTTCATAATGGCAAAATTAATCTCGGATTTTCCGCCAAACAAATTTCCTAATTTCTCCACTAGAAAGCGCTATAGTGTTCAAGGAGCTTAGATATCTAACCTCCTTGACTTTCATAGTGCTTCAAGGAACAACAAAACAATTCGACATGCAAGCTGCCCTCTGGGTGTCAAATAACAAAGCTTGCACCCGGCCCCCCGAGGCCATACGATGATATTGTTATTCTATAATACTTATTTGTGAACAGATCTGTATTTTGAATACTTTTCATTATTTTTAACAAGCTGCTAGATTATGTAAAGCGGAACTTCTTTCTTATTCATTATTTAAGTTATTTCTGATCTTTGCTATTCAAACTTAGTAATAAAGTAGGCTACGTGTAACGGAAATTCTGTCTATTTATATTTGCTACTATTTCTTCAGTACCTTTTGGTTATTAAGTTTAGGGGCTGTGACAACGCGGTCATGTAGCCCCGTGTACTTTGGGTGTGTGTAGAATCTGTCTGATAACCGGTGTTAATTGTGATGACTGTATTAGTGTGTGTTATCTGTTTTTTAATTCAAGTAAGGACTGCAGACTTCTTGAATTTTTCAAATAGTTCCTACTTTTGCCGCCAAACGCCACAGTCAACAACTACTAGTTCAGAACTTAGCTACCTGACGCCACAGCAGTCGGCTCTTGGCAACGAACATAGGAACCTAAGAGTGTTGTTTACATTCTTAACCTATACAATTTAGTGGTTGGTTCTTAAGTTTAGGGGCTGCGACAACGCGGTCATGTAGCCCCGTGTACTTTGGGTGTGTGTAGAATCTGTCTGATAACCGGTGTTAATTGTGATGACTGTATTAGTGTGTGTATCTGTTTTAATTCAAGTAAGGGCTGCAGACGATAAATTTTCAAGTAGTTCCTACTTTTGCCGCCAAACGCCACCGTCAACGACTCCTAGTTCAGAATTTAGCTACCAGACATCACCGCAGTCGGCTCTTGGCAACGAACGAAGGAAACTAAGAGCGTTGTTTACATTCTTAACCTATACAATTTAGCTTCACACAGGTGTAATTAGTGGAAGGTTCTTTAACATGGCATAAATCTATGACGTGGGACCGCCGGCTTTACTTCCCCTCCGAAGGAAGGCATACTGAGGGATTTTTAACGCTCTAAAAAAATCTGGCGACTTCGGTCGGATTTGAACCTGCGATCTTGGGCATAGTAGCTTAGCATGCTACCAACTACGCCACCGAAGCCGCTCAGTACCTTTTAATTGATGCTTAATGTTTGGTTGGTTGGTACCACAGTTTAGGGTCTGCGATAATGCGGTTATGTGGCATCATCATTGTACAGTTCCAGTTTCCCGGGTACTCTTTATGAGCCTCTTCCACTTCAACCTGTCCATATACAACTTGTCATGAAGAACATCATTAGAAAAAACATTCATTTTAGGATCCGTATTGACAGTATTATATAGAGATAAGACTTTCCAATTTTTTTGCCTATTCAATACTTTTAATTTTAACAACTTTTAAGGGTACATGTTTCGGGGCCTTGACGCACTCGATCAGGACCACAATTTTTCAATAATAGCTTTTCAACACATCCATCAGCCACATCGTTTTTAAAAACAGTGTTTTTTAAATATACTTCAAAGACAGTACAAAATACGCCTTTTAAGGAGTATAGAAAAACAGAATTTCTAGACATTGAACAGCTCAACGTCATTTTGAGTTTTTATATCACAAGGTGTTATGAGTGTTAAATGACGTCTTCTTCACCACCACAGGATACAAACATGTGCAATAAGTGTACCAGAGTATTTTTTAAACTTTGCATGTTGTTTTTATTAGTTTTTAATAACAGAGCAAGTTAGACTTGAACCTTCCAATGCGCATGTGCGTCCAGGTGAATTACGTCTTCCCACCGCCAGGATTCTTTGTCAACCAGTGAGCGCATACTTCGCCACTCGCTAGTTAGATGTTGCCAAATAGTCATTCTTCCCAGAACATTGGCAGAGTACAGATGATGTCAAGGCATGCGATGCAAGACAGAGCGGTTCTGTTCTTTGACAAGCACGGCAACAAGCTTGCTGTCAGGAGTGTGTGAAGTAGGTGCGCTCTCAGTTCACCACATGCTGCCTTCTTTGAAGTGAGTTGAGTTGTTACAGCAAAGAGGGGAAATCGCACGCGCCTAGTGATCCCACCTCTTCCCCTCCTTGACGAGACTCCGCCATGACAGGCCAGGTCTAACTTGCCACGCTATACATTGT
Source organism: Meconema thalassinum (assembly GCA_946902985.2). Classification (NCBI taxonomy): domain Eukaryota; kingdom Metazoa; phylum Arthropoda; class Insecta; order Orthoptera; family Tettigoniidae; genus Meconema; species Meconema thalassinum. The sequence continues at coordinate 92,095,018 of OX336388.2, forward strand.
ATCTTTTATCATGTTGAGATGATGATGATGATGATAATTGTTGTTTTAAGGGGCCTAACATCGAGGTTATCGGCCCCTAATGATCTGGGTGATAGCGAAAATGATAATGAAATGGAAACCAGAACAAAAATATCTGAGATGGAAAATACGTACAAAAAGGAACTCACAATATGGTCTTACAAAAGGGAATTTAGAACGAAAAGAGTCACAAAAAGAATACATGGAAAAATACCCACAAAACGGAGGCTAGATTCAAAATACGTACAAAATGCAATGTAGCGTCGAAATACTTACAAAATGCAAATGAGATCGAAAACACGTACAAAATGCAATTGAGGTTCAAAATACTTACAAAATGCAATTGAAATTGAAAATACACAATGCAATTCAGATTGAAATAGGCCCTATCCCAGTTCCAATCCAAATTATTCACAAAGTGCACTCGAAATTCAAAATACTTACAAAATGCAATTGAAATTGAAAATGCTTACAAAATGTACGGTGATTCTAACGACTCATGTGGATTGACAATACTTACAAAATGCAATTTAGATTGAAAATACTTGACAAAATGTAATTTAGATTCAAAATACCCACAAAATGCAATTGAGAATCAAAATATGTGCAAAATGCAATTTAGATTCAAAATTCGTGCGAAATGTGGCGTTGGTTGAAAATTCTTACAAAATGCAATTGAAATTCAAAATACTCACTAAAAGGCCCGGGCACATGCATTGAAAGACTTACTAAAAAGCAATTTAGATTGTCAATCTTTACAAAATGCAATTGAGGTTGAAAACAATCGCGAGATGTAATTTAGATCGAAAAAACATAAAAAAAGCAACGTAGATTAAAAATGCCTTAAAAAAAAATCGCCAGAAGGGAATTTAGATACACGGTGAACCAAGTAACAAAAAACAGTGCGGGAATCTTAAAGAGAAAAGTAAATACAGTGCACTCCCGATAATTCGCGTGCGGATAATTCGCTTTGCGGGTAATTCGCGGGTCTCCAAATATATTTTTACATTGAAATTCTCACGGCAACTAATCATCATGCTAAGTAAAGCAATCTCTCCGTCATTTAAAAGAATTTTCGTGCGACGCAATGCGTAAAGACGAAATCTTTGACATTCGAGAAGACTGAACTGGGTTTCTCTGTGATGGAACAGTAGGCCTACTTGCGCATTCGAAACATACGAGCAGGTTGCCGCGAGTGGTATAGCAGAGATTTCCTTTATCTTCGAAGCCCAAACAATACAAGAGGTATGCGCTTTCACTGGGAACCTACCCTCCCTTTCCCAACAGCCACACTCAAAGGTCGCTGACCTGTGAGTTGTGAAGGGTGGATGCGCGGACAGCGTATTGTAAACAGCGATTATTGCGTAATGACGTAACCTTTCGCGAGACCGAGAGCGTATTTGTTGGATGCTCTTACTGCAGTCAACCAGTCATGAGAGAGAAATACCGCTACAAAAGCAAGCGCTTGCCGACATCTGAAACGACGATATTTCGAACGGGCAAATTAGACGCCGATAAAGACGATTATGATTTAAGACATGAAAGCAAAGACGAAATAGCACGGAATTTGACTGTTGGTGACGAAAACTGAGATCCAGTTGATATCGAGTTCGGGAGTGATGCAACGGAAATCCCGAAAGTTTCCCACAGTCTCTAGTCATACTTATCTCTTATATAGAAAAACGAAATGAATTTTCGCTCTCTTATAATGCTTTCTTCGGAAATGTGCACTCGAAAATTAGAATAAACGATCTAAGAAACAAAATGGGATGACTTAAAAAAAAATATTGTAGGCATAATCCACATAGGCCTGCCTCTAGCCTAGCATGTCTTATAAGACACTACAATCAAGTGTTTTAATTATTATTTTGCGTTTCAAGCATATTTCAATATTTTAATCAATAGTTTCGTTGTTACTAGGCTTAACAAAAATAACTGCAGATAATTCGCGGTTTTCAATAATTCGCGGAATTTCGTGCATTAATTACCGCGAATTACCGAGAGTGCACTGTATAATGAGAAGAGGAGAGGAGAGGGGAGAGAGGAGAAGGTCCGCCCCAAAGGTAAGGGACAAAAGGGGAAAACGGACCCAGCTCAGGAATCCCTCGGGGTCGCCAACTCCCGAAATCACCAGCCGTGAGCCCCTGAGGGTGTAGCATTATCTACGGTGCACCAGAATTGGTGGGGCTACATACACCCTGCCTCCTTAAGGGCCTTGAGCACAAGGCAGGAGGTAAAAGGAAAAGAAAAAGAAGGCTGACCCCTCACAGAAGGAGGGTATCAGGAAAGATGAGACAAGGGCCAATTAAGGCGGGAAAGTGAGAGACTCTCTAGGCCTCGGATAACCTAATACCGTCGGGGTCGGAAGAGAACAAGAGTTGACCAAGTGTGGTCGAAAGGAAAGAAGACAGAGAGGAGGCCGGCACAAGTAAGTGGAAGCAATGCCGGACTCAGCTGGGGTCCCATGGTCGCCATCCCACGTCCCACTAGATGTGAGCCCCTGGGGGGTATCATATTGAGAGCTTCGATGTTGTTTATATGAGATGTGTCCTATAAGGAGTATGGGCTGAAGAAGGGACCATTATAGGCCCCGAAACATGTACTGCAACTTAAATAAAACTTGCCACCTCAGAGTGGTGGGGCGATATACTCGCTAAAAATTAATTCACAAAGACCAGGACACCAATTTCACAAAATTCACTATTTATTAATAAAGGCAAGCTTCCATTACCTGCATCTGTTGTACAGTATTAACAACAATTATTATGAAGAAAAAGGGGCTCTTCACAATATTTTAATATTCTTCTGCTCCTTTTATTTTACTAGATGTTCTCCATGCAATCAAAACTATTAATACATCTTCATCAACATGTAAGGAGGCCTCCATTATCCATGCCTTGGTATCCCCCACAAAATCAACACTAAGAGTCCATTCATTCCCATACAAAATCAACACAGTCACTTCATTCCTATTGTGCAAACCAACTAGGTTCCATTCCACATCAAATCTATCTTGCCTGTTCTACTACTTATCAACAGCTGATTCCCATGGCAACCTTGCCATGACAAGGAATCTTTTCCAATTAGCCATGGCCTCCTGGTCCAGCCACTGGCTGACCACCATCAAAGAATCTCAAGGCAGAGCACACAAGATTCTCCATGGCGGCCTACCAACAAGTGTCCATGGCTGGCAACCCAATAAATAAAAAATAAAAAAAAATAAAAACTAAAAAACTAAAAGCAATGTCTGTAACCTACTACAAAAGTTCGGTTACAATACCCTTAAAAGTTGTTAAAATTAAAAGTATTGAATAGGCGGAAAAATTGGAAAATTGGGGAACGTCATCCACTGCCCATCCCCTCTGGTCACTAGATCAACCTTGATCATGTCCATCCATCGGTTTCTAGGTCTTCCTACAGGTCTTCTTCCATCCACCTGTCTTTCCAAATTTATTCTGGCTGATCTTGCAGGCTCCATCCTCGTCACATGCCCGTACCACCGTAGTCTAGATGTGCTGATTCAGTCTAATAGGGATGTCTTTATTCCAGCTTGTTTCCTCACCTCCTCATTCTTTAACTTGACCATCTTGGTCTTCTGGATGGTGGATCTAAGAAATTTCATCTCTGATGCTTGCAGTCTTGATGCATCTCTATTTGTAAGGGTGCATGTTTCAATACCATAGGTCAATATTGGTATGAAGTAGCTGTTAAACATCACCAGTTTAGCTGGTTTTGGAATCATGTCATCCCATAGAAGTGTTCTTACTTGTTGGTAGAATTCTGATCCCTTTTGCATGCTGTTGGTAATTTCCTTACTGTCCAAATTATCACTGGAGATACACTTCCAAGGTAAGGAAAACTGTCCACACACTCCAGCTGGTGGTCTCCTAGTATAACACTTGATGGACGCTCATCTCTGTTGACTGCCATCACCACGGTGGGTGAGTGGTCAACGCGTCAGTCTACTAACCCCAAGCTTGCAGGTTCGCTCCTGGCCGTGGTAAGTAATTTTTGAAAGGCGGCAAAAATTACTACACCATGTCATACAACCCATTTGAATTCAGTAGGCCGTGTTCATAATGGCAAAATTAACATCGGGAGTTTCCGCCAACACAAATTTCCTCATTTCTCTACTTTCTTGACTTTCATAGTGATCAAAGGAACAACAAAATTTGACATGCAAGCTACCCTTTGGGTGTCAAATAACAAAGCTTGCACCCGGCACCCGAGGCCATACGGTATTTTTATTATACCACTGACTTGGTCTCGCTGATGTTGAGGTTATATTCCTGGAAGTGGGATTTCCATACATTGAGTCTGGTCTGTACTTCCCCTTCTGTTTCACCCCAAATCATGATGTCATCAGGTAAAGAGTGCAAAATAAAATGTTCCTAAAATCACTAGGCAACTGTAGTAAAGCCATCATAACTTCCGACTTGACGCTTCAGTGTTACCCTGGAGTTATCCAGCGGTCAGAAGGAAAATCACTTCAACTAGCCAATCACAGGCAGTCATTCAAATCAATATATCATGACATATCGAGTTTCATTAAAGATGTCGCGATTTAGCGAACTAAACTCGAGCCAAGTACTGAAACGTCAAGTCGGAAGTAATGATGGCTTTACTATAATTCATGTTACTGCTCACGTTACTGTACTTTGATTCAAAATCACAAAGCGGTGAGAAGAAATTGCCTGTTCTTCCACCATGCTTGTTTACAGTACATCACAAATGAACTCCAACTGTCGAGGACAGACGTCTACAAAATGGTCTGTAAGTTACAGGGCTATTACAAATGATTGAAGCGATTTCATAAATTCACTGTAGCTCCATTCATTGACATATGGTCACGACTCACTACAGATACGTAGAAAAACTCATAAAGTTTTGTTTGGCTGAAGCCGCACTTCAGGCTTCTGCCGCCAGAGCGCTCGAGAGCGCAGTGAGACAAAATGGCGACAGGAGCCGAGAAAGCGTTTGTCGTGCTTGAAATGCACTCACATCAGTCAGTCATAACAGTGCAACGACACTTCAGGACGAAGTTCAACAAAGATCCACCAACTGCTAACTCCATTCGGCGATGGTATGCGCAGTTTAAAGCTTCTGGATGCCTCTGTAAGGGGAAATCAACGGGTCGGCCTGCAGTGAGCGAAGAAACGGTTGACCGCGTGTGGACAAGTTTCACGCGTAGCCCGCGGAAGTCGACGAATAAAGCAAGCAGGGAGCTAAACGTACCACAGCCGACGGTTTGGAAAATCTTACGGAAAAGGCTAAAGCAGAAAACCGATGGATCGGTCGTGGTGGAGATCATGATCAGCAATTCATGTCATGGCCTCCACGCTCTCCCGACTTAACCCCATGCGATTTCTTTCTGTGGGGTTATGTGAATGATTCAGTGTTTAAACCTCCTCTACCAAGAAACGTGCCAGAACTGCGAGCTCGCATCAACGATGCTTTCGAACTCATTGATGGGGACATGCTGCGCCGAGTGTGGGAGGAACTTGATTATCGGCTTGATGTCTGCCGAATCACTAAAGGGGCACATATCGAACATTTGTGAATGCCTAAAAAAAACTTTTTGAGTTTTGTATGTATGTGCAAAGCATTGTTAAAATATCTCAAATAATAAAGTTATTGTAGAGCTGTGAAATCGCTTCAATCATTTGTAATAACCCTGTACTTCCGGAAGCAAAAATCTAAATTCAAATAGTACTAATATTGCCCAACAAATGGCAGTGCATGCCACAGATCGACTCGGTACTCAAGAGTGAACGGGAAATGTGAAAAAGAAAAGAAAGGGCGTGCCCCGTCTATAGACATAGTACACAGCAGGACATCACAAGAAACACAGATACACAGTACAATATAATGTTTTATTACAAAAAATAAATATCTTCTTTCAAACTATGCATATTTACAGTAGTTTGTATGTACATGTATAAAAGAATTCAATCATATCAGTTCATGTCACAAGTGTTTACGGTGGGAGGGACATAGTCACCATACAGTAGAGTCTTGCTAATACCAACCAATTACGAGCGAACCCTGTTCGGATTAGGTGGATTTTCATCAAATACGACAGTATATTGACTTTCACCATCTTAGTGCCAAGCCATATCCTGAAATACTTGCCAAGAATGCCAAGCCATTTTCAATGGTCATGCAGACTATTCGGAAAAAAAAAAACCCATAAATACCACATTTCCAATGATAGAATCATTATTTTTGCTTTGCATTATAATCTTGAAACCTCACCTTTCCAACAGTATGAAATAATCACGGACATATGCCTACAGTAATCTAGAAATATAAGATAAAAGGCACGCCGATTGAATCGGCTTTGGCACTTTTGGCGCGAGCAGTGAGAGCCGATCTGAATGGCCCGTGGCACTTAGAGGGTCTACCTAGCTTGGAGCAATGCCTCTGCGACACAGAAGCTTCCACTAATGGTAATCGGCAAATCGGCAAAACCACGGTGCTTCAAAAACACCAATATGAACACACTCCCTGTTTTTTTTTTTTTTTTACAAAAATCACTGACTTCACTTCTTACTGTAAATGTTAATTTGCTTTTCCGTTTGTTTTGTCCTTGACGTAAAATAGCCGGCAGATTCACTGTTTAATCCTGTAGGATTTATTTCATGTTTTTCTGCACTAATACATTTATGTTTTTACTTGGAAAAACTAGTTTAATTTCAATCTTTATTTTTTCCTGTTTTAAAATTCAAAACAAATGTGGTAGATATTTTTTCCTAGCCTTGTTTGGATTGGCGGGACTCTACTGTACATGCAAATATTAATAATTTCATTAATGTATCTCCACTGACTTGCCACTGTTCCAGTAGGCTCATTTATTGCTGCTCAGTTGGACCGTGCAGTGAAAGCGGCTGCTGTTCGTATAATTTCCATCGCCTCCTTAAGGACAATTTCTAAACCAGGGGTCATCAAACAGTGGATTGCGAGTTAACATGAACTCCCAGTATAATTTTTGGTAGCTTGTGCAATATTTATGTATATAGATGTATATAAGGAACACTACGGAAACACAGAAACCATCACAGAGAAATTTAGGAAAAGACGCATACAGTTCTATGGCCACCTGTGGAGGATGGATGAAAACAGACTCACTAAGAAAATTTTTAACATCATTACAGTAGAGTCTCGCAAACTCGGCACTCCGGATTTCTCGGCCACCCTGACAGGAGAAAAAAATCATGATTTTGTTTGTTTTTGTGTTTCCGCACAGAGCGTTATTATGTTTTCTTTCGTCTTCGCCATCAATGGAATTATCGACAGTTAAATACGACGCGAAACAAGTTGACCAATGGTACATGTAAGAAGAGTAACGACGACCTGATAAATACAGGTACTTGTACAGTACTGTAAACGCACAAACTGTTGGTAGTAAGAAGTAAACAAACGGTTCTCGCGCAGAGCGTTGTATTTATTTGATTGCGCATTCTCCGCAATTCTGTTTCTTCGCCGTCTTCGTGACGAGGCTTCAAGAAACAGGTTTCAAAGCGAAAAGCAAAAGAACATAACTTACTTTTTTGCAAAAAAGTAAATGGTAATTTTCATTAAGTGAAGAAACTATTTGCCTACGGGAATTGTTTTGTACATAATTATACTGTACAGTGTACATATTATAAAAATAATTTGTAGGCTTAGTTCTTCTAAGGTTTCTTTTACAATTCACAGTAATTGTTTTCCTTGATTTTCATGCAGTACAGTGCTGAACTATATATTCAAGTACTGTAATTGTAGTGGCTTAATCGTTTTAAAACTTGTGTTTCTGTTAAAAACAAATAAATGTACTGCATTGCATTACTTTTAAACCAAAACAAACAGCTTATTTCTTCTTTTTAACACATTTCCCGATAACCCGGCATTTTCGCGAACTCAGCCACCCTTCGGTCCACATTAGGCCGAGTTTGCGAGAGACTACTGTACTACACGGAAGACCTGGAACGATTCAAAATCTCTGAAGACAATATTAAGGACAGAAATCAATAAGCCCATTTGTTGTTCAATTGTGGGTTAATTTAACATTCAAAGTGTACAGATCAATTACCCGTACTCTAGTGGAGCTGGAGAACAATATACGGCAGCAGATATCCCTCACAACAGAAGGGAATTACAACGTGTAAACGCTAATTTACTTACACGGTACAACGCCTGTCAGTCATTTGAAGCAGAACATTTTCAGCATCTTCTGTGAAAAGGTAAGTTCTTTAGTCATGATTTGCTGGTGAATTTACTATAATTAATGCACTTTGTTATGGTTTCCACCTGAGCACAATCCGCAATGCGAGCTCGGTTGGCTGGCGGGAGGCGTGAATAGTGTGGAACTAAGATATTACTTGTGACACAAACCAATGCAGTATAAATATCACAGAAGCTGTATATCAACAAAGATCTCTATACTGTACCACAATATGATACAAAACAATCGAAGCATTTCCTAACATACAACATCTTAAAGACAATTGACTTTTCAGTCGGTCAACACAATAAAATCCCAATTACAGGGACATGCAAAAAAATAACCTGAAAAATAAATTACATATACGGTAAAACTTGCTCAAAGCGGAACGTCTATAAAGCAGAAACTTGTTCAATGTGAACGAAAGTTATGGTCCCAGCGCTGTGGGCAAGATTTTGCATGTTATTTATGTTGTATAAAGCGGAATGGGGAACAGTTAGAGAATGCAGAACATATAGGCAGTGTTATTAACAGAAGGGAAGAGAAGTGTGGTATGAGGATGACTAAAAAGAAATCCAAAGTAATGGCATGCACTAGGGATGGCGACTAAATAGTCTATGTGCTAATGGATGGTGAAAAACTAGCCCAAGTAAAGGATTTCAAATATCTGGGGAGCTTGATCACTTCAAATGGAAAGTGTACGAGAGAAGTAAATGGTTGAATCGCACAGGCAAAAGAAGCCTTCTCAAAAAAGAAGTCTTTACTAACATCCAAGACTGTTAACTTAGAGGTGCGAAAACACTTTGTGAAAGGTTTCGTATGGGGTATTGCAAGTTATGGCTCTGAAACATGGACTCTGCGACAAGCAGATGTATCAAAACTTAGGGCATTCGAGTACTAAAGATACCTTGAACTGATAAAGTCACGAATGAGAATGTTCTCAAAAGAGCAAAGGAGACAAGTATCTTGGTTGAATGCTTAAACAGAAGAAGGAATAGTTTTGTTGGCCATTTGATTCGTCATTCTGACTGGTGCACCACACTCCTCGAAGGGAAGCTAGAAGGAAAGAGGAGTCGAGGAAGACCAAGGACTCAATTCATAGACAGCATTAAAGGCAAGCACACTTATTGCCATTTGAAACTCCAGGCCAGAGAAAGAAGACGTTTTGGAAGACATGCATGTTACCCACCAACCTAGCGGTTGACGAGAAGAAGAAGAAGAAGATTAACAGGAATAATGAAATTAATACAGAAATTAACAACAGATTAAGTAAAGGTACCTGATTTTATCAGCAAGTTTCGACCGCAAAGAACAAAAATAACATTATATAAACAATATTTTACCCCAATTATAAACTATAACCTAGAAACAATGGTTACTAACAAGATTTGCTGTGACATACTTTTCTCGGGTGCTTAATGCTTTGGTATTTATCAGTATTAGTTACCGCTGTGCTCAAGATAGCGGGTTCAAACCCGGCCGAAGTCGTCGGATTTTTTAAGAGCGTTAAAAATCCTTCAGTATGCCTTCCTTCGGAGGGGAAGTAAAGCCGACGGTCCCATGTCATAGATTTATGGCATGTAAAAGATCCTTCCACAGACTAAACTTGTGTGGAGCTAAATTTTTAGGTTCGATTTCGTTGGAACGCTCTATCCAAGTTCCAACGTTCACCACTAGGTATCATTGACATCTGGTAGCAAAAGTTGGAAAAATGAAAAATCCACTGCCTGCTTCCAGTCTCTGACCGGGTCAAGAATGGAATGAATGAAGCCCCCATCTAGCGGCGAGGATATGAACTGTGCCGGCTGCCGAAACCTGTCGCACTCCTCTGGGGCAATGATTAAATGAATGACAGATGAAATGAAATGATAGTGGAGAGTGTTGCTGGAATGAAATTGTTACAGGGAAAACCGGAGTACCCGGAGAAAAACCTGCCTTCCTCCGTTTTGTCCAGCACAGATCTCACATGGAGTGACCGGGATTTGAACCACGGACCCGGTGGTGAGAGGCCAGCGTGCTGCCGCCTAAGCCACGGAGGCTGCAAAAGTTGGAAATACTTGAAATTGAACGGAACTTGTAGCTAACCCTCTGGGTATCCGCTGGAAGCAGCTACAGACTCGGGCGAGCCGAACATGTCCTCGGACACTCCCGGCACTAAAAGCCATACGATAAATAAATAAGTACCGTAATAGTTGCCACACTTTTTGTCGTGATTTTTGATATTTGAGGGCAGAGACCGTTTGTGGGTTTGGTAGAGTTTTGTAGAGCTACTTTGTCTCGTATATTTGGACTTGATGATGCCCGACTGATGAGCGAAACATGTCATCCCATAGTCCTCTTCTTCTTCACCTTTTGAGACCACATAGGCTCACTTTAACCAACCATTAGTTCGTCGACTTGTAGGAACTGTACGAGCCTTGCGGTCCTCCCAGTACTTCTTCATGCGTATTGATCATCTTGCCCTTTCTTGGGCAGAAAATATTCTTGTTGGAATTTTCTTTTTTGTGAGTGGAAAATGAAAAGTCATATTTTTAAGTGCTGTAGTTAAACTTTTCTTATTTGCAGCATCTTCTGTTGTTAGGCCAATTTCTTTTAAGGCCTCTCTGATTTCTTTTAACTATCGGCATCCAGTTGTTGTGTTTTTTGAAGCAAGATTGTACTGTACTAGTTGTTTTAGAAGACACGAATCTGGCATTCTCATGATGTGCCCAAAGAATCCTAGTCTTTTCTCTCGCATGGTATCAGTAATGGGTTCTAGGTTGTTATAGACCATATTGTTAGGTATTATTCGCCATTGCCCATCTATTTTATATCCTTTATTGATACAAGTTCTTCCAATGGATCTTCTATAATCTCTTGGTTTTAGAATGTTCATTTAGATGGAATAATGTTTCTGCTGCGTATGTGGCTTCCGGTTTTATGACTGTATTGTAATGTTTAATTTTTGCATTAATTGATAAGCATTTCTTTTTGTAAGTTTCCCATGTTAATTTTTGTGCCCCAGATAACTTGTTGGTTCTTATTTGAATTGATGCTTCCTCATTTAAGTTGTTTGTTATTAACTCTCCTAGATATTTGAATCGTGTTACAATTTTAATTTTTGTATCATTAATTTGTATTTCCTTTAATGGTGTTGGTTTTTGTGGCATGATTTCTGTTTTTTCGAATGATATCTTAAGGCCAATTTTATTTGCAATGGTCTGAAGCTCTGATATCTGTGTTTTGGCTTCCTCTAAATCTTTCGCCAATAATTCCATGTCGTCTGCAAAACCAAGACAGTTTGTTTGAATTTTCTACCTATTTTTATATTTGGAGGGCATTTCTTAGACCATTCTCGCATTACCAATGCACAATTAAATAGTAATGGTGATAAGCCATTACCCTGTCGTAAACTGGGTGTGACCTAAAATGGGTCCTCTACTGTAGTTCCTAAAAATTTTTTTTTCAGGTTAATTTTTTGCATGTTCCAGTAATTGAGATTTTATTGTGTTGACCAAATGAAGTTGCGATATCAATTGTTAGTAAGAAAATACTGAAAAATTATGGCTTCAAAGCTGTCTATACATCTTAAAAGAGTCATAACAAAATGTCAACATGATTCATACGGAAACTTCAATCTCTCACCAAATCTTCTATAATCTGGAAAGGTGACTCGGAGTTGATGATGGACTGGCACTCCAATTGAAGGGCTGCCATGGCTAGACAGACACAAAATAAAGCTATCAGTTCACAGCAGAAACACAACCACTCAGTTGTAATACAAGGGATAAACCAGGATTCCGGAGCAGCATTTTACTTGTAACCCCGTTATTAGCCAATTATATAAACAAAAATACATGCAAAAAAACCAACCCTTATTGATTGCAGCAAAATTCAGATATTATAAAACAGTTACACAGCCAGAGGTGACTTATGCTAGTGAAACTATTTTCAAAACAGAACAAAGATTAATTAGGACATGCATAAATAAGCAATATCAATAATTCATGTTTTTTGGGCTAATGCCGTGTGTATTTAGATTAGAACCATACGTTTCGGAGAAACCTTGCCTCCTTTTTCAATGGAAATCAAACAATGTGGCCAAAGAAAGTATATCAATGAGATTACAAAAATTACAAAAAAATATAGATAAATTCCTTGGTTCGTCACTAGAGAGCAGCTGCCAGAAATTATTGTATGACCATAGTAGAACGGCGGACTGAGTAGTAAGTAAGGAGAAGGTAAAGGGGGCGGGGTGAAAATATAGAGACTCCTCGAAGAATGAGGATGTCCAAAAGAAGAGGAGGGAGGGAGGGGGGGGGGGGGGGGGGGGAGAGGGTTAGATGGATATAAGGAAACATAAACAAAAGGGAAGTGTATCTGAACGATACCTAACGTCATACAGGCAACGGCGAAAAAACAGAAGGAAACTCCTCCAGTGACGAACAAAGGAGAATAAATCCAGGCTCTGTAGCCATAGAGGAAAAAAGTACAATTTGAAATAGGTGAAGAACAGAGAGACTGAGAGGAACTATCTTCCTAGATCCTTAATAACTGGTAGCCAAGTGTCACTTAGCTGATATCCAGTGTCTCTGTTAAAATTATTGGGATTTTTACGAATTTCAACTGCCTCCCTTATAATTCTAGACCAGTTGTGCTTAACAAGGGCAAGCGCACGAGCATCCTTGAAACATATATCCTGCCCTGAAGACAGGGCATGTTCAGCTATAGCTGATTTGTCAGGATGGTTTAGATGGATGTTCCTTTGATGCTCTTTGATGCGAGTTGCAATGGATCGTTTTGTTTGTCCAATGTAGACTTTTCCGCAAGTACAAGGGACTTCATACACCCCAGGTTGTAGTATTGGGGACAATTTATCTTTGTTTAATGCTAAACGTTGACCAATTTTCGTCATAGTGCCGAGAACTGTTTTTGTCTTGTGCTTGCGGAGAATCTTAGCAACGCGGTCAGTGGTGTTGTGAATATAAGGGAGGTAAGCAGTTCCCCTCACGTCGGAGCTCTGAGAAGGTTGTCTATCCCTCTTTCTGGGATGTAGGGACTTATATATAGTGGATTCATTATAGCCATTACCTTTAAACATGGTTTGTAACGCATGTAACTCTTCCTGAAGAGTTGATGCCTCACAAATACGTTCCGCTCTTTTGGCTAGAGTTGTTATAATTCCTTGTTTTTGTGCTGGGTGGTGGTGGGAGTCTGCATGTAAATAATGGTTAGTGTGAGTTGGCTTACGGTAGACGCTGTGCCCCATGGAGCCATCCGCCTTCCTCCTCACAAGAACATCCAAAAAAGGTAAGCATCCACCCGACTCTAGCTCCATTGTGAAGTGGATTGAAGGATGCAGCTGATTTAGGTGGCTCAGAAAGTGGTTCAGTTCGTGGTGTGGGAGGAGGGTTCTGAGAAACTGAACCACTTTCTGAGCCACCTAAATCAGCTGCATCCTTCAATCCACTTCACAATGGAGCTAGAGTCGGGTGGATGTTTACCTTTTTGGATGTTCTTGTGAGGAGGAAGGCCGATGGCTCTGTGGGGCACAGCGTCTACCGTAAGCCAACTCACACTAACCGTTATTTACATGCAGACTCCCACCACCACCCAGCACAAAAACAAGGAATTATAACAACTCTAGCCAAAAGAGCGGAACGTATTTGTGAGGCATCAACTCTTCAGGAAGAGTTACATGCATTACAAACCATGTTTAAAGGTAATGGCTATAATGAATCCACTATATATAGGTCCCTACATCCCAGAAGGAGGGATAGACAACCTTCTCAGAGCTCCGACGTGAGGGGAACTGCTTACCTCTCTTATATTTATAACACCACTGACCGCGTTGCTAAGATTCTCCGCAAGCACAAGATAAAAAACAGTTTTCGGCACTATGACGAAAATTGTCAACGTTTAGCATTAAACAAAGATAAATTGTCCCCAATACTACAACTTGGGGTGTATGAAGTCCCTTGTACTTGCGGAAAAGTCTACATTGGACAAACAAAACGGTCCATTGCAACTCGCATCAAAGAGCATCAAAAGAACATCCATCTAAACCATCCTGACAAATCAGCTATAGCTGAACATGCCCTGTCTTCAGGACACGATGTATGTTTCAAGGATGCTCATGCGCTTGCCCTTGTTAAGCACAACTGGTCTAGAATTATAAGGGAGGCAGTTGAGATTCGTAAAAATCCCAATAATTTTAACAGAGACACTGGATATCAGCTAAGTGACACTTGGCTACCAGTTATTAAGGATCTAGGAAGATAGTTCCTCTCAGTCTCTCTGTTCTTCACCTATTTCAAATTGTACTTTTTTCCTCTATGGCTACAGAGCCTGGATTTATTCTCCTTTGTTCGTCACTGGAGGAGTTTCCTTCTGTTTTTTCGCCGTTGCCTGTATGACGTTAGGTATCGTTCAGATACACTTCCCTTTTGTTTATGTTTCCTTATATCCAACTAACCCTCCCCCCCCCCTCTTCTTTTGGACATCCTCATTCTTCGAGGAGTCTCTATATTTTCACCCCGCTCTCTTTACCTTCTCCTTACTTAATACTCTGTCCGCCGTTCTACCATGGTCCATACAGTAATTTCTGGCAGCTGCTCTCTGGTGACGAACCGAGGAATTTATCTATATTTTTTTTTGTAATTTTTGTAATCTCATTGATATACTTTCTTTGGCCACATTGTTTGATTTCCATTGAAAAAGGAGGCAAGGTTTCTCCGAAACATATGGTTCTAATCTAAATACACACGGCATTAGCCCAAAAAACATGAATTATTTATATAATCCGGGCCGTGAAAGCCTTAATATAAGCAATATCAAGTTAATGGTCATTGGAGAATACCATCAAATAATACAGTCTACACTCACAGGCAAAAAAAACCCGCAATACTTGAATTTTAAAATTAAAACTTGCGTATTAGCTGCATTCTGTCTCAATTATGTCACTTTATACTATTAGCAGACCTTTCTCTGTTCAGAGTGTTTGTTTACCATCCATTTCCTTTAAATTATCGATATAAAGTTTGATTTATGACACCCCAGTTTGTTATCTACCCCAGGCAGACGGTACGCCTCGATTTCCATTAGTTCACTTCCTGCAATAAACTTAAAGTGCTTGGGTGATAAGTCTCATCCCTACGAACCAAATTTGCTTCGTTTGATAAAATGTATTTTTCAAATGATTTCTCATCAGTTTATAAGTTTTTCTTGCAAAGGAAACATGGTTCTTACACGTGAAGAAGCTGCAAGAGCTGTAGCCTTGACTGAAGATGGAAGAAGCATGCAATACGTTGCAAGACAGTTAAATGTCAATGTTTCGACCATCCAAAGGACATACCAACGGTATAGGGAACTTGGAACATACTCCAGGAGGCGTCGATCAGGCCCCAGAAGGGCAACATCAGACAGAGATGACCAGTATCTGCGACTCCAAGTTCTGAGGGACCGACACACCACAATTGTAGAAGTAAGAAATCGGCTTCAGCAGGTGACAGGTGTGAATGTCAGTGAGAGGACAGTAAGGAGAAGATTAAGAGGTGTAGAAATATTCTCCAGAAGACCTGCTACCGGCCCCAGATTGGAACCTCAACATCGCAGGGAACGTCTTCACTTCGCTCGCCTCCATCAGCAATGACAAGCCGTTCTCTTCACAGACGAGAAGAGATTCGGTCTCAGATCGCCTGACAGAAGAGAAAGAGTGTGGAGGAGGGTCAGAGAAAGGTTTTCTCCTGTAACTTATTCCTCTAGGACTGCATTCGACGGGGGTTCTGTCATGGCTTGGGCCGGGGTCAGTATGGATGCCAGGACTCACAGCTGACCGGTACATAATGGAAATCCTTGAAAACCATGTTGTACCATTTGCTCCATTTGTCAGGGATGAATTTCGCCTGATGCACGACAACGCACGAGCACATACTGCCCGATGTGTCCAGCAGTACCTGCATGTGGTTGGAATCTACGCACTGAACTGGCCAGCTAGGAGCACTGACCTCAATCCAATTGAACATGTTTGGGATATGTTGGCCAGAAAGGTTCGGTAACGTGTTCCTAAGACTCTCCAGCAACTTCGGGTGATTCTGCATGAGGAGTGGGAACGCATCACACAGGAAAGCATTTCACAAATCATCGCAAGTATGGCAGAGAGATTACGCGAGGTCGTGCTAGGGGTGGAAATACCCATTTTTAAGTGTTCAGTTCTTGTGTCAGTACCCAAAGAAATGAATTAATTCTGTAATGATAAATTTTGGAACTCAGATTAACATTTTTAAACAACTTTGTAATTTACTCAAAATTTAAGACATCATTTTCACTTTTTTTTTCTTATTCTAGAAAATGGAAGAGATTTTTTATTGAAGCATTTTTTTGTATGTGAAGTGGTTTTCAAAAGTTTAGAAAATAATTAATTATGAATAATTTTAACATTAGAATAATTTTAATGCATTAAATTATGAGAATAATTTAAAAAAAGAAGTGTTGCGTTTTCTTGTCGGCGAATGTATAAGGAAATTGAACCAGTAATGAGTACAATTAGAAAGACACAGATCTCATTTTTTTGGACATCATATTCAAACACCGGAAACTAGTATTAGTAGAATAATAGTAGAAAAATTATGGAATAGCAATGTTGTTGTTTGAGTCTTCAGTCTTTTGACTGGTTTGATGCAGCTCTCCATGCCACCCTGTCCTGAGCTAATCGTTTCATCTCTACATAGCTCCGACACCCTACATCCGAGGCAATCTGTTTAACATATTGTAACCTTGGTCTACCCCTACAGTTCTTGTCCTCGACCCTTCCTTCCATAACTAAGTTTGCTATTCCTGGGTGTCTTAGTATGTGTCCTACCAACCTATCTCTTCTCTTCATTAACAGTCGCCAGAAACATCTCTCCTCTCCCACTCGTCTTAATACCTCTTTGTTTGTAACCCTATCTACCCATCCGATCTTCATCATTCTCCTGTAACACCACATTTCAAATGCTTCAATTCTCCTCTTTTCTGCTGCACCAATAGTCCAAGTTTCACTTCCATAGAGCGCCATGCTGCAGACAAAGGCTTTCAAAAATGACTTCCTAATACCTAAATCTATATTCGATGTCAGCAGTCTCCTTTTTTGTAGAAATGCTTTCGAAGCCTGAGCCAACCTACTTTTTATATCCTCTTTGCTTCGTCCATCACTGGTTATTTTGCTTCCTAAGTAACAGAAGTCTCCTACTTCCTTCAGCTTTTCACCTGCCAATTTGATCTCCATAGAGGTTTCTGATTTATTTCGGCTGCATTCCAGTATTTTTGTTTTACATTTATTAATTTTCATCATGAATTCTTTCCGTAAGACGGAGTCCATACCATTCAAAAACTCATTCAAATCCTCAGGCTTGTCGGCCAAGATGACGATGTCATTAGCAAATCTCAGAGTTGAAATTATTTCTCCTTGAATCTTCACTCCCACTTAAAATTTTTCTCTAATTTCCTTCATTGCTTGTTCAATGTAAAGATTGAAAAGTATGGGTGATAAGTTGCAGCCTTGCCTTACACCTTTCTGAATACCAGCTTCTCTCTCATGTCCTTCAACTCGAATGACTGCTGTCTGGTTTCTGTACAGATTGTATATCACCCTCCTATCCCTGTACTTTATTCCAATCGATTTCAAAATGTCAAACAATTTAGTCCAATCAACATTATCAAAAGCCTTTTCTAAGTCTACAAAAGCCATGAACGTTCTCTTATCTTTCCTTATTCTACCTTCCAAAATCAGCCTAAGACTTAGTACAGCTTCCCTTGTTCCTACATTTCTCCTGAAACCAAACTGGTCTTCACCCAACTCCGTTTCTATCTGGCTTTCAATCCTCTTGTAAATTATTCTAGACAGGATCTTTGAAGCATGAGTAATCAAGCTGATTGTACGGTAATCTTCACATCTGTCAGCTCCCACTTTCTTTGGTATAGGGATGATTACATTCTTCTTGAAATCAGGGGGTACCTCACCTGTCTCATAAATCCTACACACCAAGTGAAATAACCTGATCAGACCTTCATCTCCTATAGTAAAGCCATCATAACTTCTGACTTGACGTTTCAGTGTTACCCTCGAGTTATCTAACGGTCAGAAGGAAAATCACTTTAACCAGACAATCACAGACAGTCATTCAAATCGATATATCACGACAAATTGAGTTTCGTTCGCGATGACGTGATTTAGCGAACGAAACTCTAGCCTAGCAGTGAAACGTCAAGTCGGAAGTTATGATGGCTTTACTATATGCAGCGTAGCAACTCAATCGGTATATCATCTATGCCTGGTGCTTTGTTCCTGCTTAAGTCTTCCAAAGCTCTATCAAATTCTGATCTCAATATTAAATCTCCTTTCGCATCCTCATCAATTTCCTCCTCCCTTTCCATTACATGATTCTCAATCTCCTTTCCCTTATACAATAGCAATACCAGGATTAACTGGATCACAGAAATTAAAGAACTCCAAATAACACTCAACGAACTGACGAATAAAACTGACAGAATCAACATTTTACAATAAAGAACTAAATTGGCTATGGCTGTGTATAATTGATTGTAGTGGTCCAATGTTAGTCATAAAATATAAAATAAAATAAATAAATAAATAAATAAATAAATTAGCCTTTCAGGATTAGATTGCCGGCAGTTGAGGTGGGAGCTATTCTTTGTTTACACGTGTCACGCTGTCAGCCTGCTTGGTTGACAGGTACAGTTGTGTTTGCGAGTAGGATATGACTGAGCTCAAGTAGCCTCAGTCGTCGTTCAACTGTCCGTGGTGACACGAGCTCCTGTGACGCGCAATGCTGCTTTACTTATGCGCAAACGGCACTCCGTTATCGCTGTCCCCTCCTGCTCGTCCCGCAAGGCTCCTGATGAAATAAACAATAGACATTGGCGCAGCCAGGTTCAGTGGCAATCAAATCTTGAACGGCTAATACTAGTAAATGTTACTTTTTGCTTTAACGGTGGGATAATGGCATTACTAATTATGTAACTGTAATGCCATAGTCCAAAGTACCAGAGGTCTCAAAGAAAAAAAACTTGTGATAACTACTTCATGGATATGGAGCCGGACAAAGAATGGTCTTACTTTGGTCAATTCGCTGGGAGAAGTTCAGCAACAGGATACTAAGGCTGTGTCCCAATACTCAAGATGTCTGCTATTGACTAGCTGCTAGCTACTATGTGCTATGTGCTATGCACTACGGAGATTTGGGACATGTCTGCTTAATCACAGCCTCCTTCATAGACTTGTGTTCTGAAACGCACTGGACTTACATGCTGGTGCCAAAACAACACTCAAGATGGCGGTGATCTGCTACTCCTTGTAAACTCTTTGCCCTTTCATCAGCTGTTTTAAATAAACAATACCTAAATTATACGATCATGGATGCACCAAGAAGATCACTTTTTAGCCGAGCCCAATTATGGTTTGTGTTTGGCTTAAGTCAAAGACAACCTACAATTTACATAACCTACAATTCCGATAAGCTACAATTTCTATAACTTCCTTGACGTAGTTGACAATCTAGCATGCACTTTCGTTCACTAGATGCTACAGACTTGATTGCTATGTGCTAAGCAGTATTGGATCACGACTTCTGACGTCACATCCGGCGAAGTAGTCGACTATCTAGTTCACTACGGCTGAAATTGTACTATTGGGACACAGCCTAAGAAGAGGTGTTTCATGTGCCCTTGGGCTACTTATGTGTTAAATTTATTATGCATCGGATTTGTAATGTAACAAGTTCTTGTAACAAGTTCTCTCAACAATTTATTTTAATTATGAGGTAACTGATATTACCACCAAATAATTGAAGTTTACCTAACGATAATATCAGGCGACAATTTGGAATGGTCCCAATTCCTGATAAGATGGCTGAACACAGACTTCAATGGTATGGCCATGTGTTGACGTGGATAATGAAGAAAAGAGACATAAGCAGATTAAGTGAAATGAAGTTCCTGCGAAGTAGGATCGGAGTAACAAGAAGAGACAGGGTGAGGAATGAAAAGGTCAGGGAAATAGTGAAAGAGGTGCCCTTGCAATGTAGCATTGAGACATCAAGACTGAGGTGGTATGGACACAAGAGAATGGAAGAGAAGAAGATTCCCAAGAGGATACATGAGATGCAGATGCAGAAGAAACGACCAAGGGGAAGACCAAGAGATAGATGGCTGAAAGGAGTGGAGGAATGTGTCAAGAAGAGAGGCGAGGACTGGACCAGAGTGACAGCGGAGAGGTGGTGGGAAGAAAGGACTAAGTGGCGAGGCTTATGTTCCAAACAGACCCAGCCTGGGGCTGGAAACTGTACAAGATGATGATGATGATGATGAAGAAACGGTAACTGTAACTTACTTACTATTTTTGGTAAGTAATGGCTACCTTTAAAAATTAACTTGCTCAACCCTAGGATAAACACATGAGATAATAATCACGGAACTGTGTTGGGAGTAGATTACCTAGATGGTAGATTACTTACAATGATCAGAGCGTGGCCGTATAGAGCAAGATGTTGCCAGTGTCCATGGGGAACTCCACAGCTTGTTCCTCGTCCTCCCCCAGGCTCAGGGCATCCGGCGTGTTCTTCTCTGCTCCAGGCTGCATATGCCGCTTCCTGCACCGACAGACAACACATCAGTATCCTACTCTATCTAACAAGTTGCACAACCAAAACATACAGTAGACCCATGGTTATGTGTTTCTTCGTCTATTCGTTCATGGCATTTGTAGACTTAGAAAAGGCTTTTGATAACGTTGATTGAGATTGGACTACGGCAAGTTGTTTGACATTTTGAAAACGATTGGAATAAAGTACAGGGATAGGAGGGTGATCTGCTATCTATACAGAAACCAGACAGCTGTCATTCGAGCTGAAGGACATGAGAGCGAATCTGGTATTCAGAAAGGTGTAAGGCAAGGCTGCAACTTATCACCCATACTTTTCAATCTTTACATTGAACAAGCAAGGAAGGAAATTAGAGGAAAATTTAAAGTGGGATGGAAGATTCGGGAGAAATAATTTCAACTCTGGGATTTGCTGACGACATCGTCATCTTGGACGACACGCCTGAGGATTTGAATGATTTTTTGAATGGTATGGACTCGGTCTTGAAGAAAGAATTCATGATGAAAGTTAATAAATGTAAAACAAAAATATTGGAATGCAACCGAAATAAGTCAGAAACCTCTATGGACATCAAATTGGCAGGTGAAAAACTAAAGGAAGTAGGAGACTTCTGTTACTTAGGAAGCAAAATAACCAGTGATGGACGAAGCAAAGAGGATTTAAAAAGTAGGTTGGCTCAGGCAAGGAAAGCATTTCTACAAAAAGGAATCTGTTGACATCGAATATAGATTTAGGTATTAGGAAGTCATTTTTGAAAGCCTTTGTCTGGAGCATGGCGCTATATGGAAGTGAAACTTGGACTATTGATGCAGCAGAAGAGGAGAATTGAAGCATTTGTAATGTGGTGTTACAGGAGAATGAAGAAGATCAGATGGGTAGATAGGGTTACAAACGAAGAGGTATTACGATGAGTGGGAGAGGAGAGATGATTCTGGCGACTGCTATTGATGAGAAGAGATAGGTTGGTAGGACACATACTAAGACACCCAGGAATTGCAAGCTTAGTTATGGAAGGAAGGGTCGAGGATAAGAATTGTAGGGGTAGACCAAGGTTAGAATATGTTAAACAGATTGCCTTGGATGGAGGGTGTGGTAGCTATGTAGAGATGAAACAATTAGCTCAGGATAGAGAGGCATGGAGGCATGCATCAAACCAGTCAAAACACTGAAGACTCAAACAACAACACAACAACATTTGTTGTTGTTGATTCATCGAGGGGCTTTGAGACATAATGGTTATTTAGCCCCGAGTACTTGATTGTGTGTGTGGAATTTCTCTGATAACCTGTTATTGTGACGACTAGGACCCGGAAGTTCATGCACTATTAAATGAATAAATGTGCACTAATTATTGACCAAATATGCATAAAGTTTCAAAACATATGCACTATGAAATAACTACATAATGGAATGTTTGCTGAAATTAAGGCTTCACAAAGGTCGTGAGAAAATTCACCAAGTTTCGATTTAGGGCAACGAATAGCATTTGTTCACAAGGGCTGAATTGATGTGGGTTCTTTTCCTTTTTTAAGATATTTTGGTTATATTTGGTGGTTTTCATATGTTGAATCACTGAAAACTTTCTCAAACTCCCTACATTTGTTTCACAATTTTTACAATTAAGGACACTATCATTGGTAGAAAAAATTTCACTTCCAAATGATTTCACAAAATTTCGCAACTTAACAACATTCATCATCCATTCTCCGCTCCAGCAAGCCGGGTACGGGTATACTGTAAATGAGCCTCTTCCAGTTTGTCCGGTCCTTACACACACTGCGCTCCAATTTCTTCTGCCAATCTGCATCCCTCTTGGCCAAGTCTCTTCAAATTTGCTTCTCCCAAATGTCTCGAGGCCTTACACTTGGTCTCTTACCTAGGATGACCTGGTCAAAGTATAATCTTGGTGTTCTGCCATGGGCCATTATCTTTACATGCCCATACCATTTCAATCTAGATAGTTCTAGTGTGTCAAGCAGACTTCTATCCAAATTGAGCTGTTGCCTAATTTCCTCATTTCGTATTTTATCTCTCCTGGTCTTCTAGAGACAAGATCGGAGGAACTTCATTTCAACTGCTTGAAGTCTGCTACTGTCAGGTGCTGTTAAAGTGACTGCTTCAAGTCCATAAGTCAATATTGGCATGAGATAGATTTTGTAAAGTGTGATTTTGGATGTTAAAGGAAAGGATTCATCCCACAGTAAATTGCATACAGAGCGATAGAAATGTGATGCCGTATGTACTCTATTCCTGATTTCATGTGTAATGGTGTTATCTGCAGAGACATAGCTGCCCAAATACTTAAAACTATCAATAATATTTATACTGTCATCACCGAGTCTGAGATGGATTTCTTCGGGTTTCTTACTCATTACCAAGCCAACTGTCTTCTGTCAGCTGATGCTTAGTCCCTTCTTATGCAACTTAACGTCATTGTTAGCTTTCACTGGAGCCATAACTCTGTGCTTGCTGTGGTTGACAGTAAGCAGCTAGGCAGTTCACTGAAGGTCGGAATTAAGTAATTTGAGATAATAGGTCCACGTAATATTTCTGGAAATTCCTAGTCATTCATAAGCTGAAACTACTAATTAGCAGATGATACAAATACTCTGGGTGATTTAACCGCTTCACTGCTGCGGTCGAGTATACTCGATCTGCCTCAAGCGGTCCGTCAGTGCTGCGGTCGAGTATACTCGATCATAATTTTGTGCCATCAGTGCTGTGATCGACTATACTCGATCTGCTTTGTAAATGTCGTGTATTCTTACGCCATCTGTTAGCTACATTTTCAATGATTTAGTTCCATAAATACACACGTGTAACGTTGCGGGAAAAATGTTTTTCTTTTGTCACACAGTTATAAACATCGTATATGAGTAATGGCTGCATCTAGCGAGCGCAATATGCGTCCGGTGCAAATTCTTATGCTTTTAGAGGAGATTGAGTCTGATGTGGATTAAGATAGTGTCGGAAGTGGCGATGAGGATATTAGGGAACTGTTAGGAAATGACAGTGATAGTGTTGAAGATATCCCGACAGAGAGGGGAAGAAATGAACCTGACCTAGGCCTACCCACGTGGTCCGAGGACGAGTTCGCGCCAAACTTGCATGCATTCCAAGTGCCAAACCCAGGTATGTCAAATACTAATTTGACCCCTAATTCCCATGAAATAGATTATTTCGAATTATTTGTCAATGAAGAGGTGTTGACAAAGGTAGCAGACGAAACAAACAAGTTTCATAAGACAGATTTTGGAGAGATACCACAACCCCAGAAAATCAACTCCTGGAAGACCATCTGCAACATTCACGGACCCAGTTCTTCGACTAACTGAAAGACATTTTCCCTGCTTAGTTCCGCCAACTGATAAGAAATCTAACCCAACTCGTCACTGTCATGTATGTAGCAATACTGTCAGGAGGGAAAGGAAGAGGAAAGAGTCCCGATACATGTGTCAACCATGTGGTGTTGCACTCTGTGTCGTACCTTGCTTTGAAGACTACCACTCACGCAGGAATTATTAGAATGTTTAGCCCCGTAAACTATATCCTTGCACATATTTAGTGTTCAATTATTAGTATAGATAAATTGTATAGCCTATTTAGTTGATGAAAGGCTTTTATAATTTTTTTCGCGAAAGTTTAGGTATAGGATAATGTATGTGTTAGAATTATTTTAGATACTTGTGCATTGAGGTATTATTGGATTTGGGTGTTTATTTAGTGATATCGTGTGTTTAATTTAATGTTTCTGTTGTGATGTGTGTGTGTATGAGATGTATATAGTGCGTGCATTTAGTGAGCATATCCTACGGTGCAAATTACAATTTAAAAAAAAAATCTACTGGACAAAATTTCGCCAACTCACGTGGAATCGAACCCTGGATCCCAAACATCAACCTTGGCCAATACTTTATGAACTCAGTGGTGAGTAAATTACTTATAATTATTTTCAGTTACCACTTGTATTTTATGTTCAAATTGGTGAATTTCTGTGTGAAAGTGGTTGCCTAAAAGAATCCAGCACAGAGGGTGCGCTAACAATGTAACAATTCAGCAGTGAAAAGGTTAAGGGAGGTGAAAGTAACATTCTCAATAACAAGGAAATGTTCAGGTTTTGACTCTCAGAGTCCGAATCGAAATATAAGACTTTAAGAACATGAAGTAACACAAAGCGCTTCTTCTTCTTCTTCTTTTAAGGCCTCATTGGACCACTTCAGTCAATCATTTCTTGGTCCTCTTCTTCAGTAAGTTTCCTTTCCGAGTCGCCCAGTAGCTTTTCATTCGCTCTGATCTTCTCAGGCGTTCCTCATCTGTAAATACCCTTTTTACTGTATTACATTTGTCTATTTTAGCCTGAAATCTTATTTTTATATTTCTCAGTTTTTTTAATTTTGTTGTTTTGTTTTGCAAGTCATTCAAGGTTATTTCCAATTCTTTCATATCTTCTCTAATTTCCTTAATCCATCCTACTTGTTGTTTCATATTCCAAAGTTTCACTACAATTTTTCTTGATAACCTGGTTTCTGGTGTCCTCATGATGTGACCAAAGAAAGAAAGCCGTTTCTTCCGAATAGTATCAGTGATGGACTCCAGTTCTCTGTATACCACTTCATTTGGTACTATCTGCCACTGTCCATCTTTCTGATATTTTTTATTTATGCATGTTCTAGCTATTCTTCTTTCTACTTTAAAAGTTTTGTCGGTTCTGTTTTTCTGAGTAACTTTAAAAAGAGTTTCACTTCCATAGGTCACCTCTGGTTGAACCACCGTCTTGTAATGTTTTAATTTTGTTGCGATTGATAGATATTTTCTTTTATATGTAGACCATGTTAATTTTTGGGCTTTTATCATTTTATTAGTTCTTTCTTGCCATGCAGGTTTCTCATCCAAGTTGTAGGTTATAATTTCTCCTAAGTATTTAAATTGCTTCACTATTTTAACTTTCTTGTTATTTACTGTTATGTGATTGATTACAAGTGGATTTGCTACCATTATCTCTGTCTTTTCAAATGATATCTGAAGTCCAATTTTTTGTGCTATATTTTGTAGGCTTATTATTTGATTTCTGGCTTCTTGAATATTATTAACCAGTAACGCTAAGTCATCTGCGAATCCCAAGCAATTTAAGTCTATTTGATCTTTCTTGGTTCCAATTCTTATGTTCCTAGGATTTTCCCTGTACCATTCCCTCATTACATATTCCAAAGCACAATTGAAAAGTAGAGGCGATAAACCATCTCCTTGTCTTAATCCTGTTTTAATCGTAAACGGTTCAGATATTTCTCCTCTGAATTTTACTTTAGATTTGGTGTTTGTTAGAGTTAGTTTAATAATTTTTATTAATTTGGGATGAAGTCCGAAATTCCTTAGTAGGTATACAATCATAAGCTTTTTTTGTAGTCTACGAAGGTTATGCCGAAATCCACCTTGATATTCTCCTAACAAAGCGCTTCATAACAATAGGAACTTAGAATATACGCCCTTCTCAAGCAGTGATATGCACTTAAACAGGAAAAGGAGAAAAATATGATTCATTGTGCCAAAATAACCAAAAAATGCAAAATGAAAGCAAGATATGCAAAAATATGATTGTATTAATGTGCGTATTTGTAATTCAACTGAGGATTGGAAAAGAGGCGGCCATGGCTTTAATTTAGGAACCATTCCGGCATTTGCCTGGAGTAGAAATGGGAAACCACGGAAAACCTCTAATAATAATAATAATAATAATGTATGGCCTCGGGTGCCGGGAGCAAGCTTTGTTATTTGCCACCCAGAAGGTAGCTTGCATGTTGAATTTCGTTGTTCCTTGAAGCACTATGAAAGTCAAGGAGGTTTGATATCTAAGCTCCATTGAACACTATAGCTCTTTCTAGTAGAGAAATGAGGAACTTTGTGTTGGCGGAAACTCCCGAGATTAATTTTGCCATACGAACATGGCCTATTGAATCCAAATGGGTTCTTTGACATGCCAACATCGTATGACATGCGTGTCGTAATTTTTTGCTGTTTTTCAAAAGTCAATTACCATGACCAGGAGCGAACCTGCAAGCTTGGGGTTGGTAGTCCGACACGATAACCACTCACCCACCGTGGCAAGCACGGAAAATCACTTCCAGTATGGCTGAGGTGGGATTGAACCTAGCCTCCATGGTTACAGCCGAGAATGCTAGCCACTATGAAACAAGGCGGTCGTCTATTTGTTTCCACATTAATGTGTAGGCATAGGCCTACAAATTAATTACAAGTTCCGAAGAGTTACCAATCATAGTGAATGCCACACGTATGGAATTTTGCAGAGAGTATATATATTTAGGTCAAGCATTAAGTATGACACAAACAAGCGACCGAGGAATCAAAAGGAGGATTGGATTGACGTGGGGAAAATTCTGGAGCCTAAGCTTCATCCTTATGGACAAATCATTGAGCCCTAAATTAAGATTCGATGTACTTCAAAGCTGTGTCATCCCAGTGTTAATATATGGATGCCAAACGTGGTCATTTAGTAAATTTTAGACAAGACTGCTCCAGATCTGTCAACGGAAAATGGGAAGGAGAATCCTAGGCGTTAAGCTAAGCGACAGAATCAGTAACACGGATCTGAGAAAAAGAAGTGGGTTGGAGGACACAGCAACAAGAGCTCGGCAACTGAAATGGCGCTGGGGTGGACACATATCCAGAATGAACCAGGATAGATGGATCTACTCCACGACTATGTGGGATTCTAGAGCTGGCAAGAGACGCAGAGGACACCCCCCGTCACAGATGGTCGGACGAATTTAGGTTTGAGGCAGGTGGACCAGAAATGCCAGGGATAGAAAGCTATGGAAGGAAATTCAGGTCAGTGTAATAGTGTAACAATGTAAATACTGTAGTAAGGATGAGTGTTAATTTATTTTGTATTAATGTGTGTCAATATGTATTTAGGAAAGACATCTCTCAAGAACTGGCTCCTCTTGGGAGACTACTTGAGCCACCCCCTACCACTCCGGTAGGAGGCCCTTGCCCATCAGGGATCTACGGGCTTATCTTATCTTATAGGCTTGGGAACATCAGAGAACAAGTTCAAACATCTATGTGGAGGACTTTTAAGCTTATTTTTCAGTGTTGCCTTATTGACAGTATTACCAGGAAATGCAAAAAATAAAAAATAAAAAAATAACCTGAAAAAAATAAAATCACATGTGATTGAAAAAATATTATGCACTACAGAAGAGGGAGAAAACTAGGAGATGAAATGTTTCGTTCATCAAGCGATCATCATCAGATCCCAATAAACAAGACAAAATAGCTCTACAAAACACTACCAAACCCACATTGACATCCACAAATTAATTGTCCATGCCCTCCAAAAACAGAAAAAAAAACCCAGGGTAAAAACTTAGAAAGTACGGCAACTATCTCTACATAGTACAATATAAATCAAAGTCCCCGAGTCGTGGATATAACACGTAATCTCGAGAACCACTGGATGAATATAGATGCGGTTTTCAGCATTCTGTAAAGGATTTCTCGAGGAAGGTTTCTGTAGAAAAACATTCATTTATGACCGAAGGAAGCCAAGCAGTAACGATTTCAGTGAATCAAGTCGAAGAAATCCCTGTCGTCCGTGCGCCTTTTAAGCTTACCCTGGGTAAACTGTTTAACATATCTATATACTAAGAGTGTAAGAATTGTTCATCATGAAAAGTTCAACAAAAAACGCCCACTCTAAGTGATTTTACGTT
Organism: Meconema thalassinum; assembly: GCA_946902985.2. NCBI lineage: Eukaryota > Metazoa > Arthropoda > Insecta > Orthoptera > Tettigoniidae > Meconema > Meconema thalassinum. The sequence goes on from OX336388.2 coordinate 92,123,607, forward strand.
TTCATATCTTCCAACAATCTCCATTCATTAACCCCTCAAGCCGGCTATTTTATCCAGAGGTGTTCACTTCTCTGGCGGTATTTAAATTGAAGCACGGCAAAGGTTTGGACACCAACAAGGTAAAGAATTAATAATGTTAAATCTACGAAATATAACGTATTGAAAAGTTTAGGATTACTCACCGAGATAATGCCCATGTTTCTCAGTAATACAGGGTGGGGCAGCATAACTTCCTTTTTTCAATTGCGCCCCATTTAGTAGTGTGATGTAGTACCGGAGCGCTAGTGGTCTCGTCCAATAGCCGGGTCTGTAAAGTTTTGTACTGACACAGTTCAGTCGCCATCATGCGTTGGAACGTGCGTTTGCCCTTGAGGCCTACTTTTCGAGCGGTTGTTCTGTGATCGCAACCCAGCGTGCCTTTCGGAATCGATTTAGCCCCATTGGCGCCTGTCCCAGACCGGAAATCAATTGTTACGTGGGTCACTACGTTCAGACAAACTGCAAGTGCAACAAGACGTAGAACTGGAGTCCCACGGCCCATTAGATCACCTGATAACATTGAGGCAGTGAGAGCTTCAATTTTGCGATCACCACGGCGTTCTGCGCGCAAACATTCGTCTGCCCTTGGACTTTCTAATCGTTCTGTGAGGAGAATTCTTCATGATGATCTTCATTTTCATCCATTCAAGATGGCGATTGTGCAGGAACTTTCTGAACGCGACTTCAATTCTCGGAGGAACGCGTGTGAGGTGTTTCTGGAAGTCGTGCCTGAGGACGCTATTGTGTTTTTTAGTGATGAAGCCCATTTTCATTTGTGTGGATCCGTCAACAAACAAAACATGCGCTACTGGGCTGCTACCAATCCTCGAGAATTGCATCCAAGGCCTTTGCATTCACCAAAACTCACAGTGTGGTGTGCAATTTCCTCAGGTGGAATAATTGGTCACTGGTTCTTTGAGGAAAATGAAATCACAGTGACAGTGAATTCGGACCGGTATGTAAACATGTTACAGGATTTTTTTTTTCCACAACTGGATGAGTTGGACTTAGGGCACGTTTGGTTTCAACAAGACGGTGCAACGGCACACACTTCAAGAGCATCGATGGCCGTTTTGAGGGAACACTTCCCAGGGCGCCTAATCTCAATTAGGGGCGACTTGGAATGGCCGGCCCGATCCCCCGATTTGACCCCTTGTGATTTTTTTCTATGGTTTTTTTTTTTGAAATCCCGTGTTTATGTAAACCGACCAATGACCCTACAAGATTTGAAGAACAACATCCAGGAAGAACTTGCCAACATAACGCCTGCTATGCTGGTAAGAATTATGACAAACGCCAGAAATCGGTTCACCCAGTGTGTAGAGAATGGGGGACGTCACCTACCTGATTTGATCTTCAAAACCAAGTAAAACAAAACTTTATATTTGTACCTACATTATATTAAAAAATAAAAATTTTCTGATTCGTACAATGTGTTTTATTAAGGTTTGAAAAAAGGAAGTTATGCTGCCCCACCCTGTATATGCGACGACTGTTTTTCAGGGTTGTCAATGATCACACGCAATATTTACAAAAATATAATAATTTGATAAGTTCCACTTTTGGTATTTGTTTCAGGTAGCCTATATTTACAATGAAAGCAAGATATTTACATGATAATGCTCAATCTACATATATACATCATTTTTGAGTAAAATTTCCAGGAAAAGCTGAATTTTGAAAAGCTTTGCCCGCATATGTATCCCGTGTAGAATTTCAACAAAATTTAAATATCGCAATATTAGTTCAATCCTGTCCCTTGGCATTGTTTGTGGGAATATAGGGATTTCTAAAACTTCATCCCTGGTGAAATAGCTCTTTAGGGCAGGTTTCTGTATTATTCCCATCAACATTACAAGCCCCAAGGACACATAAATAGGGGCAGATGACCTCGTAGTTCCACCCCTTAAAACAACAATAACTAACTAACTAACACATAAATGTTGTCGCCTGTCACTGACTCCCATTTCCTAGCGCACGACCTTGGTTTCAAGGGTGTGCCAACTATACATTCTGCCGCGTATATATTTGTTTCTCAAACAATTAGTTCAATCATTTTGTCGTCGAAAAACAGCAAAAAAGCATCTAAAACAGACGTGAAATGCTTTCTTGTACCCGGCAAACCTGTGAAGGGGATCTTTGTGCGCTAAGGACGAAGTCTACCTCTCGCCACAAACACTGATCAGCGGTTGTTTTCGTTACAGCTGAAGCTATTTTTTCTTCATCTGCGCTGTCTGCCACTTCTCCAATAACATCATGCTCTGCATAGTCCGTATCACTACCGAAAATATCGCTTCCCTATACATCACTTCCACTACTGTCATCTATCAAACCAATAATATCTGCAGCGTAAGAAATGAGACAGCCCGGCAATTATTCCACTGCGACTGAGGGCCGGGTTCACCATGGTTCGTTAAAATGTTAACAAACCAATTAAGGCCGTTGATGGACGATTACCGAAATTTTGTGGTTCACCAAACTTTAACAATCCATTAGCTTCCCTATCAAGCCGTCAAAATTAATTGCTCTGTCAACATGGAATTAACGACTTGACGGTCGATTTACGCAGCAATCAAATTCAAAATGGCGTGTGGCGAAAGCTGGAATAGCCGTGCATTAAACTTTATTCTCAACGATGACGATGTTTTTGAAGACATGCTAGATTTTCTTCAACCACTAACTTATAAATAACGAAGGAATTACTTGAATGAATGCGACGACATAGAATTTATTATGTGATTTCGGTTGTCAAAACCTTCTGTGTTGATGAATGTTCTACAGATGACAGAACCTAACCTGGAATTCTCATCTGATAAGTAAGATAGCCTATGTACCATTCTTTATTTATGTGTAATATTGTGTGATGCATTGCGGTGTAGCACATGTAGTTAATTTAATAAAAGGCTACCTAGACATCTCAACATCAGTAATCTTATTTATTTTTACGTGTAATGAATTACGTTATAAAACATCCTCGTTAATTTAATTTAATAAAAGACTACCTAAACGTTACAGCATCAGTCCTCTTATTTTCAACGATTTCACGATGTTCATCCACCGAGTAGATAAGGGTGGATATTTATGTCTCTTTCATTTAACGAATATTTCACAGTCCCCGTCTCTTCTTGCTCTTTTCCTCATCAGCCATGTTTGTTTTTAACCAAAGAGCATGTAACTTTTAAGCCTTTTCAGTTAACGGCCTGCTCGATTACACCAAAGAATAAACAAATACCGCCACAATCATTATCTTTCAATGAGTTTTGTACAGCCCTTAAACATAACGCTTCGTTTGCTAATGCCAATCGGTGAATGTGCTGGTGAAACGCCAACGAGCTTAATGCCGATGTTAAAGTTAACAACGCATTTACTGAAGGACCGTTAACGCTGCGTTGGTGAACCCGGCCCTGAGTAGCCTAGCCTGCGAGGCAAAAAATTATCTACGAAGTATTTGCTTTCGGTGCTTCCCCTTCATAAGTGAAGAAAATTGTCAACTTAGATATAGTTCACAAAACATTCTCGAGATGGCAGGAAAGTTTGTGGTACCTTCGAAAGCAACTAACTTGAAACTCAATAGAGAGCGTTTCATGTTCTTTCCCTGATCGATATTAGTCGTCAAAAGCAACGGATATCGATCAACTTCGTATTAGTTCTAATTATGAAACAGAGATGGCATGAAAGTACATAACTTCTCGGTTCATAACGTGAAAGAAGATCCTGCGAAGCAGCAGTATTTCATGTGTAATAGGCATTATAACTTCCGCCTGCACCGGTCGTTTGTGGTACATCGAACCGGCTGAATGAGTAGAGTCCAGCGGACGTACAGTGTACGGCGAACCGGCTTGAGGAGTTAATAATAATAATAATAATGATGATGATAGTGTGGCCTCCGGAGAGGCCGAATGCAGGTCTTTCTAGTTAACGCCTATGGGCGACCTGCGCGTCGTAATGAGGATGAAGTGATGATGAAGACGTCACATACACCCAGTCCCCAAGCCGGGGGAGTTAACCCCAGAAGATTAAAATCCCTGATGGCTCGGGCCAAAGCCTAGTGCGCTAACCATTTAGCCACGGAGCCGGACGAAATAATAATAATAACCCATGAAGGGCCTAGACTTACCAAGTGACTGTTGCTCAGCCATTTGGCCCGTAGATATTGGGGTGATGCGTGGTAGGCGCATAGGGTCCCCTCGGCCGTTGATCCTGGTTTTCGTGACCGGGGCGCTGCCTCACTGTCAGACAGCTACTCAAATGTCCTCACGAGGCTGAGAGCTCCCCTTTCCAGCCCTCACATCAGTTTATAAAATCCCTGACGGAGCCGGGAATCGGAGTTGGGACCTCCGGGTGAAGGGCAGGCGTGCTACCCAAACACCACGGGGTCGGCTAAGCTCCATTCAGTGGAAATTTGAATTACTAGCTTCGGAGCGAGCCTATCAACACAGCTTCGGTTAGCATCAAACTGTCGAGTCATGTCGAGTTATTACTTCAGAGAAGAGTATACGTGTTTGGAGTTTCGCTGTTCACCTTGACTTCTCTGAATTGTGTCTGGGACCTGCCGTCTGTGCATCTTTTAAGCTTACGCTGGGTGAACCGTTAAAGATACTGGGCGAAGCCGAGGCGGGTTGCTACAGTAGTTACTGATAAATACTCAAGCATTAGGCACCCATAAAAAAACTATCCACAATGATGCAAGACTGAGAAATGACGATCCCTCCACCAACTAATCTATGAACGTGTAGCTACTATTGCTGTGATACACTTAGCAATAAATCCTAAACTACTGTCGAATTGTAAATTAATTGGTAGCATGCTGAACTGCTGTGCCCAAGATAGCGGGTTCAAACCTGGCCGAACTTCATGGCGATTAAGTTAAAAATTAGCTTATAGAAGTACTTAGCCTTTGTCAATAAATCCATTTTGTTATTCATGATGTTCTTTTTTACTTCATGTCTTTTTGGAGGTCAGAAAAAAATAAACATACATAGTAGAGTCAATAAGCTTGTTTCCAAAAGGAACTCGCAAGGCAACAGGTTACCATTTTGTCACACACTCCGTACACACCTGATCTCACACCAACCCTCCATACTCACCTGATCTTGAAAATGAAATGAAAATCCACAGCCTGCTTCCAGTCGACCGACTGGGTCAGGGAATGGAATGAATGAAGCCCCATCTAGCGACGAGGATAGGAACTATGCCGGCTGCCGAAGCCTGTCGCACTCCCAGGAGCAATGATTAAATGAATGACAGATGAAATGAAATGACAGTGGAGAGTGTTGCTGGAATGAAATTGTGACAGGGAAAACCGGAGTACCCGGAGAAAAACCTGTCTGCCTCCGCTTTGTCCAGCACAAATCTCACATGGAGTGACCACGATTTGAACCACGGACCCAGCGGTGAGAGGCCGGCGCACTGCTGCCTAAACCACAGAGGCTTTTTTCACCTGATCTTGCACCATGCAATTTCTTTCCCTTTCTCAAATTGAAAGCAAAGCTGCATGGGCGTACATTTCATTCAGCCAAGGAGATCATTACTGCCACAAGATAAGTCATACGGGACCTTCCTGCCAATATCTTTCAGCGGTGTTTCCAGCAGCTACACGAATGAGGATGTGGTTGTGTAAATGAACACCGTGTTGTACGGCAACATGTAAGACTTACTGTTTCTGCTGGCGGCCTACGCTCTACTGTAGGTGCCAGTCCACGAATTTAATGACTCTACTATGTACGGTATATGTAAAACAGCAACTGACCGGTGACTCTTGAGGGAGCTCGACTGGTTGAACATCTTCCCACAGTCCATACATTTGTAGGGCCGATGTCCCGAGTGGATCCGTTCGTGACGGATCACATGCGACAGGTGGTAGAACCTCTTCCCACACGTCCTGCAGATATAGGGCCTCTCCTTTGTATGGGTCCTATAACATAAACAATCTTATCATGCCATCTCCACAACTAAAGACTAAATATTCAATAAACACTACGTTCATTCGCGCAAAAAATGCAAAACATTATGTTGCATTCTTTCAAGAAAAACCAAGTTCTGTTCACCAAGATGCTGGCTGGCACATAGCAAACAAGCAAAACAAGTTATTTCCATTCCTGCTTCCACGCAAAGTGCGGGAGCAGGTGGGCCATTGGCTGGACTAACAACCGTTAGGTCATATGAAAGGATAAGTAGAATTTGGAACTAAAAGAATTACAGAAAACGAATGTCAAGACATACGCGGAGGAATAATGTTAAACAGTGAGTTGGCGCAGACAACCCCACCAACCTGGACCAATTATCGGGGAGCCAGGCTCTGCCTGTCACAAGTCAGGTGGTATGGACATGTGCTCTCCGTAACAATGAAACCTCAGTTGCTAAGACTGCCCTTCAACTGAACGTGGAGGGTCGTCAACCTCAAACACGCTGGCTGGATAGGGTGAGAGATGACATGCGTCTCTCTAAACTCCGACCTCGGGATGCTATGGATTGATTGAAGTGGAGGAATCATTGCAGGAAGGCAGACCCCCAAATAAATGGGAAAATGCAAAGAAGATGATGAGTGTGTTGGCGCAGAGGTCACCCTGACCAAAAGACCCGCCCCCCAAGGGCGAGGCCGCCCCATTGCACCCCGCCAGGGAAGAAGTACTCCACTACTGTCCTGTTTATTGAATCAAAGTACAGATACATTAATGTGGGTAAAGACATAGACATACATGGAAAGACAGGTTACAAAAGCAACATTTGAAACAAAAGAAGTCTGTTCAAAATAAAAACGTTCGGTTCTATTAGGATTAATATGTACAGTATAATGTTCTTGTACTGTTCCAGGTGGCACATTCATGAAGGACACTAATATGAACACAGCAGATAGATAGTGGCATAGTAGGGAAGTGCGCAGGACTGAGAATCCTGCTCGGGTCCAAGCTCTGTGAACTTGCAAGGCGAGGGGAAAGAGCAGGGAAGTGTCAGGCTAGAAGAGAAGGGTCTGTCAACAGCTCGCCGTGATATCTAGTATTCCTTTCTATTCCAATACTGCTAACATAGGGCCGTTGCTCAAACCACTGTGGTGTTACGAATGAGTGAGCGAGTCACCAACCAATATATTTGGTTCTGTCCTATGCACAGACCGAGAAAACTCATCACTCGTCAACACCACTTCTCATAGTCCGCGATGCACATTCCTCTCAGGTTCACGCAGCTTACACCCGAGCAGTACACCAGAATACTCGAAGCAGTGAGGGGACGAACTGTAGATAGCGAAGAGGGAGGGTGCACACCGAAGTAGGGATGGCAAATTTTGTTGGTTGAATGAACGTATCAATGCAGGCAGTGTTGCCAAATCTTGAAATGGGAAATAACTAAACCCTATGCTTTAAAACGCCAGGAAAGCACCAGCTGGACTCTATGATTCAAAACACTAGAAAAACACCAAAAATTATAAATATATCAACGGCTTTTTACTTACATTTCTTTCATTAAATATCGTCTTCTTCACTTTCGGAGCCTGCTATCACTATTACATCTTTAGAGCAGGAAGGTGTAGTACTGCTGTAGCTCTGCATACTTCCAATTTTGTCCACTATATCCTACAGCCTACTAGGCAATGAACAAACAGCAACCGTGGGTTTGAGATGGATTTACAATACTGACTGTGGTTGCGTAAGAGCCTTCGCATGAAACTGGGGAATGCCCTGGCAGCTGGGAGGCGGATTCCTTGTACAAGTGCACTAGCACTGAGCCCTGCATGTTGCGCTTACTTAGCGTTTATGCACGAGTATGAGAATTTCAGGGACTTCCCCTGCTGAAATGTTGACCTTGACCCGTGTAAGGCTGAACTTTGCCTGTCTTTATTGATTAACTTTATTAAAATTATTACAAGGCTTTCAGGATTTACTTATTAATCACAGGAGACAATTTCATGGAAAAATCCGTAAAGCACCAGATTTGGCACTGTTCTTTTTTAAATAACAGCAGTATTTTGCTATGGCGCTATATGAAAATTTCTGTCACCAGATGAACTTCAGAAACACCAGATTGGTGCTAAAAACACCAAATTGGCAACACTGCTGGCAGGCACATACTGAGAAGGCCACTGCAAGGCATAAGCAGTGCCTATATACTGTGAGAGCTGTGCTGCCTTAATGCAAAAATTAGCCTGCCTGGCAGATCAAATTGAACAAATAAAATACCAAATTGGTATATAATCTATTTATTCCCCTAAGTTAACCTTTTCACTGCTAATATTGTGAGAGACTATCAAAACCCTCCATGCTGAATAAATTTTTAAAAATATGTTATGAAAAGTGAGCAAAGTGAGTGACATTTCATCTGAATTGGCAAAATAATTCCGGAATAGATTTCAGATTTAGTTATTTCCACAAAAATTAAGAACAGAGAAAATAAGGGTTATCCTTTGGAGCCTAAATTATAAGGTGCATTCAAAAAGTAACGAGCCGGAGGCTGGAATGCGCAAACCGGTGACGACATCGGCTAATTGTGGCGTGTGTAACGAGGTGTGGTTCCGACCAGAGTGTGGAAGGTCACAGCCCGTCGCTAGAGGGCACGCGTGCACGTCACATGACGATACAAAGCGAGCAGCAGCATGCATCAATCGTCCAACGCTGCCAGTCGCATTTCAGACAGTGACATGGAGGTGCCAAATGAAGAGCAAAGAGGTGTTGTTTGGTTTCTGACAGCGGAAGGAGTAGGGGGAACGGACATTCATCGCCGAATGTCACAAGTGTACGGCGAACACTGCATGTCCCTTGCAAAGGTCAAGGCGTGGCACAACCGCTTCAGGGAAGGACGGGTGTCGTTAGCCGATGATGCCCGGTCTGGGGCACCCCCCTGCATTACCGATGACAACATCCAGCTGGTTGATGCACTCATTACCCAGGACCGCCGAGTGACAGTGAACGCCATAGCCGCCGTGGTCAGATTGAGCGTCGGAAGTGTGCACACCATCATGAAGGAACGACTGCACGTGCGCAAAGTATGTGCCCAATGGGTGCCCCACAATCTTCAACCACACCAGGAAGCATGTCGAATGGCCCACTGTCTTGGTCATCTGCAGCGCTATGCGAGGGAAGGGAATGGGTTCCTGGCACGAGTGGTGGCTGGAGATGAGTCATGGTGTCATCCCTTCGAACCAGAATCCAAACGACCAAAGCCTCCAGTGGAAGCATCCAGGGTCACCACCACCCAAAAAAGGCAAGGCCATCCACACGAGTGCAGGAAAGGTATCCTCCGGCTCGTTACTTTTTGAACGCACCTTATATTATATCCTATAAAAAGTTCGATATTCCTGTTTCACAAGTGCTAAATTCTGACCAAATACAAAACACTCTTTCAAAAATTACGAATGTCAGACGTTTTAAACAGTTTAGTTAACTTAAAAATAGGGTTGTCCATAAAGGCCAAAGTAGTCGCTGGACTGCCAACCTAGGTTGTGCACTGAGCTGAGAGCACTATTTCGGATATTTCACCGTAGATAGCGTTAAAATGCAGTCTGCGTTTTTACTGATGGTCCATTATGTTCCTAAAAGATATAGCTTGCTGCCCCTCAAGTTTGAAAACCGAAGGAAACTCAAAAGGTACCTAGTTCCTCTTCAGAAATTCAGCTGAAGTTGCCGACGAGATATCTTGGGCGCAACAAGGAGGTGAAGTTCTACTGCACCCGAGATATCTCGGGCGTAGCAGTGTAAAGGTTAATAACATTTTGCTTTTTTCTTTTAAATTAATGAAAATGTAAAATTTTTGACCGTTTTTCAATGAAAATGTTGGGTTTGCAGTCCTTCTGGATAGACAGCGATGGCGAGTGCTCATATACCGCACCAGGCTAACTGGAGATGGTTACAGATGATGATGAGAGGAAAAGGAGCCTGTTTATTTCTTTCCTTTTATTGTGATTTTTTCTCAGAGGGCGAGAGTGTTGTGCCATGCTGCTCCAGACTACAACTGGGCAAGGTCTAATTGTTAGTTTCTCACCTGAAGTGAATGGTGAGGTCGTACTTCTTGAAGAACGTCTTCTTGCATACCACACAGGAATGAGGGCGCTGCTTGTAGTGGTCCCTCTTGATGTGATCCTAAACAGAACAAGACACACCGGTCAATTTCCCCCATTTCATTAAAATGAATTAGTGAATGGAAGAACAAAATGCATTTCAATACTTTAAAAAATGCGAGTCCCAAGATTACTAGGACCATGAAAGGCAGATAGGAAAGGGAAAGAGAAGTGAGTTTGCCCCAAAAGGCAAAAACGGGCCCAGCTCAGGAATCTCTCAAGGTGGCCAACTCCTGAACTCACCAGCCGTGAGCACTATCCATATTTCCCATAATTTGTACGCTGTGGTCAGCCCTTAACTTTATATGGATGATCTGTCCTGCTCGGGTAGGTGGGATCTCCCAGATGTTTGCTTAGTTCTCCCAATGCTGGCCGATTAGTGTAAGTGTTAAACGTAGCGTATAGTCTGGATTTCGTCCTTCTATCTATCGATGTATTTATGTGCTGTGAATAACTGGATTTATAATAAGTAATCTTTGAACATGCTGCATTCAGCTGGCTTCCCGTGTGAAGTCATGTATGACTGCTTGCTTGGAGCTAATTAAGATATGTGGTGATAAATGTGGTGAGCTCTTTCAACGAAGGGGAAATAAATAAGGTTTTAACGCTGAGTGAAGTAGGTGACCAACGACGACTATGATTCTGCTGATGACAATCCACCTCATGCCACAGTACTGTATACGCGTATCTTTGTAGAAATTGGTCGTACTAGCAACCTATTTGGGATATTTATACACAATTCAATAAGTATTAACATGTACCGGGTCATCATTTTATTTCCTGCATGTACGCGCCGCTAGGCCGGTGAAGGTGGCCTTGGCGTTCTCCCCGCAATGAACACGTGCGCTGCGATCGGCAATGTTGCAATAAGCTGTCAGTATCTCCGGCGTATTCAAGCTTGTGAAGTGCTAGTTGATTTGACCTAACATACAGTGCAGTCTCGGGGCAATTTTACAGTTTATGTGTTGCCTTAAAGTGATGTTTCTATACAACAACGTGTATTCATTGTGCTTTGTTATGCGAAGTATTCTTCTGTTAGAGAGTGCCGTTTTCGATTCATATGTAAACAATCCTCACAAGTGAGGAGTTAAAAGAAAATATTCGCCAAGTTATAACGAACGTCACCCAGGAAGAAATTCGCCGTGTGTCTAGAAACTTGTTTACGAGGTGCCAGGCATGCTTGCGAGCTGACGGACAACACTTTGAACATTTCTTGTAAAACCAGGTAAGTTTGTAGATAATTATTTTCACTAGAAATTGCTATTAAATGACTGTATGTTGACGCGAAGTAGTGGGGAGAAGTCGCACACTTTTTACCGGCCAGCGAGCGGGTGTCAGCGCGAGAGCTTGCTGCGCCGTGATTGGTATCGGATGCGAGACTTAAATTGATGACCCTGTATAACACAAAAGATACTACAGTGTTTAGATTGTGTTGTTGTTTGAGTCTTCAGTCCTTCGACTGGTTTGATGCATGCATCCATGCTTCCCTGTCCTGAGAAAATCGTTTCATCTCTACATAGCTACCACACCCTACATCCAAGGCAACCTGTTTAACATATTCTAACCTTGGTCTACCCCTACAGTTCTTGTCCTCGACCCTTCCTTCCATAACTAAGCTTGCTATTCCTAGGTGTCTTAGTATGTGTCCTACCAACCTATCTCTTCTCTTCATTAGCAGTCGCCAGAAACATCTCTCCTCTCCCACTAGTCTAATACCTCTTCGTTTGTAACCCTATCTACCCAGCTGATCTTCATCATTCTCCTGTTACACCACATTTCAAACGCTTCAATTCTCTTCTTTTCTGCTGCACCAATAGTCCAAGTTTCACTTCCATATAGTGCCATGCTCCAGACAAAGGCTTTCAAAAATGACTTCCTAATACCTAAATCTATATTCGATGTCAACAGATTTCTTTCATGTAGAAATGCTTTCCTTGCCTGAGCCAACCTACCATCCTCTTTGCTTCGTACCAGGCTGTCAAAATTATATTAAAATTTGCAATTAATTCTTTTAAAACAAAACAGACCAATTTTAAGGATTTTTGCAACTACACACATGAAGCAAAATATGAATTATTTAGCATCTAGTACGTTAACATTATGTTTACCTTCTACAGAAAAAACATCATTTCTAAAGTTTAAAATATACACCAATCCAATACTTGAATTAAAATACAGTATATTTATTAGATGAATATCTTTTATGAACATTTTCCGTGTTGAAAATTGATAAATACAACAGCTCAGGAGTAGGTTGAATGAATTGCAAGGACTGCTGTTGGAATTACCGTATTTGCTCGCGTATATCTCGCCCCCGCGTATATCTCGCACCCCATTTTTTTATTTGAAATTTCAGGGGGAAAAAAGTACTCGCATATATCTCGCATTCATTACTGACGCCGTCATATAAATGACCATAATAACCTTCAGGTAGAAACACGTTCGATATAGCATGCCACAACAGTCGTCATTGTCCAGGAACTTACCCGAAGCGATACTAACAGGAAGTATTCGTACAATCACTCATGGTTCCGTATTGATTAAAAGTCAAATATAAAGGGACAGGAATTCTGCCTGATCAATTCCTGTCCCTTTATATTTGACTAACAGCAAGAGCGAGCAACAACGAGTTGATCCAAACTTCGATACGAGCCGATTAGGGATCGAGGCGCCACGTGCAAGCATACGGCGCAGCGTGAGTGTTAGCACGCTGTACATCGTTCGCCGCGTCTTTGGCTGCGGTTGGGTAAATTCGCCGCTTTGAGACACGTTCGAATTAGCGATTAGCGCGCCACAACAGTTGCGCAAGTAGGCCTACTGTTACATCGCAAAGAAACGCAGTTCAGTCTTCTCGAATCTCAATGATTTCGTCTTTACGCATTGCGTCACATCAGAGCTCGGCTGCGTGCAAGCATACGGTGCAGCGTGAGTGTTAGCACGCTGTACATCGTTCGCCGCGTCTTCAGCCACGGTTGGGTAAATTCACCGCCTTGAGACACGTTCGAATTAGCGATTAGCACGCCACAACAGTTGCGCAAGTAGGCCTACTGTTACATCGCAGGGAAACGCAGTTCAGTCTTCTCGAATCTCAATGATTTCGTCTTTACGCATTGCGTCGCATCAGAGCTCGGTCACGTGCAAGCATACGTCACAGCGTGAGTGTTAGCACGCTGTACATCGTTCGCCACGTCTTCGGCTGCGGTTGGCTAAATTCGAGCTCGCTTGTGCATGTAGCGAGGAGTCGATATGGAAGATGATCGATCGTATCGATCGCTAAGCGTCTGCGCACTAAATTCCTTTTCTGCCTTGAATCATCCTTAACGAGCGTATGACGTCTTTTTCCTAGGTTCTTAATGTCGCATAACCATAACGAATAGAAATAAATGGTGTCGATGGACATTGTTGTGAAGAGCTTCTTGAAGACGGGTATCGCAAATGCATTGGACGGAAGTCAGGATGAAGCAGTATGGGATGATGACCAGAATGATGCGCACGAGAGTATCACGGAGATAGGGAGCAGTGATGGCAGTGACAATGAATAGGGCGAGTACCGTATGCCAGTTGCCTGGTTTCAATAATGCAGATTTTGTGTTTTTTCGGGAATACGGTCATTCCCCGCGTATATCTCGCACCGAATATTTTCACACATATTTTCGGTCAAAAAAGTGCGAGATATACGCGAGCAAATACAGTATATAGGACAAACCGGGAGATCTTTCAAAATTAGATATGCTGAACATACCAACGAAAAAAAAAGTACAATAAATTCTCAGCAATAGCTAACCACACGGACGAGGAAAAGCACAACTTCGGCTACATAGAAGAGGATTTAAAGATTCTACATCGACAAAATAAGGGCAAATTAATGAATATATTGGAGAATATGGAAATACATGTATGTCAAAAGATTGAATCCATAGAAAACCTAAACGACCTTATGTAGAAAGATAACGTATTGTATAATACGGTTGCAAAAATGAAAGACAAAGCCAGAAAGACGCGTGCCGTTATGTCATACCCCCTCTAATTACACCTCTCCCACTGCGCCATACGAGCTAACAGCGGACAGGCTGATATCTCAGCCAGTTGCCAACACGAAGACACGCAGCACAGACCTCGCCTCGCTTCAAGTAAGTAAGAACAACACACACGTATGACTCGCACGTTTCTTATCCACCAAACTTATTCTGGTTTATTGTTCACAGAATAACATCCAGGAGCACTAAGGTCAAATAGGGAATAACAAACAAGGAACAACGCATCTAAGATCATCATAACGTTTTTTAAATTGTTTTAAAAAAAACTTTTTAAAACTTTAAAACATTTTATCATCCATCTTTTCAGTGTCATTTTCATCTCCATAAAACTTTTCACGTATTTTAATAGGTTTTCATTGTTTTGTAATGACGTTCACCAAAATGGTGAAAACACTAGACTAAGATTTTTCTGAAACGGGCTGAAGAAGAGATCCAAAACATGTACCCGAAGAGGACGTAAAGCCTCAAACAAAGTAAGTTGTGTTGCATAGTGAAAAAAAGATTTAATGCATATCTATTAGACATTATAGAGCATGTTTCGACGTGACATTGAGGTCATCTTCAGCTCAATTAAGAAATGAAAATACTAATGACGTACTTAAGTCTAATGATGAATGTTAGTTATGAAAAATTATGCGATAAATAATTATTGAACACTTGTATTTCCCTAAACTTGGCTTGGAAATTTTAACATAACCACTCATTAATTGCTTGCCATCAAAAGGGTTTAATGATGAGATTCATAGAATCTACCGCAGGACCTTCTTTTTATGTAGAATCACAACCACTAGGCAGTGTTTGGGTCTGGCTAAAAATAAATAGAGAAAGGGAAAATAGACTTAGTCTTTTTTTTATGACAATCATGTACACTGTAAGTTATTCCCAAGTGAAGATATATTTTAAAGTTTGTAATAATTACAAAAATATTTTGATTGTCATGTGCGAGTGGTGTTCAAATAAAAAGGTACGAAACGATACTGTGGGTACAATTTATTCGTTTTTCAAAAGTAATCACCACAGGCCTGAGCACAGGTGTCCCATTGCTTCACTAGCCACAGGATTCCCTGTTCCCAGAAGTCTTGTGGTTGTGACAGGAGTCAATTCTGTACGGTGTCCTTTAGTTCGTCGCCCGATTGGAAACGTTTTTCCTTGAGACAAACCATTAACAGTGACGTGTATTGTGCGACACTCCGTAGCCTACGCAAGTCCATCATGAACAAACGGCCTGGACTGGAGTGATTTTGCCCCATGATAACGCTCGCCCACACGTCTCTAACGTCACACGAGGTGTATTGGCCACGTTCAAGTGGGAGCAACTTGAGCAACCGCCCTACAGCCCGGACTTGTCACCCTGCGACTTCCATTTCTTTGGTTTGTTAAAAAATCATCTCCAGGGAAAACATTTCCAATCGGATGACGAACTAAAGGACACCGTACAGGATTGGCTCCTGTCACAACCACAAGACTTCTGGGAACAGGGAATCCTGCGGCTAGTGAAGCAATGGTACACCTGTGCACAGGCCTATGGTGATTACCGTATTTACGCGCATATAAGACCCCCTTGCATATAGTACCCCCCCTTTAATTTTAGAGAGCGCGGGCGGGCGGGTAGGCTACGGCCGGCGGTTGGTCAGGCAAAACAATCGCAGAGGTGGTTGGCAATACTCATGGACAATATAAGTTACTTGTCTTTGTTTACCAGATGTCGGTTCATTGTTGGCTACTTGGGTCATAGCATTCACGTCCGGTCTTTATATGAGATACGTTGCGCGGATGTTGTGGTGTATTATTGCTGATGAAAGATGTAAACTTCATTTATTTTGATTAAATATATAGTACTTTGTAGCATCAGCTTATTTTTACTCAGTCCCTTTCCCAAAATAATGGATTTTTACGAATTTTGCGACTATAGTACCCCCCCCCCCCCATTTCGAAACTAAAATTTTAGGTAAAAAGGGGGGGGGGGGGGGTACTTTTGAATAACAAATAAATTGTACTCACAGTATCGTTTCGTACCTTTTTATTTGAACACCCCTTGTGGTAATATAATGTCACTTAATGAAAAGATTAAGCAGAAGAAGAGCATAGTTCCGACCTGAAACATGCACTTGTAAGAATGAGGAATATAGAAAATGTATTGAATAGGAGGACAACTCAATGATAACAGGATTCTATGACCAATAATATAAGGTGGGAAATATGAAACTCGACATGAGATTAATTATTATTTTCACAACAGATTACAAGGCAGACATGTTTTGTTTGTCAAGTGGATATCATCAGGCCCAGGTCAATCCATCATGTACACAGGACAAAGTAATTGCTCACCAAACACTATTAAAACCCATAGTACCATCACAAATAGTTGTGGCTCTCCAACACCAATCTGTAAAGGTGCCGAAATGTTAAAAGCAGCCTAGGTCTATGTCACTGCAATGGATAGGAATAATGGAGAGAAACTAGGATAAAAGACAAACACAATGACAGGTAGAGGGAGAGAAAGGGGAAATACAGGGACAAACAAATGCAATGACAGATAAAGGAGGAATGAGGGAAAGGGCAAAAACACAGACAGAGGAAGAGCGAGAGAAAGGGGAAGTACAGGAACAAACAAACACGATGACAGGCAGAGGAAGAGCGAGAGAAAGGGACAAACACAGAGGAAGAGCGAGAGAAAGGGACAAACACAGAGGAAGAGCGAGAGAAAGGGACAAACACAGAGGAAGAGCGAGAGAAAGGGACAAACACAGTGACAGAGGAAGAGCGAGAGAAAGGGACAAACACAGTGACAGAGGAAGAGCGAGAGAAAGGGACAAACACAGTGACAGAGGAAGGGCGAGAGAAAGGGACAAACACAATGATAGAAGAAGAGCGAGGAAAAGGGACAAACACAATGACAGACAGAGGAAGAGCGAGAGAAAGGGACAAACACAGAGGAAGAGCGAGAGAAAGGGACAAACACAGAGGAAGAGCGAGAGAAAGGGACAAACACAATGATAGAGGAAGAGCGAGAGAAAGGGACAAACACAATGAGAGCGAGAGAAATGAGAAGTACGGGGACAAACAAACACGATGACAGACAGAGGAAGAGCGAGAGAAAGGGACAAACACAATGAGAGCGAGAGAAATGAGAAGTACAGGGACAAACAAACACGATGACAGGCAGAGGAAGAGCGAGAGAAATGAGAAGTACGGGGACAAACAAACACGATGACAGGCAGAGGAACAGCGAGAGAAAGGGACAAACACAATGAGAGCGAGAGAAATGAGAAGTACGGGGACAAACAAACACGATGACAGGCAGAGGAAGAGCGAGAGAAAGGGACAAACACAATGAGAGCGAGAGAAATGAGAAGTACGGGGACAAACAAACACGATGACAGGCAGAGGAAGAGCGAGAGAAAGGGACAAACACAATGAGAGCGAGAGAAATGAGAAGTACGGGGACAAACAAACACGATGACAGGCAGAGGAAGAGCGAGAGAAAGGGACAAAGAAACACAATGGCAGGGAGAGGAAGAGCAAGAGAAAAGGACAAACAAACACAATGGCAGGGAGAGGAAGAGCAAGAGAAAAGGACAAACAAACACAATGGCAGGGAGAGGGAGAGAAAGGGAAGTAACCTTGACAACCACATCAAAAGGACAGGCACCATCTCCACAGCCGAACACACACACACCAACCTGAACGAGACCAGCAGAGGCATACTCCCGATGGCATATCTCGCAGTGGCTCACGGGAGGTTTTGTTGCCGTGTGAGTCCTCAGGATGTGCTTGTTGAGCGTGGATTTCCAGGCGAAGAACTGTCCGCACATCGGGCAGCAGTAGTTCATCTGGTCCACAAAGTGGGTACCTGGACACAGACAGTAAGTATATCATTTGGTCAAATACACACCACTTCTGGTTCCTGATGCCTATCTCATGAGAGGATCTGCCAAGTAAAACTTGAAAGAGTGACTGCAGTCTCCTGCTGTCTTGACAGGTATGTTTAATAAGTAGTGACCTTGGCAATCCAAACCTATTTGTTTTATGAAAGGGAGCTTGACTTCCATAGCACATTGGCATCACTCGTGACGTCAATACTACTTGTATTTTGTGTCTTGTGATGGCCTTCTCAGTATGTGCTAGCCATGCGTATTGGTGAGGTGTGTCTGTACCAACTGACGAGCCCAACGGCACACTGGGGCGAAACGCTGGCATTTTATGTTTGATCTGGCCGGATCATTTTTATCATATTAATTGATAATTTATCTGATCAAACAGAAATTACATCATATTCTCATTTGGGAATATTCATAACCTATTTACATGTCCATACCATCTAAGTCTAGATTTCTCTATGCCATCCTGTAATGGTTCCTCCTTCATTAATTCTCTGGTCCTCTCATTTCTTATTCTGTCCATCTTTGTAGTTCCAATACTGCTTCTCAAGAACCTCATCTCACTGGCCTGTATTTTGTTCTTCTCCCTTCCTTTCATAACCCAGGTCTCCGAGGCATACGTCAGGACAGGGACATA
Source organism: Meconema thalassinum (assembly GCA_946902985.2). Lineage (NCBI taxonomy): Eukaryota > Metazoa > Arthropoda > Insecta > Orthoptera > Tettigoniidae > Meconema > Meconema thalassinum. The sequence continues at coordinate 92,142,249 of OX336388.2, forward strand.
GTACGTCCGATATATGATCTTTTTTGCTGTTCTGAGGGACATCCTTGCTCCATATCATGCTTCTCACACTCCTCCGGAATACTTCTGCCTGTCTCGCCCGCTCATTTATTTCTCTTTCGTTTAAGTCAATATCTAAAAATTCAACATGGTTCAATTCACGTCAATGGATCATCTCACCACGTCGCGAGATGAGAAACGTCAACACACTTCTTGACGCATACAAAGTATTGCTATTTTTCAACCCCTTCTAGTATGGTCTTAATCCACTAGTACTCACCGAGATGCTGCTTGTAGTTGCTGTTCTTCATGAAGATCTTGGAGCACTCGGAGCACTTGTAGATTCGAGCCACTCGTCTCTTCTTGGGGTCATTATCTGACACGCCTCCCTCCCCCCTCTCCTCAATCTCCTTGAGCTGCTCCTGGTTGCGCTTCTCCTGCTCCAGACTGGTGAACGCCAGTGGATCCCTGAGTCCGTTCTCACCCTCGGGCAACAGCAAGTCTTCCGCTGAAACACATGCCCGCAATGTCATGAAAATTGAAAACTGATGATAAAAAAGACAATATACAGTATATATATAAATAGGATGATTCTTATTAACGTTTAAAACTCTCTGTAGCGACGTAGATGGCATTGAGACGAGTAATTTGATACAGGACACTTAGGGTCACAAGTGTCCGGAAATACTTTAAAAGTGAAAGAAATTTTATCAAGAAACAATGTAATATATAGGGGGCGGATTTCTAAGAGAAGTCATATTTTTTCCCTTAACATTATATCTTATAGTCTTGTATTTTCAACACGTTTCCAAGCATGATAACCAAAATTAAACAGGTTTTGTTGGGCATATTTTATGGCATATTTTGAACAAAATATCATTATAAACGGCATATTTTGGTAATTTTCATTTGAATTTCATTTTACAAAAATCAGAATAAGCTCTAGAAATTATTGTTCAGAATAGACTGGAATATATTACTGAAGAACCATTCTAAAGTAGTGTGTGGAATGTTTCTAGCAGGTCGGAGCTATTGTTTGCTAACTGGGTCAATTCCTGGAAACCGGGCTATTGTTTACACGAAAGCAGAGGTAATTCCGCAGTTATTTGTCATCGTTCTTATCTCTCTCCTTCCCCCTTCCCTCTTTCACTGTCAACACACTGAATGACCTTGGTCATTCATTAGGGAGCTTCAGTCATTCAGTTCCTTTCAATATGCCTAAAACGAAAGTCTCAATTTGTGGGAAGTTGCGAAATTTTGTTCACGAGTTGGGTGAAAACATATTCAGTACGGATGGAGTAATATAAGTGTTTCTATGTAATGTAGATGCTATTCATTAAGTCATATTTTGCATTTTATAGGTCATATTATTATGTTTTTTAGGTCATAAATGCATACATATTTCATACATTTTTAGGTCATAGAAATCCGCCCCCTAGTAATATATATGTCGTAGTCAGATAGTGAAATCTTTCATTTCATGAAAAGCCGGCATATGATGTAAAAAGGGATAGTTACACCATCTGACGCGTTTCTTCATGAAGTGACAGATCGTTTTAGGCAGATAGTGTTAGTAATGATTTTACATTATCAGCTGAGGCACTTCATGAAGATCCGGTGTTTGTTAATTCCACACTTCGTGAAATGACTGACGCAATGAATCCGAGCATTAATTATTCTTTTAATAGTTCTATTCCAAGAAATAAATTAATGCTTGTTTACTATGGTTTTCGAAATTAATTTTTTCATATAACAACCTAAATCTATTCGTGGAATATTGGGTACTCTTTACTCTCTATCTTTTTCTTTTCTTTTGTATAAGTTTGTATTTCATTTTATTGCCCAACGGCAAAATGAGCGGATGAGGAGCCAATCACTCTCATGGCTCCCAACGGTCATAGAGGCGGAAGAGGTCACGCCAGACGGACTGGCTGTAAAGGCGCACCTCAGTAGTACTTGAGTATGCGGCAGTTCGTTGCAGTCTCTGTGTTCGGTCCTGCATGTCTCATTCTTTGTGAGCCGCAGGATAAGGCTCAGAGATCATAGTGTGTGGGTCTCGTCCTGGCAAGCTGAGATCCACCCTAAACAAATTCACGCCAGTGGACTTCTTCCGAACGTCACTTTTCAAAGTCCAACGGCGATGGGATATGGACGGTGGGGGCAGGTTATGGGTGTAACTGGAAGCCCCTAGTTCGGACCTGCACGTTGGCAGCAGATGTGTGATGGTCGTCTTCCGGAGACTCTGTGACTACTCAGGAATTCGGTCCTGCATCTGTGTTTGGGCAGGTCTATTTAGGATCACCGCTGCCCACCCCACATGGGGAAGGCCCTAGAAAAGGTGGGCTAAACATCGGAAGTCACAATCTTGGTCCGGCTGGGCAACCGCACTCAGCAGGTCACCCCTCATGCGGTCGAAACTCAAAAACAGTAAAGAATCACAATTTGATTATTGGATCATGGAACTTCAGAACCTTGCTTGATTTTGACAATAACATTAGACCTGAGAGAAGGTCAGCTCTCGTAACCCATGAGTTATCAAGACTCAACGTTGACATTGCTGCTCTCAGTGAAACTAGGCTGTCTGCTGAAGGCAAGATTACTGAATCTGGAACAGGATATACCATCTTCTGGAAAGGAAAGGATGAGGGTGAATGTCGTATTCATGGTGTGGGCTTCGCTGTGAAGACCAAACTGGTAAATTATCACCAACTTACGCCCATTGCAATCAGCGAAAGGCTCATGACTCTCCGCATACCACTCTCAGGAGGTTCCTTTATGACACTCATCTCTGCCTATGCTCCTACCTTAGATTCTGATGATGAAGTGAAGGCTCAGTTCTATAATCAGCTAAGTGAAATCATCTCCAAGGTACCATCTGCAGATAAACTCTTGCTCCTCGGTGACTTCAATGCCAGAGTTGGGAAAGATCACAGGCTATGGAATAATGTGATGGGCAAACAGGGACTTGGAAAATGTAATCCCAATGGACTGTTGCTTCTTGGTCTTTGTGCAGAACACGAACTTTTCATTACCAACACGCAGTTCCGGCTACCTGACCGCTTCAAAACCACGTGGATGCATCCTCGTTCCAAACATTGGCACATTCTTGATTATATCATTACCCGGCAATGTGATAAGAAGGACACTCTTATTACCAGAACAGCAAGGAATATTGACGATTGTTGGACAGATCATAAACTTCTTATATGTAAGCTCAGGATATCCATCAGACCTAAACCACCTAGGAACATCAAAAATTTGCCAAGAAAGAAGTTTAATACATCCAAACTTCAGGATGAATCCATGTACAAACATTTTGGAAACAGGATCGTCACCCAGTTATCAGAAAACCCAGTAACAAATGATATTCAGCAAGAATGGGCCACATTACAGAAGATTATCACACAGTCAGCTGAGGAAACCATTGGTTTTATAGTGCGGAAAAGACAAGACTGGTTTGATGACAACAATGAGGAAATTCTGTCTCTCATCAATGCCAAAAGGAATGCCTATCTTGCCCATCTTCAAGACCCAACTTCCAACACAAAGAGAGATAAACTACTGGAACTCAAGGGTAAATGCCAGACGCAGATAAGGCAGATTAAAAATACTTGGTGGCAACAGAAGGCTCAGGAACTGCAGAGACTATCGGATGCTCGAGACTTGAGGAACTTCTATGCCGTACTCAAGGAAATATATGGACCATCTCGCTCATCATCAGGTACACTGAAAAGCGCTGATAATTCTACTACCTTTACTGATAGTCAAGAAATCTTGGAACGCTGGAAGGAGCACTTCTCCAATCTCCTAAATCGTCCATCAGAAGATGCTGAAGACTTCCTCTGTGATGTGCCGCAACAACCTGAACAACTGTGGCTGGCAGTACCTCCTACTTATCATGAATTCAGTGCAACTCTCACCCAATTGAAACCCAGAAAAGCACCTGGCCCAGATAACATCCCTCTGGAACTAATTCAAGCCGGAGGTCATTCCCTCAAAACAAGAATTTTCATCCTTATCCTCAGAATATGGGAATCAAGAAAGGTACCTGGAGACCTAAAGAATGCCACTATCGTCACTATCTTTAAAAAGGGTGATCGCAGTGTTTGTGGCAACTCCCGTGGTATATCACTGCTATCAATTGTGGGGAAGATTCTTGCAAGAATTCTACTTAACCGCCTCAAGGTTATCTCTGAGAGGATCCTCCCAGAGTCACAATGCGGATTTAGAACTTCCAGAAGCACAATTGACTTGATTTTCTGTGTGAGACAGCTACAAGAAAAATGTAGAGAACAACAGAATCCACTCTTCTTAGTCTTTGATGACTAGGAAAAGGCATTTGATTCGGTTCCAAGACCAGCCATGTGGGCAGTGCTGAAGCGGTTTGGTTGCCCTCAGCGTTTTGTAGATCTAATCAAAGCTCTCCATGATGGCATGACAGGTCAGGTTTGCCATCAGAGTAAGATGTCCGATGAATTTCCCATTACCCATGGACTGAAACAAGGATGTGTACTGGCTCCAACGCTTTTTGCGCTGTACTTGGCTGCAATGCTTTATGATTCACCCACAAACATCCCAGGTGTGGAGATCAAGTATCGTTTTGATGGAGGGGTTTTCAACCTAACTCGTCTCCGCTCCTTGAGGAAAACTCAGGTTACTAAGGTTACTAACATGTTGTATGCAGATGATGCTGCGTCACCAACTCTCACACCAGAAGAGCTGCAAGAGTCAGTTAACTGTTACAAAAGTGCATGTGATCGCTTTGGTCTTACCATAAATGTCAATAAGACTAAAGTCTTGGCACAACCTTCACCAGGCACACCTCTTCCTCAGTTCAATATCTCCATTTCAAATTTGCCATTAGAACAGGTTGACCACTTCTCGTACCTGGGCAGTACCATTTCTGTGAGCTGTACCTGTGAGCAGGATGTGGATAAGAGAATTGGCGCAGCCCATGCAGCATATGGACGATTAGCGCACCGGGTCTTCATGAATAAAGATCTATCCATGAGTACAAAGCTTATGGTGTACAAAGCAGTAGTCATTTCTACATTGTTGTATGGCTGTGAAACGTGGACCCTTTACCGACGTGATCTTAGGAAGCTTGAGCGTTTCCACCTACAAAAACTTTGATCAATCCTGAGGATTAAATGGGAAGACCGCATTACCAATATTGCTGTTCTGGAAAAGGCTCAAATCAACAGCATAGAATCATCCATAATAGGTCACCAATTTAGATGGATTGGTCATGTCCATCGGATGGATGATGTGAGATTACCTCGTCAAATGCTATATGGTGAGTTATGCTATGGCACCAGACCTCATGGTGGTCCTAAGAGGCGCTACAAGGACCAATTTAAGCAGACCCTGAAATTGACGGGTCTTGATTCACAAACCTGGGACATGCTGGCTGAAGACCGCTCAACTTGGCGCCGTACCATCTCGGATACTGTAAAGACGTTTGAAAGGGATCGACGCATACATGAAGAGGCCAAGCGTCGCGCTAGGAAACTTCGAGCAGCCCAACCACGTCCTCCTCCAGCAATACTATGCGACTTGTGTGGTCGCTTGTTCCATGCCAGGATTGGACCTTTAGTCACCGTAAACACATCCACAAACTGGACTGAAGGAAGAAGATTTATACTCGGATTCGAGTTAAAGCCGATGATGATGATGATGATTTTATTTTTTAATTGTACATTATTTTTTTCTCATCAGTAATGCATACTTACATAATTTGTTTTGTAGTTTTTATTTTTGTTCTTCTATTGTGTACCATATTTTTTTTCTCTTCTTCCTTCATTGATAGAATTTGTATTTTTGAACTTGACATGTAAAGAAGAAACCAGTGTACCTTAATATTGTTAAATAAATAAAGAGCCATCCGTAGCGTAGCGGTCAGCATGGTTAGCTGCCACCCCGGAGGTCTTGGGTTCGATTCCCGGCTCTGCCACGAAATTTGAAAAGTGGTGTGAGGACTGGAACGGGGTCTACTCAGCCTCGGGTGGCCAAAAATTAGTAAGTGGTTTTCCGTGGCTTCCCTCTTCGTCTTCGGGCAAATGCCGGGATGGTTCCTACTGTAAGGCCACTGCTGCCTCCTTCCCATTTCCTTGCCTAACCGTCCCAATCTTCCCATCCCTTCATCAGGCCCCTATTCGCTTTGCAGGTGAGGCCGCCTGGGCGTAGTGTTGGTCACACACCCCAGTTGTATCCCTGACTCAGAGTCTCAAGCTCCAGGACACTGCCCTCAGTGGTGGTAGAGGTGGGATCCCTCGCTTAGTCCGTGGGAAAAGCCGACCCTGGAGGGTAAAACGATAGCGATAGCGAAATAGCCTAAATAAATGAATACATACATAAAAGACCATTAGATATTTTTACCACGTGTCACGGTGTTAACTTTCTGAGGAAATAACAGCCCTTTAGTGTCCGCATTTTTATCCGATGAATTCTTGGAAATCACACTTCCCTCACACGTGATCACCGCTGCCGCTACTTCATGAAATGATGGGCTAGCTTTCCCGTCAGATGATGTGCAAAATTAATTACACTATGTGATGGCGAAATTTAGTCATTACGTGAAACTACGCGTCAGATAGTGCAACTGTACCTTTTTACATCATATGCCGGCTCTTCATGAAGTCAATCAAATGTTATCGAAAGAGAATCAAAATGAGTATTGTCCATTGAGCCATTATAATTATCACAAAAAGTGATAAAAATGTCCAGCATAACTCAACACATTGGTAGCGTTTCGCCCCAGCGTGCCAATTGGGCTCTTCAGTTGGTAAAGGCACACCTACCAAGACGCGTAGCACGTACACACTGAGAGGGCCATGCAAGACGCCTCGCCACATATGTGGCCACGTCACGAGCATGCGTCTTGCATGGCTTCTGAGTGTGTACCTGCTACGCGTCTTGGTAGGTGTGCTTTTACCAACTGAAGAGCCCAATTGGCACGCTGGGGCGAAACGCTAGCAATGTCTTCAAGAAGTGCCTAGGATTTTCATGAAATGACGCATTTCACTCTGACTACGACATATATATATATATTTATACAATGTCATACATAAAAAAGAACTCATGTTAGGAATAAACACATGTGCACTGGAGGGTTAGGGGTTACACAAATCCATGCATGTTTCCTCACCCGTCTACTCACTACCCTAGCTAGAACTTACTTACAGGGCATGAAGGATTCAGCCTGGTCCCCCACTGTGATGCCATCCTGTGGGATGGTTCTGCCCGACGTCATATAAACGGGCGTCACCTGAAGACCGTTCTCTGGAGGTACAACCAAGGAGTTGCTCTCAAACAGCAACATTTCATCCGACAGAGGGTCCTGAGAGAGAAACAAGAGTCTCATCTTAACTTTCAGTCGGTCAACATGAATTTAAACCCAATTATATGAGATTCTACGTGTGACTGTTACTAGCACAGGTTACGAGGATTTGTTTAACCCTTTGGCTTTCAAGGTAACGATCTATCGGTACCCACGGGTCCTGCGAAAACTGACACGGTAACGATCCGTCGTTACCCGTCTTTTTTATTATTAGTTCATTATTCACGTGCTAGATAGCAGCATTTTTGTATGGAATAAGAAGAGTATAGTTGTATCTCACGTTATACTCCGCGAGAACTTCCGGCTATCCGTCATCATCATCATCATTTCCCCTTATCCAGCTCCTGCCGGGTCGGGGTATTTATGGCACTTCTCCACTTTCCTCTTTCCTTCCACAATTCTTCTTCCACGATCTTGTCCCAGTCCAGATTTCTTTTTCTCACGCTGTTCTTCACTGAATCGATCCACCTTGTTCTAGGTCTTACCCTTGCACTTGGCCTCCAGCATCTGTCTTGGTATTCTATTTTCCTCCATCCTCTTTACATGTCCAAACCACCTTAGTTTATTCTTCTCAATTCTCTCATTTAGTTTTCCCATCCCAACTTCCTTCCTAACATCTTCATTCCTCACTCTGTCTTTCCTTGTCTTACCTATCATACTTCTTAGGAATTTCATTTCACTGGCTTGGATTCTACTCTCTTGCCTGCTCGTCAGGGTCCAAGTCTCAGCTGCATAAGTTAATATGGGAACATAGTACATTTTATACATTACCTCCTTGCTTTTCCTTATCCCAAACAAGTTTTCTTACACTTTGATAGAATGCATTGCTCTGCTGTACCCTCCTGCCAATCTCCATGTCCAACCTACCAGTTTGCATCAATTCACTTCCTAGGTATTTGAACGTGTCCACAATTTCCAAACTCTGACTTCCAATTTTCACAGTGCCCTTTCCTTGTCTTTCCCCTCTTGTCATCACCATGGTCTTGCTTTTCTCTATACTGATTTTCAGGCCATACTTCTGAATATTCGTATTTATCGATAATCTTCGAGTCTGAAACATGTGCTCACTGGAGTTCCGAATCTTGTTTACATCGTGGTCGCCGGCAAACTTCCGTTCATTTCTCTTGTGTTTTCGTACGTGATTATATAGTAAAATTAAGTTATATCGTAGGCAATATATTTATTTAATGTGTTAGTTCATTATTTAAATAGTTTTCTTAGGTAATTAGGTGCATAGTGGTAGTGAAGTGTTAGATATAGTACAGTTAGATTAGGCCTAGTTATTTGACGTGTGTGACATTGCGGAAATACTTCATTTAGCTGAAGATGATATCACTGAATATCTTGATAATTATTCAAGTGATGATGATGTTACTCTGTCCGAATCGGAAAGTGTAGAGGATAATGATGATCCAGTAATATCTTCATAGGTGAGTGCTACATATTCTTTATAAGAAATCTGTGTTTTATACAAAAATGGCTGATATTTTTCAGTGTTACATCATTTTAAACATTTAAATTTTTCCTTGTATCTAATGCACATAGAATCTTGATATTTACTATGCTAGTAAACAATATTATAGCCTTCCTACTGACATGAATAACAAACTTGGCCTGTAAATACCATTTTCTGGAATTACTTACAAACTTTCAAAATCTGAAACTTGTAATTTTGATTTCACACTTCTTATTTTTTTTAACATTAAACCCTTTTTGTTAAGACTTACTTACTTACAGTAATAATAAGTGATATATATACTCTATATGTTTACCAACTTTCATGTTGATATCTTCATTGGTGTGCCTTCCATGTAATTTTAAAACAAGTGTGTGCATAGTGTGGTAAATATGGCTGTCAGTTTCGACACATCCATCAGCTGAGAGCTTGAAAGCAAAAGGGTTAAAGGATGCTCATCTTGGTACTAATAAAAGGTTTTCAGCGGATATATATATATTTTTTATCTTTTCTTTTTCTGTATTTTATCAAAGCCTATTCTCCCATTTCTCCACACACGGGAATCCAGCTGACTGCAGCACATTGAAAGAACATCATATATATTATTTCACAAGCGACCGATCGTGAAAAATGAGCATTCAAATAAAAGAGAATAGACATTAGCAGTGACGAATTGCACTCTAATTTCATAAATATCTATAATTTCTTTAAAAAATGACTTAAAAAATGAACGAAGTGTGGGATTTGCAGATACTTTTGCTGTAGGAAAATACGCTCCGTAATTGCTGTCCACTTCACATTTTGGCTGCTATGACGCCTGTTTCATGTCATTTTAACATTCTGCATGGATTGCATGGATTTCAGAAACAGTAAATCAAAGGAATGAGTACTCAAATCCTATAATTTCATAAATATCGAATAACCGGTGAGTGTTATGATGATCCAATTTTCAGTGATTGCCTTCTTAAGTTAGGGGAACGTAGAACTTGGAATTCTAACTGAAATGTAAATAGTGTTCTATAATCATTTGGTTGAAATAAAAACATAACCTTTATCCTTAAGTCTCTCATTATCAACCTACTGGGGAAAGTGTGGTTTATGGACATGCAAGATTTTTTGCAGGGGTCCGCTAGTCTTAATAATAACGGTTACAAGTCTAAACCTCCATGGTTCGTTGAAATTGAGAAGGATATGAAACACGTTTGAACTACAACCGACACCAGAGAAAAAAAGAACACTCCTCCGGGAAGTTACTCAAAAGGCAGAATTTCAGGAGAGAAGGAAACTAACAACCAGAAAAAAGTGGACTCAAGAGAAGGATAAAAGGAATTTGGAAGGAAAGGATATTGAATATATACCGGCCCTCGTGTAGGAAGGAGCTCCACTCGTGAAAACCGATACGAGTGCCTCACTCATTCCCTCCCATATCCCTTTCATCTAGGGGAGGGGGGAAAGAGGACTAACGGATGAACCGAGGAGCGGGCAGCTGTGTACCAGAGAGGCCTTAAGGGGATACCAGGTTACCACACTAGAAATACCAAAGAATTTGAATTGAAGTATGGATCTCAGAAGAGCTTGTGTGCGCGAGCACTTTTTGACTTGTATGATAAGAGTCCCCAATTTCACTTAAAGAGCAACGCTGTGCTCGCGAGCGCCAGATTGAAAATGCTTATATTACACTGACCGGCAAAAAATGTGGAACAGTTAAAAAATGTAATATAAATAGTATAAAATTAGCCATGAAAAAGATTTAATCACATTTTAAAAGCTTTTCACGCATTAGAACAAACATCTGAAACATCCGTGAATAGAAATTGATAATATGACATTTCTTACGGTGGTTTATTACCACCAATTACCCCCGATCTTCGATGAGCCTATCTTAATGGTTTTATGGCGGGAAGCGCACTGTAAGCGTTTGCAGTTTATGAGTGTTGCCGCTCGCTTATTGTTGTTCTAGGGATAACAACTGGCATTTGTTGAACACATGTGAACCATTGTCATACATTTTAGCAAGTTATCCATGTGCAGTTCACACTAAAACCTGCCTCTTAGCCGTGGAGGAGTTGCACAGGCAGTTGCATTGGTGGAGGATGGCTGCAGCTTCCGTTATGTTGCTGAGGTCAATGGATCATCTCTCGGTAGCATTCGCCGTGCACTGCAACGATACAGAGAACTCCAAACTTACGACAGGAGACGAGGGTCAGGCTGTAGAAGATGCACAAGTGCCGGGGATGACAGATTTCTCACCCTGCAAGTTCTGCGTGATCGCCATACCACAGCAGTCCAGGCACGAAATCAACTGGAAAATGCCAGAAATGTGAGAGTGAGTGAGCGAACAGTAAGAAGAAGGTTTGAAGAAGCTCATCTTTCGTCCAGGAGACCTGCACGTGGACCCGCACTCGAACGACATCACAGAGAGGCGCGTCTTCGCTTCGCAAGGCAGCATCTGGGATGGGCCCACGAGCAGTGGGCCTCTGTTCTCTTCACTGACGAGAGTCGATTTAATCTTAGATCACCTGATGGAAGTGAAAGAGTGTGGAGAAGGCGCGGAGAGAGGTACAGCCCTGTTGCTTTCTCCTCCAGGACTCCATTTGGAGGTGGCTCGGTTATGGTGTGGGGTGGCATCAACGTTATGGCCCGCACTGAGTTGATGTGCATCGATCACGCGACGCTCAATTCCCAAAGGTACATCGAAGAGATCCTGATGAACCATGTGATGCCCTTTGCGCCTTTAATAGGTCAGAATTCCATGATGATGCAGGATAATGCCCGCCCTCATACTGCTCGCTGTGTTGTACAATATCTGCAGAAACTGGGGATTCAAACCGTGGACAGGCCAGCTCGTAGTCCTGACTTGAACCCCATCGAACATGTATGGGATATGCTTGGAAGGAACATCAGACAGCGTGACCACAGCACCTTGACACAACTGAGAACATCGCTGCTGGAGGAATGGGATCGCATCCCGGCAGATGCCATTCGACGAGTTGTGAACAGTATGCCTGAGCGTTTTCAAGTTGTCATAGACGCTAAGGGTGGAAACACTCGTTTTTAGTGACCAGTGTTCTCGTGCAGTGCAGTGCAAACATTAATACTGTTTTGTTTGGCAATACGTTTGATAAAAAACAGCCCAAAAGAACATTACTAAAAAATAGAAAATTGTAAGATTTGCAAAATGTAACGAAATTTGTGAGTTAAAGCGTGTTGTAAAACATGTTTTGGTATTTTCTGTAGCCAACCATCTAAAATTTACATGAATAATGCAAATATTGGAAAACCGATACATTTTAGTGGAATAAATGAAGAAATTACATAAAAAATTGAAGTGTTCCACTTTTTTTGCTGGTCAGTGTAGATGTTTAACATTACCTGCTCAGTTCCGACAGAAGTCTCGCAGCTGACGATAGCTGGATCCTCTTGGACAGCCTCGACTGGCACAGCAGGCAATGGCTTGATGTGGACCTGAAACACAGCACAAAAACCAGGTAGCTACGAGTCCATTTTTACATAAGAAGTAAACTCTTGACGATCCTTGCACAGATTGTGCGTAGTTCAGTAAAAAAAAAAAAAATTTCTCCGCTGCATTGGTTGGTTCTTAAATTTAGGGGCTGCGACAACGCGGTCATTTAGCCCCGTGTACTTTGGGTGTGTGTAGAATCTGTCTGATAACTTGTGTTAATTGTGATGACTGTATTAGTGTGTGTTATATGTTTTTTAATTTAAGTACTGCAACTTAGAATTTTTCAAATAGTTCCTACTTTTGCCGCCAAGCGCCACCGTCAACGACTACTAGGCCAAGTTCAGAATTTAGCTACTAGACGCCACCGCAGTCGGCTCTTGGCAACGAACGTAAAAACCTAAGAGCGTTGTTTACATTCTTAACCTATCCAATTTAGCTTCACACAGGTGCAATTAGTGGAAGGTTCTTTAACATGCCATAAATCTATGACATGGGACCGCCAGCTTTACTTCCCCTCCGAAGGAAGGCATACTGAGGGATTTTTAACGCTCTTAAAAAATCCGACAGCTTCGGCCGGGTTTGAACCCGCAACCTTGGGCATAGAAGCTCAGCATGCTACCAACTACGCCACCGAAGCCGCCAAACGCTGCATTGAAAAGCATAGAATTAAGAATATGTATAGATTCCCTCGATGCAGCCGCAGCGCAAATTAATGAACTCCAGATTCAAGCAGCAAAAACGGGCCTTAAGATCTCCTTTGAAAAAACAGAATTCATCACTAATATCAAGCTAGCGCCAAAAGAGCTGGATGTAGGACAGGGGAAAATCAAGCAAACGAAAGCGTTCAAATATTTGGGTGAGTGGATAGACCCCAATCTCTCCGAGAAGGCAGCTTTCGAGTCACGAATCAGGAAAATGGAAATGGCATATAATCTAACAAAGGCCATTTACAACAAGAAATCCATATCTACAAATGCCAAGTTAAGACACTACCAAACAGTCATCCGTCCAGAGGCTTTGTAAGCTGCAGAGTGCCTTGCAATGCATCGCAAGTGACTAACAGAGAAGCTGGAAGTGAAAGAAAGAAAAATCTTGGGTCTGGTAAAAGAAAATGGGGAATATAGGAGATGGCACAACCATGAACTTTACACCCACGTGGAAAAAATAACTGATGCCATGAGGAAACGGAGAATTGCCTTTTACTGTCATATAACAAGAATGAACCCAGCACGATTGACAAATAGAATTTTCACCTAGTTCCTCAAAGAGAAAACCAAGGGAGCTTGGTTCACCGACGTGGACAAAGATTTACAAGAAGTGGGAATTACAGGCAACGATATTTGGGAACGTACCACACTTAAACAAAAACTAACAGCACACCGATGTTTTCAAGAAAAGCCAAAGCTTCCAACTGGCAAGAAGTGGACTGCAGAAAGGAAACAACAGCATCGAGAACTAATGCGAAAATACTGGGAGGATGTTAAAGCTCGATGCAACAAGAAGCAGTTGAAATGACGTGGTCCTTAGATGGCCAAATCGAAAGAAGAAGAAGATGTATATGTTCTGAGCTTCTTTGTACCCTAGAACCACTTTGTAATTTTTGACGTCACTACGTCATATAAATTGTTGGAATACAGTGGCATTCGTGAAACAGTGTTACAGTGAAAGGTGATGATATCGTTTTATCTCTCTTCTGCTGCAACACTCTCTCTCTTCTGTTGCTAGGGGCCGATAACCTAGATGTTAGGCCCCTAAAAACAACAATTATCATCATCATCATCATCATCATCATCATCATCAGTTGCTGCGCTCGAGTGTTGCTACTGTCGTTTTTGGATGTCACGGGTGAACCTCTGGATGGATTTTGATGCGGTTTTCACCATTCTTTAAAGGATATCTCGAGAAAGATTTCTGTAGAAAATGATTTATTTATGTTCAAAGGAAGCCGAGCAGTAACGATTTCAGTGAAAAAATCGAAAAAAAAACAAACAAACCACATGGCGTCCGTGCGCTTTTTAAGCTTCAGAGAAGAGTGGTTGTGTTTGGAGTTTCCCTGGAAGTGCAAATTGGCTTTTCTTAATTTCGCCTGTGAACTTTCCGTTCCACAAAATACACAATAAAAAAATATACGAAGTTAAAATTTTGCAAGAGCGACAGTTAAAACAAATTAGTCCGAGAATACGTCGTCACGCTCAAATATCGTCGCGCATCGTAGTTGCACACACCCATTTTTTTTGTTGGCATTGGTAACAGTACATGAGAATGACACGTCAAGGATACGTTTTTAAAGCTCATTCTCTTCCTTCTCTGCACGATTTCATACGCGATAATTCTTATTTATACTTTATCTTCTCTACTTATAAACAACAAGGAAAAGAAATGCCCTCAACCCTCAAAGAATGAGGATGAAGGGACTTGAAAGAAAATAGGTCATTGAAGGCAGATAGGAAAGGGAAAGAAGAGAGGATCTGCCCCAGAGGGAATGGAAGAAAGGAGAAACTGGACCCCGCTCAGGATTCCCTTGGGGTCACAAACTCCCAATTCACCAGCTGTGAGCACTAGAGGATGTAGCACAAGTCGAGGTGCATCATAAGTGGTGGGGCTACATACATGTTGCGTCCTTTAGGACCTTGTGCAGAAGGCAGGAGATACCAGGAGAAGAAAAGAAGAAATTTGACTCCTCAAAGAACGAGAGCATCAGGAAAGGCGAGACAAGGGTCAATTAAGACGGGAAAATGAAAGACTCGCTAGGCCTCAGATACCCTAATACTGTTGGGATTGGAAGGGAACGAGAGTTGACCAAGGGAGGTCAACAGGAAATAAGACGGAGAGGAGCCCGGCACAAGTAAGTGGAAGCAATGCTGGACTCAGCTGGGTTCCTGTGGTCACCAACCCACGACCCACAAGTTGTGAGCCCCTGGGGGAAACGATGAAAGACGCTAACTGCATCTCCGAGCATGTAAGCTCAGTAACATCACGATATTGTTATACCCTGAGGCTCCGCACAGGGTACAGCTAATACATTTAATAACATCCACAACAGCTACAACCACTACCCCCTATCGACCATCTATCTAATACACTTCAGCCCCTATCTGTAACCTGAGCCACCTAGGGAAGCAACAACACGTACCAATTATTTCGTCATCGTTACCTAACACAAGCAGCTAGCTACTAAAGTAGAGCAGGTATTTGCCAACTCTTAGTCAGCAGTATCACCTAGTATAAAATAACTCATACCTCGAGGGCCGACACCACCGCCCTGGTACCAGCGGAAGCTCTGCAATCATCTTCATCATCATTTTGTATTGTGATTTATACTGCACTGCAGTTAATTGAGAAGTCTACTAACTTCTCTAAAGTAATTATTAAAACTTCCACATTCCATCACAATTTGTCTCTTGTCTATTTTCATTACAGCATTACCATTATTTACTTCGATCCCGATGAGTCACTGTTACTAACAACTTGCTCGATTGCATCGTAGAGAGAACGTCTCCAGTCAGCTATTGTCCGCATAGCAACCGTGCTCGTTCTCATAATTCTTTAAGCGCTCACTTCTACTTACCAAGTGGCCCAGTTTTAATCCTTGATTAGGAGCACCTTCAACCCCCGTAATTACCAGAAGTGCCAAGCGTCTAGAAGCTCTCAAATCGTAATGCTTAATCCAACCCTCAGGTATTTCCACATCACCGTAGGTGACACATACACGAACTCACCCCTTTTACATAAAAGACCCCGCAGAAGGAAAGAACCACAACGGGAATAACAATTGGTGGGGAACAGCTGAAGAAAGTGGAGAGTTTCAAGTATCTGGGAAGCCTGATACAAGATAATGGGGGAAACGATAGAGAAATAAATGAGCGGGGGAGACAGGCAGAAGCATTCCGGAGGAGTGTGAGAAGCATGTTATGGAGCAAGGATATCCCTCAGAACAGAGCAAAAAATCATATATCGGACTACTATGTCCCTATCCTGACGTATGCCTCGGAGACCTGGGTTATGAAAGGAAGGGAGAAGAGCAAAATACAGGCCAGTGAGATGAGGTTCTTGAGAAGCAGTTTTGGAGCTACAAAGATGGACAGAATAAGAAATGAGAGGGCCAGAGAATTAATGAAGGAGGAACCATTACAGGATGGTATAGAGAAATCTAGACTTAGATGGTATGGACATGTAAAACGAATGGAGGAGAAGAGGATACACAGGAGGATACCCGAGACGAAGTGGGAAGGAAAGAGACCGAGAGGGAGACCAAGAGACAGGTGGCTGAAGGGGGTGGAAGAAAGCGTGAAGAAGAGAGGAGAAGTCTGGACAAGGCTGGAGGCTGAGAGATGGTGGGAAGATAGAAGACGTTGGAGAGGTTTGTGTTCCAAACAGACCCGGCCAGTGGCTGGAAACTGTGCAAGATGATGATGATGATGATGATGACCCCCGCACCCCTTACAACTTAGTTATAACCCTTAAAAGCTACAACAATATTGATTCCATCGGATGCTTAAACTGTGCCCTAATGATGACAAGTGGAACATCTATCTTACTGCGAACTCACTAGCCTTGGGGTGTTGAGAATTGCTATCGGCTCGCAAATGACGCTAACCTTATATCCTGGCGTACTTGCTCTGTAATATCACTGCCGTTGAAACAGCATCCGAATTATGGCCCTCACAACGCATGTTTTACCGTGAATAAGCGGAAGTAACAGTGGTAAAGGCAATAAGACTCCCAGAACCATTGAAACTGTGCCTTAATCATGGCCTGTGGAAAGCATGCTTTTACCGTGATCTCTTGAATTCAGCAGTGGAGAGACTCATAATGAACTTGTGAGAAACATCAACCTAATTTCTGGACATGCATGTGCCGTGATATTGAGATACCAACTCCCATGGCCACCGAAGAATGAATGAATGAATGAAAAAATTACGAGCCTTACAGTAGTCGCATATGATGTGTAACATGCCACATGGCCGACAGTACCTCGAATGCTTACATTAAATAAGAACACAGCAAAAGTATGAAGATTTCATCATCATCATTGGTTTGCAGTCCTAAGACTGGTCAGTTGCCATAAAAACATGTCCAGATCGTCCTGTCATTTGCTGCTTCCTTCGTTGAATTATAATTCTGTGCTTGGGTGTCATTTAGAATTTGTTTAAGGAAGGTATTTCTAGGTCTTCCTCGTGGATTTTTCCCCTCAATGAACCCTTCTGCCACAGTTCTCATTAAATTGGAGTGGCGCATTGTGTGACTCCACCATGCGAGACGACGTTTACGGATTGTGCGTAGGATTGATCTCCGTTGGTTCACGGTGTCGAGAACCCTTGTGTTCGATATCCTGTCTCTCCACGTCACATTTATCATCTTACGATAGCACCACATCTCAAAGGCTTCAAGACGGTTCTTTTAATTTTTATTTAGTGTCCACGTTTCACAGGCATACAACGCAACTGTCCATACAAAAGCATGTAGCATTCTCATTCTGAGGGAAAGTTTAATCCGACTGGTACACAGTAATTTCCTCTTCTGCATAAAAGCTAGTTTTCCCTGAGCAATGCGGCATTTAACTTCAGTGGTGCACCTTCCGTCCTCTGTAATCTTTTGACCTAGGTAAGTGAAGGATTTGAATTGTTGTATGTCCGAGTTATTAATCTTTAATCAAAGAGGTTTTGGGAGTTTTCAGACTGTCATGCATTTTGTCTTTGAGGTGTTTATTTTCATGCCGTATTTCTGCACCGTTGATGCAACTCTTGACAACATTGCCTGCAAAGTAGATGAGCTACCAGCTAGAATGGCCTGATCATCTGTGAACTTAATTACAGTATAACCCCGATTTAGCGTGACCTCGATTTAGCGTAAACCCGCATTTAACGGAAGAAATTTCAAGTCCCGAAAATTATTCCATAAGTGCAATGCAATTTTATATTCGATTTAACGTAATTCGCGTTACGCCAAAACCCGCATTTAGCGTTAGGAAATGTTAAGATTCGCGAGTATTTATTTCGATTCGTTATGGTTATGCGACATTAAGAACCTATGAAAAAGACATTATAAGCTCGTTAAGGATGATTCAAGGCAAAAAAGGAACTCCAGCATTTATATTGGATACGATCGATCATCTTCCATATCGATTCCTCGCTACATGTACGAGCGAGCTCGATCTTACCCGACCGCGGCTGAAGACACAATGTAGGCCATAAGCGTGATAATAGTAACGCCGGCGCCGTATCGCATGCTTGCGCGAGGTTTGTCCGAGTTTGTACGTTCCTAGCGGCACTACAGTATAGTGTCAGTTTACGGAAGTTTGCATCAGTTCGTGTGTTATGGTTATGCGACATTAACAACCTATGAAAAAGACGTCATAAGCTCGTTAAGGATGATTCAAGGCAGAATTTAGAGCACAGACGCGTAGCGATCGATACGATCGATATCTTCCATATCGATTCCTCGCTACATGCCCGAGCGAGCTCGAACTTAGCCGAGCGCGGCCAAAGCGTGCTAACTCCCACGAGGCGCCGCTTTACATGCTTGCACACGGCCGAGCTCTGAAGCGACGCAATTCGTAAAGACGAAATCATTGAGATTCGAGATGACTGAACTGCGTTTCTCTGCGATGTAACAGTAGGCCTACTTGCGCAATCTTCGAAACATACTAGCATGTTGGCGCGAGTGGTATAGCACAGATTTCCTTATCTTCAAAGCCCAAACAATACAAGAGGAATGCACTTCACACTCGGAACCTACCCTACCTTTGCCAACAGCTGATCTGTGAGTTGTGAAGGGGGGACAGCATATTGTAAACAGTGATTATTGCCGAATGGCGCAAACTTGCGCGACACCGAGAGCGTGTTTGTTTGATGCTCTTCATGCAGTCAACAAGTCATGGGAGTAAAACACCGCTACTACGCTCGTACATAAGCAAGGGCAAGTTAGACGTCGATAAAGTCGATTATGATTTAAGACATGAAAGCAAAGAAGGAATAGCACGGAATTTGACTGTTGGTTAGGAAAACGGAAATCCAGTTGATATCGAGTGCGAGAGTGATGCTACGGAAATCCCGAAAATTTCACACAGTTAAGCTAGTGTCTCTAGTCACACTTATTTCTTAATAGAAAAACGAGATGAATTTTAGTTCTCATATAATGTTTTCTTCTGAAATGTGCAATCGAAAGTTAGAATAAACGATCTAAGAAACAGTTTTGTTTTTTCTAGGCTTAACAAAAATAACTGCGGATAATTCGCGGTTTTATTCACGGAAGTTCGTGCATTAATTACTGCGAATTATCGAGAGTGCACTGACTTTTTTTTTGTTGTTAAATATTAATGTAGGCATAACCGGGTGATTTAGCCGTGGTCGTTACGGCATGACTGCTGGCAGTCGCTCACATCCGGGAGGCGAGGAGGTTTGAATCCTCCCGCCGGCAACCTTGAAGATGGTCTTCTGTGGTTTCCCATCTTCCTTCCAGGCAAATGCCAGGGTTGGTCCCTAACTATAGGCCACAGCCGCTACCTTCCAACTCCTCGACCTTCCATTCCAACTTTCCTGCCCCCACGGTACTTGTAGCTCACCCATTGGGTGTCCGTCTCGAAGCAGCTACAAAAACTGGCGAGCCGAACATGTCCTCAGACACTCCCGGCACTAAAAGCCATACGCTAAAAAAAAAATAATAATAATGTAGGCATAATCCACACAGGCCTACCTCTAGCCTAGAATGTCTTATAAGACACTACAATCAAGTGTTATAATTATTATTTTCCATGTTCAAGACTATTTCTATATTTTAACCAATAGTTTTGTTTTTCTAGGCTTAACAAAAATAACTGTGGATAATTCGCGGTTTTCGATAATTCGCAGAAATGAGCGCATTAATTACCGCGAATTAACGAGAGTGCACTGTATGTGGAGAGAGTGCTGCAGTTAGTGATGAAACCTATCGAAACCTCAATTTAAGGTAAACCCCCATTTAAGGTTAAAAAATACCGGTCCCTAGAAAAACGTTAAATTAAGAATGGAATATGTCACATATAAGTCTATATCTGTGATGATATTTAGCAATATGTCAACTTACTTTAGGTTAAACTTATCGTTTAATCTTAAACTGGAGACCCGTTCCTTCATTAATCTTTCAAAAGCTTTCTGGCAAGATGATGTTTCGGCACAAAATTGCAGCTTCATGGTTTTTTGGGGCTCATCTATGGTGAGTATTGTGATCCATGACATTTATCACTGGTGAATTGTAATTGGAATATTAATATAATCTGGAATGCTGCCACGGAGCAGATTATGTCTCATTTAGCATCTACAGATCGCAGTAAGTTGAACTACCACAAAGCTGAGCCATTGTATTTTCATTGACATCTGCAATCCACGGTATAGCTTATGGTTTATTTCAAATGTGCTATTGTCGTCCACATACTCTACTTCAGAAGATTTTGGGACCACTTTAAGAACGAACAATTTCTGTGATCAACAAGAAAGGGTCAAATTTTAGAGTGTGTTCACACTATATATTTATATATATATTTTTTTTTTCTCTCAAAATTTCAACTACTGTATTTCTTTCTTCCTTTCTTTCCTTCTTTCATTCTTTTATTTTTATTTTATTTATGTATTTTATTTCCTTATGTTTCTTTGGATAAACATCTTTCCCCTTTCATTATGGTGCACCATAATAGGGTTTTTTGAAGGGAATATTTTATGAGTGTTAAGCTATCCGACCACTGTTTACCTTGACTTTTTATCTACACAGGCTGATGAAGGGGCCAAAACAATTAGGCCCCGAAACATGTACCAATGACCACTAAGTGATCATTTATATTTAGTACAATAAAGGTATTGATTAGGCGGAACTTTTGCAAAATATTAATACTAAAAATGGAGATGTTGAGTGGTTTTCTTTGGCCTTGGATGAGTCAACGGATGTGTCAGATACTGCTCAGGTGTTGATTTATATTCGAGGAGTAGATAAAAGCTATGAAGTGCATGAAGAACTTCTTGATATGTATAGCATACCTGCCAACTTTTACGGTTTATCCGTAAAATTTACGGAAATTGCAGCATTTTACGGTTTTACGGATGAACGGTGTCATTTTACGATTTCGCGGAAAAAATTTGAAACGATAATTTACATTCGATAATACCGCCCACTTCCGTACAATCGATTGTTTGCGTGGGTCGAAGGCAAGTCCACGATAGTCGATAAGTCGTTCTTTGATATGATTCGTACTTATAACCGTGTGATGGTTGTGTCGTCATTTGTAATTGAATTTGAAGCCGGGATAACCGTTCTTCCATGTGAATCTTAGGTGTCGACAGGCTCTGCTTCGCATATTCTTTGTTCCGCTCCGTTCGCTCGTTGCGATTTAAACCATATTCTTTGACCACGTTAGTTGTTCATTGTTCACGAAGTTGGCGTTCCTTGAATGTTTTCGTCTTTTAAGGTTATGGCATATTTTAATGAAGCGGTCGAGTTTTTGTGCTATAACTTCGTGCTTCGCAGTTTCCTGTATTCCTTGGACTAATTACATTCGTTCCACGTGTGTGTGTGTTTTTTTTTCTTTCTACCATGTGCATATTCTTTCTTCACGAGGTTGGCATCGTGGTTTAAGACTTTGTGTGTTTTGACATGTTTTAATGAAGTGTTGGCTGTCTTAAGTGTTTTATGTTATAATTTTATGTGGCGTTCAGTGATCCAGGTTCCTTTCGATGTTTTAGTAGATATCGAGAATGAACAAATCCAACAAGAAACAGTACTTCCAGACATTTAAAGAATCATACTCGGTTGATTTTCCGTGCATACTAAAATCAAAAAAGGGAGAAAAATTTGCCTTTTGCACGGTATGTGGGTGTGATATTAATATTGCACATGGTGGAAAAAACGATTTAAGTAATCATGTGAAGTGCGGTAAACACATTAGTTATGTTAAATCGAAGGAAGATAGCAAGAAAATCAACACCTTTTTTGCTAAGTCTGGAAACGTTGACAATGACGTAATTAGGGCCGAGTGTCTGTTTACTTCCTTTTTGGTGGAGCACAATGTGCCCTTAAGTGCGGCTGATCATGCTGGTGCTTTATTTAAGATGTTTCCCACATCAGAAGTTGCAAAGAAATATAGTTGTGGTCGCACGAAAACGACATGTATTGTAAATGGCAAAAAATGCATCATCTGAAGTTGTTAAGTGCCTTCAGAACGGACCGGATACAGATAAATCCCTTTTCTTTTCATCAGTGAGACACTACTTTTATACTGCCTGTGACTACATCATCAACAAGTTTCCACTCAAGGATGACGTGTTAAAGAATTCTCAAGTTGCTAGGTTAGACAAAATTGAAGATGCACAGTTATCTTCCATTCGTTTTTTCTTGGAAAAGTTTCCTATCATGTTATGCAAGGAAGAGAATGAAACTACAGATGAGGTGGTGAATGAGCTTCAGAGGCAGTTCACAGCTCTTCAGGTAGATGACACTTTGGCTGCACATCAAGATGCTGCAAGTGATTCCAGTTGGACACAAATATCAAGAATTCGTGGAGCCGATGGACTTCTTAAGTATAACCGAATTTCTAGAGTATTGCTCTCTATTCTCACCATACCCCATAGCAATGCAGAATGTGAACGTTTTTTTTAGCCTTGTGAAGAAAAATAGAACACAGTTCAGGTCATCCATGTCCAATGAATCTCTGGAGTCTATTTCTATTTTGAAGACCAGGAGTTCTGGTCCCTGTTATGACAAAACATTTTCTCAAGACTGTTTGCAGGAAGCTAAAAAGGCCACAACCATGACTTAAAAGTCGAACTAGCATGTGATTTGCAGTGTGTATTATATTATTTCTTGCCTGTGTTACGTTAAACAAGTTTTATTGTATAAAGCCTTTTTCAATTATCGTATATCAGCGTAATCTATCAAGGAAGTCCTGTTATGTCTGCTCCAAACCAATATTCACCACGCCTGCTGCTGATTAACATGGATTTCTTCTTGATTGTTATGTTCATCTACAAATTATGTAAGTAGATATGATTTCATTGAAGTATCCTGTTTAAAGCATGAGTTATTGTATTTTGTAGCCCAGAAGTATTATTATTTTCGTCAAGCCGGGATATGTCGAAAATCCTTAGATTTTTTTGTCGCGCGTGAGTTTTACTGATAGCCCTTTTCAAAAGTTGGCAGGTATGGTATAGTATTCATGGCACAACTACTGGTACAGATATTTTTAAAGGAGTTGAAATGGCCATTAATCAAAAGAACCTTCGATGGAAAAACTTGAAATGTATTACAACTGATGGAGGCAAAAACATGAGTGGGAAAGATAAAGGAGTGGTCGCTCTTGTGTCAAAGGCTGTAGAAAATGACGGTGGTTCAAAACCATTAGTCTTACATTGTATCATTCATCAACAGTCTTTGTGCGGAAAATGTTTGGATATGTCTGAAGTTCTGAAACCAGTCATATCAACTGTTAATTTTATGAGATCTTTTGGGCTGAATCACCGACAATTCCGACAATTTATTGAAGAGATTGGAGAAAATGACTTACCTTATCATACTGCCGTACGTTGGCTTAGTTGTGGGAAAGTCCTTCAGCGCTTTTTTGAACTTCGAGCAGTGATCGAAATTTTTTTGAATGAAAAGCATCGCCCTCTTACTGAATTACAAAACAACGCATGGCTGTGGAAGTTAGCATTCTATGTTGATTTGACAAAACATGTGAACGAACTGAATTTGAGATTGCAAGGAGAAAACCAGCATCTTCCTGATTTATACACTAATATCAAATCATTCCGGAAGAAATTGATACTGTTTCAATCACAACTACGAAGTAAATGTTTTTCACATTTTAAAACATGTGAAATATTCAGCCACACCACTGAGACTGAGTTTCCTATCGATTTGGCAATCGAAACTTTGAGTGCTTTGAAAATAAATTTTGATACTCGTTTCTCGGACTTCGATGCCTTTGCGAATCAAATTAAGATTTTTCAGGATCCTTTTGATACTGACATTGAAACCCTAGCCCCGGAACTTCAAATGGAAATGATTGAACTACAGTGCAGTGACATAATTAAGAACAAATATCAAAACTCATCTTTGTTGGAATTTTATAAGAGTCTGCCACTGACACAATTTGACAATTTGCATAAATTTGCTCGTGGGCTGTTTTCTGTTTTTGGTACTACTTATTTGTGTGAGAAGACCTTCTCCAAAATGAAGTACACAAAAAATGTTTACAGATCTAAATTAACTGATGAGCATCTTAAATCTCTTTTAATAATTGGTACAAGTAAAATTAGTCCACAACTACAAACTATTGTCAGTGGAAAATCTCAATTACATAAATCTCATTAGTATTTCATATGTCTGCATGTTATACATGTCTTTACTCATTACAATTCTGTGTTTCTTTATCCAACTTATCACAAAAACAATAACAATAAGCCTACAACAATGTTATGAGTAGTTAGCCCATGACCATATCAATGTAGATGTCATATTAATAATTATTCAACATAAAATTAGAATACTTCAGTAAACTAAATTTAATTTGCTATAAAAAAAATATGTTCTCTAAAAGGAGTTTTCAAGTATGCTAGCTCTCCGCGGGCCGGACAAAATCTGTCCGCGGGCCGGATGTGGCCCTCGGGCCGTAGTTTGGAGACCCCTGCCTTAGAGTATAAGACGTTCACTGAGAGACAACTGACTTAGAATCAAAACTCGCCAATCTCCGCGGAAGATACATCCAGTGTACCGAATGAAAGAATACAAGAGTCTCGAGTGTTCGCGGGTCTGTGACCGGGCCCGGTGTTCCGAATGAAAGAATACAGCCGTTCCGAGTGTTCGCGGGTCACTGACCAGGCGAGCATTTCAAGGCTGAATGACGTCACGCTATGACGACACCCGCTCAAGACCGACTACAATATACAGCATCATGCTTTCATTCGTAGCCTCCTATATTCTTTGTTCGTGGCTTTTATCGCTGTTCTGTGTGATCTAACTTGTTAGCCAAGCATTGCCAGACGTAGCATAACATTATTGAGATTGCGAGAATTGCGTCGTCAGTGAAGTAAAGTTTTCAAATCATTGTGAAAATGAGTGTTCTCAGATGAAAGGCATCAAAAGAAACGCACTTTCTATTAAAGATAAAGTGGACATTATAAGAAAAGTAGAGTCGTCTACTCTTTCACGTGTTGCTCTTGCGAAGGAGCTCGGAATGCCGCCGTCTACTTTGAATGGCATCATAGCAAAGAAAGAAGGGATCTTGGCTTCTGCCGGGAATACTTCGGCAAGCTGCAAGAAGATTAAAAGTGGGAAATACGAAGACGTAGAACAAGCTCTGCTCGTGTGGTTTAAACAGCAGCGAAGTTTAAACATTCCTTTGAGCGGGATTATCGTGAAGGAGAAAGCCGAAGAAATCGCGTGTCGATTACAAGTGCCTTTTACTGCGTCGAATGGGTGGCTGGATCGCTTCAAAAATCGGGCTGGCATAGTTTACAAGACTATTAGTGGCGAAGCTGCGAGTGTAAGTACAGAGGAAACGGAAGCATGGAAGGAAACACTGCTGCCGGCAAAATCAGTAATTACAAACATTGTGACGTTTTTAATGTTGACGAATTCGGACTTTTTTATCAGGTTGTTTTATCCAGCGTTTTCTCTTTTTCTGGCTTTTATATAGGCCTATGTACAGTATATTGTAGGATCCTTCACAAACAACAAAAATGTGTGGGTTTCACAAGCATTTCAGGCCACTACCCTTTTAAGAAATTTCCCTGTTAAGAAGTTTTTTTTTAATGGTCCCTTGAAAAACTTCTTAACAGAGTTTTACTGTATTTTTTAAATTTCCGTATTCGTCTTTCTTGGTATTAAAACTTAGTAGTGTGTGTGATCTTTTATAATTTCATTGTCATAAACATATTTTATATTCATACGGATGAAAGTACGCGTGCAACTCGGGAAACAAACCGCCATTGTGAGATGGGCAAGGCACAGTTCAGCTGTTACCTGCCACTTTAAAGATGCTTTAGAGAGTTGAGTGGTCACATTTGACTATTTAACGTAATTCCTTGTTAGTGGTAAGTTAACGAGCATTTCTGTTTGGTGAAATTCTCGTGCAAATTAAATTAACCTTTAATGATGAATTAAGAGATAATTGATGTTGGTGAAAACGGCCCTAAGGAAAAAAGACAAGCAGATAACTAATTTCATTATATAATTTATTATGTAAATCATTAAAATTGTACTTTTATCTAAACTAAATGAAATTTATGTTTAAAAAAGATGAAGACGCAATGAACTCCTTTCTAAAAGAAATGTTTTAAGCAAATATGAACTATATAGGGGGCGGCATACTCTTAAATCCGGCCCTGGATGCGATCCAACTAGCAGTGAGTCTTACACACTTCCATCCGATCCATTCCGTCCCATTTTTCAAAATCACTCCCACAAAAATATCCAGCAACCGAGTGGAAAGATGTTACATATCAATAAACAAATAAATACAATACCTGCGCCGGTTCCGTCTGTCCCTCCTGCGTGACGTAGATGATGAGACCACCCTCTTCGTCTATGAGCCCGGTCTGCTCCTGGAGCAGAGACTCTAGCTGAGAATTGAAGGAGAGGTTTTCCTCTGCTCTGTGTAGCCTTTCCTCTGCCGTCTGACAAGAGTGGGTCTTGAGCATGTGTACACACGTGAAGTCCTGCAACATAGAAAGCTTTCAGTATTGCCTTAGTACAAACTGATATTGTAGCTTTACAGTGTTGTCATACCGACAATTGTTATTGTAACTTTACAGTGTTGTCATATCCACAATTGATATTGTAACATTACAGTGTTGTCATACCAACAATTGTTATTGTAACTTTACAGTGTTGTCATACCGACAATTGTTATTGTAACTTTACAGTGTTGTCATATCCACAATTGATATTGTAACATTACAGTGTTGTCATACCAACAATTGTCATTGTAACTTTACAGTGTTGTCATACCGACAATTGTTATTGTAACTTTACAGTGTTGTCATATCCACAATTGATATTGTAACATTAGTGTTGTCATACCAACAATTGTTATTGTAACTTTACAGTGTTGTCATATCGACAAATGTTACTGTAACTTTAGAGGGTTGTCATATCAACAATTGTTATTGTAACTTTACAGTGTTGTCATAGCGATAATTGTTATTGAAACATTACAGTGTTGTCAATACAATTGTATTTGCAACATTGCAATGTTGTCATATCAACAATTGTTATTTTGTTATTGTAACTTTACAATGTTGTCATACTGACAATTGTTACTGTAATTTTACAGTGTTGCCATATCAACAATTGATATTGCACTTTACAGTGTTGTCATATCAACAATTGTTATTGTAACTTTACAGTGTTGTCATATCAACAATAAAATTGTTATTGTAACTTTACAGTGTTGTCATATCAACAATTGTTATTGTAACTTTACAGTGTTGTCATATCAACAATTGTTATTGTAACTTTACAGTGTTGTCATATCAACAATTGTTATTGTAAATTTACAGTGTTGTCATATCAACAATTGTTATTGTTACTTTACAGTGTTGTCATATCAACAATTACTATTGTAACTTCACAGTGTTGCCCTACTGACATTGTTATTGTAACTTTACAGTGTTGTCATCACAACAATTGTTATTAAAACTTTACAGTGTTGTCATATCAACAATTACTATTGTAACTTAACAGTGTTATAAAATCAACAATTAATATTGTAACTTTACAGTGTTGTCATATCAACAAATGTTACTGTAACTTTACGGTGTTGTCATATCGACAATTGATATTGTAACTTTACAGTGTTGTAATATCGACAATTGTTATTGTAACATAACAGTGTTGTCAAATCGACAAATTACTATTGTAACTTTACAGTGTTGTCATATCGACAATTATTATTGTAACTTTACAGGGTTGTCATATCAACAATTGTTATTAAAACTTTACAGTGTTGTCATATCAACAATTACTATTGTAACTTAACAGTGTTGTCATATCAACAATTACTATTGTAACTTTACAGTGTTGTAATATCAACAAATGTTACTGTAACTTTACGGTGTTGTCATATCGACAATTGATATTGTAACTTTACAGTGTTGTAATATCGACAATTGTTATTGTAACATAACAGTGTTGTCAAATCGACAAATTACTATTGTAACTTTACAGTGTTGTCATATCGACAATTATTATTGTAACTTTACAGGGTTGTCATATCAACAATTGTTATTAAAACTTTACAGTGTTGTCATATCAACAATTACTATTGTAACTTAACAGTGTTGTCATATCAACAATTACTATTGTAACTTTACAGTGTTGTCATATCAACAAATGTTACTGTAACTTTACGGTGTTGTCATATCGACAATTGATATTGTAACTTTACAGTGTTGTAATATCGACAATTGTTATTGTAACATAACAGTGTTGTCAAATCGACAAATTACTATTGTAACTTTACAGTGTTGTCATATCGACAATTATTATTGTAACTTTACAGGGTAGTCATATCAACAATTGTTATTAAAACTTTACAGTGTTGTCATATCAACAATTACTATTGTAACTTAACAGTGTTGTCATATCAACAATTACTATTGTAACTTAACAGTGTTATAAAATCAACAATTAATATTGTAACTTTACAGTGTTGTAATACCGAAAATTGTTATTGTAACTTTACAGTGTTGTCATATCAACAAATGTTACTGTAACTTTACGGTGTTGCCATATCAACAAATGATATTGTAACTTAACAGTGTTGTCATATCGACAATTGTTATTGTAACTTTACAGTGTTGCCATATCAACAATTGTTATTAGAACTTTACAGTGTTGTCATATCAACAATTGTTATTGTAACTTTACAGTGTTGTCATATCGACAATTATTATTGTAACTTTACAGTGTTGTCATAACAACAATTGTTATTAAAAATTTTCAGGGTTGTCATATCAACAATTGTTATTGTAACTTTACAGTGTTGTCACATCGACAATTGTTATTGTAAATTTACAGTGTTGTCATATCAACAATTGTTATCAGAACTTTACAGTGTTGTCATATCAACAATTGTTATTGTAACTTTACAGTGTTGTCATATCAACAATTGTTAATAGAACTTTACAGTGTTGTCATATCAACAATAGCTATTGTATCTTTACAGTGTTGTCAACAATTGTTATTGTAACTTTACAGTGTTGTAATATCAACAATTGTTATTGTAACTTTACAGTGTTGTCATAACGACAATTGTTATTGTAACTTAACAGTGTTGTCATATCAACAATTGTTATTGTAACTGTACAGTGTTGTCATATCAACAAATGATATTGTAACTATACAGTGTTGTCATACCAAAAATTGCTATTGTAACTATACAGTGTTGTCAAATCGACAATTGTTATAGTTACTTTACAGTGTTGTCATACCAAAAATTGTTATTGTAACTCTACAGTGTTGTCATATCGACAATTGGTATTGTAACTTTACAGTGTTGCCATATCAACAATATTGTTTTTGTAACTTTTCAATCGGTCAATACGAGTACAACCCCAATTATTGGGAAATATGATACAACCAGGAAAAAATTACTTGCAATTAAAAGTTATTTGCACAGATTTCAACATCCCAATCTTATTGTATTCTGTGCAAATAACTTTTGCTGTTGTTGTTTCATTTGAGAGGAATTCGTTGTTTGTAACGCCTTCAGGCATCAACTCGGAAGACATGATAAAAAAACACTGACAATAATATACTGTAAATGCAGTTTTCTCACTTTAAATAATATCAACGCAAAGGCCTAATGTAGCTGCCATTGACAGTTCGACGAGCATAATGCTGAGTTTTATTTGCAGTTTGTAACTTACTATCTGTTCATGTGGGTGGGGCACATAATAGTTTCCGATGCTTCCTTCTGCAATAAGAGATTTGAAACCATCACCATTAGAGACCCTGATTTATTGTAATCCTGACGTATGCCTCAGAGACCTGGGCTATGAAAGGAAGGGAGCGAAGCAGAATACAGGCAAGTGAGATGAAATTCTTGAGAAGGAGTATTGGAGTGACAAAGGTGGACAGGTTAAGAAATGAGAAGATCAGAGAATTAGTCAAGGAGGGAGCATTACAGGATAGGATAGAGGAATCAAGGTATGTTAAGCGAATGGATGGGAGGAGGATACCCAGGAAGATACACGAGATGAAAATAAAGGGAAAAGACCAAGAGGAAGGCCAAGAGATAAGTGGCTGAAGGGTGTGAAAGAAAGGAGAAGACAGAACCAAGGTGGTGACTGAGAGATGGTGGGAGGACAGAAGACGAAACTGTTCAAGATGATGATGATGATTTATGATAATATAAAAGGCTTCAAAGCGGTGAAATAAAAATAAAAAAGTGAGGTGTGAGTATGCTTAACCCTTTGAGTGCCACTTGCTATTACAGTTTTCTTACCGCTGAGCGCCAAGGCCAGTTTCCGGTTTTTGCAAGCTTTTGCTTGATCACTCACAGTTCAACTGTTATTGTCGGTAGAAACTGGAATTTTTCGTTACTATTTTACTAATATGATAGCCTATTGACGTCAGAAAAGTTGGATGGCGCAGCCACGCGGCAGAATGTTGAAGCTGTAGCATTGTGACTGGTGAGATTTATTTAGATGGTGAAGCACTGACGTCGTGATGGAAGCAGAAAGAAATTTGTCAAATTCGAGGAGGTACTGCTCTGTATACGGTTGCAAATCGTACAAAACGGCTACGAAATATCTTCACTACTTTCCTGTACAAAAAGTTCAGAGAGAAAGATGGGCTTCGGCGCTGTCAATTGGAAAACGTGTTACATGTTACATGACAGTGTGCAGTCTGCATTTTTGTGAAGACGACTTCTTTCCACCGGTACTTCTGTGCCGTACATTGAACCGAATGTAATCCGCTCTTCGTAAACTTATTTTAGGGGTTCTTCCGATTGACAATAGCCGAATGGTTAGAAAACTTAAGAAAAATGCTGTTCCTAGCTTTAATTTGCCAGAGAATTTATATTCTTGCCTTTGAACAGCAAGTATGTAAGTCATTGAAGTATGATTTGGCTTAAATTGTGTTTTTGGCTATGATCTCCCTACTGTTGAATTTAGTTAATTAAAATGTAAAATCTTAGTTTTAAGTACCGGTTTGGTGACTCATCATCCCAGGCAGGCCGGCAACACCTATACTACTCAGGCATATAGGTCACTTAGCCGTAATTTTGAAGTTATAGTGATGTTAAGTATACATATGCGGTAATGTAGCAGGAGACCGGATCGGCCTAGGCTATTCTAACTTTAATTAGTTCCCATTTCAGGGTTTTACAGTTTTGAGTGCGAATAGTTGGTTTGAAAGTTGTACAACAGTAAGGAGAGTATGTTTTGTATAGGTTTTAATTGGTATTATGGTTTATGTCGAGCTGAGGAGTGAATTTGGTTTGGCTTAAAGTGTAGTTTTTGATCTGTTCCGTTTGCTTATGGCAAGTTCAAATGGAGACTCCAGCTTTGTTAAATATCAGTATTTTAAATATTTAATTAAATATATTGATAAAGGGGATGTCTCCATTTTAACTTGCCTGTGGCAAGAGATTAATAAATTAACATTCTTGCCTTTGAACAGCAAGTATGTAGGTCAATATTTGCAATATTGAAGTATGATTTGAGCATCCCAAGTAACGCTTCTTTGAACCCAAAACATTCATGCAAATTCAGGGTTGCTTGATTCAATTTATTATCAGGGAGTCGTCCTTTGTGTTATGTGAGATATATATATTGTGAAATTAATAAAAACATCGATACCGCTCGACTCCCAAGTACAGGCTTCATATATGTAACAGCAGACAGTAAATTAACTATCTACATGTGGGTAATATTTTTAACTGGAAGTAATTAGGCACTGCATTTAAATTGATTATAAAAATATTTCTATCAATGAAAGGAAATATGTAGTATTTTGCCATCATGAATTAGAAGCCATAACAAACGCACACCCAATTACTTCACGTCACTATATCGCCGCCATATTGCAAACAGCTGACCGTAAGCTCCACCCCCGTTTCGGACGTCAATACGAATAAAGTCTTACTTAGTGCATTAATTACCGCAAATTATCAGGAGTGAACTGTATTTTTTTTATTACACAAATGAAGTAAACAATGAATCATTTAGTATTCAGTTTATTAACAATACGTTTACCTTCTACAGAAAAAATATCAACATTCTATCTTGGAAAACATAGGTAGGAGATAATTTTAATCAACTGAATAAACTTGGCTTGGCAATTTTAGCATAACCCCTCATTAATTGCTTGGCATCAAAAGAGTTGAACTCCAAACCTACATACAGGGACTTGTGACGGGGATTGTGCACGCCTGATTGCCCAGGTTGCGAGCCTGTCTCTTGCCAAGCACTTTGCCGTAATGCGGCGTCCGCCCGGCACCGAGTCATTGAGTATAGGAATTTGAATTTCATGTGATGAAAATCGCATTGGAACAGCACACTGAGCACTAAACACGTCAACAATTGACTAAACTGAATCTCACGCTGTTAAAGCTCTCAGCAGACCGCAAGGGAGGGACACTTGTGACGCCAAGAAGCGCATTACGGCAAAGTGCTTGGCGGGAGACCGGCTCGCAGCACAGGCGAGCAAAAATCCCTGTCACTTATAAAACAAAGTTGGTTGTTTCCTCAGTTTAGGGGCTGCGACAACGCGGTCATGTAACCCCGTGTACTTTGGGTGTGTGTAGAATCTGTCTGATAACCGGTGTTAATTGTGATGACTGTATTAGTGTGTGTTTCTGTTTCTTAACTCAAGTAAGGACTGCAGACTTTGAATTTTTCATGCAGTCCCTACTTTTGCCGCCAAACACCACCGTCAACAACTACCAGTTCAGAACTTGGCTACTAGACGCCACCGGAGTCGGCTCCTGGTGACGAACGTAGGAACCTGAGCGTTGTTTACATTTTTAACCTAATTTAGCTTCACACAGGTGTAATTAGTGGAAGGTTCTTTAACATGCCATAAATCTATAACATGGGACCTCTAGCTTTACTTCCCCTCCGAAGGAAGGCATACTGAGGGATATTTAACGCTCTTAAAAAATCCGACGACTTCTGCAGAGTTTGAACCCGCGATCTTGGGCATAGAAGCTCAGCATGCTACCAACTACGCCACCGAAGCCAACAAAGTCCCTGTATATACATAATTCATGAACAAAACAAAATGTGATGCTAATTTGGCGTTTTACGCCTCGGTATGACATTTTCGTGGAATCATTCGATACTTGGTGAAACAGGTAGCTGACAGAGTACAAACCTGCTTACAACACAGGCAGTGGAAGCTGGTCTCCTTCTCGTGATTCTGCTCATGTTCCTTGAGCAGAGCAGCAAACTCGAAGCTCTCTCCACATACCTTGCAGTAAAAACGCCTCGTCTGTCCACCCTCTTTCGTCCTGCTTGACATCTGTGGAGAACAACACAAGAAAAGTTGTTGTTGTTTTAATTAGGGCCTTTGCGACAACATGTACTTGAGAGTGTGTATAGAATTTGTTTGATAATCTGTGTTATTGTAATGGCTATATTAGTGTGTGTTTTTCGGGCAAATTTATACAATGGAAAATAATAGACTAACTAAACAGATCTTCAACTTACTGAATAGTTACAAATCCAAACCCACATGGTTCATTGAAATTTACAAAGATTTGACAAACGCCAGAATTCAGACAGACACAATAGCAAACAAATCACTCTTCAGAGAAGCTATTCAAAAGGCAGAATTTCAAGAAAGAAAGAAAGAAAGAAACAAACAAACAAACAAACAACTCACAGAAAGGGAACTCAAAAGGAGAAAGATCGTCACTCTAGAAGGATGAAGGAAATTTGGAAACAAAGGAAATTGAATACAATGGACAATAGCTAACGTTGATTCATCGTACCCTCCAAATGGGTTATTCAAAAGAAGAAGATAGTTATTGTTGTTTTAAGGGACGGAACTATAAGGTCATCTGCCCCTAAAAGAAGAAGAAGAACTGTGTGTGTAAATGTAAGTCAAGTGAGGATTGGGAAGGAGACAGCCATGGCCTTCCCAGTATTTGTCTAGAGTAGAAGTGGGAAACCACAGCCAAGATGGCTGAGTTGGGAATCGAACCCACCTCTTCTCAGTTTTGCCTCACGAGGGTGAGTGTACTCCGTTCCAGCCCTCAGACCAGAATTAAGTTTCTTGGCAGAGCTGGGAATCAAACCCGGACCTACAAGCGACAGCCAAGCATGCTAGCCGCTACACCATGAGTAGAAAAGTACAATATACCATATTTCTTGGCATAATAATATTGGTTTAATATTCATGGATAAAAAGCAGCGTGTGAGGATTATCGTGTTGGGGTGGAGTGTCTGCCTCTAGTCCAGAGACTGCAGGTTCGATTCTTGACTCTATCAGGATTTTGGAAACTGACGAGAGGGCTCAAATGGGGTGAATTTAGCCTTGTGAGGACAACTGAGTAGCTGTTAACAGCCAAGATCATCCTTGAAGGAGGCGGCTGTGCCTTTAAGTTAGGAACCATCCCGGAGAAGAAGTGGGAAACCAAGAAAAAACACTTGCAAGATGGCTGAAGTGGGAATCGATCCAACAACTTCCTCAGTTTTGCCTCACGAGGCTGAGTGTACCCTGTTCCAGTCCTCAGACCAGAATTAAATTTCTTGGCAGAGATAGAGTCAAAGAGCAAAAATGTTCTCAGTTGCTATCTACTGTAAATTGCAAAAATGAAGTTAGTCTAGTGATATAACTATCTCTACAATGCTGAGTATTTAGTCCGACCTTGCTGAATGGAAGTGAGAGCTGGGTGGATTCAGGATATCTCATACATAAGCTGATACCGTATTTGCTTGCATATAACTCGCACTATTTTGACCGAAAATAAGTGTGAAAATTTTCAGTGTGTTCTATATGCGGAGATTTTTGTACGAAAAACCATATTCCCGAAAAAACATAAAATTTGCATTATTGAAACAAGACAATTCATCTTCCAAAACCTAATGCTGACGACTATTTGAAAATTATTAAAATCACAGACACAATCCAATTCATGCGACATTTGGACAGAATGGACCCAACTAGGTTAACACATAAAATATATATGTTTTTGAAGAAAAAGGCAATTGGAAAAAACAGGTGGAAAAGGACTTGGCTGAATTAGACATGGGAATATTTGGTGTCATTTTGCTCCGTATTGACAAATTACTACTATTTGATTTATTGAACACTCTCCGTCAATCAATTGATTTAAGGTTTTGAATATTCCCGAAGAGAATATGATGTAGTTTCCATTTGAGCGGATGAAATATCAATAAATGATAAAAATGGTCCGGTTAGCTCAAACAATGCCAGCGTTTCGTCCCAGTGTGCCGTTAGGCTCGTCAGTTGGTACAGACACACCTACCAACAACCGGACCATTTTTATCATTCATTGATAATTCATCCGCTCAAATGGAAACTACATCATATTCCCTTTGGGAATATTCAAAACCTTATTTGGATTGCCAAGGTAAGGCTTTTGTTTTAATGAAAGGGAGGTGACTCCCGTAGCACATTGGCATGCTCGTGACGTCAATACTGCATGTATTTTGTGCCTTGCGTGGCCTTCTCAGTATGTGCTAGCCACGCGTATTGGTGAGGTGTGTCTGTACCAACTGACTAGCCCAACGGCACACTGTGTCGAAACGCTGGCATTGTTTGAGCTAACCGGACCATTTTTTATCATTTATTGATAATCAATTGATTGACGGAGATTGTTCAATAAATCAAATTGGCTGAATTAGGTTTTCCCAGTCTCAAGGATCGAGAGGAAATTAGGAAAATAACTCATACACAGGGTTTTGAGGGAGAAGAGAGAAGACCTACCAGACACGTCTGATCGCAGCAACGAAGACTCGCTCAATCGTTGCGCAAACATCAAGGCCAATAAATGTTGATTCTGCATGGCCCTAGGAGACCCTTTCAGGCAGAAGAAGAAACAAGACAACTGCTGTCACTGCTGCCAATCTCCGAGCTACTCTTACGTACATCATCCTGACTCCCGTCCAACGCATTTGCGAAGTCCGTCTTCAAGAAGCTCTTCCTAACGTCTGTCGTCATCATAACCAATCAAATACATCTGCCCAAATGGAAACTAACATCATACTTCCTTCGGGAATATTTGAAACCAAATCATAATCAATACCCGTGTAACCCAATCACACAAGAGTTCAACTGACAGCATTCTTTATTTTTTGTCTTCTGTCGTCAGCTGATCATCATCATCATCATGAACCGGCTCCAGTTTCCCGGGTGCGGTGAATGAGCTCTCTCCAAGAATGTTTCCTCCTCCATGATTAGCTGCAAATTCAGACCTCTCCCTGCAAGATCATTTCTAACCTGGTCGATCCATCTCTTCCTCAGTCGACCTCTTGGTCTCTTGCCTTTCAGTTCTTTCTCAAACCACACTCTAGCTGTTCTTTGTGTGTCCATTCTTTTGAGATGACCGAACCATTTCAGCCTGGCTTCAACACGTATCTCATTAAGAGATTGTTCTACTTGAACAAGATGAGTGTATCTTATAATTTTTATTTTGTCCCTCCTTGTCCTCTGAATCATAGTTCTTAAAAACTTCATCTCCACCGCCTGTAGTTTGCTGGTATTTCTTTTGGATTGGGTACAGGTTTCTAAGCTATATGTAGTAACAGGTACAAAGAAGCTCTTGTAGAGTATTAGTTTTGATCTTAAAGGAACTTGCTTACACCAAAGAAGTGAGGAAGAAGAAGATGATGAAACAAGAGTTGAGTGAAGGTCGTTCACAGTATAGTTGACACAGATACAAATCATGATAACACAGGGCACACTCACTGTATCACGACCCATTACGGTTAATAATAACTCTCGTGATAATACAAAAGTAATGGTAAGGTAAAGAAATATTTAGCACTGAGCACTCCAACAAGCCAATCTGGGGATATATTATTGCCGTATTTTTACATTGTCGAGTTGTAGACTATTGGATGACAGGTGGTAATATTTCAATGCTATGGCGGGAAACAATACAAACAACAAGAAAATAATAATAATAGGATTAACAAAATAAAAATGGATACAAAAATACAGTGTGTCCGCAAAGTCTCTCCGTAGCGTGTGTCTCGCCTTGTGGGATGTTGGGTTGGCAGTACATTCATGTTATGTTGTTACAAGGAAAACAATTACATTAAATTAAGTAATGCAATTATATACAGGGTTTTTCATATAATATAAGAGCGCCAAGCGGCGGCTTTGTTAACCGCAGCTGCGGTCACCTTGGCAGAGCTTCTGGCGTGTGTACAATCCTATATGATGCAGCGGCCTTGCTAGCGTGTGTACAATGCCGAAATCTTACTTTGTTTAGTTAGTTATTGTTGATGAAACCGAAACCCCTACTTGTGCTAATTTTGTGAGTGATTTATTCGGAAACCGTTCAAGATTCTCGCCAATGTCATCTAGCTCATCCTTTGTTAAAACTGTTCGTGTGCGGGGCATGTTTTTTATTGAGCACCGAGCCAGTAGTGTCAAACTTATTTGCAATTACGTGAATCTGTGCTAGTGAAGGTGGCACTTCATCAGGAAATTGCTGAATAAATGCATCACGTACCCGCCGAGCCAACTCGTACTTAAAATAAGTTTTACAAAAAAATACGATGTTGCAATGATAACTGTCTCACAATGTTAGCACTTGAGGTTTAGACTGGCGACTGAGCAACTGCACGCTTATTGCAAGGTCAAGTGTGGTAATGTCAATCTGTTATTTTCATACAGTCCATCGAAACTTGAAGAAGAAGAAGAAAAAAAAAAAAAACAGCCATCGTATGTACTATGCTCGCGCTTTCAATACTATAGGGGTTTCGGTTTCATCAACAATAACTAACTAACTAACTAAAGTAAGATTTCAGCATTGTACACACGCTAGCAAGGCCGCTGCATCATATAGGATTGTACACACGCTCACCACTATCACACTATGCTCTGTAAAGTTTCCACCAGCACGGAAAAACTCTTCCAATAAAAACACACGCTCTTCAGTAGTAAGTATTCCCACTAGACTCAGCTTACACAAGAACTTGATAAGAACACAACTTACAGCGTCAACACTCACTGTCGGCAATAATGAACCGGTATTCCCCATCCTATCACTCCAGTTGAAGGTCAACATGGAACAAGTGCACGCTTATGCCAACCGCTGCGGTGAGACTTTGCGTATACAGTAATATGAGTGCACTGCCAACCTAACACGTCCTACAAGGTGATACCCGCGTAGCTCACCGCTGCGGAGAGACTTTGGGGACGCTCCGTGGTAAAACACAATTTATTTAGCGTATGGCTTTTAGTACCGGGAATGTTTGAGGGCATGTTCAGTTCGCCAGAGGCTGTAGCTGCTTCAAGCGGACACCCATAGGGTGAGCTACAAGTTCTGTTCAATTTCGAGTACTTCCAACCTTCGTTACCAGATGTCAATGATACCTAGTGGTGAACGTTGGAACTTTCATAGAGCGTTCCAACGAAATCTAACCTAGAAATTTAGCTTCACACAAGTTTAGTCTGTGGAAGGAACTTTTACATGCCATAAATCTATGACATGGGACCGCCGGCTTTACTTCCCCTCAAAAAGAAGGCTTACTGAAGGATTTTAACGCTCTTAAAAAATCCGACGACTTCGGCCAGGTTTGAACCCGCTATCTTGGGCACAGCAGTTCTGCATGCTACCAACTACGCCACCGAAGCCGCTTTGAAACACAATGCTAAAAGTAAACGAAACAATGAAAGGAACTCCGACACAGATGGTTAACAAGCGACAGAATGAATGAACACACGCTGGCAACGTTTTGTGTTATCTGTCAAACTTCGGCCAATAGGAGCCCGCGACGGCCATTTTATATCGTTCCCGCTAAATGCTTCAGATTCTTTCTTTTGAAATAAAGGGTATAGGAGGTTAAAGAGATTGAGCTGGGACTCACATTGTTGGCCTCCTTGTCCCCGTGGATGTGTCGTACGTGTCTCCTCATGATGGTGAGGCTCTTGAACATCTTATTACACAGCCCACAGCTCACGTCCTTCACCGCCTGGTGCGACACCTTGTGCTGGTGCATGGCATTGAGCTGTGTGAACCGCTTGCCACACACCGTGCAGGGGTACGGCTTGATTCCTGAAACACACATCAACTTCTAAAGGGGCTTGTAAACAATCAAACAGATTTTTTTTATCGAAAGTTAATGTTTTTCAGTCGGTCAATACGATTGTATCCAATGGTAATGGGTGGTTCCCTAATTCTGAAAAAAATGTACATGAGATTAATATATTCTTCTTTCTCCGTTAGGGTCTTCTGAGGACTGTTATGCCACAATTTGAGGAAAAACTCCGTCAATCAATACCTTTTATTTTCAAAAGTTAGATAGGGGACATGTTTCGAGCTATTTTTCTTAGCCCTTCTTCAGCCCTGACTTAAGTACTATTAGACAATCAATCTTTGTACATCTTCTTTCATCAAATAAAAAACATGCAAAAATACACTGCAAACAAACATCTTAAAAACACTATAAAAACACATTAAAACACATTTTAAAAAAAACACCGTGAAATAACTCTGTATAAATGCTGTGTCAAGTTTGAGGAAGCCTGTTTCAAACATGACTTGTTGTTACAATGTAAGTAAATTGTATGTTGTGTCATTGATTATGCCATTTCCTATATGACATTTTTCTTGATGGGGCAGTTTTGCCATATAAAAATATTAAAAACACTACCAGCACTATAAAACATTTATTGTGACTATTGCGTCATGTAAATTCATGCAGATTGTCGCTTTGTTCATCTCGATGTGAGCATAACATTTCTTGTCAATACGGACCTAATGGATTCCATTATGGAGTCGAATAAAGCTGAGATCTTCTGAGGCCCACGAACCAATTTCAATGTTTAGTCCTATGTTGTTCTTTCTTCTTCCTCCAGTGCTCCTTCATCTTTTCGCTGTGTGTCTTCTTTCTCTCTTCCGACCATTTTGAGCCTGTTTTCTTATATTGCCTTCGTTGGAGTCCTTCCATTCCCAATACCTTTTTTTTTAAATTTAAATTTCTCTCTCTAGTGCTTCTTCTTCTCTTACATTGTTTTTTTCTAAATCTTTCTTTACTTCTTGAAACCAGGCTGTTGTCGATTTCTTTTTCCAAAGATATATAAAAATCTGTTTAGTTAACCTATTCTATATAAATGTCCGAAAAATAACAATCGCCTCTTCTTTATTGTCTCCGTTATGTTTTCAATATTCCGACATACCGTATTTGCTCGCGTATATCTCGCACATATTTTCGGTCAAAAAGGTGCGAGATATACGCGGGGAATGACCGTATTCCCGAAAAAACACAAAATTTGCATTATTGAAACAAGGCAACTGGCATACGGTACTCGCCCTATTCATTGTCACCGCCATCGCTCCTGCCAATCTCCGAGGTACTCTCGCTTGCATCATTCTGGTCATCATCCCATACTGCTTCATCCTGACTTCCATCCAATTCATTTGCGATGTACGTCTTCAAGAAGCTCTTCAAAACAATGTCCGTCGACACTATTTATTTTTATTCGTTATGGTTATGCGTCATTAAGAACCTATGAAAAAGACGTCATACGCTCGTTAAAGATGATTCAAGGCAGAAAAGGAATTTAGAGCGCAGACGCTTAGCGATCGATACAATCATCTTCCATATCGATTCCTCGCTACATTAACGAGTGAGCTCGAACTTAGCCGACCGCTGCCAAAGACTAACGATGTACCGTGTGCTATAACACTCGCGCCGCATGCTTGCACGCGGCCGAGCTCTAATGCGACAAATGCATAAAAACGAAATCATTGAGATTCGAGAAGACTGAACTG
Organism: Meconema thalassinum; assembly: GCA_946902985.2. Classification (NCBI taxonomy): domain Eukaryota; kingdom Metazoa; phylum Arthropoda; class Insecta; order Orthoptera; family Tettigoniidae; genus Meconema; species Meconema thalassinum. Next base: position 92,183,452 of record OX336388.2, read on the forward strand.
CGTTTCTCTGTGATGTAATAGTAGGCCGACTTGCGCAATCTTCGAAACATATGTGCACGTTGGCACGAGTGGTATAGCACAGATTTCCTTTATCTTCGAAGCCAGGGTACTGGTACTGATGTCTACAAGGCAACTGACGGACAACAATAAAGGAAACCTCTGCCGCCAAAACTAACGATAACTTTGCGTATTGATGACTGTTGTGGCGCGCTAATCGCTCTAAGGTATCGCTTTGGGGTAAGTTCCTGGACAATGACGACTGTTGTGGCGCGCTTAATCAAACGTGTTTCTACCTCAAGGTTATTACGGTCATTTATATGACGGCGTCAGAAATGAATGCGAGATATATGCGAGTACTTTTTTCTCCCTGAAATTTCAAATAAGAAAATGGGATGCCAGATATACGCGGGGGCGAGATATGCGAGAGCAAATACGGTATTTCTTCGTTACTTCTTAGTTTCCAAAACTCTTTAGTTTATTATTATTATCATCGATTTTTTCCCCTTCGAGAGATCGTGCAAACTTGAGCTAATCACAGCCACACTTCCTTTTCTTCTTCTCTTTTCTTCCCAAACTCTTCATTAATTCACTGTGTCCAGTTTTTTCCGTATTGTTTCTTTTCTTGAAACTTGTTCAAATTTCTCGTTACTGATTTTATTTCTGAATTGATTTCTGTCCTTAATATTGTCATCAGAAAATTTGAATCGTTTCTCGATGTCATGAATTCTTGTCATCCCTCCAATTAATATTGTTTCTGTTGAGATTAATAAATACATATTGTTTATTTTATAGCGGCTTTGGTGGCGTAGTTGGTAGCATGCTGAACTGCTGTGCCCAAGATAGCGAATTCAAACCCGGCCGAAGTCGTCGGATGTTTTAAGAGCGTTAAAATCCTTCAGAATGCCTTCCTTCGGAGGGGAAGTAGAGCCGGCGGTCCCATGTCATAGATTTATGGCATGCAAAAGATCCTTCCACAGACTAAACTTGTGTGAAGCAAAATTGTTAGGTTAGATTTCGTCGGAACGCTCTATTAAAGTTCCAACGTTCACCACTAGGTATCATTGATATCTGGTAGCGAAAGTTGGAACTACTTGAAATTGAACGGAACTTATAGCTCACCCTAAGGGTGTCCGCTGGAAGCAGCTACAGACTCAGGCGAGCCGAACATATCCTCGGACACTCCCGGCACTAAAAGCCATACGATAAATAAATTATTTTATATGTTATGGTCAACATTGGACCACTGCAATCAATTATACACAGCTATAGCCAATTAGGTTCTTTCTTGTAAAATTTTGATTCTGTCAGTTTTATTCTTCAGGTCTTTGAGTGTTATTTGGAGTTCTTTAATTTCTGGTGGTAAGTTTAGGGGCTGCGACAACGCTGTCATGCAGCCCCGTGTAATTTGGGTGTATGTAGAATCTGTCTGATAACCGGTATTAATTGTGATCACTGTATTAGTGTGTGTTATCTGTTTTTTAATTCAAGTAAGAACTGCAGACTTTTGAATTTTTCAAATAGTTCCTACTTTTGCTGCCAAACGCCACTGTCAACGACTACTAGTTCAGAACTTAGCTACTAGATGCCACTGCTGTCGGCTCTTGGCAACGAACGTAGGAACCTGAGAGCGTTGTTTACATTCTTAACCTATACAATTTAGCTTCGCACAGGTGTAATTAGTCGAAGGTTCTTTAACATGCCATAAATCTATGACATGGGACCGCCGGCTTTACTTCCCCTCCGAAGGAAGGCATACTGAGGGATTTTTAACGCTCTTAAAAAATCCGACGACTTCGACTGGATTTGAACCCGCTATCTGGGGCATTGGGGGTTTGCCTGTTCCTCTATCGGGCGCGTCCCAGGTGGCGGATAGGGGGGCTCGCCGGACTTGTCCGGAGGGTTTGAGGGAAATAAAATACCTCTCGCGGACCAAAAACAGGCCCCTTGCCAGGGTTATGGTGAAGCTAGCAAGCCAGTAGTGGATATGAAACTGCTTTTAAAACGGGAACGGGCCTCGGAAAGGACAGATCTAAAGGAAGCAGACCTGGCTATGGAAATGGACTACGAATGGGAACTTTGAATATAACTACATTGACGGGAAGAGTGGAGGAGGTTGTGGATATGATGGAGAGGAGAAAACTGGATGTACTCGGACTGGCAGAGACCAGATGGAGAGGGGAAGGAAGAAAAGAACTGAGAAATGGCTTGCAGCTATACTGGATAGGAAATGAGGAGGGGAAGAGAAATGGAGTGGGAATGGTGGTGAGAGAAGGGCTGAGGGAGGAAGTAAAGAGGGTAAGTGATAGAATAATTAGAGCCAGAATCACTGTGAAAGGTAGAAACCTGGACATTCTGCAAGTCTATGCACCACAGGTGGGATGCACAGAAGGCGAGAAGGACGAGTTTGAAGAGGAGTTGCAGAAGCAGTTAGTGGGGAGAGACCTGATAGTCATGGGAGACCTAAATGCCCATGTCGGAACTGATAGAAGAGGTTTTGAGGAAGTGATTGGTGGTGAAGGATGGGGAAACAGGAATAAGGAAGGAGAGAGATTGTTGGAACTGTGCAAGATAAATGGGCTAATGGTTGGAAACACATGGTACAAGAAGAGAGAGAGCCATAAAATTACTTGGTACAGCAGGGATTTGACTAGGAAGTCAGTGGTGGACTATATTCTATGCGGGAAGGAGACAAAGAAGAGTATCACGGATATAAGGGTAATACCTTCAGAAGCCCTGGACAGTGACCACCGTCTGCTGGTCGCCAAGGTGAGAGGACTGAAGGAAAAGAGGAGAACTGAGAACCAAGAAAGAAGAATAAGGACATGGAAGCTGAAGGAGGATGGAAATAAGGAGAAGTTCCAGATATTAGTGAGGAACAAATTACCGAAGGATGATCCGAAAACAGGTGAAGAAGAATGGAATAGGTTCAAGGACGTGTTGGTAGAAGCAGTGGAAGTCGTGTGTGGCAGAACTAGTGGAAAGAAAAGGTGGAAGGAAACACCATGGTGGAACCCCAGAACTAAGGAAGCAGTGAAAAAGAAAAATGAAGCATTCAGGAAATGGTTCCAACAGAGGACAGACAGAACAAGAGAACAATACCAAGAGCGGAAGAAAGAAGCAGGAGAAGTAGTGAAGGAAGAGAAAAAGAAATGGCTGGAGAAATGGACAGAAATGATGGAGGAGGACTGTGATGGCAGTAAGAAAGTGTTGTATGGAATGATAAAGGCAAAGAGAAGAGATACAGGGGAAAATGTCAGAATGGTGGACAGGAATGGAAAGGAGGTCGAAAATATGGAAGAAGTAAAGGTTATCTGGAGAGAATACTTCAAGGAACTCCTAAATCCAACTAAAACCAGCGTAGTGGACATTGTGGAGGAAGAAACAGACAGTGACCAAGACATTTCAGAGAAGGAATTGACATGTTAAGAAGTGGAGGAAGCATTAAAGAAGATCAAAGGGGGAAAGACACCGGGAATAGACGAAGTGAGCGTGGAGATGGTGAGAGCAGCAGGGGTGATAGGAACACAGTGGCTCTTTCGAGTAATGAAAGTGATATGGAGGGAGAAGAAAATACCAGAGGACTGGAAAAGAGGGATAATAATACCCATATTTAAAAAGGGAAGTAGGAAGGAATGCAAGAACTACAGGGGAATTACACTCATGTGCCACTGCGCCAAAATATTTGAGAAGGTACTGGAGAGAAGAATTCGGACAGAAGTTGAAGATGGGCTGAGGGAAGAACAGTATGGATTCAGGCCAGGAAGGTCAACAGTTGACCTCATCTTTGCAGTAAGACAGCTACAAGAACACCATTATGAATATGGGAAAGATCTGGTGATGACCTTCTTGGATATTGAGAAAGCATATGATAGTATTAATAGAAACAAGGTATGGGAAGCAATGAGAGCAAAAGCAGTGAACAAGGAGACAGTGGCAAGAGTGAAAGCAATGTACGAGGGAAGCAAAAGCTGTGTAAAGGTGGGAAGAGAGAGAACGGAATGGTTTCAACTGGAGAGTGGTCTGAAACAGGGAAGTGCCCTCTCACCCCTGTTATTTATAGTGGTGATGGATGAAATCATACGAAAAGTGGTAAATAGCATTGGGGAAGGGAAAATGAAGGCAATGTTGTTTGCTGATGACCTTCTGGTATGGGGAGAGGATGAGGAAGAAGTACAAGAGCAATTAGATGAGTGGGAGAAGGTAGTGTTATCATATGGGATGAAGTTCTCAGCACAAAAGAGTGAAGTGGTCATCACAACGAGGAAGAAGAACAGACTGGATATGGGCATACCACTTGGAGGACAGCAGTTGCAGAAAGTAGAATGCTTCAAGTACTTGGGAAGCATAATTGAAGAAAAGGGAGGCAATAGGATGGAAATAAATGAGAGGGGAAGGTGCGCAGATGGATTTTTCAAGAGTGTTAGGGGGATGATATGGAATAAAGATGTACCACAAAAATGTAAAGGAATCATCTACAAGACCTACTTTGTGCCAATTTTGACATATGGTTCAGAAACATGGGTGATGAAGGAAAGGGACAAGAATAAAATACGAGCAGTGGAGATGAAGTTCCAGAGGAGTAGGGTAGGAGTGACAAGAATGGACAGAGTAAGGAATGAGAGAGTCAGGGAGATGGTAAGAGAGGAACCATTGCAAAATAGAATAGAGCGATCTAGGCTACAATGGTATGGACATGTGAGGAGGATGCAAGAGGAGAGGATACCAAAGAAGATGTTTGGAATGGAAATGTCGGGAAGGAGGCCAAGGGGAAGACCAAGGGAAAGATGGACAAAAGGAGTTAAGAAGAGTGTGGAGGAAAGAGGAGTGTGCTGGGACACAGTAAATGACGAGAGATGGTGGATGGACAGGAAACGATGGAGAGGCTTATGTTCCAAGCAGACCCGAACAGCGGTTGGAAACTGCTCAAGATGATGATGATGATCTGGGGCATAGAAGCTCAGCATGCTACCAACTACACCACCGAAGCCGCCAAACTTTAATTTCTGTGATCCATTTAACCCTGGTATTGCTATTCCATAATTTTTCTACTAATTCTAGTTTCCGGAGTGTGAAGAAAATGTCCAAAAACTGAAATCCGTTCCTTTCTAATTGTACTCAATACTGGTTCAATTTCCTTAGAGACTGTATTATTTGATGCTATTCTCCAACGACCATTAACTTGATATTGCTAATTATTCTTCGTTCTGTTTTAAGTATTTTATCTACTTCAGCTGTATTAGTAGTTTTGAAAATAGTTTCACTAGCATCAGTCACCTCTTTTATAATGTCTTAATTTTGCTGCAATCGATAAGTCTTCTTTGTTGTATGTATTTTTGGTTATATAATTGACTTTCTTCAATTTATTTGTTCAATTCTGCCAGGTTGGATTTTCTTTTAGAGTATAGGTGATAATTTCACCTAATTTAAATTTATCAACTATTTTGATTTAATGTCCATCAATGTTCCGTCCAGGTCGAAGCTGTCCAGATCAAATTATCAGTCTCAAATACATTATAAAACATCACAGGATTAGAAGCAAAGAATTAGTGATCACTTTCGTTGATTTTCAGAAAGCTTATGATAGTATCCATAGCGAATCTCTATTAAATGTCCTTACTGAATTTGGTTTACATCGAAAACTTGTTAACATTATTGCGGTCACTCTTAAGAATATTAAATCTAGAGTTAGGTTTAGAAGTGAAACCTCTGAGTCATTTGAAATCCATACATGGTCTTTGGCAGGGAGATGGATTATCTCCATTGTTTTTTAATTTTGTGCTGGGAAAAATTATGCATCAATGAATATCTATGACTTTAGTCATTTTTCAAGTTTTTACGTATTGATTTTGATAAGTTATGCACTTGTCCACTTTACAATACAAAAATATCTTTTTATTTATACATTTTGATACATGTTTCGGCCCTGTGAGCCTTCTTCAGTCAAAATCAATAAAATTCTCCTAGATCATTCAAAAGGTTGGTCTCTCGTAAGAATTTTTGTAAATCAATTTTACATCGTCAAGATGATTAAAATACATGAATATAAAATGCTTAAAGAAATTAAAAGATTTAAAAATGTACAAAATTTTGAAACGTGGGCTCCATTCTTGTTAATCCATTTTTAAAAACGAGGGACCCCATTGTACGAGCATCTTGAAAAAGGAAAGTAGAAATAGGAATAGAATGTTGTTTATTTAGAGCTTTGCCAAAATGTTTTCAACATTTGAAAATATCTTTTGAGAAAACAGAAATGATGCCATCTTTTCAAGTTAACACATCACATATTGTACCGCATAATGCCCAGAAAATAAAGATTGTGGAAAAATTTAATTATCTTGGTGAGATCATCACTGGAATGCCAATGAAAGAGCATCAATAGATAGTAGAACACTAAAATTGCTACGAGCACAACAGATTACTTGGCCAACTTATACGAAACAGTCTCTTTCGATTAATGCTAAATTTCGACATTATTTCTCCGTCGTTAAGCTAGAAGCAACATATGCAAGTGAAACTTTATTTAAACTCAACACCGATCAACAACTGACAAACTACAGAAGGTTGATAGACAGATTCTTCGGACAATAATTAATAAAAAACACCAGGTTGAGGGCCAGTGGAGACTTTTGCCCAATTCAATATTTTACAAGGAAAATGAATCTATCATTGACACGATGCGAAAACGAAAGATTGCATTTTTTGGACACATATCCTGCTTGCCAAGTACTAGACTCCTGAAACAAATTTTTGACTTCTTTTGGAACAGTAAAACAAAAATCACATTGTTTAAAGAAATACAAATGGATTTAGACGAATTGGAAATTACTAAGCATCAAATTGAACATAGAGAAGACAAACGACTTCTGAATAACAAATACACTCGACTAACATTCAAAATTTCACAGCGTAAGCAATATGTTATATCAGCAGAAGAACAGGCTGGAAGATCTTCCAGAATGAAGAAGTATTGGGAAAGAAAAAAATTATCAAGTATTAAGAACTGAACTTAGTATTTGAAGACTTTGTTTATAAAGTTTGATTTTTGGTGCTCCAATGTGGGCGTAAACAGTGTAAATAAATAAATAAATACTTATTAATAAATATTTAAAGAAAAGAGAATAGGGCGATTAGAATTATGTTACGACATACCTGAGTGCATGCGAGAATGTCTGATGAGGTTAGACACGTGGTTGAACTTCTTGCCACAGACCTCGCATATGGACTTGTTGATGTCCAGGTGGATGTTGAGATGGGTACGCAGGTCAGACCGCTTGAAGAAGCCCTTGTGACAGATCTGGCAGGAGTGTGGTCTTTCTCCTGCATGGATGCGACGCTCATGGTAGCTCAGTTGCGAGGCGCGGTCGAACCTGGCCGAGCACAGTGAACACACGTGCGGACGCAGGTTCAGGTGGCATTGCTTCTCGTGACGACGCAGCTGAGACTGGCTCGGAAACTCCACCTGTGTAGTCATAAGATTTTTGCTAGTTAGAAGTCATGTACAGGGTCTTTATATTTGCTTGGCTAGGACATTCTCGCTCACGCGCTCTGCCAATGACGGCTCAGTTGCTGGCTGCCGCGTGCGCGTATGTACGGCAGAATACGGTGCGTAAAATCAGTATCATGCATTTTTACTCACTATGTTTACAGTAGATGCTGAAAATGTTCCCCATCCGCTGCCAAACATAATGGGCATCTACTTATAAAGTTTCTGGATAATCCGATTAATTTAGCTTCACTAAGGGCCGTTTTCACCAACTCTTCACTAACGATTATTTAGTTAATTCCCATTTAACTTAAATACAAGATTTAATGCGTGATTATCTTGGATGCATTTCACGAAGCCATTCGGGTTCGCAATTACTTAAATAAGATTTATGGTTCTCGCGCATGAGTAGTCTTGGTTTCATCTTGGAGAGCATGGCGGATAGATTAAGAAGCGTCTACAACTGATTATTGTTTGCTATGCTACTTGAGACTTTCTGGATCATACCGTATTTCCGCGCATAATCGTCGCCACTGCGTAATCGTCGCACCCCACTTTTCAAACACTAAAATAGGTTTATAAAATTTCATCGCATAATCGTCGCATAGCATGTTCGTATTTGTGCGCCAGTCAGTTGCACACGCTACCGCGACTTTATAACCCGGCGCGACTTTGTCAGACGAAAAATATCTCGTCTTTATGCTTGCGGGCAATGAACTGTGACGCGAGCGGCAAGCTTCGTCACTTAGCACATTCCGCGAGCGTATAATCTGGCGTGATCTTGTCAGGAGAAAGTAATCTTGTCTTTATGCCTGCCGGCTATGAACCGCGACGCGAATGGCCAGCGCACATTCCGCGAGCGTATAGGCCTAATCTGGCGTGGTCTTGTCAGGAGAAAGTAACCTCATCTTTAACCTGCCGGCTATGAACCGCGACGCGAACGGCCAACGCACATTCCGCGAGCTGGCGTGATCATGTCAGCAAAAAGTAATCTCATCTTTAGACCTGCGGCCTAAGAACTGTGACGTGAACGGCCATCGCACATTCCGCGAGCGTATAGGCCTAATCTGGCGTGATCTTGTCAGGAGAAAGTAATATCGTATTTATGCCTGCGGGCTATGAACCGCGACGCAAATGGTCAGCGCACATTTCGCGAGCTTATAGGCCTAATCTGGCGTGATCATGTCAGCAAAACGTAATCTCAACTTTAGACCTGCGGCCTATGAACTGTGACGCGAGCGGCCAGCGCACATTCCGCGAGCGTATAGTCCTAATCTGGCATGATCTTGTCAGGAGAAAGTAATATCGTAGTTATGCCTGCAGGCTATGAACCGCGACGCGAATGGTCAGCGCACATTCCGCTAGCTTATAGGCCTAATCTGGTGTGATCTTGTCAGCAGAAAGTACTCTCGTCTTTATGCCTGCGGGCTATGAACTGTGACGCGAACGACCAGCGCACATTCCGCGAGTTTATAGGCCTAATTTGGCGTGATCCTGTCAGGAGAAAGTAATATCGTCTTTATGCCTGCCGGCTATGAACCGCGACGCGAATGGCCAGCTTCGTCAGCACATTCCGCGAGCGTTTACCTGTCGTGACCTTGTTAGAAGAAAGAACCCTGTCTCTGACTGCGGGCTATGACTCGCGCTACGCGAATGACTGGCCCGTGCAGCAAATAATGATACAGTATACTCTTTGAAATTAAATATTCTTCGCATAATCGTCGCACCCTGCTTTTTTTCACGAAATTTTGGCAAAAAAAGTGCGACGATTATGCGCGGAAATACGGTAATTATAAAGGAAGAGAAATACAGAAGACCTTATTCGTGGCAAAAGCTTAAAATGATAAGAACGAAGTATTTATAGGAGAACTGGCAGTTGTGTGAATATATAGCTTAAAAGGACGAGTTTACTCGCTTGTCTTCGTAGCGTAAGCGGTTGAGGTGCAGGCTGCTAATTTCTTATGCAGCTCTGGAAGGAGTTCGAATCCCCCTTCGGATATTTTTTTAAAATTTCCATATTCGTCTTTCTTGGTATTAAAACTATGTGCGTGATCTTTTATAATTTCATTGTCATAAACATATTTTATATTCATATGGATGAAAGTACGTGTGAAACTCTGAAACAAACCGCCATTGTGAGATGGGCAAGGCACAGTTCTGCCGTTTCCCGCCACTTTAAAGATGCTTTAGAGAATTGAGGGGTCAGATTTGGCCATTTAACGTAATTCCTCGTTAGTGGTAAGTTAACGAGCGTTTCTGTTTGGTGAAATGCTCGTGCAAAGTTAAATAACCGTTATTGATAGATTAAGAGATAATTGACGTTGGTGAAAACGGCCCTAAGGAACTAACAACCTTGACGTCTATTTTTACGTTTACTGAACCTGTAGATCTACCATTTCCGAGGCTTGCTTGTGTTTTGAAAGCAGTTGATTTATCCACTACTAGCTTGCTAGGCTTATCATAGCTTCACCAGAGCCCCGTTAGCCGTCATATTTCAGGGTTCCTGCAGGGCCTTCATAGCTACCGTAGTGGTCCCAAGGCTCACAAAGTCCCCCCTGTACATCACCCCTACAGGCAATCCCCTACTTCATGCCGCTGCCCATCTCTCACCGCGTGGAGGAGGGGTTGGTAACCAGAATGGACAGAGTCAGAAATGATAGTCAGAGAAATATTAAAGGAAGAACCCCTACAGGATAGGATTGAAAAATCAAGGCTACAGCGGTATGGACACGTGAAAAGAATGGGAGAAGAGAGAATACCACGGAAAATATTGGAAATGGAGTGGAAGAAAAAGAGACCTAGAGGGAGACCAAGGGATAGGTGGTTAAAGGGGTTGAAGAAATGTGTCGAGAGAAAAGGAGTTAATTGGACAAAAGTGACAGAAGAGAAGTTATGGATGGACAGAAAACGATGGAGAGGCTTGTGCTCCAAGCAGACCCAACCTGAGGTTGGAAACTGCTCTAGTTGATGATGACTGAACCTGTACGTTTGAATCTCGTAGCCAGTTGTTTTATTGTGATTGTGTATAGTGCTGTAATGCCTTATGTGAAATATTCATTACTTGAACGTGTATATCTGCACAATATGTACATAAAGTGCAGGAAATCATGCGCTAGAACAAGACAAAAGTTTCGAATAAAATTTCCAGGGAGACCCATTCCTATAAATCGGACAACAAAACAACTGGCTAATTTGAGATTCAAACGTACAGGTTCAGTAAACAATAAAAATACACATTAAGGTCAAGAGATACCGTAGGTGGATTGTGGGTGTGAAGGAAGGAGTGCAGAAAACAGGAGAGGAGTGGGACAGAGTGAGGAGTGAAAGGTGATGGGAGGATAGAAAACGATGGAGAGGCTTATGTTGCAAGTAGACCTAACTAGGGGCTGGAAACTGTAGAAGATGATGATGATGACCTACACAATTTATGTCATGCATTTTATCACACTATTAAAAATGGACTATAAGGAGGATAAAGGAGATGTACAAGGGAAGCGTGAGCTGTGTGAAAGTGAGAGGAGAGAGATCGGACTGGAACAGAGAAATGGCCTGAAACAAGGAAGTGCACTGTCACCGTTACTTTTCACTGTGGTGATGGATGACATAATGACCCGAGTGACACAAGTAAGGGGAAGGAAAGATGAAAGCAATGGTGTTTGCAGATGATTTGGGGAAACAAGGAGGAGGAGGAGGTACAGGAACAGTTGGACGTGTGGGAAGGAATAATACAAGGATATGGGATGAAATTTAGCATAAATAAGAGTGAGATGGTGATCACAAAAAGGAAGAAGGCAAGAACCACAACGGTAATAACAATTGTTGGGGAACAGCTGAAGAAAGTGGAGAGTTTTAAGTATCTGGGAAGCCTGATACATGATAATGGAAGAAACGACAGAGAAATAAATGAGCGGGGGAGCCAGGCAGAAGCATTCCGGAGGAGTGTGAGAAGCATGTTATGGAACAAGGATGTCCCTCAGAACAGCAAAAAGATCATATATCGGACGTACTATGTCCCTATCCTGACGTATGCCTCGGAGACCTGGATTATGAAAGGAAGGGAGAAGAGCAAAATACAGGCCAGTGAGATGAGGTTCTTGAGAAGCAGTATTGGAGCTACAAAGATGGACAGAATAAGAAATGAGAAGACCAGAGAATTAATGAAGGAGGAACCATTACAGGATGGTATAGAGAAATCTAGACTTAGATGGTATGGATATGTAAAACGAATGGAGGAGAAGAGGATACCCAGGAGGATACACGAGATGAAGTGGGAAAGAAAGAGACCGAGAGGAAGACCGAGAGACAGGTGGCTGAAGGGGGTGGAAGAAAGCTTGAAGAAGAGAGGAGAAGACTGGACAAGGGTGGAGGCTGAGAGATGGTGGGAAGACAGAAGACCTTGGAGAGGCTTGTGTTCCAAACAGAACCGGCCAGTGTCTGGAAACTGTCCAAGATGATGATGATGATTAATCTGCCACACATACATACATTTTATCTCACTATTAATCTTTTACAAATATGATGTTAGTTTCACATTGATGTCATTTCAAGAGACAATACTCGTTATTAGATGCAAGGCAAATTATGTGTTTTTCCAAAATGCTATAAAATGTTTAATTGCAAATGTATAAAAGCTACAAATTGCTAATTGTTCAAATCAAAATGCTAAATTTCTGATTTCAAAATGCTAAAAATCAATACATCATGAAGGCTACTTGTTCGCAAACAGAGGCTTGCAGACTAGACTGGACGATGAAAGGCAAAACAGTAGTCTTGTGTAGTTCGCGAACGAACTAGGCCGGAAGAGCGGGTCCCACAGACGAACTACCGAACTAGTTCCCAGATCCCTCGCTTGTTAGTTCGTTCGATCTTTTTCCGCTGACCGACTTGTAACAGCGAGAGTCCGTGGGTCCGCCGTAGCTCGTCAGCTCACCACTCATTGCATAATCTCGTGGGCTTTGTTTCGTTCAGTCAGTTAGTTCAGTTGATTGAGTGTATCTATTGTTAGAGGCAAGATTGTCAAGTTTTGGTGCGGCGATTGTTCAATGTTTATTTATAATAATAACAGTATAACACACTATTAGTGCTAACATGCTAATAGGTAATAACTACCTTATATTTGTAATGTAATACAGTGGCGGTTCATAAATTGAAGTTACTGATAGTTAACTGATTTAGATGTGGGGATAATTCCACAGTTTTATTTAACTTAGTCATTTTGGATTATTTGAAAATATGTCCAATTATTTAGAAAATCGGCAAACTGGATTAACATTACCATTTTAATGAACTGGTTTTTTTTTTCGATACATGGTGATACAACTACTTTTACGGTACCTGTTTTTAAGAAATGAACATTATGACGATGATTCACAAAGAAAAGCGAACTTTTATGGACAAAAACTCTGAACTAAAAAACCTATTTCTCCCATTCATTCCATAAAAATAATGTACCCAACGGTTTCAGAGCAGCCAAATAATGAATATCACGAAGCAAGTAAGAAATTAAACGAAAATTAGGGGGTCTTATGATCACCTAGTGACAAGTAGGAAATGGAATCAGATGGTGATGCGCCGATATACACGAAAAAAGATGATGATAATTGTTGTTTTAAGGGGCCTAACATCTAGGTTATCGGCCCCACACGAGAAAAAAAATAAAGAGAATAATAAGTGTATGCTTCCACGAACACATCGTCCATACTGTTATTTTTTTAGGTACGGTACCGGTATTTCACTAATGATAAACAAATGACGACTTTTGGCTTTATAAACAATAGAAAGAGAAGTTTTCTCAGAAGGAAAGACATGGACCCTAATTAAAAGGATGGCCAACAATAGAGTGAGATGGAAGAAGTTTGTAGCTACCCTATGTTCCTACAAGGAATAAAAGGAAATAAGGAAGGAATAAGGAATTTCACTAATGTTTCAATACTCATATTTTTGTATTTTTTTAATCTTCGAATATCAAAATGTAAAATACATTACTACACACGCAACATGTCAATATCTAATACACGAACTGCACGTGCAACGAGTAACCTGTGGTGACAGACTGATATAACAAAGAGCGCGTGCAGTGGCAGTAGCAAGGCGAGCGAACGAGCTGTCTTACAGGGAATTCGAGATGGAAGCTAACGAACTAAAAGAGCGAACTAGTTCGCTAAGGAGCTGCGAACTAAACTGATCGCTCCCAGCCACGAACTATTATGTGCAAGACTACAAATCAGTCCAAAATGTATGTCTTTCTTCTTCATTTCCCGGTTCCAGTGATCTGGGTCGGTCCCGTGGCTCATGATCTCGAGATTAACGGTCACGTTAAACTACAAGCTTTGATCTGGGTCGGGGTGTGAATCAAGGACCGCCATACCTTTCTGTCTCTCCACCACTCTCGTCCTTCTTCCAGTATATCCTCCCTTTCACTCTTCTTTTCTCAATGCGCTCCCTCACCTAATCCATCCACCTCAACCTCATCCTTCCCCTTTGGCGCCTTCCCGTGACTTTCTCAGTAAATAATCGCTTCGGAACTCGGTCTTCTCCCATTTGCATCATATGTCCATACCATTTTAGCTTACTGATCTCGAGCTTGTCTTGTAACTTTGGGAATCCTGTTTTCTCGCTAATTTCCTTGTTTCTGATTTTGTCTCTGTCTCTACGATGCCTGGATTCTAATTTCCTCCCGTTTAGTTGTTGTCCACGTGCCTGCTGCATACGTCAATATAGGTGAGTAATATGTTGAATACAAGATTTTCTTAATTTCTCGGGAACTTCCTGGTTCCACACCAGACCCCTCACACTCTGGTAAAAACCATTTGCTAAAATGTATGTATTGTTGTTTGAGTCTTCAGTCTATTGACTGGTTTGATGCAGCTCTCCATGCTTCCCTGTCCTGAGTTAATCGTTTCATCTCTACATAGCTACAACACCCTACATCCGAGGCAATCTGTTTAACATATTCTAACCTTGGTCTACCCCTACTGTTCTCATCCTTGATTGTTCCTTCCATAACTATGTTTGCTAGTCCCGGCTGTCTTAGTATGTGTCCTACCAGCCTATCTCTTCTCTCCATTAGCAGTTGCCAGAAACATCTCTCCTCTCCCACTCGTCTTAATACCTCTTCATTCGTAACCCTATCAACCCATCTGATCTTCATCATTCTCTTATAACACCACATTTCAAATGCTTCGATTCTCTTCTTTTCTGCTGCACCAATAGTCCAAGTTTCACTTCCATAGAGCGCCACACTCCAGACAAAGGCTTTCAAAAATTACTTCGTAAGACCTAAATCTATATTCAATGTCAACAGATTCCTTTTCTGTAGAAATGCTTTCCTTGCCTGAGTTAACCTACTTTTTATATCCTCTTTGCTTCGTCCAAACTGGTTATTTTGCTTCCCAAGTAAGTTAACAGAAGTCACCTACTTCCTTTAGTTGTTCACCTGCCAATTCAACATCCATAGGGGTTTCTGATTTCCTTTGACTGCATTCCAATTGTAACCGAACGATGGTTCACCCTTAGGTGCGGTTGGTGGTATTTTAGTTTGTTATGTTTTATCGGGTCGCCAGTCATGGCCACGATGGTAGGCCGCCATGGAAAATCTTGTGTGCTGTGCCTTGAGACTCTTTGCTGGTGGGTAGCCAAGTGGTGTGACTAGGTGGCCTTGGCTGATAGCATGATGTATTCCTTGACTTGGTTTTGGTTGCCATGGTGATGAGATGTTGAGAGAGTAGGTTTGAGGCAAGATGGAGGCTACCATGAGGAATTAGGCCTAGTTGGTTTGTGAATGAAAAAATGTTATATTGATTGATGTCAGGGAAAAATGTTAGCTGTGCTTAAAAAAAAAAAAAAGTGATGTAGGAATTGGTCTCTCTGGTCTAGAGATGCAAGTAGTGGAATCCTGCTTATGGTGTTAGACAATGTATTTTTCCAGGCAATTGATAAGTAGTAGGGAAGGAACATGGATGCTGCCATGCCATGAATGTGTTGTTGATTTTTCCGGTTTGATGATGCCAGGCAAGAAGAATAGAGGCCTGCTCATATGTGAATAGTGATTATTATTAATAAATGTGTTTTTTTAAAAGGAAGTGGTGTCCTCTGTTTTCGTGAGGATTCTTTTAAAAGCAAGTATATTGCCCCACTATCCTGAGGTGGCTAGCTCAGTATTATAGACATTAAACAATATTTTTGTTTTAAATGTATTAATTCTCATCATGAATTCTTTCCTCAAGACAGAATCCATGCCATATAAATAATTCATGCTTTTGGGCTAATGCCGTGTGTATTTTGATTTGAACCATACGTTTCGGAGAAACCTTGCCTCCTTTTTCAATGGAAATAAACAATGTGGCCAAAGAAAGTATATCAATGAGATTACAAAAAATATAGATAAATGACGAACAGAGGAATTTATCTATATACAGTAAAACCCCTATTTAACGTTTTTCTAGGGACTGTTATTTTTTAACCTTAAATGGGGGTTTACCTTAAATCGAGGTTTCGATAGGATTCATCACTAACTGCAGCACTCTCTCCACATACAGTGCACTCTCGTTAATTTGCGGTAATTAATGCACAAACTTCTGCGAATTATCTGCAGTTATTTTTGTTAAGTCTAGTAAAAACAAAACTATTGGTTAAAATATTGAAATAGGCTTGAACACGCAAAATAATAATTATAACACATGCTAGGCTAGAGGTAGGCCTATGTGGATTATGCCTACATTAATATTTAATTATGGAAGGACATTGATGCTAAATGGGATCAATATAAATTAACACCAAGAAGAGAAGCTGTAGCCTTCTTCAGACTTATCACTGGCCATGACTGCCTTTCAGCTCATCTGAAACGAATCAACATCCTGAGATCTGAAGAATGCACACTTCGTCACGAACCTGGAAGTAAAATGGATAAGGGGCACCTGCTACATTGCAACAAACTTGATGTGACTGCTAGAACTTCAGGAAACCTCACACAACTCTATTGGAATGCAAGAAAGCTGATGGATTGGAATCCGGGCTAGCCATAAGAAACAACAACAACAACATATTTAACAACAAAAAAACAGTCATCACGTTTTGTATCTTAGATCGTTTATTCTAATTTTTGATTGCACATTTCAGAAGAAAACATCTTAAGAGAACGAAAATTCATCTCGTTTTTCTATATAGAGATAAGTGTGACTAGAGACACTAGCTTGACCATGGGAAACTTTCGGGATTTCCGTTGCATCACTCCCGCACTCGATATCAACTGGATCTCAGTTTTCCTAACCAACAGTCAAATTCCGTGCTATTTCTTCTTTGCTTTCATGTCTTAAATCATAATCTTCTTTATCGACGTCTAACTTGCCCGTTCGAAATATCGTCGTTGCAGAAGTCGGCAAGCGCTTGCTTTTGTACAAGCGTAGTAGCGGTATTTTTCTATCGAGTGAAAGTGCTCTTGTATTGTTTGGGCTTCTTAGATAAAAGAAATCTGTGCTATACCACTCGCGCCAACATGCTCGTATGTTTCAAAGATTGCTCAAATAGACCTATTGTTACATCGCAGAGAAACGCAGTTCAGTCTTCTCGAATCTCAATGATTTCGTCTTTATGCGTTGCGTCGCATCAGAGCTCGACCGCGTGCAAGAAAGCAAAGCGGCGCGGCGTCAGTGTTAGCACGCTGTACATCGTTAGTCTTCAGCCGCGGTCGGCTAAGTTCGAGCGTGCTCGTGCATGTAGCGAGGAATCGATATGGAAGATGATCGATCGTATCGATCGCTAAGTATCTGCGTTCTAAATTCCTTTTCTGCCTTGAATCATTCTTAACGAGCTTATGATGCTACGCATTGCGTCGCTTCAGAACTCGGCCGCATGCAAGAATGCAAAGCGACGCGGCGTCAGTGTTAGCACGCTCTACATCGTTAGTCTTCAGCCGTGGTCGGCTAAGTTCGAGCGCGCTAGTGCATATAGCGAGGACTCGATATGGAAGATGATCGCTAAGCGTCTGCGCTCTAAATACCTTTTCTGCCTTGACTCATTCTGAACGAGCATATGACGCAGTTCAGTCTTTTTGAATCTCAATGATTTCGTCTTTACGCATTACGTTGTATCAGAGCTCGGCCGCGTGCAAGAATGCAAAGTGGCGCGGCGTCAGTGTTAGCACGTTGTACATCGTTAGTCTTCAGCCGCGGTCGGCTAAGTTCGAGCACACTCGTGCATGTAGCGAGGAATCGATATGGAAGATGATCGATCATATCGATCGTTAGGCGTCTGCGCTCTAAATTCCTTTTCTGCCTTGAATCATTCTTAACGAGCTTATGACGCAGTTTAGTCTTTTCGAATCTCAATGATTTCGTCTTTACGCATTATGTCGCATCAGAGCTCGACCGCATGCAAGAATGCAAAGCGGCGCGGCGTCAGTGTTAGCACGCTGTACAGCGTTAGTCTTCAGCCGCGGTCGGCTAAGATCGAGCGCGCTCGTGCATGTAGCGAGGAATCGATATGGAAAATGATCGATCGTATCGAACGCTAAGCGTCTGCGCTCTAAATACCTTTTCTACCTTGGATCATCCTTAACGAGCTTATGGCGTCTTATTCATAGGTTCTTAATGTCGCTTTACAATAACAAATAGAAATAAATACTTGAAAATTTTAAAATTTCCTAACGCTAAATGTGGGTTTTGCCGTAATGCGAATTACGTTAAATCGAACATAAAATTGCATTTCACTTATGGAATAATTTTCGGGACTTGAAATTTCTTCCGTTAAATGTGGGTTTACGCTAAATCGAGGTCACGCAAAATCGGGGTTATACTGTATTTTGTAATCTCATTGATATACTTTCTTTGGCCACATTGTTTATTTCCATTGAAAAAGGAGGCAAGGTTTCTCCGAAACGTATGGTTCAAATCAAAATACACATGGCATTAGCCCAAAAGCATGAATTATTTATATAATAATCCGGGCCGTGAAAGCCTTAATATGCAAATCAGAATCCATACCATTTAAAAACTCTTTCAACTCCTCTGGTGTCGGCTAAGATGACGATGTTATCAGCAAATCTCAGAGTTGAAATTATTTCTCCGTGAATCTTTTTACTCCTACTTTGAATGGGGAATGGAGAATGGGGTTTCTACTGCAAGTCACCTGTGTGCTTGAATACTGATGACTATGTTGGAAAGGGCTACGTTGCGAAGCAATGGTCTGAGAGGGTCAAGCGAGGTCTCGTTTAAAGGGTATTTTTTCTGATCTATCTTATGGTGCCCTTATTTTTTTAATATGTTGAATTTTTGAGAATGTTGGAAATGGATTTTTGGGCTAAAACATGATTTTTAGACTTTTTGATATATCTTGCGAACCAATAATGCTAGAGACTTGTACGAGGTGTCATAGGACTTAGGGTGACGCCCCCTTTTTGAATTTATTATTTATTTTTTTAAATTTTGACAAAGGGCTTAACGACACATTTTGAAAAATATTTGATTTTTCTTTTACCTTTTTAAATTTTATTTTAATAGTAGTAGTAGAGAGAGAGAGAGAGAGTACCGGTTGTGTTTAAACGAGCCTGTCACTGGCCATGGTGGCTGTGCCAAATAGATCAATCGATATTTCGCAAACCATTGATTGGAGAGGGTCATATGATGACTCGTTTTAAGGGTATTTTTTTACAATCTATCATATGGCACACTCATTTCTTTCATTGCTTGTTCAATGTATACATTGAAATGTATGTATGTACATTAAAACCTATCTATAAGAATGTGTACTACTTACTGGAGTGGTACAAAGGGTGCATTCCCACTTGCGCTCTCCACTGTGCGAGTGGAGGTGTCCATAGTACTGGGCAGGCTTAGCAAAGCTTGCCCCGCACAGATCACACACATAGTCCTCTTTCTCCTTTGCCTCTTGGTCCTCTTTCTTCTTCTTCTTTGGTTCCCTCTTCTTCTTCTTGACCTTGTCCGGCAGCGGCGTCAGCATGGCGTCCAGCACCTCCAGCTTGTCCTCGATGTGAAGCTCGCTCTCCATGACCTGCTCTGTCCGGCGCCGCCTTGTCTTCTTCCCTTCCTGGGGCAGGATGGACAATACCGAGTCCACGGAGTACTGCTCCAGGTTCACCATGGCTGCGGTCGACTGGTCTCCCATCGCAGGCAACACGAAGGTGCTGCCGTCCTCGCCCACGTGGAGGATCATGCGTTGCTGGTCCGAGGCGATGCCGGGCTCGCCCGAGATCTCGCCCGCTTCCTGACATGGGTTGACGGTGTAAGTCACGTACAGGATCTGGCCGTCCTCGGTCTCGAAGGTGCCCGTCCTCGACTGCGAACTGGAGAACTCCTCGCCGTCCACCACTGGACCCAGCAGTTCACTCACATCCTTGTCCTCCTCCACCAGCGACAGTTCCTGCTCGGAAGATGGCAGAGCGGCGAGATCATCCTCAGTAGATCCTTCAAAACCCTGCAACAGAGTTAGTTAGTTAGTTATTGTTGTTTTAAGGGGCGGAACTATGAGGTCATCTACACCTCTTAACACAGATTAAAGTATACAAATTTGGAATGGAATTTAAAATTTAGAGGTGTATACCTAAATCTGAAAAGACCGAATAAATAATAAAACAAAAAATTAAATAAAACTTATAATTATAAAAATGAACAATATTTACGAAAAAACAAAAATTCATCATTCAAAGGCGAACGAGTCGTTGAGTAAATGTACACTGGAAAATTTAGAATGCTGGCCCTAACCCACTCTCACTTATAAAGCGGATAACGCGATCAGCAGCCACCGCGTCATCGGCTAATATAAGTTTGAGTGTCATCTGCAAACCAAGGTTTCTTCGTAAGTCAGCAAGATCCACAAACTCGGTCAAAATGTGGGCCATGGTGAAAACGGCTCCAAAGTGGGGGGTCTTCCCTTCTCATTAGGTACAAGTGGGTGGATCTTGTATGACCTATCCTTAGCCTACACAAAATGACGGACCAGAAAGAGCACCTGCAACAGAATAGTGGTGGTAGTTGTCTTTAGGGTTGTAACATCTGTCCCTCTTAACGGTAACTCAACAATTTTTCATTACATTTAAAATTTAGAGGATAGTCCCTAAACACAATAAAGCCCCGGTCATCTGAAATTGATAGCACCGAGGGTCATTCGGTTAAGGTATTCATATATATGTTTGAAATGTCGACATATTTTCATTCTTTTTTCCAGATGAAAGCTTGATTCTTCTAATTTAACAAATAGAATGTTGAAAACATTGTTAGGACCGTTTTCACCAACTCGTTACTAACGATTAGTTTTCATGTTTTCATTAGAGAATATTCGACTCGATTCCATATCGATGCCAAGGTAAGGTTTTATTGTTTTGAAAGAGAGCCTGACTCCCTTAGTGCACTGTCATTGCTCGTGACGTAGATACATATGAATTAAGCGTCTTGAAATGGCCTTCTCAGTGTGCACTAGCTACGCGTCTTGGTGAGGTGTACCATTCCAACTGAAGAGCCCAATGGTATACTAGGGCGAAACGCTAGCAACTTGTTTGAGTTAGCCGGACCATTTTATCATAATTTGTGTTAAAACGATTAGTTAGTTAATCGCTATTTAACTTAAACACGCGAGTTAATGCGTGATTATCGTTGATGCATTTCACGAGGCCATCCGGGTTCCTAATTACTTAAATGTGCTTTACGGCTCTCGCCCACATGCAAAGACTCTGTTTCATCCTGGAGAAATATGGTGACAGATCAAGAAGCGTGTAGGACTGATCGTTGTTTGCGATGCTTCCTTGAGACTTTCTGGAACATAATTAAAATATGATGATGATAATGATAATGATAATTGTTGTTTTAAGGGGCCTAACATCTAGGTTATCGGCCCCTAATGGTCTGGGTGATCGTGAAGATGAAAATGAATTATAAATTATAACTAAAAAAAATTCTAATAACTTATGCACTAGAAGAAGAAATGGAAAACAAAAGGAGAATAAGGCAAATAAAGGACAGAAGGAAAAGAAATGCCCTCGACCCTCGAAGAATGCGGATTGAGGGACTTGGAAGGAAGGAGAGCCATAAAAGGCAGATAGGAAAGTGAAAGAGGAGAGGGTCCGCCCCACAGGTAACAGATAAAAGGGGGAAAACCGGACCCAGCTCAGGAATCCCTCGGGGTCGCCAACTCCCGAACTCACCAGCCGTGAGCCCCTGAGGGTGTAGCAATATCTAGGGTGCACCAGAATTGCTGGGGCTACATATACCCTGTCTCCTTGAGGGCCTTTAGCAGAAGGTAGGAGATAACAGGAAAAGAAAAAGAAGGCTGACCCCTCTCAGAAGGAGGGAATCAGAAAAGATGAGACAAGGGCCAAATAAGGCGGGAAAGGAAGAGACTCCCTAGGCCTCGGATACCCTAATACCTTTGGGGTCGGAAGAGAACAAGAGTTGACCAAGTGAGGCCGACAGGAAAGAAGACAGAGAGGAGCCCGGCACAAGTAAGTAGAAGCAATGCCCGACTCAGCTGGGGCCCCGTAGTCGCCAACCCCTGTCCCACTAGATGTGAGCCCCTGGGGGTACATAATTATAAAGGAAGGGAAATACAGAAGGCCTTATTCATGGCAAAAGTTTAAAATGATATGAACAAAGTATTTAGGAGAACTGGCAGTTGTGTGAAATCATAGCTTAATAGGACGCGCTCTAACAGTTGTCCTCGTAGTGTATGCGGTTGTGTTGCAGAAATGAAAATCCACAGCCTGCTTCCAGTCTCCGACCGGGTCAGGAATGGAATGAATGAAGCCCCCATCTAGCGGCGATGATATGAACTGTGCTGGCTGCCGAGGCCTGACGCACTCCTCTGGGGCAATGATTAAATGAATGACAGATGAAATGAAATGATAGTGGAGAGTGTTGCTGGAATGAAATTTTGACAGGGAAAACCGGAGTACCCGGAGAAAAACCTGTCTGCCTCCGTTCTGTCCAGCACAGATCTCACATGGAGTGACCGGGATTTGAACCACGGACCCAGCGGTGAGAGGCCGGCGTGCTGCCGCCTAAGCCACGGAGGCTTTGTGTTGCAGACTCTGAGTTTATTATATAGAGCTGGAAGGAGTTCAAATCTTACTTAGTATATTGCTTTTCTTAAATTTATATTTCCGTATTCATCTTTCTTGGCATTCAACGTGTATGATCCTTTGTCATAGCGCATATTCATTTGGATGAAAGTTCGTGTGAAACTCGAAAACAAAGGAGGAGCAGGAGATGGAGGAGGAAAAGGAGAAGGAGAAAATATGCCAGTTCTCAAGAACAGATCTGAAAGGGAGGCGTGGCTTTAAATGGCCTATAAATGGTGTTTAGCAAACATATTCGGCAAATAAACATACGTACATTATAAACTGGACTTCAGGCTATCAAAATAACATAAAATCTAAAATTCCACTTTTTGACCCAAAGCAGCTTACAACCTCCCCTTAAATTCATGTCATTATATACATTGAGTCCGGGAATGTTCTCCGCAGCGCCTACATGCGTCTGCGAGAACTAGGTACAGCAGTTATGTTGGTAACACGGCTGCCGCTTGCATCATAACAAATAAACAGTAAACTTTGTACTCACCACAGCCATTCATAACAGATGCTGGAACCATTCACAGTACAACACTCTTTTTCCGTAATCAGTTTGTTTTAATTCATGAACCACGGTAACTTTATAAGGGAACAACTGAAGCTTGTCTCTTACAGCTTTATGTGCTATCGACTTAGAGATTCCTGTTTGTTGAACTAATTTTCGTGTTGATTTACTTGGACTACGCAGCATTATATCGGAGGTTTCATCAAGTTTTTCGTATGTTAAAAGCGTAGGCCTGCCTGTTCCCGGTACATCGTGAACTGAGCCAGTCACACGAAATTTACTTACCAAATCCCGGACGGTATCAAGGTTTGAACACTTTAAATTAGGAAACCGTGCCTGAAATCTTAATTTTACATTTTCTGTAAGCCGATCGCCTTCGCGAAAAACGTATTCCACCAAAAAAGCTCTCTCTTCAGTAGTAAGCATTACCACCTGTATACTGTTGCACTCTTCCAATAATCTATCTGAACGCTCGCATACTGCAATACACACTGAAGACATACAGGCTTGCTCTCTTATCGCAATACACACTGACAACCCACAAGCGGGACTCCCCCTTTCAAGGACATAGTGCAGCCAACTAAACTTATGACTCAACCTCTCGCAGCTGCACGTACCCACTGCGGAGAACATTCTCGGGCGCCCTGTACAAACATCAACGTCCATATGTCATCCATGATGACATTGACAACACTTAAAAATGCCCGTAGACAGGTACATACTGGTATCGCGGTATATAATTGATTCCAACAGTCTGAAGCTATACCTGTGACACCAGCGTGAACACTTGGTGGTGGTCTTGAGAGGAACCGAGCATGGGCAAGGTGAGATCCCCCTCATCTGCCTGCTGCACCAGGATCACCATGGACTCCAAACTCACCGGTTGTGTGGTGTCCATTACCTATATCAAACACACAAAGCTATCAATGGACAGGCAAAGAAAGAGCACACAAAACAGATAAGGACAATCTCCACTGCTGTGACACTAGACTGCTTTAACCTACTCAAAAAATCACTGGATATTCAGAAAAACATGTGTTGTAAGATAACATTGCAATATCTCCAGTACTTTGTAAATTACAGACAAAAAAAATATAAAAAAAATTGAAAAAGTATCATCAACATCATCATCATCAACTTGCACAGTTTCCAGCCACTGGCCGGGTCTGTTTGGAACGCAAGCCTCTCCAACGTCTTCTGTCTTCCCACCATCTCTCAGCCTCCACCCTTGTCCAGTCTTCTCCTCTCTTCTTCACGCTTTCTTCCACCCCCTTCAGCCACCTGTCTCTCGGTCTCTTTCCTTCCCACTTCGTCTTGTGCATCCTCCTGGGTATCCTCTTCTCCTCCATTCGTTTTACATGTCCATTCCATCTAACTCTAGATTTCTCTATACCATCCTGTAATGGTTCCTCCTTCATTAATTCTCTGGTCCTCTCATTTCTTATTCTGTCCATCTTTGTAGCTCCAATACTGCTTCTCAAGAACCTCATCTCACTGGCCTGTATTTTGCTCTTCTCCCTTCCTTTCATAACCCAGGTCTCCGAGGCATACGTCAGGATAGGGACATCCTTGCTCTATAACATGCTTCTCACACTCCTCCGGAATGCCTCTGCCTGTCTCACCCGCTCATTTATTTCTCTATCGTTTCTTCCATTATCTTGTATCAGGCTTCCCAAATACTTGAAACTCTCCACTTTCTTCAGCTGTTCCCCACCAATTGTTATTCCCGTTGTGGTTCTTTCCTTCTTCCTTGTTGTGATCACCATCTCACTCTTATTTATGCTAAATTTCATCCCATATCCTTGTATTATTCCTTCCCACACGTCCAACTGCTCCTGTACTTCCTCCTCCTTGTTTCCCCAAATCATCAAATCATCTGCAAACACCATTGCTTTCATCTTTCCTTCCCCAATTACTTGTGCCACTCAGGTCATTATGTCATCCATCACCACAATAAAACATTCATAAAACATGATGGCACATCAAGAAAAATTAATCTGACAGCATACATGTATCACTTTCCTGAATTGTCTCAATGTTATAATATTTAGAATAGATTTATGTATTATGTAATGAAAATATCAAGAGTTTTACACAATTTCTAATGCATGTGGAGCATTTTGATCATACGGTATATTTTAATAATATAATAAGTAAAAAATCAATTACATTTTATTCCAATTGTTTTCACATTTGGTATCCGACTGTTACTATTCTAAGTATGCAGTTGAAATTTCGACTCATTCTGATAAAAAATGTGGAAGTTGAAAAATTCAGTCCTAGTGTCCCTTAACCTAATGAGTACTACGCATGGCATGCCTATAGAGCAGGGGTTCTTAACCCTCTTAGTGCCACGCGACGATCAGATCAGCTCTCGCTGCTCGCGCAAAAAGTGCCAAAGCCGATTGAATCAGCGTGCTGTTTATCTCATATTTGTAGATTTCTGTAGGCATATGTCCGTGATTATTTCATACTGTTGGAAAGGCGAGGTTCCAAGCTTTCCTGTGCTGTGTTTACTTTTTTCCTTCGAAGTCTGTTACGCGATAGGTTTGAGTTTGTATTCAGTGCTACTTAAACACGCAGTCCACAGCCAACTGAATTGCGGTGCAGTTGTTTTCTTCTTGTTGATGTTTTCTGCCTACAGATGTATCTCTGAACTTTATTACAGCTGGATACATAGTGTTTTTTCGAACATGACTCTTTGGTGTCCTTAATTTATACCCAAAACTGATTTTTTACACACAAAAAATGAAAAATTTAACAATTATCAGAATAACCTCAATTAGAAAGGTTTAGATGGAGTATTTACTTTTATGGACGCCGGCCCCGTGGTGTTGAGGTAGCGCACCTGTCTCTCACACGGAGGCCCCGGGTTCGATTCCCGGCTCCGTCAGGGATTTTAGCAACTGACGTGAGGGCTGGAACGGGGTGCACTCAGCCTCGTGAGGACAACTGAGTAGCTGTCTGACAGTGAGGCAGAGCCCCAATCACGAAAACCAAGATTAACGGCCGAGGGCACCCGATGCGCTGATCACGCGTCCACCTTATATCTGCAGGCCAAATGGCTGGGCAGCGGTCACTTGGTAGGCGACAGAACAAAGTGGAGAGGAACCATATTTTCCCCCACCCAGTGTCAGCTGGAAAAGGGGAAACGAAGATGATGATGATAAGGGCCCGGATGTTGATGGCATGCCATCTTTTTACTGAGCTGTCTGAAACAATGCTGAAGTACATAGAGACTCCGGACGGGCCACCCTGTCTTCAAATATATCATTTTTATTTTGCATCTTTTTGCATTTTTTGCTATTTTTCCATTTTAAGAGCATTTATTTTTACGTTTGGTTGATTTTTTTGGTCTTATTTTAGAGAAATCGGCCTTTTGAAGTCTTTTTTTTTTTTTCAATTTAGACATGTCACAGCTTTATATGAGGGAGTTAAGTCTCTCAGAATTAAGAAGATGTTAGTAGCTGATACAAGATAATTTAAAATATTGAAATATTGATTCTATTTCCTTAATCAACCAGGTGGAAACTAAGCAACAATCGTGGCGAAATTGCTGCGGGAATTGCATCAAAACTGAAAAAAAAATGCCGGACAATAACACCGGGTGCATAACATTATGCAAAATCTCAAGACATTTTTTTTTTGGAGAAAACTACTGCACGGATGGGATTGAGGAGAATTTAGCAGCAAACGACCTTCCTCACTTCAAGTACGCTCTGATCACATCAGTTGATGTTGAACGCAGCTTTTCGAGATATAAATACTTGTTGGCTGATAACCGCACATTATTTACATTTGACAACATCAGAATGACATTCGTAGTGCAGTGCAACTCAGACTAAAGTGAACATAAACCTTTTGATAAGTGCTAGAAATCTATTTTGATTGACTTTTCAATTTGAGCAATATGTAATTTTAGAAATATTGGTGAGTTTATTATTATAAGATCATTTTCTCCATGTTATAGTGCATTTTTCGAATTTTTAGAACATTTATTACATTCATTTTTGAAAAAGTTACGTGCATTTTTTTAACTTTTTTACGGCATAACATTCGGGCCCTAATGATGATGATGATGAGTGCCAGGGGTTATGATTTTATTTACTTTTATGAACATAATGTATCACCATGTGACTTTTATCTGTGGGGACGCTTAAAAATAAAGTGTATGCGAGAAATATACTTAAAGGCTATATTACAGCTGAAGTACAGTCAATCGGTGCTGAGGATCTTCAGAAAGTAAATGACAATTTCATAAAGAGGTGCCAGCGATGTGTAGCAGTGATTGACGAATATTTTCGGCACCATCTGTGAACTTCGTAAGTCCAAAATTCCTACACTCAATGACTCAGTGCTGCGCGATCGCCGCATAACAGCAAAGTGCCTGGCGGGAGACAGGCTCGCAACGCGGGCAAGCGTAGGTCGAGAACTTTTGATTGTATTCAATGCCAAAGCAAGGTTTATAGTTTTTGGAAGTGAAGTTTTTGACTCCGGTGGTGCACTGGCATGCTCGTGACGTGGCCACACATGTGGCGAGGTGTCTTGCATGGCCCTCTCAGTGTGTACCTGCTACACGTCTTGGTAGGTGTGCCTTTACCAACTGAAGAGCCCAATTGGCACGCAGGGGCGAAACGCTAGCAATGTGTTGAGTTATGCTGGACATTTTTATCACTTTTAGTGTTAATTATAATGGCTTAATGAACAATACTCATTTTGTTTCTCTTTCGAGAACTTTTGATTGCAAGCGGTCTCCGTCGCATACAAAACAAACTCTCTGTAGTTCCCATCTTACCTCTGTGGAGTTTTATAATTTAGAGATGTAATGAAAAATCCTCTTAGTGAGCCAGTTATTGTTCATTCTGTGAAGGTATCCATAAAATTGTAGTCTTCTCCCTTTAATTGTAACTGTAATTTCCTTTATATTTCGGTAAAGGTCTTAATTTTTCCTCTTCATCCAAATATTATCTTTATTCTTTTGGGGGTCCAAACTTTGCCCTGTCTAAAAATAATATACAGGGTGATTCTTATTAACGTTTAAAACTCTCTGTAGCGACGTAGATGGCATTGAGACGAGTAATTTGATATGGGACACTTAGGGTCGCAAGTGTCCGGAAATACCTTAAAAATGAACCACAACTGTTGAACATATGACGTCATCAGGTGACGGCCACGCTCGAGCGGTCTGGCCCGTGCTCTCTTACGCACACCAAAGCATCCAAAGCAAACGTTGAATGTCATATCACTCTGGCTCGGAGTCTGCGTGTGCGACTTGGGAGCGCGGGGTTCGAGGCTCAAATCCGGGGCCTATCCATCAGCTTTCTTTGTTCTCTCCCTTCTCCTTTCAAGTGGAAGCAGGACACAGAACAAGAGTGATATGATATTCAACGTTTGCTTTGGTGTGCGTAAGGGAGCATGGGCCTGACCACTCGAGCTGAGCCGTCACCTGATGACGTCATATGTTTAACAGTAAAGTTGTGGTTCACTTTTAAGGTTTTCTGGACACTTGCAACCCTAAGTGTCCTATATCAAATTACTTGACTCAATGCCACCTACGTCGCTACAGAGAGTTTTAAACGTTAATAAGAATCACCCTGTATATACAAGTAGAATTTTTTAATTTGCAGATATGGATTTATTTATAGGGTACAGAATGTCCCAGTGAGCTGGTACTTCAAGGGGCGACTGCCCTTTATAAATATTGGTTGCTACTGGATTAGAACAGTCTGGATGAAACAACTGTTTTATGCTCTAAATCAGACATGGGCAAATGTTTTATGGACAGGGCCAGATGCAATACAAAATAATCTAGGTGGGCCAAAAAGAAAAACAACACATGTTTATATATTTTTTTTTTACTGTCGACTTGAGCCTCTATGGACTGAGTGTTAACAACCACTCTCATTTCAGTGTCTGCGTCTTGTTCGTTTGCCGGCTTTGACATCTTGCCAGTATCTCTTGAGCCCATCTATCAGCTTGTTCTTCCGCTCCTCTGTCAAAGGGCCTCTTCGTCTTCTGAGTTCTGCCTCCACCATAAAACCCGGATAGCTTTTCACCATCCTTCTGAAACTATTCCTGTCTTTGATTTTATCCTCCGTAATGCCCACCTGTCTCATATCTTTCTCACACTCTTGGAACTATTTCAACTTGGAGATCTTCGGTTTAAGAAAATTCCAGATTTTCTTTGTGAGCCAGTCATTATTCATACGGAAGATGTGTCCATAAAACAGCAATCTTCGTTTTCTAATTGTTGTTTTTATCGGTTCCATCTTTCTGTATACTTCTTTATTTGATATCAGTCGAACCTGTTCGTCAACCGATCTGTTGCCCAAGATCTTCCGTAGTAGTCTGCGTTCTCTTTTAAGTAGCTGATTGACTTGTCCTGTCCGATTCATACACAGGGTCTCCGAAGCATATAAACCTTCTGGTTTGACAACTGTGCTGTAGTGCCTTAGTTTGGCTCCTATACTTAGCATCTTCTTATTGTAGATGTTTTTAGTCAGTTGGAATGCTCGCTCTAGTTTCAGGATGCGGATATTGGTCGCTTTTTGTTCTAACCCATTCTCTTGGATTACTTCACCAAGGTATTTAAACGTCTTGACTCTTCAAATCTTTCCATGGTCTGTGAACAACCATTCTAGACCTTATAGATTATAAACTCTTTATTTCTGAATTTTAAATCAAACAAAACTTATAGGCGCCAATAGCGGAAACTTACTTACTTACTTAATTCCTGCCGCTCCTTCCGGAGCATAGGGCCTTGGCGAAATTTCTCCACGCAGTACGGTTCCTGGCCATTCTCTTCACTTGACTCCAGTTCTTGTCCACCTCTGCAATTTCATTTTCGATCGTCCTCTTCCAGGTCTTCATAGGTCGACCTCGCTTCCTGGCGCCTTGAGGATTCCAGTCTAGCGCCGCCCTCGCAATAGCTCCGTCCGGCTTCCTTAGTGTGTGACCAAGCCAGCGCCATTTCCTCTCCTTGATCTGGATGCTAATCGGTTGTTGATTGGTGACGGTCCAAAGATCTTCATTTGAGATTATGTCCGGCCACCTCACATTCATGATGCGACGCAGACATCTGTTAATGAACACCTGTAGCTGGTTGTTGATCGGTTTTGTGACTTTCCATGTTTCACAGCCGTAGAGAAGAATCGACTTTAAGTTGCTATTGAAAAGGTGGAGCTTGGTCTTCCTGGAAATGTTTCGATTTCTCCAGATGGGGTAGAGCTGGACAAAGGCACCATTTGCCTTCCTGATACGGCTTCGAACATCTTCCTCTGCTCCCCCATCATTTGTGACTATACTTCCAAGGTAGAGGAAGGACTCAACTCGCTCAATGTCCTTTCCGTTGACTGTCAAACTAGTCGTGATGTCAGAATTTATCCTCATCTCTTTGGTCTTGTTGGTGTTGATCATCAGTCCTGCACGTTCTGCTTCTCTCTGCAACCTCCCCAGCTTATCTTCTATGTCTCGGTACCGTTGTGCCATAAGACAAATGTCGTCTGTGAAATCCAGATCTTCAAGCCTGTCATTTATACCCCATTGAATACCCCACAATAGCGGAAAACTTAGGAAAAAAGAACACACCTTCTTCTTGGTTCGTTGAGGCCCCTTGGACCACGTGAATCCTAACTCGGGCGAGCCCAATATTCCTTCATCTTTGCACTATGAACACACCTTCATTATTTGTTAGAAGAGGAAGGAGTACGTGACAAGTGAAACTATGACTGTGCTTCTAAAAGTTTTTCATAATCTGGTTGAAACTGGGATGGTTGATTCTTAGTAGCGCAGCTAAATGGTAGTCTGTTAATCTATTTCCGACGCTATTTTTGCGAACATCTTTTCACAGATATAGGAAGATGCGGACATGGCAGTTATCTTCTGTGCATGAGATTTCAAGTTTGGGAAGCTTGATTTTGGTAGGGCCTTGTAGAACTCAATTTTCGAAACGTTGAGGAAGAGTTGTTTCAATTCATTGTTACATTGTAACTAAATCAGAGCGGCTTCGGTGGCGTAGTTGGTAGCATGCTGAGCTTCTATGCCCAAGATTGCGGGTTCAAACCCGTCCGAAGTCGTCGGATTTATTAAGAACGTTAAAAATCCCTCAGTATGCCTTCCTTCGGAGGGGAAGTAAA
Organism: Meconema thalassinum; assembly: GCA_946902985.2. Taxonomy (NCBI): domain Eukaryota; kingdom Metazoa; phylum Arthropoda; class Insecta; order Orthoptera; family Tettigoniidae; genus Meconema; species Meconema thalassinum. The sequence goes on from OX336388.2 coordinate 92,214,651, forward strand.
GCCGGCGGTCCCATGTCATAGATTTATGGCATGTTAAAGAACCTTCCACTAATTACACCTGTGTGAAGCTAAATTATAATTCAAAAGGTTCGACTATCTTGCGAAACACATGTTAATTCGTTCCGGGACCACATGTGCACAACATAGTGAATGATTTGTGGGATGTTATCTGCATCCAAACTAGATGACAAAACTCCACCAGTAATATTTTGCATTGCATTTAAAAAAAAACTTCTATTTCAAACGGTTCAATATAGATTTTACTCAAGTGTGAAGACTTGGCAGTTTCTGTTATTGTTCAAGTGCTTCGACAGAGTAAGCTGTGTGTTTAGTGGCAATGGGAAGCTCCCGGATATTGGTTGATGACTATTATGATTTTCGTAATACTAATGGATATTTGAGGCCTTGATATCGCCAGACTCAATGAACTAATATGTTTCTATATAACAGATTGTTGTAGCGAATGTTATACCAGCGCAATATAATTTACTTAATCTTTAATCAGCTACACATCTATATAGTAGGCCCAATCAGAAAGAATGACCCTGAATGCTCCTCAGGACTTGCTCACCTGATGAGTTAAAACTGAGCAATTCCCTGCAAAGCAGGAGGCCATAGCCCTTATGGGATTTGTAAGGCTATTTATTATTATTATTATAAACATTTGACTAACGTTCTTAGGTTCCAACGTTCGTCGTCAAGAGCCGACTGCGGTGACATCTGGTAACTAAGTTCTGAACTAGTTGGTCGTTGACGGTGGCATTTGGCGGCATAAGTAGGAACTACTTGGAAAAATTGAATGTCTGCTGTCCTTAATTGAATTAAAACAGATACACACTCTAATACAATCATCACAATTAACACCAGTTATCAGACAGATTCTACACACACCCAAAGTACACGGGGCTACATGACCGCGTTGTCGCAGCCCCTAAACTAAGGAACCAACCAACCAACCTAACTAAATCAGTTCTAGCTGCAACTCTATTACTGTACACAAAACACATAAACACAATGAGGTTGATACAGTTTTTCACTTCTAGGTATACAGAACAGAAAGTATGACCTATATGTAATTGTAGATAGCCTAGTATAATTCGAAACCATGTCGCGGGCCGGATTAAACTAGCTCAAGGGCCGCACTTGGCCCACGGGGCGTACTTTGCTCATGACTGCTCAAAATTAATGTGGGAGGTTTTTCTGTTTTACATTTGTATAGCGTTTCCGTGCAGCACGATCACGAAGACGTTTTACAAACATCAGTTCTCACTTCCAGGCGAACTCCGGGATGGTACTTTTGACAGACCGTGGCTCAATTACTTCCAATTCCTGTCCTTAACCATCCTTGGCGGAAAAGACATTCAAGAAGAGTCAGCCCCCTAAAAGAAGTACTGTCTGTATGTCTACCCCTTATTAGTCCCGTTTTCCAACGGGGTCGGGGATAAGATGCGATGGAAGTCTTTGTGGTGGATGGTTTTTACGACCGGATGCCCTTCCTGACACCAACCTCATGAGAGGAGTTAATGAGAGATGAAATGAATGATGGTGAATGAAACTGGGCAAGGATATGGAAGGAAGCGGCCATGGCCTGTCAGAAGGTAACGTCCCAGCATTTGCCTGAAGTTGAAAACGGGGAAACCACGGAAAACCATTTCAAGGATGGTTGAGAAAGGAATCAAACCTGCCTCTTCTCAGTTTTGCCTCAGGAGGCCGAGTGTACCCCGTTCCAGCCCTCAAACATTAGAATTAAATTTCTTGGCAGAGCCAGGAATCTATCCGGGTCTCTGTGGAGAAGGCCAAAAATGCTAGCCACTAGGCTGTGCTTTACTTAATTGCCACTAACTTAGTGTACCGAGTTTTTTCATATAGCCTACTGGCACATGTGTTTTCATTATGGAGAGGGGCTGAATTCATAAATATAAATAAGCAGCTTGCGTATCTTTCACAGAATCATGAGCAAAGATGAATTTGTAAAATTATAATAAATTCATATTACAATCAAATCAATGTTTATAAGTAGGCCTATATAAGATAAAACTCATGATCTTTTGGCAGGGTTCCATATTGACTTAAAATAACTTATATTTATTTATTCACAAGAATAATAGGTAGTTAGTTATTGCTGTTTTAATGGGCGGAACTACGAGGTCATCTGCCCCTTACACAGGAATAATCACTGGAGATATACAATGTTGTACTTTTTAGAAGTGTACAAACTCACAATAAAGTAAAATGACAGGAAAATGTAGGCAGTCCTTCCCAAAGATTCATTCAAGTATATTGATTAGGAACATTGACATTCATTCAGTGAGATTATGTTTTCTAAGCGGTGTTGGTCGATGTTTATATTGTACAAAAGTTGGAAAACTAAGTAGATCGTTCCTTACAGTTATTTTTCACACCACAAACGGTGGCATATAACTATCAAGTACAACTTTTTCTGTTATATAACATCAGCCATTATTTATTTAAGTCCAGTTTTTTGAGTAAATACGGAACGCGAAGTATAGTTTCGCTCATTGAGATTCATCCTACCCTCCATAAAATTAACTTCAATGCTTGATTTTGAGAGAGAGTCTATACCAGTCACCCAAAACTAAAGAATCTCCAGCCAACTCTTACATCAAAATGCTAAATCCTGCAATTAGTGACTTCCTATTTATAAAGAGAAAGTAGTTGACTTTCATGCACATCAATTAAAGAGTGCATAACTTGAAATCAGACGATTTTGAGTGTAAATAAATTGATAAATAAAGCCGTACCTGGTTAATTGAAAATGTCAGCCATTTTAAAGTGAACTGCATAAACGAAGATGCCGACAGGAGGGATATTTTATGTTTAACCTCGTGTCATTGTGGATATGATCCAAAACTTAAACGATTCATTAATGTATAATAATACGTGCCCTAAATCTTATTGTATTTAAAATATAACATGATATGAAAATAACAATAACGACTACCTCAGAACCGATACTAGCGATTCGGACAACCTGGAATGAAACATACGTGCAGCAAATCGGGGCCTATAAAGTGATGATTGTTGGTTTTGTTTTTTGTAAGAAGTCAAATAGTGATGATTAGTTAGTTATTGTGGTTTTAAGGGGAGGAACTACGAGGTCATCTATCCCTAAGTAGTTAAAGGGACATATTAGTTTCCTTTTCTTTACGAGAGAATACACTTTTATTCACAGATACAGATGTATCAAAATGTATGGTGAATCCCACTTAAGATAAACTTGTGCGTGAGTTTCATGAACACAGTTTTTAATTTATTTTCAACTTGGTATTTGCTATATTTACATATTTGACTGATAGTAGTACAAAAGTTTGTAGTAAAAACATTAATTATAAGGATACTAAAAATAAAAGAAGATGATACATTACGATGGAATTTGTGACAGTTGGTTTAAATATGTTGGTGAAAATTTCGAAGTTCATTATTTACATTATCAAAGTTAATAAGGAGCCATGTATAAGCATTTTCCTCATAATATTCATGGAGCTATTTGTCAGATTTACTGGCAATATATTGTATAGATAGATAGATAGATAGATTTTTATTAATTCCATTTGATCAAATACATGCATTCAATACATGCATTCATATCTTAGTGCTAGCTTGCTAAGACAATTTAATTTCCTTTGACCAAGTAGTGTGTTTCGATAAGGGATACCGAGACCGACTACAATAAATCAGACCGCAATGCCACTATCGATACCGTAGAACATGGCGGAAATCGTAGGGGATTGTTTACATTTGTTGAACCAACATTTTAGTTTGTCTGCTGCCAGAATTTCGTTCAAATGTCGCATATCTCAAGTGATTTCGTGCTGTTATTTATTGTAATAGTGTACCTTAAGTAGTGTAGTGCACTGTGAATATTTATAAATTCCGGTGATACCTAATGTGAGAATTATTGTCTGTTCATTGTTATTGTCTGTGAACCCGGCTGTAAATTTAATACTGCTGCAGATACTTCATTTTTTAAATTTCCTAAAGAAAGAGAAGTGGATAAGAAATATTCTACGGGATAATTTTCGAAGTTAAAACAGTTTTATGTTGTGGTTAGGAAAATTCCCTAACCCTCTGATGCCATTCCAGTAGGTGGTGTTGGCCATTCCGACAATTTTCACAAATCAACCGTCCTACCATACAACTCCTTTTTTTTTTAGAGTAGATGATGGTAGTTTTAATGACATACCATGAGTGTCAGTGTGTTCTAAAGTGCCAAGTTCTTTAAGTGTAATGTATTCTGTAAGAATCGTGAATCAAGAATCTTTGTGTGCTTGTTGGCAAATTGAATTGGATACTGCAGTCTTACGGAAGCAGTGATTTAAAATACGACAGGTATGTAGCCTAAATAGAATTACTGTTAGTATCACAAGCAAGTGGACCTGGGGCGTTAACCCCAGATTAGGTTCGTTTTTGTATATAACACATCAATAAGATAGAATTTATGTCCGTTACTAGGTTAGGTAGGCCTACTGCCTGGCCGAAAATTACTGTTAGTACCACAGGCAAGGGGGTCTCGGGCGTTAGCCACTGGTTAGGTTTGTTTTTGTATGAAAAACATTACATAATAAGATAGAATTTATGTAAGCTACTAGGTTAGATTTTTATATATAAAGCCTTCAAGAACCAACTGATTTGCCTTCCGTTGGAATTCTATACACAACGAATTTGAAGAATGACAAGTTGATAATACAGTAAATTTTCATTTTAAAGAGTTTGTAACAGTCAATTGAGTGTTATTGGCAAATGCTATTTGAAATAAAGAACAAAATGATAGTACCTGTGTGCCATCTGTTGGAGCTAGTTCAGGTTGCCCCTATCCTATACAAACAGATAGAAGCGAGTGCGCTCTAATAGTTCTCTCCGCTCAAAACAAACAACACACGACCGTGTTTACGGTATACGTAGGGTTGGCAATATCTTATTTGTCAAATAAGCCACGCCTACAATGGCCGACACAACTGAAATTTCACTATATAGGCCTAAGTCATGTTATAAATTGGGATGGTGGGTGGGTTATAGACAGCGGAGGAGACAACATCTATTAGCAGATCACTGTTGTTAAAAAAAAGGCAGTCATCGGAACGCGTTAGGCTGTAACCATTGTCAAAAACCATTGGATTGGACAAATCGAAGGTTAGAATGGTCTGGTGCAGTTGCCGCTTTGACCGCTCGCAGCTATTGGGGCAGGTTGACACAAAACCATTGATCTGGACGTGTTAGGCTGTAACCATAGGATTGGACAAAACGGAATGGTCGGGTGTTGGTGCGGCATAGTACCAAAACGGTGAGGTTGGCAGTACTGTTCTGATGATGGTTGATGTGAATAATGGCATCCACAGCTGGAAATTCGTCTATAGCCTATAATAATAAGGGATTATTGCAGCCATTGGCTATGCATATAATGAATAAAATCTAAAATCATACAGTAAACTAATTGTTATTCCCTAGGAATATCAAAGATTCATGTCTTAATGTGCAGAATATAGCGTGGGATCTTCCACATTGTTCTCCACAGCGCTCACACAAACATTCGTCACACGGATGATGGAACATTTTGGTGCGACACAGTTTATAATGGAAACCATGTATGGCAACGCGCGTGAGAATATGTCTCAGTCATCGAACTGGAATGCCGACTGTATGGGAGGAAAGTGCGGTTTGTTGGTGCGACTAGTTACTCCTGGTAGTGCATGTCAAGGAGGAGAATTGGACGCATACGAGATAAAAGTAAAAGAGGTACTTTTGAACATTTAGGCGAACGGTAAACATATTTCAAAACATCATGTAGTAATTTGATGCTTAAAATGGCTAGGAATATACGCCAACATAAAATATTATATTGCAGCCTGATTGTTCATCATTTTATCCTTAGATCAAAGGCAGCATACACAATAACTATAGGCCTACTGGCAAAAAATACAAGCCGCACGTACATTAAAATAAAATAAAAATAAGGTTAGGCTGGGAATGACTAAGAATAAAGAAAAAAATGTTAATTGGTATTCAACATTTTTATTAACTCAAAGGCAGCATTCATATGTGTGTGAATATGCATAAGCCTACAACTAAACAATTAAATAGATTCTTAGTGAACAAAAATACATAGCCTACTTTATTTATACTAAACACCCACATGTTCAGTGTTCTTCAAAGTAATGGGGCGTGGTGGCGCAGTGGTCAAGCTATTCGCCTCTCACCAAGGTGGACCAGGTTTGATTCACGGTCATTGCAAGTGAGATTTTTGAAGTGAAATGCCATGTCCTGTGGTTCGGATTCCACGTAAAATGGAGGTCCCTTGGCTCATGATCACAAGATTAACGGTCACGTATAACTACAAGCTTCTTTTTCTTCAAAGCAGGTTGAAACTTAGACCTCACATAAGTCATACAGCAAACGAACAGGTCCTGCAGGGAAGATCCCTTAAGCCGAATTATTTTTATCGTCTCCAAGACTGACATCATAAAAGTATACTGGAAAATGTGAAATTTTATGCCTAGCTGATGAAGAAAGTAACAGTAAATATTAGGCTACTTGTCGTTCAATAACTCTCGGTCATTTTTGGGTGGCTGAAGCCGATGCTGTGGGAAATTGCAAATTGCAGGTACCGCATCGCATCATCTTTAAGCAGTGGTTTGTTTCTATTTGAATGAAACAAGTAGCATGATTGTAAAAGTGTTCACAGCTATAACCCATTTCTTTAATAGGCCTAAATCTGGGCGTTTCCATGGAAATCTGTAACATAAGCATAGGTTATAATTCTGTGACTAATACCTTATAACCTACAATAGGGCCTACGTGTATTTGTCATGTGCCATTTAGGCCAATGTCAAAATTTGATGTAAGACGTATCCATAAACGCAGAATAGGCTACTTCATTACAAATCTCAATTCTAAAATAAAGTAGACCGTAAACCTACCGTATTATTGGAAAATACCATACATATAACGTTGCACAGAGGTACGTACGATCAAATATATGAAAATAATCACGACATATCAGCTGACTTGCAACCTAGAGTTAAATGGTATGACAGTTTTTGGTGCGACTAGTTACGCCTGGTAGTGCACCAGGAATCAGTTTTCAGCTAGTGTTACCATGGGAGGAGTTGTTCCAGTAGTACCTACAGTTCAATGGTCTCAGCTCGTACCCCCCACTCTTCCAATCGTCAAAAATCATAGCGCCCGTGGCGCAAAAATCCTACCAAATGTCCTTTGACCCTAGTGTGTCCATGAGTTTTACATATCCTGAAGTAGAAGGTAGCAACATTTGAAGTAGGAGTTCTTCTACATTATAAACCTCGCAAGTCACCTCTTACACCGGTTTTGAAGGTGTATACTTCGATACACCCAAGGCCTTCTTTATGTAAGTTGCCTTCAGTTGCTCCATATTGTTCCAAATACTTCATATTTAAATGTGTCCAAATGCTCCCCAGTCCATAAGTCACAATACGGATAACTTTTAACCGCAAAAGTTTTAAGGCTATTTTTTTATAGATAGCTTAGTCAAATGTTTTATGTCGTTGATGACTTTGGTAGCGACGCTGGGTCTATCCTTGATGTGCAGTGTGAAAACTTTGCCAGTTGACTGTAATGTAGGACCTAAGTAGGACTACTTGTAAGGTGATAAACTCTCAAGCGGTTTTCCTGCAATGTAAAAAATTTCTGGCTCTCCCCCTTTCCTAAAGGTCATAGATATAGTCTTGTTTCTGTTTAACCTAAGGTCATTGTGTAACGCCCATCATTCTAAAGCGTCGAGAGCAGATTGTAATTCGACCTGTGAACTTGAAGCGAGCACCATGTCATCTGCATATATAAATGAGATTACCCTCTCTGATAATATATCTGTGATATTATCTGCCATAGCAGTGATAAATAACAGAGGGCTTTATGGGTCTCCTTGTAGCACGCCTGTAGTCTGCTCTATTGAGCTTGATGTTGTAATGCCATCGTTAATGACTATATTGTTAGAGCCTAAAATACTTTTGACAAGACGTTTCATGTAGCTGTTAAGTTACCTCTCAATAGTCTGTCTAGTTTTTCCAATATTTTCTTCCTGCTAATCGAGTCAAAAGCTTTAGAGAAGTCAATGAATATGGATTGTAACTTTCCCTTCGGTACTGACAGGGTAGACGCAATCTGAGTTTGAAGACCTAGAATTGCCTGGATTGTGCATCTTCCTCTCCTGAAGCCAAATTGTGAGTCGCAATGCTATTTGGATGGCTGGGTGGGTTACATACAGAGGAGGAGGAAGCATCTATTAAAACATCATTCCCTGATTTATTTCTCGTTGTTTGATAAGGTATATTGGCTAATTCATGTACTATAGAGAATATTATCGCTCGTTCTACTTCATTCAGTGCTACCATTCTGTCTTAGACCACCTCGTTGTGTAGTGCCTAGCTTTCTTGGCTGTCGTCCCGGAGGTCCGGGTTTGATTCTCCAGCTCTGCCAAGAAATTTAATTCTCAAGTGAGGGCTGGGACGGGGTGCACTCAGCCTCTTGAAGCAACTTAGTAGAGGAAGGTTCAATTCCCACCTCAGTCATCCTGGAAGTGGTTTTCCATGGTTTCCCTACTTCTAATCCAGGCGAATGCCAGGATGGTTCCTAACTTAAGGCCATGGCCGCTTCCTTCCCATTACAATCCCCAATTTACAAACACACTAGTTCAGCCATAACAATAACACAGGTTATCACACAAATTCCACACACAAATACATGGGGCTACAAGACCACGATGTCGTAGCCCCTAATATAAGCAACAACCATTTATATTTGCATTTTATATTTGCTTAGGCCCTTCATGGGCTGTATAGTGTCAGGGGTTGACTTTGTTGTTGGTTGACTATTCTTGTAGTTCCATTTAGAAGTATTTGCATTTTTTAACATTATGTCTTACCTCTGCTTTATTTATGTCTGTATTTTTAGCTACTGTCTGTTCGCGTTGCTTGTAGCGAAGTACGTCAGGGTTTCATATTGAATTTGTGCCTTATTACATAAAAACCTGTAATTTCTGGTAGAATTTAATCAATTATGCGAATGTTTGTCTTCGAATTTGCCGCTATTTCGATGGCGCCATGCCCGCCAGTCGCTACAGCTGTTCCCCTACGATTTCCGACATCTTGGATTTGATGTTACGGTCTGAGATATTGTAGTCGGTCTTGGGGATACTTATTCCAGTTCTGTCTTGAAGTCTAGTGTAAATGTTTAGTTTCTGTTCATTACAGAAGAGCTTTATATGTATAAATATGATTGATGAATGGGCAAATAACTGTCGTAAATTAAGCACCATGCTTTGTTGATACAGTTCACATGTTGGAAAAGTTGGTGGCTTCTTGTAATTCTATTGAACGAAAGCGGCAGTGATGTTAAATCAATCTGATGACTTCATGACCACGATTTCTAGCCAGTTCTTCTACATAGGCTACGGTACCGGTAGTAGAATGAACTCGCGCTGACAACGTGGCTCGCTAGTTGTCAAACTCGTGTGTTAACTAATACTCATAACAATATGTGCTACCGTATGATACCGTACGGTACAATTACAATATTCTCGCTATTAACGCTAAAAATTACCACTGTTTTGTCTCATCTTCCTAGGAAATTCTGGAGCATTGCTCGGAGGGGTGAAAGGGGGGGGGGGCGCACAGCAAGGGGCTGCTATTCGCTTCGAAGACGACGTAGAGAAGATTTTCGCTGTTCACCAGTGCCAGCTGAAATTCTTAGCAAGACGAAGAAGCTGACGACGCAGATGTCAGGAGCATGGGCAAAGCATTAACTTGGTCATAAACACGTTTTGAAAATGAAGCAATATTATACGAGTAATAGGCCTACCGCATATCATATTAATTCATCCTAGGTCTATGTTAATCATACTTAAGAATAATTATATATTGGTGTTCGAGTTATTTAGATGTTTCCACTGCACACCTCCATGTCACAATAACAGAAAATAAAACATAAACGCAATTCACATGTAGAAATACGGTGTTGTGAATGTGCTTCTGTAATTTTGTGAATGTATTTCTGTAATTAAATTTGATTTTTGTAAGTTGGCACCCTTGGGGCGTTGATGAGCAAGATGGGAGGTCTTGAGTAACAGAATGTAATGGCTGGATAGTGATGCTCTTTGGGTATAATAAAAGTGATTGTTCTTGAATTGTAGACATGAGTTGAAGAATTGATTTGTAACATTTTGGCGACCATTGACAGGACTGTATTGAAAAAGTTGGTTTGGTAAAGAATTTCTCTGTATTGTTTTGTTTTGGATTTGTTGCCTTGCAATGGCCACGATTGAAAAGTTGAAAAAGAAGAGAAGTGCATACCGGGCAAGTGCGACGAAAGCTATTGGAGCGGTCGGAGTTGAAGCCGATTTCCAAAAATTACGTGTGAAAATAAATACTCTCCGAACAATTGCGGATACCTTAAAAGAATTGGACGAAAGCATCTTGAACGAGTTGTTGAATGTTGACGGAAACGAGGATGCCTGTATCGAAGAAACAATGCACTGTGTTGCCGTTCAAGAAGACCTTCTGCAAGCACTTCTTGAAGCCGAGGATAAAGTGGAAGGATTAAAACCTAGTGTTGCCAGTTGTGTTGATGAGGGAGATAATTTCAGCGTACAGAGCAACGTGGCTTCGGCGTCGTCATCCATGTCGTCCGAGAGGTTAAGGCTACCGAAAATCACGCTTGAGGTATTCGACTTGGGTCCAGGTAACTGGATAAATTTTTGGACACAATTTCAAAGGATTCATGAAGATTCTAACATTACGAATGTTGATAAGTTTAGTTACTCAAAATGTCAGTGAAGGGACAGGCTAAGAAGTTAGTTGACAGTTATCCACACACAAGTGAGAATTATGTTAAAGTCTTGGAACATTTAAAGAATCGTTTTGGTATAGATGAGATGGTTATAAATTGTATGTATAAAGATTTGTTGCAATTGGTTCGCTCAGATTTATCTGTGACTGACCTGTATGATAATATAAGTACTAAGTTGAGATCCCTAGAAACATTAGGCATGAATTCTGATAGGGCAGCAAATTTAGTTCCACTCATTGAAGAATGTCTCCCCATTGACGTTTTGAAAATGTGGGAAAGAAGAGCAGCAGATGAGGACGATGATGGTGGTAATAAAATTGATAAACTTTTGTGTTTTCTGGGCAAAGAAGCCGAGAGTGAACAAAGACTGCGTAATCATGCTAAGGTGAATGAGGTTGATAAATTCACTGCGTCCAGAACAGAGCCAACAGCAGCAGGTCTCGTTTCTTTCACTCCTACTGTCAGGCGGAATCGGGTAAGTTATCAGCAAACAGGGCGGCCACACAAAGTAACCCTAACCTGTTTGTTTTGTAATGAGAACCATCCCTCTTACAAGTGTTCTAAAGAAATGTCTGTTGAGGACCGTCGTAAAACTGTAAAAGAAAAACTAGCTTGTTTTGCATGCTTGCAGGGAGGTCACTCGAGACAGCAGTGTAGGAAAAGAATAGATTGTGGTAAATGTAAAGGGAGGCACTATGATATCATGTGTGTTGGTGAACCCAGCAGAACAGCATCGTTATTTGCAGGGCCTAGTGGAACTGTCATTTTAAAAACATTAGTAGCACAATTGCGTGGTGTCACTGTTCGAATATTACTTGATACTGCTTCACACCGCAGTTATATTTCGGAAGCTATCTGTGAAAAATTGGGTTTGATCGAATGTGGTCGTGAAAATATTTGTCATATGCTGTTTGGTGGGAGTGTGTCATCTGAAATATCACATCCAATTCATGAAATTGAACTAACTAGCTTACAGGGTGATAACAGTTTTGTTCTTAAGGCACTTAGGGAGAAGAAGATTTGTGGTTTGATACCACCTGTGAATGATCCGCATTTGTTACGGAAGGTGGCTGCACATGGTATTACATTGACAGATGATGGAGTTAACCGACCTATTGGTGTGTTGTTAGGAGCGGATGTTATGGGCGAACTTGTTACAGGTGTGACCTGTATTGACTCTAAGCTGTTAGCATTTGAGACGAAGCTTGGATGGTGCCTCCTGGGTACCGCAGAGAGTCAAGAAGTCAGCAGTATGACAAACTTTGTGACCTCTTTGCTCAATTTACATCATCCTTTATGGGACTTGGAAGTTATTGGAATTGAGAAACAAAAAGGTTGGACATAGATGATAGGTGTTTGCGAAATTTTGAAGACACAATTCGTTTCGAAGGTGAAAACTGTCGGTATGTAGTAGCAATGCCCTGGATTGATGAGCACCCCCCCTCTTCCCACTAATCGTGAAATAGCTGAAAGACGTCTGAAATCAACAGTAAGCCGTTTAGATAACAATGGACTCTATGATGCATATGATACTGATTTTAAACAACGGGAAACAGAGGGGATGATTGAAATAACATCTGATGAAAACATAGGGCACTTTCTACCTCACAGACCAGTTATAAATTATGGGAAAACAACTAAAATCCGCCCAGTCTTTGATGCATCTGCGAAAAGTATTGGAAACGTCTCTCTAAATGATTGTTTAGCAACGGGACCCAACTTGATTGCTAGTATTGTACCTATCCTATTACGTTTCAGGTTACAGGAGGTCGGTGTTGTGGGAGACATAAAACAGGCTTTCTTAATGATTGGACTGAACCCTGAGGATCGAGAAATGTTAAATTTCTTGTGATGGCGTGATGGGCATATTATAGATAGATAGATAGATTTTTATTAATTCCATTTGATCAAATACATGCATTCAATACATTTTAATATAGGACACGTCAGAATTTACATCTATAAAATAAAAGAACTAACAGGTATATATTACTAATATTATAACTATTTAACTTATTATAGGCTAATAGCAAATCTTAATAGATTCAATCTTATTGCACAACTATTTACACCTCACTCTATTATCATAATATGAAAACTTAATTCTATAAATACAACAACATACAGCTAGGTATTACAATTAAATTAAAAAAGTAAAATATAATTATAGATTTCATCGCTCCTATACGCTACGATATTCAACTAGAGTAAAAACAATGGCACTGCAGATAAGCTTTCAACATTCTATCAAAGGTTTTTATTTTTGGGGCCAGTTTTATATACTGGGGTAGTTTATTGTATAATTTAACTCCAGTGTGAAAAGTTCCTTTTTGATATATGCTTGTGTGTGTGTGTGTGTGAAATATGAATGTTTTGATTTTGTCTTGTGTTATGTCTATGAACATCATTGTTTGTTTTAAGAAAAACATCTTTATTCATTAAATTCTTTTTAAAAAACATAATACTTTCAAAGATATATAGCCTATGCAGGGCAGTGGGAGAATGTTTGAATCTTTAAACAGAGGTCTACACGATTCTCTAGAGTTTACATTTGCCATAATTCTAATCGCCCTCTTTTGTATCCTAAACGTGCTTAGTACATCTGGCGACATACCCCAAAATATGATCCCATATCTTAAGTGGGAATGGAAATAAGCAAAATAAGTATTTCTTAATGTGTGCATGCTAGTGCAGGTTTTCAAAATACGTAACGCAAAGCACATCGAGTTCAGTTTAGTATTCAGATATTGTATATGTTTATTCCATTTCAAGTCTTGTTGTATCCATAGTCCTAAAAACTTTGTTTCTGATTTATTTTCTATTTGATGACCATTTAATGTTATATTGGGTTTCGCAGGATTCCTATTCTGTATAGTGTGGAAATTTAGACATACTGTTTTTCTATAGTTTATTATGAGGCGATTATCTTGTGACAATTTGGTTAACTCTCCTGTAACGGAGTCAGCAGACTGCTGTATGACCTGTTTAGTTTCACCTTTTATTACGAGTGTTGTATCGTCCGCAAACAAAATTTCCTTATGTGAATGAACGTTCTGTGTTATATCATTGATATATAGAAGAAAGAGTAGTGGGCCCAAAACCGATCCCTGGGGTACTCCAAATTCAATAATTCCCTCATTGGACAATGTTTCATTAAGTAATTTGGTTCCATCATCCTTGTGTCTCAAGCTTACTATTTGTTTACGCCTTGTTAAGTAAGACTCTATCCATTTATTAGCTAGACCTCTAATACCATATTGATTTAGTTTGGTAAGGAGGATTTTATGGTCAACAACATCAAATGCTTTCGATAAATCCAAGAATAGGCCAGTTACATGTTCCTTATTGTCAATTAATTTCAGTATACAATTACTACATTCGTAAATTGCTGTCTGTGTAGATTTTTCCGTTCTGAATCCATGTTGTGAGTTTGAGAATATTTTATTTTCTCTATGAAACTTATCAGTCTCTTATACATAATTTTTTCAACAATTTTTGCAATACCAGTTGGTAAGGTAATAGGACGATAGTTATCTAATTCATCTTTTGAACCGTTTTTGTGCACTGGAATTACTTTTGATAACTTCAAAATATCCGGGTAAGTTCCTGAGAGAATTGAACTGTTTGAGTTGAGAGTTGAAAATCAAGAGCTCCAGCAATATGTTCGCAGGAATAACCTCGAAATTCATGGACTGCCTCTTATTAACAACGAGAAGCCTGTGGAAATTGTGAAAGATATTGGAAAGTGTTTAGGCGTAGACATTAACACCAATGACATTGATGCGTGCCACAGACTCCCTCAAAGGAAAGCAGAACTACCGCCTCCTCTGCTGGTAAAATTCTGTAGTCGCTTAATAAAAGACGAACTATTAACGGCTAAGAAATTCAAGCCGAGAATGACTTCCATTGATGTTGGGATTCAGGCAAAGTCACGGAGTGTTTATATAAATGAACACCTGACGTCGCAGAATAAATATCTGCACAAACAAGCACGAGACCTCCGGCAACATGGTTGTAAATATGTTTGGACGAAGGACTGTAAAATCTTTGTGAAGAAAGACGAAAGTGGAAGCACTTTTCGCATCACCAGCATGGAGGACATCCGTAAATTTCAGAGCGAACTAGCTAAGAAGATACCTAAGCCTGACAATGGAAGCCCCTCCAGTAATAACAACTCTACTTAACTACCCAACAGTAGAAGACCATCCCGGAGACAACATGACGATAACGATGGACCAGATATACAACTCCAATCCTACCAACTGCAGAGAACTAAAATTTGTGAGTGTGCATGATTACACTATTAAATGTAAAACTATCACTAATGACTGTAACAGCCTACAAATTGTTTATCTTAACAGTAGAAGTGTTAAAAATAAGCTGGACGAATTGGAAATACTCCTGCATATTTTAGGTGAAGTAGATGTCTTGGTTATATCTGAAACCTGGATTAAGAGCAACGAGGCTAAATATTACAACTTAAACAACTACTCTGGTGTGTTAGCTCACAGAGATGATATGAGAGGAGGTGGGACGGGGTTATTTGTACATAAAAAATGGAACTTTAAACTAATTAATAAGTGTGAATTGAACCATAGCTTAATCTGGGTGGAGATATGGAGAGACACCTCAACTGGTAAAATCAAATCAGACAATCTATCCATCATTGGAGGATACAACCCAACGAGATCTAATGCAACTTTATTTCTAACATCTTTGGAAAATTTCCTCTCTCAGACCAACAATACTCCTTGTCTTTTCATAGGTGACACAAATATTAACACTTTTACTGACGACCTCCTAAAAATGCGATACCTTAATGTTTTAACAAGCTATGGATTCACATTGTGTAACAAAATATATGCAACACGTACGACTGACACATCGTCAACTCTCCTCGATCATGTAGTAGTATACAATGACAAAATGCAGCTCGCTATATCCAATGTGGATACAGACATAAGTGACCACAATATAATCATCACAGACACTGTCTGGCCATACAAAAGAACCCATTCTCATAACAAAATTTTCACTTCGTCGATTAGTCCTAATTGTATGGCTAACGAAACAAACGATAATAATGATATCACACAAACTAGCCAGGATATTACGATCAACAACATGTACAGCGCTTTTATTGATCAAATGCAAGGAACTATAAAAAGACGCAAGCACAATTCCAACAATCAGAAAATATTGTCAAATACAGATGATGCAAGTCCATGGATTACATCTGAATTGATAATATTGATTAAGCGACGCAACACACTACACCAAAAACTCAAGATCAGGCAACACAAAGATAACATCTCCCTAAAAGAAGAATATATTAAGTGCAGAAATGCAGTAACATCATTGAAAAGGAAACTAAAAGCAGATTATTATTCACTAAAGCTAAACTTGTATGATAAAAACGTAAAGAAAACATGGGAAATCTTGAATGAAATTATATATAACAAAAGGTATAGCTCTAAAACTTGCACATCTCTTATGATAGATAACACGGTCGTAGCAGATAAACAGGAGATTGCTAACTCATTCAATGACTATTTTACATGCATAGCCAGCAATCTTGCATCCCAGATACCTGATCAGGACTATACAAGTCAGAATGCTAACTACCACTCAGAATCACTCTTTCTATATCCAACAGATCACGTTGAAGTTAAATGTGTAATTAAGAATCTAAAAAATAAAAAAAGTTGTGGTGTAGATGGGATTTCAGCTAGTGTGGTTAAAACGTTTGATGATCAACTAATAACGATGCTTGTTACTATAATTAATGAATCTATGACTAGTGGCATAGTACCACAAGCTCTAAAAATTGCTAAAGTAATACCAATTTTCAAAGGAGGAAATACAAGTGATGCAGGGAACTATAGACCTATATCTATACTACCAATTATTTCCAAAGTCCTGGAAAGCATTGTTAAGGTGAGGCTAGTGAAGTTTCTGCAGAATAACAATTTTTTTTATAGAGCCCAATATGGTTTTGTTGCGAACTCCAGTACAGAACTGGCTATTACTGACCTTATTTCAATGCTTCAGGAAAGCATTGACCGCAACGAGATAGCAGCTGGGTTATTCATTGATCTCGCTAAAGCTTTTGACACAGTAAATCACGAAATTCTATTATCAAAATTAGAGAATGCTGGAATTCGAGGCGTTGCATTGGAGTGGTTCCATAGCTACCTTAGTGGAAGAAAGCAATATGTTGCCATGAATGGCTATCAAAGTGCGGAAAAGGCTGTATCGTGTGGGGTTCCTCAAGGGTCTATTTTGGGCCCTACGCTGTTTCTAATATATATAAATGATTTAAGTAAAGTTAATTTAAAAGGTCAAATTATGCTTTACGCAGATGATACGAATGTTTTCTATACTGGTAGCAAAGTGGGCACAATAATCAATAATATGCAAGAAGACTTAAACGCAATAGCCAAGTGGCTCAATATTAATAAATTGACTATGAACGTCACGAAAACAAAATATATGATAATGACAAAACCCAGTATGAAAAATATTGAACATAATCATATATATAGCAACAACACAATAATAAACGAGGTCGAACATTTTAAATATTTGGGGCTAATCATTGATAAACATCTAAGCTGGGTAGCACACGTTCATTATATTGCGAAGAAGATAGCTCCGGCATCTGGGCTGTTGAGAAAATTGAGATACTTAATCCCTAGAAAACTTCTAATCACAGTATATTACTCACTCGTACACAGTCACTTGCAGTATCTAAATGTAATTTGGACTCAGTGTAAAAAGACAGCCCTGCATGAACTTATGGTAATACAAAATAGAGCGATAAAAAATATATATAACCTACCCTTTAATACACACAGTCGAGATTTATATGCCAAGAGTAAAATAATGCCAATGTCAATGTGTGCAGAATTAAGGTCAGCAATACTAATACACAGAATTAAGCAAAACAATGTGCTGCATAACAGTGACTACACCCTAAATTCAGACATTCATACTTATAACACGCGACAAGCAGATGACTTCGCTCTCTTTCAAATCCGCTCGTATAAATTTGGTAACTGTAGCTTTAAGTTCTCAGCCATTCAATCTTACAACCATCTTCCAAGCGATTTAAAATCGATTTCCAATCTGTCGACTTTCAAATTTAAATTAAAGAGACTACTTTGGAATCGGTACCTAATAAAGTAGGTAGCCAAATTTAGTGAATCATCATGTCTCATTTCACTCTGCATTGATAAACTTATTATTTTAATTATTATTTAATTCTTCTTCTTTCTTCGTTTTGCCCACTTAGGGAGCGCGCTTGAACTTGTTGACTCGGGTTGATGGAGCTTTGCCCTTCTTCTCCTCCCAAAATCTCCTCATGAACTCGCTATGCCCCTTCTTACGTTCCTCCGTCCATTTTTTTCCAGTGGTCTTTTAGCTTTTTCGGTGAAAGAGTGATTTGTGAATATTATTTAATTATTATTTTACTTTTTATTCTTATGTTATTTACATTGTACATTTTCTTTTGGTAAGCTAATTACAGTGTTAGGTCTAGTATCATTGACGAAAATTAACTTAATCACGCAGCAAATGTGTATGTAAGGTATATATGTATATAAAATTGTAGTAGACGCCAATAAATTTGTATTGTACAATTCCTATGTAAGAGCCTCTGGCTCGTTGGAATTAATTGTTCAATAAATGATGAATGATGATGAATGAATGAATTATTAAGTGCGTAAGTGGATTTATTATATTTTCTGCACATTTCTTTAAAATTGCATCAGGGATGCCATCAATGCCAGCACAGAATTTATTTTTTAGCTCTTCTATAACTATTCTTACCTCTTCACTTGTGACATGATTTATAAATAAAGAATCACTGCATATATTTATTTTATTATTAGAATTTAATGTACTTACCTGTAATTTATTTAATAATTTCTGTGGAATTTCCAGAAAATAGTCATTAAAAGTGTTTGCTATTTCCTCTGGATTATTAATCACTTTATTATTTCTGGTCATTGTAATGTTCCTTTGTATTTTAGCAGATGTTCCAGTTTCTTTCTTTATCACGGACCACATAGCCCTGTTTTATAGATGAATGGGAAATAAAATTGTCATTATGCATTTTCTTTGCTAGTCTTATTACCTTATTTAATATGCTAGTGTATTTTTTGTAGTATAAATTGAATTCAGGTGTTGTGTGGTATTGTTTACATAATTTGTGTAGAAATTTCTTTCTTTGACATGAATTTATTATCCCTGTTGTTATCCAATTGCTAGTTTTGTTATTTAGAACAGTTCTTCGTTTAAAGGGGAATGCTATTTCAAAATAGTGTTTTAGGGTACTGTTAAATGCATTAAATTTATCATTTACATTTTCTAGTTCATAAATTTCTGACCATGTTTCCTTACTTAATAAGTCATTGAAATATGTAACATTCAGTGGCGTGGCGTGGAATATTTTTGAGGGTAAGCTTTGAAGAAGACTCAAAATATAGGCTTAAACCATAAAGCAACTTCAGCACCCGGTTCCAGCTATGCCCTTGTCAATGTTGAGGTTGATATCTGAAGTAGCAACAATTACTCTACACACATAATTTTTAGTCTTTCACATTTAAAAAAATAAAAATAGAAAGAATTGTAATACAGCACAGCTCATTTTTCCCTTTTCAACTTGAGGCATGCCAATCCATGTACATTAATTGCGGAGAAAATTATTCATCAATAGGGTTGGCGGGCTTCTCTTGTCTTGTATCATTTGACGATTGAACAGTGTGGCAATTTGTGTTTTTGTTGTTCGCATTTCTTGGCCTAAGGAGCTAAACTTTTAGGTTATTACCCGTAAATTTTATATTATGCGTGGCTCAGCGGTAACGTTCTAGCTTGCTGAGCTTAAGATAGCAGGATCGAATGCCGTCGCAGTCAGTCGGCATTTGAGGGTGCGCAAATGCGAGGGAGCCGTGTCAGTATATTTACTGGCACGTTAAAGATTCCCTTCGGGCCAAAATTCCGGCATCCCGGCGTCTCTAAAAGCCTCAGTAGTTAACAGGGACGTAAAACCAATAACATTATTATTATTATTTTCTATTAGACTATGAGACCTAAGTGAACATTAAAATAATAAACATGCTATTAGTAGACTAATAGATATTCTTATGTCATTGGATTGCATGTTCAGTTAATATTTATTTGCAAGTATCACTCAAATTGTACTGATGTATACTTTCACGGCTTCATTAGTTTGAATGACTTAATTGGGGCGTAGGCCTATAACCTATGCAAACTAGTACTAAGGGGGGCGTGGTGGCGCAGTGGTCAAGCTGTTGGCCTCTCACCAAGGTGGACCGGGTTCGATTCCCGGTCAATGCATGTGAGATTTCGAAGTGAAATTCCATGTCCTGTGCTTCGGATTCCACGTAAAAAGGAGGTCCCGTGGCTCATGATCGCATGATTAATGGTCACGTAAAGCTTCCTTCTTTTTTTTAAACTAGTACTAACAATTCCGGCGTCTAGTGCATCAGTGGAAAGAATGTTTTCTACCATGAAACGTACAAAAACCTTCACCCGAAACTCAATGCATCAAGAAGGACTTTCACATCTCGCGCTTCTTTCCATTGAAAAGGTGTTATTGTGCAGCCTTCAGGGGAACACTGATTTTCACGACCATGTAATTGATGAATTCACTAAGAGGGAGAGAAGAATTGAACTTCGCTACAAATGATACGCCAAGGTACAGTAAATAGTGGCATTAATTAATTTTGTACAAATGAGAACTTGATAGACCCTACCTACCGTAATAACCAAATGAAAATCCACAGCCTGCTTCCAGTCTCCGACCGGGTCAGGAATGGAATGAATGAAGCCCCCATCTAGCGGCGAGGATATGAACTGTGCCGGCTGCCGAGGCCTGACGCACTCCTCTGGGGCAATTATTAAATGAATGACAGATGAAATGAAATGATAGTGGCGAGTGTTGCTGGAATGAAATTTTGACAGGGAAAACCGGAGTACCCGGAGGAAAACCTATCTGCCTTCGTTTTGTCCAGCACAGATCTCACATGGAGTGACCGGGATTTGAACCATGGACCCAGCGGTGAGAGGCCGGCGTGCTGCCGCCTAAGCCACGGAGGCTTCGTAATAACCAAATATTTTTTAAAATAATGTGATAGGTCTTTAAAATATTATTCAAATTATACGGATGTACATACATTTAAAATTATGTATCCTTTACACCTACTCTTTGAATATAATTTGAATGATAATCTGAGCAACTTTTCGGGTTGATGGGTCACTCTGAAGATTCCAACGCACTGTACACTCCAACACAATAATATCAACAGTAGTTACGGTATACTAAATTTTGCTAATTGCACTCAAAAACATAGAGTTGTGAGTTAACCGGACGAAGAAGAATTTTAACTACCGCGCCCAGCAAAGGTCGGGTCTGATGGTCAGATGGTGGGTGAGCAAGGAGTGGGTGGGGACTGGAGAGGCGCGCCAAATGATTTTAAGCAGTGCTGGTGTCCAGGCTCGCTAGGGTAAGCCACCCGGATCGAAGCAGACCTTGCTACCCGCTTTCACTTGTCTCGACGACAGCCCTGTGGCTATGGAACGCCACACCCCCTGTCTTAGCCAATCAGGGACGACCTGGCGTTGTTGGTGTACCACTCCATCGGCCATAGCAGTGTTCCGGGCCAGAAGGCTCCTGGAGGTAAACAAGCCGTTGTCATAGCGACCAGCCGCACTCTTTCTTCTTTCTCTCCAAAGTAGTACTGGCTGATCGTGGAGAACTGCGGTAGAGAACGAGGAACGTCATTCAAAGTGGCGTTTTTGCAGATGCTTGCGCGTTAGAAAGTGATCTTATATACTTTATTCTTATGAGAATATGCTAGATAAGCGGTGCTTACCCCGTGGTATTGGAGAAAACGCCACTGGTAACATTTGATTCAGTGAATGACCTGCACTTTGATTTTACTCCATTATCATTATTATTGATTGTTTCGGATACTTCAAAACTCAGTATTTGTCCATGGTGGTCACTAAAACCCGGACAATAGACTTCTATTGAATGATGATATTTATCTGTATTTATAAAAATTTGATCAGGAGTGGTTTTACTAAATTTTGTTATTCTTGTTGGGGTATTTACTGTAGGTTTCAGTCCATAGGAAATTAGTAACTGTGTTATTAATTCACAATTTGTATCAAATTTTAAGAAATCCACATTTACATCCCCACAAATTATTATATCGAAATTTACTTTGCTCATGTTAGTGAGTAACAATTCTAATTTATCTATAAATAAAGTAAACTTTCCTGATGGAGAACGGTATACGCATAAAATTATTAACTTAAACTGCTGTATTTTTACGGCAAAAATTCAAAATCCTGTTCCATAATTAGATAATCATAAGCTGTTATCTGTTCATCATCATCATCATCATCATCATCTTGAGCAGTTTCCAACCGCTGGTCGGGTCTGCTTGGAACATAAGCCTCTCCATCGTTTCCTGTCCATCCACCATCTCTCGTCATTTGCTGTGTCCCAGCACACTCCTCTTTCCTCCACACTCTTCTTAACTCCTTTTGCCCATCTGTCCCTTGGTCTTCCCCTTGGCCTCCTTCCCGTCATTTCCATTCCAAACATCTTCTTCGGTATCCTCTCCTCTTGCATCCTCCTCACATGTCCATACCATTGTAGCCTAGATCGCTCTATTCTATTTTGCAATGGTTCCTCTCTTACCATCTCCCTGACTCTCTCATTCCTTACTCTGTCCATTCTTGTCACTCCTACCCTACTCCTCTGGAACTTCATCTCCACTGCTCGTATTTTATTCTTGTCCCTTTCCTTCATCACCCATGTTTCTGAACCATATGTCAAAATTGGCACAAAGTAGGTCTTGTAGATGATTCCTTTACATTTTTGTGGTACATCTTTATTCCATATCATCCCCCTAACACTCTTGAAAAATCCATCTGCGCACCTTCCCCTCTCATTTATTTCCATCCTATTGCCTCCCTTTTCTTCAATTATGCTTCCCAAGTACTTGAAGCATTCTACTTTCTGCAACTGCTGTCCTCCAAGTGTTATGCCCATATCCAGTCTGTTCTTCTTCCTCGTTGTGATGACCACTTCACTCTTTTGTGCTGAGAACTTCATCCCATATGATAACACTACCTTCTCCCACTCATCTAATTGCTCTTGTACTTCTTGCTCATCCTCTCCCCATACCAGAAGGTCATCAGCAAACAACATTGCCTTCATTTTCCTTTCCCCAATGCTATTTACCACTTTTCGTATGATTTCATCCATCACCACTATAAATAACAGGGGTGAGAGGGCACTTCCCTGTTTCAGACCACTCTCCAGTTGAAACCATTCCGTTCTCTCTCTTCCCACCTTTACACAGCTTTTGCTTCCCTCGTACATTGCTTTCACTCTTGCCACTGTCTCCTTGTTCACTGCTTTTGCTCTCATTGCTTCCCATACCTTGTTTCTATTAATACTATCATATGCTTTCTCAATATCCAAGAAGGTCATCACCAGATCTTTCCCATATTCATAATGGTGTTCTTGTAGCTGTCTTACTGCAAAGATGAGGTCAACTGTTGATCTTCCTGGCCTGAATCCATACTGTTCTTCCCTCAGCCCATCTTCAACTTCTGTCCGAATTCTTCTCTCCAGTACCTTCTCAAATATTTTGGCGCAGTGGCACATGAGTGTAATTCCCCTGTAGTTCTTGCATTCCTTCCTACTTCCCTTTTTAAATATGGGTATTATTATCCCTCTTTTCCAGTCCTCTGGTATTTTCTTCTCCCTCCATATCACTTTCATTACTCGAAAGAGCCACTGGGTTCCTATCACCCCTGCTGCTCTCACCATCTCCACACTCACTTCGTCTATTCCCGGTGCCTTTCCCCCTTTCATCTTCCTTAATGCTTCCTCCACTTCTTTCCATGTCAATTCCTTCTCTGAAATGTCTTGGTCACTGTCTGTTTCTTCCTCCACAATGTCCACTACGCTGGTTTTAGTTGGATTTAGGAGTTCCTTGAAGTATTCTCTCCAGATAACCTTTAGTTCTTCCACATTTTCGACCTCCTTTCCATTCCTGTCCACCATTCTGACATTTTCCCCTGTATCTCTTCTCTTTGCCTTTATCATTCCATACAACACTTTCTTACTGCCATCACAGTCCTCCTCCATCATTTCTGTCCATTTCTCCAGCCATTTCTTTTTCTCTTCCTTCACTACTTCTCCTGCTTCTTTCTTCCGCTCTTGGTATTCTTCTCTTGTTCTGTCTGTCCTCTGTTGGAACCATTTCCTGAATGCTTCATTTTTCTTTTTCACTGCTTCCTTAGTTCTGGGGTTCCACCATGGTGTTTCCTTCCACCTTTTCTTTCCACTAGTTCTGCCACACACGACTTCCGCTGCTTCTACCAACACGTCCTTGAACCTATTCCATTCTTCTTCACCTGTTTTCGGATCATCCTTCGGTAATTTGTTCCTCACTAATATCTGGAACTTCTCCTTATTTCCATCCTCCTTCAGCTTCCATGTCCTTATTCTTCTTTCTTGGTTCTCAGTTCTCCTCTTTTCCTTCAGTCCTCTCACCTTGGCGACCAGCAGACGGTGGTCACTGTCCAGGGCTTCTGAAGGTATTACCCTTATATCCGTGATACTCTTCTTTGTCTCCTTCCCGCATAGAATATAGTCCACCACTGATTTCCTAGTCAAATCCCTGCTGTACCAAGTAATTTTATGGCTCTCTCTCTTCTTGTACCATGTGTTTCCAACCATTAGCCCATTTATCTTGCACAGTTCCAACAATCTCTCTCCTTCCTTATTCCTGTTTCCCCATCCTTCACCACCAATCACTTCCTCAAAACCTCTTCTATCAGTTCCGACATGGGCATTTAGGTCTCCCATGACTATCAGGTCTCTCCCCGCTAACTGCTTCTGCAACTCCTCTTCAAACTCGTCCTTCTCGCCTTCTGTGCATCCCACCTGTGGTGCATAGACTTGCAGAATGTCCAGGTTTCTACCTTTCACTGTGATTCTGGCTCTAATTATTCTATCACTTACCCTCTTTACTTCCTCCCTCAGCCCTTCTCTCACCACCATTCCCACTCCATTTCTCTTCCCCTCCTCATTTCCTATCCAGTATAGCTGCAAGCCATTTCTCAGTTCTTTTCTTCCTTCCCCTCTCCATCTAGTCTCTGCCAGTCCGAGTACATCCAGTTTTCTCCTCTCCATCATATCCACAATCTCCTCCACTCTTCCCGTCAATGTTGTTATATTCAAAGTTCCGATTCGTAGTCCATTTCCATAGCCAGGTCTGCTTCCTTTAGATCTGTCCTTTCCGAGGCCCGTTCCCGTTTTAAAAGCAGTTTCATATCCACTACTGGCTTGCTAGGCCTAACGTAGCTTCACCATAACCCTGGCAAGGGGCCTGTTTTTGGTCCGCGAGAGGTATTTTATTTCCCTCAAACCCTCCGGACAAGTCCGGCGAGCCCCCCTATCCGCCACCTGGGACGCGCCCGATAGAGGAACAGGCAAATCTAAATTATTTCTTAAGAAGATGCAAGTACCACCATGGCTAATATTAGATCTAGAGTATTTACTAGCTTGTACAAACCCTGGGAATTGAATTAATTCGAGTTGTTCCTCTTTCAGCCAATGTTCTGAAATACATAGTGCTGATATGTCTTTAAGTTCATTTTTAAGCATTCGATTTATGTAATCAATTTTATTATAAAGAGACTGGACATTCTGGTGGTAAATTTTAAATTTGTTACTTTTGCAAGCTTGCGTTGGTGATTTATTTACATTATTATTATCATAATTGTTATTATTATTGTTGCTAGACAAATCCGAAATACCATTGTTGCACTCCGTTAAATTTGACTTCAAAAGATCTGAATGCCAAACCTCACGTTTGGCTTCTTCTACCAGTTTCCCTGCTTCCACTCTAATGATATTACTGTTGAATTATTCTTACCATTTGAATTTACAATTTTGCAGATTTCATCACTAAGATACTCTTTTCCTAATCTATTTAAGTGTAGGCCATGCCGAGTGTGGAACTTCCTGTCCAATTTACTTATATCTACAATTTGGACATTTGGAAAACTCTTACAAATGTTATGAATTTTCCATTTGTAGCCTCTATTTCTACATTTACACATGATTTGGGAATTAAATCGTATCTCTGATTAAATCGTATAAAGCTGCGTCACTGTCGTGTAGTTTTTGGAGTTGTGTGTAGCCCATTTTTGCTGAATGCCATCACTCATCATTTGAATACTCTAAGTGGTGACTTAGTTGAAAGACTGAAAACTTCCTTTTACATGGATGATTGCCTTTGTTCATTTCAGTCCCTGAGTGATGCCAAGGAATTTGTGTCCGAAGCTACAAGTGTCATGTCTCAAGCCAGTTTCCAACTCCGTGGGTGGGTTTTGTCAGGAGATGATGGGACACAAAATATCTTAGGTGTCAAATGGCATGCTTTAGATGATCTGTTGGGATGCAACTTTAGCTTCGATCCAAAAGAGAAAATCAATGAATTAACTAAGAAGAAATTGCTGTCGATTATAAGTAGGGTGTTTGATCCATTGGGTTTGTTATCAGCACCTTTACTCCATTTGAAAATTGCATTGCAAATGGCATTTAAGCTCAAACTACACTGGGACACACCCCTTACAAAAGAAATTCAAATGAAGTGCTCGCAGTGGCTTACTGAAGTTGATTTGATTGACAGCATTGTGGTGCCTAGATGTTTAAGAGGTGTTTCTGACACAGCTTGTTTACATGTATTCAGTGATGCCAGTCTCCTTGGACTGGGCACTTGTACCATTATGAGGTATGAAAACAAAGATGGCTTTAATGTTCGATTTGTTTTAGCTAAGTCCAGAGTTGCACCAATGGAAGACATGTCAATCCCTCGTAAAGAGCTTGTAGCGGCAACACTTGCAGCAAGGCTTGGTTCTGTTATTAGTAAATCGACTAATATTTCCAACATTGTGTACTGGTCTGATTCTATGATTGTTCTTTACTGGATCAAGAAAGGTGAATGGAAGACCTTTGTTGGAAACCGGGTAAAGGAAATCCACCAGTTGACGTCACCCGAGCAGTGGCGATTTGTTCCTGGCGATTGTAATCCTGCTGATATACTCAGCCGAGGATGCTTGTTGTCCGAATTTGTTGCATCAAAATGGTGGGAGGGTCCTCAGTGGCTCCTAGAGAATGAGAACAAGTGGTTAACTGTGAAAATAGCCCCTACAGAAGAGGAATCGAAGAAAACGGCTGTTAGTTTGTACTACACAGGCGATGTAAGAGAAAAGATGTTCACACACTTTGCTTCTTTCTCGAAAAATGTGCGTGTTGTTGGATGGATCTACCGATTTCTATAGAAAGCTAGCGGGAAAAGTTCAAACTGCGGAGAGGAGTTTACTGGCAAAGAAGTACGACATGCTGAATTAAAATTAGTAGGGTGGATTCAGAGTAGTTACCCTCTAGATGTAAATAATTTCAACATTAAAACTGATGATGATGGCTTGATTCGAGTTCGTACTAAAATATTATCTGATGAGTTCCCACCCATGTTCAAGGAACCCATTTTACTACCTCAGTGTGAACTAGTGGAGTCCATGGTGGTAGAATGTCATGAGAAAATGCACCATTCTGGAGCAAGTACTGTGTTAGGAGCCCTGAGAGAAGTATACTGGATAGTCAGAGGTAGACGATTAGCCCGACGTGTTATTAGTAAATGTGTTCGTTGTCTTAGGCACAAAGCCCAACCAGTGAGAAGGCCATCTGTCGGGTTACCTAATAACCGTGTAAATCTTGGAAAGGTGTTCCAAGTATGCGGAGTCGATTTGGCTGGACCTCTTTTCATAAGAGATGGTACTAGGGTTTGGATTGCCTTGTTCACCTGTGCTGTATACCGTGCAGTCCATCTTGAAGTGGTAGAGTCGCTCTCTACAGAATCGTTTCTACATGCTCTTCGGAGAATGATCGCCAGACGAGGCAGAATCACAACTATGTACAGTGATAACGGTACTAACTTTGTAGGAGTTTGGAATCTCATTAAGCAGACTGCAGTTGAACGTGAATTGAAAATTCAGTGGCTATTTAATGTTCCCACAGGTGCTTGGTGGGGTGGATTTTTTGAGCGGCTTATTGGGGTGATGTAAAGACTGTTGAAAATATCCCTTGGTCGTGCATTATTGAATCTTTGTGAACTAATGACCTTGATTACCGAGATTGAGGCTGTTATGAATGCGCGTCCCATTACCTACATGTCTGAAGATGTTAATGAGTTGAGACCGATAACGCCTGCTATGTTTTGTAGGAGCAGTTTGAGACAAAGGGGCCTGATCTTGACGAAGTGGATGAAAAGGGTCTTTCTGCTAGGGTGAAATATGTAGCTGAGGTTAGGATAAACCTAAAAGAACGTTTTCGTCAGGAATACCTAGGGTCTCTGATGTTAAACACTGCTAAGTCTTCTAAGAATGTCAGGGTGGGAGATGATGTATGGGTTGTGTCTGACCAAAAGAAAAGAATTGATTGGGAATTGGCTCGAGTGCTTGAGATCTTCCCTGGTAAAGATGGAGTAACTAGAGTGGCAAAGGTAAAAACAGTTAAGAGTGAGTTGTTGCGACCAGTCCAACGTTTGTGCTTGATGGAGATTGGATCTCCTTATGAAAATAGTGATGGTTCTTTGTGTGGTCCCAATGCTGTTGACTTGGTGCCTGATTGTGACTCCAGTAACCCCCCTCAAGTAGTTGAGAGTGAAGCTGTTGCTCTGACAAGAAGGGGCAGGGTTGTTAAAAGGCCAACCAAACTGAATTTGTAAATATTTGTTAATTCCATGTTTATTCCTATGTTTTGTATTATTTTGTGCTTTTAGTTGAAACCTATCGTTTCAAGGTGGGAGAATGTTGTGAATGTGCTTCTGTAATTTTGTGAATGTATTTCTGTAATTAAATTTGATTTTTGTAAGTTGGCACCCTTGGGGCGTTGATGAGCAAGATGGGAGGTCTTGAGTAACAGAATGTAATGGCTGGATAGTGATGCTCTTAGGGTACAATAAAAGTGATTGTTCTTGAATTGTAGACGTGAGTTGAAGAATTGATTTGTAACATACGGTATGTCTACAGAACTAGAGGCTTGACAAATAATAACGGTTAATAACAAAGCTGTCTAAAACGCAATCACTTCAAATGGATTTTCACATTTGTACGTATAAAGTATACTATGGTGGGGAGCATGGAGGCGCAGCGGTCGAGCTGTAGGCCTCTCACAAGGTGGACAGGATTTGATTCCCGGTCAATGCATGTGAGATTTTCGATGTGAAATGTGGTTCGGATTCCACGAAAAAAGGAAGTCCCGTGGCTCATGATCACGTAAAACAACAAGCTTCCTTTTCCCCTTCAAATTAGGGGGCAGATGACCTCGTAGTTCCACCCCTTTAAACAACAATAACTAACTAACCTTCCTTAAAAGTAAGCTACCGGTACTAACAAAAACGCAACACTTACAGGAGTGTAATACGGTAGTTAATTAAAAAATAATTATTTAATACTGTTGTGCCATATATAACTGCTGAACCTGAATTAAGCCTAAGTGAACAAGATCTGATAATGTTCAATTGACGAACGAAACAAGTCATCCAATCTAATACCCCAGTTGTGTAAGAAGTGTATACATAATTAATGTATTTTTTCAGGCACTAGGTACCGATAATTGATTGTAAGTCCTCGCTCAATGTAATTGATCACACTCGTGATGACCGACTGAACAGTTTCTGAGTCAAAAATGATACACCATATAAATGCATTGAGACACTCTTTCAATACAATTTTCAGTTGTAAGGGACAAAATTGTTTTAACACCCACAACAAATGGGCTAAAGTAGGGTAGTTTTTAAATACTGTAGTCACCGCCATCTGTGGAGAAGACGTTGCTGTTTTAGTTGATTAATTTGTCTCAAGGGCACAACCCATGACGGAAATAAGCAGCACCTGCCAGCACCTAATGTCCGGAAGGGAGTTATAATAATAATAATAATAATAATAATAATAATAATAATAATAATAATAATAATAATATATTTCAGGCGAAAGGCCATAGAATTCATACATTGATGTGAAAACAATAAAGATCTATATTTTACGGCCTGTGAAAAATTATCTTCTTACACATCTTATGATGGAAGCCATGCACTGATAATCGATTGATTGCCCCCCACCTCCCCCTCATTAAACAGTTTGGTTCCGTCCAATTTCTATATCACATCGCGTCTGTTGCATAGACATTTGAAAGTGCGAATACAATGCTAATATAATAGATAGATTGTTTTTAGAATAAATGGCTCCGATTGTCTACTGGGAAATATTCTTCACATGTTTACCTGACAATATGGTTTTCTGTATACTTGATCAAGTCGTTTTGAAACTTCCAGGTTGCAGCTAACGTAACATTTAGGGACATATCTTCTGTCAAAAAACAAGGCTTTCAAGGGACAGGAGATCAACTGTTTGTAGAGAATAAGAAAATGTTATATTTTTATAGATTGTAAAACTTTCCATAGTTAGATACGATTTCAGTTAGTGGAATGTTCGATAGTAGACGTTTACGCTGCAGTCTGAGATGTATTTTGAGGGGAGAATAATTGTTGCGCTCCACCAATTGTTGCGTCCTCACCTGATGGCACGGACTTAAGCCATAGGCCGATAAGGGGTTCTCCAAGATCAAGTACCAGGGTCGTTATCGTGCCCTTCCGATAGATTCTGATAGCGATTACAGCACACTCTTATTAAACAAGAAAATGGGAGTGGGAGGAGATTCAGGAATCAAGGAATGCTCCTCAATAAAAGAGATTGAAAGCTTAACTCCCAGTTTATTCCTTACGGGAGTAAAGGAATCCACCACACGGATACGAGGATTGAATTGATAATTCAATCCTGAAAGTAAATAGAAATATTGATTCTCACTTTTTTCCTCAGCTGGTGCTCTCAAGTGCCGACTCAGCTCCGTGCTCCTTGGTCAACGAGCGTTCGACTCAACTTGCCAGATCTCCCGATCGACAGGCAAACGACCTCTCACCCTCATACTTCCGTCTCTGCAGTGCCTGACTGACCCCTCACACCTGAGTCCGCAGCTTTTGGTTGAACTGGGGTTGAATGTCCGGTACGGTTTCGCCTTGAACCGACACCGGGCATAACAATATCTCATGTGACAGGCCCTTTTGAAGTAGTGGTTCAACGGATATTCCACTGATGTAAATTGTTTATTTTATTTTTATTATGCATTGAACATTGAATATTTGTTATGCGGGGTGTCTCTTATTAACGTTTAAAACTCTCTATAGCAACGTAGATGGCATTGAGACAAGTAATTTGATATAGGACACGTAGGGTCGCTAGTGTCCGGAAATACCTTAAAAGTGAACGACAACTGTTAAACATATGACGTCATCAGGTGACAGCTCAGCTCGAGTGGTCAGGCCCGTACTCCCTTACTTGTCTAAATGCCATCTACGTCGCTACAGAGAGTTTTAAACGTTAATAAGAATCACCCTGTATATTGAAGATAATTGGGCTGAGTGAGCCCCCTGCAATACTCCTCTCGTTTGTTTCAGTGGTCTGGATTCGTCTATGGAGTCTGTTATAATTAAATCATTCTCCTTCAGGATGTCCGTGATGATTGCCTTCAGGTGCTTATTCTCACCTATCATCCGTTCTACCTTTTGTATCAGAATTTGCCTATTTACAGAATGGAAAGTTTTTTGAAAGTCAATAAACACAGTGTAGTACTTCCTTCCTGCTCCCTTAAGTGCTGTTTGGATGTCGTCTAATACTGCTCCTACCACATCTAACGTGGATACTCCTTTCTTGACCCACACTGTTGTTCAGGGATGTGAGGCTCTGCCAATTTGTAAATTCTTCTTGTCACAATCTTAGTTAGTACTTTCATAGCTACCGGTATGTCTTCAATTGCTATTCGTCTATAGTTGTTCGGGTCTCCATGATCTCATTTCCCTTAATATAAGACCTTGAGTAAGGCTGTCCGTCAGATTTGTGGTACGCGTCCCTCTTGCATGCACTTATTTATTGGGGGTGAAGCTGATTCCTGCCCGTGGTGCCCCTGCTAAGGTAGTTGGAATTATATTTCCATTACCGAACTGAACGTCAGCAATCCAGAAGCAAATCAAAGAATGGTGAAAATTAATATAAACCGGCCCTTTTCAGCGCCAAAACTGACAATCATCTCTGTCAATATTGAAGGTCTTTCATCCACCAAGGAAGAGTTATTAAGCCAGATATGCCATGATCAGAAATGTGATTTACTATGTATTCAGGAAACCCACCGAGACTTGACTCTCCACCGTCCAAAAATCAAGGGTATGAGCCTAATAGTTGAACATCCTCATCGACATTATGGCAGCATTATCTTTGCCAAACCTAATATTCAGATCGTCTCCACAGGAATTTCCATTGTAGATGACACCGAAATTCTTACAGTAGAGCTTAGCAACTGTTCTGCAACATCAGTTTATAAGCCCCCAGGTACTGTATTTAAATTTGTAGAACCCAGCAACTTCCAGCATCAATCTGTGAAGTTTGTTGTTGGTGATTTCAACAGCCGTAACACAATATGGGGTTACTCAACTACCGATGAAAGTGGTGAGGCCGTGGCTGAATGGGCAGACTCATATGATCTCAACTTATTGCATGATAACAAACTTCCAGCATCTTTCAACAGTGCAAGATGGAGGCGTGGATATAATCCCGATATGATATTTGTGAGTGAAAACATATCTCATTTATCAATAAAATCAGTGGGTCAAGCTAATCCTCACACGCAACACCGGCCTATTATATGCCAGATTTATGCTGCCATTCGACCACAGTCAGTTCCTTTCCGACGTAGATACAATTTTAAGAAGGCTGATTGGGAGAAATTTACCATTTCTCTAGATGAGAATATTCTAAATATTGAGCCAGTTCCTGAATTATATGACGACTTTGTAAATATCGTGAAGTATTGTTACCGTGTTTCAATTCCCCGAGGCTGCAGAGCACAATATATAAAAGGTCTGACTTCGGAAACTGAGGAACTTTTGAAAAACTATCTTGACCTCTTTGATAATGACCCATTTGGTAACGATACCCTTCAAGCTGGGGAAGATCTTTTAACAGCGATTTCCAAGAACAGGAACGATGCATGGTGCCAATTGATGGAGGAGACGGATCTAAGTAAGAGTAGTCAGAAAGCCTGGAGACTCCTTAAGTACCTGAGTTGGGATCCAACAACAAAAGAGGGACACAAAAATATAACAGCTAATCAGATTGCTCGTCAGCTCGTGGAAAATGGTAAATCTGACCATCCATTACGCAGGTCAGATCATAAAATTGCTCGGTCAGAAGAACTCGAGACTAGTCAACTTATGCAACCTTTTTGCATGGCAGAACTGATGGCAGCCATTGATAGTTGTAAGATCGGCAAGGCAGCAGGAGTAGATGATATCAGATTAGAGCAGATCAAACACTTTGGGGAACGAGCAAGAGAATGGGTCCTAGCTTTCTTCAACAACTGTTTGAAATCCTGCAATTTCCCAAAAACCTGGAGGAAATCACGAGTCATACCGATTCTGAAACCTGGTAAAATGTCAACTGAACCTCAAAACTAGAGGCCAATATCCTTGTTGTGTCACCTGCTTAAAATCTTTGAACGAATGTTACTGAACCGCCTAGTTCATGTCGTAGAGCCTGCTCTCATACAACAACAAGCAGGCTTCAGACCAGGGAAAAGTTGTACATCCCAGATCCTTAATCTCACTCAATTCATTGAGGATGGCTTTGAAACACGGAATATCACGGGAGTAGCTTTTATCGATTTGACCGCTGCCTATGACACTGTCAATCATCGTGCTTTGTTACAGAAGATTTATGGAATCACGAAGGATTACAGTTTCACAAAACTTATTGAAAGTTTCCTTCAAAACAGGAGATTTTATGTGGAATTCCAAGGACAGCGCAGTCGATGGAGACGTCAAAGAAATGGCTTACCTCAAGGTAGTGTTCTATCACCAATGTTGTTTAACGTCTACACTAACGACCAACCACTTCCAAGGAACACTAGAAGTTTTCTTTATGCCGACGATCTAGCATTAGCTTGTCAGGGGAAATCCTTCGAAGATGTTGAAGCTCATTTAACACAAGCATTGACTGAGTTGGATGTCTATTACTATGATAATCAACTTCGTCCAAATCCATCAAAAACTCAGTTGTGTGCATTTCATCTGAAGCACAAGCAGGCTCGTCGTGAACTTAACGTCTCTTGGCAAGGAACACGCTTAGTTAACACTCCTCATCCAAAATATCTGGGAGTTACCCTCGATCGTACTCTGACCTACAAACAGCATTGCCGGAATACCAGACTAAAGGTGGAAGCTAGGAATAACATCCTACGTAAGATCACTGGTAGCACCTGGGGCTCTCAACCATCAACCTTGAGAACGACAGCGCTTGCAACATGTTACAGTGTTGCAGAATATGCATGTCCAGTGTGGTACAAATCCACTCATGCAAATAATGTTAACAAGGCGCTTAATGAAACATGTAGGCTTATTACAGGTTGTTTGAAGCCTACACCTCTTGCAAAACTTTACCAGCTTGCAGGGATAGCACCACCGGATATACGTCGTGAGGTAGCAGCCAATGAAGAGAGAGCTAAACAGGTTAATCAGTTTTCCCATCCTTTGTACGGTTATGTACCAGCCACCCGTAGGTTGAAGTCCAGGAGAAGTTTCCTCAACACCACTGCAGTCTTGCTAACTACACCAGCTACAGCTAGAAAACAATTGTGGACTTCTCGGCTTGGGAATAACTCTCTATGGGATCACCCTTCGGAAAGCCTCCCACCTGGACATGATCAGAAATGGATCGTGTGGAGGGCACTTAATCGTCTCCGTTCTGCTGTTGGAAGATCTAAGGATAACTTGCAGAAATGGCACTTCCCCGTCGACTCCACCAACTGCGACTGCGGTATGCCCCATACCATGGAGCATCTACTGAATTGTCCGCTGTGCCCTGCCACTTGTACAGCAGAAGATCTTTTACTAGCAACTTCCAATGCTATACAGGTTGCACATTTTTGGTTGACCGTGGTTTGAAAAGACATTGTGTGTTGTATGGTTTACTTCTCTTTTTTTTTGTTTGTAAATATGTATGTAATTTTAGTGTAATCCAGTATTTTGTTTGCTTCTGACACGAATAAATAAACTTATTTATTAATTCTTTCCACAGGTCCTTAAGTACTTGTATGATTCTTTTAAGTGTTCTCCATAAATCCCATGCTTGTCTGCTGCCTTTTTTGGTTAGATGGACTAGATGATTTCTTGTATTTCCTGTTCCGTGATTGGTTCCCTTTCAGCGTCAACTGTATCTTTGCGTTGCCATCATCCATGCCTTCGTTGATCATTTCGTTCATTAGCTGCTCGGTTTCAGTTGCCTTCGCCAGTAGAGTGTTTTGAAAGTTCATTTCCCACGTATCCATTGGTATGTGGCTAGCTACACTCAACCTTTTAGGTTTTAGTGCTATGACTTAGTCTCTTTCTGCTTCTTCCGCTACAAGCTGGGCCTGTTGCTCTAGATAATTACCTTTCTTTTATTTTATTAGCTGCTTATAATTCATCCTCGTTTGTTGGTACCGTTTTAGCACCTTTGGTGGTTTTGTATTCCGCGCCGCATGAAGAGTGACAAGTTAGTGCTTTTCTTCCTTCCTCATAACTAGAGACCGGATTTTGAAGGGAAAAATATTCATTAAAAAAGGACCAAAAAGGGGAAAAATATTCAATAAAAAGGACCAAAAAAAAGGGGAAAATATTCATTAAAAAGGGATTATTTAAGAAAAGGGAACTGGTCAATAGAATAAAGGAAATAAAAAGGTATGCATAATCAGTTAATCACTTCTAATTTAACTTTACTGCATTAAAGAATGGTATCAATTACATGTCCAACATTTGAGGATGTTAAGGATATAGGCCTATTGTCCTTTATGTAGTGTCCTTGTGTTACAGTGTTTATTGCATTAAGAACGAATTAAACCTGATGACATTTAACATTTCAATATGTTTGAAGGTCAAATTTTGTCTCTTTGAATTTAAAATATATTCATACAAAGAAAATGAGCGCTCAACATCAACGGAAACCAGTGGGGAATACTTGGTTTTTACTCTAAACTCTAAATCAGTGCACTTCACTAGTTTTTCAATGTCTGGATTCTTTGCTAAGCTTGCCTTAAGGTTTTCTTTTGCGAAACCCTCAAGCATGTTGTCAGTTCTTTCAACCACACTCCACTGCACCTCCTTGGATAAGCACTGTTCTTCCAGTTGCAAGATGGCGGCAGGAAGAAACTTGTACGTATGCAGCCTGCAGCTCTGTCTCCAAATTCGGGTCACTCAGCAGGTCCTTCGCTCGACCCACAGCTGCAGATTCAACATTGTACAAAGACAGTATAAATTCCTTTATCTTAGTGAAATGTTCACAAAGGAAAACAGCACATGAAATCCATGTTCCCCATCTAGTTATGATGGGAAACTTAGGTAGTGGTAAGCCTGTAACTTCCTTGTAAAGCTGTATTCTACTTAATCAGTGTCTTCTTAAGTTCGGATATGAAGGCATTTGCAACAATATATTCAACCCTTATTGCTTCACATACCCTATGCAAAGCATGAGCAATACAAGTTGTGTGGTGAAGATTAGAATACATAGGCTTCAACTGTGCAAATGCTTAGACCATGTATGATGCTTGGTCCGTAACAACTTGACACACTTTGTTGTACTGTATTCCTGATGGCCAGAGTTTAAAACAACAGTCATTGAAACTCTGCATTATAGATGTAGAGTTTACTTTTTCCAATTCGTACATGGCAGCCAACATTGGTTTTGATGGGTCTCCTGTAAATGGCATCACAAGTATGTTTAGAACAGCAATTGAAAGTGAATCGGTTGCTTCATCCAAAATGAAGCAAACTGGAAGGTCTCCAACAAGCTCCTTAACTTTTTGTACATTAGCTTCATAAATTGGTTGTAGGTAACTCTTTCTAAGTATACTTTCATCAGGGACAGTGCGTTGTGTGTATTTTTTTTCAAGAAACTCTTCATTGATGGGTTATTTACCTTATTTAAAGGAACTCCACACTGAAAAAGGGTAACTGTGAGGTCACTGAAAAAAGTTTCGTTCCCTGCTTTTTTGTTCGGCCATCAGAAAAGATTCCTGTAAAAATGACTGCTTGGAAACTTTCGCACGAATAGCTTTGTTTTTCTCATGTTTGGCATACTTGAGATGCTGAATTATTCTGTCCTTTATATGTTTTCCATCTACTTTAATATCAATATCACATAGTGAACATCGAATAACGGTACCATCCGTTTCGATTAAATCGTCCTTGAAACTGCTTACTGCTCTTCGCATTTTATTGCTAAAAGACGACTTCGCCATCACTATTACAAGCTACTGCTGCCACTTAACGGTGCGTGCTATTCTCTATGACTCTGTTTCTGCTACTGAGGCGAGCAAGCCACTGTAACCAAAGAGAATAGGCTGTAATAACTGCTTCACACATTCTGGAGGGGATGCGACGAGTCTAACAACACCTGCGGGTGGGGTGAGGCAGTGCAGTGGGTGAGTTCAACTCTGGGGTGAGTTCGGTATAGAACCCGTGTTAATTATTTCTTCCCTTACGCTACATCGGTATTTTATGCAGGTATTTTCCCTCAAAGTGAAATAAATTCTTGAGGTTTTGCCGTATATTCTTAAAAAAAGGGAAAATAAGGGCAGATGTAGGAGAAAACGGAACAAGGGCTAAAAAAAGGGAAAAAAGGGAAAAAAGGAAAAAAAGGGAAGTTAAAACACGGCAATCTTGAGTTTTAAATACAGTTTTAACCCATAATAAATATAGCCTAAATAATCGCATAAGGGCAAAGGCCTCCTGCGAACAGGGACGTGCTCTGGTTTAAACTCGTTAGGCGAGCAAGTCCTAAGGAGTTGTGTACAAGTTTTTACTCCACTTGCTACACTTCACTGTAGTTCACTTCACTAACACTACATTTCACTCCGCTTTACGTGCGTTGTTTGGCTTGTTACAGGTTGCAGAAGTGTATCTTTGATGTCATAGGTGTGCTGTCTACCAGGATCCTTCGTTGTTGAAGCTCTCCTTCTCTTCCCTTCTTATAGTTCCATACGTCTCCATTCTTGTCTCTCCCTTGCTATCCTCGTCCAGTGTTTGCCTGTCTTCCTTACGATTGAGTCATCCCAGCGGGTCCTCAGTCTACCCACGTTCCTTCTTCCTGTCCTGGGGTCCCATACCGTTAGTTTGTGCGTCCATCGATCGTCTTTCATTCTGGCCACGTGGCCTCCCCACTTCCATTTTAGCCTGTCAGCTGTTGTCATGGCATCTTTCATGGCAGTTCTTCATCTTATCTCCTCGTTTCGTAATCTGTCCCTCAAGGAAACTTGAAGGATCTTCCGTTCCATTTTGCGTTGACATACCCGGATTGTTTGCCTTTGCTTCTCTGTTAACGCCCAGGTTTGACAGCCGTATAGCAGTACCGGTATTACACACTTTTCTAGCACTTCTGACTTTAGACTTATTTTCTGGGATTTGTCCATCAATATAAATTTTAAGGACCAGAACTTCTTCCATGCTTGTCCAACTCGTCTCTTGATTTCCTTCTCCTGGGAGCAGTCAAATGACAGGTTTTGTCCAAGGTAGACGTATTCCTGTGTGTACGCTAGTTTTTTGCCATTGATGAGGATTTGTACTTCCAGTGAGTTGGTTATCAGTTTTGTTTTTAGGGGGTTCGTAGATAGACCTACTTCTTTACTGACAGTGTCCAGGTCCGCTAGCATTTGTTCCAAGTCTGTTGCCGACTTTGCTAGCAGTGCAATATAGTCTGCGAACCGTAAGTGTGTCAGCCTTTCCCCGTTTATTTCGGAGCCGTATTTGTTGTCCCATTCCAACTTCCTAAATTGGTTCTCCAGTAGGCATGTGAACAACTTTGGTGAGAGGGGGTCGCCTTGTTTCACGCCTCTCTCTAAGTTGATGTTCGCACCCTCCCTCTCCGTTCTTACCCTCGCTTGGCAGCCTTCGTAGAGCTTTTCCAGTAGTCTGACATATCTCTTTTGTATGCCTTGGCTTCTCAAAGCCTCTAGCACACAACTATATTCCACAGAATCGAAGGCTTTGTTATAGTCTACGAATGCAATGTATAGTTCGAGATTAAATTCCTGCGTTTTTTCCAAGAGCTGGTTCATTGCTTGCAGGTGGTCAATTGTGCTAAAGCCTGTCCTGAAACCGGCTTGTTCCACTGCTTGGTTTTCATCTAGTAGTTTAGACATCCTTCTAGTCATGATTTTCGTGAAAAGTTTGTAGAGACTGGCCATTAAACTGATTGGTCTTTAGTTATTAATGTCTTCTTTAGCGCCTTTCTTGTGAAGCAGAACAATAATGCTCTGTTTCCATTCTGTTGGAATTTCTTCTGTTTCAAGTATCATGTTGACTAGCCTTGTTATCACTTCTATGAGATCCTCACCACCCATTTTCAGATATTCTTTGTAGATGGCATCCTCTCCGGGGCATTTCTCGTTTTTCGCCTCCTTTATTGGTGCTCTGACTTCACTGGTCATGATGGGAGGAATTTCTTCGTCGTGTAGTGCCTCCAGCCCCTTATCACTTTGGTCTGAGTCTCTTCTCTGGTGTGTACTGGAGTACAGCTCTCTGTAGAAGTCCGTGGCTTGTTTCGTTATTTCCTCCCTTGTTGCTTGTCTTTTACCTCTTTTGTCTTTCACTCCAAGCATCCATTGTTTGTCTGGTGCTAGTTCTTTTCTCATCTTTCTCATTGATTTTGATTCTTCTGCGTACTTTCTAATGATTTCTGTGTTGTGGTCTCTAATGTCCTTTCTAATTTCCCTTTTTGTGCGCTTATTAAGCTGCCCGTACTCTAACTTTTTCTGGTTGTTATCTTCAGCTTGTGCTTTCAATATTTCCCTTTCCTCGATTAGGCGTTTAATACTGTCTTTTAGCTTATCGCACCGTCCCTTCTTACTTCTTGGTATTGCTGAGTTGTTAGATGCAGATGTTATACATTTTATGAGTTCTGTGTAGAGGTGCTCTGTGCTTAGGTGGTATCAATTATTTCTTGTTTCCAATAAAATTAAAAAAAAAAGGTATTCCGTTAAAAATTCGGTCTCTACTTATAACAATCGGGCCCATTGAACCACTGATTGTTCGATGCACCCAAACCCTCTCTACAAGAAGACGAAGAAGAACCACAGATTCTTAGATCATAAATACAATAGATGGCTGATGACGTCACATTTGTGAAACCAACATCTCATTCAGCTGACTAAAGGGAACTGCCGGGAACTGCGCATAGTTTGGAGCACTGAAATACTACACGTGACGATAGAATTGGGCTATTCTGTTCTATTCATTACCGTACTAAGCCAGAATGGTGTATTTCTGTGCAGCGTATGGATGTAAGGAGACGTTTAGGAAAAGATCGGGCATTTCTTTCCTAAATTAATTCATTGTAAAGTAACCCTAAAATTTTTGACTTCACTACATGTATTTCTTTACGTTTCCTCTTAACTCCGAGACATGAAAGAAAAATAATTTAATCTGTAAATTTATTACAAATTATTAAAATTTACTCTATCCCTTACTCCACTGAACAGGCCTATGAAGCAAAATTAGGACCATCACAACATCAAATAGCCTTCCTTTTCAATCATGTTCAGTGTCAAATTGCGGGTTATGCTACTGATGTGACGATGTAGTCTCCGATAGTAAATACGCTGAGGTAATATTTGTCATCTTATTAAACGTATGGACAGTGCGTTTGGTTGAGGAAATTTTCAGATCCTTCTAGGATACATTGCAGTCCTAAATTATTGAATTCGTAGGATTTCAAAGCTCTGGATTATTACTCCGAAGGTTTCTATGATTCGTGGAAAATGGAATTTAAAAGGAAACAGTTCATTGCTTGTAATGTTTTCCGTTGTAGCAAATGTAATGCATAGTTGTTAAAAAACAACGCTTACTAAATCAATAGACTTCCTTATTTCCATTTGCTTAGGCCTATGTTTTGTTCACCTTCATAAAATACTGAAGTGGAAAGTAACGCTGAATAAGAATAAAATTATGTAAAGTAATGCACCGGTACTGAAATTAGCCAAAATACATTTTCTAATGATGTCAAATAAATTAGGAAATGATGTAGTAATAGATTGAACTTGTTTAGAGCTCTCGGGCGTACAATTAAAAATGACCAGCTACACAAACACTATTCTCTTCAAAAATCAGTAGGCCTAATTCAGAATTGGATTTGTTATTAATTATTTACAAGAGGGGATCCTGGATGTATGAGTATTACGGAACACGGCAGCCACTTTTTACACAAACACAATTCTGTTCAAAAATCAGTAGGCCTAATTCAGAGTTGGATTTGTTATTACGTATTTACAAGAGGGGATCCTGGATGTATGAGTATTACAGGACACGACAGCCACTTTTACACAAACACATTTCTGTTAAAAAAAAGTAGGCCTAATTCAGAATTGGATTTGTTATTAATTATTTACAAGAGGGGATCCTGGATGTATGAATATTATAGAACATGGCAGCCAATTTTTACACAAACACAATTCTGTTCAAAAATCAGTAGGCCTAATTCAGAGTTGGATTTGTTATTAAGTATTTATAAGAGGGGATCCTGGATGTATGAATATTACGGAACACGACAGCCACTTTTTACACTACCGGTAACACAATTCTGTTCAAAAATCAGTAGGCCTAATTCAGAATTGGATTTGTTATTAATTATTTACAAGAGGGGATTCTGGATGTATGAGTGTTACGGAACACAACAGCCACTTTTAACACCAAATATGTTACATTCTTAACCTTTGCTACCTTCCGGTACGTAAAGAAACATGCGATGCTTTTCCCAATGTCGTATAAATTACGAAAATTTGTGTTTAAACCCTCATTAAAAATCATTTCCCCACCAACTCCTATCACCTTCCATTACGAGTTCCTCCATTTTCCCTTTAGTCAGCTGATCGAGATGTTGGTTTCACGTTACAGTACAGGCGCAGTGTGGCAATGCGCACTCTATTGTATTTATGCTCGAAGCACAGATTATTAGGAGCAAACGCAATGGTCGAACCATGGCTTTGCTTTCCGTGGTCGGTTTTTCAGAAAGTTAAACAAATGTGGTTGGCAAACCTGATTCTTATGTGGGCGTACCGTCATTCTTCTATTAGTGTATGCGAGCGAGTTTGATAGATTTACA
This sequence comes from Meconema thalassinum, assembly GCA_946902985.2. Taxonomy (NCBI): domain Eukaryota; kingdom Metazoa; phylum Arthropoda; class Insecta; order Orthoptera; family Tettigoniidae; genus Meconema; species Meconema thalassinum. The sequence continues at coordinate 92,256,843 of OX336388.2, forward strand.
ATTAAACCATGGGTATTTCTTCAAAACTTCGGCTTTTTATGGTAGCAGGAGCAAGTGCTCTTGGTGGGAGTGTAATTTCACATTACGTTTTAAACGATAGAGAAAGACGAGAAGCTTATACGTCATGGACGTCAAATTTTATTCCGAAGAACAAGTGGGATAGCAACTGGGACCGGTAGGTAACCTCAAAGCACGTGATTTTAGCGATGTGTCCGATGAACTATTAGCTGGTATTTTGTTGAGAGATGTTCTGATAACACCACTAGAAACTTCAAAACAGATTTTGAGTGTGGTTTCTTGCTTATACATAGGAATATTGATGTTGAGTCAAGAATATTGTAAAATGTCATGGCACGGCCAACCTCTTGAGTTAATCGTGCGTTGAAGATTTGGATATAAAATGTACTATATTAAAATGTTCATAGGATGGACCCGGCTTGCATTGTAAAGCCTTCTAAAGGAGATGCTGATGACAATAGATACAATAGAGAGATTGAGCAAGCCAAGCCTAAATTCACTCGCCATTTGTTGCTTATTCGCCACGGTCAGTACTATACAAGTGCTAAGGAAGAGGAAGAAAAGACCCTTACCGAGCTAGGTAAATATGAGCAGTTATCAAATACAGAACACATCCTACTATGTAACATAAATGACTGATGAATAAATAAATGACCTCTTGCAACTTAGGAGTTAAGCAAGCTATCTTCACTGGTGAGCGGTTGAAGGAGCTGAATTTTCCATACAAGAGAATGATCCGCTCAACCCTTGTGAGAGCAAACCAGACTGCAAGCTACATTGAGAAGGCTCTGCCGGATGTTCCAGTTACAGACTGTTGTTTGCTGGTTGAGGGTGCTCCTATTCCTCCTGAGCCTCCAATTGGTCACTGGAAACCGGAATTTTGTGTAAGTAAGATATAGTCTGTTTAACAAAGAACTAGTGCACTTGGTGGTAACGCTGAATAAAATGTCACTCGTATGATAAAATTTTCTTAAGTACTGAAATTAGCCAAAATACCTTTTTTAGTGATGAATCTTATATCAGGAAGGTGCCCACCACCCCTTCTATAGATCATGACTTATATAGTAAAATTCCAGCTGTGTCCATCATTATGGGGGTTAATTATCGTTAAATACAGTATTACCAACCCCGCGCTTACGGTACTACTGTGTATATAAGAGACCAATGACTTTTATCTAGACCAATAATTGTTAGGTTATCTTAGTAATGACCAATGGTTCCACCCAGTCAGTTACCTAACCTAGTAGGGACCAATGCACAGTGGGTCAAAATCGAAATCTAGGGGGAAATAATTATTTTTACGTTTTAATCATGAATTTAGAGTGAAAGCAACATATATAATTTGTTTACTTCATAATAAACATCAGTTAAGACCTTTTTTAAGCTACGTGTACACATGCAAGAAATTGTCTATGACTAGGAGTTCACACGTTACAAAGATCATGGTATACATTTTTTAAGGTCATTAAGAGGGATACACTATTTTGGCTCTAATGATTTTCTATTGAAATTATTTTACATTAGTTATCTCGGGACTACTATACATTGCGATACGTCCGCGTATGAAATTCCCCTAAAACAAAATGGCGGCTTCCGTGACGTCATCAACGACGTCACGAAATACTCCTCTGGCAAGCTTACGGGAAAAGCCTGGGTAATAGGGGTTTTTGGGTGGGGAAACACCAAAAAAGGTCAATTTTTTTATGTATCGAAATCTATATTTGAGCTATATAGTTCAACTAAAGATTCCGATACATGAAAAATTTTCGCGAATTCACGTATTCTATGTATCGAAATCTATATTTGAGCTAAATAGTTCAACTAAAGATTCCGATACATGAAAAATTTTCGCGAATTCACGTATTCTATGTATCGAAATCTATATTTGAGCTATATAGTTCAACTAAAGATTCCGATACATGAAAAATTTCCGCGAATTCACGTATTCTATGTATCGAAATCTATATTTGAGCTATATAGTTCAATTAAAGATTCCGATACATAAAAAGAATTCGCAAATTCACGTAAGAGGAGTTTTTTGGGTAGAAAAACACAAAAACCGTCAATTTCTATGTATCGAAATCTATACTTGAGCTATATAGTTCAACTAAAGATTCCGATACATGAAAAAATTTCGCGAATTCACGTATTCTATGTATCGAAATCTATATTTGAGCTATATAGTTCAATTAAAGATTCCGATACATAAAAAGAATTCGCAAATTCACGTAAGAGGAGTTTTTTGGGTGGAAAAACACAAAAACCGTCAATTTCTTTCTATGTATCGAAATCTATATTTGAGCTATATAGTTCAATTAAAGATTCCGATACATAAAAAGAATTCGCAAATTCACGTAAGAGGAGTTTTTTGGGTGGAAAAACACAAAAACCGTCAATTTCTTTCTATGTATCGAAATCTATATTTGAGCTATATAGTTCAATTAAAGATTCCGATACATAAAAAGAATTCGCAAATTCACGTAAGAGGAGTTTTTTGGGTGGAAAAACACAAAAACCGTCAATTTCTTTCTATGTATCGAAATCTATATTTGAGCTATATAGTTCAATTAAAGATTCCGATAGGTCTAATACAAAACATTGTCATATCTATTTTGCAGGTGTTCATGTACATGCCAATTTGTCTAAATCCATTACTATTTTAACAGGCGTATTCGCCAACACCGTTCCTGACGTAATATTATCGTTTAGACAACTTTCGTATTAAATGCAACAACCAAAATATATGTATGAACAACGTAAAAACTCACCGATATATTCCAAATGCTGTATTATTCCACATATACAAGCAGAAGCACTGATTTTCCACCACAAGTAACGGCTTTTAGTTTAATGCAACAACTTCAGGATTTAAACAATTTTAATACAAATCGTCAACACAATCGAGCACACGACACTGCTAATATCAAAATCTTATTTTACAGGTTATTCACGGGAATATTTATTTTAATATTACGCTTAGAAAACGCGATCGCGTGACAACACAAAAATGGCGAACACACTCCAGCAAAATCTCCCGACGCACTGACCACGGAACTGACGTAGTAATCAGCTGACAACCAATAGCGTTACCGATAGCAATACGTCAGCCAACCAATAGCATTACCGATAGCAATACGTCAGCCAACCAATAGCGTGACCGATAGCAATACGCCATCCGTGAGATCACGGTGACGTCACTGTTCTCCCTAAATATTCCCCAAACGCTGGTGTATCGGAAGGTATAGTTCAACCGTTATCTCTTCAGAACAATTTTCTACCCCTAATTTACTTGAACAAAGTCACAAAGTTCCACTTTTGACATAATCGTCGAACCCAGTGCTTCAAACAGTTGTAATCATGTGAGAACTGGTTGCGCGGCATCTTCTAAAACGTAAAATAGCTAAGTAAGTTTCAAAAAGATGCAAAAAATCTTATAACAGGCGTAAACTACAAGACTTTATCTACATTTTAACATTAAGTAGAAAGTGACGCAGAGTGACGCGGCATACTAAAAATCTAAGTGAAAATATAATTTTAAAATTAATAGTTAAATATTATATAATGCAAATATAGCTAAAATTATGTAACAATTACGCCCATTAATAACTGAAACACGTTACAAAGATCATACCTTCAGTTGCATGTTCCATCTTAAAGCATCACACTAACCACAAAGACAACCAAACCACAGCCACTTACATTCACCCTCACTTACATTCACCAGAGCAGCGTATCTACAAAATCAATACTTTTCAGGAAGCAAGAAAAACTAACTAAATTGTTGTTAATTAGCAAGTAACTGGTTATATATTTTGATCTGGAAGTCGCTGACTTTTTATATATTGTCAACATATTTCCAAAGATCATTGTGCACTTATTTCTTACATGCACACTTATAGAATCATGGTATACATTTTTTAAGGTCATTGGGGGTTTGCCTGTTCCTCTATCGGGCGCGTCCCAGGTGGCGGATAGGGGGGCTCGCCGGACTTGTCCGGAGGGTTTGAGGGAAATAAAATACCTCTCGCGGACCAAAAACAGGCCCCTTGCCAGGGTTATGGTGAAGCTACGTTAGGCCTAGCAAGCCAGTAGTGGATATGAAACTGCTTTTAAAACGGGAACGGGCCTCGGAAAGGACAGATCTAAAGGAAGCAGACCTGGCTATGGAAATGGACTACGAATCGGAACTTTGAATATAACGACATTGACGGGAAGAGTGGAGGAGGTTGTGGATATGGTGGAGAGGAGAAAACTGGATGTACTCGGACTGGCAGAGACCAGATGGAGAGGGGAAGGAAGAAAAGAACTGAGAAATGGCTTGCAGCTATACTGGATAGGAAATGAGGAGGGGAAGAGAAATGGAGTGGGAATGGTGGTGAGAGAAGGGCTGAGGGAGGAAGTAAGGAGGGTAAGTGATAGAATAATTAGAGCCAGAATCACTGTGAAAGGTAGAAACCTGGACATTCTGCAAGTCTATGCACCACAGGTGGGATGCACAGAAGGCGAGAAGGACGAGTTTGAAGAGGAGTTGCAGAAGCAGTTAGTGGGGAGAGACCTGATAGTCATGGGAGACCTAAATGCCCATGTCGGAACTGATAGAAGAGGTTTTGAGGAAGTGATTGGTGGTGAAGGATGGGGAAACAGGAATAAGGAAGGAGAGAGATTGTTGGAACTGTGCAAGATAAATGGGCTAATGGTTGGAAACACATGGTACAAGAAGAGAGAGAGCCATAAAATTACTTGGTACAGCAGGGATTTGACTAGGAAATCAGTGGTGGACTATATTCTATGCGGGAAGGAGACAAAGAAGAGTATCACGGATATAAGGGTAATACCTTCAGAAGCCCTAGACAGTGACCACCGTCTGCTGGTCGCCAAGGTGAGAGGACTGGAGGAAAAGAGGAGAACTGAAAACCAAGAAAGAAGAATAAGGACATGGAAGCTGAAGGAGGATGGAAATAAGGAGAAGTTCCAGATATTAGTGAGGAACAAATTACCGAAGGATGATCCGAAAACAGGTGAAGAAGAATGGAATAGGTTCAAGGACGTGTTGGTAGAAGCAGCGGAAGTCGTGTGTGGCAGAACTAGTGGAAAGAAAAGGTGGAAGGAAACACCATGGTGGAACCCCAGAACTAAGGAAGCAGTGAAAAAGAAAAATGAAGCATTCAGGAAATGGTTCCAACAGAGGACATACAGAACAAGAGAAGAATACCAAGAGCGGAAGAAAGAAACAGGAGAAGTAGTGAAGGAAGAGAAAAAGAAATGGCTGGAGAAATGGACAGAAATGATGGAGGAGGACTGTGATGGCAGTAAGAAAGTGTTGTATGGAATGATAAAGGCAAAGAGAAGAGATACAGGGGAAAATGTCAGAATGGTGGACAGGAATGGAAAGGAGGTCGAAAATATGGAAGAAGTAAAGGTTATCTGGAGAGAATACTTCAAGGAACTCCTAAATCCAACTAAAACCAGCGTAGTGGACATTGTGGAGGAAGAAACAGACAGTGACCAAGACATTTCAGAGAAGGAATTGACATGGAAAGAAGTGGAGGAAGCATTAAAGAAGATGAAAGGGGGAAAGGCACCGGGAATAGACGAAGTGAGTGTGGAGATAGTGAGAGCAGCAGGAGTGATAGGAACACAGTGGCTCTTTCGAGTAATGAAAGTGATATGGAGGGAGAAGAAAATACCAGAGGACTGGAAAAGAGGGATAATAATACCCATATTTAAAAAGGGAAGTAGGAAGGAATGCAAGAACTACAGGGGAATTACACTCATGTGCCACTGCGCTAAAATATTTGAGAAGGTACTGGAGAGAAGAATTCGGACAGAAGTTGAAGATGGGCTGAGGGAAGAACAGTATGGATTCAGGCCAGGAAGGTCAACAGTTGACCTCATCTTTGCAGTAAGACAGCTACAAGAACACCATTATGAATATGGGAAAGATCTGGTGATGACCTTCTTGGATATTGAGAAAGCATATGATAGTATTAATAGAAACAAGGTATGGGAAGCAATGAGAGCAAAAGCAGTGAACAAGGAGACAGTGGCAAGAGTGAAAGCAATGTACGAGGGAAGCAAAAGCTGTGTAAAGGTGGGAAGAGAGAGAACGAAATGGTTTCAACTGGAGAGTGGTCTGAAACAGGGAAGTGCCCTCTCACCCCTGTTATTTATAGTGGTGATGGATGAAATCATACGAAAAGTGGCAAATAGCATTGGGGAAAGGAAAATGAAGGCAATGTTGTTTGCTGATGACCTTCTGGTATGGGGAGAGGATGGGGAAGAAGTACAAGAGCAATTAGATGAGTGGGAGAAGGTAGTGTTATCATATGGGATGAAGTTCTCAGCACAAAAGAGTGAAGTGGTCATCACAACGAGGAAGAAGAACAGACTGGATATGGGCATAACACTTGGAGGACAGCAGTTGCAGAAAGTAGAATGCTTCAAGTACTTGGGAAGCATAATTGAAGAAAAGGGAGGCAATAGGATGGAAATAAATGAGCGGGGAAGGTGCGCAGATGGATTTTTCAAGAGTGTTAGGGGGATGATATGGAATAAAGATGTACCACAAAAATGTAAAGGAATCATCTACAAGACCTACTTTGTGCCAATTTTGACATATGGTTCAGAAACATGGGTGATGAAGGAAAGGGACAAGAATAAAATACGAGCAGTGGAGATGAAGTTCCAGAGGAGTAGGGTAGGAGTGACAAGAATGGACAGAGTAAGGAATGAGAGAGTCAGGGAGATGGTAAGAGAGGAACCATTGCAAAATAAAATAGAGCGATCTAGGCTACAATGGTATGGACATGTGAGGAGGATGCAAGAGGAGAGGATACCGAAGAAGATGTTTGGAATGGAAATGACGGGAAGGAGGCCAAGGGGAAGACCAAGGGACAGATGGACATAAGGAGTTAAGAAGAGTGTGGAGGAAAGAGGAGTGTGCTGGGACACAGTAAATGACGAGAGATGGTGGATGGACAGGAAACGATGGAGAGGCTTATGTTCCAAGCAGACCCGACCAGTGGTTGGAAACTGCTCAAGATGATGATGATGATGATGATGAAGAGGGATACGCTATTTTGGCTCTAATGATTTTCTATTGAAATTATTTTACATTAGCTTATGTAGGTAACTTATGTATAGGAGTAAATTTTTTATGAATCATTTAATGACCACAAAGCATTATTTGATTCTATTTCATAATCTGTAAGCAGTGGCATGAATTAAAATAAATAAAAACATCTGTGAGTCTTTAATTAAGGCAACTGTACCGGTTTTCGTCACTCTCGTATATAAGTACAAAAAATAAGCATGTTAACGGGTTTTTCTCAACGCACGAAGTCTTACGAGATGAGTCATACCTTCCTTGCCGATAAGGAGCAACTTTGCGAAATCATGCGTGCGATGTAATAGGTGATTCCCTGCGTCAAACATCTCCTGTGAGCTGAGCTGTCTTGACGCGCCATTTGTTTCTTGCATGTGCTAAGCACGCGCAAGAGTTAATTATGTGCATGCGTGTTATGTTCCGACATTTTAAAATGTTACAAGTGCGTGATATAGTTGGTAATTGTTTCTGTAACATATGTGATTTGTTATTTCGTGCTCACGTGCCTAGTTTTGTTAGAAATGCCGGTGACGAACACTGGATTTAAAAAATGCACTTTACCAATGCTCGTCATTTGTGACGAAAACTGGCACATTGTCATTTCTCCTTGCAAGACCTAACTAACAGCGGCAATATACTTATAATGTAGCTGTAAAGTACCCTGTATTAATTAAATTATCATTTGATCATCGTGTCCAGTAGTCGTCATAGCTGACGAACCTTAGAGCACATTCGTGACGAACACTAGTGCACGATAATGTTAATGTTTGTGTTAACGTTTCGCAACCAATAAACATTTACAGGGTATTGTTATTATTACGTAGGTCTCTCTTCTTGACGGCCGCACCTCAGTAGGCCTAGTTTTTTTTTGGCAAGGCGTGCTACAGAGGATTTTTAATTTTTTTATTGAGATGATAAATAATATATTATTCTAAGACTAAATCTTTGCTTTCAGGCAATATGTTAGATAGTTATTGTTGTTTTAAGGGGCGGAACTACGAGGTCATCTGCCCCAGGCAATATGTCGAAACGCACAGTTCTGAATTATGATATTGAGCAAATGGAAGCTGCTATTAAGGCCGTTGTGGAGGATGGCATGAGTATTAAAAAGGCCGCGGAGAGGAATGGTGTTCCGAGAAACACCCTCTCGGACAAAATTAAAGGAAAATCTCCTAGAGAGAGGAAAATGGGCTAAGTTCCATTTTAACAAAGTAAGCTGAGGCAATGCTAGTTCAATGGGTAATCTCACTTCGAAAAGCGGGGTCCCGGTAACAAAGGACGATTTGCAAACGCATCCAGTGCCTTACACAAGAATTGAAGATGGACTTTCCTTTCAAAGATGGCCGCCAGGAAGGAAATGGCGTGAATCTTACATAAAAAGAAATCCAGGTTCATCTTTTACGAACCCCTCAAAATTTGACAGTAAGCCGTGCTGCAATTACAGAACATTGTAGCGTTCAAGTATGAACGTCTGCCGCAAGACATTATTGCCTCAATGCCAGCACACTGGGGCATTGGCAAATCCCCAAACGGGTGAATGACGGGGGGAAGTGTTTTACGAATTTCTCAGTAACATATTTCATCCTGGGTTGGTTGAGCAGGAGATTCCTCTCCCTGACATTCATAGACGGGCACTTTTCACACTTGACCATACATACTAGTAAATTTTGTGAGGATCATGGAATTGTTTTGGTCGCTTTACTACCTAATGTCACACACGTACTTCAACCCACGGATGTAGGGGTTTTTAAGCTACTAAAGACTGCCTGGAAGAAAAATGTACATGAGTGGCGAATTCAGAGGGTTTCTATGGCAACAATCGGTGTTAGGCCTCGGCGAATGGTCATTTTCCGGGCTGTTATGCCGTGGTCTCACTTGTTTAGAGCATAATTACGATATTTTCCTGCTCATATGTCTTCTACCCACCAATCTCGCTTCCCGTTGCCGTCTTTTTTTTTTTAATATTTCATTTTTATTAAAAAACATAAATACTGGTACTGTTTTATTCGTAAATGTTAGCCTCCAAGTCGATAAATTGGTGTATTACGCAACAATTGACAGAAATGCATTATAAACAGCAGACAAGGAAAATTAACAATGTGACGGCAATTGGTGCAAACGGGTGACGAATATAGGAAAAATCCAAATACATCGTGCCAAACACTGGCGCAAAAACACACTTTTTTAAAAAAATACGTCATTTTTCCTAAAACGAATATCTTAGATATTTGGTCTTTCCTAGTGTTTGAGTAGAGTTTGAGGTTAGGTACAGTGCTTTTGTTGATTAAATTTACCAAAATGTGTACGGTGTATATGATTTCTTGTCTAAATCTCCCTTAACATGACGACCGTTGGTGCATTTACCTTAAATCTTGCATGGAGCTTTTGTTTATGTTGCCTTCTTATCTGTGTGCTCATGTTGACACTTCACTCACTCGTTGATGAAAGTTTAGTGGCCCTGGTTAGCTCGCCTTAAGGTTGAAGTTTTTAAGTGGACTGGCAGACCTCACGTCACCAGTTACGGTGTGTCGTACGTTATCATTCATAATATTATATTTGTTTACACTTGCTATTTTCTAGTTCTTTGGATTAAAGTGAATCAGTGAAAAGTGATCTGCAGTGGATTTGTTTAATTCTAAGTGGCGACAACAAGCACCATGAAATTTATCAGAATGTCTGCATACCGTTAGTAAAAAATTTCAAAATAGTTAACGGTTCATAGTTACTTCTTTTTATTTTATATTTATTTAGATCCTAAACATATTAATGTTACGAGAGATTATTGCATGCTTAAACAGATAACATAATGCCAGTAGTTGTATGAAGTGTCAAAATTTAATGTTTGTTATTGTGATATCCTATTTGGCAGGAGTCTCGTAGACCTCACGTCACAAGTTATGTTCCGAATTCCGCACGTCACCTGTTAATGGTTAAAGGTACAAGTGTTATTAGGTATCAAGTTAACAATGAATCATGAAATGAACTACAATGCTGAGAGGAAAGTATTGTTTTAGTTTTAGTATTTTCCAAGCGTTATCATTAAAACACAGCAAAAAGATAAAATCCTGAAGTAGGAAATATGTTAACAACTCGTTTTGCCCCCTCAATCTGAGGATGTATTGCTCGGTCCAAGCTCTGTGAACTTGCGGGGTGAGGTGAAGTGGCAGGCGGGAGGAGAAGAGCCTGTCAACAGCTAACATAGGGCCGTTGTTCTAACCACTGGGGTGTTGCGAATGAGTGAGTGAGTCACCGACCATTGAATTTGGTTCTGTTATTACGCATGGACCGGGAACCCTCATCACTAGTCACCATCATTTCTCACAGTTCGCGATCCACATTCCTCTGAGGTTCACGAAGCTTGGACCCGAGCAGTACACTATCAACCCCCATCTGCGAGAGTCCCCATTCATAACACGTATGATTTATAACATGAATATTAGAAATGTACTCACAGTACATCAACAAAGCAGTTCAGTCCGCAGTTTGACGCGTCGGATATCATTGTAGATTAATTTATAGATCAGAATGACTCGTACTGTCACTTATGACACCATGCTTGGATGATCTGTAGAATGTGCTCTGATTATTCCACTTTTGCATAATTTAATAAGATTGTTGTATTTCTCCGTTGAAATGGGAATTGGTCCTTGATACGAAGGCTTCACTTGTAGGTCATTTAATGGGGTATAATGCCCTCTCCTGATTACTTTTATTTTTCTGAGCTGCTCATCATATAAGCCATATTTAAACAATGTATGCTCTGGGTCAATCTTTCTAAATTGCAGCCATTTAATCTTCAGCTAATTAACCTCCTCTCCATGGTGTCAATCTTTCTGTTTTTCACCATTACTTTCCTCTTTCTTGTTTTTATGACTTGAAAGGGGTTATTTTTGCGAACCAATCTGACAGAAGTATAACATTCCCATGGATCAAATATATCGATATCACATTTTTTTCTCTCAAACTGTGCATGTACACTATCAACCTCCATCTGTGAGTGTCCCGATTCAAAAACCTTATGGTTAATAACAGAAATGTCAAAACATTGCACACAGTATATCAACAAAGCAACAATAATCACATATCTGTTCTGATCGCTGCATGTGTCGGACATCAGTATAATTTATTTTACAATTACTTACCTGGTATATTCTATGCAGCCATGATGTTCTGAGCTCGGCCTCAATAACTCACCATTAACTGAAAGAAATTTAAGCTACTACAGCATTACTAGAGTCCAAGCCCTGTGAATCTGAGAAATGTGGATAGCGGACGATAATGAGAGATGTAGGGGGTTCCCGGTCCGTGCGTAGTAACAGAACAAAATACATTGGACGATCACTCACTCATTTGCAACACCACACTAGTATAGGCAACGACCCTATGTTAGCAGTGTTGGAATAGACAGGAATCCTAGATAACACGGCGGGCTGGTCCGTCTCTTCCTACCTCCCACGTCACCTCACTCCACAAGTTCATAGAGCTTGGAGATACAATTAATTAGTAAGGAAAAGGCGGTAAGCATAACAAAACTTTAGTGCGCGCCAATACTTCAGTTCGAACCAAAGTAGCGTATGTACACTTACTCTGATACTGCTCTAACATTTTTCTCATAATCCATACAAGCAAAGTGACGTATCTTAACTTACGATTTTTAGTTATTAACGATATCTTGCGAAGTTAGTTATGCTATAGGCTTATTTAAAAAAGTATTAAGATTACACTTACGCTGTTTTGGCAGTAAGTATGCTTCACTCTAAGAAAATCCATGCAAAAAGCCAATTTGGCTATTTTTGTAGATACGCTATCCTGGTCCTAAGATGGCGAGTTATCTATCCTACTAGTGACCAGTGGTTTTGCTCAGACAGTTATCTAATTTAGTAGTGACCAATGGTTTTGCTCAGACAGTTATCTAATTTAATAGTGACCAATGGTTTTGCCCAGACAGTTATCTAACCTAGTAGTAGACAATGGTTTTGCCCAGACAGTTAACTAAACTAGTAGCGACCAATGGTTTTTCCCAGACAGTTATCTAACCTAGAAGCGACCAGTGGTTTGGCCCAGACAGTTATCTAACCTAGTAGCGACCAATGGTTTGGCCCAGACAGTTATCTAACCTAGTAGCGACCAATGGTTTGGCCCAGACAGTTATCTAACCTAGTAGCGACCAATGGTTTGGCCCAGACAGTTATCTAACCTAGTAGCGACCAATGGTTTGGCCCAGACAGTTATCTAACCTAGTAGCGACCAATGGTTTGGCCCAGACAGTTATCTAACCTAGTAGCGACCAATGGTTTGGCCCAGACAGTTATCTAACCTAGTAGCGACCAATGGTTTGGCCCAGACAGTTATCTAACCTAGTAGCGACCAAAGGTTTCGCCCAGACAGTGGTCTAACCTAGTAGGGACCAATGGTTTTGCCCAGACAGTTACCTAACCTAGTAGTAACCAATGGTTTTGCCCAGACAGTTAACTAACCTAGTAGCGACCAATGGTTTTTCCCAGACAGTTATCTAACCTAGTAGCGACCAATGGTTTGGCCCAGACAGTTATCTAACCTAGTAGCGACCAATGGTTTGGCCCAGACAGTTATCTAACCTAGTAGCGACCAAAGGTTTTGCCCAGACAGTTATCTAACCTAGTAGCGACCAATGGTTTGGCCCAGACAGTTATCTAACCTAGTAGCGACCAATGGTTTGGCCCAGACAGTTATCTAACCTAGTAGCGACCAAAGGTTTCGCCCAGACAGTGGTCTAACCTAGTAGGGACCAATGATTTTGTCTCGCCATATCTTTAGAAGAGTGCAGTGCAACCTTTAAATTAACTGAAAGTAAGTTATGATGACAGCCTGCGTGGCGCTGCGGTAACTTTCTCACCTGCTGTTCTCAAGTTTGCAGGATCGAATCATGGCGCGCAGACGGTTGGCATTTATGAGTGTGCAAATGTGAGGGAGCCATGTCTGTAGATTTACTGGCACGTTGCAAAATTCCGGCACTCCGGCATTTCTATAGCCACAGTAGTTAAATGGGACTTAAAACCAATAGCATAGTAATTCTTGAACGTATTCGCAACTTACGACCAAACCTTGCACTTGAATGCATGTGATTGCATCCACAATTGATGACATACTGTTTGAAACCCCATACAGCAGAGTTCTCTCTCTCTCTCTAGTTATCAGCGGTGTGGCTGGTTGGCAGCAGCAGCAGCAGCTTTCCATTCTTTTCACTTCTCTGCTTTCCTCTTCAGTTTGTAGTAGGAATCCCATTTCATGTCTTCTTCTTCTTCGTCGCGAATGGGTCTCTTAGGACCACGCGAAATCAACAATGGTTAGCCTTTCTTGCAGCCCAGTACTCCTTCATACGCAACGAATGGGTTTGCTTCCGTTGTGCAGACCAGATATGGTGGTATGGCCGTCTTTCTTCCTCCTCGAAACCCCGTGTGAGTGCAAGTGTTCTGATGACATTTCGGTCTAGGAGATTTGGCGATCCTAATTCTTGCAAGTCTTTTTCAGTCTGTTTGTACCAATTTGATCTAGTTGTTTTGTTTTTCAAGTATGTGTGAATTTTGTGAGTTAGTCTATTTGGGTCCATTCTTTCCAGGTGCCCCAAGAATTGGATTCGTCGCATACGCATTTTGTCTGTGATTTTGGAGATGGTTTTATATATTTCAGCATTTGGCTTTGGAAGATGAACACCATCTTTGATTCTCGGCCCTAAGATTTTCCTCATTATTTTACGTTCCTTCACTTCCAACTGATCTCGAAGTGTTCTATGTTGAAGAGTGAGAGTTTCTGAAGCGTAGAGAGCTTCGGGCCCGATACCTGTTGTATAATGTTGAATTTTGCATTTCCAGGAAAGGCTCTTTTTGTTGTAAGTATTTTTCGTTAACTGAAAAGCAGTTTCCATTTTTTGAATTCTTGTTGTAATGGACCTCTTCTCATTACAATTGTCGGTAATCCATTCACCCAAATATTTAAATTCCTTCACACGAGATATATGGTCAGTACCAATTTCAATTTCAGATGGGGCATTCTTTATATCTGTCATAAATTTTGTTTTATCAAATGAGATTTGCAATCCAATTTTCTTTGCTTGTTCTTGTAGAAGTTCAAGTTGGTATTGCGCATCAGAGATGTTTTGGGCAATTAATGCCATGTCATCAGCAAATGCCAAACAGTCTAATTCTATGCCTTTAAGTTTTGGTCCTATCCTATGCGTCGGTGCACCTGCTTTTCGCCATTCTCGTACAACCTTCTCTAGTGCACAATTAAAAAGCAACGGTGTTAATTATGATGACTGTACTAGTGTGTGTATCTGTTTTAATTCAAGTAAGAACTGCAGACCTTTAATTTTTCCAAGTAGTTCCTACTTTTGCCGCCAAACGCCACCGTCAAAGACCAACTAGTTCAGAACTTAGTTACCAGACTGCTCTTGACAACGAACGTAGGAAGCTAAGAACGTTAGTCAAATGTTTAACCTATATATAATTTAGCTTCACACAGGTGTAATTAGTGGAAGGTTCTTTAACATGCCATAAATCTATGACATGGGACCGCAGACTTTACTTCCCCTCCGAAGGAAGGCATACTGAGGGATTTTTAACGTTCTTAAAAAATCTGACGTCTTCGGCTGGGGTTGAACCCGCGATATTTGGCATTGAAGCTCAGCATGCTACCAATCACGCCACCGAAGCCGCTATAGTAGAAAATCAAACCACGCATAGGGGTGGGTCTGGGGAGCAATATGAGTTAAGATACCTGTGAGGGCAAACCAACCGTTAACCCTTTTAGTGCCAAGCCATTTCCTAAAATACTTGCCAAGAATGCCAAGCCATTTTCAATGATCATGCAGACTATTCGAAAAAAATATCACAAATACCATATTTTTAACTATAGAATCATTATTTTTGCTTTGTTTTATAACCAATACCTCATTCTTTACATTATGTTCGTAGAAGTAAATACCGCATCTAAACCTTTTTAATGGAGAAATTCTGATAATTGTTCAATTTTTCCATTTTTTTAATAAAAAATCAATGTTGAGTCTAAATTAAGGACACCTAAGAGTCATATTCAAAGAAACACTATGTTTCCAGCTGTGTAAAGTTCTTAAGATACATATGTAGGCAGAAAACTTCAGTAAGAAGAAAGCAACTGCACCGCAATTTTGGCGGGAACATGCGTGATTGGGGGAGCGCAAAGGGAGGGGGTGAATACAAACTCAAACCTATCGCGTAACGGACTTCGAAGGAAAAACGTAGACACCGCACAGGCAAGCTTGGAACCTCACCTTTCCAACAGTATGAAATAATCACGTACATATGCCTGCAGAAATCTACAGATATAAGAAAAACAGCGCGCCGATTCAATCGGCTTTGGCACTTTTGGCGCGAGCACCGAGAGCCGATCTGATTGGCGCGTCGCGTGGCACTAAGAGGGTTAAGCCCCTGTGAGCATTTGTAATTACGAGGAAACTTGACAACGTCGCTCAATGAGCAGCATCGAGTGCGGCGTCTACACTCCTGTGCGTTTCAAGCTGAGCAGCTGACCTGTAGTTCTCATAGTTCAGTGGGCAAGTCGCTGGCTACTTCCAATCCACCGGCCAGGAAAGGTCTGATTCCGGTAATTGCAAACGTGAATCGCGAAGTGTGCTGGTGCTCCATCCTATGGTAAGACAGCAGTGTCTTCGATACAATTTTTCTTGCAATTGTGGCACCAACCACTCATTAAGCATCTCCTGGTAAGGATAGCCATTAACATTGTCTTCGAAGTAGAAAGTCCGGCTGGTTCATAGGAAGAAGTTCCGCATCTTTACTAGCTCCCTTTGCCTGGCCTCCAAGAAGTCCCGATCTGACGACACCAGACAATGCTCTGGGGTTTCATAAAGCAACAAGTAAGAAACACTCTATATCACACAACCCAGGAATTACGAACACCTGTGGAACACACCTTCAACTTCTTGACTCCGGGGTATCTCCGAAAACATCTGCGAGAACATGGCGCAGATTCAGCTGTGTTACGACACTGATGGTGCTCACACCGATGTTTATGACTCTTAACCCTCTTAGTGCCACACGCCGATCAGATCGGCTCTCGCTGCTCGCGCCAAAAGTGCCAAAGCCAATTGAATCGGCGCGCTGATCATCCTATATTTGGGGCGCCTAGAATCAAAACCCGCCAAATCCATATTTTATGAAAATTGAGATAAGCATTGATTCTTATAGCTTATGCTGCGCTGAATTCATTAAAACTATTATTCCGTCACAAAACCCGCTATATCCTACTGTAAAACAAAGTCAAAGTTGAGGCTTAGTTGCAATATCCGCCAAGTCCAAAGACAGTTTCGCCATTTTTGGTTACAAAACCCGCCACATCCACATCAGCCAATAGGAGCACCCTGTTCCGCCATCTTACCTTCCATGATGCTTTGCGAAGTGTTTACTCTTTACCTACCAGCATTAGAATATATAATTTTCCAAACTGTCATTTTGTTGAGTTATGCCGGAACATTTAGCACAATTTGTGTTTAAATATATAATGGCTCAACGGACAATACATATTTTTCTTTGGAAAATTATATATTCAATGCCAAGGTAAGGTTATAATTGCTTTGGAGTGGAGTTTCGACTCCCATAGTGCACTGGCTTTGCTCGTGACTTGGATACACATGTATCAAATACGTCTTGCAATGGCCTTCCCAGTGTGTACTAGACAGTGTCTTGGTGAGGTGTGCATTAACCAACTGAAGAGCCCAATTGCACACCGGGGCGAAACACTGTCATTTTGTTGAGTTATGCCGGAACATTTAGCACAATTTGTGTTTAAATACCAGCATTAGTCAGAGAACGTACCCCAGCCTGACGTGATGTAATCTATATATAAAAAAGTTTTTTTTTGCCACCCCATCTTCCGGGACGTGGAGGTAATTTCAAGGGGGGTTGTGAAAGCATGAGCATGGTTTATGTTGTTATGCATTCCATTAATAATAATTTGTTTTGGATATTTTTGACAAAAAACAAGAGAACAATAACAATTTAGTCCGGGGTGAAGTTTTCCACAGTACTGACATTTGCGAACATAAACGTGTCACGAAACCTCACGTACAGCCAAAAGACATAAACAGGGAGATTGTCCTTCAGGAACAATAAGTGAAAGATGTTTCTAGACTGCTTTCGAAGCATTTTGGAGAAAGATGGAGGAAAAATGAAGAGCTGCAGTTTTATTGCAATCTTCAAATTTCAAATTTATTAGGGCTCTTTGGTATCAAAACCTGTCAAATCCAAATCTTAGTAACAAACACGAAGGGAATGATGAAGATTGTGAAACTACTATTGAGGATGAGGCAGAAACAGACATTGTGTAGCTAGAACTTGCTGTAAAGAATGTGATTTAATAAGCGGCTTCGGTGGCGTAGTTGTTAGCATGCTGAGCTTCTATGCCCAAGATAGCGGGTTCAAACCCGGCCGAAGCCGTCGGATTTTTAAGAGCGTTAAAAATCCCTCAGTATGCCTTCCTTCGGAGGGGAAGTAAAGCCGGCGGTCCCATGTCATAGATTTATGGCATGTTAAAGAACCTTCCACTAATTACACCTGTGTGATGCTAAATTGTATAGGAATGTAAAAAACGCTCTTAGGTTTTTACGTTCGTTGCCAAGAGCCGACTGCGGTGGCATCTAGTGGCTAAGTTCTGATCTAGGCCTAGTAGTCGTTGACGGTGGCGTTTGGCGGCTAAATTAGGAACTATTTGAAAAATTCAAAGTTGTTGTTGTTGTTGTTTCCTATGGCTAGCCCAGATTCTAATCCATCAGCTTTCTTGCGTTCCAATAGATTTGTGTGAGGTTTCCAGAAGTTCTAGCAGTCACATCAAGTTTGTTGCAATGTAGCAGGTGCCCCTTATCCATTTAACTTCCAGGTTCGTGACAAAGTGTGCATTCTTCAGATCTCAGGATGTTGATTAGTTTCAGATGAGCTGCAAGGCAGTCGTGGCCAGTGTTAAGTCTGAAGAAGGCTACAGCTTCTTTTCTTGGTGTTAATTTATATTGATCCCATTTAGCATCAATGTCTTTCCATAATTTGGTTTCTGCTGTTTTCTTTGCCATTTCTTCATACCTGTTTTTGATAGTATTTTTCAAGATCCTTTTTGCTGACATAAAATCAGTCTGACAGGTTGTTGTAGTGTGGTACCTTTTTTTTTGCTAATCTGTCTGCCTCTTCATTTCCTGCTATTCCAACATGAGAAAGGATCCACTGAAATGAGATCTGTTTGTGGAGTCTTTAAAGGGTTTTTATCATACAAAAAATTTCTTTCAGTTCTTTATTTTGGGGCTTATAATTTGACGAGATGGCTTGGATGGCTGTTTTTGAATCTGTAATGATAACGCATTTTTGATAATCAATGTTTCTGCCTAATAACTGATGGAGTGCATGTGAAATTGCTCTTATCTCAGCATCAAAGTTTGTTTTGTTTTGGCCTACTGGGAAGTAGAGTGAGAAGAGAGATGAATGTATTCCTGCTCCAGTTCTATTTTCTTTGTCTTGTGAGCCATCTGTAAATATTTTTAGCCATTGATTAGATGGATATCTTTCTTCTATTGTACAGAGGGCCAGTTGTTTTAGATCTTGTGGTGAAGAGTCTTTCTTGCAGACCTCTTCTAACAAAGTAAGATCTGTAGTCACTTGTATATATTCAATGGGATTGACTGGCATACAGAGTGGTTCAAGTTTTATTTGCAGATTGCTCTTATTGATGTATTCTTTGGCGAGGCTTAAGGGATCTTTTTGCGTTTTAAGATTGGGGCTAGAAACTGGTTTCTTGATCCATGTCATTTGAGGTAGTCTTTGTATACTGAGGTATGCATTGGCTGTTTGATGTTTCATCTTTTCTTCTATTGGTAAGTTGTGGGTATATAATTGCAAGGCGGTTATAGGTGTGGTTTTTATTGCACCTGTTATGATTCGTAGGGCATTATTCTGACACCTCTCGAGGCGATCAATGTTTGATTGGGGTGCTGTAGAGAGTACTTCACTGCCATATTTTATGATAGGTTTGATGTAAGTATTGTAGGTTTTGTTGAGTGTGTCTTGAGTGCTCCCCCATGTAGCTCCTGCTAGTCTCTTCAGTAATTTCATCCGTTTGCTTACCTTATCCTCCACATGTTTTATGTGTTTGGTCCAGTTCAGCTTCTTGTCCATGATGATACCTAGGTACTTTGTACTTTCACTTTTTGGAAGGTCTTGATTAGTAAATTTGAGACTAAAAGTTGGATTGTGGTGTCTCAGGGAGAAAACTGGTATACTGTTTTGGAAGTATTGATTTCCATATTATTGTTTTCGGTCCAGTTTTTGAGTTTTATAAGTGCCTGGTTCATTCTGTGTTCAAGAAGCATTTGCTGATTTGGGCTGTTACGTTTAGTGGTCCAAATGATAACATGTCTGCAAACATGCTGATATTCACATTACCTACTTTCTTTATTTTTTTTGGAAGATCGTTGATGTACACATTGAGTAAAGTTGTGCTTGATACAGCTCCTTGTGGGAGGCCTAGTTTTGATTGCTTGCAACCTGAAGTTTTGTTGTTGTAACGAACATTGATCATTCTTTGTGAAAGGAATCTTGAAAACCAGTTTAACATACATCCATTTACTTTGAAGTTGATAAGTTTCTTTAGCAGCATGTTTCGCCATACAGTATCATAGGCTCCTTTAAAATCAATGAAAACTGCAAGAACACTTTCCCTTTTGTCAAAGGCTTCTTTAACAGCTTGTGTAAATCTCATTATTTGGTGGGAGGAGGACCTGTTTTGTCTAAACCCTGCTTGTTCTTCTGATAGAAGAGATTTTGTTTCCAAGTACCAATTGAGTCTATTTGTAATCATCCTTTCTAGAATTTTTACCAGAATGGAGGTAAGTGCTATAGGTCGGTACGAGGGGACTTGGTTTTTTGGCAAAAACATTCCAGAAAATTCAAAGTTGCAATCCTTTTTTGAATTAAAAAACAGATACACACACTAATACAGCTATCACAATTAACACCGGTTATCAAACAGATTCTACACACATCCAAAGTACACGGGGCTACATGACCGCGTTGTCGCAGCCCCTAAACTGAGGAATCGACCAACCGTGATTTAATAGCTGAATGACGATAGTTTTGTCTCTCAGAACTTGGACCATATGAATTGAACATGAATTTAATTTGACGTTTTTCCTTATTATTAATATTCAGTACTGTACAGTAGACTATAATTACCCTTTCATGAATTGATTGCCGGCGGTGGAGATGGGAAATATTCTTTATGTACTTGTGTCACACGTCAGACTGCTTCGTCAACAGGTACTGTTACGCGAGTAGGATATGACTCTGCTCAAGTACCCTCAGTCATCGTTTAACTGCCATGGTGACATGAGCACCTGTGACGCTTATCCGATGTTATGCAGCTTGACCTATGTGCAGACTGCACTCTGTCATCGCTGTGTCCTCCGCTTCGCCCCACAGGGCTCATGCTACAATAAACATAAACGCTGGCACAACCACGCTCAGCAGCAATCTAATATTGAATGGGTAATATTAGTTTTATTCTGTTTCTGTTTATTCTTACTAGCCAATAATCTTTGTGCTAATAGGCTCCGTGCGTTTGAGGGAGAAATGCTCCGCCACACTACGAGTGGCCGGAATTGTAAGCTGTTGCGGTTTACCGCGGACCGCAGAAATATCAGCTGCCATCACACAGGGTGTTGCCATGACAGAGTTGATAATAACTGTAGGATTTCCGAGTATTTTATCTGACAATAATCGTCCCAATTCTTTGAAGAAAGGCCGTCTACTTGCAGAACTTGGGCATGTTTTAAATTTAGTAGAAATGCAGTTTGCAGGAAATACCAACAGTTTAATAACTGCTAATGTGATAAGAGAAACATCAGTTCGCCAGAAACCTTATCATGTCACGATAGAGGTAACCTATCTATTCATTTTATGCATTAGTTGGGGGTGACAGCAGGGGCAGATGACCTCGTAGTTCCGCCCCTTAAAACATCAATAACTGGGGTGACAGCGGCATTAATGTTCATGTACACGCAATTTCTAATACGTTATAATGTTATCGTAGGTTAATGCTACTAGAGAGACGATTGCATGTTCCTGTGAATGCCCAGCTGGATCGTCAGAGAAGTGCAAGCATATTTCAGCAGTTAATTCAGAGCTTGTAACTTCGCGAACCGATCAACCCTGTGAATGGTCTAGACCTCGAATCTCAAACGCGGGGATAGAGAAATATAACAAGGGGAAGAGGTTAGAAGAACTTTTCCCCACAAAAAGGCAGAGGCTTGATGTAAAACCAGCTGAAATTCCCGTTTTGAAAACCCCATGTATACTATCCAAAATTTTAAATGAGGAGAAAAAGTCAGAATCAGTTAAAGTTGCCAATGAATTGCTAGGAAATTTAATAACAGATGTCACAGTTATGGTTCAGAATAATGCATGTAAAAATGTAATAACAACATTATTAATGAAACAGGAGACTACATCTGTAATAACGGTAATTGATGTGTGTAGTGTTAGCAATTCTGCACTAGCAAGTTATTTTATAACAATCATGTTGCAATTAATAAGACTCAAGCAGCTGAAGTTTGTGTAAAAACCTTACATCAATCGAAGTCTGACCTCTGGTTTTCAGAAAGGAAGAAAGGATCTCTGCAAGTAGGGCACATTCAATTAAAACTAGGAGAAAAGATCATGAGAAGTTGGTAAATACACTCTTGAACCCTAAATGTCTTAATGGTAGGGGTCTTAGAAATGTCACATTTGGAAAAAAGTTAGAAAAAACTGCACTTGCCAAACACACAAATTTATATGGTAAAACCGTTGTTGAGAGTGGTCTCATAATTAATCTCACCCATCCTTGGTTGTGTGCTAGTCCTGATGGTATAGTAATGGTGGATGGGAAGCCAGAAAGGGTACTGGAAATTAAATGTCCTTTTTCATGTGAAGACAAACCAATCATAGGTGAAAATGAGGAGATGAATGTGCCCTATCTTACAAGAAATTCAGAAGGAAATTTGGAACTGAAACCAAATCATGCATATTTCACTCAATGCCAGCTGTTGATGTACTGTTGTGGGCTTGATGCTTGTGACTTTTTCTTTTATACAGACAACCATAGTTCCATTCTTTTAGAAATTCAAAGAAATGATATGTTCTTAAAGGTCTGTATTGAAAAGTTGCAACAGTTTTTCTTCACACACTATTTAAGGGAACTAACGTGCAGATTTAATAATGGGCTTCAAACATCACAGGAGGTTGTACATTTGTCATAACACAACACATATGCACAATGTCATCAACACTACATAATAGCTCACTTGGAATTTTTTGAAGTATGTTATGTACTTTCACTCTTTGAATGCACCGTTCAACATGAATTCGCACACTAGCAATATTGTGTCATCAACTTCTTCAGGTGTCAAATGACCTTCATGCATGAAGGGTGGCATTACTAAAATTGCATTGCTGTCCTCCAATATAGTTTTTATACCAGGAAAACCTTTATCAGCCATTACTTGATCTCCTGATTGTATCAGTTTCAAAATTCCACAGTCATTTGTGATAAAACTGTCACTAGCTCGACCACCATAACATTTGGAAACAAATGTCACCATACCACAAGGTGCAATTGCAATAAGGACCTTAGCAGTATATGTAGACTTCTAATTAGAGTACACAAACACACGCTGGCTGATCTCAGGAGGCTGTTCTGTTTTAATTTCAGTGCAGTCTATAATAGCTCTACAATTTGGATAGTTATCTTTAAAAACAGAAGGCAATGTAGCATTAACAGTATCCTTGCTAGGCCAGAAAACCCACTTTTTTGTTGCTTGTGCCAGTACAGGTAAAACAGATTGAAATATCCCCCCCAGGGGCTCACATCTAGTGGGTTGGCGACCACGGGGCCCCAGCTGAGTCCGGCATTGCTTCCACTTACTTGTGCCGGGCTCCTCTCTTTCTTCTTTCCTGTCGACCTCCCTTGGTCAACTCTTGTTCTCTTCCGACCCCGACGGTATTAGGTTATCCGAGGCCTAGGGAGTCTTTCACTTTCCCGCCTTAATTGGCCCTTGTCTCATCTTTCCTGATACCCTCCTTCTGTGAGGGGTCAGCCTTCTTTTTCTTTTCCTTTTACCTCCTGCCTTGTGTTCAAGGCCCTTAAGGAGGCAGGGTGTATGTAGCCCCACCAATTCTGGTGCACCGTAGATAATGCTACACCCTCAGGGGCTCACGGCTGGTGAGTTCGGGAGTTGGCGACCCCGAGGGATTCCTGAGCTGGGTCCGTTTTCCCCTTTTGTCTCTTACCTTTGGGGCGGACCCTCACCTCTTTTACTTTCCTATATGCCTTTCATGGCTCTCCTTCCTTCCAAGTCCCTCAATCTGCCTTCTCCGAGGGTTGAGGGCATTTCTTTTCCTCCTGTCCTTTATTTGCCTTATTCTCCTTTAGTTTTACATTTCTTCTTCTAGTATGTAGGTTAGTAGTTAGTTTTAGTTTTAAGTTCGCTTTTCATTTTCTTCTTCACGATCACCCAAACCATCAGGGGCCGATAACCTAGATGTTAGGCCCCTTAAAACAACAATTATCATCATCATCATCATCAGATTGAAATATCCTAGAAATATTACTACGGTGAATATTGAAAATAACAGCAAGGGCAGCAAATGGTAAGCCTAACTTCATTTTCATTAAGATTACCAAGAGTCTATTTTCTTTACTAATTTTGCGTGTATTAGTGTCTGGCAGCAAGTTTAAAAATATATTAAAAATTTCTTTGTTGACACCAGCCAGAACATTTAATTGTGATTCATCAGAAACTGAACTATAACCAAAAAATCCTCTTTCTTCATATAGGAAGTCAGGCCCAGACAATTTACTAACATGCCTAGGTTTAGCATGTAATGTGTGAAGGGATGATATATTTGCTTGTGTGCTGACACTGTTTCCATCCAAAACACAACTGATTCATAATTGCTTTCTACATCACAATGTTTGTTTGTCTGAGTTTGGGCATCAGCTTTCATGGACACTAGAGCAGGCTCACTAGTTTGCAGATTTGATATATCAGGTGTTGAAATGACTAGATTTCTATTTACACTTCTCTTCTTCAATTTCATAAATCTGCTACGAGAGCCTGTTCCTGTTGACTTTCTTCTGTAACATTCAGGAAAGATACTTGGTACATGTTCTGGTCTAGCAGGATGTTGATATTTACACCCTCCTATGAAATGTGTGCTGCAGATTCTAGATGATTTTGAAGGTGTCCACAAAGTACCATCTGCCCTATAAAACAAATTGTGTAAATGTGGCAAATTTATGTAAACATACCTTTTAAAGTATGGGCAATCTGTAAATGCAAATATTATTTTGAACACATTTTGTAAAATTTAATTAGGCCTATATTTATTTGAATTTCTATTGTAATGAGTTCAAATTATTTTGTGACTATCTGGTTTCATAATAATATGTTTGTAGGACTATTTAAAATACTCTAATGCTCTTTTATTTAATGCTTATGTATAATTACACATTTCTAAAATATTTCTGTAGGCTATTAATATTTTGTTCTTATTTTTTTTCATGTACCAGGGCCTATTTCTGTAAATATAATATTAATCCACTAGCCTTTCGAATCCACTTCGTGAGGTCGGGGAGGAAATCTAAAAAAAATCACACTTTGCTCAGTATTAAGGTATTTGTTATTTAATTATTAAGGCTATCATTAAGACTACTGTGTAATAGTATATCTCTACTATTATGATGTGTGTGCTTTAAAAATATGGCGTACTGGTGCGGACCTCACCTTGGAAATATAGCATTACTGTAGTTATTTTTGTTGTTACTGTTAACCTATTTGTAAAAGTCATGGTTAGTATAGGTTTTGTACTGTGTAATTTAGTATTAAGTTAATTAAAATATTTAAATCCTCCATTACTTCTTGCGATTTCCTGCTAAAATCCACTGTCTTTTCAAATCCATTTCGTGAGGTCGTGATGTAAAACAATAACATTTCACACTTTTCTCCGTATTGCAGTATCTATTATTGCTGCCAACAACAGCACATAACATTACCAGAACGTTTTGACATTTTTAAAATAATAATCTGAAGACAACATTATAAAAAGATTGAATAAACACATGTAAAAATTCACTCATACTGCAACATCTTACGATCAGCTGTTGATAAACAAGCCCTCGTGTAGTTCTCGTAGTATCCACCCGCAGCAGCACACTGCATAACGCACGGTGCCTATAGAGCACAAAAATGATACGATTTTTTATTTTATAACCTAAATTTAGTTAACTTTCATTCAAAATATTAATTTCTTAGTAAAGCTTATGTAGTTTCTACAATCTCATCACAACTTCAGATTTATTAGGGCTTTTTGGTATCAAAACCTGCCAAATCCAAATCTTAGTAACAAACCCTGACAAATCCGAATTATTGCTTTATATTTTTCTAAATAAATTAACTATCCCGTGGATCAGCTTCGTACTTAGTCACTGTTCTTAAAAATAATTAATTCATTTTTTAGTGAAAAAGTATTTCTTTCTAGGTATTGGTTTGTTTGTGGCAGTTTTTGCCACTTTGCCATAAAAGTGAAAGAATGGATTTGGAGGGTTTTGATACTAGGTACCTCATTTGTAGATTTCTGTAGACATATGCCCATGAATATTTCATACTGTTGGAAAGGTGAGGTTCCAAGCTTGCCTGTGCGGTGTCTACTTTTTTCCTTCGAAGTCCGTTACGCGATTGGTTCGAGTTTGTATTCACAGCCTCCCTTTGCGCTACCCCAACTACGCACGTTCCTGCCAAAATGGTGGTGCAGTTGTTTTCTTCTTGTTGAAGTTTACTGCCTGCAGATGTTTCTAAGAACTTTATACAGCTGGAAACGTAGTGTTTCTTCGAATGTGACTCTTGGGTGTCCTTAACTTAGACTCAAAATTGATTTTTTACTAAAAAAAAAAAAAAAGAAAAATTGAACAATTATCCATTAAAAAGGTTTAGAAGCAGTAATTACTTTTACGAACATAATGTGTGAAAGAATGAGGTATTGGTTATAAAACACAGCAATAATAATGATTCTGTCGTTGAAAATGTGGTATTTATGTTTTTTTTTCCGAATAGTCTGGATGAGCATTGAAAATGGCTTGGCATTTTTGGCAAGTATTTCAGGAAATGGCTTGTCACTAAGAGAGTTAAGACTTCAAGGTAACTGTGTATAATAAACATTCAACCGTAACTATCATAATGTTGAAAATTAAGGGGGGGGGGGGGGTGGTTATGCCCACTTCCGGACCACCCTGTATAATCACCGGGATTAGTACAGATTACGATTCCTTACACTACAAAATTCCCCTTGACACAAGATGGCGGCATCCATGATTTCATGGACAATCTCTCTCTTTATTTGTTTAGTCGATTCCGACTCTCCCGTGACCCCAAGTACTAAACTATGCCAATTTCTTCTGTCCTGCACTGCCTCCCGAAGATTTTCCAAGCTGGAATTTAGTGCTTCTGTGATGCCATCTGGTCGGTCAAGCCTAATACCCCGTTTAGATGTCTCAGTCGCGATCCCGATTATCTCTGATTTGGATAATGTCCAATCGCGATCAACAGCATTTGCCATTGGTACGTGTTTAGACGTCCCATCATGAAACAACAGTATAATCGAGTAAAACAGCATGACATCACTAAGGTCTGCCAACTTTTGAATTCCAAGTGTTATAGCAGAAATTTACAGTAGTTTGTTTCCTGCTGTTTTGAAGTATTTCAGTTATTAAAACTCAGCAATTCTTCTAGGTTTGTGCCGTGTCTTGTGTGGGGTTTCGCCTAGGACACCAAGCTAGGCTCATCGGCGGGCTCTTGGTGTGGGGGTCCGGGCGGGGACACCAAGAGCCCGCCGATGAGCCTAGCTTGGTGTCCTAGGCGAAACCCCACACAAGACACGGCACAAACCTAGAAGAATTGCTGAGTTTTAATTCACCGGCCGTGAAAGCCAATATATCATCTATTTCAGTTATTCTTTATACATAATTCAACCTGCTAATGTATATTCTTAAATATATACAAATCCTGAGGAGTCTTGTAGGCAAGGCCTACTCTTGGTGTGGAAATAAAAATATTTTGAAATATTCATGCATAGGTCTGGGATTTTTATTGCATAAGTACTTCTTTGTTCGTTCAGAATTATTTGGCCCTATCGGAATCCCTTCTATGTCTATGACAATACCTTTATGTCTTTGTTAATAGTCTTCATCAATTTTCCCCAACGCTAATAATTTTTTTTCAGCGTTTCAACACTGGTATGTTTGTCTTCATCCATCATTTCGTGTCTCTCAATCTTCATATATCTGATATCAACCAACAGAAATACAACTATCATGCCCAACATTATGTACTTTTCGCTTTCAAAACACTAGATAATACAAAATGGCCATCATTTCCACTGCCTACTTCACCCACACAGCAGGAGGATAGAACACACAGACGATCGCAATGGCCGCGAACGGGATCGAGCTGATCCTGTTGGAGGCAAAGTTGATCGCGATAATGTTATCCTGTTGCGTTTAGACGTCCCAACTTAATCTGGATCAGCGCCTGATCGCGATCGCAACCGGGACGTCTAAACGGGGTGTAAGCTTAAACACTACCGGAGGGAAGATGATATGAAAAAGGAAAGGGCTTGGGAATAGAAACAAATTTTTGGGAAAAAGGAAGCGAACCCAAAAAAATACATACTATTTTTCATGCAATTTGTGTCATAGAATACCCCGAAACATGTTCCTGTAACAATGTCTTAACAAAGTGTATTGAATAAGCGGATCAAATACATTATTTTTCCTGTAATGACGTGCATAATGGCGTACACAGTTGGAATTTCATCTATACAAGTCGTGATCAAATTAGGGATGGCGGTTGGGTTTTAGACAGCGGAGGTGTAAACATCTATTACTACATCTCCAGTGTTTTTCCAGACCATTACCACTGGTATTTTGGCTAATTTTGTACACTAGAAAAAGTTATCAAGGAGTGATTCGTCATTTAGTGTTACCATATTTTTCTTTGCACCTTTTGGCATGCCGAGAGGGATTTTTTCTTAACTCCAAATGAGCGTAACAGCTGGCAATACTGGTTTGAGGTAACCTGATCAAATTTTTCAAAATATTTGAAATTTGATAGATCATTAAGATACTTTGTAGTAAAAATATCCTGGGTCCTTTGGAAAACAGTTGATTTCAGACTGAAGGTTACCATTCAATTGTTAATTTGGCAACACTGGAAAATGGATTCAAAGCTTTCAATAAACATTGAAAAGTTGATCCTGTCAGCTTATGTGCGAAATACCAAGGCACTTGAGCAAAAGTTTGAGTTGCAGCCTTCTCTGCTGTGCCACCTTCTGTTCATCCAATGTAAAGAGAAAACCTTAATACGTGGGTAATTTTTTCCGTCATTTATCTGTTTTTTCCTTCTCTCTCCCTTTTTTGTTTTTTTGTTTACCCTTGGAAGTGAATTTCAATCCTTAAAGAATGTTTTGTGTTCGGCAGCAGTTCTTCCAGGATGGCCCTCGCATTGAAGCTGCTTTTAGAAAATATTTCCACCGAGCGGTGGCGTCTCAAACAGCGGACAGCTACGAGATACTGGTCTGTCATGCTAATGTAATCCGCTACTTTGTTTGTCGGTGAGTATTTCTCTTCCATTTATTTGTCTCTTTAGTAACAGTTCAATTAACTAGTTTAATAAAATAGTAATCATCATCATCATCATCATCATCATAAAATTCCATTTTTCAGCCTAAGCCAGGTCGGAGCAAATCTGACACCCCTCCACTTTACTCTGTCTGTCCACCATCCTTCTTCAACCACTGAACTCCAGTGATGTGCTTGAGCTCGGCTCGAGCTGCTGGAACAGAAGACTTCAGAGTTCAAACAAGTTCGAGCTTTGCCAGACCTTTTGTGTGCGCTGCGACCTGTCGGCACAGAAACCTCTAGTAGGCTGTGTTAGAGCATTTTGCTAGGCGGTACCGGCTTGTCCTGTGTTTGCTGTACACTGATGTTTAGTTTGTGCATATAAGCCCTTCAAACTGTATCTGTAATGTGGAGACAGCCACAATCTGTGTTTGTGCGATGATTCGATGCATAAGTCTCCTCAGAATATACAAACTGCCTACTGAACATCATTGGAGTATACAGAGCAATGGCTACGGGTCACAACACTTTCTTCGTACAATGGTGTGGCAGCAGTATGTGTATATGTGCGATTAATATGTTCCGTTTCAGGAACATGCATTTGTTAATATCCTTGACAGTATTACATCCTTCCCGGAAACCAAAGACGTATCAGTGAAGGGGGGCGGGGAATAATCTATATTAATAAATGATCATAAAATTAACCTAGTTCCTCAATTTTAGTATCTTGGAGAAATTATAACACATAACTTAAACGAAAAAGTAACTTGGATAAATAGAACAATTAAAATGAAAAAGGCACAATCTCTAACCTGGACAACATATAATACAAAATGCCTATCAATAGCTACTAAGATCCAACATTATAAAACTGTAACTCTTCCTGAAGCCACTTATACTTGTGAAACACTGTTCCAAATTAAAAATGAACAAAGAACTGATCAGCTCCTCAAGACGGAAAGAATAATCATTAGAACGTGCATAAATAAAAAGTATCAGGTTGAGGGAGTCTGGAGGATTCTCCCAAATGAAACTATCTATCGTGAGATTGATCCAATCACCAACACAATGAAGAAGAAAAGAATTTCATTTTTTTTTTCACATCTTACGGCTTCCAGAAAACAGAATTGTACGCCAACTGGTGATGAGAAATCTAGGAAAGAAAACTGGAGGAAAATGGATCCAAGAAATCCACCAAGATCTCAAAGCAGTTGAACTCGAGATAACAGATGCCGAGGAGAAAAATAAAATTAACACCATTCTTAAAACTCACAAATTTTCTGCAGAAATGACACACAGATTTCAGACAAGTTGAGAAAATCCCGATCTGAAAGAATGAAACAGTACTGGAAAGAGCGCAAGAACCAAGCAGTACTACCTTCAAAGAAGAAGTGATCGTGGAACGACTCAAGTGGTCCAATGTGACCAATCAAGATTAATAATAATAATAATAATATTGTTATTATGTACAATTTGGTTTACGTCGCATCGACACAGATAGGTCGTATGGTGACAATGGGATAGAAGAGGGCTAGGCTCGGGAGGATGCGCCCGTGGCCTTTATTAAGGTACAGCCCCAGCATGTGCCTGGTGTGCAAATGGGAAACCCTGGAAAATCATCTGCAGGGCTGCTGACAGTAGGATTCGAACCACTAATAGTCTAATACGTTAAAACATACCGTACGCGAGGGAAAGGTTGCAGAAAACATCGTCTAGGCCGTCAGTGTTCCGCATACTTTATGTGTGAGGTCGCCTAACAGTTCGAACAGGTTTGATACCGTATTAAGCTACGTTGCGTATCGTGCCGGCGCGAGCCCGCTCGAACTTGAGTATCATTCGCCCATCACTACTGAACTCCACTCCAGGTTCTTGTTTTCTCACACTGTCCTTCACCAAATCCATCCACTCTACTCGAGGTCTTCCTCGTCCTCTCTTTCCAGTCATCCGTTTCACCATCACTTGTTTCGGCATTCTTTCATCATTCATCCTTTGCACATGTCCATACCATCTCAATCTGTTCTGCTCCAGTTTCTGTACATTCACTTCCTTTCTCACTCTCTCTCTCCTAGTCTCCTTTACCATTGGTTGGTTGGTTGGTTCCTTAGTTTAGGGACTGTGACAACGCGGTCATGTAGCCCCGTGTACTTTGGGTGTGTGTAGAATCTGTCTGATAACCGGTGTTAATTGTGATGGCTGTATTAGTGTGTGTATCTGTTTTAATTCAAGTAAGGACTGCAGACATTCAATTTTTCCAAGTAGTTCCATGGTGGCCACTACTCCTGGAAAACTCTTGGATTTTTATTAGGTCTGGAAAACTACTGGAAAACTCCTGGAAAAAAGTCTAAAAATTAGAAACTCCTGGAAAATAGCCACTGTTAATTAATTATAAAAATCTTTCCATCTTAAATCATACTCCCGCTGTGGTTTTGGGTGAGCACTATCGTTAACGAATAAATTTCCTCAGGGTACCTGTTTCTGTGTGTGAGAACACGCGATAGTATTTTTGTAAAACATATAGAGTATAGACAACTTTAAAATTGCAGGCAGCATTCTTTTCTTTTTTCTTTTTAAAGAGGGGCAGATGACCTCGTAGTTCCGCCCCTTAAAACAACAATAACTAACTTTTTAAAGCGGATATTTTAGTCACGAAGTCTTTTTTAGAACAACAATTAAATCATTTGTGTGTAGGCTTGCGTATCAATAATGCAATCACCACTAATTTTTGTCAACATCTGTATAAGTAAACCAAACACAACTGCTTTATTTTGGTCTTGAAGTAGGCAACCGATAAAGCCCCCCCCCGCACTCGCACTTATTTTAAAATCTGGAAAACTGAGAATTGCTCCTGGAAAATCGTTGACCTATTTGAGTGGCCACCATGTAGTTCCTACTTTTGCCGCCAAACTCCACTGTCAACGACCAACTGGTTCAGAACTTAGTTACCCGATGCCACCGCAGTCAGCTCTTGACGACGAACGTAAGAACCTAAGAACGTTAGTCAAATGTTTAACCTATTTATAGTTTAGTTTCACACAGGTGTAATTAGTGGAAGGTTCTTTAACATGCCATAAATCTATGACATGGGACCGCAGGCTTCACTTCCCCCTCCGAAGGAAGGCATACTGAGGGATTTTTAACGTTCTTAAAAAATCCGACAACTTCTGCCGGGTTTGAACCCTCGATCATGGGCATAGAAGCTCAGCATGCTACCAACTGAAGTTTGATGGGAGAAGGCCAAGGGGAAGGGCCAAATAACGGTGGAAAGATAATGAAAGCTGCAAATCTCCAACCAGAAGATGCAGCTGACAGAGTGAAGTGGCGCTCAATGATCCGAAAAGCGGACTCCATCCCAATGGTAAAACGCTAAGAAGAAGGAGTATGCCTTTCTTTGGAGGGGAAGTAAAGCCGTTGGGCCCATGTCATAGATTTATGGCATGTAAAAGAACCTTCCACTAACTACAATTTTGTGAAGCTAAATTTGTAGGTTAGATTTGATTAACGCTCTATTAAGTTCCAACATTTGCCGCCATGTGCCGGTTGCAGTGGCATCTAGTAACCAGGTTCACGGCTACATGTTGATGATAGTATTTGGTAGCAAAAGTAGGAACTACTTGAAATTGATAGTCTGCAGTCCTTACCTGAATTACAGACAACACACACTAATACGGCCATCACAATTACCACTGGTTGTCAGACGGATTCTACACACACCCAAAGTACACTGGGCTACATGACCACTGAGGAACAGCCAACCGAAGTGTGTGTTCTACACAACAAAACTCATTTGACTCCATCGACTTTCTGACGCTCCGGAGAACGAAGACTGCTCTATGAAAAAAAGTACAAGATATGAGAAAGTGTACCTTGTTCCAGCCTTCAAAACAGAATTACATTTCTTGCCAGAGCTGGGAATCGAACAAGGGCCGCCGTGGTGACAGCCTAGTGTGTTGGCCACTACGCAACGAGGCAGACTTTCTTTTCGTTGTAAATAACTGTGACAGTTACTTTGAAGAAGTAATGTACCCAACCCTGCTAGTCACTGACGCCAGCTGTGTCTGTTAATTGAGTAGATACCGTGGAAGAGTTGCGAATTTCCATAACTTTCTAATTTTATCATCATCTTCATTTCCCCTTTTCCAGTTGACACTGGGTAGGGGCAAATATGGTTCCTCTCCACTTTGTTCTGTCGTTCCACCATTCCTCTTCCGACACGGTGTTCCAATCCAGGTTCCGTTTTCTAATGCTATACTTAAGAGTCCATCCAACGCATTCTTGGGCTTCCTTGTCCTCTCCCTGTCATCCGTCGTTCCAGTGCTCGTCTTGGTAACCTTACTTCATTCATCTGTTTGACATGTCCAAACCATCTCAATCTGTTTTGCTCCAGTTTGATAGCAAATATGGTTCAGCCTCTAATTTTATCATCATTTTGAAAAGCTGTTTACCCTTGTGTGATCCATTCCAGGGCTCTCCAGTTCCCTGCGGAAGGCTGGCTGCGGTTCACGCTAAACCACGGCAGCATCACGTGGGTGAGCATCCTACCGAGCGGCCGCGTCTGCGTGAGGCACCTGGGCGACACCGGACACATTCCTCCATACGCTGTCACCTCAAGTTGACGACCACCAGACTAGACTTACGTTTGTATATGCCATATATGTAAATATTTCTGGGTTGTGAATCATGGTAGAAGGGTTTTCTGAATTCAAATGAGTGAGTGTTATGTTGATTGACTCAAGTTCAACAACTTGAAACGAGACTAGAAAAATCCCAATCCCTATTGCAGTCTCATTTACAATTGTTACTGAACAGTTAATCGAAATAGTTATTACTGTGAAATTCTCATTCAGTACAGGGACAGATAACCTCGCCATTCCATCCCTTAAAACAACAAACCTTACTCATTTAGTACGAGGGGCATTCCGAATATGTTTAGTTATTTTCTAGTAAATCCACCCTTACTTCCAACTTGATGTTTCAGTGCTATGGCAGAGCTATCTAGCGGTCAGAAGCGTAATCACTTTAACTAGCCAATAACAGGCAGCCCTTCAAATTGATATATCACAACAAATCGAGTTAAGTTCGCTATGTCGCATCATCACAAACGAAACTCGATTTGTTGTGTTGTATCGCTTTGAATGGCTGCTTGTGATTGGTTAGTTAAAGTGATTTCACTTCTGATCGCTAGATAGCTCTAGCAAAGCACTGAAACGTCAAGTTGGAAGTAATGGTGGCTTTACTATAAAGGAAAGCTGTATTACAAAGTAGAAAACTGTGTCATTAAATAAAAATAATAACCCCTGGCACTACAGCCCATGAAGGGTCTAGGCCTACCAAGCGACCGCTGCCCAGCCATTTGGCCTGCAGATATTGGATAGATGCGTGATCAGTGCATCGGGTCCCCTTGGCCATTAATCTTGGTTTTCGTGATCGGAGCGCTGCCTCACTGACAGACAGCTACTCAATTGTCCTCACGAGGCTGAGTGCACCCCGTTACAGCCTTCGCATCAGTTTCCAAAATTCCTGACGGAGCCGGGAATCGAATCCTGGGCCTTCGGGTGAGAGGCAGGCGCGCTACCCCAACACCACAGGGCCGGCTGAAAACAGTATCATTACAAAATTGAAACCTTTCGCTATTTTTCTACATACAGTAAAATAGACCCTCGATTCAAAGGACTTCGGATTTAACAGACAGAATTAGACCAACCGAGATTTTTTTTTGGGTATTTTCTATTTTTTAAAAATAATTTTCTCAAAAACTTTATTTTATTGGCCATAATCGTGGATTCAAAAACAACATACAGCCATTTTTGAAATAGTGCACATGTAATCGATCGTTCTGCGGGCAATACAATATTTCTATAATGTACAAATATAGATTTTTAGTTTGTACAACGTCTATATTTTTATCGCTCGAGAACTGCACAATTGAGTCTGCCAAATCGAGTGTTCACTGTAGTTGCCACTGACATTGATGCATTTAAAAGTTCTATAAATCATTTTCGTGTTATGATTACTTCTGCATTGGCTCTAAAATCTTAAATTATAACAATTTGTCTGCCTAGTCAATACTTTATGTTGAATGTATTTGCAGGTATATGTTTCAGAATTATTGGCCTTTCTTCAACCTTAAATGAATTGCTTGATCTTTAAAAAAATCCTTAAAAACACATGATTATGAATTAAAACGGATGGAAATGAATGTGGTTCACATGAGACATAAAATTTTTTGAACAACTAAAATACCATAATTAAAATTTCTTAAATCTTCATTGGGTTATTGAAAGAAAATGATGTTCTCTTAGAAAAATGTTTGTCAAGGAGGGCGCCGATATCGATCGTCTGTCTTCATTCACTAAACACAGAACACCAGCATCCAAGCATTTGGCAGGAAATTAAGTGATGGAACTTATCTTCGGAATGCCCCACATATTTTTGTATTCATTTTCTTGGAGCCTGATGAAGGCAGCATTTCACTATTACTGTATTTTCTCGAGTATTCCACGCAACTTTCTTGTGAAAGAAAAATTGTACACCTGAAAGTTTGGTGCGCATCTTATGTTAAACTGTGATTGTTGTCATTCAACTTGTGATTTACCTTTGTTTTTTTAATATTTTTTTAAAGCATCAATCAGAAATGTGATTACATGTTTGCATGCGACAAGTAGCCTTTGTTTCGAGCTGCAAGAACTTATAAACATAGTGAAGGGAATCTTGTCTAGATTGGTGTCATAACTGACCGATTTGTTCGGCACTATTGGTCATTGGATGACAACACTTGAAGTGGTTATAGATAATGAGGGCTTAGTTTAATTTTTTTGAACCACTATAAAAAACAAAACAAAAAAGACCAGGGTAAATAACAAAATGATTTTTTTACTTAAGATTTTATAGAAACATGTTTGCATTTTGACATAAACTGCCTCAAATCTATTTGGCTCTTGAGAACGAAAGAAAGACTTGCCAGCGCACGTACATCTGATGGATAGCTAAAATCCTTGTGGAATGCAGGAGCTTATTGTGACATTATGGACAGAGAGGTGCAGTTATTATAGCTATGCACTTCCCCATTCCACTCCCCCGGTATACTACTGCAGCGTAAAACATTTGCCACACGTGAAATACTGTGAATTGAAGCTAACATACTCTGTAACAGCGGCTTCGGTGGCGTAGTTGGTAGCATGCTGAGCTTCTATGCCCAAGATAGCGGGTTCAAACCCGGCCGAAGCCGTCGGATTTTTTTAAGAGCGTTAAAAATCCCTCAGTATGCCTTCCTTCGGAGGGGAAGTAAAGCCGGCGGTCCCATGTCATAGATTTATGGCATGTTAAAGATCTTTCCACTAATTACACCTGTGTGAAACTAAATTGGATAGGTTAAGAATGTAAACAACGCTCTTAGGTTGCTACGTTCGTTGCCAAGAGCCGACTGCGGTGGCGTCTAGTAGCTAGTTCTGAACTAGG
This sequence comes from Meconema thalassinum, assembly GCA_946902985.2. Lineage (NCBI taxonomy): Eukaryota > Metazoa > Arthropoda > Insecta > Orthoptera > Tettigoniidae > Meconema > Meconema thalassinum. The sequence goes on from OX336388.2 coordinate 92,293,141, forward strand.
CCTAGTAGTCGTTGACGGTGGCGCTTGGTGGCAAAAGTAGGAACTATTTGAAAATTCAAAGTTGCAGTCCCTACTTGAATTAAAAAAACAGATACACACACTAATACAGTCATCACAATTAACACCGGTTATCAGACAGATTCTACACACACCCAAAGTACACGGGGCTACATGACCGCGTTGTCGCAGCCCCTAAACTAAGGAACCAACCAACCATACTCTGTAACATTGCAATACTGACTCCTGCAGAAGCTGAAACTTTGCCCTAATGATGTTCAATGGATTGGTTATCTCTCTGGGAACACATTAGGTTTGTAGTAGTGGAATCTTAATCGCTCTTGTCAAAGTTATGTGTCCGGAGGCAGGCAATATTCCGCTGACCGTTGTCAACAGTTTCAGTAGCCACCGATACGATAATATGGTGTGCACATGCCTGGAAATAAGGTTAGCATCACTCAAGAGCAAATTGTGATCCTTATCAAAGCTGATTTCGCAAGTTCACTATAAAACTTGCTTCCAGCCAACCATCACGAAGACACATTTTTGACAGATGTACATGTTGATATCGAGATATTACAGTACGCGCATGGTCGGAAGTATATTTAGTGTCGCTCGCTAGCAGATTGAGGTTCTTTCCACTACTACAAACCTGATGTCCCAGCCCCTTAAAATTAATCAACAACAATTCCTTGTTCTATCTGTTTTTCTTTTCTTTGTGATTAAGGAGCATATGTCTCTTATAATTTTTTCCTGTAAATTTTGTCGAGTTAAGCATAACACATGACTTATAAGATGGTTCGTGGTTCTAGAGAAAATACGGTAACAATGTTTTTACTTTCTCATATGCCTTCCCCCACGGGTTCATGTTCATATCTTCTGCATTAGAGTCTGGCAAACAGCTCCCAAGTTTCGATCGGTCTTGCAGGTGAGATTGAACAACAGAAATGCCTGTATCATGGTATCAAGAACGATTTTTATCGACATTCTCATTTGGCCAGCATGGTCTGGTTGTAAGGTACTGTCTTGAGTATACTGCAACACAAGTTACAGGGCGACCCTTCACTCTGTTGACCTAATCTGCTCATATTGGTCTCAAGTAGGCAATAATGATTTAAAAGTTAATTCCACAAGCATGCCAAGACACATTATTTTGTTTATTAAAAATAATCCTAGCTAAAAATTGATCCACCGTGCGCTCGTTCCATCATTCCCATTTCTAATAACACAGGTTTGTGGGAGAGAAAAAAAAAACTGCAGCACAAACGTAAATAGGTGTGTTTGATTAACTTTGCTGTAATCGGAAATGCATTTTTTTCCCTGTCACATCTGGTTAATTTGCAATAGTGAGAAATTTTATTTTGATTATAATAAATAGGGCTCGGATTTTTAGGTGCTAAAAATCTTGAAAATATTTATTTTTTATGTATTAAAAATACCTGAAATATGTGACAAAAAAGTAAAAATATTTAATTATAATTTAGTACTCACGAATGCAATGCCTCACTGACTGCTGAAGAATTACAATTCACAACGAGATACATCTTCAGGTTATCCATCACAAATGGCAGACGATTATCTCGTAACACTTCTTTTGAAGGCGCGAAACTGCGGCAATATGTTTCTTGCCCTTGAGATGTTGTGTAACATGAGATTGCTGTTCAGCCTTGATTGATTTCCCACATGATTGGCAGAAGAGAACGCCCCCATTAGAAGTAAAATTATCTTTAAATTCTGCAACAGACGATAACTTGTAGTTGCTTTTACTTTAGGCTCTTCACAGTGCCAGAAATGAACTGCATGTGAGTGACACTGGTTCCAGGTAGCTGAGGGAGGGGAGAGGAGGTCTATCATGTGGTGCAATATGGCTATGGACAAGGAAATCCCCGGCTCCCACAGTGAGTGGCACGGGGCGACAAGTTAAGAATAACACAGTTGCAAGCTGACATATGCTCTGCGTGAAGATAACATAGCTCACAGGTTCTTCCCCGTTGAAGAAACACAGAACAAATATACAATAAACTAAAATATCTTGCATACTGATTTTAAAAAATGTTAATATTATGTCTTTTTATGTGCAAATATGTGTAGAGCAGGAATTTATGTATTTATAGGAAAAATGCTTAAAATATGCATTTACATAAATAAATATTTATTTACCTAAAAATCCGAGCCCTAATAATAATTCTACTGGACTGGACTGAAATCGGGAAACTTGCACTCACGTGGGGTTTTGAAGATTAATAGAGACTACCTGACACATATGGTCCATGCAACGAAAACAAAACCCATTCGTTGCATATGGAGAAATACTGAGCTAAAAGAAAGACCGATAAATGTTGATTCCGCATGGTCCTAAGTGACCCATTCGCGACAAAGAAGAAGAAAAATGGAATTGAGCCTAAACAAAATGTGATAGCTGTATTACAAAACCGACTCCCTTTTCAGATTCAGTACATTAATCTCTGTGGACATGGCCTATTTTCTAATTAACTGCCATAAAGAAAAAATCTGCAGTATAAGAGGAAATTGTGTGTGTTAGATTAACTTTGTTGCGCTGAATTCGAAAATGCATTCAGTTCTTCTCTGTCACATATGATCAATTGTCAATCGTGAAAAATGTTATTTTGATCACAACAATAAAAAAGAGGTAATTGATCCTATACAACATGTGATATTTTAAAAAAACTAACACCATTTTTGGATTCAGAACATTATTCTCTATCAAAACCACCTATTTTACTGTAAAATCATGCAGGCCTCTGTAATTTTAGTTCAATCTGCTGTTTTTTTTTTCTTTAGACAGAGAAGTCATGTTAACAGTGGATCAAATAATACTGCTTTATGTTTGTCGAACATAGAATGAAGAATGGTTTACATAATGACATGAAAAGAACCATGTCTGCCCAAATCCTTATTGACAGAGTACTGGAACAGTGTACCCAAATATTACATTTCATTTACTTAAGGTATCTTTTCCTATTTCATTCAATGGTTTACATTATGCGGTAACAGGGCTTTGATTTGACATGTGCAGCAGCTTGAATGCGTCTGTGTTTTTACCTTTAAATCGATAATGCCGAGAATAAGGAATTCCTTGTTGAGAGACTGTGCTGGCCATACTGAAGCTTGCGATACCGAGTGGAACTAGAACTAATTTGCCCGGCCCTACCCTGCATTCAACATATCGACTGTACTGTATATATGTTGTGTAGTATCCATGATCTTAGAAAGTGACAGTGGTTATCAGTGATAGAGAGTTATATCTTTGCTTTGTTTCTTGTCTGAAAGTTCTTGCCTGTTATGATGTGGCCACATTATTAGAATAAACATTAGGGCAGATGACCTCACTGTTCCACCCCTTAAAGCAACAATAACTAGAAGAAAACATTCATTTTCCCATTTACGAGGGCATGTTTTTTTCCCCCAAATATGCAAGACAAATAGCTCTACACTACAATTGAAGGGTTCATCCCAAAATAAACAGACAAATCCAACAATTTACTTTTTGAGATAAGTACATCTTCTTCCCCTTCAGGGCCAGCTCGGCTTCGCCTCCTTTGTACACGCCTGCCGGTTTGTGTATATAAGGAGCGGAGCTGGGCTGCCTGGGAGCAGTCGTTTGGTGGAGGAGTCAGCCAGCAGGGGAAGAAGGCTCAGCATCACCAGCCAAGAAAGTGGTGATCCAACCACCAAGTCCGCCTCTCTCCTCGACGGATGATACTCTTTCCGTAACTTCAGCGGTGCACATGTCAGCCAATACGGACCAGATCCTACGCGCCTTAGAACAGATCAACCAACGATTGACCCTCCTGGAGCTACCTCGCCAAGATCCTCATCCAGAGGAGCCCGACGACTACGAAGAGCCAGACGACGAACCTCACTATCGTCATCATCGTCATCGACCACCACCAGCCGACTTCCCATGGAGGACTCTAGCTCCGGACGATTATCCCAAAGGACTGCCCGTCCCTACAGCTCAACGCGTGTGGAACCTTGCACAGGCACTCAAACAACAACAACTACTTTACGTGCCTACGGGACGAGACCACCACGATACTCAGACCACGCTTTATCTTCTTTCGAGTTGGCACTTGTTGGACCCAGGCCAGCGGAAGTATACCTTCAATCGGGCCAACCTCCTGTACGCCGCCCCTACCAAAGGGTGGGCGTACGCCATGCAGCTGGACAGCGCGGGGGGCGACGAGGTGCTCTACGTATAGATAATATTGCTGTCTCCGAACAGCAGACAGGTCGGGTTATATACGAGTGTAAAATATTCGGGATTCTACAAAAATTAGAAAAGTCCAATGCATTTTCTAGATAATTAATTACCTGGAATGTTTGGCATTCAATAATGATTTGTACTTTGTTAGGATTTACTTAAATAATGGTGAGGATCATTATGTGTGCCCCGATAAACACAGCAAGCGAAGCCAGCTATGAATGGCGTGCGTACGCGGTTCAGCAGGTGGTTGGCGCACTCCGCTGACTCATATCGTTAGTTCACACGTGTTTTGTCATTCATATGGACGTGTATCTGCAAAGCTTAGATGTTAGTGTTGCATGTTTAGTGAGTACAGTAAAACTTCACTTATACGATTTTTCAAGGGACCAAATGAAAAAAACGTATAAGCGTGAAAAACGCGTAAATGAAAGTCGCTAAATAAAAACTGCAAAATGTATGTGACATTATGGGTTATACAGGGACTTGTGTTATATGCGACGCGGACCCTCGCTCGCACCCGCCGCGAGCCGGTCCCCCGTCAAGCACTTGGCCGTAATGCACTTCTTGGCGCCACAAGTTTCCCTCCTTTGCAGTGTGCTTTAGCAGTGTGGGGTTCAGTTTGGTCAATTGTTCACGTCTTTAGTGCTCAGTGTGATGTTCCAATGCGATTTTCATTACGTGAACGTGTGTAAATACCTTCATAAAGTACAGGAAATCTTTCGCGAAAATGAGCTTAAAGACTATATTACAGTTGAAATACAGTCAATCGGTGGTGAGGAACTTCTGAACGTAAATGACAATTTCATAAAGAGGTGCCAGCGATGTGTAGCAGTGAATGGCGAACATTTTCAGCACCAGCTGTGAACTACAGTATAGGCTATAGGCCGCGCGAGCTACGCATTACGGCAAAGAGCCTGGCGGGAGACAGGCCCGCAGCGCGGGCGAGCGGCGAGCGATGGCCCCCCGTTAAGAAGTGAACAACAGCAATCGTAATGCACTTCCTCTTCCTTTCACCCATGTTCACTGCTATCAAGGTTAACCACAACTGAAGCACAGAACAAGGCAGAACAATGACTGCAGCAAGTGATGATGTATTTCGCAACACACGCAACTTCAAGGTCGCTCTCGCCACAACATAGCGCCGCGCGAGGGATGGTTTCCGAGAAACGTACAGTGCGTGTCATAAGTTTCTGGCTCCAATATTTTTAGAGATTTTAGGTAGGGAAACCGTTGTAAACGTATAAACGACGCATTTTTCTCTCGGGGACTTAAGATATGATCGTATAAGTGTGAAAAACGAATAAATGTAAAACGTATATCGGAAATAAATTAACATGGAAAGTATAGGGATTTTGCCGGGACCAAGGAAAAAATGGTATAAGTGTAGAAAACGTATAAGTGTGAATCGTATAAAAGAAGTTTTACTGTATTGTGATTACTGTGATTGTTGATCATGCCCAGACACCAATTCACATTGCGCGAACGTGTGTATATCCATTGTCAAATGTTCGGCCCTCCACCAATGGATAGATTTAACTTTTTACCTGAACAGCCTCTAGATGGCAGGTCAGCTGGATTACAAATCCCTGGAACATGATGCCACTGTTCTGGTTGAGTTAGCTTCCTTATCTCATTCACCCTGTTTGCCACAAAGGTAGCCCACTGATCATTTCTTCTAATCCATGCTAAGACTGTCGATGAATCACTCCAGAAATATGACTCACAGCTTTTGGGAAGATCTTCAATTATTGCTGCATGGAGCCTAACACCTATCAATGCAGCAAGCAATTCTAGACGAGGTATCGTGACTGTATTGTTTGTGGGGGAAACTCTTGTTTTTGCCTGAACCAACTGTACATTTACTTGCTGAGTCGTCTCCACCCTCAGGAACACAGCTGCAGCGTAGGCATCCTTGCTGGCATCACAAAATGTATGCACACTCCATTCAGCATGTCCACTGTTAGAAGGTAACCATCTTGGGATCTTCAAGTCTTTCAAGCATGCGACATCATCTGCCCGTTTCACAAATCTGTTGGCAATGGCTTGATCCACCTCTTCATCCCACCCAATGTTTACACTCCATAATTCTCTTCAGATAAGTTTTGGTTCTAGGGTCACAGGAGATGAAAAACCAATTGGATCGAACACCTTATGGGCAGTGGAAAGGATAGTCCTTTTGGTAATTTTTTCTGGATAATTCTGGAAACAGTCTGGGCTTATGGCCAGAGTGTCATGTTTTCTGTCCCAGATTAAACCAAGTACATTAGTGAGACAAGCCTCTGTAAGTATATCTGGATCTGAGAACTCCCATCCACACAATTTGAACTTGCCATCAGCCGTGATAAAGGTGGCTTCGTGAATGAATGTTTTAAGCTGATCATCATCAAGGCTAGTGACTACATTATCAACATAGAAACAATCCAAAAGACTTTTAATTGTGGTCTCAAGAGTATGCAGAAATTCCCTCATGACATTCATCTAGAATCCTTGAGAGATGAAGTCTGATAACTGCATTTAACAGATAAGGACTACAAACAACACCAAACACAACTCTCCTGTGTCGATAGACAATTATATTCCCCAAATCATCCTTCCATAAAAAACGTAGGAAGTTCCTGTCATTTGCATGTATACTAATCTGCAAGAAAGCTTGCCTGATGTCAGCCACAACTCCACTTGCTTCAGACGGAATCTTAAAAGAAGTGGAGGTATCTGTTCTATCAATGATCTCCCTTTCTCCAAGTACGAATTCAATGATGGGCTATTCTTTTCACGAGCTGATGCATCGAACACAGGTCTAATTTTGGTGGTGCTATTTTCTTGCACTACGTATCTGTGAGGAAGATATGACTATCACTAACAATGTCAGAGTCAGGAACCCGTTCAATGACACCTTCTTCAAGCCTTTCCTCAAAAACATGTTCATAATCTGGGTACAGATTATCAGCCTTCAACCTCTTTATAGTAGAATCCAGTCGTTTTTCTGCCAGGATATAATTCGATGGAAGAGGGGGTGCCTATCCTTCCAGGGAAGATGGACTTCATATCGACCTTCACCATTCACCCTTACAGTCTCTTGAAAATGCTTGTCAACTTCCAACTGCAATTCAAGCTTAGTTTTCCGATCAACTGGATCTGTAATGCCAGTCAACTCCAATTTCCAAAGATCTGAGATGTTTAAATCGTTAATCAACATTGATGTGACAATCATAGCAGTTGTAACTCTGGGTTGTTCACTGGGATATTTACCAAAAATGGTCCAACCTAACCTGGTCTCCATAGCTATCAAACCACATGATACACTTCTAACATTACCCGTGAAGAGTCTGGCAGCAATGTCAGCACCTATCAGAATTTCTACAGGACCTGCAGTATCTATGGCTTCCTGTATATTGTTGGTATTATCAAGTATTTCATTAACTAAGGCACTATTCTGAATATGAGGTACATTATCACAAATATTGTCTTGGTCAAGACCTCAAAATTGCACCAATAACCATTATTGAGACCGGCAAGATGAATTCTATATTTATTGTGCTCACAAATACCAGTTTTCTGACCTCCGAACAGTGAATGGACAATAGTTTCTCTCCCAACAGGAGAATAATTCATTTCCCGTGCTGTTCCCTTCAAGATATATGACCGTTGTGACCCTGTATCAAGAACTGCCTTCACAGTACGTTCGCATCCATTCCCTCGAACCTTCACCAGAAGCGTAGGAAGCAGCACACTATTATCACACGTTAGATTGGCAAGGGCTTCATCTTCCTGTACAGTCATGACGGCAGGCCTAGGGGGTTCAGTACTGTTAACTACATTCTTACTTCTCTTAAAATCTGGACACAACAACATTACATGGCGCTTATCACAAATCAAACATTTTTGCTTGAAGGTGCACTTTTTAGCTACATGATTTGGTTTAATGCAAATAAAACAATATTTCCTATCCTTAATAATTTCAAGTTTTTCCGAGAGAGGCATATCACGTGCTTTATAGCAGTCAGCGCTGCTATGGTGTTCATTACTGCAAAAGATAAAAGCAGAACGCTTATTTTCCTGTAACGAGAGTAAACCCATTGCTGTATGTACATCTTGCCTAGAACATGATTTAGGACTGCTATCTTTCTGCACTTTCTTTGCCCTATCAGCTGACTGTTTGAACCCAGACATGGCCACATGGATCCTTTCCTCATTTTGCACTTCCGCCTTCATGAAGGACATGAACTTATTAAGTCGTTGTTCTGCATTAGATATATCACTATATAAAGAAGTTCGCTGCCATACTCTTAAAAAGTCTTCAGTCATGCACGATTCTAACAAAGGACAAAGGATTGCTGCACATTTCCCAGTTGTGACACCAAGAGATTCAAGTGCCCTTAAATGACACTCCAGTTTATCCTACATCTCCGTGAGTGAACGGCATGTTTTACTAGCAGGCAGGGTCAAACTGAGAAGATCCCTGATGTATACTTCAATTAGAAGATCTTCCCTACCAAAACGTTCCTGAAGTGCTTCTATCACTAGCATGTAATTGTCATCTGTGGCTGGAAAACTGTCTACAACAGACCTAGCTCTGGAGTTGGGTAACGTAGCTTGTATAAGATAATAGAATTTATCAACTGGTGCAATCCCTACATTCTCATGAATACGCTGGAATTGGTTCCAAAACGGCAACCAATCTCTGAGTTCACCGCCGAACTTACGAAATTCTATGGTTGGAAGCTTTATTTTACTATTTACTTGAGCATTACTTGTTGAATCTTCACTTGCGATAGATTGTCGGTCTAGGGAATCAATTTTTAAACGTCGCACTTTTAACAGTTCGTACTTACTGCGATACTCGTCAGCCGCCAGCGCTTCTTGATCTAGTTTTTGTTCACTAGCAACGTTTTCCAACATCCATTCCATAACCTCTTCATTCTGGGCATTGATATTCTCGAAGTACTGTTCCAAACAAGCAAATGATGCTCGAGCTTCTTCATACTTTTCTTCTTCAAGAAACTTATCAAGTGCAACGGAATGCCGCGCAAACAATGCTCTGTCGATTCGTCTTCTACTTTTAACCTTCTCCATTGCGGAAGTAATCACAAAACACTGACAAGAAAAACTATCGTGCCGTTACGCTGGGTGCCAAATGTCATATGTTCGGCCCTCCACCAATGGATAGATTTAATACACATAAAAATAACTGAACTTTATTTATCTTACATTACATGCTGTCCGTTCCATTGGATGCCATTTTACTTAACTACTTGAGTCAATGCCCTCTAGATCCTAGGGGCTACTTAATATATAAAATAAACAGACATCTCAATAGTGAAATTCCTAAGAAGTATGATAGGAAAGACAAGGAAAGACAGAGTGAGGAATGAAGATGTTAGGAAGGAAGTTGGGATGGGAAATCTAAATGAGAGAATTGAGAAGAATAAACTAAGGTGGTTTGGACATGTAAAGAGGATGGAGGAAAATAGAATACCAAGACAGTTGCTGGAGGCAAAGTGCAAGGGTAAGAGAGCAAGAGGAAGACCTAGAACAAGGTGGATTGGTTCAGTGAAGAACAGCGTAAGAAAAATAAATCTGGACTGTGACAAGATCGTGGAAGAAGAATGGTGGAAGGAAAGAGGAAAGTGGAGAAGTGCCATAAATACTCCGACCCGGCAGGAGCTGGATAAGGGGAAATGATAATGATGATGATCTCAATAGTGTTCCCAACATCCATAATTCGTGTATGAAGAGCAGAAAATCTTGTTCTGAAATGAGACGAAAATTTCGAATCAAGTTTCTAGGAAGACCTGTGCCTAATGCCAGTACAATTAGGAGGCTCGCTAAACGATTCAAGGTAACAGGCTCCGTAATAATAAAAGAGTTGGCAGACATTCTTTCATCAGAAGATGTCAGGTGTGTGTTACAAGAGACTGAGGACATTTTCAGCATAGCCTATGAGAACTGTAAGTACACATTATTGAAACGGCTGAACAGAGTAATAAAACAATCAAAAGATTTCCTAGTTCCGCCTCGTCAATACATTATATTCAAAATTTTGTGATGTAATCACGTCACAAACTACATAGGTACATGTTTCGATGCCTATATGCATTGGCATCATCAGCCTTACAGTGTATTGGCCGCACTTAAAAATCTCTTTGTAATTACAGTAATAAAATGTTGACATAAAAACACACTCAAATCATTTATACACTGAAACCACTTTAAAACACTTAAAAAGTTTCTTAAAAATTATGGTAGGTACACATTGCAAAACTCTTGATGGTTTAATTGTCTCTCTTGAGGTTTTCAGAGTTCAGTTCATGAAGTTGTCTCCGAAATTGGTCAAAGGTTTCCATTCCCAAGTAAATTGCGGCAAGAGACCAACAGAGCCGTGCTGTGCTGGATGGAGACTGTGCTACAAACCATCATGAGTTTTGCAATGTGTATCTACCATAATTTTAAAAAATCTTTGAGTGTTTTAAAGTGTTTCAGTGTATAAATGATTTGAGTGTGTTTTTATGTCAACATTTTATTACTGTAATTACAAAGTGATTTTTAAGTGCGGCCAATACACTGTAAGGCTGATGATGATGCCAATGCATATAGGCATCGAAACATGTACCTATGTAGTTTGTGACATGTGATTACATCACAAAATTTTGAATATAATGAATGTATTGACGAGGCGGAACTAGGAAATCTTTTGATTATTATACAAAGTCAATATGGAAAAATGGGTGACTATGAGTCAAAAAGAGAATGAACGAACAGAGTACGCCGGCGATCTGCGCCAGTCACAGCTGGCTTAGCCTGCCGTGTTTATAGGGGCGTACATATATAATGACCCTGTATTAGAGGATTAAAATAGTTTTCATTTTTGTGTTCAATTAAGATTTTGGCACGGTGGTTTTTTAGGTTTTCTCAACTATCCTCATAAAAAGTGGAAGACTAAAAAAAGGTAGTGTTTTGTAGAGTTATTTGTCTTGCATTTGGATCTGATGATGGTTGCTTGACGAGCGAAACATGTCACTGCTTAGTTTTCTTCTTCAATAGTCCTTAACCCTCTTAGTGCCAAGCCATTTCCTGAAATACTTGCCAAGAATGCCAAGCCATTTTCAATGGTCATGCAGACTATTCGAAAAAAAAAATCATAAATACCACATTTCAAACAATAGAATCATTATTATTGCTTTGCATTATAACCAATACCTCATTCTTTCATACATTATGTTCTTAAAAGTAAATATGGCATCAAATCTTTTTTAATTGAGTTTATTCTGATAATTGTTCAATTTTTCCTTTTTTTTTGTTGTAAAGAATCAGTTTTGAGCCTAAATTAAGTACACCCAAAAGTCATATTCGAAGAAACACTACGTTTCCTGCTGTAGAAAGTTCTTAGATACATCTGTAGGCAGAAAAATTCAAAAAAAGAGAACTGCACCGCAATTTTGGCGGGAACGCGCTTGATTGGGGGAGCGCAAAGGGAGGGCGTGAATACTAACTCAAACGTATCGCGTAACAAACGTCGAAGGAAAACAGTAAACACCGCACAGACAAGCTTGAAACCTCGCCTTTCCAACCATATGAAATAATCACGAAGATATGCCTACAGAAATATACAAATATAAGATAAACAGCGCGCCGATTGAATTGGCTTCGGCACTTTTGGCTCGAGCAGCGAGAGCCGATCTGATCGGCGCATGGCACTGAGAGGGTTAACAATATAATATGACATGTAATTTATTTCAGATTTTTTTTTACATATTCCAGTAATATTGGAATTATTTTGTGTTGACCGATTGAAAACTAAATATTAATTGTTAATGTGGCAACACTGGAAAATGGCTTCAAAGCTATCTTTTACTACAAAATAATCTGTTAGTAACTTGTACTTCTGGAAGCATAAATTCAAAGTCGAGTATTAGGTTAATGGCCAACAGATGGCAAAACATGCCAGAGATCGACTCGGCGAACGGGAAATATGTAAAAAACAAAAACTCTCATGCACTGTCCACAGAGGTGTGCAAATTATTAGACTAAATTAATTTGGCCGCATGATGTCATACTGCTACTCTCGTTGGCCCAACTTTGATATGTGCTACTTCCCGTATTAGATTTCCTGTGTTGTCAAATATTTCAGGTGATAAAAGAATATAGTTGGCATTACTTGTGAATTGACTCTTGTAAATGAGTAGTCCAGTTATAAATCTCTCTGAATTCACTTGTGAAGAAGGATCACTTGGATTCACATTTTTCATATTTGTTGGAAACTGCATTGGGGCTGAAATTATTTTGAAGGGAATACCGACATGCTTGATATGATGGGTGATATCTTCTTTAGAAGAGTATTAATGGATGAAATACGCAAAAATGCAACATATTACGAACTATTCAATGCTACTTCACACCCATATTCTCTTCAGTTGTCCAAAAGCATATGATAGATCTCAAAACACTGTTCCAATTGCAATGGAACCTGGCTTTTTTTGCACAAGCAATTCACTTCTGACTATAAATATATTTATGTTCGACGATGTCGAAACGTAATTATTATGTCAGAAAACTGTATTATAATGAGTCATTATAACACTATTTTTCATTATGATACAGTTTTTCCCACCAATCAGAGCTCAAAAGACAGTTGTGTGACCAATTAGGTAAGGATAGCATCGCATCTGCGCTGACTTCCACGGCCTCCTATTTTAAATTGCACTGCGTGGCTAGCGTCATAGTGGGGTATTTGAGGAGGCCATGGTCAAATACAAGGTATTCTCTGCGTCCCACGCTCTCTGTTCAATACATAAAACTGGCGAAATCTCGACAGATGTTTATGAATATTTATGTTCGAACATAAAATAATTATAATTATTGTTGAACATAAACAGTCGAATGCGACTCGCCTATAATGGTAATTAAGACACTCGTATGGAGCAGCGTCGTTGGTCGGTGATTGCTTCCCGACGTTTCAGCTGTCATTGTAGCAGCCTTAATCTTGGGTACGTGTTCATGTCTGTACTCAAACTGACAGTTGGTTGCCAGTCAGATGTGCCTGCTTGCTCTGCATTGTCGTCACGCTGCTCCCTGATTGGTCCGAGCCCCAGCCAGTCTTGCGTTAAGAGAACTTTGTGTTGCTTAGCCTGAATCTGTCTTCGCGATTGAAATTATTGGAATGAGTACACACACGAACCCATGATTAAGGCTGCTGCAATGACAGCTGAAACGTCGGGATACAGTCACCGATACACGACTCGGCTCCATCCTGTAAGCCCAGATGATAAACTAGACAGTAAGTTAGATATTGTTGTTTTAAGGAGTGGAACTACGACATCATCTGCCCCTATAAACTAGACACTGGCCGCAAAAGCCTACGATCTAAATATAAGTATTATTAGTCTTCAACAACTTTCCCTGACGATAGTAATTCTCCATGTTTAAATACTGGTATGTTTGTTCTTCTTCCTACATTTTGTGTCTGTCAATCTTCATATATCTCCTGATATCAACCAACATAAATACAACCATCATGACCAACATCGCATACTTCTCACTTTCAAATAACAAAATTCAAAAATGGCCATCATTTCCATTGCCTAAGTCACTCACACAATGCAGGTGGATAGAACACAATGACAATCGCAATGGCCAGGAACTAGATTATCTGGGTGTGGGAACAGAATTGGCTGATCTTGTTCGGAGGACAGTTAATGAAATCTCTTTGCTTTTCACGTACCAACTTAATCTGCATCACGACCGTGCTATCTAAACGGAGTATAACAGCCAGTCGTTTGTCGCTGACAAGTTTATAATTGAATCTCCAAGTCAAAAGATAGCCAGCTTCAAAGTTCCCCTACAAAGCCAACTAGGCCTACTACCAAAATATGCTAGCAAATACCATATAACACTAGAGGCAGAGAGTTCCTATACAAATCATGTATGTGACTGCTACCATCACTTCAGGTAAAATTGTATTTCATAGTAAAGTGAGATAATGGAACAGTTCTGTGGTCCATCAGGGATGAACAGTTCTGTGCTCTGGGGCCACTAAGTCCATCTGCGTTGATAAATAATTTGCATTAAAAAAAAACTGTTCATTCCATGCTTCGAATACCGTAATAGTTTTCTACGAAAACGCACAACACACATGGACTATGTGTCTTTAAATATGAGAAAAGTGAATTCAAGTCATCCTTATTCTTAAGTGGATTGAATAATTTTGTAACTGGACTACTCTTGTTCATAAGCTTAGTTTATTTATGTAGAAATATGTTGTTTGCTGTTGGTTTTACATCAGTGGTGGCCGGTAATAAAGTTTGGGGGTGTTGCACAACGACCAGACTTTGTCAATACAAAAAAATATAATAATAATTTATTTATTTATTTACATAGTTAACACCCACATTGGAGCACTTAAATCAAACCAAATACATTCAAGTCCTCTAAAAATTGACAGGGAATTTAGCTGTCATCTTCCTCCTCTCCCAAAACCTCTTCAATGGGACTGACCTGACTGCCATTTCCTCATGAGTTGTGACATATTGTTTTCGTTGATTAATTTTTAGTGTAAGCCTCAGACGCTTTGTTCCTCAGATTCCTTTTTTCTTTACTATTTTCAATTTGTTTCATTGTAATATTCAAATAATTTTTCAAGGGACATCTCATCCATACTAATTTAAAATACAACAAATGTTGTCGTAGCAGAATTACTTGTCAAGATATTTCAGTTTTAGAAAAAAAGTTACATGTGATCTTGATGAAATGAATAATCGGAATTATTTTAATACATGGATGACAGAATCAAGAAAGTTTGGGCTCAATCGATAATGAGTAACGTACATTTTGTTTCTAGCCAACAAATGTTGTCATATAAGAATTTTAGATTTTTATTTTACAATTTAGGTTTAAGATTTTTGATTTTATATTTTCTGAATCATTTTGATCTTCTTTGAACCAATTATTTCTTGTTTCACTTTTACAAAAGTAGTTAAATAGTTGTTGAACAGTCAATTGTCATACAATCTCAATAAATGACAGAAAAAGGTAATTCTTCTTTTTCTCACAGTGTCTATTATTGAATCACTTTCCCGACAGACAACTGCATTAGGCAACAATCTCCATTGTCCATCCACCCGGTGATTTTTAAATTAATGATTGTTCTGATTATCCTTCTGTCAACCTTCTGCAGTTGATCTGTCGTCGATTTGGTGTTTAATTTAAATACTGTTTCACAAGTGTAAGCCGCTTCTTATTTAACGACGGAACAGTAATAATAATATCGTAAAATTATCTTTATATTCGACCCTGACTTATGTCAGAAAACTGTACTATAATGAGGCTCATTATAACACTATTTTTCATTATGAAACAGTTTCTCCCGCCAATCAGAGCTCAAGAAACAGTTGTTTGACCAATTAGATAATTAGATGAGCTGAGTTCCACGGCCTTCTAATTTAAATTTCACTGCCTGGCCTAGTGTCATAGTAGGGTAATCGAGGAGGCCATGGTCAAATACAAGGCATTCTCTGCGTCTCATTCGCTCTGTTCAGTACATAAAACTGGCGAAATCTCGACATATTTATGAATATTTATGTTCGAACATAAAATAGTTACAATAATTATCGTCGAACATAAACAGTCGTATGCAACTCGCCTATAATGGTAATTAAGACACTCTTATGGAAATTATAAAAGTCGCATACGCTCGTTTTATAAACATACTTGTGTCTTAATTATTGCCATTATAGGCTCGTTATATGAAGTACTATTTAGCAATGTAAAGCTATGTGTTTCCTCTTACATGTATAGGAATTCATAGTTTTGTTCTTTATACTCTATAAGCTGGGAGAAGGCGACTTGTCAGTTCTCGTCTCGCCATGTGGTCTGAGAAAGAGGTTGCCAAACTGTACAAGCCAGAGATACTGCTGACCAGGCACTGAAGCATGTGGGCTGTACTATTGCAACGCAGAGTATTATGACATCACTATGCGAACATGGATTGGTCAAGAGGCAGAGGGGTGATGACTGATGGGGAATTTCTGGCCAAATGTCAATCCTTTTTTCCAAGCGTACAGAGTAATAATAATTAAGGTGATTTAGTAGTAGACTACTGTGAACTGTTTCAAAAGCAAAGCGCACCAACAGTATAGGAGCGCTTGCCATGTGGTCACGACCAGATCTCAACAGCAGAGATGCTAGGCCAAGGAAGTCCTATCCCAACAGTTAACTTGGTGGGTCTTTGCCCGCTTATTGCAGCGAGGGAGGAGAAGGGTGGACGAAGATATTCTATATGCTCTGTGTGTGTACTGCCGATACCACTGTCTCGCAATGTAGGCTTATTAGTGGGACACTTGTGGTTCTTTCTCGCTCTAGTGTGTAGCTTTTGCTATTTTGCTTTCTCGTGAATTTTTTAAAATTAACTTGTAATCCATTTAATCCCGAGGTCAGTGTTATGATCTCGGGACTGCAACATTTGTGGCGATTTAGTTTTACCGCACACGTGTATCCTTCTTACCCAGGGCTTCCAGCGACTCACTTTTCTCACTATTTGATAAAATTACTCACGATTTTCACTTGTTTTAGTTACAAAACTGTGCGTTAAAAATGGTCTCGTGGATAATCAGATTGCTAGAAGCGACCCAAAATATACCCATGAATGGGTAGTTCATTTTTCTGCCACCGGTGCCCGAGCGCGCTGCCGGCAGCGAGCCAGGCGGCCAGAAAGCGTGAAAAGCTTTCATAGTGCAATACCACGGCCGGAGCCGTGCAGTGATCGCCGAAAATTGTAACAAAGAGTTTTTTTTTTAAGTTCACATTTTTACGATTTAAATTTCTTGAGTGTTGCATTGATTTTCCTATCCATTATTTCCAAGTGTCCTCTCGAACTACATGAAAAATCACAAACAGTACTCCGAGATATTAACATAGGCGCAATTTGGTTGGCATTTTTGGGGGGCTAATTTGTTTTTCAGAAACACATTCTTTAAAATGTTGTCTATTTCAATACAGTTTTGTCACATTTTTGGGGGGCTATATTTGGTTTTGGGGAGCTTAGCCACCCAAGGGCCCCCCCCCCCTTAATTGCCCCTACAGATATCAACAAAAGTTTAAATTATGAAGCAGATAATACGGCCAAAGCCACCAGCCACCTCCTTAGTAAAAACCGTGCAACACTCATAACAATTATCTGCCAGCAGCCACTGTTTTACATTTGTATAAGGGGCGTGGTGGCTCAGCGGTCTAGCTGTATGCCTCTCACCAAGGCGGTCCGGGTTCGATTCCCGGTCATTGCATGTGAGATTTTCGAAGTGAAATGCCATGTCCTGTGGTTCGGATTCCACGTAAAAAGGAGGTCCCGTGGCTCATGATCTCGAGATTAACGGTCACGTTAAACTACAAGCTTCCTTCCTTTTTTTACATATGTATGTGTTACCACTCTTGATTATACAAGAACCCAGGTGATGCTCTTCCATTTTGTATACATGTATTCATGTCCCTTTCCAAGTATTTTGTGATTGTATTAATTTTGTATTCTGAAACAATAAAACTGTCTTTGACACTGGACTTAATTTTTTATTTCTCTGATCAGACTTGGGAATATCTCCTCCTCCTCCTGGTTCCAGTGATCTGGGTTGGGGTGCGAATCAAGGACCTCCATACTATTTTGTCTCTCCACCACTCTTGTCCTTCTTCCACTTCTTCTTCCACTTTCACTCCTCTTTTCGCCATCCTCGCGCTCACTGTACTTGCGGGTTGAGGGGAAGGGGCAGGGAAGGGTCAGGCGAGAAGAGAAGGGTCTGTTAACAGTCCGCCGTGATATCTGGTATTCCTTTCTATTCCAATACTTCTAACATAGGGCCGTTACTCAAACCACTGTGGTGTTGCGAGTGAGTGAGTCACCGGGCAATGAATTTGGTTCTTTTACTACGCACGGACCGAGAAACCTCATCACTCGTCACCGTCACTTCTCATACTCCGCAATCCACATTCCTCTCAGGTTTACGCCGCTTGGATCCGAGCAGTATCCATCCACCTCATCCTTGGATTTCCTCTTTGTCGCCTACACGTGACTTTCTTGGTAAATGCTTCGGGACTCTTGTCTTCTAATTAAATTTGTTTGAACACCCATTAATACTAATATGTTTACTTCTTTATAGAAACATGTTTTCGGCCCTTCAGTGGGGCCTCCTTCAGCCTGTTACAGGCCGTACATTTGTTTTAGACGAGTGAAAAATCTTATGGAAGCCTCGAGGCGACTTACTACAGTACCTGTGTTGTCACCTGTCCCATGCGGTCAGATGATGGACAAAACTATCTGACGCTACTGCTGAAGTACAGTCATTGGCAAATATAATGGCGTTCTGTTTGTAACTACTGTATGTAACATGTACTTCTGCGTCGCGCAATACTTCGACGTGGACTGTACTGTCTGCACGGTGGTGTCGTCAAGTGCTCAAGTCTGAAATTCCATTACATCAGACCGGTGGTGATATATGTGAAGCGAGAGGACTAGAGAGTGACTGTATACAGGCTCACCCGCAAGCTTCAAGGTCAAGGGCAATCTTCTAAAACAAACGTCCGACTTGTAATTAGACATGTAGTGCATGTTAACAGAATTACAATATAAATTAACATATATTTTGAAATACAATTTAAATTAAGAAATAAATGCAAGTACTCAAATCCAAAAAGCAAAAATAGAAGTAGTGTTCAATATACATATTTTTGTATCTCAATTTCCTAGTAATCTTAAATGAACTGTGTCGTGTTAAATTCTGTTTTATATCCGTATTTGATTCGAAGCTGTTGATTGTTACTTATAGTCCGATCAGGATACTCAAACCCGTGCGCTTTTGGGGGGAACCTCTTTTTTTATGATTGCAATTCATTTCTGACATGCTAAGGATGAAATTTAGCTTGGGAGTCGCCCCGTGTGGGTGCGGGTTAGAATACACCCACGGTATGCCCTGCCTGTCGTAGGAGGAGACTACTAATAGGGCCGACATGGCCGAATAACTTGCCAGTTTTTGATTTGTTCAGACCCCCTGTGGATGGGGAGGGCAGAATACATCCACGGTATCCCCTGCCTGTCGTAAAAGGCGACTTATAAAGGTCGATTTTGGTTTTCTGGTTCCAGCTCTGGTTTGACCAATAGAAATAAACATGCATGCTGTTAGGGGAAGGGCCACCAGCTTGCCCTTTCTGGCCAGAAAGCCTAGACGGTATGCCCCATCCCATCAGGTGGGTGCGCCATGGACCCTACAGTAGTATCCGCCTTACAGCGAAGGTCCCTGCATGGCCGAATACTGGAGCTGCATAAATCCTGTGCATGCCGAGGGGAGACCCCGGGCAAAATCTGCTATGCCAGGTAGGTATTGCCTTGGCTGGGTGGTGCCCACAGTGATAGCCCCCTTTCGGAGTGGGCAGTATTCGGGGAGGATTTCGTCCGGGATGCCATCAAAGCGATCACGGACACCTGTTCAGGGTGGCACCCTTAAAAAGCCATCTCTGGAGTGTCGAGCTAATCCCAAGGTGTATACGCCTTGGGATGAAGCCTTTAACAAACTATTTGCGACAGATAGATCTCCTCGCTACCTGGTAGCTACCAGGACAGACGGGGATGATTTCAAGCTCGTAAAATCGATCATTTTCGCTGAGGAAATCGAGGGGAAATTTGGTGATTTTAACAGGATTTCCAAGCTCCGGAACGGGCAGCTCTTGCTGCATACCGTTAGCCGGCAGCAAACCGAAGCATTGCTGGAATGCACGCAATTCGGCGAAATCCCCGTTAAGATCACAAAGCACGAAACGCTGAATGAGGTCCGTGGAGTTATTTTCCATCGTGACCTCATTTTGAATAGCGATGCTGAACTGTTGCGGGATCTCGGGAAGAGAGGCATCACAAAGATTAGGCGCATCACCCGAAAGATTGGGGAAAGGAGCGTCGATACCGGCGCTTTTATTCTCCATTTTGAGGGTGACGTTGTACCTAAGCAGGTGAAGGTCACATCGTACCACTGCGATGTGCGACCGTACATCCCTCCACCTATGCGCTGCTATCAATGCCAGAAATTCTGGCATGTTTCCGCCAGGTGCACTGCCAAGGCCGTATGTAGAGAGTGTGGCAAGGGGACATATGAGGGTGACGAGAGGTGTACGCCTCCTCCGATATGTCCCAACTGCCAAGGAAGTCACTCTCCACGGTCAAAACAGTGCCCTGAATTCATTATGGAAGCCAAGATCCAGCAAATCAGGACTCTTGACAGGCTTTCATATCACGACGCTCGCAAGAGGTACCGTGATATGAATGCCCCCGAATTTCGGGTATCGTTTGCAGCTGCAGCGACGCCCTCAATCACCCCTGCCGTTAAAGTTTCCAGTGCAGTACCCTCGATGTCCTCTTTTAGTACAAGTTTGAAATCTCCCCTCGCTGTACCAGCGAGCACTGTCAGCCCGAACGAGGTCCCAAAACCTTCTTCGGCCACGGTTAAGAAGGCGCGGGTTTTAACACCTAAACTGGTGAATTCGGAGAAGAAGTCCTCTTCTTCTCCGAAACGGTCGGCGAACAAGTCTTTCCCAGCTAAAGGGGGAAAGAAGACTTTGCCGACCAGGGCTGGTCCTTCTTCCAGCCCACCTAATACGAAAAATATAGGGGAGAAGAGGGAGACGGTTCGTCGCCGTCTCTCTCGCCCTCCTGCTGACGGGGTGGCTACTGTCTCTGCTGGCCTTTCCGCTCCCACGACCACCAAGGGAGCGAAGCCTGCTGCAGCCAAGCCCGTCCGTATGGAGGAACTCCCCTATAGAAAAGAAAATAGATCGGCGGAGGAGAGGGGAACGGTTCAGCGCCGTTTCTCTTCCTCTCCTACTCAGCTAGAGGCAGTTGCAGTTCGTACTTCGTTGCCAGTAATGGCAACAGTATGTAACGTGTACATCCCGCCTGATTCTCAGCCGGATTACGACCAGCTGGTGGATCTAGTCTCTCAGCTCCCCCCCTCCTTTTCTCCTTTTTGGAGATGTTAATGCCCACAACACCATCTGGGGCTCCGCTACCACTAGCGGTAAAGGGAGAGATTTTGAGAGGCTGATCAGGCGGCTGGACCTGTGTCTGTTGAACACAGGGGAACCTACGCACTTCTCTATTGCACACGGTACTTATTCAAGTATCGATATTACCTTGTGCAGTCGTGCGTTGGTTCCCTTGCTGCAGTGGGGTGTACACGATGACCTTTGTAATAGTGACCATTTTCCAATTATCGTTACTCTTCCGAACCAGAGAGCCATCGAGTTACCAAGTCGATGGCTTCTCCGTCGGGCTGATTGGCCAACTTTCACGGCATGTGCGGTGTTTGCCGAAGATACCTTTGAGAGTGTCGACGATCATACCATTCACATAACGAATGGTATTTTGGCTGCTGCTGAGGAAACAATACCTTCCTCATCCGGCAACTCACGCCGGAAGCTTGTCCCTTGGTGGACAGCCGAGATTGCAGCAGCCATTAAAGAACGTCGACGTGCTTTCAAATGCTATCGGAGGCAAAACACTATGGCCAACCTTATCACCTTCAGAAGGATGTGTGCTAGAGCCCGATATCTGATTCGGGAGAGTAAGAAAACGACGTGGGAAAAGTATGTGTCGTCTATGACGGCGCATACTCCTTCATCTCAAGTGTGGACTAAGCTTCGTCAGATCTCCGGACTCCCGACATCACTGTCGATACCCGGAGTGTCCATCAATGGAGTCATCATCACGGACCATCTCGCCATTGCCAACAGAATTAGCTCACACTTCTCCGATGTATCCTGCTCCGGGAGTTACGATCCTACATTTCTGACTCTGAAGCGGGAGGCAGAGACTCACCCCTTGTCCATTGCCACTGCTGCTTTGGAGTCCTATAATGTACCATTCTCTGAATGGGAACTGCGCAGTGCGCTTGCATTGTGCAGGGATACGGCTCCTGGACCGGATAACATACATAATCAAATGTTAAAACATCTGTGCGAATCCAGTATTAAAAAACTGTTGATCCTCTTCAATCGTATATGGTTGAAGGGGAGTTTCCATCTCAATGGCGAGACGGGATCGTGATACAGATTCCTAAGGCTGGAAAGGATCCCAAGTTTGTAAGCAGCTATAGGCCCATTTGTTTGACAAATGGCCTATGTAAACGGCTCGAAAAGATGGTGAACCGTCGACTGGTGTGGTTCTTGGAGGAGAAAGGTCTCCTGTCTGAGTACCAGTGTGGATTTCGCTCTCATAGGTCCACCACTGACCATCTGGTGCGACTTGAGAGCGCCATACAGGGGGCATTTTTCCGAAAGCAGCACCTAGTCACGGTCTTCTTTGACCTCGAGAAAGCCTACGACACCACATGGCGCTACGGGATCCTTTCCACCCTTCACAAGTGGGGACTCCGTGGTAACCTACCGACTTTCATTGTGAATTTCATGTCCGTCCGACTCTTCCGTGTAAGGGTCGGTAGGGCATTATCACAATACTATACTCTGGAAAATGGAGTTCCTCAGGGTTTAGTGCTGAGTGTCACCTTGTTCGCCATTGCCATAAATGGCATTGTTGCCACCGTCGGGTCCGCGGTATTTCCATCGCTGTATGTAGGCGATTTAGCTCTGCATACAGCTCTGGAAGTATGGCAGTCGTAGAACGGCAATTGCAGCTAGCTATCAACCGGGTCGACAGGTGGGCTCACGACCGGGGTTTTCGTTTTTCAGCAGCGAAAACCTCCGTCGTCCAATTTTATCGGCTCCGGAGGCTACATTTACACCCTGAACTACATCTCAGAGATGCTGCGTTGCCGTTGGTTGACACTTATCGCTTCCTGGGGCTCCATTTTGATAGCAAATTAACGTGGCAGCCCCATATACGGCAATTAAAAATGGCATGTCTCAGGAAACTGAACACGCTCAAGTTTCTTAGTGGCACTACGAGGGGGGCTGACCGTGCGGTGCTGCTACGGTTCTACCAAGCCCTCGTCCTGTCCCGGCTAGACTATGGTTCTGCGGCATACGGTTCAGCAAGGCCGGCAACCTTGAAAATGCTGGACAGTATCCACCATAGTGGCGTTAGGCTGGCTGCCGGTGCCTTCCGGACCAGCCCGATACCCAGCCTACTCGCCGAATCGGGTGTTCCACCTTTAAATTATAGACGCCAACATATGCTTTTAGCATATGCTGCCAATGTGCGTCAAATGCCGTAACACCCGACCTATCAAGCTCTCTTCGGTACCCAAAACCACCAGGGGTACGCCAACCGGCCTCGTGCCACTCGGCCAGTTGGTATTAGACTTGATAGCTCGTGTACTGAAATAGGAGTGGCTGTAGGTCCCTGTATTATCCGCGAGGTGCCTCCGTGGCAAGTCCCGCGTCCGGAAATTCGGTTAGATCTTCACCGAGGTCCTAAGGTGAACACGGATGCCTCCGTTTACCGGAGGCAGTTCCACAGCATAGTTCACCAATTTCCGGACGCTGGCATTCTCTACACGGATGGTTCGAAGGTAGACGAGAAGGTGGGTTGTGCTTACGTTATTGATGGTGCAAATACCAAGATCTCTTTGCCTGAGGCCTGTAGTGTGTTGTACTGCGGAGCTCGTTGCCATCTATGAAGCTCTGCAGTTTGCACTACAGGATGCACGAATCCACTTTCTCGTGTGTACCGACTCTTTGAGTTCGTTGCAGTCAATTGCTACATGTTTCCCGCAACACCCCCTAGTGCAGCGAATCCACGACCTACTAGCCGGGCTGTGTCAAGCTGACACTCGAATCACCTTTCTGTGGCTTCCAAGCCACATGGGAATTGCGGGAAATGAGTTAGCTGATCAAGCTGCAAAAGAGGCGATATCACTGCCACATCGACCAATGGAGATATTCGCTCTCAGTTACGCCTACAAGTTCTGGCTTTTTGGGAGAGTCAATGGCTAGCTGACCCACTGCCCAGTAAACTGAGAGCGATCAAGGGAACTACTCGCGTTTGGCGGAGCTCCTTCCGGGCCCGGAGAGAGTCCGTCATTTTGTGTAGGCTAAGGATAGGTCATACAAAATCCACCCACTCGTACCTAATGAGAAGGGAAGACCCCCCCCACTTTGTACCTGTGGAGCCGTTTTAACCGTGGCCCACATTTTCACAGAGTGTGTGGATCTTGCAGACTTACGAAGAAACCTTGGTTTGCAGACGACACTCAAACTTATATTAGCCGATGACGCGGTGGCTGCTGATCGCGTTATCCGCTTTATAAGTGAGAGTGGGTTAGGGCCAGCAATCTAAATTTCCAGTGATCATTGACTCAACGACTTGTTCGTTTTTGAATGATATTGTTTTGTTTTTCTGTAAATTTTGTTTATTTTTATAATTTTTTAAATTTTATTTAATTTTTTGATTTTGTTTTATTAATTTTTGGTCTTTTTAAATTTAGATGTCCACTTCAAAATTTTAAATTCAATTCAAAATTTGTATTTTTTAATCTGTGTTAAGAGGGGCAGATGACCTCGTAGTTCTGCCCCTTAAAACAACAACAACAAAAAATAGCTTGGGAGTCATTTTTGTAATTTTGGCGTTTGGCCGCCATATTGAAAAATGGCGACCAGTCTTCACGAAATGAGAAAATAGAAAAATCTCCCAAATTACTTGGACAATTTTCATGGTTAAGATACCTCTGGATTGGTATTTAATCGTTCTATATGTTTTACAATGTGACTGGTTCCAATCTGAAAGGGAAAAGAAAACAAAGATGCATTTTTGTTATGTTTTTCTTTATGGATGTATACTTTTGGTGTAATATTACTGATTATCAAATACCGATAATGTCATTAGTATAATGTCTTCATAGGATAGACGTATCTGTAGTATCAATTGGAATGTTTCGAATTCTATGTGCATCATTAATTTTATGTCCGTTGAACATGTGAAAGCCACAACACATATCCTTCTGTCAATCACTGAACTCCTCCTCTGTGTCGCTCTATTCTATGGATGAATCATGAACAGGTGAATTTACTTCTTCTTCTATTTCTTCGACAAATTCCTCTGCAAAGGTGTGTTTGGTTTGAGGAAATTGGACTCCACTTGGAAGTGAGGGTATTGTGTGCGTGATGGGTCGCAATCCATCTTGGAGCTGTTCCCATCCAAAGTTAGTTGGGAGCAGCTGTTTTGCAAACCTTGTATTCTTATATTCATAAGCTTGCAAGTGACTTCGAGGACAGTGTTGTCTAAATGAGTCTTCGTCGGGAGGCAATCTGGCAGAATCGTAACATCGCAACTGCCGCCATTGACGTGCTCGGGCTTCGCACAATCTTTTGCTCACTGGGTCATTGTAGATTATCCTAACTGTGAACAACTGCAGTTGAAGGAACAGCTCATCGGATAGTTCGTCATTAACTCCAAGTTGCTGTATTATCTGTAGGTGTGTCATATTATTTGGCTGAAGAAAGTGCTTCATTGCTTTGACCTTCCCCAAGCCGAAGAAACCTTCTACTGTGTCACAACCGGTGAATGTGTAGACTTGAAGAGCAGCGCAGGCTTTGTCTTGCTCTTGAGAACAGTAAGTGACAGTTGTAGAATTCTGTACCATTTCCGGATTTCTTCTTGTACATATACATATCCTGTTCTGTTAGGTGACTGATGTATGAAGCAATAACCCATACATCTGTGTCCTCGAAATCAAAAACAATTGAATCGGAACCACCTAACTGTGCATCTTGGAAAAACGCCCTGGTATCGGCTTCAGATGAACATGGTGCTTCGAATCGAGGGTCGCATTCACCAGATGTGAGATCATAGCAGGAAAGATCCATGGTGTAATACCAGTCAGCATTATGCTCGTAGGATTGCCACACATTCAGAAAGAAATGTTGCAACCTCTGTTTGTTGCAGGCTTCGACAGAAATGAATGCCAGGCGTTCCCTGTAGACATTTGCTGGTCAGCAGCTGGGTAAACGTTTGGGACGAACCCATACGACTGCATACGACGTTTTTGCTCATGATATTTCGTACTTTCAATCATTGTTTCTTCATTGTAAATATCATTTATTAGGTGGAAAGCTACTGCTTGAGAATGGCGATTTAGTATGTATTTGTAGAGGTTGAAGGCATAATCACTCCAAGTCTTGCACGCTGGTACCTTGTTCCATGCCATTCCGACATCTATGATGGCATGGTAATGTGGTGGCGGCATCACAGGTTGAAGAGTCAACAATGTCCTGAATTTTGACTTGACTGGTTTATGGAACATACAGTCAGCTGTAAAAAAAAGATAGGCTCACTGTTGTTATTCTGTATTGCATGATATCCAGTAGAGTCATGGTAGGAGTTTCTCTGCTCGTTAGGAGATCGATAACTTGCTTTGTTTGCAGTGTGGTCTACCAATATCCTTACATCTTGCTTGCTCTTTGTAATGCACACTGTCTGTGTGGCAAATGTTTTGCTTTTTCTTTTGCTGATAGAATCGTGCAGAGATCTAGTTCCAGAGGAAAGTCTGTCCAATATTGCTACCGCCATGGTATTCCCCTCATCATGTGCTGTGTGCAGGCTCTGGACTACTTCCTCCGTCGCTGGCTCTCCAGTGCACAGTGAGCGAAGATTTGGTTGGCTTATGTTCCATGTGTCCATATCCCACTCCTCCAGGGCAAGTTTTACTTAATGAATTACCTGCAAGTCTTTCTTAATCCTTGATGGACCCACTTCTGGGTGGCGGTAGAGAGGCTTTTTTAAATTTATGATTTGTTGTAATTGCTCCCTTAAGTACAACACAGCAGGCCTGCTTAGTATGTTAACAGCAATCATGGGGAGATTCTTGGAGAATCCAACCCAGCCACCACTTCTTCGATTTAGACTGTTTGTTCATGGTCATTTCAATAATCTGATCGGGAGACAATTTGCTGAAACTATTTCCTGTCAACGAGAATGAGTATATTGAGGACATATGTATCCTTTCTTCCTTTGTCAAGGTGGACATTTGCCAGTAGTAGTAGAGAGAGGTAGCGCAGATAATTTATGTTACCATATGCTACTATTACCCTTTCACAAATTAATTGCCGGCTTTCGAGATGGAAACTATTCCTTGTTTACTTGTGTCACACGTCAGCCTGCTTCGTTGACAGGTACAGTTGCGCGAGTAGGATATGACTCAGCTCCAATAGTCTCAGTTATCGTTTGACTGTCCGTGGTGACATGAACTCCTGTGACGCACAATGCTGCTTGTCTTATGTGCAGAACGAACTCTTGTCATCACTGTGTTCCCCGCTTCACCCCGAGGGCTCACTGGCGCAGCCAGGCTCAGCGACAATCAAGTGTTAAACGGGTAATAGAAGAGGAAGCATTCTGCGACAACCATCTAAGTATTCATCAAAACTCCTCAGACAATGGTAGTGCTGGAACAGGACTTCCACGTCGATGATGTAAGAGAGCCAACATTTTGCCATATCCGAGTCGGACTCGAAGATATCTCGTAACATCCCATGTGCAAATTTGTTAAATGAATCTGATGCAACAAAGTTTTCACTTTCTTGTTCTGTTGTGATATCCACTACATATTCCAAACCGTTAAGTAGATCTGGGTGATTCTCAACACATCTTTGAATCAGCATGCGTAGTAAAGCTTCTGCTATCAATTTGTGCAGACGCATTGCCCTGTTGTAGTGTTTTCCAGATAATGCTTGCTTTACACTGCCTGCAGCAACAACACCTGTAGCAACAGCTAGCTCCTCCATACCTCTTCCTGCGAACCTTTTTCCTAGAGCACCTCTGTGTGAAATCCACCTTTTACGGCCTTTACGAGAGACCACCTATTCTCTTCCTCACACAGATATCCTTCAATATATTTATAAACTGCTTGATCACCAACAATTTGAATTACTGGCATTTTCTTGTGTTCCGCAACTCTTTGGCACCAATCCAACACATCTTTGACAACCTCTTTGCTTGGTGGCTGTGAGTAAGATTTGACATTATAAGTTTCCCACTTTTCAATATGGCTTTGAAGGTTACAATGATAACCAGTATATGACGGTACATTTTCTCCCAGTTGAATCACACGCACAAGTGAGTGAGCAATTAATCGCTGCACTACAGGTGCTTCTTCGCTGGATTCCAAACTCTTTGGCTGTGAATTATTGCTTACATCATTGTGGCTGAACGTTTTGGGGACTACAGGATAGGATAGAGCTCTTTTGACTTCAGGCGTTGGTATAGCTAACGCTGTTCCATCGCTAACTGCTAAATTTCTTAACAGAGCTGGGAATTGAACCCGGCCCTCTGCGGTGACAGCCAAGAATGCTATCCACTACGCAAGGAAGTGGACCATCTGAAATACATACCAGTTATAAGGCGAAACATGAAAATTGTCTAAGTAGTTTGGGAGATTTTTGTATTTTCTAATATCGCCATTTTTCAAAATGGTGGCCAAACGCCAAAATTACAAAAATGACCCCCTCTCTAAATTTCATCCTTAGGATGCCAAGAATAAATTGCAATCATAAAAAAAAGGTTCCCCCCCAAAAGCGCACTGGTTTGAGTATCCTGACCGGACTATTAGTTTATCTTATAGTTCTTGATTCACTAAGTTTAATTTAGTTGAATCTTGTTGTGGAATCTGTGTAGTTTGTCTTTTTGTAAATGTTACTTTTAAATTAGTGTCTTTTTGTAAATGTGACTTTTAAATTAGTGTCTTTTTGTAAATGTGACTTTTAAATTAGTGTCTTTTTGTAAATGTGACTTTTAAATTAGTGTCTTTTTGTAAATGGGTCTTTTAAATTAGTGTCTTTTTGTAAATGTGACTTTTAAATTAGTGTCTTTTTGTAAATGTGACTTTT
The DNA here is from genome assembly GCA_946902985.2 of Meconema thalassinum. Lineage (NCBI taxonomy): Eukaryota > Metazoa > Arthropoda > Insecta > Orthoptera > Tettigoniidae > Meconema > Meconema thalassinum. The sequence continues at coordinate 92,322,164 of OX336388.2, forward strand.
AAATTAGTGTCTTTTTGTAAATGTGACTTTTAAATTAGTGTCTTTTTGTAAATGGGTCTTTTAAATTAGTGTCTTTTTGTAAATGTGTCTTTTTGTAAATGTGACTTTTAAATTAGTGTCTTTTTGTAAATGTAACTTTTAAATTAGTGTCTTTTTGTAAATGGGTCTTTTAAATTAGTGTCTTTTTGTAAATGTGACTTTTAAATTAGTGTCTTTTTGTAAATGTGACTTTTAAATTAGTGTCTTTTTGTAAATGTGACTTTTAAATTAGTGTCTTTTTGTAAATGTGACTTTTAAATTAGTGTCTTTTTGTAAATGGGTCTTTTAAATTAGTGTCTTTTTGTAAATGTGACTTTTAAATTAGTGTCTTTTTGTAAAAGTTACTTTTAAATTGCTAAAGTATTGCTGCTCGTTGAAATGTAACTCATCTCCCATTCTCTTCAATATGTCCATATCATTTTAGTTTACTGATCTCTATCTTGTCCAGTAACTTCCTGTTTTCTCCCTAATTTCTTTGTTTCTGATTTTGTCTCTGCAAGTCTTTCCAATCATACTGGCTGCATGGTTCAGCGGTAACGTTCTCGCCTGCTGTGCCCAAAGTTGTGGAGCCAGTTGGCATTTGAGAGTGTGGAAACATCAGGGAGCTGTTGTCAGGGCAAAATTCCAGAACCCCGGCGTCTCTAAAAAGCGTAGTTGTTAAAAGAGACATAAAACCAATAACATTAATATTCTTTCCAATGATAACTCTAAGGAACTTCATCTCTGCTGCCTGGAATCTATTTTCATCCCATTTATTTGCTGTCCACGTGCCTGCTGCGTATATCAATATAGGTGTGTAATATGTTCAATACAAGATTGGTAATTTCATGGTTCCACACCAGACCCCTCATACTCTGGTAAAACCCATTTGCTTGTTGGATCCCACTTTTCAGTACAAATTTATTAACTTTCTCAATGTTGCTGGTACATGTTTGATTTTTAAGGAATTTTAAAGTGCCCACATCTCAGCTTTAAGCTGGCCGCCGAACAGTTTATATTTCCATTCAAGACAAAATTAATAATAATATTATATGGCCTCTGATGCCGGGTGCAAGCTTTGTTAATTGATGCCCAGAGGACAGCTTGCAGGTCGAATTTTATGAAGTCAAGGAGGTTAGATATCTGAGCTTCTTGGCACTATAGCGCTTTCTAGTAGCAAAAGGAGGAACTTTTTGTGTTGGCGGAAAATCCCGAGATTAATTTTGCCATTATGAACACTGCCTACTGAATTCAAATGGGTTCTTTAACATGCCAACAACGTATGACATCTGTACCGAGTTTTTTGTCGCTTTTCAAAAATCACCCCGGCCAGGAGCGAGCCTGCAAGTTTGGTGTTGGCAGTCTGACATGATAATCACTCACCCACCGTGGCAAGCAAGACAAAATTCAAACTCCAGTAAACCCGTGAGGGGTCGCGTTACGGTCTTTTAGACCAGGCGCATACATTTTTTACTCCTCCGAAATAATTTTACGGCGTAAAGCTTCCTCCCCTCCTATACCTTTCAATGGACTCATCAACTGCACGTGTCTGCGTTTGCTGTTCCCACTTTCATTCCCAGTCAGTTAGTGGAGAGCTTTGTTTCCCACGATGTACATGGAAGTGTAAGCTGGTAAGCAGTCTCAGGGACCGTTTTCCGTTGATAATTCTGGACTCGCTGTATTTTCAAGGCTAGTTCAACCGATTGGTGGATCTGGAAGATGTTTCGTAAGGAACTTATATGTGTTACCTGGGTGGAATGCACTAATCCTGATGCTGCCCAGGATAATTCCGAGGATGAATAAATCATTGATTTTTTTTTTTCAATAATACAGTACAATGCGTTTCGGTATAAAACCTGGCATTTAGTTTCATGGATTTGTTTTTCCAAAATAATAATATGTGTTTTGCAACAAAAATTTGTATTTTATACACCCTGGTCATAATGACCGTGCGCGACCCATCACGAAACTATTTTGACGCGACCCCTCCCGGGTTAACACCAATGTTGGAAAGTTCCTAATTGCAAAACAAGATGAGGAGAAAATGGAACAAAATTGGATTTGCTCAACAAAAATGGAATCTCAATTTTACTAAAGGCAAGACCTCGATTTGAGGCGTATTAAAAACTATTTTAGTTGCACACAACTTTAGTAATAAAAGCAGCACTGTTTTAGACAAGAACTTTTTCAAAAAAAAAAAGAAAGGAAAAAAAAAAAATTAAGTGATTACATACTGTAAGGTGCGTAAAAAATGTTCTCCAAGACAAATCTAATTAAATGTGAGAGATTGCTGCATTTTGGCTGAGGAAGGTCAAATACGGACCATAGCATGTACCAGTAACATTGTGAAAGTGTATAAATTTGTATTGAAGTGGTAAAAATAAATGATATTGTACTACATCAATATGGACAAAAATGACGCATGTCATAGATATACGTAAGTATTTGATGCTTTTCACAACATCTATAAAATTAATCTTTAATAATAAGGCAAACTTTTAACTGTCTAATTCAGAGATGAGCACAATTCGGCTCATTGAGCAGCGCTCTCGCTCCGGCAGGAGAATGAGCCGAGTATGCTCTCTCACCGAAGTTACCTTGTAGCTGCTTGCACAGGTTCCCGTTACAAGCGGCGTATCACAACAGCTTTATACTTGTGCCCTGTTTGTTGTGCATTAGATGATGAGGTTATGGTGCTACGTACACACGCTTAATTATATTCCTTTTATTAGGTTCTGTGTAGGAAACATAAATAATTACCTTGACAGCTGATAAGTACACAATCCTTTGCCCACTACCGATAGTCCTGAAACTACAATAAGCCAACCTAACAACTTGTTTAGAACACAAGGAACGAAAACTTGCTCTAGGAGTACAGAAATAAATACATGAATATATACCATTCACCATAAACAAAACATAGGCCTATATAGATATATCTGAACTGTCATTCTGCAGTTGATGAGAAGGAGTGCGTATCATTCCGCTGAAGCAGATACGTTTCATGGGGAGCCATAGATCTTGCACTTGCAATTCGAAGAACGGCAGTGAGATGTGCGTCAGTTAGAGTGGCTCTTCGTGGAGATTTATTTATCTTCATTAGAGAGAACAGTTTCTCACACAGATATGTTGAACCAAACATTGATAGAAGTTTGGCAGTCATTTTGTGCATGTTTGGGTAATTAGTTTGCGAAAACTGTTCATAAAAATGTACTAAGTTTGTTCATGATTCATATTTAGGGTACAGCCGTACACATAATATAGGCCTACTCAGCCTGGTACAATGCTGTACCTATGCTTGCACCTTGACTGCGCATATTGCCATCTAGTCGTTCCAGCACAAACTATTAGCGAGCAGTCAGCTGGTCCCGGCTCCGCTCGGGCTCATGCAGTTGGCTCCAGGAGCTGCGCTCTCTCATTGCCCACCTATGGTCTAATTAATCATTGAACAGGAAAAGAATCTTGATCAATACTGAACCTAGACATTACTAGACAGTGATATATCAAGAAGTGTTATATGCAGCTGAATGCTTGAACCTGACCAAAATAGGATTGTTCAGGAAGTTAGAACTGGTGGAAAGAAAAATTTTAAGGACTATACTTGGATCCGAAATAACACACCCACAACGAAAGGAAACCAAGAACTATACAGAATGGAAAAATTGTGTAAACATCCGAAAGAGTTGAGCCATATCTTTCAGAAATGTCAGAAAGGATCCAAGAAGACAGATCAATCAGGTAGTAAAGGTTTTTAGAGAACAGGAAAACTACATTCAGTGCACTGGTATCAGGTAGTCAAGAAAGACCTGGAAGAAATGAGAATACAAAGAATGGAAGTCAGCAACAGGGGAGAATTCAAATTAAGACTCCAAGAAATATTTAAATCCCAGACCCAAGCAACATGGACAGATGAGAGAAGGAAGATATTGCAAAGTTAAAGAATGAAGCAGTACTGGGCAAACATTAAAGCCCCTAAGGAATGCAAGTTGAATTAACGTGGTCCGTAGTCGGTCAACGCTACAGAAGGAACAGGAGGATGTAAAAACAGATAAAAGGACAAACGCTCTGACAGGTAGAGGGAGAGTTGAGCAAAAGAGGTCAAGGACAATCCATACAGCTGGACACACCACTATCTTCAAACAAAACACCTCACACTTCACAACAAAAATCCAATCAATAGTTCTTCAATGTTATAGACTAGGACGATCTTCACTGCTGGACACACCTCTGTCTTCAAAGGAGGGTATTCACATCATACAACCAATAGCTCATCAATGCTATAGACAAGGACGATCTTCACAACTGGACACACCGCTGTCTTCAAAGGTGGGTATCATCACCAAAAATCCAATCAATAGCCCTTCCATGCTACAGTCTTAACAGCTGGGCTTAGGCAAGAGGGATACGACATGTGCATGTTTGAGTATCTAGGCAGCGGTGTGTAGTAGATCACTGACCCTAGAGGGCTTAAACAAGGAGGAAGAAGACTTGTGCATGTTTGAGTATCTAGGCAGCGTTGTGTAGTAGATCACTGATCCTTGAGGGATTAAACAAGGAGGAAGAAGACCTGTGCATGTTTGAGAATCTAGGCAGCGGTGTATAGTAGATCACTGACCCTAGAGAGCTTAAACAAGGAGGAGAAGATCTGTGCATGTTTGAGAATCTAAGAAGAAGGGTGTAGTAGATCACTGACCCTAGAGGGCTTAACAAAGGGAGGAAGAAGATCTGTGCATGTTAGAATCTAGTCAGCAGTGCGTAGTAGATCACCGACCCTAGAGGGCTTAAACAAGAGGGAGAAGACCTGTGCATGTTTGAGAATCTAGGCTGCAGTGTGTAGTAGATCACTGACCCTAGAGGGCTTAAACAAGAGGGAGAAGACCTGTGCATGTTTGAGAATCTAGGCAGTAGTGCGTAGTAGATCACTGACCCTAGAGAGCTTAAACAAGGAGGAGAAGATCTGTGCATGTTTGAGAATCTAAGAAGAAGGGTGTAGTAGATCACTGACCCTAGAGGGCTTAACAAAGGGAGGAAGAAGATCTGTGCATGTTAGAATCTAGTCAGCAGTGCGTAGTAGATCACCGACCCTAGAGGGCTTAAACAAGAGGGAGAAGACCTGTGCAGGTTTGAGAATCTAGGCTGCAGTGTGTAGTAGATCACTGACCCTAGAGGGCTTAAACAAGAGGGAGAAGACCTGTGCATGTTTGAGAATCTAGGCAGTAGTGCGTAGTAGATCACTGACCCTAGAGGGCTTAAACAAGAAGGAGAAGACCTGTGCATGTTTGAGAATCTAAGAAGAAGGGTGTAGTAGATCACTGACCCTAGAGGGCTTAACAAAGGGAGGAAGAAGACCTGTGCATGTTAGAATCTAGTCAGCAGTGCGTAGTAGATCACCGACCCTAGAGGGCTTAAACAAGAGGGAGAAGACCTGTGCATGTTTGAGAATCTAGGCTGCAGTGTGAAGTAGATCACTGACCCTATAGGGCTTAAACAAGAAGGAGAAGACCTGTGCATGTTAGAATCTAGTCAGCAGTGCGTAGTAGATCACCGACCCTAGAGGGCTTAAACAAGAGGGAGAAGACCTGTGCATGTTTGAGAATCTAGGCTGCAGTGTGAAGTAGGTCACTGACCCTAGAGGGCTTAAACAAGAAGGAGAAGACCTGTGCATGTTAGAATCTAGTCAGCAGTGCGTAGTAGATCACCGACCCTAGAGAGCTTAAACAAGAAGGAGAAGACCTGTGCATGTTTGAGAATCTAAGAAGAAGGGTGTTGTAGATCACTGACCCTAGAGGGCTTAACAAAGGGAGGAAGAAGACCTGTGCATGTTAGAATCTAGTCAGCAGTGCGTAGTAGATCACCGACCCTAGAGGGCTTAAACAAGAGGGAGAAGACCTGTGCATGTTTGAGAATCTAGGCTGCAGTGTGAAGTAGATCACTGACCCTATAGGGCTTAAACAAGAAGGAGAAGACCTGTGCATGTTAGAATCTAGTCAGCAGTGCGTAGTAGATCACCGACCCTAGAGAGCTTAAACAAGAAGGAGAAGACCTGTGCATGTTTGAGAATCTAAGAAGAAGGGTGTTGTAGATCACTGACCCTAGAGGGCTTAACAAAGGGAGGAAGAAGACCTGTGCATGTTAGAATCTAGTCAGCAGTGCGTAGTAGATCACCGACCCTAGAGGGCTTAAACAAGAGGGAGAAGACCTGTGCATGTTTGAGAATCTAGGCAGTAGTGCGTAGTAGATCACTGACCCTAGAGGGCTTAAACAAGAAGGAGAAGACCTGTGCATGTTTGAGAATCTAAGAAGAAGGGTGTAGTAGATCACTGACCCTAGAGGGCTTAACAAAGGGAGGAAGAAGACCTGTGCATGTTAGAATCTAGTCAGCAGTGCGTAGTAGATCACCGACCCTAGAGGGCTTAAACAAGAGGGAGAAGACCTGTGCATGTTTGAGAATCTAGGCTGCAGTGTGAAGTAGATCACTGACCCTATAGGGCTTAAACAAGAAGGAGAAGACCTGTGCATGTTAGAATCTAGTCAGCAGTGCGTAGTAGATCACCGACCCTAGAGGGCTTAAACAAGAGGGAGAAGACCTGTGCATGTTTGAGAATCTAGGCTGCAGTGTGAAGTAGGTCACTGACCCTAGAGGGCTTAAACAAGAAGGAGAAGACCTGTGCATGTTAGAATCTAGTCAGCAGTGCGTAGTAGATCACCGACCCTAGAGAGCTTAAACAAGAAGGAGAAGACCTGTGCATGTTTGAGAATCTAAGAAGAAGGGTGTTGTAGATCACTGACCCTAGAGGGCTTAACAAAGGGAGGAAGAAGACCTGTGCATGTTAGAATCTAGTCAGCAGTGCGTAGTAGATCACCGACCCTAGAGGGCTTAAACAAGAGGGAGAAGACCTGTGCATGTTTGAGAATCTAGGCAGTGGTGCGTAGTAGATCACTGACCCTAGAGGGCTTAAACAAGAGGGAGAAGACCTGTGCATGTTTGAGAATCTAGGCAGTGGTGTGTAGTAGATCACTGACCCTAGAGGGCTTGAACAAGGAGGAGAAGACCTGTGGATGTTTGAGAATCTAGGCAGCAGGGGGAAGTAGATCACTGACCCTAGAGGGCTTAAACAAGGAGGAAGAAGACCTGGCATGTTTGAGAATCTAGGCAGCCGAGTGAAGTAGATCACTGACCCTAGAGGGCTTAAACAAGAGGGAGAAGACCTGTGCATGTTTGAGAATCTAGGCAGCAGGGTGAAGTAGATCACTGACCCTATAGGGCTTAAACAAGAGGGAGTATACCTGTGTATGTTTGAGTATCTAGGCAGCAGGGTGAAGTAGATCACTGACCCTAGAGGGCTTAACAAGGAGGGAGAAGACCTGTGCATGTTTTAGTATCTAGGCAGCAGGGTGAAGTAGATCACTGACCCTAGAGGGCTTAAACAAGGAGGGAGAAGACCTGTGCATGTTTTAGTATCTAGAAGGCAGTGTGTAGTAGATCACTGGCCCTAGAGGGCTTAAACAAGGAGAAGACCTGTGCATGTTTGAGAATCTAGGCAGTGGTGTAGTAGATCACTGACCCTAGAGGGCTTAAACAAGGAGGAAGAAGACCTGTGCATGTTTGAATATCTAGGCAGCAGTGTGTTGTAGATCACTGGCCCTAGAGGGCTTAAACAAGAGGGAGAAGACCTGTGCATGTTTGAGTATCTAGGCAGCAGGGTGTAGTAGATCACTGACTCTATAGGGCTTTAACAAGAGGGAGAAGAGCTGTGCATGTTTGAGAATCTATGCAGCAGGGTGATGTAGATCACTGACCCTAGAGGGCTTAAACAAGAGGGAGAAGAACTGTGCATGTTTGAGTATCTAGGGAGCAGTGTGTAGTCGATCACTGACTCTTTAGGGCTTAAGCAGGAGGGAGAAGACCTGTGCATGTTTGAGAATCTAGGCAGCAGGATGTAGTAGAGGGAGAATATGTAGTAGAACACTGAGCCAGAAAACACATGAAAATATAACATTAGAAAGTAGGTCAGGAGGGAACAGAAAGACACATTCAGATCAGTAGAGCATAGGTGTGGGTAATGGTGAGGTATTTAAATTCACTTGCTCCACTGATGTGAATCTTTCTGTTCCCTTTCCAAGTCCCTGAACTTGTTTCTTATGCTATCTGTTTTTCATGTGTGTCCTATCTTGGTGATCTACTACACCTCTTCCTAGATACTCCAACATGCACAGGTCTCTTCCCTCGGACACAGGAGAGATTTATTAAATAATTTTGTGCCAGATCAAATGCTTTATTTGACTTCATTATAATTCATTATTGGAACATTGGATACTCTGTGCCTTTATATTTTAGGGTCGGCGTGATCACTCCGTCGGTGACTTCTTCACTTGTGAGGTTCTGCAGGTTGGTGCTAATAGATGGTGACTGGCTCTCTTTTGTGGTGAATGTCATATTTTGCTCATTTGTGCCCATCGGCAGGTTCTTTAACACGTAGAAGAAGTCTGCTAAATCATTATTAAACTTCTTAGAATATTGTGATTTTACAAAGTTCTCTATGTTAACAGGTACTGTTACTGTATCATTGGCTCTCTGTCCAGCTGAGTTTGGTTGTGCAGAAGATGAGTTATTTACCTCATGATGGGCTGAAGTGGAAATATCAGAGTAATTAGAAACAGGGTGCATTAAATTTGATAAGAAATTCATCAGTGTTCTTAAATCTTTAGTATCATTCAGCTTAACTTCGTCTGGTTTTAGTGTTGCTATTGTTTCTCTATCAGCTGATTTATTTGGCTTGTTATGATTGAGAGATTTTGTCTCAATAGGAGTTGTGATCTTATTGATAGTCTGTTCGTTTTCAGAACCTGAGTATATGGTACTTTTTGAATCAAATTGTCTATTTAATTTATCTGTTTGAGTCATATTCCACTCCAATATATCTGTTGTTTGAGTCATATTCCACTCTAATTTTTCTGTCGTTTGAGTAATATTCCACTCTATCTGATCTGACGTAGTTTGACCTCCTGTTTCCAGGTGATGAGGGAAATTATCCAAAGTTTGATGACATAATTTAGATTTTTGTTTCAAGATATAAGATCTTACGAGTGCTAGAAATGCAATATTTTCCCAGTTCTGAAGTTTTAGTCGAAAATTGTCGCATGGCGATGTTGCTGTACTGATGTTGACATGAGGCAACGAGGTAGAGGTAGAATCAGCTGTTTCAGGCTCAGTTTCCAGAGGGCATGTTGGCAGTGGGGTCATATCATCATCATCTTTATCTTTTATGCTCTCCTGTTTGGTATGTTTAACCTGCACATCAATCCTGTCCAAAGGATTATCCTTCAGCTTGATGATGATTTCCATGTCTGAAAATTTTCGTATTTGAATTTTTTGAGAACTGTTACCCATACTCGTATAATGTGAATAATTATTTTGGATTGTCGATACTTCTGGCAAGATTGTGGTTATTGTTTCAGTTGTCACAGTAGATTTGGCATATCCCATTGTAGAGTTAATTTCAGATGCTTTGCCACTATCTCTTCCATCGTTTTCTATGTCGTCTAAATACTGATTTTTCCAGATGTCGTTATCTAGTTCAAATATTTGTTCTGCATAATCTATGTAATCATTTTCATGTCTGTTTTGATCCTCCTTAAGAGTATTATCTTTTTGTTCAAGTAAATTCTTCATGGCAGCCAGGATATCATCATCATTGTATTCTTGAGACATCTCCCCGATATCGTCGGTGTTCTGCATCCTTTGGGTAGAGTTACCAGGTTTCAGGAAAAAAAAAAAAAGAAAGGAACACATATTAAAACCATGGGTCAATAAATCACTGTAAATATTCTGTTCAACCCTTCATGGGACAGAGGTCTGTATACCAACAATCTTGGACAATTTACAACCTCTGTACGAAAAGTTCGGTGAATGGGTCTATATTACGAACGGATTGTTAGCTTACCTGAAACAGCAGTTACTGACCTTCGAAATAATACCCGTGGATGGTTATTCTCCTCTGAGAACTGCTGTACAAGTTCTGGAAACTCCTGGCATAGTCTTCTTTAGGGATAGCCTACAGTTGGGCCGTCAAAACTCTGAATTGAAAGTTAAAATATAGCAGAGTTTATGCAACCTGCCATGCACACCTGTTCGACGGGCGGCAGTGAGAAGTGTGAATGTTCCGTGGAATGGAATGGTCCTGAAAACCATCGTCACGGGCGACGAGACCTGGTGCCTGAGGTACGACCCCGAAGGGAAGCGTCGGAGTTTGGAGTGGTAGGGTCCAGGGTCGCTGAAAAGCCTTGAAGGGCCAGAGGTTTTTGGACATTACGGACATCCAACGTAATGTGACGACCCAACTCAAGGCTATCCATAAAGAAGAATGTGCCAGGAGTTTCCAGGTATTATACAGCCGTTCTCAGAGGTGCATAACCATCCACGGGGATCACTTCGAAGGACAGTAACTGCTGTTTCAGATAAGCCAACAATCCGTTCATAACAGAGACCCATTCACGAAACTTTTTGGGCAGAGGTTGTATAATATTAAAAGTACTAATTAATAAATCTTAGTCTGTTTTAATGAATTTTGGTGTTGAAGTGTTAATGCTGCATTTCAGAATACCAAATGCAGTATATTATTTTCTGTATTCTCTTAACCTATGGTATTGAATAAAATTAAAAAAAAGTTAAAAATCTATTTTTTTCTTCTTTTTTTTCTTTTACGTTTGAAAAAGGAGGAAGCCAATTAGCTAGAATTGAAATCTTGATTTAACATGTTCTGTAAAAGTGCTATTTGATTAAATAAATAAATTAAAATCTGTCTTATAAATAAATACAAGAACAATTAAGATTCAAATAGTCTATATAAACATGAAAGTTTAGATTAATTAATTTTCATTTGAGTCTGTTTTGTCTTTCAGCATACAATTCATTAAAAAAAATGATTAAAATTAAACTTGGAATATTCAAAATAATATCAAGTATGGTATGGTAATTAAATATAAAATTATTCAAATTAAGTAGCCTAATTACAAATAAAATATTTGAAAATAAGTCTCTCCTATGAAGGGTTAAAAACAACAAAAGTTATAATACATTTTTGTTTTAATGACCCCTCCCCCTCCCCGCACGTTATCTTTGGCATTCATGGATTTTAAAAGTATTATTGTATAATCTAACATGTACTTAAAGGGGATTCAAAATATTTTGTAGGAATTGAGAATATTAATTAATTACAGTATTATGTTTATATATCATCACCCTCATGTGCGGGGATTTTCCACTCGACTGATCCCCGTGCATCGGCCGACCGTCGGCTAATGTAATTCCCTTCGTTATCTCTATGCCCACTCTTATCAGATGCATCTGTCACCGCCTGACAATTACGTCAGCCGCGGTCGGCCAATGCATGGGCAACAGCCGAGTGGAAAATCCCCGCGTGTGACGGTGCTGATGTATAAGTTTAACCCTGTATTTTTAATCATATAAAATAATTATTTTATGCAGATGTGCGCATATTATTAAAATTTATCCTTATTTTAGATGTAACGTTAGAAGAAGCTTCCATGACTATTAAAGAAAGCTTTCCAGTCGGTCAACAAAAAGGGTGCCCAATTAAATTTGGTGGGAAAATAAGTATTTATACAACCTAACCTAACCTAACCTAACCTAAATATTACATAAGATGTTTATCACAACATAACAGACTTTTATGTACAGACATGGGGGTTACTTAATTGGATGACATGTTTCGATCGTCAAGTGATCATCTTCAGATCCTGCTCACTTTGGCTTCATAAATGTATGATGTTTATGAATTACTCATACACAAATATACAGGGTGTCTTTTATGTACCTTTGGAGATTGATAGGTCGTGTAGGGTACGGGTATAGAAGTAATTTGAGATAGGGAACTTTAGGTCTGAGCGGCCTCCTTGACCCCTAAAATAAGGGTTGATTCAGGCCCTCCACCCTGTAAGTTAAGTAATCGACCCAAGCCTCTATTACTTTTCTCAATCCTTTAACTCTTGGCAAGATTCATTTCACCTTGTGGCGCTGGCGTAAAAGATAGCGTTGCGGTGCGAAAGGCCGGTAGTCCCGGATTCGATTCCGGGCTTGGGCATTTTTTAAAATGTTATTTTAGGTGTAACGTTTTTAAGCTTGATACCTTCGGTAAATTAAACCGATCTTTGTGCACTTCGTAGCATTAATTTGTTTAAGTCCTTTATTACGTTTAAATCACGTTGATTTGCAAGAGAAAGTAAGGTTTAGCTAGGCTAGGCATGTTTAGCTTAATTTTTGCCGTAGGGTAATCATTAGAAGGCACGACCTAAAACTACCGCAGTTCCGTAATTAGTCACAAAGTTCCTTTAAAAGGAAGGTTTAGCTAGGCTAGCCATGTTTAGCTTAATTTTTGCCGTAGAGTAATCATTAGAAGGCACGATCTTAAAACTACCGCAGTTCCGTAATTAGTCCCAAAGTTCCTTTAAAAGGATTGAGAAAGGTACTAGAGGCATGGGTCGGTTGCTTAACTTACAGGGTGGAGGGCCTGAATCAACCCTTATTTTAGGGGTTAAGGAGGCCGCACCGACCCTAAGTCCCCTATCTTAAATTACTTCTATACACGTCCCCTACACGACCTATCATTCTCCAAAGGTACATAAAAGATACCCTGTATATACAATGTTTAGATTAATTATCCCCCTCCCCTTTCTTTGTGGTCGAGCTGACCGCTCTGGGCAGACAGATTTCCAGCCATGTTTCAGTGGTGGGGGTACAGTGACAGCAGTCACTCGTCGTCTGCCGTGCTGTTGACATCACTTAAAATCTGTGCTTGCAGTCGTCTTGAGCTCGGTGCAGTTAAGGGAAAGGTGTCTCTTCCAATGCTCCGGCTCCCCGCCACTTATACTGTACCGCGGCCTGGAAGCCTCAGCACATACCGTCCGTATTCTAGTAACTTATTTAAGGTGACGCGGTTTATATGTCACCATGTTTGTAGTGATGAGGGACAAATGGTAAGGTTATATTGTTAGTAACTTATTTAAGGTGACGCGGGCTATATGTCACCATGCTTGTAGTGATGGGGGACAAATGGAAAGGTTATATTTTAGTAACTTATTTAAGGTGACACGGACTATATATCACCATGTTTGTAGTGATGGGGGACAAATGGTAAGGTAATATTGTTAGTAACTTATTTAAGGTGACGCGGGCTATATGTCACCATGCTTGTAGTGATGGGGGACAAATGGAAAGGTTATATTTTAGTAACTTATTTAAGGTGACACGGACTAGATATCACCATGTTTGTAGTGATGGGGGACAAATGGTAAGGTTATATTGTTAGTAACTTATTTAAGGTGACGCGGGCTGTATGTCACCATGTTTGTAGTGATGGGTGACAAATGGTAAGGTTATATTGTTAGTAACTTATTTAAGGTGACGCGGGCTATATATCACCATGTTTGTAGTGATGGGGGACAAATTGTAAGGTTATATTATTAGTAACTTATTTAAGGTGACACGGACTATGTATCACCATGTGTGTAGTGATGGGGGACAAATGGTAAGGTTGCATTGTTAGTAACTTATTTAAGGTGACACGGACTATATATCACCATGTTTGTAGTGATGGGGGACAATTGGTAAGGTTACATTGTTAGTAACTTATTTAAGGTGACGCGGGCTATATGTCACCATGTTTGTAGTGATGGGGGACAAATGGTAAGGTTATATTGTTAGTAACTTATTTAAGGTGACGCGGGCTATATGTCACCATGTTTGTAGTGATGGGGACAAATGGTAAGGTTATATTGTTAGTAACTTATTTAAGGTGACGCGGGCTATATGTCACCATGATTGTAGTGATGGGGGACAAATGGTGAGGTTACATTGTTAGTAACTTATTTAAGGTGACGTGGGCTATATGTCACCATGTTTGTAGTGATGGGGGACAAATGGTAAGGTTACATTGTTAGTAACTACCGACAGTAGTGGCTACGCGCGCTAAAGCGCAGCGTTAGGTCAAGGGGCCAAGCTCTCTGCTGACTCGGTAGACGCGTGGGTTCGATCCCCACCGTCGGCCGTCCTTGAAATGGTTTTCCGTGGTTTCCCATTTTCAACACCAGGCAAATGCTGGGACGGTACCTACTGACAGGCCACGGCCGCTTCCTTCCACATCCTTGCCCTGTTTCATTCGCCTTCATCAATTCCATCTCTCATCCCGACGCGCAGGTCGCCCACGGGCGTCACTTAGAAAGACCTGCACTCGGCCTCTCAGGAGGTCACACGAAAAAAAAAAAAAAAAAAATTGTTAGTAACTTATTTAAGGTGACGCGGGCTATATGTCACCATGCTTGTAGTGATGGGGGACAAATGGTAAGGTTATATTGTTAGTAACTTATTTAAGGTGACGCGGGCTATATGTCACCATGTTTGTAGTGATGGGGGACAAATGGTAAGGTTATATTGTTAGTAACTTATTTATGGTGACGCGGGCTATATGTCACCATGTTTGTAGTGATGGGGGACAAACGGTAAGGTTATATTGTTAGTAACTTATTTAAGGTGACGCGGGCTAGGCTATATGTCACCCTGTTTGTAGTGATGGGGGACAAACGGTAAGGTTATATTGTTAGTAACTTATTTAAGGTGACGCGGGCTAGGCTATATGTCACCATGTTTGTAGTGATGGGGGACAAATGGTAAGGTTACATTCTTAGTAACTTATTAAGATGACGTGGGCTATATATCACCATGTTTGTAGTGATAGGGGACAAATGGTAAGGTTACATTGTTAGTAACTTATTTAAGGTGACGCAGACTATATATCACCATGTTTGTAGTACTGGGGGACAGTTGGTAAGGCTACATTATTAGTAACTTATTTAAGGTGACGCCGATTATATATTACCATGTTTGTAGTAGCCTACGTGCTGCTCAAAATGTACAGTAGGCCCAAGCTGACTTCTACTTTACCTCTGTGGAGTGCCGCCGTCTTGGGGTTTGGTCTGTGGTAGCGAGGACCGCAGGAAGTTCTGAATCTGCCGCGTGGCCTGCCTCACTTTATGTTGCGTACTAGACGAGCTCAGAAAGTGCAGGAAGGACAACAAGAGGTCTTCATTCTTTTCTCTCTCGCTCCATACATCCAACACGAAACGGCGAACCAGCGAGCGTGCCTCTCTTGACGTGATGTACTGGGACAGCGT
This sequence comes from Meconema thalassinum, assembly GCA_946902985.2. Lineage (NCBI taxonomy): Eukaryota > Metazoa > Arthropoda > Insecta > Orthoptera > Tettigoniidae > Meconema > Meconema thalassinum. Next base: position 92,337,371 of record OX336388.2, read on the forward strand.
GAGGACAGACTCTCGCAACTTCTTGTGGGTCAGCGCGCTCCAGGGGATGGACTCGTACATCTTTCGGACAATCTCTGCACACATCGTCTCTTCATCATCTTCATTTGCATCGGCAACATCAAGGGCCTGTTAAAATAAGATAATAATATCATATGGCCTCGGTGCTGGGTGCAAGCTTTGTTATTTGACACCCAAAGGGCAGCTTACACGTCGAATTTTGTTGTTCCTTGAAGCAATATGAACGTCAAGGAGGTTAGATATCTAAGCTCCTTGACACTATAGCGCTTTCTAGTAGAGAAATGAGGAAGTTTGTGTTGGCGGAAAATCCCGAGATTAATTTTTCACGGCCTACTGAATTCAAATGGGTTCTTTAAAATGCCAACATCGTATGACATACGTGTCGTAATTTTAGCCGCCTTTCAAAAAAAAAAAAACACTTACCATGGCCAGGAACGAACCTGCAAGCTTGGGGTTAGTAATCTGACACGATAACCACTCTCCCACCGTGGCAAGCGTTAAAATAAGATGATTTTGAGGCAGTGGTGACTCCTGATTTTTACAACGTGTAGGATGTAATAGGATAGGCTACTTATTAACTTAAGGTAATTATTATAGCTGGTCTAAATTGAGATATTAGACTCGGTCTAATATTAATTATTCGGTCGCACAACACTATTATGGACACAATACAATACAATCGAATACCACTCCAAAGATATGCACACGCTGAAAACAGATTATCCACTCTGACCGCGAGAAATCGTAACCAATAAGCCCTGGGTAGATTATAGGCTAGGGAATAACCCACCCACCAAGGGAAGATGATTAAGAGAAGGAAGTAGATTTGGGATTGGAAAAGAAGGATAGAAGAATAGGAGGAGAGTCCCACAAAAGTTATTAATTTGACTTTTAATTCATTTAGAAGCGGTTGCCACCGCAAATATGTGCTCGGATACCTAAAATGGCTACGAGCTTGGTCGAGGCTAACGGGAGCCGCAGATGAGGCTTGGGCAGTTTGCCAGAGAGAACCTGTAGTGTATTTCCTCCCAAGCACGAATGAAAGTACTATAGGGAAGGGTGATGATCTGGCCAGACAAATAGTAAAAGCTTTATTAAGTGTTAACGAGGGCATAAACCTAGGAAGAGCTAGGAAAGCCAGGATCCTGCCTAACTGTATTATCAAAGAAATGATGAATCCAAAACCAAATATTTAATTTATTTAACAATGCAGGACGTTTGAGGAAATTAACAATTATGCAATATAAGTTTAATAAACATAGTTCATTTGAACTTTTTAACAAATAGGGTCGCAGACCTTTCCACATTAAACAGTTGCTCCAGGCAATTGACAATTTTTAAGGTTTTTTAAACCGTGAATTAAAATCTTGGTAAGATTTCACAAATAGGCAAAATGGAATAATTAAAGTTTTAACATTTACAGGAGTACAAGCAGTGTACTATATGAAACCTCTGAAAGAACATTCTAACGAGAATAACAACTTCGAAGATAACAAAATGGAAAACATAAAGAATAAAAAGGAAGTTCCTACAACTTCTTATATTTATACAGAATTACTTCGTGAAATTTATACAAGGAGAGCAGGTCACTTACTGTGAACCTGAAAAGTTAATCAGAAGGAAGGTTCTAGACCTCTTATACTTTGAATAAGACTCGCCAGTCAAATGAGGCAGTTTTCATTTAGCGAGACCAAAAAATAACTCACTCAAGAGTTGAGAGAATTGTTTTCCTTGCTTTTGAAGGGAGGAACAATGTAAATTTAAAACTTGTATCACACAAGAAATTATGCAGAATTTAATTAATGTTAAACTAGCAAAGTTGGAAGGGTACTTCGTGAGTAACACCTTATAGAAAGTTACAATTTTATAAATAATGGTTGTTAGTAGAAGGTTAAGGAAAGATCATGGGGATATAGGATCAATGTTCATGGCCGTATTTAATATAACCGGACGATCGCGACGCGGTAGAAACGTGGAGAAAGCACTGATTATCACTATTGTCTGTAAAGATGGATGCAAAGTTCACCAGAGAAACACTGAAGCTCATGAGAAAAAAAGTTATTGCAATTATGGAGATAACTGATTGCACTATGTAGGTGAAAGTCTATTTCTCGAAAAAGTCGTGATTTACAATTAAATGCGCCAGAGAAAGTTCTAGAAGTTCCAACGGTGGAGGAAGTTAGCTATTGCAAAAATTTATAAGGAAGATTCCTCATTTTAACTAGTAGTTTCACAAGTACGTGTCAATACTTGACGGCAAGACTCGCAGATAGAGAACAAGATCTCGAAGGTTCCAGAACGACCTTAGCAGAAAATGGGGTTGAGAAAATCCAACGGAGGAAATAACTTTGTAATTATAGACAGCGGGTATTAGATAATATCCCACGTAGCGAGAGGGTTTCTCGTTTAAATAGCTTAAGAAAAGCTCCTTTTAGTAAGGTTTGGCTTACAAGAAAAAGCTCAACATTGCAAATCCCACGAAGAGTGATTATTGCCCCAAAGTAAATAGTTTTACACTGCCTATAAATTATAATTAAAATCACTTGGAAGTTAAAACCATTAAGATGAGGTTAAAACTTTTTAAAAAGGTACTTATCTTGATTTCATGTTGAAGTCGAAGATTTCGATGATGATTACTTAGCCAACATGGCGTAGAAGAGGTTGTGCCTCTTGGTTTGAGGAGGCTAAGCTCGAGCGGAGCTTTGACTGTACGAGTCAACTGCAGACGAAGAAGAAGTGAGTGAAGCTCAGCGGAGCACGGAGAGACCACGGAAGGGGGAGAGAGTGGGGGTAGGAAACAAGAGGTATACATATCAGCATAACCAACTTTAAAGAAAAAAAATAATCTTCTTTTGCTGAGCTGGTTTTCAAAGAGTTGACAACAGTATCTGGTAGCCAAATGGATGTGGAATTCCTCTTGCGCGAGGAAGAGTTGAAGAGCTTCAGAGATTTGTTGTCATATGACGCTAGGTGGATCACAGAATATATATCTGAAACATACTCACACAAAATATAAGAAATTTGAACATAGAGGAGAAAACAAATGATCACTGTTGGTGTTTGACAAAAAGGAAGGAAAGAACGTGCAAAAGCATTCAAATTTGTAATCTCAGGTACCGTGCATTCCAAGAATGCACCATACTGGGAGGGCCAGACACCAACAGGGAACAAATAAGCAATTAAACATTTAAGAATGATACAGTAATTGAAAAGAAGTGGTCTTGTGATCTGACCATTAGTGGTCAAGACTCTTAATACCCTGACTCTCCTATCTCTTCCAGGGTGACACTTGGTCACTTTTCCAAAAGGCCAGACTAGGGGGGGAGGAACATCCCTAACCAAGACCAAGTCCCCTACTTTAATTTCGGGACTGGAAAGAAACCACTTCTGCCTCCGTTGCAAGGAAGTTAAATATTCCAAGTTCCACCTTTTCCAAAAAGAATTACGGAGGGCTTCAAGTTTCCGCCAAGCGATAGGTAGATTAGAATCCCTGTAAGAATTAGGAAGAGGAGGAGGGGCAGAAAGAGAAGTGCGTGTAAAGAAGCGACCAGGTGTAAGTGGAAGGAGGTTATCAGGGTCATTGGAAAGCGGAGTTGAAAGGCGAGAATTATCAACACTTTCAATCACAAAATAACTAGAAGCTGAGGGAAATAAAGCACTAGTAAAGATTGCGATACAATGCAAAAGGAGAATTAACAAGTTTAAACAAAGCGTATAGGAACAAGTACATCTATTCAGGACAAGAATATACCAAATAAACAAAGGAACTATGCGAGTAGAAAGCAAGAACGCCATAGATAACAAACGAGTAGCCATAAACAATGACCTCAAGTTATAATGAGTATCAAAGGGTTTACTCAGAAAAATACTTAAGTCAGCAAAAAACTTGACAGGACAAGTATGAATACAAAAACACCTCGAATGTGACAACGAGAAAAAACCAATTTGTTCATCAATGAACATTAAGATCGCGAAATATGCAAGCAAATTGCAATACATACGCGCGTGAGAAATACGCAACGAAGTTTTAAAGTAAGAATCGAAACAATTGTAAGATAAGAGCGTGAGTAGGTGATAGACGTAAACAAACAAGGCCTTGACACACATAGTACAACGAGATAAGGCATATAAATAGCTGAACGAGTCCTTAAGCGGAACAAGTTTATTTTGGGAACTAGGTGAACAGCTTCCGAGCGTGCGGTAGCGACTCGCAAGACGATCGTTGGCAGTCGGCCAGAGTTGAGATAAGAGAAACTTGTTTTGAACTGTGTCAATCATACAGGAAATAAACAACAACTTGGCATTCCTCAGACTGGTATACACACGAGTCTCAAAAACAAGCAGTTCAAAGTGCACACACACTAATTGAGTCAGCTGTAACTTAAAGCAGAACGAGTAACACGACATGCAGTGAATCGTAACTTGGACGTGAAAAAGCAATTTAAAGCTATATGAAATAAAGTAGGAAATCAATTTCGCATAATTGAGAGGATCACGAAATCGAACAATTTTCAACAAAAAGAAGCTTAATTCTTCCGAGCAAAGAAGACAAGCTGGGACATTGAGACGAAGGTTATGCATAAGAATAGTTATTCTAGATGCAATGGAATTCAGAGTTTCAATCGGTTTCATGAGCGACTTCCAATTGCGAGGAAGGGGGGAGGAGCCGGCCGTGGCCATCCTTCTACATAACGAAAGAAGTGAAACATAGCGTACAGCAAAGTGATGGTGACTGATAGCCATGGTTTTACACAAGGGGAAGATAGTTTTCGAGGAATAGTTTAAGCAATTAACTGCTATAAAAAATGACATAAGAAGGTAGACGAAATAACACAAAGCAAGGCGAACTTGAATGGCCATCTTGTGCGGGAAGAAGGAAAAACCATTTAAACAACTTACAGGGTTAGCGCAGTTATTCGCGATAAGACATCGTTTCGACAAGTGGTTTTCAAAAATATTGAGATTTGAAACATGAGCGTTCTCTTTTTCAGAAATGGGATTTATGTCAGCTGTGACGAAATGACATTGTGCTTTGGTTTGAACACTGGTATGTTTGATTTTGCCAGTAATAACCCAACCAAAATCGGTGTCTCTAGCGACCACGGTTGAAGATAACTTGCGTGTTTGTTTGCGAATGCAATTCCAAAAAACATTGGCACTGAAAAGCACATCAATGGGACCTTGAGCATTAAACTGAGGATCGGCTAACCTTAAGTGCGAAGGAATCTTTAAACCGGAAGTATTAATGGAGTGACTTGGAGTGTCTTTACCAATACTGGTAAGAATGAGACAGTTTAAATTAAGATTGGTGTTTCTTTGGCAAACGTCTCTGATTTTCAATTTTGAAGACTGCAAAACTTGAGTTTTCAAATTGTCAATGCCAGTCACATTGATAGAAGTAGGCGATGACGAAAGACCTAGTTTTTTAATCAACGATTGCGAAACAAAGTTATGCGTTGAAGCGGAATCGAGAAGACCACGGGTTCGAAACCAATTTCCAAATTTGTCTTGGATTTCAAATTGTACAGTGGTCAACAGGGTTTGCGCACTATGAGAAGGTTCGGCATTAGAAATGCAGGAAGAAGCATTAGTTTGTTCGGAGCTGCTCTGCATGGAGCTTAAAGAGGCAGGTGCTGATGACCTCGATTTATCGTGAACGTGCAATAAAGAATGATGCGGTTTTTTGCAATGAAAACAGAGATTTAATGACGTACAGTTCGAAGAAGAATGCTTAGGTGATAAGCAGTTGAAACAATGCTTGCTGTTTAAGACAAACTTTCTTCGATCTTCGACAGACAATTCTTTAAAGGATTTGCACAAATACAAGGTGTGAAGCTTTTTACAGAGCGTGCATTTTAACGATTTGTTAAGCGGCCTGATATCTTCTCTTGAATGATTGAAAGAAGAACGGGTTTGTTTGTTTTCGACAAATGGGGGCTGATGTCCCTTTGAAGAAGCAAGTTTTTTTTCAAAAATTTGACACAGGATTCGTTTCGACTTTTTCGCACTGAAATGCGAGTGCTGTAAGGAATTGACATCGACTGTTGAGAAACGAGACAAGGTGTTCGAAGGAAAATTCTTCCTTGCGAGCGAGTTCGATCTCCCAGGCCTTCAGTGTCGAAAAATCGAATCTTGATGTAGCTAGGTGAATAAGTATGGTGTCCCATGTTTGGACAGGCTGTTTTAGCTGGTATAACGCTCTGACATTTAACTGCATAGAATCTAAGAGGTCTCTTAAAGATGTGACGTCATTAGGTTTGACGGCTGGTAAATTGAAGAGACAGCGGATATGACGAGCGACACTCAACCGTAAATTGCCATATCTCTCTTTAAGGAGATTAAAGGCGATGTGGTAGTTGTCTGCGCTTAAAGGCAGTGACTCTACCAAGGTCAAGGCCTCTGATTCCAAAGACGTGCGGAGATAGTAAAATTTATGTATGTCTGGGATCTCGATATTTTCATGAATTAAAGAACAGTAAAGTTCGTAAAAAGAATACCATTCACCTTCCTTGCCTGAGAAGTGGGGTAGGCTTATCTTGGGAAGTAACGGTTTCGGTTTGTTCTTGTGAACTGAAGCGGGTGCTAACTGGGCCGGATTGATGACCCTAGTGTCCGGTTCTGAGATATTGCGAATCAGTTGGTGGGCCTTTGCAATTCCTTCAAAGTACAAGGGTTCGACCTCGTCTCGATCCAATTGCAGTTCTGGACAAGCGGATTCAATCTCGGTTTGAATTTGGTCATAATAATCATAAGACCGTTCGTACAACTTAAGACGATGTGTTAAGATGTCTAAATCACACTCGGCGGGATTTAATTTGTTGATAAAATTTCGGAATCTAGTGAGTTGCCCTTTATAAGAAGAACGTCTGGCAATGAGAGTTTCATCTTTTTCAGAAGGAGCCATATTAAAGAAGATAAATGAAAATGTAACTCACGAAACTGTAGAACCTTGAAGATGCTGTCAAGTTGGCAACAGCGAGAGAGAAGAAAGAACAGGACACCCCAAAGGAGACAGGAGCGGCCTCTTTCCCGTTCACAGGCTTTGCATGACGTAGATATAGCTGAAAGATCCAAAGGAGATATTAAAAATTTGCAAAGTATTGTCAAATGACACTTGACAAACAATGGACATAAAAAATGGACTCTCCCGGGTTTCTGGTACCATATTTTGGGTAGATTATAGGCTAGGGAATAACCCACCCACCAAGGGAAGATGATTAAGAGAAGGAAGTAGATTTGGGATTGGAAAAGAAGGATAGAAGAATAGGAGGAGAGTCCCACAAAAGTTATTAATTTGACTTTTAATTCATTTAGAAGCGGTTGCCACCGCAAATATGTGCTCGGATACCTAAAATGGCTACGAGCTTGGTCGAGGCTAACGGGAGCCGCAGATAAGGCTTGGGCAGTTTGCCAGAGAGAACCTGTAGTGTATTTCCTCCCAAGCACGAATGAAAGTACTATAGGGAAGGGTGATGATCTGGCCAGACAAATAGTAAAAGCTTTATTAAGTGTTAACGAGGGCATAAACCTAGGAAGAGCTAGGAAAGCCAGGATCCTGCCTAACTGTATTATCAAAGAAATGATGAATCCAAAACCAAATATTTAATTTATTTAACAATGCAGGAAGTTTGAGGAAATTAACAATTATGCAATATAAGTTTAATAAACATAGTTCATTTGAACTTTTTAACAAATAGGGTCGCAGACCTTTCCACATTAAACAGTTGCTCCAGGCAATTGACAATTTTTAAGGTTTTTTAAACCGTGAATTAAAATCTTGGTAAGATTTCACAAATAGGCAAAATGGAATAATTAAACTTTTAACATTTACAGGAGTACAAGCAGTGTACTATATGAAACCTCTGAAAGAACATTCTAACGAGAATAACAACTTCGAAGATAACAAAATGGAAAACATAAAGAATAAAAAGGAAGTTCCTACAACTTCTTATATTTATACAGAATTACTTCGTGAAATTTATACAAGGAGAGCAGGTCACTTACTGTGAACCTGAAAAGTTAATCAGAAGGAAGGTTCTAGACCTCTTATACTTTGAATAAGACTCGCCAGTCAAATGAGGCAGTTTTCATTTAGCGAGACCAAAAAATAACTCACTCAAGAGTTGAGAGAATTGTTTTCCTTGCTTTTGAAGGGAGGAACAATGTAAATTTAAAACTTGTATCACACAAGAAATTATGCAGAATTTAATTAATGTTAAACTAGCAAAGTTGGAAGGGTACTTCGTGAGTAACACCTTATAGAAAGTTACAATTTTATAAATAATGGTTGTTAGTAGAAGGCTAAGGAAAGATCATGGGGATATAGGATCAATGTTCATGGCCGTATTTAATATAACCGGACGATCGCGACGCGGTAGAAACGTGGAGAAAGCACTGATTATCACTATTGTCTGTAAAGATGGATGCAAAGTTCACCAGAGAAACACTGAAGCTCATGAGAAAAAAAGTTATTGCAATTATGGAGATAACTGATTGCACTATGTAGGTGAAAGTCTATTTCTCGAAAAAGTCGTGATTTACAATTAAATGCGCCAGAGAAAGTTCTAGAAGTTCCAACGGTGGAGGAAGTTAGCTATTGCAAAAAATTATAAGGAAGATTCCTCATTTTAACTAGTAGTTTCACAAGTACGTGTCAATACTTGACGGCAAGACTCGCAGATAGAAAACAAGATCTCGAAGGTTCCAGAACGACCTTAGCAGAAAATGGGGTTGAGAAAATCCAACGGAGGAAATAACTTTGTAATTATAGACAGCGGGTATTAGATAATATCCCACGTAGCGAGAGGGTTTCTCGTTTAAATAGCTTAAGAAAAGCTCCTTTTAGTAAGGTTTGGCTTACAAGAAAAAGCTCAACATTGCAAATCCCACGAAGAGTGATTATTGCCCCAAAGTAAATAGTTTCACACTGCCTATAAATTATAATTAAAATCACTTGGAAGTTAAAACCATGAAGATGAGGTTAAAACTTTTTAAAAAGGTACTTATCTTGATTTCATGTTGAAGTCGAAGATTTCGATGATGATTACTTAGCCAACATGGCGTAGAAGAGGTTGTGCCTCTTGGTTTGAGGAGGCTAAGCTCGAGCGGAGCTTTGACTGTACGAGTCAACTGCAGACGAAGAAGAAGTGAGTGAAGCTCAGCGGAGCACGGAGAGGCCACGGAAGGGGGAGAGAGTGGGGGTAGGAAACAAGAGGTATACATATCAGCATAACCAACTTTAAAGAAAAAAAAATAATCTTCTTTTGCTGAGCTGGTTTTCAAAGAGTTGACAACAGTATCTGGTAGCCAAATGGATGTGGAATTCCTCTTGCGCGAGGAAGAGTTGAAGAGCTTCAGAGATTTGTTGTCATATGACGCTAGGTGGATCACAGAATATATATCTGAAACATACTCACACAAAATATAAGAAATTTGAACATGGAGGAGAAAACAAATGATCACTGTTGGTGTTTGACAAAAAGGAAGGAAAGAACGTGCAAAAGCATTCAAATTTGTAATCTCAGGTACCGTGCATTCCAAGAATGCACCAAGCCCATAGTGTTGGTTCAAATTCAACCAATAGCGAGAATTAAGGGTCTCATTAGACGTCCTCAGAGTGCCATTAAACAGACCAAACCTGCCCCTTCCCCCTCAAGGACTCCCATACATTTTCTTGAGCTATACCCCCCAGGGGCTCACATCTAGTGGGACGTGGGTTGGCGACCCCGGGGCCCCAGCTGAGTCCGGCATTGCTTCCACATACTTGTGCCGGGCTCCTCTCCGTCCTCTTTCCTGTCTTTCCGACCCCGACGGTATTAGGGTATCCGAGGCCTAGGGAGTCTCTTCCTTTCCCGCCTTAATTGGCCCTTGTCTCATCTTTTCTGAATCCCTCCTTGTGCGAGGGATCAGCCTTCTTTTTCTTTTCCTATTATCTCCTGCCTTCTGCTCAAGGCCCTCAAGGAGGCAGGGCGTATGTAGTCCCACCACTTCTGGTGCATCCTGGATATTGCTACACCCTCAGGGGCTCACGGCTGGTGAGTACGGGAGTTGGCGACCCCGAGGGATTCCTGAGCTGGGTCCGGTTTTCCCCCTTTTATCCATTACCTGTGGTGCGGACCCTCTCCTCTTTCACTTTCCTATCTGCCTTTTATGGCTCTCCTTCCTTCCAAGTCTTTCAATCCTCATTCTTCGAGGGTTGAGGGCATTTCTTTTCCTCCAGTCCTTTATTGCCTTATTCTCCTTGTGTTTTCCATTTCTTTTTCTAGTATATAAGTAGTGGTTAGTTTTAGTTACAGTTTCCATTTCATTATCATCTTCACGATCACCTAAACCTTTAGGGACCGATAATCTAGATGCTAGGCCACTTAAAACAACAATTAGTATCATCATCATCTTGAGCTACAAACACGTGCGTTGAGGATGCAAGGCTTCCTTCCTCAGCTTTCTACGTCGGGCCGTGAAGGTCACACTTCACCCATCTAGGGGTGAAATGTAGAACTAGTTACAAGTACTGACAGTGACAGTAAGACAGAGCTTATTGAGAGGACGCCCAAGGACTGTTTTAAAAATAATTCATTTCATTTTTTAAATTAGTTATAGCTGAGAGCTGACTGTAGGATGATCCTCACGTCCTGCATGGGGGAATCGCCACTGTTTTGAGGTAGGGTTAGAGCTGGTTCACAATCACCCAGGAACGAGAACGGGAACGAAGCCGAAATGCCTGATACCCTATGGGTCGGCTCACAATCACTGTTCGGGAACGAGAAGTTAAAAGTCACCCAGGAAGGTGAACGGGAGGCATGATACAGTTTTATGTTTGTCATTCCCGGAGCTTCCCGAAGCCAACCAGATACGAGAGATTGAAGCATATACGATAACGAGGGAAACAGCTGTGCAATACAACTTTAAAAATAAGTTTTGATAGAATCTTTAACAAAATTGATCTCTTCAAGGCATATTTTCAGATCTAGATTGCAGAAGAGGACAAGCCCAAAACCGATATGGGCACCTCATTTGGTCTATATGAATTCAATATTGTTACGTGCCACCCCCTAGTGGCACTTATGTTAACTGGATTACGGTGGGGGTACAAAGCACAACACCAATTACAGCTTAAAGAAATAATTAACTTTATTGTGGCCAGAAAATTACACTAGTCAGCAAATACAAGCAATTAGGAGCCTTATTCCAGTTTCCTCAAGTCTCTTCCTTGAGCGCTCTTGGCCCTTCCACTTGTCAACAGATCACAGAAGTTAATCCGTCCTAATGAGTACGGTGGCCTTGACAGAAACTACCTGCTCCTCTCTTTTATGTTCACCGACCACAATTACTTACGTTCACTTGCTGCAGGCTATTCACCAGCTGGGAGAAACAATGTCACTGGATTTAGACACCACAATATCTGACACTCAGTGAAAGCACACTTACTCAGAACACGGCAGTCCCCTGTATGTTCCTCACTTCGCCGCTACACTAGGGGTTTCGCAAGTCACCACACTTCTGTCGCTCAGAATAAACGCTCACACTAGCTCGTGAAACACAACAACCACAACTGCTTCACGGGTCACTCTTATATAGCAGGCCGGTGACTCAATAAATGGTTCTAGATCCATCCAGGGTCCACGGCTTCTCGAGGTTTCCATCGCTGGTCCAGTCACGAATCTTCTGGACTATCCCTTTGTCTTAGTAGCCCTGTTGCATAAGGCACACGCAATACAGGAGGCATGCCACAGCCCAGCCCCTGGGGCAGTTGTGACTCAAGCGGCGAGCGATGACACAAACTCACAGCCGTAACAATATAATGCCATTTGGACTCCGAAATTCGACAAGCACCTTCCAACGCTTCATACGTTTTAGAGGTATAGATTTAATTTTTTCTGATCTGGATGACTGTCTAATTGCTTCCGAAACTATCGAGGAATGCAGCATGCACCTCAGGGTTAGAACAAATTCGGCCTTTTCTTTTTTATAACGTTGAATGAAGTACAGAGAACACCTACGATGATACGATTGTGAACTATTTGGGACCTATCTCTCTGTCGAGCAATTTAACATTTCTTGGAAGAAAGCGAGTTTGTAGTATGTACAGATCACATGACGCTGCTTTTTGCATTCAAGCAGAAAAATGAGAAGGCCTCTTCACGACAGTGCAATCTCAGTTCACGAGCGGAAGATACAACATTGTTTCAGACCATCTTTTACGGATTGAAGCCGTGACTGCCATTGACTACGATGCTGTTGCAGAAAGTCAACGTGAAGACACGGAGGCCAATCAAATCTAAGATAAAGATCAGTCCCTGGTGTTCAAGAGTCACCCACTGCCATCTGGAATATTATTTTAGTGTGATACTTCAACCGACACAATTAAGCCGTACATTTCAAAAGAATCCGTAAGCAATAAGCAATTCTCTCTCCAAATGTGTCACATCCAAGGATTTTATACAACCTGTGAAAATAAAGTTCGGTGAATAGTCCTGTACTATCAACATAGATAAACAATGCCCGAGAGTGACCCCACTACCTTTCGAAATAGTCCCCTCCCGTAACTATGCAATGCCGAGATCGGCGATACATGTCCTGGAAACTTTGCAAGAAGGCGTCCTTTGGGGTGGTGGTCAAAAGGCTCGTCACGTTACGTTCGGTGAATAAAGTCAGAACGGTCGACCTGGCTACACACGACGCAACGTGTAAGACCTGTTTGACACAGTGCGTGTTTAGAAGGATGAATTTATGCAACTTGCCACGCACACCTGTTCGGCGGGTTGCAGTGAGAAGGATGCATTTATGCAACCTACTATGCACATCTGTTTGGCGGGTGGCAATGAGAAGGGTGGAAGTTCTGTGGAATGGAATGGGTTATTAGAAAACCATCGTCACTGGCGACGAGACCTGGTGTCTGAGTTACGACCCCGAAGTCAAGCGTCAAAGTATGGAGTGGCGGGGTCCAGGTCCAGGGTCACCGAAAAGCCCTGAAGGCCCAGAGGTTTTCGAAACTTTCGGGCATCCAACGTAATGTGACGACCCAACTGAAGGCTGTCACTAAAGAGTTTCCAGGACTTGTACAGACATTCTCAGAAGTGCATAACCATCCACGGGGATTACTTCGAAGGACAGTAACTGCTGTTTCAGGTAAGCCAACAATCCGTTCGTAATATAGACCCATTCACCGAACTTTTCGGTCACGTGACGAGCCTTTTGAACACCATCCCAAAGGACGCCTTCTTGCAAAGTTTCCAGGACATGTGTCGCCGATCTCAGCATTGCATAGTTACGGGAGGGGATTATTTTGAAGGACAATAGGGTCACTGTCGTGGATTGTTCATATATGTTGATAGTACAGGACTATTCACCGAACTTTATTTTCACAGGTTGTATAATAAAAGTTAATGTTATTGGTTTTATGTCCCTTTAAACTACTGCGGCTTTTAGAGACACCGAGATGCCGGAATTTTGCTCCCAAAGGGGATCTTAAACTTGCCAGTAAATCTACTGACACGGCCCACTTTGCGTACCCTCAAATACCAACTGACTGCGCCACGATTGGATTCTTGAACCTTGGGCACAGCAGGCGAGAATGTTACCGTTGAGCCACGCAGCCAGTCAAATATCCAAGGATACAGACAACTGTTGTTCTTATGACCTCTAAATTTATCTGACAGGATATCAAAAGAGACATCAAGAAATAAGCTCGGACTCCAAATCGTATCACCAATCTATACTAATATAATACAGCTGAAGTGTTTGTGTGTTTAAACGCGCTAATCTCTGGAAATACCAGTCGGATTCGAAAAATTCTTTTTGTATATAATAGCCAGATTCAAGAGGAATAGTAGTACCCTATGTAGCATTAGCGTACACCTCTCAGGTAACCTTAAAGATTGATTTTTGTTCAGTAAGTCGGAAGAAAAAGCGCTCCCGAACAGCTTCAATAATACCTAAGACTATTGTTGTCTGGCAATGCGGGCTGCATCACGTTGCCCCTACCAGTGTTCTGGTGAAGAATTGCGAGCTGCTTATAAATTGCAGTCACGGGGAGTAATTAGTGCAAAAAGATTTCTTAGGCCCCTTAATACAGTTATAATCATGACAATAGTATGCCTCTGTATAAGGGCGATGGTGTTGGTGCAGTATACTGAGGTTATCAGCTGCAATAAGCGTTGGTGCTTTCCGATCCTTATCCTTGAGCGCTCCAGTTCTGTAGTAGTATTCATTATCATCCATAAAACAAATAAATCCACCCGGCGAAGCCGGGCACTATTGCTAGTAGATCATAAAATTGATTTGGGTACAGCATCTAATGTAATGTTTCGCATGGGTTTTGTTTCCATCCAGTTAATGAAACGACTATGCTTGTTAGGTAATAGAGGTGAAAGTGGACCAACAATGTCAATATGAACCAGTGGTGGCGCCGGGCGTCGAGGGGTGTGCAAAGTGTATGGCTTCACAGGGCCCCGCAGGTAAGATGAAGACCAGAGAGCCGCGAGACGGTACCTAGGCTGTCTCGCATCTTACAGGGCCCCGCAGACAGTTACTGACAACCGACGATAGACAACCTTTATCCAAATACAGGTATTGCACTTAGAATAGTGTTGCTACTATTCCCGTCACAGTTGCTGCCAAGTTTCTGAAAATTAAAATTAAATAAAACCTACCTCAGAAACACCATTACCCAAGACAAACTCTCAGCACTCGCAAACCTGTCCATAGAAAATGAATTGGCATCTAGTTCGGACTATAAAGATTGAATAAAAAATCAACTGCTACATGTGCAGTTAATGGAATAGAAAAAAAGAAATCACTAATTAGCTCTTTAGCTGCGGTACCTGTGTCGCTGTCAGTTCAATAATGATTTTCATATTTGAAAGCTCGTGACTTAATCTTCTCAGAATTCCTGCTGGCAGGATCTACTGGTCAGTTCTTGTGAAATAAGACAGCAAAAGTACGAGTTTATTAGTCTGGGAGCTGCCAGCCTATGATAGGTTCATGGATATGAGAATAGAAATATTTGTTACAGGACATGAAATAGAAATATTTCAGTCAGAGCCGGCGGCCCACCTTTACCACTCGCCCCTCACTTTGAGGACCTCTGCTTATAGGACGGATCCTCGCAGGGGTCACGTGGAGGGGGGATCGCAATGGGTCACGGCCAGATAACTAGAAAGGAAAAAAGTTCGGGCCAGCCGCCCAAGGCGGCCGGCTCTCTGTGAACTGCGCATAGATGGTTGGTTTAGGGGCTGCGACAACTCGGTCATGTAGCCCCGTGTACTTTGGGTGTGTGTAGAATCTGTCTGATAACCGGTGTTAATTGTGATGGCTGTATTAGTGTGTGTTATCTGTTTTCAATTAAGTAAGGAATGCATACATTTAATTTCTTTCAAGTAGTTCCTACTTTTGCCGCCGAACGCCACCGTCAACTACTACTAGTTCAGAACTTGGTTACCAGAAGCCATCGCTGTCGGATTCTAGCGACGAACATTGGAACGTAAGAGCCTTTGTCAAATGTTTAACCTATAATTTAGCTTTACACAGGTGTAATTAGTGGAAGGTTCTTTAAGATGTCATACATCTATTACATGGGATCGCCGGCTTTACTTCCCCTCCGATGGAAGGCATACTGAGGGATTTTTAACGCTCTTAAAAAATCCGACGACTTCGGCCGGGTTTGAACCCGCGATCTTGGGCATAGAAGCTCAGCATGCTACCAACTACGCCACCGAAGCCGCAACTGCGCATAGAGAGACAGATATACATGTCCACTGTTGCAACAGATCCACCAGATCCGAGTCCCCACATCGCAAGCTGCTACCGTGAGTTCTTGCGGTGTGCCAACTCCGCCGCTTACCTCATCGAGCCCATCTCTTTCACGCTGCATTACACTTTTAAAGAAACCCGGCCGAAGCCGTCGGATTTTTTAAGAGCGTTAAAAATCCCTCAGTATGCCTTTCTTCGGAGGGGAAGTAAAGCCGGCGGTCCCATGTCATAGATTTATGGCATGTTAAAGATCTTTCCACTAATTACACCTGTGTGAAACTAAATTGGATAGGTTAAGAATGTAAACAACGCTCTTAGGTTGCTACGTTCGTTGCCAAGAGCCGACTGCGGTGGCGTCTAGTAGCTAGTTCTGAACTAGGCCTAGTAGTCGTTGACGGTGGCGTTTGGCGGCAAAAGTAGGAACTATTTGAAAATTCAAAGTTGCAGTCCCTACTTGAATTAAAAAAACAGATACACACACTAATACAGTCATCACAATTAACACCGGTTATCAGACAGATTCTACACACACCCAAAGTACACGGGGCTACATGACCGCGTTGTCGCAGCCCCTAAACTAAGGAACCAACCAACCAACACTTTTAAAGTCGTGCATTTTTTATATAAACTATTTCTCAGGCTGTCGTTTACTCCCCTCTGCTTCCATAGCACTCAAACTGTACACAATTGCTTCCACTGGATCTTTACATGTTGCGATATTTAAACACATCGCTTTCCTGACAACACACTAGCTCAGATTCTCAAGACAGACTGACTGTGATTGGTGGGATGGAAGTGAGGCAAGACGTAATGGTAGCGTTGTGTTCTGCGCACCGCCTTCCCGGCTGACTCGACCTTTTTATCTAGCATGTAGGTCTACCAATTAAAAACCAGCGGGTTGGGAAGCCCTGGATGCTGTCATAGCATTTATTACATATGCAGCTGGCAGGATACCTTAGTTGAGATAATTAAGACTTGTGTGCTGTAGGCTATCTCGTATCCCGTGACAACATGGTTAGGTATAGAACAAAACGACGAATTTTCCTACTGGACATTTATCTTCTCAAGAAGAAGTCATTCAGTAAAGTTTCAGCGCTGTGCGATTTTTAGCCTATTTTCATTTTATGAAAAAATAAAATAAAAAGGCTTATGAGATCACCTTTTGTCCGCGTGTCTGTGTGTGCGTGCGTGTGTGTGTAATCGTGTGTATGTCCCAACCTCCCCCAAAACATCTAAACGGTTGGAGCGATTTCAATGAAACTCGGTAAGATCATAGCACCATTCTGGCCGACTCCGACCGTACCCTTATATTATATTGTCTCTCACCAATCCAACATGGCGGCTGTGCGAAATATTTCACCAGCATTCAGTATCTCCGAAACTATTACAGATATCATCCTGAAATTTTGTACGGTGATAAAGGGCACTACTAGAGGTTCACCCATGAGACTTAAAACCTGGTAACTACAAAACCAACATGACTGCCAAGCGCAGTTTTGATTTTTAAATATAATTTTTTCGCGATTTAACCATCCAAACGTAATGAAACTTGGTACAGCAAATGTTAATACACATTGTAATGCACTGGCGTCTAATTTAGTTCAATTGTTTACATAACCTCAAAATGGCGGCTGTGCGAAAAATTTCACTGGCATTCTTTATCTCCGAAACTATTACAGATATCACCGTAAAATGTTGTACGGTGATAAAGGGCACTGCTACAAGTTTATCTTTGTAACTTTCATACACCTGTAAAGTACAAAAAGAACATGGCGGCAAAGCGAATTTGAAACATTTTAATAGACTTTTCGCGTGATTTACCCATCTGAGCGCAGTGAAATTTGGTACAGTAAATGATTATACATATTGTAATGCACTGGCATCTAATTTAGTTCAATTGTTTTCATAACCTCAAGATGGAGGCTGTGCGAAATTTTAAAATTAAGTTTTTATTTTTTGTGTCGTAATCATGCGATCGAAGTGAAAGTTTGAATAATGAAGCTACGCAATAATTCTCCCTTAATGGTACATAACTCTATGGCCTATACATATAACAATCCAAAATGGCGAGCATCCGAACTATTTTGACGGCTATGAACATAAGTTCACCTATAGGACTTTCAGTAACCTGGGGAGCACAAATCCAACATGGCGGCGACGCGAATTACAAATATTTAAATGGACGTTTCTCGCGATTTAACCATTCGAGTGCAGTGAAACTTTGCACGTTAAACGCTTATACAAATGTTAATCCACTGGCATCTAATTTATTTCAATTGTTTGCATAACCACAAGATGGCAGCTGTGTGAAATTTTAAAATCTCGTTTTTACTTCTTGTGTCCTAATCATGCGATTGAAGTTTGAATACCACACGTATACAGTAATCTTCATGTAATAGTACATAAATAAAAATTCAACCTGGCGACCATCTGAAATATTTAGACGGTTCTCAATATCTACGAATTTATCACAACAATCAAACTGAAATTTTGTATGTTGATAGAGGCAATTAACATGAGTAGGATATATGAAAATAGGCTGTATAGTTCCTCACGGAACTACTTGCTACTTTTGAGGGAACCTCAAGCAAAAGGCACACAGAAACAATCCACGTGCTCTGGAGGCTCTCGCAGGGCTGGATTTACCAATAGGCCCCGGCCTAGGGGTGCATCATACTGAGGGGCGAAAAATTAAACCGCAATATTTTTTATTAGAAAATTTCCATAAAATGCTATGGACTACAATACACGTATTTCGTATAATTTTATGATTTAAATTAAGCTTTCTGAAATGTTGACACTTTTCCAATTTATATTGTGGCCATCATTTTCCAACAAATGCTTTGCAACAGCAGATTTTTCGACTTCAGCTTTAGAACAGGAATGTTTTATGATTTATTAGGAGAAAATTTAATTCTTCAATGTTTTTACGGCCGGATGCCCTTCCTGACGCCAACCTCATGAGAGGAGTTAATGAGAGATTAAATGAATGATGGTGAATGAAACTGGGCAAGGATGTGGAAGGAAGAGGCCGTGGCCTGTCAGAAGGTACCGTCCCAGCATTTGCCTGGTGTTGAAAATGGGAAACCACGGAAAACCATTTCAAGGACAGCCGACGGTGGGGCTCGAACCCACGCGTCTACCAAGTCAGCAGAGAGCTTGGCCCCTTGACCTAACGCAGCGCTTTAGCCCGCGTAGCCACTACTGTCGGTCAATGTTAATATCAGTTTAATTTGAATAATTCATTATGCACAGTTGCAGGTTGTATGATGTAGTGTCTATGTACAGTGTATAATGAGTCTTAAATGGTTTAAACTTATTTTATGTTCAACCCTCACTATTATGTGTCAGAAAACTGTATCATAATGATGGTCATTATAACACTGATTTTCATTATGATACAGTTTCTCCAGCCAATCAGAGCTCGTTCATTGACCAATTAGGTAACGATACCTTCGCGCATGTGCTCAAAATCCAACATGTCGGACATAAACACAACATCGAACTAGGCTATAATAAATTACCGACATGGAATACGCACCGTCCATATGTTCGCGTAAATAAACTGGCGTATATGAAACAAGAAATAGCACTGTACCTTAAAATCACCAACACTAATTTCTACACAGCGCATTGTCTTCAAATGACTCCGGTGACAATATTACTGAGGGACGGCAGATGTAAACATATGGCTTGCATATGGCATTGCAAGCACACAGAGCGCATGCGTCGGTCGTTCAGAGATCTTGAAAGACAGAGATATAATACCCAACGCTCGCTCTGCGATCACAAAATTCAAGTAGCTGACTCTCAACAGATATTTATGAATATTTATGTTAAAACATATAACTGGACTTCTGCCTTGATTCATCCCCTGCATAAGAAAGGTGACAAAACGGACGTTAACAACTACCGCGGCATTTCCCTCCTACTGATAACTTACAAAATTATTTCAAAAGCTCTGCAGATTAGGGCAGAACAACAACTTGATCCACAATTAGGAGAGTACCAAGGAGGGTTCAGGAAAGAGCGCTCATGTGCAGAACAAATTATGAATCTGAAATCCATCCTTTTCTATCTGAAGCAAAGGAACAAGAAATTTGTGGTAAACTTCGTCGACTTCAAGAAGGCCTATGATTCGATTGATAGAATAGCTCTTATTCAAATTCTAAAGGAATTTGGATTGGATAATAAAACCAGGGCAATCATTCAACAGACCTTAGCTAACACCACCTCCAGAGTCAAGTTCAGAGGAGAAATTTCGGACTCTTTCGAAATTAAGACAGGAGTTAGGCAGGGAGATGGGCTTTCACCCCTGCTCTTCAACTGTGCACTGGAAAAGGTCATCCGCGAGTGGCGCAAAGAAATGAACGATGGGGTCCAAAATGGAGTACGACTGGGTTACAAGAACATGAACCTTTCTATTGATTGCCTCGCTTTTGCTGATGATCTTGCAATTTTCTCCGACTCTTTAGACATGGCCACAAAACAAATTAACCAGCTGCAGGTACAGGCAACAAAAGTTGGTCTTCAGATCTCTTTGGAGAAAACACACTTCATAACTAACATCAAGCCAGCACCAAGGGAGCTAAAAGTAAACCAGGGGAAAATCAAACGGACAGATAAGTTTAAATATCTTGGCGAGTGGATAGAACCCAACGTATGTGAGAAAGAAACCTTCACTTCGCGCATGAACAAAATGGAAATGGCGTACCAACTCACCAAGGACGTTTACAACAAAAAGTCAATATCCCTGAACGCAAAACTTAGGCATTATTGCACTGTCATACGACCAGAGGCTCTGTACGCAGCGGAATGCCTCACCATGAACAAGAAAGGCCTGGTAGAAAAATTGGAGATCAAGGAAAGAAAGATCTTGAGGAAAATTCTTGGCCCGATTAAAGACAACGGTGAATATAGACGACGGCATAACTATGAGCTGTATATTCATGTCCAGAAGATCTCTGATGTAATGAGGAAAAGGAGGATTGCATTTTATGACCACTTGCTTAGAATGAAACCCACACGATTGACGAACCGGATCTTTAACTATTTTAAAAATAAGAAGACCAAGCCAGCCTGGTTCGAAGAGGTGGAAAGTGACCTGCAAGAGATGGAAATTACCTGTGAGGATATTCAAGAACGCAATCCCCTCAGGAAGAAACTACACGACCACCAGGGTTTTCAAGAAAAACCGAAGTTGAAGACGGGAAAGATGTGGACGGAAGAAAGAAAAGAGCAACACCGGCAACGTATGAAGGAACACTGGGCAAACATCAAAGCCCAGAGAAGCCAGTTGAAATAACGTGGTCCTTAGTTGGCCGATACGATTAAAGAAGAAAGTTATAATTATCGTCGAACATAAACAGTCGTATGAAACTCGCCTATAATGGTAATTAAGACACTCGTATGGAAATTTAAAAACTCGCTACGCTCGTTTTATAAACATACTCGTGTCTTAATTATTGCCATTATAGGCTCGTTGCATAATGTACTATTAATATCTCGTTGTCTGTTTATTTATAGTTTATATATACAAATTTAGAAACAGTTGAATCTCATTATCTAAATTTATTTTATAGATTTTACTTCACGATACATTAAAATAAAGATTTCGTTCACAAATACCTTTCTGAGGTCAAAATTCTCCCACCTTCACGATGGTATGAAGAGTGGGCGGCAATAACCCACGGGCATAGGAGCGCATTAAATCTAAATCCGGCCCTGGGTTCTCGAGAACGAAATAGCTGCACTGATACGAAATATCAGTGAGGATGGATTACAGCGAGTGTACAAAAATTTTCCTACGGTGCAACGTGTGTCGAGAAAATGAAGTACATTGCAGCATTTCCAGCAACTACTCTGAAATTCATGTGAGTAATCATCATCATCATCATCATCATCATCATTGATTGTATTAACAGGCCATTAATACCCAGGGCAGACAACAAGGGTATAAAACAAAAAACTAATATATAAAATAACACAGGCATGACAACAGGAGGGACTGAAACTTTTCACAAGTATCGGTCGCAGATAGAGCCCTGCGCGGATAAACAAAACGGTATCCGCATCCGCCCCACATCCGCACGACTGTTATCCGCATCCGCACGTCTATTATCTGCATCCGCCCCGCATCCGCACGACTGTTATCCGCATCCACACGTCTATTGTCTGCATCCGCCCCGCATCCACACGACTGTTATTCGCATCCGCACGCCTATCATCTCCATCCGCCCCGCATCCGCACGACTGTTATCCGCATCCGCACGTCTATTATCTGCATCCGCCCCGCATCCGCACGACTGTTATCCGCATCCACACGTCTATTGTCTGCATCCGCCCCGCATCCACACGTCTATTGTCTGCATCCGCCCCGCATCCACACGCCTATTATCTGCATCCGCCCCACATCCGCACGACTGTTATCCGCATCCGCACGTCTATTGTCTGCATCCGCCCCGCATCCACACGCCTATTATCTGCATCCGCCCCACATCCGCACGACTGTTATCCGCATCCGCACGTCTATTGTCTGCATCCGCCCCGCATCCACACGCCTATTATCTGCATCCGCCCCACATCCGCACGACTGTTATCCGCATCCGCACGTCTATTGTCTGCATCCGCCCCGCATCCACACGCCTATTATCTGCATCCGCCCCACATCCACACGCCTATTATCTGCATCCGCCCCACATCCACACGTCTATTATCTGCATCCGCCCCACATCCACATGACTTATCCGCATCCGCACGCCTATTATCTGCATCCGCCCCACATCCACACGCCTACTATCTGCATCCGCCCCACATCCGCACGACTGTTATCCGCATCCGCACGTCTATTATCTGCATCCGCCCCACATCCACACGTCTATTATCTGCATCCGCCCCACATCCACATGACTTATCCGCATCCGCACGCCTATTATCTGCATCCGTCCCACATCCACACGCCTACTATCTGCATCCGCCCCACATCCGCACGACTGTTATCCGCATCCGCACGTCTATTATCTGCATCCGTCCCACATCCACACGCCTACTATCTGCATCCGCCCTGCAACCACACGACTGTTATCCGCATCCACACGACTGTTATCCGCATCCGCACGCCTATTATCTGCATCCGCCCCACATCCACACGCCTACTATCTGCATCCGCCCCACATCCGCACGACTGTTATCCGCATCCGCACGCCTTTTATCTGCATCCGCACGCCTATTATCTGCATCCGCCCCACATCCGCACGACTGTTATCCGCATCCACACGACTGTTATCCGCATCCGCACGCCTATTATCTGCATCCGCCCCACATCCACACGTCTATTATCTGCATCCGCCCCACATCCGCACGACTGTTATCCGCATCCGCACGCCTTTTATCTGCATCCGCCCCACATCCGCACGACTGTTATCCGCATCCGCACGCCTATTATCTGCATCCGCCCCGCATCCACACGACTGTTATCCGCATCCGCACGCCTACTATCTGCATCCGCCCCGCATCCACATGACTGTTATTCGCATCCGCACGCCTATCATCTCCATCCGCCCCGCATCCGCACGACTGTTATCCGCATCCGCACGCCTACTATCTGCATCCGCCCCGCATCCGCACGACTGTTATCCGCATCCGCCCCGCATCCGCACGACTGTTATCCGCATCCGCACGCCTATTATCTGCATCCGCCCCGCATCCACACGACTGTTATCCGCATCCGCCCCGCATCCACACGACTGT
Source organism: Meconema thalassinum (assembly GCA_946902985.2). NCBI lineage: Eukaryota > Metazoa > Arthropoda > Insecta > Orthoptera > Tettigoniidae > Meconema > Meconema thalassinum. The sequence goes on from OX336388.2 coordinate 92,360,888, forward strand.
TATCCGCATCCGCCCCGCATCCACACGACTGTTATCCGCATCCGCACGCCTATTATCTGCATCCGCCTCGAATCCACACGACTGTTATCCGCATCCGCCCCGCATCCACACGACTGTTATCCGCATCCGCCCCGCATCCACACGCCTATTATCTGCATCCGCCCCGCATCCACACGACTGTTATCCGCATCCGCACGCCTATTATCTGCATCCGCCTCGAATCCACACGACTGTTATCCGCATCCGCACGCCTATTATCTGCATCCGCACGCCTACTATCTGCATCCGCCCCGCATCCACACGACTGTTATCCGCATCCGCACGCCTATTATCTCCATCCGCCCCTCATCCACATGACTGTTATTCGCATCCGCACGCCTATTATCTCCATCCGCCCCTCATCCACATGACTGTTATCCGCATCCGCACGCCTATTATCTGCATCCGCCCCGCATCCGCACTCCTATTATCTGCATCCGCCCCGCATCGGCACGCCTATTATTCGCATCCGCACGCCTATTATCTGCATCCGCCCCTCATCCAAACGACTGTTATCCGCATCCGCACGCCTATTATCTGCATCCGCCCCTCATCCACACGACTGTTATCCGCATCCGAACGCCTATTATCTGCATCCACCCCTCATCCACACGACTGTTATCCGCATCCGCACGCCTATTATCTGCATCCGCCCCTCATCCACACGACTGTTATCCGCATCCGCACGCCTATTATCTGCATCCGCCCCTCATCCACACGACTGTTATCCGCATCCGCATGCCTATTATCTGCATCCGCCCCTCATCCACACGACTGTTATCCGCATCCGCACGCCTATTATCTGCATCCGCCCCTCATCCACACGACTGTTATCCGCATCCGCACGCCTATTATTTGCATCCACCCCGCATCCACACGACTGTTATCCGCATCCGCACGCCTATTATCTGCATACGCCCCGCATCCGCACGACTGTTATCTGCATCCGCCCCGCATCCACATGACTGTTATCCGCATCCACACGCCTATTATCTGCATCCACCCCGCATCCACACGACTGTTATCCGCATCCGCACGCCTATTATCTGCATCCGCCCCGCATCCGCACGCCTATTATCCGCATCCGCACGCCTGTTATCTGCATACGCCCCGCATTCACATGACTGTTATCTGCATCCGCCCCGCATCCACACGCCTATTATCTACATCCACCCCGCATCCACACGACTGTTATCCGCATCCACACGCCTATTATCTACATCCACCCCGCATCCACACGACTGTTATCCGCATCCACACGCCTATTATCTGCATCCACCCCGCATCCACATGACTGTTATCCGCATCCACACGCCTATTATCTACATCCACCCCGCATCCACACGACTGTTATCCGCATCCACACGCCTATTATCTGCATCCGCCCCGCATCCACATGACTGTTATCCGCATCCACACGCCTATTATCTGCATCCGCCCCGCATCCACATGACTGTTATCCGCATCCACACGCCTATTATCTGCATCCGCCCCGCATCCACATGACTGTTATCTGCATCCGCCCCGCATCCACACGCCTATTATCTACATCCACCCCGCATCCACACGACTGTTATCCGCATCCACACGCCTATTATCTACATCCACCCCGCATCCACACGACTGTTATCCGCATCCACACGCCTATTATCTGCATCCACCCCGCATCCACACGACTGTTATCCGCATCCACACGCCTATTATCTACATCCACCCCGCATCCACACGACTGTTATCCGCATCCACACGCCTATTATCTGCATCCGCCCCGCATCCACATGACTGTTATCCGCATCCACACGCCTATTATCTGCATCCGCCCCGCATCCACATGACTGTTATCCGCATCCACACGCCTATTATCTGCATCCGCCCCGCATCCACACGACTGTTATCCGCATCCGCACGCCTATTATCTGCATCCGCCCCGCATCCACACGACTGTTATCCGCATCCGCACGCCTATTATCTGCATCCGCCCCGCATCCACATGACTGTTATCCGCATCCACACGCCTATTATCTGCATCCGCCCCGCATCCGCACGACTGTTATCCGCATCCGCACGCCTATTATCTGCATCCGCCCCACATCCGCATGTCTTTTATCCAAATCCGCTGATATTTCAATATAATGTTTAATTTGTTAGATCAAGCATAACGTGTTACACCAACACATTTAGACATTTGAGGAGAAAGTCGTTCCTGACAATTTGCTTCATTGCAAGGAACTTCAAGTTGGCATTCCAAGGGACTTAAAGTTGGATGACACTTCTGGTTCCTTGACCTCCGCTTTAGACAAAAAATTGTCTATACTTTTTTGGCTACTTTCGCACTTGTGCCTCAATAAGTTTGATGTGCCCGATTTGTGTCCTGAGTATGAATACACTTTTTACAGGTAAAAAATCACTATATCGTTCACCTTTTCGTTTCCATTGAGAACGTAACCAAATGTCTGCCATATCGTTGACTTGAGCTTTGTTTCACGCGCTATTGAATATTCACCTTGTTTTATTTTAGTAGATAGTTTATCCATGTTGGTGAAATGATGTTCATACTCACGGTCGCGGTGACATTCATTACGTGAACTTCTCTTTACGCTTGGAGAAAGGGATTGACATTTAGCCGGAAATTCCAAGTCAGTCATCATCCTTCTGGTTCTGGACCCATCCATGTTCGCATAGTTGATGTTGCAATATAACAGCCAACGTGCTTCAGTGACAAGTTGGAAGTAAATCTACAGATAAACCTGGATCCCGATCTTTCAGGATAGCTTAGATGGTGAAGTGGCTGACATGAGGAATGTTAATGATGTCACCACGATGAACTAACAAGCTTATTGACAGCATTATATCTCGTACGTATAGTAATAATGGCAGTAAGAATTGATGATGATGAGATGTCAAGACCATCTACTACAAACATACGGTACTTAATAAAATGTAGTTGAAAGCATATGAGTAAAATAATCTTCTCGTGTATAAGTGCAATACGTGCCTGAATATTTCGTACGCAATAGGCTATAGGAGTATCCCTCTTTTAAGCATGAAGTTGTAGATTGGCTTATCAAATATGTAATTTTATCGTAAGTTTGTATTCTAAAAACTATCCGCAAATTTACTGGAAACATTATCCGCAGCGTATCCGCTATCCGCACAGCCATGCAAACTATATCCGCGTGGCGAAAATATTTGCGGATATCCGCATCCGCGCAGGGCTTTACGCATGTTCACCGATCCCACTTAGTATAGCATAGGCCCTAAAATAACGGATTATGACTGGTGGAAGTATGAGCTAGATCTGATTCAGACTCTCGTCTATAGATAGCGCGCCACTCGCGTTTACGGAGAACGATGGGAAGCAGCAGCTGATGTACCAATGTTTACTTCAGGTTATGTTAGTTCATTGAAGTAAGAAGTCACGTCCAGAGTTTCGGAATGTACGAATAAATGAGCTCTTGTTCCGTATAATCTTTTAGGCATGAAGCTGTAGATATGTAATATTAACGTAAGTTTGTATTCTAAAAACTATACGCAAATTTGCTCCAAACATTATCCGCAGCTTATCCGCACAGCAATGCAAACTATATCCGCATCCGCGCAGGGCTTTAGTCGCAGATGATCTTCCACCTTTCTCTGTCTCTTGCATCCTCCACAGTTCCTGTTGGTGCCACCTTTACCAGTGACATTATCGCTCGATCCTTCCATCTTGTTCTAGGGTGGCCTCAGGCGTCTGCCAGTTGGTGTCGAGCTGAAAACACGATTGGATAATGAATCCTCAGCTCGAATGACATGTCCCAACCATTGCAAGATGATTATTAAATACGTTAAAAATGTAAATTTGTTGAACTTGTTGGGTGCTACGCTGCTGCTACACACAGTAGCCCAGCCGTCACGCGGCCCCCTGCGAGGTTCCGTTCTATAGAGAAATGCAAAATTGATATTTCTAATATGTCGGTTGGTTGGTTCCTCAGTTTAGGGGCTGCGACAACGCGGTCATGTAGCCCCGTGTATTTTGTGTGTGTAGAATCTGTCTGATAACCGGTGGTAATTGTGATGGCTGTATTAGTGTGTGTTATCTGTAATTCAGGTAAGGACTGCAGACGATCAATTTCAAGTAGTTCCTACTTTTGCTATCAAATGCTACCTTCAATGACACCTAGCTGTGAACTTGGTTACTAGATGCCACCGCAACCGGCACCAGGCGGCGAACGTTGGAACTTGATAGAGCGTTAATCAAATCTAACCTACAAATTTAGCTTCACACAATTTGAGTTAGTGGAAATGCCATTAATCTATGACATGGGCCCGCCGGCTTTACTTCTCCTCGGAAGGAAGTCATACAGAGGGATTTTTAATGCTCTTAAAAATCCGACGACTTCGGCCGGGTTTGAACCCGTGATCTTGGGCATAGAAGCTCAGGATGCTACTGACTACGCCACCGAAGTCGCTCAAGATGTCACGGGACATACAATATACGAGGGCAGATCAAAAAATAAGTTGCACTTCCCAGTTATGGCCATTTATTACACCACCTATACAACAGCAACATGACTATAACGACATACAATGTAACCTCACTTTCCCACATAGTTTCCAAGAGACACCAAACATTTCTGCGAACGCACAACCAACTTGTCGATGCCGGATGCATAGAAAGTTCCTCCAGCGTTCTGCAACCACACGGAGACAGCGGCCTTCACCTCCTCATCGGTCTTGAAACGTCGACCACCGAGCTCCGTTTTGAGCTTACCGAACAGATGAAAGTCACACTGTTGACATTTGCACGGGTCCTACACGTTGCGGGCCTGCCCTCGCGATATTCGTCCGTGATATCCGTGCGTCCGGTTTCGAATTTCTGACTCCACTTGCCGGGAAATGGCCCGCTCCTCATACACAGCACTAATTTCACGACGAATGTCCGTGCAATTCTTCCTTTTGGCCCATAGGAATCGGATTGTCGCACGTACCTCATATTTGGAGTGAACGTCCAGTCGACGCACCATTGCTTTTGGCCGCTATTCACACCATACAAGACGAGACACCACAGTGACCTGCCTAACAGACGTGTGGGCAGTGTCTATCCCTTTCTCCGCTGTGCCCTCGCTTGCGACACACAGCGCGCTGCTGCAGCGCGATAGTGCAACTAATCTTTTAATCCACCTTCGTATATCGATGAGCCTGTAAGCCCTAATTCTAGGACCCATGTCCTGACTTACCTTACATCTATGGAGAGCAATGATGGCACACACGAAAAGCAGCAGAGCAGTGTTCATTTCGACTGAACTGGTGTCGTACGTGACAGCATCTCTACTGAGAACAACAAGCCATTGTTCTATCCAGAGACCTTCCTGGCCAGCTATGTTTCTTAAACTAAATGATAACACATACTTCAGCAATACAGTGTTGCCTGTATAATCAATCAACATCATTACTTTTCAGTTGGTCAACACTGGGTGGTAAGTAACATCTATAGCAGGGGTTCCCAAACTTTCTCTGACCATCGCCCACTTTCGAGATTTACAATTTGTTTTCGATCACCTCTTTTCAAAAAACACACAAATCTTAAAATTATTGACACATACATTCAAATACCTAGATATAAGTTGAGAAATGAGGTTTTTTACGTACATTTTTCTTAATAGGTACATTATATTTATTTAGGCATAGTTATGTACAATAAAAATGTACAATTAATAGGTCTAAACAAGGAATGACAATTAATGAAATGAATTAAATAAAAAATAAAAATTAAAACTACCGGTGCATGATTTTTTTAATACATCTAATTAGCTTGCCACGCTGGGTGAGTGGATAGCGTGTCGGTCTACTAACCCCAAGATTGCAGGTTCGCTCCTGGCCTTAGTAAGTGATTTTTGAAAGGAAGCAAAAATACGACACGCATGTCATACGATGTTGGCATGTCAAATAACCCATTTGAATCCAGTATGCCGTGTTCATAATGGCAAAATTAATATCGGGAGTTTCCGCCAACACAACGTTTCTCATTTCTCTACTAGAAAGTGCTATAGTGATCAAAAAGCTTAGATATCTAACCTCCTTGACTTTCATAGTGATTTAAGGAACAACGAAATTCGACATGCAAGCTACCCTCTGGGTGTCAAATTTCAATGCTTGCACCCGGCACCCGAGGTCATACGATATTATTATTATTATTATTATTATTATTATTATTATTATTATTATTATTATTATTATACCTAATTAATTAAACAACATGTCCAATTAATGTGAGGGAGAGATTTGATGAGTTTCAATCAATTTGTTTTGTTAGAAAAAATCTAAGATCTCCTCGCTTCTCAATTTCTAACCTATTTCTCGATTTCGTGGCAAGATTCTTTGACATAATTAAATTACTTGTTTGCAATTATTTTATTCCTTGTTTTCATAGGCAAAACATTCTCGGTCATATTGTATATACAGGTTCATCGAAAAATAATGCCAACATTTAAAAAAATTATAGCACCGAAACCCTTTATGTTAAACGTGTAATTCTTTCACTGAACGCTGGCTGGTTAAAGTACGGTAAGTTTTGTTGTGGATCGGGCGTGATCTTGCTATGCGCACACTATGCACATATCGAAACATATGAAAAAAATCTATCTTTGTCCGCACATTTTCAGATTAAAACAATTGAATTACCTCGAATAGTTTTTTTTATAACAGTTATTTTAAATGCTGGCATTATTTTTCGATGACCCTGTATAGAAAACTAAATTATTTGCCCAGTTTGGGAATCTCTGATCTATAGTATCACCCTACTGCTTGATAGAAATGTTACATGACTTATTTATACACTTCTCTAACAAAAGGTGGATAGACCACCTTGTGGTGTAGCGGCTAGCATTCTTGGCTATCGCCCCAGAGGTCCGGGTTCGATTCCCGGCTCTGTCAGGGAATGCAATTCTGGTCTGAGGGATGGAACGGGGTACACTCAACCACGTGAGGCAATACTGTGAACAGGATGGTTTTAATTCCCACCTCAGTCATCCTAGGAGTGATTTTCAGTGGTTTCCCCCCACTTCTACTCCAAGCGAATGCCATACCAGTCTCGAAAATGTTTCTTGGTCCAAAAAAACAGCATATTCGTGTCTGTATCAACTTGGTGTGCCTTCCAAGCCATACGACTCATAGGTTACAGCCCTTAGACAGGTAATTTTTCAAGCCCCTAAAGACATATTATGATAACGAGTGCAATACATTTGTTAGAAACACTCAAGGACAGAGGAAAATAAACAAAATCACGTTCGGCAGAATCTTTAAAGATGCCTGGTTGAAGGCAGCAACACCTGCAATTGCTGAAAGTGGCTTCAGATCTACGGGGATTTATCCTCTTAATGGAGACATCCTATCGGAACATGATTTTCTTCCTGCTGTAAATACAAACGGGACTAATCCTGGTACATCTAGAGATGTCCCTGCAAACGGTTGTACAGAAATGGAAGTGGAAGACGACCGTGCTAGGCTTATTGTGTCGTCAACCCCAAATAAGAAGAAAGAAAACGGTAAAATGGAATGTGATATCTCAAACGTTTCTTTCCTCGATTTGCTGCCTACTCCCTTAAAAGCTGGGCAAGCTAAACCTCCAGCAAGAAAACAAAAGGCTGTTTTATTAACATCGGCAGAATATATTCAAGAAAGAACTTTGGCCCATAAACGAAAAATCGAACTCACTTCTAAGGGAGTGAAAAAGGCAAGACAACGAATTTTTCAGGAAACGTCGTCTTCTGTTGAAGAAAAGGGGCCAGAAGAACAAAATAACTCAATGTGTGGCTTCTGTAATGTACGTTATAGTGATCCTCGCTCAGTGCCAAGGGAAGTCAAAAGAATGGTATCATGAAAAATGTGTTGGAGCAGAAAGGAAAAAAAAAGTTTGTTTGTGGAAGGTGTAAAGTGTTAAATTGAACTTATTCAGTGTTGATACCAACGTATTGTGAAGGAATATATACAGTAGGAAAGAATATGACCCCATTTGCCCTAAACACAGACCCGATTTATCCTGATATGGAAGGGTTAAACGGGTCAGTGCAGTGAAATGTTTTGAGCTTGTATACAGAGAGTTAGTTGAGAATAAAATATGAACATTCTAAAGAAAGTGTTATTTAAATATGGCTGTAAGCAGAGGCGGATCCAGGCCTTGCGGGGCCCTGGGCGTTATGATAAGGTGGGGCCCACAACAATAGGAAATAAAAAATAAATCAAATCAAATGGAAAATAGTTTGGTAATAATAATAATAATAATAATAATAATAATAATAAAATAAAGAATAGTTACAATAATACACTACAGTACATTTTTTTAATAATATGAAAGAAACCTTTAAGTCCCCTTGAAGAAGATTATGTAAACTATGAAATATTAAAATATTACTTTGAGACTTTTTCCCGGCTGAAGTCTTATATTATTTCACTGAAATCTTAACTTGCTAAACGGTCACGGGAGGGCATAGCTGCACTGAAAAAAGGAATAAAAATTATAATTTAGTTTGAAAAGTATAATTAATTAATTAAATTTAAAACAATCCATGGCGCGGGGCCCTCCAGATCGCGGGGCCCTGGGCGGTCGCCCTCCTCTCCCTCCCCGCCCTACCCTAGATCCGCCCTTGGCTGTAAGAAATGGAATGTTCTGAATGTACTATATTTTGAAGTTGAGAACGGAATTAAGGTTTTATAATATTTTGACCCTATTAACCCGCCTTTATATTTCACACGTTTAATACTTTCCATTAATTGTTTCTTGCAAGCCTCCGTGGCTTAGGAGGCAGCACGCCGGCCTCTCACCGCTGGGTCCGTGGTTCAAATCCCGGTCACTCCATGTGAGATCTGTGCTGGACAGAACGGAGGCAGACAGGTTTTTCTCCGGGTACTCCGGTTTTCCCTGTCAAAATTTCATTCCAGCAACACTCTCCACTATCATTTCATTTCATCTGTCATTCATTTAATCATTGCCCCAGAGGAGTGCGTCAGGCCTCGGCAGCCGGCACAGTTCATGTCCTCGCCGCTAGATGGGGGCTTCATTCATTCCATTCCTGACCCGGTCGGAGACTGGAAGCAGGCTGTGGATTTTCATTTCATTTCAATTGTTTCTTCAACATAAATATGTTCTTCATACGGCATTTTCAATATATCGCAAGAGTATGAATACTTTTAATAGTATTTCGGGCCCTGAAACTTCTATGCCCAAGGTCACGGGTTCAAATCCGGCCGAAGTCGTCAGATTTTTTAAGAGCGTTAAAATCCCTCAGTATGCCTTCCTTCGGAGGGTAATTAAAGCCGGCGGTCACATGTCAGAGATTTATGGCATTTTAGATCACTAATTACACATGTGTGAAGCTGAATTATAGGTTAAACATTTGAATAACGCTCTTAGGTTCCAGCGTTCGTCGCCAGGAGCAGAAAGTTAAGGCTGTCATGGTTATGACATGGATGGTCATGACGTAAGCACGGATGACGCAGACGTTATACCAGCAGGCTACTTGAGCTGAGATTCTCAGTGACGTCAGCATTTATTCGAGAAAGATCCGAGATTTACGACGCAGTCGCAGGAAACGTGGAATTATGCTGAGGAAGAAATTATGCTATTGGAGGGGAGGCCCGAACCAATCAACGATTGTTTGAAGGAAGACGGAGATTGCTGAAACTATGATATTTTTAATACTTTTTGAAATGCAGAATTGTGAAAATCCATTTGCAGTAGAGGCATTGTTCTGGAATTTTGGTGAAATTTATTTTCAGTTTTTGAATTTTGGAAATCCGTCAAGTATTGACGAAGTTGGAACTTCTAGCTATGACGCAGTAACACGCTATGGAAGGGATGGATACGCCCCTTATGAAGTTTATAAAAGGCCTTGCGCAGAAGAGAGGAGTCTCAATCGTCTCAATCGCATATCTCAAATCATCAGATATTCAGTGCTTATATAGTCGTTTTGGTGAAACGTCGAGTGATATTGGTAGAAAGAGTCGTCTTTATAACGCGTGGTGAAGCCACCGCATTAAACGAGATTCAAGCAGGCAAGCAGTGCAAGTTTACTGTGAGTAAAACTAGGTGAAGTTAAAACGCACATTATAACGCGTCTAAAAGAGTGGCTATGAACAGTTAGCGTTTGCCTATAAGCTAATTCTATTGAGCAGTGCTACATTAAGCAGTGTAGTAAATTTGAACAATTTCAAGGAGTTATTTTAGAAGATATTAGCACTTTTAGACGACTGACAAAAGTGATTTTCTCGCTACCTGAGAAGCACTTTGTATCGCCAGATCCTACGCTACGGCTGACACTGCTAGTATAACAGGGAGACTTCTGATTGCTTTTGTGACACAACGCTACAGTATTATGGAGCAGTTTAATAAGGCAGTTTGTTCTTCTATTACCATAACCGAAGAGAAGATGGAAGGCTAAAGGACTTTAATGCAATTGGGACATACATTGTTGGAGTAGGATAGCAACATGGAACTTCGCTAATTGCCATTCCATATAAGCGGACATGTGGTGAACAACCATCTACACCCATGTTTCGTGGCTCAACGCTGAATACTATCAAACAGCAATGAAAACGATTTCATACTCACTGAATATGAATATTTCAATGGAAATTACTACAAAAACGTCATGGCGATTTTCTACAAGATCTTCAGGGATTTTTCAAGAGAGGTCAGGGTTGTCCCGACTCACAAAGAAGAATTTTGCCGGAAGGATGTCTGTCATCATCAAGGAGGAAGCGGTTCGATTCTCTGAGGGTGCTGTTTCCTGTTTCGAGGATGGAGCTCAGCTTTAACTTGGTGAAATGGATCCATCAGCAGTCTTCTTTGGGGAATTTTCCTCTGGAACGTCAATCGGCAGATAAGGTAGTCGTGAACGTTTATTGTATTTGAGTTTGTAGCAATATCTGAGCAGCCATTTTCCCATATTTTTGTCCTCATGTATTTTGCCCTATATTCTTGTTTGAGATTCCTATTCTCAGTTCACCTTGATGAGTTATGCCTTTTTCGACGATTTATTAAGACATTGTTATGTCATGGGCATAGTTAAATGATTTTGGATCAGTTGAGACTGATTTTTAGATATTTCAATAATTTGCTTATTTTTGGTAGTCACGATTTGACTATAAGTTAATGATTTTCATGGCAGATTTAATTTCAGACAGCGTGTCTCTTTATTAAAGTAATTCTACCCCAGTTTAATTACTTTGACCAATTTTCTGTCATCATCAAGAAGGAAGAACATTTAAATGATTTTAGAGCGTTAAAATCTCTTGCGTTGTCGACGATCTTGGAAATACTAGTCGTTATTTGAAATTGATTGCAACACAGACATTTATCGTCAGTTATGAACGACCATTGCATCATAGACAATTTTGTGAAAGATGAACATTAATTATGAATTATTGAATGCATTAAAGTCGTGAACTTTTGTTAGGAGTTTTTTCTCAATTAGAGAGTTGAATAATAATGTTTGCATTCCACAGTCTAGTTGGATTCTATTCGACTATTTTGCAGTTTAGTCGCACTTTGTTTGATGATAGTATTTTTATACTACAATACTTTAAAGATGATAATCTTAAATTTTGATAGACCAGAGAGGCGTATATAAGCGTATTCACTATTAAATTTGTTTGTGATTGGCAAATTTTTACTTCATTTCGATTCATGAATGAAATCCACGAAGGTTAAATGACAACAGTTTTGAAACTATTAATGATTATAAGAATTTTTGAAGTGGAACTATGAATGTATAATCGCTAGTGCAGCGAACGTGTTGAAAGTCGCTGATGTATAATGATGCCCTTGTAGTAAATGAAGGAGATTCCCACAGTAATTAATGATAAAGAATTTGTTAGTGGAGGTTTTTGTAAATTCTGTGGAAGATTTTGATGCCGTATATATTAATATATGATGAATTTTGGGCCTATTTAAAATGCAGTTTTGTGCATTTTTTTTAATGTAAGCGACGTATTTACCGCAGGAGTGTATTGTATTTGTCCTTTGAAAATTAATCAAGTGAATTTACTGTTATAATTAACAAGAGTATTGAAAGAATTTGAGATAAGATTTTGAATGAAGATTACCGTCACAAATAATTATAATAATTATTAAACCTTTATTAAACCAGATTGTGACATTAAAATGTATAACTAACCTTCATTGGTCGATTATATTAACACGATTTTGAAATTACCAACCGGATGAACATGTGGTTAATGTATTTCTCAAATTAATAATTTGAATAATTTAAATGTTAATATTGTAAATAAAAAGATGTAAATATCTTTGACAATAATGTGGAACGGAAGTAATGTTAGAGTAATGTTGTCTTTAACTATATTATAAACAATTTCTAATTGTTATAAACATTTATGAGTTTTTGTTATAAACATTTAAGAGTTTGTTTTATACTCTAAACAATGCTTATTAAACATTTGGATGATAATTAAACAAGTTTAGGGATTGTCAGAATAATCCAGTGGTATGTGAGTAAAGCATTTGAAAGATTTGCGTAACAATATTTTGTGATGTCTTGCGGACATTTAAAGCTTTTGAGAGTGCTGGATTCTTACGCAACGTGGCTTGACAAGGGAGCCCATTTGACAGGTGTACGTCAGGTTGAAGGGTAGATGGCAGCTGGCCAGACAACTGGTTATCAGCGGACGAGGTCGTCTACAGTGTGGCCTTGCGCCTATAAATACAAGTGTCATGTTTATTAAAAGAAAACAAATGCTCTATAAATGTGTCCCGTCCTGACTTCCGTTATCCAGTCCAAATGTGTTCTGAATATTACGTTATTTTGAGCTCGTGGGAGCTATCATGTTGTATAATAACTTTGCAAGTCCTATAGGAGGACATAGTCAGATTGACATGGGCTACTGATAGCCACATTTATTTTGTTGAGTTGTTAAAGTCATACCCTTTATATGAAATAAAGCTTTTGTACAGTTCAAAGTTCTTGCCGTCGTTCTGGTTCATTTTTAAATGTCATAGTGAAGATTATTGTGGGAGCATACTTTAGAGATCCTGTTGTCAACCCAATCCCCGAGATATTTATAAGAGGTAAGTAGAGGTAAGTATGGACCCCCGTCTATTTTGGTGTGTTCCACAATAATTCCTTGTTAACTTCTGTGCTTAAATCTCGGTAGTATCTGTCAGTGCCATTTTCATTGGTGTAGCTGAGCCGGCGCGGTGGATTATTGGCAATCCGATTGAGGGGGCGGATATCTGACAGCCTACTATCCGGGTAAACGGGGACAGAAGGATTGGCGACCCTAAAACGTGGGTCTGGTTCAACATAACTGGATCACCAGGTTGAATGCCAGAAGGATTGGCGCAGTCAACGTATGGGGCTCGATTCAACATAAGTGGATCACCAGGTTGAACGCCAGTAGGATTGGCAAACCTAAAACGCGTGGTTCGATAGACTCAAATAAAGAGGTTGATTCTTTGTTAGATGTCTAGGCCAATTGTAGAATTTGAGAGTGTGATTATATAGGAATTAAATGTTGTATTGTATTAGGAAAATTACACTCAGAAAAGATCAGATCTTATACAACTTGAGAGAGGTTAAATAGGCTGGAAACTTAGAAAAATCGCCTATGATCTGGAATCTTATTTTATTTGACCGGCTTATGACATTTTTGTCATATTAAAGATAAAATTAAATTATTTGGATTGTAAATGTAAATTATTTGTGTTAGGATATTTTAAAATGAGCCAGGGAAATTTGAACATGTGCTTGAGTTTGTTTCAACATGAAGTGTCTTCGAAGGTTAATTATAAGGTAGTTATAAGTTAGATTTAAGACAGAAAATTGATCAAATTTATATATGGTGAAAAGTGTTGCTCAGATGTTGTTATTTTGCTCTATTGATGTATGTCCCTACAGCAGTCTATATTTTTGAATAATATTGTAATGGCAGATGAAAGTCTGAGAATGATGTTAGAAGAGTTGAAAGCTAGCATGAATAGCAGTATGAAGCAGATGATGGAGGAAAATGCTAGTAATATGTCTGCTAGCTTGAATGAAAGCATGAAGGAGATGGAAGCTAGGAATACTAGTCGAATGGAGGAGAATGCTAGTAATTTGTCTGCTAATATGAAAGTTCTCCAGACCAGTTCTGCTCACTTAGAGGATAATATGTCGCGTTTACAGATTAATACCCAAGGAATCGAGAATGCTGTAACTGACATGCGCTCAGACGTGTCCAATGTCCAAAAAGATTTATCCAATGTGCATAAAAATGTTTCAGAGGTTAAAATAGATGTGTCTAATGTGCATAAAGATCTTACAATGTTGAATTTAGATGTTGCTAATGTCCGAAGTGATATTTCTTGTGCTAGGGCTGAGGTAGTTGTTGTTAAAAATGATGTTGCGACTGTCCAAGACAAGGTTGAGGAAGTCCAAAGAGGAATCCAAAATGTTAGAACTGATGTGTCCAATGTTCAGGTTGATATTAATAACATTCATTCGGATGTAAACGAGATGCAAAGTGACATAAATAAAATTCAAGTAGAGGTCAACACAGTTTTCGTAGATATTGCTAAAGTCCAAACTGATGTAAATAAAGTCAGGGAAGAGATAGAAAATTCGAAAACCCTTTGTACACGTAATATAAGTGCATTAACGACTAGGCTAGTTGATGAGTCAGTGAGAACGACAGCATCTTTAGAAGGTTTAAAGTTTGATGTAGAGGTCATGAGAACCCAGGTATTAGACCATAATAGATTACTTAAAGAAGATATCGAAGTAGACATAGCAGAAATGTTAACGGCAAATGTAGCAGTATGGAAAGACGAGTGGAATAGGTCAAGTGGGGAACATGTAACCCAAATTCAAGAACGTATTGAAAGAAAACTTGCCAGTACTCAAATAGATATTAACAATGAAGTAGTACAGATTAGGAAAGATTTAAGCGTCAGGATGGATTCGCTATCCGAGAGACAAGTAGAAGATAGAACACAATTAGGTCAGGATGTGCAAGCATTAAAATCTGCATTAGAGGATCAGATTCATAAAGTTGTCTCTGATGTGAATGAAACGACGAGTAAACTGCAAAATTTGAAGCTAGGAGAAGCTAGTTTGATGGAGACCTACAAAGAAGAGTTAATCAAGAAAGTCTTAACGGAGATTACTGACAAGGATACAGAAGGCTTGGCTTGCGAAACCAATAGGAATTATGCCAGAAGATATAACCTAGATCCAGAAGAGAGAGACGTGACTCCTGAAGAACGTATATCCAGATTCAGGGAGGAAGATGACGAGAGGAATATGGAACCTGAGTGGAACTATCGAGATAGTGGGAAAAACTACCCGGATTCATATCCGAGGAATGTCACGGTCATCAGGAATTTTGAAGACAAACCACAAAAGTTCAGCAACACTGACAGTTTGACGCCTATAGAATATGTCAGGAACCTCAAAGATTATTTCATCGAAGCTCACATTCCCAGAGAGAGAGAGATGAAGATAGTGGAAAGATTTTTGATTGGAGGACCCCTTGAATGGTTTCGCGCATTTAGATACACATTCAGTAACTTTGACGAGTTTGCAGAGGCATTAATCAAACGATTTTGGTCCATCGAAGCGCAGAATTCGTTAAGAGCGGAGGTTTATTCAAGAAAATACTCAGGTACTCTTCCAACGCGGTACGCTGATTTCTTTACGAGTCAATTGTCCCGCTTGAGATTTTTGCAACCCCCTTTGTCAACGGAGCAATTAATTGATGCGATTTCTCGTACGCTGCCTGTGGAGGTGGGGAGACTAATCATTTCGTCAAACATAAGGGATTTGACCAGCATGGATGAATTACTGAGGAGGTTAGACTACACAAGTCCAATGCCTAACGTGGTACAGAAAGGTCAGAGGCATGACTTTAAAGAAATAAATACGGTATATATGGACCAAGTCCAACAAACTGACAAGCCAGATGAAGAGAAAACTGACAATGTAGGTCCTCACAGGAATAATCAGTTTAGGAATAACAGATCACAAGCTTACCGTCCGTATCAACAGAGAAGAGGCTGGAACTATAATCGAGGCAATTACAACAATGGAAGAGGCAGATATTACAACAATAATGGTTATAACAGAAATTATAATAGAAATAACCAGAACCAAAATAGCAATCAGAATCCTCAAGGTCAGGTTATGACACCCGATCAGTATCAGGAAAGAGAGAGGGAAAGCCAGCAATACCTGAAAGAATTACGGGAAAAAGAAGCCGAAAATCAAAAGAAAAGGCAGGATGTTGTGATCGATCCTGGACCTTCGACAGTCCAGCAGAACTTAGAAAATAGAAATACTGGACAGAAGAGAAAGTAGAGAGGAAAGAATGCATTTAACCACACCCAACCCAGAGTAGAAGAGATTTATGATTAAGGAACATAGAGGAAATATCATACTAGAGTAAACCAGTAATAATTCAATTTCGTGTACAAGAGAGTTGAGATACTTGTAACACTGAGTTTAAAAACAATTTGCAACTGTTTTTAAAACGTGGTGAGGGGAGAATGCCCCCGTAATTGAATTATAGTGAGACCACGGTGGCTATTTTGGAAATTATGAAGAAAGTTAAGGCTGTCATGGTTATGACATGGATGGTCATGACGTAAGCACGGATGACGCAGACGTTATACCAGCAGGCTACTTGAGCTGAGATTCTCAGTGACGTCAGCATTTATTCGAGAAAGATCCGAGATTTACGACGCAGTCGCAGGAAACGTGGAATTATGCTGAGGAAGAAATTATGCTATTGGAGGGGAGGCCCGAACCAATCAACGATTGTTTGAAGGAAGACGGAGATTGCTGAAACTATGATATTTTTAATACTTTTTGAAATGCAGAATTGTGAAAATCCATTTGCAGTAGAGGCATTGTTCTGGAATTTTGGTGAAATTTATTTTCAGTTTTTGAATTTTGAAAATCCGTCAAGTATTGTCGAAGTTGGAACTTCTAGCTATGACGCAGTAACACGCTATGGAAGGGATGGATACGCCCCTTATGAAGTTTATAAAAGGCCTTGCGCAGAAGAGAGGAGTCTCAATCGTCTCAATCGCATATCTCAAATCATCAGATATTCAGTGCTTATATAGTCGTTTTGGTGAAACGTCGAGTGATATTGGTAGAAAGAGTCGTCTTTATAACGCGTGGTGAAGCCACCGCATTAAACGAGATTCAAGCAGGCAAGCAGTGCAAGTTTACTGTGAGTAAAACTAGGTGAAGTTAAAACGCACATTATAACGCGTCTAAAAGAGTGGCTATGAACAGTTAGCGTTTGCCTATAAGCTAATTCTATTGAGCAGTGCTACATTAAGCAGTGTAGTAAATTTGAACAATTTCAAGGAGTTATTTTAGAAGATATTAGCACTTTTAGACGACTGACAAAAGTGATTTTCTCGCTACCTGAGAAGCACTTTGTATCGCCAGATCCTACGCTACGGCTGACACTGCTAGTATAACAGGGAGACTTCTGATTGCTTTTGTGACACAACGCTACAGTATTATGGAGCAGTTTAATAAGGCAGTTTGTTCTTCTATTACCATAACCGAAGAGAAGATGGAAGGCTAAAGGACTTTAATGCAATTGGGACATACATTGTTGGAGTAGGATAGCAACATGGAACTTCGCTAATTGCCATTCCATATAAGCGGACATGTGGTGAACAACCATCTACACCCATGTTTCGTGGCTCAACGCTGAATACTATCAAACAGCAATGAAAACGATTTCATACTCACTGAATATGAATATTTCAATGGAAATTACTACAAAAACGTCATGGCGATTTTCTACAAGATCTTCAGGGATTTTTCAAGAGAGGTCAGGGTTGTCCCGACTCACAAAGAAGAATTTTGCCGGAAGGATGTCTGTCATCATCAAGGAGGAAGCGGTTCGATTCTCTGAGGGTGCTGTTTCCTGTTTCGAGGATGGAGCTCAGCTTTAACTTGGTGAAATGGATCCATCAGCAGTCTTCTTTGGGGAATTTTCCTCTGGAACGTCAATCGGCAGATAAGGTAGTCGTGAACGTTTATTGTATTTGAGTTTGTAGCAATATCTGAGCAGCCATTTTCCCATATTTTTGTCCTCATGTATTTTGCCCTATATTCTTGTTTGAGATTCCTATTCTCAGTTCACCTTGATGAGTTATGCCTTTTTCGACGATTTATTAAGACATTGTTATGTCATGGGCATAGTTAAATGATTTTGGATCAGTTGAGACTGATATTTAGATATTTCAATAATTTGCTTATTTTTGGTAGTCACGATTTGACTATAAGTTAATGATTTTCATGGCAGATTTAATTTCAGACAGCGTGTCTCTTTATTAAAGTAATTCTACCCCAGTTTAATTACTTTGACCAATTTTCTGTCATCATCAAGAAGGAAGAACATTTAAATGATTTTAGAGCGTTAAAATCTCTTGCGTTGTCGACGATCTTGGAAATACTAGTCGTTATTTGAAATTGATTGCAACACAGACATTTATCGTCAGTTATGAACGACCATTGCATCATAGACAATTTTGTGAAAGATGAACATTAATTATGAATTATTGAATGCATTAAAGTCGTGAACTTTTGTTAGGAGTTTTTTCTCAATTAGAGAGTTGAATAATAATGTTTGCATTCCACAGTCTAGTTGGATTCTATTCGACTATTTTGCAGTTTAGTCGCACTTTGTTTGATGATAGTATTTTTATACTACAATACTTTAAAGATGATAATCTTAAATTTTGATAGACCAGAGAGGCGTATATAAGCGTATTCACTATTAAATTTGTTTGTGATTGGCAAATTTTTACTTCATTTCGATTCATGAATGAAATCCACGAAGGTTAAATGACAACAGTTTTGAAACTATTAATGATTATAAGAATTTTTGAAGTGGAACTATGAATGTATAATCGCTAGTGCAGCGAACGTGTTGAAAGTCGCTGATGTATAATGATGCCCTTGTAGTAAATGAAGGAGATTCCCACAGTAATTAATGATAAAGAATTTGTTAGTGGAGGTTTTTGTAAATTCTGTGGAAGATTTTGATGCCGTATATATTAATATATGATGAATTTTGGGCCTATTTAAAATGCAGTTTTGTGCATTTTTTTTATGTAAGCGACGTATTTACCGCAGGAGTGTATTGTATTTGTCCTTTGAAAATTAATCAAGTGAATTTACTGTTATAATTAACAAGAGTATTGAAAGAATTTGAGATAAGATTTTGAATGAAGATTACCGTCACAAATAATTATAATAATTATTAAACCTTTATTAAACCAGATTGTGACATTAAAATGTATAACTAACCTTCATTGGTCGATTATATTAACACGATTTTGAAATTACCAACCGGATGAACATGTGGTTAATGTATTTCTCAAATTAATAATTTGAATAATTTAAATGTTAATATTGTAAATAAAAAGATGTAAATATCTTTGACAATAATGTGGAACGGAAGTAATGTTAGAGTAATGTTGTCTTTAACTATATTATAAACAATTTCTAATTGTTATAAACATTTATGAGTTTTTGTTATAAACATTTAAGAGTTTGTTTTATACTCTAAACAATGCTTATTAAACATTTGGATGATAATTAAACAAGTTTAGGGATTGTCAGAATAATCCAGTGGTATGTGAGTAAAGCATTTGAAAGATTTGCGTAACAATATTTTGTGATGTCTTGCGGACATTTAAAGCTTTTGAGAGTGCTGGATTCTTACGCAACGTGGCTTGACAAGGGAGCCCATTTGACAGGTGTACGTCAGGTTGAAGGGTAGATGGCAGCTGGCCAGACAACTGGTTATCAGCGGACGAGGTCGTCTACAGTGTGGCCTTGCGCCTATAAATACAAGTGTCATGTTTATTAAAAGAAAACAAATGCTCTATAAATGTGTCCCGTCCTGACTTCCGTTATCCAGTCCAAATGTGTTCTGAATATTACGTTATTTTGAGCTCGTGGGAGCTATCATGTTGTATAATAACTTTGCAAGTCCTATAGGAGGACATAGTCAGATTGACATGGGCTACTGATAGCCACATTTATTTTGTTGAGTTGTTAAAGTCATACCCTTTATATGAAATAAAGCTTTTGTACAGTTCAAAGTTCTTGCCGTCGTTCTGGTTCATTTTTAAATGTCATAGTGAAGATTATTGTGGGAGCATACTTTAGAGATCCTGTTGTCAACCCAATCCCCGAGATATTTATAAGAGGTAAGTAGAGGTAAGTATGGACCCCCGTCTATTTTGGTGTGTTCCACAATAATTCCTTGTTAACTTCTGTGCTCAAATCTCGGTAGTATCTGTCAGTGCCATTTTCATTGGTGTAGCTGAGCCGGCGCGGTGGATTATTGGCAATCCGATTGAGGGGGCGGATATCTGACAGCCTACTATCCGGGTAAACGGGGACAGTACCTTCTGTAAGTCCACGGCCGCCTCCTTCCCTCTTCCTAGCCTATCCATCCCAGTCTTCCATCCCTTCCCATCCCTCATGAGGCCCCTGTTCACTTTGCAGGTGAGGCCACCTGGGCGAAGTGCTGATCACACCTCCCCAGTTGTATCCATCCCGACCAGATGTTCCAAGCTCTAGGACACTGCCCATAGAGGCAGTAGTGGTGAGTTCCCTCGCTGAGTCCGTGGGAACCACCAACCTAGAGGGTAAATTGACTAAATAAAAAATAAAATAAAAAGATATGACAGTGTAGTGGGGAAATCTTTTATAAAATGTGGTTTTATATTTCTTTTTATAAAATGTGAAAGCCTCCGTGGCTTAGGCGGCAGCACGCCGGCCTCTCACCGCTGGGTCCGTGGTTCAAATCCCGGTCACTCCATGTGAGATCTGTGCTGGACAAAACGGAGGCAGACAGATTTTTTTCCGGGTACTCCGGGTTTCCCTGTCAAAATTTCATTCCAGCAACACTCTCCACTATCATTTCATTTCATCTGTCATTCATTTAATCATTGCCCCAGAGGAGTGCGTCAGGCCTCGGCAGCCGGCACAGTTCATATCCTCGCCGCTAGATGGGGGGCTTCATTCATTCCATTCCTGACCCGGTCGGAGAGTGGAAGCAGGCTGTGGATTTTCATTTTATAAAATGTATGAGCATCATGGTATCTTTGATAAAAGATTCAAACAAAAATGGCGGATCATAACAGCTGGAATATTACCACAACAAATAATATGCTCATATCAGAGTGTGAAATGAATGAAATGTTACATAATATGTTACATAATGAATGGTATACGATGTAAAACATGAATAACAGATAGAAACTGTGGGTAAAAATAGCCGAGGCTATCTATATCCGCTGCGCACAAAGGACGCGCATTTCAGGATATAAAGAGGAATGAAATAGTTAAATAGGCTGAAATAAGCCGTGAATAGTAGTGCATTGTATGTTATAATATTTGTATTATCATTTTTCAATTACACTTACGATATTACAAATGAGTGTAAATAAGCACTTCATCCTTACCGGTACGTACCAACCACAAAGTAGCAGTGTCTAGTTAGCGCAATGAGTAGAGCGCTCAACCGAGGTTCGAGGGGACCTGGGATCGAATCCCACTCATGGCATACATACATACATACATATTTATTGACGGCTTCCACCATTTTCTTTTATACAACATAAAAGACATTAAGAGTAATACAAAGTACGGTACCCTACTATTACAATCAACTATATTCATACAGATTGTCTAATGAATAGGAAAACAGATATTTTCTCAGGGGTCTTTCATCGGTATTGAACAAGTCTATGTTGACCCCATTAGAGATTCGCATCATTCTGTCAATGGGACTATTTAGACCATAATTAGTTGGGTGCCAGTTTGTTTCAAAGACATGATGCTTGCGCATCGAACGGGGTGGCACATATATATTGATTTCATTTAGTAATTCTGGGCAGTTTATGTGAGAGTTTAAAATTTTGTACATATTAAGAATATAAAAATTTTCACGACGGGATTTAAGAGTTGGCAGCTTCAATTGCATCATTACTTCAGTGTAGTTATGATTCGTTATTGGGTGTAGGAAACGATATGCATAAATTCGTAGGAATTTGTGTTGTACTTTCTCTAAACTCTCAATTTGTGTTTTATTGAAAGGGCTCCAAATCGGTGTACAATATTCAATTAAGGGTCTGACAAGGGTCAAGTACAGTAGGAAATATATATTTGAGTCACAAATTTCCTTGGAATAACGAGTTATGCAACCTAATCTCTGCAAAGCCTTTTTTTAAATATTTACCATATGCTCATTAAAATTAAGCGTGTCTGAGAATTTTACTCCCAGGTCACATATACTTCTAACAGCATGAAGTGGAGTAGACGATAGAAAGTGATAAGAGAATTCAATATTCTGTTTCTTCTTTGAGAATCTAACTACACACATCAAAAAAAGTTTTGCATCACCTCGGTTCCCAGATCTCCGGCATATAGACGTTGACTGTGTATATTGTATCCAAGATACAGTCCCTTTGACTGTTCATAGATGTCACTAAAACTGCTCAAAGATGTAAACAACCATGCATGAGCAGGGCCTATTAGACGGAGGGGGTACGACAGCCGATCAGTTCCAGTCATTCCACCAGGACGAAGGTACGCTGCTCATGTTGTCTGTAGTTCTACCATGCCTAGAAGGTCAATACCGCAGTTCGATCGCGTCCGCATTGTTACTTTGTGTCAAGAAGGGCTCTCAACAAGGGAAGTTTCCAGGCGTCTCAGAGTGAACCAAAGCGATGTTGTTCGGATATGGAGGAGGTACAGAGATACAGGAACTGTCGATGACAGGCCTCGCTCAGGCCGCCCAAGGGCTACTACTGTAGTGGATGACCGCTACTTACGGATTGCCGCTCGGAGGAACCCTGACAGCAATGCCACCATGTTGAATAATGCGTTTCGTTCAGCCACAGGACGTCGTGTTTCAACTCAAACTGTGCGCAATAGGCTGCATGATGCGCAACTTCACTCCCGACGTCCATGGCGAGGTCCAGCTTTGCAACCCCGACACCATGCAGCGCGGTACAGATGGGCCCAACAACATGCTGAATGGACCCCACGGAATTGGCATCACGTTCTCTTCACCGATGAGTGTCGCATATGCCTTCAACCAGACAATCGTCGGAGACGTGTTTGGAGGCACCCTGGTCAGGCTGAACGTCTTAGACACACTGTCCAGCGAGTGCAGCAAGGTGGTGGTTCCCTGATGTTTTGGGGTGGCATTATGTGGGGCCGACGTACGCCACTGGTGGTCATGGAAGGCTCCGAAACGGCTTTACGATACCTGAATGACATCCTCCGACCCATAGTGCAACCATATCGGCAGAATATTGGAGAGGCATTTGTCTTCATGGACGACAATTCTCGACCTCATCGTGCACATCTTGTGAATGCGTTCCTTCAAGATAACGACATCGCTCGACTACAGTGGCCAGCATGTTCGCCAGACATGAACCCTATCGAACATGCCTGGGATATGTTGAAACGGGCTGTTTATGGACGTCTTGACCCACCAACCACTCTGAGAGATTTACGCCGAATTGTCGTTGAGGAGTGGGACAATTTGGACCAACAGTGTCTTGATGAACTTGTGGATAGTATGCCACGGCGAATACAGGCATGCATCAATGCAAGAGGACGTGCTACTGGGTATTAGAGGTAGTGGTGTGTACTGCAATCTGGACCACAAATGCTGAAAGTCTAGCTGTATGATGGTACAACATGCAATGTGTGGGTCTCATGAGCAATAAAACGAGCTGAAATGTTGTTTGTGTTGATCTCTATTCCCTTTGTATTTAACGGTTCCGGAACTCTTGGAACCGAGGTGATGCAAAACTTTTTTTGATGTGTGTAGTTTACATTTAGTTTCATTGAGCAGTAACCCATTTAAAGAACAATACTCCTCTAGACGCCAAAGTTCTTCCTGAAGAAGTATACAGTCCTGTAGAGATTGAACTTTCATAAAGAACTTTGTGTCATCGGCTAACAGGAGGATTTTGGCATGTTTGAAAACTGTATTGATATCATTAATAAAGATTAGAAATAACAATGGAGAAAGATGGGCACCTTGCGGAACACCAGAAGAGACAACTATTGGTTGAGATAAGAAATTAAGTATTTTGACAATCTGAGTTCTGCCTTCTAAATATGAGGACAGCCATGATAATAGAGGGTTTTGTATACCATAAGATTGTAATTTTGAAAGAAGAATTTTATGGTCGAGAGAGTCGAAGGCTTTGGCTAGATCAGTGTAGATGCAGTCCACTTGATTGTGTTCTTCTACTGTTATCAGTAAGTACTCCAAATACACTAGGAGATTTGTACATGTTGAACGACCTGGCATAAAGCCATGCTGTTGTTCAATTATGTAGGAGGAAAATTGGGGTGTAATTTTGTCAGTAATTATAGATTCAAATAATTTGGGTATAAAGGACAATTTACAAACAGCTCTATAATTTTTAACATTGGATTTGTCACCACATTTGAAGACAGGAGTTACATAGCTACTCTTCCATCTATCAGGAAATTTACCAGTTCCAAGAGAGAGGTTAAATAAGATGAATAATGGTTCTGTTATAATGAATCGACAAGATTTTAATAGAATTGGTGGGAGACCATCAGGACCAAATGATTTGTTATTTGAGAGTTTCTCTAATTTGTTATAAATATCACTCTTTTCAACCTGGCAGGTGGAGACGTTAATAGAGTAAGGAGTTTCAAATTTTTGGGTGTTAACGATTGGTGCCTTATAGACTGAGGAGAAATGTTTAGCAAAAAGATTGACAATACCTGGTCCATCACTTTCATTCACATTGTCAAGATAAACTGTACCAGGAATACCTTTATCATTCTTTTTTGTCTTGATAAAAGCCCAAAAGCTTTTTGGGTCGCTGTATAGATTAGATCTAATTTTGTTTAAATATTCAGTATAACATAGTTTAGACAAGTGTTTACATTTGGCTCTAAGCTCCGAGAAAGAATAATAATCATGAGTGCTGCATAATTTTTTACTTCGTATGTTTCAATTTTCTTTGCTCGGGCAGTGGTTTTTTCGAACGTCACCATAATTCATTTCATCATAATTATAAATAATTAAATATTAATGTAATTTTTCAAGTGCTCGTACTGCAGCTTGTTCACCAAGATTTTACTCGTAATACACTTTAACGTGGGCGACCCATGGTTTAACCCATATACGTTCCCTTTATCTTTCCGTTTCATTTATATACCGGTATTGCCACCACAGATTTTCAACTACCGTAATACAGTAAAGTGAACAAGGAATTGTCCTTCATCCATTTTGCTGAACTATGATAACATATTTGATGTAGTGTAATGGTGTGATTCATAGGCGCCCATACGGGGGGGGGGGGGGGGGCATGGGCCATGCGCCCCCCCCCCCCTGGATCATTGAAAAATAAAACGATATGAAAAAATCGGACTTTTTTGTGCATAAGTGCTTACAGTATTCTAATTAATTTGTACTAAATATTAATACTTCAGATATTTAACATTCCGACAGGCCAAACATTAAATACTGTATAGTGGCAGTCTGGCACACCTCAGAAATCAGAATTTTTAAAACTTACAATAATTGCTGAAGAATAGTTTTGCTTCAATTAGTGAATACACTCATTCGTTCTCTACATAGTCTATTACGTAATGGTGCTCGATCAGGTGCAATCTGCCTCGCATATCACTTTTGCAACAACAGCAAATGTGTAGAAGGGTCATTGACAAACTGGCCAATATGGACTTGAATGTCATGTGGAAAGACGTAACTACTGAAAGGTAGTTGACGAATATGAGAAAAGATCAGTAGCACCCACCGGAAGGTTAAAATCATCCTACATATTATGTCAGTTATGCAATAGTGCTGGTGATCTTTCGATTTAAATTAGACAATTGAGTAATATTACAAAGGAATATTGTAATTTATATGCCCGTAGCCTACATTCCATTCGTGTGTATTGTGTTCACTATGAACGGCCGCCTAGACTGTGTCTGTGTGCTTACAGTATTATTTATTAATTTTGTGTGCTTCGTCTACGAATGGATTTATATTTCATTTAAAGGTAAGTAATGCAATCTTATCTGATTATATATAATCCAAAAAGGAGGTATTCACTCGTTAATCATCGTATCTTTGTAACCACAAGGGCTATGAAACTGAAATTTTGCATGTTGATTACTCTCAGTTTGTGGGTGCTCACTAAGAATAAATTGTTCTTAGAATATTCAAGCTTTAAGTGGGTCTGTTCGGCCATTTGGTACTCATGCATGAGTTAATATTGTGGGCGCCCTTAGGGGGACTGGATTTCCGAGAATGTTGAAATAAGATTGTTCATTGTCACACCAGTTTATTCCATAAATGGAAGTCACAGATAGTCAACTGACAACTGTTACCACAACAAAAATCTGTAATGTTGCTGACGTAATATGTATTTACAATTTTTAAATAAAAATATGGTTCTAATGATGCCATGCACTCTGCCACCAATGGATGATGATGATGATAATTGATGTATAAAGGGGCCTAAAATCTAGGTAACAAATTTCAATACGGTTATGCCTAGTGTTAAATACCGTACCGGTACCGTATGTTTCGCCATCACTATCTTCAGTAGCTTCTACTTTTGCCACCTCACTTCGGCAGTGTCGATATGACAAGTGCGTTCTGGAGATATTTTTAGACATTGCAACATCGCTGGCGTATCTTAACCCCTAAAATAAGCTTTTCTATGCTGACTAGTAAAAACACTGGTCCTGTAAGGTCGTGCTTAAAATATTGGGTAATTTACTGTATTCAGATCCATAGGGGGGGGGGGGCAAACTTGCAACTGCATTTGCATTTGTCTGTTGGCACAGGCTAGAGTAAAAGGTGGCTTTTCACCGATGTCTCAGTCTCACTCATGGCTGTGATTATATGGAAGCTACTGAGGTATGGGTGGTGCTTAGTAATGACCAGGCTTAGGATAATTATGCATTTTGCATATTGCATATGCAATTGCATATTTGGGACAGTTTTAACTTAACAGTGCATATTTAGGGGTTTCCTCCTGTTAGTGCATATTTCAAAAACATTCTTAATCTTGAGTGTAGACATCAGCTTCTGCAGGACACTTTTGGATTATTTGACATGCATTTCAGGTAACAGGAATGTTGAGCAGTGCTGGGTTTGCATCGTGTTTAAATTTAGCAACACTGGCCCTATATCCGGCCATAGCTTTGTCTACCTGCAATGCAATTAGGTGGGCACTGATTCTTGGTATTTCCCGTAAAGCAGGTTATATTTTCCTCATTCCGTAAATAGTTACCTTTCATGCACAATTAGCTCTCGTCAGTTTTACTTTCGTTGAGTTGAAACAGGCTATGGTTCATAGCGCGTTAAATAGCCTAGCTACTGTATTTAAGATGCCTAAGGAGAAGAACTGTTAATGAGGTAATGAAAGGGTATGTACGAGAGTTTCAAGACTTTCCAACTGACGGAAGTGTATTGTTTTGCAAATACTGTAGAACAGTCGTAAACGCAAACATCTTCAAACAACGAAACATAATAAATTGAAAGAAGTAAACCTCAAACAAAAACACCAGGTTCTTGTAACCACTGCTTTAGTTAAACCTAGACCAACACGTAGTGCATTCAATGCAGATCTGTATAAAGCATTTCTTTCGACAAATATAACGTTGGCTAAACTAAACAATAAGAACTTAGTTCAGTTTCTGCAGGTGTATACGAAACAACCAGTCCCAGATGAATCAACAATTAGGAAGAATTACCTTCCTGATCTTTACAATGTAACTTTAGGTAAACTAAGGGAAACGCCCGTGGAAAATATATTTGGGTCTCACTAGACGAAACAACGGACGTAGATCAATGATATGTAGCTAACTTCGTGTTTGGAATTTTAGGAGAAGAAGAAGAGAGAGACAAATTAATCATTGCTACTAAATATGGCCGTGTTGCCTAAGGTGAATCACTCAACAGTTGCTGCATTTTTCAATGATGCACTTTCTTGTTTGTGGCCATCGGGCATTCTTTACGATCATGTTATCGTGGCCTGAACGGATGCCGCACCTTACATGTGAAAAGCCATGGGAGGTAAGATGATACACGTCACATGTGTAGCACATGGACTTCATCGAGTCGCTGAAGCAGTCCGGGCTTAGTTTCCTGAAGTAAACACGTTGATCTCCACAGTGAAAAGAGTGTTCCTGAAGTCTCCAAGTCGCAAAGAAAAATCTTTTTATGCAGATCATGATGTGCCGCTACCGCCTTCACCAGTTCATACAAGATGAGGAACGTGGCTCGATGCTGCTGTTTATTATGCCAATTATTTCGAGTTAGTAAAAAAGGTAGTTGAAGACCTCGATTCTGAAGATGCTGCTTCAATTAAAGAAGCTCAAAAAGTCTTGAGCAAAGGTGTTCGTGAGCAACTTATATTCATTCGTTCCAATTTGCGTTGCATACCTTCAGCCATCAAGAAATTGCAAGAAATAGGACTGCCTCTTCACGTTAGCATTGGAATTGTTGAAGAAGTCGATCGATCCCTAAAGAACATAACTAATCAAGTTTTCTCAAAAAAATTGCAGAATATAGTGCTGAAAAATTCCGGTCTCCTCAAACTTAAAAGCATTTGTGGTGTTATCCAAGGCAAATATAAAATTGACAGTGCATCGATACTAGAGGTCTCTGATTTCGTTAAGGTGGAGTATGCTCCAATAATTGTGGCATGTGATGTGGAGAGAGTGTTTCCTGAGTACAAAGTCATTTTAAGTGAAAATAGGCTCAAGTTTGTGTTTGAAAACCTATTACATCATGCAGTGATTAAGTGTTATCAAGACTTGTAAATTTTATTGACAAACTGGAGCAATCTATTGTAGTACTGTAAGTAATTTTCTTTATTTCGGCGATATTTAATATGTAACATTGATTTCTTGTAATATAAACCACTAATTGATATCAGATATATGTTTATTTTTAATGCATATTTTAGTGCTTATTTAGACACTTTTTAGTGCATATTTGCATGCATATTTTGGCATTTTTAAGTGCATAATTATCCGAAGCCTGGTAATGACATTCAGGGCACAATCAGTGCCTGTGGATGATGTGAAAGGTTCTACTCATGGGTTAGTACTACTGTTCTGACTCAGGCTTCTAAATTTTACTCTATCTGGAATGGTTTTCTCAGCAATACCCATTTCTTGTAGATCTTCATGTCTGTCTGTTAGGTAGTCAGCCCGAAGGCTGGTTGGATCCTCAAAAAGCACCGCCGTTACGTTATGCGAGTAGATACCCACAAAAACCCAAGGCAGCGCTATATTGAGGCGTTCTAGGCAAGAAGAGGAGTGAGGTAGTTTGCCATTGCTTTCCTCACTGAGTCAGAACAGTAGTACTAACCCATGAGTAGAACCTTTCACAACATCCACAGGCACTGACTGTGCCCTTAATGTCATTACTAAGCACCACCCATACCTCAGTAGCTTCCATATAATCACAGCCATGAGTGAGACTGAGACATCGGTGAAAAGCCACCTTTTACTCTAGCCTGTGCCAACAGACAAATGCAAATGTACTGCATTCATCAAGGGATGGCAAACAGGCCTTTAAGCCCTCCACAAGAGAATATACATTGGCATTGTTGATTATTTAAGGACATAAATAAAAGGATCGTCTTTGTCACCTTGGTGTTCTTGCTGTTGATCTGTCTTGAATGTGAAATTGTACCAATGAGGAAATTCCAAACTTGTTACCGGTATTTAAATAATTGTTTTTGCACATTGGTTGTGTATGATATCTGTTAAAATTTAATGTACATTCTTTGTATTATTATTTTTTTAAATTTGTAATTTTAGCAAACGCATATTTATAGTGTATGTCACTCATAGTTAAATACACACTCAGGTGAAGAAACAGCCTCATATGTTATGGAAACTTTGTAACTGCTCGGCTTCACGGATTGCGTGAGGGTTAAACACCTGTACGGTATGAGCAACAGCAATAAACATTCACTCTTAACCACACTGGTTACCTCATACATAAAAGCACTATAGATCTGGTAAAATTTACAATATATTCTGATACCAGACATGAAATACACTTCGCAGGATCCTCGTCGTAGAGAATATCTAACACTCACTATCATATTCACACATGCACACTTATGACATATTGATGACCCTCGGAAATAATGGTGACTGGTACGTACAGGCTTTGACTTCAGCTGTGACGACTTAACTTTACTGATTTGGGGGTTAGTTGCTCCCAGAGAATCACTCCTACTTACTCGCAGCACAATTACTATATATTTCACAAGCAAGTCTCTCAACTATGAACATTATGTACATTATTACATTGATGGTCAGCATCCAACGATTTATCTAGTTTCGTGGATCTGATTATAAAAAGATGCTTTAAATCCGTGTGTTGGATTATCGCATCTAGTTCGCTCCTGAGTTTACTAATGCATAGCATATTTTACTAGTATTTGTCGTATAACAATTTACCGCTATGGTCTCAGAATTTCGGTATACAGACGTTAGTTTACAATACTTCATGCGATTCTAGACAAACAATCTAGACTATTTGTTTGAAACTAGGCTCATAATTCCCTTGAGAATGTATAGCCAGCAACTCAGTAATTGCACATCGAACACCAACTTGTGATCATCTGAAATACCTTCCTTCTCCACCAAAAACACACAAGTCCAAAACACAAGTTCCACTCCCTCACGGAGTCTTACCAAGAATACGAACCACTCCACACGGAGTCCAAAGGATGAGTACTCCGCTCTACGCGCGGTCCAAAGAATGAGTACTACTCCCCACGGAGTCCTAAGAATGAGTCGCCCTCCACAAATCACTCGCTTACCTGGCTTCCCTGATGGGTCCAGCCAATCAAAACAAAACATTACCATATAAGAAGTGCCTTCTTGGTCTTCAAAATACCCTAGACAGACCCCTAGCACAGGGTTGCCAAGCCTCCTACCTGCATGAGTCATCATGCACTTGAGCTTGCGAGAGAAAACCTCAGGCGACAACAAGCCTACTTCCTGGATCTTGCACACAATTCCAGACTCTCTGACTGAAGATTATTCCAATGTTAAAATATTCACATATAACTAGACTCAGATCCTGCCAATTACTATCCCTTAAAACCTAAACAAATTAATCGGAAATAAATCACATGATATTATACACTTCATTACATAATTATAAAACATAAAAAGGCATCAAATAAAAATATGTGGACGATTACGAAAATCGTACTTCCCGAAAGTAAGGGTTCGATCCGTTGTGACCTGGGAAGGTTACAACTTTAATAATAATAAAAAAAAGTCAACCCCTGGCACTATCCAGCCCATGACGGGCTAAGGCCGACCAAGCGACCGCTGCCCAGCCATTTGGCCTGCAGATATTGGGGTGACACGTGATCAGCGCGTCGGGTCCCCTCGGCCGTTAATCTTGATATTCGTGATCAGGGCGCTGTCTCACTGTCAGACAGCTACTCAATTGTCCTCACGAGGCTGAGTGCACCTCGTTCCAACCCTCACGTCAGTTTTAAAATCCCTGACGGAGCCGGGGATCGAACCCGGGGCCTCCGGGTGAGAGGCAGGCGCGCTACCCCAACACCACGGGGCCGGCTTACAACTTTAATAAATCTGCATATTCCGAGTCGGGGGCAGCAACGTAAATCCATGCATGGCATGCATTGTAAGAGAGGACAGAATGTAGTAATTTGATCTTTAAGCCCATCTGTTTAGTTGAGTACCTCAATTTAAGCTCCACGATGACGAGTGGTTACCTAAATATTCTAAATTTGATTGCCGACGCTGACAGCAGCCATCCCTAGTAGGCTTACGATATTTTCAACACTACCTTCAGCGAAATACCACGTACGTATCATGTTTCATGTTCCGGGGCACTCATCTCAAAACTACGGTATCGGTACTCTGAAATAACATTACTTATACACACTCGCCTAATGACACGTTATTAAATAAACCGGAATTTCACTCAGAGTCAGGTACAAGGGGAGGGGTTTAAACCTGTTTACAAATAAAGCAACAACATTTACAACAATGCCATTTATTGAATATAAAAAAAGTTAATTTTCCCCTCTTTAAGGGTAGCCTTAACACACATAGATATTAAAAACTCCAAAAGTATTTGTATTAGATCTGTTAGACAATATATTATTTACGTCATAGGTATAATAATACTGCGAAATATATCACTTATTAATTTTTTAAACTCCACGGAATTGTACAATATCTGTCAATTTTATTGTATCGTCTATTATTTTCATAAACAGAGAAAAGCTTGAGCATAAGGCTCAACTACACATTGAAAGAAGTGGTTTGTTTATGTTCATATCATCATTCCTGTATCACCATTCTTCTTGTTTCAGTCGAGAATTCGAATAATGGTAGTAAGAAGTACGTGATATAGTAGTTTTTATCAATTTTACTTAGTGGTTAGTAATAATCAGGCGAAATATTTTTATTGACAAAACTAATTTTTACTAAAACCATAGGCTCGAGTTTATCAGTTCGTAGGCTACAAGTGTTTCATGATTCTAATAAGAGCAATGCGAAGTATTTCCGATTGGTTGTTTCGAAGAGGAAAGACGTGACGATCTGCTGTAATGACCAGTACAAACTAATAATAATAATAATAATAATAATAATGTTATTGGTTTTACGTCCCTTTTAACTACACTGGCTTTTAGAGACGCCGGGGTGCCAGAATTTTGCCCCGAAGGGGATCTTTAACGTGCCAGTAAATCTACGGACACGGCTCCCTCGCATTTGCGCATCCTCAAATGCCAGCTGACTGCGCCAGGATACGAACCTGCGACTTTGGGCCCAGCAAGCGAGTACAAACTAGATACCGTAGACTACCGTATAGGAAACAGTGCTATTTAAATAATTGGGCTGATTCAGATGTTGTGATATTTCCACAGTTTAACTTAGTGATTTGGGATCATGTGAAAATATGTTCAGTTATTTAGAGAGTTGGCGAACTGGATTAACGATACCATTTTAATGAACTACGGTACTTGATTTTTATTTTTGTCGATACCACCAGTTTTTTCCTGTTTTTAAGAACTGAACATTACGACGTTGAATCACGAAGAAAAGCGAACGTTAACGGACAAAAACTCAAAGAAAACATTCCTCCCATACTTGCCACAAAGTAGCCAATGGTTTCAGAGCAGTCATAATGAATTTCACGAGGTAAGTAAGAAATGAAACCTCCTTTTTGTGTGTGTTGGTGGGGGGAGGGAGTGACAGGTGGGCAATGAAACGAAAATATTTACTTGGCCCCCCCCCCTGGAAACAATCCTATGGGCGCCCATGGTGTGATTATTGCCTTGTATAACTTTTATAAAAGTTTAGATATATAAAATATTTGATAACATTTCTTTGACAAATTTATTTGATAGTGTAATACCGGCCTATTAGACAGATATTTATGTTGTTTAATTAATTAGATATAAAAGTTCATGTAGTTTTAATTTTATTTTTTTCTTAAATTTATTTCATTTTATTCCTTTTTAGACCAATTATTAGCAAATATTTAATGTACATAATTATAGTCTACCTAAATAAACATGATGTACCTATTAAGAGAAAAATGTCCGTGAAAATCCTCATTTCTCAAGTTATATGTAGGTATTTCAATGTACGTGTTAGTAATTTTAAGATTTTGAGGTGGGCGAAAACAAATTATAAATCTCGAAAGTGGGCGATGGTCAGAAAAAGTTTGGGAAACCCTGCTTTGGATGATGAAGCACGAAACAGCTCAATAGTGGAACAATTGAACCAAGTTTTCAGATTATCGATCCAAGAAATGCGTCTTCTTCCTGGTTTTCCTTTGCCTTGTAACTTCCCTTGAATGACCAGCTGCAGCAGATATTTCTCTCCTCTCATCACATGACCCAGATACTGCAGTTTTCTAATTTTGACAGTATTTAATATTTCCTTCCTCTTTCCCATCCGCCTCATCACCTCAGTCGTTGGTGACCTTATCTTTCCAACTCAGCCTCAGTATCCTTCTGTACGTCCATAGCTCAAATGCCTCAAATTTGTCCATTTCTCTTCTCTTTATGGTCCAGTTCTCAACTCCATAGAACAAGGTGTCATTAGAAAAAAAAAAAAAAAAAAAAAAAAATACAAAAAAAAAATAAGGAAGGAACGTGACCGTTTATATCGCTATCATGAGCCAAATTTTACGTGGAGTCCGAATCACAGGATGTGATATTTCACTTCAATAATCTCACATGCATTCACCGGGAATCGAAACCGGTCAAAAAACTGAATGTGGCTTTGTTGTGAATTAATTTGAGGGGCTTGGGGGACATTTTGGTGTTTAGCCCTGTGTACTTGGGTGTGGGTTGAAGTTGTCTGTAATCTGCATTTCTGTGGTGACTGTAGTAGTGTGTGTGTAGCTATTATCTTTAGGGACGGGTGCCTTGGGACTTAAATAAGGTACCATCTGGGCATTTTCCTGGACGGAGGTGGGTGAAACCCCTGGGGGAAAATTACACTTGGGATAGCCGCTGGCAACGCTAGTGCGATTTGTGTTTACTGATTTTTATTACAACATGTGGCTCTTTGGTTCTCCAAATTGAATTATTATTAAACAAGAAGTTCCGTGACGAACTAAAGAGCCTACTTTTCTTAAAATTAAGTTTCATGCCAATGATTAATCTACAGTATATGAACCTATCTAGAATAATGACGAAATTAAGTTGGTAATATCGAAATGTCTGATTAGTTCGAAATATACCTGGTATAATGTAGCCTAATAGAGCATTACAGTTGGCAGCCCTGGTGACTGAATATATTCTCTTAAGGTACAGAATTAAAAAAAAAATGGTTGAAGTTCAATGGACGTTACATGCAGTTAGACATTGGATCTATCAGCACGCGTAAAAGCATGTTGGCAACAATTTCATGCGTGTGCTGGTCAGAAATAGCCTAATCTGAAATATTATGATATCTTGTTGTGACAATTTTGGACGAAATCCATTTGTTAGTATAGAAGTTACATGTATTTTAAAATTGGCCCTATCAGCAGGCTTAGAATCATGTTGGTAGAACTGAAGTATATAAGTTACTCCAAAATTAATGTAAAATGTCAGGTACTATACGTGTGTATAGTTTAAAGCTGTCGGCTTGCATACTTTGTGATATATTGGTATTTGGATAAAATAATAGAGAGAGCAATTATTAACAGTTGGCAGCCCTGGTGGCTCTTAAGAATACGCTCAGTCATGTCTGTTTATATACACACATTACATACAAAATTTGGTTGAAATCCAATTGATAGTGTAGAAGTTATATGCATTTAAAATTTGGACCTATCAGAAGGCTTAACATTATTTTGGCCACACGGTCATGTATGGCCTCCTGGAAATTAAACTCTAATAGTAATATCTACACGTGTGCCAATTTTGGAATAGCTCCCATGCATACCTTCCAAGATATCCAACATGGAGCTCACATTTCTAGTGCGTTTTTTCAGCAGTTGGTAGCACTGACACCATTTTCAAATATGGACGTGAGATATTCCGGTATACATCCTTACTCATACTAAATTTGGTTTCGATTTCTGCAGCCGTTTAGGAGTTGATATTGGGGGTCACACACACAGCCAAACAGAAGGACAGACAGACAGACAGACAGAAGGACAGACAGACACACATTTACCCGGATCGATCTCATAATTCTACTTTTTCCTCATTTTTGCAAAATGTGAAAAGTAGGCTAAAAATAACTGCAATTAATAGCTGATGACGCAAATCTGCACGAACCCGCGAGCGAGGAGGGGAAAGAAGGAGAAGGAAGGTAATTAATTATTTATCGTGTCAGAAGTACAAAGTAAACATAGACAAATTAAACAATAGAAATATTATACACTGGTTGACCAATAATTTGCCACGACAAGTGCATTTGAAGTTGCTCTCGTTAAGTCTTTATGGTGCAAGGGCCTGGAGAAGAAGGACACAGTAGAGGATGATGATTAGTCTGCTTATTACCACACTGGCAGTAAACTGATTCCACAGGAAGGACCCTTTTCTGCTGATTAGTCTTGCATCTCGTGGTTCTGGAGCGTAGCCGATAAGAGTCTTCCATGTTGTCCACTTTTCTGAATGTCCAGGGAGAAGCTCTTCCTTTGGGACCATCTATTCTCTCAAATATTGATATTTTCCCCGCCACATCGAGATTCTTGCTTGCTGTGATGTTCCTTTAAGAGCTTCAATGGTTTTAAAGAAGCTTTTACTTGATTTCAGCCTAGGATGTGATGGCTGACAAACATACAAAAGGTGAGCTTCCATAGTCATAGCATCCGAGCCCTAGTAATCAACAACACTGTGTGTGTGTACTGCTCGGGTCCAAGCTCCGTTAACCTGAGAGGAATGTGGATCGCGGACTATGTGGAGTGATGGGTGTTCCCGGTCCGTGCGTAGTAACAGAACCAATCACTCACTCAGTCATTCCCAACACCACAGTGGTTTGAGCAATGGCCCTATGTTAGCAGTATTGGAATAGAGAGGAATTCCAGATAACACAGCGGGCTGTTGACAGGTCCTTCTCTTCCCGCCTGCCACTTCATCTCACTCCGCAAGTTCACAGAGCTGGGACTCGAGCAGTAAGTGTCAACAACTGTGTAATGGTAAGTACTAACCTATGCTTGAATGTCAATGAATAAAGACCAAACAACTATGAACATACGCTCGTCCAGTGGCGTGCTTCCCGCTGCGCTCTGTTGCCGCATCGACAGGAAAGGAGAAAACCACGATTCTGCGCTCACTATAATTATGAACATCACTAGGGACCGGCTTTTTGGTCTTCTGTTCACATTTTGTGAAAAATATAACGAGGAAAAAGTAGACTTTTGAGTAACACCAAAGTTCATGCAAAATCATATTCTTGCATATTTATGCATATTTTGTTTTTTTGCCGCAATGCATCATATTTTCTCCTTTGCCTGTTTAAGTGCATATCTCTGCTTGAGAAGGGCGCATATTCTAATTTACTGTTGTTTTGTAGCGCTTCTTGTTACTTCGTGTTCTTTAAGCCATATATTTTGATTCGGACTCCGAGAGTCTATCACAGAATAATACTGAAATTATTTTAATACCTACCTCTGTACGTTTCAGTCCTTTTTGCAAGTCAATATGAATTATTTTTATTCAGCATTCGCTATGTAAATAATGTAAAATTATTTTCATTTAAGAAAATTCAATGGCTATTAAAACTGTATACCAGTTACACTTAAAAATTAACATAATAAAAGAATTATTGTTGGTCAACACCGCTTTAAGTTCCATAAACTAACATTTTCTACTATTTAGAACTTATACTAATTACACCTGTGTGAAGCTAAATTGTATTGGTTAAGAATGTAAACAACGCTCTTAGGTTGCTACGTTCGTTGCCAAGAGCCGACTGCGGCGACCAACCAACTTTTTTTTAGTTGAGATATTTTAAAAATGTGGTAGTTATATGTCCGTCTGTTCATATTTTCCTGATATTCAAAATAGAAACGCTAAAGAATACACAGTGATCGTAATTGTAAATTTAATTGGTATTCTGCCCGAAGGCAGGTCCGAGCCTCCGAAGAGGCTACCCCCAGCCGGAATTTACTTGCGGTAGGGTGGCCAGGGCCTTTCCGCTCCTCCTCGAAGAAGCCAACACTACAAGCATGAAGGCAAAGATAGTCAGACATCAGATACGCTGGGCTGGCCATGTTGTCCGCATGCCAGATACACGCCTCCCAAAGAGAATCATGTACTCCCAACTAAAGAATGGACTGCGTAACCATGGAGGGCAGCTTAAACGATACAAGGATGTCCTTAAACATAACCTCAAAGAGTGTCAAATTGATACGGTCAACTGGGAAACCGCAGCTGAAGATAGAACTAAATGGCGTAAAATTGTATACAACGGAGTTGAACAATTAGAACAAGATAGGAGAAGACTAGAAGCTGAAAGGAGGAACCGCAGGAAAGAACGTGCGAATACAGGGGATGGTGTGCCTGCACAATCATCTGCTGATACAACTAGTGTGTGCTGTCACTGCAGTAAAGTGTGTGCATCCAGAATTGGACTGTTCAGCCATCTGAGACGACACGATACTTCCAAATAACATTGTATTTTACAAACTATATATTCCTTGACGAATAAATGCCTATCATCATCATCATGTTGGTCAACAGCGCGCAGTGCCTAGAACCGGCATACCATCCATGTTCCGACTGCGCCCAATGCTGCTTAACTGCGGGGTTCTCATGGGATCCGGTGTTTCAACACGGCTAGGCCGTTGGCTTTGATCGTAATTGCCGTAGTTATTTTATAGTGCATATTTTTTGAAACGTGATACATATTTGACCAATTATTAGTGCTTTATTGCATGCATATTTATTCATTTAATGGTGCATGAACTTCCGGGCCTTACTTATGAGCTTGATCCGGGCAAATGTCTGTCTTTCTGTCTGTGTGTATATCCCTATCAATTCCTAAACGGCTGCAGGTATCAACACCAAATTTGGTATGAGCAAAGATCTATACCTAAATATCTGACGGCCATATTTGAAAATGACATCAGTGCTACCAACTGCTGACAAATCGCAATTGAAATTTGAGCTCTATGTTGGATATCTCGGAACGTATGCATGGGAACTGCTCCAAAATTGACACGCATATGTATCATATTCCATCAGATCTGTAAATCTAAATTCCTGCCACTCTATAACCTTTGTAGAGGCTTGTACAAAGTCTTCTAGGAGTCCCAAGTTACAACACTCTGTAACAATGTGACGGATGGTCTGTCTTGGCCATGGAGGAAAGAAGGGAAGGAGATGCCTTCGCTGCGCTGCCTAGCGCAAGCTGCTGAAGCCAAACGGCTCGCCCACTTTGGGTTGCAAGAAAATGGCTGTTCCTTTGCTTAAAGCCATAAATTACTCCAACTAGTCTTGGATTTTAGTGTCATAAAACTGAGGAGCTCTTAGATCTCATGGAAAGAAGGAAGATTGAGGTCCTTGGACTGAGCTAAACAAAGTGGAAAGAGAAAGGAACTAAATTGCTGAGGAAAGGTTATAAACTCTACTGGCATGGACATAAGACGGAAGCAAGAAATGGTGTGGCGTTTGTTATCAGCAAGAACATCGATGCTGTATCTGATGTAGAATATGTAAATGGACGAATTA
Source organism: Meconema thalassinum (assembly GCA_946902985.2). Classification (NCBI taxonomy): domain Eukaryota; kingdom Metazoa; phylum Arthropoda; class Insecta; order Orthoptera; family Tettigoniidae; genus Meconema; species Meconema thalassinum. The sequence continues at coordinate 92,400,156 of OX336388.2, forward strand.
TCAAGCTACATCAGAAAATCGACAAGAACACACTGACCATTGTTCAGGTTTATGCTCCACAGGTTGGGTGTAGTCAAGAAGAGAAAGATGACTTCCTTCAAGAATTAGAAGACCACGTGATTTAAATGCTCATGTGGGAAATGATAGGACAGGATATGAGACAGTGGTGGGTCCCCATGGATATTGAAATCGAAACCAAGAGGCCTTCTTGACTTCTGCTTAAGAAATAATCTAGTTATTAAGAACACCTGGTTTCAGAAACAGCTGAGCCATAAGATCACAAGGTACAGCTGGAATGGAGAACAGAAATCTGTTATTGACTAGGTCTATATTATTGCAGATAAAGAAGCTGGAGCATTTATTAGAGATGTGAAAATACTGCCAGGAGAAATTTTGGATAGTGACCACAGGTTACTAGTAGCCATCCTAGGAAACATCCTGATAAGAAAGGCGAATACCAAACGTAAACCCAGGATAAAAGTTTGGGATTTTGATAAACCAGATAAGAGGTCTGAATACCAGATGAAGATTAGAGACCAACTGCCTAAATATGAGACTGGATCAGTTTAATAAAATCCTGGTAGATAATGCAGTAAATATTGTTGGCAAAACAAGCAGCAGAGTAAGAGAGAGAGAGAGAGAGAAACCCCATGGTGGAATGAAACTGTCCGAAGAGCAATAAATGAAAGAAATGAAGTGAGGAAACTAAGGGACAAAGTCAGAAAGAAGAGAAATTACAAGAACTCAGTCAGGTGTACAGGGACCTGAAACTTGCGGTGAAAAGAATCATTTCTGCAGAAAAAGAGAAATACTGGATAGAATTCACACAGAAACTAGAAGAAGACTGCAGGAACAACAGAAAGCTATTATTTCAAGTGGTGCGGAGTAAGTAAAACAGCTATGAACCAATAAAGGCTGTGGAGAAGCAAGATGGAAACATTACATGGAATGGGAAGGAGATTCGAGATGAGATGGGACAGTATTTTGAAAAATTATATAATGATCAAAATTCAAATACCAAACAAGAGGAGACTAAAAGAGAAGAAAATATCCCAGATATGGAGTACCCTCTAACATGGATGGAAGGGGAAAATGCAGTAAAGAACATGAAAGAAGCTAGGGCAACAGGCATTGATGATGTAAGCGCTGACATGAACAAGGCAGCTCGAGTACAAGGATTGCAGTGGTTGTTTAGAGTCCGAAATACTATTTGGAAAGAAGAAAAAATACCAACAGACTGGACTAAAGGTGTTATCGTCCCTCTATTTAAGAAATGAGACAGACGGAAACCTAGCAACTACAGGGGAATTACTCTTGTATCTCATGGCCTGAAGATAATGGAACGAATCATAGAACACAGATTAAGAAATATCATTGAACCACAGCTTGAAAAAGAGCAGTACGGTTTCAGACGGAACAAGGCAACAACAGATCTGATATTTTCTGTCAGGATGATTATGGAGAAGCAGTGGGAAAAAGGAAAAGACATAATCTTCATTTTTCTAGATATTGAGAAGGCTTACGACAGTATACGGAGGAATACAATCTGGGAATGCCTTCAAAATAGATCAATACCATGTGCTTTAATAAATAAAGTACAGATGCTAGGTGAATACTGCCAGAGTTGTGTCCAAATAGGTGATGGCTATTCAGAGTGGTTCGAGACTAAACAGGGTGTACAGCAAGGCAGCGCTCTTTCACCACTTTTATTCATTACTGTCATGGATGAAATAATGAAGGGAGTTAAGAGACTCAATAAGACCTCTGAGTTTAAAGCTTTAGCATTTGCAGATGATGTTGTAATATGGGGTGAAAATGAGGCTGAAATTCAACAGAAGCTGAATGATTGGAATGCTATATTCAAGCAATTTGGTCTGAATATAAGCAAGTCCAAAACGGTAGTGATGCCCGTTAGTCGACAAAACATCTGTACTAACATCACTCTGAATGGTACAAAGTTAGAACAAGTACATCAGTTCTGTTACCTTGGCAGTGTAGTGTCCACAGATAACCAACAATCTGCAGAAATTACTAGTTGAGTTCAACATGGAGCACAATTTTATCATCTCGTGACAGGGCTTCTTTGGGACAAGCAAGTTCCTTTAAGATCAAAACAAGCACGAGCTTCTTTGTAGGCCTACCTGTTACTACATGTAGCTTGGAAACCTGTACCTAATCCAAGAGAAATACCAGCAAACTACAGATGAAGTTTTTAAGAACTATGATTCAGAAGACAAGGAGGGACAAAATAAAAAATGATAAGATACGCTATCTTGTTCAAGTAGAGCAATCTCTTAATGAGATCTGTGTTGAAGCCAGGCTGAAATGGTTCGGTCATCTCAAAAGATTGGACACACAGAGAATAGCTCGAGTGTGGTTTGAGAAAGAACTGAAAGGCAAGAGACCAAGAGGTCGACCAAGGAAGAGATGGATCGACCAGGTTAGAAATGATCATGCAGGGAGAGGTCTGGATTTGCAGCTGGTCGTGGAGGTGGAGACATTCCTGGAGATAACTAAATGGAGAGCGCTCATTCACTGCACCCGGGAAACTGGAGCCGGTTCATGATTATGATGATGAAAACTGTAATGACAAGTCAAGATTTTTTCCTTGGATAGGCAGAATACACTCTGAACATCACGGTACTTGGCACAAATAAGCTGCGTTATCGTTTTAAAAGCCAATTTAAATGGAAATATGAGAGCACCTATAGAAGGCTAGTTTTGTAAGAAAGACGCGGCAAAACGTAATAATACGCTGAAACACTGATTAAATTGAATACAGGTGTTTGAAGGTGCGAGTTATACCAAAGAAGGAACATCTTGGGAACTATCATGATGATGCCGAACTAATTACGGTATTTACACCAAATTGATTTTTAAGTTCTTATTGGTGTTGATGCATTCATCATTTTTAGGCCTAATTTCGAGCACAGCCACTTTAACTCATTGTTCGTTGCTGTTGTTGTTGTTGTTGTTTTTGCTTGAGTCTTCAGTCTTTTGACTGGTTTGATGCAGCGCTCCATGCCTCGCTGTCCTGAGCTAATAGTTTCATCTCTACATAGCTACCACACCCTACATCCCAGGCAATCTGTTTAACATATTCTAACCTTGGTCTACCCCTACAGTTCTTGTCCTCGACCCTTCCTTCCATAACTAAGCTTGCTATTCCTGGGTGCCTTAGTATGTGTCCTACCAACCTATCTCTTCTCTTCATTAGCAGTCGCCAAAAACATCTCTTCTCTCCCACTACCGTAGTCTTAATACCTCTTCGCTTGTAACCCTATCCACCCATCTGATCTTCATCATTCTCTTGTAACAGCACATTTCAAACGCTTCAATTCGCCTCTTTTCTGCTGCACTAATAGTCCAAGTTTCACTTCCATAGAGCGCCACGCTCCAGACAAAAGCGTTCAAAAATATTAATATTGGCTGATGAAGGGGACAAAGATGTCTATTACTCCTCGAAACATGTACCATTTCTAATGACCACGTAAGTGATCATTTTCAATAAAAGTATTGATTCAGGTGGAACTCTAGCCCATTAAACAAGGTTTTGGGAAGAAAGACGAAAGGGACAGAAAAATAAAACCACGACCATTGATTGGGTTTTAACGCTCTCCTTAAGGGGATATTAATGAAAATAATAATGATAATAATAATAATAATAATAATAATAATAATAATCTTAATTACAGTACAGTATATGGTTAAGGCAAATATACAGGATGATAAATGCCGAAGATTCTAACTAGAACCTGAAACAATCCAACATATCACAGAAGCTATTTCTTGTACTGATTGCATGAAAAGGAACAACCAGATAGCCAAAATAGTGCACCTACACCTTGATCAAAAGTACTTATTATCTAAAAATACTTGCCTTACTATCAGCATGTTCCTGAGGCCGTTTTGGGAAATCTTACTCACAAGTTGTTATGGGACCGATCAGTTATTACTGATTAAACCATACCAGCAAATCGGCCAGATATTGTTCTAGTGGACAAACTGCGGAAGAGAACCTTTCTCATTGATATCGCAGTGCCCAATTCCCATAATATGCAACAACCCTGCTGTGAGGAAATCACCAAGAGGAAATACGGCAAATGTGGAGACGGGAAATTGTAGTGATCTTGCCCATAGTCGCCTCTTACCGGCATCATCCCTAAATCATTGACTCGCAACCTAGAAAAATTGGGAATACATCCTGGTCTACATATCATCATGTAGAAGGCCGCGTCATCTTGGAGACCTGTTCCATAGTTCGCTCGTTTCTCAATGTGCCTCCCTAAAAGAAGTTGCCATATAGTACAGGACAGCTGCACAGAAAAATAACCTTTTGTTCCAAACACTGTGCTATGGTTGGCTTTTTGTAAATCGTTAGAAAAGCACCAAAAAAAAGCTTAACTCGGAATTTTAGAATAATTTGCACGATCATTTTGTCGGAAAACTCAAAAAAACATTGAAAAGCGTTTTTCTCTGAATCGACGTATTTTGAAGAAAAGTTTTCTAAACAAAAAATGTACAGGACATTGTCACCTACAATTCGTCTCATTGAGGTCATGTCATACGTTTTGAAATGCAGAAGCTAGGTGGCGCCAAAGTTTCCAAAAAAGTGTTTTTTCACTTTTTGTCCTAGAAAAAATGTTTTGTTCACAAGAGAGCGAATCAGAAATTTGTACAACATTTATTGAAAATTTTTTTCCTCTGCCTTACCGTTCCAAAGTTATAGTCTGCCGAAGTGTGAAAATTGTACTATTCAGATGGCACAAAGGTTAATATGTGTACAGTTATGATTGATACGTTGCGATTGAAATAGATATGATTGTTTGAGCTAATTAACAAACACAGCCCGCATCCTGTTTGACCGAGCCTTAGGCAGCATTCCGACCCGGTCCCTGTCTAAACTATGCCCACCGCTCTCTCCGCAGTAACAATAGTAGCCTTGACTACGCAGCGTTGCATTTGCTGCGCTATAACTTTGGAACGGTAAGTCGGAGGAAACAAACGTTTAAATTAATGTTGCAGATAATTTTGAGAGGAACATATTTCTGATTTACTCTTTTGTGGGAAAAAAAAACACCTATTTTTCTAGGACAAAAAGTGAAAAGACACTTTTTTGGAAACTTTGGCGCCACCTAGCTTCTGCATTTCAAAACGTATGACATGACCTCAATGAGACGAATTGTAGGTGCCAATGTCCTCTACATTTTTTGTTTAGAAAACTTTTCTTTAAAATACGTCGATTCAGAGAAAAACGCTTTTCAATGTTTTTTTGAGTTTTCCGACAAAATGATCGTGCAAATTATTCTAAAATTCCGAGTTAAGCTTTTTTTGGTGCTTTTCTAACGATTTACAAAAAGCCAACCATAGCACAGTTTTTGAAACAAAACCATTCCAGCTGTACTGTACTAATTCCGTCTTGCAAATTTGCTGACGATATGATGATTTGTATCCAATGATGTGATGAAATGAATATGTCATAATAATAGTATTAATAATAATAATACTCACACTCACTCACTCAGCCTCTATGGGACACGAAGATCTCGTGCCGATCTCACAAAATGCCTCCACTGAACTTTGTTTTGAGCGAGTTCTTGCCAGGTGTCCACATTCAGATGTCTACAAAGTTTGGAGATTTGATTTTTACAAGAACTTCGTGGTCTTCCTACTGACCTTTTTCCTCTTGGTTTTTCTTTAAAGATTTGCAAAACCATCCTATCATCTCCCATCCTTAGTAAATGACCAGCCCATTGAATTCTTCTGGAGTTAATGTTGTTATTGGTGCGTGCTGTGATAGTGAGTGTAGGCCTGTGTCATTATTTGAAGCCTTTCTTCAGCTTTGAGATGCGGAGTCAAAAAATGGTCCAAACATTTTTCTATACACTTTATTTTCGAAATGTTAAGGCGGATCATACACCGTCGGTTGTCAAAATTTAAGTTTTTTTACGTTTAAATGAAAGACAATACCTTTCTCAATATATCTGTTAAGTTTTATAAGTAAATTCAGCGTTTTGGCAGAGATATAGCGTATTACGTGAGACCATGCGCCTATCTGTCAATGGAGTGTTTAATATTCAAAACTGTTTACCCGAAAGGTTGCTTTTTTGGTAGGAAAAACACAATATCTCGTGAACTATGTGATGAAACTGGATGAAACTCGGCAGATACATTCCAACCTATGATCCCTAGAGGATGAATCTCATTTATGATATTATCTTAAAATGTAATTGAGATATACTTGGAAAAATAACCAAAAAACTGTTCATTTTTTGAAAGACAAATTTAATATATTTTTTTTTAAAATATACTTTTTACAATATAACATTCATGGTGGTTCATCCTCGCTATTTATGCGTTTACTTTACACGAAAAAGATCATTCCATTCAGATTGGTATTTCTTGTTAAATCGTGTTTTTTGTGATTCACGGAGTTTAAAAATTCATGAATATGGTCCTTTCAATAAATCACGAAATACTTTATATACTGCTACTCTCTCTAAATTAGATGAAAGCTGTATGTACTCTATGTTGCATATTAGTGAAGCTATGATATGATTCGTAACTGTATGCGAAAATTCCCACTGACGGTGTATGGGCCCCCTTAAACTCCATGATTCTGCACCATAAGTTAGAACAGGCTTAATGATGGTATTGCATATTTTCAGTCTTGTATTTCTCGCCAACAAATTTGGATCCCAATAATAACTGCAGAGAGTAGTACACTTTGTTAACATTCTGTATTCTAACTTTAATTTCCAATTCTCTATGATTCTGTTCATCAATCATGACTCCTAAGAATTTGAAATGTTCAACCCGCTCAAACTATGCTTGCCAATAAGAAGAGGTAACCGATTCCCAAACACGTCCATATTCCTCTTCATTACCATACACTGGAGCCTCCGTGGCTTAGGCGGCAGCACGCCGGCCTCTCACCGCTGGGTACGTGGTTCAAATCCCCGTCACTCCATGTGAGATCTGTGCTGGACAAAACGGAGGGAGACAGGTTTTTCTCCGGGTACTCCGGTTTTCCCTGTCAAAATTTAATTCCAGCAACACTCTCCACTATCATTTCATTTCATCTACCACGGTGGTCTATTAACCCCAAGATTGCAGGTTCGCTCCTGGCAGTGAGAAGTGATTTTCGAAAGGCGGAAAAAAATACGATACGCATGTCATACGATGTTGGCATGTCAAAGAACCCATTTGAATTCAGTAGGCCGAGTTCATAATGGCAAAATTAATCTCGGGAGTTTCCGCCAACACAAAGTTCCTCATTTCTCTACTACAAAGCGCTTTAGTGTTCAAGGAGCTTAGATATCTAACATCAAACCTCCTTGACTTTCATAGTCAAGGAACAACGAAATTCGACATGGGTGTCAAATAATAAAGCCATACGATATTATTATTATTATTCATTTAATCATTGCCCCAGAGGAGTGCGTCAGGCCTCGGCAGTCGGCACAGTTCATATCCTCGCCGCTAGATGGGGGCTTCATTCATTCCATTCCTGACCCGGTCGGAGACTGGAAGCAGGCTGTGGGTTTTCATTTTTCATTACCATGTATTGAGATTTTTTGGTCATCAATTCTAAGGTCTAATTTTAAAGCTTTCTCCTCAAGTTCAACAAACAATTTCCTTATCTCAATCTCATATCTTCCTATGAGTATGACATCATCTGCATATACAAGCACTTTGTGATACTTTTTTTTTTACGAGGGATTGTGGAAAATCTCCTTCCAGACTCTTCAAGTGTGTGGGGCTCTTATCCACTAAAACCCACACACCCTTCTTCCACGACGTGTATATCCGCCCCGCAACCGCTCTCGCATTACTTCAGGGCGTCGTTTATGAAGCATCTTATGCTCCTTCTTCTTTCAGTTCTTCTTTACTATTGGCCATAAGCGTCTAGATCCCACTTCTTTAGGCGCAAAGTACTCTCCTCATACACTGCCACCTGATCCCAGGATTCCTGGTTTTGTAGCATGACATGGACTATATTGTCTGGCGTGAGCTCTCCCTGCACTGCCTCCAAACATCTTCTTTGTGGCAGCCAATGTTCACATCAGGGGCGTATATAGAATTTTATTTCGGGGGGTGCCCAACCGGGCACAGGCCCAAAGAATAGGGGGTCCGGGGTTCTCCCCGGGAAACTTTTGTATAATTCGGGGCAATATTATGAGTTTTAAGGCTCTCTGGGATCACTTTTACAACCAATTTTTTGTGATGTTTTATGTTTGGTTAATGTCAAACACAACTAAGATCATTTTATGATACTTTTTATTAATACATCATCTTGCTCACTTGATAGTGTTTACATCGATAGAATTAATGTTACTGTTTTGATTTACAACTCACACTATAATAGCCTATAAAGTCAAGGTTTCTTGAAGTATTGCCAAATCGGTTCATAACTTCATCGTCAGTGAGATGTACGTCTCTGTGAATAGATGACAATACTAGACCGTTGAGTCTGTTTTCAGAAGTAGAATTTCTTAAGTAAGTTTTCAACCAACCCAAACTCCGTTCGGCAAATTTGCCAAAAGTTTGATAAGGGTATAAAAGTTTGGGAAAAAACGTTTGTCACACGCTTCAAGGGCACTTGTTGCTGTTCTTGGTTCGTTCATAAGAGCGAAGGCACCGGAGAGTAATAAGGGGTTATGTTGTTACTCATAATATCAGAGCAAACTGATTGTCACACTGTTTACATTGTTCTACCTTCGCCTTGCTTTGCAACGTTGCCAGACGTCGCTTAGTAACAATAGTACATGGTTATGTTGGGTTTTAATGTTTGAATTCATAAACAAATAATATATATGACAAAAATTTCGCCCCCCCCCCTTTATATACGCCCCTGGTTCACATGTAAAGAAAGTATGGAGTGCATCATCAATTTCACTGCAGTATATGCACGCTGGTCTACTCACTCGCTCTAGTCTGTAGAGGAATTGGCGAAAGTATCCGTGACCTGTCAAGAACTGCGTCAGGTAATAGTTCACCTCACCGTGATTCCGGTTGACCCAGTCAGCCAATGATGGTATCAGCTTCTTCGTCCATGTTCCCATCTCTGTTGCCATCGCCTCATCCTTTGGCGAAGCGCCAACTCCTTTGCCCGTTTGCTTCCCAGCTCTCCTTGGGTACGCCAGATCTCCTGTCTTTCTAAGGCAAGTAAGTCAATAGGAGCTACTGCTGCCACTATAAGGATCGCAGGTTCGGACACCGTACGATATGCACACGCAATTCGCAACGCTGCTCTCCGCTGTACTGCAGCCATCCTTCTCCGATATTTATCAATCCTCAAGGACTCACTTAATATTAATAACCTTAATAATAATACGCAAAATCTTAGGCCCCAAATTTCATAACAACAAATTAATCCATGTCAGGAACGAAACTCTTAAAAAAAATATATACAGTGTGGTCCACCCGCCCCTTATTATTTAGTTTTATGAAACCCAACTAACATAGCATTTCTCCCGATGGTCGATATTGCTCTGCGCTCTGACTGTGTGACAGCAATGTAATTGGGTCATGGGTCTAGCAAAGAAAAACCGACCTTAAACTTTTCCCCGCCAAATACTACGGCCCATTCTACTAACATATGACTTTCTGCTCCTTGAAATAACACACATACACGTAATACGATCGAATTAATAGCTTACGCCACGTGATCTGTAATAGTAGAAAGTTAAATCAACACCACAAACCGTGATTGAAGACTTTGAGATGGACTTAAACGTTTGAGGTGGGACGGCTACAGTAACTAAAGCACGTTTAGCGTGCGGAATTTACCATGTCTTGGTGGCTGCGAGGTTTAATGCCTGACCGAACTAGGTGGGCGCGAGCGGGTAGAATGCTGCTTCGAATCCAGTAGTGGGCATACTTTTTTTTTTGAACGAAAGCCCACATTCCATTTTAGTCGGGATGTCACTACATTGCCACATTTATTGCCTTACGACGATTTTTGTGAAGAGTGCGTTGAATTTTGATGATTTATAAAGGGAACACGATCGAATTGGTACGTTATGCCACGTGACCTGTTATGGCAGAAAATTTAAAAACTGGCATGAATATTAACATATCATCTCGAAGTGTTGCTCCGGAAGTCCGGGTTCGATTCCCAGCTCTGCCAAGAAATGTAATACTTGTCTGAGGGCTGAAATTGGGTACACATAGCCTCGTGGAGCAAATATGAGAAGAAGTGGGTTCGATTCCCACCTCAGCCACCCTGGAAATGGTTTTCCGTGGTTTCCAAATTCCGGGACGGATTCTATCTTAAGGCCACGGCCGCCTCTTTCCCATTCCTAAATTGCAAATACACACATCATTACAAGTCCGCAATAACTCAGGTTATCAGACAAATTCTATACACACACACACCCCCAAGTAAACATGGCTAAATGTTCTAGGCCCTCAAATGAAACAAAACAACAACATATCGAAGGATATTCTGATCGCCAGTGCTTGCATCGAAGTATACGTATTCCGTAGAAATTCCCATTGTATTATTAGCAAAAAATCGTGTGTCTGTCTGTGTGTGTGTGACGTGTGTGTGAGTGTGTGTTTGTGAGTGTGTGTACTCTGAATGTCTGCCCCTCCCTCCCCTATCAATTCGAACACGGTGAAACCGAATTGAACGAAATTTGGTACAGAGGTAGAACCAGCAAAGGGCACCTCAGTGTCATGTTTTATATCGCAGCCATCTTGACGGAAACGTAATGGCGGCCACCCAAATGTTCAAAGCTTAAATCAAATTACGAATAACCTAATCATCCGATCTCTACCAAATTTTGCAAAAACATATATTTATATGGCGAGCGTCTTTTGACTACACTACAAGGTAATCAGACCAATAGTTTGCAGATGGCGGCCATGTATGTGTGCAAATCGATTCCCCCTATCAATTCAAACACGGTGATACCGAATTGAACGATATTTGGTACAGAGGTAGCACTAGTAAAGGATACCTCAGTGTAATGTTTTATATCGCCGCCATCTTGACGAAAACGTAATGGCGGCCATCCTATTATTAAGAGCTTGAATCAAATTACGACCAACCTAATAATCTGATCTCTACCAAATCCTGCAACAACATACCTTTATGTGGGAAGCATATTTTGACCAAACTACAAGATCATCAGCCCAACAGTTTGCATATGGCGGCGAAGTATGTATGCAAATCGATTCCCCCTATCAATTCAAACACGGTGAAACTGAATTGAACGAAATTTGGTACAGAGGTAGCACTAGCGCAGAGCACCTCAGTGTCATGTTTTATATCGCCACCATCTTGACGGAAACGTAATGGTGGCCACCCAAATGTTCAAAGCTTAAATCAAATTACGACTAACTTAATCATCCTATCTCTACCAAATTTTGCAACAACGTATACTTGTATGGCGAGCATCGTTTGACTGAACTACAAGGTCATCAGCCCATTAGTTTGCAGATGGCGGTCATGTATGTGTGCAAATTGATTCCCCCTATCAATTAAACACGGTGTAACCGAATTGAACGAAATTTGGTACAGAGGTAGCACTAGCAAAGGGCACTCCAGTGTCATGTTTTATATCGCCGCCATATTGACGAAAACGCAATGGCGGCCATCCTAATTTTTAGAGCTTGAATCAAATTATGACCAACCTAATAACCTGATCCCTACCAAATTTTGCAACGACATACCTTTATGTATAGAGAACCTGTTGACCACACTACAAGGTCATCAGACCAATAATGTGCAGATAGCGGCCATGTTTGTGTGCAAATCGATTCCCCCTATCAATTCAAACACGGTGAAACCGAATTGAATGATTTTTTTTTACAGAGGTAGCACTAGCAAAGGGCACATCATATTCATGTATAATATCCGTAAAGCACGTTGTATTTCAAGAAGCTACTACAACCAACATTCAATTATACTCCTTGAAAAGGACAACGGGTTATAACCATACCCATGTATTTAGGAGAAAGTAGGCTATACGTTCTTTACCGAACATCTTGTTTTGTTATTAAATTTTAACAAAAAGTCTTAGCATATCTTTAGGCCCGTATCACACGACACTCGCTGGCAAGGAAGCTGGTGTGATCGCTGGTACAAAATCCTGTATAATTCTGTTATCTTCGTCAGTACACCTGCTTGTATGACCGAAGTGTATCACACGCTAGCATTTTGGACTCTTAAGTTGTATGAAATAAAACCGAAGGGCTGTCGTTTGAGGGCATTAGTTGCTGTTCTTTCGCCTTATTAACGCAAAGCGGTCGCGAAAATTGCTTTAAGTAAATTAGAAAACCTGCCAGGTACTGAACGAATGCATTCCAATCTATATTTAAGATCTAACTGTAATTATTGAATATTTTACCATACGCGTTAATAAGAAGCGCAACAAAAACCTCCAGAGTGTATTGGAAATGTGTGCAAGTGTTATTGCGCCCGCCGTCGCTCTTTCGAAGATCCCGGGTTCAAGACCATCCAACGGCAGATTTTTTAAATTCTTTTAAACTATTTTATTATACCCTCCCTACCTCGTACAGCAAGATTTCAACTTGGTTTTGTTCACATTATCTACGATGACGATAGGGAAAGTTATTTTCTTGTCTCATTCAAATGGTTATTTTCCCTAAATACTGTTCTAAACCATGTCGCCTCCGTAGCGTAGCGGTCAGCATGGTTAGCTGCCACCCCGGAGGTCCTGGGTTCGATTCCCGGCTCTGCCACGAAATTTGAAAAGTGGTATGAGGACTGGAACGGGGTCTACTCAGCCTCGGGTGGCCCAAATGAGTAGAGGGGGTTCGATTCCCACCTCAGCCATCCTCGAAGTGGTTTTCCGTGGTTTCCCACTTCGTCTTCGGGCAATTGCCGGGATGGTACTGCCCCCGTAATTGAATTATATAGAGACCACGGTGGCTATATTTGAAATTATAATTAGAGTTATGGCTGTCATAGTTATGACGTGGGTAGTCATGACGTAAGCACGGATGACGTAAATGTTATGCCAGCAGGCTACTTGAGCTGAGATTCTCAGTGACGTCAGCATTTAGTCGAGAATGTTCCAAGATTTACGACGCAGTCGCAGGAAACGAGGAATTCTGCTGAGGAAGAAACTATGCTATTGGAGGAGAGGCATGAACCAATGAACGATAGTTTCAAGGAAGACGGAGATTGCTGAAACTATGGTATTTTTATTACTTTTGGAATGCAGAATTGTGGAAATCCATTTGCAGTAAAAGCATTGATTTGGAATTTTGGTGAAATTTATTTTCAGTTTTTGAATTTTGAAAATCCGTCATGTATTAACGAAGTTGGAAGTTTTAGCGATGACGCAGTATCACGCTTTGGAAGGGATGGAAACGCCCCTCGTGAAGTTAATAAAAGGGCTTGCGCAGAAGAGAGGAGCCTCTTTCGTTCTCTGATCATTCTGAGATCTCATTCTCAGATCATCGAAGTATATTTGTGAAAGTTCTTTTCTTATACATTCATTATAGTGAGACGTCGAAGTGAACAGCAGTGAAAAGAATCGTCTTTATAACGCGTGGCGAGGCCACTATATTAACGAGATCCAGGTCAAACTAGGTGAAGTTGAAACGGACCTTAGAAAGCTTCTACAAGTTTAGCTTCGAACAGTTAGCGGTCTCCGATAAGCTAATTGTATTGTGCTGTGCTTCATAAAGGTATAGAGAAAAGCTGAACAATTTCGACCGATTAGTTTAAAAGATATTAGCAGTTTTATACGACTGACAAAAGTGATTATCTCGCCACTAGAGAAGCACTTTTGTATAGCCAGAATCAACGCAAGGCTGACGCTGCGAGTGGAATAGAAAGACTTCAGATTGCTTGGTTACAGAACGATACAGTATAATGGAGCAATTGAATACGGCAGTTTGTTCTTCTGACACTACAACCGAAGAGCAGATGGAAGGCTAAGAGGGCTTATTGCAATTGGGACATACTTCAACGGAGTAAGATAGCGACATGGAACTTCGCTAATTGCTATTCCACACAAGCGAACATGCGGTGAATACCATCTACACCCATGTTTCGTAATTAAAGGCTGAATACCATCGAACAGCCATAGAAACAATTTCATACTCTGAATATGAATAATTTCTTCGGAAATTTCTACAAAACTTCATGACGATTGTCTACTGGAACTTCAGGGAATTTTTCAAGAGAGGTCAGGGATGTCCCGACTCACAAAGAAGATTATTGCCGGAAGGATGTCTATTCGTCTTCAAGGAGCAGAGCGATTTCCGGAGAAGGAAGCAGTTCGATTCTCCGAGGGTGCTATTTTCTATTTCGAGGATGGAGCTCAGCTTTAACGTGGTGAAATGGATCCATCAGCAGTCTTCTTTGGGGAATTTTCCTCTGGAACGTCAATCGGCAGATAAGGTAGTCGTGAACGTTTATTGTATTTGAGTTTACTAATGATGTTTGAGCAACCATTTTTCCCATATTTTTATCCTCATGTATTTTGCCCTATTTTCTTGTTGAGATTCTTATTCTCAGTACACCTTGAGGAGTTATGCCTTTTTCGACGTTTTATTAAGACATTGTTATGTCATGGGCATAGTTAACGATTTTGAATCAGTTGAGACTGATATTTGGATTTTTCAGTAATTAATATTTTTTGTAGTCACGATTTGACTGTAAGTTAATGATTTTTATGGCAGATTTAAATTCAGACAGCGTGTCATTTTATTAAAGTAATTCTACCCCAGTTTAATTACTTTGACCAATTTTCTGTCATCATCAAGAAGGAAGAACATTTAAATGATTTTAGAGCGTTAAAATCTCTTACGTTGTCGACGATCTTGGAAATACTAGTCGTTATTTGAATTGATTGCAACACAGACATTTATCGTCAGTTATGAATGAACATTGCATCATAGACACTTTTGTGAAAGAGTAACTTTAATAATGAATTATTGATTGCATTAAAGTCAAGTACTTTTGTTAGGAGTTTTTCTCAATTAGAGATTTATATAACGATGTTTGCATTCCCCAGTCTAATTGGATTCTATTCGACTACTTTGCATTTTAGTCGCACTTTATTTGAAGATAGTATTTTTATACTACAATTTCTTTTAATATGTTAATCTTAAATTTTGATAGACCAGACAGGCGTATATAAGCGTATTCACTATTAAATTTGTTTGTGATTGGCAAGTTTTGACTTCATTTCAGTTCATGAATGAAATCCACGAAGGTTAAATAGAAAACAGTTTTGAAACTATTAATGATTATAAAGATTTTAAAGTGGAACTATGAATGTATAATCGCTAGTGCAGCGCGTGTTGAAAGTCGCTGAGGTATAATGCCCTTGATTATGAAGGAAGTTCCCACAGGAATTAATGTTAAAGAATTATTTGTGGAAGTTTTGTAAGTTATGTGGAAGTTTTTAATGCCATATAGATTAATATATGATGATTTTGGGCATATTTTTAATGCAGATTGTGCATTAACTTGTTAGCGAAGGATTTTCCGCTGGAGTAAGATTGTCATAGTTCGTTGAAAATTTAATCAAGTGAGTTACTGTTATAATTAACACGAGTTTTGAAAGAATTTGAGATAAGATTTTGAATGAAGGTTGCCGTCACAAATCATTATTAAAACCTTTATTAAACCAGATTGTGACATTAACATGTATAACTAACCTTCATTGGTCGATTATATTAATCACGATTATGAAGATTACCAACCGAATGAACATGTGGCTAATGTATTTATTAAATTAATAATTTAAACAATTTAAATGTTAATATTGTAAATAATTGCTGTAAATATTTTTGAAAATAATATGGAACGAGAGTGATGTTAAAGGCGTGCTTATAATATTTTTATTGTCTTTGACAAATATTATAAACAATTTCTAATTGTTATAAATAATTTATGTGATTTTGTTATAAACATTTAAGAGCTAATTAAACATTTGGATTGAACTTAACAAGTTTAAGAAATTAACATAATGATCCAATAGGATGTGAGCAAAGTACTTGAAAGATTTGCGTAAATATAATGTGAGTTGTCTTGTAAGACATTTAAAAGTTTGAGAGAGCAAGCTGTACTCTTACGTAACTTAGCACGTGAGAAGGGAGTGCATTTGACCAGTATGCAACAGGCTGGAAGGTAGCCCGCAGCTGTGCCAACATCTGGTTCTCAGAGAGTGAGGTCGTACACACTCTGGCCTTGCGACTATAAATACCATTCTCATGTTTATTAAAAGGAAACCAAATGCTCTATATATGTCACACCCTGACGTCCTTTTCCAATCCAATAGTGTTATGAATATTACGTTATTTGGAGCTCGTGGGAGCTAAAATGTTTAATATCATGTTGTATAATAATTTTGCAAGTCATACTGGAGGACGTAGTCAGATTGACTTGGGCTACTGATAGCCACGTTGATTTTGTTGTGTTATCAAAATCATACCCTTTATTAGAAATAAAGCTTTTGTACAGTTCAAAGTTCTCGTCTTCGTTCTGGTTCATTTTTAAATGTCATGGTGGAGGTTATTGTGTGAACAGACTTTAGTGATCCTGTTGTCAACTCAAACCCCGAGATAATTAAGAGGTAAGTAACGGTAAGTATGAACCCCCGTCTATTTTGGTGTGTTCCACAATGATTTCCTGTGAACTTCTGTGCTCTTATCTCGATAGTATCTGTCAGTGCCATTTTCATTGATGTAACTGTGCCGGTGCGATTGATAATTGGCAATCCGATTGAGGGGGCGGATATCTGACAGCCTACTATCCAGGTAAACGGGGACAGAAAGATTGGCGCAGTCAACGTGTGGGGCATGTTCAACAACACTGGATCACCAGGTTGAACAATAGAAAGATTGGCGCACCTAAAACGTTGGGGCTCGATTCAACAGAACTGGATTACCAGGTTGAATGCCAATAAGAGTGGCAAACCTAAAACGTGAGGTTCGATTAGACTCAAATAAAGAGGTTGATTCTTTGTTAGATGTCTAGGCCAATTGTAGTATTTAAGAGTGTGATTATATAGGAATTAAATGTTGTATTGTGTTAGGAAAATTACACTCAGAAAAGATCAGATCTTATACAACTTGGGAAAGGTTAAATAGGCCGAAAACCTAGAAAAATCGCCTATGATCTGGAATCTTATTTTATTTGACCGGCTTATGACATTTTAGTCATATTAAAGATAAAATTAAATTATTTGGATTGTAAATGTAAATTATTTGTGTTAGGATATTTTAAAATGAGCCAGGGAAATTTGAACATGTGCTTGAGTTTGTTTCAACATGAAGTATCTTCGAATATTAATTATAAGGTAGTGATAAGTTAGATTTAAGACAGAAAATTGATCAAAATTATATATATGGTGAAAAGTGTTGCTCAAATGTTGTTATTTTGCTCTTTTGATGTATGTCCCTACAACAATCCATTTTTGAATAATATTGTAATGGCAGATGAAAGTTTGAAGAAAATGTTAGAGGAGATGTCTGCTAACATGAATCGCAGTATGAAGCAGATGTTGAATGAAAGCATGAAGGAGAATAATAGTCGAATGGAGGAGAATGTTAGTAATTTGTCTGCTAATTTGAATGCAAGAATGGAGGGGAATGCTAGTAATTTGAATAGTAGTATGAAGGAGATGGAAGCTAGGAATACTAGTCGAATGGAGGAGAATGCTAGTAATTTGAAAGCTAGCATGGGTGAAAGTTTGAAGGTTCTTCAGACTAGTGCTGCTAATTTGGAGGATAATATGTCGCGTTTACAGATTAATACCCTAGGAATTGAGAATACTGTAACGGACATGCGTACAGACGTGTCTAATGTCCATAAAGATGTGTCTATTGTGCATAAAAGTGTTGATGATGTTAAAAATGATGTGTCTAAGGTACAAAAAGACCTTACAATGTTAAATTTAGATGTAGCTAATGTCCGAGGGGATATTTCTTGTGCTAGAGCCGAAGTTGTTGTTGTCAAAAACGATGTAGCGACTGTCCAAGACAAGGTCGAGGAAGTCCAAAAACAAATTCAAAAAGCTAGAACTGATGTATCCAATGTTCAGGTAGACATTAATAACATTCATGCGGATATAACTGAGGTGCAAAGTGACATAACTAAGATTCAGGTAGAGGTCAACACAGTTTTCGTAGATATCACTAAAGTCCAAACTGATGTAAATAAAGTCAGGGAAGAAATCGAAAACTCAAAAACTCTTTGTACGCGTAATATAACTGCATTAGCGACTAGACTAGTTGATGAATCAGTTAGAACAACAACGTCTTTAGCAGAGTTGAAGTATGATGTAGAGGTCATGAGAACCCAGGTATTAGACCACAATAGAGTATTAAAAGAGGATATCGAAGTAGACATAGCAGAAATGTTAACAGCAAACGTAGCGGTATGGAAAGACGAGTGGAATAAGTCAAGTGGGGAACATGTAACCCAAATTCAGGAAAGGATTGAAAGAAAACTTGCCAGTACGCAGATAGAAATTAACAATGAAGTAGTACAGATTAGAAAAGATTTAAGCGTCAGGATAAATTCGCTATCCGAAAAACAAGTTGACGATAGAACACAACTAGATCAGGATATGCAAACTTTAAAATCCACATTAGAGGATCAAATTCATAAAGTTGTCTCGGATGTAAATGAAACGACGAGTAAACTGAAAAATTTGAAGTTAGGAGAGGCTAGTTTAATGCAGGACTACAAAGAAGAGATAATCAAGAAAGTCTTAACAGAAATCACCGACAAGGATACAGAAGGCTTAGCTTGCGAATTGAATAGGAATTATGCTAGAAGACATAACCTAGAGCCAGAAGAGAGAGACGTGACTCCTGAAGAACGTGTATCCAGATTCAGAGAGGAGGATGACGAGAGGAATATGGAACCTGAGTGGAACTATCGAGATAGTGGGAAAAACTATCCGGATTCATATCCGAGGAACGTGACGGTCATCAGGAATTTCGAAGACAAACCACAAAAATTCAGTAACACTGATAGTTTGACACCTATAGAGTATGTAAGGAATCTCAAAGATTATTTCATCGAAGCTCACATTCCCAGAGAGAGAGAGATGAAGATAGTAGTGAGATATCTGATTGGAGGACCCCTTGAATGGTTTCGCGCATTTAGATACACATTCAGTAACTTTGACGAGTTTGCAGAGGCATTAATCAAACGATTTTGGTCCATAGAAGCGCAGAATTCGTTAAGAGCGGAGGTGTATTCAAGAAAATACTCAGGTACTCTTCCAACGAGGTACGCTGATTTCTTTACGAGTCAGTTGTCCCGCTTGAGATTTTTGCAACCCCCATTGTCCACGGAGCAACTAATAGATGCGATTTCTCGTATGCTGCCAGTTGAGGTGAGGAGACTTATAATTTCGTCCAACATCAGGGATTTATCCAGCATGGATGAATTACTAAGAAGGTTAGACTACACAAGTCCAATGCCTAACGTAGTCCAGAAAGGTCATAGGCAGGAGTTTAAAGAAATCAATACGGTATACATGGACCAAGTCCAACAAACTGACAAGCCAGAGGAGGAGAAAACTGACAATGTAGGTCCTCACAGGAATAATCAGTTTAGAAATTACAGATCACAAGGTTACCGACCGTATCAACAGAGAAGAGGTTGGAACTACAACCGAGGAAACTATAATGGAAGAGGCAGATATTACAACAATAATGGGTATAACCGTAACTATAATAGGAATAACCAAAACCAAAATAGAAACCAGAATACTCAAGGTCAGGTTATGACACCCGATCAGTATCAGCAAAGAGAGAAGGAAAGCCAGCAATACTTAAAAGAATTAAGGGATAAAGAAGCTGACAATCAAAAGAAAAGGCAGGATGTTGTAATCGATCCTGGGCCTTCTACGAGCCAGCAGAATTTTGAGGTCGGTAACACAAAAAAAAAAAACGCCGATTTCTCAACGTCAGTGAGAACCTATAAATACATTGCCACACCACACCTGATTACGATTAATGAGATATACGAAGTTACCGATGAAGATTTACTAGAAGAGAGGGGTATTGTTAAGGAGGAAAGACCATGTGCCTTACCTATTATTGCTGTACGGATAGATGGACAGCAGTACAAAGCCCTGATGGATACTGGTGCTATTATTTCCATCATTTCAGAGGAATGTTATCAAAGTCTGCTAAGAGGAGAGAACATGACAGTTCTACCTGTTTCTACCGTCAAAGTGAGAGGGATATTCCAAGATAAGGCAGTGAAATGCAAGATTCAAGTGTTATTGAACTTTGAGATCAATGGAAATTATGAACAGATCTTCATTGTGGTGAGCAAGATCAATTTTGATATGGTGCTTGGAATCGATTTTATATCGAAGGTCGGAGCTATTATTGACATGAAGAACAGAAGTATTAGCTTTAATGATGGGTACATAATCACAGAAGAGATAGAAGAACAGGACGTGAAAAACAGTCTGGAAATAGACCTTAGGGAAGAAATTTTGAATACAATAATTAATGAAGTGGAAAACTTAGAAGAAATACCCAGTAGAAAAACTGAAGGATTTGAAGAAATTCAGGGGGAATTTGAGGATCTGATAAAGGAATTCCAAGATATTTTCGATGAAAAGCCTGGATTGATTAAGGATTATAAGTACAAGATAAGGCTGACAGATGAAACCCCTTACCAGAAAAGAATATACCCCATTCCTGAGAAATACTATCAAGAAGTACGAGGGTTAATCAGAAAAATGGAGGTAGACGGGATTATTAGAAAACAGGCGTCGTCTTATATAAACCCCATCACAGTAGTAAAGAAAAGTAATGGTCAGATACGTCTTTGTCTCGATGCCAGGACCATCAACTTGAAGATTCTTCCAGAAAATGACAGACCACCCAAGATTAGAGATCTGCTTCGGAAATTCAATGGAAGAGCTTGTTTCAGCGTTCTTGACTTGACATCTTCATTTTATCAAGTTCAATTAGAAGAGGATAGTATGCAGTACACTGGATTCCTATTTGACCAGACGTCATGGGTCTTTGCCAGAATGCCTTTTGGAATGGTTAACAGTGGACCAGCACTTATTCGAGCACTTGATAGTAAGCTCACTGACGAAGTGAAAGAAAATGTAATCTGCTACATTGACGATTTAATCGTATCTTCACCCAGCGCCGCAGAACATTTAGTGCACTTGAGAAAGTTGTTCGAGAATTTAAGGGAGGCCAATATCAAGGTGAACTTTGGAAAATGTCAATTCTTGAAGAAGGAGATAAATTACTTGGGGCATACTATTGATAAAGATGGATATCATCCAAACATGAAAAAAGTAGATGCGATCACGAGATTTCCAAAGCCAACTAAGGTAAAACAAGTCAGAGAATTTGTAGGTGCATGCCAATTTATTAGCAGCCACTGTCCAAGATACTCGGAAATTATGGCTCCTCTGTATGACTTACTCAAGAAGAACAACAGATGGAAATGGAGTACCGCTGCAGACGAGGCTTTTGAGAAAGCAAAAGAGATGCTCAAAAATAATGTGAAACTGGAGTACCCAGACTTTGAGAAGGTGTTCTATATTGAGTCTGATGCATCGAGAATAGGCATTAGTGCAGTCTTATACCAGAAAGACGAGGCAGGCAACAAGCACTACATTGCGTTCACTAGTCGGAAGTTGAAAAAGCACGAGGAAAACTACTTCACGACAGAGCTTGAAGCGTTAGCTTTTGTGACAGCTTTACAAGCCTGGAAGAAAATCCTGCTGGGACATAAGGTCATCATTATTACTGACCATAAAGCACTACAGTTTATGTTGCAAACTGACATGTCAAGTGATAGATTGACACGTTGGGCTTTGTTCACCCAACAGTTTAACGCTACTATCGTCCACCAGCCTGGGAAAGATAACTTACTGGCTGATGCTCTATCACGTAACCCCATTAAAAATGTGCAGATACACCATGTACAATTGGAGCAAGAAGATGAAGAAACCGTTAGGAGGTTAGCCCGAATCGGTGTGTCACAGAAGAGACACGCTCCAATAAGGAAAATGTACAGGTTCCTCAAGGGTTACATGGACAATACGGATGTTGACTATGAAGCTACACGGAGAAATTCACGACATTTTGTCTTGAGTGGAGACATTGTATTCAAGTATGCTGACTCTGCGCATACAAAACTTCGAATAGTCGTGCCACCTAAACTTGTTGTCAATTTAGTGTGGGTAGCTCATCATGCAACTGGACATGCCGGTTTAGATAAAACTCTTAATACACTTAAAGAGAGATTTATCTGGACTAACATGCGTTCCAGTATTGCCAAGGTCATTAGATCCTGTGACAAATGTCAAAGAGCAAAGTATGCTTCTGCTTTACTAAAGGGAAAACCGAAGGCGATGATTCCTTCTAAGCCAAACGAACTCATGGCGACGGATATATTTGGCCCCTGTCCGAAGGGATACCAGGGTAACCAGTACTTATTAGTGACCGTGGATGTTTTCTCAAAATTTGTTACAATGAGTCCCATGCAGAAAGCTAACACGAGGAACGTAGTAAGCAGACTGGAAAATGCTGTATTTCCTAAAGCTGGTATACCGGAATATCTACTGTCAGATCATGGAACGCAGTTTACGTCCGTGGAATTTGCAGCGGATATGGAAAGGCTTGGCATTAAGCACTTATTTTCAAGCGTGCGTTACCCTGAATCGAATTCCTCAGAAAGATATATGGCTGAATTTTCGAAATTCTGTCGAATTTTCTGTCCAAATGATCATTCTGGTTGGGTGAGATTTGTACCCCTTATTGAGGAATGTCTGAACTCTACAGTGCAGGAGAGCACAGGAGAAGTGCCAATGCGACTTCATCTAGGAAGAAACCCAGAAAGGCCGTGGGATAATCTTTTCAACCACATACCGAGAGATCCCGACATAGGAAGGCAGCAGAGGATTGACAAGGCAAAGGAACAACTCCAGAAAGCAGCAGAGAAACGATTGAAAAGAGTAGCTGGAAAACGTTTTGGTACACCCTTTCAAGTTGGAAATCTTGTATTATTACGCAGACCTGTCAAGGCTGATATGACCAAGAAAATATACCCCAAATTTGGATTAGTGTTCCTGGGGCCGTTTAGGATTACGAACGCTTATGGAAACAACTGTTATGAACTCTACGATGATGAGAATAATGTCGTTTACGGCAAGTTCAATGCTGGAAATTTAAAAAGATACTATCCTAGAGTAAGCCAGTAATAATTCAATTTCGTGTTCAAGAGAGTTGAGATACTTGTAACACTGAGTTTAAAAACAATTTGCAACTGTTTTTAAAACGTGGTGAGAGGAGAATGCCCCCGTAATTGAATTATATAGAGACCACGGTGGCTATATTTGAAATTATAATTAGAGTTATGGCTGTCATAGTTATGACGTGGGTAGTCATGACGTAAGCACGGATGACGTAAATGTTATGCCAGCAGGCTACTTGAGCTGAGATTCTCAGTGACGTCAGCATTTAGTCGAGAATGTTCCAAGATTTACGACGCAGTCGCAGGAAACGAGGAATTCTGCTGAGGAAGAAACTATGCTATTGGAGGAGAGGCATGAACCAATGAACGATAGTTTCAAGGAAGACGGAGATTGCTGAAACTATGGTATTTTTATTACTTTTGGAATGCAGAATTGTGGAAATCCATTTGCAGTAAAAGCATTGATTTGGAATTTTGGTGAAATTTATTTTCAGTTTTTGAATTTTGAAAATCCGTCATGTATTAACGAAGTTGGAAGTTTTAGCGATGACGCAGTATCACGCTTTGGAAGGGATGGAAACGCCCCTCGTGAAGTTAATAAAAGGGCTTGCGCAGAAGAGAGGAGCCTCTTTCGTTCTCTGATCATTCTGAGATCTCATTCTCAGATCATCGAAGTATATTTGTGAAAGTTCTTTTCTTATACATTCATTATAGTGAGACGTCGAAGTGAACAGCAGTGAAAAGAATCGTCTTTATAACGCGTGGCGAGGCCACTATATTAACGAGATCCAGGTCAAACTAGGTGAAGTTGAAACGGACCTTAGAAAGCTTCTACAAGTTTAGCTTCGAACAGTTAGCGGTCTCCGATAAGCTAATTGTATTGTGCTGTGCTTCATAAAGGTATAGAGAAAAGCTGAACAATTTCGACCGATTAGTTTAAAAGATATTAGCAGTTTTATACGACTGACAAAAGTGATTATCTCGCCACTAGAGAAGCACTTTTGTATAGCCAGAATCAACGCAAGGCTGACGCTGCGAGTGGAATAGAAAGACTTCAGATTGCTTGGTTACAGAACGATACAGTATAATGGAGCAATTGAATACGGCAGTTTGTTCTTCTGACACTACAACCGAAGAGCAGATGGAAGGCTAAGAGGGCTTATTGCAATTGGGACATACTTCAACGGAGTAAGATAGCGACATGGAACTTCGCTAATTGCTATTCCACACAAGCGAACATGCGGTGAATACCATCTACACCCATGTTTCGTAATTAAAGGCTGAATACCATCGAACAGCCATAGAAACAATTTCATACTCTGAATATGAATAATTTCTTCGGAAATTTCTACAAAACTTCATGACGATTGTCTACTGGAACTTCAGGGAATTTTTCAAGAGAGGTCAGGGATGTCCCGACTCACAAAGAAGATTATTGCCGGAAGGATGTCTATTCGTCTTCAAGGAGCAGAGCGATTTCCGGAGAAGGAAGCAGTTCGATTCTCCGAGGGTGCTATTTTCTATTTCGAGGATGGAGCTCAGCTTTAACGTGGTGAAATGGATCCATCAGCAGTCTTCTTTGGGGAATTTTCCTCTGGAACGTCAATCGGCAGATAAGGTAGTCGTGAACGTTTATTGTATTTGAGTTTACTAATGATGTTTGAGCAACCATTTTTCCCATATTTTTATCCTCATGCATTTTGCCCTATTTTCTTGTTGAGATTCTTATTCTCAGTACACCTTGAGGAGTTATGCCTTTTTCGACGTTTTATTAAGACATTGTTATGTCATGGGCATAGTTAACGATTTTGAATCAGTTGAGACTGATATTTGGATTTTTCAGTAATTAATATTTTTTGTAGTCACGATTTGACTGTAAGTTAATGATTTTTATGGCAGATTTAAATTCAGACAGCGTGTCATTTTATTAAAGTAATTCTACCCCAGTTTAATTACTTTGACCAATTTTCTGTCATCATCAAGAAGGAAGAACATTTAAATGATTTTAGAGCGTTAAAATCTCTTACGTTGTCGACGATCTTGGAAATACTAGTCGTTATTTGAATTGATTGCAACACAGACATTTATCGTCAGTTATGAATGAACATTGCATCATAGACACTTTTGTGAAAGAGTAACTTTAATAATGAATTATTGATTGCATTAAAGTCAAGTACTTTTGTTAGGAGTTTTTCTCAATTAGAGATTTATATAACGATGTTTGCATTCCCCAGTCTAATTGGATTCTATTCGACTACTTTGCATTTTAGTCGCACTTTATTTGAAGATAGTATTTTTATACTACAATTTCTTTTAATATGTTAATCTTAAATTTTGATAGACCAGACAGGCGTATATAAGCGTATTCACTATTAAATTTGTTTGTGATTGGCAAGTTTTGACTTCATTTCAGTTCATGAATGAAATCCACGAAGGTTAAATAGAAAACAGTTTTGAAACTATTAATGATTATAAAGATTTTTAAGTGGAACTATGAATGTATAATCGCTAGTGCAGCGCGTGTTGAAAGTCGCTGAGGTATAATGCCCTTGAATATGAAGGAGGTTCCCACAGGAATTAATGTTAAAGAATTATTTGTGGAAGTTTTGTAAGTTATGTGGAAGTTTTTAATGCCATATAGATTAATATATGATGATTTTGGGCATATTTTTAATGCAGATTGTGCATTAACTTGTTAGCGAAGGATTTTCCGCTGGAGTAAGATTGTCATAGTTCGTTGAAAATTTAATCAAGTGAGTTACTGTTATAATTAACACGAGTTTTGAAAGAATTTGAGATAAGATTTTGAATGAAGGTTGCCGTCACAAATCATTATTAAAACCTTTATTAAACCAGATTGTGACATTAACATGTATAACTAACCTTCATTGGTCGATTATATTAATCACGATTATGAAGATTACCAACCGAATGAACATGTGGCTAATGTATTTATTAAATTAATAATTTAAACAATTTAAATGTTAATATTGTAAATAATTGCTGTAAATATTTTTGAAAATAATATGGAACGAGAGTGATGTTAAAGGCGTGCTTATAATATTTTTATTGTCTTTGACTAATATTATAAACAATTACTAATTGTTATAAATAATTTATGTGATTTTGTTATAAACATTTAAGAGCTAATTAAACATTTGGATTGAACTTAACAAGTTTAAGAAATTAACATAATGATCCAATAGGATGTGAGCAAAGTACTTGAAAGATTTGCGTAAATATAATGTGAGTTGTCTTGTAAGACATTTAAAAGTTTGAGAGAGCAAGCTGTACTCTTACGTAACTTAGCACGTGAGAAGGGAGTGCATTTGACCAGTATGCAACAGGCTGGAAGGTAGCCCGCAGCTGTGCCAACATCTGGTTCTCAGAGAGTGAGGTCGTACACACTCTGGCCTTGCGACTATAAATACCATTCTCATGTTTATTAAAAGGAAACCAAATGCTCTATATATGTCACACCCTGACGTCCTTTTCCAATCCAATAGTGTTATGAATATTACGTTATTTGGAGCTCGTGGGAGCTAAAATGTTTAATATCATGTTGTATAATAATTTTGCAAGTCATACTGGAGGACGTAGTCAGATTGACTTGGGCTACTGATAGCCACGCTGATTTTGTCGTGTTATCAAAATCATACCCTTTATTAGAAATAAAGCTTTTGTACAGTTCAAAGTTCTCGTCTTCGTTCTGGTTCATTTTTAAATGTCATGGTGGAGGTTATTGTGTGAACAGACTTTAGTGATCCTGTTGTCAACTCAAACCCCGAGATAATTAAGAGGTAAGTAACGGTAAGTATGAACCCCCGTCTATTTTGGTGTGTTCCACAATGATTTCCTGTGAACTTCTGTGCTCTTATCTCGATAGTATCTGTCAGTGCCATTTTCATTGATGTAACTGTGCCGGTGCGATTGATAATTGGCAATCCGATTGAGGGGGCGGATATCTGACAGCCTACTATCCAGGTAAACGGGGACAGTACCTACTGTAAGGCCACGTCCACCTCCTTCCCTCTTCCTAGCCTATCCATCCCAATCTTCCATTCCTTCCCATCCCTCATGAGGCCCCTGTTCGCTTTGCAGGTGAGGCCGCCTGGGCGAAGTGCTGATCACACCTCCCCAGTTGTATCCCTCCCTACCAGATGTTCCAAGCTCCAGGACACTGCCCATAGAGGCGGTAGTGGTGAGTTCCCTCGCTGAGTCCGTGGGAACCATCAACCTAGAGGGTAAATTGACTAAATACAATTAAAAAAAACTGTTCTAAACCATGGATGGATACTAATCGTTATAATTAATATTTTTTTAGTCGATATTACCCTCCAGGTTAGGTTTTCCCATGGACTCAGCGAGGGATCCCATCATTACCGCCTCTACGGGCAGTGACCTGGAGCTTGAAACATCTCGTCTGGGGATACAACTGGGGAGGTGAGATCAGCACCTCGCCCAGGTGGCCTCACCTGCAAAGCGAACAGGGACATCTTGAGGGATGGGAAAGGTGGAGAGGATAGGGAGGGATAGGCAAGGAAGAGGTAATAAGGCGGCCGTGGCCGTACGGTAGGTAACATCCCGGCATTTGCCCGAAGGCGAAGTGGGAAACCATGGAAAACCACTTTGAGGATGGCTGAGGTGGGAATCGAACCCCCTCGATTTATTTGGACCACCCGAGACTGAGTAGACCCCGTCCCAGTCCTCCTACCACTTTTCAAATTTCATGGCAAAGCCGGGAATCGAACCCAGGACGTCCGGGGTGGCAGCTAATCACGCTGACTACTACGCAACGGAGGCGACTCTATTCGTGATGATTAGAATTTTAATTGTTCAATATTTATAATAATATGACACGTTCTGTAATTACTGGCTTGCTGCGAGGCTCAGCGGTAACGTTCTCGCTTGCTGTGCCTAAGGTTGCAGGTTCGTATCCTGGCGCAGTCAGCTGGCATTTGAGGGTGCGCAAATGCGAGGGAGCCGTGTCAGTAGATTTACTGGCACGTTGAAGATCCCCTTCCGAGCAAAATTCCAGCACCCCGGCGTATCTAAAAGCCAGAGCAGTTAAAAGGGACGTAAAACCAATAATGTCATAATTATCTGTATTTACTGTAGGTTTGGGGCAGATGACCTCGTAGTTCCGCCCCTTAAAACCTCACTAACTAACTAACTAACTATTACTGTAAGTGTATAGCAAGCGCTTTTCGCACAGACGCCGTTGAAAGAAATTATAGTTTCGGTCTGATGTATTTATTTATTTGTTATATGGGTCGTCTGAGTGAGTCGGAGTTTTCCTTTAAACAAAGGTGGTCAAAATTTCGAACACGTGCTAGCTTGAATATACAGGATACCTTGCTTTCGTTCTACAGATCATTATGTCGTCGTCCAATCTGGCTGCGTACCATCGGATAAGTACGGTCCTTTTGAGGACCAAATAAAAATCACTCGTTGGAACAGATAGATATGCGTCCATAATACATCCACAATAAACGACATTAAGCAAAAAAAAAAAAAAAAGTACTAGTTCAAGATTCGAACCTACTACAATGCGACTTCGTTGACGATACTCTTGATTTAGCCACCATAGCTACCGAGAACCTTGATATATTACTGGCACGCATTGAATCTATTCGTAGACACTTCCTGTCAAATCGTAAGCATGTGTTATTCGGAGCTCTAATCGTTTCAATCATGCATTATATTTGAGGTCATTGAAAGAAAACTGCCACTATTAATTTCTACTATATTCGCGAGGATGTACTCAACGGTAAAGTTGTACAATGGACGTAAAGGAACAGGTACTAATGTTTTTAGGATGACTGTGATATACGCGTTAGTTGGGTTGCCTTCCTCCAAAAAAAAAAATAAGGGGCTGGCGGACCACACTGTATATAAATAAATAAGAATAGACTAACCAAAAAGATCTTCTACCACTTCCGTAATAAAAAAAAAGATACGAGCCTTACAGTAGTCGCATATGATGTGTAACATCTGACATGTTTTTCGAATAATTCCATATTACTTACTCGCATTTTTTAAAGAATGAACTCATAGTGCTACGTTGTGCCAGCAAACATGAAATAATTCTCCAGTGCATCTGCAGTAGTGACATATACCTGCAACTGTGTGCGGGAGCAATCCACTGCCTACTTGATGCGAGCTGCGCTTTATACCGGCCAGTTAGTGAACCCATGCCAGCGGTGTTAGGCTATTGAAAATGGCCTCTTATTGCCGATATAGCACACTGCCAAGTATAGGCGCGATTAAAAATTAGGTGTGCAGTAGGTATATTAAATGCGTTTCTCCCAGTGATACGTTTAGACCAACGAAGTTTCAATTATTGTTAGTAGTCGGTGTTAATATACTGAATTCCTACGTTGTTTGGAGTGTTGGTTGATGCGATATAGCACTCGACGTATTGAGTGCTTACATTAAATAAGAATACAGCAAAAGTATGAAGATTTAATAAATCGTAATTGTTTTCAGCAAATATGATATAATGAATATCTTCACACCAAAGAACGACAACTTGAAGATGATTTACTGTAGGAATTTCTTCAATGGGGCCTCCAAACCTTGCGGTAACCCGTATGCGATTTATATTCCACATAGTCACATGGCTTACAGTACGTCATTGTACCGATCTCCTCCACCGCGCGCGCTCATTGTTTCCGTCCCATGAACTTCCGTCCCATCCACTTCCGTCTCTTTTCCAAAATCACTCCCACAAAAATGTCCAGCTACCGAGTGCCACAAAAATATCCAGATACCGAGTGGAAAGATGTTACACATCAAAAACAAAACCTCTTTGGTTTAAGGAAACCGAGAAAGACCTCGTGGAACTCCAAATTACAGACGCCATGCTCATGGACAAAACCGTCACCAAGGATAAGAAGCAACGGTTCCAAGTGAAACTCAAACAAAAGCGTACGATCCACATCTCTGCCGAAGAAAGGGAAGCAAGATCTCAAAGGATGAGGCAATACTGGGCCAAAAGGAAAGCTCAAAACAATAAAAAAGTGATTGATTTCATGTACCCCAAAGTTGGGTGAAACAAATAAAGAATAATACTAATACTAATAATAATTATAATGGCCCACCTTTGTAGAATGGATTTCTTTGCTTCCAGGTATGGTTTTACTGCAAAAGGATAGGAAAAGGTAACATTTCAATAACATATACCTCTAATTAGGCTATCACCTGACGTCCTAACAGATGGAGGGAACAATGGGCATAATAAAGATCAAGTAGAAATGAAACTATTAAAAATACAATCAATTTTATTAATGTCTTTTTTTGTTTGTACATTCGTCCTAATCAGGTGTTGTAATCTCATCTTCCAGTAGATCGCACGCAACACTCTCCGCTGATGGTGGTCGCAGGCGAGAGATCAGATCCACGGCGAGGCACGATACAGGACAATACACATAACAGACACGACAGAGATAACTAAACAACTATTAACATAATTAGTTCTTCATCACAGAGCCTTAATTCTTTGGGAGTTCTACAGGGCTTCCAGCGACTCACTTTTCTCACTATTATTTCAATATTTTCAAAGCAGCCTCACTTTTCTCACTATTTGATAAAATTACTCAATATTCTCACTTTTTTTTTTACAAAACTGGTCACATTGTGCGTTAAAAATGGTCTCATGGACAATCAGATTGCTAGAAACGACCGAATATGAGTAGCCTAGAATCAAACCGCACTTTCTCCAAAAATATGATTATTGAGTAGAGCCCAAAAACTGATTCTAGCTCAAGTTAATTAGTGAAACTGATGAGTTTATATTAAAGATTTGACTTACGGAACAAATTTGCAATACATAAAACCCGATTTTATTGACCTACCTGAATATTTAAGGAGATTTAATGTTGGAGAAAGTGCACTTTGTCTCTAGGTCATTGATAAAGTGCTCTCAGGTGTCAATATACGAAGCACGTCCAGAAAGTAAGCTCCGTTTGGTAATAAAATTAAATTGTGTACAGATACAGAAAAAATATTTATTGCACAACATTCTACACCTCTTAAACTACTTTTCCACATAACTGCCGAACTTTTGCAGGCATTTGTCATAGCGTGGCACAAGTTTTTGGATACCTTCTTCATAGAAGTTTGCCGCCGACCCGTAAACGAGAGTGAAGACTCCCCTTAAGATATCCTACTGTTTGGCCATCACTGTGAGGCAAATTGCGTATGTGGTCAGGAGAACTCCTAAACATACGCACTTCTCCTGGTAAGCACGCAATTTGCCTAACAGTAGTGACCAAACAGTAGGATATCTTAAGGGGAGTCTTCACTCTCGTTTACGGGTCGGCGGCAAACTTCTATGAAGAGGTATCCAAAAACTTGTGCCACGCTATGACAAATGCCTGCAAAAGTTCGGCAGTTATGTGCAAAGGTAGTTTAAGAGGTGTAGAATGTTGTGCAATAAATATTTTTTCTGTATCTGTACACAATTTAATTTAATTACCAAACAGAGCTTACTTTCTGGACGTGCCTCGTAAAATGAAATTTAAGAATATATCACATTTACAAGATGAAATAAGGCATTTTAGACGTAATACATATTTACTGAAAAATACAGACCATTACAAAAATTAAGGTGAATAAGTGGATTTTCAAACCATTGTAATTAGGATGTAATTTTTTTTACAACACCTTTCATGGACTCCTTAACGTCATAAATTTTGGTGTCCGAACTAACCTTCTTGACAGATGAGTACCTTGATACCAAATCTATGGCGACAAATGGGAGGCTGCCATTGGCTGGCGCTAACTTGGAGTCATTCTGCACTGTTCGTCTCCAAGCGGTGATTTTCTTACCTATTTTAACATGGATATAGTGCTGTTTGACACCAACCGACCAGTTTATTATATTCTTCAGACAATTCCGCATTGAAACATATAATAACCTCATTTTCAATAATTTTGGAGAAAGTGCAGTTTGATTCTAGGCTACTCATATACCCATGAATGGGTAGTTCATTTTTCTGCCACCGGTGCCTGAGCGTGCTGCCGGCAGCGAGCCAGGCAGCCAGAAAGCATAAAAAGCTTGCAATACCACAGCCGGAGCCGTGCAGCGATCGCCGAAAATTTTAACAAAAGTTCAAATTTATTATTTTTGTTTTACGATTTAAATTTCTTGAGTGTTGCATTGATTTTCCTATCCTTTATTTCCAAGTGTCCTCTGTGAAAAATCACCAACAGTACTCAGAGATATTAACATAGGCGCAATTTGGTTGACATTTTGGGGGCTAATTTGTTTTTCAGATACACATTCTTAAATTTTTTGTCTATTTCAATACAGTTTTGTCACATTTTTGGTGGGCTATGGTTGGTTTTGGGTAGCTTATCCACCTAAGCCCCCCCCCCCACCACCTAATTGCGCCTACAGATATCAACAAGCGTTAAAATTATGTACCAGATATTCGGCCTTAAATGTGAATAATGCTATGAATTTACTCAGTATTTACTCTCTTTTTAATACAAAAACTCACCTCTTTTTCACTTTTTTTCAAGAAAAAGCGCCCACTATTTCTCTATTTTTCGACGAGTAAGTGGATGGAAGCCCTGGAGTTCTATTTCGATGCTGCTTTGTTTGACGATGGAAAACAATTGTTTCGCAGCAAAATACAGTATCAGGGTGAACTACAGGATACACTAGCGAGCACACATTTATCAAAATATTCAATATCTCTGTAACTATTTGAGGGATTTCCTTGAATATTGGCCCATATGTACATATTTGTTTGGGCTTTTTGAATAGCAAGAATTATTGAAAGGGGTTAGGTACAGCTCATGACCTTAAAAAAAATCAAATTTTCAAAATATTTATTTTATTTTATGTTTCTATCCTTTAGGAACATTTTGGTGCAAGAAATATGTCATTATGCGCCATAGTTTTTTAGTTATGATTTAAAAGGCAAAGCCCTACACCCAATGTTCGTCCTGGTTAATGGTTTGTAAGATTTATGCACACATGTTTATCGTTCATTTTTTCAGAGTTAGGTTTTTGACACCCGTTTTAATGATAGCTCAAAAACTAATTGACTTACACTAATGAACTTTTTTTGTGTGTATTTTTGCTTACTATATCTACAAAATGATGTAAATTCATGTCACTCTCTAAGATAGTTTCCTTTAAAAAATGTAGCAAAAATATTGTAAAATTTTGACATTTTCTTTTCAATACAAAAGTAAAAATATTTTATCATTTCAAATGATCTTGTCGACTTCGTCGTTATGCTTGGGTCTAAAGTTATGCGTTACGGAGACGGCGTGTATGACGTCATCATGTTGTTCAGTGCATATGCCACTGAGTCTGAGACAGTGAGTGCGTGATGTCCCCGTTCCCCGCGCGGGAAGCCTACGCGCTAGCTGCGTGATACTGAATGACTTGCAACTTGTTGATCATGAAGCGTTCACATGATTCTTGCTATCTCTGTACTTGCGGGTTCGTTCGTTAAACTTGCTTACTTGCAGTTTACAATTTGTGCAGGGTAGTAAAGTGTGTTAATAATGGAGTCTGTGGATCGTTCGTTAAACTTGCTTATTTACAGTTTACGTAATGGGTTCTGTTGACAGTAATAGTGCTATTATATCTCATCATCATCACTGGCACGACAGCCCTCTATGGGCCTTGGCCTTCTGAAGAAGTTTTCCCCATTCTTTTCTGTTAAGTGCTGAGCTCCTCCAATTCTTGATTACAATTGTCTTTACATCCTCTCTCATTCCATCTTCCCACCTTAGCTTTGGTCTTCCAACTTTCCTGGTTCCTTCTGGATTGCATTCAATATCCTCTTCATCATTCTGTCATTAGCACGCATCACATGTCCTCCCTACTCCAACCTTCTGATCTTTATACATTTTACAATATCTGGTTCATTATATAAATCATAGAGTCCATGGTTATATCTTCTTCTCCATTCACCGTTTTCCTCCACTGGCCCAAAAATTTGCCTCAAAATCTTTCTTAAAAAAAAAACCAAGTTGTCTTTCATTAGATTTTGAGAGTGTCCAGGTCTCAGCACCATATGTTAATACAGGCTTTACTAAAACTTTATACATTAGGACTTTAGTTTTCCTGAACAACAGCTTGGATTTCAGATGCTTTCTGAGCCCATGATAACACTTGGTAGCAGACAGTATACGCCTCTAGATTTCAGAGCTAACATTGTTCCTGGAATTAACTTCTGATCCAAGATAGGTAAAGCTACGCACAACATCAAACTTATAAGAATCAATTTCTATGCATGTGGAGCCACTAGGGTATTCTTTCTTGGTTACGGGCATATACTTAGTTTTCTCTTCATTTATCTGTAGATTCATCTTTCAAAGCTAGTGAAAACTTCTCTCATTGCTCTTGGTGCTCTTGCAATTATATCGATGCTATTATATCTATTAAAGCTAAATCTCGAGCTGTAATGGAGTCTGTTGAAAGAGTCCTGGGCCTTTCTAACATGTGTAGCATTTGTAGCATGCGTCATTTGTAATGATATAAAGTCTAGTCTCTCAGACTGACTGTATCTTTTTTTGTTAAGATTATGTTGCTGAAAGTACTTGCATTTCTAGAGGAATATCGTTGCAATAAAATAAAATTAACATAACCTAAAAATGTTGAAAATTACATGAGTTATCACTAAAAAGCTGCAGCCTTGTATGATGAACAACCACCATTTTGAATTTTGAAAAAAAAAATACCCAAATTATTTTTGACATGAATGTAATGCTCTTCTTCTTCTTCTTCTTCTTCTTCTTCTTCTTCTTCTTCTTCTTCTTCTTCTTCGTGAATGGGTCGCTTAGGACCACGCGAAAGCCTTCCTGTTGGCCCAGTATTCCTTCATTCGCAACGAGTGGGTCTGTTTCCGTTGCTCTGACCATTGACGTTGTGTAGTCTTCTTCTCTTCTTCCTCGAAACCCCGCGTCTGAGTGATTTTCCTGATTTCCTTCCGGTCATATAAGTTTGGTGATCCTAATTCCTTTAAGTCTGGAGGATTCTCTGTAAATTTATACCAATTCGGTCTAGTAGCCTGGTTCTTTAGTGCTAACATTTCATGTGCACAAAATGTCATTGCTGCAACTGTTGTAGTTTTGAAGGAAAAAGAAAAAGATAATTGTTAAAATTTTACCATGGTAACCTGTACCTGACCCCTTAAAAATAGGATTGCTTATTAACGAATTTTTAAAATTCTGGTGCCTTATTTTCTAAAATATAATTGTCCTTAAAAGTATAGCAGAAATGGGCGATTTTTTCACACCTCATGAAAGCAAAGGTTTTATTCTAGAGGATGAACCACCACGACATTAACAGGTGCATTTACAGTATATAGTTGTAGCAAAAACTCAGATTTTAATTTTTGGAATAGAAATTTATGGTGGTTTTTTGTTTGTACCTCTTTCGAAGAGGAGGATCATCCTCGAGAATATGTATACATAAAAAATTCTGCCTAATTTTTCAGTGAATAGTCCATTTTGGTTACGCATATATCATGTTTTTTGATGTAAAAAATACAACTTTCATTAATATAACTTCAAAAATTCAACATCCTGTGTCTCCTTACACATTCACTTTATAAACAATCTCACTAAAACCCAAGTATCTCAAAAATATCTGGAACTATCCACGTGAAAATTGGTACAGAAACAGAGGAAGTTGTGTGCTTATCACATGAACCTAAAACGTTATAAACTAATTCTGAAGATGTCTTAATTTATAAAGCTCCTTAAATCGCGCAATCGGAAGCCACCTAGCGATTCCTCATACAAAACTATGACGAAAAATACTTATTCTCCTTCACTTCCCTTGCGCCCATTAGAGGAAAATAGCAAGTGGACTTGGCCGAAAAAGTAGTTTTTGGTTATTGTAAAACATTTTGTCTAAGATCCAACATTATAAAACTGTAACTCTCCCTGAAGCCACTTATGCTTGTGAAACACTGTTCCAAATTAAAAATGAACAATGAACTGATCAGCTCTTCAAAACGGAAAGAAGAATCATTAGAACGTGCATAAACAAGAGTATCAGGTTGAGGGAGTCTGGAGGATTCTCCCAAATGAAACTATCTATAGTGAGACTGATCCAATCACCAGCACAACGAAGAAGAAAAGATTTTCATATTTTTTTTTTCACATCTTACGGCTTCCAGAAAACAGAAATGTACGCCAACGAGTGATGAGAAATCTAGGAAAGAAAACTGGAGGACAATGGATCCAAGAAATCAAACAAGATCTCAAAGCAGTTGGACTCAAGATAACAGATGCCGAGGAGAAAAATAAAATTAACACCATTCTTAAAACTCACAAATTTTCTGCAGAAATGACACATAGAAAGCCTATGGAGATTTCAGATGAGTTGAGAAAATCCCGATCTGAAAGAATGAAAAAGTACTGGGAAGAGCGGAAGAACCAAGCCGTACTACCTTCAAAGAAGAAGTGATTGTGGAACGACTCAAGTGGTCCAATGTGACCAATCAAGATTAATAATAATAATAATAATAATAATAATAATAATAATAATAATAATAATAATAATAATAATAATAATAATAAACATTTTGTGGTGCTTCCTCAACAACAAGAAAAGTGTATGGTTTATGTGGATATGAAATCTCAAACACATTAAGATGTTAGTTTTACTGCACCTCTACAGATCATACAAAACATAAATCACTCACTGTAACATAAACTTGAATACATTAATTGAGCTCATAATTTACGTTTTCATAAAGTGCTGAATATAAAATGTGGGACTTTTAGTATTCATTTATTGCAATTAGTTGTGCGTGTATCTGTAACAAAACTAAAGAGTCTATACGTTCCACGTGTTCTTTAACTCGTTCCCTGTTTGTCGTACATATACTGATTGACAAGTAGAACACCGTTGTTTGTATAGCCCACAGTTGGATATTTTCCTGATTCTATCCTTGTTGTTTTAAATTAAACGTAATCAATCATTGTTTCTATTCATCTTAACTACATGTAGAAAATAAATTAGCCAATAGATGCCAGAAACTGTCTATGAAAATGGTTAAAATTTGGTTATGTTATGATAAAAACTATGAATGTTAAAAAATTCAGTCATGTCCCCCCTTAACAACTGTTTTTCCTTTCGAAAAACTTAACCCTTTATACGGCAAATCTATTTTTAATTTTTATGTGTTTTTGCATTTTGATTTATTGTAATTATTATTAGTAAGGGGCGGATTTCTATGACATGTCATATTTTTTCCCCTTAACATTATCGTACCGTATAGTCTTGTATTTTCAACACGTTTCCAAGCATGATAATCAAAATTAAACAGGTTTTATTGGGCATATAAATGCATATTTAGGCTTTCTTAAGTTTTATGGCATATTTTGAACAAAATATCATTATAAACGCCATATTTTGGTAATTTTCATTTAAATTTAGTTTTATGAAAATCAGAATAAGCTCTAGAAATTATTGTTCAGAATAGACTGGAATATACTACTGAAGAACCATTCTAAAGCAGTGTATGGAATGTTTCTAACAGGTAGAAGCTATTGTTTGCTAGCTGGGTCAATTCCTGGAAACCGGGCTATTGTTTACAGGGAAGCAGAGGTAATTCCGCAGTTATTTGTCATCGTTCTTATCTCTCTCCTTCGCCCTTCCCTCTTCCACCTTCAACACACTGAATGACCTTGGTCACTCATTAGGGAGCTTCAGTCATTCAGTTCTTTTCAATATGCCTAAAACGAAAGTCTCAATTTGTGGGAAGTTGCGAAGTTTTGTTTGTGAGTTCCGTGAAAACATATTCAGTACGGATGGAGTGATATTATTCTGTAAATTGTGTGAGGTTAAAGTCATATTTTGAATTTTATAGGTCATATTTTTATGTTTTTAGGTCATAAATGCATACATATTTCATACATTTTTAGGTCATAGAAATCCGCCCCCTAATTATTAGTAATGTTATTTTTTGTTTCTCTATTTTTTATGTTTATTTTTTAATTTATATTCTTAGAGATTTAATTTTGAATTTTTATTTACTTAATTAATTAATTAATTAATTAATTAATTAATTAATTTCGAATTGAGTTTTATTTTCATAATTTTAATAGTTATGTTTATTGTTTTAATTTTCATATTCCTTTTATTTATGTTATTTTTATATTAATTTCTTTATTCATTCATTCAATTTCGCTAATCGGCCAACTAGGGACCGCGATAAGCCTCATTTTACATTCTGGCATTTGCTCATTTTTCGCTTGATCCACATTGTCTTCATGAGCTCACTGTGTTTAGCACGACGTTCCTCTGTCCATTTCGCACCAGTTGTCCGTTTTTCGTCCCGGAAAGTCCCAAACGTCTTGATGGCTGCTCTATAAAGATTTCGGTCTTGTGCATCTTCTGCTCGTATCCCTATTTCTTTCAGATCTTTCTGGACGTTAACATACCATGGCATTGTCGTTTTTGGTTTTGAGTCGAACATACTGAAGATACGTTTCGTCCATCGGGATTCGATCATCCGTCGTATATGACCGTAGAAGCAAACTCTGCGTTTTCGCATTGTGTCTGTGATCTTCTCTATCCTCGAGTAAATTTCTTGCCTGGATTTTCTGATGTAGATGCCATTTTTGTAGTCCGGGCCAAGTATGATGTGTAGTTTCTTTCTTTCTTTCTTTCTTTCTTTCTTTTCTCTCTAACTTCGCTAGCAAACATTTCTAGGATAGGGTAAGGCATTCACATGCATATAGCGGTACTGGTTTGATGACAGTGTTGTAGTGACGAATTTTTGTGTTCATAGAAAAGCACTTTTTGTTATATATGTTGCGGGTGGTTTGTAAAGCGACTTCCATTTTCTTGATTCTTGCTTCTATGGCTTCCTTGTCAAGGGAATTTTGCTGGATCCATTCCCCAAGATATTTAAATTTATTAACACGGTTTATCGTTCCATATTTGGTGTTTAGTTGTGCTGTATCATCCTTGATGTTCGACATTACTTCTGTCTTTTGAAAGGAAATTTGTAATCCTGTTTGTTCTGCTACTTCCTTCAATATATTGACCTGTTCTGTTGCACTTTCGAAACCTTCTGTCATCAGGGCTATATCATCAGCGAATGCTGAGCAATTTCTTTATTATATTTTATTTTTACACGTTAATGGTTAATGTTTCAGGTTTTAATTTTTCTAAATTTTATCCAGCACATTTCGTCAAGTAGATACGTATTATAAGTTACTATTTGATGTTTAGAAAACTCTCCGAAATTTGGCTGAAAGATTCAACCATCGGCATCTTTGAAAGCATGAACTGTCTTTATGACAGGTGGTTAAAATAGAGACCACTATCCTATAAAGCAGTGGTCTTCAACCCGTGGCCCGCCGTGTATATTTCAGCGGGCCGCAAAACGATTTAGTTTCAATAATTTATATTTGAGGGTCACTGACCGATTTAAATATCTTGGAGAAATAATTAGTAGCAATGGGACGGATAAATTGGCAATTGAGAACAAAAAAGGGAAATTGGAAAGATTAAATTTTTGAACAAAAAATATATACAATAAAAAGAACCTGTCTATCAATGCAAAATTACGACATTTTAATACATTTGTTAGACCAGTCATCTTGTACGGCATGGAAACTACAAATATAACCGGAATGGAGAATTTGCTCAAGATAGAAAGAAGAATTTTAAGAACGATTTATGGTCCTAGGAAAACACAGGAAGGTTATAGACTGAGATCCAATGCAGAAATTTATAGTAAAATCGACAACCTTGAAGTGATGATCAGAAAACGGCGACTTCAGTTCTACGGACATACTGTATGGTCCGCATGGATTGCTCAAGGCTAAACAAACAAATTTTTGATAAAATCTGGAACTATAAAGGTCAAGGAGGCTATGTAAAACAAATGAAAGAAGAACTTCAAAAATTCAAAATTACTGAAGAAGATTGTCTAAATCGAATAGAGTCCAGAAAGAAAATTTTTGGCCTCAAAATTCTTGTCGGGGAGAAGAAGGATCTCAACAGAGGAGAATGGACTGCTGAAAGAAGAGCTGCGCAGTCGACCAGGATGAATGACTTCTGGAAGAGAAAGAAGGAAACTAGACCTATAAAGAAGTGATATTTGCGTGGTCCTTGTTGGCCTGTCCGCGGTGTATATATATATATATTTGATGGTATTTCGATAGCCACAACAGTGTTACGTTAATGTACCGTACCAGTGATAAAAAGAACAAAGAGTTCAGAAGATTGCGTCATTTTGTTGATTTTTAAATGTTACCATACTTCGTAGGCCGTAGCAGGGAATTTTGTAAGCGGCGAAGCAAGTATGGCAACCATGTGACTCAAGGTCAGTCAACTGAGACTGCTTTCCAAAGTGCACTAATCAGTATCACCATTATGTATCACCTGATCTCTCCTAGTGAGTGAACGCTTGTTTATGTTTTGTGAATAATGGCTATGAGTAGTAACAAACGGAAATTGCCGATGAGTACCGAGTGTTCCAAGAAAAATGGACTGACCTGTACTGTTTCGTAAATAAATAAAAAAATCCAGTTTGTTTAATTTGTAATGAATCTGTCTCCGTTATGAAAGAGTACAATTTAAAGCGGCATTATGACGCCAAGCACGCCTCCAAGATGGACTCAAACCAAGGACAATTTCGAATAGATAAGGTGCGAGATTTAAAGAAAAAATTAGAAAATCCAACATACAAGCCAATGTTGACAGATTAGTGAAAGAGGAACAATGTAAGATTTCTCATTGAACTAAAAAAATCCATTTTGA
The DNA here is from genome assembly GCA_946902985.2 of Meconema thalassinum. Lineage (NCBI taxonomy): Eukaryota > Metazoa > Arthropoda > Insecta > Orthoptera > Tettigoniidae > Meconema > Meconema thalassinum. Next base: position 92,441,105 of record OX336388.2, read on the forward strand.
TATTTTTAATTTAGTTTTGTGTTTTGTAACATATTTTAATATTGATTTCACTGTAATTTTAAAACGAAATAAAACATATTCTAATCAATGATGTTTTTTCATCCAAGTTGAAGACAATATATATATAGTAGATATATACAGTAGATATATAATAAGATTAATGCGGCCCTCAAGCCCTTCCATAACAACAATTTGGCCCTTCAATAAAATAAGGTTAATTTTCGCCTGAGGTTTAGAGCTAACACCGCATGGTGGCTTCTGATTACGGGAATAATAGTTCACCCTGTATTTTGTACATCGAAAGCGACCCAGCAAGTTGTTACAATTTATTTTGAATTGAGCCCTGAGGCCTATATACAAATTGACTTGATAATTAGTAATAATTTGTTTGGTAGCTCCTGCTAAGCAGGGACATACCAAATATGAGTTAGCTAAGCATTTTGGAGTTCTTGGAACTAGAACTTGAGACCTCCTGATTTTAGGTGAGTGTGATAAACACCAGTATAATTAAAAATAAAAATAACTCTTTCTCGATACATTTGAATTTAATAGACCTACTAATACCTCTAAGTCGATTTTTTTTGTACACCCAACAACAAATAAAAACGGAGGACTCATGTTCGTTTCCTTAGAGCTCACTTCTGGATAGAAATGAGTTTGACATTTGAGTTATCAAGAACATTCTCCGCTGTTAAGAGGTAGAGCTGCTGTATATAATAAAAAGTTGAGCCACGCAATTTGTCGGTGTTCTTTTGGTGTGACTAGACATCATGGTTCAATATTTACTCCGTGTTTCTAATTCAAATACCAATTAGTTATTGATTAGTTATTGCTTTTAAAGGGTCGGAACATCGAGGTCATCTGGCCCTCAAATACCAATCACTTCCCTCATTATTTTAACAATGGAAAATGACTATGTTATCTGGCAGACAAGAATTGAAACCGCTACTGAAAATCAGTGAACTCTCAAACAACAGCGACAATGAACCACCGTGGCTGAATACTCGACAAGCAGAGACAATCTACAGATTTGTCGAAAGGAGCAAAGCGATACTAATATGATTGCTGCATCATGAGATCACACATATTACAGTGGAACGTGGCTAATTCGAACTTCTATAATTCGAAATCTTCTTTAATTCGATTTTTTCTCATGGTCCCTAGCATTTTATATACAATCAATGCAACAAAAATCGTGATTAATTTGAATTATATTCTGGATAATTTGAAGTTTTTACGCGTAAAAACTCCGAAAAACAAGATGGTTCCCGAAAAAACTGTTCCGAGTGCAGCCCAAGCAACAAACCACATCACAGAACTTACGCGTTTTTTTGAACGTAGAAATGACGTAAGTGATTCTGTTTTCCGTTCCTTAAATTTGTTAGTTTTTTTTGTGATGGCCGAGAGACTTAATTGTAGGAAACAGGTAAAAATCTCAAACTGTTTTGAAAAACAGTAGATTCCTCTAAGACTTAACTAGATTGCTGGATTACTACTGTCGTTAAATAGGTGAATAGGTGAATAGTATATTTTGGTTTTATTTTATCATTTGAAACTTTTGAGGTTATTCACGATACAGTCATTATACAGTACCGTTGTCTGTTAATCTGCTTTGTTTGAACTTAAATCATTATGCAAACGTATTGCAGTACAATATATTTTCTCAACCCTTTTCAAAGAACTTTCTTAATTAAAATTTTTGAATAATTCGAATTTCCTTACTGGTCCCTTAAGGTTCGAATTATCCAAGTTCCACTGTATTGCCATATCTGTAACTATTCAACATTAATATTGCATTTTCTCGTCGATTAAAATATAGCAACGTACGTAGATTTCAATGCAGCGCTATAAACATCAGCCGTGTGCATCTTACATTTCCAAATCAGTAGACAACGTCAGTGCGCTGTTCGCAGATTTTTATTGAGATTGATGGGTATGGAACATTCAGGTCCTGGAGTTTAGAAAGCAGTTGTTTTGATAAGATCCCCTAATTAATTATAATGCATAACAGATCATACCTGTTCAACCAATACACATAGAGTTGCCATTGCACGAACTGTTCGCGATTTTAGGGAATTACAAAATGTCCTGGGTTGTGTAGCCCAATCGGTAGAGGCGCCGAGCTGCTAAGAAATGGAGCAAGTTCGATTACCACCCAGATAGTGGATTTAAGAAACAATGCTACCACTTTAAGAAACGTAAATGGGCTAGGGTAATTCCTGGGAGCAAAGGTGGCTGAGTGTGGAATTGACAACTCCATCCATTTCTGGGGACGATGACACGAAGGGTTGATGCCTCTATCCACTGCTCCAAGGGCTTCCATGGCCTGGTTTGCCTGGCCAAATAGATACAATCCAGGAAACTGAATGTAGCATTTTTTTCTCTTATGAACACTCAGTCGTGTTCCAGCAATATCCGTCGCTCTGTTATTTCCTTCATTTGTCACACTTGTGATGGGTTTTCTGCTACTTATCAGTGTATCATGATCATGTATGATGTTATCAATGAGAGAAACATAGAGGAAGACCAGACATTAACTCGTAAGAATTGGAAATACATTGTAAATTAAATCTTACGGGACATGACAGAACTATCGACTACAGAAGTAATACGACACATCCCTTCCATTCCAGCCGATAACATAAAACAGGCAAACTCGTCAACAATCGACCATAGCATAGAAATATTTGTGTTGTAGTGTTTGCTATCCATAACCCAATTTCTTCCCACATTTTGAAACATTGTATATAATAATGAAGCCAATGACGCTCTTGTCCAATCAAATGAACACCGGTGTCAAACTATCTCCCATGTACGAGGCCCAACTTTTTTTTTGTATGTACATATAATTATATTATTTAGTCCGTCCTTCCTACGCCCTTGTTCGTATTGTTACACAGTTGAAGTGCATATGTCTATGGCTAATCAGTTCTTCTTCTGTTACCTCTTCTCCTGGACTTCTTTTTGCCCTGAGGTTCATCGATGAAGAACATCCTCTCGACGAGCATGTCCTCCGCTGGCCCCTCCTGGTCTTCATCCTCTTCCTGCAGAGCGCTCTGCAAGAGTGAGTCGTCCTCCAGCTTGTCGCCGTGCAGAAAGCGCCACATGATATCCGCTGCGGTGCGAACTCTCGCGGCCAGTTGTCGGCGTGAGTTGACGATGGCACTAAGGATAATCCTTGCTGTCTCATGCTCGGTCTCGTTCTCCTGCACCCTCACTGTCTCCAAGACCTTTTTGAAGATGCCCGGCCGCTTGTTGATCGCCTGTACGAGGGCTTGCTTGGCTTGGTGAGCCACAACTGGGGCGAACGACGGTACAGCTTTGTCGAAAACTCCACCGAAGTCGAACGTATATGGGTCTATTTCACCGTCACCTAACGGCTCATGGAGATATGCTGATATAATTCGGAGAGCCTCTGTTACTTTGTTGCCTAGTTGATCTCGTTTGTAGTAAACGTTTCGTAGCAGTGCCATCAGCCGCCCTGTTGCTGTAGAGTAGTTGGCGAAATCGATTCCTCTATAGATATTTCTCAAGATGCTTCGTCCTGATGTTAAGTGGTGTAACAGTATTCCCTTAGCTTCTTCTACCTCCGCTGGTATTTCTTTTTTTTCGAAAGCATCTTCGAACAATGATTCTGGTTTATATGATTCATCTCTGTCATCGCTGGCAAGTTCGGTTAAGTCATAATCCAGATTGTCCATAAGAGTGAATATGGTGCTGTTTTGCTCCTCGGTTAGATTCATACCCTTTGTCATCCTGTAAAGTATAAGACCCACTTGAGTATCTTTTGGGAGTTTCCAAAGATGTAAACCTTTCAGGAGAGATTTTACGTCTGTATCATCTCGTTGAAGAAGTTCTACGACCTTATTGCTTGCATTAACAACTTCAGGTTCTATGTCATTGGGGAAGACTTTGGAGAAGAGTTGTTCGAAACTTAGTTCGCCCACGAACTGATCCTCAACTGATGAGTCTTCAGATATGTCTAGGTACTTGAATAATGTACTAAGTGCTTTAGATTCCGCAGGGGATAGGGCAAGTTTGAACTTTCTCTGAAGTCGTCGCAAAATTGTTGCCATTCTTCTGTGGGGGTTGAAATGTTCTTGAATGACAACGCCATCAATGACTTTTCCTTTCATATCCTGGTCCTTCCTCAGCATTTCCTCAATGACCTCCCTGGCTTCTTGAACACCAGGTTTGGCACTTTTATCGAATACTTCATCGAATAGTCTAGTCAGGTGGATATAATCTCCTTGCACTTCTTCTGACGATTCGTCCGTGATTTCTAATCGCCTGAGAATATCACCGATAGCGGTAATCACTTCTTGGTTGAGCATGGGGCGATATAGGCGCAGAAGTCGTCCCAAAATGAACGCCATCTTTTCCCTCGGTGGATAACGGAACAAAGTGCGATGCCCCTTGAACACACCGTGTATCTGTTGTTTATGCTCCACCATAAACTTGAGGATGATCTGCTTGGATTTTCCTGCTCCATGACCGGCTTCCTCAATCAAATCTTTGAACTCGTCCACTATGTTGAAGTTATCGTCCGTCAGATCCTCTGTTGAGTCATGCTCCTCCACCCCAAGATATTGGAACACAATGGAAACAGCTGTCCACAGCTGAGGCACCATCTCGGGCTGATGCTCTCTGTACCGTCTGAGTGCTCGGGAGACAAACTCTCGAGGTGGGAGGTTCAGGGACACTAAATCTGCCAGAGCCTTATCAGACACGTGTTGGTTGCTTCTGAGGTGATCTACGATTGTTTGTTTTGCACTTTGCACACGTGCATCAGCTTTAGGAGGTATAACACTAGTGAGAGTTGCTATGATGGCCATATGGGTTTCTTCTGCACCAATCTCATTTCCTTGCTTTTCTGGATTCACATACTCGTAGATAATTCTCAATGACTGCACTATCTCCGAGAATTGGTCGGTTTGTTCTTTTTGTTGCTTGCTGTAGATCCTCCATAGTATTCTCAAGACTACTGTTAGTTTCGCCTTGGGTTCTAACCTCATAATACTGGGAAGCATTCCATCAAAAGCGCGGCCCAGACGGATTATCTTCAGATCAACAAAGGATAATGTTTTGTTAACTGCCTCGTGCACCTTTGCGGGTGGGTTTGGTCCCAGTGCAATCATAAATAATTGTTCCAAATCAATGGGGAGGAATTGAGATACGATGTCTTCCCTCAGGATTTTCTCTCCCAACTGTTCCAGTACGACGTCGATTGCGGACATAGTGTCCTCATCTAAGAAAAGTCCTAGATTAAGTTTGATTCTCTTAAGTATGATTATAATCTTCTCCTTTTGTGGGAAATCGTCTAATACATCGAAGCCTATGAATGTGGATCCTAGCTGAACTTTAGTTGTAAAGATCTTCTGCAAGCTCTGTAATATTTCTAATGATCCCTCTTGTTTGATATAGCTTAGTACTTGGTATATTATCTCCTTTACCCTGTTTTGCCCTATCTTAGCTTCATCTTCATCTCCTGATTCTATTACGTCGTCAGCCACGATAGCCAATCCATAACCTTTCTCTTTGATGAACGGTAGGACATAAGAAATAGGTGTCCTCACCATTTTTAATTCCGGCTTCATCCTCAAGAATATGAGTAGATCTTTAAGAAATTTCGCTCTTGTATCATTAAGGTCGACGAGGTAGTGTCTGACAACGTTCCTGAACGTCTTGGAAACGAAAAAGCCGTACAGATCCTTTTTCGCCCACAGAACTTCCGGCGGCACTCTACTTTCCGGTACGGCGTGAAGAATTTGAATCCAGTCCATAACTGGTAATGGTACTGCGCTAATAGACTCACTTGCCATCTCCTCGTGCAGGTATTCGAGTAACAGGTCTATGTGGGGTATTAGCGTTTCATCCACGACATGCTTTAGTTTGAGAAGTAATATCTTGAGTTGTATTCGCGGGGATTGCTGCGAGTTTATGCCCTTTAGTAGTTCCTTAATATTAGCACTGGGAGAGGAGAGATATTTGAAGATCATATCCAAAGCTATTTTACCTTCTGTGGTCAATCGTTTTCGTGGTATTGCTTTGAATAAGGTACCAAAATCTAGACTTATGATCTTGACCTCTGTTCTTGTCTTGACGTATACTTTATGGATTATTGGCGGGAGAGCTCCTAGATCGTCATAATCTATGTACGGTATGAGTACCTCTATAGCGACACGGATATTATTTGGGAGATTAGTTTGATCTAGAAGATAGGCGAACGCGGCAGCTAACATCTCTCCTTGTCGTATGTAGTCCTGCGCGTTGAAGTTCATCATAATCTGCATAAAATATTGCTGTTTAGTGAAGTTCATCACTAGCTGAAGTTCGGATTGAGGCGCATCGGCCTTGATCACATGTAAGAGGTCAGTGTAGTCCACCTCGTAGGCTATCATAGACTGATTGAGATGGGTTTCACCCGAGTCATCATTGTTCAGCACAAGCTCATTTTTTTCCTTTTGAATCTGAAGTTCCCTGTCACGTATCCAGAGAATTACCGAGAAAATCTCATAACGAATCTTGAGTGACTTGATTTCATGTAGGTGGATCATGATGATGCGTAGGATTTCATATCTGCTGCAGGGTTTGTCTAAATCAATCTGCGGGAGTAATTCGTATATATTTATATCGGCAGCTATGATCGCCTCCCAGATCATATTGAGAGTCAGCTTGATTTCTTTCGTTAGTTCTTCTTCAGCTAAGAGGGCTATCAAGAAATTGAACTTTTTAGCATCGTAATGACCCTTAGGTTTGCATTGGGCTCTCACTGATACACGCTGCCTTGCGTTTGGCCCTTTCTGTTGCACTCTAACGAGTAAGTGTTTAAGTGCTTCCTTCAATTGGCCTGAAGTATGATGGTTAGAGAATTTTATGAGGGTCAATATAGTCTGTAGAAGTTCCCCTCTGGTAACGGGCTTATCGAGGTCAAGTCCTAGCAACGCGCTTTTCGACTCAGATGATTTCAGGTAATTTTTAATTACTTGTATGTATTCCTCGGCTGTGTTTCGTTTGAATGCCAACAAGACGGTGTCCATGTTGAAGCTATACACCTTAGTTGCCTGGATATTCATTCCTAAATACGAACAAGGCTTTTCGCTAATGAATAGGAATTCGCTCTTGGCGATATTGTTGTTTATAATTCCTTCGGTATATATTTCCGACGTGTGAGGATTCATACATACAAGCTTTCTGGACGGTGGATACCCTCCAGGACCGTCATACTGAATGAATGGAAGTAGTTTCTTGGCCGCCTCTTTGAGTTCTCCTCCGAATTGAGGCTTGATCCAGAGTTCAACAAGTAGATCTTGCATTAACTCGCCCTTTGTAATGTAACTGTTGAGATCCAAATCGGAAAGGCTTGTGTAGCTACTGTTTTCAGATAAGAACCCAAATATGACTGATTTGTATCTGATAGGAGCTTCCGCCTCTAATACTTCTATAAGGGCTTGCAAATCGACGACAGCCGCAGCGACTCCTTCAGGATGCGATTCACAAACTTCTCGTTGTGTTGTTACTTCCGGACCAACTGTGGTGGTAAATTCAAGATCAACATCTGACATGCTGGCTGTGCAGTTGGTTATTAGAGCAGCGGGGAGTTTGCCTGGTCCACTGAGGCGGGAGAAAGGTATCAACTTACCAGCAGCCTTCCTTACGCTGCGTTCTATACCAGTCTTGCTTGAAATGAACAAAAGTAATTCCTTGAAAAGTTCACCTCTCGTGGAATATTCTGTCATATCGAAACCTTGAAGATACCTGTTAACATCTGGTTGAACGAGGAAAGCGATAATTCTGGTTACATAAACACGCGGAGATTCGTTACGTATCACTGAAAGAAGAGACCCTACATGCAACGTGTAACTTCCTTGCTTGTCTGGGGTTCTGATATTGATACAGATGTAACCTGAATGGTCAACAAGTACTGGTCCTTTGCTATCCTGATCAAATGGATATTTTGCCTCAGCGGCGCAATTGGCATTTTGCATTATGTGAAGAGCACCATTAGTGTCATTAGTAATGTAGCCTTGTAACGTGTATATAGCTTCCTTTACTTTGTTAGGCAGGTCTTTCGTCTTGCTTATAAATTGAAGAATCTCAGCCAGAAGTTTTCCTCGTGTATACGCATCCTGTGCGGATATTCCATGTAGTTCATTGCGCAGATCTTCTTCCATGATATACTCAATAAATTGGTGTAATGGGGCCAAAGGTACACTCGCGTCCAACGCTGTTAGTAGGAAAGGGAAATCTAATTTGAGTACACTTCCTGAAGCTGTCTCCACGCAAGGGTTCAGTGCCATCCAATATGGTGGTGGGTTCGGCTTCTCTTTGATCGGTGTCTCTGTTGTATTGCAGATATAACTCATGTTAGGTGCCAGTGCTCCCGCGTTTAGAAGGAGGACATGATCTCGCGCTTCGAAGATCGCCTTTAATATACTCTCTGGCACAGACTGGTTTTTCTTCTCCGTAGTTAGGTGCCACAGCATGTCTTTGAGGAGCGTTCCTCTGGTAAGATAATTTCTCAAGTTAAAGCCGATGATATACTGATAAAATTCAGGTTGTGCAAAGAATTGCACAAGTATTCGCTTGCTATCTTCTGGTGTTAGAGGATCAAAAGCCTGGACAAGTGAATTTATCTCCAATTTAACAATTGGTGTCGCTTGGGAAGAATTATCATCGTCACACTTTCCTGCAGTTGGCGTAATAATGTAGAAAACGTCCTCTGCTTGGAGTGTTGTCATAGCGGTGGGGATGGTGAGGACAGGTGGTAACTCTGTATTGGAAGTCCAAGACACCAAATGTACATTCGTATCAAAATAAACAGTGCACCTTCGGGAGAAGGTGGGCCTTTCAGAAGTAGCTCCACCTTTCACGATGCCCTCGAGAAGCTCGGTAGTTGCTACTTTCTCTTGACGTGTTAGTTTTAGCTCAGATAGCATGAAGGTAAGAATATCTTTGAGTAGTTCACCCTTTGTTGTGTACTCTTCCACATCAATACCTCGCAGTTTATTGTAAAAGTTAACGTTTCCAATGATTTTGGCTACGATCTGTTTGGATACATTGGAAACCTCTGGGCGAAGTAGCTGGAATAATGACTTTATGCTCAAAAGTGGAACTTGCGACACCAAATTGCCACTGCCATCCAAACAAAGGTCTGTGGTAGTCGGTGTCACTATTCTGATTACTTTTGTATCATTGAAGTCGAGACAAATATATTTGATGAGTGGAGACTGAGCCCCGAGTCCATCGCTTCTGATGTGTGCTAATACTTCATTGAGGGCGCCAGCTTCCGCGTCTGGAAACATGTCAGGATTCTTCTTGATAAACGAAATAATATTATGAAGGAGTTCGGACTTGGTTTCATTCCTCTCCCAATCATAATTCTTCAACTTGAATTGCACCTGTTGAGAGCGCAACAGTTCATCAATTGCTCTGATGGTCTCAGCTGACACAGCATCATCCATCGCCTGCAGCAGGGATGGAACATCCACACTGGTTACCATTCTGCTGTCCGTGGGACATTGCCGAGGTATTGCTATGGCTATCTGCGTGATGTCGATCGACATGTCTAGTTCAGCGTCCTCAGCCTCAGTTGTAGTAAGTTCTGCGATGGTCATTGCTGTAGTTGTCACCAGAGGTGTATGCACTGTGGTTCTGTTTGCAACAACTCGCCAATTCTCCGTGGTGAGTTGTGTTGTGGTCTCTTCATGCCCTTCCCTTTTTCCTATTATCCTACACACAATAGTAATGTTGGGCGGAAGAAGTGCGGCTCCACTTAATTGTACATGCTCGCTCAATGTTGTAACAGCCGTCAGAATTTCCTGATTCACACTCACTTCCGCGATCAGAAAGTAGAACAATTCCTGTAAAAACTCTCCGCGAGTCTCATGCTCAGAATAATTGAAACCTCGGATCATTTTGTGCATTTCTAAAGATTGGAACAATTGTTGGACTATTCTTTTCGCACTGAGTGGAGCTACGTCATCTAGAGCTGTGAATATATCTGTGATGATTACAGCTGGAGTTGAATTATTACCACATTTCGTAAGAATTCGACTGTTGTTTGCTGGAGGATATACTTCACTATCACCAATACACTCGAATTTGAACACCGGTGGTAAGCCACCATCTTCAGTATACTTCACGTGTTCCATAGCTGTCTTCAGCTTATTAACTTCATGACTTCCTAGTAGTGAGCTATTCAAGATGGCGTTCATTACATTCATAAGGATACTGCCTCGAGTTCCGTAGTGATCCCAGTTGAAGTTATCAAGAAATAATTTAGTTGCAGCTTTGTTGAGAAGTTCGTGAACAAATTTGACAATACTCCGGTCTAAGCTACCGTCAAACGCCTGTAAAAGAGGAACTACATCGACTGTGAAGACTTCAGTTGATGATGGAATTAGGCAAGGATAAGGCAATATAAGTTCTGAATCGATATATCCACTTATATTAGGAATGGTGAAGCTAGGTAACGTAGTAGGCATTTCTGTCGTCCTATAATCATCATTTACTTGCTTTAATGTACTTAGAACACCAGAACAAGGTGTTTCGTCACTACTTTCTTCATCACACTCACCTACATGAGTGGGCATTTTTGATTCAGTTTGACTTGTACCTGATCGTGCAGTCGACAAAGTTATCATACTTGCAGGACTTATAGTTGCCTCGTCAGAATACTCTTCAATAAAGTCGTCAGTTACTTCTTCACTAGATTCGTCAGTACAATCCTCTATCGTAGAGGTCTCAGTGGTCGTTTCTTCTAAAGGTGCATCAGTACAGTCCTCTAACGTCTCTGTGGTCTTTTCATCAAAAGATGTATTATTACTTTGCTCAGTTATCTGGTTGAAAGACATTTTATCCTCACCAATTTCGTCCGTACAATCCTCTAACGTTTCAGTGATCGTTTCTTCGCAAGATTCATCAGTACACGGCTCAATTGTGAACTCACTGTACGAAGTAGTTCCTTCGCAAGATTCATCAGTACATTGCTCAGTTGTTTCAGTGGCCGAAGTAGTCTCTTCGCAAGAATCATCAGTACATTGCTCAGTTGTTGTTTCAGTGACATGAGTAGTTTCTTCGCAAGATTCATCAGTACACGGCTCAATTGTGAACTCACTGTACGAAGTAGTTCCTTCACAAGGTTCATCAGTACTTAGCTCAGTTATCTGATTGGCAGATGTTGTTTCCTCAACAGATTCGTCAGTGCAATCATCTAACGTCTCTGTGGTTGTCTCTTCACAAGATTCATCAGTACATTGCACAGTTGTTGTCTCAGTGGCAGAAGTAGTTTCTTCATAAGTTTCATCAGTACACGGTTCAGTTGTCTGATTGGAGGAAGTATTTTCTTCACAATCCTCGTCTTGGCACTCTGTGGTAGTAGTTACGGTCGTTGTCTCTTGATCGTTGACTGCCGGTGTACAGTGTTCAAATGGTGCCAGTGTGATGTTACACACTCTTTGTAGCGTTAGACTGTCTTGGCCAGAGCTGTCGAGTTGTATGTATGGGAGAAGATTGGAGATAGCTTTGACGACAATCTCGAATACTCCCGGTTGTTGAGTGATGTGTATTAGCAGGTTCTTAATCATTGCTGCCTTAGTCTTGTATTGTTGCGGCCGGAAACCTTTCAGGATCTGTAAATATAAATACATTTCAACTTAAAATAAAACATTTTACAAGGGAATAATCATTTTTACTAGGTGGGGGTTTAACGTAGAACACACAAGAACTTGTAAATATACATTATATTTCGTGGTTTGTGAGCTGTTCTTTGTTTAACATCGTATTGGAAAAATATTTAGGTTACCAATTATACAGAGCGTCCGCAAAGTCTCTCCGTAGTGGCGAGCTGCGCGGGTCTCACCTTGCGGGACGTGTTAGGTTGGCAGCATATTCATCTCGCTGTATACGCTAAGTCTCTCCGTAGCGGCGAGCTACGCGGGTTTCGCCTTGTGGGACGTGGGCAGCACATTCATGTCGCTGTATACACAAAGTCTCACCGCAGCGATTGGCTTAAGCATGCATTTGTTCCGTGTTGACCTTCAAATGGAGTGATAGGGTGGGGAAAACCGTTTCATTATCACCGACAGCGAGTGTTGATGCTGTAAGTAGTGTTCTTGCAAGTTTTTGTGTAAGCTGAGTCTAGTGGGAATACTTACTACTGAAGAGCGTGTGTTTTTATTGGAAGAGTTTTTCCGTGCTGGTGGAAACTTTACAGAGTATAGTGTGATAGTGGCGAGTTCCGTATACAACGTCTTTCATATAAAGTAAGAACGGCAAGCGGCAGTTTTGTTATTCGCTGTTGCGGTTGCCTTGGCCGAGCCTGTGGCGCGCCATGGCCCCCTGCTGTACTAACTTATTGAAAGCGCGCGCATAGTACATACGAGGGCTGTTTTTTATAATTTTAAATGATCTTGTCGACTTCGTCGTTACGCTGGGGTCTGGCGTTACGTTACGATGACGGACGGACAGATGCACTGAGGTGTGTGACGTAATAGTACCGCTCGGTGCATGTGTACCCCGACAATCTCTACTTCGTTAGTATAATTTAAACACAAATTGTGCTAAATGTTCCGGCATAACTCAACAAAATGACAGTGTTTCGCCCCGGTGTGCAATTGGGCTCTTCAGTTGGTTAAAGCACACCTCACCAAGACACTGTCTAGTACACACTGGGAAGGCCATTGCAAGACATATTTGATACATGTGCATCCACGTCACGAGCAAAGCCAGTGCACTATGGGAGTCGAAACTCCACTCCAAAGCATTTATAACCTTACCTTGGCCTTGAATATATAATTTTCAAATGTATGATCAAAGGAAGCCAAGCAGTAACGATTTCAGTGAAAAAAGTCGAAAACAAACTTGGCGTCCGTGCGCTTCTTAAGCTTACGCTGGGCAAACCGTTAAAAATATCAATATACTATGAGCGTAAGAATTGGTCAGCATGAAAAGTTCTACAATAACGTCCGTGAGAGCATATCTCTATCTTCAATACATCGCCCACTATAAGTGTTTTTAGACTGGAAGGAAGGGGCACGTCCCCGCGCGTTCTGGTGAGCGTGCGGCATCCCCCGCGCTGGACCTTGCTTTGCCCTTGGTTTGCACTTGCCCTTCGCGAGTAATTTGAAACAAGATAAGCAAGATAAGTATTATGCAGATAATTTTCTAACATGTCAAGAGTCTTTGGCTTCGAGTGAAGCGAGAAGCCTCCAGCCTTTCTAGCATTTTTCAGCATTTGTAGCATTTAAAATGATACAAAGTCTAGTCTTTCAGACTGACTGTCACTTTTTTTTTCAAGTTCCGATGGACTGTATATAAATAAAAGATTGACATACCAAACTGATTTTACTGCTAATTTTTTTATTTTTATTCTTATGTCTCAACATAATCGCCAAAACGATTGAAACATTTGTCGTATCGTTACACCAGCTTTCCAATTCTCTCGGCAAAATATTCTGCCACCACTGAGGTGGGTACGGCTGGACAGTCTCCTGAAGTTTTTCCTTTTTGGCGAGGCGTTGCCAACCAACCATACCTTCAATTCTCGAAAAAGGTGAAAATCATTTAGTGCTGATTTGGACTAAACGGCAAAGTCTATCGTAACGTTGATACAGTGTGGTCGTGAATGATTTTCACCTTTTTCGGGAATCGAAGGTATGGTTGGTTGGCAACGCCTCGTCAAAAAGGAAAAACTTCAGGAGACTGTCCAGACATACCCACCTCAGTAGCGGCAGAATATTTTGCCGAGGGCATTGGAAAGCTGGTGTAACGATATGACAAATGTTTCAATCGTTTTGGCGATTATGTTGAGACATAAGAATAAAACAAGCAAACATTTTAGTAGTAAAATCAGTTTGGTATGTCAATCTGTTATTAATATACAGTCCATCGGAACTTTTAAAAAAACCCAGCCCTTGTATGTACAGTACTATGCGCGCGCTTTCAATAGTACAGCAGCGGGCCATGGCGCGCCATAAGCTCGGCCAAGGCCACCACAGCAGCGAATAACAAAACTGCCGCTTGCCGTTCTTACTTTATATGAAAGACCTTGTATACTGTAATTACTGTATAATTGCACTACTTGTTGCTGTTGTTTGAGTCTTCAGTCTTTTGACTGGTTTGATGCAGAACTCCATGCCTCCCTGTCCTGAACTAATCGTTTCATCTCTACATAGCTACCACACCCTACGTCCGAGGCAACCTGCTTAACATATTATAACCTTGGTCTACCCCTACAGTTCATGTCCTCGACCCTTCCTTCCATAACTACTGTCGACTAAAATATTATGTGTACTCGAGTTTGAAGGTTGTTTGTGAAGTAACCAATAGACCTACATAAAATCCAATAACATCATCATTTTCGGCGTTCTATTTTGCATTAGTTCATGTAGGTTTGGAATGTTTAATTTATATTTTAATATTTTTTATTGCAGTTGGAACACAAAAAGTGCCCGTTTTTAAGCGTGTTTCAATCATGCGTCACATTTAAGAATTATTATCTCACAAACCCGTCATCAGATCGAATCCAAATTTTAACACAATATACATTGGAATGTTGTATAACTGGTTTATTAATTTTAAAATTTTGTGTGTCCAAGAAACAAAGTTGTTATCATTTTTGTAAGGTAACTTTTTCTCGTCTCGGGTTGGTTTGAAAATGTAGTTCTTGGTCGCGTCGTAATCCTTATACATCAAAAAGGTATGCTGTATGATTGTGAAATACGTAAATTAATTCACTTATTTTATATCGGTTTGTATTTGTACGGGGAATTAAGACTTGGTTCACCAGTTAGCCGCTCCAGTGAAAGCTGTACAGCGTTGCCAAGATGGGCTCCATCACGCGTCATGGCGCGCCTCGCTCGGAAGTGATGAACTCCATATCAGCAACGCTGTACAGCATTTCCCGGAGCGGCTAGCTGGTGAACCATGTCTTAATTCCCCGTACAAATACAAACCGATATAAAATAAGTGAATTAATTTACGTATTTACGTATGTATAAGGATTACAACGCAACCAAGAACTACATTTTCCAACGACCCCGAGCCGAGAAAAAGTTACCTTACAAAAATGATAACAACTTTCGTTCTTGAACACACAATATTTTAAAATTAATAGACCAGTTATATAACATTCCAATGTACATTGTGTTAAAATTTGGATTCGATCTGATGACGGGTTTGTGAGATAATAATTCTTAAATGTGACGCATGGTTGATACACGCTTAAAAACGGCCACTTTTTTTTGCTTCAACTGCGATAAAAAATATTAAAATATAAATTAAAAATTCCAAACCTACAAGAACTAACGTAAAATAGAACGACGAAAAAGATGATGTTATTGGATTTTATGTAGGTCTATTGGTTACTTCACAAACAACCTTCAAACTCGAGTGCACATAATATTTTGGTCGACAGTAAGCTTGCTATTCTTGGGTGTCTTAGTATGTGTCCTACCAACCTACAGTATCTCTTCTCTTCATTAGCAGTCGCCAGAAACATCTCTCCTCTTTCACTAGTCTTAATACCTCTTCGTTTATAACCCTATCTACTTACTATAATGCAATAGCTTTTCTTGTAACGATATGACATGGATGCCTACCCAACACGTCCCGCAAGGCGAGACACGTGCTGCGGAGAGACTTTGCGGACACACTGTACTTCAAGTCCATTTGGACAATATAATACACAAGTTTCAGAAACCTTGTCCGTGGACATTTCATTAGCGTGCGTGTTTCTTGTACATCGTTAAGCTTCTAAGATAGTAGGTTTGACAAACGGGCATTGATCTTGGATTGGAATCATATGTATTGTTACGGCTGTGAGTTTGTTTCGTCGCCTCGCCGCGTGAGTCACAGCCGCCCCGGGCTATGCTCTGCCTCTGCGTGTTACCTGCGCCTTACGCAACGGTGCTGCGAGGACAAAAGATACCGTCTAGAATATTCGTGACCCAGCTAGTGATGGAAGTCTCGAGAAGCCGTGAACCCTGGACGATTCTAGAAGCATTCATTGAGTCACCAGCCTGCTATATAAGCGGCCTCACCAGCGAGGGAGCGACAGTGTTTTTTGAGCGAGAGTGTATACCAGTGTGACAGAGATTATTGTAGTGAAGTGCTGTGTGGATTGCGAAACCCAGTGAGATTCTTTCCGAGCCTGCGGAGCAGTGTGTAGCAGACTCGTAAGTATCCTAACGGTAGTTTGTGTACTCAAGAAAGTGTACAGGTATTTCGATGAGTGACAGACTGGCTGGACACAGGCCTGCCTAATTAGTGAACGGACAGCTGCTCGAGAGAGTGAAAGGGGAGTGTTCCCAATCAGAGAGGACCTAGAGTGAGATACTAATTGCTTTTATCTGTTTATTGTGTGGTGAACTGTAACTAGCTAAGACCTGCAATAAAACTACTTTTTCTTTAAAAGGACCACTGTGTTGTGCTTCTACCCACCATAATCCAGTTAACGAAAGTGCCACTAGGGGTGGCACGTTACAGTATGGTGGACCAAACTCCTTGTATGTTTTTCTCTGGTTATAGTTTGTTACTTTGGTAAGTTTTATATTCTTTCGGGCTATACAAATATTTTATATTAGCTGTTTTACCCAGTGTTGCCCGGGTGTTGTGTAAAGACGTAGGAGTATTTAAGTCGTTGTTAGCCTATTTTTCACATTTTGCAAAAATGAGGAAAAAGTAGACTTATGAGATCGGGCAAATGTGTGTCTGTCTGTCCTTCTGTCTGTCTGTCTGTATGTCTGGCTGTGTGTGTGTGTGTGTCCCTATCAACTCCTAAACGGCTCCAGCAATCGAAACAAAATTTGGTAGGATTAAAGATCTATACCTGAATATATCACGGCCATATTTGAAAATGATGTCAGTGCTACCAACTGCTGAAAAATCGCAATTGAAATTTGAGCTCTATGTTGGATATCTTGGAAGGTGTGAATGGGAGCTATTTCATAACTGGCACACGTATAGATAATAATATTGCAGTTTAATTTCCAAGAGGCCATGCATGGCAGTGTTGCCAAAATGATTATAAGCCTGCTGATAGGTCCAATTTTTAAATGCGTATAACTTCCACACCATCAATTGGAATTCGACCAAATTTAGTATGTGCTATGTGTACATAAACAGATATGACTCAGCGTATTCTTACGAGCCACCAGGGCTGCCAACAGTTAATAAATACTCTCAATTTTTTAAAATCCAAATACCCATATATCAGAAAGTATGCAAACCGACAGCTTTAAATTATGCACACGTATAGTACCTGACATTCTATATTAATTTTGAGTAACTTATATACGTCAGTGCTACCAACATGATTCTAAGCCAGCTGAGAGGAACAACTTTAAACACCTGACACTTCTATCCTGTCATTTGGATTTCAGCCAAATTTCGTGTGAGCTATGTGTAACATAACATATATGACTATGCCGATTCTTAAGAGTAACCTGGGCTGCCAACTGTTAATAAATGCTGTCTCTATTTTTGTTACCCTAATATCAATATATCAGAAAGTATGCAAGCCAATAGCTCTAAACTTTGCACACGTATAGTACCTGGCCTTCTAGATTAATTTGGAGTAACTAATATACGTCAGAGCTGCCAACATGATTCTAAGCCTGCTGATAGGTTCAATTTTAAAATGCATATAACTTCCATACTAACTAATGGATTTCATTCAAAATTGACACAACAATAGATCATATTATTTCAGATTATTTCTGACCAATACATGTATGTCATTGTTGCGAACATGATTTTACGCACGCTGTTAGATCCAATGTTTAACTGCATGTAACGTCCATGCTATCAATTGGACGTCAAACAAATTTTGTATTCTAGACCTTAAGAGATGGAACTAAGAATATATTCAGTCACCAGGGCAGCCAACTGTAGTTCTCTATTAGGCTACATTATGCCAGGTATACAGTATTTCGAATTAATTAGAAATTTCGATATTACCAACTTAATTTCGTCATTATTCTAGATAGGACCATATAGATTAATCATTGGCATGGATCTTAAATTTTTAGAAAAGTAGGCTCTTTAGTTCGTCACGGAACTTCTTGTTTCCTCTTGGGTTCGTTGCAGTTAAGGAAGAGCTGCAGAGCTTCTGCCCACCTTCACTCATACTGCACCGCGACCTTGATGCCTCACCTCATACCGTCCGTTCTTTACTTTGGTGTCACATATGAACCTTATGCTATCTACATATTTACTCAAGTGTACGATACCTAAAGGAGGAATTAAATCTCAAAATTTCTGCTTTGTATGCACCGAAAAAAGAAAGAGGGAAATGTTATAAGTAGGGTTCGGATTGATATGCTCGATAAAATCTCCAGATATGCTCGAAAACCATGTGTTTTATGCTCGATAGATATGCTCGAGAAACCCATTATATCCGGTTAAATATGCAAAATATGCTCGAAAAACACCGTTAAAAATATAGAAAGGAAAGTGAAACGAAAAGACCAATAACATACCTTTATATACGAGCTTTACTTTCTAATTGTATGTATGATACACTGCAATATACTCGCATTCAAGTTTTTCAAGTATATACAAGAGAAGTTTTCTTAAAAAGTTAGAGTTTAAAAGTTCATGTACAAAATGTTCAGAATTAGGCGAGTCAATGAAGTAGATGTGCATTGGTCTGTACAACAAGAATTTTTCTATGTTGTCAGTTTTGAATGATTTTCTTAATTCAGTCAATAAAAGTTTCAATGACGAGAATGACCTCACCAAAGATTAAAAACCTGCGGTTCTATTATTCGCACCAGATAGGCTTTTCAATAATTAATTCTGTTTTCGAACCTTAAGGATGATCAGGGCCCGAATTCGGGAGGGAATTCGAAGAAAAACGAACTATTTAGACAAGAACCACAAGAATATGCATTTATATGCTTCTATTCTGAAAACCGCGGTTTTATGCATTTATATGCTCGATAAATTTCAATTCTGTTGGTCCCAGAGAGGTGAAAATACCACCGAAAGGCTTCTTTCAATGTGTACTATTCAGGAAAAAAATATGCAAATATGCTCGAATCCGAGCCCTAGTTATAAGTTATATAAGATCCCTCTGATTAGAGACAGCAATGTCTCTATTTAAAGCAAAAATACTGCCAATATTGACGTATGGCCTAGAAATTATCTGGCCGTATCTCTCAATGAAAAACCTCTCCACATTAGAAAGAGTAAAAGCAGTATTCATTAAGAAAGCAATTGGAGTTTCTAAGACAAAAAATCCAGAATAGTTTATCTCCTGGCAAGAGAATCCTTCCTCATAGAAGATCTTAGGACACAAATACATCTACCCAACACAAATGCATCAGAGAACCTATTGGCAACACTCATCCAAAAGCGAGAATACGTATATCCGGAGTTTATTTTTGCATCTGGCGCCATGATTGATCAAGTTTATATAAATAGTATGTTTGTAAACCTAAAGCCATTTGGCTGCATTAAATGTTTATTATATCTTGAAAAAACATTTAAGCGAGAAATTTGAAGAAATTCTTTTCCAGATTTGTTGAAAATGCCATTATCATAGAATTCATGTTCTTCCATTTGAAGCACTAACATCTATTTTGCTGTTGATCCATGTCCCTTTGTCCTTGCTTCTAACGGAGCCTCTTCCATAAAAGTTTTTTTGGTATTTATTGTACAATGGAAATAAAAAATAAAAAAATACTTTGGGGGTTTACTAATAGGACGCAAGATTGTCAGAAGTATAGGGAAAAAAGCATCAGGATTGAGATATGAAATAAATAAATAAAAATAACATAAATAAATAGAAGTATTAATCTGACGGTTGATTGTCTGGCAGACGCCTGCTTCGCGAAAGGCGTGTGCGAGCGAGGATCATACGATTACGTCAGAAAATCATGAACTCACTTGTGTGTTGTATGAGTATCACTTTAGTAGTGGCATCAAGCAGCAAAAGAAGTTTACTTACACAATCCATCATTATGGTAAGCTCTTTTTTCTTATCATTATGGAAAGCTCTTAGAATAAAATGTTATATATAGTGGTTCTGGTCACTTTTAGCTAAACTGTATTAGATATGATTTTTTTTTGTTTCTTTATAGGCTACTACAATAAATATTCTCAATGCTATGGGGCAGAACTGCAGATTAGAGAGAAAGAAGCTCACTTGATCATTGGTACTTGATAGTTTCACACATAAACAAAAAAATCAAACATGTCGGACAAGTTTAGACTTGCTTTAAGACTGGCTATGACGTCATAAATGAATGGAACAAATACGTTATATAAAAAAACTGACATCAAAATAAGCTACCAACATAAGGCATTAACATAAGCCACCAACATAAGCCATCAACATAAGCCACCAATATAAGCCACCAACATAAGCCATCAACATAAGCCATTAACATAAGCCATCAACATAAGCCACCAACATAAGCCATCAACATAAGCCACCAATATAAGCCACCAACATAAGCCATCAACATGTCACCAATATAAGCCACCAACATAAGCCGCCAACATAAGCCATCAACATAAGCCACCAACATAAGCCACCAGCATAAGCCGCCAACATAAGCCGCCAACATAAGCCACCAACATAAGCCACCAATATAAGCCACCAATATAAGCCATCAACATAAGCCACCAATATAAGCCACGAACATAAGCTATCAACATAAGCCACCAATATAAGCCACCAATATAAGCCACCAACATAAGCCACCAATATAAGCCACCAACATAAACCATCAACATAAGCCACCAATATAAGCCATCAACATAAGCCACCAATATAAGCCACCAGCATAAGCCATCAACATAAGCCACTAATATAAGCCACCAACATAAGCCACCAACGTAAGCCACCAACATAAGCCACCAACATCATCCTATATAAAACGTCAACACAAAATCACACTTTCTCCAGAATTGTTCTGACCTTTGTGGTAGGTAGATCAACTTTACAAGTCAGTTACTACTATGGAATATACTATAACCAATACAGGCAAACCACGTGCACTGTATCATGGCTACTCCTATAACTATAAGCGGCAAAATGTGAATGGAATCATATTTTGGCAGTGCTCAAAACAAAGGACAACAAAATGTTTAGGTCATCTAAAAAGTAAGAATGGTAAGGTCTTAAGTGTGGGTAATCATCAATGTAGTGTACCAGATAAAACACTGTTGCTGTCAACAAAATATCATGAAAATGCTAAAAAGCAAGTTCAAGAAAATGATATTGCTGCTCAAGATAGTGCATTGTTTGTTGAAAAGCAATTATCATCTCCTCAAAAAGTCATGTTAGGACAGTTGTCAACGTTCAAAAAACCCTTAACACTATCAAAAGCAACACAGACTCTTTAAGAGGTCCCTTTTGAAAAGGAAAAAAAGGAATTGGATAGTTCTAGTGATGTTGAGGATAATGATGATGATGATGATGATGTTGGTGACAATGACTATAATAATTATGATGATAATATTTATAATGATGATGATGAAAAAGAAGAGGATGAGGGTTTAATGTCTATAAAACCATTGCGGCTTCCCCAGTTTTTAAGAACAAGAGTACCTGGAGAAAGTTATAAAAGGATCTACAACAAGCGTTGTGTTTAAGATCTATATCAAACAATGATAAAAAAGATAAAAAGTTGTATTCAGTGTGTAACTATTGTTAAAAAAACTAAATGAATAAAAACATTGTATGGGTATTGGCTGTTTTTCTTATTTTCTTAATTGCAATCCCCATGTCCCTCTATTAATGCAATTGTTAACCATCAACAGTCTCTGACTATGTTCATAAAGAGAGTGCCTTAAACAATACACTCCGTCTATGGTTTGTGTAGCGAGTATCATATAATTCAGTGTGGACAAGCCATGTTAAGGCAATAGTTATGTCAGGTAAGGGATTCGAACCCTTGCTTCCTTGTACAGGAAATTTGATCTTAAGTCAAACACCTTAACAACTCGGCCAACCTGACAGTTACTAATTTAATTAGTCTTGTGGACTTGAGTGTTTACAAAACATTTCCCAGTATACATTGACTAAACCACTTGCTTGTTTTGAAATATAGATTTTGTTTTGTTTTACCATAACATTGCAGTTTAGGTATCGTGCCATGGGTTTTAATAATGCATTACTGTTCGTTGACTAACATTTACCGTTACTCAACATTATTTTGGTGAGCTTACATGTTGTTGTTTGAGTCTTTAGTCGTTTGACTGGTTTGCTGCAGATCTCAATGCCCCCTGTCCCGAGCTAATCGTGTCATCTCTATATAGCTACCACATCCAACAATCAAGACTGTCTGTTTAATATATTCTAACCTTGGTCTCCCCCTACAAGCTCTTGGGTTCAATTCCTAGCTTTAACACAAAATTTTAAAGTGGTATGAGGACTAAAACAAGTATACTCAGTCTCGGGTGGTCCAAAATAAGTAGAGAGGGTTTGATTCACACCTCAACCATAAGGCACTGTGTTTTTTTTAAAATAATGATAGCCATTTGTTCAATTTCACATTTCATACATTGCAATTTGTCAATTTTCCATTTGCATATTTTAAAATGACAGTTTGATGTTTTTTCAATTTCATGATATGGAAACATGGATTTTCCTTTTTCATATTTACACATTTGTCAATTTCCCATTTATATATATTTTTTAAAATGTTCGTTTAAGGTTTTTAAATTTTGTCTATATGGAAACATGGATTTTCCATTTTGCTGTTTACACATTTTTTATTTATTTTGTGCATGTTGAAAAACGATATTTCTAAAACGAGATTTTTATTTTTCATTTTATGTTTTTGTAAATGATCTTAATGTGAGTGCTTGACCATGGCACTAGTACAGTCTGTCTATGTGTGTTAGCGGGACCGTAGAGACTTATTACTACTGCAAGTAAGAATGTTTTACAAAATAACGGCTATCTACCACTGCATTTGAAAAACAAAACTACTGAAAAAAAAATACTATTTACCATTCATTCATTGTTAATTCCCCCTCTACCCACCCTACCTCATCGTATTTTCTCTGGTCAAACAATCAATGCTACCCATACATACACAAGCTTTCTATATATCTCTCTCTCTATATCTGTTTTCTCTGTTCCACAAGATAAAAATTATGGTTGCTGGATTGTATCCTGCACTGTTTATGCGACATACCATTGCCAGTTCATAAAACCGTTAGTTTTTTTTAGCGTATAGCTTTTAGTGCCGGGAGTGTCCGAGGACATGTTCGGCTCGCCAGTTTTGTAGCTGCTTCGAGACGGACACCCAATGGGTGAGCTACAAGTACCGTTGGGGAGGGAAGGAGGGAAGTTGGAATGTAAGGACGAGGAGTTGGAAGGTAGCGGCTGTGGCCTATAGTTAGGGACCAACCCCAGCATTTGCCTGGAAGGAAGATGGGAAACCACAGAAGACCATCTTCAAGGTTGCCGGCGGGGGGATTCGAACCTCCTCGCCTCCCGGATGTGAGCGACTGCCATCAGTCATGCCGTAACCACCACGGCTAACTCACCCGGTTAACCGTTAGGTAGTTCTCTACACATAGCGATTTTACCACTGCTCTACCTACGTCTTTTGCTTGTTTGCCTTTCTTACAGGCTAGTATGCGATAGGCAGCATTAACTGTATATCAAACCCAGTCCACCTTTGTATTTGTAATCTAAGTAATAATTTGAAAAGAGACAAGTGTAATCAGTTTTAAACATTATCTCTGTATTTTTGTTTGTTTGTTTATGACATGTGTATTAACCTAAAATCAAACCCTAGTCTACCTTAGTGAAAGCCTAACAGTTTAACCACTGCGTCACCATACCCTTCTTTCTTAGTTTGATTCGTTCTAGGCCTTAGAGCTAGAAATCGAGTTACGATATCCAGTGTAAGAGGCACATGTGTTCACCACTATAGCACGTAATGGTTAGCTGGTAACATTAGACAACCGAAAATGATTGTATTTCTGTTAGCCAAGCATTTATGTCATTTGCCTACTGTGTGAGCACTGCCAGCAAGACAGTTTAGTTTAGAACAAGCGAGTGTGTGTGTGTGTATATAGATTATTAGCCTCAAGTATTTAAAGCTTGTTGTGTGTAGCGACCGTCTTGCTCAGTAACCACTGAGTAAGTTTTAACAGTCAACTCATAAAAACAGCATAGGATAGTTGTGTGTGTGTGGTTCATGTACTTGGGAATATGCATTAGCACCATGCGCTAGCTTTACCTTACCCTCTAGAGGTAGAACGTTATCCCTTCCTTTGGACATTGCCAATGACTGCATTCCCCCACAAGTTTTACACTTAAGCCCTTGGCTTGTTCTTGATTAGGTTTGGTTTGCTTTAGGCTTGGTTTGGTTCAGTTGGGTTTGATTCGACTTGGTTCAGTTTAGTTTAATGTAGTCACCATTTTTAAATTTTTTAGCTACACTCTTTAACCAATTAATTAATGATAGTCTACTCTTTAATACTTGAATCGATAAATTGAATTTTGTGTACACCGTTTGCCAAGCCATGCCTACAACCTATACTCCCTATGTACTACAGTCAGATCTGAAAACAAGTTCCATTGGTCAAAGACGTGTCAGTTACCATACATGTAGCCTACAATAATTCTTTCTTTACCTAGCTAGGTTTCGTCACTCACAGTAAACATCTAATATTATGGGTTTGCAATATATTAAGAAAAGCAAAAGTCCATGATCTTGTTGTTTTGGGCCTTTTTTGGGGAAATTCATAAGCCATAAAATGAATGACATCATGTCAAGTTCTGGGGGGACCTTGTATGTCAAAATCCCATTATCGGTTTATAAAATCTCAAGGCCATGCCCTAGCAGTTTTGGATTATTTCAATCAATGAGTCCACCATAGGAAAGATCAGAAAAATAAATACCCTTAAAACAAGTCATCACATGACCCTCTCCGAACAATGCTTCGCAAAATATAAATTCATCCATTGCACATGATCGGTGACATGATCCTCGCTTCCCCCTCCCACCATGGTTGCCATATCGTTTGACCTTCAAGTGTCCTCAGCATCTCTGTGCTTTTTTTCATTGCCTGTTGTCAAGTCAGGTCAATGCATTCCAATAAGCTCAAATATCATCCACATCCTGTCAGTCTGCCCCAGCAAGTTTGTTTTCTATACTCACTTCAAGCAACATATAGCCAAGTTCTGTTTGTTCTATCTAAAGCCAGCTTCATCTGATCAAGGAATTATCATTTGTCATGTCACTCATAATCGTTTACACGTTAAAGACCCCCTTCAGGGGGTTTAGGAATTAGGAATTCCATCATAGGTAAAATCGGAAAACGAACCCTCGACCCGCCGTCTCATCGAAATAGCGAATACTGTATTGGTATATCACCACCGTGGCCAGTAATAGCCTCGTTGAAACACGTGCCCAGTGGTATCGTCTCTTTCTATCTACAACCACTCTTCATGAACATTTTAGACAGATTTAAAGAAAAGTTTTAAAAACTAAAATGTTTTCAACAAAAGTGTCGTTAGACCCTTTCGCAATTTGTTTAAACATAAATACTATATTCGAAAGGGGGGGGGGGGAGGGGAGGTGCGTCACCCCGAGTCCTACGACCCCTCGTATACGTCTCTGACGTTATTGGTTTGTGAGATATAACAGAAAGTCTAAAATCACAGTTTTACACCAAAAAATTCTGTTTCCCTCATTCTCAAAATCTTTAACCTATTACCAAAATAAAGAGGGTTTCGAGACAAGCCATTTGACACGTCATAGGTCCAAATCCGACCATGCATTCGTGAGATATCGGAAAAAGTCTAAAATCATGGTTTTACCCCCAAAAAGCCTGTTTCCCTCATTCTCAAAACTTTAACCTATTACTAACATATATAGGGCTTTGAGACAAGCGATTTGACACGTCACACGTCCAAATCCGACCTTGCGTTTGAGAGATATCGGCAAACTTCGTAGGAAAGTAGGCGACTATCTGGCTCTCTCCTCACCACCAAAACCCCTTCTTATAAATAATTTTTTTTCAAAGAGCTCGTCCTCTTACAAAAATCCCAAGTGCGCATGCGTACAAAACAAAAAGAAAAAGTTGATCCATAGCGGCATCCAGCAAAACGCATGCGCTATATGTGCAACAACGTTTAAGTTCATTTTAGCAGCGCACCTTATACATGTCGCATTTGAAAAGAGACTTTCACTAAAAAATTACAATTTCACCCCCTAGTAGGGGTAGGTTTTATTTAGGGGTTGAAATGAGTGGTCCATTGGAAAGAGGGCGTCAACCCGAGTCCAACGACACCTCATTTGTCAAAATCGGACCATGGGTTCGAGTGATATCGACTTTGCCCCTGAATGTATTGCGGGTTAGTATGTGACGTCAGAGGGAGAGGTGGTGGTGGGGGCAGAACTCTCATCACTCCACTACTCGTAAAAGCCAATATACCATCTTTTTGGAAGCCTTCATAGGGAGGTTATGGCTGCTTGAGTTTTTAGATCTCGCAGGAAAGAGGCGCAGATGCGCTTCATAAAAGGGGAGGTAGCGCGCAGTTCGCTACTCCCGTGGGGGTCTGGGCGGAACAGCAAGCTTGGTGTCCTAGGCGAAACCCCACACAAGACACGGCACAAACCCAGAAGAATTGCTGAGTTTTTAATTCACTGGCCATGCAAGCCAATATTCCATCTTCTTGAATCCTTCATAGGGAGGTTATGGGTGCTTGAGCTTTTAGTTATCGCAGTGAAGAGGCGCAGGAGCGCTTCATAAGAGGGGAGGTAGCGTGCAGTTCGCTACTCCTGTGGGGGTCCAGGCGGGGACAGCAAGAGCCCGCTGATGAGCCAGCTTGGTTTCCTAGGCGAAACCCCCACACAAGACACGGCTCAAACCCAGAAACATTGCTGAGTTTTAATTCACTGACCGTGAAAGCCAATATACCATCTTTTTGGAAGCCTTCATAGGGAGGTTATGGCTGCTTGAGCTTTTAGTTCTCGCAGGGAAGAGGCGCACATGCACTTCATAAAAGAGGAGGTAGTGCGCAGTTCGCTACTCCTGTGGGGGGTCCGGGCAGGGACACCAAGAGCTCGCTGATGAGCCAGCTTGGTGTCCTAGGCGAAACCCAACACAAGACACGGCACACACCTAGAAGAATAGCTAAGTTTTCATACCGTTAGAAACCTAGAACTCCGTAGATTAATCTATGTATATAAAAATCAATGTTACGTGATAGTTTGTCTGTATGTCTGTGGGTATGTCTCCTATGCGTTCATATACCATTCGTCCGATTGCGATGAAACTTAGGTGAGATGTTGAGTACACTCCAAGGAAGGCTTCTGACTTAGTAAATCCATTTTACAATAGGTAGCGCACGCGTAGATTTAACAAATGAGCGACGATGCGCGAAGCATTTCAACAAAGTCCCTTATGTGTTCATATACCATTCGTCCGATAGCGATGAAACTTGGGTGAGATGTTGTGTACACTTACGCGAAGGTTTCAAAATTAGTGAATACATTTCACAGTAGATAGCGCACGAGTAGATTCAACAAATGAGCGACGACACGCAAAGCGTTTCAACAAAGTCCCGTATGCATTCATATACCATTCGTCCGATAGCAATGAAACTTGCGTAAAATGTTGTGTACACTGCAGGGAAATTTTCTGGCTGAGTACATCCACTTTACAATAGGCAGCGCACGAGTAGATTCAACAAATGAGCTACGACACGCGAAGCATTTCAACAAAGTCACGTTTGTGTTCATATACCATTCGTCCGATAGCGATGAAACTAGGCTGAGATTTTGTATGCACTCCAGGGAAGGTTTCTAGCTTAGTAAATCCCTTTAAAAATAGGTAGAACACGAGTAGAATCAACAAATGAACGACGACGCGCGAAGCGTTTCAACAAAGTCCCATATAATTTCATATACCATTCATCCGATAGCGATGAAACTTGGGTGAGATGTTGTGTACACTCCAGGGAAGGTTTCTGTCTTAGTACATACATTTTACAATAGGTAGCGCACCAGTAGATTCAACAAATGAGCGATGACACGCGAAGCGTTTCAACAAAGTCCCGTATAAAGTCATATACCATTCGTCTGATAGTGATAAATGTTTGGTGAATTGTTGTGTACACTCCAGGAAAGGTTTCTGGCTAAGTAAATCCATTTTATAATACGAAGCGCACGTTTATATTCAACAAATGAGTGACTACGCGCGAAGCGTTTCGACAACGTCCCGTATACGTTCACATACCATTCATCCGATTGCGATGAAACTTGGGTGAGATGTTGTGTACACTCCAGGGAAGGTTTCTGGCTGAGTACATCCATATTAAAATATGTAGCGCAAGAGTAGAATCAACAAATGAGCGACGACACGCGAAGCGTTTCAACCAGGTCCCGTATGCATTCATGTACCATTCGTCCGTAGCTATGAAACTTGGGTGAGATGTTGTGTACACTAATGGAAAATTTCTGGCTTAGTAAATCCACTATATAATATGCAGCGCACAAGTTGATTCAACAAATGAGGGACGACGCGCGAAGCGTTTCAACAAAGTCCCGTATAAGGTCATATACCATTCTGCCGTTAGCGGTGAAACTTGGGTGAAATATGGTGGACACTCCAAGGAAGGTTTCTGGCTTAGTAAATACATTTCACAGTGGGTAGCACACGAGTAGATTCGACAAATGAACGACGACACGCGGAGCGTTTCAATACAGTCCCCTATGTCTTCATATCCCATTAGTCCGATAGCGATGAAACTTGGGTGAGATGTTGTGGACACTTACGTGACGGTTTCTAACTTAGTAAATACATTTTACAGTAGGTAGCGCACGAGTAGATTCAACAAATGAGTGACGGAGCGCGAATCGTTTAAAAAAAATCAGGTATGCGTTCATATACTATTCATCCGATTGCGATGAAACATTGATCAGTTATTGTGTACCCGCCAGGGAAGGGGACTTAGTAAATCCATTTCACAATAAGTAGCGCAAGAGTAGATGCAACAAATGGGTGACGACGCACGAAGCGTTTCAACAAAATCCCCTATTGCGTTCATATAACATTCTTCGATTGCGATGAAACCTTGATGAGTTATTGTGTACACGCCAGGGAAGGCCTTCGACTTAGTAATACATTTCTCAATAGGTAGCGCACGAGTAGATTCAACAAATGAGTGACAGCGCACGAATCGTTTAAACAAAACCCCGTATACGTACATATACCATTCATCCGATTGTGATGAATCATTGATGAGTTATTGTGTACACGCCAGGGAAGGGTTTCGACTTAGTAAATCCATTTCACAATAGGTAGCGTACGAGTTGATTCAACAAATGTGTGACAGCGATGAAACTTTTGAAAGTTGTTGTGCACGATCCCACGAATGGTTCTAAATTAGAAAATCCATTTTACGATAGCTTAGAGGCAGTTAACATGTTGTGTATCCAAAAGCACTTCAAGAAACAGAATTTCAACGCCAACACTTTCTTTGATTGGCATTGCAACGCATGCCGGGTACAGCTTGTATGACATAAAAACAGAATTTTGAAGATTGTTGACAATCCGAAGTTCTTTAAGCGCGGCTCATATAAATGGGATAACATCCACGAATAAAATCTGTTCATAAAGTTAACAAGTGGTTACTATCGAGGTACGTGTCTCAATCATCAGATAGAACAAATACCTGAAATAATTTGAAAAACATACAGCTCAAATAGTCTGAATGTACTTCCACCACGATTGTAAAGAGACTTGTGAAGGAACAGGCGATTTACGAAGTTAATAAGTGATATATAGAAGGCAGAAAGCCCTTGTATAGCTCTGTCGCTCACAAACTTTGTTTCAAGTAGAGGCAAGGACAAAATATGGGGAATTCTTTATAACCTGTTTATTTTACCGTAAAGGGTTTCTACTACTGTAGGTCGAAGTAAGGATGATAACGATACCTTGCATATGTCGATGTCCCGGAAGAAGTGTAAGATATTATTGAGGTCATCCTCCGACAGGTGTATCTTCACTGGTTGGACCAAATCTTGCATGTCCACGACGTACGTAGGTGACGACATTCCGTCATCACATCCTGCGGTTTGTAATATTTTGCCCTTAGCTGCACACAAGAAAACGAAGACAGGAGGTTCGGTAACAAAGTCGCCATCAATGACTTTTTCGCTGATTTCATCTAGGAGTTGTTCCTCGTTTGGAAGCAGGTGTGCTGATTCCTTGAGTCGCGAAATAATGTCGCGTAACAATCCCTCCTTTGAAGTATATTTGATCATGTTGAGCTGGACAAGATTGTCGACTACTCTAGATGAAGTTAAAATTGATTTCACTTCAGTTGCTGTGTATTTATTTAGACCTGACACTACCTCCAAGAGGCTGCTGATATGAGGGTAGATGTTAGGTACTGACCCATCAGGACATTCTGGTAAATACACTGGCAAGTATGTGCAGTTTTTGGCTAGGACCGTTTGGTTTGCATAAGTAGTTTCTTCACAAGATTCATCAGTACATTGCACAGTTGCTGTATCAGTGGCAGAAGTAGTTTCTTCACAAGATTCATCAGTACATTGCTCAGTTGTTGTGTCAGTGGCAGAAGTAGTTTCTTTACAAGATTCTTCGGTACATCGCTCAGTTGTTGTCTCAATGGCAGAAGTAGATTCTTCACAAAATTCGTTAGTACATTGGTCAGGTGTTATCTCAGTTGTAAATGTAGTTTCTTCGCAGGATTCATTTGTACATGCGTCAGTTGTCGTCCCAGTTTCAGAAGTAGTTTCTTCACAAGTTTCATCCGTACATTGCACAGTTGTTGTCTCAGTGGCAGAAGCAGTTTCTTCACAGGATTCATCAGTACATTGCTCATTTGTGGTCTCTGTGGCTGAGGTAGTTTCTTCACAAGATTCATCAGTACACGGCTCAATTGTGAACTCAGAGTACGAAGTAGTTTCTTCACAAGATTCATCAGTACATTGCTCAGTTGTTGTCTCAATGGCAGAAGTAGTTTCTTCACAAGATTCATCAGTACATTGCATAGTTGTGGTCTCTGTGGCTGATGTAGTTTCTTCGCAAGATTCATCAGTACACGGCTCAATTGTGAACTCAGAGTACGAAGTAGTTTCTTCACAAGATTCATCAGTACATTGCACAGTTGTTGTCTCGGTGGCAGGAGTAGTTTCTTCACAAGATTCATCAGTACACGGCTCAATTGTGAACTCAGAGTACGAAGTAGTTTCTTCACAAGATTCATCAGTACATTGCTCAGTTGTTGTCCCAGTGGCAGATGTAGTTTCTTCACAAGATTCACCAGTACATTGCTGAGTTGTTGTCTCAGTGGCAGATGTAGTTTCTTCACAAGATTCATCAGTACATTGCACAGTTGTTGTCTCAGTGGCAGGAGTAATTTCTTTACAGGATTCATCAGTACACGGCTCAATTGTGAACTCAGAGTACGAAGTAGTTTCTTCACAAGATTCATCAGTACATTGCTGAGTTGTTGTCTCAGTGGCAGAAGTAGTTTCTTCACAAGATTCATCAGTACATTGCTGAGTTGTTGTCTCAGTGGCAGATGTAGTTTCTTCACAAGATTCATCAGTACACTGGTCAGTTGTTGTGGCTATGTTGGAAGTAGCTTCTTTACAATAATTGTCTTGGCACTCGGTTGTAGCAATTACGGTTGTCGTCTCTTCATCGTCGACTGCCTTTATACACATTGGTGTCAATGTGATGTTACACACTCTTTGCAGTGATAGTCGGCCTTGGTCTTGGCCGTCGAGGTTTACGTATGGGATAACGTTGGAGATAACTTTGACGACATTCTCGGGTACTCCTCGTTGTTGAGTGATGTGTATTAGGAAGTTCTTAATCATCGCTTCCTTATTTTGATATTGCTGTGGCCGGAAGCCTGTAAGGATCTGTAAAAATAATAACATACAATCAATATCTAATATTTTAGAAATAAATAA
Organism: Meconema thalassinum; assembly: GCA_946902985.2. Taxonomy (NCBI): domain Eukaryota; kingdom Metazoa; phylum Arthropoda; class Insecta; order Orthoptera; family Tettigoniidae; genus Meconema; species Meconema thalassinum. The sequence continues at coordinate 92,473,039 of OX336388.2, forward strand.
TTATTTGTCACTAGAGTAGGGTTCATCATTGAGTACAGCCGGCATTTTAACGATATGTTATTTATTGTGGAGTGTTAGCTGTTTTTGTTGTTTACCATCCTGTTAGAAATTCTTTCAGGGAATTTGTTATACGTCATGTCCATTTGTACAATACAATACTCAAGTCCAGATTCTATCATTGTGGAATATTTGATAGTGCTGAGGAAACAATTTCGAGTTTTGCTTGTTGATCTTTACGCTTCTATGATATTTGTTTGAGAAGCGGATGATATTCTGGCAGAATAACCATGTGTACGCTGGTCAAACTCCGTGAATGGTATTCCCTGATTTTGGTTTGGATATTTGGTAATTTTTACATATTTAAGTTATCCAAATATTTTAATACTAACTGTTTTACCCGGTGTTGCCCCCTTATTTTTTTAAAGACGTAAGTCATAGTTTATTTTAAATCTACTTGTCGCAACACTGCAAGAAAATGCTGTACTTAATACATAGAAGTAAAGCAGAAAAACTGACGAGGAAATATCTTTTGAATGACAATTCTAAAATAATTTTCGAATAACGAATAACCAATTTAGACACACGAGTGTCCCAGATATGCCACTGTCCCAATAATTATTAACGAGCTCGAAGGAAATCGTTCTAAATTCTATATTGTTATTTTAGGTAATAATTGAAGCTGGGCACTGGCGATTACAGTGTTAGATGCAGAGCACAATAAAATTGGCCAATTTGACCTGACGTTGTCTTGATTACGAAAGACCATTCCTTGATGATTACAGAAGAACGGGAATTATTCGAAGGTGGTTTCATCTTTAAGCAGTAGTGGCTCGTGAATTTTACCGAGGGGGGACTCAACCATATTGTTTTAGATCCCTTAGTTGTGTACGGAGGGTGGAGATTTTCGCTCGAATCTTGCGATTCTTAGCGCTGCGGAGTGGCCGGACAAGTGCCCTTATAATCCGCATATACTGGGCGTGCAGGAGCTGCTGAAACCTTCTGTGGTAGTCCTGCCTTGTTTCAAAGACCTTGTGCCAGGCAATTAACTCCTGGTACTCCCCAATGCTCCTCAGCACAGCTAGGCGGTATAGAGGGGCCATGCTGAATCAAGTGTATGTATATAAAAAAACTGTGCGTGTTTCGCAATGTCTTATATCTCTGATTCTTTCCAGGGGGTAGGGGTGGGTTTGAGAAAAAAAATCCCCTGTGTAGCTAGTGTGAAGGAAAAAGTAATGCCTTCTAAGAAAAAAAATATTCCAACTTCTTCGCTTGGCTGCGTGCGGTAGGGGTCGTTTCTACTACGAGGGCTCGTTGTATGAGTCCTACCCTTACTGTGCGTAGTAGCCGCGTCTCCACCAATATGTTTTAGATCCCTTAGTTGGGGGGGGGGGGGGGTAGTAGTTTAGGGATCTAAACATTAGTGTTATTGCACTAATTTGGAAGGTGATTTCTAAATGATGGCAGCTTCCCGTAGCTGGGTGAGCTTACCAGTGTAGCGTGTTGTCTGGTGTTCAAATGCTAGGGGGTGTTCTAAGATGCAAGAGCCTACTAGGGGATGAACCTCTGAGTGCAGGCTAATGCGCTGGCCTGCCAGCTGGACGGAGTGAGTGATATAACAGCCGTGCTTATGTCAGCGGCTCGCTGCTAGGCGGTCGCGTGCGGGAAACACGATGAAGCCTGAGCAAGCAATTACTGGCTACTAGTCACGGTCAATCGTGTTGGAGGTCAGGAAGGGTATGCGGCTGTGAAGAGGCGTGTAATTATGAATGCAACGTGTAGTTTACTGACCAAGTGTTTTATTGGTCAGTGAGTATGAAATTGTAAGTCCCTTTTAGGGGAATGTAAATAATGGTACAAGTTAAGTGTACAAGTTTGTGGATGGGTGTTACAAAGTAAAGGATATCTGAACACTTGCTGATGCTCACCTGATGATAGTAGCTGGAGCAGGGCCTTCGGCAACACACACTGTATGACAGATAATGCTCCCAAAAGGCCTCTCTTCTTATAGGTCCTGCCGTTGCACAGTCAGCATTCCGTTGACGTAGCTGTCCCAGTTAGTTATAGTGTTAATGTTTATGAGTGTGTTGCAAGTGGTTGGCTAACCTCCCGAGTTGGGTGGCCGCCTGTTGCCGTGTAAAAGTGATGTTCTGGTCTTATGATGTTTGCCAGTTAGGGTGAGTTTTAGTAGAAGATGGGGGTGGCTCTCAGGGGGTACAGCCCCCCGGGCCTGTACAATATAAAATACGCATATTTCAATAGCCTATAATTCTATTTACCTCACAAAAGCACTCATTTGTAGTGGAACTCCATTCTTCTGGACTTGTCAGTATCACTAATGAACTTCTCTATCACTTTATTGTTGAAGTTAGGAATCTCTTTCACCATTTGTTTCTCAATTGACAGCATCCCTAAAGCTGTTAATCTGTCCTCCCCCATATAATTACGTAGATATGATTTGATCAACTTCAGGGTCGAAAAACATATTTCAGTTTCATATGTTGTCATTGGCATTGTCACTAATATTTTTAATGCCTTGGTTATTTCCTTAAAAACAGTAGTATCTAGTCCAAATGAAATAAGGAAATCAAGAGTTTTTAAACATCCGGATATGTTGCCATTTGGAGAGAACTCTGACCGTGAGTAGAAAACACTCAACTCGTGTACGAAATCATCTCTGTCAAATTCAGGAAAAGCATCACAAAAACGGTTTACATCTTCAACAGGCAGCCGTTTCCTGTAGTTTTCATAGTTTTCAATCAGGAACAATTTGGCTCCTGAAAGATGATTTCTGAACTCAAATCTATCGTTCACCTCAGCGAGCATGTAATCACATATTTCTCTTGCGGCGGCATTTAAATCTTGTGCGGAGCTTCCACATCGCTTTTTTGGTAATGGCTCTTGTGTTGTCTGGATTGAACTCGGCAAACTGTGTCTGATATTCTGCAATGAAGACTCAAAACAATGCAGTGTATGTTGTATTTTTGCAACGTCTGTTTCGACCTTTTGCAACTGAGCATATAAAGTGTCCACATGAGGCATCACTTTATTGAAGAAATTCAACCAGAATAAGAAGGCATCATCATTCAGCCACTTAATAAATCCAGCAGCTTGTGACACTGTTTCAGCGGTATGAGGTTTTGACACCTCAGATTGAATGTTTTTAAAGCACTGCAGAATTTAGTCTTTATTCTCCAAAATTGTCCTTACCAACCTCGAACGAAAATTCCACCTGGTCTCGCACACTCTTTGTATTCTTACGCTGCATAAGTCATCGAGTGCGGCTGTTCTTGGTGGAGAAATTGAGAAAAAACTGACATGCTTTGAGATTAACAAAAAAAAAAAACTTTTACACTGGAAACACTCGATGACGCCTTTTCCAGGAGCCTGTTCAACTGATGTGCATATCAGTAAATATAATGCGCACTTTTATAGACATTTTTACTATGACATTGACATCACCTATATGTCCTCGAAATACTGCAGCGCCATCATATGTTTGTGCAATCAATTTTTCGGGATGGTCTTGTAATAAAAGTTGCAATTCTTGTAAAATGCATTTTGATAAACCTACTGCATTATGGTTTTCTACATTGAAAAATCCTCAGAAACGCTCGTGTAGCCTACCGTTCCGTTCAATTCATATCGAAACACAATCACTGTCTGGGTCCGAGTCGATACATCTGTAGTATCATCAACCATACAGGCTAAGAATGATGACTGCCTGATTTCGTTTATTATGAAATCTCTACAAACTTGAAACATACATTTCAGGAGCGCGTTTTGAATTGTTTTTGAAGTACCCTTAAAAACCTTTGCATTTTCAAAATGTGTACGTAACAGTGGATCAAGATTCTTGCTGTATTCTATTAACTCCAAAAAATACACCTTTATTATGCGAGGAAGAGGCAGATTACACGCACCACACAATTTCAGAATATCAATTATTTTTGACAGAACCTCCCAATTTTTTTGTAACCAATTCATTATGAGCACGAACAGCCTCCATATGCACACTACTTAAAGTTTCGGCAATGTTACATCTTCCGAGAAGTTGGAAACTGACAGTATTATGCTGATGTCTAGTTGATTTCTCATGTTTCTTTATTTTCACATGTAGGTGCTTCAAATCATGTACTCCTTCTTTTGTCCAATTGTCATCACCTCCATGCAGTAAACACACAAAGCAGAAGAAAGCGTCACTGTCCTCACACCCACTCAACCAAAAACATTTATCTATACGGACGCATCAAATTTACGTGTAAACGCTCCACGGGCCCTACACGCAGCTTGAACTTGCGTTATATTCAATACTGGCACTGGACGTCCACTGTTCTTTAAGTCAACCTTCTCATGTAAGCTCAATGAGCTAAACACAGTTTCTTTAAGTTCCCGCACTTTCATGTTGGTGCTAATACAATCCATGCGCTCCTTGCCTGTAGTTAGCTTGGCTTGAGACTCAAGCACACTGAGTCCACTTCCTGCCTGACGTAGCGGGATAGGGGATCCATGGAGGAATTCGTTGTCATAGCAACGTAAATTACCAAGCGGGCGATTTCTGCTGAGTCCAAATGAGTTCAGGAGCCATCTTTCGGTGAGAAGAGGAACTTGATTGCGATGGCAAATCATTGAGTGCTCCCTAGCGGCAAGCAGAAAGAACATTGCGATTGCAGAAGGACAGTGGAGGGGCGGCGTCCGTGAGTCCGATATCACCGGCCGCCTCTGTCTTTAAGTGTGATTTATGGTATCCCTATGGGATCTACTATGTACTGTTTGTCGCACTGAGGGGCGTCAAATGGCCTATGTCCGTTCGCTTTACGACGTATTCAATATTTGTTTGAGTATTGAGTTGAGTAGTGACAGAATAACTGACACCACTAGGTTGTTTTTATACAGTACAAGCTGTATCCGGCATGCGTTGCAATGCCAATCAAAGAAAGTGTTAGTGTTAAAATTCTGTTTCTTGAAGTGCTTTTGGATAAACAAAATGATTTTCAATTTCCGTTAACTGCCTCTAAGCTATCTTAAAGTGGATTTAATAATATAGAATCATTCGTGGGAGCGTGCACAACAACTTTCCAAAGTTTCATCGCAATGCGATGAATTGCATATGAACGTATACGGGATTTTGTTTAAACGATTCCTGCGCTGTCACTCATTTGTTTACTCTACTTGTGCACTACCTATTGTGGAATGGATTTACTAAGTCGAAACCCTTCCTGGCGTGTACACAATAACTCATCAACGTTTCATCGCAATCGAAGAAGGGTATATGAACGCATAGGGGATTTTGTTAAAACACTTCGCGCGTCATCACCCATTTGTTCCATCTACTCGTGCGCTACATATTGTGAAATGGATTTATTAAGTCGAAAACCTTCCCTGGTGGGTACACAAAAACTCATCAATGTTTAATCGCAAACGGATTAATGGTATATGACAGCGTACCGGATTTTGTTTAAACGATTTGCGTCCCGTCACTCATTTGTTGAATCTACTCATGCGCTACCTATTGTAATATGGATTTACTAAGCTTGAAACCTTCCCTGGAGTGTACTCAACGATTCACCAAAGTTTCATCACAATCGGATGAATGGTATATGAACGCATACGGGACTATTTTAAAACAATTCACGTGCCATCGCTCATTTTTTAAATCTACTCGTGCGCTACCTATTGTAAGCTGAATTTTTTAAGCCAAAAGCTTTCCTGGAGTGCACACAACAATTCACCAAAGTTTCATCGCCATAGGGCGAATGGTATATGAATGCATACGGAACTTTGTTGAAACGCTTCGCGCGTCGTCGCTCATTTGTTGAATCAACTCGTGCGCTACCTACTGTAAAAAGTATTTACTAAGTTAGAAACCGTCACGTAAGTGTCCACAACATCTCACCCAAGTTTCATCGCTATCGGACTAATGGTATATGAAGACATACGTGACTATGTTGAAACGCACCGTGTGTCGTCGTTCATTTGTCGATTCTACTCGTGTGCTACCTAGTGTGTAATGTATTTACTAAGCCAGATACCTTTCTTGGAGTGTCCACCATATTTCACCCAAGTTTCACCGTTATCGGACGAATGGTATATTAATGCATACGGGACTTGTTTGAAACGCTTCGCGTGTCGTCGCTCATTTGTTGAATCTACGCATGCGCTACCTACTGTAGAATGTATTTACTAAGTTAGAAACCTTCATGTAAGTGTCCACAACATCTCACCCAAGTTTCATCGCTATCGGACTAATGGTATATGAAAACATAGGGGATTTTTTTGAAACGCTCCACGCGTTGTCGCTCATTTGTTGAATTTACTCGTGCGCTACCTATTACAAAATGGATTTACTAAGCCAGCAACCTTCCCTGGAGTGCACACAACATCTCACCCAAATTTTATCGCTATCGCACGTATGGCATATGAACGCATACGGGACTGTGTTGAAAGGCTTCGCGTCTCGTTGCACATTTGTTGAATCTCCTCATGCGCTATCTATGGTAAATTGGATGTACTAAGCCAGAAACCTTCCTTGAAGGGTACACAACATATCACCAAGTTTCATAGCTATCAGACGAATGGTATATGAATCTATACGGGACTTTGTTAAAACGCTTCGCGTGTCGTCTCTCATTTGTTGATTCTACTCTTGCGCTACGTATTGTAATATGGATTTGTTAAACCAGAAACTTTCCCTGGAGCGTACACAACATCTCAACCTAAGTTTCATCGCAATCGGATGAATGGTATATGAACGCATATGGGAAGTTGTCGAAACGATTCGTGCGTCGTCACTCATTTGTTGAATCTACTCGTGCGCTGCCTATTGAAAATTGAATTTACTAAGCCAGAAACCTTTCCTGAAGTGTACACAACGTCTTACGCAAGTTTCATAGCTATCGGACGAATGCTATATGAATGCATAGGGACTTTGTTGAAACGCTTTGCGTGTCGTCGCTCATTTGTTCAATCTACTCGTGTGCTATCTACTGTGAAATGTATTCACTAATTTTGAAACCTTAACATAAGTGTACACAACATCTCACCCAAGTTTCATCGCTATCGGCCGAATGGTATATGAACACATAGGGGACTTTTTTGAAACGCTTCGCGCATCGTCGCTCATTTGTTGAATCTACTCGTGCGCTACCTATTGCAAAATTGATTTACTAAGTCAGAAACCTTCCTTGGAATGTACTCAACATCTCACCCAAGTTTCATCGCAATCGGATGAATAGTATAAGAACGCATAGGAGACATACACACCCACAGACAGACAAACTATCACGTAACATTGATTTATATATATACAAGCTGTACTCGGCATGCGTTGCAATGCCAATCAAAGAAAGTGTTGGCGTTGAAATTCTGTTTCTTGAAGTGCTTTTGGATACACAACACGTTAACTGCCTCTAAGCTATGGTCAAATGGGTTTTCTAATTTAGAACCATTCGTGGAAGCGTGCACAACAACTTTCAAAAGTTTCATCGCTGTCACACATTTGTTGAATCAACTCGTACGCTACCTATTGTGAAATGGATTTACTAAGTCGAAACCCTTCCCTGGCGTGTACACAATAACTCATCAATGATTCATCGCAATCGGATGATTGGTATATGTACGTATACGGGGTTTTGTTTAAACGATTCGTGCGCTGTCACTCATTTGTTGAATCTACTCGTGCGCTACCTATTGAGAAATGTATTACTAAGTCGAAGCCCTTCCCTGGCGTGTACACAATAACTCATCAAGGTTTCATCGCAATCGAAGAATGTTATATGGACGCAATAGGGGATTTTGTTGAAACGCTTCGCGCGTCGTCACCCATTTGTTGCATCTACTCTTGCGCTACTTATTGTGAAATGGATTTACTAAGTCCCCTTCCCTGGCGGGTACACAATAACTCATCAATGATTCATCGCAATCGGATGAATTGTATATGCACGTATACGGGGTTTTGTTTAAACAATTCGAGCGCTGTCACTCATTTGTTGAATCTACTCGTGCGCTACCTATTGAGAAATGTATTACTAAGTCGAAGCCCTTCCCTGGCGTGTACACAATAACTCATCAAGGTTTCATCGCAATCGAAGCATGTTATATGAACGCAATAGGGGATTTTGTTGAAACGCTTCGCGCGTCGTCACCCATTTGTTGCATCTACTCTTGCGCTACTTATTGAGAAATGGATTTACTAAGTCCCCTTCCCTGGCGGGTACACAATAACTGATCAATGTTTCATCGCAATCGGATGAATAGTATATGAACGCATACCTGATTTTGTTTAAACGATTCGCGCTCCGTCACTCATTTGTTGAATCTACTCGTGCGCTACTTACTGTAAAATGTATTTACTAAGTTAGAAACCGCCACGTAAGTGTCCACAACATCTCACCCAAGTTTCATCGCTATCGGACTAATGGGATATGAAGACATAGGGGACTGTATTGAAACGCTCCGCAAGTCGTCGTTCATTTGTCGAATCTACTCGTGTGCTACCTACTGTGAAATGTATTTACTAAGCCAGAAACCTTCCTTGGAGTGTCCACCATATTTCACCCAAGTTTCACCGCTAACGCAGAATGGTATATGACCTTATACGGGACTTTGTTGAAACGCTTCGCGCGTCGTCCCTCATTTGTTGAATCAACTTGTGCGCTGCATATTGTATAGTGGATTTACTAAGCCAGACATTTTCCATGACGTGTACACAACATCTCACCCAAGTTTCATAGCTACGGACGAATGGTACATGAAAGCATACGGGACTTGGTTGAAACGCTTCGCGTGTTGTCGCTCATTTGTTGATTCTACTCTTGCGCTACATATTGTAATATGCATGTACTCAGCCAGAAACATTCCCTGGAGTGTACACAACATCTCACCCAAGTTTCATCGCAATCGGATGAATGGTATGTGAACGTATACTGTGCCCAACTCTAGGAATGGGTATTCCAAGATTCAGACACCTAGATATCAAGGGAAAGGCTACAGCCGCTTTTGAAAGTTGATATATTTGAATATCGCGCTACATTGCTTCTCGAAGCAATTGGAAAGAATATATCGCTTACTGCATGTCAAGTGACGTAGCGAGTAATAGCAGAGGTCGAGGCTATTTATTGATTAAATAGTTAACCATGGAGTAGAGACTTGAGACTTGGTTCAGATTACTGGCACGGCCAAATGAAAGAGAATGCAATTAGTATCAAGTAAATCGGACCAGGGATACTAGAGATATGAGGATTTCTAGATTTCAGCGTGATGACGCGTGACCCTGGCAGTTTTGAATAAAAGCCGGCTGGCGCAGGCATAATTAGCTCATTCCAACACAAGCACTTGCCGAGCAAGTTGCTGCTACGCTGAGCCAAGGCACATGGTTGCCGGATCTACGCAGAAATAATTTTCAAAGTTGTGATAGTCACAAAAGTGCTGCGCTACGAGTGGAACTTAGTAAGTTTCTGGCGAGGAGAATCACTAGGTGATTGAAATTTTTCTACAGACATTAGTGGAAATATTTATATTTCTACATGGACATATGCTAGACTTTGTCTAGAATTAGTACTTTGTCACAGTCCAGTAATAACCTAATACTTGGATATTTAAATCCATTTCAGTCAGTTTTCATATTTGTAACTTAATAACCACTTCGATCTATCAGTACATTGAAGACCAATCACGGTGGTGTTCATTAGTCTACGCAAGGGAAACTACAGGTTGCTTAGCGCATGGTAGATGGTGTGAAGCCATGCCCAGGGAACGATCTTCAGAACAGCCGTTGATTGGTTAGACTGTCAGTGTCTTCTTGTATTGATAAGATTACCGTGAGTTATGTTACAACTGACATATCTAAGAATAGATCACTTAGATCTGACCCCATTTAAACAAACTGTTATGGCTTTGATAGAAGCCCATATTAAAATGGAACAACAGTTAATTCAAACGTCAAGAGATACTACCACTATGTCTGACTAGACGGATTGTGGGTATATAATGGCGGCCGATACAAGGATTATACATGCTTGTCCGATAGGGCATGTCTATGGATAAATCTGGTACAGACCAGGTTCACTACGCTTCAAGACCATCAAGAAATGTAAGCCACATTTGAATTATATTATGCCTAGCTAATTGGAACAAACTATTTTTCGGCAGATGACCAACACATTTATTTTTCTTCGTATTTAAATCTTGCAATGATTTACGCAAGACTTATTAGAGTTATTCTGAGTATTTTCAGCACTCAGAACAGTTTAGGATCGATGACCGAGCATTTCGAGCATTTATTTGAATATTTCATATTATAGGGATATCACGGAAAACCGTCGATGTAATGGTTGAGTTACATTATTTTTGTAGAGGAATGGATATTTTTTCCATATTCGAAGGTTCGAACATGTGGATTCTCACATAATGAAATGATAATTAAACATATTTAAAATAATATAACTAATAATAATAATAATAATCCACATAATAATAATAATAATTTTTATAATTTTTCTAAATAATTCTTGGATATTATATTTTCTAATAATCATATGTATTGAGAGGGAGAGCCTATGAAGTAGTTTAATCATTTCTAGTTTGGAACAGGAGATTTTCCGAAGGAGAGTGGTTAGCGCAAGCCCGCATTCAACCAACATTTCAGTTCTGGTTGAACAGTTGATATTTGCAATGAGCAAAGTATATTTTTCAGATAACACGGAGGGGCATGAAACGGGAAGCAATTGATAATTGTATCAAATAGGATATTTTTGTATTTATATAAAATCATGACGTAAATACACTCGAAAGTGAAATAAAGATTATCATAAGTATGGTAAATTCACGGGTTGAACTGAATGGTAAAATAAAATAAACTTGTAAGTTTATTAATCTTCCAGTGTTGATAACAAGCAGAGGCTTGATTTATTGTATAAATTTTGGGAAGAAAATTTATATGTGTGGAGTAGTTGAAATGCCATTCCCAGGTGCGCATGTTTAAGTCGCAGGAATGAAGAGGTTTTTTCGAGCATCAATAAAATAGCAGGTTCGATGGCTCAGGTTTATAGAAGGAGTATTGGAACTACACATTTCGTCGTATGAATGACCCGAAGGTTATTTCTTAGAAACCATCAGTTCTTATTTCAACCTTGTTTACGGATTCCATTTAAACTTTGATTTTGCTAGAACCCGGATTTGTCATGATAGTAGTTTATTCTTCTTCAGAGGAAGACCTTTGCCGTTGTTGTTGTAATATTGTGTTCTTACACAAATAATAGAATGGGCCACTGCCAATTAAAAATAATTCTTTAACCACGAATAATTTGAAGGATAATTTCAATCCTAGTGCCATGAACTAAATGAATTCATTATGAAACTACAATTCTTATTTCCGCATTCTGTCGAAGAATTGCAAGTTGTGAAAGTTGCTAAAAATGGCCATGAATATAAATATTTTTTTTATAATAATGATTCCAAGTGGAAAATTGAATAGTTGAATGGTTCAACAATTTATTGATCAAGTTGATGATTCAGAAATCATATATTTTGTTAGGAACTTGGAAGTTCATAATCGAGTCACTTCTCGAATGTTTAATGTCAGAAGAACGATTAATTTTTGTTGTGCTTCGCACAGTTCTTCGATGCTATGCTCAAGGTCAAATACTTTTAAGATGTTATTAATATGTGTAAATAATTTGTGTTGATTCAATGATAATAATATTTTTCGACAATATATATTTTTGAAACTGGAAAAATAAGTGAAAGTTAAAAATTCTATGAACAATTATTCTACGAGTGTTAATATTATGTGAAAATTCAAACAGTGAACTACGATATTTCCAGTAGAGACAATTAAATTTGAACTGGATTTAATCATTAATTATAAATAATTTTGGAACATAGTCTACAGGACTATTAATCAGAGTTGTGTTTCCAAAAAAATAATTGTCAAATGTGTTTGGAAAATTTCTGTATATTGTGTAAATAGGAGTGTGGATCGCCACACGTGAGTGATGCTGTTTTGAGCATTTTTGCAGTCAATTTTAAATTCAAAATAAAATGAGATAATTTTACATGATGTGTTATACCCAATTGAATCTCCTTCTATCCTTATTGTTGCATTGAGCCAAAAATCAGTAAAGCATTTTTTTCATTTGATGTCGTTTTTGCGAATAGCTTTAACCCATCTGGCGCTCCGGGATATTTTGACTCTCGTGCTGACTGATTATTGGTAAAATGCATATGTGGTCGTGCGGACTCCGGTCTAAACGGGCACATAAAATAAGATAGAGAGAGAAATGGCTTCGAACGTGGGTCTCGATTTAGACATGGTCAATCGCATGCCGATTTAAATTGTGATAATTTTTATAGAAATATTTTGGGAGTTGAGAGTTGTCTGGTTTGGATGAATAAATTAGTAGGAAACCCAATTAGTGGGGAAAATTAAAAATTTAACTTGGTTAATAATTAGAATGGGTTTGACTATTTTTGATAATGGCTTAACCATTAGGGCGTCAAGTAAATTCAGTAGTAAACGTTCGATGACTGGACATACGCATTATTAGAATCCAGGTGGAGGATATTTGAGAACTTGCATATTTTTCTTGTGATATTGTGGTAAATGTAATTCGTAAAAGTAGGGAATTTTGTTTTTCCATCACGTCGACATTAGGACAAATCTCATTTTATTAGAGTGTTCCAATTAGCTATTCATATTTCTTGTTCTAGTTATAAGCTTGTGTTTGCCAATATTGTATACCCCTAAGTTTTGAATAATAATTGAAAATTATGGATGAAATGATGAGAATGATGAGGAGTTTGGAAGAGAGTTCCAAAGAAGCTGGACTGCGTGTTGCAGCCATTATGAAAGAAAATACTGAGGCTTTGGAAAGGAAACTTAAAGAAAATTCTGATAAACTTAAAGAAAGTTTAAACGATAAACTTAAAGAAAATTCTGATTCTTTAGAAAATAAACTTAAAGAAAATTTGAATGATAAACTTAAAGAAAATTCCGTTTTGTTAGAAAGCAGGTTAAAAGATAACTTGAAAGAAAGTTTAGATGAAAAACTTAATGAAAATTATGATTCTTTAGAGAATAAACTTAAAGAAAATTCTGATTCTTTGGAAAATAAACTTAAAGAAAGTTCTGATTCTTTAAAAGGTAACTTGAAAGAAAATTTAAATAGTAAATTTAATTCTATGGAGAGTAAATTTAAAGAGAATTCCGAAATTTTGAAAATGACACTTGAGAGTAAAATGAATAAATTATGCGAAAAAACACATTAGCTCGAAACTTCATTAGCTACTAACGCAAGTTTAATGGACGATAAATTTCGCGATGCCGATCTTAGATCCCAAAGCTTAGCTGATAGGATAGAACATGGTCTTAGGAAAGTTGGTGAAGACATGATCAACCTAGAAGTCAGAGTGAAGAAAGAGAGTAATGAGATGGGAATTCTAGTTGTTCAACGGTTGACAGAACAATTCAAAGAACTTGTAATGGGAGAAATAAGAGAAGGCGTGATTAATGAATTGCAAACTGAAATTAAAACCACAGTTGTCAATGAAATTAAAGACACACTCAAGCTGGAGAACCAAGAGGGAATCAAGGAGATTAGGGAGTCTTTGTCGTCCCATATTCAAGTAATTTCCAAAGATATCCAAGCAACTCAGAAGGACATATCAGATATGACAGGGTCATTGAAAAGTCACGAGGCTGTTATGAACCAGATATCCATTGATGTTAAGGAGAATTGTAAAGAAACTGAAGCAATTAAGAAAATGGCAGAAGAAAACCAGAAGGAACTTGAGGCTATGAAAACTCAAATCAAGGACGAGAAACAGTCTGATCATCTGTTGAAAATGCCAAATGTAAGGGGAAAGGAACAGATACATATAAATCTAGGAGCAGCTAGAGAAACGGATAGTCAAAGACATGACGAGGTCAGGACAGTATTTCAATCCAACCCCATAACTGAATTTAAGAATGTAGAAGATAAGCCTTCAAAATTTTCAGGGCGAGATTCTGTGACACCAGTAGAATTTTTGAGAGAAGCAGGGGGTTACCTGAAAGATTCCAAGATCCCTAAAGAAAGACAGATCCGAGTGATAGGGAAGTTTTTGGAAGGTCCTGCACTTCTTTGGTTTAGAGCTTTTAGATCCACTCTAACCACTTTTGAGGAGTTTTCTCGTGGGTTATTGAAAAAGTTTTGGTCCCCGGAAACCCAACAGCAAGTCAGAGCAGAATTATATTCTAAGAGATTCTCGACGTCACAACCTACTCGATACTCTACGTACTTTTCTGGACAGCTTTCTAAACTGCAACATTTAGATCCGCCGATGCCAGATAACGAATTAATTACTGCATTAATACGTCAGTGTCCAGCAGACGTCCAGAGGAACTTGATCGCTGCTGACATCTATAATATGGAGCAATTTGACGAGGTATTGCAGAAGCTGGATCATACGAACGCTCAATTCTTCCATCAGAAGGGAGTAAAGAATAACAACGCTGTGTACGCTGTTATGGCTGATAATTATTCTCAAACACCTCGAGAGATTCGAGAGGGGTGAGAAGAGAAAACGCCGAGGGAAGATCCAAATAAGAGAGGATGGAATCAGTACAGTAACAGATACAGTTACAAGCCTTATGCGAGACCGGATGGTGGATATCGATATAATACTCGATGGAGAAGGCCAAGGGATAATCAAGGAAGGTACCAGGAAAGAAGGTACTATGGTAGAAACAATAACTACAATAACAGAGGGAATGTGAACACTCGTCAGTCCAATGAAGAGTTCAATAAGGAGACGAGGAAGAACTTGGAAGAAAGACACCAAGAAAACTTGCAGTTCTTGGAACAGAAGCCCAATGAACCAGGTCCATCGGGAACACAACAATCCCGGGAGAATGGAAAAGAAAAAAACTTCACAGTAGAAGATAGAATTTTAAACACTTTCACTTCCAGGATTATTAAATGGCAAGCAGAGGATGATGACTTAATTCAACAGAATGACGAACGGAAAGAAATGGGTACAAGAATTAGAATGCCAATCATATCATGCGAAGTATTCGGTATGCCTGTCGATACTTTAATTGATACTGGGGCTATGCTTTGTCTGGTGAGTGAGAAGCTTTATATTCTGTGGAAGCTCAAAGAGAATTTAGAGGAGATTCCAGTATCAGGAATTAAAATCCAAGGAATAATACCCAAAAAATATCTCTGTGTAAAACCCAATTATACTTATGTATTACTATAGGAGGACATGATTTCCGACATGTGTTTGTAGTAATGAAGGACATGGCTTTGGACATGATATTGGGAGCGGATTTCATTCAGAAATATCAAGCAGTGATAGACATGAAGACAGAGACGATCAGATTCAAGAATACCGAAGAGATTAACTTCGAGGGAAAAGAAGAGGAAGACATCGAGGGAGATGCTCAATGGTCTCTGATTTTTCATGAAGCTGAAGGAAGAGAAGTCTACACTGAGGAGGAGTCCCCAGAGCTAGGAAAAATTTTAGAAGAGTATCAAGATATTTTTGATATTAAACCTGGTGAAATTAAAGATTTTGAATATCGCATTGTGGAAGTAAATAACAATGGAAGCTATGAAGTCGCCAATACACGAACTGGTAACATCGTGGGAACTTATAATGCATCGAATTTGAAGATTTACTATTCAAGAACCAGATGATTTAATGTGTAGATAGGAAAAATAAAATTTTTTCAATTTTTATTTTTTGCTAGGTGTGGGGTGGATGTGCCCAACTCTAGGAATGGGTATTCCAAGATTCAGACACCTAGATATCAAGGGAAAGGCTACAGCTGCTTTTGAAAGTTGAGATATTTGAATATCGCGCTACATTGCTTCTCGAAGCAATTGGAAAGAATATATCGCTTACTGCATGTCAAGTGACGTAGCGAGTAATAGCAGAGGTCGAGGCTATTTATTGATTAAATAGTTAACCATGGAGTAGAGACTTGAGACTTGGTTCAGATTACTGGCACGGCCAAATGAAAGAGAATGCAATTAGTATCAAGTAAATCGGACCAGGGATACTAGAGATATGAGGATTTCTAGATTTCAGCGTGATGACGCGTGACCCTGGCAGTTTTGAATAAAAGCCGGCTGGCGCAGGCATAATTAGCTCATTCCAACACAAGCACTTGCCGAGCAAGTTGCTGCTACGCTGAGCCAAGGCACATGGTTGCCGGATCTACGCAGAAATAATTTTCAAAGTTGTGATAGTCACAAAAGTGCTGCGCTACGAGTGGAACTTAGTAAGTTTCCGGCGAGGAGAATCACTAGGTGATTGAAATTTTTCTACAGACATTAGTGGAAATATTTATATTTCTACATGGACATATGCTAGACTTTGTCTAGAATTAGTACTTTGTCACAGTCCAGTAATAACCTAATACTTGGATATTTAAATCCATTTCAGTCAGTTTTCATATTTGTAACTTAATAACCACTTCGATCTATCAGTACATTGAAGACCAGTCTATCACGGTGGTGTTCATTAGTCTACGCAAGGGAAACTACAGGTTGCTTAGCGCATGGTAGATGGTGTGAAGCCATGCCCAGGGAACGATCTTCAGAACAGCCGTTGATTGGTTAGACTGTCAGTGTCTTCTTGTATTGATAAGATTACCGTGAGTTATGTTACAACTGACATATCTAAGAATAGATCACTTAGATCTGACCCCATTTAAACAAACTGTTATGGCTTTGATAGAAGCCCATATTAAAATGGAACAACAGTTAATTCAAACGTCAAGAGATACTACCACTATGTCTGACTAGACGGATTGTGGGTATATAATGGCGGCCGATACAAGGATTATACATGCTTTTCCGATAGGGCATGTCTATGGATAAATCTGGTACAGACCAGGTTCACTACGCTTCAAGACCATCAAGAAATGTAAGCCACATTTGAATTATATTATGCCTAGCTAATTGGAACAAACTATTTTTCGGCAGATGACCAACACATTTATTTTTCTTCGTATTTAAATCTTGCAATGATTTACGCAAGACTTATTAGAGTTATTCTGAGTATTTTCAGCACTCAGAACAGTTTAGGATCGATGACCGAGCATTTCGAGCATTTATTTGAATATTTCATATTTTAGGGATATCACGGAAAACCGTCGATGTAATGGTTGAGTTACATTATTTTTGTAGAGGAATGGATATTTTTTCCATATTTGAAGGTTCGAACATGTGGATTCTCACATAATGAAATGATAATTAAACATATTTAAAATAATATAACTAATAATAATAATAATAATCCACATAATAATAATAATAATTTTTATAATTTTTCTAAATAATTCTTGGATATTATATTTTCTAATAATCATATGTGTTGAGAGGGAGAGCCTATGAAGTAGTTTAATCATTTCTAGTTTGGAACAGGAGATTTTCCGAAGGAGAGTGGTTAGCGCAAGCCCGCATTCAACCAACATTTCAGTTCTGGTTGAACAGTTGATATTTGCAATGAGCAAAGTATATTTTTCAGATAACACGGAGGGGCATGAAACGGGAAGCAATTGATAATTGTATCAAATAGGATATTTTTGTATTTATATAAAATCATGACGTAAATACACTCGAAAGTGAAATAAAGATTATCATAAGTATGGTAAATTCACGGGTTGAACTGAATGGTAAAATAAAATAAACTTGTAAGTTTATTAATCTTCCAGTGTTGATAACAAGCAGAGGCTTGATTTATTGTATAAATTTTGGGAAGAAAATTTATATGTGTGGAGTAGTTGAAATGCCATTCCCAGGTGCGCATGTTTAAGTCGCAGGAATGAAGAGGTTTTTTCGAGCACCAATCAAATAGCAGGTTCGATGGCTCAGGTTTATAGAAGGAGTATTGGAACTACACATTTCGTCGTATGAATGACCCGAAGGTTATTTCTTAGAAACCATCAGTTCTTATTTCAACCTTGTTTACGGATTCCATTTAGACTTTGATTTTGCTAGAACCCGGATTTGTCATGATAGTAGTTTATTCTTCTTCAGAGGAAGACCTTTGCCGTTGTTGTTGTAATATTGTGTTCTTACACAAATAATAGAATGGGCCACTGCCAATTAAAAATAATTCTTTAACCACGAATAATTTGAAGGATAATTTCAATCCTAGTGCCATGAACTAAATGAATTCATTATGAAACTACAATTCTTATTTCCGCATTCTGTCGAAGAATTGCAAGTTGTGAAAGTTGCTAAAAATGGCCATGAATATAAATATTTTTTTTATAATAATGATTCCAAGTGGAAAATTGAATAGTTGAATGGTTCAACAATTTATTGATCAAGTTGATGATTCAGAAATCATATATTTTGTTAGGAACTTGGAAGTTCATAATCGAGTCACTTCTCGAATGTTTAATGTCAGAAGAACGATTAATTTTGTTGTGCTTCGCACAGTTCTTCGATGCTATGCTCAAGGTCAAATACTTTTAAGATGTTATTAATATGTGTAAATAATTTGTGTTGATTCAATGATAATAATATTTTTCGACAATATATATTTTTGAAACTGGAAAAATAAGTGAAAGTTAAAAATTCTATGAACAATTATTCTACGAGTGTTAATATTATGTGAAAATTCAAACAGTGAACTACGATATTTCCAGTAGAGACAATTAAATTTGAACTGGATTTAATCATTAATAATAAATAATTTTGGAACACAGTCTACAGGACTAACAATCAGACTTGTGTTTCCAAAAAAATAATTGTCAAATGTGTTTGGAAAATTTCTGTATATTGTGTAAATAGGAGTGTGGATCGCCACACGTGAGTGATGCTGTTTTGAGCATTTTTGCAGTCAATTTTAAATTCAAAATAAAATGAGATAATTTTACATGATGTGTTATACCCAATTGAATCTCCTTCGATCCTTATTGTTGCATTGAGCCAAAAATCAGTAAAGCATTTTTTTCATTTGATGTCGTTTTTGCGATTAGCTTTAACCCATCTGGCGCTCCGGGATATTTTGACTCTCGTGCTGACTGATTATTGGTAAAATGCATATGTGGTCGTGCGGACTCCGGTCTAAACGGGCACAATACGGGACGTTGTCGAAACGTTTCGCGCGCAGTCACTCATTTGTTGAATATAAACGTGCGCTTCGTATTGTAAAATGGATTTACTTAGCCAGAAACCTTTCCTGGAGTGTACACAACAATTCACCAAACATTTATCACTATCAGACGACAGGTATATGACTTTATACGGGACTTTGTTGAAACGCTTCGCGTGTCATCGCTCATTTGTTGAATCTACTGGTGCGATACCTATTGTAAAATGTATGTACTAAGCCAGAAATTTTCCCTGCAATGTACACAACATTTTACGCAAGTTTCATAGCTATCGGACGAATGGTATATGAATGCATACGGGATTTCGTTGAAACGCATTGCGTGTCGTCGCTCATTTGTTGAATCTACTTGTGCGCTATCTACTGTGAAATGTATTCACTAATTTTGAAACCTTCACGTAAGTGTACACAACATCTCACCCAAGTTTCATCGCTATCGGACGAATGGTATATGAACACATACGGGACTTTGTTGAAATGCTTCGCGCACCGTCGCTCATTTGTTGAATCTACGCGTGCGCTACCTATTATAAAATGGATTTACTAAGTCAGAAACCTTCATTGGAGTGTACTCAACATCTCACCCAAGTTTCATCGCAATCGGACGAATGGTATATGAACGCATAGGAGACATACCCACAGACCCACAGACAGACAAACTATCACGTAACATTGATTTTTAGCCTATTTTAAATTTTGAAAAAATAGGCTTATGAGATCACCTTTTGTCCGTGTGTGTGTGCGTGTGTGTGTGATTCGTGTGTGTGTCCCCCCCCCCTAATAAAATCTAAACGGCAGGAGCGATTTCAATGAAACTCGGAAAGTTCGTAGCACTATTCCGGGCGACCTCGACCGTGCCCTTCAATTTTTTAACGACTCACCAATCCAACATGGCGGCTGTGCGAAATATTTCACCAGCATTCAATATCTCCGAAACTATTACCGATATTACCCTGCCATTTTCTATGGTGATAGAGGGAACTACTATAAGTTCACTTATGTGACTTTTGAAAACCTGGTTACTACAAAACCAACATGGCGGCCAAGCGAATTTGCGACTTTTAAATAGACGTTTCTCGTGATTTGACCAACCAAACGCAACGAAACTTCGTACAGTATATGTTTATATACATTGTAATGCACCGACTTCTAACTTCGTTCAATTGTTTACATAATCACAAGATGGCGGATGTGCGAAATATTTCACCGGCATTCTATATCTCTGAAACTATTAGCGGTATCTCCCTAAAATTTTGTACGGAGATAAAGGGCACTACTGGAAATCCATCTATAAGACCTTCAAAAACCGGTTAACTACAAAACGAACATGGCGGCCAAGCGAATTTGAAAATTTTAAATAGACCTTTCTCGCGATTTAATGTTCCAAGCGCACTGAAACCTGGTACAGGAAATATTTATACACATTGTAATCCACTGGTATCTGATTTAGTTCAATTGTTTACATAACCTCAAGATGGCGGCTGTGCGAATTTTAAAATTAAGTTTTTATTTCTTGTGATGTAGTCATGCGATCGAAGTGAAAGTTTGAATAATGAACCGACGCAATAATTTTCCTTTAATGGTACATGACTCTATGGCCTATACAGTTAACAATCCAACATGGCGACCATCCGAAATATTTAGACGATACTGAATATCTACGAATCTATTTTAGCAATCAAACTTCATTTTTTAATGTTCATAGGGGCTATGAACTTAAGTTCACCTATCGGACTTTAAATAACCTGGTGATCACAAATTCAACATGGCGGCGACGAGAATTATAAATATTCACATGGACGTTTCTCGCAATTTAACCATCCGCGTGCAGTGAAACTTGGTACAGTAAATCCTTATATGAATGTTAATCCACTGGCATCTAATTTATTTCAATTGTTTCCATAACCTCAAGATGGCAGCTGTGAAAAGATTTTAAATCTCCTTGTTACTTCTTGTGTCCTAATTATGCGATTGAAGTTTGAATACTACACGTTCACAATAATCTGCATGTAACAGTACATAACTCTAGGACCTACACATATAAAATCCAACATGGCGACCATCCGAAATATTTAGTCGGTTCTCAATATCTACGAATCTATTACAGCAATCAAACTGAAATTGTGTATGTTGATAGTGGCAATTAACATAAGTAGGATATATGATAATGGGCTGTATAGTTCTTCACGGAACTACTTGTTATATATATAGATAGAAGATAGACTAGCAGGTACCCGTGGCTTCGCTCGCGTCATAGTCATGTCATATTGTTATTCAATGAAATGCAGGTTTAACCCTGTTAACACCCCTTTAGAACCTGAATATCCAAAAATCCCGCCTTAGTGGACGTTTTCGACACACAACAAACAAATCCCCAAAATATCATTCTTCTAACTTTAATAGTTTTGGTTGGTCGATGAGAGTGAACATCCAAAAATCCTTCCTTAGTGGACGTTTTTCGTCCAGAATTTCACCCCTCCCCATAGGCCCCTTAAATTGGATTTATGAAAAAAACGATCGAACACCTATTTATTTTATTTATTTATTTATTTATTTATTTATTTATTTATTTATTTTTAAGCCGATTGATTTCTCCGATTTTCAAACTCCTCGCCTATGTCGTTTAAGAGATACACGCTCCTTTAGGAATCCTTCAACCCCCACTTTTCATCCCTTTCACCTCATAATATACACCACAACGAAAAACCCTCAGTCTTCTTATTTTTAATGATGAGTTTATATGCCGAGTATCACATCCCCCAATGAAACCTATCGGGAAGTGCAGGTCTACCCCCTTAACACCTCTTTAGAACCTGAATATCCAAAAATCCTTTCTTAGTGGGCGTTTGCGGCCATTGAGGAAGCTGCATACCAAATTTCATTCCAATCCGTTCGGTGGTTTCTGAGATTTCGTGATGAATGGATGAGTGGTATTTGAGCTTTATATAATAGATTAATTTAGATACAGTGTAACAAGCTTGAATTTAGCCTCTATTCTCACTCAGTCCTACAGAGTCTGTTCTGAAAGTAGTCGGACTGGATTTTTCCCGCGCACACGGACAGACTGCCCGTGGCTTCTCCGCCTGGGGTTGGTGGAGGGGGATGTAAGGAAGGCTGGGAGCCAGCCACACAGTTGGTTCCCAGCTGTAGTGGAGTGTAAATCGTCCGTCTCCATAAGCTCTGCAAGTACACTCGTCACGCTGCGTCATGGTTTGTCTGTTGAAACAGTGCGCTATGCCATCAAATTTTGTGTTGGGCTCGGCAAAACCGGGAAAGAGACTCACGATGTGATCAAGACGGCTTACGGTGATAACGCCATGGGCAGAATTGAGTGTTTTTGACTGACACAAGCTGTTTCGGGAGGGGAGAGAGGAAGTTGAAGACGACGCACGTTCAGGACGACCTTCGAGCGCCAAAACGGATGAAAATGTGGCAAGAGGGGAGAATTTTTTGGACAATGACCGCCGAGTAAGGTTTTTACGTGGAGGTCCTTGAACGGCCGAGAAAACGCATCGTCCGTGCCCGCCCAGCGATCGCTAACTCCTGGTGGCTCCATCACGACAATGCGCCGCGCCACACAGCCTTCCACGTGCTGGCGTACCTGGCCCAACGCCCTACAGTCCCGACACTGCCCCAGCAGACTTTTTCCTCTTCTCTCACCTCAAAACCACCCTAAAAGGTCATCGTCACGGCTCCGTGAAAGCGTTGCAACAGACCGTGATGAGGGAGCTCGACAGCATTCCGGTTGCCGCCTTCCAGAAAGCATACGAGGGTAGGAAATCCTGCTGACAGCGGTGTGTGGATGCAGAAGGGTCTTACTTTGAAGAATATTGAGCGTATGTTTCATTAACGTCAATATTTTGTTTTTAATTGACTCAGTCTCACTACTCTCAGGACATACCCTGTATGCTTTATTTTTGTGCGGTCATCGTTTAGAAGCTTTCTCTAACTGTTATTTTTAGCTCACCATAGAATACTATGCAATTTTCAATCAGCAGTATGTAGAATGCTTAAGGGGAGAAATACACCTTTCAGGGTCAAACACTTTTAATGTTTTTAAATTAATAATTGGAATGACTAATCCGTTATCTTTCATTTGGAGAAGAGAAAATGAAAAAATCTTCAATACTTCCAGAGATATGCCCCTATATGTTATTTGCTGTCGCTTAAGTTGTCTATATAAATTCTACCCTTAAGTTTGAAGGTTGTTTCCCGAAACCTTCATTTTCACACTGTGCCCAACTCTAGGAATGGGTATTCCAAGATTCAGACACCTAGATATCAAGGGAAAGGCTACAGCCGCTTTGAAAGTTGAGATATTTGAATATCGCGCTCCATTACTTCTAGAATGGAATGGAAACTTTGTGCAGCCAAGAGCATGTTAGGTGACGTAGCGAGTAGTAGCAGAGGTCGAGACTATTTGTTGATTAAATAGTTAGCCATGGAGTAGAGACCTGAGACTTGGATCAGATTACTGGCACGGCCAAATGAAAGAGAATGCACTTAGTCTCAAGTGAATCGGACCAGAGACACCGGAGATATGAGGATTTCCAGATTTCAGCGTGATCCAGCGTGGACCCGACCGTTTTGAATAAAAGCCGACCGGCCCAAGCATCATCAGCTATACATACAGATTGAGCACTTCGAGTTCAGCATCCAAGCTAGCTGTTCGCCACTGCTCCAAGCCTCAACTTCTGCATCAACCGATGAAATTGATGCTTCACCAGCCCTGCCTGCCAAGCCTTCGCTAACTCCTCCGTTAGCGCCGCCGAGTCGTCCGCTGCCCGCCTGTTCGACCGTTCCCTTCGCGGTCCGACCTCTTCAAGATTTAAGAGGGCTGATCCCACTCCTCTGGTCAGTCTTCCGTACGTCGCTGACGAGCTAACATCGAGCCTGTCGGCCCCTCCCTTACCCAACAATCCCGTCCTGAACCCCCGCCAAGCAGCCTTAACTCTTATTAGCGTGCTCAGTGTCACAGCACCAACTGTCTCAATCTGGTTAACCCTGAGCGACTAAGACTGAGTTAATTTCTATTTCTTTTTCATTTCACCTTCACGATCTGCCAGGAGCATTTGATCACCCCCCCCCCTTAATAACTTCACTCCAACACAATCATGTCGGTCCGCCAAGCTTCCCCCACCAACGAACAGGAGTTGGGAACCATCTCTTTCCCGGATCTTAACTTCGAGAAAGTTTTGTGGTACAGGAACGACGATCTCATCTCTCGAAACTTTAAGAGAACGATGATTTTAATTCACCCCCCAAATGGCCTCAATCGAGTGCCTGCAGTCAGGGAGGCTATAATCAGCGCCCTCTCCCCCGTAGTCAGGTACGTCACATCCATTGAGGAACTCGGGCATGGCCACTTTGGTATCTCTCCTTTTAAAGAGAGCAACCTGAGCCTCCTCACTGAAGCAATCGAGAGCCATCCTACTATCCCCCCCTTCCCGTTAATTAAATTCAGACCCTTTGAAACCTATCCCTCAGTACACCACTTGGATGATCTTGAGTTCGATCAGGAGGCCGCTAGCGAGGCTGCTAGCGACACATCTGACTCGAACTCGGAAACAGAGGAGGAACTTCAACATGAGTCCACGCAAACAGTCCCGGAGGTGCGCGTAACTTGGACTCAAACCTCTAAGGCTCTTATTCGGCCTCCTAGCAAACCTAGGAGGAAGAATAAGTTGACCCAAACCCCAGTGGAGCTGATCACACATTCAGGCACTACTACAGTAGCTACTCCTTCAGATAGCACTGCCACACTTGTTCCCCTAGCGTCCCAAACAGTAGCCTCTCCCTCAGAAGGCTCTGTTACACTAGTTTCCCAAGCGTCCCTCCCCCCTACACCTACAAGCACTCTGACGCCGCGACGCACGCCGCCTCGTCGGACGTCGTGGCGCCCGCCTCCCAGACAACACTCCACACTCATTACACAATGTTACCGTTGCCAAAGGCTTAATCACTCAGCTCACGAGTGCACACATGATGTCAGGTGTAACCGCTGCGGCGGGCCGCACCGGCATAGTGAATGTCCAGTGCCTAGGGACACCCCTACGTGTGTAAACTGTAAGAGATCCCATGCTGCGTCCTACCAGGGTTGTAAATTCATAAAGGACGCACTAAAGCAACAACACTGGCAACGGCAGCGCACAAACAGGCCAAGAAACATTCCCTCCCTTCTCGCCATGCATATTTCCCCTCCAGGCCCAAGCAAATTGAATAACCCTGCCCTCACTAGTATTCTACACATCCTCCAGCAGCTAATTACCTGCTAATTAGCCCCTCCACACTCCAGGAACACTCTGACAACCCCACTTGCCCCGCGACCCCGCTGCGCGCCTGCTCGGGGGGACGGCCTCGGCCGGCCCCTTCCGGGATGGTGCCCAGTGGTCCGCGGGCCCTCTGCACGCCACTAGATGCGACTAACGATGCTACGCCACTGGATGCGACTACAGTTGCCCTTCTACCTTTTTCTTCTTCTATTATGCCTTGGAAACGAGCTCATGCTCTCCTGCTTTATGCTAGCTGCATTTTATCTCTCCTAACCCTTCCCTTTCCCACAATTCCTACTCCTGCCCTCCACCTAACCTCAGGTCATATTCTGACCAGTTTGATACACATGTACCTAACCCGCATCCTAATCTATTAAGCTCCAGGTCCCAACTCCCCTTGATAAAGCTCTTATGGCCCCAAAGAGGGTGCCGACAGGCTAAAAATGCACGCAGTGAAGCCGGCTACGCTGGCTTCACTTGCTTGGGTTCAGGCATCATCAGCTCACTTCGAACCAAGCTCTTGCATGACAAGGTGCTGCTGCTACGTTGAGCCAAGGCACATGGTTGCCGGATCTACGCAGAAGATATCTTAAAATTGTGATAGTCACAAAAGTGCTGCGATACGTGTGGAACATAGTAAGTTTCCGGCAGAGGGAATCACTAAGGTGATTGTTATTTTTCTACGGACACTGGTGAAATACTTTATTTCTATATGGACATATGCTAGACTTTGTCTAGAAAGTACTTTGTCACAGTCCAGTAATAATAATTCAATACTTGGATATTTTAATCCAATTAGTCAGTTTCATAAATTGTAACTTGATAACCACTCCGATCTTTCAGTATATTGAAGGCCAGTCTATCACGGTGTTGTTCATTAGCCGACAAAGGGAAACTATAAGTTGCTTCGCGCATGATAGATGGTGATAAACCATGCCCAGGGAACGATCTTCAGAACAGCCGTTGATTGATTTAGACTGTCAGTGTTTTCTTGTACTGAAAAGATTACCGTGAGGTATGTTACAACTGACGTATTTGAGAATAGATCATTTGGATCTGACCCCATTTAAGCGACCTGCTATGGATTTAATTGAAGCCAATATTAAAATGGATCAGCAGTTACTTCAAACTTCAAGAAATATTTCCACTATATCGTGCTAGACGGATTGTGGGTATATAATGGCGGCCGATACAAGGATTAGACGTGCGTGTCCAATAGGGCATGTATCTGGATAAATCTGGTACAGACCAGGTTCACTACGCTTCAAGACCAACGAGAAATGTAAGCCACATTTGACTTTTATATTATGCCTAGCTAATTGGAACAAACTCATTTTCTGCAGATGACCAACACATTTGTTTTTCTTCGTATTAAAATCTTGCAATGATTTACGCAAGACATATTAGAGTTA
This sequence comes from Meconema thalassinum, assembly GCA_946902985.2. NCBI lineage: Eukaryota > Metazoa > Arthropoda > Insecta > Orthoptera > Tettigoniidae > Meconema > Meconema thalassinum. The sequence continues at coordinate 92,499,833 of OX336388.2, forward strand.
TTCTGAGTATTTTCAGCACTCAGAACAGTTTAGGATCGATGACCAAGCATAACGAGCATTTATTTGAATGTTTCATATTTTTTGATAATCACGGTAATCAGCCGAGGTAACTGTAGAAGTTAATAATTATTTTTGTTGAGAAATGGATATTCTATCCATATTCGAAGAATCGAACATGTGGATTCTCACATAATGAAATAATAATTAAACACATTTACAATAATATAACTAATAATAATAATAATGATTTTCATAACTTTTCTAAAGAATTCTTGGATCTTATATTTTCTAATAATCACATTCATTGAGAGAGAGCTTATGAATTAGTTTAATCATTTCTAGTTTGGAACAGGTGATTTTCCGAAGGATAGTGGTTAGCGCAAGCCCGCATTCAACCAACATTACAGTTCTGGTTGAACAGTTAATATTTGCAATGAGCAAAGTATATTTTTCAGATAACACGGAGAGGCATGAAACGGGAAGCAAATTATATTTGTATCAATTAGGATATTTTTGTATTTATATAAAATCATGACGTAGATACACATTCGAAAGTGAAATAGAGAGTATCATAAGTGTGGTAACTTCACGATTTGAACTGAATGGTAAAATAAAATAAACTTGTAAGTTTATAAATCATCCAGTGTTGATAATAAGCAGAGGCTTGATTTATTGTATAAATTTTGGGAAGAAAATTTATGTGTGTGGAGTAGTTGAAATGCCATTCCCAGGTGCGCATGTTTAAGTCGCAGGAATGAGGAGGTTTTTATTTGAGCATCAATCAAATAGCAGGTTCGATGACTCAGTGTTAAAGAAGGAGTATTGGAACTACACATTGCGTCGTATGAATTACCCAAAGGTTATTTCTTAAAAACCATCAGTTCTTATTTCAACCTTGTTTACGGATTCCATTAAGACTTTTGATTTTGCTAGAACCCGGATTTGTCATGATAGTATTTTATTCTTCTTCAGAGGAAGACCTTTGCCGTTGTTGTTGGAATATTGTGTTCTTATAAAAATAATAGAATGGGCCACTGCCAATTAAAAATAATTCTATAACCACGAATAATTTGAAGGATGTTTTCAATCCTAGTGTCATGAACTAAATGAATTTATTATGAAGCTACAATTATTATTTCCGCATTCTGTTCAAGAATTGCAAGTTGAGAAAGTTACTAAAATGGCCACAAATATAAATATTTTTCTTAATAATGATTCCAAGTGGAAAATCGAATAGTTGAATGGTCCAACAATTTATTGATCAAGTTGATGATTCAGAAATCATATATTTTGTTAGGAACTTGAAGTTCATAATCGAGTCACTTCTCGAAACGTTTAATGTCAGAAGAACAATTAATTTTGTTGTGCTTCGCACAGTTCTTCGATGCTATGCTCAAGGGTCAGATACTTTTCAGATGTTGTTATTAATATGTGTACATAATTTGTGTTGATTCAGAGATAATAATATTTTTTGTCAATATTTTTTGAAACTGGAAAAATAAGTGAAAGTTAAAAATTATATGAACAACTATTCTACGAGTGTTAATATTATGTAAAAATTCAACCAGTGAACTACAGTATTTCCAGTAAAGACAACTAAATTTGAACTGGATTTAATCATAAATAATGGATATAATTTTGGAACACAGTCTACAGGACTGATAATCAGACTTGTGTCTCCAAAGATAATTGTCCAATGTGTTGGAAATTTCTGTACATTGTGTAAATAGTAATGTGGGTCGCCACACATGAATGATGCTGCTTTGAGCATTTTATTTTGCAGTCAATTTTAAATTCAGAATAAAATGAGATAATTTTACATGATGTGTTATGCCCAGTTGAATCTCCTTCTATCGTTATTGTTGCATTGAGCCAAAAATCAGTAAAGCATTTTTTATTTGATGTCGTTTTTGCGATTAGCTTTAACCCATCTGGCGCCCCGGGATATTTTGACTCTCGTGCTGACTGATTCTTGGTAAAATGCATATGTGGTCGTGCGGACTCCGGTCTAAACGGGCACATAAAATAAGATAGAGAGAGAAATGGCTTCGAACATGGGGCTCGAGTTAGACACGGTCAATCGCATGCCGATTTAAATTGTGATAATTTTTATATAGATATTTTGGGAGTTGAGAGATGTCTGGTTTGGATGAATAAATTAGTAGGAAACCCGATTAGTGGGGAAAATTCAAAATTTAACTGGGTTAATAATTAGAATGGGTTTGATTATTTTTGATAATGTCTTAACCATTAGGGCGTCAAGTAAGTTCAGTAGTAAACGTTCGATGACTGGACATACGCATTATTAGAATCCAGGTGGAGGATATTTGAGAACTTGCATATTTTTCTTGTGATATTGTGGTAAATGTAATTCGTAAAAGTAGAGAATTTTGTTTTTCCATCACGTCGACATTAGGACAAATCTCATTTTATTAGAGTGTTCCAATTAGCTATTCATATTTCTTGTTCTAATTATAATCTTGTGTCTGCCAACATGTATACCCCTAAGTTTTGAATAATAATTGAAAATTATGGAAGAGATGATGAGGATGATGAGGAGTTTGGAAGAGAGTTCCAAAGAAGCTGGACTGCGTGTAGCAGCCATTATGAAAGAAAATACAGAGGCTTTGGAAAAGAAACTTAAAGAAAATTCTGATTCTTTAGAAAATAATCTTAAAGAAAGTTTAAATGATAAATTTAAAGACAATTCTGATTCTTTAGAAAATAAACTTAAAGAAAGTTTAAATGATAAACTTAAAGAAAATTCTGATTCTTTAAAAGATAACTTGAGAAAGAAAATTTAAATAGTAAATTTCATTCTATGGAAAATAAATTTAAAGAGAATTCCGAAATCTTGAAAATGTCACTTGAGAGTAAAATGACTAAATTATGCGAAAAAACACATGAGCTCGAAACTTCATTAGCCACTAACGCAAGTTTAATGGACGATAAATTTCGCGATGCCGATCTAAGATCCCAAAGCTTAGCTGATAGGATAGAACATGGTCTTAGGAAAGTTGGTGAAGACATGATCAACCAAGAAGTCAGAATGAAGAAAGAGAGCAATGAGATGGCAACTCTAGTTGTTCAACGTTTGACAGAACAATTCAAAGAACTCATAGTGGGAGAAATAAGAGAAGGTGTGATTAATGAATTACAAACTGAAATTAAAACCACAGTTATCGATGAGATTAAAGACACTCAAGCTGGAGAACCAAGAGGGAGTCAAGGAAATTAGGGAATCTTTGTCATCCCATATTCAAGTAATTTCCAAAGATATTCAAGCAACTCAGAAGGACATATCAGATGTGACAGGGTCGTTGAAAAGTCACGAGGCTGTTATGAACCAGATATCCACTGATGTCATGGAGAACTGTAAGGAAACCGAAGAAATTAGAAAAATGGCAGAAGAAAACCATAAGGAAATTGAGGCTATGAAAACCCAAATCAAGGACGAGAAACAGTCTGACCATCTGTTGAAAATGCCACGTATAAGGGGAGAAGAACAGATACAGATAAACCTAGGAGCAGCTAGAGAAACTGATAGTCAAAGACAGGATGAGGTCAGGACAGTATTTCAATCCAACCCCATAACTGTATTCAAGAATGTAGAGGATAAGCCTTCTAAATTTTCAGGGCGAGATTCTGTGACACCCGTAGAATTCTTGAGAGAAGCAGGTGATTACCTAAAAGATTCCAAAATCCCTAAGGAAAGACAGATCCGAGTGATAGGGACATTTTTGGAAGGTCCCGCACTTCTTTGGTTTAGAGCTTTTAGGTCCACTCTCACCAATTTTGAGGAGTTTTCCCGTGGGTTATTAAAAAGTTTTGGTCCCCGGAAACCCAACAGCAAGTCAGAGCAGAATTATATTCAAAGAGATTCTTGACGTCACAACCTACTCGATACTCTACGTACTTTTCTGGACATCTTTCTAAACTAAAACATTTAGATCCGCCGATGCCAGATAATGAATTAATTACCGCATTAATACGTCAGTTTCCAGCAGACGTCCAAAGAACTTTGATCGCTGCTGACATTTATAATATGGAGCAATTTGACGAGGTATTGCAGAAGCTTGATCACACGAACGCTCAATTCTTCCATCAGAAGGGAGGAAAGAATAACAACGCTGTGTACGCTGTTATGGCCGACAGTTATTCCCAAACACCTCGAGAGATTCGAGAGGGGCGAGAAGAGAAAACGCCGAGGGAAGAGCCCGATAAAAGAGGATGGAATCAGAACAATAACAGATACAGTTACAAGCCTTATGCGAGACCGGATGGTGGATATCGATATAATACTCGATGGAGAAGGCCAAGGGATAATCAAGGAAGGTACCAGGAAAGAAGGTACTATGGTAGAAACAATAACTACAATAACAGAGGGAATGTGAACACTCGTCAGTCCAATGAAGAGTTCAATAAGGAGACGAGGAAGAACTTGGAAGAAAGACACCAAGAAAACTTGCAGTTCTTGGAACAGAAGCCCAATGAACCAGGTCCATCGGGAACACAACAATCCCGGGAGAATGGAAAAGAAAAAAACTTCGAATTCACAGTAGAAGATAGAATTTTAAACACTTTCACTTCCAGGATTATTAAATGGCAAGCAGAGGATGATGACTTAATTCAACATAATGACGAACGGAAAGAAATGGGTACAAGAATTAAAATGCCAATCATATCATGCGAAGTATTCGGTATGCCTGTCGATACTTTAATTGATACTGGGGCTATGCTTTGTCTTGTGAGCGAGAAGCTTTATATTCTGTGGAAGCTGAAAGAGAATTTAGAGGAGATTCCAGTATCAGGAATTAAAATCCAAGGAATAATACCCAACAAAATATCTCTGTGTAAAACACAATTATACTTATGTGTTACTATTGGAGGACATGATTTCCGACATGTGTTTGTAGTAATGAAGGACATGGCTTTGGACATGATATTGGGAGCGGATTTCATTCAGAAATATCAAGCAGTGATAGACATGAAGACAGAGACGATCAGATTCAAGAATACCGAAGAGATAAACTTCGAGGGAAAGAAGAGGAAGACATCGAGGGAGATGCTCAATGGTCTCTGATTTTTCATGAAGCTGAAGGAAGAGAAGTCTACACTGAGAAGGAGTCCCCAGAGCTAGGAAAAATTTTGGAAGAGTACCACGATATTTGTGATATTAAACCTGGTGAAATTAAAGATTTTGAATATCGTATTCGTGTAAATGATGATGCACCTTTCCAAGCTAAATTGTATCCGGTAGCGGAAAAGCATCGAGAAATGGTAAAAGTGCTTATCAAAGAGATGGAAAGTAACAATGTGATTGAAAAGTACACTACCTCTTATGTCAATCCATTAGCAGTAGTGTCTAAGCCAGATGGAAGTCTGAGACTATGTTTAGACGCGCGAAATTTGAATTCAAGATTGCTGCCAGAGTATGACAGACCACCAATCATTAGGGAACTGTTAAGGAAATTCCAAGGCAAGGTCTGGTTCTCTAACATTGATCTCACTTCGTCCTACCACCACATTAGGCTTAGTGAAGATTCCAAAAGTTTACAGGGTTTATGTTTGACCAGCAGACATATGTATTCCGCCGTCTACCATTTGGGGTCAAAACATCTGGATCTGTTTTGATCAGAGCACTGGAACAAAACTTGAGTCCTGAAGTAAAAGAGATAGCAATTCGTTACATAGATGATATCCTAATTGCATCTGAGACTAAGGAGGAACATTTGTTACATCTTCAGATGTTATTCGCAGATTTGAGAAAAGCGAACTTTAAAGTAAACCTTCGAAAATGTCAGTTCTTTCGGAAGGAAATAAAATTTTTGGGCCACATTTTGGATGGTGAAGGATACCGCCCCAATGAGACAAAGATACAGGTGATTGCAAATTTCCCTAGACCTACTAGAGTGAAGAATGTCCGCAGTTTTCTCGGGACATGCCAATTCTTGGCAGGGCATTGTCCAAGCTTCACCAAGACGGTTGCTCCATTGCAGGAATTATTAAAAAAAGGAAACAAATGGAAATGGAATGAAGATTGTGAACAATCATTTCAAGATGCCAAGAGGTTATTGGTAAACAGCGTGAAATTAGAGTATCCTGACTTTACCAAGAATTTCATCATAAAATCCGATGCATCCACCGTAGGGATTGGAGCTATTCTTCTTCAAGAAGATGACGATCACAAGAGACGTTACCTGGCGTTCATAGGCAGGAAACTTCGTCCATCAGAAAGGAATTATTACACCACAGAGTTAGAAGCCCTTGCTGTAATCTTCGCGTTGGAGTCGTGGAAGAAAATGTTAATTGGACATTCAGTAATTGTGAGGACTGATCACCATGCATTAGAGTTTATCTTGAGAACAAACTTTGCCAGTGATAGGATAACTAGATGGTAACTTTTTATTCAACAATTCAACCTAGTTATTGAACACACTCCTGGAAAATTGAACGTTGGGGCCGATTTATTGAGTAGAGCAGTGGAGTCTACATCTAAGGTTTTTCAAGTTAACCTGACGCAGGAGGATGAGGATACCTTGAGAAGGTTAAGATTGTTGCATTTATCCCAGAGGAGAGACCGACGTTTTAGAAACATTTTTCGTTTTCTACAGGGAGACATGGATCCAAATGATGATGATTTTGTGGAAACTGAAAGAATTTCAAGAGATTTTATGATGTTAGATGGTTTAGTCTACAAGTTTGCAGATCCCGACCATACGAAGCTGAGAAAAGAGAGCGCAGAGTGAGAGGAAAGCGTTTTCGCAGACCCTTGCGCGTAGGAACTCTTGTTTTAGTGAAAAGACCTACACCCTCTGACGTGCAAAATCGAGTGTACTCGAAGTTTGCAAGCCTTTACGCTGGACCCTATCGTATTGTGGAAGTAAACAACAATGGACGCTATGAAATCGCCAATACACGAACTGGTAACATCGTGGGAACTTATAATGCAGCGAATTTGAAGATTTATTATTCATGAACCAGATGATTTAATGTGTAGATAGGAAAAATAAAAATTGTCCAATTTTTATTTTTTGCTAGGTGTGGGGTGGATGTGCCCAACTCTAGGAATGGGTATTCCAAGATTCAGACACCTAGATATCAAGGGAAAGGCTACAGCCGCTTTTGAAAGTTGAGATATTTGAATATCGCGCTCCATTACTTCTAGAATGGAATGGAAACTTTGTGCAGCCAAGAGCATGTTAAGTGACGTAGCGAGTAGTAGCAGAGGTCGAGACTATTTGTTGATTAAATAGTTAGCCATGCAGTAGAGACCTGAGACTTGGATCAGTTTACTGGCACGGCCAAATGAAAGAGAATGCACTTAGTCTCAAGTGAATCGGACCAGAGACACCGGAGATATGAGGATTTCCAGATTTCAGCGTGATCCAGCGTGGACCAGACCGTTTTGAATAAAAGCCGACCGGCCCAAGCATCATCAGCTCACTTCGAACCAAGCTCTTGCATGACAAGGTGCTGCTGCTACGTTGAGCCAAGGCACATGGTTGCCGGATCTACGCAGAAGATATCTTTAAATTGTGATAGTCACAAAAGTGCTGCGATACGTGTGGAACATAGTAAGTTTCCGGCAAAGGGAATCACTAAGGTGATTGTTATTTTTCTACGGACACTGGTGAAATACTTTATTTCTATATGGACATATGCTAGATTTTGTCTAGAAAGTACTTTGTCACAGTCCAGTAATAATAATTCAATACTTGGATATTTTAATCCAATTTGTCAGTTTCATAAATTGTAACTTGATAACCACTCCGATCTTTCAGTATATTGAAGGCCAGTCTATCACGGTGTTGTTCATTAGCCGACAAAGGGAAACTATAAGTTGCTTCGCGCATGATAGATGGTGATAAACCATGCCCAGGGAACGATCTTCAGAACAGCCGTTGATTGATTTAGACTGTCAGTGTTTTCTTGTACTGAAAAGATTACCGTGAGTTATGTTACAACTGACGTATTTGAGAATAGATCATTTGGATCTGACCCCATTTAAGCGACCTGCTATGGATTTAATTGAAGCCAATATTAAAATGGATCAGCAGTTACTTCAAACTTCAAGAAATATTTCCACTATATCGTGCTAGACGGATTGTGGGTATATAATGGCGGCCGATACAAGGATTAGACGTGCGTGTCCAATAGGGCATGTATCTGGATAAATCTGGTACAGACCAGGTTCACTACGCTTCAAGACCAACGAGAAATGTAAGCCACATTTGACTTTTATATTATGCCTAGCTAATTGGAACAAACTCATTTTCTGCAGATGACCAACACATTTGCTTTTCTTCGTATTTAAATCTTGCAATGATTTACGCAAGACATATTCGAGTTATTCTGAGTATTTTCAGCACTCAGAACAGTTTAGGATCGATGACCGAGCATAACGAGCATTTATTTGAATGTTTCATATTTTTTTGATAATCACGGTAATCAGCCGAGGTAACTGTAAAAGTTAATAATTATTTTTGTTGAGAAATGGATATTTTATCCATATTCGAAGAATCGAACATGTGGATTCTCACATAATGAAATAATAATTAAACACATTTACAATAATATAACTAATAATAATAATAATGATTTTCATAACTTTTCTAATTAATTCTTGGATCTTATATTTTCTAATAATCACATTCATTGAGAGAGAGCTTATGAATTAGTTTAATCATTTCTAGTTTGGAACAGGTGATTTTCCGAAGGATAGTGGTTAGCGCAAGCCCGCATTCGACCAACATTACAGTTCTGGTTGAACAGTTAATATTTGCAATGAGCAAAGTATATTTTTCAGATAACACGGAGAGGCATGAAACGGGAAGCAAACGATATTTGTATCAATTAGGATATTTTTGTATTTATATAAAATCATGACGTAGATACACATTCGAAAGTGAAATAGAGAGTATCATAAGTGTGGTAACTTCACGATTTGAACTGAATGGTAAAATAAAATAAACTTGTAAGTTTATAAATCATCCAGTGTTGATAATAAGCAGAGGCTTGATTTATTGTATAAATTTTGGGAAGAAAATTTATGTGTGTGGAGTAGTTGAAATGCCATTCCCAGGTGCGCATGTTTAAGTCGCAGGAATGAGGAGGTTTTTATTTGAGCATCAATCAAATAGCAGGTTCGATGACTCAGTGTTAAAGAAGTAGTATTGGAACTACACATTGCGTCGTATGAATGACCCAAAGGTTATTTCTTAAAAACCATCAGTTCTTATTTCAACCTTGTTTACGTATTCCATTAAGACTTTGATTTTGCTAGAACCCGGATTTGTCATGATAGTATTTTATTCTTCTTCAGAGGAAGACCTTTGCCGTTGTTGTTGGAATATTGTGTTCTTATAAAAATAATAGAATGGGCCACTGCCAATTAAAAATAATTCTATAACCACGAATAATTTGAAGGATGTTTTCAATCCTAGTGTCATGAACTAAATGAATTTATTATGAAGCTACAATTATTATTTCCGCATTCTGTTCAAGAATTGCAAGTTGTGAAAGGTACTAAAATGGCCACAAATATAAATATTTTTCTTAATAATGATTCCAAGTGGAAAATCGAATAGTTGAATGGTCCAACAATTTATTGATCAAGTTGATGATTCAGAAATCATATATTTTGTTAGGAACTTGAAGTTCATAATCGAGTCACTTCTCGAAATGTTTAATGTCAGAAGAACAATTAATTATGTTGTGCTTCGCACAGTTCTTCGATGCTATGCTCAAGGGTCAGATACTTTTCAGATGTTGTTATTAATATGTGTACATAATTTGTGTTGATTCAGAGTTAATAATATTTTTTGACAATATTTTTTGAAACTGGAAAAATAAGTGAAAGTTAAAAATTCTATGAACAATTATTCTACGAGTGTTAATATTATGTAAAAATTCAACCAGTGAACTACAGTATTTCCAGTAAAGACAATTAAATTTGAACTGGATTTAATCATAAATAATGGATATAATTTTGGAACACAGTCTACAGGACTGATAATCAGACTTGTGTCTCCAATGATAATTGTCCAATGTGTTGGAAAATTTCTGTACATTATGTAAATAGTAATGTGGGTCGCCACACATGAATGATGCTGCTTTGAGCATTTTATTTTGCAGTCAATTTTAAATTCAGAATAAAATGAGATAATTTTACATGATGTGTTATGCCCAGTTGAATCTCCTTCTATCGTTATTGTTGCATTGAGCAAAAAATCAGTAAAGCATTTTTTTATTTGATGTCGTTTTTGCGATTAGCTTTAACCCATCTGGCGCCCCGGGATATTTTGACTCTCGTGCTGACTGATTCCTGGTAAAATGCATATGTGGTCGTGCGGACTCCGGTCTAAACGGGCACAACACAGCGTTTACATGATAACTCAAATAGTATTCAAGATATCTCAATGGAATATTGCTTGATTGCGTATTGTTCTAATATGGACAATATACACTAAAATATGTTGTGTATCAAGCATACTTCCCATTTAAGACAATATTTTTTTTTCACCAAACAAAAATATATAAAAATACAGAGTAAGAATATGAAAAAGAAAAATTCTGAATGTGCCTATCAATTATTTTGGTGTAAGTTGTATCCGTGAATGTTACCAACTGCTCAAAAGAACATTCATGTAAATATTTTAAATTGTGGGGTACTTATCATGTAAACGCTGTCCAACTGTACAAAAAAGAGTTGAGAGTTTGGTGGTATAATAATGCATTACTGCAAGCATATTATAAAATAATAAGGAGTGAACTGTGTTTAATAATCCTGCAAAGTTTTATTTCTTTGCTAGTTTACGAGTAAATAGTAAAAATGGAGGAAATCATGGGTAATGAATACAACATGAAAATAAGTAAGTCAAAGACGAAAGTTATGGTCTGCGATAAAAAAGCAGACTCAAGTATGAAAATAGTGGTGGGCAACAAAACACTACGAAAAGTTGAAGAATGTAAATATCTCGGAAGCAACATTACCAAAGATGCAAGAAGCAAGAAAGAAATCAAGTGTAGAATTTTACAAGCCAAATTAGCATTTCACAAAAAGAAACGTTTATTCACTACAAATTCCATTGATCTTAAAACCAGAAAAAGATTATTAAAAGCGTATGTTTGGAGTATTGCCCTTTATGATTGCGAAACGTGGACAATTGGAAAAGAAGAAAAAAGGAGGTTAAATTCTTTTAAACAATGGTGTTATCGAAGAATGCTAAAAATTAGCAGGACAGAAAAATAACGAATGCTGAAATATTTAAAAAGGTGGAGGAAAATTATACCTTATGGAAAAGCATAAAGAGGAGGAAGACTAGACTGATAGAACATATTTTGAGACACGATAGCCTGCTGAAGAAGGTATTGGAGGGAATGGTTGAAGGCAAAGATGTCGAGGAAGACCACGCCTACAATATGTACAGCAAAACATTTCTGATGTAGGATGCAGAAACTATGAAGAGATGAAGAGGAAAGCTATAAATAGAGCCGACTGGAGAATTAACGCAGACCAATCCATGGATTGAATACTTAAGAAGTTTATGAGCTATCATATTTTCAACGCAGTAGAAATATTCATGCGAAAGGTGGAAACCCCCCCCCAAAAAAAAACACAATCAAGGAGCTACATTACAAAACGGAATGGTTTTGGTATTATGATTCAAGATTTGATATTGATTTCTTATTTTTAATGTACTGTTAATATTGATTATATCGTTTTACATCATCTTGCACAGTTTGAGCTTAGGATTTCATTTTTGAATTATTGGTGAGTTTATTATTATAAGATAATTTTTTCCATTTTATACTGCATTTTTCGAATTTTTAGGTCATTTATTACAGTCATCATCATCTTGCACAGTTTCCAGCCACTGGCCGGGTCTGTTTGGAACACAAGCCTCTCCAACGCCTTCTGTCTTCCCACCATCTCTCAGCCTCCACCCTTGTCCAGTCTTATCCTCTCTTCTTCACTCTTTCTTCTAACCCCCTTCAGCCACCTGTCTCTCGGTCTTCCTCTCGGTCTCTTTCCTTCCCACTTTGTCTCGTGTATCCTCCTGGGTATCCTCTTCTCCTCTATTCGTTTTACATGTCCATACCATCTAAGTCTAGATTTCTCTATACCATCCTGTAATGGTTCCTCCTTCATTAATTCTCTGGTCCTCTCATTTCTTATTCTGTCCATCTTTGTAGCTCCAATACTGCTTCTCAAAAACCTCATCTCACTGGCCAGTATTTTGCTCTTCTCCCTTCCTTTCATAACCCAGGTCTCCGAGGCATACGTCAGGATAGGGACATAGTTCGTCCGATATATGATCTTTTTGCTGTTCAGAGGGACATCCTTGCTCCATAACATGCTTCTCACACTCCTCCGGAATGCTTCTGCCTGTCTCCCCCGCTCATTTATTTCTCTATCGTTTCTTCCATTATCTTGTATCAGGCTTCCCAGATACTTGAAACTCTCCACTTTCTTTAGCTGTTTCCCAACAATTGTTATTCCCGTTGTGGTTCTTTCCTTCTTCCTTGTTGTGATTACCATCTAACTCTTATTTATGCTAAATTTCATCCCATATCCTTGTATTATTCCTTCCCACACGTCCAACTGTTCCTGTACCTCCTCGTCCTCATTGTTTCCCCAAATCATCAAATCATCTGCAATCACCATTGCTTTCATATTTCCTTCCCCAATTACTTGTACCACTCAGGTCATTATGTCATCCATCACCACAATGAAAAGTAACGGTGACAGTGCACTTCCTTGTTTCAGGCCGTTTCTCTGTTCCAACCCGTCTGATCTCTCTCCTCCCACTTTCACACAGCTCACGCTTCCCTTGTACATCTCCTTTATCCTTTATCAATACCCTCAATCCTGTTTATAATGCGGTTGGTTAGAATACGTTAAAAAGATTGCCTCGGATATAGGGTGTGGTAGCTATGTAGAGATCTCAAATTACAAAAGTCGCCTTGTCAATCACTAGAAAGTAGTTTAATAATTAAATTAACACGCACATGTTGCGTTATATCAATGATAACGTCCGTCAGCGCGAAAAAAAAAAATTAGAAACTAACTTAACAAAAAATCAAAAAGAAAATTGATATCCTTACAAAAAGTCATTAATTTAAATAAATGAATGGTCACAAAAATAATTAATAAATGAGGCGCCTACAATCAAAACCCGCCAAGTCCACAAAACAAAATTTGTGGGAAAATGAGTAAAACTGATAACATATGAAAAATCATCCTTGGAATATGAACATTTCGTATATTAGCTTGCCACGGTGGGTGAGTGAATAGCGTGTCGGTCTACTAAACCCAAGATTGCAGGTTCGCTCCTGGCCGTGGTAAGTGATTTTTGAAAGGCAGCAAAAATACGACACGCATGTCGTACGATGTTGGCATGTCAAAGAACCCATTTGAATTCAGTATGCCGTGTTCATAATGGCAAAAATTAATCTCGGGAGTTTCCGCCAACACAAAGTTCCTCATTTCTCTACTAGAAAGCTCTATAGTGTTCAAGGAGCTTAGATATCTAACCTCCTTGACTTTCATAGTGCTTCAAGGAACAACGAAATTCGACATGCAAGCTACCCTCTGGGTGTCAAATTTTAAAGCTTGCACCCGGCACCCGAGGCCATACACTAGTATTATTATTATTTCGTTTATTAATTACTTTGTCATCAAACGATGCATTCCAACAAATTACAGGATTGTCCCTTAATGGAAAGTAACACAATTCTTAAGATTGATTAGGAGTTAACTGCTTTTGAATGTGAAATGTACTGTACATATGGACGTTTTTGAAAGTAAGAAAAGCAGTTCTAAGAATAAAAACAAGGGAAGAAGGAAAGCAAGTGAACGTGAATCATCCGAATAATGTATGAAATGAAAACCAAACCTGAATTATGATTATGCATACATATAAAATTTATCAAACACTTAACCACAAATTACAATACACAGCACAGCTGATGGCAGTATGAAGGAATCCTGGGTAATGCAATTCTATGTGCTGATTGGTCGATCAAAATATTATGTGCACTCGAGTTTGAAGGTTGTTTGTAAAGTAACCAATAGACCTACATAAAATCCAATAACATCATTTTCATCGTTCTATTTTACGTTAGTTCATGTAGGTTTGGAATTTTTAGCCTACTTTTCACATTTTGCCAAAATGAGGAAAAAGTAGACTTATGAGATCGGGCAAATGTGTGTCTGTCTGTCTGTCTGTCCTTTTGTCTGTCTGTCCTTCTGTCTGTCTGGCTGGCTGTGTGTGTGTCCCCCCCCCCCCCTATCAACTCCTAAACGGCTGGAGCAATCGAAACAAAATTTGGTAGGATCTATACCTGAATATCTCACGGCCATATTTGAAGATGATGTCAGTGCTACCAACTGCTAAAAAATCGCAATTGAAATTTGAGTTCCATGATGTAAATCTTGGAAGGTATGAATGGGAGCTATTTCAAAATTGGCACACGTATACATAATAATATTGCAGTTTAATTTCCAGGAGTCCATACATGGCAGTTTTGCCATAATGATTATAAGCCTGCTGATAGGTCCAATTTTTAAATGCATATAACTTCTACACTATCAATTGGAATTCAACCAAATTTCGTATGTTGTATGTGTACATAACCAGATATGACTGAGCGTATTCTTACGACCCAACAGGTCTGCCAACTGTTAATAAATGATCCTAATTTATTTTATCCAAATACCAATATATCAGAAAGTATGCAAGCCGACAGCTTTAAACTATGCACACGTATAGTACCTGACATTCTATATTAATTTGGAGTAACTTATATACGTCAGTGCTACCAACATGATTCTAAGCCTGCTGACAGGTCCAACTTTAAATACATGCAACTTCCATACTATCATTTGGATTTGAACCAAATTTCGTATGTGCTATGTGTACCATAACAGATATGACTATGCGTATTCTTAAGAGCAACCAGGGCTGCCAACTGTTAATATGTACTGTCCCTATTTTTGTTACCCTAATATCAATATATCAGAAAGTATGCAAGCCAATTGCTCTAAACTTTGCACACGTATAGTACCTGGCATTCTAGATGAATTTGGAGTAACTAATATACGTCAGTGCTGCCAACATGATTCTAAGCCTGCTGATAGGTCCAATTTTAAAATGCATGTAACTTCTATACTAATTAATGGATTTCATTCAAAATTGGCACAACAATAGATCATATTATTTCAGATTATTTCTGACCAATACATGCATGACATTGTTGCCAACATGATTTTACGCGCGCTGTTAGATCCAATGTTTAACTGCATGTAACATCCATGCTATTCATTGGACTTCAACCAAATTTTGTATTCTGTACCTTAAGAGATGGAACTAAGAATATATTCAGTCATCAGGGCTGCCAACTGTGGTGCCCTATTAGGCTACATTATGCCAGGTATACAGTATTTCGAACTAATTAGAAATTTCGATATTAGCAACTTAATTTCGTCATTATTCTAGATAGGTTCATATACTGTAGAATAATCATTGGCATGAAAAGTAGGCTCTTTAGTTCGTCACGGAACTTCTGGTTAATTTATATTTTAATATTCTTTTATCGCAGATGAATCACAAAAAGTGCCCGTTTTTAAGCGTGTTTCATCCATGCGTCACTTTTAAGAATTATTATCTCACAATCCCGTCATCAGATCGAATCCAAATTTTAACACAATATACATTGGAATATTGTATAACCGGTTTATTAATTTCAAAATTTTGTGTGTTCAAGAACGAAAGTTGTTATCATTTTTGTAAGGTAACTTTTTCTCGGCTCGGGGTCGTTGGAAAATGTAGTTCTTGGTTGCGTTGTAATCCTTATACATCAAAAGGTTATGCTGTATGACTGTGAAATACGTAAATTAATTCACTTATTTTATATCGGTTTGTATTTGTACGGGGAATCAAGACATGGTTCACCAGGTAGCCGCTCTGGGAAATGCTGTACAGCGTTGCTGATATGGAGCCCATCACATCCGAGCGAGGCGCGCCATGACGCGTGATGGAGCCCATCTTGGCAACGTTGTACAGCTTTCACCGGGGCGGCTAACTGGTGAACCATGTCTTAATTCCCCGATATAAAATAAGTGAATTCATTTACGTATTTCACAATCATACAGCATACCTTTTTGTTGTATAAGGATTACAACGCAACCAAGAACTACATTTTCCAACCACCCCGAGCCGAGAAAAAGTTACCTTGCAAGAATGATAACAACTTTGTTTCTTGGACACACAAAATTTGGAAATTAATAAACCAGTTATACAACATTCCAATGAATATTGTGTTAAAATTTGGATTCGATCTAATGACGGGTTTGCGAGATAATAATTCTTAAATGTGACGCATGGTTGAAACACGCTTAAAAAACCGGCACTTTTGTGTTGCAACTGCGATAAAAAATATTAAAATGAACTGACGTAAAATAGAATGACAAAAATGATGTTGTTATTGGATTTTATGTAGGTCTATTGGTTACTTCACAAGCAACCTTCAAACTCGAGTACACATAATATTTTGGTCGACAATAGTGGATTTTGAAACTAACAATGGCGGAAGTTCAATTGAATCTAGTGGATTATGAAATTAACCTTAAGTTTTGTCCACCATTTTCATAGGGAAATAGCGTCTTTTGAAGGAAAATAATGTCACCATTGAGTTGCCCACGTGCAAGTTCTTATATAGGCAACTTCATCTCATTTTTCATGTTCGATGGACTTGGTGGGTTTTGATTCTAGGCGCCTCAAACAATTGATTTCTATAAGTTGAATATATGCTGTTTGCGGAGTGGAGCAAAGGTTGTGGTATTGAATGTATCTTCCCGCTTCAATGGAAGTGAATTGTTTTTGCCAAAAAAACTTGTTGTTTTTGTTTCTTATGGCTAGCCCGGATTCCAATCCATCAGCTTTCTTGCGTTCCAATAGAGTTGTGTGTGAGGTTTCCTGAAGTTCTAGCAGTCACATCAAGTTTTTTGCAATGTAGCAGGTGCCCCTTACCCATTTTACTTCCAGGTACGGCGGCTTCGGTGGCGTAGTCGGTAGCATGCTGAGCTTCTATGCCCAAGATAGCGGGTTCAAACCCGGCCGAAGCGGTTAAGAGCGTTAAAAATCCCTCAGTGTGCCTTCCTTTGGAGGGGAAGTAAAGCCGGCGGTCCCATGTCATAGATTTATGCCATGTTAAAGAACTTTCCACTAATTACACCTGAGTGAAACTAAATTGTATAGGTTAAAAATGTAAACAACGCTCTTAGGTTGTTGCGGTGGCGCCTAGTAGCTAAGTTCTGAACTAGGCCTAGTAGTCGTTGACGGTGCCGTTTGGCAAAAGTAGGAACTATTTGAAAAATTCAAAGTTGCAGTCCATACTTGCATTAAAAAAACAAACCAGATACACACACTAATACAGTCATCACAATAACACCGGTTATCAGACAGATTCTACACACACCCCTAAACTAAGGAACCAACCAACCAACTTCCAGGTTCGTGACAAAGTGTGCATTCTTCAGATCTCAGGATGTTGATTCGTTTCAGATGAGCTGCAAGGCAGTCATGGCCAGTGTTAAGTCTGAAGAAGGCTACATCTTCTCTTCTTGGTGTTAATTTATGTTGATCCCATTTAGCATCAATGTCCTTCCATAAACTGGTTTCTGCTGTTTTCTTTGCCATTTCTTCATACCTGCTTTGATAGAAGTTTTTAAAATCCTTTTTGCTGACATAAAAACAGTCTGACTGACAGGTTGTTGTAGTGTGGTACTTTTTTTTAATCATTTCAAATGATCTTGTCGACTTCGTCGTTATGCTTGGGTCCAACGTTATGCGTTACGGAGACGGAGACGGAAGTGACGTCATGCAGCCGCGCGGGAAGCGAGAGCGTGACGTCATGCAGCCACGCGGGAAGCAGAAGCTAATGGTATTGGAGTCTGTTGAAAGAGCGACCTGGGGCTTTGAGCGAAGCGAACTCAAGAATACAGGGTGACTCATAAAGAGATATACAAGATGCCAGATAAGAATACAAGGTGACTCTTGAAGAGGTGTACAAGATGACGGAGAAGAATACAGGGTGACCCCTAAAGAGGTGCACAAGATGCCAGACAAGATTACAGGGTGACTCCTAAAGAGGTGTACAAGATGTCACACAAGAATACAGGGTGACTCCTAAAGAGATATACAAGATGCCAGATAAGAATACAAGGTGACTCCTAAAGAGGTGTACAAGATGTCACACAAGAATACAGGGTGACTTCTAAAGAGATATACAATATGCCAGATAAGAATACAGGGTGCCTCCTAAAGAGGTGTGCAGGATATCAGAGCAAATTACAGGGTGATACTTAACGAGGTGTACAGTATGTTAGATTCAATTCAAATACAGGGTGACCCTTAAAGAGGTTTGCGAGATATCAGATTCAAATAATAAGAGTTGTAAAAGATGTCAGACTCAAATACAGGCTGACCCTTAAAGAGGTGCCCGCGCGGGAAGTCTAAGTTAATGGGTAATGGAGTCTGTTGAAAGAGTCCTGAGGCTTCGAGCGAAGCGAGAAGCCCGTCTGAGCATTTCTAACATTTGTAGCATTTGTAGCATGCGTCATTTGAAATGATATAACGTCTAGTCTTTCCGACTGACTGTAATTTTTTTGCTAAGCTGTCTGCCTCTTCATTACCTGCTATTCCAACATGAGAAGGGATCCACTGAAATGAGATTTGCCAAAAAACTACTGTATCGTAATATTTGGTTGGATTTTGACACGTGTTATTGTGTGTTTTGGTTTAATTTTGTAGTTTTCATGTATATTTTCCATTGTATTTTCTATGTTGTTGTTTGAGTCTTCAGTCTTTTGACTGATTTGATGCAGCACTCCATGCCTCCCTGTCCTGAGCTAATCCTTTCATCTCTACATAGCTACCACACCCTACATCCGAGGCAATCTGTTTAACATATTCTAACCTTGGTCTGCCCCTACAGTTCTTGTCCTCAACCCTTCCTTTCATAACTAAACTTGCTATTCCTCGGTGTCTTAGTATGTGTCCTACCAACCTATCTCTTCTCTTCATTAGCAGTCGCCAGAAACATCTCTCCCCTCCCACTCGTCTTAATACCTCTTCGTTTTTAACTCTATCTACCCATCTGATCTTCATCATTCTCCTGTAACACCACATTTCAAATGCTTCAATTCTCCTCTTTTCTGCTGCACCAAGAGTCCAAGTTTCACTTCCATAGAGCGCCACGCTCCAGACTTGCTCGCTGTATGCGGCTCAAACAATACTTCTCATAGATTATTACTGGGCTTTTTATTGGACTTTCCCTAGAAATTATACGAGCTGAGTCATACAAGTATTTTGCTATTTGCCGATGTTCACTGTGACGTCAAGCAACCGCTAGTTACCTCTGTACTGTACTGCATGTTAAAGCTTCGTTGTAAAGCATGACAGTGGCGAAATTTTAAATGTGATGTATTGAACCCGATGTTTCCAGCAATGATCAATACATATGGTCGAAAATAGTTTTAGAAAAGACCAACGTCGTGATGCTTGTGGTCATATGCATGTCGCAACTCATTTGGAAAACAGCAAAAAATGACATTTGTTTTACAGTCCTAAAGTGGTTGCTTTTTCAGCAAGTTAATTTTAACAATGTCAATTTCAATAAGTATGTTAGTGTAGTGTTTTATCCATGTCTTCTTTGATTGAATATTGCCTGAAGAAGAACGGAGTGACCGTTCGAAACGTGCCCTAATTTTAAAATAACAATAATAATAATAATAATTTGTATTGAAAAGACTTAAACAGTAAAGTGAAAGTTATTAAAATAATTGTGAAAAAATGACATAAATCTAAACGATAAACGTATTTTAATCCCATAAATAGACTAAAAATTGTAATTTAAAAATCTTGATATGGTCTTCTATGAGATGAAAAAAGTCTTGGCTGAGTGGAGCATGTTTATTGTAATTATCCTCTGCTCCAATGGAAATTTTTGATGCGATATGGAAAATGTTTATTATTATTATTTAGCGTATGGATTTTAGTGGAGAGAGTGTCCGAGGACATGTTCGGTTCGCCAGAGGCTGTAGCTGTTTCAAGCGGACACCCATGGGGTAAGCTACAAGTTGACTAATAGCTGTTGTGTTCAGCCATGCAACTACTTTCTTAACAGGACATGGCAAGATAAATTCGTATTTCTATCGTTTCAAAATAAAATACATTCCATTGCGTGCGTGTGGCAATGAAGAACAAACAGTTGATCATCTGTTATTTATATGCGTGAAAGTGGAAAAAGAAAGAGAGTTGTTTAAAAAAAAGGAAGCTTGTAGTTTAACGTGACCGTTAATCTTGAGATCATGAGCCACGGGACCTCCTTTTTACGTGGAATCCGAACCACAGGACATGGCATTTCACTTCGAAAATCTCACATGCATTGGCCGGGAATCGAACCCAGACCGCCTTGGTGAGAGGCATACAGCTAGACCGCTGATCCACCACGCCCCCGCACAGTTGTTTAAGAACAATGTGGTAAATAAATATGGAAAATGGACGTTCGAAAAAACTAAGCTAATGAATCATTATGTAAAAGAATTAAATATATATTTTAATTTAATAGATTTTAAAAGAATATCAAGTAGCCTAGTTCAACAGATTCATAATGATGGCGTAACTCATAAAAACAATAAGTTAATAGATTTAGACAGCTCCTAGAACAATATATCACCAAACAAATGGCCATAGAACAATAATGAATAATAAAGTCAACCCCTGGTATTATACAGCCCATGAAGGGCCTAGGCCGACCAAGCGATCGCTGCCTAACCATTTGGCCTGCAGATATTGGGGTGACGCGTGATCAGCGCATCGGGTCCCCTCGGCCGTTAATCTTGGTTTTCATGATCGGGGTGCTGCCTCACTGCCAGACATCTACTCAATTGTCCTCACGAGGCTGAGTTCACCCCGTTCAAACCCTCACGTCAGTTTTAAAATCCCTGACGTAGCCGGGAATCGAACCCGGAGTCTCCGGGTGAGAGGTAGGTGCGCTACCCCAACACCACGGGACCGGCTATAATGAATAATACATAAGTAAATGTCGGTAGACGCGTGGGTTCGAGCCACACCGTCGGCCGTCCTTGAAATGGTTTTTCGTGGTTTCCCCATTTTCAACACCAGGCAAATGCTGGGACAGTACCTTCTGACAGGCCACGGCCGCTTCCTTCCACATCCTTGCCCAGTTTCATTCACCATCATTCATTTCACCTCCCATTAACTCCTCTCATGAGATTGGCGTCAGGAAGGGCATCCGGCCGTAAAACCATCGCATCTCATCCCCGACCCCGTTGGAAAAACGGGAATAATAAGGGGTAGACATACAATACATAAGTAAATGTATGTTATTAAAATTGTAAACATTTTATAAACATAGCATGTTGTATTACTTTCATTGTAATGGAACGTGCTGTTAATACATGCCAACAATAAAATAAATAAAGAAAGAAAGCAGTTGTGTTTGTAATTAATGGTTGATTTTGATATAAGGTATCATATTCGTTGGTTTTCATTAATAGTGGTCATGGAAAGTAATATATGTGTTTCTCCTATCCGAGAAAACAATTGCATGGAAGAATCTGACACTCATCGACCCGGAATGAGTCTGAAAGTACGTCGACAGGGTAAGGAGAGTTGTTGAAGACATTGTTAACCCTCTCAGTGCCACCCACCGATCAGATCGGCTCTCGCTGCTCGCGCCAAAAGTGCCAAAGCCGATTCAATTGGCGCGCCGTTTATCTTATATTTGTAGATTTCTGTAGGCATATGTCCGTGATTATTTCATACTGTTGGAAAGGCGAAGTTTCAAGCTTGCCTGTGCGGTGTCTACTTTTTTTTCCTTCGAAGTCCGTTACGCGATAGGTTTGAGTTTGTATTCACGCCCTCCCTTTGCGCTCCCCCAATCACGCGCGTTTCCGCCAAAATTGCGGTGCAGTTGTTTTCTTTTTGTTGAAGTTTTCTGCCTACAGATATATCTAAGAACTTTCTACAGCTGGAAAAGTAGTGTTTCTTCGAATATGACTCTTAGGTGTCCTTACTTTAAGCACAAAACTGATTTTTTACAACAACAAAATTAAAAATTAAACAATTATCAGAATAACCTCCATTATAAAGGTTTAGATACCGAATTTACTTTTATGAACATAATGTATGTAAGAATGAAGTATTGGTAATAATACAAAGCAAAAATAATGATTCTATCGTTGGAAATGTGGTATTTATGATTTTTTTTTCGAATAATCTGCATGCCCATTGAAAATGGCAAGTATTTCAGGAAATGGCTTGGCACTAAAAGGGTTAATGAAGCCCACAGGGGCTGTGTATATCAGGCAATTATTTCGCCCGGTCGGACGAAAGTTTTTTTTTTAATTTAAGGGAAGGGACATATGACAGTTTCTCACCTGTCTATTTACCGTAACGGTCTGATTCTACTGTATGCCATAGTAAGGATGATAACAATACCTTGTATACGTCGATGTCCTGGAAGAAGTGTGAGATAGTTTTGATGTCATCCTCCGAAACGTCGATCATCCCTGGTTGGAGCAAGTTCTGCATGTCCAAGACGTAAGTAGGTGACGACCTTCCGTCATCACATCCTTCAGTTTCTAATATTTCGCCTCTAGTTACGCACAAGAAAACAAAAATGGGATATTCCGTGCCAATATCGCCATTACTGACTTTTCCGTTGATCTCATCTAGGAGTTGTTCCTGATTTGGTAACAGGTGTGCTGATTCCTTGAGTCGCGAAACGATGGCGCGTAGCAACGCCGCTTTTGAAGTAAATTCGATCATGTTGAACTGGGCAAGATTGTCGACTACTTTAGATGAAGTTAAAATTGAAATCGCTTCAGTTGCAGTGTCTTTATTTAGACCTGTCACTACTTCCAAGAGGCTGCTGATATGAGGGTAGATGTTAGGTACTGTTCCATCAGGACATTCCGGTAAATACACTGGCAAGTGTGTGCAATCTGTGGCTAGGACCGTTTGGGTTGCAGAAGTTGTTTCTTCACAAGATTCATCAGTACATTGCTCAGTTCTTGTCTCAGTGGCAGAAGTAGTTTCTTCACAAGATTCATCAGTACATTGCACAGTTGTTGTCTCAGTGGCAGGAGTAGTTTCTTCACAAGATTCATCAGTACATTGCTCTGTTGTTGTCTCAGTGGCAGGAGTAGTTTCTTCACAAGATTCATCAGTACATTGCACAGTTGTTGTCTCAGTGGCAGAAGTAGTTTCTTCACAAGATTCATCAGTACATTGCTCTGTTGTTGTCTCAGTGGCAGGAGTAGTTTCTTCACAAGATTCATCAGTACATTGCACAGTTGTTGTCTCTGTGGCAGAAGTAGTTTCTTCACAAGATTCATCAGTACATTGCTCTGTTGTTGTCTCAGTGGCAGGAGTAGTTTCTTCACAAGATTCATCAGTACATTGCACAGTTGTTGTCTCAGTGGCAGGAGTAGTTTCTTCACAAGATTCATCAGTACATTGCTCAGTTGTTGTCTCAGTGGCAGGAGTAGTTTCTTCACAAGATTCATCAGTACATTGCACAGTTGTTGTCTCAGTGGCAGGAGTAGTTTCTTCACAAGATTCATCAGTACATTGCTCAGTTGTTGTCTCAGTGGCAGGAGTAGTTTCTTCACAAGATTCATCAGTACATTGCTCAGTTGTTGTCTGAGTAGCAGAAGTAGTTTCTTCACAAGATTCATCAGTACATTGCTCAGTTGTTGTCTCAGTGGCAGGAGTAGTTTCTTCACAAGATTCATCAGTACATTGCTCAGTTGTTGTCTCAGTGGCAGAAGTAGTTTCTTCACAAGACTCATCAGTACATTGCACAGGTGTTGTCTCAGTGGCAGGAGTAGTTTCTTCACAAGACTCATCAGTACATTGCTCAGTTGTTGTCTCAGTGGCAGAAGTAGTTTCTTCACATGATTCATCAGTACATTGCACAGGTGTTGTCTCAGTGGCAGGAGTAGTTTCTTCACAAGATTCATCAGTACATTGCACAGTTGTTTTCTCAGTGGCAGGAGTAGTTTCTTCACAAGATTCATCGGTACATTGCACAGTTGTTGTCTCAATGGCAAAAGTAGTTTCTTCACAAGACTCATCAGTACACGGTTCAGATGTTGTCTCAATGGTTGATGCAACATCTTTACAATCATCGTATTGGCACTCTGTTGTGGTAGTTACGGTTGTCCTCTCTTCATCGTCGACTGCTCGCATATATTGTTCACATGGTGGCAGTGTGATGTTGCACACTCTTTGTAGCGGTAGTCTGTCTTGGTCTGGGCCGTCGAGATTTATGTGTGGGATAATGTTGGAGATAGCTTTGACGACACTCTCGGCTATTCTTGGTTGTTGAACGACGTGCATTAGCAAGTTCTTAATCATTGCTTCCTTATTCTTGTATTGTTGGGGCCGGAAACCTATCAGGATCTGTAAAAAGATAAATAATCTATTAATGTCAAATATTTTAGAAGAAAGGGTGCAGCACTAGTGTGGGTTACCTCTATCTCTATATTTTATGAAAGTTTGTCTGTTTTTTTCTGAATTTCCACGGAAATTTGCGTTATTTGCGCGTTTCTGACTTATTTATGACGGATGCGCGCAAAAATATATTTTTTGTCTGTCTGTTTGTCTGTGGACAAATTTGAGTCCTTATAACTTGAGAACGGCTGGGAAGATCAACGTAAAATTTGATAGAGATATCCATCAGAAGCACCACACTAATCATTGATGTAACTCTTCTCCACACCTCTCATAACAGGGGGCCTACCCCCTTAAAATACATGCTGAAATAGGCGTATAAGGACGAGACAAAGCTTATTTTCAACCCCTCGATGTGAGAAACAAAACTCGGGGGCCCTCACGGGTCCCCGAAAACAACATTTTAAGGCCCTAAAACCAACAGTTTTTGAGATATTCCCAGAAAACTAATTTCATTTAATAATCTAATGAAAGAATCCAAGCTGGTAACCATGGCAACAAAATCGCAGAGGCCCATCTATTTCTGTAAGACGCAATGCAATTCCATTTATTACATTACTGTGAAGTTTGCAAACGGCTTTAAGGTTATTACGTAACCAAATTAAACTGTAAAATTCATTTATACGTATATTCCGCTTATAGCCCCCGTCAAAGGGTACACTAGAATTCCTTCACGCGATTTTCACGTACGGGTGTGGTACGGAAGGTGTTTTATATCCCTATCTCTATATTGTATTTTTTATATTATTATTTTTGTGGATCAACGTAAAATTTGGCACAGATATCCATCACAGGCACGACACCAATTATTTATGTAACTCTTCTCCGTATCTCTCATAAAGGAGGAAGGAAGGAAGACCGTTAATCTCGCGATCATGATCCAAGGGACCTCCTTTTTACGTGGAATCCGAACCACAGGACATGGCAATTCACATGCATTGACCGGGAATCGTACCCGATCCTTTCTTTCATAAAGGAGGCCCCTACTGGTTTGGGTGATCGTGAAGATGATAATGAAAAGTAAACTATAACTAAAACTAACTACTAACTTATATACTACAAGAAGAAATGGAAAACAAAAGGACAATAAGGCAAATAAAAGACAGGGGGAAAAGAAATGCCCTCAACACTCGAAAAATGCGGATTGAGGGACTTGGAATGAATGAGAGCCATAAAAGGCAGGTAGGAAAGTGAAAGAGAAGAGGGTCCGCCTCACAGGTAATGGATAAAAGGGGGAAAACCGGACCCAGCTCAGGAATCCCTCGGGGTCGCCAACTCCCGAACTCGCCAGCCGTGAGACCCTGAGGGTGTAGCAATATCTAGGGTGCGCCATAAGTGGTTGGGCTACAT
This sequence comes from Meconema thalassinum, assembly GCA_946902985.2. Classification (NCBI taxonomy): domain Eukaryota; kingdom Metazoa; phylum Arthropoda; class Insecta; order Orthoptera; family Tettigoniidae; genus Meconema; species Meconema thalassinum. The sequence continues at coordinate 92,525,734 of OX336388.2, forward strand.
ACACCCTGCCTCCTTAAGGGCCTTGAGCACAAGGCATGAGATAACATGAAGAGAAGAAGAAGGCTGACCCCTCTCAGAAGGAGGGTATCAGAAAATATGAGACAAGTGCCAATTAAGACGGGAAAGGAACAGACTCCCTAGGCCTCGGATACCCTAATACCGTCGGGGTCGGAAGGGAACAAGAGTTGACCAAGATAGGTCGACAGTAAATAAGACGGAGAGGAGCCCGGCACAAGTAAGTGGACGCAATGCCGGACTCAGTTGGGGCCCCGTAGTCGCCAACCTACTCATAAAGGAGGGCCTACTCCCTTAAAATACATGCTAAAATAGGCGTAGAAGGGCGAGACAACAAGATAGGACAGACCAGGCGAAGATGTGACCTAAAGAGGAGTATAGTGGGAGGAATTAATGCCTAACGATAGATTGTGGAAGAAAAGAGGAGACGGCGTGATGGCGCAGCGGTCAAGCTGCTGGCCTCTCACCAAGGTGGCCCGGGTTCGATTCCTGACCAATGCATGTGAGTGTGAGATTTTCGATGTGAAATGCCATGTCCTGTGGTTCGGATTCCACGTAAAAAGGAGGTCCAGTGGCTCATGATGGCATAATTAACGGTCACGTAAAACTACAAGCTTCTTCTTTTATTTCAATGTTTTTCCAGTGATGTTTAAAGCTTTCAAGAAACAAGTTGTCGAACCAGATAAAATTGACACTCTCGGAGATGTATTTAGCCATAAATGTGGTGGTAAATAATAATAAAAAAAGAGAGTAGCCACTGTCAGCGTTGCGATTCTAATTAGTGTAAGGGCACACAGGAAGCGGCGCGGTGCGGCGCGGCGCGGTGCGGGGTGGGATGAACAAATACGTACTGAGCTATGGGACCGCACAAACAAACAGCGATTTGAAGCGGGCCGGACCGAGGCGACGCGGCGTGGCTCAAATTGGAACAGTCTAGTTTTTTTTTCTTGAGGTGGGTAGACGCGGGCTGCACGTTGCATCATGGACGGTGAGCTACTTATTAATGAAGTATTTGCTAGACCACCGATTTGGCAGTGTAGTCACAAGTATTATCGCAACAGAGGTGTGATTGAGAAGCTGTGGGATGAAATAGGAAGAGCAATGAATACAACAAGAAAGTATAATTCGTATATTTTGTAAAACAACACAGAATACTGGAATGGTTATATATGTTGATGTTGGAATATTAATAAAGAAATCATTTTCAATTCCAACTACTATGGTTTATGCAATAATTATATAATATGATACAATAATTTAACCATACTTTCAGACACTATAGTCTCCCTTTAAAAGTCTTTGTGTTTTTTGTTGTTGTTGTTGTTGTTTGAGTCTTCAGTCTTTTGACTGGTTTGATGCAGCCCTGCCCCCTGTCCTGAGCTAATCGTTTCATCTCTACATAGCTACCACACCCTACATCCGAGGCAATCTGTTTAACATATTCTAACCTTGGTCTACCCCTACAGTAGCGGCTTCGGTGGCGTAGTCGGTAGCATGCTGAACTGCTGTGCCCAAGATAGCGGGTTCAAACCCGGCCGAAGTCGTCGGATTTTGTAAGAGCGTTAAAATCCTTCAGTATGCCTTCCTTCGGAGGGGAAGTAAAGCCGGCGGTCCCATGTCATAGATTTATGGCATGTAAAAAATCCTTTCACAGACTAAACTTGTGTAAAGCAAAATTTGTTAGGTTAGATTTCGTCAGAACGCTCTATCAAAGTTCCAACGTTCACCACTAGGTATCATTGATATCTGGTGGCGAAAGTTGGAACTACTTGAAATTGAACGGAACTTGTAGCTCACCCTTTAGGGTATCCGCTGGAAGCAGCTACAGACTCAGGCGAGCCGAACATGTCCTCGGACACTCCCGGCACCAAAAGCCATACGATAAATAAATAAATAACCCCTACAGTTCTTGTCCTCGACCCTTCCTTCCATAACTAAGCTTGCTATTCCTGAGTGTCTTAGTATGTGTCCTACTAACCTATCTCTTCTCTTCATTAGCAGTAGCCAGAAACATTTCTCCTCTCCCACTCGTCTTAATACCTCTTCGTTTGTAACCCTATCGACCCAACTGATCTTCATCATTCTCCTGTAACACCACATTTCAAATGCTTCAATTCTCCTCTTTTCTGCTGCACCAATAGTCCAAGTTTCACTTCCATAGAGCGCCACGCTCCAGACAAAGGCTTTCAAAAATGACTTCCTAATACCTAAATCTACATTCGATGTCAACAGATTCCTTTTTTGTAGAAATGCTTTCCTTGCTTGAGCTAACCTACTTTTTTTAATAGTTAGAAAATTTATCACGGATTTCCTGTGCTGGAGATGTGTATCTGTTATTTCTCCTATGTCTGTGTAGAGTCGTGGCTGGAGGTGCATTAAAACGCACTTCCCTGAATGCAGTGTCATTTTCACCATCTTTGTCCCTCACAACATTGTGGAGAACACAAGCACACTTTATTATTGTTATGGATATAACCAAATGTTGAGATTGACATCCTCGTGTAACGTACGAAGTGATGCTCGTGCCTTCTTAGAACTGGAAACTAGTGATGATACTCCCCATAATTGGCTCTCCCCAAATACACTTCATTCACCCACTCGATCCTCCGCCGTCGTTTCAAAAATGTAAATTTTTAAAAGTTATTTTCACAGAGGATACTTGGATACTTGTTCGAGCAGCTTTATAAAGCGTCATATTGTCGACTGCCGCCCGTACGATGTCGCGTCCTGTGTGTGCAATACCCGCCCCGCCCCGCGCCGCTCCGCGTCATGTGTGTCCTTACACTTTCTCTCCATCTCCGGTATTCCATTATCCTCTTGCAATTTTGGCGTTCTGCTTAACACGCATGAATACTTTAGTTGATTATTACAAACGTTCTTTGCAATTCAAAAAATGTAATAGTTAGGTTAACAAGATTTAATTGAGCACTCATTTGAGGAACCTTAACATATTCAGTTACATTAACGAAACTTTCACATTGTTCGCATAAGCGATAAGCAATAAATTGGTTGGTTGGTTCCTCAGTTTAGGGGCTGTAACAACGCGGTCATGTAGTCTCATGTACTTTGGAAGTGTGTAGAGGCGGCTTCGGTGGCGTAGTCGGTAGCATGCTGAACTTCTATGCCCAAGATAGCGGGTTCAAACCCGGCCGAGGCCGTCGGACTTTTTAAGAGCGTTAAAAATCCCTCAGTATGCCTTCCTTCGGAGGGGAAGTAAAGCCGGCGGTCCCATGTCATAGATTTATGGCATGTTAAAGAACTTTCCACTAATTGCACCTGTGTGAAGCTAAATTGAATAGGTTAAGAATGTAAACAACGCTCTTAGGTTTCTACGTTCGTTGCCAAGAGCCGACAGCGGTGCCGTCTAGTAGTTAAGTTCTGAACTTGGCATAGTAGTCGTTGACGGTGGCGCTTGGCGGCAAAAGTAGGAACTATTTGAAAAATTCTAAGTTGCAGTACTTAACTTAAAAAACAGATAACACACACTATTACAGTCATCACAATTAACACCGGTTATCAGACAGATTCTACACACACCCAAAGTACACGGGGCTACATGACCGCGTTGTCGCAGCCCCTAAACTTAAGAACCAACCAACCAACCAGGAGTGTGTAGACTTTGTCTGATAGCCGGTGTTTATTGTGATGGCTGTATTATTGTGTGTTATCTGTAATTCAGGTACGGACTGCAGACGATCAATTTTCAAGTACTTTGCTACCAAATGCTACCGTCAACGACACCTAGCTTCAAACTTGGCTACTAGATACTACCGCAACCAGCACCTGGTGGCGAACGTTGGAACTTAATAGAGCGCTAATCAAATGAAACCTACAAATTTAACTTCACACAAATGTAGATAGTGGAAGGTTCTTTTACGTGCCATAAATCTATGACATGGGCTTTACTTCCCCTCCGAAGGAAGGCATGCTGAGGGATTTTTAACGCTTTAAAAAAACCGACGACTTTGGCCGGGTTTGAACCCGCGAGCTTGGGCATAGAAGCTCAGCATGCTACCGACTACGCCACCGAAGCCGCTGCCATACCTACCTTAAGTTTAATAACAATGTCAACATGAATTTACATCAAAGAGTTCGCGCCAACAAGGACCTACAGATTACTATTGCTCATTATGACAGTTAACATCCTCGTGGGTACAAACAACGCCATATTATGAAAGGCTGGAAATCGATATGTGGATTGATGTAGGCCTAACTCGACCATAAATTCCAGGTCGACCTTCATACTTCTTGATCAATGCAAGACCAACTACAATACTCAGACCTTAATGCAGGTCTCGAAAGTGTGAAAATGGCGTATGCTGAAGCCCCGGCATATTGTTTGTTTACATTCGTTGCTGGGATACAATATTAGCTTTGATTAGCTTCGTTTGATGAAGGTTGGGATAAACTATTGCTCATCTGTAATTTTTAGTGTCTTCAGTATGTCTGTTAAGTCCAGTTCGCGTTAATGTACTGCAATCGTGTGTAAATATGTGATAATACGCTTATTATGGACTGGTTCGTTTCTGTGATGATGGTTCAGTCGACCGATGGCATTGCGTCACTTACTGCAGATGAAGTTCCTAAAACTAAAGCATTAATAGAAGTGTCTCAAGAATATACACCGCAATGATTTGCTAGTTAGTGACGATATAATAACAGCTTAGTACAGTTCAGAAGTGTCGAACTTAAGCACGTAAAGGGAAAACGCAATCAGCATCAACGGCTAGACCAAACCGTTGACATTGAACGCTTAGCAACATTTAATTAAATATTTAATGCAGCCAATGGCCATACAACATGTGTCTCCGTAAATCCTTACCAGTCTGGCAGATGATCTACACTGCCTTGTATACACGCCAAAGAATATAGTGAACTTTTTATTGGTTAAGGAAGATGTTTCCCCTGTGCCAAACAGTGAATTCAATGTGTTCCGTCATTATTCATACTTTTGTGATTCTTACAGAGTCTTGCATTTTTTTTGGTATTATGATGTGTGAAATAAAGTGTTGTGAGTAACTTGCCAATTATGTACGGTACTTATATTGCGAGATGGTGTGATGCGATAATTCCGTAAGAGCGAGATGGTGCTTTCCTACCTACATTACTTTACTAAATCAACTATTTCCAGCGTACAACTATTCCAAACGGCAACAGCGAATGTTTAATAGCTTAGATGGTAACACATTATCGTGTCCTTTGTGGGTGGTAATCTCCATTTATTATGTTCAGATATCCACACGACGATTCTTTGCATATTTCAATCAACTAGTTCGGTGTGATGTTTTACCCGATATTTTAGACAATTCCACGAGAGGTCTTAATTGAATTGTATCTCTATAGCGTTGGTTCGATTATTTCAGTCAACTATTCTCATTCCGATTGTGTACACATACTCTGCATGTGCTGGGACAGCACTTCAGTAACCGGGTACTTTCTTCTCTCCTACTTCAGAATCTGTTTGATTTTTTGCTAATAATATTAATGTATAATTACTGAACTTAAATACAAATCGTCATAACTCGCCAAAAAGCTTCTTATTCAACCACGGAAACAGTGTGACTATTGTAGCTGCCCCTTGGGTGAAGACGAAGAAACCTATAATTCGAGGCCAGCACTATATAGATAAATTAATTCAGGTAAGTCTAAATTATTGATGCATATTTCTTCGGAACCTAGTCTCGTTTTGTGATATTTTTCATGCTCTTAGGTGAGTAATAATAATAATAATGTACACGAACTGTGACAATCCCGATGACATGATCTTATCTATTGGTAGGGCAACCATCGCCGCCATGTTTTTTCTACATTAAGGTCTGATCAATGTGTGTAGGCTAAATTTACTGGTATTCTTTGACAATGCAAATCAGCCAAGACATTCATATTTGCAAGATACTCCAGTTTGTTATATGAATACCTAAGATCGTTCGATGTGCGTGTATTTCTACTAGCACCGGTGAATTCAGGTTTTGTGGAACCATCACATTCACTGAACACTACGCGAAGTGCCAGTTTGTTAGTTATTGTTGCTTCAAGGGGCGGAACAGTGACTCTATCTGCCCGTAAATATAGAGTACTAATTCAACGCAGGTTGCTTCCGTCTCGCTTCCTCAATTCCTGCTGTTTCTTAGATGAGGCGGCTATGGCTGGAGCGCTGCAGTCGTGTTTCGTTCTTGCCGAGCATTCGGGAGGGTGGGACATTGACACTTTTCTCATCTTTCCGTATATAGTCTTTGGTGCCGAGTGACGTTTCGACTTCTGTCTCGGGACAGTCGAATGAGGAGCCGCAAAGATGCGCGCGCACCCGTCAGCGAGGAGCATTTGAATAGCGCCGACTTGAAATGCTCCTCGCTGTCCCATTGTGTGATTGTTACCTACAACAACAAATCAACGACAGTGAAAAAAAGTGAACCAAAAAAACAACTATTTAACGATAAAAAAATTGATACATTCGTCGTTATCATTTCCACACCACTTATTGAAGTAGATAACTCGGTCGGGGTCCATGCACGGATGAGCCAGCTTGGTGTTCCTGGGCAAACCCCACACAAGACAGCGCATAAACCTAGAAAACTTGCTGAGTTTTAAGATTCCCATTCCTTGTAATACGGTATATCCACATAGTAACATTTCTGCAAAGGACGGGATCAACGGCGAATTCAGCCGAGTGTTAGACGCAGCCTGGAGCAAATGAAGTTCATGAGAAAACAGTCCACGGAGATGAAATTTGGTGAAGACGCCATAAGAGAAAAGGAAGGGAAACATATGGTTCTGGGGACTTTTAGACAGTGGGTGAAGAAGAAAAACATTCTAATGTTTTAAAATTGTTTTGCTGCACAATTCACTTTTTTGGACTTTACAGCAACTATTCAGTAGCCAATATTAACCAATCTCAATAATATTTTTGTAGCATGTGAATATATCTATCTCCCATAATTCTGTGCATCCATATTAGTTAAAATAGTTATCGTTAATTTTTAAATAATTTTTAACTTTAATTTTTGGAAATAAAAATTATTTTTGTGAAACAATTTTTTATTTCAGGAATTGTTTCATATTTTTCCAAACCCATGCACAGAATTATTAGTCTGTGCAATGAGTACATAGTGTAAAACGATTGTAAAGTTTCAGTAATTTTTAGTAGTAAATAGTTGGTATCATTTTTTTAAAGGAAAATACTATCTTTTAGTAATTTCTGCCCATACTGATCAACTGAAAGGAATAATTTTTCACTTTTTGCTTTATGAAAGATGTTGGTCGTAGGGAAATAAAATTTGGTGCAGTTTGGATCACTGGGAGCAAAAAAATTATTTTTGGGTAGCCCCTTAAAGAACCTTCCACTAATTACACCTGTGTGAAGCTAAATTGTATAGGTTACGAATGTAAACAACGCTCTTAGGTTTCTATGTTCGTTGCCAAGAGCCGACTGTGGTGGCGTCTAGTAGCTAAATTCTGAACTAGGCCTAGTAGTCGTTGACGGTGGCGTTTGGCGGCAAAAGTAGGAACTATTTGAAAAATTCAAAGTTGCAGTCCTTACTTGAGTTAAAAAACAGATACACACATTAATACAGCCATCACAATTAACACCAGTTATCAGACAGATTCTACACACACCCAAAGTACACGGGGCTACATGACCACGTTGTCGCAGCCCCTAAACTGAGGAACCAACCAACCAAATACAGAACGTGTCATAGGCTAATATTATTATTCTGGGATAAATTTAGAACTATTTAAATAGTATCCGTCCATGGTTTTAAACAGTATTTAGGGAAAATAGAATTTTAAATGAGAGAAAACCTGTTTACTATCGTCCTCGTAGATCATGTAGACAAAACTAAGTTGCAATATTGTTGTACGACGTGAGGAGGATATAATAAAATAATTAAAAAGAAGTAAAAATTTTCGCCCTTGGATAGCCTTGAACCCGCGATCTTAAAAACAACAAGCGCGCGCGACACCTCTTGCACACTTTCCCAACATACTTCCCAGTGTTTTGTTGAGGTCCTTAATAGCGCGTATGGTTAAATATCCAATTATTACAGTTAGATCTTAAATATTGATTGGAATGCATTCATTCTGTACCAGGCATATTTTGAAATGTACTTAAAGCTAGTCTGACGACCGCTTTGCGTTAATAATGCAAAACGACTGTAAATGCTACCCCGAAACGACAACCGCCCTCCACGTTTTATTTCTTACAACTTGGCGCACGAAATGCTAGCGTGTGATACACTTCAGTATAAAAGCTGGTGTTCGACGAGGATGAACAGAATCATACAGGAATGAAAGACAAGTACGCAGGTGGGATAATTCTAGTAGGTAGCAATCATACAATGAGACAGCGAGGAGCATTTCAAGTCGGCGCTATTCAAATGCTCCTTGCTGCCGGGTGCGCGCGCATCTTTGCGGCTCCTCATCCGACTGTCCCGAGACAGAAGTGATGTTTCGTGTTGCTAGGAGACATTTGTTTATTGGCGTTGGCTTGGAAGTTTGAGATTGTGCATTGTTGTTGCGTTGCAATATAGTATAACGGTTGGATTTCTTCACACTCATATTGAAATTCGTTGGTTATTGTGCACAGTTCTTTGTCGACACAAGGCTAGCGATTTTAATCATTATTATTCGAATGTACACTTTCGTTTCCGTGCATGGTTTTCGCGATACGAACTGCAACGGTAGCGTTTCTACACACTGGTTGTTAATATTAACTTGGCCTGCACTTTCTTTACTTGAAGCGGTTGCTGATACACTGGACTCGGGAGTTGGCGATCCCGAGGGGTTCCTGAGCTGCGTGCGTTTATCCCTTATTCCATTCGATTTGGGGTAGACTATCCCTCCTCTTTCCCTTCTCTAACCGCCTTTCATGGTCATACTTATCTCTAAGTCCCTAAGTCTTCATTCTTCGAGGATTAAGAGCGTTTCTTTCCCTTTATTTGCCCTTTTCTTCGTGTAGTAGTCTACTTAAGTTACTTGTAAGTTAGTAGTTAGTTTTAATTTTAGTTTTCCATTTCATAGACTTTAGTTTTCGACCAAACCATTACGGGCCGATAACCTTCATGTTAGGACTCATAAAACAGCAATTATTATCATCAGAATAATTACTCTGAATTCTGCTTATCGTTCAGAATGCCGAAACATACAAAATCCAGCATTGGTCAGAAAAGCCGCAAGGCAAAACGATCAAAAACTCAAAGGGAGTCAGATCCGAGAGCAGCGTGAGAGTTGGCTTGCTTCTCAAAGGCAACAGCAGTCAACGTCGCGAGAATTCGTATCGGATGACGGCAGTCAGGCGTGCTTAGTAGCCGAGCGACGTCGTCAATCACCTATACGCCAATCTACTTCTCACTGTCGTGAGACCAGGCTGGAGAGAACGGGAGACTGACGAGCAGCGTTCGGCACGTCAGGAAGCTGCCCGAAAGAGTACTGCTCTCACTCGAGAACGGGAGACTGACGAGCAGCGTTCGGCAGGTCAGGATGCTGACCAAATGAGTACTGCTCTCTCCAGAGAGCTGGAGACAGAGGAGCAGCGTTCGGTACGGCAAGAAGCTGACCGAGTAAGTACTGCTCTCTCCAGAGAGCTGGAGACAGAGGAGCAGCGTTCGGTACGGCAAGAAGCTGACCGAGTAAGCACTGCCCTCGCTCACGAGGCAGAAACTGATGAACAGCGTGAGCAGCGTATATTGGCGGATCGCGAGTACCACGCTTCCAGGCGTGAAATAGGAGGTAATGAGGAGCGCGACAACCGGCGGGAATATGCTCGAACTCGCCACATAATTCAGCGTATTCAAGGCAACGAGAGGGCTGAAAAACGCATGATCAGTGTCGCTACTCGCCAGTCAGAGTCTCCGCAAGCTCAAATGGAGCGGCAAGGTGCTGATCGAACAGGGCTAGGGTTACCGAATCAGAGACCGAGAGACAGCAGCGGCGGACTGAAGCTAGGCAGAACCGCAAGGTACGGCACCGATTATGCTTCTCCGTAACGGCAGTTGAGACAGTGGCAGGATATATGTAATAGTGGCTTCAATTACAATCCTCTACTTGATTATCGACAAGAAGCCAACATTGAATCCATGACTGAAGTATGCAGATTTTGCCACGCTCTCAAGTGGAAGGGAGAGGCCCCAGGAATGTGTTGCTCTTTGGGAAAAGTGTGACTTGCCACTATTTTACCTCCTCCAGAGCCTCTCTTATCTCTACTTAACGGTCATCATCCCTAGTTCAAACACTTCCCAGAAAACATTCGGGCATATAATTCCGCTTTCCAAATGACATCATTTGGGGCTTCCAAAATTATAGAAGGGGGTTTTATGCCAACTTTTAAGGTGCAAGGCCAGGTGTATCATCTCATTGGATCATTGCTACCTGAAACTTCTGAAAACTCAAAATTTCTTCAAATTTACTTCATCACTGACTATAAAAGACAGGCTGATATATTGGATGCCCTATATAAGGAATGTAAAAGGACATTTAGTTACCGAATTGCAGCAGATGCTCCATGAAAGCAATAATTATGTCAGAAATTTTAAAACGGCAATAGATTCTATTCCTGAAGGTAGGAAGGATGATTTCAAAATTGTTGTCAATGCCGATCAAAATCCTACATCAGAACACGCTAGGAGGTACAATGAGCCAACGACTGACGAAGTTGCAGTAGTCTTGGTCGACCAGCAATGGGACAAGAAGGATATAGTTATCAGAAGACGAGGCGAAGGCTTGCAGAGAATATGTGAGACACATCGTTCTTACGACGCATTGCAATATCCTTTAATATTCTGCCGAGGTGAAGATGGTTACAACTTTACACTTCACCATGTCGATCCTGTGACTGGACAATATGGTATGAGGAAAAAGTCTTCTGCCCTGGAATGTTATTCCTTTCTTATCATGATAAGAGCAAATGAATATAATCATCTGCCATACTTTAAGCAACTGTTCAATCAATATTTGGTGGACTTGTGCGCTAAAATAGAGACTGAACGACTGTCCTATATCAGAAATAACCAGAAAAGGTTGCGGGCAGATAATTATATTCATCTTCAAGATGCGTTACGACAGGATGGTGAATTGGATAACTTGGGCCGATTGGTTATTTTACCTTCGTCTTTCACAGGTACATGCATCAAAGGACTCAAGACACCTTTTGCTATGTACGTAAATACTCCCGCCCTGATCTTTTCGTAACTTTCACTACAAATCCTAAATGGGAAGATATTAAAAAAGAATTGCTCCCAGGGCAGAGGCCGCAAGACCGCCATGACATTATTTCCAGGGTTTTCCACTTAAAAATCAAGAAGCTCATGGATAACATAGTGAAGGGTAAATTGTTTGGTTCAACACGGTGTCATATGCACACCATTGAGTGGCAGAAAAGAGGGCTTCCTCACGCCCATATCCTCAGTTGGCTCGAGGAAAATATACGGCCATTTCAAATTGATGATGTGATTCGGGCTGAGCTACCAAACCCTGCAGATGACCCTGAACTTTATGAGGTTGTAAAGACTCATATGATACACGGTCCCTGCGGCAGATTAAACCTTAATTCACCCTGTATGAAGGAGGGTATGTGCACCAAGAAATACCCTCGGAAATTTACCAACGAGACAATTACTGGCGAAGACGGTTACCCAACATACAGGCGTAGAGACCCTGATTCAGGAGGATACACAACCCAAATACGTTTGAATAACACAGTGATTAACGTGGACAGTAAATGGGTTGTTCCATATTCACCTGTGCTGTCACGAACCATCAATGCCCCTATTAACGTAGAATTTTGCAGTAGTGTAAAATCGATAAAATACATATGCAAATACGTTAATAAGGGTAGTGACCAGGCCTGTTTTGGCATAGGGAATCAAGCTGATGAAGTACTAGGGGATCCAGACAATTTTACTCCAGCCAATCCTCTTGTTACCCCTGTCCACATTCAACCAGAATGATACTTCTTATTTGCTTATGCAATTCTCCGGTCTATCCGAGCGGGAGATATATTAGTACTTCAGAGGCAGTATGGAGAATTCTTTCTTTCCCAATTCACGAAAGATATCCTCCTGTAATACATTTGTACGCCCATCTGGAGAATGGGCAAAGGGTTTATTTTCAACCAGAAAATGTTCGGGAGCAAATAGCAACCGCTAAAAATACCACACTCATGGCATTTTTTGAACTATGTTGCAATGATGCTTTTGCGAGGGGGCTGTTCTACGAAGATGTACCGAGCTATTACACTTTCAATGCACAGAGGGGTATGTTCTCTCCCAGGAAGCAGGGAACACCCGTAGACGGACACCCTCAAATGAGGAAGGATCATATTATTGGGAGAATATACACAGTCCACCCCAATAATACGGAATGCTACTATTTGAGAATGTTGTTGCATACTGTGAAAGCACCAACATCTTTTGAACACCTAAGGACTGTTGATGGTGTTTTACATCCAACATACCAGACAGCTTGCAGAGTGCTAGGTCTTTTACAAGATTACAGTCATTGGGACGACATTTCAGATAGCCCGTCCAAATTGAGGGAGTTGTTTGCAATTATGTTGGTCTTTTGCAACCTTAGTGATCCCCTTTCCTTATGGAACAAGTATAAAAATGGCCTATGCGAGGACATATTTCGGCAATTACAAAGAACATGCAATGATGTTAACATCATGTACAATGAACATATCTACAACAAAGGTCTTTCGTCTCTACAGGCTGCAGTCGTTTCAGTTGGAGGACAAAGACTGGCACATTATGGTCTGCCGTCACCTCAGATACTGCATGAAACGGACCTCAACGAAGAATTTCTGCGAGAAACCAATTATGATCCTGTGGAGATTGGAAACTTTGTTCGTGAAAATGAACCAAGGCTAACACAAGAACAAGCCGTCATTTACCGCACAATATTGGACAGCGTAAGCAAAGGGGAGGGAAATATGTTCTTCCTTGACTCTCCCGGAGGGACGGGAAAAACATTTTTAGTAAAACTCCTTTTGTCTAAACTTAGATGTGATGGAAAAATTGCGGTTGCTGTTGCGTCATCTGGCATTGCAGCAACCTTGCTTCCGGGTGGCAGGACTGCCCATTCCACCTTTAAAATTCCATTACATGTGGATAAGATAGAGACACCATCCTGTAACATAACCAGAACGAGCAATATTGCTCAAGTAATTGCCCAATGTGCATTGATCGTTTGGGATTAATGCACTATGTCCCACAAACAAGCAGTAGAAGCTTTAGACAGGACATTGAGAGATGTCAGAGAAGATGATCGACTGATGGTAGGCATCACGGTCCTCTTCTCAGGTGACTTCCGTCAGACTCTGCCAGTCGTACCGAATGGCACTAGAGCTGACGAAGTCAATGCCTCTCTCAAGAGTTCTGCACTTTGGACACTGGTCAAGAAGCAATCATTATCAGTAAATATGAGGGTTCACCTGGAAGGTGATCTTCGGAGCCAAGAGTTCTCTGATTTACTATTGAGGATAGGTGAAGGGACTATACAGGAGGAAGGAAGTTCTATAACCTTTCTCCCCTCCCTTTGTACTGTTGTACAAACGATCCAGGAGCTTATTTGCTGTGTGTATCCAGGTATCGATGATATTTCGTCCAGAGACAACTTTTGGCTTTGCGAACGAGCCATTTTGACCCCTAAGAATGACCTAGCCGCCGGTATCAACTGTGCTATCCTTAAAGAATTTCGTGCTCATGAAGTGGTGTATAGATCTATAAACACTGTTTTAAACCAGGATGATGCTGTGCATTATCCAACTGAGTTTCTAAACAATGTTACTGCACCTGGTCTTCCTGAGCACAACATTATTTTGAAAGTTGGAGCACCGATTATGCTTCTCCGTAACCTATGTGCCCCTAAGCTCTGCAATGGAACTAGGTTACGAGTGAAGTCACTGCATGAAAATGTCATCGAGGCTACCATCCTGACAGGTTGTGGCAAGGGCGAATCAGTATTCATTCCGAGGATTCCCCTTATACCGACGAATTATCCATTTGAGTTTAAGCGTCTGCAGTTTCCGATCACCATATGCTTTGCTATGACAATAAACAAATCACAAGAGACGTTGAAAATAGCTGGCATTGATCTTCGATCTCTCTGTTTTTCGCACGGGCAGTTGTATGTTGCCTTCTCGCGGGTGGGCAGTAGCGACAAGCTTTTCGTGTGTGCTCTTGAAAACACAACTACTAATGTTGTGTACCGTGAGGCACTTAAGTAGAATACTGGTGATTCCCGCCTCGGAAGCAGAAAGCAATTCCCCTTGAATAACATTACAGTCATCAGCCCATTCACGAATGGCTACTCCCAACTATATAGGCCTATAGCATGAGTTTACTTCGTTTTTTTTTGGTTAAATTTGAAGCGTCATTACCATTTCTCATCATTACTTACAGTGTATAAATTTATAGTGATAGATCCTTTTCACGATAAATTGGTTAGGTAATTTTTATAAAAATAAAAAAAAAAATTAGTCGTTTACCCTCCAGGTTGGTGGAACCCACGGACTCAGCGAGGGAACTCACCACTACCGCCTCTACGGGCAGTGCCCTAGAGCTGGGAACATCGAATCGGAAGGGATACAACTGGTGAGGTGGGATTGGCACCTCGCCCAGGCGGCCTCACCTGCAAAGCGAACAGGGGCCTCATGAGGGAAGGTAAGGGATGGTTAGGATGGATAGTCAAGGAAGAGGGAAGGAGGCGGCCGTGGCCTTGAAGAAGGTACCATCCCGGCATTTGCCCGAAGACGAAGTGGGAAACCACGGAAAACCACTTCGAGGATGGCTGAGGGGGAATCGAACCCCCTCTACTCATTTTGGCCACCCGAGGCTGAGTAGATCCTGTTCCAGTCCTCGTACCACTTTTCAAATTTCGTGGCAGAGCCGGGAATCGAACCCAGGACCTCCGGGGCGGCAGCTAACCATGCTGACCGCAACGCTACGGAGGCGACTGGTTAGTTAATTACTTAGTTAATTAGGAAAGTCATTTTTAATATTCCACGACTTCATTTGCTTTATCATAGTCACCCCATTATTTTGTCAGTCAGTTGCTTAATTTCTCTTAACATATTGTGTGCTATTTGTGTCATTGTTTACTTCGAAATTCGATTTAAATATTCGTCTTCTTACTTTTGTGTGACCTTTTTCGTGTTACTAGCCGTAACTGATTTCTGTTGGTGAAAATGGTGATGAAATATCCATTTCTTTAGTTGTATGCTTCTTTTAATACTATCGGTCTCCTATTCACGGAAATCGGATTGAAGCATACTTTACCTTATCAAAGTAGCATTACCTTTCAAGAGCACGATTTGTATAAATGAAATACCAATAGGTAAAGCGGCTTCAGTGGCGTAGTCGGTAGCATGCTGAACTTCTATGCCCAAGATAGTGGGTTCAAACCCGGCCGAGGCCGTCGGACTTTTTAAGAGCGTTAAAAATCCCTCAGTATGCCTTCCTTCGGAGGGGAAGTAAAGCCGGCGGTCCCATGTCATAGATTTATGGCATGTTAAAGAACTTTCCACTAATTGCACCTGTGTGAAGCTAAATTGAATAGGTTAAGAATGTAAACAACGCTCTTAGGTTTCTACGTTCGTTGCCAAGAGCCGACAGCGGTGCCGTCTAGTAGTTAAGTTCTGAACTTGGCATAGTAGTCGTTGACGGTGGCGCTTGGCGGCAAAAGTAGGAACTATTTGAAAAATTCTAAGTTGCAGTACTTAACTTAAAAAACAGATAACACACACTATTACAGTCATCACAATTAACACCGGTTATCAGACAGATTCTACACACACCCAAAGTACACGGGGCTACATGACCGCGTTGTCGCAGCCCCTAAACTTAAGAACCAACCAACCAACCAGGAGTGTGTAGACTTTGTCTGATAGCCGGTGTTTATTGTGATGGCTGTATTATTGTGTGTTATCTGTAATTCAGGTACGGACTGCAGACGATCAATTTTCAAGTACTTTGCTACCAAATGCTACCGTCAACGACACCTAGCTTCAAACTTGGCTACTAGATACTACCGCAACCAGCACCTGGTGGCGAACGTTGGAACTTAATAGAGCGCTAATCAAATGAAACCTACAAATTTAACTTCACACAAATGTAGATAGTGGAAGGTTCTTTTACGTGCCATAAATCTATGACATGGGCTTTACTTCCCCTCCGAAGGAAGGCATGCTGAGGGATTTTTAACGCTTTAAAAAAACCGACGACTTTGGCCGGGTTTGAACCCGCGAGCTTGGGCATAGAAGCTCAGCATGCTACCGACTACGCCACCGAAGCCGCTGCCATACCTACCTTAAGTTTAATAACAATGTCAACATGAATTTACATCAAAGAGTTCGCGCCAACAAGGACCTACAGATTACTATTGCTCATTATGACAGTTAACATCCTCGTGGGTACAAACAACGCCATATTATGAAAGGCTGGAAATCGATATGTGGATTGATGTAGGCCTAACTCGACCATAAATTCCAGGTCGACCTTCATACTTCTTGATCAATGCAAGACCAACTACAATACTCAGACCTTAATGCAGGTCTCGAAAGTGTGAAAATGGCGTATGCTGAAGCCCCGGCATATTGTTTGTTTACATTCGTTGCTGGGATACAATATTAGCTTTGATTAGCTTCGTTTGATGAAGGTTGGGATAAACTATTGCTCATCTGTAATTTTTAGTGTCTTCAGTATGTCTGTTAAGTCCAGTTCGCGTTAATGTACTGCAATCGTGTGTAAATATGTGATAATACGCTTATTATGGACTGGTTCGTTTCTGTGATGATGGTTCAGTCGACCGATGGCATTGCGTCACTTACTGCAGATGAAGTTCCTAAAACTAAAGCATTAATAGAAGTGTCTCAAGAATATACACCGCAATGATTTGCTAGTTAGTGACGATATAATAACAGCTTAGTACAGTTCAGAAGTGTCGAACTTAAGCACGTAAAGGGAAAACGCAATCAGCATCAACGGCTAGACCAAACCGTTGACATTGAACGCTTAGCAACATTTAATTAAATATTTAATGCAGCCAATGGCCATACAACATGTGTCTCCGTAAATCCTTACCAGTCTGGCAGATGATCTACACTGCCTTGTATACACGCCAAAGAATATAGTGAACTTTTTATTGGTTAAGGAAGATGTTTCCCCTGTGCCAAACAGTGAATTCAATGTGTTCCGTCATTATTCATACTTTTGTGATTCTTACAGAGTCTTGCATTTTTTTGGTATTATGATGTGTGAAATAAAGTGTTGTGAGTAACTTGCCAATTATGTACGGTACTTATATTGCGAGATGGTGTGATGCGATAATTCCGTAAGAGCGAGATGGTGCTTTCCTACCTACATTACTTTACTAAATCAACTATTTCCAGCGTACAACTATTCCAAACGGCAACAGCGAATGTTTAATAGCTTAGATGGTAACACATTATCGTGTCCTTTGTGGGTGGTAATCTCCATTTATTATGTTCAGATATCCACACGACGATTCTTTGCATATTTCAATCAACTAGTTCGGTGTGATGTTTTACCCGATATTTTAGACAATTCCACGAGAGGTCTTAATTGAATTGTATCTCTATAGCGTTGGTTCGATTATTTCAGTCAACTATTCTCATTCCGATTGTGTACACATACTCTGCATGTGCTGGGACAGCACTTCAGTAACCGGGTACTTTCTTCTCTCCTACTTCAGAATCTGTTTGATTTTTTGCTAATAATATTAATGTATAATTACTGAACTTAAATACAAATCGTCATAACTCGCCAAAAAGCTTCTTATTCAACCACGGAAACAGTGTGACTATTGTAGCTGCCCCTTGGGTGAAGACGAAGAAACCTATAATTCGAGGCCAGCACTATATAGATAAATTAATTCAGGTAAGTCTAAATTATTGATGCATATTTCTTCGGAACCTAGTCTCGTTTTGTGATATTTTTCATGCTCTTAGGTGAGTAATAATAATAATAATGTACACGAACTGTGACAATCCCGATGACATGATCTTATCTATTGGTAGGGCAACCATCGCCGCCATGTTTTTTCTACATTAAGGTCTGATCAATGTGTGTAGGCTAAATTTACTGGTATTCTTTGACAATGCAAATCAGCCAAGACATTCATATTTGCAAGATACTCCAGTTTGTTATATGAATACCTAAGATCGTTCGATGTGCGTGTATTTCTACTAGCACCGGTGAATTCAGGTTTTGTGGAACCATCACATTCACTGAACACTACGCGAAGTGCCAGTTTGTTAGTTATTGTTGCTTCAAGGGGCGGAACAGTGACTCTATCTGCCCGTAAATATAGAGTACTAATTCAACGCAGGTTGCTTCCGTCTCGCTTCCTCAATTCCTGCTGTTTCTTAGATGAGGCGGCTATGGCTGGAGCGCTGCAGTCGTGTTTCGTTCTTGCCGAGCATTCGGGAGGGTGGGACATTGACACTTTTCTCATCTTTCCGTATATAGTCTTTGGTGCCGAGTGACGTTTCGACTTCTGTCTCGGGACAGTCGAATGAGGAGCCGCAAAGATGCGCGCGCACCCGTCAGCGAGGAGCATTTGAATAGCGCCGACTTGAAATGCTCCTCGCTGTCCCATTGTGTGATTGTTACCTACAACAACAAATCAACGACAGTGAAAAAAAGTGAACCAAAAAAACAACTATTTAACGATAAAAAAATTGATACATTCGTCGTTATCATTTCCACACCACTTATTGAAGTAGATAACTCGGTCGGGGTCCATGCACGGATGAGCCAGCTTGGTGTTCCTGGGCAAACCCCACACAAGACAGCGCATAAACCTAGAAAACTTGCTGAGTTTTAAGATTCCCATTCCTTGTAATACGGTATATCCACATAGTAACATTTCTGCAAAGGACGGGATCAACGGCGAATTCAGCCGAGTGTTAGACGCAGCCTGGAGCAAATGAAGTTCATGAGAAAACAGTCCACGGAGATGAAATTTGGTGAAGACGCCATAAGAGAAAAGGAAGGGAAACATATGGTTCTGGGGACTTTTAGACAGTGGGTGAAGAAGAAAAACATTCTAATGTTTTAAAATTGTTTTGCTGCACAATTCACTTTTTTGGACTTTACAGCAACTATTCAGTAGCCAATATTAACCAATCTCAATAATATTTTTGTAGCATGTGAATATATCTATCTCCCATAATTCTGTGCATCCATATTAGTTAAAATAGTTATCGTTAATTTTTAAATAATTTTTAACTTTAATTTTTGGAAATAAAAATTATTTTTGTGAAACAATTTTTTATTTCAGGAATTGTTTCATATTTTTCCAAACCCATGCACAGAATTATTAGTCTGTGCAATGAGTACATAGTGTAAAACGATTGTAAAGTTTCAGTAATTTTTAGTAGTAAATAGTTGGTATCATTTTTTTAAAGGAAAATACTATCTTTTAGTAATTTCTGCCCATACTGATCAACTGAAAGGAATAATTTTTCACTTTTTGCTTTATGAAAGATGTTGGTCGTAGGGAAATAAAATTTGGTGCAGTTTGGATCACTGGGAGCAAAAAAATTATTTTTGGGTAGCCCCTTAAAGAACCTTCCACTAATTACACCTGTGTGAAGCTAAATTGTATAGGTTACGAATGTAAACAACGCTCTTAGGTTTCTATGTTCGTTGCCAAGAGCCGACTGTGGTGGCGTCTAGTAGCTAAATTCTGAACTAGGCCTAGTAGTCGTTGACGGTGGCGTTTGGCGGCAAAAGTAGGAACTATTTGAAAAATTCAAAGTTGCAGTCCTTACTTGAGTTAAAAAACAGATACACACATTAATACAGCCATCACAATTAACACCAGTTATCAGACAGATTCTACACACACCCAAAGTACACGGGGCTACATGACCACGTTGTCGCAGCCCCTAAACTGAGGAACCAACCAACCAAATACAGAACGTGTCATAGGCTAATATTATTATTCTGGGATAAATTTAGAACTATTTAAATAGTATCCGTCCATGGTTTTAAACAGTATTTAGGGAAAATAGAATTTTAAATGAGAGAAAACCTGTTTACTATCGTCCTCGTAGATCATGTAGACAAAACTAAGTTGCAATATTGTTGTACGACGTGAGGAGGATATAATAAAATAATTAAAAAGAAGTAAAAATTTTCGCCCTTGGATAGCCTTGAACCCGCGATCTTAAAAACAACAAGCGCGCGCGACACCTCTTGCACACTTTCCCAACATACTTCCCAGTGTTTTGTTGAGGTCCTTAATAGCGCGTATGGTTAAATATCCAATTATTACAGTTAGATCTTAAATATTGATTGGAATGCATTCATTCTGTACCAGGCATATTTTGAAATGTACTTAAAGCTAGTCTGACGACCGCTTTGCGTTAATAATGCAAAACGACTGTAAATGCTACCCCGAAACGACAACCGCCCTCCACGTTTTATTTCTTACAACTTGGCGCACGAAATGCTAGCGTGTGATACACTTCAGTATAAAAGCTGGTGTTCGACGAGGATGAACAGAATCATACAGGAATGAAAGACAAGTACGCAGGTGGGATAATTCTAGTAGGTAGCAATCATACAATGAGACAGCGAGGAGCATTTCAAGTCGGCGCTATTCAAATGCTCCTTGCTGCCGGGTGCGCGCGCATCTTTGCGGCTCCTCATCCGACTGTCCCGAGACAGAAGTGATGTTTCGTGTTGCTAGGAGACATTTGTTTATTGGCGTTGGCTTGGAAGTTTGAGATTGTGCATTGTTGTTGCGTTGCAATATAGTATAACGGTTGGATTTCTTCACACTCATATTGAAATTCGTTGGTTATTGTGCACAGTTCTTTGTCGACACAAGGCTAGCGATTTTAATCATTATTATTCGAATGTACACTTTCGTTTCCGTGCATGGTTTTCGCGATACGAACTGCAACGGTAGCGTTTCTACACACTGGTTGTTAATATTAACTTGGCCTGCACTTTCTTTACTTGAAGCGGTTGCTGATACACTGGACTCGGGAGTTGGCGATCCCGAGGGGTTCCTGAGCTGCGTGCGTTTATCCCTTATTCCATTCGATTTGGGGTAGACTATCCCTCCTCTTTCCCTTCTCTAACCGCCTTTCATGGTCATACTTATCTCTAAGTCCCTAAGTCTTCATTCTTCGAGGATTAAGAGCGTTTCTTTCCCTTTATTTGCCCTTTTCTTCGTGTAGTAGTCTACTTAAGTTACTTGTAAGTTAGTAGTTAGTTTTAATTTTAGTTTTCCATTTCATAGACTTTAGTTTTCGACCAAACCATTACGGGCCGATAACCTTCATGTTAGGACTCATAAAACAGCAATTATTATCATCAGAATAATTACTCTGAATTCTGCTTATCGTTCAGAATGCCGAAACGTACAAAATCCAGCATTGGTCAGAAAAGCCGCAAGGCAAAACGATCAAAAACTCAAAGGGAGTCAGATCCGAGAGCAGCGTGAGAGTTGGCTTGCTTCTCAAAGGCAACAGCAGTCAACGTCGCGAGAATTCGTATCGGATGACGGCAGTCAGGCGTGCTTAGTAGCCGAGCGACGTCGTCAATCACCTATACGCCAATCTACTTCTCACTGTCGTGAGACCAGGCTGGAGAGAACGGGAGACTGACGAGCAGCGTTCGGCACGTCAGGAAGCTGACCGAATAAGTACTGCTCTCGCTCGAGAACGGGAGACTGACGAGCAGCGTTCGGCACGACACGAAGCTGTCCGAATGAGTACTGCTCTCGCTCGAGAACGGGAGACTGACGAGCAGCGTTCGTCACGTCTGGAAGCTGACCGAATGAGTACTGCTCTCGCTCGAGAACGGGAGACTGACGAGCAGCGTTCGGCACGTCAGGAAGCTGCCCGAAAGAGTACTGCTCTCACTCGAGAACGGGAGACTGACGAGCAGCGTTCGGCAGGTCAGGATGCTGACCAAATGAGTACTGCTCTCTCCAGAGAGCTGGAGACAGAGGAGCAGCGTTCGGTACGGCAAGAAGCTGACCGAGTAAGTACTGCTCTCTCCAGAGAGCTGGAGACAGAGGAGCAGCGTTCGGTACGGCAAGAAGCTGACCGAGTAAGCACTGCCCTCGCTCACGAGGCAGAAACTGATGAACAGCGTGAGCAGCGTATATTGGCGGATCGCGAGTACCACGCTTCCAGGCGTGAAATAGGAGGTAATGAGGAGCGCGACAACCGGCGGGAATATGCTCGAACTCGCCACATAATTCAGCGTATTCAAGGCAACGAGAGGGCTGAAAAACGCATGATCAGTGTCGCTACTCGCCAGTCAGAGTCTCCGCAAGCTCAAATGGAGCGGCAAGGTGCTGATCGAACAGGGCTAGGGTTACCGAATCAGAGACCGAGAGACAGCAGCGGCGGACTGAAGCTAGGCAGAACCGCAAGGTACGGCACCGATTATGCTTCTCCGTAACGGCAGTTGAGACAGTGGCAGGATATATGTAATAGTGGCTTCAATTACAATCCTCTACTTGATTATCGACAAGAAGCCAACATTGAATCCATGACTGAAGTATGAAGATTTTGCCACGCTCTCAAGTGGAAGGGAGAGGCCCCAGGAATGTGTTGCTCTTTGGGAAAAGTGTGACTTGCCACTATTTTACCTCCTCCAGAGCCTCTCTTATCTCTACTTAACGGTCATCATCCCTAGTTCAAACACTTCCCAGAAAACATTCGGGCATATAATTCCGCTTTCCAAATGACATCATTTGGGGCTTCCAAAATTATAGAAGGGGGTTTTATGCCAACTTTTAAGGTGCAAGGCCAGGTGTATCATCTCATTGGATCATTGCTACCTGAAACTTCTGAAAACTCAAAATTTCTTCAAATTTACTTCATCACTGACTATAAAAGACAGGCTGATATATTGGATGCCCTATATAAGGAATGTAAAAGGACATTTAGTTACCGAATTGCAGCAGATGCTCCATGAAAGCAATAATTATGTCAGAAATTTTAAAACGGCAATAGATTCTATTCCTGAAGGTAGGAAGGATGATTTCAAAATTGTTGTCAATGCCGATCAAAATCCTACATCAGAACACGCTAGGAGGTACAATGAGCCAACGACTGACGAAGTTGCAGTAGTCTTGGTCGACCAGCAATGGGACAAGAAGGATATAGTTATCAGAAGACGAGGCGAAGGCTTGCAGAGAATATGTGAGACACATCGTTCTTACGACGCATTGCAATATCCTTTAATATTCTGCCGAGGTGAAGATGGTTACAACTTTACACTTCACCATGTCGATCCTGTGACTGGACAATATGGTATGAGGAAAAAGTCTTCTGCCCTGGAATGTTATTCCTTTCTTATCATGATAAGAGCAAATGAATATAATCATCTGCCATACTTTAAGCAACTGTTCAATCAATATTTGGTGGACATGTGCGCTAAAATAGAGACTGAACGACTGTCCTATATCAGAAATAACCAGAAAAGGTTGCGGGCAGATAATTATATTCATCTTCAAGATGCGTTACGACAGGATGGTGAATTGGATAACTTGGGCCGATTGGTTATTTTACCTTCGTCTTTCACAGGTACATGCATCAAAGGACTCAAGACACCTTTTGCTATGTACGTAAATACTCCCGCCCTGATCTTTTCGTAACTTTCACTACAAATCCTAAATGGGAAGATATTAAAAAAGAATTGCTCCCAGGGCAGAGGCCGCAAGACCGCCATGACATTATTTCCAGGGTTTTCCACTTAAAAATCAAGAAGCTCATGGATAACATAGTGAAGGGTAAATTGTTTGGTTCAACACGGTGTCATATGCACACCATTGAGTGGCAGAAAAGAGGGCTTCCTCACGCCCATATCCTCAGTTGGCTCGAGGAAAATATACGGCCATTTCAAATTGATGATGTGATTCGGGCTGAGCTACCAAACCCTGCAGATGACCCTGAACTTTATGAGGTTGTAAAGACTCATATGATACACGGTCCCTGCGGCAGATTAAACCTTAATTCACCCTGTATGAAGGAGGGTATGTGCACCAAGAAATACCCTCGGAAATTTACCAACGAGACAATTACTGGCGAAGACGGTTACCCAACATACAGGCGTAGAGACCCTGATTCAGGAGGATACACAACCCAAATACGTTTGAATAACACAGTGATTAACGTGGACAGTAAATGGGTTGTTCCATATTCACCTGTGCTGTCACGAACCATCAATGCCCCTATTAACGTAGAATTTTGCAGTAGTGTAAAATCGATAAAATACATATGCAAATACGTTAATAAGGGTAGTGACCAGGCCTGTTTTGGCATAGGGAATCAAGCTGATGAAGTACTAGGGGATCCAGACAATTTTACTCCAGCCAATCCTCTTGTTACCCCTGTCCACATTCAACCAGAATGATACTTCTTATTTGCTTATGCAATTCTCCGGTCTATCCGAGCGGGAGATATATTAGTACTTCAGAGGCAGTATGGAGAATTCTTTCTTTCCCAATTCACGAAAGATATCCTCCTGTAATACATTTGTACGCCCATCTGGAGAATGGGCAAAGGGTTTATTTTCAACCAGAAAATGTTCGGGAGCAAATAGCAACCGCTAAAAATACCACACTCATGGCATTTTTTGAACTATGTTGCAATGATGCTTTTGCGAGGGGGCTGTTCTACGAAGATGTACCGAGCTATTACACTTTCAATGCACAGAGGGGTATGTTCTCTCCCAGGAAGCAGGGAACACCCGTAGACGGACACCCTCAAATGAGGAAGGATCATATTATTGGGAGAATATACACAGTCCACCCCAATAATACGGAATGCTACTATTTGAGAATGTTGTTGCATACTGTGAAAGCACCAACATCTTTTGAACACCTAAGGACTGTTGATGGTGTTTTACATCCAACATACCAGACAGCTTGCAGAGTGCTAGGTCTTTTACAAGATTACAGTCATTGGGACGACATTTCAGATAGCCCGTCCAAATTGAGGGAGTTGTTTGCAATTATGTTGGTCTTTTGCAACCTTAGTGATCCCCTTTCCTTATGGAACAAGTATAAAAATGGCCTATGCGAGGACATATTTCGGCAATTACAAAGAACATGCAATGATGTTAACATCATGTACAATGAACATATCTACAACAAAGGTCTTTCGTCTCTACAGGCTGCAGTCGTTTCAGTTGGAGGACAAAGACTGGCACATTATGGTCTGCCGTCACCTCAGATACTGCATGAAACGGACCTCAACGAAGAATTTCTGCGAGAAACCAATTATGATCCTGTGGAGATTGGAAACTTTGTTCGTGAAAATGAACCAAGGCTAACACAAGAACAAGCCGTCATTTACCGCACAATATTGGACAGCGTAAGCAAAGGGGAGGGAAATATGTTCTTCCTTGACTCTCCCGGAGGGACGGGAAAAACATTTTTAGTAAAACTCCTTTTGTCTAAACTTAGATGTGATGGAAAAATTGCGGTTGCTGTTGCGTCATCTGGCATTGCAGCAACCTTGCTTCCGGGTGGCAGGACTGCCCATTCCACCTTTAAAATTCCATTACATGTGGATAAGATAGAGACACCATCCTGTAACATAACCAGAACGAGCAATATTGCTCAAGTAATTGCCCAATGTGCATTGATCGTTTGGGATTAATGCACTATGTCCCACAAACAAGCAGTAGAAGCTTTAGACAGGACATTGAGAGATGTCAGAGAAGATGATCGACTGATGGTAGGCATCACGGTCCTCTTCTCAGGTGACTTCCGTCAGACTCTGCCAGTCGTACCGAATGGCACTAGAGCTGACGAAGTCAATGCCTCTCTCAAGAGTTCTGCACTTTGGACACTGGTCAAGAAGCAATCATTATCAGTAAATATGAGGGTTCACCTGGAAGGTGATCTTCGGAGCCAAGAGTTCTCTGATTTACTATTGAGGATAGGTGAAGGGACTATACAGGAGGAAGGAAGTTCTATAACCTTTCTCCCCTCCCTTTGTACTGTTGTACAAACGATCCAGGAGCTTATTTGCTGTGTGTATCCAGGTATCGATGATATTTCGTCCAGAGACAACTTTTGGCTTTGCGAACGAGCCATTTTGACCCCTAAGAATGACCTAGCCGCCGGTATCAACTGTGCTATCCTTAAAGAATTTCGTGCTCATGAAGTGGTGTATAGATCTATAAACACTGTTTTAAACCAGGATGATGCTGTGCATTATCCAACTGAGTTTCTAAACAATGTTACTGCACCTGGTCTTCCTGAGCACAACATTATTTTGAAAGTTGGAGCACCGATTATGCTTCTCCGTAACCTATGTGCCCCTAAGCTCTGCAATGGAACTAGGTTACGAGTGAAGTCACTGCATGAAAATGTCATCGAGGCTACCATCCTGACAGGTTGTGGCAAGGGCGAATCAGTATTCATTCCGAGGATTCCCCTTATACCGACGAATTATCCATTTGAGTTTAAGCGTCTGCAGTTTCCGATCACCATATGCTTTGCTATGACAATAAACAAATCACAAGAGACGTTGAAAATAGCTGGCATTGATCTTCGATCTCTCTGTTTTTCGCACGGGCAGTTGTATGTTGCCTTCTCGCGGGTGGGCAGTAGCGACAAGCTTTTCGTGTGTGCTCTTGAAAACACAACTACTAATGTTGTGTACCGTGAGGCACTTAAGTAGAATACTGGTGATTCCCGCCTCGGAAGCAGAAAGCAATTCCCCTTGAATAACATTACAGTCATCAGCCCATTCACGAATGGCTACTCCCAACTATATAGGCCTATAGCATGAGTTTACTTCGTTTTTTTTTTTGGTTAAATTTGAAGCGTCATTACCATTTCTCATCATTACTTACAGTGTATAAATTTATAGTGATAGATCCTTTTCACGATAAATTGGTTAGGTAATTTTTATAAAAAAAAAAATAAATAGTCGTTTACCCTCCAGGTTGGTGGAACCCACGGACTCAGCGAGGGAACTCACCACTACCGCCTCTACGGGCAGTGCCCTAGAGCTGGGAACATCGAATCGGAAGGGATACAACTGGTGAGGTGGGATTGGCACCTCGCCCAGGCGGCCTCACCTGCAAAGCGAACAGGGGCCTCATGAGGGAAGGTAAGGGATGGTTAGGATGGATAGTCAAGGAAGAGGGAAGGAGGCGGCCGTGGCCTTGAAGAAGGTACCATCCCGGCATTTGCCCGAAGACGAAGTGGGAAACCACGGAAAACCACTTCGAGGATGGCTGAGGGGGAATCGAACCCCCTCTACTCATTTTGGCCACCCGAGGCTGAGTAGATCCTGTTCCAGTCCTCGTACCACTTTTCAAATTTCGTGGCAGAGCCGGGAATCGAACCCAGGACCTCCGGGGCGGCAGCTAACCATGCTGACCGCAACGCTACGGAGGCGACTGGTTAGTTAATTACTTAGTTAATTAGGAAAGTCATTTTTAATATTCCACGACTTCATTTGCTTTATCATAGTCACCCCATTATTTTGTCAGTCAGTTGCTTAATTTCTCTTAACATATTGTGTGCTATTTGTGTCATTGTTTACTTCGAAATTCGATTTAAATATTCGTCTTCTTACTTTTGTGTGACCTTTTTCGTGTTACTAGCCGTAACTGATTTCTGTTGGTGAAAATGGTGATGAAATATCCATTTCTTTAGTTGTATGCTTCTTTTAATACTATCGGTCTCCTATTCACGGAAATCGGATTGAAGCATACTTTACCTTATCAAAGTAGCATTACCTTTCAAGAGCACGATTTGTATAAATGAAATACCAATAGGTAAAGCGGCTTCAGTGGCGTAGTCGGTAGCATGCTGAGCTTCTATGCCAAGGATCGCGGGTTCAAACCCGGCCGACGTCATCGGATTTTTTAAGAGCATTAAAATCCTTCAGTATGGTTTCCTTCGGAGGAGAAGTAAAGCCGGAGGTCCTATGTCATAGATTTATGGCATGTAAAATAACCTTCCACTAATTATACTTGTGTGAAGGTAAATTGTAGGTTACATTTCGTTGAAACGCTCTATCAAAGTTCCAACGTTCTCCACTAGGTATCAGTGACATCTGGTAGCGAAAGTTGGAACTACTTGAAATTGATCGGAACTTGTAGCTCACCCCATGGGTGTCCGCATTGAAGCGGGTACAGCCTCGGACACTCCCGACACTAAACGCCGTACGCTAAATAAATAAAATAATCAATAAGTATTTAGTGAATTTATTACACATTACTCAATATATACATTAATTAATACCAGTTTCGGCCATAACCGACAGTAGAGGCTACGCAGGCTAAAGCGCAGCATTAGGTCATGGGGCCAAGCTCTCTGCTGACTCGGTAGACGCGTGGGTTCGAGCCCCACCGTCGGCCGTCCTTGAAATGGTTTTCCGTGGTTTCCCCATTTTCAACACCAGGCAAATGCAGGGACGGTACCTTCTGACAGGCCACGGCCGCTTCCTTCCACATCCTTGCCCAGTTTCATTCACCATCATTCATTTCATCTCTCATTAACTCCTCTCATGAGGTTGGCGTCAGAAAGGGCATCCGGCCGTAAAAACCATCGCCACAAAGACTTCCATCGCATCTCATCCCCGACCCCGTTGAAAAACGGGAATAATAAGGGGTAGACATACATACAATACCAGTTTCGGCCATATTATGGCCTTCTTCAGTAACTGTTTTTAAGAGAAAAGAAAATATTGTAATTACGAGCGAAGTTTTGAAAGAGCCTTTATTCATCTCTCGTAACCATCTCAAGATATTTTTAAAGAAAAGATTTTTAGTCTATTTTTAGTATTTTTTTTATAGGAATATACAAACACCAATTACTTAGATACAGTAAATGTCATTTTCACAATAATAGTTTATACAGTCATCAAATTAAAGCCCACATCTGTTACGGATCTGTTTATCAAATGAATGAAAATCCACAGCCTGCTTCCAGTCTCCGACCGGGTCAGGAATGGAATGAATGAAGCCCCTATCTAGCGGCGAGGATATGAACTGTGCCGGCTGCCGAGGCCTGACGCACTCCTCTGGGACAATGATTAAATGAATGACAGTTGAAATGAAATGATAGTGGAGAGTGTTGCTGGAATGAAATTTTGACAGGGAAAACCGGAGTACCCGGAGAAAAACCTGTCTACCTCCGTTTTGTCCAGCACAGATCTCACATGGAGTGACCGGGATTTGAACCACGGACCTAGCGGTGAGAGGCCGGCGTGCTGCCGCCTAAGCCACGGAGGCTTCTGTTTATCAAATATTTCTTATAATTACTTTTATAGTAAAATATTAAAATATTATTTAAAAATGTACTCGTAATTTCAATAGTTTCTTTTAAACACAATTACAGAAGAAACTGGTATGAAGTAATGTATGAGTATTTTATTGTTCTACAGTTGGAAAATTCATACTTCTTCAAATATTATCTTGCTTCTCTCCTTCTCTGAACCATTGTCACGAACCGCTACTAATTTCTGCCTTTCTGAGAAAGCTTGGCCATTAATACCGAAAATCGTTCGAAGAACGGGTACTTTTGCTAGTTTGTAGAATTCATATGACCTATTAACTACGGTATATGTTATATATTTGGTGTGTAAGCGTTTTTTTTATCATCGAAGTTAGAATTTTTTGAGGTCATACGTTATATTCAAACCCATTTTAACTTAATAATAACCAAGATCCGGAAACTGAGAAAAAAAAAAAAAAATCGCCCCGCCGCTTGGTGATCACTACGCTTCTAAGATAGTGGCTTTGAGAAGCGGATAATATTCAGACCGAACAACCATGTGTCCTGGATATAGCCTAACTTGGTTTGGATCTTTGGTAATTGTTGCGTATTGGGTTATCCAAACATTTTAATACTACTGTAATTTTCATCCTGTGTTGCCCAGGTGTTGTTTAAAGACGTAAATTATTGCTTGGTTTTAAACTGGTTGCAACTACGGATGAAGTGCTGTACTTATTACCCATTGCAGGCACACGAGTGTCCCATAAATACTACGATCCCCATAACTATTAACGTGTTAGAAAGAAATGGTTCACAAGTGTATGGTATTATTTTAGGTGTTAACTGGAGCTGGGCATTGTCTTTAATAGCGCTAGGTTGAGACCTCAATCACCGATATTTAAATGTCGTCATTGTACGTGGATTATTCGAAGACGGTGTATTATATACGGAATGTTGATGGCTCAATTCACTTTTGTTTTCAAATATAGTACGTTATGTACGATTAGGTGGTTGGAACAAATATCGCAAGTATGTGATGTTTGTGTGAATGAGCGATTACTCTAGTTTGTGTTGTAAGGTTGTTGTCAGACGATTAATTGTCAATTGAAGATAGTTTATGTTTTCTGGTTCCATTTCTATTGTTAAACTGATCGAATTACGTAAGCTGTTAGTTGATAGGTTTAACGGTGCTTCGTTCGTTAATTCACTGTCACATTATGCCATTCCTTTTGCAACATATTCGGGACAAAACTTGTTTTCTAGACTATTAATGCAAATATTAGCATCTATTCCGCTGAAATGTGCCCAAATCACCACTCCATACGATTGCTTAAAAGCATTCCTGCTGATTTGAATACTATTACCTAATTTCTTATTCTGAGTTGTTAACCCATACATTATCCTTCGAATTATCAACGTTCAATGACGTCAGCTCAATATGGCCCAATATGTGGTCAACCTAGCGCTGTTAATGATAAATTATCGGATGATCAATGTATATGTAGCTACATCAAAATATAGGATTAGCACAATGTACACCCAGTTGTGCGTTGAAGTGTATGAGCAGGTTCGTTATCAACTCTGACTCCTTCTTGAGAGAATTTATTCGGATCCCTCTAATGATGTATCAAGAAAAAAAAAAGAATTATATTGAATGTCTTATTTTCTACAAAAGGGAGAATATTACTGGGCGATTTATTGGAATGTAAAAGCGCCGTGCAAAGTTTGGTTGGGGCGTACATTTAAATGTGATGTATTGAACCCGAGATTGCCGGCAAAGATCAGTACAGTACATATGCTCAAAAATAAGTTTAGGAAAGGCCAAATTCGTGATACATGGGGCCAAAGGAATGCCGTAACTAATTTGGACAACGGCGACAATAAGATATATCCTTCAGTCTTAAAATAGGTAACTATTTCAGTACGTTTTTCTCCCATCAGAGCAAACAATTGGGTGAAATATGTTGTCACCGATCGAGCCAGAATGAGACTGAAGGCACTACGTCGACGGTTATAAGAGAGGGAGATGTAAAAGGACAGGCCAATTTTGACGATGTTAATAGCGGTTATCTCGAAGCCATGAGAGTCCCTCTTATCAGTCATTTATTTGGCCATGTCTCTACCAAGACTACTTACCATAAAGGGTACAGGCACAATATTGGAACTTCTTTTTCTCACCAGTATATACACAGGTATGGATTGTTACTTCGGCAGGTCATAGTAAGGATGATAACGATACCTTGTATACGTCGATGTCCCGGAAGAAGTCTAAGATAGATTTGATGTCACCCTCCGACACGTGGATCTTCCCTGGTTGGAGCAAATTCTGCATGTCCATGACGTACGTAGGTGACGACCTTCCGTCATCACATCCTTCGGTTTGTAATATTTCGCCTCTAGTTACGCATAAGAAAATAAAAATGGGATATTCCTTGCCAATATCGCCATTACTGACTTTTCCATTGATCTCATCTAGGAGTTGTTCCTTATTTGGTAGCAGGTGTGCTGATTCCTTGAGTCGCGAAATGATAGCGCGTAGCAACGCTGCTTTTGAAGTAAATTCGATCAAGTTGAACTGGGCAAGATTGTCGACTATTTTAGATGAAGTTAGAATTGAAATCGCTTCAGTTGCTGTGTCTTTATTTAGACCTCCCACTACTTCCAAGAGGCTGCTGATATGAGGGTAGATGTTAGGTATTGTTCCATCAGGACATTCCGGTAAATACACTGGAAAGTATGAGCAATTTGTGGCTAGAACAGTTTGGGTTGCAGAAGTACTTTCTTCACAAGATTCATCAGTACATGGCTCTGTTGTTGTCTCAGTGCCAGGAGTACTTTCTTCACAAGATTCATCAGTACATTGCACAGTTGTTGTCTCAGTGGCAGAAGTAGTTTCCTCACAAGATTCATCAGTACATTGCATAGTTGTTGTCTCAGTGGCAGAAGCAGTTTCTTCACAAGATTCATCAGTACATTGCTCAGTTGTTGTCTCAGTGGCAGAAGTAGTTTCTTCACATGAATCATCAGTACATTGCTCAGTTGTTGTCTCAGTGGCAGGAGTAGTTTCTTCACAAGATTCATCAGTACATTGCACAGTTGTTGTCTCAGTGGCAGAAGTAGTTTCATCACAAGATTCATCAGTACATTGCACAGTTGTTGTCTCAGTGGCAGGAGTAGTTTCTTCACAAGATTCATCAGTACATTGCACAGTTGTTGTCTCAGTAGCAGAAGTAGTTTCTTCACAAGATTCATCAGTACACTGCTCAGTTGGTGTCGCAGTGGCAGAAGTAGTTTCTTCATAAGATTCATCAGTACATTGCTCAGTTGTTGTCACAGTGGCAGAAGTAGTTTCTTCACAAGATTCATCAGTACATTGCTCAGTTGTTGTTTCAGTGGCAGAAGTAGTTTCTTCACAAGATTCATCAGTACACTGCTCAGTTGGTGTCGCAGTGGCAGAAGTAGTTTCTTCATAAGATTCATCAGTACATTGCTCAGTTGTTGTCTCAGTGGCAGGAGTAGTTTCTTCACAAGATTCATCAGTACATAGCTCTGTTGTTGTTTCAGTGGCAGAAGTAGTTTCTTCACAAGATTCATCAGTACATTGCTCAGTTGGTGTCGCAGTGGCAGAAGTAGTTTCTTCACAAGATTCATCAGTACATTGCTCAGTTGTTGTTTCAGTGGCAGAAGTAGTTTCTTCACAAGATTCGTCTGTACATTGCTCAGTTGTTGTCTCAGTGGCAGAAGTAGTTTCTTCACAAGATTCATCAGTACATAGCTCAGTTGGTGTCGCAGTGGCAGAAGTAGTTTCTTCACAAGATTCATCAGTACATTGCTCAGTAGTTGTCTCTGCGGCAGGAGTAGTTTCTTCACAAGATTCATCAGTACATTGCTCTGTTGTTGTTTCAGTGGCAGAAATAGTTTCATCACAAGATTCATCAGTACATTGCTCAGTTGGTGTCGCAGTGGCAGAAGTAGTTTCTTCACAAGATTCATCAGTACATTGCTCAGTTGTTGTTTCAGTGGCAGAAGTAGTTTCTTCACAAGATTTATCAGTACATTGCTCAGTTGTTGTCTCAGTGGCAGGAGTAGTTTCTTCACAAGATTCATCAGTACATTGCTCAGTTGTTGTCTCAGTGGCAGAAGTAGTTTCTTCACAAGATTCATCAGTACATTGCTCAGTTGGTGTCGCAGTGGCAGAAGTAGTTTCTTCACAAGATTCATCAGTACATTGCACAGTTATTGTTTCAGTGGCAGAAGTAGTTTCTTCACAAGATTCATCAGTACATTGCTCAGTTGTTGTCTCAGTGGCAGAAGTAGTTTCTTCACAAGATTCATCAGTACATTGCACAGTTGTTGTCTCAGTGGCAGAAGTAGTTTCTTCACAAGATTCATCAGTACATTGCTCAGTTGTTGTCTCAGTGGCAGGAGTAGTTTCTTCACAAGATTCATCAGTACATTGCACAGTTGTTGTCTCAGTGGCAGAAGTAGTTTCTTCACAAGATTCATCAGTACATTGCTCAGTTGTTGTCTCAGTAGCAGAAGTAGTTTCTTCACAAGATTCATCAGTACATTGCATAGTTTTTGTCTGAGTGGCAGGAGTAGTTTCTTTACAAGATTCATCAGTACATTGCACAGTTGTTGTTTCAGTAGCAGAAGTAGTTTCTTCACAAGATTCATCAATACATTGCTCAGTTGTTGTTTCTGTGGCAGAAGTAGTTTCTTCACAAGATTCATCAATACATTGCTCAGTTGTTGTCTCAGTGGCAGAAGTAGTTTCTTCACAAGATTCATCAGTACATTCCTCAGTTGTTGTCTCAGTGGCAGGAGTAGTTTCTTCACAAGATTCATTAGTACATTGCTCAGTTGTTGTCTCAGTGGCAGGAGTAGTTTCTTCACAAGAGTCATCAGTACACGGTTCAGATGTTGTCTCAATGGTTGATGCAACATCTTGACAATCCTCATCTTGGCACTCTGTTGTGGTAGTTACGGTTGTCGTCTCTTCATCGTCGACTGCTCGCATATATTGTTCACATGGTGTCAGTGTGATGTTGCACACTCTTTGTAGCGGTAGTCTGTCTTGGTCTGGGCCGTCAAGATTTATGTGTGGGATAATGTTGGAGATAGCTTTGACGACACTCTCTGCTATTCTTGGCTGTTGAACGATGTGCATTAGTAAGTTCTTAATCAATGCTTCCTTATTCTTGTATTTTTGGGGCCGGAAACCTATCAGGATCTGTAAAAAGATTAACAATCTATTAATGTCAAATAATTTAGGAGAAAAGGAGCAGCACTAGAGTGGGTTACTCGTAGAATATACTGTAGATGACCTTTGAACCTATGTTATATATTTGGTGTGTAAGCTGTTGTTTTATATCCTCGAAATTAGAATTTTTTCGGGTCATAACTTATATTCAAACCCATTTTAACCTAATAATACCCAAGATCCAGAATCCGTCTCTGTGGAATTTTCATTAGTGCTGAGCAAACAAAATCGCCCGTTGCTTGGTAATCATTACGCATCGATGATAGTGGCTTTGAGAAGCGGACAATATTCGACAGAATAACCATGTGAGTCCTGGATATAGCCTAACTTGGTTCGGATGTTTGGTAATTTTTACGTATTGTGTTATCCAAAAATTTTAATACTACTGTATTTTTTATCCTGTGTTGCCCAGGTGTTGTTTAAATACGTAAATTATTGATTGGTTATATACTGGTTGTTACTACGGCTGAGGTGCTGTACTTATTACCGGGGCCAGATTACCTCGTAGTTCCGCTTTTAAAACAACAATAACTAACTAACTAAATAACGAACTAACTAACTGTACTTATTACCCATTGTAGACACACGAGTGTCCCATAAATACTACGATCCCCATAACTATTAACGGGTTAGAAAGAAATGGTTCACAAGTGTATGGTATTATTTTTGGTGTTAATTGGAGCTGGGCATTGCCTTTAATAGCGCTAGTTTGAGACCTCAACAACCCATATTTAGGTGACGTCATTGTACGTGGATTATTCGAAGATGGTGCATTACCATATATGGAATGTCAATGGCTCAATTCACTTCTGTTTTAAAATATAGTACCTTATGTACGATTAAGTGGTTGGAACCAATATCGAGAGTATGTGATGTTTGTGTGAATTAGCGATTACTTTAGTTTGTGTTGTAAGGTTGTTGTCAGACGATTAATTGTCAATTCAAGATAGTTTATGTTTTCGGGTTCAGTTTCTATTGTGAAATTGATCGAATTACGTAAGCTGTTAGTTGATAGATTTAACGGTGCTTCGTTTGTTAATTCACTGTGACATTATGCCATTCCTTTTGCAATTCTGGACAAAACTTGTATTATACATTATTAATGAAAATATTAGCAACTATTCCGCTGAGATGAGCCCAAATCACCACTCCATGCGACTGCTTAAAAGCATTGCTGCTGATTTGAATACTATTACCTAATTTCTTATTCCGAGTTGTTAACCGATACATTATCGTTCGAATTATCAACGTTCAATGACGTAAGCTCAATATATGGCCATCGGTTGATCAGTGTGTATGTAGCTACATCAAAATATAGGATTAGCAATATATACACCCAGTTGTGCGTTGAAGATTATGAGCAGGTTCGTTATCATCTCTGACTCTTTCTTGCGTGAATTACCTGGATCCCTCTAATGATGTATCAGTTGTGGTTTTGTATGAGTCTACACCCTCCACATCCACATTCCTCCTACAAGAAGGCGGCTGCGTGATATCATGCGAACCAATGGTTGGATTTGGATGTGTTTGGTGTCAAATTACTTGGGGTGACCCCCTTTTTAAGTTTATTATTTATTTTCCAAATTTTGTCAAAGGGCCTAACTGCACATTTTGAAAATTTTGATTTATTGACTTTTTAATTTTATTTAATATTTCATGTATTATTTATATATTTTTAAATTTACTATTTTATTTTCCTTTTTAATTTTTGTCAAAAGGGCGTAACTACACGTTTGTTAATATTTCCTGAACCCGTCGTCGGAATTAGATGTGTGATGTGTTGTAGGAGTCGGAGTGACGCCCCATTTTTAATTTATTATTTAAATTTCCAAATTTTGACAAAGGGCCAAACTGCACATTTTGAAAATTTTGATTCGTTGACTTTTTAATTTTATTTAATATTTAATGTATTATTTATATAATTTTTATTACCATTTATTTTTTATTTTTCATTTTTTGTTAAAAGGGCCTAACTACACTTAGGTTGATATTTCCTGAACCCATGAACGGATTTGGACGTGCGAGGTCTCAAATTACTCGAGATAAAAACCCCCTTTCACGTGACCAATGAATGTACCCAAAATATCCAGTTTCAACTACTTTTCAAGTTCACTCTCTCGAACATTGCCGGAGACTGCCGATAACCACCTATGTTCCCAAGCAATCGCACACCTACGACGCGCGCGCCCACATGCGACGCAGGTGTGTGCCGTATTTGGAAGTATAGTATGACCCGTTTCTTACCTATGTGAACCGAGACTAACTGACTACTCACAACTAAGGTTAAAAAATTACATTTACTGAAATCTCATTCTAGTAAAACTCATGACTACTAGAACCTACTACCACTCTTCTACC
Source organism: Meconema thalassinum (assembly GCA_946902985.2). Classification (NCBI taxonomy): domain Eukaryota; kingdom Metazoa; phylum Arthropoda; class Insecta; order Orthoptera; family Tettigoniidae; genus Meconema; species Meconema thalassinum. Next base: position 92,562,602 of record OX336388.2, read on the forward strand.
ACTTTGCTACCACTTTTCTACCACTTTCTACCCCTTTTATACCACTTTCCACTTTCCTACCACTTTGCTATCACTTTGCTATCACTTTTCTACCACTTTGCTCTCACCTTTGCTCTTACTTTAAACTGCACATACTACAAACTGTCATTGTTATTAGCAAGTTAACTTTACTACAAATTAGTTGTTGCTTAACAGTTGACAAGAAAGTATCAATGAATTGCTATGGTAAGCCATGTGCTTACTCGGTAAGCATTATGCCGCCATTATAAGGACTAAGATACTTTCCAAGACCAAAAAATAAGCCACTAAATACATTGAAAAAATAACTCGTCAAATAATCCAACACATAAGCCAATGCATAAGTCAATAAATAAGCCAACACACATAAGCAATACATATAAGTCAATACATATAACCCAATACACAAGCCAATACATAAGCCAATACACAAACCAATACATAAGCCATATATAAGCCAATACATAAGCCAATACATGAGCCAATACATAAGCAAACACACATAAGGCAATACATAAGCCAGCAAACTTATGCCAATATATAAGCCAACACATAAGCCAATAAATAAGCCAACACACATAAGCCAATAAATAAGAAAATACATAAGCCAATACATATAAACCAATACATAAGCCAATACATAAGCAAACACACATAAGCCAATACATAAGCCAACATACATAAGCCAATATATTAGCCAATACATAAGCCAATTCATAAGCCAACACACGCAAGCCAATACATAAACCAACACACATAGGTTAATATATAAGCCAATACATAAGCCAACAAACATAAGACAATACATAAGCCAACACACATAAGCCAATATATATGCCAATACATAAGCCAATAAAGCCAATACATAAACCAATATATAAGCCAATACATACGCCAATACATAAGCCAACACATAATCCAATACATAAGCCAATAAAGCCAATACATAAGCCAATATATACGCCAATACATAAGCCAACACATGGGCCAATACCTAAGCCAACACATGGGTCAATACATAAGCCAATAAAGCCAATACATAAGCGTATAAATAAGCCAATACATCAGCGAATATAAAAGCTTATGGTAAGTCACTCTATCACCGAAACAGTTGTAACCTTTATAGCGTGCAAATCATATTTTCCTACTATGGAACTTACTACAACCAACAAAGGTAAATAACGTGCACTCTATCAAGGCTACTCTTATAACTATAATCGACAGAATGTAGATGGAATAATATTCTGGCGATGTTTAAAAGAGAGGTCAAGAAAATGTCGTGGCAATCTGAAAAGTAAAAATAGCGAGGGTTTAAGTGTGAGTGTTCATCAATGTAGTGCTTCAAACTGAACACGGTTGCTGTTAACAAACATTCATCAGAATGCTAAAAAGCAAGTTCAAGAAAACAATATTGCCGCTCAAGATTGTGCATTGTTTGGTAAAAAGAACTGATCATGTCCTCAAAAAGTCATGTTCGGACAACTGTCAACGTCCAAGAAACCCTCAACACTATCAAAGTCAACACAGACTATGCAAAATTGGTATTGCAAGATAATAAAAAAGACTATATAATAATAGTGACGATGGTGATGATTACAAAGATTATGATAATAATGATCAAGATGATGATGCTAATCATGATGATTATAATGATAGTGATAAAGATGATGATGCTGATCATGATGATGATAGCGATAATGATGAAAACCAGAGGATGACGTTTTATACATATTGTTCCCCGTGGAAAAACTATCTACATCAAGCGTTGTGTTAAGAAAAACTATAACAAGTAGTGGTAAAGAGAAAGAGTTGTATTCAGTGTGTATCAATTGTAAAAAAAAAACTAAATAAATAAAAATATTGTATGGGTATTGTCTGTTTTCTTAATTGCTATCCCCACTTTTAACGCAATTGTTAACCATGAACGGTCTCTGGCTATCTTCAGAAAGAGTGACCTTAAACAATACACGCTATCTGTGGTTTGTGTACCGAGTATCATAATAATACAGTGTCACCAAGCCATGTTGAGGCAATAGTTATATCAGGTAAGGGGTTCGAACTCTTGCTTCCTTGTACTAGAAATTTGAACTTAAGTCAAACGCATTAACCACTTGGCCAACCCAACAGTTAGTATTTTAATTCGTTCTGTGGACTAGGGTGTTGACAAAACTTTTCAGAGTATATTTGAGATATCGCACGTACAAATCCGATCATGGGTTCAGGAAATATCAACAAAAGTGTAGCTAGGCTATTTTAATAAAAAATGAAAAAAATAATGGTAATACAAAATTATATAAGTAACACATTAAATATTAAATAAAATTTAAAAAGTCAATAAAACAAAATTTTTAAAATGTGTAGTTAGGCCTTTGTCAAAACTTAGAAAATAAATAATACATTCAAAAAGGTGGCGTCACCCCGAGTCCTACAACACATCACATATCTAAATCTGACATAGGAACGATTCCCCTTAAGTCAGTCAATACATTTAAATATCTAGGGTTGACAATGCAAACAACAGCAAGAGCCTACAGAGTCCACATAAAATCTCGAGCAATAGCCGCTACGAAAGCCATATATGACATCAAAACAATCACGAAGCTCTCTTTGGGAGTTGCTATGACATTATTCGACGCGAAAATAACGCCCATCGCCACATATGGACTAGAAATCATATGGGAGAAATTATTCCTGGCAGACTTGAGGTCGCTTGAAGCACTCAAATCGCGCTTCCTGAAGGCTACCATGGGGATATCGAAATATACAAATTCAAGATTAGCATATGAACTCGCCAGGGAGACCTTCTTCATTGAGGACCTTCGGATGAAGAGAAGGGCTACATCCACAGACGCCTGGAAAAAACTAATACAGGAAAGAATACAGAAAAGGGACGAAATCTGGTTCGAGTTTTACACCACGGAGGCCATGCTGACTAGGAAATAAGTGAACACAAATCAAGACTTGCGACACTTTGTCAATTCGATGGTGGTACATGGGTATCACCATAAACTGTTGTAATACCGAATACTTGCATGACCCTGATGAATCCTGTGTATGTACATTATGCGGGGTGCAATGTAGTAGATACCACGTAATTTCTTGTGCAAATCGGGGATCATCCATTGTGAAGTTTTGTGAATCACAGTTTGTTATCATCAATATGCACAACTTGTCCGATTTATCTTTAATAATAAATCTGTCCATGGGTTCATGAAATATTAACAAAATTGTAGTTACGCCCTTTTGACAAAATTTAAAAATAAAAATAAATAGTAAATAATAAATTATATAAATGAAACGTTAAATATTAAATACAATTAAAAAGTCAATAAATCAAAATTTTCAAAACGCACAGTTAGGCCCATTTTCAAAATTTGGAAAATAAATATAAATTCAAAGGGGGGGGGGGGGAGGAGGGTGTCACCCCGAGTAATTTGACACCACACACATACGAATGCAACCATTGGTTCGCAAGATATCACGCGGCAACCATCTAGTAGGAGGAATGTGGTGGTGCAGGGTGTAGAACTCTCAAAACCACTGCTTGTAAAAAAAAATATAAAAAAAAAAAAACATATTGAATGTCTTATTTTCTACAAAAGGTAGAATATAACTGGTCGATTTATTGGACTTGCCCTCGAAGTTATTTGATTTGAGCCATGGAAGTACTTTGCTATTTTCCTGCGTTCATTGTGACGTCACGCAATCACAACTTACCTCTCTACTGCACTGCATGTAAAAGCGTCGTGAAACGTTTGGTAGGGGCGTAAATTTAAATGTGATGTATTGAACCCGATTTGCCGGCAATGATCAGTACAGTACATATGGTCAAAAATAGGTTTAGGAAAGGCCAACTTCGTGATACTTGGGGGCATAGGCATGTCGCAACATATTTGGATAACAGCGGAAATAAGATATTATTTTCAGTCTTAAAATAGGTAACTATTTCAGTACGTATTTCACCCATCAGAGCAAACAATTGCGTGAAAGATGTTGACACTGATCGAGCCAGTATGAGACTGAAGGCACTACGTCGATGGTGATAAAGGTGGGGGGGGGGGGGGATGTGAAGAACAGGCCAATTTTGACGATGTTAATAGCGGATATCTAGAAAGCATGAGAGTCCCTCTTATCACGCATTTATTTGGCCATGTCTCTACCAAGGCTACTTACTATGAAGGGTACAGACACAATATTGGAACTTCTTTTTCTCACCAGTCTATTCACGGCAATGGATTAATACTACTGCATGTCATAGTAAGGATGATAACGATACCTTGTATACGTCGATGTCCTGGAAGAAGTGTAAGATAGATTTGATGTCATCCTCCGACACGTGGATCTTCCCTGGTTGGAGCAAGTTCTGCATGTCCATGACGTAAGTAGGTGAAGACCTTCCGTCATCACATCCCTCGGTTTGTAGTATTTCGCCTCTAGTTACGCATATGAAAACAAAAATGGGATATTCCGTGCCAATATCGCCATTACTGATTTTTCCGTTGATCTCATCTAGGAGTCGTTCCTGATTTGGTAGCAGAGGTGCTGATTCTTTGAGACGCGACACGATGGCGCGCAGCAACGCCGCTTTTGAAGTAAATTCGATCATGTTGAACTGGGCAAGATTGTCGACTATTTTAGATGAAGTTAACATTGAAATCGCTTCAGTTGCTGTGTCTTTATTTAGACCTGCCACTACCTCCAAGAGGCTGCTGATATGAGGGTAGATGTTAGGTACTGTTCCATCAGGACATTCCGGTAAATACACTGGAAAATTTGTGCAATTTGTGGCTAGAACCGTTTGGGATACAGAAGTAGTTTCTTCACAAGATTCATCAGTACATTGCTCAGTTGTTGTCTCAGTGGCAGGGATAGTTTCTTCACAAGATTCATCAGTACATTGCTCAGTTGTGCTCTCAGTGGCAGAAGTAGTTTCTTCACAAGTTTCATCAGTACATTGCTCAGTTGTTATCTCAGCGGCAGTAGTTTCTTCACAAGATTCATCAGTACATTGCTCAGTTGATGTCTCAGTGGCAGGAGTAGTTTCTTCACAAAATTCATCAGTACATTGCTCAGTTGTTGTCTCAGTAGCAGGAGTAGTTTCTTCACAAGATTCATCAGTACATTGCTCAGTTGTTGTCTCAGTAGCAGAAGTAGTTTCTTCACAAGATTCATCAGTACATTGCTCAGTTGATGTCTCAGTGGCAGAAGTAGTTTCTTCACAAAATTCATCAGTACATTGCTCAGTTGTTGTCTCAGTGGCAGGAGTAGTTTCTTCACAAGATTCATCAGTACATTGCTCAGTTGTTGTCTCAGTGGCAGAAGTAGTTTCTTCACAAGATTCATCAGTACATTTCTCAGTTGTTGTCACAGTGGCAGAAGTTGTTTCTTCACAAGATTCATCAGTACATTGCTCAGTTGTTGTCTCAGTGGCAGAAGTTGTTTCTTCACAAGATTCATCAGAACATTTCTCAGTTGTTGTCTCAGTGGCAGAAGTTGTTTCTTCACAAGATTCATCAGTACATTGCTCAGTTGTTGTCTCAGTGGCAGGAGTAGTTTCTTCACAAGATTCATCAGTACACTGCTCAGTTGTTGTCTCAGTAGCAGGAGTAGATTCTTCACAAGATTCATCAGTACATTGCTCAGTTATTGTCTCAGTTACAGGAGTAGTTTCTTCACTAGATTCATCAGTACATTGCTCAGTTGTTGTCTCAGTTACAGGAGTAGTTTCTTCACAAGATTCATCAGTACATTGCTCAGTTGTTGTCTCAGTTACTGGAGTAGTTTGTTCACAAGATTCATCAGTACATTGATCAGTTGTTGTCTCAGTGGCAGGAGTAGTTTCTTCACAAGATTCATCAGTACATTGCACAGTTGTTGTCTCAATGGCTGGAGTAGTTTCTTCACAAGATTCATCAGTACATTGCACAGTTGTTGTCTCAGTGGCAGGGGTAGTTTCTTTACAAGATTCATCAGTACATTGCACAGTTGTTGTCTCAGTGGCAGGAGTAGTTTCTTCACAAGATTCATCAGTACACTGCTCAGTTGTTGTCTCAGTAGCAGAAGTAGTTTCTTCACAAGTTTCATCAGTACATTTCTCAGTTGTTGTCTCAGTAGCAGAAGTAGTTTCTTCACAAGATTCATCAGTACATTGCTCAGTTGTTGTCTCAGTAGCAGGAGTAGTTTCTTCACAAGATTCATCAGTACATTGCACAGTTGTTGTCTCAATGGCAGATGTAGTTTCTTCACAAGATTCATCAGTACATTGCACAGTTGTTGTCTCAGTGGCAGGAGTAGTTTCTTCACAAGATTCATCAGTACATTGCTCAGTTGTTGTTTCAGTCGCAGGAGTAGTTTCTTCGCAAGATGCATCAGTACACTGCTCAGTTGTTTTCTCAGTAGCAGAAGTAGTTTCTTCACAAGATTCATCAGTACATTGCACAGTTGTTGTCTCAGTAGCAGAAGTAGTTTCTTCACAAGATTCATCAGTACATTGCACAGTTGTTGTCTCAATGGCTGGAGTAGTTTCTTCACAAGATTCATCATTACATTGCACAGTTGTTGTCTCTGTGGCAGAATTAGTTTCTTCGCAAGATTCATCAGTACATTGCTCAGTTGTTGTTTCAGTCGCAAGAGTAGTTTCTTCGCAAGATGCATCAGTACATTGCTCAGTTGTTGTCTCAGTAGCAGAAGTAGTTTCTTCACAAGATTCATCAGTACATTGCACAGTTGTTTTCTCAGTAGCAGAAGTAGTTTCTTCACAAGATTCATCAGTACATTGCACAGTTGTTGTCTCAATGGCTGGAGTAGTTTCTTCACAAGATTCATCAGTACATTGCTCAGTTGTTGTCTCAGTTACAGGAGTAGTTTGTTCACAAGATTCATCAGTACATTGCTCAGTTGTTGTCTCAGTGGCAGGAGTAGTTTCTTCACAAGATTCATCAGTACATTGCACAGTTGTTGTCTCAATGGCTGTATTAGTTTCTTCACAAGATTCATCAGTACATTGCACAGTTGTTGTCTCTGTGGCAGAATTAGTTTCTTCGCAAGTTTCATCAGTACATTGCTCAGTTGTTATTTCAGTCGCAGGAGTAGTTTCTTCGCAAGATGCATCAGTACATTGCTCAGTTGTTGTCTCAGTAGCAGAAGTAGTTTCTTCACAAGATTCATCAGTACATTGCTCAGTTGTTGTTTCAGTCGCAGGAGTAGTTTCTTCACAAGATTCATCAGTACATTGCTCAGTTGTTGTCTCAGTAGCAGAAGTAGTTTCTTCACAAGATTCATCAGTACATTGCTCAGTTGTTGTCTCAGTGGCAGAAGTAGTTTCTTCACAAGATTCTTCATTACATTGCTCAGTTGTTGTATCAATGGTTGATGCAACATCTTGACAATCATCGTATTGGCACTCTGTTGTGGTAGTTACGGTTGTCGTCTCTTCATCATCGACTGCTCGCATATATTGTTCACATGGTGTCAGTGTGATGTTGCACACTCTTTGTAGTGGTAGTCTGTCTTGGTCTGTGCCGTCGAGATTTATGTGTGGGATAATGTTGGAGATAGCCTTGACGACACTCTCGGGTATTCTTGGTTGTTGAACGACGTGCTTTAACAAGTTCTTGATCATTGCTTCCGTATTCTTGTATTTTTGGGGCCGGAAACCTATCAGGATCTGTAAAAAGATAAACAATCTATTAATGTCATATTTTAGAAGAAAAATAGCAGCACTAGAGTGGGTTCTTCGTAGAATATAGATGACCTTATAACTACGGTATAAGTTACATATTTGGTGTGTAAGCTCTTTTTTTATATCTTCGAAGTTAGAATTTTTCAGGTCATAATTTATATTCAAACCCATTTGAACTTAATATTACCCATGATCTAGAAACCTTCTCTGTGGACCTTTCAGTAGTGCCGAGCAAACAAAATCGCCCGTTGCTTGGTGATCATTACGCTTCTATGATGGTGGCTTTGAGAAGCGGATAATATTCCAGTAGATTAACCATGTGCGTCCGGGATATAGCCTAACTCTGTTTGGATCTTTGGTAATTTTTGCTTGCGTATTGTGTTATCCAAAACATTTTAATACTACTGTATCTGTTCATTCTGTGTTTCCCAGGTGTTGTTTAAAGACGTAAAATATAGCTTGGTTTATATACGAGTATACTGGTTGTAACTACGGATGGAGTGCTGTACTCAGAAGTTATACAGATTAACTAAACACGAGATTAAAAAAAATAACTGTTCGAAAAGAATATTTATGTAACATACCTGAATCTCACGAGTTAATTACTTAAAAATGTATAGAAATTTCGCCGGCCCCATTGTAGAAACACAAGTGTCGCATAAATTCTACGAGCCCCATAACTACAAGGGTTGCTTTTTTAGGTTTGGCAACGATGCTGCTGCTGCTGTATGTTTCAACGGTGTTGGACTCTGCCATTGTTACCAAAAGTAGCTAAACTGTATCCCCTCCCTTAGAGCACATGATCTCGTCCGTCCCCTCCCCCATTCGTATGCAGTGGTGCCTGTTAGATGAGTAGTTGTGGGCAAGCGCTCGCGCAAGACGGTCGCAGTGTTTTCGAAAAAGGAGCAGAGAACGTGGATAAAAATTCAGTTTGCTAGTGAACTCACGGATTGTGAGTGTCACCAAATACTCCAAGAGGCGTGCGGTGCATCTGCGTTACCTTACAGAACGGTAACAAGATGGGTTGCAGCCTTTCGAGATGGGCACGAACGTGTTGAGGACATGCCTCGATGTGGTCAGCCACCAGTAAGTGATGAAAATGTACAGATGGTGTCCGCGTTAGTGGAGGCGGATCGGAACGTAACGCTTCGTAAATTAGCGCAAGATACATGACTGACGAATTCGACTGTCCTCCACATTCTGAAGGACTGCCTGAAAATGAGGAAAATTGCGTCAAAATGGGTTGCGCATTACTTAACCGACATGCAGAAATGGCAGCGATATGATGCTTCTCGTACGCACTTGCAGCGATATGAGCGCGAAGGAGAGGACTTCTTACGGCGTATCATAACCATTGACGAGACGTGGGCCAAATCTTATGAGCCACAGGTGAAACGCCAATCGAATGAGTGGCGGCACCACGGATCACCTCGAAAACAAATAGTTCGACAAACCCCAACCAATGTGAAGTTATTGTTGATTCTTGGGATGGTGTGATCATAAAACATACCGTTCCCCCAGGGCAAACCGTTAATGCGGCGTACTATTGTTCGTTTCTGCAAGACCATCTCTTAGCAGCTCTAAGAAGGAAACGGCGACACCATATCGATACTCCGCCCATCGTTCTGCATGACAATGCTACGGCACACACAGCACGAGTTGTCTGCATTGTTGAATCGCTGGAACTTGGAGGTGCTCTATCATCTCCCCTACTCTCCCGACTTAAGTCCCTGCGACTTTGATCTCATCCCAAAGATGAAGGAGCCACTGCGTGGGAACCGCTACTCTACAATTGGAGATGTTGTGCAGGCTGCCACGCGCTCTCTCTTCGCACCATCGATAGCTTGGGCAGTGTCAACGGAATCCAACCGCTTCCGCGTCGCTCGGAACACGTCGTACGCAGTGCTGGAGACTACATCGAGGGCCAGGAACCATGAGGGTTTGTTATTTATCAATTTATAACATAGTTACCAACACTAAAAAGCAAACTATGTATTAACGGGCTAGAAAGAAATGGTTCACAAGTGAGTGGTATTATTTAGGTGTTAATTGGAGCTGGGCATTGTCTTTAATAGAGTTATGTTAAGGCCTCAATGACCCATATTTAGGTGACGTCATTGTACGTGGACCTGAAGACGGTGTATTATATACGGAATGTTGATGGCTCAATGGACGTTTGTTTACAAATATAGTACCTTATGTACGATTAGGTGGTTGGAACAAATAATGAGAGTATGTGATGTTTGTGTGAATTAGTGATTACTCTATTTTGTGTTGTAAGTTTGTTGTCTGACGATTAATTGACAATTCAAGATAGTTTATGTTTTCGGGTTCCGTTTCTATTGTTAAATTTATTGAATTACGTAAGCTGTTAGTTGATTGGTTTAACGGTGCTTCGTTTTTTAATTCACTGTCACATTATGCTATTCCTATCGCAACATCTTCTGGACAAAACTTGTATTCTAGATTATTAATGCAAATATTAGCAACTATTCCGCTGTGATGAGCCAATATCACCACTCCATGCGATTGCTTAAAAGCACTGCTGCTGATTTGAATACTATTACCTAATTTCTTATTCCGAGTTGTTAACCCATTCATTATCCTTAGAATTTTCAATGTTCAATGACGTCAGCTAAATATGACCCAATGTGTTCTCAACCTAGCGCTGTTAATGTTACATTATCGGTTGATCAGTGTATATGTAGCTACATAAAAAGATAGCATTAGCAAAGTATACACCCAGTTGTGCGTTGACTCAGGTATATGAGGAGGTTCGTTATCATCCCTGCCTCCTCCTTGTGTGAAGTTATCCGGATACCTCTAATAATGTATAAAAAAAAAAGAATCATATTGAATGTCTTATTTTCTACAATTGGGGAAGAATATGACTGGGCGATTAATTGGTCTTGCCCTCGAAGTTATTTGAGTTGAGCCATGCAAGTACTTTGCTATTTGCTGTGTTCATTGTGACGTCAGGCAATCGCAACTTACCTCTCTACTGCATTGCATGAAAATGCGTCGTGCAATGTTTGGTGGGGGCGTACATTTAAATGTGATGTATTGAACCCGAGGTTGCCGGCAATGACCAGTACGGTGCATATGGTCAAAAATAGGTTTAGGAAAGGCCAAAGTCGTGATACTTGGGGTCAAAGGCACGCCGAAGCTTATATGGATAACAGCGGCAATAAGATATATTTTTCAGAGGTAACGATTTCAATACGTGTCTCTCCTATCGGGGCTAACAATTACGAGAAAGATGTTGTCACCGATCGAGCCAGTATGAGACTGAAGAACAGGCCAATTTTGACGATGTTAATAGCGGATATCTAAAAGGCATGAGAGTCCCTCTTATCAGGTATTTATTTGGCCATGTCTCTACCAAGACTACTTACTATAAAGGGTACAGGCACAATATTGGAACTTCTTTTTCACACCAGTCTATTCACGGCAATGGATTGTTACTACTGCATGTCATATTAAGGATGATAACGATACCTTGTATACATCGATGTCCTGGAAGAAGTGTGAGACAGATTTGATGTCATCCTCCGAAACGTGGATCTTCCCTGGTTGGAGCAAATTCTGCATGTCCATGACGTAAGTAGGTGAAGACCTTCCGTCATCACATCCTTCGGTTTGTAATATTTCGCCTCTAGTTACGCATAAGAACACCAACATGGGATATCCCGTGCCAATATCGCCATTACTGACTTTTCCGTTGATCTCATCTAGGAGTTGTTCCTGATTTGGTAATAGGTGTGCTGATTCCTTGAGTCGCGAAATGATGGCGCGTAGCAACGCCGCTTTGGAAGTAAATTCGAACATGTTGAACTGGGAAAGATGGTCGACTACTTTAGATGAAGTTAAAATTGAAATCGCTTCAGTTGCTGTGTCTTTATTTAGACCTGCCACTACCTCCAAGAGGCTGCTGATATGAGGGTAGATGTTAGGTTCCGCTCCATCAGGACATTCCGGTAAATGCACTGGCAAGTATGTGCAATTTGCGGCCAGGACCGTTTGGGTTACAGAAGTAGTTTCTTCACAAGATTCAACAGCACACTGCTCAGTTGTTGTCTCAGTGGCAGAAGTAGTTTCTTCACAAGGCTCATCAGTACATTGCACAGTTGTCGCCTCAGTGGCAGAAGAAGTTTCTTCACAAGATTCATCAGTACATTGCTCAGTTGTTGCCTCAGTGGCAGGAGTAGTTTCTTCACAAGATTCATCAGTACATTGCTCAGTTGTTGTCTCAGTGGCAGAAGTAGTTTCTTCACAAGATTCGTCTGTACATTGCTCAGTTGTTGTCTCAGTGGCAGAAGAAGTTTCTTCGCAAGATTCATCAGTACAATGCTCTGTTGTTGTGTCAGTAGCAGGAGTAGTTTCTTCGCAAGATCCATCAGTACATTGCTCTGTTGTTGTGTCAGTAGCAGGAGTAGTTTCTTCGCAAGATCCATCAGTACATTGCTCTGTTGTTGTGTCAGTAGCAGGAGTAGTTTCTTCGCAAGATCCATCAGTACATTGCTCTGTTGTTGTGTCAGTAGCAGGAGTAGTTTCTTCGCAAGATTCATCACTACATTGCTCTGTTGTTGTGTCAGTAGCAGGAGTAGTTTCTTCGCAAGATCCATCAGTACATTGCTCTGTTGTTGTGTCAGTAGCAGGTGTAGTTTCTTCGCAAGATCCATCAGTACATTGCTCTGTTGTTGTGTCAGTAGCAGGAGTAGTTTCTTCGCAAGATTCATCAGTACATTGCTCTGTTGTTGTGTCAGTAGCAGGAGTAATTTCTTCGCAAGATCCATCTGTACATTGCTCTGTTGTTGTCTCAGTGGCAGGAGTAGTTTCTTCACAAGACTCATCAGTACATTGCTCAGTTGTTGTCTCAGTGGCAGAAGTAGTTTCTTCACAAGATTCATCAGTGCATTGCTCATTTGTTGTCTCAGTGGCAGAAGTAGTTTCTTCGCAAGATTCATCAGTACATTGCTCAGTTGTTGTCTCAGTAGCAGAAGTAGTTTCTTCACAAGATTCATCATTACATTGCTCAGTTGTTGTCTCAGTGGTAGGAGTAGTTTCTTCACAAGATTCATCAGTACATTGCTCAGTTGTTGTCTCAGTAGCAGAAGTAGTTTCTTCACAAGATGCATCAGTACATTGCTCAGTTGTTGTCTCAGTGGCAGAAGTAGTTTCTTCACAAGATTCATCAGTACATTGCTCAGTTGTTGTCTCACTAGCAGAAGTAGTTTCTTCACAAGATTCATCAGTACATTGCTCAGTTGTTGTCTCAGTGGCAGGAGTAGTTTCTTCACAAGATTCATCAGTACATTGCTCAGTTGTTGTCTCAGTAGCAGAAGTAGTTTCTTCACAAGATGCATCAGTACATTGCTCAGTTGTTGTCTCAGTGGCAGGAGTAGTTTCTTCACAAGATTCATCATTACATTGCTCTATTGTTGTCTCAGTGGCAGAAGTAGTTTCTTCACAAGACTCATCAGTACACCGTTCATTTGCTGTCTCAATGGTTGATGTAACATCTTTACAATCCTCATCTTGGCACTCTCTTGTTGTCTCAGTGGCAGAAGTAGTTTCTTCACAAGATTCATCAGTACATTGCTCAGTTGTTGTCTCAATGGTTGAAGTAACGTCTTTACAATCCTCATCTTGGCACTCTGTTGTGGTAGTTACGGTTGTCGTCTCTTCATCGTCGACTGCTCGCATATATTGTTCACATGGTGTCAGTGTGATGTTGCACACTCTGTGTAGCGGTAGTCTGTGTTGGTCTGGGCCGACGTGTCTTATGTCTGGGATAATGTTGGAGATAGCTTTGACGACACTCTCGGCTATTCCTGGTTGTTGAGCGACGTGCAATAGTAAGTTCTTAATCATCGCTTCCTTATTCTTGTATTGTTGGGGCCGGAAGCCTGTCAGGATCTGTAAAAGAAAAATGATCTGTTAATGTCAAATATTTTTGAAAGAAAATAATCATTGTCACTTGGGTGGATACATCGTAGGTTACATATGACATTTTAACTATATGTTACATACCGTATTTGGCGTGTGTGCTGTTTCTTTTTATGAATTACCATATTACAAATTGTTTTACTTGATAACTGATACGTCAATTCCATTTGGACACGATAATCCTCAAGTTCCAGAAACTTTCTCCGTGGACTTTTTCTAAGTGCTCAGGAAACAAGTGCGCCTTTACCTTTTATATTATTGCGCTTGTATGATAGTGGGTTTGACAAGCGTATAATATTTTGGCTGATTAATCATGTGTGTGCTATGCAAAACTCCGCGAATGTTATTCTCTGATTTTGGTTTGGATCTTTGGTAATTTTTACATATTTGTGTTATCCTAGTATATTAATTATATCTGTGTTACCCGGCGTCGCCCAGGTGTTGTCTAAAGACGCAAGTCATAATTTTCTTTAAATGAACTTGTTGTAACTACGGAATAAGTGCTGTTCTAATTACACAGAAGTAATGGTTGGTTCCTCAGTTTAGGGGTTGCGACAACGTGCTCATGTAGCCCCGTGTACTTTGGGAGTTTGTAGAATCTGTCTGATAACCGGTGTTAATTGTGATGGCTGTATTAATGTGTGCTATTTTTTGCAATTCATGTAAGGACTGCAGAGGATAATTTCAAGTAGTTCCTACTCTTGCTACCAAATGCTACTGTCCACGACACCTGGCATCCGGACTTGGCTATTAGGTACCATCGCAGCCAGCACATGGCGGCGAACTTTGGAACTAATATAGCGTTATGAATACCTACAATGTTTGGCTTCACACGAGTGTAATTAGTGGAAGGTTCTTTTTCATGCAATAAAACATCTATGACATGGGACTGCCGGCTTTACATCCCTTCCGAAGGAAGGAATACTGAGGGATTGTAACGCTCTTAAAATCTGATGACACAGAATTAAGTCTGATAAACTGAACACGATACATTTTTTAAAATTCCAATGATAAAAGATGATATAAAAACATATCTCACGAGTAAATTACTAAAAAAAATAGAAAACACGCTGGCACTATTGTAGACACATGAGTGTCCCAAAATACTCTCTCTCTCTCTATTCGTTTAGCCGATTCCGACTCTCCGACCCCTTGTACTAAACTACGCCAATTTCTCCTGTCCTGCACTGCCTCTCGAAGATTTTCCAAGCTGGAATTTAGTGCTTCTGTGATGCCATCCATCCATCTCATTCTTTGCCTCCCTCTTCTTCTTGTGCCTTCTATCTTCCCCAGCATTAAGGTCTTCTCCAATGAATCATGTCTTCTCATGATGTGTCCAAAGTAGCCCAGTTTTTGTTTCAGGAGTAAGCCCTCCAAGGAACACACTGGTTTAATTTGCTGTAAAACTGACTTATTGGTTCTCTCCGCAGTCCATGGAACTCGAAGAACTTTTCTCCAACACCATAATTCGAAGGAATCTATTCTACGGCATTCAGCTTTTCTTATGGTCCAGGTCTCACATCCGTACATCACAACTGGAAAAACCATAGCTTTTACTATACGGATCTTTGTTGTTAAGGTTAGGTCTCTACTCCTTAAGATATTGTCCAGATTTGAAAATGCCTGTCTACCAAGTAGCAATCGTCTTTTGATCTCATGACTGCAGTCACCATCGGCAGAAATCTGTGAGCCAAGATAGTTAAAAACAGAGGCTATCTCCATTTTTCTCCTCCTACTTGCCATGAATTGACAGTTGTAGATGTCATAATTTTTGTTTTCTTGACATTCAACATTAGTCCAGCCTTTGAACTTTCTTCTTTCACTTTCAGTAAGAGATTTTTCAATCTTCTTCAACCCCATAACTATTAACGTGCTAGAAAGACATGTTTCTTAAGTCTGTGATATTATTTTAGGAGATTACACAAGTCAACACCAATTTTGAGTTCGGGTTCTGTCTTTCTGATTTTGATTTGTCATGCCCAACTAATGAAAGAAAAAAATAGTTTTAGGTAATAAAGTTTTCTTTTGTAGCTACCACAACGAAAGTTCAAATTTGAAGGAAATTCTCTATTTTTATGCGTTCAAACGAAAACAAATGTTAATTTACTGTAGATACACTGACCGAAAAAAAAAACAACGATCACTTGAAAAATTCAACATTGCTTTCATTTAAATCATAAATATGAACGCACTTGTAATCAATCACATAACAGTAAATAACAAGAAATTTAAAATAGTAAAGCAATTTAAATACTTAGGAGAAATTATAACTTACAACTTGGATGAGAAACCTGCATGGCAAGAAAGAACTAATAAAATGATAAGAGCCCAAAAATTAACATGGTCTACATATAAAAGGAAACGTCTATCAATCGCAACAAAATTAAAACATTACAAGACGGTGGTTCAACCAGAGGTGACCTATGGAAGTGAAACTCTTTTTAAAGTTACTCAGAAAAACAGAATCGACAAAATTTTAAAAGTAGAAAGAAGAATAGCTAGAACATGCATAAATAAAATATATCAGAAAGATGGACAGTGGCGGATAGTACCAAATGAAGTGGTATAGAGAGAACCGGAGCCCATCACTGATACTATTCGGAAGAAACGGATTTCTTTTTTTGGTCACATCATGAGGACACCAGAAACCAGGTTATCTAGAAAAATTGTAGTGAAACATCGGAATATGAAACAACAAGTAGAATGGATTAAGGAAATTAGAGAAGATATGAAAGAATTAGAAATAACCTTGGATGACTTGCAAAACAAAACAACAAAATTAAAAAAACTGAGAGATATAAAAATAAGATTTCAGGCTAAAATAGACAAACGTAATACAGTAAAAAGGGTATTTACAGATGAGGAATTCCTGAGAAGATCAGAGCGAATGAAGAGCTACTGGGCGACTCGGAAAGGAAACTTACTGAAGAAGAGGACCAAGAAATGATTGACTGAAGTGGTTCAATGAGGCCGTAAAAGCAGAAGAAGAAGAAGAAGAAGAAGAAGAACGCTCTAGGCCTAGGAAGTTACTGTTTATAGCGTGGAAGTGAGGTTTCCTGGATGTATTATCATTTTTCATGTCAGTGTTTCACTTAACAATAGCGATTCATTGCCATGATGCTGTTTCCTGCGGAAAGATGTGCGCGCCATCATTTTCGATTAGAGCCATTGCCCAGGAAACATCTTCAGGCCTCAAGCGTATATTCTTTTCTGAATTGCACAAGAGAAACTGAGGATATCGCTGTATTGATCTTTCCCTAAGCCAACAAGTGGCAAAAGAACAAAGAACAAATCATTGCATTGTTGACGATAGCGAAGGTGCGCTCATCTTTCCGCGGGAAACAGCATCATGTCAAAGAATCACTCAGCAATTCTTCTAGGTTTGTGCCGTGTCTTGTGTGGGGTTTCGCCTAGGACACCAAGCTGGCTCATCGGCGGGCTCTTGGTGTCCCCGCCCGGAACCCACAGGAGTGACGAACTGCGCGCCACCTCCCTTTATATTAGGTGCAACTGCACCACCTGACTGCGAGAAATAAAAGCCCAAGCAGCCTCAATCTCCCTATGAAGGCTTCCAAAAAGATGGTATAATGGCTTTCACGGCCGGTGAATTAAAACTCAGCAATTCTTCTAGGTTTGTGCCGTGTCTTGTGTGGGGTTTTGCCTAGGACACCAAGCTGGCTCATCGGTGGGCTCTTGGTGTCCCCGCCCGGACCCCCACAAGAGTGACGAACTGTGCGCCATCTCCCTTTATATTAGGTGCAACTGCACCACTAGACTGCGAGAAATAAAAGCCCAAGCAGCCTCAACCTCCCTATGAAGGCTTCCAAAAAGATGGTATATTGGCTTTCACGGCCGGTGAATTAAAACTCAGCAATTCTTCTAGGATTGTGCCGTGTCTTGTGTGGGGTTTCGCCTAGGACACCAAGCTGGCTCATCGGCGGGCTCTTGGTGTCCCCGCCCGGACCCCCACAGGAGTGACAAACTGTGCGCCACCTCCCTTTATATTAGGTGCAACTGCACCACTAGACTGCGAGAAATAAAAGCCCAATCTACCATCTTTTTGGAAGCCTTCATAGGGAGGTTAAGGCTGCTTGGGCTTTTATTTCTCGCAGTCAAGTGGTGCAGTTGCACCTAATATAAAGGGAGGTGGCGCACAGTTCGTCACTCCTGTGGGGGTCCGGGCGGGGACACCAAGAGCCCACCGATGAGCCAGCTTGGTGTCCTAGGCGAAACCCCACACAAGACACGGCACAAACCTAGAATTGCTGAGTTTAAATTCACCGGCCGTGAAAGCCAATATACCATCTTTTCAAAGAATCACTGCTGTTAAGTGAAACAATGACATGTAGAATGGTAATGCATCCAGGAAACCAATTAACCTCACTTCCATGCTATAAATAGTATGTACTGTACTAGGTCTATACCGTTCATACAGTATTTATGATTTGAATGAATGTAATGTTGAATTTTTCAAGTGATTGTCTTTGTTTGTCGGTCAGTGTATTTACATCACGTTTATTTACAAAACATAGTTAACATTTATCTATATAAAAGAAATCAAACAAGATTAAAAAAAAATGATTATGTTTGGTACGGTACTTTTTCTGTGTGGGTATGAACTTTCTCGTATTAGCGCCCATCATGTTCTCATTATAATGTTCTTGATAACGTTGCTCAAAGTCCATCACATCTTGGTGAAAACGTTCTCCTTGCTCTACTGAATATGCCCCCCCCCCAAGTCATCTTTAAATTGGTCCAAGTGAGAATGTAAATGTGTACATGAAGGAACATTCTACAATCCATGAGTTTAAAGTTCTCAAGCATAGTGAATATAAGCTCTTTGTAATTCTCAGCTTTCTTACTTTCAAGGAAGCCATGGATCACTGCTTTAAGGCTGTGCCATGCTTGTTTTTTTTGTGGGTGTTGAGTATTTGTGGAAATTCTTCACTGATTTTAGAACTTAACAGGTTCATTCTGGTTCCGTGTTGATAAACTAATTAGTCTAAACAGGATGAAAGTTCCGCCTGATCAATACTTTATTAATAGAGATCACTGGGCGGTCATTAATGGGATATGTTTAGAGGCCTAAATATTATTATTGAAAATGTTTATAGACCTACAGTAGTTCATAAGACTTTTGACGTACCGTAACTCATATTAGGCGTAAATGTTTCAATCTTTCTTTATGGTGCACCATACAAGATTCATTTCTAAGGGAATTTTAAGTGCTACGCAAAAAATATTCTTATAACGTTCTATCATAGCGGCTGATGAAGGGGCCAATAATAATATTTAGGCCTCGAAACATGTCCCATTAATGACCACCCAGTGATCTCTATTGATAAAGTATTAAACTAAATTTATTACAAACATCAAGAACGCTTCAAAATATTTGGCAACAGATATTGGCCCAGTGGAAAAAGTAAAGAAATTCAAATATCTGGGAGAAATAATTCAAGAAAATGGTTTAGAAAAATCTTCGGTAGAAGAAAGGGTACACAAGATGGAAAGAGCATATGGTATCACTAAGAATTTTTATAACAAAAAGTGCTTATCTAAAAATCTTAAAATAAGGCACTACACTACAGTGGTGAAACCGGAATGCCTATACGCAAGTGAATGTCTGGTACTAAACTATAGATTAGATAAACTTGAAGTACTAGAACGGAGAATCATGAGGAAAATTTTAGGCCCAGTGAAAACAGCAGAAGTATGGAAATTAAGATCTAATGATGAAATATACAGGAACATAGAAAATATAACAGAAACGATAAGAAAAAGGAGATTGCAATTTTTTGGACATATTTACAGAATGGATGATTCCAGATTAACAAAAAGGATATTCAAGTACCTTTGGGAGAAAAGGGCAACAACTAGCTGGATTCAAGAAGTAAAGAAAGAGTTAGAAAGAAATAATATAAGTGAAGAAGAAACGGTGAACAGAGAGATCTTTAGAAAAAGTGTATTAAGTATGAAAGGATTCCAAGGAAGATTGCCAAAGAAACCTGGTGCGAAGTGGTCCGAGGACAGAAAGAAGCAGCATAGTGAACGGATGAAGGAGTACTGGAGGGAACGGAAGAGAAAACAACAAAGTGTGAAGAATTGAAATTGGCACGTGGTCCCTAGCAGGCCTCATCGGAAAGAAGAAGAAAGTATTTATCAGGCGGAACTTTCATCCTGTTTAGACTAATTCTTCACTGGCCATTCATCATCATCATCATCATGTTTTTCAGTCAAGCGACTGGTCTGCCCCTACAATGAGTCTTTTCCACGTTGTTCGGTCTTGTGCTGTCCTTTTGACCACTTCATAACTTCGTAGGCCAGAGCTATTTAGGAAGGATCTCACGAAAGTGTCCCGTGGCCTCCCGCGAGGGCGTTTTCCAGGTATTTTGCCTTCTAGTATGTCGATCATCAGGCCACCATGTCGTAACCTGTGGCCAAGCCAGGTGGATGTCCTTCTATTGATCTGGCGGATCATTTCCCGTTTTTGCTTTATTCGATCCAGCACCGTTATGTTGGTAATTTTCTCGTCCCAGCTGCTCTTTTCCATTCGGCGCCAACACCACATCTCAAACGCTTCTAGTCGTTTAATGTCATCTCTATTCATTGTCCAGGTCTCACTGCAGTACATTGCAACTGGCCATATGTACTGTAGGTGTTAACCAGTTGTTTTCTAAGGCTGAGGGACATCGAGCGTTGGCAAATTAGAGAATGCTTTTCACGGAATGCCTGCTTAGCCATGGCTATACGGCTCCTGATTTCAACTTCACATGGTAGGTCTTCTGTGAAGATCTGACCAAGGTATTTAAATCGACTGACCTGGGGCCTGTCCCACGAATAAACTTTGCAACTTTTCACCTTGCACTTTGCACTTTTCAGTTCAAATTTTGTTCCACCATTACTTTTCAGACTTGTCTTGCAAAGTGAAAAGTGAAAAGTGAAAAGTTAGGAAACTTTTCACTTTTGAAGCCTGTTATGTTCCTCCTTTGGAGCAGAACTGCAAAGTGCAAAGTAATGAAGTAAAAAGTTTTCAGAAATCTTTGCAAAGAGACGATTCCCTTTTCAGCAGTTAATGAACAAGTCTCTACACTAGTTTCTCGGCGCAGAATTTGGTTTAGTGTTATAAATATGTTACGACGAGAGCTTCTGTTATCATCAAGTGAGGATAGTGATAAAGAATCCAACAAGAAGACGTACAAAAACAGGATGAATTTTCATAACCTCACTTCGACGGAATTTCGTGAATGTTTTCGTATTACCCCAACACAAGCTGACTATATTCTTGAAATAATTGGCCATTCATTGATACCTGCAACAAAAAGAAGTCTTTCTCTTTCCGAAAAAGAAAAAAATCACCACGAAAAATAAAACATTAAATCATGGAGTATTATACAATTTGTTCATGATCGTATCATTCCTACGCAAAGACTTTTCACTTTGCGAAGAAAGTTGAAAAGTAATACATAGATCATGGTGGAACAGAAAGACTTTGCACTTTGCAAGAATTGAAAAGTGCGAAGTGAAAAGTGGAAAGTTGCAAAGTTCATTCGTGGAACAGGCCCCTGTTGTAGTGGTTCTTTATTTATGGTTATATTTAGTTGGTGTTGATGCTAACTTACCACTAGAATCTTGGTCTTCTTAAAATTATTTGAAGACCGACGAAAATACCAGCTTTAATTTTAGCTTCTGACAATTAAGGAAAAAGTGTCTTTAACCCTTTATAGGGTAGTAGTCTGTATATTAACCACCTGCTACATGAAATATGCTCATGATTGAATCTTTCAGTCATATGTCAACGAATTTTCTTTTGTAAGTGTTAATGTTTCATAAACCCAAATAATATTTTTTATCTTCTTGACCCGAGATGCCAGTTGATTTTTTTTAACAAAAACAATTAAAACGTAAATAATAAAAGAGGAAATAAATAAAAATTAAAATTCAAAACATATACGTTATAAATATTATAGAATGACATGAAAATGACCTTGATACCTTATTGACGTGTGGGTAAAACAGATAGACATGAAAAGATGTAGGCCTATGCTTCCCTTCACCCACTCGTGCGCCACAAGAACATTTTACCACTAAACATTAAGATTAAATTCATCCAGACACTAATACTACCAATTCTAGACTACCGTACTCTTTCTTGGCTTAAACCTGCTAAAGCCGTACATTTCACTTGCTAACATCCATCTATCGATTTCTGCATGAAAACACCCCCACGTACATGTCATCAAAATTTAGTTACTTATCCTCATATCATAGAAGCCTCCGTTGCTTAGGCGGCAGCACGCCGGCCTATCAACGCTGGGTCCGTGGTTCAAATCCCGGTCACTCCATGTGAGATCTGTGCTGGGCAAAACGGGGGCAGACAGGTTTTTCTCCGGGTACTCCGGTTTTCCCTGTCACAATTTCATTCCAGCAACTCTCCACTACCATTTCATTTCATCTGTCATTCATTTAATCATTGCCCCAGAGGAGTGCGTCAGGCCTCGGCAGCCGGCACAGTCTATATCCTCGCCGCTAGATGGGGGCTTCATTCATTCCATTCCTGACCCGGTCGGAGACTGGAAGCAGGCTGTGGATTTTCATTTTCATCCTCATATCATAACCGAAGCACTCGATCTTGCTCTTCCCTCGCCATCCCCATCAACCACTCATCCATGTTCAACCGCTCTTTTGCTATAGCTGGGTCTCGACTATGGAATTCAACTGCTGCCGATATCAGAAATTCTATAACAATAATAGTACATTATGCAACGAGCCTATAATGGCTATAATTAAGACACGAGTATGTTTATAAAACGAGCTTTAGCGAGTTTTATAATTTCCATACGAGTGTCTTAATTACCATTATAGGCGAGTTGCATACGACTGTTTATGTTCGACGATAATTATAACTTTATTATATATTTTTAACATAAATATTCATAAATATCTGTTCAGTAACTAGAATTTTGTGATCGGGTGGTGCGCTAGGTAGCATATCTCCGTGTTCCAAGCTCTCTGGCTGACCGACGCATGCGCTCTGTGTGCTTCAATGCCATATGTGCAGATCGTGAACCATTCAGTAAAACTGTCACCGTAGTCGTTTGAAATCAACGCGCTGTGTAGAAATTGGGTTTGGGTATATTAAGGTACAGTGCTATTTCTAGTTTCATATTCACCAGTTTATTTACGCGAACATATGGACGGTGCACTTTCGGTAATTTATATAGACATGTTGGATTTTGAGCGCATGCGCGAAGGTATCCTTATATAATTGGTCAAACAACTGTTTCTTGAGCTGTGATTGGTGGGAGAAACTGTTTCATAATGAAAAATAGTGTTATAATGACCATCATTATGATACAGTTTTCAGACACATAATAGTCAGGGTCGAACATAAAGAAATTTAAGGCCGTATGCCGAGATTACCTGTTGAATACTGCTGATTACCCTGTGTGAATGGTGATGGATGATATGACGTATGATTGAGCTAAGATTATACCAATGGATATTATAGCAAGGTCTGTGACATTGTGATTATTATTATTATTATTACTTTTTTAGTGTTATAACAATAATTATTATTATTATCATCATTATTCATGTGCCTTTTTCATTAATATTAGTATTAGCATAATTAATTTACTACTTATTTATCATCATAATTATTTGTTGCATTTCCAATCATATGTACTGGTACCATATTGCGTGTCAAGTGTAAGAGAGGGCCATGTGCCCTAACTTCGCCACTACTGAAGAAATAAAATAAATACATAAATATTGTAATACAGTAAACTCTCGATTATCCGCTTTGCGGATTATCCGCGGTGCCTGTAGGAGAACATTTTTATATAAAAAAGGGAAGGTTTTGGAACCGCAAATTATTTCTCAAAAATTGAAATAAAGTTACTAAATACTTAAATGTAATAAAAATCGTAAATCGCAAATACAGGTGTTGATATAAATGAGGAAATATCGTTGAGTGGATCGAATATGATGCCAATGAACCGGGCTTTGGGCACCTCACAGATGAAAACATCATAAATCAAGAACGAGGGTTTGAATCGGTTGAATCAGAAGACAATGAGGAAACGCACGCAGATGCAGAGGACCGTTACTCATGATGCAGCATTAGGACACATTGACAGGATTGTTCAATACCCTGAAGAGCAAGACGACGCATCACTTTGTGACAAGATAGTGTTGAGAAAACTCAAATCACAAATAAAGAAAAAGTGTTTCACTACGAAAAAGCAAAAGCAAATGACCATTTTTTTTTTGTTAAACGGTAAACAAGACTTTTTAATATCACACATAACATCGACTGAGTTTTATTATCATGTACGTCCTTTTATTGTATAATAAACTTATTTAAAGCACTTGTGTGTTGTTTTTAGTGCCTTCGACCTTTATTTAACCATTACCAGCAATTTTGCAGCTTATCCGCGAAATTCGATTATCCGCGGTATCTGCGCCAGTCAATTCCGCGGATAATCGGGAGTTTAATGTATTTGGATAACTCAAATATTAATATTACCAAAGTTCAAATTACCAATGATTAGAAAGAACCTAATTGAAAATCTAATTTCCTACAATAAAGGAAGAATATTACTGGGCGATTTATTTGCCAGTGTTCAAAGTTCAAAACACGGTACGGCGTAAAATGCAATGTGATATATTGAACCTGAAGTTTCCAGCAAAGATCAAAACATTTGGTCGAAAATGGGCTTTAGATTAGTACAGCGTCGTGATAGTTGGGGTTATTTGCACGTGGCAACTAATTAGGATAACAACGATAAATAAGATTTGTTTTTCAGTCTAACATGTGATTACTATTACAGTACGAGTTTCTCCCATCAGAACAAACAATTATTTGAAAGCATTTGACACGCATAGAGCCGGAATGAATCTCAAAGTACTACGTCGACAGTGGTATGGAGATTTGTGAAAGATCAGGCCAATTTTGCCAATGCTAATAGGGGATATCTAGGAGCCATGAGATCCTGTCTATTTCAGGCAATCGTTTGACCTTGACTCGCGTACGATTTATTTACAATTAGAGGTACGGGCATAATATCGGGATATTGTTTTCCTCACCAGTCTATTTACGGTAGTGAATTGTTACTGCAGTAAGTCATAATAAGGATGATAACGATACCTTGTATACGTCGATGTCCTTGAAGAAACGTAAGATAGTATTGATGTCATCCTCCGAAACGTGGATCGTCCCTGGTCGGAGCAAGTCCTGCATGTCCATGACGTATGTAGGTGACGATCTTCCGTCACCACATCCTTCGGTTTGTAATATTTCACCTCCTGTTACGCATAAGAATACAAAAATGGGATATTCCGTGCCAATATCGCCATTACCGACTTTTCCGTTCATCTCATCTAGGAGTTGTTCCTGATTTGGTAGCAGGTGTGCTGATTCCTTGAGTCGCGAAACGATAGCGCGTAGCAAGGCAGCTTTGGAAGTAAATTCGATCATGTTGAACTGTGCAAGGTTGTCGACTACTTTAGATGAAGTTAAAATTGAATTCGTTTCAGTTATTGTGTCTTTATTTAGACCTGCCACTACCTCCAAGAGGCTGCTGATATGAGGGTAGATGTTAGGTACTGTTCCATCAGGACATTCCGGTAAATACACTGGCAAGTGTGTGCAATTTGTCGCGAGGACCGTTTGAGTCACAGGAGTAGTTTCTTCACAAGATTCATCAGTACATTGCTCAGTTGTTGTCTCAGTGGCAGGAGTAGTTTCTTCACAAGACTCATCAGTACATTGCTCAGTTGTTGTCTCAGTGGCAGAAGTAGTTTCTTCACAAGATTCATCAGTACATTGCTCAGTTGTTGTCTCAGTGGCAGAAGTAGTTTCTTCACAAGATTCATCAGTACATTGCTCAGTTGTTGTCTCAGTAGCAGATGTAGTTTCTTCACAAGATTCATCAGTACATTGCACAGTTGTTGTCTCAGTGGCAGGAGTAGTTTCTTCACAAGATGCATCAGTACATTGCTCAGTTGTTGTCTCAGTGGCAGAAGTAGTTTCTTCACAAGATTCATCAGTACATTGCTCAGTTGTTGTCTCAGTGGCAGAAGTAGTTTCTTCACAAGATTCATCAGTACATTGCTCAGTTGTTGTCTCAGTGGCAGGAGTAGTTTCTTCACAAGATTCATCAGTACATTGCTCAGTTGTCTCAGTGGCAGAAGCAGTTTCTTCACAAGATTCATCAATACATTGCTCAGTTGTTGTCTCAGTAGCAGGAGTAGTTTCTTCACAAGACTCATCAGTACACGGTTCAGTTGTTGTCTCAGTGGCAGGAGTAGTTTCTTCACAAGATTCATCAGTACATTGCTCAGTTGTTGTCTCAGTGGCAGGAGTAGTTTCTTCACAAGACTCATCAGTACATTGCTCAGTTGTTGTCTCAGTGGCAGAAGTAGTTTCTTCACAAGATTCATCAGTACATTGCTCAGTTGTTGTCTCAGTGGCAGGAGTAGTTTCTTCACAAGACTCATCAGTACATTGCTCAGTTGTTGTCTCAGTGGCAGAAGTAGTTTCTTCACAAGATTCATCAGTACATTGCTCAGTTGTTGTCTCAGTGGCAGGAGTAGTTTCTTCACAAGACTCATCAGTACATTGCTCAGTTGTTGTCTCAGTGGCAGAAGTAGTTTCTTCACAAGATTCATCAGTACATTGCTCAGTTGTTGTCTCAGTGGCAGAAGTAGTTTCTTCACAAGATTCATCAGTACATTGCTCAGTTGTTGTCTCAGTGGCAGAAGTAGTTTCTTCACAAGATTCATCAGTACATTGCTCAGTTGTTGTCTCAGTAGCAGGAGTAGTTTCTTCACAAGATTCATCAGTACATTGCACAGTTGTTGTCTCAGTGGCAGAAGTAGTTTCTTCACAAGATTCATCAGTACATTGCAGAGTTGTTGTCTCAGTGGCAGAAGTAGTTTCTTCACAAGATTCATCAGTACATTGCTCAGTTGTTGTCTCAGTGGCAGGAGTAGTTTCTTCACAAGACTCATCAGTACTTTGCTCAGTTGTTGTCTCAGTTACAGGAGTAGTTTCTTCACAAGACTCATCAGTACATTGCTCAGTTGTTGTCTCAGTAGCAGGAGTAGTTTCTTCACAAGACTCATCAATACATTGCTCAGTTGTTGTCTCAGTTACAGGAGTAGTTTCTTCACAAGACTCATCAATACATTGCTCAGTTGTTGTCTCAGTTACAGGAGTAGTTTCTTCACAAGACTCATCAGTACATTGCTCAGTTGTTGTCTCAGTGGCAGGAGTAGTTTCTTCACAAGACTCATCAGTACATTGCTCAGTTGTTGTCTCAGTAGCAGGAGTAGTTTCTTCACAAGACTCATCAGTACATTGCTCAGTTGTTGTCTCAGTTACAGGAGTAGTTTCTTCACAAGATTCATCAATACATTGCTCAGTTGTTGTCTCAGTAGCAGGAGTAGTTTCTTCACAAGATTCATCAGTACATTGCTCAGTTGTTGTCTCATTTACAGGAGTAGTTTCTTCACAAGACTCATCAACACATTGCTCAGTTGTTGTCTCAGTAGCAGGAGTAGTTTCTTCACAAGACTCATCAGTACTTTGCTCAGTTGTTGTCTCAGTTACAGGAGTAGTTTCTTCACAAGACTCATCAGTACACGGTTCAGTTGTTGTCTCAATGGTTGATGTAACTTCTTGACAATCCTCATCTTGGCACTCTGTTGTGGTAGTTACGGTTGTCGTCTCTTCCTCGTCGACTGCTCGCATATATTGTTCACATGGTGTCAGTGTGAAGTTGCACACTCTTTGTAGCGCTAGTCTGTCTTGGTCTGCGCCGTCGAGTTCTATGTGTGGGATAATGTTGGAGATAGCTTTGACGACAATCTCGGCTATTCCTGGTTGTTGAACGACGTGCATTAGCAAGTTCTTAATCATTGCTTCCTTATTCTTGTATTCTTGGGGATGGAATCCTGTCAGGGTCTGTAAAAAGAAAAACAATAGTTAATTTAAAATATTTTCGAAAGATAACATCATTGTCACTAGGGTGAGTCTGGCTGCGTGGCTCAGGGGTAACGTTCTCGCTTGCTGAGCCCAAGGTTGCAGGTTCGAAACCTGGCGCAGTCAGCTGGCATTTGAGGGTGCGCAAATGCGAGGGAGCCGTGTCAGTACATTTACTGGCACGTTAAAGATCCCCTTTGGGGCAAAATTCCGGCACCCCGGCGTCTCTAAAAGCCAGTGTAGTTAAAAGGGACGTAAAACCAATAACATTATTATTATTCACTAGGGTGAGGTGGTCGGTGAATACAGATGACCTTTTAACTATATGTTATACTATCTCTTAATCCCGGTGTTGCTCGGGATCACAATTGGATATTAGGATATCGTACCTTTGCTCGCTGTGTCGTATTGTGTGCAACCCGGAGGAAGGTCGTTGTTATAATGAGCAATATTATTGCCACTCAAAGTCCTTGTGTGTGATTTTTAGCCCATCTTCAATTTTGAAAAAAAAAAATAGGCCTATGAGATCACCTTTTGTCCGTGCGTGTGTGCGTGTGTGTGTGTGTGTCCCTAATAAAATCTAAACGGCTGGAGCGATTTCAATGAAACTCGGTAAGTTCATAACACTATTCCCGGCGACCTCGACCGTGCTCTTCAAATTTTGTTACGTCTCACCAATCCAACATGGCGGCTGTGAGAAATATTTCACTAGCATTCAATATCTCCGAAACTATTACCGATATCGCCATGAAATTGTGTACGATGATAAAGGGCACTACTAGAAGTTCACCTATGAGACTTTCAAAAACCTGGTGACTACAAAACCAACATGGCGGTCAAGCGAAGTTGAGACTTTTAAATAGACATTTCTCGCGATATAACTATCCAAACGTAATGAAACTTGGTAGAGCAAATGTTTATATACATTGTAATGCACTGGAGTCTAATTTAGTTCAATTGTTTACATAACCTCAAAATGGCGGCTGTGCGAAATATTTCACTGACATTCTATATCTCCGAAACTACAGTATTACAGATATCACCCTGCAATTTTGTATGGTGAGAAAGGGTACTCATACAAGTTTACCTATGTATATTTCATAAACCTGTAAAGTACAAAACGAACATGGCGACCAAGCAAATTTGAAATATTTTAATAGACTTTTCTCGTGATTTAACTCTTTGAGCGCAGTGAAATGTGGTACAGTAAATGATTTTGCAGATAGTAATGCACTGCCATCTAATTTAATTCAATTGTTTACATAACCTCAAGATGGCGGCTGTGCGAAATTTTAAAATGACGTTTTTATTCTTGTGTCGTAATCTTGCGATCGAAGTGAAAGTTTGAATAATGAAGCTAGGCAATAATTGTCCTTGAATGGTACATAACTCTATGGCCTATACATATAACAATCCTAAATGGCGAGCTTCCGAATTATTTACACGGTTCTCAATATCTATGAATCTTTTACGGCAACCAAACTGATTTTTTAATGTTCATAGACCTATAGGACTTTCAGTAACCTGGTGAGCACAAATCCAACATGGCGAAGTATAAATATTTAAATGGACGTTTCTCGAGAATTAACTATCCGAGGTCCGTGAAACGTTACACGTCAAATGCTTATACAAATGTTGATCCACTGGCATGTAATTTATTTCAATTGTTTGCATAATCACAAGATGGCTGGTGTGCGTACTTTTAAAATCTCGTTTTTACTTCATGTGTTCTAATCATGCGATTGAAGTTTGAATACCACACGTACACAATAATCTTAATGTAATAGTACAAAAATAAAAATCCAACCTGGCGACCATATGAAATATTTAGGCGGTTCTCAATATCTACGAATCTGTTACAGCAATTAAACTGAAATTTTGTATGTTGATAGAGACAATTAACATGAGCAGGATATATGAAAATAGGCTGTATAGCTCTTCACGGAACTACTTGTTATCTGATCAAAAAATGTGTTGAAATTGTTAAGTAGG
Organism: Meconema thalassinum; assembly: GCA_946902985.2. Lineage (NCBI taxonomy): Eukaryota > Metazoa > Arthropoda > Insecta > Orthoptera > Tettigoniidae > Meconema > Meconema thalassinum. The sequence continues at coordinate 92,592,229 of OX336388.2, forward strand.
TGGGTACGACGACTCTATACTGTTTGTAGCTTATAATAGATTAATCCTGAAATTTCGCAAATAAAACTGAATTTTTAAGTAACCTATTTTAATATTAGTATGCATTCTTAACCTAACCATTACATTTTAAGGGGCAATGAATTTATTTTTCTTCATTGTATTAGCCTTGCGTGTTTCGTCGAACAGCAACATTTCGAGAGGATAATGGTAGTCCGCAGATAAACTCATAGAATCCCAGCTTCATAATAATATATGCATTTGATTAGGGGAATAATTAATACCAAAATGAAAAATTCTACAACCTGTTTCTAGTCGACCGACTGGGTCATGGAATGAAATGAATGAAGCTCCCATCTAGACGCGAGGATATGAACTGTGCCGGCCGCCGAAGCATGCCACACTTCCCTGGGGAAATGATTAAATGAATGACAGATGAAATGAAAGTGGAGAGTGTTGCTGGAATGAAATTTGTGACAGGGAAAACCAAAGTACCCGGAGAAAAAACTGTCTGCCTCCGCTTTGTCCAGCACAAACCTCACATGGAGTGACCGGGATTTCAACCACGGACCCAGCGGTGAGAGACCGCCGTGGCTTGCTGCCACCCAAGCCAAGGAGTTTCTAACGAATACGAAAAGAAAATACATAATAAATATCATCGAAGAATCTGTATGTCCACCCACACTTAATTAAAAACCACTCATAGAAGCGCGGTGACACCTTGCGGCCACCAGACAAACTAACCCTATTCAGAACACCATATCACCCAGATCACCAAATCTGGACGAACTTTGACGACAACAATTAGAAGACCAGTAACAAATCAACTCTGAAGCTATATTTACCAAAGAAACTCCTATTTCAGATAAAATCAATATTGAAACACTCGTGGACTAAAATCAACACACGTAGTATAAAGAAAGACACTAAAACAAACAAGAATAAAAAGAGCTAAATAAAGTATACATTTAGGACAAGAAAATTAACATTCTTCCCGCTCATACTGTTAAATAACGAATCCTCACCAATGCTGTAAGTCCCCATCCTCCTGATGACACCCTTAAATAAAATTATAAAGCTTGTGGGGCATGGAAATTCAGTATTTGTGCCAAAGGGCCAAAATGAAGGGAATGGAGAGGGCTGTCCGAATTTTCAAGTAGATAGTGTTACTCGTCTTGTTCCAAATGGTAAGTACTTAAAATTCAGTTCAGATCGCTGAAACGGTGTAGATTTGAGCCAAGAAAAACGGTGTAGATTTGTGCAAAGGGGCCTAAATGAAAGGAATGGAGAGGGCTATCTAAAATTATTGTTGCCAAGAACCTTCCTTGGGGAGTGCACTACAACCCTTCAAAAATTCAATGCAATCGGCTAAATGATATCGGAGTCCATTAACGTCGGACAGATATACATTTCCATTTTCAGCCTATTTTCATTGATGAAAAAATAGGCTTATGAGATCACCTTTTGTCCGTGTGTCTGTGTGTGCGTAATTGTGTGTTATTCGTGTATGTGTCTCCCCCTAATAAAATCTAAACGGCTGGAGCGATTTCAATGAAACTCGGTAAGTTCAAAGCACTATTCTGGACGACACCGACCGTGCCCTTCAAATATTGTTACGTCTCACCAATCTAACATGGCGGCTGTGCGAATTATTTCACCAGCATTCAATATCTCCGAAACTTTTATCGATATCACCCTGGAATTTTGTACGGTGATAGAGGGAACTACTACAAGTTCACCTATGTGACTTTTGAAAAACTGGTAACTACAAAACCAACATGGCGGCCAAGCGAATTTGCGACTTTTAAATAGACGTTTCACGTGATTTAACCAACCAAACGTAATGAAACATGGTACAGTATATGTTTATACACATTGTAATGCACCGACATCTAACTTCGTTCAACTGTTTACATAACCTCAAGATGGCGGCTGTGCGAAATATTTCACCGGCATTCTACATCTCTGAAACTATTACCGGTATCACCCTGAAATTTTGTACGGAGATAAAGGGCACTACTGGAAGTTCATATATGAGACTTTGAAAAACCTGTTAACTACAAAACGAACATGGCGGCCAAGTGAAGTTGAAAGTTTTAAATAGACTTTTCTCGCGATTTAATGATCCAAACGCAATGAAACTTGGTACAGCACATGTTTATACACATTGTAATGCACTGGTATCTAATTTAGTTCAATTGTTTACATAACCTCAAGATGGCGGCCGTGCGAATTTTAAAATTAAGTTTTTATTTCTTGTGTCGTTACCATGCGATCGAAGTGAAAGTTTGAATAATGAACCTACGCAATAATTTTCATAGGGGCTATGAACATAAGTTCACCTATAGGACTTTCAATAACTCTAAGACCTACATATATAAAAATCCAACATGGCGACCATCCGAAATATTTAGTCGGTTCTCAATATCTACGAATTTATTACAGCAATCAAACTGAAATGTTGTATGTTGATAGTGGCAATTAATATAAGTAGGATATATGAAAATAAGCTTTAGTTCTTCACGGAACTACTTGTTATATTATAAGGTATAATTATTCGACACGTGTGTGTGTCACTGAACTCCTCCTAAATGGCTGGACCGATTTTGATGATTTTTTTAAATGTATGCTAGAGTGGGTCCCTGTATGGTTTAGATTCACAATTTGACCCGGTAGGAGGAGTAAACACAATTTTAAAACCACAATATACAGTAAAAACAGTCGTCATGGAAACCGCTAGCCTTAGTGAAAGTGAAGACTTTGGACTGTTTGTCTCTGCACGTTAGAGCCACCTGGTTGCAACCTATGCAACTACCGCCATACCTTAACCTTCGCCCGTGGCGGAACGTTATCTTTTGTACCATAGGTGGCGGTGATGCCGAATTCTTCTGTTTGTCACTGCACGTTAGAGCGTTTCAACAAAGTCCCGTATGCGTTCATATACCATTCATCCGATTGCGATGAAACTTTAGTGAATCGTTGAGTACAATCCAGGGAAAGGTTTCAGGCTTAGTAAATCTATTTTACAATAGGTAGCGCATGAGTAGATTCTACAAATGTGTGACGGCACGCGAATCGTTTAAACAAAATCCCATATGCGTTCATATGCCATTCATCCGATTACGATGAATCTTTGATGAGTTGTTGTGTACACGCCAGGTAGGTCTTCAACTTATTGTTAGTAAATCCATTTTACCATATTGGTAGCGCTCGAGTAGATGTAACAAATGAGTAACGACGCGCGAAGCGTTTCAACAAAATCCCGTATGCGTTCATATACTATTCATCGATTGCGATGAACCTTTGATGAGTTGTTGTGTACACTTACGTGAAGCTTTCTAACTTAGTAAATCCATTTCACAGTCGGTAGTGTACGAGTAGATTCAACAAATGAGTGACAGCGCACGAATCATTTAAACAAAATCCCGTATGCGTCATATGCCATTCGTCCGATTGCGATGAAACTTTGGTGGGTTGTGCATGCTCCCACGAATGTTTATAGATTAATAAATCCATTTCTCGATAGTTAAGAGGCAGTTAACGTAAATTGAAAAAAATATTGTGTATCCAAAAGCACTTCCAGAAACAAAATTACAACGCCAACACTTTCTTTGGTTGGCTTTGCAACGCATACAGCTTGTATGTTATATATTTGGTGTGTGAGCTGTTTCTTATTGTGGATTATGGCATTACACTATTCTTTGAACAATATTGATACATCGCTATTTTTACGATTTTACGAGATAACAGAATTATTGTAAAAGACTGCCATCTACCGGTTAATTTACGAACCTGTCTTAACCGTCACATTTACTCTTCGACTACAAAATGCACCCCACTCCGTAGTACGAGGGATTATGATCTATTAGGAACGCTGTCTGAGAAGCAATAATGAATGAATTGTTACAGAGAAGATATGACGACCTGAAGTAGAAGACGCAAATTTTACGAACCTACCATGATTTGATATTTCCTAAATTTCCTGTGCTAATTAACTCACTCTGGGTCACGTTACAGTCTTCGATATTTGTCCCTTGGCAAGGTGCCTTTTAAATATGTGTTAATAATTTCAATGATGTATACATGATGGTAGGTTCCTCAGTTTTGGGGCTGCGACAACGCGGTCATGTAGCCCCGTGTACTTTGGGTGTGTGTAGGATCTGTCTGATAACCGGTGTTAATTGTGATGGCTGTATTAGTGTGTGTATTTGTTTTTTTAAAATTCAAGTAAGGACTGCAACTTTGAATTTTTCAAATAGTTCCTACTTTTGCCGCCAAACGCCACCGTCAACGACTACTAGGCCTATTTAAGAACGTAGGTACTAGACGCCACTACAGTCGGCTCTTGGCAACGAACGTAGAAACCTAAGAGCGTTGTTTACATTCCTAACCTATACAATTTAGCTTCACACAGGTGTAATTAGTGGAAGGTTCTTTAATATGCCATGAATCTATGACATGGGACCGCCGGTTTTACTTCCTCTCCGAAGGAAGGCATACTGAGGGATTTTTAACGCTCTTAAAATATCCGACGGCTTTGGCCAGGTTTGAACCCGCTATCTTGGGCATAGAAGCTCAGCATGCTACCAACTACGCCACCGAAGCCGCCTGTATACATGATGTCTGATACCATGATCTTCAAGAACGTCTCCCAAGGATGGAGATATGGCGGCTTCGGTGGCGTAGTTGGTAGCATGCTGAGCTTCTATGCCCAAGATAGCGGGTTCAAACCCGGCCGAAGCCGTCGGATTTTTTAAGAGCGTTAAAAATCCCTCAGTATGCCTTCCTTCGGAGGGGAAGTAAAGCCGGCGGTCCCATGTCATAGATTTATGGCATGTTAAAGATCTTTCCACTAATTACACCTGTGTGAAACTAAATTGGATAGGTTAAGAATGTAAACAACGCTCTTAGGTTGCTATGTTCGTTGCCAAGAGCCAACTGTGGTGGCGTCTAGTAGCTAAGTTCTTAAATAGGCCTAGTAGTCGTTGACGGTGGCGCTTGGCGGCAAAAGTAGGAACTATTTGAAAATTCAAAGTTGCAGTCCCTACTTGAATTAAAAAAAACAGATACACACACTAATACAGTCATCACAATTAATACCGGTTATCAGACAGATTCTACACACACCCAAAGTACACGGGGCTACATGACCGCGTTGTCGCAGCCCCTAAACTAAGGAACCAACCAACCAAGGATGGAGATAAGTCCTATCTATTTTGAAGTTGGAGTTCTGCTTGATTATTTGTGAAAAGAAGACGACTCTTCCATATAGCATACTCTACCCACTTATAGTGTTAACTTTCCCTACACGTCGTCATGCTTTGTAATTGGAACAGGGGATCGCTACCTTTTAAAATATCCCCCAGGGGCTCACATCTAGTGGGACGTGGGTTGGCGACCACGGGACCCCAGCTGAGTCCGGCATTGCTTCCACTTACTTGTGACGGGCTCCTATACGTCTTCTTTCCTGTCGACCTCCCTTGGTCAACTCTTGTTCTCCTCCGACCCCCACGGTATTAGAGTATCCGAGGCCTAGGGAGTCGTTCACTTTCCTGCCTTAATTGGCTCTTGTCTCATCTTTCCTGATCCCTCCTTCTTCGAGGGGTCAGACCTCTTGTTTTATTTTCATTATATTTCCTTTGCTCCTTAAGATTCCCGCACTGTTTTTGTTAATTGGACCCCCGTGTATCTAAATTCCATTTAGCGATTTAAAAAAAAAATCTACACTCCATTTTGTAGGTGTTTTCAATCTCCGTTGCATTTTGTAAGTCTTTTCGATCTATATTGCATTTTGTGAGTGTTTTCAACCACAATTGCATTTTGTAGGGATTGACAATCTTAATTGCTTTTTAGTAAGTCTTTCAATATAGGGGCTGAGACTTTTATGAGTATTTTGAATATCAATTGCATTTTGTATTTTCAACCTAAACCGCTTTTTGCAAGTATTTTCAATCTAAATTGCATTTTGTGGGGAGCGCATTTTGCAAGTATTTTGATTCTCAATTGCATTTTGTGGGTATTTTGAATCTAAATTAAATTTTGTAAGTATTTTCAATCTAAATTGCATTTTGTAAGCATTGTCCATCCAATTGAGTAGTTTGAATCTACTATACATTTTGTAAGCATTTTCAATTTCAATTGCATTTTGTAAGTATTTTGAATATCAATTACACTTTGTGATTATTTGGAATCTGAAATGTGCATTTTTCAAACCAAATTGAATTGTGTATTTTCAATTTCAATTGCATTTTGTAAGTATTTTGAACTTCAATTGCATTTTGTACGTATTTTCAATCTCTTTGCATTTTGTAAGTATTTTGACTTTCACTTGAATTTTGTAAGTATTTCGACGTATTTGTACGTATTTTGAACTTTACCTACATTTTGTGTGTATTTTTCAATCTATTCCTTTTGTGAGTATTTTCGTTCTAAATTCCCTTTTGTAAGTATTACCGCCCACCATTTTGTGAGTAGTTTCACTCTGAGTTCCTTTTTGTAAGTATTTTCCTTCTCTCTTAATTATCGTTCTGGTTGGCACTTCATTGACATTTTCGCTATCACCTAGATCATTAGGGGCCGATAACCTAGATGTTAGGCCCCTTAAAACAACAATGATGATCATCATCATCATCCTTTTAAAATATGTTTTACTTGTAACTTGGGTTATGTTCTTCCCTTGTAGATATATTCGCGTAGAGAGGAAACGTGTTTGTGGACATTTTAATCGTTTGGTATTTATATTTCTGCGTGTGTATACGTATTGCTTAGCTAGATAATTGAATTACAGGGAAGACCCGTGCTCCTAAGGGGATTACCTACTTATTATGTAACGTATTGTTTGGGTTGTTATGTAGGGCCACGATGATGGATGCCGTGAGCCATTTATTTTTTTCTTGGGATTAGTGTAGTGTTGTATTTTTGGGGTAACTTGTAAGGAGTGCGTATTCTTCTTGCCATTAACTTATAAGCTTATATTTTTGATGTGTAACATCTTTCCTCTCGGTTGCTGGATAGTTTTGTGGGAGTGATTTTGAAAATTGGGGACGGAAGTGGATCGGAATGTTCGAGCTGGCAGTGGTGGATCGAACGGAAGTATGCACTGGCTGCTTGATCGATCGAACGGAAGTGTACTAGCAGGCAGTGGTGGAAAACGGAAGTATGCACTGCCCGCTCGACCAATCGAAAGGAAGTGTACTAGCTGGCAGTGGTGGAAAACGGAAGTATGCACTGCCCGCTGGATCGATCGAACGGAAGTGTACTAGCTGGCACTGCCCGCTCGATCGATTATCATTTTAAACGATATTTATCATATCAATATGACTCATTTTAACAGAATCCATATGAAATTACGTGTTGGTTTGTGAATGAAGAGGACCTGTTTATAAGGAATTTAAGGTTATAAGCGGTGTCGCGTCTATTATTCTAGTTGATCCATATCGTATTCTTTATTTAGGCTAGTGCTGGTGGAAGCTACAACTCATCTAATAAAATGAGTTCCGTATTATAAACTACAATATCTGTAAAACACTCCCTTTTACAATAGATTACATTAGTGCCAATAATAGTATAAAATACCGGTGTATCAACAATTTCACGCGAGGTTTCTTCTATGTTAGATGTTACACATCATATGCGACTACTGTAAGGCTCGTAATTTTTTCTTATTATTGTGGGAGGGTAAGTTTTATTGGTAAATGGGTCTTGACTGAAAACGGGGTTTCGTTGAATTTGTTCTCTGGTGTTTGTTCGCTTTCAGTTAAGAAACAATACGTGGCCTTCTTACGTTATTAAATGAGGTGTATCGATAAGTCTTTCATTGGATGTGTTGTATGGAGTTAATGTATTCCGGAGACTGAACTCCATCCACTTTTCATCCCTTGTTAGAATATCGAAACTCGTGTGTTCGTCCGCAAAGAAGATTTACTTTATGAATTATTGACATTATTTTATTTTGTTGTATTGATATCGGTTGGTTGCTCTTTCTGTTGTTTTTCCTCCTGTAATTTTGTTTATGATGAGCTGTTCTAGATTTTATTTTAAGGGGTCGATATGTCACGTCTTATTATGTTTATGTTTGAATTTATTAGATTTGTTTTGCGTTAGAGTTTCCTTGGAGGTCATGTTTGTTTTTGTGGTGACATATCTTGTTTTAAGGGTGGTTTTTGAGTAAGATAATTCATATTGTGAGATGATTTCAAAAGTTGTATACATTATTTCTTCTAGCTACTACTCAGTAGCAGATCGTCGAGCGATCTCCTGCCTATACTTATCCACGTTAGGGCATCCCTTCTCTTCCTACTAGTTCAATTTTTCTAGATTTTTTTTAAAATTGTGTGTATACTCTGTTTTTTGAACCTCGTTTGATATTGTATTTTTAATACCTTCCCTTTGTTTTCATCCTCATCCTCCATTTCATTCGTTTCTCGTTTCCCTACCTATGTGTTATATTGTGTATATTTTGATACCTTTACCATATCAAATCCCTCCTACTTTGGTTCTCGGCCCTCTTATGAAGTGTGTATTCATTCCGTAGTTGATTTTCATCTCGTTCGACTTCTGAGTATACTCGACACAGTTTAAGGTTCCACGAACCTCTGAGTGGCAGTCTCCACTCTGCGCACATGTGGGAGCATTTCTGCGTTCACCGCGATGTGGGATCGTTAGCCGGTTGTCTTGTTCCCCCTTTAGGTCCCTTCGGGTCCGAAGGTGTAAGTGGATTGGCCTGTCGGCTCTGACGGTCTCCGCTCCTGGGTTCAAGCTCTTACGCTCCCCGCCTCTTTTTACCGTGTCTGTGTGCGTAGTACGTGGTGGCTTCATAACACACGGCGGCACAAATATTGTTCTAATTGTTTTAATCGGTTTATGAAAGATTTTTTGTGTAATATTTACAGAATGTTGATAGCCCTATGCACTATTGGTTTGAAACCTGGTCATACAAGATTCACCCACTCGTACCTAATGAGAAGGGAAGACCCGCCACTTCGAACCTGTTGAGCCGTTTTAACCGTGGCCCACATTTTAACCGAGTGTGTGGGTCTGGCTGACTTAGGAAGAAACCTTGGTTTGCAGATGACACTCAAACTTTTATTAGCCGATGACGCGGTGGCTGCTGATCGCGTTATCCGCTTTATAAATGAGAGGGAGTTACGGCCAGCAATCTAAATTTTCCAGCGTAGGCTACAATGACTAATTTTTGTTTATATTTTAATTATTAGTTTTTATTTGCCTCCGTGGCTTAGGCGGCAGCACGCCGGCCTCTCACCGCTGGGTCCGTGGTTCAAATCCCGGTCACTCCATGTGAGATCTGTGCTGGACAAAACGGAGGCAGACAGGTTTTTCTCCGGGTACTCCGGTTTTCCCTGTCGCAATTTCATTCCAGCAACACTCTCCACTATCATTTCATTTCATCTGTCATTCATTTAATCATTGCCCCAGAGGAGTGCGTCAGGCCTCGGCAGCCGGCACAGTTCATATCCTCGCCGCTAGATGGGGGCTTCATTCGCTCCATTCCTGACCCGGTCGGAGACTGGAAGCAGGCTGTGGATTTTCATTTTCATTAGTTTTTATTTAATTTTTTGTTTGATTAATTTTTTGTTTTTTTTCCAATTTAGGTGTCAACCTCTAAATTTTAAATTCAATTCCAAATTGGTATACTTTAATCTGTGTTAAGATTGGCAGATGCCCTCGTAGTTCCGCCCCTTAAAACAACAATAACTAACTAACTGGTTTGAAATCTAATATCTGTGTGAGATTAGCTGGTTGGAACAAATATTGATAATTTGTGACGTTATTGTGGATTAGCGATTATTCTAGTACGTTAGGTTATTGTCTGACGAATAATTTTGTTAAGTCGAGATAGTTTATAATGCATTCGGATTAGGTTTCAATTGTTTTTCTGATGGAATGATGTAAGCTGTTAATTGATTGGGTTAACGCTAATTAGTTAGTTATTGAGGTTTTAAGGGGCGGAACTACTTCGTTTGTTGCAGCGGTGTAACATTGCAATATAACTTGTCCATCTTCCGAAAAACCTTGTATTCTAAACTGTTAATGACAATATTAGCAACTATTCCGGTGAGCGGAGCCCAAATCAACACTTCAACTATTCCGGTGAGCGGAGCTCAAATCAACACTCAGCAACTATTCCGGTAAGCGGAGCGCAAATCAACACTTCAACTATTCCGGTGAGTGGAGCCCAAATCAACACTTCAACTATTCCGGTGAGTGGAGCTCAAATCAACACTTCAACTATTCCGGTGAGTGGAGCCCAAATCAACACTCAGCAACTATTCCGGTGAGTGGAGCCCAAATCAACACTTCAACTATTCCGGTGAGCGGAGCTCAAATCAACACTCAGCAACTATTCCGGTGAGCGGTGCCCATATCAACACTCAGCAACTATTCCGGTGAGTGGAGCTCAAATCACCACTTCAACTATTCCGGTGAGCGGAGCCCAAATCACCACTCAGCAACTATTCCGGTGAGCGGAGCCCATATCAACACTCAGCAACTATTCCGGTGAGTGGAGATCAAATCAACACTCAGCAACTATTCCGGTGAGCGGAGCTCAAATCACCACTTCAACTATTCCGGTGAGCGGAGCTCAAATCAACACTCAGCAACTATTCCGGTGAGCGGAGCCCAAATCAACACTCAGCAACTATTCCGGTGAGCGGAGCCCATATCAACACTCAGCAACTATTCCGGTGAGTGGAGCTCAAATCACCACTTCAACTATTCCGGTGAGTGGAGCCCAAATCACCACTCAGCAACTATTCCGGTGAGCCGAGCTCAAATCAACACTCAGCAACTATTCCGGTGAGTGGAGCTCAAATCAACACTCAGCAACTATTCCGGTGAGCGGAGCTCAAATCACCACTTCAACTATTCCGGTGAGCGGAGCTCAAATCAACACTCAGCAACTATTCCGGTGAGCGGAGCCCAAATCAACACTCAGCAACTATTCCGGTGAGCGGAGCCCATATCAACACTCAGCAACTATTCCGGTGAGCGGAGCTCAAATCAACACTCAGCAACTATTCCGGTGAGCGGAGCTCAAATCAACACTCAGCAACTATTCCGGTGAGCGGAGCCCAAATCAACACTCAGCAACTATTCCGGTGAGCGGAGCCCATATCAACACTCAGCAACTATTCCGGTGAGCGGAGCTCAAATCAACACTCAGCAACTATTCCGGTGAGCGGAGCCCAAATCAACACTTCAACTATTCCGGTGAGCGGAGCCCAAATCAACACTTCAACTATTCCGGTGAGCGGAGCTCAAATCAACACTCAGCAACTATTCCGGTGAGCGGAGCTCAAATCAACACTCAGCAACTATTCCGGTGAGCGGAGCCCAAATCAACACTCAGCAACTATTCCGGTGAGCGGAGCTCAAATCAACACTCAGCAACTATTCCGGTGAGCGGAGCCCAAATCAACACTCAGCAACTATTCCGGTGAGCGGAGCTCAAATCAACACTCAGCAACTATTCCGGTGAGCGGAGCCCAAATCAACACTCAGCAACTATTCCGGTGAGCGGAGCTCAAATCAACACTCAGCAACTATTCCGGTGAGCGGAGCCCAAATCAACACTCAGCAACTATTCCGGTGAGCGGAGCCCAAATCAACACTCAGCAACTATTCCGGTGAGCGGAGCTCAAATCAACACTCAGCAACTATTCCGGTGAGCGGAGCTCAAATCAACACTCAGCAACTATTCCGGTGAGCGGAGCCCAAATCAACACTTCAACTATTCTGGTGAGCGGAGCCCAAATCAACACTCAGCAACTATTCCGGTGAGTGGAGCGCAAATCAACACTCAGCAACTATTCCGGTGAGCGGAGCGCAAATCAACACTCAGCAACTATTCCGGTGAGCGGAGCGCAAATCAACACTTCAACTATTCCGGTGAGTGGAGCTCAAATCAACACTCAGCAACTATTCCGGTGAGTGGAGCCCAAATCAACACTCAGCAACTATTCCGGTGAGCGGAGCCCAAATCAACACTCAGCAACTATTCCGATGAGTGGAGCCCAAATCAACACTCAGCAACTATTCCGGTGAGCGGAGCCCAAATCAACACTCAGCAACTATTCCGGTGAGCGGAGCCCAAATCAACACTCAGCAACTATTCCGGTGAGCGGAGCCCAAATCAACACTCAGCAACTATTCCGGTGAGCGGAGCCCAAATCACCACTCAGCAACTATTCCGGTGAGCGGAGCCCAAATCAACACTCAGCAACTATTCCGGTGAGCGGAGCTCAAATCAACACTCAGCAACTATTCCGGTGAGCGGAGCGCAAATCAACACTTCAACTATTCCGGTGAGTGGAGCTCAAATCAACACTTCAACTATTCCGGTGAGCGGAGCCCATATCAACACTCAGCAACTATTCCGGTGAGCGGAGCGCAAATCAACACTTCAACTATTCCGGTGAGTGGAGCTCAAATCAACACTCAGCAACTATTCCGGTGAGTGGAGCCCAAATCAACACTCAGCAACTATTCCGGTGAGTGGAGCCCATATCACCACTCAGCAACTATTCCGGTGAGTGGAGCCCATATCACCACTTCAACTATTCCGGTGAGTGGAGCCCAAATCAACACTCAGCAACTATTCCGGTGAGAGGAGCCCAAATCAACACTTCAACTATTCCGGTGAGCGGAGCTCAAATCATCACTCAGCAACTATTCCGGTGAGTGGAGCCCAAATCAACACTCAGCAACTATTCCGGTGAGTGGAGCCCAAATCAACACTCAGCAACTATTCTGGTGAGTGGAGCCCAAATCAACACTCAGCAACTATTCCGGTGAGTGGAGCCCAAATCACCACTCAGCAACTATTCCGGTGAGCGGAGCTCAAATCAACACTCAGCAACTATTCCGGTGAGTGGAGCTCAAATCAACACTCAGCAACTATTCCGGTGAGTGGAACTCAAATCAACACTCAGCAACTATTCCGGTGAGCGGAGCTCAAATCAACACTCAGCAACTATTCCGGTGAGCGGAGCTCAAATCAACACTCAGCAACTATTCCGGTGAGTGGAGCCCAAATCAACACTCAGCAACTATTCCGGTGAGTGGAGCCCAAATCAACACTCAGCAACTATTCCGGTGAGTGGAGCCCAAATCAACACTCAGCAACTATTCCGGTGAGTGGAGCCCAAATCACCACTCAGCAACTATTCCGGTGAGCGGAGCTCAAATCAACACTCAGCAACTATTCCGGTGAGTGGAGCTCAAATCAACACTCAGCAACTATTCCGGTGAGTGGAACTCAAATCAACACTCAGCAACTATTCCGGTGAGCGGAGCCCATATCAACACTCAGCAACTATTCCGGTGAGTGGAGCCCAAATCACCACTCAGCAACTATTCCGGTGAGTGGAGCCCAAATCACCACTCAGCAACTATTCCGGTGAGTGGAGCCCAAATCAACACTCAGCAACTATTCCGGTGAGTGGAGCCCAAATCACCACTCAGCAACTATTCCGGTGAGTGGAGCCCAAATCACCACTCAGCAACTATTCCGGTGAGTGGAGCCCAAATCAACACTCAGCAACTATTCCGGTGAGCGGAGCCCAAATCAACACTCAGCAACTATTCCGGTGAGCGGAGCCCAAATCAACACTCAGCAACTATTCCGGTGAGTGGAGCCCATATCACCACTCAATGAATTTGTTCCAATTTTTTTGTTTCATTGAAACCTATTTCTAAATCTTTCCCCCCCCCCCGAGTTGTTAACCCATACTCTATCCTCTATTTCGTTATCGATAGATGAAGTGTATATGTAACTACATCAATATATATGATTCTCATTCCAAGTTTTATTTGTTTGGAAACTAAATGTGTTGGGCATTCTCAGGCACTCCCAATTGTGCGTTGACTTGTATGCGCGTATTCTTTATCAACTCTGCCTCATTCTTGTGTGAAGTAATCTGGATTCTTCTAATGATATATTAAGAAAAATAATCAAATTGAATATCTAATTTTCTGCAAAGAAGGAAGATTATTACTGAGGGATTTATTAGACTAGCTCTAGAAATATAAATGTGATAAATTAAATCTGACTTCTCCGACATGAACTGTATGTTTGGATGAACTACTGTAGACTTTAGAAAATGGCAACGTCGTGATACTTGTGGTCATGTGCATGTCGCAATTCATTTGGATAACAGGAAAAATAAAATTTGTTTTTTGATCAAACAAGTGGTTACTATTTCAGTATATGTTTCTCCTATTAGGGGAAGCAATTGCGTGAATGAATATGACATCCATCGAACCTGAATGAATGCCCAAGGACTATGTCGACGATGGTAAGGTGAGTTGTGAACAAACAGGATGATTTTGACGATGTCAGTAGGATATACTGTATATAGAAACTAAGAGGGGCTGTCTATATCACGCATTTATTTGGCCCAGTCTCCTGAAAGGTTAATTGCAATTACAGGAAGGGGCACAAATACGAGAATTGTATCTCATAAATCTGTTTACCGTATTGGTCTGCTGATACTGTAGGTCATAGTATGGATGATAACTATACCTTGTATACGTCGACGTCCCGGAAGAAGTCCAAGATAGTATTGATGTCATCCTCCGTCACGTGGATCTTCCCTGGTTGGAGCAAGTCTTGCATGTCCATGACGTAGGTAGGTGATGATCTTCCGTCATCACATCCTTCTGTTTGTAATATTTCGCCTCTAGCTGCGCACAAGAAAACGAAAATTGGATATTCCGTGCCAATATCGCCGTCTCTGACTTTTCCGCTGATCTCATCTAGGAGTTGTTCCTCGTTTGGTAGCAGATGTGCTGATTCCTTGAGTCGCGAAATGATGGCGTGTAGCAAGGCAGCTCTGGAAGTAAATTTCATCATCTTGAATTGGGCAACATTGTCGACTACTTTAGATGACATTAAAATTGAATTCGCTTCAGTTGCTGTGTCTTGACTTAGACCTGCCACTACCTCCAAGAGGCTGCTGATATGAGGGTAGATGTTAGGTACTGTTCCATCAGGACATTGCGGTAAATACACTGGAAAGAACGTGCAATTTGTGGCTAGGGCCGTTTGGGTTGCAGAAGTAGTTTCTTCACAAGATGCATCAGTACATTGCTCAGTTGTTGACTCAGTGGCAGAAGTAGTTTCCTCACAAGATTCATCAGTACATTGCTCAGTTGTTGACTCAGTGGCAGAAGTAGTTTCCTCACAAGATTCATCAGTACATTGCTCAGTTGTTGACTCAGTGGCAGAAGTAGTTTCTTCACAAGATTCATCAGTACATTGCTCAGTTGTTGACTCAGTGGCAGAAGTAGTTTCTTCACAAGATTCATCAGTACATTGCTCTGTTGTTGTCTCAGTAGCAGAAGTAGTTTCTTCACAAGATTCATCAGTACATTGCACAGTTGTTGTCTCAGTAGCAGGAGCAGTTTCTTCACATGATTCATCAGTACATTGCTCTGTTGTTGTCTCAGTGGCAGAAGTAGTTTCTTCACAAGATTCATCAGTACATTGCTCTGTTGTTTTCTCAGTGGCAGAAGTAGTTTCTTCACAAGATTTATCAGTACATTGCTCTGTTGTTGTCTCAGTAGCAGGAGTAGTTTCTTCACAAGATTCATCAGTACATTGCACAGTTGTTGTCTCAGTGGCAGAAGTAGTTTCTTCACAAGATTCATCAGTACATTGCTCAGTTGTTGTCTCAGTGGCAGAAGTAGTTTCTTCACAAGATTCATCAGTACATTGCACAGTTGTTGTCTCAGTGGCAGAAGTAGTTTCTTCACAAGATTCATCAGTACATTGCACAGTTATTGTCTCAGTGGCAGGAGTAGTTTCTTCACAAGATTCATCAGTACATTGCACAGTTGTTGTCTCAGTGGCAGAAGTAGTTTCATCACAAGATTCATCAGTACATTGCACAGTTGTTGTCTCAGTGGCAGAAGTAGTTTCTTCACAAGATTCATCAGTACATTGCTCAGTTGTTGTCTCAGTGGCAGAAGTAGTTTCTTCACAAGATTCATCAGTACATTGCTCAGTTGTTGTCTCAGTGGCAGAAGTAGTTTCTTCACAAGATTCATCAGTACATGGCTCAGTTGTTGTCTCAGTGGCAGAAGTAGTTTCTTCACAAGATTCATCAGTACATTGCTCTGTTGTTGTCTCAGTAGCAGAAGTAGTTTCTTCACAAGATTCATCAGTACATTGCACAGTTGTTGTCTCAGTGGCAGAAGTAGTTTCTTCACAAGATTCATCAGTACATTGCTCTGTTGTTGTCTCAGTAGCAGGAGTAGTTTCTTCACAAGATTCATCAGTACATTGCACAGTTGTTGTCTCAGTAGCAGGAGTAGTTTCTTCACAAGATTCATCAGTACATTGCACAGTTGTTGTCTCAGTGGCAGAAGTAGTTTCTTCACAAGATTCATCAGTACATTGCTCTGTTGTTGTCTCAGTAGCAGGGGTAGTTTCTTCACAAGATTCATCAGTACATTGCACAGTGGTTGTCTCAGTAGCAGAAGTAGTTTCTTCACAAGATTCATCAGTACATGGCTCAGTTGTCGTAACTTGTGCCCTCATTTGATCGCTCAATGGTCGTATACATCGTTCTGTTGGTGTCACTGTTATGTTACACAGTGTTTGTAGCGTTAGTTTTTCCTGACCTGTTCCATCCATATTTATGTATGGGAGTACGTTGGAGATAGCTTTGACTACACTTGTTGGTACTGCCGGTTGTTCAGCGACGTATTTTAGCAAGTTGATGATCATTGCTGCTTTATCCTCGTATTGTTTTGGCCGGAATCCTGTCAGCAACTGTAAAGAGAAGAGCATAACTGGTTAAATATTGAAAATTGTAATTAGAAGGAATTATTGTCTTTAGGATGTGTTTATGACAGAATACAGAATACTTTGGAACTACCATACTAGCGTCCTTCACTGGTCGTTGGTGGGTACATAAAGCAAAGGAAGTGACGACAACTTCTAGGTCATATCTCTGTCAGCGAATAAAGGTATCGAACGTCCTATGACATAACAATGGAGGACAGCCTTATGCCCGTTGCTCACGGTAAAATTTTCCTTCAAATTTATTGTACAATAATTTAATTTTATAAAATTTCGGTTGCTCACGGTCAAATTCAAGGTTTATAAAACCTTTGATAATACTTTCCATAAAATAGGACATGTTCTATTCCGTAAAATTAATTTTGCGAAACGAACAAATCAGGGAAGCTGACATGACGATGATGCTGGTGCCACGAGTTGAGAAGATTGTGAAGCTCGCTTGTAAGCAAACACTTCGAAAATGGCAGGCTCCGGCTGGACTAAAAGGAGGCTGTTAGTGTTTTACTGGACGAGTACCAGAAATATCCGTGTTTGTATGAGGTTAAAACGCCCATATACCACAATAGAAATGCAAGAAGGAAGGCAGAAGTCTCTTCCATTCTTAAAGAAAATTCCTATATGAATTCTGATCTTCTAATATCAACTCATTTTCGACCAAGGACTGAATTCCTCTACCTTCTTCTCTTCTTTTTATCCATTCCCGACTCCAGCATTTCTTTTCTTCCTTTTCATCACCGTACAACATATAATTGTAGCTAAAGCAGCAATTTTTGCTTTGTTTTTTTTGAAGCCATACTCTCAAACCAATGTGTGTTGAACAGCTGATTTTTGGTTCAGAAGTTTATCGGTAGATGGCGATCCTGATACATCCACGGATTTTATAAAATAATTTTACCGTGAACAACACAGCTTGCTTTCGTCAAATTTTTATAAAATTAGTTGTACAATAAATTTTAAGAAACATTTTACCGTGAGCAACGGGCATTACTCTCTAAATAGCTAATCGTGGAGTATATTACGGTACACTACCCCGATATTCCACGAAGAGCATGTAACGTGTTTTTCGAGGGGTTTTATGCAACTGGCATAAGTCAGTAGGAAGCCATTCTATATTTATTTACGCGGCAAATTGTTCAGCCAAGAGAATTTTTCATGTTAATTTATTATTATTATTAATTTATTATAATTATTATTTAGATATTTTCGGAGCATTTTATAAAAATTATTAGCATTCAGATAGGTTTTCTATGTCTTAGAAAACGCTAACAAGCAAATTATTACGAACGACGATATCATAGAAAATTATGCGATTACGGAATTTTACGGAGTTTTCGTCAGTTAGGGTATATTGCGAGACGTGACTCACTGGGAATTCTAATACAAGCTGATTCCTGTCGAGGAGCATGACGCAATCTTGGGTCGCATCGTCAAGAAGAGGCGAATTGTTGAAACGGAACCCTGTCGCCGAGTGTAATGACCCGGAGGAGGAGAGGAAGTGGCGGCGTGCTCAGCCAATCAGCGGAGACGACGTAAGCTAGTTGGGACTGAAGAGTGGGGGAGCCGAGAGGTGCATATATCGTTCGACGCGCCGTGAAACGAGGACTATCTGTATAGAACTTGACGAGTATGGATGCGCGTGCGAGTGGCTCCGATGTTCGGTGGAGTTAGGGACAATCTGTGTAGAACTTGCAGTGTACGGTCGCAAGTGCGTGTCGCTCCGATGTTCAGTGGAGTTAGCGACGATCTTTTGTAAAACGTAACCAGTGCGGTTTTACGAGAGTTTGGGTCCGATGTACGGACCATAGAATTATCTAATCTACCAGAATATCATCAAATTTCGACGGAGATGACGACGTCCAGGAGACTGTGGGAAGCACACAGCATCATCAAGAACGAGGGAAATGCATTGGCAATTTCCAGGGGTAAGCGCTAATGACGCAGAAATACGCAATCTCTCATGTTTCTTTGTTTTATATTTCATAATTCAGTAACTTCATAGCTTGGAAATAAAAGTAAAATCAATTTATCAGACTCCGTTTTCACGTAATTTTCTATCGGTAATATTCAAATCACAACGCTCCAATTGAAATTTTAAACTTATTATTATTATTAATTTTGCTATACTTGTTTTATATAATAAATTCATTTCTTTTACAATGCAATCTTTGCTTTCAGTAGGTAGCATTAGATATAGACCAATTCCTTCTCCTGATACAATTGTTTGTTGGGTTAATGATCAAATCATACCACGATCTGAGTGAATAGAGTCTTGAATGTGTTCTGCCAGAGCTAGACGTTGTTAAAAAAAAAATTTAGATTTCAACATTGCATTGAGGTCTTGGCGCCCATTAAAACAACATAGCTTAGGCAAAGGTAAACAGTTACATTTCTCACCCAACAGTGTGGGCTAGCTAAACCATTACATTTGTCGCTACCAACATGGGGCACTAACTAAATTACCATTACATTTGTCGCCGACAACTTGGGGCTGAAAACCTAATAACATTTGTGGAAGGAGAAGGGTATATATTTCTGTGCCTGTATTTTGGGGGTTATTTGTCTGTATCAGTGTATATCATTATGGGGGATGAGAAAGAAAGACAGATGAGGTTACGTAGTGGTCATCAACGGGAGAATGATGATACGAGCAGTATGTCGAGAGATGGTAGTACCGGGGTAGCGGAGGTAAATCCCGATACTGAAACAGGGAGTGTAGGGGGTCAACCAGAATTAAAAACTTTACTTCTCGAGTTCATGTATCAGAACAAAGTTAGTAGTGATGCCTTAAATGCAAAATTAGAACAAAACAGTAGGGAAAATAAAGAAAGTACAGATGCCTTAAATGCTAAATTAGAACAAAACAACGCAAAACTGGAACAAAACAACGCTAAATTAGAACAAAACAGTAAGGAAAATAGAGAGAGTACTGAAACTTTAAATGCTAAATTAGAACAAAACAGTAGGGAAATGAGTGACAAATTCGAACTGATTAGAGGCGAGATCAGGGGGGTGATGGAAGAAAAGGCTAAAGAGATTATTGCAGATGTAGACAGAAAATTAGGAAAAGTACAGGAGGAGTTGGAAATTAGAATCAGTACACAGGTTGAAAATTTAAAAGAACTAGTGCAACTGGAAACACAGCAGGTCAAAAAGCAATTGGGGGGAGAAATTGACAAAATTCAGGTAGCTACTAAAGAGGTTAAGGAACAGCTGGGGGGTAGAATTGAGAAAGTCCACTCGCAAATAGTTGCAGAAGTAAATGATTTAAGAGAGAGTAATAGAGAGAGCATTAGCAAGATTGAGGAGAAACAAGCAAAGCTATATGATAAAGTAGAAGAATCAGAAGGAAACATTAAATTAACAGTAAACAGTATTGAGAGGAAGGCTGAGGAGAAAATCGCAGAATTAGAATTAAAATTAAAAGCTAGGATCAGGCAAGAAAATAGTCAGAATAGGCCAGTTTTTGTGAATAGCACACACAGGGAGGTAGAACTGGGTAAGTTCAGCAATCGACAGGGGTGCCCAATGGAGTTCATGAACACTATAGAAAATAAATTCGGGGAGAGGTTGGAAAATGGTAGTATTGAGTGGTGCCAGGTAGTTGAAATTTTAGAACAAGTGTTTGTGGGGGAAACGAGGAATTGGTTTGCTGTCTACAGAGACAAGTTTACTGATATCAATGATTTTAAAATGAAATTCTGTGAAAAGTTCTGGAATGAGGTTATTCAGTCGCAGCATCGTGAGGGAGTAGTGTGTGGTAAATATAACCCTAAAGGAAGCTCCACCATGACCGAATACTTTTTAGGGCAGGTATTAGTGTGTAAATATCTGGATGGCTTGAAGGAGGAAAGTGATGTGGTAAGGTTGCTACTTAGGCACTTTCCCTATAGGATCAAGGAGGCTGCTTGTATCCAGAATGTAAAGACTATATCACAAGTAGAAAATTTGTTAAGCACATTTGATGCACTAGGGAGAGGGGGTTATGATGACAATTTCAATCGGAACCAGGGTAATAATAATAATAGACCTAATGAAGCCAGGCATCAAGAAGTTCAAGGGAACGGTGGCGAAGGGGCCAACGCTCAAAATAGAAATAATAATAATCAGCTAAATCAGAACAGAGGAAATGGCTATGGTAATCAGTATCAAGGGAGGAACAATGATTTCAGGGGAAATCAAGGGAGGAACAATGATTACAGGGGAAATCAAGGGAGAAACAATGATTTCAGGGGAAATCAAGGGAGAAATTATAATGACAATAATTACAACCAGAATAGGGGTCAAGGAAGAGGACAGCCTAGTGGTAGTAATATACAGCCAAACAATGACAACACAGCCCAGAACAACCAGACTAGTTCAGTAGTTAGTAGTACTACGGCCAGCTGTAGCGGTTCTTTAAACGCGAACCAGGCTGCGAAGTAAGGTCAGAATCTCAGTCTGTAGCATGCCCTGTCCATACAATTATACAGGAACCCTATGACCTAAATGTAAGAAATGAATTATTACATGAACTAAATGATAAAGGTATTATTCAGGAAGTGGTTAGTAAGAGCCCCATAGTTAAATTTAACGTGTCCGAGGCGTACACAGATGTTTTAATTGATAGTGGTTGTATGAAGAGCTGCATAAGTAGTGCATTTTATGATAAAATGAAAGGAACTGGAGTAAATTTTGAGGAGATGCCAATTAAAAGCACTTTTGTTATCACAGCTGTTGGGAAGAGGTCTAAAGTAATTTCTAAGCAAGTTTTAGTAGACATTAAAATTAATAATCATGTAGAGAAGCAGATTTGCCTTGTAATTCCAAATTTAGTATTCAGTATTATCTTGGGTTCAGAGTGGCTAAGTAGAGTGTCTGGTAACTTATGTTATGATGTAGGGAGTTTGAAATTTAAATGGGGAGATTCTGAAGTAGAAGTAGCGTTCAATGACCAAATTCAGAGAAGTAGTGTTGTAGGTGTGATTTGTACTTTAAATGAGATATCGCCAGCCGTAGAGCGGGGTTCTCCATGTTTTGTGGGCAGTGTGATTACGAACGGAAGTCTAGAGGACTCGTTACGTGAAGCTGCATTTCAGGGAAATATAGAGGATGAACAGTGTGTTCGGCTCTATGATGTGTTATGGTGTAATAGGAGAGTTTTTGAGGATCGCATTGGTATGACCAATTGCTATACACATTCATTGAACGTTATTGATAGGTCAGTATTCACAGGACATAGATATCCTGTACCTTTCGCTTATCAGAGTGCAGTTGAGGCACAAATTAACCAGATGCTTGAAGATGGGATTATTGAGCACTCTAACAGTCCGTATGTTAATTCTTTGATAACGGTACCCAAGACCGACGGCACTGTTCGTATTTGTTTAGACGCTCGTTTGGTTAACAGTAGAATTAGTTCAGATCAGCTGAAATCTATGTCAATAGAGGAATTAATGCAAACATTTGAGGGGAAGAAGTATTTCACTTGTGTAGATTTGAGTTCCAGTTTTTGGCAAGTGCCACTTATGTACGAAGATAGACCATTTACAGCTTTTAGTCATAAATATAACCTTTATCAATTTTGTAGAACACCTTATGGGTTAAAGAGTAGTTCAGCAGCTTTAATTAGGGCTTTAAACATCGCATTAGGGGATGACACAGGAGAGTTTGTAACCATTTACATAGATGATATGGTAATTAGTTCACGCAGTTTTGAGGAGCATCTACTTCATTTAGATATAGTTTTTCAGAAGTTAGATCAGGCAGGGTTCACTTTGAAGCTGTCTAAGTCGTCATTCTGTCAGTCAGAAGTGACATTTTTAGGTCATAGAGTGTCGAGTAGAGGTGTAACACCAGAAGAAAGTAGGGTTAATAAGATACTTAACGCAGAGGTGCCACAGAATGTTAAACAGTTAAAAACTTACCTGGGAATTTGCAACTTTTTCAGGAGGTTCGTTCTTAAATACTCAGGGTTGGTAGAACCATTCAGGGAATTGCTTAAAAGTGGGACTCGGTGGAGATGGGAGTCCAAGCATGAACAGGCTTTTAGAGCGCTGAAGGAAGGTTTTGAGAAAGCTGTAGTGCTGAAATATCCGTTAAAAGATAAGGAATATGTGGTTATGACAGATGCCTCACATATAGGCATTGCTGGAGTATTATGTCAGAAAGATGAGGAGGGTAATCTGTGCATTGTATCTTTAGCCTCGCGAGGACTGACAGCAGCGGAGAAAAGATACACGATTACTGAGTTAGAGCTTTTAGGTATTGTTTTCAGTTTAGGAAAATGTAGAATGTATTTAGTAGGGGGGAAATTTGAGATCCACACAGATCACCATGCATTACTGTATATGAGGACTTGTAAACTCAGTTCTAACAGAGTTAGTAGGTGGATTCTTGCTCTGCAGGAATACGAATTCACAGTAAAATATATTAATGGTAAAGATAACATTCTTGCAGACATGCTATCGAGGGACACTAATTTATGTAGGGATTATCCTGTGGTTAAAGCAGAGGACGGTATTTTAATAAGTGCATGTGTGGACAGTAGCAACAGGGCATCGTTACAGACACTGAGAAATATGCTAGTGGAGCAACGTGATGACGTTAAGTTAAAAGGAGCCACTTGCAAGGTTGGAAGCAGGTGACGGAGTAACATTTATAGTTTCCAAACGTATTGGGAAAACAGCATATGTGCTGGAGAATAGTGAGGGAAACAGATTATACGGAACGTATAATATACATAGTCTACGAAAATATGTGTCATAAAGTGAGTGTGTTTAGCTGGCGAGCCAGCCTATCAAATGAGTAAGTGTGGTATTTGGTGCGTGGGAGGAGATGGTCTTCCAGGCAGGCGTATCAGAAGTCACACAGGGGGGTAGTATGTAAGTAAATGAGAGTTTTTAAGGTACAGGGAAATATGACGGGATTGTCGGATGCTGTTGAGCACTAAATTGTCTCGATGCACCAAGGCCATTTTGGCAGCGCTGATGGGTTCCCATTTATCTCCAAGAGATGGGGGAGCGCTTGAATAGGGCTTGTTAGCTTAAGGCGTCCACGAGATAAAAGATGGGCCATCAGAATGCGAGACAGTCCTTCATGAAACTCATACATATCACCACACGTGATTTCTGTTTACGGCCTCGCCATGTAAGATTTGTAAGTGTGTAATTTAAGATAATTTGTACAATGGTATTATTTGTGTGAGGTGAAATGGTCTGTGTTGAGAACTAGTATTAAGTAGAATATGGTGTACGGGAACTTAACAAGACAGGGCGATTACGGCACAGAAATATTTGGTGTTATATGTAATGCGCATTTACTGTTTTTTTTTAGAAGTCAATATTAATTTAATCTACTTCAAAGAGAGATTAAGTATTATGGTCACGAGGCGCTGCCACAATAGTGTGATCGTGTGCTCAGTGATAAGTGGAATTAAATGTCACCATAAGGAGGGGACCTCCAGTGAAATTAGGAAGTTCTATGGTGATATAAATATATCAGAACACCTTCAATGCGTGTGATATGACATCATAAATACATAGTGCTCACACATTAATTATGTCTATTTCTCCAACATAGAGAAATTTGAGAGGCGGAAATATCCGTGGAACACTTCTATATGTAAAACATTGGACTGGTTGCAAAGTGCAATCCATAGTGACAACAAACTTTGACGCAAAGTGCGTGAAGAAAAATTATGAGTGTATATATCTGTAATTTAGGGTGATTTCATTTATGTAATATGTATTTTGGATGGGGTTTATTAACGTGTCTGGGATAATCGGATAATGGACCGTCGTCACGGTAAATCATCCGATGATCCGAGGCGAATATGTAACGTGTTTTTCGAGGGGTTTTATGCAACTGGCATAAGTCAGTAGGAAGCCATTCTATATTTATTTACGCGGCAAATTGTTCAGCCGAGAGAATTTTTCATGTTAATTTATTATTATTATTAATTTATTATAATTATTATTTAGATATTTTCGGAGCATTTTATAAAAATTATTAGCATTCAGATAGGTTTTCTATGTCTTAGAAAACGCTAACAAGCAAATTATTACGAACGACGATATCATAGAAAATTATGCGATTACGGAATTTTACGGAGTTTTCGTCAGTTAGGGTATATTGAGAGACGTGACTCACTGGGAATTCTAATACAAGCTGATTCCTGTCGAGGAGCATGACGCAATCTTGGGTCGCATCGTCAAGAAGAGGCGAATTGTTGAAACGGAACCCTGTCGCCGAGTGTAATGACCCGGAGGAGGAGAGGAAGTGGCGGCGTGCTCAGCCAATCAGCGGAGACGACGTAAGCTAGTTGGGACTGAAGAGTGGGGGAGCCGAGAGGTGCATATATCGTTCGACGCGCCGTGAAACGAGGACTATCTGTATAGAACTTGACGAGTATGGATGCGCGTGCGAGTGGCTCCGATGTTCGGTGGAGTTAGGGACAATCTGTGTAGAACTTGCAGTGTACGGTCGCAAGTGCGTGTCGCTCCGATGTTCAGTGGAGTTAGCGACGATCTTTTGTAAAACGTAACCAGTGCGGTTTTACGAGAGTTTGGGTCCGATGTACGGACCATAGAATTATCTAATCTACCAGAATATCATCAAATTTCGACGGAGATGACGACGTCCAGGAGACTGTGGGAAGCACACAGCATCATCAAGAACGAGGGAAATGCATTGGCAATTTCCAGGGGTAAGCGCTAATGACGCAGAAATACGCAATCTCTCATGTTTCTTTGTTTTATATTTCATAATTCAGTAACTTCATAGCTTGGAAATAAAAGTAAAATCAATTTATCAGACTCCGTTTTCACGTAATTTTCTATCGGTAATATTCAAATCACAACGCTCCAATTGAAATTTTAAACTTATTATTATTATTAATTTTGCTATACTTGTTTTATATAATAAATTCATTTCTTT
The DNA here is from genome assembly GCA_946902985.2 of Meconema thalassinum. Taxonomy (NCBI): domain Eukaryota; kingdom Metazoa; phylum Arthropoda; class Insecta; order Orthoptera; family Tettigoniidae; genus Meconema; species Meconema thalassinum. The sequence goes on from OX336388.2 coordinate 92,617,967, forward strand.
TACAATGCAATCTTTGCTTTCAGTAGGTAGCATTAGATATAGACCAATTCCTTCTCCTGATACAATTGTTTGTTGGGTTAATGATCAAATCATACCACGATCTGAGTGAATAGAGTCTTGAATGTGTTCTGCCAGAGCTAGACGTTGTTAAAAAAAAATTTAGATTTCAACATTGCATTGAGGTCTTGGCGCCCATTAAAACAACATAGCTTAGGCAAAGGTAAACAGTTACATTTCTCACCCAACAGTGTGGGCTAGCTAAACCATTACATTTGTCGCTACCAACATGGGGCACTAACTAAATTACCATTACATTTGTCGCCGACAACTTGGGGCTGAAAACCTAATAACATTTGTGGAAGGAGAAGGGTATATATTTCTGTGCCTGTATTTTGGGGGTTATTTGTCTGTATCAGTGTATATCATTATGGGGGATGAGAAAGAAAGACAGATGAGGTTACGTAGTGGTCATCAACGGGAGAATGATGATACGAGCAGTATGTCGAGTGATGGTAGTACCGGGGTAGCGGAGGTAAATCCCGATACTGAAACAGGGAGTGTAGGGGGTCAACCAGAATTAAAAACTTTACTTCTCGAGTTCATGTATCAGAACAAAGTTAGTAGTGATGCCTTAAATGCAAAATTAGAACAAAACAGTAGGGAAAATAAAGAAAGTACAGATGCCTTAAATGCTAAATTAGAACAAAACAACGCAAAACTGGAACAAAACAACGCTAAATTAGAACAAAACAGTAAGGAAAATAGAGAGAGTACTGAAACTTTAAATGCTAAATTAGAACAAAACAGTAGGGAAATGAGTGACAAATTCGAACTGATTAGAGGCGAGATCAGGGGGGTGATGGAAGAAAAGGCTAAAGAGATTATTGCAGATGTAGACAGAAAATTAGGAAAAGTACAGGAGGAGTTGGAAATTAGAATCAGTACACAGGTTGAAAATTTAAAAGAACTAGTGCAACTGGAAACACAGCAGGTCAAAAAGCAATTGGGGGGAGAAATTGACAAAATTCAGGTAGCTACTAAAGAGGTTAAGGAACAGCTGGGGGGTAGAATTGAGAAAGTCCACTCGCAAATAGTTGCAGAAGTAAATGATTTAAGAGAGAGTAATAGAGAGAGCATTAGCAAGATTGAGGAGAAACAAGCAAAGCTATATGATAAAGTAGAAGAATCAGAAGGAAACATTAAATTAACAGTAAACAGTATTGAGAGGAAGGCTGAGGAGAAAATCGCAGAATTAGAATTAAAATTAAAAGCTAGGATCAGGCAAGAAAATAGTCAGAATAGGCCAGTTTTTGTGAATAGCACACACAGGGAGGTAGAACTGGGTAAGTTCAGCAATCGACAGGGGTGCCCAATGGAGTTCATGAACACTATAGAAAATAAATTCGGGGAGAGGTTGGAAAATGGTAGTATTGAGTGGTGCCAGGTAGTTGAAATTTTAGAACAAGTGTTTGTGGGGGAAACGAGGAATTGGTTTGCTGTCTACAGAGACAAGTTTACTGATATCAATGATTTTAAAATGAAATTCTGTGAAAAGTTCTGGAATGAGGTTATTCAGTCGCAGCATCGTGAGGGAGTAGTGTGTGGTAAATATAACCCTAAAGGAAGCTCCACCATGACCGAATACTTTTTAGGGCAGGTATTAGTGTGTAAATATCTGGATGGCTTGAAGGAGGAAAGTGATGTGGTAAGGTTGCTACTTAGGCACTTTCCCTATAGGATCAAGGAGGCTGCTTGTATCCAGAATGTAAAGACTATATCACAAGTAGAAAATTTGTTAAGCACATTTGATGCACTAGGGAGAGGGGGTTATGATGACAATTTCAATCGGAACCAGGGTAATAATAATAATAGACCTAATGAAGCCAGGCATCAAGAAGTTCAAGGGAACGGTGGCGAAGGGGCCAACGCTCAAAATAGAAATAATAATAATCAGCTAAATCAGAACAGAGGAAATGGCTATGGTAATCAGTATCAAGGGAGGAACAATGATTTCAGGGGAAATCAAGGGAGGAACAATGATTACAGGGGAAATCAAGGGAGAAACAATGATTTCAGGGGAAATCAAGGGAGAAATTATAATGACAATAATTACAACCAGAATAGGGGTCAAGGAAGAGGACAGCCTAGTGGTAGTAATATACAGCCAAACAATGACAACACAGCCCAGAACAACCAGACTAGTTCAGTAGTTAGTAGTACTACGGCCAGCTGTAGCGGTTCTTTAAACGCGAACCAGGCTGCGAAGTAAGGTCAGAATCTCAGTCTGTAGCATGCCCTGTCCATACAATTATACAGGAACCCTATGACCTAAATGTAAGAAATGAATTATTACATGAACTAAATGATAAAGGTATTATTCAGGAAGTGGTTAGTAAGAGCCCCATAGTTAAATTTAACGTGTCCGAGGCGTACACAGATGTTTTAATTGATAGTGGTTGTATGAAGAGCTGCATAAGTAGTGCATTTTATGATAAAATGAAAGGAACTGGAGTAAATTTTGAGGAGATGCCAATTAAAAGCACTTTTGTTATCACAGCTGTTGGGAAGAGGTCTAAAGTAATTTCTAAGCAAGTTTTAGTAGACATTAAAATTAATAATCATGTAGAGAAGCAGATTTGCCTTGTAATTCCAAATTTAGTATTCAGTATTATCTTGGGTTCAGAGTGGCTAAGTAGAGTGTCTGGTAACTTATGTTATGATGTAGGGAGTTTGAAATTTAAATGGGGAGATTCTGAAGTAGAAGTAGCGTTCAATGACCAAATTCAGAGAAGTAGTGTTGTAGGTGTGATTTGTACTTTAAATGAGATATCGCCAGCCGTAGAGCGGGGTTCTCCATGTTTTGTGGGCAGTGTGATTACGAACGGAAGTCTAGAGGACTCGTTACGTGAAGCTGCATTTCAGGGAAATATAGAGGATGAACAGTGTGTTCGGCTCTATGATGTGTTATGGTGTAATAGGAGAGTTTTTGAGGATCGCATTGGTATGACCAATTGCTATACACATTCATTGAACGTTATTGATAGGTCAGTATTCACAGGACATAGATATCCTGTACCTTTCGCTTATCAGAGTGCAGTTGAGGCACAAATTAACCAGATGCTTGAAGATGGGATTATTGAGCACTCTAACAGTCCGTATGTTAATTCTTTGATAACGGTACCCAAGACCGACGGCACTGTTCGTATTTGTTTAGACGCTCGTTTGGTTAACAGTAGAATTAGTTCAGATCAGCTGAAATCTATGTCAATAGAGGAATTAATGCAAACATTTGAGGGGAAGGAGTATTTCACTTGTGTAGATTTGAGTTCCAGTTTTTGGCAAGTGCCACTTATGTACGAAGATAGACCATTTACAGCTTTTAGTCATAAATATAACCTTTATCAATTTTGTAGAACACCTTATGGGTTAAAGAGTAGTTCAGCAGCTTTAATTAGGGCTTTAAACATCGCATTAGGGGATGACACAGGAGAGTTTGTAACCATTTACATAGATGATATGGTAATTAGTTCACGCAGTTTTGAGGAGCATCTACTTCATTTAGATATAGTTTTTCAGAAGTTAGATCAGGCAGGGTTCACTTTGAAGCTGTCTAAGTCGTCATTCTGTCAGTCAGAAGTGACATTTTTAGGTCATAGAGTGTCGAGTAGAGGTGTAACACCAGAAGAAAGTAGGGTTAATAAGATACTTAACGCAGAGGTGCCACAGAATGTTAAACAGTTAAAAACTTACCTGGGAATTTGCAACTTTTTCAGGAGGTTCGTTCTTAAATACTCAGGGTTGGTAGAACCATTCAGGGAATTGCTTAAAAGTGGGACTCGGTGGAGATGGGAGTCCAAGCATGAACAGGCTTTTAGAGCGCTGAAGGAAGGTTTTGAGAAAGCTGTAGTGCTGAAATATCCGTTAAAAGATAAGGAATATGTGGTTATGACAGATGCCTCACATATAGGCATTGCTGGAGTATTATGTCAGAAAGATGAGGAGGGTAATCTGTGCATTGTATCTTTAGCCTCGCGAGGACTGACAGCAGCGGAGAAAAGATACACGATTACTGAGTTAGAGCTTTTAGGTATTGTTTTCAGTTTAGGAAAATGTAGAATGTATTTAGTAGGGGGGAAATTTGAGATCCACACAGATCACCATGCATTACTGTATATGAGGACTTGTAAACTCAGTTCTAACAGAGTTAGTAGGTGGATTCTTGCTCTGCAGGAATACGAATTCACAGTAAAATATATTAATGGTAAAGATAACATTCTTGCAGACATGCTATCGAGGGACACTAATTTATGTAGGGATTATCCTGTGGTTAAAGCAGAGGACGGTATTTTAATAAGTGCATGTGTGGACAGTAGCAACAGGGCATCGTTACAGACACTGAGAAATATGCTAGTGGAGCAACGTGATGACGTTAAGTTAAAAGGAGCCACTTGCAAGGTTGGAAGCAGGTGACGGAGTAACATTTATAGTTTCCAAACGTATTGGGAAAACAGCATATGTGCTGGAGAATAGTGAGGGAAACAGATTATACGGAACGTATAATATACATAGTCTACGAAAATATGTGTCATAAAGTGAGTGTGTTTAGCTGGCGAGCCAGCCTATCAAATGAGTAAGTGTGGTATTTGGTGCGTGGGAGGAGATGGTCTTCCAGGCAGGCGTATCAGAAGTCACACAGGGGGGTAGTATGTAAGTAAATGAGAGTTTTTAAGGTACAGGGAAATATGACGGGATTGTCGGATGCTGTTGAGCACTAAATTGTCTCGATGCACCAAGGCCATTTTGGCAGCGCTGATGGGTTCCCATTTATCTCCAAGAGATGGGGGAGCGCTTGAATAGGGCTTGTTAGCTTAAGGCGTCCACGAGATAAAAGATGGGCCATCAGAATGCGAGACAGTCCTTCATGAAACTCATACATATCACCACACGTGATTTCTGTTTACGGCCTCGCCATGTAAGATTTGTAAGTGTGTAATTTAAGATAATTTGTACAATGGTATTATTTGTGTGAGGTGAAATGGTCTGTGTTGAGAACTAGTATTAAGTAGAATATGGTGTACGGGAACTTAACAAGACAGGGCGATTACGGCACAGAAATATTTGGTGTTATATGTAATGCGCATTTACTGTTTTTTTTTAGAAGTCAATATTAATTTAATCTACTTCAAAGAGAGATTAAGTATTATGGTCACGAGGCGCTGCCACAATAGTGTGATCGTGTGCTCAGTGATAAGTGGAATTAAATGTCACCATAAGGAGGGGACCTCCAGTGAAATTAGGAAGTTCTATGGTGATATAAATATATCAGAACACCTTCAATGCGTGTGATATGACATCATAAATACATAGTGCTCACACATTAATTATGTCTATTTCTCCAACATAGAGAAATTTGAGAGGCGGAAATATCCGTGGAACACTTCTATATGTAAAACATTGGACTGGTTGCAAAGTGCAATCCATAGTGACAACAAACTTTGACGCAAAGTGCGTGAAGAAAAATTATGAGTGTATATATCTGTAATTTAGGGTGATTTCATTTATGTAATATGTATTTTGGATGGGGTTTATTAACGTGTCTGGGATAATCGGATAATGGACCGTCGTCACGGTAAATCATCCGATGATCCGAGGCGAATATGTAACGTGTTTTTCGAGGGGTTTTATGCAACTGGCATAAGTCAGTAGGAAGCCATTCTATATTTATTTACGCGGCAAATTGTTCAGCCGAGAGAATTTTTCATGTTAATTTATTATTATTATTAATTTATTATAATTATTATTTAGATATTTTCGGAGCATTTTATAAAAATTATTAGCATTCAGATAGGTTTTCTATGTCTTAGAAAACGCTAACAAGCAAATTATTACGAACGACGATATCATAGAAAATTATGCGATTACGGAATTTTACGGAGTTTTCGTCAGTTAGGGTATATTGAGAGACGTGACTCACTGGGAATTCTAATACAAGCTGATTCCTGTCGAGGAGCATGACGCAATCTTGGGTCGCATCGTCAAGAAGAGGCGAATTGTTGAAACGGAACCCTGTCGCCGAGTGTAATGACCCGGAGGAGGAGAGGAAGTGGCGGCGTGCTCAGCCAATCAGCGGAGACGACGTAAGCTAGTTGGGACTGAAGAGTGGGGGAGCCGAGAGGTGCATATATCGTTCGACGCGCCGTGAAACGAGGACTATCTGTATAGAACTTGACGAGTATGGATGCGCGTGCGAGTGGCTCCGATGTTCGGTGGAGTTAGGGACAATCTGTGTAGAACTTGCAGTGTACGGTCGCAAGTGCGTGTCGCTCCGATGTTCAGTGGAGTTAGCGACGATCTTTTGTAAAACGTAACCAGTGCGGTTTTACGAGAGTTTGGGTCCGATGTACGGACCATAGAATTATCTAATCTACCAGAATATCATCAAATTTCGACGGAGATGACGACGTCCAGGAGACTGTGGGAAGCACACAGCATCATCAAGAACGAGGGAAATGCATTGGCAATTTCCAGGGGTAAGCGCTAATGACGCAGAAATACGCAATCTCTCATGTTTCTTTGTTTTATATTTCATAATTCAGTAACTTCATAGCTTGGAAATAAAAGTAAAATCAATTTATCAGACTCCGTTTTCACGTAATTTTCTATCGGTAATATTCAAATCACAACGCTCCAATTGAAATTTTAAACTTATTATTATTATTAATTTTGCTATACTTGTTTTATATAATAAATTCATTTCTTTTACAATGCAATCTTTGCTTTCAGTAGGTAGCATTAGATATAGACCAATTCCTTCTCCTGATACAATTGTTTGTTGGGTTAATGATCAAATCATACCACGATCTGAGTGAATAGAGTCTTGAATGTGTTCTGCCAGAGCTAGACGTTGTTAAAAACAAATTTAGATTTCAACATTGCATTGAGGTCTTGGCGCCCATTAAAACAACATAGCTTAGGCAAAGGTAAACAGTTACATTTCTCACCCAACAGTGTGGGCTAGCTAAACCATTACATTTGTCGCTACCAACATGGGGCACTAACTAAATTACCATTACAAGCAGGCAGCTGCAAATTGGTTGCGAGTTCGCGTGACTTATTTCGAAGAGATATACAGGGTCATCAAAAAATAATGCCTAGATAAGAAAAATAATAATATCGAAACCTTTTATGTTAGATTAGCGATTCTTTCACTGTGTGGTAACTGGTTAGCGCAAGTTTTGTTTAACGTATTAGCGTGACTTGGATATACGCGGACAAGTTGCCTAACGAAATCCACGTGTATGTTCGTGATTCTACCAAAGTCAATGTGTGGTGTGGGTTACATAATGACCATGTTATTGAACCTTTCTTTTTCGCTGAAATACCAATTACAGGCCCAATTTATCTCGTCATGCTTGACCAGTTTGTCTTTCCTCAAGCCCAGTAAACTGAGAGCGATCAAGGGAACTACTCGCGTGTGGCGGAGCTCTTTCTGGTCACGGAGGGAGTCCGTCATTTTGTGTGGGCTAAGGATAGGTCATACAAGGACCCCCCCCCACTTTGTACCTGTCGAGCCGTATTCACCGTGGCCCACATTTTAACTGAGTGTGTGGATCTTGCTGACTTATGATGAAACTTTGGTTTGCAGATGACACTCAAACTTATATTAGCCGATGACGCGGTGGCTGCTGATCTCGTCATCCACTTTAAAAGCGAGAGTGGGTTAGGGCCAGGAATCTAAATTTTCCAGTGTACATTGACTCAACGACTTGTTCGTTTTTGAATGATGAATTTTTGATTTTCCGTAATTTTTGTTTATTTATACAGGGTGTTCGCAGCAAGCCATATTTTGTGCTGTAACTCGTTTGTTTTTCAAGATATTTTAATTTTGACACTTGCTTTGGAAAGTACTATTCAAGCTCTAAAACTTTTGTTTCGTTGGTTGTTGTGTGAAGTTCGCGCATAACGCGCAAATCAACTTTTTGTGGCACGATGTTGGCACTTTTTTGCCCAATCGGTGTTTTGACATCACCTATCGAAAGAGCGACATCGATTTAGTCGAATAAGCCACCAAAATATCAGTTTTTATATTTTCGCTGGCCGTTGGAGTTGACCGGCTCGGGCCGCACGGTCCCATCCGGGCCGGGCAGAGGCAGGTCGCTATAAGCGGACGAAAATCTAAACACAAACTCGAATTTTGCGAGTTTGATTTGGGCAAAAACTGATATTTTGGTGGCAAATTCGACTAATTCGATGACGCACTTTCGATAGGTGATGTCAAAAAACCGATTTAGGCAAAACAAATGCCAAATCCGTGCCACAAAAAGTTGATTTGCGCGTTATGCGCGAACTTCATGGTGTATTCTTTGGAATACACGGTAAGATAGAGTAAGTTTTTGCTTCTCTTTGCTTTAGTTCATCCCTTCCTTTTTCTCAAACACCAACAGTGATCTCCTGATTTCTCTTAGTTGGTATATGTCTATCATATTACCTGTAACATGACCCACCTAGCGTCATCTAGCAGCGAATCTCTGAAGTTTCTCAATTCTTCCCTGTACAAGAGGACTTCCTTATCAATCTAGCCACCAGATCTCGTCGCCATCGCCAGCTATCATCTCCGTGATCAAGAGAACTTCGTCTACTTTTTCACCCTCCAGGCTGCGCTAGTGACTCCTACTATCAACTCTTTGAAGACCATTTCATCAAGAAGATTTTTATAACTTTAAAGTTGGCTATTCTTATATGTATTCCTTTTGTCTCCTACCCCCACTCTTTTTCCCTTCTCTGGTCCCTCTGCGCTCCGTTGAGCGTGTCTCACTTTTACGTCGGAAGTCAACCCAGTCAGTTAGAGCTTAACTAAAGCCCGCCTCCTCAACTCTAGAGGCGAACTTTTAAAATTCGACGCCATGTTAGAATTTTAGAACCAACCGTCAACAGCAACATCGCCTTCTTCATGAAGCAAAGATAAGTACCGACTTCATGTTTTAACCTCATTCTCATCGCTTTTAAAAGGCTCAATGCTTTTATTTGGATTTTATAGACAGTGAAAGTTGCTATGTGAAAATAACTGCTTTCTAGAGATCTTCTTGATCAAACTTAACTATCAAGTCTAACTTTCAATATGAAAGATTTTCTGAGATGTTATCTCACATCGAGGGATATTTCCAAAATACCCACTGTCTATATAATCTAGCTTTCCGCCGAGGGATTCTCTACCCAATTTAAACAAGTCATCATTGCTCTGGAACCTTCCAGAACCTACACTCTATCTACCAGTTATACTGTCATGTACTTTCCACTTCATATGGGAATACTTTTTCAAACTAAGGAATCTTCCTTATGAACTGCTAATCAATATCTAATTTTTCTTCCTCCGTTGGGATTTTTCTGGTTCATTCAACTATAACCTACAAGTTTCTCAAGCAATAGACTCTCGCTAATCTAGTGTAGCTAGTTATTTTCCACCATTGCAACAACTTTCCTTGCTATCAACGTTTTACGCTACTACAATGAACTCTTCAACTAGGCTATATCAACAGGCTATAGTGAAAACAGTGCCTGTTCAACTTTTCATCCGCGTCGCGCTCGTCCGAGTACAATAAATACGGCCATGAACACTTTTCCACAATCCCATTTGATCTTTCCCAAACCCTTTACTAACAACCCAAAATAATAAAAATTGTTACTTTAGGTATTTTTTCAATGAGGTGTCACTCTACATAAGTGCCCTCCCTTATTTGCTCCATGTATAACGAATTAATGTCTGTAAAACTTCGTGTCTAGTACACGCCTTAAATTATATTGTTTCTCCCTTCTAATGAGGGAATCCAATTCTTTCTACTCAAAAGTGAGTTATCTCTAGGTTTCACGAAAGGGAAACTTGCCCCATTTTTCTCGTGATCCTACTTAAACATAGGAGTTCTAGAAACTTCCTTTCAATTGTTCTCTTCAGGTTTCACAATAAGTGACCTGCCCTATTAGCATAATCTCCTATGTATAATCATTGAACGTAGTTCAGTATTAATACAAGAAGTTATAGAAACTTCTATTTCATTTCTTCCTGTTTTTGTTGTTGTTGCTTTCGAAGTTGTTATTATTTCTAAGATACTTATCTAGAAATCCTTAAAGTACACACCTTGTACTTGATTTATTGTTTAACTTTAATTACGTCAGTTATCTTTAAATTTTTCATTTATTCATCTTAGCCATTTCAAAATCTTACGAAGATTTTAAAGCATATAAAAGGTTTAAAACCAAAAGAATTATCAATTGCCTGGCGCAAGCTTTAGATGTTTTCGGAGGTCTGCGACCCCAATTGTTTATAAAAATCAAAATTATATATTTGTTACAAAGACTACTTCCTTTTACATTGTTAAATAAATTAAAGATTTGTTCTTTGCTTTATCATTTCTCTAACATAACGGTTAGGCAAGATCCTGTCTTCCTTGACTCTTCCTATTTAATAAAAATAAATCTATTGATAGGGTTTTCACCACTTGTTGCATTTGAGCAAGAACTCTTAGTTATTAACTTAGTAAAGTCTCTCTTAGCTTTAATAGCTAATTCTAACTGGCCAGTAAGGCAAGCATAGGTCACTACGCCAGCTTCCTGCTTGTGGAGATTCTCTCTAACACTTATGGTTGGTTTTTCAAAATATAAATGTTTCTCATTGTCTAGACTTTTAGTCGGTGCCTCGCTGGGTAAAAGCTCAGTCATTCCTAAATCTAACTATTGGTACACTTACCAAAATTATTCCCAAAGGTATAATTGCTTTATCCCTATCCTTCTTGGAAGCATTTGGTCGCTCTTTAGAAATTCTACAATTTCAAAAACTAAAATATCGAAGCTGATTCAAATTATTTGCACTCTTCAAATTACTTGTTTAGAAACAAACTCCTTTGAACAGATACACAATAAATCTGTTACTCTTTGTCTTGCCAGACCACCACCCTTCCCCATAGTAGGCATATGTATGCTTGAGAGGGAATATACTACAGCAGCTTTCTTGCGAACAGCCCAAGTTCCAGCTGCGTTTCCTGTTATTTTCGCCCAGGTCCCATCCCACTTTAGGTATCGGAGAGCGGATTTGCAGTGGCAGCTGCCTTTGAGTATACTTAAAGTTAAAATTACAACTTCTCTTGGACTCTCGTCCTATTTTTCCATCCCTTTTCTCCAGTCCGAAACCCACTTCTTTTTCTTCATCACCTTCCCTTGGGGGTTAGGTTATTCCCAAGCTAATAATATACCCAAAATTTGGTCCCAGAAACCCGGGAGAGTCCATTTCTCAGAGTCCATTTATGACATTTTATTTGTCAAGGGTTATTTGACAATATTTTGCAAATCATTAATATTTACTTTGAATTTTTCAGCTATAACTCCACAGTGCAAAGCTGGTGAAGGTGATAGAGGTCATTCCTGTCTTCTTCAGCCTGTCTTACTTGCAACCTGTCTTCTGCTGCCAACCTGACAGCATTTTCAAAATCTCGCTTCAGTTTCGTAAGTTATACTTAAATTTACCCATTTCAACATGCCAACTGAAAAGGATGAAACTCTCATTGCCAGACGTTCTTCCTACAAAGGGAAACTCACCAGATTTAGAAATTTGATTAATAAAATAAATCCCGCCGATTGTGATCTAGACGTCTTGACACAACGCCTTAAGTTGTACGAACGGTCCTACGATTACTATGATCAAATTCAAACCGACATTGAATCCGCATGCCCAGAACTTCAATCGGATCGGGACGAGGTTGAACCCTTGTATTTTGAAGGGATTGCCAAGGCCCACCAGCTGATCCGCAGTATCTCAGAACCGGACACTAGGGTCATCAATCCGGCCCAGTTCGCACCCGCTTCAGTTCATAAGGACAAACCGAAACCGTTACTTCCTAAGATAACTCTACCTCACTTCTCAGGCCAGGAAGGTGAATGGTATTCCTTTTACGAACTTTACTGCTCCCTTATCCATGAAAACAAAGACATTCTCGATATCCACAAGTTCTATTTCTTGCGGTCGTCCTTGGAAGGCCAGGCCTTGGCCTTGGTTGAGTTACTGCCTTTAAGCGCAGATAACTACAACATCGCCTTTAATCTCCTTAAAGGGAGATATGGTAATGTACGTTTGTGTGTTGCTCGCCACATTCGCTGCCTGTTCAACTTGCCAGTCGTAAAACCTAATGACGTCACCTCTTTAAGAGACCTGTTAGACTCCATGCAATTGCACGTGAGAGCATTATACCAACTTAAGCAACCAGTCCAAAGTTGGGACACCATCCTTATTCATCTAGCTACATCCAGATTCAACTTTTCAACATTAAAGGCTTGGGAAATCGAACTCACTCGCAAGGATGAGCATTCTTTCGAACACCTCATCTCGTTTCTGAACAGCCGGTGCCAAGTCCTTACAGCACTCTCATTTCAGTGCGAAAGAGTCGAAACTAGTTCTCCGTGTGACATCCTGGACAAAAAACTTGTCTCTTCAAATGGACATCAGCACCCATCTGTCGAGAACAAGCAAACTCGTTCTGCCTCTTTCAACCATCCAAGAGAACATATTAAGCCGCTCAACAAATCTTTAAAATGCACGCTCTGTAAAAAGTTTCATACTTTGTACTCGTGCAAATCCTTTAAAGAATTGCCTGTTGAAGACAGAAGGAAGTCCTAAAATACAATTTAAACAAATGTCAAATCAACACGGATAAATGGGAGACTACAGCATCAAATCGTCAGGTATGGCGTCGCTTCGTCCACCAAGGTCCACTATGTTTCGAACAACATCGACGAAGCCGTGAGACTGAGTAGTACAATGCGAGGAAAGAGCGTGAGGTTTATAGGAGGATCAACCCACAAGAGCCAGTGGTTGCTCCGAACAACGTGTGTCGCTACTGTGGGCGAGTTTGTGTTTCCAGGATTGGACTATATAGTCATCTAAGAATTCACCTTTAGAAGACAATCTTACTCGAGAACGAGCGATAGCCTATTATTATTATTAAATAGCGAGAGAAGAGAAACATAGCTTACAGCGAAATGATGGTGACTGATAGCCATGGTTTTACCCAAGGGGAAGATAGTTTTCGATAGAAAGTTTAAACAATTACCTGCTACAAAAAATTACATGAGAAGGTAAACCAAGTGACCCAAGGCGAGGTGAACTTGAGTTGCCATTTTGTGCGGAAATAAGGCAAAACCATTTAAACAACTTACAAAGGTGACGTAGTTGTTTACAATGAGACATAGTTTCGGCAAGTGTTTTTCAAATGTATTGAGATCGGAAACATAAGTGTTCTCTTTTTCAGAAAAGGGATTTGAATCGGCAGTAACAAAATGACATTGCGATTTGGTTTGAAGACTGGGATGTTGTATTTGACCAGTAATGACCCAACCAAAATCGGTGTCTCTGGCGACCACGTTTGAAGATAGCCTACGGGGTTGTTTACGAAGGCAATTCCAGAAAATATTGGCACTGAAAAGTATATCAATGGGGCCTTGAGCATTAATCTGAGGATCAGCTAACCTTAAATGCGAAGGAATCTTTCAACCAGAAGTATTAATAGAGCTGCTAGGAGTGTCCTTGCCAATACTGGTAAGAATGAGACAGTTTAAGTTAAGATTGGTGTTTCTTTGACAAATGTCTCTAATTTTTAATTTTGAAGACTGAAAGGCTTGAGTTTTCAAATTGTCAATGCCGGATACATTGATGGAAGTAGGTCATGAAGAAAGACCTAGTTTTTTAATTAACGATTGCGAAACAAAGTTGTGAGTTGAGTCAGAGTCGAGAAGACCGCGGGTTCGAAACCAATTTCCAAATTTATCTTGGATTTCGAATTGTACAGTGGACAAAAGGACTTGCGCACTGTGAGAAGTTTCGGCGTTAGAAATGCAGGAAGAAGCATTAGTTTGTTCGGAGCTGCTCTGCATGGAGTTTGAAGAAGCAGGTACTAGTGACCTCGATTGATCATGAAAGTGCAATAAAGAATGATGCGGTCTTTTGCAATGAAAACAGAGGTTGGAAGACGTACAATTAGAAGCAGAATGCTTAGGTGACAGGCAGTTATGGCTATTTAGTAGGATGGCCATGGCCGCCTCCTTCCCTCTTCCTCACACTCGGAAGCCGCTTTTGAAACCGCTTGAAAATCTGAGTTCTCTAGTATCTAGAATAACTATTCTTATGCCTAAACTCCTTCTCAATGTCCCAGCTTCTCTTCTGTGTTCAGAAGAATTAAGCTTTTTTCTGTTGAAAATTGTCGGATTCCGTGATCCTCAAAATTATGCGACTGCATGACGTGTTACTTGAAGTTCCGCTTTAAGTCTCGGCTGATTGCACTTGCTTTGTTTGTTTATTTTGAACTGCTTGTTTGTCAATCTCGTTTGTATACAAGCCCGGGTAAGGCCAAGCTGCCGTTTAATTCCTCTATGCTTTACAAAGGTCAGAGAAAGTTTTCCTTATCTCAACTTTGGCTGACTGCCAACCATTGTCTTGCGAGTTGCTCCCGTAATTTCAGAAGCTGCTCACCTCCTTACCAAAATAAACTTGTTCTGGTCAAGGACTCTTTCAGATATTTATATTCGTTATCTCGCTGTACTATGTGGGTCAAGGTCGTGTTTACCTATCTCTCCCACTTGCTCACACTCGTATCATATAGCTGTTTCGATCCTTGTTTCATAACATCGGTGCATATTTTTTATGTGCGCATGTATTGCACCCTGCTTACATATTTTGCACTTTTATTGCTCATTGTTAAACAAACTTGTTTTCTCTTGTCGTTACACTCGATGTGTTTTTGCATCTATGCTTGTTACGTCACGTTTCTTGATGACTTAAGTATTTTTCTGATTAACCCTTTTGATGCTTATTATAACTTAAGTTCATTGTTTATGGCTACTAGATTGTTGTTACCTATGGCGTTATTGCCTTCTACTCGCATAGTTCCTTTGTTTATTTGGTATATTCCTATCCTTAATCGATGTACTTGTTTCTATACGCTTTGTTTAAATTTGTTAACTCTCCTTTCCCATCTTGTCGCGATCTTCACTAGAGCTTTATTTCTCGCAGCTTCTAGCTACTTTGTGATTGACAGCGTTGTTAATTCGCGCCCGTCGCCCCCGCATTCTAATAACCCTGATAACTTGCTTCCACTTACACCTAGTCAGTTCCTCATAGGTGTCTTCCCTTTTTCCCTTTATCCCTCTAGCTTAGATCTTTGGCGAAATGACCGATTGTTACCCAGGAGGGAAGGGAAGAGTCAAGGAAAGAATGATTTCTACTACCAATGGGTATATTATAAGACCTCTTTCATGTTGTGTTCTTGTTCTTTGCTGGTGTTTGCTGTTGTCCCCCAACTTGGTGTATTTTTGGAAATACACGGAAAGAAAGAATTAGCTTTTGCTGTTCTTCATTACTTTATATCAGTCCATTTATTTACATTTCTTTCCCGCACACACCAACATCGAACTGTTACCTCCCGTTTGCCCCGTGCATTTGTTCATTTTTTCTGTCATTTTTTTTACAGAAACGCATATTCCGTTGAACTAGCCTGACAGCGTCCCATCGCTGCCTTCCGAACTTCCATTGCTTCAAGCCATGAAGACTTCTACATTAATCCGCAGGGCGTCATGTTCTTCACCAACCAACTACTCCGTGAAGACACCGCTCCAAGAAGAATATTGTTTTTGTAAAGTTTTTTCATGTTTATGTATAACCTCTTTGTTTCCTCCCCTTACTCGCCCGCTTCCCCCTCTTCTCTCCTCCTCCTACTGCTCGCGTCTCCGCGCGCGCGCTGCTCGCTCGCTCGTTCACTTCTTCTCGACTTGTCTCCGTGCCGTGAGCAACCGCCCACCCTCTCAAGTGCACTCAACTTCTTGTTGGACATGCCGTCTAGGCTAGTGTACTTTCGCTGCATCTAGCAGCCCTCACTTGTACGTTGGAAGTCAATCCAGTTAGTTGGAGCTTAACTAAAGCTCGCCTCCTCTCCTCAAGAGGCAAACTTTTAAATTCGACGCCATGTTCGAATTTTAGAACCAACCGTCAACAGCAACATCGCCTTCTTCATGAGGCAAAGATAAGTACCGACTTCATGTTTTAACCACATTTTCATCGCTTTTAAAAGGCTCAATGCTTTTATTTGGATTTTATAGACAGTGAAAGTTGCTATGTGATAATAACTGCTTTCAAGAGATCTTCTTGATCAAACTCAAACTATCAAGTCTAACTTTCAATATGAAAGATTTTCTGAGATGCTATCTCACATCGAGGGATATTTCTAAAACACCCACTGTCTATATAATCTAGTTTTCCGCCGAGGGATCCTCTACCCAATTTAAACAACTCATCATTGCTCTGGAACCTTCCAGAACCTACACTCTATCTACCAGTTATACTGTCATGTATTGTCCACTTCATATGGGAATACTTTTTCAAACTAAGGAATCTTCCTTATGAACTGCTAATCAATATCTAATTTTTCTTCCTCCGTTGGGATTTTTCTGGTGCATTCACTATAACCTACAAGTTTTTCAAGCAATAGACTCTCGCAAATCTAGTGTAACTAGTTATTTTCCACCATTGCAATAACTTTCTTTGCCATCAACGTTTTGTGCTACTACAGTGAACTCTTCAACTATATCAACAGACTATAGTGAAAACAGTGCCTGTTCAACTTTTAATCCGCGCTCGTCCGAGTACAATAAATACGGCCATGAACACTTTTCCACAATCACATTTGATCTTTCCCAAACCTTTTACTAACAAACTAAAATAATAAAATTGTTACTTTAGGTCTTTTTTTCAATGAGGTGTCACTCTACATAAGTGCCCTCCATTATTTGCTCCACGTATAACGAATTAATGTCTGTAAAACGACGTGTCTAGTACACGCCTTAAATTATATTGTTTCTCCCTTCTAATGAGGGAATCCAATTCTTTCAACTCATAAGTGAGTTATCTCTAGGTTTCACGAAAGGGAAACTTGCCCCATTTTTCTCGTGATCCCTACTTAAACATAGGAGTTCTAGAAACTTCCTTTCGATTGTTCTCTTCAGGTTTCACAATAAGTGACCTGCCCCATTTGTATAATCTAACCACCTAGTTCAGTACTAATATAAGACGTTATAGAAACTTCTATTTCATTTCTTCCTGTTTTTTTGTTGTTACTTTCGAAGTTGTTATTATCTCTAAGATACTTATCTAGAAATCCTTAAAGTACACACCTTGTACTTGATTTATTGTTTAACTTTAATTACGTCAGTTATCTTTAAATTTTTCATTTATTCATCTTAGCCATTTCAAAATCTTACGAAGATTTTAAAGCATATAAAAGGTTTAAAGCCAAAAGAATTATCCATTGCCTGGCGCAAACTTTAGATGTTTTCGGAGGTCTGCGACCCCAATTGTTTATAAAATTCAAAATTATGTATTTGTTACAAAAACTACATCCTTTTACATTGTTAAATAAATTAAAGATTTGTTCTTTGCTTTATCATTTCTCTAACATAACGGTTAGGCAAGATCCTGTCTGCCTTGACTCTTCCTATTTAATAAAAATAAACCTATTGATAGGATTTTCACCACTTGGAGGTGGATTGATGAGCAGGCGGAGAAAGCAGAAGAAGCGGGAAGAAGGGGGATGTTAAGGAGCTCTATGGCATCACAAAGATGCTTTCGAAGAAAGGTTTTAATAAAACTAGGCCTGTGAAGAGCAAGACGGGCGAGATCCTCACGACGTGTGAACAACAGCTGACAAGATGGAGAGAACACTTTGCGGAGGTTCTTAATAGAGATAGAGGACCAGAAATTAAGCAGCGAGGAGAAGATGAAGAGGAAGCAGAAAGTGACCCAAGCATCAGCCTCGACTCCCCAACTCGGGGCGAAATACGGAGAGCGTTGTAGCAGATGAAATGCGGGAAGGCACCAGGTCTGGATAATATCCCAGCGGAAGTACTGAAAGCAGACCTGGATATTACGATCGATCTGCTGCACCCGCTGTTGGAGAAGATCTGGAAGGAGGAGAGAATACCAACCGAATGGAAGAAGGGGTTGATAGTCAAGTTGCCGAAGAAAGGGGACACCACAAACTGTAACAACTGAGGGGTATCACCTTGCTGTCTATTCCAAGCAAAGTGCTGGCGAGAGTCATCCTGAATGGTATAAAAGACTGCGTAGAAAAAAAGCTTCGGAAGGAACAGGCTGGATTTCGACAACATCGCAGCTGTGTGGATCTCATCAACACCCTCCGAATCATCCTGGAGCAGAGTGTGGAGTGGCGGAATACCCTTTACCTCACATTTGTTGACTTCGAGAAAGCCTTCGACTCCTTAAATCAAAGAATCATGTGGAAGACCCTCGAGGAATATTAAATTCCAACAAAGATCATCAGAATCATGGAAGAGATGTACGAAGGGTATGAGTGCCAGGTTCTTCACGAAGGCAAATTAACAGAAAAGATAAAGGTCAGTTCCGGAGTGAGACAGGGGTGTGTCCTTACCCCCACTCTGTTCCTGTTGGTCCTGGATAGTGTGATGAAGAAGGTAATGGGAGGACGGAAGAGGGGTATTCAATGGGGTATAAATGACAGGCTTGAAGATCTGGATTTAGCAGACGGCATTTGTCTTATGGCACAACGGTACCGAGACATAGAAGATAAGCTGGGGAGGTTGCAGAGTGAAGCAGAACGTGCAGGACTGATGATCAACACCAACAAGACCAAAGAGATGAGGATAAATTCTGACATCACGACTAGTTTTACAGTCAACGGAAAGGACATTGAGCGAGTTGAGTCCTTCCTTTACCTTGGAAGTATAGTCACAAATGATGGGGGAGCAGAGGAAGATGTTCGAAGCCGTATCAGGAAGGCAAATGGTGCTCTACCCCATCTGGAGAAATAGAAACATTTCCAGGAAGACCTCAGCTCCGCCTTTTCAATAGCAACGTAAAGTCGATTCTTCTCTACGGCTGTGGAACATGGAAAGTCACAAAACCGATCAACAACCAGCTACAGGTGTTCATTAACAGATGTCTGCGTCGCATCATGAATGTGAGGTGGCCGGACATAATCTCAAATGAAGATCTTTGGACCATCACCAATCAACAACCGATTAGCATCCAGATCAAGGAGAGGAAATGGCGCTGGATTGGTCACACACTTAGGAAGCCGGACGGAGCTATTGAGAGGGCGGCGCTAGACTGGAATCCTCAAGGCGCCAGGAAGCGAGGTCGACCTAAGAAGACCTGGAAGAGGACGATCGAAAATGAAATTGCAGAGGTGGACAAGAACTGGAGTCAAGTGAAGAGAATGGCCAGGAACCGTACTGCGTGGAGAAATTTCGCCAAGGCCCTATGCTCCGGAAGGAGCGGCAGGAATTAAGTAAGTAAGTAAGTGTTGGACTCTCGTCCTATTTTTCCATCCCTTTTCTCCAGTCCGAAACCCACTTCTTTTTCTTCATCATCTTCCCTTGGGGGTTAGGTTATTCCCAAGCTAATAATCTACCCAGGCCTTATTGTGGCGTTGTGCGTACGTAAAACTAAGGAGCTATTTAACTTAAGTAGTGAAACTTCTTGTTTAGAACGTTAGTTGTAGTATTCATCGTAAAGAAATTGTCTTTTAGGCCTGTGAAATGAAGGCATTATGATACTTTCGGGTATATACGTGGGTCAACTCAGTGTGATAACAGGTTTAGATCTAATAAGTTGTTACTAGCGCAGTACGCGTTTCAATCGCAGACACATCACTTACCCAGTCCTCCCATGAGTTAATATGTTTTGGGAAAAAACGTGTCATCCATCGAGCCAGAATGAGCTAATAATATGTACTTCTTCTACGATGGTAAGGAGAGTGGTGAAAG
Source organism: Meconema thalassinum (assembly GCA_946902985.2). NCBI lineage: Eukaryota > Metazoa > Arthropoda > Insecta > Orthoptera > Tettigoniidae > Meconema > Meconema thalassinum. The sequence continues at coordinate 92,637,800 of OX336388.2, forward strand.
AACAGGCCGTTTTCGACGATTTTAATAGAGGATTATTAGAAGCCAAAAGGCGCCGTGTTGATCAGGCCACTGTTCAGCCTAATTTGTTTCAATTACAGGTGAACCAGGTAATCGGTATGTCTGTTTCGGCACCAGTCTATTTACCGTAAAGGGTTGCTACTGCTATAAATTAAAGTACGGTTAATATCGTAACCTGGTATACTTCGATGTCCCGAAGAAGTGTAAGATTGTTTTGACTTCAGCATCCGTCATGTGGACCTTTCCTGGTTGAAGCTAGCCCTGCTCGTCCATGACGTAGGTAGGTGATGAATTTTCGTCATCACATCCTTCGGTTTCTGACGTTTCAGCCTGAGCTGCGCACAAGAAAACGAAAATTGGATAATGGGCACCAATGTCGCCATTACTGATGATGTTTATAATGGATGTATTAAAGCCTACTGTCGTCATGATGGAATTTGATGTCGTCAATTGTTTATTTTTAGATTTATGCTTTTGGTAGAAAGTTGGATATGTTTCCTCACCGGTCTATTATTGAAATGTGTTAATAATATTTTTAGAGCGATTTTTGTATCGTTATATTAGTAGGCAATCAAATCAAACGATCCGTATATCTAAACGGGAAACTTTACAAGATGGCGCCATTGCTCTTCGGTTCAACCTTTATTTAAGTATTTTAGGAATTTCTTTGATATACAGCAGAGTCTCGATTATCCAACCTAAACTGGACCTGGATCATGTCGGATCACCGTACATGTCGAATAATACAGAATGACTTTGGAAATGAACTAAAACAAATTGGTTGGCTATACTGAATTACTAAAACAATGACACGTTTTACGGTACTCTATTTACTGAATTATCAATTCAATTGTACATGCAGTATTGAACAAAAACGCTCCAAATGCCTTAAGAAAAGAAACTTGTCAACAATACCTGCTTGCCTGCTGATTCACGTTCTGTTGCTATGTGATTTCGCCATCGACGAAAAAATAACACCCCTGTTACGATTGCCTCCGGCTGTTGTTCCAAGTACGATAATGCCATATCCAATGTACTCAATCCTTAACTGTAAAACATCGCTTCATCCTTCTGTTATGCATTGCCTCGTTCTTCTTCTTCTTCTTCTTCTTCTTCACCATCCTCATTTTCGACAGTGCTCTTCTCACGGCTGCAACCTCCACACCAGGTGTCCAAGAATTTAGTGTACACCGAACGTTCATATTGAGTCTACAAGTGTCGGATAACACGGAATGTCGGATAAAGCGAAGGACGGTTAAGTGGGATTCTACTGCATATCCAGCGGCTTCGGTGGCGTAGTCGGTAGCATGCTGAGCTTCTATGCCCAAGATTGCGGGTTCAAACCAGCCCGAAGTCGTCCGATTTATAAGAGCGTCAAAAATCCCTCAGTGTGCCTTCCTTTGGAGGGGAAGTAAAGCCGGCGGTCCCATATCATAGATTTATGGCATGTTAAAGAACCTTCCACTAATTTCACATGAGTGAAGCTAAATTGTATAGGTTAAAAATGTAAATAATAATGTTGTTTTAAGGGGCCTAACATCGAGGTTATCGGCTTAAAATGTCGCTCTTAGGTTCCTACGTTCGTTGTTAGGAGCCGACTGCGGTGGCGTCTAGTAGCTAAGTTCTGAACTATTAGTCGTTGACGGTGGCGTTTGGCGGCAAAAGTAGGAACTATTTGAAAAATTCAAAGTCAAACAGATAACACCCACTAATACAGTCATCACAATTAACACCGCTTATCAGAGAGATTCTACACACACCCAAAGTACACGGGGCTACATGACCGCGTTGTCGCAGCCCCTAAACTGAGGAACCAACCAACTAACCAACTGTATGTCCCAGGGGAAATGTTGCCTACTGGGGCATTGCAGAAAGGAGAGTACGATCATTGGCCGAGAATAAGATGGCTGGGACTAGAACTTCTGTGCCCCTTCATTGTAATTCGTCCCGTGAATTTATCCTGGAAGTATCGCATTTGGATATAGATAGTGGTATTTGGGTTTTGTAGATCTAGAGAAGGCGTAGGCCTACGCTAGAGTAGGCAAAGAGAAGATACGGAGCGTCTGAGGGAAAATGGTATCTAGGGAAGTTTGCTATAGGTTGATAATCAGGTAGAGTGAGAGTTGATTGTTGGATGAGTTCTTGGTTCATGGTTGTAGAGTGAGCCAAGGCTGTAACCTCTTATCACTACTTTTTTATTTATTTATGGACCATTAGCTGAAGGCCATAGCCTGGCTGGGTGGGATTTAATTGGTGGAGACCACGTAAGTAGGCTGGCCTATGCTGATGACCTGGTAGTAATGGAGGACTCCATCGAAAGATTGCAAGCCAACATGTTGGAACTTGACCAGAAATGTAGGGAGTATGAGATGAAGATCAGCATTTCAAAGACGAAGGCTATCTCGGAAAAGAAACACAAGAAAATATAGATACATATTCCTGAACTTTAGAAATCTAGTATAATATTTATTTTTCAGTCGATCAACATGATGTTTCCATTTAAGTGGGGTGGGGAGTAATCTCATTTCCTAACCTGAACGACCAAAACAGACCATTTGACGTACGGGAACACAGTCTTAGAGATGGCACTGTACCCGTATTCTCGTGGACAGCTCCTGTTGAATCCGATGACACAGCTGGATCGTAGAATCTGGAAGTACCCGGCTAGAAAACCCCCCAAAATCCTACCAACAAGATCAACCAGGAATAGGGATATACATAGATTTAAGAATGCGTTAAGAGAAAACCAATGGAAACACAAAATTAAACTAGCTCAAACGGAGAACTCGAGAATCAAAGAATGATCTCATGGTTGAAGACCTACGCTGGGAAAATATCAAACACTGACCTTCCTAACACATCCTTTCATCATTATAAATCACCGCATTGGAATGAATTTAAAATAAAATATCAATTTATTAATCGAGGACAAACGAAGAAAATGACGATAATCAAAAATTCAAAATCAATGTCACGTCAATAATCATAATAAATTTGATGCACCCCTGCATAAGACGTTCTTAACTTATGTGTGAAAATCACACTAAACTATTCATCAAATACCACTTTACCCTATTTTATACACGTAATTATAATTCAAAATTATATACAACTATATACAGATTTAATAATATCTAAATCTATGCAAGATTCACGTCATCCAAATGTATATATCTCATTGGCGTAATATCATGGTTATTTCCTCAACACATTAAGCCCTATTTGACAAGCAATTAAGCCTAGCAAACGTGTTTTGTATCATCCGTGAGTAATATTATATAATTATATTTCAAAAGTATCATTGTAAGCTTCACTTACGATTCCTAATATTAATACAACATGATCCATATTTTTTCTTTTATCCATTAATTCCTCCACTTCAAATTTCAATTCTTAAAACTCATTCGTGGTACAACAATATTCCTACATATGTTTTCTGACAATATTGCTCGTGCTCAATCAGGATAAAAAAACTGACATCATAATAAACCAATCAACTTTCAATATGCTCGCATTATTGTTCAATAAATTCATTAATAACTTTACCATTCTCACTATATTCCACATTACTTCATACATAATTCCACCATTTCTCAAAATATTCGACAATGTTATATTACCACATTAACCACTTGTTGACTTATTTCAATACATTAATTGTTTAATAAAAATACGTTTTTAAATTCCTCTACCACTTCAAAATTCTTCAAACATCAATTCTCCATTATGAATGATCATATATTACATGTTCATGATAATTTTGTGTTGAACACCATTCGAAAGACTCCTTTGTAACATCTTTAATCATTTCGTAATAAAAATACAATTATCCAAAAATTTGACCATCAAAAACAATGAGTATAAGTATTGGTAAGACTCAAAACAATTCAGCCTCAGAAATCGAAACATGCCAGACTTTCACGAAGTTCGATCAATCCTACAACATGGAGTTTATTTCAAATGTTAATTGAATTTAATAAAAACAATTAGAAATGATCCACACAAGAAATAGCTAGCAATGATCTCAGATCAATGAAAATTGGAAAAACTGCGATGATTCTAAACCAAGAAATCATGACCCTAAACGTCATTCAAAATTGAAGTCTTCTCAAAAGGGGTAGTAAAATATTAATACAGAATTCAATACTCATTTAGTTCAAATCTAAGTTCCAAATCGACATAGTAATTCAATTATCAAAAAGCTCTTCTATTTCGTCGTAGCTTATACTGAGCAAAAATTCAATATTATTCGTGAATGATTTCTGTAGAATGTTCATTAATATCACTCGAAAATATATTCTTCTTGTAAACGCAATCTTCTTACATACGCAATCTTCTTCCTATCGCAAAATATTCTCGACAATTAGAAATCTTCATAACGAATTGCCAAAATAAAAATAGACGAAATTCTTCAGTATTAAATTCAAAAACATCGAAAATACCAAAAGTAAAGCGAAAGATGCATTCGTAATCGAATCTAAATTTAGCTAATGGAAGAGCTAAAGATGACAGAAACGTCATAATTAAACAATTGTTCATTTCAACATACATTAAAATATGGTGAAACGGGTTACTCCACAAAATCTCTAAATCTATTGTCTACATAATGAAGATCTTCCCAGCTACATTGTGATGGCTTCCTGATGAACGTGTATATTGGAATACACAACCATTCCTACTCCAAACGACACCTTGGTTCCGAAATGCTGTTGACTCTCCTGGCATCGAACTGGGAAAACGAACTCCTTCCCCCTGCTCGTCCTTCCTCAAATAGTCAATGGCATCTCTCCTGGACAACCCTTGAATCTCGTTCGTAGCGATAGTAGCCACCTGCTCTCTTGGTTGAAGATCTCTCCATTTGTAACAGTATTCCATCTCAGAGTGCTATCGGTAGAATTTCCTTCGCTGACTTTGTGCTAATGAACAGTATAATTCTAATACAAGTTCTATTGCGTAGTTACTCATGATATTCGATACTGCTCTGTCTGTTACATTCCTTTAGTAACTTTAGCACTTCATGATAGCAAGTTCATAAAACTGCGTAATCATTCCTCCCGACTACCGACATGTTGCTAATATATATATAACAATCTCTATGTCGAATTGTTCTTCCACTGCGACGTATAATTTATAACGTTCCACTGTAGATATTCTAAGTTCCAGATTTAACAATCATAGAATGAAGAACAAGACCTCTGTATGATAGTACCGATGGTATTTCCAACTCCACAAGTTCCTTCTCGTAACTTGCTCCGCGTGTGTTTAACGCTGCACGATACGCACTTCACATATTCACGGTTCTTTTCACGCCCAAGTGTTCTTGACCGGTTGAATACAAGAATCAATATGTCGTCTGTTCTCACGACACAAAACTCCCACTGTCTGAGCATATCCCCACTCCTCAGGGTAGTATATCGATGTATATCCAAGTCTATATACGCAAAACTGCAATTACTGCTTCTTATCGCCTTCTATGAAGTGAAAACTCAATAGATCTAGCTTCATAATGTAGTATGTTAATATTCATAACATTTCCATGTCGTATGTCCTCTCTGTAATCTCGGTAGTTCATTATTAAAAGGCTTCAACGAGTATATTGCGATACACATCGCCCCTTTCCATTCACGGAATGTTGACCTTGGCTGTCATCTGCTAGTGCATGACATAACTGTGAGGTCATCTCGCCACGTGTTGTTGTTGCGGGATAGTATCAGTTCTCCTTAACCAGCTGGAATTCAACTTGCGTAAATATTCTCGTGCATTCGAAAGATCGCGGCTTTATGTAAAAATATCCAAACCGATATTGCTTTAATCTCAACAGGAAAAATACTGGTACAGTACCCTCATTCAAATATCTTGGAATAACACTACAGACATTCACCATTCTTATTAGGGAAAGAACACTTGCCTCAACAAGAGCTATGTACGGGACACACTGCAATGCCCCTTTTAAAACTGAAAGTTGCCCTAGTAGCAACATAGGGCATCCAACTAATATGGTTCCTTCGGAGGGGAAGTAAAGCCGGCGGTCCCATGTCATAGACATATGGCATGTGAAAGAACCTTCCACTAAATACAATTGTGTGAATCCAAATTTGTAGGGTAGATTTGATTAACGCCCTATTAGTTCCAACTTTCGTCGCCAGTTGCCGGTTGCGGTGGCATCTAGTAGCCAAGTTCACAGGTAGGTGTTGTCGTTGACGGTAGCATTTGGTAGCAATTGATCGTCTACAGTCCCTACCTGAATTACAGACCAATACATTCATCACAATTAACACCAGTTATCAGACAGATTCTACACACACCCAAAGTACACGGGGCTACATGACTGCGTTGTTGCAGCCCTTAAACTGAGGAACCAACTAATATGGAACAATTTTAGCAGTGGCGTAACCAGGATGTGCTTCTGGAAGGGGTTAGTTAGTTATTGATTGAGGTTTTAAGGGGCGGAACTACGAGGTCATCTGCCCCTGGAAGGGAATGGTGGAGTCAAAACTTAATTGCGTTTTGGTTTTGGGTCTGTTGTTTTCTACTTTCTTTTTATGCTTTGTGCTCTTTGTTTTTGATTTTGTGTTTGTTTTCTGCTTTTGATTTTGTTTTTTAATTTTGCTTTTTGCTGTGTGTTTGTTTCTTATTTTGCTTCTTTTTTGAACTTTGCTTTGTGTTTTCGGTTTTTGTGTTTGTTTTCTGCTTTTGATTTTGTTTTTGAATTTTGATTTTGGAATCTGGTTTCCTTTTTGCTTTTGCAATTTATTTTTGAATTTTGCTTTTTGCTTTGTGTTTTCGGATTTTGTGTTTGTTTTCTGCTTTTGATTTTGTTTTTGAATTTTGGTTTTGTGTTAGTTTTAGGCTTTTTATTTTTTTATTTTGATTTTTGCTTTGTGTTTTCGGTTTTTGTGTTTGTTTTCTGTAATTGATTTTGTTTTAGAATTTTGCTTTTTGTTTTGTGTTTGCTTTCAGCTTTTGCCTTTTTTTTAGGTAGATTTCATTAGAAAGCTAACTATTGCAATGGGTCCCATGTTTCAACTTCCGGAAAATTTCGACATATCTTCGCGTTTCACATCCCCCAGACCCCAAAACCACCGTCAGTTCAAAAGTTTATATATAATTTATGTATATATATATATCAGTTTCTTGTGGACACGATAACTGCCGTAATTTTGCACCAATCACTTTGAATTTTTTACCGATGTATACCTATAAAATCTCGGTCGAGTTCGTTACTGGGCTAAATCGGTCGAAGGGGGTGAAAATGGGGGGCTTTTTTCGAAAAGGTGAAATATTGCTATAACTCTCTTAATATGTGACATATCGAATCCGTTCAACGGTCATACTATGTGTCGGATAAAGCCCAAAAATTTATGTTTGAAGAGTTTTTTTATAGCACCAACCATTGACCAAAGGGGTGGGAAAAAGTGGGTTTTTCGGGAAACATTAATCATATCTCTCTTAATAGGCACAATATCAAAACCGTACAAAATGGACAATATTCCCCGAATAATTACCTAAAACTTTTGTCTGAAAGAATTTTTGATATGACCCACCATTACGCCAAGGGATGAGAAAAATGATTACGGAATTATAAGAAAATGCCAAGAGCTATCAGAGGTTGCCATGGCAACACTACTAAATTGATGAGGGATGAGCCATCATTGTTGCCATGACAACGCACTTGCACGAGATCAGATTCAGTATTTCCATCTGACTAAGTGGGAAGCGGCTTCGGTGACGTAACTGGTGGCATGCTGAATGTCTATGCCCAAGGTCGCGGTTTCAAAGCCGGCCGAAGTCGTCGGATTTTCTAAGAGCGCTAAAATCCCTCAGTATGCTTTCCTTTGGAGGGGAAGTTCCAACGTTCGTTGCGAGTTGCTGGTTGGGGTGGCATCTAGTAGCCAAGTTCACAGCTAGGTGTCGTTGACGGTAGTACCTGGTAGCAACATTAGGAACTACTGCTTGAAATTGACCGTCTGCAGTCCTTACCTGAATTAAGACAAATACAGCCATTACAATTCACACCGTTTATCAGACAGATTCTACACTCACCCAAGGTACACGGGGTTAGATGACCGCGTTGTCGCAGCCCCTAAACTGAAGAACCAATCAGAGGTAGATTTCATTAGAAAGCTAACTATTGCAATAGGTACCATGTTTCGACTTCCGGAAAATTTCGACATATCTTCGCGTTTCACATCCCCCAGAGCCCAAAACCACCGTCAGTTCAAAAATTTATACTGTATATAACTTAATTTATGTATTGTTACGGCTGTGAGTTTGTGTCATCGCTCGCCGCTTGAGTCACAACTGCCCCAGGGGCTGGGCTGTGGCCTGCCTCCTGTATTGCGTGTGCCTTATGCAACAGGGCTACTAAGACAAAGGGATAGTCCAGAATATTCGTGACTGGACCAGCGATGGAAACCTCGAGAAGCCGTGAACCCTGGATGGATCTGGAAGCATGTATTGAGTCACCGGCCTGCTATATAAGTGCGACCTGACAAGCAGGGGTTGTTGTTGTGTTTTACGAGCTAGTGTGAGCGTTTATTCTGAGCGACAGAAGTGTGGTGACTTGCGAAACCCCTAGTGTAGCGGCGAAGTGAGGAACATACAGGGGACTGCCGTGTTCTGAGTGAGTGTGCTTTCACTGAGTGTCAGATATTGTGGTGTCGAAATCCAGTGACATTGTTTCTCCCAGCTGGTGAACAGCGCGCAGCAAGTGCTCGTAAGTACTGTAGTAGGCGAACATTAGGAAGAAGTTGCATGTAGTTCTGTCAAGGCCACTAGGCTCATTAGCGGCAGGATTAACTTCTGTGGTTTGTTGACAAGTGAAAGGGGCAAGAGCTCTCCACAAGCAAGAGACTTGAGGAAACTGGAGTTAGGTTCCTATTGTCTGTAATTGCTGATGAGTAGTGAAATTTTCTGGCCGCAATAAAGTTAATTACTTCTTTAAGCAGTAATTGGTATTGTGCTTCCTACCCACCGTAATCCAGTTAACAAAAGTGCCACTAGGGGTGTGGCACGTAACAACTGGTGTCAGAAGCCGGATTAAGAACTCAAGCACAACACCTGACGGTCCTGGTTTCAAAACCCGAGCAGGTGATTTTCTCTAATTTTCCTGTGAGTGCATGCCCTTTACAAGACAAACAACTAAAATGGAGGAGAAATTGGCAGCATTGCTAGAAAAGTTAAATGGCATGGAAACCAAGATGGAGGACGGCCAGAAGAATTTAACCAAGGAGCTAACAGCCAAATTAGAAGACGGCCAGAAGAAGCTAGAAGACGGCCAGAAGAAGATGGAAGATGGTCATAATAAGCTAGCGGAGGACCTGAAGAGGATAGAGGACGGCCAGAAGAAGATGGAAGACGGTCAGAATAAGTTGACACAGGACCTGAAGAAATTAGAACTGGGTCTGCGTGAGGAAGTCACGGCAGTGGAAAAGAAGTTCGACGCCTTACAAGTGGAAGTTGCCGAGCTGCGCCAACGCCCGCTGATGGGGGTGGAGGAGAAATTCAACGTCTTACAAAAGGAAGTTGCCGAACTGCGCCAACGCCCACTGACGGGGGTGGAGGAGAAATTCAACGCTCTACGAGAGGAATTTGCCGAGCTGCGCCAACGCCCGCCCACCGTTACACCGGGAATATCAGGAACGGGACATAGCAGAGTGACGCCCCCAACCTTCGACGGAAAGGTCCCGTGGAGCACCTACTTACGTCAGTTCGAGGCGGCCTGTTCCATAAATAACTGGAACAACACAGAAAAGGCTACAGCTCTCATTGTAGCGCTGAGAGGTGACGCCCTTAACGTCCTTCAGGCCATCCCGACTGGTTCCCAGGACTACGCTTCCCTGATCGCACATATGGAGTCCCGATATGGAGATAGCCATCTTCAGCAGGCCTATCAGATGCAGCTCCGGACCCGGGTACAGAAGAACGCGGAAACCCTGCAGGAGTTCGAGATGGACATCGCACGCCTCGTAAGGCTCGCCTACCCAACAGCACCGGCCGACTTTCTGGAGCAGATAGCGACGCAGACTTTCACCGACGGGCTACGGGACTCGGACACTCAACAGGCGCTGCGTCTCGCGCGCAATAAGACCCTGGCAGATGCGCTGAGCCACGCACTTGAGTTCGAGACGGCAAAACAGGCATCCAGAATGCACGCGCGGGTGCGTCAAGTGGACGTCGACGAACCAGTAAAAACCAACGAGACCAAGCCCCTGGCCGACGAATTAATGGAGGCGCTAAGCCGTTTCTTCGATAGTCGCGGTACCACCAGCAACGACACAGCCGGAAGACAACCGGAGAGGCGGCCCGGAAGAGGACTACCGACTTGCTGGGCCTGCGGTAAGAAAGGCCACCTGAGCAAGGACTGCGGTGATCGCCGCCGCTGAGGGTATCCGACGGGAAATCAGTCGTCTGGAAACCGCGCGGCCCAGGGAAACGAGTATTAGCCAGCCTTGGGGGGCAAAGGTTGGCTTGTGACAGTCGTCAAGCCCCAGCAGTCCAAGTGCGTGTGACGAAGTTACGGAGGGACAATAGCAGCCTGATGGTCGACGGAGTCGTCAACGGAGTGAGCTGGCCCATGCTGATCGACACGGGAGCGTCGAGGACCATCGTCAATCCCACCGTGATCCCGAAGTGGAGAGTGCATCCCACACAAAGGAACCTCCAGCTAATAACCGCGACCGGAGAGATCGCACCGGTACATGGCGAAGCATCACTGGAGCTCGTCATTGGTCGACGGGTGGTGAAGCATCCAGTGCTTGTGGCTGACGTATCAAACGAAGTGATCATCGGACTGGACTTCCTGGACCAGAACAACATCATCTTGGACTTGAGTACCAACACTCTGCACTTCGGAGGTGAGGAACTTGCTTTGCAACCAGCACAAGAGGCCGTCACCGCACGACGAGTAAGGCTGAGAGAGGACGTCATCGTTCCTGCCAGGACGGAGGTCAGCGCCGCCGTAATTGTCGGCGGAACTGCTGAGGGAGTGGCGGCTGTCATCGAGCCAAAATATGAGGACATCCAGACAAAAGGATTGCTAGTTGCCAAGACCCTCAGCAACACGACGCCTCGGCCGTACGTCCGCCTGTCCAACCTGAACGACTACGATATTACAGTTCACCGGGACACCAACCTAGGAGTCTGCGAGCCCGTTATCTGGATTGCCCGCATCACAGAAACGACGGACGGACACCTGCAGACGGACAACCGAAGAAGTCGCGCCCTGCCAGAAGAACTACAGAAGCTGTACCAAGGATCCCAGGACCATTTAGACGAGGAACAATCACGCCAACTTCAGGACTTGCTACGCGAATTCCAGGATGTCTTCTCCGTGGGGAGCAAAAACTTCGGCAGGACAAGCTTGGTTCAGCACAGAAGCGACGTTGGGGACAGCGCACCGATTAGGGCCCCATTCCGACGTGACCCGCTCGCCAAGCAAGCCGAAGTCGACCGGATGGTAGAAGAGATGAAGGAGCAAGGGGTGATCGAGCCATCACATAGTCCTTGGAGTTCTCCGGTCGTGCTAGTGAAGAAGAAGGACGGTTCCACCAGGTTCTGCGTGGATTACAGGCGGGTGAATGACGTCACGAAGAAGGACAGCTACCCTCTACCCCGGATCGACGACACCCTGGACACCATATCAGGGTCGAGATGGTTCTCCACCTTGGATTTGAAGAGTGGCTACTGGCCGGTGGAGGTCCACCCTAAGGACCGTGAGAAAACGGCGTTCTCTGTGGGCAGCGGGCTCTGGCAGTTCACCGTCATGCCATTCGGTCTGTGCAACGCCCCTGCGACCTTCGAAAGACTAATGGAGTCCATTCTGAGGGGACTACACTGGAAGACCTGCCTGGTCTACCTAGACGACATCATCGTTCTGGGGAGAAGCTTCGAGGTGCACTACAGCAACCTGAAGGAGATCTTGTTGAAGCTACGGGCTGCCCAGCTGATGTTGAGCCCCAAGAAGTGTCAGCTCTTCCAGAAGTGTGTCCAGTACCTTGGGCATATCGTCTCCGAGGAAGGGGTGCGCACCGACCCAGAGAAGACCGCAGCTGTGAGGGAGTGGCCAGTTCCGAAGGACAAGTCCCAACTACGAAGCTTCCTGGGACTCTGCACTTATTACCGTCGCTTCGTGAGAGGATTCGCCGACATCGCCAAACCTTTACATCGACTGACTGAGAAGGACCAACTCTTCGCGTGGACAGCAGAATGCCACAGTGCCTTCGAACAACTCAAGCAGGCTCTGTGCACCGCGCCTATTCTGGCCTACCCCAGACCTGGAACAAGGTTCATCGTCGATACCGATGCCAGCGACTTTGGCATTGGGGGGATTCTGTCGCAAGTAGTGGACGGCGAGGAAAGAGTAGTGGCCTACTTCAGCAAGGCCTTGTCAAAGCCAGAAAGGAACTACTGCGTCACCAGGAAGGAGCTGCTCGACATCGTGAAGACCATTGAACACTTCCACAAGTACCTGTACGGGCAAGAATTTCTCATCAGGACCGACCATGCATCCCTGCGGTGGCTCCTGAACTTCAAGCAGCCCGAGGGTCAACTCGCTCGGTGGTTAGAGAGGCTTCAACAGTACAACTTTGAGATTCAGCACAGGAAAGGCCAACTGCATTCTAACGCCGACGCCCTGTCACGAAGACCGTGCCCCGAAGACTGCACCTTCTGTACTAGGAGGGAGGAGAATACCGGGATACAGTGCCGAAGGACTACCGTGGAACTTCAAGGGAGCTGGAGCCGCGAATCTTTCACGCGGGCACAAGCAGAAGATGATGACCTGGGACTGATAGCCGAATGGAAGAGGGCCTGTGTCCCCAGACCCGGGTGGAACATTGTGAGTGACTGCAGCCCAAAGTTTAAGTCCTACTGGGCCCAGTGGGACTCGCTGATTGTAAGGGATGGCCTCATCTGCCGTACCTGGGAGAGCACCGACGGGAAGACATCTCGGGAACAAGTCGTCGTTCCAAAGGCTATGACGGGGGAAGTCCTGAAGGAAGTTCATGGAGGATCATCTGGTGGACACCTAGGGATAAAGAAGACCCTGGAGAAGCTGAGAGAGCGGTTCTACTGGATCGGATGCCGAACAGACGTGGAGAATCACTGCGCGAGGTGCCACGATTGCGCAGCCAGCAAGGGCCCAGGACGAAGACGACGGGGTCCACTGAAGACCTACAACGTGGGCGGCCCCATGGAGAGAGTGGCCATCGATGTTGCTGGGCCATTCCCGTTAAGCGAGGCAGGGAACCGCTACATATTAGTCGTCAGCGACTACTTTACCAAATGGCCGGAGGCGTATGCGCTCCCTAACCAAGAAGCCGCGACGATTGCAGAGACCCTGGTGAAGGAATTCGTCAGCCGGTACGGAGTACCCCTGGAGCTGCACTCCGACCAAGGGAGGAACTTCGAGTCGCAGGTGTTCCAGAACCTATGCCAGCTGCTGGGAATCCGGAAGACAAGGACGACGACGCTACACCCTCAGTCCGACGGGATGGTAGAGCTATTCAATCGCACCATCGAGAACCATCTCCGAATAGTCGTCAGCGAGCACCAGAGGGATTGGGACAAACATCTTCCACTATTTCTCCTGGCCTACCGCGCCGCCGTGCATGAAGCCACCGGGTGCACACCAGCCCGGGTCATGTTTGGGAGGGAGCTCCGTCTACCCGTCGATCTTGCCTTCGGCCGACCTGGGAATGATCCGATCCCGGTAAGCCAGTATTGTCAAGAACTGGTCGACCAACTGGAGGACGTGCACGCGTTCGCGAGGAGGAAACTGCGGATCGAAACCGACCGAATGAAGACCCGATACGACCAGCAGACGGATGCCGGCGGATTCCACGAGGGCGACCTGGTCTGGCTCTTCAACCCATTACGGAAGAAAGGCCTGTCACCCAAACTTCAGAAGTCCTGGGAGGGCCCGTACCGAGTCGTGAAACGGATCAACGATGTCGTCTACAGGATCCAGCGGAGCCCGAGGGCGAAGATGAAGATCGTGCATCGAGATCGCCTGGCAGCCTACGGAGGGACACAGACGGACCAATGATTGATCGGGACGATCAGCCTTTTTAGGAAGGGGGTGGTGTTACGGCTGTGGGTTTGTGTCATCGCTCGCCGCTTGAGTCACAACTGCCCCAGGGGCTGGGCTGTGGCCTGCCTCCTGTATTGCGTGTGCCTTATGCAACAGGGCTACTAAGACAAAGGGATAGTCCAGAATATTCGTGACTGGACCAGCGATGGAAACCTCGAGAAGCCGTGAACCCTGGATGGATCTGGAAGCATGTATTGAGTCACCGGCCTGCTATATAAGTGCGACCTGACAAGCAGGGGTTGTTGTTGTGTTTTACGAGCTAGTGTGAGCGTTTATTCTGAGCGACAGAAGTGTGGTGACTTGCGAAACCCCTAGTGTAGCGGCGAAGTGAGGAACATACAGGGAACTGCCGTGTTCTGAGTGAGTGTGCTTTCACTGAGTGTCAGATATTGTGGTGTCGAAATCCAGTGACATTGCTTCTCCCAGCTGGTGAACAGCGCGCAGCAAGTGCTCGTAAGTACTGTAGTAGGCGAACATTAGGAAGAAGTTGCATGTAGTTCTGTCAAGGCCACTAGGCTCATTAGCGGCAGGATTAACTTCTGTGGTTTGTTGACAAGTGAAAGGGGCAAGAGCTCTCCACAAGCAAGAGACTTGAGGAAACTGGAGTAAGGTTCCTATTATTGTCATTTAGACTTTCACGGCCCGTGTTATTATTCATAATGTTGAATTTTGGGCTTATGCCGTGTTTTATTATACTAATATTCGACGCGTTTCGAAAGAAACCATGTCTTTCATCGTCAGGAATAATCTGGAATACGACAATGTTGCTAAGAGAAAGCAACGAAGAAGATATAGAAGGTGCCCAAAGATGGACGCCATTATAGCCCCATGTTAGGGACAACGGAAAGCAGCAGTGAATTACTTTCTCAGTGTTCTGATAATAGGTGTTGAATTTTGGGCTTATGCCGTGTTTTATTATACTAATATTCGACGCGTTTCGAAAGAAACCATGTCTTTCATCATCAGGAATAATCTGGAATACGACAATGTTGCTAAGAGAAAGCAACGAAGAACATATAGAAGGTGCCCAAAGATGGACGCCATTATAGCCCCATGTTAGGGACAACGGAAAGCAGCAGTGAATTACTTTCTCAGGGTTCTGATAATACGGACTGTATTTGGAACTTCTGTTAAGATTAGGCAACTCCTGCGACCAACTAAGGACAGTTTGCCTAAATTGCAACAACCGGGTATCTACAGAGTTCCCTGTACTTGTGGCAAGGTTTACATCGGACAGACTTCGAGAACAATATGCACTCGCATTAAGGAACATAATAGATGTATCAGGCTCATTCAACCTGATAAATCAGCTGTTGCCGATCATGCTTTAACACCTGGCCATGATGTCATGTTCCAAGGAGTGGATGTTCTTGCCCGTATAAAGCAATATCGTCCCAGAATCATCAGGGAGGCGGTTGAAATACGTAAACACCCAGATAATTTCAACCGCGACACCGGCTACAATCTCAGTGAATCCTGGCTACCTATTATCAGAACCCTGAGAAAGTAATTCACTGCTGCTTTCCGTTGTCCCTAACATGGGGCTATAATGGCGTCCATCTTTGGGCACCTTCTATATGTTCTTCGTTGCTTTCTCTTAGCAACATTGTCGTATTCCAGATTATTCCTGACGATGAAAGACATGGTTTCTTTCGAAACGCGTCGAATATTAGTATAATAAAACACGGCATAAGCCCAAAATTCAACATTATGAATAAGGTTCCTATTGTCTGTAATTGCTGATGAGTAGTGTAATTTTCTGGCAGCAATAAAGTTAATTACTTCTTTAAGCAGTAATTGGTGTTGTGCTTCCTACCCACCGTAATCCAGTTAACAAAAGTGCCACTAGGGGGGTGGCACGTAACAGTATGTTTATATATATATATCAGTTTCTTGTGGACACGATAACTGCCGTAATTTTGCACCAATCACTTTGAATTTTTTACCGAATATGTATACCTATAAAATTTCGGTCGAGTTCGTTACTAGGCTAAATCGGTCGAAGGGGGTGAAAATGGGGGGCTTTTTTCGAAAAAGTGAAATATTGCTATAACTCTCTTAATATGTGACATATCGAATCCGTTCAACGTTCATACTATGTGTCGGATAAAGCCGAAAAATTTATGTTTGAAGAGTTTTTTATAGCACCAACCATTGACCAAAGGGGTGGGAAAAAGTGTTTTTTTCGGGAAACATTAATCATATCTTTCTTAATAGGCACAATATCAAAACCGTACAAAATGGACAATATTCCCCTAATAATTACCTAAAACTTTTGTCTGAAAGAATTTTTGATATGACCCACCATTATGCCAAGGGATGAGAAAAATGATTTCGGAATTATAAGATAATGCCAAGAGCTATCAGTGGTTGCCATGGCAACACTACTAAATTGATGAGGGATGAGCCATCAGACGTTGCCAAGATTACGCACTTGCACGAGATCAGATTCAGATTTTCATCTGACTAAGTGTGAAGCGGCTTCGGTGACGTAACTGGTAGCATGCTGAATGTCTATGCCCAAGGTCGCGAGTTCAAAGTCGGCCGAAGTCGTCGGATTTTCTAAGAGCGCTAAAAATCCCTCAGTATGCTTTCTTTTGGAGGGGAAGTTCCAACGTTCGTTGCTGGTTGCGGTGGCATGTAGTAGCCAAGTTCACAGCTAGGTGTCGTTGACGGTAGTACCTGGTACCAACATTAGGAACTACTGCTTGAAATTGACCGTCTGCAGTCCTTACCTGAATTACAGACTAATACAGCCATCCCTAAGTACACGGGGTTACATGACCGCGTTTTCGCAGCCCCTAAACTGAGCAACCAACCAAAATCTCTGCGGGAGATATAATTTTGCTTGAAGAAGTAACAGACAGTTACATAGTTACACATCAGTGTCGAAACCTTGCATAAGGACAGTGTGACCACAAGTATAACAAATGACAAGAAGGTTACCGTCTCCATAAGACAATAAAATGTTTAAAATAAGCATAAAATGACGAAAAACAAAGTTAATTAAGCTCCAATTATAAAATATCTTCTCGCAATAAATGAGGTCTGATCCTTCTACGAAAACCTGCATATTCTGCCTATTTTCGCCTATCCCCAAGTTTGTCCGGTGAAATCTACCTCCGCCTTCCGGCGTGCCGAGAGGACTTTTTAAAATGTTGCATTGTGTTTTCGGTTTTTGTGTTTGTTTTCTTCTTTTGATTTTGTTTTTGATTTGCTTTTCGCTTTGTGTTTGTTTTCTGCTTTTTCTTTAGGAACTTCGATTTCTGTTTTCGATTTTTGTGTTTGTTTTCTCGTTTTTGATTTTTTTCTTCTTCCTGCTTTGTGCGGTGGAGGGGAGAATAAGACAATGAAAGCAAGCCTACACGATTTCATGTTTGACCTCGATAGCATTTGATACGTTTCATTTGAACCTCGCAATGTGCGGCCTAACACTAAATATTTTACACAAGTAAAGATAAATGTTCTCAAATTATATTATGTTCGACAATAATTATAAATTTATTATATGTTTTAACATACATATTCATAAATATCTGTGGGATTCATTCACTTCAGTTAGTGAACAGGGCGCGCTGGTTTTGCTTACTGAACAGAGCGCATGCGTGGGTCAAAGACCTTCGGTAGCAGAGACCATTTATTTTGCTTGGCAATGCTATTGTTTACAGCCTGCATGATGTCTAGTGCCGATCAAGTCTAGCATTCACTAATATTGTCACCGAAGTCGTTTGAAAGCAATGCGCTGTGTATAAATTGAAGTTGGGTATATTAAGTTACAGTGCTATTTCTTGTCTCATATTCGCCAGTTTATTTACGCGAACATATGGTACGGTGCACTTTCCATGTTGGTAATTTATATAGAAGGATGCTGTGTTGCTAACATCTGGACGGGGGCCGATAACCTAGATGTTAGGCCCCTTAAAACAACAATTATCATCATCATCATCTAACTTCTGGACGTAGATTCATAAATTTCTTGCATATGTCATAGTATTTTCTTGTTACCGTAAAGGTTCATGCTGATTTTGTCTTTGTGTTTGAGATTGTAACTACAATGGTTGATCCGATATCCAATTTGAACTTTCAAATCATGTAATTCATGTCCGACATGTTGGATTTTGAGCGCATGCGCGAAGCTATCCTTACCTAATCGCTCAATGAATGAGCTCTGATTGGCTGGAGAAACTGTTTCATAATGAAAAACAGTACTATAATGACCCTCATTATGATACAGTTTTCTGACATATAATATTTACATTTCGACATCGTCGAACATAAATAATTAAATTACAGTACATGTTTTGTTATATCAATGATAACTTCGTCAGCGTGACAAAATCTTAGAAACTATCTTAACAAAATCCAAAAACAATGCAATGTTATAGTTTCATTTACGGTTGGAATATCTATGTCCAAGTATTTCACACATCCTATTTTTTAGCCTACTTTCGATTTTTGCAAAAAATGAAAGTAGACTTATGAGATCAACACAGGGCGAAAAAAGTGTGTCTGTCTGTGTGTGTGTATGTGTGTGTGTGAGTCTGTGTGTGTGTGTGTGTGTATGTGTGTGTGTGAGTCTCTGTGTGTGTGTGTGTCTCTGTGTGTGTGAGTGTGTGTACTCTGAATGTCTGTCCCCCCCTATCAATTCGAACACGGTGAATGCGAATTGAACGAAATTTGGTACAAAGGTAGCACTAGCAAAGGACACCTCAGTGTCATGTTTTATATCGCCGCCATCTTTACTAAAACTGAATGGCGGCCACTCAAACGTTCAAAACGTAAAATCAAATAACGATTAACCAAATCATCCGATCTCTACCAAATTTGGTAACAACATACCTTCGTATAGGATGCGTCTTGTGACCAAACTACATGGTCGTCTGCCATACCATTTCAGGATGGCGGCCGTGCGAATTATGCAAACTTTATAATCCATATCATGGGACCCACCAGTTCCGATTATCGAGCCGAGAATCGTTTTAACTGTTCTAAAGGAAGAGGCACGTTCGAAATTAAAAGTTTATTTTGTAATACTATAGTGCAGACGTGATTTTAAAAAGCTGAGCCGATTCAGTAATAAGACAAGATGGCAGCGGATATCTTGTGCCTGACTTATATTTCACTAATTTGAGTATTGCATGCAATATAGCGTACTGATACAAAATAAATAAACTTTGTATGAAATGCTTTATATATAAATAATATACTCCAGTGATGAAATCGTTTAGTATAAATCATTATTTGCTAACAAGTTCTATGTAAGTGATTTTATATAGAACGATATTCGTTGACACAATTAGCTCAGTGGTAGAGCGTTAGCCTATCGCTCAAATGCCTATGGTTCAAACCCGATCAGAGCTAGGTTTTTTGCTTGAAATGTTATATGTTTATTGTTTTGTAATGACTCAGATGTTTTAAAATTAAGCGTTATATTGTGCATATTATGGTGTAAAATATATATTTAATTAAAACATAATTCGCCAGCAGATTTACTCCGGACATCTAGCTGCCAAAAAGGTAACTGCACGCCGACCTACTTATTAACTTCCAGATTTTATTGAAAAGTTTCTTCTTCTGGCCGCTAGAATGCACTCGCTCTGTTAGGATTATATTGTTCGATATTTCACCACTAGATGTCACGACTAGTCTACGTGGGGCTCCATTGATTACTATACCATTGGCATTCTATGCGCATCGAATTTGAAGAATGACAAGATGATACTACGATACATTTTTACTTTTTATTTTAAAGGGTTTGTAACAGCCTATTTTGCGTTACTTGAAAATGTTATTTGAAGTAAAGAACAAAACGATTTCACATAGTAACTGAATTCAAGCCGTTGGTGTTAGTTCAGGTTATTAATTACTACTTTTATTTCAGGCAAATAGCAATCGAAAATATCCACATAGTTTGTATACACACGTCTCTGTAGGGTCATGGAAAGATTTGTTAATTCAATTAGGGTTGTGAAAGCCATGCACAACCAGACGTGTAAAGACATGCCTCAACTCAAAGTTGGATCTTGCCCACGGCAGGTCGTATATGTAATAATAATAATAATAATAATAATAATAATAATAATAATAATAATAATAATTTAATTTAATTTTAATTTTAATTTATTTATTAAACACTATTTATGTTACATTATTGTGATATGTCTCACGAATCTGATGACAGTACAGATTATCTGTGAGACATATTAATTATTATTTACAACATATATATAGATTATATTTCAGTACAAGAGTGCATGCATTTTTTTGTAATGTTAAATAATTAAAGATACAAAAAATTACACTATGGTAGTTATATTAATAAATTTATGTTATGAGTTAATGTTTGGTTAAGTAATATTTTTTAATGCGACTTATAGCTAGTTGTTTGCTGTTAATGTTTGTCAGTCCAGGTGGTAGTTCATTAAGTAGTGATGGTATAATATAATTTAGTCTCTTGAAACCATAGCTATTTATACATAAAGGTTTAACATGTTTAGTACTTGTTATGGCTCTTGTTTGTATGTTGTGAGAGACCTTATGCCTGAATCTTGGATCATGGTAGTAGAGATTCAGTACAGTAATTTGAAACAACTCTTTAATATTAAAATAAGGGATATCAGTGAAATATTTAAAGAACCTGTTTTGGCTATCTTGAAGATTATTAATTAAAGTTGTGTTTTGATTTCCCCAAGCTGCTATAGCATATCTTAATTTGCTTTCAATCAGAGCACTGTAAATTGTTTTGTAAGTTTTCCTATCTACATAAAATCGGAGATTGTAGAAGATGTAGAGGTTTGCTCTTAGGTTTTTTATTATGTTTACTGTGTGTGTGTTCATTTTAAAGTGTTCATCAAGGGTAATTCCTAGGTATTTTTGTGTCGAAGTACTATTTATGAAGGTGTTACATTTGCAACCTGCCAGGATGTTTTGGTGTATGCATGATAAGCTGTGGTGCGTTAGTTTGTATTTTTCTTGTGTGAAGTGATCAACTCTGATGTGCATTATTTTAGATTTGGTTGTATTTATATACACACATCAAAAAAAGTTTTGCATCACCTCGGTTCCAAGAGTTCCGGAACCTTTAAATACAAAGGGAATAGAGATCAACACAAACAACATTTCAGCTCGTTTTATTGCTCATGAGACCCACACATTGCATGTTGTACCATCATACACCTAGACTTTCAGCATTTGTGGTCCAGATTGCAGTACACACCACTACCTCTAATACCCAGTAGCACGTCCTCTTGCATTGATGCATGCCTGTATTCGTCGTGGCATACTATCCACAAGTTCATCAAGACACTGTTGGTCCAAATTGTCCCACTCCTCAACGACAATTCGGCGTAAATCTCTCAGAGTGGTTGGTGGGTCAAGACGTCCATAAACAGCCCTTTTCAACATATTCCAGGCATGTTCGATAGGGTTCATGTCTGGCAAACATGCTGGCCACTGTAGTCGAGCGATGTCGTTATCTTGAAGGAACGCATTCACAAGATGTGCACGATGAGGTCGAGAATTGTCGTCCATGAAGACAAATGCCTCTCCAATATTCTGCCGATATGGTTGCACTATGGGTCGGAGGATGTCATTCAGGTATCGTAAAGCCGTTTCGGAGCCTTCCATGACCACCAGTGGCGTACGTCGGCCCCACATAATGCCACCCCAAAACATCAGGGAACCACCACCTTGCTGCACTCGCTGGACAGTGTGTCTAAGACGTTCAGCCTGACCAGGGTGCCTCCAAACACGTCTCCGACGATTGTCTGGTTGAAGGCATATGCGACACTCATCGGTGAAGAGAACGTGATGCCAATTCCGTGGGGTCCATTCAGCATGTTGTTGGGCCCATCTGTACCGCGCTGCATGGTGTCGGGGTTGCAAAGCTGGACCTCGCCATGGACGTCGGGAGTGAAGTTGCGCATCATGCAGCCTATTGCGCACAGTTTGAGTTGAAACACGACGTCCTGTGGCTGAACGAAACGCATTATTCAACATGGTGGCATTGCTGTCAGGGTTCCTCCGAGCGGCAATCCGTAAGTAGCGGTCATCCACTACAGTAGTAGCCCTTGGGCGGCCTGAGCGAGGCCTGTCATCGACAGTTCCAGTATCTCTGTACCTCCTCCATGTCCGAACAACATCGCTTTGGTTCACTCTGAGACGCCTGGAAACTTCCCTTGTTGAGAGCCCTTCTTGACACAAAGTAACAATGCGGACGCGATCGAACTGCGGTATTGACCTTCTAGGCATGGTAGAACTACAGACAACATGAGCAGCGTACCTTCGTCCTGGTGGAATGACTGGAACTGATCGGCTGTCGTACCCCCTCCGTCTAATAGGCCCTGCTCATGCATGGTTGTTTACATCTTTGAGCAGTTTTAGTGACATCTATGAACAGTCAAAGGGACTGTATCTTGGATACAATATACACAGTCAACGTCTATATGCCGGAGATCTGGGAACCGAGGTGATGCAAAACTTTTTTTGATGTGTGTACAAATTATTGTCATGACACCATCTTGTGATGTTATTGAAGTCTTCTTGAAGTCTCTCAAAAGCTGTTTTAGAGTCTTTATGTATGGTATATATAGTGGTGTCATCAGTATAAATAAATATTTTACTGTGTTTAATGGCTTCATTCATGTCGTTTACGAACAGGTTATATAGTGTAGGTGAAATAATGCTGCCTTGAGGGATACCTTGTGTTCCTTCTACTGCGTCACTGATAGTGTTATTGACCATAACTGCCATTTCCCTGTTTTTTCAGATAGCTTTCAAATAGTTTGTAAGTCGTGCCTCTTATTCCAATATCGTGTAATTTAGCAAGTAGTTTATTGTGATTTATTGTGTCAAATGCTTTAGAAAAGTCAAGAAAAAGTACCATTATGTGATTGTTCTTATTTAAGGCATTATTTATTACATTGGCAAATTCAGCCAGGAGTAGTTCAGTACTTTTCCCCTTCCTAAAACCGTATAGGTGTCCCTTTAAAATATCATATTTATTTAGGAAATTCTTCAATCTCTTATCCAAGCATTTTTCCATTATTTTGTGGAGGATTGATAAAATGCATATTGGTCTGTAGTTGCCAAAGTCTAAGTGATCGCCATTCTTATATATTGGTTTAATAATTGTGTATTTCAGATATTTTGGTATTATGCCTGATTCGAATATCTTGTTTATGCGATGTGTTATGATTGATATAGTTTTTTTGGATGTTGCCTTTATGTCTTTCAAGCGTATATTGTCTACCCCAGGCGATTTGTCTGTTTTTAATTCCTTAATTATGTTTTCTATTTCATATTCATCAGTTTCAAGTAATGAAAAGGAATTCATTAATGTGTTTCTATTTGACTGCCATATGTTGATACTACAGTTATGTGCTAGGCTGTTTATTTTTTCACTAAAGGTATTGATGAATTTATTGACTATCACTTCGTTATTATAATGTAATATAAATGTTTGTTTATGACTTCATTGACAGTTTGTGTTTTCCGACCTGTTATATCATTAATGACTTTCCACATTCCTTTATTATCGTTTTTGGAACTATTTATCTTATTTTTAAAATATTGATGTTTTGTTTTGTTTATTAGCTTATTTAATTTGTTTCTGAAAGCTTTGTATTCATTTTTTATTGTAATATTATCCTTGTTTCTGAGCATTGTTTTGTAAAGTCTGTCTCTTTCCTTACATTGTATTTTTAGGTCATAAGTGAACCATTGTTTGCTTTTCCTGTGTTTACGAGTTGTTATGTAAGATGCTTTTTGGTAGATTTCCTTAAATTTGGTTGTTATATTGTTATATATGTCATTAGGATTTTTTAATTCAAGGCAATCTGTCCAGTCTGTGTTGTTAAGGCTTGTGTGTATTATAGTATCATTCATTAGTGTAATGTACGATTCATTATCTTGTAATTGTGTCTCATCATTTTTTGGCCAAATACCTGCATATGTTATGTAGTGGTCAGAGATATCTGATTGTATGACTGCAGAAGTATATTGATCTAGTCTGCTACGATAGTTTATGTGATCAATACATGTTCTCGAGTCTAAATTTGGATCATAACGAGTACATTGAGTGATAAGTGGTAGGAAACCATGAGTTGCCATAATATTTGTATATTTGATAGCTGATAGACTGATGTCATTAGATAAAGTATCAATGTTGATATCTCCTAAAATGGCGTATTCGCTGTACTTACTAGTGTGTTGTGTTATATGTGTCTCCAGTTCATCAAGAAAGTCATTTATGTTAGTGCTAGGTGGTCTGTAAATGCATGTTAGTCCAATCTTTTTGTTCATGTGAAGTATTTCTATTACCATTGATTCATGAGTATTGGAAGTGTACGAATTGTGTGTTCTAATAGCCATGTTGTTCTTTACATATATGGCTATGCCTCCTCCTTTACGATTTGTTCTATTACAAAATACAACATTAAAATTATCCAAAGTAAATAGGTAATTATTAGATTCAAGTATGTTAATTTCTGTTAAGCAAATAATATCCAGATCATTAATTTTCTTGCCTAAGGTTATGGTTAAATAATCCCAGTTTTTTGATATAGATTGAATATTTAGAGAGAGGATATTGATTCCAGCATTATTTCTAGTCTTATTACCATTTTCGACGAAATCGGGTATATTGAGAAATGTGAGTTCATTTTGTATTCCAGAAACATTTATATTGCTATCCCAACTGTTCATAATATCAATTAATATAATAATTCAATAATAATTCTTTCTTTTTGGCGGGGGGGGGGTTACCTAATTTTGTTAATGTCTTCCTCACGGGAGATTCTCAATATACTAGATTCGTCGTTTTTTCGCGCAAGTATTTTGCCGTTTTTTACCCAAATGAATTTCCAGTTATTTTCTCTGGCCTGATTTTTAGTTTTCCATAGTAGCTCCCTGTAAAATGACGTTAGACTTTCGTTAATGAAAAACCTAGATTTAGTGTTCCCATGAGTGAGGAAATATTGTCCTTTTCTTTTCTGTAAAAATTCATTCTTTTTGGATATGGAGTTAAATTTTACCACTATTGGGGGGATTTTGTTCTTTCTTTGCAGTGGGGGTCTGTAAACTTCCTCTACATCAAACATGTTTAGATCTACTTCTAGAGTCTCAGCAATTTTGTGGACGATTTCATCCAGGCATTCGTCTTTCGCGCGTGGCACTTCACATATTTCAATGTATTGTTGCCTACCGTTCTGTTCCATTGTGTGCACTTTCTCGTTTAGATCTGATATTATTTTGTCTTGTAGATTCTTTTCGTCTTTTAGGGTTTTTATTTCTGCTGTAAGTGATTTCAGAAGAGTTGCATTTGACTTAGTTTCCTTAATCAACTCATCATATTTCTGCGCAATAAAGTCGGCACTTTTAACACTTTCACTCACTTGGTTTTTCAGTTCACTAATCTGCTTCTTTAATTCTAAAAACATACCTTTGATATCCGATGCGTGTATTATCTCCGTGTCCGGTGTTGAAGGTGGAGTCGCTGTGTAATCAGTGTTGGCAGCAGCTGGTAGGGTCATCGTTCCACCGCTTGCGACAACAGATGCTGACGTTGTCTTTTTGAAGCTACGGCACTGTGGACACCGCCATGACTCCTTAGCTTGTTTTGCCATACCTTTCCACGTACGTATTGTGACTGATGTACATTCATAATGATATTTCCCTTTGCATCCTGTGCAGTATACATAGTCACCATCACTTGGGAGTCCTTCTTGACAGCGGTCGCAAACCATTTCCTTGCTATACTTAAACTTTTTGCGGAGCACTCAGGCACACGTCTACTTCCTCCGGTGTCTCACTTAATAATAATAATAATAATAATAATAATAATAATAATAATAATAATAATAATAATAATAATAATGTTATTGGTTTTACATCGCTTTTAACTACTGCTGCTTTAAGAGACACCGAGGTGCCGGAATTTTGGCCCGAAGGGGATCTTTAACGTGCCAGTAAATGTACTGACACGGCTCCCTCGCATTTGTGCACCCTCAAATGCCAGCTGACTGCGCCAGGATACGAACCTGCAACCTAGGGCCCAGCAAGCGAGAACGTTACCGCTGAGCCACGCAGCCAGTCCGGTCGATTATGTCTCCAGATCCATAACATTCTTGATATACTTCTTATCTTTCTTTCTTTCTTTCTTTCTTTCTTTCTTTCTTTCTTTCTTCAATGATGGTAGCAGTTTTTATCTAGGTTGTGGCGTTTGGTAGAGGTAAATCGTTTCTAAGGTCTTCAACAAAGAATAGTTCTATTATACTCTTTGATAATAACAACGAGTTATAACTATACTCATACATTTAGGAGAAAGTAGGCTATATGTTCTTTACTGAACATCTTATTTTTTTTTACATTCGAATTGAGCCACTATGGAGTACGGAGTAACAATCAAAATCAATGTTTCGTTCTAGATCGTCTGCCAGCTTTGAGGTCCTGCCAGTATCTCTTGAGCCCATCACTCAGCGCCTTCTTCCGATCTTCTGAAAGAGGTCTCCTCCGCATTTTGGGTTCTGCCCCTACCTTAAATCCCTGGTAATTTTTGATTAGGTGTCTGAATTGACACCTGTTCATAATTTTGCAGACCGGAATACCAATTTCTAGAAGGTCTTTGTTACATTCTTCAAACCATGCCAATTTTTTCTTCTTTGGTTTCACGAAATTCCAAATTTTCTTTGTTAGACGATCGTTGGACATTCTGAAAATGTGTCCATAGAACAACAACCTTTTCCTTTTTTATTGTTGACGTGACTGGTTCTATCTTTCTATATAACTCTTCGTTCGACTTCAAACGTATGTGCCCGTCAACCCATCTGTTGCCTAAAATTTTTCTCAATACTCTGCGTTCCCTTTTGACCAACTGGTCGACTAGTCCCCGCCTGTTCATAGTCAAAGTCTCCGAAGCATATAATGCTTCAGGTTTGACAACCGTGCTGTAGTGTCTTAATTTGGCTCCAATGCTCAGCGACTTCTTATTATAGAGAATTACAGTACATGTTTCGTTATATCAATGATAACTTCGTCAGCGTGAAAAAATCTTAGAAACTATCTTAACAAAATCCAAAAACAATGCAATGTTATAGTTTCATTTTCGGTTGGAATATCTATGTCCAAGTATTTATTATTAATTATTTTTTGTGACTTTTGATTTATTCAAATTAATGACTTTTAGTAAGGATATCTGTTTTCTTTTTGGTATTCCTAGCTGACAAGATACCTTAGTTCAGAGACTTGTTGTCAAAACGGGCCATCTTTTCAGCCTTACTTCGCCACCTGGTAGACAGTTTCAGACGTAGTTTGACTATCACCAAAAAATGGTCAGAATTCATATCTGCCCCACGGAAGGATTTTACATGTTCGACACTTCCATGATGCCCTCGATCAACTAAAACATGGTGTATCTGGTTCGTCGTACACAGGCGCGGATCTAGAGTTTGGTTTTGGGGGGGGTCAGAGAATCGATCTAGAGTTTGGCCTTGCGGGGAGGGAGGGGGCGGGCGAGGGGGGGGGGGGGGTCAGAGAATCGAAATTGTTAAGAAAAATGGTATCACTAAAAACGCAATCACAAAATAACCAAACGTACAAAACCAGACCAATTTTTTTGCAAGCTACATGGATAGAAATTTGATGCGTTTAGCGCACCAAAAATATTCGTACAAATTGCAACGGCGTGTTTTGCGACTTTCACATCGAGCTTCGAGAAAAGGATCAAGGTACGGTACGTTACAGTTTCGGCAAGTCGAGTTGGTACCGACAAAGGGAGAAAGTCACAGCTTATATTGCCAACCAAGCTTGCGGTTTGGAGGACGGCAAAAATTTTTGGTGCGAAAAAAGCCCCAGTTTCCTATCCGTGCATTGCTGCACATTCATCGTGACATCACTATAAACATCGATTCGGTAATCACAAGGTTTGCTAAACAAAATAGACGAGTTGATTTTGTTGTATAACTAATAGTTTTTATACAAGAGGTTTGAAGTTGTAAATATGTACAGTTGTAACAGAACATAATAATTCCAATAAAGATAATTCAGTATTGAATAAAATTAAAAAAAAACTGTTTTTCAGTTAAAATTCGTTAAGTTTTATTTGTCTGGTAATTGTGTTTTCGTTTTTTGAGTTTGCAAAAAAATTTGGTCTCCGTTTGGGGGGGGGGGGGGTCATGACCCCCGTGACCCCCCCTTGAATCCGCGCCTGGTCGTACATCCATCTGGGGATATCCAGGTAATCTTATGTACTACTTTGTGGGGAAAGTAGGTGCTTCTAATGGCCATTCTTCTTGTTTCAGCAAAGTTTATCAGTCTACCGTTCTCGTTATTGATTTCATGGATACTATCAGGACCAATAGTCGGACGATATTCATCTCCTCTTCTTATTTGGTCATTGAAGTCCCCTATTATCAAATGAAGGGTAAGTCTTGGTAAACAATCCACCACATTCTCTAGCACAGGATAAAAATTGTTCTTTATCTCATCAGCATGACAATTAACTAGGCAGATCTTATACGGTTTTGCGTTACAATCATCCAACAAATGCGATCATTTATTGGAGACCGTTTATTGACAGCTGATAACATTTTATCGTTGATGGCAAATCCATCCCCTGAAGTTCAGGATTGACTTAGCTCATTGCTATTGAAGAGCTTGTGAGTATCTCCAATCCTCATAACTCCCCGACGAAGTCGCGTTTCTTGAATTCCTGTCACTAAGCACTGTTACAGTACTTACAAATATTTCTCCAAGCTGTTTCATTCCCCCCGTCGTGACTGACCTTACATTCCATGTTCCAATTCTAAATCCAGAGTGTCCATTCACATAGCCAGTTTCGTTAACATTTTGATCCGTCCGGTTTTTAGCCTATTTTCATTTATGAGATCGACATTTGTCCGTGCGTGTGTGTCCATCCCAAATAAAATATTAATGGCTGGAGAGATTTCAATGAAATTCGGTGAAGTCATAGCACCATTTTGGCCTACCCCGACCGTGCCCTTTAAATTTTATTAGGTCTCACCAATCCAACATAGCGGCTGTGCGAAATACTTCACCGGCATTCTATATCTCCGAAACTATTACTGACATCACCTTGACATTTTGTATGGTGATAAAGGACACTACTGGAAGTTCACCTATGAGACCTTCGAAAACCTATAAACTACAAAACGAACATGGCGGCCAGCGAAGTTGAAACATTTAAATAGACCTTTCTCGTGATTCAACCATCCAAACGCAATGAAACTTGAAACAGCAAATGTATATACACATTGTAATGTACTGGCATCTAAATTAGTTCAATTGTTCACATAACCTCAAGATGGCGGCTGTGCGAAATATTTCACCAACATTCAATATCTCCAAAAGTATTACTGATATCGACCTGAAATTTTGTACGGTGACAGAGGGCACTACTAGAAAATCACCTATGAGACTTTCAAACACCTGTTAACTACAAAACGAACAAAGCGAAGTTGAAGCATTTAAGTAGACTTTTATCACGATTTACCCATCCAGACGCAGTGAAACGTAGTACAGAAAATTTTGATACACATTGTAATGTACTGGCATCTAATTTAGTTCAATTGTTTACATAACTTCAACATGGCGGCTGTGCGAAATTTTAAAATTAAGTTCTTATTTCTTGTGAATTAACCATGCGATCGAAGTGAATGTTTGAATAATTAACCTACGAAATAATCGTCATCTAATAGTGCATAACTCTATGGCCTACATACAGTATATAAAAATCCAACATGGCGACCGAAAATATTTAGACAGTTCGCAATATCTATTAATCTATGACAGCAATCAAGCTGAAAGTTTGTATGTTGATAGGAGCTATGAACATAAGTTCGCCTATGAGATTTTCAATAACCTGGTGAGCACAAATCCAACATGGTGGCGACGCGAAATATAAATAATTAAATAGACGTTTCTCGCGATTTAACCATCAGAGTGCAGTGAAACTTGGTACGGTAAATGCTTATACAAATTTTAATCCACTGGCATCTAATTTATTTCAATTGTTTTCATTACCATAAGATAGCAGCTGTGCGAAATTTTTAAATCTCGATTTTATTTCTGTGTTCAAATCATGTGACTGAAGTTTGAATACTACACCTACACAATAATCTTCATGTAATGTACACAACTCTAAGACCTATATAGAAATCCAATATGGCGGCCATCCGAAATATTTAGACGGTTCTCAATATCTACTAATCTATTACAGCAATCAAACTGAAATTTTCTATGTTGATACATGCAATTAACATAAGTAGGATATATGAAAATAGGCTGTATAGTTCTTCACGGAACTACTTGTTCCTTTTGTCTTTTCCTTTAACCAAATTATTTTTATGGAGGTGGGGGGTTGGCCCATATCCTCTAACCCTCCTCCTTTCTCATCCGGGCTTGGGACCGGCAATAGTGGAGTAATGTACCACAAATAAAATTATTATTACAATTCCCTCGAAGCTGGTGAGTAATGGAAGAAACTTAAATAATGGTTGCAAGTACATGAGTCGTCCAAGAAAGTGTTAAGTCAGTAATTAGACGAAGATCTATTACTTTGGAAGTGCTAAATACAATTTGGCCATAAACTGGGTTGGGTGCCGAATTGGCAATGTTGAGTTGATTTAGAAGCTTCGGATATCGTAAGAGTATAAATTGTGTCTTATTTGCATTCAGTAATAGATTATTACTAGCGGACCCGTGCTAGAAATCTCGCATGTTCATAAACCACACTTTCTCCAATAGGTTTATAATAAGAGACTTAAGGGGAAAGGATGCTAACCAAATGATTATAGAACACCATTTACATTTCAGTTAGAATAGAATTCCAAGTTCTACGTTCCCTTACTTAAGAAGGCAATCACTGAAAATTAGATCATCATAACACTCACCGGTTATTCGATATTTATGAAATTATACGATTTGAGTACTCATTCCTGTGATTTACTATTTCTGAAATCCATGCAATATGATAAAAGAAGGACCTCAGGATGTTAAAATGACATGAAACAGGCGTCACATCGGCCAAAATGTGAAGTGGACAGCAATCATGGAGCGTATTTTCCTACAAAAACATTATCTACCAATCGCACACTTCGTACATTTTTTAAAAGTAATTTCTTAAATAATTTATAGATATTTATGAAATTAGAGTGCAATTTGTCACTGCTAATGTCTATTCTTTATCATTTGAATGCTCATGTGTCACGATCGGTCGCTTGTGAGCGCCGCAGGAGGGATCTATACTACTGAAGTAATATATATGACATTTTAGAGCAACATCGAGTCTATTAATATCTTCATTTATTTTCGTAATGTTGTCCGCGAGCATTTTTCTCCTTCTAGTCCCTATCATCGGTTCTGGATGTCGGCAACCATGTAGGCTGTGCTTTCTCTGTTCTGAGCCGTTTGGAATAACTTTCCCGATGTCTGGAGAGTCCAGTCCCTGAGGTTTTTTAGCCAGGGGATTCGTCTCCTGCATATACTTCTTTTTCTGGGTATTTCTCCTTGCAGAATGTCTTGCAGTAGATGGTATCTGCTTCTGTTGCGCATAATGTGACCGAGTTATTGCATCTTTCTCGTTTTAACTTCCTTGTCCTTTCGCATTCTTCGAAGGATTTCGGCATTTGTGATATGCTCTGTCCATGATACTCTTAGCAACCGTCGATAGAGTCACATCTCAAAGGCCTCTATTTATTATTATTATTATTATTATTATTGAGTGACTTTGTTAAAGTCCATATTTCTACTCCGTAATAAAGAATAAATTAAGCATGTTCAATACTTACTTTGTCCCAATTCTGGTGTATGGACTGGAGACATGTACTTTACTGGATAAAGACCTTTACAAAATCCAAGCAACAGAAATAAAATTCATTGGAACCATGATTCAAAAGACCAGAAAAGACAAGATCAGAAACGAAACTAATAGGAAAGAATCTGGGATACAGGAAACTGTTGCAAATGTTATAGGTAAGTGTATACTCCCGTGGTATGGACATATGATGCGAATGAATAACACTAGAACGGCAAGGGACTACTTCAATTGATAACTGAAAGGGAAAAGACCGAGGGGAAGACCCAGAACGATGGATTGAGACCGTGAAATTAGAAGTGGAGAAAAAAGGGCTGAAAAGGGAAGAAGTTGTAGAACGAAATTTGTACAATGACAGAAAGCAGTGGCGAGCGCTTGTCTACCGCACCCGGGAAACTGGAGACGGAAAAGGATGATGATGATGATGATGATGATGACGAATAGAGAATAGAAAACAAACAGCGGCGAAGAAGTATCATTTTTGTGGTTAGTTTTAACACACTACTTTTAAAAAGATTTTCCCATTTTGTTGAACACAGTCCTAGCTTTACCGATGCGGGACTTCACTTCATCTAAATTCTCCCATTGATCGTTAACGATGGTTCCTAGATATATGTATTTCCGGACTCTTTCAACAGGTCTTTGATAGATTACAAGATGACATGAAGTGTTTAAATTTTTGCTTATGACCATACATTTGGGTTTCTTTATATTGATGCCAAGAACATATTCTTCCTTCAGCAATGGGGTTTCAGGACTCTCCAGCATGTGATCGTGGTGCATTGGTCTAGATCTAGAACATGCATCACCTAATGGACGAATGCCCTCTGCGTGCTTATGGTGGAGACCAAAAAGACCTTGCTGATGTCTCAGTATCCCTAATGCAATGGATAAATAATTTAGATATCCATGAGTAATTATTCACTACTTAGTACCTTGTATTCTTTGCAGGTTTTTGTATAATATTGTATATACTTGTCCGTTATGTAAAATTCCATACGCTTAATAATAATAATACAACTCTATCGATGGGGGCATTGTAAACTTTCTAGTTTATCTGCAAATTTACTGTGTCATCCGCATACCAAATGTCCTCAAGCATAGATGGAGGAAATGACAATACATCTAGAGATCGTCAGATAAAATTTATAAGAACATTGTAGAAACTTATTGGGTATGTCATTAATGTATAGTGCGAGCAGAAAATTCGTTCATTAGTTCATGACTATTTCCTATATTAGGATTTTTGTCTAACTTATAGTATACATTATGTTGGTTTGACTCTCCATGATCATGTTCCTAATGGTGATGGTACTTATGCGCCCATGTTTTGCACTGATATCGGATAAGGTGAGGGAAGCCATGTACAGAACTCAGTCGCAGGGAGGGGCCCAGCAGAAAGACTGAGACACCGGTGGCTCGATACACTTAGTAACGACCTGATGATACCAGGTGCAAAATAGTGTCAATTTGCGACAAAAATCGAGAAAAACAAATCCTGTCAAGGTACAGGACAAACGCTGAAGAAGATGATTTATGTTGAAATATTCATAATAATTAACCCACAATAAAGTGTTTTTTGCGAGTGTTTTTCCATTCTTAACTTATTTTCTTCTTACCACAGTATGTGCAAAAGAGATGGATGAATTTAAGAGAGTTCTCACCTCGTCCAGTGTCATAAAACACAAATTATAAACAGATGACAGCGTGTTGAAATGAACATTTTACATTTCAACATCGGATAGCATTATTTCTGTATTAGATGTAGGCCTACCATGCATTTAGACAGGTGATTATGCTACGTGTGGCTAAGAAATAAAAGGGAGGTTATGAGAACACATATAATCTTCAACACTTTTTGGCGTTCAATCAAGCGCCAGGTATCTCAACCACATCTACATTCAATTTCTCTTATGTAATATGGGGATTTATTGATCATACACATTGATGGTGGGCAAATTATAGCTTACATCACTCGGTAACCAGCAGAGTTTGAGCCATATTCTTCTAAAAAAATATGAATATGCCTTAGTTTGCTTATTAAAACTTATTCTGCGTACTTGTGTGAGTTCTACCAACTTTACCTTTTCTTGAAGAACAGTAACCTTCCACAACTAGTTGTCCGCTAAGTTATGTTAAGGATGGGCTAGAGATTCCCTAGTTAAGTGAATATTAGGTGAGATTTAGGGAAAGACTATGACCGTTGGCCAGCAGGTGGTTGTTAGTGCAGTACTTGTCCTATTCACACACAGGTTATGTGGCCCTCCACGGGCCAACCGTGAAGTACAACCACCACGGCAGTAAATAGACTGGTGAAGAAACAGACTGGCATTTACGATATTAATAAGGGAGTATAGAAACCAAGGCCATGTTTCACAAAGCGCTTACACACTGATATTGTTAGCACGTGTTAGCATTCTCTTTTATCAACTTACTAGCTGAAGTACCCGTACTTCGCTACGCGTCATAAATACATTAAAATGTGAAGGTTACAGTTAAAAGAGGGGATAGGCGAGGTGCTGCGCAGAGGGAGATTAAGGATGGAACATTTTGTGCAAATACACCCCTCGGCGTTGACCGTGTTTTATAGCACAAATTTAGGTTTTACTCGCTAACCGTTGGAGATACCTCTCGGATAGAAAATGTAATTTTTAACCTCGTACATGCCTTCAAAAGTTTGCTATTTCTTAGCGTTCTCTTTTTATTTGAAGTGGAAATATGAAAGTTTGAAACCAAAGGTTGTAGTGACGTCACTAAAATGGTCGCCATCTTTAAATATTGCGAAATATTGAAATCAAAAGTAGCCTATATGTTAACCAGGTAAATCAGCTACTTCCATGTAAAATTCATGTAAATCGGACCAGCGGTAATTGCGTGATTGTGTAATACACAGACACACACCAACTTATTTTTAGCCTCGCTTCGCTCGCGTCATAGTCGTGTCATATTGTTATTCAATGAAATGCAGGTTTAACCCCGTTAACATCCCTTTAGAACCTGAATATCCAAAAATCCCTCCTTAGTAGACGCTTTCGACACACAACAAACATATCCCCAAAATATCATTCTTCTAACTTTAATAGTTTTGGTTGGTCGATGAGAGTGAACATCCAAAAATCCTTCCTTAGTGGACGTTTTTCTTCCAGAATTTCACCCCTCCCCATAGGCCCCTTAAATTGGTTTTATGAAAAAAAAAAACGGCCGAACACCTATTTATTTTAATTATTTATTTATTCATTTATTTATTTTTAAGCTGATCGATTTCCTCCGAGTTTCAAAACTCCTCGCCTATGTAGTTTAAGAAATACACGCTCCGTTGGGAATCCTTCAACCCCCACTCTTCATCCCTTTCACCTCATAATATTCACCACATCGAAATACCATTAGACATGTGTCAGCTTATTTTTAATGATTAGTATATATGCCAAGTATCACATCCCCAAATGAAACCACTCGTGAGATATTGTTATTCAATGAAATGCACGTTTACCCCATTAACACCTCTTTAGAACCTGAATATCCAAAACTCTTTCCTTAGTGGACGTTATCGACATACAACGAACATATCCCCAAAATTTCATGTTTCTAACTTCAATAATTTTGGCTGGGCGGTGATGAGTGAGTGAGTCAGTCAGGACATTTTCTTTCATTTATTTTTGAGAATTTCACCTCTCCCCATGAACCCCTTAAATTGGATTTATGAATAAAACTGTCGAACACCTATTTACTTATTTTAAGCTGATTTTCCCCCTGAGTTTGATGAGTGAGTAAGTGAGTCAATCAGTTAGGACACTTTCTTTCCTCTTTTTTCCCCCAGAATTTCACCCCTCCCCATGGGCCCCTTAAATTGGATTTATGAAGAAACGGTCGAACACATACTTACTTATTTTTTAAGCTGCTTTTTCCGCTGAATTTCAAACTTATCGCCTATGTTGAATAAGAGATACTGTACATGCTCCATTAAGAATCCTTCAACCCCCAATTTTCACCCCTTTCACCTCATAATATACACCGTATCGATAAACCCTTAGACATATGTCTGCTTATTTTGAATGATTAGTTTATATGCCGAATATCACATCCCCAAATGAAACAACTCGTGAGATATTGCTATTCAATGAAATGCAAGTTTAATCCCCTTAACACCCCTTCATGAATATCCAAAAATCCATCCACAGTGGACTTTTTCGACATACAACGAACATATCCCCAAAATTTCAAGTTTCTAACTGCTATAGGTTTGCTGGGGGATGATGAGTGAATATCCAAAAATCCTTCCTTAGTGGACTTCTTTCTCCAGAATTTCACCCCTCCCCATGGGCCCCTTAAATTGGATTTATGAAAAAACGATCGAACACTTAATTACTACTTTTTCAAGCTGATTTTTCTCCCTGAGATTCATACTTTTTGCCTCTGTCTTTTAAGAGATACTTGCTCCGTTAGGAATCCTTCAACCCCCACTTTTCACACATACACCTCATAATATACACCACATCGAAAAACTTTCAGACATGTGTCTTCTTATTCTTAATGATGAGTTTATATGCCGAGTATCCCATCCCCAAGGAAACCAATCGGGAGATATTTTTATTCAATTAAATTCAAGTCTACCCCCTTAACACCCCTTTATAACCTGAATATCTAAAAATCCTTCCTTAGTGGACGTTTTCGACATACAACGAACATAGCCCCAAAATGTCATGTTTCTAACTTCAATAATTTTGGCTGGACGATGATGAGTGTGTGAGTAAGTCAGGACATTTTCTTTCATTTATTTTTCAGAATTTCACCCCTCTCATGAACCCCTTAAATTGGATTTATGAAAAAAAAAAACGGTCGAACACCTATTTACTTATTTTTGAGCTGTTTGAGTTTGATGAGTGAGTGAGTTAGGACACTTTCTTTCCTGTTTTTCCCCCCCACAATTTCACCCCTCGCCAAGGGCCCCTTAAATTGGATTTATG
Source organism: Meconema thalassinum (assembly GCA_946902985.2). NCBI lineage: Eukaryota > Metazoa > Arthropoda > Insecta > Orthoptera > Tettigoniidae > Meconema > Meconema thalassinum. The sequence continues at coordinate 92,674,704 of OX336388.2, forward strand.
AAAAAAAACGGTCGAACACCTATTTACTTATATTTTAAGCTTTTTTTCCCGCCGAATTTCTAACTTCTCGCCTATGTCGTTTAAGAGATACACGCTCCGTTAAGAATCCCTCAACCCCCAATTTTCACCTCTTTCTCATCATAATATAAACCGCATCGATAAACCCTTAGACATATGTCTGAATATTTTTAATGATTAGTTTATACACTGAATATCACATCCCCAAAGAAACAACTTATGAGATATCGTTATTCAATGAAATGCTCGTTTACCCCCTTAACACCTCTTTAAAAACCGAATAAACAAAAATCATCATTAGTTGACGTTTTCGACATACAGCGAACATATTCTCAAAATTTCATGTTTCCAACTTTAATAGTTTTCGCTGGGCGTGATGAGCGAGTGAGTCAGACTGGACATTTTCTTTCAATTATTTTTACCAGAATTTCGCCCCTCCCCATGGGCCCCTTAAATTGTATTGATGAAAAAAAACGCTTGAACACCTATTAACTTATTTTTTAAGCTGTCTTTTTCCCCTGAGTTTGATGAGTGAGTGAGTTAGTCAGTCAGTTAGGACACTTTCTCTCCTTTTTTCCCCCAGAATTTCACCCCACCCCATTGGCCCCTTAAATTAATTTATGAAAAAACGGTCGAACACCGATTTACATATTTTTTAAGCTGATTTTTTTCGCTGAGTTTCAAATTTATCGCCGATGTCGTTTAAGAGATAGGCCTACACGCTCCCTTAGGAATCCTTCAACCCCCACTTTTCACCCCTTTCACCTCATAATAATACACCACATCGAAAAACCCTTAGACACATGTCTGCTTATTTTTAATGATTAGTTTATATGCCGAGTATCACATCCACAAATGAAACCACTCGTGAGATATTGTTATTCAATGAAATGCAGGTTTAACCCCCTTAAGACCCCTTTAGAACCTGAATATCCAAAAATCCTCCCTTAGTGTACGGTTTTGACATACAACGAACATATCCCCAAAATGCCATGTTTCCAACTTCAATACTTTTGGCTGGGCGATGATGAGTGAGTGAGTGAGTCAGGACATTTTCTTTCAATTTTTTTTCCTTCATTATTTCACCCTTCCCGATGAACTCCTTAAATTTGATTTATCAAAAAAAAAAACTGTCGAGCACATTTTTAAGCAGTTTTTCCCCCTGAGTTTGAAGAGTGAGTGAGTCAATTGGTTAGGACACTTTCTTTCCTGTTTTTTTTTCTCCAGAATTTCATCTCTCCTCATGGGCCCCTTAAATTAGATTTATGGAAAAACGGTCGAACACCTATTTACTTAATTTTTAAGCTGATTTTTTCCCGCTGAGTTTCAAACTCCTCGCCTATGTCGTTAAAGAGATACACGCTCCGTTAGGAATCCTTAAACCCCCACCTTTCACCTCATAATATACATCACATCGAAAAACCCTCAGACACAAGTCTTCTTATTTTTTAATGATGAGTTTATATGCCGTGTATCACATCCCCCAATGAAACCAATCGGGAGATATTGTTATTCAATGAAATGCAGGTTTAACCCCCTTAAGACCCCTTTAGAACCTGAATATCCGAAAATCCTCCCATAGTAGACGGTTTTGACATACAATGAACATATCCCCAAACTGTCATGTTTCTAACTTCAATAATTTTGGCTGGGCGATGATGAGTGAGTGAGTCAGGACATTTTCTTTCAATTTCCTTTTTTCAGAATTTCACCCTTCCCCATGAACCCCTTAAATTTGATTTATGAAAAAAAAAAACCTGTCGAACAGCTATTTACTTACTTTAAAGCAGTTTTCCCCCCAGAGTTTGATGAGTCAGTCAGTCAGTCAATCAGTTAGGACACTTTCTTTCCTGTCCCCCCCCCCAGAATTTCACCCCTCCCCATGGGCCCCTTAACTTATTTTAGCCGATGACGCGGTGGCTGCTGATCGCGTTATCCGCTAACTAACTAACTAACATGGGCCCCTTAAATTGGATTTATAAAAAAAACGGTCAAACACCTATTTACTTATTTTTTATGCTGATTTTTTTTCCGCTGAGTTTCAAACTCCTCGCCTATGTCGTTTAAGAGATACACGCTCCGTTAGGAATCTTTCAACCCCCACTTTTCACCCCTTTCACCTCATAATATTCACCATATCGAAAACCCCCCAGACACGTGTCTTCTTATTTTAGTTAGTTAGTTAGTTATTGTTGTTTTAAGGGGCGGAACTACGAGGTCATCTGTCCTTCTTAACACAGATTAAAGAATACAAATTTTGAATTGAATTTAAAATTTTGAAGTGGACATCTAAATTTAAAAAGACCAAAAGTTAATAAAACAAAAAAAAATTAAATAAAAATAAAAATTATAAAAATAAACAAAATTTACGGAAAAACAAAACATTATTCAAAAACGAACAAGTCGTTGAGTCAATGTTCTTATTTTTAATGATGAGTTTATATGCCGACTATCACATCCCGACGCGCAGGTCGCCCACGAGCGTCGACTAGAAAGACCTGCACTCGGCCTCTCAGGAGGCTACACGAAAAAAAAAATCCCCCAATGAAACCAATCGGGAGATATTGCTATTCATTGAAATGCAGGTCTACCCCCTAACACCCCTTTAGAACCTGAATATCCAAAAATCCTTTCTTAGTGGGCGTTTGCGGCCCGTGAGGAAGCTGCATACCAAATTTCATTCCAATCCGTTCGCTGGTGTCTGATATTTCGTGATGAATGAATGAGTGAGTGAGTGAGTGAGTGAGTGGTATTTGACAAATATATAGTAGATAGTGTCAAATCTTTTTTATGCTATACTCGGTTGACAGTGCTGTGTGAGCAGTTGAGTAACTAACGGGATTTCAAGTAAAGAACCTCATTTTCTATACCTGTAGTGGCGAGCGCAACTCGCTTCCAGTCGGCCGTGTCTCGACTTGAGCTATGTTGCCATGGAAACGTCCTGCCTTGCCATTCCTTCAAGAGTTAATTTTATGATTTGATTAGCCTGTGCTTGAGTGCAAAAGGGCCGAAATCAGAAGAATGAGAAAGGCTATCGAAAATGCATGTAGCCAGCGGTTCCTTCTGGGTCCTAAACTGTGTGTATTCAAAATTTGGTTGAGATTAGTGGAACGGTGTAGATTTGTATACGGAACAGACCAACCCACCCACCCACCCACCCACCCACCCACATACATGCAGACTTTCACTTTTATATAGAAGATTAGCCAATAATATTAGTTTATCACTCCAAAATGTTAGCGCAAGTTTCTAATACTATTAGCAACCTGCTTCAGAAACCAAGAAGGGTATTCAAATAGACTCATATGATTAGGTTTGTTTCCTTTTGTGTATTTAGTCTAATAATGTGTAAGCTATGTTTGGTGAGAACAACCTGAAAGGGATTTTCGTTTTGCCGTGTGATACGGTAAACTGAGAAATGGATGTATCAGATTCGGAAAGTCATTAAAATCAAAAGTATGTTCGTCACCCTAGTTAATTTATAGGAAAAACAAGCTATAAATACATGAAATTTACCATCAAGTATAATGAGACATTTAGGTTAGATACGGTACAGCATAATCTTTGAATTCTGTCCAAGGATATATTTTTTCCTCTTCCTTAATAGTCTTTGAAAATGATGTGAAGAATGCAGAAACTCTGTAATTTGGTATCTTTTTCTCTTTTCTTGCTCATCTTACACAGTCCAATATTTAAAATCAACATTAGATTTTAAATAAAAAAATAATATACGGTATTCCACTGAAATAGAAAAGAAAATGTCATAATAGTTCAGTCAAATAAAAGGTTAATGTTTTTGAGATGACACTTAGCACTGGAGAAACATATTCCAAAAACGGGATTGCCAATGACTGGGCGATACATTTCCTTATCTTAACAGGCAGCCAATTTCTATTTCGGCGAAGCTGGTGAATGATGGAAGAAACTTTAACAATATTTGCAAGTACTTGAGGCGTCCAAGAAAATATTAATTCAGTTTAAGAGTTTTTACTTTCGAAGTGCTAAATATAATTTAGCCTTGAAGTTCGACGGTTGCCGAATTGTCAATGTTGAATTGATTTAGAAGCTTCGGATATCGAATATATTGTGCCTTACTTGCATTCAGTAATAAATTATGATTTCTTTAATCCAACATTTGAGTCTATACATATCTTCTTCTTTCTCCGTTAGGGTCTTCTGAGGACCACGAACCAATTTCAATGTTTAGTCCTCTGTTGTTCTTTCTTCTTCCTCCAGTGCTCCTTCATCTTTTCGCTGTGTGTCTTCTTTCTCTCTTCCGACCATTTTGAGCCTGTTTTCTTATATTGCCTGTCTCGGAGTTCTCCCATTCCCAAAATTTTTTGTGTGAAAATTTATCTCTCTAGTGCATCTTCTTCTCTTACATTGTTTCTTTCTAATTCTTTCTTTACTTCTTGAAACCAGGCTGTTGTCGATTTATTTTTCCAAAATAGATTTAAAAATCTGTTTGGTTAACCTGTTATCATTCATTCTCTGAAAAATAACAATAGTCTCTTCTTTATTGTCTCAGTTATGTTTTCAATGTTCCGATTTATTTCTTCGTTACTTATTAATTTCCAAAACTCTGTAGTTCTTAATGGACCGAGAATTTTGCGTATACTTTTTCTTTCTGATACTTCTAATTTATCCAAATTATAATCTAGTATTAGACATTCACTGGCATATAAGCATTCTGGTTTAATTACTGTTAAATAGTGCTGTATTTTCAATTTCTTAGATAAACATTTTTTTGTTATAGATATTCCAGGTTATATCATATGCTCTTTGAATCTTGTGCACTCGTTCTTCTGCAACAGATTTTCCTAAGTAATTCTTCTGAATGATTTCCCCCAAATATTTGAACTTATATACCCTCTTAATTTGACCAATTGTTTTTTCTACAGAAATCTTTAAAGCTATTTTATTGGCTATCTCTTCTAATAGATTGATTTGTACTGTTGCATGAGCTACGTTTTTAGTAAGTACAAATATCTTCATTTATTTTCGTAATATTGCCCGCGAGCGTAGAAGGAGAAAAATGACAATAGATATGGAAATCCTCGGAATAAAGATGATATGAACAGTGCAGATTATTATTGTGTATGCCAGTAATGTATAATGCGAGCAGAAGATACTTCCATAATTTTATCTTCATCATAATATTAGGATTTTTCTTATTCATAGTATACGGTGCATTATGTTGGTCTGACTCTCCATGATCATGTTTCTAATAGTGATATAGATATGCGCCATGGAGTTGCACCGTTAGTGGATAACATGAGAGAAAGCCGCCTTGTACTTGAGCCGACGGAACATCCGTCCAAGGAGTGGCCTCTCTCTCCGGAAGTATACGATAAACGCCCAGCAGGAAGACCGAGACAGCGGTGGCTCGACACACTTCTTAACCTGATGATAGCAGGCCTACATCATGACCAAGCGCAATACAGTGTCAAGTGGCGACAAAAAAAAACAACAGAAACACAGACCCCGTCAAGGTACAGGACAAACACAGAAGAATATGATTTATGATAACATATTCATAATATTCATAAGTGTTTATTGCGAGTAATTTTCCATTCTTATCTTAGTTTCCTTTTTCCACAGTATGTGCAAAAGAGTCGGATGAACTTGAGAGAGTTCTCACCTCATCCTGTGTCATAAAACACTAATCATAAATACATGACAGCATGCTGAATTAAAAATTCTACATCTCAACATCAGAGTGCATTATTTCTATTTTAGATGTACTATGCAGTGTGAAAGGTGATTATCCTACGAGTGGCTAAGTAATAAAAGGGCGATTGTAAGGACACATAATAATCTTTAATACTTTTTGGTGTACAATCAAGCGCCAGGTATCTCATCCACATCTACATTCTAATTTCTCTGATGTAATAAGGTGATTTATCGATGATAGGGTGGGCAAATTATAGCATACATCATTTTATAACCAGATGAATTTGAGACATATTCTTCTAAAAAATATGAATATGGATTCGTTGAGCTTATGAAAATTTATTCTGCGCACTTGCGTGAGTTCTACCAACTTTACCTTTTCTCGAAGAACAGTAAGCTTCCTCAACTAGATGTCCGCTAAGACTTTAGGAGCCAGAGATTCCCTATTTAAATGGATTTTATGTGAGATGTAGGAAAAGACTACGATTTGTGGTCTGCATGTGGTTGTTAGTGCAGTACTTGTCCTATTCACATACAGTACACACAGGGTGTTTCGAAAAAAGTGTCCGATATTGCAACAGGGTCTGGGATTGGTCAAAACGAGAAGAAATGTTCATATAAACATATGTCCGGAAACAAATACCTGTTGAATTATGAGCCATTTTACTTGTGTTGTGTATATACACTTCAGCCAATGGACGTCTTCCTACCAGCTACGTTTAATGAACACTTCGACTGTCACACACGTTTAACAGAACACGCGTTGGACATACATTCATCAACACCACCAACCAGGAGATGTGATGATTTCAGCCGTCTGTCCACGGATACCATCTGCACGTTACAAGCGATGCTCCACATGGTTATCACATGCTTTGGCTCTTCTTCGCAAGGAATCACCAGCTCGCCTAATAACGCCTGGTTGCTCGCAGATGTGGGCACTCTCATTGGTCACACGATCTTGTAACATCTGCACATTATCGATGGGTGTGGCATACACCTTCTTCTTCTTCTTCTTCTACCTTATCCGATACGGACTTTGGCTACCACCATGGCTAACACCTTCTTATCCTGTGCAATCCTGAAGAGTTCCGTGGAAGACAGCCCAAACCACGTTCTTAAATTATCCTTCCAAGTTATTCGTCTCCTTCCCAGCCCACGCTGACCTTCAATTTTACCCTGCAGTATAACTTGGAACAGACGGTGTTTTGGATTCCTCATCATGTGTCCCAAGTATTCCAATTTCCTCTTCTTAATTATTGTGTTTAACAGCTCAGGTTGGCTGCTCACACGCTGAAGAACCTCGGCATTACTCACATGTTCTGTCCACGAGATACACCAATGTCTTTACATGTCTCCATAGCCTGATATCTAATGGATTACCGTATTACTGAATGCAAATATGACACAACTTATACTCTTACGATATCCGAAACCTCTTAACGTTACGAAAATAAATAAAAATATTCATAGACTGTTACTGTAACAAGTCATAAACTATTACTCAATGCATATAAGGCACAATTTATACTCTTACGATATTCGAAGTTTCTTAACAACTCAACAATGACGATTCGGCACCCATTTCAGTTTATGGCCAAATTCCTCTTTAGCACTTCTAAAGTAATAGCTCTTGATCTAATTATTGACTTAACACTTTCTTGGACGCCTCAAGTACTTGCAACCATTATTCAAGTTCCTTCCATTATTCACCAGTTTCGCCGGTATAGCACCTTCGTTGCCTATTAAGATAGGGAAAATACTCGTCCTGCCATTGGTTCTCCCGATTTTGGAATATGCTTCCTCAAAAACATTAACCCTTTTTAGGACAGAATTACGAATACATATATTTTTATGTCTGTTGAATATATTAAATTTTTGTTTAAAATCTTATGTTGATTTTGATTATTAGACTGTGTAAGATGAGCAAGAAAAAAGAGAGAAAACATGAGAAAATTACTAAGTTTCTTTAAGGAATTAAAGGATGAATTGTTCGCATCCTTCTCAAGGTCCAGAGAAAGGGAGGCCATGCTACTACCATTTTCTAATCCATAGCAAAAAACATGTTTGCCATTTCTCTCGAGGAATACTCCATCACACTGTTTGCGACGTCCACACAACATGGGACCATCAGTCTGGTGTGGGTACAGCACTGCACTGCCAGCACAACGGCATACTATGACTAAACGTCCGACTCATGCAAAGACTTTCAACGGAAGGGCACCTGCACCACCGATCAAAACTCCTCCTCCATGCGGGTAAAATGGCTCACATCTCAGCAGGTATTTGTTTCCGGACATATGTTTATAGGAACATTTCTTCTCGTATTGACCAATTCCAGACCCTGTTGCAATATCGGACACTTTTTTTTGAAACAACCTGTATACTGTGGCCCTCCACGGGCCAACCACTTGTGTGAAGAGGCCAATCTGGAAATACGTCTAACACGGTAGTAAATAGACTCGTGAAGAAACAGGCTGTCTTTTACGATATTAATAAGGGAGTATAGAAGCCAAGGCGCTGTTTTATGAAGCGCTTACACTGATACTAGCAACCCGCCATGGCTTCGCCCGGGAACAGTTATCAATGTATTACGTGATAAGCGCTTTTCTTTCGATGTCAATGAACTACGAACTATATCCGATTTACGTCTCGGCATGATGGGTTAAAATCACTGACTGGACTATTAATTATATTATCATGGAGATACATGTGCAACGAATTCTTGTCAGACGTAATTTAAGGATGGCGAGGTGCATGAAACACAAATCCTTTTCCGCACAATCTAAAAACACTTATAGTGGGCGATGTATTGAAGATAGAGAAATAATGCTCTCGCGGACTTTTTTGTAGAACTTTTCATACTGAACAATTCTTACACTCATAGTATATTGATATTTTTAACGGTTTGCCCAGCGTAAGCTTAAAAAGCGCACGGACGCCAGGTTTATTTTTCGACTTTTTCACTGAAATCGTTACTGCTTGGCTTCCTTTGATCATATATAAATTATTTTCTACAGAAACCTTCCTGGAGACATCCTTTACAGAATGGAGAAAACCGCATCAAAATCCATCCAGTGGTTGTCGAGATTACCCGTGACATCCAAGAATTGGGGACTTTGTTTTATACTAAGTAGAGATTGTTAGCAATACATTATTAATATTCTGTTTCATGAACTTATTAGCCAATAATGTTAGTTCACGACTCCAATACATTAGTGCAAGTTTCTAATAAACCGTTTCATAAACAAAGACGGGTATTTAAATAGACTCATATGAGTAGGCTTGTTTCGTTTAGTGTATTTAGTCAAATATTCCATCTGTTCAGCGAGAACGGCATGAAAGGGTTTTAATTTTTGCAGTGAACATTTGTGATTTGGTTATTTGATGAACTAGTTTCGAAAAGTAATTAAAATCAAATGTTTATTCGTTGCCCTAGTGATTTTATAGAAAGAACAAGCTATAATTATATAAAATTAACAAATAAGTATAATGAGAGATTTAGGTTGGATACGGTACTGCATAATCTTTGAATTCCGACCAAACATGTCTCTCTGTCTCTTCCTTAATAGCTTTGAGAAGGATGCGAACAATTCATCCTTTAATTTCTTAAAGAAACTTAGTAATTTTCTCTTTTTTCTCTCTCTTTTTTCTTGCTCATCTTACACAGTCTAATAATCAAAATCAACATAAGATTTTAAACAAAAATGTAATATATTCAACAGACATAAATAATATGTATTCGTAATTCTGTCCTAAAAAGGGTTAATGGTTTTTGAGATGTCACATAGCACTGAGGAAGCATATTCCAAAATCGGGAGAACCAATGACAGGACGAGTATTTTCCCTATCTTAACAGGTAACGAAGGTGCTATTCCGGCGAAGCTTGAATAATGGATTATGACCTTATAGAGCAACTGTCTATGGATATTTTTTTATTTATTTTCGCAATGTTGTCCGCGAGCATAGATGGAGGAAAATGACAGTACATGTGGAGATCGTCGACTTATAGATTATATGAACAGTGTAGACATTTATTGTGTATGTCATTAATGCATAGTGCGAGCTGATGATTCTTTCATACGTTCATGATTATTTCCCATATTATGATTCCTTTAATTTATAGTATAAACTAGCAGAAGTACCTATTCTCCGAACGGTCTTCGGTATTAATAACCAGACGTAATCAATTGAGCAACTGTTGCAATGGTTAGGGGCTTGGAACCTGTTTGTCGACAAAGATAAATGATTAGTTGAAACATGCTCTGAAACTAATTTACCTAACGTGTACTTCCTGACGTGAAAATAAAATTGATAACCTCGTAGACGAAACGCATTTATACACGTCACATAAAAACTGACCCTCACTGTTGTGTCAAGTCCGCATCCAGAGGAAGACCCCTTTAATAAATTATAAAGGCTTGTGGTGCATGAAAATTCAGGTTTTTTAGCCTCCAATGGCCCAAATTCCTAAAAGCAAAAAAAAAAAAAAAAAAATAAATAAATAAATAATTTCAATCCAGGAATTTTTGAAAACAATGTTGCTGTTTGAAGATATAATATACCTTCTGTACGACATATCGCACGTTTAAGTCTTGTGAAAAAATCTAGGGTATCCCTTGACCCCCTTAAGGGCATTGATGAATTTTACAGTTTTTGTTGGTTCCGTGATAACCTTATAGCCATTTGCAAACTTTCACAGAAATTTAATAAATGGAGTGGCATTACTTCTTGCAGAAATAGATGGAAAGTTGGATGTAACTTTTTGAGACATTGTTGTCATGGTTACTGGCTTGCATTCATACATTAGTTTATTAAATGAAATTAGTTTTCTGGGAATATCTCGGAAACTCTTGGTTTTAGAGCCTTAAAACGTGGTTTTCGGGGCCCCCGAGTTTCGCTTCTCACACTGAGGGGCTGAAAATGAGCGTTGTCTAGCCCTTCAATGCCTATTTCAGCAAGTATTTTAAGGGAGTAAACCCCCTTTTATGAGAGGTACAGCGAAGAGTTACATCAATGATTAGTGTCGTGCCTCTGAAGGATATCTGTACCAAATTTTACGTTGATCCACCCAGCCGTTCTCGAGTTATAAGGGAACAACCACTTTGTCCCCAGACAGACAGACAGACAAAAATTTTATTTTCGCGCGCATCCGGCATAAAACAGACTGAAACGCGTAAATAACGCAAATTTCCGTAGAAATTCAGAAAAAAACAGACAAACTTTTATTCTTAAATATATAGAGATAGAGATAGAGATTATGTTGATCTGACTCTCCATGATCATGTTCCTAATAGTGATATACTTATGCGCCCTGGATTTGCGCCGATAGTGGATAAGATGAGGGACAGCCGGCTGAGGTGATATGGACATGTACAGAACATCGGTCGCAAGGAAGATCCTCTCTCTGGAAGAGTAGACAGAAAATGCCCGACAGTGGTGTCTCGATACACTTGATGACGACCTGTTGATAGCAGGCCTACACCTAATCAGGCGCCAAACAGTGATACGTGGTATAACAGCTTAGGCTTTCACGGCCGGCGTTCATAATTAAGTACAAGGTTTTCGGGCTTGTAGGCCGTAGTCCAGACAGGATATCTCCCGACGTTTCACCGGAAACTGCGTCCGGCATTATCAAGAGTTCCGCTCCTTTCCTTGGTCAGCAGTGGAATGAGGAAGGGGCTTGGAATAATGGGTAACGGTTTGTTGTTTGAATATGACTGTTGGCTGGGTGGATCTTGGCGATGAATGAACTGCTGAAAGGCAGTTGGATCATCAAATTAGCATGGTGAGCCAAGCGTTCTCTTCGCATTCCGGCTGGATCGTCTGGTCTCGCGTACATGTTGCGGGGTGCGGTGCGTGCTCCGGGCGACGGCCTGGCTGTAGCGGGAAGGTTCTTCAGGTTGACGTGTGCGTGATATCTTGGCCTTGGTGTTCCTAAGGGCCGGGATCCATGTATTACGCACACGTTCAATTTCTTCCTTTCGATTGAAGTAGTCGGGGTGTTTGAATATTTCTATGGCTTCCCGCTGCAGCCTGGCGTGGTAGTGTGTGGTCGTGGAGAGTATCTCCGTGTCCCTGTACTGTACATCGTGACCGGGCAAGAGAGAATGCTCAGCGACTGACGATTTATCAGGAAGCAACAATACTCCACTACAAACCGTTACCTATTATTTCAAGCCCCTTCCTCATTCCACTGCTGACCAAGGAAAGGAGCGGAACCCTTGATAATGCCGGACGCAGTTTCCGGTGAAACGTCGGGAGATATCCTGTCTGGACCACGGCCCGAAAACCTTGTACTTAATTAGTGATACGTGGTGACAAAAATCCAGAACAGCAGACCCCGTCAAGGTACAGGACAAACGGCGAAGAAGATGATGTATCTTAAAATATTCATAATAATTAACCCGCAATAAGGTCTTTATTGCGAGTGTCTTTCCATTCTTAACTTATTTTCATTTTACCACAGTATGTGCAAAAGAGACGGATGATTATTAAGAGAGTTCTCACCTCGTCCTGTGTCTTAAAACACAAATGATAAACAGCTGACAGCATGTTGAATTAATAATTTAAAATTTCCACATCCGAGTGCATTATTTCTATATTAGATGTACCATGCAGTATGGCAAGTGATTATGTTACGAGTGGCTCATGAGCGCCCGCAGGATTTTCTCCAGGGGAGTGCCAAGTAATCTTTTCATTACCTACCTGTCACTATGTGATGATGAGACGTTCCCCTACCCTCAATTTTTCTTTCCTTTTCTTAATTGCTTCGTGATATTCATTATTTGGCTGCTCTGAAACCGTTGGGTACATTATCTTTATGACACGAATGGGAGAAATAGTTATTTTTAGTTCAGAGCTTTTGTCCATAGAAGTTCGCTTTTCTTTTTGAATCGTCGACATAATGTTCATTTCTTAAAAACAGGTAAAAGGTAGTTGTATCACCATGTATCGTCAAAAATTATTCAGTTCATTAAATTGGTAATGTTAACCCAGTTCGCCGATTTTCTAAATAACAGGACATATTTTCAAATAATCCCAAATTACTAAGTGAAATAAAACTGTAGAATTATCCCTACATCTAAATCAGTTAACAATCAGTACCGGTAACTACAATTTATTAAATAAACTAGCAGGTACCCGCGGCTTCGCTCGCGTCGTAGTCATGTCATATTGTTATTCAATGAATTGCAGGTTTGACCACGTTAACACCCCTTTAGAACCTGAATATCCAAAAATCCCTCCTTAGTGGACGTTTTCGACACACAACAAACAAATCCCCAAAATATCATTCTTCTAACTTTAATAGTTTTGGTTGGTCGATGAGAGTGAACATCCAAAAATCCTTCCTTAGTGGACGTTTTACTTCCAGAATTTCATCCCTCCCCATAGGCCCATTATATTGGATTTATGAAAAAAAACGGTCGAATACCTATTTATTTTATTTATTTATTTATTTATTTATTTATTTATTTTTAAGCTGATTGATTTCTCCGAGTTTCAAACTCCTCGCCTATGTCGTTTAAGGGATACACGCTCCGTTAGGAATCCTTCAACCCCTACTTTTCCCCCCTTTCACCTAATAATATACACCACATCGAAAAACCCTCGGACACGTGTCTTCTTATTTTTAATGATGAGTTTATATGCCGAGTATCACATCCCCCAATGAAACCAATCGGGGGATATTGCTATTCAATGAAATGCAGGTCTACCCCCTTAACACCCCTTTAGAACCCAAAAATCCTTTCTTAGTGCGCGTTTGTGGCCCTTGAGGAAGCTGCATACCAAATTTCATTCCAATCCGATCGGTGGTTTCTGAGATTTCGTGATGAATGAATCAATGAGTGAGTGAGTGAGTGAGTGGTATTTGAGCTTTATATAGTAGACTAGTGTGACAATGAACAATCCAAATATTCTCGGGATTCCAGAGGGGGGCTAGGCCCCTCCTTGCCCCCCTCCCCCTCTCTGCGGGCGCCCATGGAGTGGCTAAGAAATAAAAGGGAGGTTATGAGAAAACATAATAATCTTCAACACTTTTTGGTGTGCAATCAAGCGCAAGGTATCCCAACCACATCTGCTGTACATTCTAATTTCTCTTATGTAATACTGTATGGTGATTTATCGATAGTGGGCAACTGATAACCAACATAGTTTGAGCTGTATGCTTCTAATAGCCATAAATATGCGCTCGTTTGCGTATTGAAACTTATTCTGCGCACATGCGTAAGTTCTACCCAGCTTACCTTTTCTCCAAAATCAGTCATTTAAACTCTCCTCAACTAGGGGCCCGCTAAGATATGTTAGTGGTGCGGTAGATAATTTCCTAGTTAAGTGAATATTGGGTGAGATTTAGGGAAAGACTATGAATAGTGGCCTGCAGGTGATTGTTAGTGCAGTACTTGTCCTATTCACACACATGTAATGTGGCCCTCCTCGGGCCAACCGCTTGTGGACACGAGCCAGTCTGAAAGTACGTCCACCACGGTAGTAAATAGACTGAAGAAACAGGCTGTCTTTTACAATATTAAAACGGGAATATGGAAGGTAGGACCCTGTTTTATGAAGCGCTTACACTGATATTATTATCAAGACAATATTAATATTGCGTATCATGAATAATAACAGTAGGCTATTAGTTATTAGTCTATCACTCCAAAATATTAGCGCAAGTTAGTAATAATGTTAGAAAACCGTTTTTGTCGTGAGAACAACCTGAAAGGGATTTTAATTTTGCCGTGTACATTTTGTTATACGTAATCTGAGAAAAGGATAAACTAAATTCGAAAAGTTATTAAAATCAAATCTATTTTCGTCGCCCTAGTTATTTTCGATGAAAAAAAAAAACCAGCTATAATTAAATGAAAGTAAGAAATGTGTATAATAAGAGATTTAGGTTAGATACGATTCTGCATAATCTTTCGATTCCGTCCAAGCATGTCTTTCCGCCTCATCCTTAATAGTTATTTAAAAGGATACGAATAACTCACCATTTATACAGAAACCTTGTATTTTTTAAAATTATTTTCTGTTTTCATGCTTATCTTACATACCCTAAAATCTTAGCAACTTGATGTTCATGCACAAAACAACTCCATCATTAAATAATTAGCTTGAGAACAAAGCTTGTCGGTCCCACGCAACGCTGCTCTTAACATGAGCTGATTAATACACAATAATTAAAGAATATGATTTATATTCGTCAATCAATAAATAAACAAATCAAGTTTTGTTTCCTACATCTTTCAAAATGATTTCTTGGTTTGGAAATTAAACTATCTTAATGTTTTATAAAGTAACTATTCTAATCTATATATTCTTATTTTAACATTATGATTAATATAGTTTGTAGAACTTTGTTGATGACGAAATCAATGCTATATCCAAACATGTACAAAACAGAAATATACTATATAATTTATAAAATTTAAGATAGTCTAATTTCCAATTTAAGAAATCATTTCGAAATATGAACAAACATAAAATTCGTTTATTTATTGATTGACGAAAATAATTCATATTCTTTAATTATTACTTGTTTATTAATTAATGCATATACTATTTTTGTTTTTGCTTAATTATTGATTGACGGACACAATTCATATCCTTTAACTTGTAAATCAGTGGAGATAGTTCTTCAATTTAACAAATATGGTTAATATAATAGCATATTAAAATAGATAATATGTGCCCTGAATCTTTTTACAATAGAATTTGGTTAAACAATAAAATTATCACGAGTACAGGAGTATTAATATACTTACCTAATAATATCAGTCAGTTTTCTGAAACAAGGTCCAAGTTAGGCCAGCCACTATCAAGTTTTGTTTGAACTAAGAGTGTATTATAAATGCTTAATAATTGCGACTATCCCTCTTCGTCTATTTACTGCAACGGGTTGCAACTACTGTAAGATATAGTAAGGATGATAACATTACCTTGTATACGTTGATGTCCCGGAAGTAGTCTAAGACAGTATTGGTTTCGTCCTCCGACGCGTTGATCTTCCCTGATGGGAACAAGTCCTGTATGTCTATCACATTGGTAGGTGTTGATATTCCGTCATCACACGCTTCGGTTTTTGTAATTTCACCGTTATTTGCACAAACGAACACGAAAACCGGGAGTTCGGCACCAATACCACCGTCACTGACATTTCCGTTAAGTTCATTTAGGAGTTGTTTCTCACGAGGTAGCAGATTCGCTGATCCCGTAAGTCGGGATATGATAGCCCGCAACAATGCCATCTTTGTAGTAAATTTTATCATGTTGAACTGCGCGAGATTCTCAACGACTCGAGATGAAGTTAAAATCGTATTAGTTTCAGTTACTGTGTCTTTATTTAGGCCTACCACTACCTCCATGAGGCTACCGATGTGTGGATAGATGGTAGGTACTGTTCCATAACGACACTCGGGCATATACACTGGCAAGTTTGTGCAACTTGTCGCATGGACCGTTTGGGTGGTAGATGTCTCTTCACACGATTCCTGAGTACATTGTTGAGTTGTTGTCTCAGTGGCAGGAGTAGTATCTTCACAAGATTCATCAGTACATTGCACAGATGTTGTCTCAGTGGCAGAAGTAGTTTCTTCACAAGATTCATCAGTGCATTGCACAGTTGTTGTCTCAGTGGCAGGAGTAATTTCTTCACAAGATTCATCAGTACATTGCACAGTTGTTGTCTCAGTGGCAGAAGTAGTTTCTTCACAAGATACATCAGTACATTGCTCAGTTGTTGTCTCAGTGGCAGAAGTAGTTTCTTCACAAGATTCATCAGTACATTGCACAGTTGTTGTCTCAGTGGCAGAAGTAGTTTCTTCACAAGATTCATCAGTACATTGCACAGTTGTTGTCTCAGTGGCAGAAGTAGTTTCTTCACAAGATTCATCAGTACATTGCACAGTTGTTGTGCCAATGGCAGAAGTAGTTTCTTCACAAGATTCATCTGTACATTGCACAGTTGTTGTCTCAGTGGCAGAAGTAGTTTCTTCACAAGATTCATCAGTACATTGCTCAGTTGTTGTCTCAGTGGCAGAAGTAGTTTCTTCACAAGATTCATCAGTACATTGCTCAGTTGTTGTCTCAGTGGCAGAAGTAGTTTCTTCACAAGATTCATCAGTACATTGCTCAGTTGTTGTCTCAGTGGCAGAAGTAGTTTCTTCACAAGATTCATCAGTACATTGCACAGTTGTTGTCTCAGTGGCAGGAGAAGTTTCTTCACAAGATTCATCAGCACATTGCTCAGTTGTTGTCTCAGTGGCAGAAGTAGTTTCTTCACAAGATTCATCAGTACATTGCTCAGTTGTTGTCTCAGTGGCAGAAGTAGTTTCTTCACAAGATTCATCAGTACATTGCTCAGTTGTTGTCTCAGTGGCAGAAGTAGTTTCTTCACAAGATTCATCAGTACATTGCTCAGTTGTTGTCTCAGTGGCAGAAGTAGTTTCTTCACAAGATTCATCAGTACATTGTTCAGTTGTTGTCTCAGTGGCAGAAGTAGTTTCTTCACAAGATTCATCAGTACATTGCTCAGTTGTTGTCTCAGTGGCAGAAGTAGTTTCTTCACAAGATTCATCAGTACATTGCTCAGTTGTTGTCTCAGTGGCAGAAGTAGTTTCTTCACAAGATTCATCAGTACATTGCTCAGTTGTTGTCTCAGTGGCATGAGTAGTTTCTTCACAAGATTCATCAGTACATTGCTCAGTTGTTGCGGTGCTGTCGATGACTAGATTGCGCGGACACTCTTCTGATGGTGAAACTGTGATGTTACACACTCTTCGTAGCCGTAGAGGATTTTCGCCTGAATAGTCGAGTTGTATATACTGGACAACATTGGTGATAGCATTGACTATATTCTCTGGTACTCCTGGTTGTTCGCTGACGTGTATCAGCAGGTTCTTTATCATTGCTGCCTTATTCTGGTATTGTTGCGGGTGGAATCTTGCCAGGATCTGTAAATAAAATACAGTTTAATCTCTAACTCTCTAGAATCAGTGAATCATTGTCATTCGGCGATTTAAATATAGTTTACTTTCTTTGACTTCGTACAAGAATAATATCACTACAATCATCTTCCTACTGTTTGTCCCGCATTGTAACAGGGTCCGCTGTTCGGCAAGCCAATTTCCACCTGGGTATGTCGAGTGCTATTGTTTATTTATGAAATGTGGTTTGTTTAATCGGTGTATCTTAAAATATTCTTAAGTCCTTTTGGGCGATATACTATTCGAGTATCAATAACAATCGCTGTAGATCTTTCAATAGGGCTGGTGTTGAAATAGAAATTTGGTGATTGGCTTGCATACGTTAATCCTTAGGTGCTTAAACATTTTTTTTGTACAGATTTACATAAACAGGGTCTGCGAGTCTTCTCGGATATGGACTATAGAGGGAATGCTGATGTGAGGTCAATATTAATAATAGGAATGAAATGGGAATATCCCACTAGGTTCATTTTGGTTCTAAAATTGCAATAAAAATTCCATATATCATGTGTCCCATTTGTATTGCGTACCGAGATACAGATGTTGGTATGTAACCAGGGTAGTTGTTTCGTGTGTTGGCACACAGTTTGCTATGGGCACGTTTATTGGCCACCAAGGTCTCCGGACTTTGCCCCTTTGTATTGTTGCCCGTAGGGATGGTTGAAAGGCGAAGTCTGCAAGGAAAATGTTAACACAAGAGCCGAGTTGGTCGTTCGGATTATGCATAGTGCAGTCCTCGTCAAAGAACGCCAAGACGCCCTCCGAAGAGCTACAAGGGGTGTTATCAAGAGAAGTGCAAAATGCATTGAAATTGGTGGTGGAAGTTTTGAAAATCAACTTTGAACGTCCTCATTTACCTTGGATTTACATTTGTTTGGGTTAAATACTACCAGCTGTATCTCTGTACGCAATGCAATTGGGACACATGTCATAGAGCATTTGTTATTGCAATTCATCTACTGTATACTACCACCTCCTAAAATATTTACTATTCCTCCTGAAACACCATGTATACGATAGTGTAATTTTAAAGCACCATCACTTAGCATGAAATCATGACGTCCTTACATGAAGTCATCACTAAATTAACAAACTATTGTTTTTGCCAAGTTCTCTGTCAACATCCACACATCATGTATCATAACATGGTTGGTTGGTTCCTCAGTTTAGGGGATGCGACAACGTGGTCATGTAGTCCCAGGGATGGTTCAAGGTTCTTTTTGGCACATGCGAAATCAGGGTTTGGCTCCCTTCTCCTAACTTATTCGCCTTGTAATTAATGGGATGTAATAATTTTATTTTTTATTACAAATTAAAGTAAATAATTGTGTTTTGTATTTACATTACATGAAAAATTGACTAAGAATAACACATACTATATCATAATAGTACATTAAGCAACGAACCTATAATGGCAATAATTGAGACACGAGAATTTTTTATAAAACGAGCGAAGCGTGTTTTATAATTTCCTTGCGAGTTTCTTAATTACCATTATAGGCGAGTTGCATACGACTGTTAATGTTCGACGATAATTGTAACTTTATTATATGTTTTAACATAAATATTCATAAATATATGTGGGATTCAGAAACTTCAGTTAGTGAACAGAACGCGCTGGGTGGTTTGCTGACTGAACGGAGCGCATGCGTGGGTCAAAGAATTTCGAAAGCAGAGACCATTTACTTCGCTTGGCAATGTTATTGTTTACAGCCTGCATGATGTCTAGTGTCGATCAGAACTAGCATTCACTAATATTGTCGCTGAAGTTGTTTCAAGCAATGCGCTGTGTAGAAATTGGAGTTGGGGATATTAAGGTACAGTGCTATGTCTTGTCTCATATTCGCCAGTTTATTTACGCGAACATATGGGACGGTGCACTTTCCATGTCGGTAATTTATATAGAAGGATGCTGTGTTGCTAACTTCTGGACGTAGATTCATAAATTTCTTGCATATGTCATAGTATTTCCTTGTTACCGTAAAGGTTCGTGCTGATTTTGTCTTTGTGTTTGGGATTGTAACTACAATGGTTGATCCGATATCCAATTTGAACTTTCAAATCATGTAATTCATGTCCGACATGTTGGATTTTGAGCGCATGCGTGAAGCTATCCTTACATAATTGGTCAATGAATGAGCTCTGATTGGCTGGAGAAACTGTTTCATAATGAAGAATAGTACTATAATGACCCTCATTATGATACAGTTTTCTGACATATAATATTTACATTTCGACATCGTCGAGCATAAAATACTTCTAATGAACAATCCTTAACATACTTTTCTCGCCTTAAGCTTGGCAAAGGCTTTCAAAATCGAATCAGTATCAATAGTGTTTAAAATTTGGTTTTCAATTGCCAATGTTGCCATTCTAATATTCCAAAAGATATTGAGATTTAACATCTCAATACAATGTCGAGTTTTAATGCTTAATATGTTTACATATTCAGGGGCGGAAAATATTATATTTCAGTTTTTAGCGCCACAAAATCAAAATATGATTTTCGAACGATAAATGAAAAAAGACGCCGGCTTCACCGGCACGGCGCCCCATGCGGCCGCATGTGCTTCGCGCTGACCCTGTGTAGCCCCGTGTACTTTGAGTGTGTATAGTGTCTGTCTGATAGCCGGTGTTGTGTTGGCTGTATTAGTATGTATTATCTGTAATTTAGGTAAGACCTGCCGAGGATGAATATCAAGTACTTCCTACCTAATGCTACTGTCAACGACACCTAGCCGCGAACTTGGCTACTAGATGCCACTGCAACTGGAATTTGGCGGTGAACGTTGGGATCTAATAGAGCGTTAATCAAATCTAACCTACAAATTTTGCTTCACACAATTGTAGTTAGTGGAAGGTTATTTTACATACCATAAATCTATGACATGGGCCCGCTGGCTTTACTTCCCCTCCGAAGGAAGGCATACTGAAGGATTTATAACGCTCTTAAAAAATTCGACGACTTCGGCCAGGTTTGAACCCGCGATCTTATATCATAAAATGAATAAGTAACTGAATGATTTCAAATCATGAGACGGAAAGCCCCGGCTCATGTAAATGTGTGGGAAATTACCATAAAGCTACATTATTACTCAACTATAAAAGCAATAATAGTGGATTGGCTCTATTACTGCTTTTCTCCTTAACTGTAAGAGAAACACTTTTACCATACATTTTTTATTAAATCACACCCTCGGCCTCGGAGGTCTGGCTTATGCACTCAAGGGTTAAGTTTCTATCACTATGCTATTGAAATGTGGATATGGTAGGCTATTGTTTTGCCAATAGAATCAGGTGGATGCTGAACAAAACTTCCTGAACTTCTCTGATTTTCGTTTTTGTATAATTTGCAATTGAGTGACTCAGTGAAAGTACTGCACCCGAAATTTGAATTATTTCTGACAAAAATTATGAGATTTTTCCAAGCCCATGATAAAATTTAACATTGAGAAATTATTACAGGATTGTGACAGAAACGAGTTTTGTTAGCGAGCGCTTGCCGAGTCAAGGCTTAATCACGTGATTTGTGATGTTCGGAGATGCGTGGCAAGGTCATAACCACCTAGTAACAAGAAGTTTGCCGCGATTTGAAGACACTTATTGTTATAAATTATGCTATTGGATATAAGAAGACAGCCAATGAGAAGAGAGTATATGGAAGGAGGGATTATCAAAGCCTCGTTAATATAATTAATTTATTGTATTTAGGCCCATAAAAAGACATTTTATTGTATGGAATACTGCAGAAAATAATTGTAAGATATTATCAGTACTTTGAAAGTCGCTGGAAGTACGCAGTACACTGTTATATGTACAGGGTCATCGAAAAATAATGCCAACATTTGAAAAAAATATAGCACCGAAACCCTTTATGTTAAACGTGTAATTCTTTCACTGAACGCCAGCTAGTTAAAGTAAGTTTTGTATTGGAGGGGACGTGACCTTGCTATGCGCACACTACTGTCGACCAAAGTATTATGTGCACTCGAGTTTGAAGGTTGTTTGTTAAGTAACCAATAGACCTACATAAAATCCAATACCATCAACATTTTCGTCGTTCTATTTTACGTTAGTTCATGTAAGTTTGGATTTTAAAATTTATATTTTAATATTTTTTATCGTAGTTGGAACACAAAAAGTGCACGTTTTTAAGCATGTGTCAACCATGCGTCACATTTAAGAATTATTATCTCAAACGCCCGTCATCAGATCGAATCCAAATTTTAACACAATATACATTGGAATGTTGTATAACTGGTTTATTAATTTCACAATTTTGTGTGTCCAAGAAACAAAGTTGTTATCATTGTTGTAAGGTAACTTTTTCTCGGCTCGGGGTGGTTGGAAAATGTAGTTCTTGGTTGCTTTGTAATCGTCATACATCAAAAAGTTATGCTGTATGACTGTGAAATACGTAAATTAATTCACTTATTTTATATCGGCTTGTATTTGTACCAGGAAATAACACATGGTTCACCTGCTAGCCGCTCCGGGAATTGCTGTACAGCGATGCTGATATGGAGCCCATCACTTCGAGCGAGACGCGCCATGATGCGTGTGGGCACCATTTCGGCAACGCTGTGCAGTTTTTTCCGGAGCAGCTAGCAGGTGAACCATGTGTTATTTCCTCGTACAAATACAAACCGATATAAAATAAGTGAATTAATTTACGTATTTCAGAGTCATACAGCATAACGTTTTGATATATAACGATTACAACGCAACCAAGAACTACATTTTCCAACCACCCCGAGCCGAGAAAAAGTTACCTTACAAAAATTATAACAATTTTGTTTCTTGGTCACACACAATTTTGAAATTAATAAACCAGTTATACAACATTCCAATGTATATTATGTTAAAATTTGGATTCGATCTGATGACGAGTTTTTGAGATAATAATTCGTAAATATGACGCATGGTTGAAACACGCTTAAAAACGTGCACGTTTTGTGTTCCAACTGCAATAAAAAATATTAAAATATAAATTAAAAATTCCAAACCTACATGAACTAACGTAAAATAGAACGACGAAAATGGTGATGTTAATGGATTTTATGTAGATCTATTGGTTACTTCACAAACAACCTTCAAACTCGAGTGCACATAATACTTTGGTCGACAGTAGATGCGCAGTAGCCAAGGTCGGCCGGGGGCGCGTGCGCCAATGACTGCACCGCCCGACAAACTGCACCTGATTACAAAGCTGTAATTCGATGGTTTAAACAGTTTAAGGAAACAGGGACTGCAGACAAAAAATCTAGGCCAGGCCGACCACCAACATCAGCATTGAACGCACGCTTTCCCAATGGCCGGATTGGTAAGTGCAATCATTTCAGGAGTTACTGTCAAGATTGCGGCAGAAATTCGCTCCCGCAGGTGCTCCAAATCCCGAATTTTTTCTTCATACACAATGTTTTTAATGTACCCCCAGAAAAAAAATCCGAAGGGGTGAGGTCGGGACTTCATCGGCGCGCGCGCCCCCGGCCGACCTTGGCTACTGCGCATCTAGTGTGCACGTAGCAAGGTCACGTCCCCTCCAAAACAAAACTTACTTTAACCAGCTGGCGATCAGTGAAAGAATATCACGTTTAACATAAAGGGTTTCGGTGCTATAATTTTTTGAAATGTTAGTATTATATTTCGATGACCCTGTATTAATACATGTACGCGCGTAAAATTTCCCTCGGGGTCGAAAATGGCGCCTGAAAATATTATGCTTGGAGACTGCCATCAGAGAGAAGGTGTTCTTATGTCTTCAGAGTTCGAGGAGGACAGACGTTGGTCCGGGAGATTTGAATCCTGGCAACCATTATCCGAGTGCTATCTAAAGCAGTGCTGATATGGGCAGAATCTATGTACGGCCGAGCTTAGCTTATTCTAGTTAAAGTAACTGCATTCTGAGCCGATACACATTTTAATATTTCGTGAACATTTCCACGAGTGTATTACAGCGAATGTTAATACAGAATATATATTCGAGTATCCACGAACAGTTATTGAAACATTTAAGTCGCAGATTGTGTAATTAAGACGTGTTTTAGACAACGTATTTCCGCAGTTGAGTCAAGAACGTGTTTCTAGCAGACGAACATTATAAGATTGCTTTGAAGGCTGAGATATACTACAAGGGAACGTGAGTTAGTGAACATTATAGCAATTCTTGTGATTATTGAGATCTATAATAACTTGAACTACAGTATGA
Organism: Meconema thalassinum; assembly: GCA_946902985.2. Taxonomy (NCBI): domain Eukaryota; kingdom Metazoa; phylum Arthropoda; class Insecta; order Orthoptera; family Tettigoniidae; genus Meconema; species Meconema thalassinum. The sequence goes on from OX336388.2 coordinate 92,698,590, forward strand.
CTGCAATTATGAAGAATGGAGGAATGATGTATTACACATTAGAGATGACAGTCAGTATGGAGTAGAGATAATATGCGACTGGGATACGTTTAACAGAGCTATGAGTTGACGACATGGAGCAACGTTAGCTACAGAACTATGTATAACATCATGTACGTCTACAATGTCAAGAACACATGTAACATTATGTAATACAGCATCATGTACATTAATGTATAACTATGTACAAGTACTTTCAGACTACGAGCAATTATTACAATTCATCGAACACCTACATGAACATTTACAACTACAATTGTGATTCGATCTACATCCTACAAATTTTATTTGCAACAATGGGGATCGATCGACAATATTGCTCAAATATGATCTGGAATTTCGAATGGAGTCAACGAATGAAGATTCATCACTTGAAGAAATAAAATGTCAGGGGAATTCCCGGCAAAAGCTTGACACTTGGTATCAGAGAACGAGAGGAAGGTGCAGTTCGATGCCCGAGAGATGTTGAAGTTTTCCGGGGAGGAACCATGTCCTTACCCGAGGTAGCAGCTTCAGGATTGGGACAGACTTGGATTCAAGATCATCTTCTTTGGGAACGTGAAACATCTGGGTATTTTCCTAATACCTAATATGAACTTCAAGAGTCTACATCAAGGTACAAATGACCAGCTTTCATTACAGTAGTTAGAGTATTTTGATGGCATTTGAGCAACTATTTCTCCATATTAGGTAGATTTCATTAGAAAGCTAACTATTGCAATGGGTCCCATGTTTCGACTTCCGGAAAATTTCGACATATCTTCGCGTTTCACATCCCCGAGACCCCAAAACCACCGTCAGTTCAAAAGTTTATATATAATTTATGTATGTATATATATGTATATCAGTTTCTTGTGGACACGATAACTGCCGTAATTTTGCACCAATCACTTTGAATTTTTTACCGAATATGTATACCTATAAAATCTCGGTCGAGTTCGTTACTGGGCTAAATCGGTCGAAGGGGGTGAAAATGGGGGGCTGTTTTCGAAAATGTGAAATATCGCTATAACTCTCTTAATATCTGAAATATTGAATCCATTCAAAGTTCATACTATGTGTCGGACAAGGCCCTAAAATTTATGTTTGAGAAGGTTTTTGATAGCACCAACCATTGACCAAAGGGGTGGGAAAAAGTGGGTTTTTCGGGAAACATTAATCATATCTCTGTTAATAGGCACAATATCAAAACCGTACAAAATGGACAATATTCCTCCAATAATTACCTAAAACTTTTGTCTGAAAGAATTTTTGCTATGACCCACCATTACGCCACGGGGTGAGCAAAATGATTTAAATTATAAGAAAATGCCAAGTGCCAAGAGAGGTTGCCATGACAACTTTACTTTTAATTGATAAGGGATGAGCCTTCAGCAGTTGCTATGACAACGCCACTGCACGAGATAACATTCAGTTTTCCATCTGTCTGTGGGAAGCGACTTCGGTATCGGAACTGGTAGCATGCTGAACTTCTATGCCCAAGGTCGCGGGTTCAAACCCGGCTGAAGTCGTCGGATTTACTAAGAGCGCTAAAAACCCTGAGTTTGCTTTACTTCGGAGGGGAAGTTCCAACGTTCGTTGCGAGTTGATGGTTCCAGTGGCATCTAGTAGCCAAGTTCACAGCTAGGTGTCGTTGATGGTAGTATTTTTAATTATGTAGCCTATTTTAGGTAGAATTCATCAGAAAGCTAACTATTGCAATTTAGGTAGATTTCATCAGAAAGCTAACCATTGCAATGGGTGCCATGTTTCGACTTCCGGAAAATTTCGACATATCTTCGCGTTTCACATCCCCCAGACCCCCAAACCACCGTCAGTTCAAAAGTTTATATATATATGTGTGTGTATATATATGCATATATATCAGTTTCTTGTGGACACGATAACTGCCGTAATTTTTCACCAATCACTTTGAATGTTTTGCATAATATGTATCCCCTTAAAATCTCGGTCGAGTTCGTTAATGGCCAAAATCGGTTGAAGGGGGGGGGGGGGGCTTTTTTTCTTCAAAAAAGTGAAATATCGCTATAACACTCTTAATTCGTGAAATATCGAATCCATTCAAATTTCATAATATGTGTCGGATAAGTGCCAAAAATGTATGTTTGAAAAGTTTTTGATAGCACCAAACATTGACCAAAGGGGTGGAAAAAAGTGGGTTTTTCGGGAAACATTAATCACATCTCTCTTAATAGGCACAATATCAAAACCGTACAAAATGGAAAATATTCCCCTAATAATTACCTAAAACTTTGTCTGAAAGAATTTTTGATCTGACCTACCATTACGCCAAGGGATGAGAAAAATGATTTCGGAATTAAAGAAAATGCCAAGTGCCATCAGAGGTTACCATGACAACGCTTCTTAATTGATGAGGGATGAGCTATCAGAGGTTGCCAAGACAACGCCATCGCACGAGATCACATTAATTTTTCCATCTGACTCTGTGGGAAGCGGCTAACTGGTAGCATGCTGAACTTATAAGCCCAAGGTCGCTGGTTCAAAGCCGGCCGAAGTCGTCGGATTTTCTAAGAGCGCTAAAAATCCCTCAGCATGCTTTCCTTTGGAGGGGAAGTTCCAACGTTCGTTGCAAGTTGCTGATTGCGGTAGCATCTAGTAGCCAAGTTCATAGCTAGGTGTCGTTGACGTTAGTATATGGTACAAAATTATGAACTACTACTTAAAATTGACCGTCTGCAGACCTTACCTGAATTACAGACTAATACAGTCATCACAATTAACACCGTTTATCAGATTCTACACACACCCAATTTAAGCCTACACGGGGTTACATGACCACGTTGTCGCAGCCCCTAAACTGAGGAACCAACAAAAATCTCTGCGGGAGATAAAATTTTGCGTGAAGAAGTAACAGACTGTCAGATAGTTACACATCAGTTCCAAACCTTGCATAAGGACAGTGTGATCACAAGTATAATAAAAATGAATCCCAAATGACAAGAAGGTTACCATCACCATAAGGCAATAAAATGATAAAAATATGCATACAAAAACGAAACAAAAAGTTAATTAACCTCCAAATGTAAAATACTTTCTTGCAATCAATGAGGTCTGATTCTCCTACGAAAACCTGCATATTTTGCCTATTATAGCCTATCCCCTAGTTTGCCCGGTGAAATCTACCTCCGCCTTCCAGCGTGCCGAGAGGAATTTATTTTTTATAATGTATTTTCACTTCGACTTGTATTAATTTTATGCTTCGATATCATGTAAGATGATTGTCTTTCTTCATCTGAACATGAAATTTCAACTTTACAGTTTTTGAACTGACATGATTAAATTATTTGGGAATTTATTTCCTCATTTGAGATTTTCTTAAATTACTATTCGACGTTTTCAATCTTATTGAACTGAATTTCAGACAGTTTTGTCATGGATATTAATTTAAATTCATTTTTGGTTAAAATGAATTGGGCATCTTATTGTAAGAAGAATTTATTTGTAGGGGAAGAAATCTACGTGGGATATACTGTTAAATATCATTAAAGGTTTTACGAATAATATTCGTTGATCTGGCAAGTAATATATTTGTCATGATTATGCCTCGAATTAATGTACTCAAGGACATTCTTTAATGGAAGTACATTCATGATTTGACAAACCATTTATTTGAAAGAAAGCATTGAACTTTCTGTAAATGAAACTTTTATTGAGATACTTCTTCTTAGAAGATAATTTTATCCGACAGCAGGAATGTTAGGGACATCCTATTCCAGTCGTGATTGATTTTTATTGGACACTTAAATAACATTGTTGTTATTTATACCCAGTTTGTAATGTTACGTAATATTGTCAAAGTAATCTTGCAACAGTGTAATTTGAAGATAGATCAGTATGGTGAGACGTATTAATGTATTTTTATTTCATGTTAGTAACAAAGGTTTAATGACTGAGTAACTATACGGGGTAAACCTTCGTAAGGTCTTCCATAAGCAACTTAAATTGACGTTATGAGAACAAAAGCTACGTAATAACTACAGATATTTTCTGGTAAAAATGTAGGCAGTTGTAAAAAACAACACAAATGTGAAAGTAAGTTTGAATAATGCAAGTACTACGTGAAAGTTGTTGGAACAAATGTAAGGAAGTTATAAGAATTTGTTTATGGGTATACGAGGAATGTTAATGCCGTATACGGAAGTATAGGAGTCTGCGAGGATATATATTTGATGAAATACGAGGGTGTTTTCCGTATTAAGAAGTTAATGCATTTTAGTACTGTTGTGTTGAAGTTTGGAACATTGTTATTTCTGAGGTTGAGTTAATAAAAACTCAAATGTATGATTATGTCAATGAAATTGAGGGGTAGATAGCAGGGTGATGGCGGAAATGTATTTGTGAAATGAAGTTAACCTTTGACTACTAATTATTATTAAAACGTTTTATTAAACCGGAGTTGAGTAATAATCATATGCACTTATCTTAACTGATTGGTCATATTAGACTGATATAGACATTTAGTCCCTAATACAGACTAGAAGGCATAGTAATCTTAAAGAATGTCAGAGATAAGATTAATATTTGTGAATATTAATAATAACGAGTCAGGTACACTATAAACAATTAAACTTGAAGTGATAGACCATTGTAAATATTGTATATAATTACTTAATACTTATTTAATTACGGTGTTTTTATTTTACGATAATAATTATATTTTCGCGTGTGATAAATATGTATAGAGCGTTTGAATGTATCATTATGAGAGTGCAAGTTTGGGTAATTAGAAAGAGAATGAGTGAGACTTCGTCAGTTGAAAATGACGTAAGTACTTTAATGGAGTGAATTGTTTTTATCGAGTGTATTTTATCATAATACTACAGAAATGTGAAGGATTTTAAGATGTTAAAAGAATTGAAATACTATAGCCAGTATGAAATGACTTGAACCAATTTTTTTGTGTTGCGTGACTTATTTTAATGATAGTGGAGATTGTGTTGTGGAATCCTGGAACAGTTTAAGGTACCCCTTAACCTTTTACAACCCGAGATTTTGGTAGGTGTCTCACTCTACCACCTTTTATTTTGATTTTATCCGTAACACGATCCTAGATACTGTGTATGATCATGAAGTGCTTGTAGGTAGGATTTTTGAGGGTTTATCTAGCCGGGAACTTTCAAGATTCTGCGATCCAGTCAATCTTCGGATTCCCAGCAAGTGGCTTCTTGATTTATACGGGTACAGTAGGTAAAAATGGCTACCCAACGTGTTGACTTCGAATTATTCATTCATGGGGCCATGAAAGGCGATCGAAAGGTCTTCAATAAGCGGGAGAAAGGCCAGCCCATTCGTGGTGCAGTTGAGTGCGATAATATAGGCATGTTTTGAGTTAATTTTAATAGTGTTGCACTCAAACAAAGATCAGATCTGTTGTGAATCTGAGAAAGGAATAATTTGGGTTAGAATTACATGAAAATAACCTACGATCTGAATTTATTTCATTTCAGACCGGCCCAAGGCCTATGTTAGTCATGTTAACGTAAATATAACTTGTTTTGACGTTGGTGAACTTAAATTTCATTATAGTAGTATAATTAATTTAAGTCACGTAGGAACGAATGATACTTTAGGTCTTATTAACTCTACTAATGCAACTGGTAAGTTTAAATATTAAGTTATATTAAGATTCTAGTTAGACATTAAGATACCCAATACATGGTTGAAATTGTTGCTCCAAGTGTTGTCACCATACTCTGTTTTGACGTATCCCTATAGCAGTTTGTGAATTTTATTATTGCAATGGCAATGATGTCGGCAGAGGATGTCCAGAAGCTGATGGATAGGATGAAGGAGCAAATTGAGATAATAATTTGCAGGAGAGTTTTCAGGAGGTGAAGCAGGACCTGGAGCAGGTGAAGAAAGATAAGAAGGAGGATATTGACACTGTTGTTGTCTAAGTTGTTGAAAATGTATCAGGTGCGTTCAAAAAGTAACGAGCCGGAGGCTTTAATGCGCAAACCGGTGACGACATCGGCTAATCGTGGCGTGTGTAACGAGGTGTGGTTCCGACCAGAGGGTGGAATTTCACAGCCCGTCGCTAGAGGGCACGCGTGCACGTCACGTGACGATACAAAGCGAGCAGCAGCATGCATATATCGTCCAACCCAGACCAAGGCAGTAGGCCATTCGACATGCTTCCTGGTGTGGTTGAAGACTGTGGGGCAACCTCTGGGCACACACTTTCCACAAATGCAGTCGTTCCTTCATGATGGTGTGCACACTTCCAACGCTCAATCCGACCACGGTGGCTATGGCGTTCACTGTCACTCGGCGGTCCTGGGTAATGAGTGCATCAACCAGCTGCACGTTGTCATCGGTAATGCAGGAGGGTGCCCCAGACCGGGCATCACCGGCTAACGACACCCGTCCTTCCCTGAAGCGCTTGTGCCACGCCTTGACCCCTGCAAGGGACATGCAGTGTTCGCCGTACACTTGTGATATTCGGCGACGAATGTCCGTTCCCCCTACTCCTTCCGCTGTCAGAAACCGAACAGCACCTCTTTGCTCTTCGTTTGACGCCTCCATGTCACTGTTTGCAATACGACTGGCAGCGTTGGGCGATTGATGCATGCAGCTGCTCGCTTTGTATCGTCACGTGACGTGCACACGTGCCCTCTAGCGACGGGCTGTGACCTTCCACGCTGTGTTCGGAACCACACCGCGTTACAGACGCCACGATTAGCCGATGTCGTCACCAGTATGCGCATTAGAGCCTCCGGCTCGTTACTTTTTGAACGCACCTTATAGTAGAAAATATTATCGAAAGGGTAACTGAGAGTGTCAAAGACAGTCTAAAGGAGGAAATACAAAGAGTACAGTCTTCCTTAGATGGATTGCAGACCAGTGCTACTGCAGTCAATGTAAATGTGTCGCGTTTACAGGCCAGATCTACTGAGGTGAAAAATAGCAGACCCAGAAGAAGATCGACTGGCAATATCCGAGAATACTTGAAGGAGAAAAAGTTAGAGGAAGATGATGTGTGGACAGGAAAGAGTGGAAAAGAACGGCCAGAAACATCGACCCCGTCTGAAGTGGAGGAAGATGAAAAAGCAGAAGAAGAAGAAGACAGGGCTACAAACTGCCTAGTATAATTCTGAGCCCTAGACTCAATATTGTAGAATCTGTTCATATAACAGTTTGAAACTCTACACACTTATAATATTGCGGATGTATTTTGAGCAAACAGTATTGCCAAAATAAATCTGTGGACGTTTATAAATTCCATGTTTAGAATAGGAAGAGAATGCTCTCTGTTCTGAATCACGGATAGCCAGAGATTGGGGCGAGTTATTACAACCATCGCCTGATACATGCGATTATTAGTTACCGTACAGTGAATCCCAAATAGCCTAATACAAAAATCCTGCACAGTAAGATTGATAAATCGCAATATGAATTTATAAAAAAGTCACGGAATCTACAAATAATTTACATGGGATTAAATGTTATAAACAATTATCAAAACAACACTAATAATGTCTATTAAGGGGCAAGGCTGCCGAGAAGGAGCCCCACTGCATAGGGATCCGTAAGCATTGAGGGCCCGTTAGTTAGTGATTCTTTACATTTTCTTGCGAAACCTCTGAAACTCTTAAACCATCTTAGAGAATTAAAATTGAACAGTTTATTTCCAAATTTGTGTATAGCGAAGTGATTCGAATGCTCGACACAATTCTTGTGAAAGAAATAAAACTAATATTGAAATCTAAAATGTGCCTTCCCTGCAGAGGGATCGATCTTGCTAGGTCTTTAAATTATCATGTAATCGATCACTTCGCATCAATGAAGTCAAGGAAATGTATTTGTTGACATTGATCTGTAAGTTAGGAATTATAACTCTTTAGGAATAATGGGCTATACATTTATTGTTGAATCTGCTATCGAACTAATGTGGACTTATAAAATGCTTCTCATTTTTCATTACGTACCCAGGGTGTCTACTACTCTGGAAAACATGGAAAGCAGGGAATTCTCCGGGAATTTTAATGACACTCAGGGAATTTTAGTTTTACCTTGAATAATTGGAAATTACTCATTCAAGTATAGTCTGGTGATTGTTCTTCTTCTTCTTTATATGCCGTCTCCACGCCGAAGATCATCATTGCAATCCCTTCTCTCGAGGTTGCCGTTCGAAACAGAGATGCTGAGTCAAGTTCAAACCATTCCCGCAAATTCATGAGCCAGGAGATCCTCCTCGTCCCTGGTCTGTGCCGTCCTTCAATCTTGCCTTCCATGATTAGCTGCTGGAGTCGATACTTGTCATTTAGAATCACGTGGCCAAAATATTGTGGCTTCTGTCGCTTGATGTTGTAGAGCACCTCCATCTCCTTGCCCATCCGATCCAGCACCTCGGTGTTCCTCACCTTGTCGGTCCACGATATACGAAGCATGCGACGATACAGCCACATTTCAAATCCTTCCAACTTCTTCTCCAAGGTTTTGGTTAACGTCCACCCCTCGGAATTATGTAACACTTGAGGGCAAGTAGTCTCGTTCTCAGACTAAGATCTCGGTGACCCAGAAGATTCTTCATTTTGATAAAGACACCCATGGCTTGCTCAATGCGAGCTTTGATTTCATGGCTGCAGTCCCATTTGTCATTCAGGTAGCATCCTAGATATTTATACGAATGAACTCGTTCGATGGCTTTATCAGTAACTGATAATGTGGTATCAATTACTTCTTTGCTGACAACCATGAATTTTGTTTTGTGAATGTTCATCCTTAAGCCATAATCATTGCTGACTGCGTTCACGAGATTTAGCAATGCCTGGAGATTTTCAATGCTTCCGGCGATCAGGACTGTGTCATCTGCATATCGGAAATTATTGATTGTTCTTACTGACATTAAATCAGTAAGCTCTCATTTCTTGCATTTCTTGGTGTATTTCTTTACAAATGTGCAACTGTATTATATTTGAGGGCATCACTATTGATGGGCTACTTTTAATACTCACACGTACGATAGATTTCTGGACGAAAAATTTAGAAATTGGCAAAATATAGAGAAATATATTTTTCTGTTTTTTTTTTCTTTTTCTACTTTGTCATGCTACTCTTTATTGTTCGACCACTTTTTGAAATGCTCTTTAAGTACAAACTCTGTTTTATATATTTATCATGGCCGCTACTGTAACTCAGAGAATTTTCTGATTTATCCTGGAAGAATCAGGGAATTGTCAGGGTCTGTTAGTTTGTTTTGTTAGACACCCTGATACCGTACTGGTAATTGAAGTGAGAATTGCTAAATATTTCCCTATACATGTTATAAATAACCCCTGGTACTACAGTCCGTAGAGGACCTAGGCCTACCAAGCGACCGCTGCCCATCCATTTGGCCTGCAGATACAGGGGTGACGCGTGATCAGTGCATCGGGTCCCCTCAGCCGTTAATCTTGGTTTTCGTGATCGGGGCGCTGCCTCACTGTTAGACAGCTACTCAATTGTCCTCACGAGGATGAGTGCACCCCTATGCATGTTAACTGTATTAAAATTACTCAAAACTCCAAAATCGTTTTATGCACTTTTCAAAATATATTTCATAAAATAGCTTAAATGTTAAGATGTTTTCTATGAAAAAAGATTTGTATGTTTCTTTTTTAAATTATGACTGAACATCAGCTCCTTTTCTCAAAATGACATTGTCTTTCCAGAATAAATAGTAGTGGATAGTGCTAATTAAAAGTATTTTAAGCGGGGCCCGAGCAAAATATTGCATAGGGGCCCTCAAATCCTCTCGGTGGTCCTGTTAAGGGGAAACATACAGCTTAACCCGTTGAGTGCTTCGACCGTCTATAGATGGTGCACAATAATTTCTTTTATTCATATTCTCCATATGCTTTCGAGTGATGAGTCGATCTTTGACATGTTCTGTCATCTGTTGAGCATAATGTAGTACTACTTGAGTTGGTATTTCTTGGTTCAGGAACTGACTATATGAGCATTTTATAGACGTCTGTCGTCTACAGCTGGAGTTCATCTCAGATATAAACAAGCATTGAGGTACAACAAGCACTTCTTCTCGCTGCGTTGTGATTTCGGATCAAAGAATATCAATTTTTGTGCTAGCAAGGAACAACAAGTATTACTTGGCTACTGATTATGAGAAATAGTTTTATTTAGACCCTTTAGCTGGTAATGAGATGATGCAAGCGTGGGCACACACGTTGTAGGCTAATTTTTATTTGTCTCAAAATAAAAAATTAATATAAACGCAGAATTTCGAATTTACATTTAGATGAATAAAGACCAAAAATCTAGGGGCATTTTAAGCACGACTTATATTTCTTTAAATGTGAAAAAAATAAAATAAAAAAATAACAACCAACAAGTCCACACTGCGGTAGCAACCAGCTGACTGGGTAACTCAGCACTTAAAAGGTTAAGGAACCAAATCAATAACGATTTTAATGTTATAACTGTGCCTGTCACATACTAGCCAACTTTCCCGATTTTGACGGGATATTCCCGACATTCCGTAGTTTTTCACGTCTCATGATTACTCAAGTTATCCTCCTGACTTTTTAGTATCTTTTGGAAGTGTTAATAGTGGACAGGTAATGAATGCTATTTGGGTATTTGAATTCGTAAATGGATTTTGTTTCAGTGTTTATTGACTTTGCTGCAAAATTTTCGTCACATTCTAGTGTTTTTACTCGGTGTTTGACTCTCCCACTATGACTAAAAATGCAACTATATTTTTAACGGTTTTCGGAACATTTTCGTGTATGATTGAATCCAGCAAAGGTCAATTATTTTGTATTCTGTACTGTTTGTCATTGTAAGGGTTTTTATATCACATGGTGGAAAACGTGAAATGTGGGAATAAAGAAGCACAAAGAAAATGTAAAGTGTAGCAAAAAAAAAAAAACAATATAAAGAAAATGGAAACTGCTTTTCAATCAACAAAAGATAAAAAATTCGCAAAATTCACCACTATACAACTGTAATCAAACCTGGAGCTCCCTATGCTTGAGAGACACTCAATGTCCAATACAAAACACCAAATAGAAGTGAAATAACGTAAAATAATGAGAAAATCCTTGGACCAAGAACAAAAGATGGTGTGCATTATCCAAAGCCTAATACTGAAATATACAAAATGTTTTCAAAATCACAGACACAATGCAAATGCGAAGAATCCAATTTATGGGACACATAGAAAGAATGGACCCGAACAGACTGACACACAAAATACATACTTTCTTATAGAACAAGGCTACTAGACCGAATTGGTATAAATTTACAGAAAAAGACTTAAAGGAATTAGGATCACCAAACTTACATGACCGGAAGGAAATCAGGAAAATCACTCAGACGCGGAGTTTCGAGGAAGAAGAGAAGAAGACTACACGGTGTCCGGACAGTTCCCCACACTGACACTTCCACACACTGCCCAAAATACTGACACTTCCACACAGCCCTTGGAAGTGGCTACCTGTTTAATGACTCAGAAATAATCTCGACTGACATTTCCACACACATCTCCCCTCTCCCCCAAGGCTACTATGGAAAAGATCAAGTTGACTACTTCGTTGACAACTGGCTAGATAACCAAGACATTCCAATCGAGATGTGGAACTGCCACCAAGCACGACACAGGACAACGAATGCTGTTGAGGGCTGGAACAACCGACTCAACAATCTTGTCGGGAGACCTTGTGCCCAACTCTAGGAATGGGTATTCCAAGTTTCAGACACCTAGATATCAAGGGAAAGGCTGTAGCAGCTTTTGAAAGTTCAGATATTTGAATATCGCGCTACATTGCTTCTCGAAGCCTTTCGAAGGATTTTACCGATAGTTGGATGGTAAATGACGTAGCGAGTCATAGCAGAGGTGGAGGCTATTTATTGATTAAATAGTTAACTATGGAGCAGAGACTTGAGACTGGGATCAGATTACTGGCACGGCCAAATGAAAGAGAATGCAATTAGTATCAAGTAAATCGGACCAGGGATTCAAGAGATATGATGATTTCTAGATATCAGGCGATGACGCGTGACCCTGACCGTTTTTGTATAAAAGCCAGCTGGAGCAGGAATGGGTAGCTCACTTCACCACAAGCACTTGGCGAACAAGTTGCGTCTACGCTGAGCCAAGGCACATGGTTGCCGCATCTACGAAGAAGTACTTTTCAAATCGTGATAGTCACGAGAAGTGCTGCGCAAACGAGTTGGAACTTAGTAAGTTTCTGGTGAGGAGAATCACTGAGGTGATTGATTTCTACAGACATTGGTGGAAATATTTATATTTCCTAAAGGACATATGCTAGACTCTGTCTAGAAAATAGTATTTTGTCACAGTCCTGTAGTAAATTAATACTTGGATGTTTAAATCCATTTTGAAGTCAGTTTTCATATTTTGTAACTATTTGACCACTTCGATCCGTCAGTACATTGAAGACTAGTCTATAACGGTGGAGTTCATTAGTCTACGCAAGGGAAACTGCAGGTTGTCTAGCGCATGGCAGATGGTGATTTTAATAAACCATGCCCAGGGAACGATCTTCAGAACAGCCGTTAACTGCTTAGACTGTCAACGTTTTTCTTGTACTGATGAGATTACAGTGAGTTATGTTACAACTGACACATTTAAGAAGAGATCGCTTAGATCTGACCCTATTTCAACAAACTGTTATGGCTTTGTTAGAAGCTCATATTAATATGGAACCACAGTTTATTAAAACGTCGAAAGATACTACCACTATGTCTGACTAGACGATTTGTGGGTCTACAATGGCGGCCGATACAAGGATTATACGTGCTTGTCCGTTAGGGCATGTTTACGGATAAATCTGGTACAGACCAGGTTTACTACACTTCAAGAACATCAAGAAATGTAAGCCACATTTGAATTATATTATGCCTAGCTAATTGGAACAAACTATTTTTCTGCAGATGACCAACACATTTTTTTCGTCGTATTTAAAGCTTGTAATGATTTACGCAAGACTTATTAGAGTTATTCTGAGCATTTTCAACACTCAGAACAGTTTAGGATCGATGACCGAGCATTTCGAGCATTTATTTAAATTTTTCATATTTTTGTGAAATCACGGTAATCAGCCGATGTAACTGTAAAAGTTAAATTTATTTTTGTTGAGGAATGGATATTTTTTTCATATTCGAAGGTTCGAACATGTGGATTCTCACATAATGAGATGATAATTAAACATATTTGAAATAATAATAATAATCCACTAATAATAATAATAATAATTTTTAGAATTTTTCTAAATAATTCTTGGATATTATATTTTCTAATAATCATATGTATTGAGAAAGAGCCTATGAAGTAGTTTAAACATTTCTAGTTTGGAACAGGAGATTTTCCCGAAGGAGAGTGGTTAGCGCAAGCCCGCATTCAACCAACATGTCAGTTCTGGTTGAACAGTTGATATTTGCTATGAGCAAAGTATGTTTCATATAACACGGAGAGGCATGAAACGGGAAGCAATTGATATTTGTATCAAATAGGATATTGTTGTATTTATATAAAATCATGACGTAAATACACTTCGAAAGTGAAATAATGCTTTTCATAAGTATGGTAAATTCACGGGTTGAACTGAATGGTAAAATAAAATAAACTTGTAAGTTTATTAATCTTCCAGTGTTGATAACAAGCAGAGGCTTGATTTATTGTATAAATTTTGGGAAGATAATTTATGTGTGTGGAGTAGTTGAAATGCCATTCCCAGGTGCGCATGTTAAGTCGCAGGAATGAAGGTTTTTTCGAGCATCAATCAAATAGCAGGTTCGATGGCTCAGGTTTATAGTAGGAGTATTGGAGCCACACATTTCGTCGTATGAATAACCCGAAGGTTATTTCTTTGAAACCATCAGTTCTTATTTCAACCTTGTTTACGAATTCCATTTAGACTTTGATTTTGCTAGAACCCGGATTTGTCATGATAGTAGTTTATTCTTCTTCAGAGGAAGACCTTTGCCGTTGTTGTTGTAATATTGTGTTCTGACACAGATAGTAGAATGGGCCACTGCCAATTACAAATAATTCTTTAACCACGAATAATTTGAAGGATATTTTCAAATCCTAGTGCCATGAAATAAATGAATTCATTATAAAACTACAATTCTAATTTCCGCATTCTGTCGAAGAATTGCAAGTTGTAAAAGTTGCTAAAAATGGCCATAAATATAAATATTTTTATAATAATGTTTCCAAGTGGATAATCTAATAGTTGAATGGTTCAACCATTTATTGATCAAGTTGATGATTCAGAAATCATATGTTTTGTTTGGAACTTGAAGTTCATAATCGAGTCACTTCTCGAATGTTTAATGTCAGAAGAACAATTAATTGTTGTTGTGCTTCGCACAGTTCTTCGATGCTATGCTCAAATGGTCAAATACTTTTCAAATGTTATTAATATGTGTTAATAATTTGTGTTGCTTCGATGATAATAATATTTTCAACGATATATTTTTGAAACTGGAAAACAAGTGAAAGTTTAAGAATTCTATAAACATTTATTCTACGAGTGTTAATATCATGTAAATAGTCAAACAGTGATCTACGTTCTTTCCAGTATGAACAATTAATTTTGACCTGGAATTAAATTAATAATTTTGGAACACAGTCCACAGGACTAACAATCGGACTTGTGTTTTCAAAAAGATTGTCAAATGTGTTTGGAAGATTTCTGTATATTGTGTGTAAATAAGAGTGTGGATCACCACACGTGGAATGATGCTGCTTTGAGCATTCTTGCAGTCAGATTTTAACTTTAAATAAACTGAGATAATTTTACCAGATGTGTTTCACCCAATTAAATCTCCTTCTATCCTTATTGTTGCATTGAGCCAAAAATCAGTAAAGCATTTTTATAAATTTCATGTCGTTTTTGCGATTTGCTTTAACCCATCTGGCGCTCCGGGATATTTTGATTCTCGTGCTGACTGATTATTGGTAAAATGCATATGTGGTCGTGCGGACTCCGGTCTAAACGGGCACATAAAATAAGATAGAGAGAGAAATGGCTTCGAACGTGGGTCCCGATTTAGACATGGTCAATCGCATGCCGATTTGAAATTGTGATAATTTTTATAGAAATATTTTGGGAGTTGAGAGATGTCTGGTTTGGATGAATAAATTAGTAGGAAACCCAATTAGTGGGGGAAATTAAAAATTTAACTGGTTAATAATTAGAATGGGTTTGATTAATTTTGATAATGGCTTAACCATTAGGGCGTCAAGTAAATTCAGTAGTAAACGTTCGATGACTGGACATACACATTATTAGAATCCAGGTGGAGGATATTTGAGAACTTGCATATTTTTCTTGTGATATTGTGGTAAATGTAATTCGTAAAAGTAGAGACTTTTGTTTTTCCATCACGTCGATATTAGGATAAATCTCATTTTATTATAGTGTTCCAATTAGCTATTCATATTTCTTGTTCTAGTTATAAGCTTGTGTTTGCCACTGTTGTATACCCCTAAGTTTTGAATATTAATGGAAATTATGGAAGAAATGATGAGGATGATGAGGAGTTTGGAGGAGAGTTCGAAAGAGGCTGGACGGCGTGTAGCCGCTATTATGAAAGAAAATACAGAGGATTTAGAAAAGAAACTTAAAGAAAATTCTGATTCTTTAGAAAATAAACTTAAAGAAAATTCTGATAATTTGAAAGAAAGTTTAGATGATAAACTTAAAGAAAATTCTGATTCTTTAGAAAATAAACTTAAAGAAAATTTGAATGATAAACTTAAAGAAAATTCTGATTCTTTAGAAAATAAACTTAAAGAAAATTCTGAGTCTTTGGAAAATAAACTTAAAGAAAGTTCTGATAAACTCAAAGAAAATTCCGACTTGTTAGAAAGCAGGTTAAAAGATAACTTAAAAGAAAATTTAAACAGTAAATTTAATTCAATGGAAAGTAAATTTAAAGAGAATTCTGAAATTTTGAAAATGACACTTGAAAGTAAAATGAATAAATTATGCGATAAAACACATGAGCTCGAAACTTCATTAGCTACTAACGCTAGTTTAATGGACGATAAATTTCGCGATGCCGATCTTCGATCCCAAAGCTTAGCTGATAGGATAGAACATGGTCTTAGGAAAGTTGGTGAAGACATGGTCAACCTGGAAGTCAGAGTGAAGAAGGAGAGTAACGCGATGGGAATTCTAGTTGTTCAACGTTTAACGGAACAATTCAAGGAACTTGTCATGGGAGAAATAAGAGAAGGTGTGATTAGTGAATTGCAAACTGAAATCAAGACCACAGTTGTCAATGAAATTAAAGACACACTCAAGCTGGAGAATCAAGAGGGAATCAAGGAGATTAGGGAATCTTTGTCATCCCACATTGAAGTAATTGCCAAGGATATTCAAGCAACTCAGAAGGACATATCAGATATGACAGGGTCATTGAAAAGTCATGAGGATGTTATGAACCAGATATCCATTGATGTTAAAGACAATTGTAAAGAGACTGAAGCAATCAAGAAGATGGCAGAAGAAAACCAGAAGGAACTTGAGGCTATGAAAACTCAAATTAAGGATGAGAAACAGTCTGATCATCTGTTGAAAATGCCGAATGTAAGGGGAAAGGAACAGATGCAGATAAATCTAGGAGGAGCTAGAGAGACTGATAGACAGGATGAGGTCAGGACAGTATTTCAATCCAACCCCATAACTGTATTTAAGAATATAGAAGACAAGCCTTCTAAATTTTCAGGGCGAGATTCTGTAACACCCGTGGAATTTTTAAGAGAAGCAGGTGATTACCTGAAAGATTCTAAGATCCCTAAAGAAAGACAGATCCGAGTGATAGGGAAGTTCTTGGAAGGTCCCGCACTTTTGTGGTTTAGAGCATTTAGATCCACTCTAACCACTTTTGAGGAGTTTTCTCGAGGGCTATTGAAGAAGTTTTGGTCCCCGGAAACCCAACAGCAAGTTAGAGCAGAGTTGTATTCGAAGAGATTCTCGACATCACAACCTACTCGATACTCTACATACTTTTCTGGACAGCTGTCTAAACTCCAACATTTAGATCCGCCGATGCCAGATAACGAGTTGATTACTGCATTGATACGTCAATTTCCAGCAGACGTCCAGAGGACTTTGATCGCTGCTGACATCTACAATATGGAACAGTTTGATGAAGTATTACAGAAGCTGGATCATACAAACGCTCAATTCTTCCATCAGAAGGGAGCAAAGAATAACAACGCTGTGTATGCTGTTATGGCTGATAGTTATTCTCAGACACCTCGAGAGATTCGAGAGGAGCGAGAAGAGAAATCGCCGAGGGAAGATTCCAATACGAGAGGATGGAACCAATACCGTAACAGATACAGTTACAAACCATATGCGAGACCAGATGGTGGTAATCGATACAACACTCGATGGAGAAGACCACGTGATACTCAAGGAAGGTACCAGGAAAGGAGATCCTATGGTAGAAACTACAATAATAGAGGGAATGTAGATACTCGTCAGTCCAACGAAGAATTTAACAAGGACACGAGGAAAAATTTGGAAGCAAGACACCAAGATAACTTGCAATTTTTGGAGCAGAGGCCCAATGATCCAGGTCCATCGGGAACACAACAATCCCGGGGGAATGGTAATGGAAAAAAAACAACTTCGAATTCACAGTAGAAGATAGAATTTTGAATACTTTCACTTCCAGAATTATTAAATGGCAAGCAGAGGATGATGACTTAATTCAACAGAATGACGAACGAAAAGAAATGGGTACCAGAATTAGAATGCCGATTATATCATGCGAAGTATTTGGTATGCCTGTCGATACTTTGATCGATACTGGGGCTATGCTTTGTCTGGTGAGTGAGAAGCTTTATGTTCTGTGGAAGCTCAAAGAGAATTTAGAGGAGATTCCAGTATCAGGAATTAAGATCCAAGGAATAATACCCAATAAAATATCTCTGTGTAAAACACAATTATACTTATGTATTACGATTGGAGGACATGATTTCCGACATGTATTTGTTGTAATGAAGGACATGGCTTTTGACATGATATTGGGAGCAGATTTCATTCAAAAATATCAAGCAGTGATAGATATGAAGACAGAGACGATTAAATTCAAGAATACCGAAGAGATTAACTTCGAGGGAAAAGAAGAGGAAGACATCGAGGGAGATGCTCAATGGTCTCTGATTTTTCATGAAGCTGAAGGAAGAGAAGTCTACAATGAGAAGGAGTCCCCAGAGTTAGGGAAGATTTTGGAAGAGTATCAAGATATTTTTGACATTAAACCTGGTGAAATTAAGGATTTTGAATATCATATTCGTGTAAATGATGATGCACCTTTTCATGCTAAATTGTATCCAGTAGCAGAAAAGCATCGAGAAAAAGTAAAAGTGCTTATCAAGGAAATGGAAAACAACAATGTGATTGAAAAGTACACTACATCTTATGTCAATCCATTAGCAGTAGTGTCTAAGCAAGATGGAAGTCTGAGACTATGTTTAGACGCGCGAAATTTGAATTCAAGATTACTGCCAGAGTATGACAGACCACCAATCATTAGGGAATTGTTGAGAAAATTCCAAGGCAAGGTCTGGTTCTCTAATATTGATCTCACTTCGTCCTACCATCATATTAGGCTTAGTGAAGATTCTAAGAAGTTTACAGGATTTATGTTTGACCAGCAGACATATGTATTCCGCCGCCTACCATTTGGAGTTAAAACATCTGGATCCGTTTTGATCAGAGCCCTAGAACAAAATTTGAGTCCTGAAGTAAAAGAGATAGCAATTCGTTATATTGATGATATCTTGATTGCATCTGAGAGTAAGGAGGAACATTTGCTACATCTTCAAATGTTATTCGCAGATTTGAGAAAAGCGAACTTCAAAGTAAACCTTCGAAAATGTCAGTTCTTTCGAAAGGAAATAAAATTTTTGGGTCACATTTTGGATGGAGAAGGATACCGTCCCAATGAGACGAAGATACAAGCTATTGCAAATTTCCCTAGACCTACTAGAGTGAAGAATGTCCGCAGTTTTCTCGGGACATGCCAATTCTTTGCAGGGCATTGTCCGAACTTCACCAAGACAGTTGCGCCATTGCAGGAGTTGTTAAAGAAAGGAAATAAATGGAAATGGGATAAAGATTGTGAACAATCATTTCAAGATGCCAAGAGTTTATTGGTAAACAGTGTGAAATTGGAGTATCCTGACTTTACCAAGAATTTCATTATAGAATCTGATGCATCCACCGTAGGGATTGGAGCTATTCTACTTCAAGAGGATGAAGATCACAAGAGACATTACCTGGCGTTCATTAGCAGGAAACTTCGTCCATCAGAGAGAAATTATTACACCACAGAGTTAGAAGCACTTGCTGTAATATTCGCTTTGGAGTCGTGGAAGAAAATGTTAATTGGACATTCAGTCATTGTGAGGACTGATCACCACGCATTGGAGTTCATTTTGAGAACAAACTTTGCCAGCGATAGAATAACTAGATGGTCACTTTTTATTCAGCAATTCAACCTAGTTATTGAACATACTCCTGGAAAGTTGAATGTGGGAGCTGATTTGTTGAGTAGAGCAGTGGAGTCTACATCTAAGGTTTTTCAAGTTAACCTGACGCAGGAGGATGAAGATACCTTGAGAAGGTTAAGGTTATTGCATTTATCCCAGAGGAGAGACCGACGTCTCAGAAACATTTTTCGTTTTCTACAGGGAAACATGGATCCCAATGATGATGATTTTGTGGAAACTGAAAGAATTTCCAGAGATTTTATGATGTTAGATGGTTTAATCTACAAGTTTGCAGATCCCGACCATACGAAGCTGAGAGTAGTGATACCTCCACGATTGCAAAAACCCATCATTTGGATGGCACATAGAATCGCAGGTCATGCTGGAGTAGATAAGACAGTCAACATGATTCAAGAGAAATTTTCGTGGGAGCGAATGCGACAAACTGTCAGAAACACTATTCGAGAATGCGACTTATGCCAAAGGAGTAAGCATAATTCTAGGTTATTGAGAGAATTACCAAGGCCTATTATTCCTTCTAAGCCTTGCGAAATCTTCGCGACTGATTTATATGGTCCTCTCCCAAAGTCTAAAAGAGGTAACCGATATATTTTGGTGACTATGGATGTGTTCAGCAAATACACCATGTTACATCCAATTCAGAAGGCAAACGCAAAGTATTGTGCAAAGAGAATTAGAGACAGCGTAAATCCGGAAGCAGGCAAACCGGAATTCCTTTTATCAGATCGTGGACCTCAATTCACACCATTAGAATTTCGAACCAGCATGAATAATCTTGGGATTAGACAATTGTTTTGTTCTATTAGACATCCAGAGAGCAATCCAGCGGAACGCGTGATGGCTGAGATAGCAAAATTTTGCCGCCTCTATTGTCCAAATGAGCATTGGAAATGGATGGATGTTCTTTCTTTAGCATCCGAATCCATCAACTCTACTATTCATGAGAGTACTGGACAGATTCCTATGTTGCTACATCATGGAATTAAACCGACACGATTTTGGGATCGAATCATCTCTATTCCACCTGAGATTGAACCAAGTCGTCAGATGAGGGAAACTCTAGCTTTATACAAGTTAAGGAGTCAAGCTGAGAAGAGAGAGCGCAGAGTGAGAGGAAAGCGTTTTCGCAGACCCTTGCGCGTAGGAACTCTTGTTTTAGTGAAAAGACCTACACCCTCTGACGTGCAAAATCGAGTGTACTCGAAATTTGCAAGCCTTTACGCTGGACCCTACCGTATTGTGGAAGTAAACAATAATGGAAGCTATGAAGTAGCTAATACACGAACTGGTAACATCGTGGGAACTTATAATGCATCGAATTTGAAGATCTATTATTCAAGAACCAGATGATTTAATGTGTAGATAGGAAAAATAAAAATTTTTCAATTTTTATTTTTTGCTAGGTGTGGGGTGGATGTGCCCAACTCTAGGAATGGGTATTCCAAGTTTCAGACACCTAGATATCAAGGGAAAGGCTGTAGCAGCTTTTGAAAGTTCAGATATTTGAATATCGCGCTACATTGCTTCTCGAAGCCTTTCGAAGGATTTTACCGATAGTTGGATGGTAAATGACGTAGCGAGTCATAGCAGAGGTGGAGGCTATTTATTGATTAAATAGTTAACTATGGAGCAGAGACTTGAGACTGGGATCAGATTACTGGCACGGCCAAATGAAAGAGAATGCAATTAGTATCAAGTAAATCGGACCAGGGATTCAAGAGATATGATGATTTCTAGATATCAGGCGATGACGCGTGACCCTGACCGTTTTTGTATAAAAGCCAGCTGGAGCAGGAATGGGTAGCTCACTTCACCACAAGCACTTGGCGAACAAGTTGCGTCTACGCTGAGCCAAGGCACATGGTTGCCGCATCTACGAAGAAGTACTTTTCAAATCGTGATAGTCACGAGAAGTGCTACGCAAACGAGTTGGAACTTAGTAAGTTTCTGGTGAGGAGAATCACTGAGGTGATTGATTTCTACAGACATTGGTGGAAATATTTATATTTCCTAAAGGACATATGCTAGACTCTGTCTAGAAAATAGTATTTTGTCACAGTCCTGTAGTAAATTAATACTTGGATGTTTAAATCCATTTTGAAGTCAGTTTTCATATTTTGTAACTATTTGACCACTTCGATCCGTCAGTACATTGAAGACTAGTCTATAACGGTGGAGTTCATTAGTCTACGCAAGGGAAACTGCAGGTTGTCTAGCGCATGGCAGATGGTGATTTTAATAAACCATGCCCAGGGAACGATCTTCAGAACAGCCGTTAACTGCTTAGACTGTCAACGTTTTTCTTGTACTGATGAGATTACAGTGAGTTATGTTACAACTGACACATTTAAGAAGAGATCGCTTAGATCTGACCCTATTTCAACAAACTGTTATGGCTTTGTTAGAAGCTCATATTAATATGGAACCACAGTTTATTAAAACGTCGAAAGATACTACCACTATGTCTGACTAGACGATTTGTGGGTCTACAATGGCGGCCGATACAAGGATTATACGTGCTTGTCCGTTAGGGCATGTTTACGGATAAATCTGGTACAGACCAGGTTTACTACACTTCAAGAACATCAAGAAATGTAAGCCACATTTGAATTATATTATGCCTAGCTAATTGGAACAAACTATTTTTCTGCAGATGACCAACACATTTTTTTCGTCGTATTTAAAGCTTGTAATGATTTACACAAGACTTATTAGAGTTATTCTGAGCATTTTCAACACTCAGAACAGTTTAGGATCGATGACCGAGCATTTCGAGCATTTATTTAAATTTTTCATATTTTTGTGAAATCACGGTAATCAGCCGATGTAACTGTAAAAGTTAAATTTATTTTTGTTGAGGAATGGATATTTTTTTCATATTCGAAGGTTCGAATATGTGGATTCTCACATAATGAGATGATAATTAAACATATTTGAAATAATAATAATAATCCACTAATAATAATAATAATAATAATAATTTTTAGAATTTTTCTAAATAATTCTTGGATATTATATTTTCTAATAATCATATGTATTGAGAAAGAGCCTATGAAGTAGTTTAAACATTTCTAGTTTGGAACAGGAGATTTTCCCGTAGGAGAGTGGTTAGCGCAAGCCCGCATTCAACCAACATGTCAGTTCTGGTTGAACAGTTGATATTTGCTATGAGCAAAGTATGTTTCATATAACACGGAGAGGCATGAAACGGGAAGCAATTGATATTTGTATCAAATAGGATATTGTTGTATTTATATAAAATCATGACGTAAATACACTTCGAAAGTGAAATAATGCTTTTCATAAGTATGGTAAATTCACGGGTTGAACTGAATGGTAAAATAAAATAAACTTGTAAGTTTATTAATCTTCCAGTGTTGATAACAAGCAGAGGCTTGATTTATTGTATAAATTTTGGGAAGATAATTTATGTGTGTGGAGTAGTTGAAATGCCATTCCCAGGTGCGCATGTTAAGTCGCAGGAATGAAGGTTTTTTCGAGCATCAATCAAATAGCAGGTTCGATGGCTCAGGTTTATAGTAGGAGTATTGGAGCCACACATTTCGTCGTATGAATAACCCGAAGGTTATTTCTTTGAAACCATCAGTTCTTATTTCAACCTTGTTTACGAATTCCATTTAGACTTTGATTTTGCTAGAACCCGGATTTGTCATGATAGTAGTTTATTCTTCTTCAGAGGAAGACCTTTGCCGTTGTTGTTGTAATATTGTGTTCTGACACAGATAGTAGAATGGGCCACTGCCAATTAAAAATAATTCTTTAACCACGAATAATTTGAAGGATATTTTCAAATCCTAGTGCCATGAAATAAATGAATTCATTATAAAACTACAATTCTAATTTCCGCATTCTGTCGAAGAATTGCAAGTTGTGAAAGTTGCTAAAAATGGCCATAAATATAAATATTTTTATAATAATGTTTCCAAGTGGATAATCTAATAGTTGAATGGTTCAACCATTTATTGATCAAGTTGATGATTCAGAAATCATATGTTTTGTTTGGAACTTGAAGTTCATAATCGAGTCACTTCTCGAATGTTTAATGTCAGAAGAACAATTAATTGTTGTTGTGCTTCGCACAGTTCTTCGATGCTATGCTCAAATGGTCAAATACTTTTCAAATGTTATTAATATGTGTTAATAATCTGTGTTGCTTCGATGATAATAATATTTTCAACGATATATTTTTGAAACTGGAAAACAAGTGAAAGTTTAAGAATTCTATAAACATTTATTCTACGAGTGTTAATATCATGTAAATAGTCAAACAGTGATCTACGTTCTTTCCAGTATGAACAATTAATTTTGACCTGGAATTAAATTAATAATTTTGGAACACAGTCCGCAGGACTAACAATCGGACTTGTGTTTTCAAAAAGATTGTCAAATGTGTTTGGAAGATTTCTGTATATTGTGTGTAAATAAGAGTGTGGATCGCCACACGTGGAATGATGCTGCTTTGAGCATTCTTGCAGTCAGATTTTAACTTTAAATAAACTGAGATAATTCTACCAGATGTGTTTCACCCAATTAAATCTCCTTCTATCCTTATTGTTGCATTGAGCCAAAAATCAGTAAAGCATTTTTATAAATTTCATGTCGTTTTTGCGATTTGCTTTAACCCATCTGGCGCTCCGGGATATTTTGATTCTCGTGCTGACTGATTATTGGTAAAATGCATATGTGGTCGTGCGGACTCCGGTCTAAACGGGCACAACCTCACCCCAAATTAAAAGAGGTTGTCAAAGTGTTCAAGACGGAAGCTGAGAAGACAAACTGCGCATTTGTAAAGGCCGAGCTCAACATGGAAGAAAAAAAAAAGAAGACGAAAATATGTCAAACTGGACGGACGGATTGAGAACATTCAGAAAAAGTTCGAAAATGACAAAATTATGAACAGTTTTGTGAAGGCAGTTGCCTATTCACAGAAAATGGAGTAGGTTAATATTATTGTTGAACAAATATGACAAAAAAACAACAACAAAAAACAACAAACAAAAATAAATAAAAAAATTAAAAATACAAAACAACTGACGAAGCCTAGAAAGCTGATTTTTAACACGCCAAAATGATAACAACACGAAACTGATCGGTTTTGTTATTATTTTGCCAGTCCACAGCCTGGATAAAGTGTGACGGAAATCAGACTCTGCATTTATTTTATTTTGATGGTAATTGCACTACATCACAATTATATTTTCGAGACCGTGGTATGTAACGAAGTACATAGACCGAGCGCTTTTCTTCACTCCAAATGAGTATTATGTTAAGGTGCATTGTCACAGGTGCGGCTGTAACGAAGATTGCTGAAGCCTATAGCCTTAGGGGTGGGGGGATGTGTGTGGAACTGTCAGTCGGGAATATTTCTGAGTCATTAAACAGGTAGCCGCGTCCAAGGACTGTGTGGAAGTATCAGTATTTTGGGCAGTGTGTGGAAGTGTCAGTGTGGGGAACTGTCATGTAATCGACTACACAATATCAATGGTCAGAGTAACGGATGAAGGAATACTGGGCCAACAGGAAGGCTAGAAAGTGTTGATTTCGCGTGGTCCTAAGCGACCCATTCGCGAAGAAGACGAAGAAGAAGAAGAAGAAGAAGAAGAAGTAGAAGAAGAAGAAGAAGAAGAAGAAGAAGAAAGATTTTGGTGTTAAAAGTGAAAGTGTTGAGATAATAAATGCCAAATGCTTATTTACATTCTTTTTGAAACATAGTTAGCCAAATAATTGAGCTGATATGCACTATTTGTATCTCCTGAGTTTTCCTGATTTTCATATCAAAATCTCCTGAATTTTGATTTTGTAAGGTTGGCAGGTATGCTGTCATAAATATTGTACAACAATTATATACATTTTCAAGAAAACACACACAAGTCGTTAAACTACTAGAAGCAAAGTTTAAAATTCCAAAATTCAAATCGTTACTATTTTTATTCATTTTTCAAAATTTGGTTCTTGCTTTGTGCTGACCTCCACCGTTTCCTTGATATCTCCCGTGTTTATAGGAAAGTTTTGAGTTTTCTTCTTTTTAATGTGGGTGTTAAATCTTCAGCTGGCGGCTTCGGTGGCGTAGTCGGTAGCATGCTGAGCTTCTATGCCCAAGATAGCGGGTTCAAACCCGGCCGAAGCCGTCGGATTTTTAAGAGCGTTAAAAATCCCTCAGTATGCCTTCCTACGGAGGGGAAGTAAAGCCGGCGGTCCCATGTTATAGATTTATGGCATGTTAAAGAACTTTCCACTAATTACACCTATGTGAAGCTAAATTGGATAGGTTAAGAATGTAAACAACGCTCTTAGGTTTCTAGGTTCGTTCCCAAGAGTCGACTGCGGTGGCTTATAGTAGCTAAGTTCTGAACTGGGCCTAGTAGTAGTTGACGGTGGCGTTTGGCGGCAAAAGTAGGAACTATTTGAAAAATTCTAAGTTGCAGTCTGTACTTAAATTAAAAAACAAATACACACACTAATACAGCCATCACAATTAACACCGTTTATCAGACAGATTCTACACACACCCAAAGTACACGGGGCTGCATGACCGCGTTGTCGCAGCCCCTAAACCGAGGAACCAACCAACCAACCAACCAAATCTTCAGCTACAAAACGAATCTCATTGAAAACCGTTGTGACTTAATTTTTCTATGCGAATTGATCGCGCAACAACTTTTTTTTTTCCTTTGCCTGGATTTTCCTCTGTCTCCAATATTCCTTCATGCGTTCACTGCCATGTTTCCTCTGATCTTCTGTCCACTTCTCTTAGGTCTTCCTTCATCTTGAAACCCTTCCAGATTTTTCACTTTACTCTTAAATTCACTTCTTTCTAGCATCTGAGACTCTGTGATGTTCAACTTTTCTAAATCTTTCCTAAATTCCTTAGTCCACGTTGGAGTGGTCTTCTTCTTCCAGAGATAGTCGAATGTTTGTTTTGTTAATCTATGTTTGTGCATTTTGTATAGATGTCCAAGGAATGTCAGCCACCTCTTCCGCATAGTGTCTGAGATTCTTTCCATGTTCTGGTAGACTTCTCTGTCGCTTCGCAGTTTCCATCCGTCCGTTATGACTTTAATTTATCATTAGTCTATGAAACGTTAACAATATATATTTTTAGTTTGCTCAGAATAAAAGTGGAAATAATTATGCTTATTTAATTAATAAAGTGAAAATATGTGAGATTCATTTTGTAGCTGAATTTAACACCCACTTAAAAAGAAAGCGAAAGTCGAAAATTTCCTATCATCGTGGGAGATATGAGGGAAGCGGTGAAGATCAGCAAAAGCTATAAAAACATTTTGAAAAATGGATTAAAAAAAAGCAGTAGTTATGATTTAAATTTTGAAAATTTATAATTTTGCTTCTTTTGAAATGTCTATAGTTGTACAAGGCCTATGACAGGTGTCAAATTACTCGGGACTACTTATTTTACAGATTTATAGCAAAGAACCCAAAACTAGTAGGTCATCGACTTTTCCCGATATTTCCCGACCCCATAATTTTAGAAACGTGTGCGATAGCTCATTAGGTAATTTCATTAGAAAGCTAACTGTTGCAATGGGTACCATGTTTCGACTTCCGGAAAATTTCGACATATCTTCGCGTTTCACATCCCCCATACCCCAAAACCACCGTCAGTTCAAACGTTTATATATAATTTATAATATATGTATATATGTATATATATCAGTTTTTTGTGGACAAGATAACTGCCGTAATTTTGCACCAATCACATTGAATTTTTTATATAATATGTATCCCTTTAAAATCTCGATCGAGTTCGTTAATGGGCATAATCAGTCGAAGGGGATAGAAATGGGGGGGGGGGCTTTTTTTTCTCGAAAAAATGAAATATCGCTATAACTCTCTTAATACGTGAAATATCGAATCCATTCAAAGTTCATACTATGTGTCGGATAAGTGCCAAAAATTTATGTTTAAAAAGTTTCTTGATAGCACCAACCATTCACCAAAGAGGTGGAAAAAATTGGGTTTTTCGGGAAACATTAATCATATCTCTCTTAATAGGCACAATATCAAAACCGTACGAAATGGAAAATATTCCCCTAATAATTACCTAGAACTTTTGTCTGAAAGATTTTTTGATATTACCCACCATTACGCCAAGGGATGAGAAAAATGATTTCGGAATTTTAAGAAAATGCCAAGAGCCATCAGAGGTTGCCATGACAACACTACTAAAATGATGAGGGATGAACTATCAGAAGTTGCCAAGGCAACGCCATTGCACGAGGTCACATTCAGTTTTCCTTCTGACCCAGAGGGAAGCGGCTTCGGTGACGTAACTGGTAGCATGCTGAACTTCTATGCCCAAGGTCACGGGTTCAAAGCCAGCCAAAGTCGTCGGATTTTCTAAGAGTGCTAAAAATCCCTTAGCATGCTTTCCTTCGGAGGGGAAGTTCCAACATTCGTTGCTGGTTGCGGTGGCATCTAGTTGCCAAGTTCACAGCTAGGTGTCGTTGACGGTAGTATTTAGCAGCAAAATTATGAACTACTACTTGAAATTGACCGTCTGCAGACCTTACCTAAATTACAGACTAATACAGTCATCACAATTAAAACCGTTTATCAGACAGATTCTACACACACCCAATGTACACGGGGTTACATGAACACGTTGTCGCAGCCCCTAAACTGAGGAACTAACCAACATCTCTGCGGGAGATAAAATTTTGCGTGAAGAAGTAACAGACTGTTAGATAGTTATACATCAGTTCCAAACCTTGCATAAGGACAGTGTGACCACAAGTATAAATATGAACCCCAAATGACAAGAAGGTTACCATCCCCATAGGACATTAAAATGATAAAAATATGCATAGAAAGACGAAAAAAGTTAATTAAGCTCCAATTGTAAAATATTTTCTGATCCTTCTACGAAAACCTGCATATTTTGCCTATTATAGCCTATCACCTACTGTCGACCAAACTATTATGTGCACTCGAGTTTGAAGGTTGTTTGTGAAGTAACCAATAGACCTACATAAAATCCAATAACATCATCATTTTCATCGTTCTATTTTACGTTAGTTCATTTAGGTTTGGAATTTTTGATTTATATTTTAATATTTTTTATCGCAGTTGGAACACAAAAAGTGCACGTTTTTAAGCGTGTTTCAACCATGCGTCACATTTAAGAATTATTATCTCAAAAA
Organism: Meconema thalassinum; assembly: GCA_946902985.2. Lineage (NCBI taxonomy): Eukaryota > Metazoa > Arthropoda > Insecta > Orthoptera > Tettigoniidae > Meconema > Meconema thalassinum. The sequence continues at coordinate 92,727,336 of OX336388.2, forward strand.
CCCGTCATCAGATCGAATCCAAATTTTAACACAATATACATTGGAGTGTTGTATAACTGGTTTATTAATTTCAACATTTTGTGTTACCAAGGAACAATGTTGTTATCATTTTTGTAAGGTAACTTTTTCTCGGCTCGGGGTGGTTGGAAAATGTAGTTCTTGGTCGCGTTGGAATCCTTATACATCGAAAAGTTATGCTGTATGACTGTGAAATACATAAATTAATTCACTTATTTTTTATCAGTTTGTATTTGTAGGGGGAAATAAGACATGGTTCACCAGCTAGCCGCTCCGGCAAAAGCTGTACAGCGTTGCCGAAATGGAACCCTTCACGCATCATGGCGAGCCTCGCTCGGAAGTGATGGGCTCCATCTCAGCAACGCTGTACAGCTTTTACAAAATGAATCTCGCATATTTTCACATGATTAATTAATTAATTAAGAGTCATTATTTCCATTTTTATTCTGAGCAAACTAAAAAAAAAGTTAACGTTTCATAGAATGACTAATTAAGGTCACAATGGTTTTGAGTGAGATTCATTTTGTAGCAGAAGGTTTAACACCCACATTAAAAAGAGAAAACTCCAAAAATCCCTATAAACACCTGAGATATCAGGGAAACGGCGAAGGTCAGCACAAAACAAGAACCAATTTTGAAAAAATTGATAAAAATAATTTCCATTTGAATTTTGAAAATTTTAAACTTTGTTTCTAATAGCAAGGTGTGTGTGTTTCCATGGAAATGTATATCATTGTTGTACAAGATTTATGACAGGCACTGTTATAATATTAAAATCGTTATTGCTGTGGCTCCTAAAGCTGTATGTGGCAGTGGCGAAGCTGGAGGGGAATCTTTGACCCTTAGCATACCTATTTCATTCTCAAGGAATATGCACATTTACATTTTCCTATTTTTCATTGTCATAGGCAAATTAAATCTCTAGTTTTCGGTATTATTCTCTGTAGCCACGGTGGGATTGACGCTAGCTTCTCCGCGTGGGACTGAGCAGCCAGTGAGTCTCCTTTGAAACAGGCTCAAGTCTCTGTGGGTAGAGAAGGCAATTGCGCATGCGCCAAGCGGAGTGTTGATATCTGAATGCGTCAGCAGAAAGTCTAGGCTCCAAGCAGTTCATACGTGAGGCGGGTGGTATTTTAGCGCCTGCATGTTCGTTTGTGAGTTTTAATAATCATAATGTTATTGGTTTTACGTCCCTTTTAACTACCCTGGCTTTTAGAGACGCTGGGGTGCCGGAATTTTGCCCCGAAGGGGATCTTTAACGTGCCAGTAAATGTACTGACACGGCTCCCTCACATTTGCGCACCCTCAAATGCCAGCTGACTGCGCCAGGTTTCGAACCTGCAACCTTGGGCTCAGCAGTTTGTGAGTTTTAAAACAAGGATCAGTGTAGTGATTTAATAGTGTATTTAAAATAAAGACTATTTTCTTCGTTGTTCTTTGAAGAGAAATGTGTAGTGTAAGAGAGAAGACAAAATCCTCATCGAAATATTGTACAGAGTGATAAACATCAGTCACGTTAAGTGCAGTCTCAGTGGTATGGGGAGTGTGAAGTGTATCAACGGGCACGATGCATTGTTATGTCTGTATTTTGTTTGGTGGCGATAGTAAAGAATGTAGTGAAACTGGGATGCGTTTATTAAACATTTTCATCGTAGAGCACGAAAGCATCAAATTTCTAAGAAACATATTCTTAGTTTAGAACGATATCATCTTCTATTAAGAACAAAGTTCCAAATGGTTCCGCCTCGTCAATACTGTTTATTAAAATGTCGTGATACAATCACCTGTCTTTTAACACTTGGTACATGTTTCGACGTCTGACACTTATTGACGTCTTCATCAGCCTAAATATTTGGGCAGCACTTAAAACATTCCCTTTATATACCGGGTGTAGTTAAAAATTGTACATAAAAACACACATAGATCACTGTAACACATTAAAAAGTTGTTAAAACATTTTCTTATGTTAAAAGCTCAATAAAATCCTCAGCCGGGCTTGGCAGTCTTTCTTGGTTTATTTCTAATGTTAGCTTCAAAAGCCCAAACAAGGGGTGACCATTCCCAACTGGAAAGAAATGAAACTATGTATGAGAGAAAGAAGTGGTAGATAAAATAATACTTTAAAAAACCCTAAATGTTATATAAAGACTTACGATGTAATGCGGCAATGAGCTAACAGAGCCGTGCTGAGTCGGACGGAGACTGTGCTGTACTGAAACGTGTGTGTTTTTATGTACAATTTTTAACTACACCCAGTATATAAAGGGAATGTTTTAAGTGCTGCCCAAATATTTAGGCTGATGAAGACGTCAATAAGTGTCAGACGTCGAAACATGTACCAAGTGTTAAAAGACAGGTGATTGTATCACGACATTTTAATAAACAGTATTGACGAGGCGGAACCATTTGGAACTTTGTTCTTAATATAATTCAGTCAATACGGAAAAAATGTGCGACTCTCAGAGTAAAAAAAAATGATATCATCTTCTGGAACAACCCAGAATAGAGCATGCCCTATCACAGCGGAAAACACGACGGCTCGAGTTTATCTACAAAGGACAATAAGGTATGAACTTTAGAATACCCAGATGCATGAATGTAGCTCCGCCGCTGGTATTTGGTTTGATTTAAGTGCTATAATAAGGGCGTAAACTATGTAAATAAATAAATAAATGAAATTGAGGAGGCACGGAGAACAGGCTTTGATAAAATACTAAAAGTTTTTAAAAGTTTTGAAAAGTTTTTAAAACAACAATGAAAATATCAAGATGAGCTTCTCTCATCTAAGAACACTTCCCGGTCCCCTTAGGCCCGTATCACACGACACTTGCTGGCAAGGAAGCTGTTGTGATCGCTGGTATAAAATCCTGTATGATTCAGTTCATCCTCGTCCGTACACCTGCTTTTATGACTGAACTGTATCACACGCTAGAATTTCGTGCGCCAAGTTGTGAGAAATAAAACATGGAGGACGGTTGTCGTTTCGGGGTAACATTTACAGTCGATTCGCATTATTAACGCAAAGCGGTCGTGAAACTTGCTTTACGTACATTTGAAAACATGCCTGGTACTGAATGAATGCATTCCAATCAATATTTAAGATCTAACTGTTCTTCTTTCTTCGGCTTTTCCCAATTAATTGGGGTCGCCGGAGCCAGCCAGGCTCATTTTAGTTTTGGCCGGGGATTTAAGGCCGGATGCCCTTCCTGACGCCAAGTGATTTTTCAGGTGAAAATTTCACCCCTTTGTCACTGGGATTCGAACCCCGGCCGTCCGGGTGAAAGACGAGCAGCTAAGCCAATGCGCCAGCACGCTCCCCATTTAAGATCTAAGTGTAATAATTGGATATTTAACCACACGCGCTAATAAGAAGCGTAACAAAATCCGGTAATGTCTGTCAGAAAAGTGTGCAAGTGGTATCGCGCCCGCTTGTTGTTTTGAAGATCCCGCGTTCATGGCTATCCAATGGCGAAACGTTTTACTTCTTTTTATTTATTTTATTATATCCTCCTCACGTCGTACAACAATATTGCTACTTGATTTTGTCTACATGATCAACGAGGACGATAGTAAACATGTTCTCTCATTTAAAATTATATCTTCCCTAAATACTGTTTAAAACCATGGACGGATACTATTCGTCATAATACGAGTGTTAGAATTTAAATAGTTCAAAATTTATCTCAGAAGAATAATAATAGGACATGTTCTGTATTTACTGGATATAGAAAGCGCTTTTCACACAAACGCTATTTAGCGAAAATATAGTTTCATTCAGATGTATTTATTCGAGGGCCTACCTACATAACAAAAGTATTTGTTTATGTTGTCGCTAACATCTCTACTAGAACGAGGAAATCAATCCGATTGGTTGTTGTACTCAAACTTCCATGGAAACAGCCAGGAAAAATAGCACCTGTTCAATTTCGTGAGTTGTATGGAGGCTACCATGGAAGGCAGAACCTAGCATGGAAGGTACAAATCACATGGTAATAGACGCGTGTATACCAGCGTTTATACCCGTACTGGTAGAAGCTTCCATGCTAGTGAGTGTCGTGTCATACAGGCCTTAACGATAAACAAAGAAAGTATAGAAGGCTTGGAGGCCCAAGTTATGTTTGAACTGAGGGCGGAGACACAAAATACAGTCGGTTTCCTGACCAGTCCATTTACCGAAATTGGTTGAAACTATTGTACATTATAGTGAGTATGATAACTTTACCTTGTAGACGTCGTTGTTCCGGAAAAACTGTAAGATAGAGTTGACTCCATCCTCCGACGCGTCGATCTTCGCTGCTTGGAGCAAGTCTTGTATGTCCATGACGTAGGTAAGTGACGACATTCCATCATCACATCCTTTGGTTTGTGATATTTGGTTCTTAGCTGTGCACAAGAAGATAAAAACTGGATGTTCGGCGCCAATGTCACCATCACTGACTTCTCCGCCGATCTTATTGAGAAGTTGTTCCTCATTTGGCAGCAGACTTGCTGATCCCTTGAGGCGGGAAATGATGGCGCGCAACAATGTTGCTTTTGAAGTAAAATTGATCATGTTAAATTGTGCGAGATTCTCGACGATTTTAGGTGAAACTAAAATCGTTTGAATTTCGGTTGCAGTGTCTTTATTTAGGCCTACCACTACCTCCATGAGATTACTAATATGAGGGTACATAGTAGGTTCTGTTCCATCAGAACACCCTGGTATATACACAGGCAGGTTTGTGCAATCTGAGGAAACGACGGTCGTTTGGGTAGCAGATGTCGTTTCTTCACACGATTCTTCAGAACATGGTGTGACCGTCATCAACGTTGTTGCTTCACAAGAATCATCAGTGCATTGCACAGTTGTTGTCTCTGTACAACGCTCGTCTTCACATTCTGTAGTAGTGCTGGTACCTTCATAGCGTGGGCAGTGTTCCAAAGGTGAAACTGTGATGGTACACACTGTTTGTAGCCCCAGACTATCTTCGCCTGATCCCTGGAGTATTATATACGGGATAACTTTGGTGATAGCTTTGACGACATTCTCAGGTACTCCCGGTTGTGCGGTGATGTGTGTCAGTAGGCGTTTTATAATGCCTGCTTTACGCTGATATTGTTGCGGGCGGAATTTTGACAGGATCTGTAAAAGAAATACAATTTAGTTTAATGAGGACGTTTTGGGAGAAGAACGATTCAAGTGCTAAAATTGGTACAAAGAATCAGAACCTCAAAGTAAAAGGTTTAGCATTTGCTGACGACGTAGCGTTGTTTGCTGAATCAGAACAAGAAGCTATTAACAAAATTGATAAGTTAAAAGGAACGGCGGAAAAAGCGGGCTTACAGATTTCGTTGATAAAACAGAGATGATGACAAGTGATCAGAAATACACTAAGAAAATGATAAAAACAAATTATGGGAGCATCAGGGTCACTGACCGATTTAAATATCTTGGAGAAATAATTAGTAGCAATGGGACGGATAAATTGGCAATTGAGAACAATAAAGGGAAACAGGAAAGATTACATTTTTGTACAAAAAATATATACAATAAAAAGAACCTGTCTACCAATGCAAAATTACGACATTTTAATACAGTTGTTAGACCAGTCATCTTGTACGGCATGGAAACTACAAATATAACCGGGATGGAGAATTTGCTCAAGATAGAAAGAAGAATTTTAAGAAGGATTTATGGTCCTAGGAAAACACAGGAAGTTTATAGACTGAGATCCAATGCAGAAATTTATAGTAAAATCGACAACCTTGAAGTGATGAACAGAAAACGGCGACTTCAGTTCTACGGACATATGGTCCGCATGGATTGCTCAAGGTTAAACAAACAAATTTTTGAACTGGAACTATAAAGGGCAAGGAGGCTATGTAAAACAAATGAAAGAAGAACTTCAAAAATTCAGAATTACTGAAAAAAATTGTCTAAATAGAATAGAGTACAGAAAAAAAATGGCCTCAAAATTCTTGTCGGGGAGAAGAAGGATCTCAACAGAGGAGAATGGACTGCTGAAAGAAGAGCTGCGCAGTCGACCAGGATGAAAGACTTCTGGAAGAGAAAGAAGGAAACTAGACCTATAAAGAAGTGATATTTGCGTGGTCCTTGTATATATATCTAACTTTTTAGAAACAACAAATTATTTGTGTGATTTATTAATTGTTTGTAATTTCGAACACCAAATAGAACTTCACTAATTGGTATGTATGTACCAATAACTAAAGCCCTCCGTGTATAAACCCGCGGATATCCTTAAAATGTTTCGCCTTGCGGCTATAGTTTGCATGACTGTGTGGATAGCATCACATTTCGATGGTGTCTTCCTGATTGGGGTCATTCCAGATTGCGTTCACCTCATTAGTAGTCCAGCTTGCGGTCACTTTCATATTAGGGAAGAACTATAAACATTCCAGCGTCCAGATTGTGATCACTTTTCTTGGGAGACCGGTCCGGTTGTAACTCCTCTGGGGATTTCCTCACCTTTCACTTCCACCCCTCTTGCCAATGTTGAGGTACATGTCATGTGTCAGTTCTTTTTGGTCCTGATACACTACATTAGCTGCAACCATAGTGTTCAATTTTTCTGTTTACTAACCGTGTACTGTATACATGTCTTGATTTTATTTATTATCTAAATATTTATTGATTGTTACTGATTTATTTCAGGTAATGAAATAGAGTTACTGTATAAATCATGGCTGCATACCTAATGAAGCTGTAACGGATGTAAAACGAGCAATATTCCGTGCGAAGAAACGGGCTAGAGAAGAGCCTACTGTCGACCAAAGTATTAGGTGCACTCGAGTTTGAAGGTTGTTTGTGAAGTAACCAATAGACCTACATAAAATCCAATAACATCATCATTTTTGTCGTTCTATTGCACGTTAGTTCATGAAGTTTGGAATTTTTAATTTATATTTTAATATTTTTTGTCGCAGTTGGAGCACAAAAAGTGCACGTTTTTAAGCGTGTTTCAACCATGCGTCACATTTATGAATTATTATTTAAAAAACCCGTCATCAGATCGAATCCAAATTTTAACACAATATACATTGGAATGTTGTATAACTGGTTTATTAATTTCAAAATGTTGCGTGTCCAAGAAAAAAAGTTGTTATTATTAATGTAAGGTAACTTTTTCTCGGCTCGGGGTGGTTGGAAAATGTAGTTCTTGGTTGCGATGTAATCCTTATACATCAAAAAGTTAAGCTGTATGACTGTGAAATACGTAAATTAACTCACTTATTTTATATCGGTTTGTATTTGTAGTCGGAAATAACACATGGTTCACCAGCTACCCGCTCCCAGAAAAGCTGTACAGCGTTGCTGAAATGGAGCCCAACACGCATCAAGGCGTGCCTCGCTCGGAAGTGATGGGCTCCATCACAGAAACGCTGTACAGCTCTCCCGGGAGTGGGTAGCTGGTGAACGATGTGTTATTTCCGCCTACAAATACAAACCGATATAAAATAACTGAGTTAATTTACGTATTTCACAGTCATACAGCTTAACTTTTTGATGTATAAGAATTACATCGCGACCAAGAACTACATTTTCCATCCACCCTGAGCCGAGAAAAAGTTACCTTACAAAAATGATAACAACATCTTTTCTTGGACACGCAAAATTTTGAAATTATTAAACCAGTTATACAACATTCCAGTGTATAATGTGTTAAAATTTGGATTCGATCTGATGACGGGTTTTTGAGATAATAATTCTTAAATGTGATGCATGCTTGAAACACGCTTAAAAACGTGCACTTTTGTGTTCCAACTGCGACAAAAAATATTAAAATATAAACTAAAAATTCCAAACCTACATGAACTAACGTGCAATAGAACGACGAAAATGATGATGTTATTGGATTTTATGTAGATCTATTGGTTACTTCACAAACAACCTTCAAACTCGAGTACACATAATACTTTGGTCGACAGTAGTGCTTCCATACCCGACATTTATTCCGAAGACTTTCAAAATCTGTATAACAAGGATATGAGCTTGTAACAAACATTCCCCAGTTCTCAAACACTGAACTGTAGTCTTTGGTTAGGTAGTGAAATATCAGTTTCCCCTTTTTATCCACAAAACTTACGGAAGGTATGAGTCAGTCGGGAAGAAACAAGGACCGGTCTCCCAAGAAAAGTGATCGCAATCTGGACGCTGGAATGTTTATAGCTCTTCTCTAAAATGAAAGTGAACGCAACCTGGACTGCTAATGAGGTGAACGCAATCTGGACTGCTAATGAGGTGAACGCAATCTGGACTGCTAATGAGGTGACCGCAATCTGGACTGCTAATGAGGTCAACGCAATCTGGACTGCTAATGAGGTGAACGCAATCTGGACTGCTAATGAGGTGAACGCAATCTGGACTGCTAATGAGGTGACCGTAATCTGGACTGCTAATGAGGTGAACGCAATCTGGACTGCTAATGAGGTGACCGCAATCTGGTCTGCTAATGAGGTGACCGCAATCTGGACTGCTAAAGAGGTGAACGCAATCTGGACTGCTAATGAGGTGACCGCAATATGGAGTGCTAATGAGGTGAACGCAATCTGGACTGCTAATGAGGTGAACGCAATCTGGACTGCTAATGAGGTGACCGCAATCTGGACTGCTAATGAGGTGACCGCAATCTGGACTGCTAATGAGGTGACCGTAATCTGGACTGCTAAAGAGGTGACCGCAATCTGGACTGCTAAAGAGGTGACCGCAATCTGGACTGCTAAAGAGGTGACCGCAATCTGGACTGCTAATGAGGTGAACGCAATCTGGACTGATAATGAGGTGACCGCAATCTGGACTGCTAATGAGGTGACCGCAATATGGAGTGCTAATGAGGTGAACGCAATCTGGACTGCTAATGAGGGGAACGCAATCTGGACTGCTAAAGATGTGAATGCAATCTGCACTGCAAATGAGGTGCAAGCAATATGAAGTGCTAAAGAGGTGAATGCAATCTGGACTGCTAATGAGGTGACCGCAATCTGGACTGCTAATGAGGTGACCGCAATCTGGACTGCTAATGAGGTGACCGTAATCTGGACTGCTAATGAGGTGAACGCAATCTGGACTGCTAATGAGGTGACCGCAATCTGGACTGCTAATGAGGTGAACGCAATCTGGACTGCTAATGAGGTGAACGCAATCTGGACTGCTAATGGGGTGACCGTAATCTGGACTGCTAATGAGGTGAACGCAATCTGGACTGCTAATGAGGTGAACGCAATCTGGACTGCTAATGAGGTGACCGCAATCTGGACTGCTAATGAGGTCAACGCAATCTGGACTGCTAATGAGGTGAACGCAATCTGGACTGCTAATGAGGTGAACGCAATCTGGACTGCTAATGAGGTGACCGTAATCTGGACTGCTAATGAGGTGAACGCAATCTGGACTGCTAATGAGGTGACCGCAATCTGGACTGCTAATGAGGTGACCGCAATCTGGACTGCTAAAGAGGTGAACGCAATCTGGACTGCTAATGAGGTGACCGCAATATGGAGTGCTAATGAGGTGAACGCAATCTGGACTGCTAATGAGGTGAACGCAATCTGGACTGCTAATGAGGTGACCGCAATCTGGACTGCTAATGAGGTGACCGCAATCTGGACTGCTAATGAGGTGACCGTATTCTGGACTGCTAAAGAGGTGACCACAATCTGGACTCCTAAAGAGGTGACCGCAATCTGGACTGCTAAAGAGGTGACCGCAATCTGGACTGCTAATGAGGTGAACACAATCTGGACTGCTAATGAGGTGATCGCAATCTGCACTGCTAATGAGGTGACCGCAATATGGAGTGCTAATGAGGTGAACGCAATCTGGACTGCTAATGAGGGGAACGCAATCTGGACTGCTAAAGAGGTGAATGCAATCTGCAAATGAGGTGCAAGCAATATGGAGTGCTAAAGAGGTGAATGCAATCTGGACTGCTAATGAGGTGAACGCAATATGGAGTGCTAATGAGGTGAACGCAATCTGGACTGCTAATGAGGTGAACGCAATCTGGACTGCTAATGAGGTGACCGCAATCTGGACTGCTAATGAGGTGACCGCAATCTGGACTGCTAATGAGGTGACCGTAATCTGGACTGCTAATGAGGTGAACGCAATCTGGACTGCTAATGAGGTGACCGCAATCTGGACTGCTAATGAGGTGAACGCAATCTGGACTGCTAATGAGGTGAACGCAATCTGGACTGCTAATGGGGTGACCGTAATCTGGACTGCTAATGAGGTGAACGCAATCTGGACTGCTAATGAGGTGAACGCAATCTGGACTTCTAATGAGGTGACCGCAATCTGGACTGCTAATGAGGTGAACGCAATCTGGACTCTTAATGAGGTGAACGCAATCTGGACTGCTAATGAGGTGAACGCAATCTGGACTGCTAATGAGGTGAATGCAATCTGGACAGCTAATGAGGTGAACGCAATCTGGACTGCTAATGAGGTGAACGCAATCTGGACTGCTAATGAGGTGACCGCAATCTGGACTGCTAATGAGGTGACCGCAATCTGGACTGCTAATGAGGTGAACGCAATCTGGACTGCTAATGAGGTGAACGAAATCTGGACTGCTAATGAGGTGACCGCAATCTGGACTGCTAATGAGGTGACCGCAATATGGACTGCTAATGAGGTGACCGCAATCTGGACTGCTAATGAGGTGAACGCAATCTGGACTGCTAATGATGTGAACGCAATCTATACTGCTAATGAGGTGACCGCAATCTGGACTGCTAATGAGGTGGTCGCAATCTGGACTGCTAATGAGGTGAACGCAATCTGGACTGCTAATGAGGTGAACGCAATCTGGACTGCTAATGAGGTGAACGCAATCTGGACTGCTAATGAGGTGAACGCAATCTGAACTACTAATGAGGTGAACGCAATCTGGACTGCTAATGAGGTGAAAGCAATCTGGACTGCTAATGAGCTGAACGCAATCTGAACTGCTAATGAGGTGAACGCAATCTGGACTGCTAATGAGGTGAACACAATCTGGACTGCTAATGAGGTGACCGCAATCTGGACTGCTAATGAGGTGAACGCAATCTGGACTGCTAATGAGGTGCACGCAATCTGGACTGCTAGTGAGGTGAACGCAATCTAGACTGCTAATGAGGTGAACGCAATCTGGACTGCTAATGAGGTGACCGCAATCTGGACTAGTAATGAGGTGAACGCAATCTGGACTGCTAATGAGGTGAACGCAACCTGGACTGCTAATGAGGTGAACGCAATCTGGACTGCTAATGAGGTGACCGCAATCTGGACTGCTAATGAGGTGAACGCAATCTGGACTGCTAATGAGGTGACCGCAATCTGGACTGCTAATGAGGTGAACGCAATCTGGACTGCTAATGAGGTGAACGCAATCTGGACTGCTAATGAGGTGACCGCAATCTGGACTGCTAATGAGGTGAACGTAATCTGGACTGCTAATGAGGTGACCGCAATCTGGACTGCTAATGAGGTGAACGCAATCTGGATTGCTAATGAGGTGAACGCAATCTGGACTGCCAATGAGGTGACCGCAATCTCGACTGCTAAAGAGGTGACCGCAATCTGGACTGCTAATGAGGTGAACGCAATCTGGAATGCTAATGAGGTGACCGCAATCTGGACTGCTGATGAGGTGACCGCAATCTGGACTGCTAAAGAGGTGACCACTATCTGGACTGCTAATGAGGTGACCGCAATCTGGACTGGTAATGAGGTGAACGCAATCTGGACTGTTAATGAAGTGACCGCAATCTGGACTGCTAATGAGGTGAACGCAATCTGGACTGCTAATGAGGTGACCGCAATCTGGACTGCTAATGAGGTGACCGCAATCTGGACTGGTAATGAGGTGACCGCAATCTGGACTGCTAATGAGTTGACCGCAATCTGGACTGCTAATGAGGTGAACGCAATCTGGACTGCTAATGAGGTGAACGCAATCTGGACTGCTAATGAGGTGAACGCAATCTGGACTGCTAATGAGTTGAACGTAATCTGGACTGCTAATGAGGTGACCGCAATCTGGACTAGTAATGAGGTGAACGCAATCTGGACTGCTAATGAGGTGAATGCAATCTGGACTGCTAATGATGTGAGCGCAATCTGGACTGCTAATGAGGTGACCGCAATCTGGACTTCTAATGAGGTGAACGCAATCTGGACTGCTAATGAGGTGACCGCAATCTGGACTGCTAATGAGGTGAACGCAATCTGGACTGCTTATGAGGTGAACGCAATCTGGACTGCTAATGAGGTGAACGCAATCTGGACTGCTAATGAGGTGAACGCAATCTGAACTGCTAATGGGGTGAACGCAATCTGGACTGCTAATGAGGTGAACGCAATCTGGACTGCTAATGAGGTGAACGCAATCTGGACTGCTCATGAGGTGAACGCAATCTGGACTGCTAATGAGGTGAACGCAATCTGGACTGCTAATGAGGTGACCGCAATCTGGACTGCTAATGAGGTGAACGCAATCTGGACGGCTAATGAGGTGACCGCAATCTGGACTGCTAATGAGGTGAACGCAATCTGGACTGCTAATGAGGTGACCGTAATCTGGACTGCTAATGAGGTGAAAGCAATCTGGACTGCTAATGAGGTGACAGCAATCTGGACTGTTAATGAGGTGACCGCAATCTGGACTGCTAATGAGGTGAACGCAATCTGGACTGAAAATGAGGTGAACGCAATCTGGTCTAGTAATGAGGTGAACGCAATCTGGACTGCTAATGAGGTGACCGTAATCTGGACTGCTAATGAGGTGAAAGCAATCTGGACTGCTAATGAGTTGACCGCAATCTGGACTGTTAATGAGGTGACCGCAATCTGGACTGCTAATGAGGTGAACGCAATCTGGACTGAAAATGAGGTGAACGCAATCTGGTCTAGTAATGAGGTGAACGCAATCTGGACTGCTAATGAGGTGACCGTAATCTGGACTGCTAATGAGGTGAAAGCAATCTGGACTGCTAATGAGTTGACCGCAATCTGGACTGTTAATGAGGTGACCGCAATCTGGACTGCTAATGAGGTGAACGCAATCTGGACTGAAAATGAGGTGAACGCAATCTGGTCTAGTAATGAGGTGAACGCAATCTGGACTGCTAATGGGTTGACCACTATCTGGACTGCTAATGAGGTGAACGCAATCTGGACTGCTAATGAGGTGAACGCAATCTGGACTGCTAATGAGGAGAACGCAATCTGTACTGCTAATGAGGTGAACGCAATCTGGACTGCTAATGAGGTGAACGCAATCTGGACTGCTAATGAGGTGACCGCAATCTGATCTGCTAATGAGGTGAACGCAATCTGGACTGCTAATGAGGTGAACGCAATCTGGACTGCTAATGAGGTGAATGCAATCTGGACTGCCAATGAGGTGAACGCAATCTGGACTGCTAATGAGGTGACCGCAATCAGGACTGCTAATAAGGTGACCGCAATCTGGACTGCTAATAAGGTGACCGCAATCTGGACTGCTAATGAGGTGAACGCAATCTGGACTGCTAATGAGGTGACCGCAATCTGGACTAGTAATGAGGTGAACGCAATCTGGAATGCTAATGAGGTGAACGCAATCTGGACTGCTTAATGAGGTGAACGCAATCTGGACTTGTAATGAGGTGAACGATATCTGGACTGGTAATGAGTTGACCGCAATCTGGACTGTTAATGAGGTGACCGCAATCTGGACTGCTAATGAGGTTAACGCAATCTGGACTGCTAATGAGGTGACCGCAATCTGGACTGCTAATGAGTTGAACGTAATCTGGACTGCTAATGAGGTGACCGCAATCTGGACTAGTAATGAGGTGAACGCAATCTGGACTGCTAATGAGGTGAATGCAATCTGGACTGCTAATGATGTGAGCGCAATCTGGACTGCTAATGAGGTGACCGCAATCTGGACTGCTAATGAGGTGAACGCAATCTGGACTGCTAATGAGGTGACCGCAATCTGGACTGCTAATGAGGTGAACGCAATCTGGACTGCTTATGAGGTGAACGCAATCTGGACTGCTAATGAGGTGAACGCAATCTGGACTGCTAATGAGGTGAACGCAATCTGAACTGCTAATGGGGTGAACGCAATCTGGACTGCTAATGAGGTGAACGCAATCTGGACTGCTAATGAGGTGAACGCAATCTGGACTGCTAATGAGGTGACCGCAATCTGATCTGCTAATGAGGTGAACGCAATCTGGACTGCTCATGAGGTGAACGCAATCTGGACTGCTAATGAGCTGAACGAAATCTGGACTGCTAATGAGGTGACCGCAATCTGGACTGCTAATGAGGTGAACGCAATCTGGACGGCTAATGTGGTGACCGCAATCTGGACTGCTAATGAGGTGAACGCAATCTGGACTGCTAATGAGGTGACCGTAATCTGGACTGCTAATGAGGTGAAAGCAATCTGGACTGCTAATGAGGTGACAGCAAACTGGACTGCTAATGAGTAGACCGCAATCTGGACTGTTAATGAGGTGACCGCAATCTCGACTGCTAATGAGGTGAACGCAATCTGGACTGAAAATGAGGTGAACGCAATCTGGTCTAGTAATGAGATGAACGCAATCTGGACTGCTAATGGGTTGACCACTATCTGGACTGCTAATGAGGTGAACGCAATCTGGACTGCTAATGAGGTGAACGCAATCTGGACTGCTAATGAGGAGAACGCAATCTGTACTGCTAATGAGGTGAACGCAATCTGGACTGCTAATGAGGTGAACGCAATCTGGACTGCTAATGAGGTGACCGCAATCTGGACTGCTAATGAGGTGAACGCAATCTGGACTGCTAATGAGGTGAACGCAATCTGGACTGCTAATGAGGTGAATGCAATCTGGACTGCCAATGAGGTGAACGCAATCTGGACTGCTAATGAGGTGACCGCAATCAGGACTGCTAATAAGGTGACCGCAATCTGGACTGCTAATAAGGTGACCGCAATCTGGACTGCTAATGAGGTGAACGCAATCTGGACTGCTAATGAGGTGACCGCAATCTGGACTAGTAATGAGGTGAACGCAATCTGGAATGCTAATGAGGTGAACGCAATCTGGACTGCTTAATGAGGTGAACGCAATCTGGACTTGTAATGAGGTGAGCGATATCTGGACTGGTAATGAGGTGATCGCAATCTGGACTGCTAATGAGGTGAACGCAATCTGGACTGCTAATGAGGTGAACGCAATCTGGACTGCTAATGAGTTGAACGCAATCTGGACTGCTAATGAGATGAACGCAATCTGGACTGCTAATGAGGTGAACGCAATCTGGACTGCTAATGAGGTGAACGCAATCTGGACTGCTAATGAGGTGAAAGCAATCTGGACTCCTAATGAGGTGAACGCAATCTGAACTGGTAAAGAGGTGACTGCAATCTGGACTGTTAATGAGGTGACCACTATCTGGACTGCTAATGAGGTGACCGCAATCTGGACTGGTAATGAGGTGAACGCAATCTGGACTGCTAATGAGGTGACCGCAATCTGGACTGCTAATGAGTTGACCGCAATCTGGACTGCTAATGAGGTGACCGCAATCTGGACTGCTAATGAGTTGAACGCAATCTGGACTGCTAATGAGATGAACGCAATCTGGACTGGTAATGAGGTGACCGCAATCTGGACTGCTAATGAGGTGAACGCAATCTGGACTGCTAATGAGGTGACCGCAATCTGGACTGCTAATGAGGTGAACGCAATTTGGACTGCTAATGAGGTGACCGCAATCTGGACTGCTAATGAGGTGAACGCAATCTGGACTGCTAATGAGGTGAACGCAATCTGGACTGCTAATGAGGTGAACGCAATCTGGACTGGTAATGAGGTGACCGCAATCTGGACTGCTAATGAGGTGAACGCAATCTGGACTGCTAATGAGGTGAACGCAATCTGGACTTCTAAAGAGGTGACCGCAATCTGGACTGCTAATGAGGTGAACCCAATCTGGACTGCTAATGAGGTGAACGCAATCTGGACTGCTAATGAGGTGACCGCAATCTGGACTGCAAATGAGGTGAACGCAATCTGGACTGCTAATGAGGTGAACCCAATCTGGACTGCTAATGAGGTGACCGCAATCTGGACTGCTAATGAGGTGAACGCAATCTGGACTGCTAATGAGGTGAACCCAATCTGGACTGCTAATGAGGTGAACGCAATCTGGACTGCTTATGAGGTGAACGCAATCTGGACTGCTAATGAGGTGAACCCAATCTGGACTGCTAATGAGGTGACCGCAATCTGGACTGCTAATGAGGTGAACGCAATCTGGACTGCTAATGAGGTGAACGCAATCTGGACTGCTAATGAGGTGAACCCAATCTGGACTGCTAATGAGGTGAACGCAATCTGGACTGCTAATGAGGTGAACGCAATCTGGACTGCTAATGATGTGAACGCAATCTGGACTGCTAATGAGGTGAACCCCATCTGGACTGCTAATGAGGTGAACGCAATCTGGACTGCTAATGAGGTGAACGCAATCTGGACTGCTAATGAGGTGAACGCAACCTGGACTGCTAATGAGGTGAACGCAATCTGGACTGCTAATGAGGTGACCGCAATCAGGACTGCTAATGAGGTGAACGCAATCTGGACTGCTAATGAGGTGACCGCAATCAGGACTGATAATGAGGTGACCGCAATCTGGACTGCTAATGAGGTGACCGCAATCTGGACTGCTAATGAGGTGCACGCAATCTGGACTGCTAATGAGGTGAACGCAATCTAGACTGCTAATGAGGTGAACGCTATCTGGACTGCTAATGAGGTGACCGCAATCTGGACTAGTAATGAGGTGAACGCAATCTGGACTGCTAATGAGGTGAACGCAACCTGGACTGCTAATGAGGTGAACGCAATCTGGACTGCTAATGAGGTGACCGCAATCTGGACTGCTAATGAGGTGAACGCAATCTGGACTGCTAATGAGGTGACCGCAATCTGGACTGCTAATGAGGTGAACGCAATCTGGACGGCTAATGAGGTGACCGCAATCTGGACTGCTAATGAGGTGAACGCAATCTGGACTGCTAATGAGGTGACCGTAATCTGGACTGCTAATGAGGTGAAAGCAATCTGGACTGCTAATGAGGTGACAGCAAACTGGACTGCCAATGAGTTGACCGCAATCTGGACTGTTAATGAGGTGACCGCAATCTGGACTGCTAATGAGGTGAACGCAATCTGGACTGAAAATGAGGTGAACGCAATCTGGTCTAGTAATGAGGTGAACGCAATCTGGACTGCTAATGGGTTGACCACTATCTGGACTGCTAATGAGGTGAACGCAATCTGGACTGCTAATGAGGTGAACGCAATCTGGACTGCTAATGAGGAGAACGCAATCTGTACTGCTAATGAGGTGAACGCAATCTGGACTGCTAATGAGGTGAACGCAATCTGGACTGCTAATGAGGTGACCGCAATCTGGACTGCTAATGAGGTGAACGCAATCTGGACTGCTAATGAGGTGAACGCAATCTGGACTGCTAATGAGGTGAATGCAATCTGGACTGCCAATGAGGTGAACGCAATCTGGACTGCTAATGAGGTGACCGCAATCAGGACTGCTAATAAGGTGACCGCAATCTGGACTGCTAATAAGGTGACCGCAATCTGGACTGCTAATGAGGTGAACGCAATCTGGACTGCTAATGAGGTGACCGCAATCTGGACTAGTAATGAGGTGAACGCAATCTGGAATGCTAATGAGGTGAACGCAATCTGGACTGCTTAATGAGGTGAACGCAATCTGGACTTGTAATGAGGTGAACGATATCTGGACTGGTAATGAGTTGACCGCAATCTGGACTGTTAATGAGGTGACCGCAATCTGGACTGCTAATGAGGTTAACGCAATCTGGACTGCTAATGAGGTGACCGCAATCTGGACTGCTAATGAGTTGAACGTAATCTGGACTGCTAATGAGGTGACCGCAATCTGGACTAGTAATGAGGTGAACGCAATCTGGACTGCTAATGAGGTGAATGCAATCTGGACTGCTAATGATGTGAGCGCAATCTGGACTGCTAATGAGGTGACCGCAATCTGGACTGCTAATGAGGTGAACGCAATCTGGACTGCTAATGAGGTGACCGCAATCTGGACTGCTAATGAGGTGAACGCAATCTGGACTGCTTATGAGGTGAACGCAATCTGGACTGCTAATGAGGTGAACGCAATCTGGACTGCTAATGAGGTGAACGCAATCTGAACTGCTAATGGGGTGAACGCAATCTGGACTGCTAATGAGGTGAACGCATTCTGGACTGCTAATGAGGTGAACGCAATCTGGACTGCTCATGAGGTGAACGCAATCTGGACTGCTAATGAGCTGAACGAAATCTGGACTGCTAATGAGGTGACCGCAATCTGGACTGCTAATGAGGTGAACGCAATCTGGACGGCTAATGTGGTGACCGCAATCTGGACTGCTAATGAGGTGAACGCAATCTGGACTGCTAATGAGGTGACCGTAATCTGGACTGCTAATGAGGTGAAAGCAATCTGGACTGCTAATGAGGTGACAGCAAACTGGACTGCTAATGAGTTGACCGCAATCTGGACTGTTAATGAGGTGACCGCAATCTGGACTGCTAATGAGGTGAACGCAATCTGGACTGAAAATGAGGTGAACGCAATCTGGTCTAGTAATGAGGTGAACGCAATCTGGACTGCTAATGGGTTGACCACTATCTGGACTGCTAATGAGGTGAACGCAATCTGGACTGCTAATGAGGTGAACGCAATCTGGACTGCTAATGAGGAGAACGCAATCTGTACTGCTAATGAGGTGAACGCAATCTGGACTGCTAATGAGGTGAACGCAATCTGGACTGCTAATGAGGTGACCGCAATCTGGACTGCTAATGAGGTGAACGCAATCTGGACTGCTAATGAGGTGAACGCAATCTGGACTGCTAATGAGGTGAATGCAATCTGGACTGCCAATGAGGTGAACGCAATCTGGACTGCTAATGAGGTGACCGCAATCAGGACTGCTAATAAGGTGACCGCAATCTGGACTGCTAATAAGGTGACCGCAATCTGGACTGCTAATGAGGTGAACGCAATCTGGACTGCTAATGAGGTGACCGATATCTGGACTAGTAATGAGGTGAACGCAATCTGGAATGCTAATGAGGTGAACGCAATCTGGACTGCTTAATGAGGTGAACGCAATCTGGACTTGTAATGAGGTGAACGATATCTGGACTGGTAATGAGGTGATCGCAATCTGGACTGCTAATGAGGTGAACGCAATCTGGACTGCTAATGAGGTGAACGCAATCTGGACTGCTAATGAGTTGAACGCAATCTGGACTGCTAATGAGATGAACGCAATCTGGACTGCTAATGAGGTGAACGCAATCTGGACTGCTAATGAGGTGAACGCAATCTGGACTGCTAATGAGGTGAAAGCAATCTGGACTCCTAATGAGGTGAACGCAATCTGAACTGGTAAAGAGGTGACTGCAATCTGGACTGTTAATGAGGTGACCACTATCTGGACTGCTAATGAGGTGACCGCAATCTGGACTGGTAATGAGGTGAACGCAATCTGGACTGCTAATGAGGTGACCGCAATCTGGACTGCTAATGAGTTGACCGCAATCTGGACTGCTAATGAGGTGACCGCAATCTGGACTGCTAATGAGTTGAACGCAATCTGGACTGCTAATGAGATGAACGCAATCTGGACTGGTAATGAGGTGACCGCAATCTGGACTGCTAATGAGGTGAACGCAATCTGGACTGCTAATGAGGTGACCGCAATCTGGACTGCTAATGAGGTGAACGCAATCTGGACTGCTAATGAGGTGACCGCAATCTGGACTGCTAATGAGGTGAACGCAATCTGGACTGCTAATGAGGTGAACGCAATCTGGACTGCTAATGAGGTGAACGCAATCTGGACTGGTAATGAGGTGACCGCAATCTGGACTGCTAATGAGGTGAACGCAATCTGGACTGCTAATGAGGTGAACGCAATCTGGACTTCTAAAGAGGTGACCGCAATCTGGACTGCTAATGAGGTGAACCCAATCTGGACTGCTAATGAGGTGAACGCAATCTGGACTGCTAATGAGGTGACCGCAATCTGGACTGCTAATGAGGTGAACGCAATCTGGACTGCTAATGAGGTGAACCCAATCTGGACTGCTAATGAGGTGACCGCAATCAGGACTGCTAATGAGGTGAACGCAATCTGGACTGCTAATGAGGTGACCGCAATCAGGACTGATAATGAGGTGACCGCAATCTGGACTGCTAATGAGGTGACCGCAATCTGGACTGCTAATGAGGTGCACGCAATCTGGACTGCTAATGAGGTGAACGCAATCTGGACTGCTAATGAGGTGACCGCAATCTGGACTGCTAATGAGGTGAACGCAATCTGGACTGCTAATGAGGTGAACCCAATCTGGACTGCTAATGAGGTGAACGCAATCTGGACTGCTAATGAGGTGAACGCAATCTGGACTGCTAATGAGGTGAACGCAATCTGGACTGCTAATGAGGTGAACCCAATCTGGACTGCTAATGAGGTGAACGCAATCTGGACTGCTAATGAGGTGAACGCAATCTGGACTGCTAATGAGGTGAACGCAACCTGGACTGCTAATGAGGTGAACGCAATCTGGACTGCTAATGAGGTGACCGCAATCAGGACTGCTAATGAGGTGAACGCAATCTGGACTGCTAATGAGGTGACCGCAATCAGGACTGATAATGAGGTGACCGCAATCTGGACTGCTAATGAGGTGACCGCAATCTGGACTGCTAATGAGGTGCACGCAATCTGGACTGCTAATGAGGTGAACGCAATCTAGACTGCTAATGAGGTGAACGCTATCTGGACTGCTAATGAGGTGACCGCAATCTGGACTAGTAATGAGGTGAACGCAATCTGGACTGCTAATGAGGTGAACGCAACCTGGACTGCTAATGAGGTGAACGCAATCTGGACTGCTAATGAGGTGACCGCAATCTGGACTGCTAATGAGGTGAACGCAATCTGGACTGCTAATGAGGTGACCGCAATCTGGACTGCTAATGAGGTGAACGCAATCTGGATTGCTAATGAGGTGAACGCAATCTGGACTGCCAATGAGGTGACCGCAATCTCGACTGCTATAGAGGTGACCGCAATCTGGACTGCTAATGAGGTGAACGCAATCTGGACTGCTAATGAGGTTAACGCAATCTGGACTGCTAATGAGGTGACCGCAATCTGGACTGCTAATGAGGTGAACGTAATCTGGACTGCTAATGAGGTGACCGCAATCTGGACTGCTAATGAGGTGAACGCAATCTGGATTGCTAATGAGGTGAACGCAATCTGGACTGCCAATGAGGAGACCGCAATCTCGACTGCTAAAGAGGTGACCGCAATCTGGACTGCTAATGAGGTGAACGCAATCTGGAATGCTAATGAGGTGACCGCAATCTGGACTGCTGATGAGGTGACCGCAATCTGGACTGCTAAAGAGGTGACCACTATCTGGACTGCTAATGAGGTGACCGCAATCTCGACTGGTAATGAGGTGAACGCAATCTGGCCTGTTAATGAAGTGACCGCAATCTGGACTGCTAATGAGGTGAACGCAATCTGGACTGCTAATGAGGTGACCGCAATCTGGACTGCTAATGAGGTGACCGCAATCTGGACTGGTAATGAGGTGACCGCAATCTGGACTGCTAATGAGTTGACCGCAATCTGGACTGCTAATGAGGTGAACGCAATCTGGACTGCTAATGAGGTGAACGCAATCTGGACTGCTAATGAGGTGACCGCAATCTGGACTGCTAATGAGGTGAACGCAATCTGGACTGCTAATGAGTTGAACGTAATCTGGACTGCTAATGAGGTGACCGCAATCTGGACTAGTAATGAGGTGAACGCAATCTGGACTGCTAATGAGGTGAATGCAATCTGGACTGCTAATGATGTGAGCGCAAACTGGACTGCTAATGAGGTGACCGCAATCTGGACTTCTAATGAGGTGAACGCAATCTGGACTGCTAATGAGGTGACCGCAATCTGGACTGCTAATGAGGTGAACGCAATCTGGACCGCTTATGAGGTGAACGCAATCTGGACTGCTAATGAGGTGAACGCAATCTGGACTGCTAATGAGGTGACCGCAATCTGGACTGCTAATGAGGTGAACGCAATCTGGACGGCTAATGAGGTGACCGCAATCTGGACTGCTAATGAGGTGAACGCAATCTGGACTGCTAATGAGGTGACCGTAATCTGGACTGCTAATGAGGTGAAAGCAATCTGGACTGCTAATGAGGTGACAGCAAACTGGACTGCTAATGAGTTGACCGCAATCTGGACTGTTAATGAGGTGACCGCAATCTGGACTGCTAATGAGGTGAACGCAATCTGGACTGAAAATGAGGTGAACGCAATCTGGTCTAGTAATGAGGTGAACGCAATCTGGACTGCTAATGGGTTGACCACTATCTGGACTGCTAATGAGGTGAACGCAATCTGGACTGCTAATGAGGTGAACGCAATCTGGACTGCTAATGAGGAGAGCGCAATCTGTACTGCTAATGAGGTGAACGCAATCTGGACTGCTAATGAGGTGAACGCAATCTGGACTGCTAATGAGGTGACCGCAATCTGGACTGCTAATGAGGTGAACGCAATCTGGACTGCTAATGAGGTGAACGCAATCTGGACTGCTAATGAGGTGAATGCAATCTGGACTGCCAATGAGGTGAACGCAATCTGGACTGCTAATGAGGTGACCGCAATCAGGACTGCTAATAAGGTGACCGCAATCTGGACTGCTAATAAGGTGACCGCAATCTGGACTGCTAATGAGGTGAACGCAATCTGGACTGCTAATGAGGTGACCGCAATCTGGACTAGTAATGAGGTGAACGCAATCTGGAATGCTAATGAGGTGAACGCAATCTGGACTGCTTAATGAGGTGAACGCAATCTGGACTTGTAATGAGGTGAACGATATCTGGACTGGTAATGAGTTGACCGCAATCTGGACTGTTAATGAGGTGACCGCAATCTGGACTGCTAATGAGGTTAACGCAATCTGGACTGCTAATGAGGTGACCGCAATCTGGACTGCTAATGAGTTGAACGTAATCTGGACTGCTAATGAGGTGACCGCAATCTGGACTAGTAATGAGGTGAACGCAATCTGGACTGCTAATGAGGTGAATGCAATCTGGACTGCTAATGATGTGAGCGCAATCTGGACTGCTAATGAGGTGACCGCAATCTGGACTGCTAATGAGGTGAACGCAATCAGGACTGCTAATGAGGTGACCGCAATCTGGACTGCTAATGAGGTGAACGCAATCTGGACTGCTTATGAGGTGAACGCAATCTGGACTGCTAATGAGGTGAACGCAATCTGGACTGCTAATGAGGTGAACGCAATCTGAACTGCTAATGGGGTGAACGCAATCTGGACTGCTAATGAGGTGAACGCAATCTGGACTGCTAATGAGGTGAACGCAATCTGGACTGCTCATGAGGTGAACGCAATCTGGACTGCTAATGAGGTGAACGCAATCTGGACTGCTAATGAGGTGACCGCAATCTGGACTGCTAATGAGGTGAACGCAATCTGGACGGCTAATGTGGTGACCGCAATCTGGACTGCTAATGAGGTGAACGCAATCTGGACTGCTAATGAGGTGACCGTAATCTGGACTGCTAATGAGGTGAAAGCAATCTGGACTGCTAATGAGGTGACAGCAAACTGGACTGCTAATGAGTTGACTGCAATCTGGACTGTTAATGAGGTGACCGCAATCTGGACTGCTAATGAGGTGAACGCAATCTGGACTGAAAATGAGGTGAACGCAATCTGGTCTAGTAATGAGGTGAACGCAATCTGGACTGCTAATGGGTTGACCACTATCTGGACAGCTAATGAGGTGAACGCAATCTGGACTTCTAATGAGGTGAACGCAATCTGGACTGCTAATGAGGAGAACGCAATCTGTACTGCTAATGAGGTGAACGCAATCTGGACTGCTAATGAGGTGAACGCAATCTGGACTGCTAATGAGGTGACCGCAATCTGGACTGCTAATGAGGTGAACGCAATCTGGACTGCTAATGAGGTGAACGCAATCTGGACTGCTAATGAGGTGAATGCAATCTGGACTGCCAATGAGGTGAACGCAATCTGGACTGCTAATGAGGTGACCGCAATCAGGACTGCTAATAAGGTGACCGCAATCTGGACTGCTAATAAGGTGACCGCAATCTGGACTGCTAATGAGGTGAACGCAATCTGGACTGCTAATGAGGTGACCGCAATCTGGACTAGTAATGAGGTGAACGCAATCTGGAATGCTAATGAGGTGAACGCAATCTGGACTGCTTAATGAGGTGAACGCAATCTGGACTTGTAATGAGGTGAACGATATCTGGACTGGTAATGAGGTGATCGCAATCTGGACTGCTAATGAGGTGAACGCAATCTGGACTGCTAATGAGGTGAACGCAATCTGGACTGCTAATGAGTTGAACGCAATCTGGACTGCTAATGAGATGAACGCAATCTGGACTGCTAATGAGGTGAACGCAATCTGGACTGCTAATGAGGTGAACGCAATCTGGACTGCTAATGAGGTGAAAGCAATCTGGACAGCTAATGAGGTGAACGCAATCTGGACTCCTAATGAGGTGAACGCAATCTGAACTGGTAAAGAGGTGACTGCAATCTGGACTGCTAATGAGGTGACCACTATCTGGACTGCTAATGAGGTGACCGCAATCTGGACTGGTAATGAGGTGAACGCAATCTGGACTGCTAATGAGGTGACCGCAATCTGGACTGCTAATGAGTTGACCGCAATCTGGACTGCTAATGAGGTGACCGCAATCTGGACTGCTAAAGAGGTGAACGCAATCTGGACTGCTAATGAGGTGACCGCAATATGGAGTGCTAATGAGGTGAACGCAATCTGGACTGCTAATGAGGTGAACGCAATCTGGACTGCTAATGAGGTGACCGCAATCTGGACTGCTAATGAGGTGACCGCAATCTGGACTGCTAATGAGGTGACCGTATTCTGGACTGCTAAAGAGGTGACCACAATCTGGACTCCTAAAGAGGTGACCGCAATCTGGACTGCTAAAGAGGTGACCGCAATCTGGACTGCTAATGAGGTGAACACAATCTGGACTGCTAATGAGGTGATCGCAATCTGCACTGCTAATGAGGTGACCGCAATATGGAGTGCTAATGAGGTGAACGCAATCTGGACTGCTAATGAGGGGAACGCAATCTGGACTGCTAATAAGGTGACCGCAATCTGGACTGCTAATGAGGTGAACGCAATCTGGACTGCTAATGAGGTGAATGCAATCTGGACTGCTAATGAGGTGAACGCAATCTGGACTGCTAATGAGGTGAACGCAATCTGGACTGCTAATGAGGTGAATGCGATCTGGACTGCATATGAGGTGAACGCAATCTGGACTGCTAATGAGGTGACCGCAATCAGGACTGCTAATAAGGTGACCGCAATCTGGACTGCTAATAAGGTGACCGCAATCTGGACTGCTAATGAGGTGAACGCAATCTGGACTGCTAATGAGGTGAACGCAATCTGGACAGCTATAGAGGTGAACGCAATCTGGACTGCTAAAGAGGTGAATGCAATCTGGACTGCTAATGAAGTGAACGCAATCTGGACTGCTAATGAAGTGACCGCAATCTGGACTGCTAATGAGGTGAACGCAATCTGGACTGCTAATGAGGTGAACGCAATCTGGACTGCTAATGAGGTGACCGAAATCTGGACTGCTAATGAGGCGAACGCAATCTGGACTGCTAATGAAGTGACCGCAATCTGGACTGCTATTGAGGTGAACGCAATCTGGACTGCTAATGAGGTGAATGCAATCTGGACTGCTAATGAGGTGAACGCAATCTGGACTGCTAATGAGGTGAACGCAATCTGGACTACTAATGAGGTGAAGGCAATCTGGACTGCTAATGACGTGAACGCAATCTGGACTGCTAATGAGGTGAACGCAATCTGGACTGCTAATGAGGTGAACGCAATCTGGACTGCTAATGAGGCGAACGCAATCTGGACTGCTAATGAGGTGAACGCAATCTGGACTGCTAATGAGGTGAACGCAATCTGGACTGCTAATGAGGTGAACGCAATCTGGACTGCTAATGAGGTGAACGCAATCTGGACTGCTAATGAGGTGAACGCAATCCGGACTGCTAATGAGGTGAACGCAATCTGGACTGCTAATGAGGTGAACGCAATCTGGACTAATAATGAAGTGAACGCAAGCTGGACTGCTAATGAGGTGACCCCAATCTGGACTGCTAATGAGGTGAACGCAATCTGGACAGGTAATGAGGTGAACGCAATCTGGACTGCTAATAAGGTGAACGCAATCTGGATTGCTAATGAGGTGAACGCAATCTGGACTGCTAATGAGGTGACCGCAATCTGGACTAGTAATGAGGTGAACGCAATCTGGACTGCTAATGAGGTGAACGCAATCTGGACTGCTAATGAGGTGAACGCAATCTGGACTGCTTATGGGGTGAACGCAATCTGGACTGCTAATGAGGTGAACGCAATCTGGACTGCTAATGAGGTGAACGCAATCTGGACTGGTAATGAGGTGACCGCAATCTGGACTGGTAATGAGGTGAACGCAATCTGGACTGCTAATGAGGTGAACGCAATCTGGACTGCTAATGAGGTGACTGCAATCTGGACTGCTAATGAGGTGACCGCAATCTGGACTGCTAATGAGGTGAACGCAATCTGGACTGCTAATAAGGTGAACGCAATCTGGACTGCTAATAAGGTGAACGCAATCTGGACTGCTAATGAGGTGAACGCAATCTGGACTGCTAATGAGGTGAACGCAATCTGGACTGCTAATGAGATGACCGCAATCTGGACTGCTAATAAGTTGAACGCAATCTGGACTGCTAATGAGGTGAACGCAATCTGGACTGCTAATGAGGTGAACGCAATCTGGACTGCTAATGAGGTGAACCCAATCTGGACTGCTAATGAGGTGAACGCAATCTGGACTGCTAATGAGGTGAACGCAATCTGGACTGCTAATGAGGTGTACGCAACCTGGACTGCTAATGAGGTGAACGCAATCTGGACTGCTAATGAGGTGACCGCAATCAGGACTGCTAATGAGGTGAACGCAATCTGGACTGCTAATGAGGTGACCGCAATCAGGACTGATAATGGGGTGACCGCAATCTGGACTGCTAATGAGGTGACCGCAATCTGGACTGCTAATGAGGTGCACGCAATCTGGACTGCTAATGAGGTGAACGCAATCTAGACTGCTAATGAGGTGAACGCTATCTGGACTGCTAATGAGGTGACCGCAATCTGGACTAGTAATGAGGTGAACGCAATCTGGACTGCTAATGAGGTGAACGCAACCTGGACTGCTAATGAGGTGAACGCAATCTGGACTGCTAATGAGGTGACCGCAATCTGGACTGCTAATGAGGTGAACGCAATCTGGACTGCTAATGAGGTGACCGCAATCTGGACTGCTAATGAGGTGAACGCAATCTGGACTGCTAATGAGGTTAACGCAATCTGGACTGCTAATGAGGTGACCGCAATCTGGACTGCTAATGAGGTGAACGTAATCTGGACTGCTAATGAGGTGACCGCAATCTGGACTGCTAATGAGGTGAACGCAATCTGGATTGCTAATGAGGTGAACGCAATCTGGACTGCCAATGAGGTGACCGCAATCTCGACTGCTAAAGAGGTGACCGCAATCTGGACTGCTAATGAGGTGAACGCAATCTGGAATGCTAATGAGGTGACCGCAATCTGGACTGCTGATGAGGTGACCGCAATCTGGACTGCTAAAGAGGTGACCACTATCTGGACTGCTAATGAGGTGACCGCAATCTCGACTGGTAATGAGGTGAACGCAATCTGGCCTGTTAATGAAGTGACCGCAATCTGGACTGCTAATGAGGTGAACGCAATCTGGACTGCTAATGAGGTGACCGCAATCTGGACTGCTAATGAGGTGACCGCAATCTGGACTGGTAATGAGGTGACCGCAATCTGGACTGCTAATGAGTTGACCGCAATCTGGACTGCTAATGAGGTGAACGCAATCTGGACTGCTAATGAGGTGAACGCAATCTGGACTGCTAATGAGGTGACCGCAATCTGGACTGCTAATGAGGTGAACGCAATCTGGACTGCTAATGAGTTGAACGTAATCTGGACTGCTAATGAGGTGACCGCAATCTGGACTAGTAATGAGGTGAACGCAATCTGGACTGCTAATGAGGTGAATGCAATCTGGACTGCTAATGATGTGAGCGCAAACTGGACTGCTAATGAGGTGACCGCAATCTGGACTTCTAATGAGGTGAACGCAATCTGGACTGCTAATGAGGTGACCGCAATCTGGACTGCTAATGAGGTGAACGCAATCTGGACTGCTTATGAGGTGAACGCAATCTGGACTGCTAATGAGGTGAACGCAATCTGGACTGCTAATGAGGTGAACGCAATCTGAACTGCTAATGGGGTGAACGCAATCTGGACTGCTAATGAGGTGAACGCAATCTGGACTGCTAATGAGGTGAACGCAATCTGGACTGCTCATGAGGTGAACGCAATCTGGACTGCTAATGAGGTGAACGCAATCTGGACTGCTAATGAGGTGACCGCAATCTGGACTGCTAATGAGGTGAACGCAATCTGGACGGCTAATGAGGTGACCGCAATCTGGACTGCTAATGAGGTGAACGCAATCTGGACTGCTAATGAGGTGACCGTAATCTGGACTGCTAATGAGGTGAAAGCAATCTGGACTGCTAATGAGGTGACAGCAAACTGGACTGCTAATGAGTTGACCGCAATCTGGACTGTTAATGAGGTGACCGCAATCTGGACTGCTAATGAGGTGAACGCAATCTGGACTGAAAATGAGGTGAACGCAATCTGGTCTAGTAATGAGGTGAACGCAATCTGGACTGCTAATGGGTTGACCACTATCTGGACTGCTAATGAGGTGAACGCAATCTGGACTGCTAATGAGGTGAACGCAATCTGGACTGCTAATGAGGAGAACGCAATCTGTACTGCTAATGAGGTGAACGCAATCTGGACTGCTAATGAGGTGAACGCAATCTGGACTGCTAATGAGGTGACCGCAATCTGGACTGCTAATGAGGTGAACGCAATCTGGACTGCTAATGAGGTGAACGCAATCTGGACTGCTAATGAGGTGAATGCAATCTGGACTGCCAATGAGGTGAACGCAATCTGGACTGCTAATGAGGTGACCGCAATCAGGACTGCTAATAAGGTGACCGCAATCTGGACTGCTAATAAGGTGACCGCAATCTGGACTGCTAATGAGGTGAACGCAATCTGGACTGCTAATGAGGTGACCGCAATCTGGACTAGTAATGAGGTGAACGCAATCTGGAATGCTAATGAGGTGAACGCAATCTGGACTGCTTAATGAGGTGAACGCAATCTGGACTTGTAATGAGGTGAACGATATCTGGACTGGTAATGAGTTGACCGCAATCTGGACTGTTAATGAGGTGACCGCAATCTGGACTGCTAATGAGGTTAACGCAATCTGGACTGCTAATGAGGTGACCGCAATCTGGACTGCTAATGAGTTGAACGTAATCTGGACTGCTAATGAGGTGACCGCAATCTGGACTAGTAATGAGGTGAACGCAATCTGGACTGCTAATGAGGTGAATGCAATCTGGACTGCTAATGATGTGAGCGCAATCTGGACTGCTAATGAGGTGACCGCAATCTGGACTGCTAATGAGGTGAACGCAATCTGGACTGCTAATGAGGTGACCGCAATCTGGACTGCTAATGAGGTGAACGCAATCTGGACTGCTTATGAGGTGATCGCAATCTGGACTGCTAATGAGGTGAACGCAATCTGGACTGCTAATGAGGTGAACGCCATCTGAACTGCTAATGGGGTGAACGCAATCTGGACTGCTAATGAGGTGAACGCAATCTGGACTGCTAATGAGGTGAACGCAATCTGGACTGCTCATGAGGTGAACGCAATCTGGACTGCTAATGAGGTGAACGCAATCTGGACTGCTAATGAGGTGACCGCAATCTGGACTGCTAATGAGGTGAACGCAATCTGGACGGCTAATGTGGTGACCGCAATCTGGACTGCTAATGAGGTGAACGCAATCTGGACTGCTAATGAGGTGACCGTAATCTGGACTGCTAATGAGGTGAAAGCAATCTGGACTGCTAATGAGGTGACAGCAAACTGGACTGCTAATGAGTTGACCGCAATCTGGACTGTTAATGAGGTGACCGCAATCTGGACTGCTAATGAGGTGAACGCAATCTGGACTGAAAATGAGGTGAACGCAATCTGGTCTAGTAATGAGGTGAACGCAATCTGGACTGCTAATGGGTTGACCACTATCTGGACAGCTAATGAGGTGAACGCAATCTGGACTGCTAATGAGGTGAACGCAATCTGGACTGCTAATGAGGAGAACGCAATCTGTACTGCTAATGGGGTGAACGCAATCTGGACTGCTAATGAGGTGAACGCAATCTGGACTGCTAATGAGGTGACCGCAATCTGGACTGCTAATGAGGTGAACGCAATCTGGACTGCTAATGAGGTGAACGCAATCTGGACTGCTAATGAGGTGAATGCAATCTGGACTGCCAATGAGGTGAACGCAATCTGGACTGCTAATGAGGTGACCGCAATCAGGACTGCTAATAAGGTGACCGCAATCTGGACTGCTAATAAGGTGACCGCAATCTGGACTGCTAATGAGGTGAACGCAATCTGGACTGCTAATGAGGTGACCGCAATCTGGACTAGTAATGAGGTGAACGCAATCTGGAATGCTAATGAGGTGAACGCAATCTGGACTGCTTAATGAGGTGAACGCAATCTGGACTTGTAATGAGGTGAACGATATCTGGACTGGTAATGAGGTGATCGCAATCTGGACTGCTAATGAGGTGAACGCAATCTGGACTGGTAATGAGGTGAACGCAATCTGGACTGCTAATGAGTTGAACGCAATCTGGACTGCTAATGAGATGAACGCAATCTGGACTGCTAATGAGGTGAACGCAATCTGGACTGCTAATGAGGTGAACGCAATCTGGACTGCTAATGAGGTGAAAGCAATCTGGACAGCTAATGAGGTGAACGCAATCTGGACTCCTAATGAGGTGAACGCAATCTGAACTGGTAAAGAGGTGACTGCAATCTGGACTGCTAATGAGGTGACCACTATCTGGACTGCTAATGAGGTGACCGCAATCTGGACTGGTAATGAGGTGAACGCAATCTGGACTGCTAATGAGGTGACCGCAATCTGGACTGCTAATGAGTTGACCGCAATCTGGACTGCTAATGAGGTGACCGCAATCTGGACTGCTAATGAGTTGAACGCAATCTGGACTGCTAATGAGATGAACGCAATCTGGACTGCTAATGAGGTGAACGCAATCTGGACTGCTAATGAGGTGACCGTAATCTGGACTGCTAATGAGGTGAACGCAATCTGGACTGCTAATGAGGTGAACGCAATCTGGACTGCTAATGAGGTGACCGCAATCTGGACTGCTAATGAGGTGAACGCAACCTGGACTGCTAATGAGGTGAACGCAATCTGGACTGCTAATGAGGTGAACGCAATCTGGACTGCTAATGAGGTGAACGCAATTTGGACTGCTAATGAGGTGAACGCAATCTGGACTCCTAATGAGGTGAACGCAATCTGGACAGCTAATGAGGTGACCGCATTCTGGACTCTTAATAAGGTGACCGCAATCTGGACTGCTAATAAGGTGACCGCAATCTGGACTGCTAATGAGGTGAACGCAATCTGGACTGCTAATGAGGTGAATGCAATCTGGACTGCTAATGAGGTGAACGCAATCTGGACTGCTAATGAGGTGAACGCAATCTGGACTGCTAATGAGGTGAATGCAATCTGGACTGCAAATGAGGTGAACGCAATCTGGACTGCTAATGAGGTGACCGCAATCAGGACTGCTAATAAGGTGACCGCAATCTGGACTGGTAATAAGGTGACCGCAATCTGGACTGCTAATGAGGTGAACGCAATCTGGACTGCTAATGAGGTGAACGCAATCTGGACAGCTATAGAGGTGAACGCAATCTGGACTGCTAAAGAGGTGAATGCAATCTGGACTGCTAATGAAGTGAACGCAATCTGGACTGCTAATGAAGTGACCGCAATCTGGACTGCTAATGAGGTGAACGCAATCTGGACTGCTAATGAGGTGAACGCAATCTGGACTGCTAATGAGGTGACCGAAATCTGGACTGCTAATGAGGCGAACGCAATCTGGACTGCTAATGAAGTGACCGCAATCTGGACTGCTATTGAGGTGAACGCAATCTGGACTGCTAATGAGGTGAATGCAATCTGGACTGCTAATGAGGTGAACGCAATCTGGACTGCTAATGAGGTGAACGCAATCTGGACTGCTAATGAGGTGAAGGCAATCTGGACTGCTAATGACGTGAACGCAATCTGGACTGCTAATGAGGTGAACGCAATCTGGACTGCTAATGAGGTGAACGCAATCTGGACTGCTAATGAGGCGAACGCAATCTGGACTGCTAATGAGGTGAACGCAATCTGGACTGCTAATGAGGTGAACGCAATCTGGACTGCTAATGAGGTGAACGCAATCTGGACTGCTAATGAGGTGAACGCAATCCGGACTGCTAATGAGGTGAACGCAATCTGGACTGCTAATGAGGTGAACGCAATCTGGACTAATAATGAAGTGAACGCAAGCTGGACTGCTAATGAGGTGACCCCAATCTGGACTGCTAATGAGGTGAACGCAATCTGGACAGGTAATGAGGTGAACGCAATCTGGACTGCTAATGAGGTGAACGCAATCTGGACTGCTAATGAGGTGACCGCAATCTGGACTAGTAATGAGGTGAACGCAATCTGGACTGCTAATGAGGTGAACGCAATCTGGACTGCTAATGAGGTGAACGCAATCTGGACTGCTTATGGGGTGAACGCAATCTGGACTGCTAATGAGGTGAACGCAATCTGGACTGCTAATGAGGTGAACGCAATCTGGACTGGTAATGAGGTGACCGCAATCTGGACTGGTAATGAGGTGAACGCAATCTGGACTGCTAATGAGGTGAACGCAATCTGGACTGCTAATGAGGTGACTGCAATCTGGACTGCTAATGAGGTGACCGCAATCTGGACTGCTAATGAGGTGAACGCAATCTGGACTGCTAATAAGGTGAACGCAATCTGGACTGCTAATAAGGTGAACGCAATCTGGACTGCTAATGAGGTGAACGCAATCTGGACTGCTTATGAGGTGAACGCAATCTGGACTGCTAATGAGATGACCGCAATCTGGACTGCTAATAAGTTGAACGCAATCTGGACTGCTAATGAGGTGAACGCAATCTGGACTGCTAATGAGGTGAACGCAATCTGGACTGCTAATGAGGTGAACGCAATCTGGACTGCTTATGAGGTGAACGCAATCTGGACTGCTAATGGGGTGACCGCAATCTGGACTGCTAATGAGGTGAACGCAATCTGGACTGCTAATGAGGTGACCGCAATCTGGACTGCTAATGAGGTGACCGCAATCTGGACTGCTAATGAGGTGACCGCAATCTGGACTGCTAATGAGGTGACCGCAATCTGGACTGCTAATGAGGTGACCGCAATCTGGACTGCTAATGAGGTGAACGCAATCTGGACTGCTAATGAGGTGAACGCAATCTGGACTGCTAATGAGGTGAACGCAATCTGGACTGCTAATGAGGTGACCGCAATCTGGACTGCTAATGAGGTGAACGCAATCTGGACTGCTAATGAGGTGACCGCAATCTGGACTGCTAATGAGGTGAACGCAATCTGGACTGCTAATGAGGTGAACGCAATCTGGACTGCTAATGAGGTGAACGCAATCTGGACTGGTAATGAGGTGACCGCAATCTGGACTGCTAATGAGGTGAACGCAATCTGGACTGCTAATGAGGTGAACGCAATCTGGACTTCTAAAGAGGTGACCGCAATCTGGACTGCTAATGAGGTGAACCCAATCTGGACTGCTAATGAGGTGACCGCAATCTGGACTGCTAATGAGGTGAACGCAATCTGGACTGCTAATGAGGTGAACGCAATCTGGACTGCTAATGAGGTGAACGCAATCTGGACTGGTAATGAGGTGACCGCAATCTGGACTGCTAATGAGGTGAACGCAATCTGGACTGCTAATGAGGTGAACGCAATCTGGACTTCTAAAGAGGTGACCGCAATCTGGACTGCTAATGAGGTGAACCCAATCTGGACTGCTAATGAGGTGAACGCAATCTGGACTGCTAATGAGGTGAATGCAATCTGGACTGCAAATGAGGTGAACGCAATCTGGACTGCTAATGAGGTGACCGGAATCAGGACTGCTAATAAGGTGACCGCAATCTGGACTGCTAATAAGGTGACCGCAATCTGGACTGCTAATGAGGTGAACGCAATCTGGACTGCTAATGAGGTGAACGCAATCTGGACAGCTATAGAGGTGAACGCAATCTGGACTGCTAAAGAGGTGAATGCAATCTGGACTGCTAATGAAGTGAACGCAATCTGGACTGCTAATGAGGTGAACGCAATCTGGACTGCTAATGAGGTGAACGCAATCTGGACTGCTAATGAGGTGACCGAAATCTGGACTGCTAATGAGGCGAACGCAATCTGGACTGCTAATGAAGTGACCGCAATCTGGACTGCTATTGAGGTGAACGCAATCTGGACTGCTAATGAGGTGAATGCAATCTGGACTGCTAATGAGGTGAACGCAATCTGGACTGCTAATGAGGTGAACGCAATCTGGACTGCTAATGAGGTGAAGGCAATCTGGACTGCTAATGACGTGAACGCAATCTGGACTGCTAATGAGGTGAACGCAATCTGGACTGCTAATGAGGTGAACGCAATCTGGACTGCTAATGAGGCGAACGCAATCTGGACTGCTAATGAGGTGAACGCAATCTGGACTGCTAATGAGGTGAACGCAATCTGGACTGCTAATGAGGTGAACGCAATCTGGACTGCTAATGAGGTGAACGCAATCCGGACTGCTAATGAGGTGAACGCAATCTGGACTGCTAATGAGGTGAACGCAATCTGGACTAATAATGAAGTGAACGCAAGCTGGACTGCTAATGAGGTGACCCCAATCTGGACTGCTAATGAGGTGAACGCAATCTGGACAGGTAATGAGGTGAACGCAATCTGGACTGCTAATGAGGTGAACGCAATCTGGACTGCTAATGAGGTGACCGCAATCTGGACTAGTAATGAGGTGAACGCAATCTGGACTGCTAATGAGGTGAACGCAATCTGGACTGCTAATGAGGTGAACGCAATCTGGACTGCTTATGGGGTGAACGCAATCTGGACTGCTAATGAGGTGAACGCAATCTGGACTGCTAATGAGGTGAACGCAATCTGGACTGGTAATGAGGTGACCGCAATCTGGACTGGTAATGAGGTGAACGCAATCTGGACTGCTAATGAGGTGAACGCAATCTGGACTGCTAATGAGGTGACTGCAATCTGGACTGCTAATGAGGTGACCGCAATCTGGACTGCTAATGAGGTGAACGCAATCTGGACTGCTAATAAGGTGAACGCAATCTGGACTGCTAATAAGGTGAACGCAATCTGGACTGCTAATGAGGTGAACGCAATCTGGACTGCTTATGAGGTGAACGCAATCTGGACTGCTAATGAGATGACCGCAATCTGGACTGCTAATAAGTTGAACGCAATCTGGACTGCTAATGAGGTGAACGCAATCTGGACTGCTAATGAGGTGAACGCAATCTGGACTGCTAATGAGGTGAACGCAATCTGGACTGCTTATGAGGTGAACGCAATCTGGACTGCTAATGGGGTGACCGCAATCTGGACTGCTAATGAGGTGAACGCAATCTGGACTGCTAATGAGGTGACCGCAATCTGGACTGCTAATGAGGTGACCGCAATCTGGACTGCTAATGAGGTGACCGCAATCTGGACTGCTAATGAGGTGACCGCAATCTGGACTGCTAATGAGGTGACCGCAATCTGGACTGCTAATGAGGTGAACGCAATCTGGACTGCTAATGAGGTGAACGCAATCTGGACTGCTAATGAGGTGAACGCAATCTGGACTGCTAATGAGGTGACCGCAATCTGGACTGCTAATGAGGTGAACGCAATCTGGACTGCTAATGAGGTGACCGCAATCTGGACTGCTAATGAGGTGAACGCAATCTGGACTGCTAATGAGGTGAACGCAATCTGGACTGCTAATGAGGTGAACGCAATCTGGACTGGTAATGAGGTGACCGCAATCTGGACTGCTAATGAGGTGAACGCAATCTGGACTGCTAATGAGGTGAACGCAATCTGGACTGCTAATGAGGTGAACGCAACCTGGACTGCTAATGAGGTGAACGCAATCTGGACTGCTAATGAGGTGAACGCAATCTGGACTGCTAATGAGGTGACCGCAATCTGGACTGCTAATGAGGTGAACGCAATCTGGACTGCTAATGAGGTGAACCCAATCTGGACTGCTAATGAGGTGACCGCAATCTGGACTGCTAATGAGGTGAACGCAATCTGGACTGCTAATGAGGTGAACCCAATCTGGACTGCTAATGAGGTGAACGCAATCTGGACTGCTTATGAGGTGAACGCAATCTGGACTGCTAATGAGGTGAACCCAATCTGGACTGCTAATGAGGTGACCGCAATCTGGACTGCTAATGAGGTGAACGCAATCTGGACTGCTAATGAGGTGACCGCAATCTGGACTGCTAATGAGGTGAACGCAATCTGGACTGCTAATGAGGTGAACGCAACCTGGACTGCTAATGAGGTGAACGCAATCTGGACTGCTAATGAGGTGACCGCAATCAGGACTGCTAATGAGGTGAACGCAATCTGGACTGCTAATGAGGTGACCGCAATCAGGACTGATAATGAGGTGACCGCAATCTGGACTGCTAATGAGGTGACCGCAATCTGGACTGCTAATGAGGTGAACGCAATCTGGACTGCTAATGAGGTGAACGCAATCTGGACTGCTAATGAGGTGACCGCAATCAGGACTGATAATGAGGTGACCGCAATCTGGACTGCTAATGAGGTGAACGCAATCTGGACTGCTAATGAGGTGACCGCAATCAGGACACAACCATTTCGATTACTAAGGCAACCCTGAAATTGGCTTCAAACATCATAACACTAATTAGACTATTTTCTATGAAAAATCAATATAATAAATAAAAATCAATACGTTCTGAAGATTAAAAACCTTAAGTCAATATTCATTTGTACTTTTTATTGTACCGGTTTCGGCCACATTGTGGGCATCCTCAGGGCAAATAATAATATGAATAGAAATTTTAGACTTACAGTATGGTACATTAAACAATTTTACCATAAAAGAAGATTGTCATTAAAACTATTTCTAAAAAATGAATCGTCTAAAAGCTAAAAAAAACACTAACATTTTAAAAACCAGATCTGTTACAAAAATATGTTAAATACGAAAGAAATAAATCTTGATATAAAACCAGCTTGAACTAGGAACAGTGATTTAGAAAGAAGATTAAGCTAGAATTGAGAAACAAATTCTAGAAATATATTATTTTCAAAAGAATAATATGTATTGCCCGTTGAGCCATTATATATTTAATCACAAATTGTGCTAAATGTTCCGGCATAACTCAACAAAATGACAGTGTTTCGCCCCGGTGTGCAATTGGGCTCTTCAGTTGGTTATGCCGGAACATTTAGCACAATTTGTGTTTAAATAAATTCTAGAAAGTCAGTAAGTATTTTCTAACTTTTACAATTTAATATTCGTGTACATTTATTTTACTACATACTTGTTATATTGTTTGTTTTTTCTCTTCACAATTTTACATGATTATACCCATTCTGACAACTTCAATCTTAACCCTTTATAGGGCAAAAGACTGGGGGTATAAAATATTTGTTTTTTATTGCATATTTGTAATTGGGGGTGATAGATGAGTAGGAATATGCAACAATTTTATGGGTGTGGATTCTATTTTATGATATATGGGGTGGGAAATTATTATCCCACTGCCCATACCCGACAGTATGTCTTCTTAAATGAGCAATGGGGTAATAATTTCCCACCTCCAAATTATGATGATACTGTGTTTATCACTCAATAATGAGGTTTATTTAACATGATGATATAATATATAAAAACACCCATCACGCTCTATAATTTTGAAATTTAAAAGAAAAAGCGTAACTCCCATGCAACACAAGGTCAGTGACCTATATCATGTTTGCCGTGAACTGCACAAAAAATATAGAAGTGATTTTGGAATGTTAAATATTAGTATATTCGAATATAATACAATAATTTCAATATAGTATTTACTAAAAACACAGAAAATTAATTTTAAAAAATCTTCTATTCTATGGCGAACACCCTGAGCAGGATAATTATTTCTATTCTAGCTGAAATATATTTACTCAAGTGACCAAAACCATTATTAACATTGTATTTAAGTTATATTCCAACGTTTACAAATCTCTTATCTGCAATAAAAACACCTTCTTCTGTAAAACAATGCATTACTTTCACTCAACACAACCGAACTAGCGAGCACGTGCACTGTGGAGACCACTGGGATATATGCTTCCCACCTTTGGTTTCTGATGACAGTATACATCAAATTAATTGGTTTTCAATATTTATCTGCATCTAGCTTGTGGATGCAAGTGGAAGTGCTTGAAAGGAAAGCGGTGGGAAGATTCTATCCCTAACACCGTTCTATAAATACATGGTGTGAAGATAGTATCTCAAGGACCTATAAAGGGTTAACCTAATTTCTTTTTGTCTATATAACATCCACGAAAGTTTTCTAAAGTTTATACTTCTTCCCCTCTCCTTTATGACTTTCTAGAATTTGTTCCTCAATTCTATCTTAATCTTCTTTCTAGACCACTGTTCCTTCTTTAAGCTGGTTTTATATCAAGATTTATTCCTTTCGTATTTAACATATTTTTGTAACAGATCTGGTTTTTAAAATTTTAGAGTAAGAGTTTTTTTTAGCTTTTAGACGATTTTTTTTTTAGATATAGTTCTGAGAACAACCTTCTTTTATGATAATTTGTTTAATGCACTGTAAGTCTTGCATTTCTATTGCGCTGAGGATGGCCGCAATGTGAACGAAACCGGTACAATAAAAGGTACAAATTAATATTGTCGTAAGGTTTTTAATTTTCAGAACTTATTATGTTGTTGTTTGAGTCTATTGATTGGTTTGATGCAGCTTTCCATGCCTCCCTGTATTGAGCTAATCGTTTCATCTCTACATATACTCTGTGAGCTGCCTGAATAGGATTGACATTTCGCCGGAAATTCCACGTCAGTCATCACCCCTCGGCGTCTTGACCAATCCATGTTCGCATAGTTGATGTCATAATACTCTGTGTTGCAATATTACAGCCCACGTGCTTCAGTGCCTGGTCAGCCGTATCTCTGGCTTGTACAGTTTGGCAATCTCGTTCTCAGACCACATGGCGAGACGAGAACTGTCAATCCTATTCTGGCAGCTCACAGAGTATAGCTACCACACCCAGCATCCGAGGCAATCTGTTTAACATATTCTAACCTTGGTCTACCCCTACAATTCTTGTCCTCGACCCTTCCTTCCATAGCTAAGCTTGCTATTCCTGGATGTCTTAGTATATGTCCTACCAACCTATCTCTTCTCTTCATTAGCAGTCGCCAGAAACGTCTCTCCTCTCCCTCTCGTCTTAATACCTCTTCATTTGTAACCCTATCTACCCATCTGATGTTCATCATTCTCCTGTAACACCACATTTCAAACGCTTCAAGTCTCCTCTTTTCTGCTGCACCAACAGTCCGAGTTTCACTTCCATAGAGCGCCACGCTCCAGACAAAGGCTTTCAAAACGACTTCCTAATACCTAAATCTATATTCGAAGTCAAGAGATTCCTTTTCTGTAGAAATGCTTTCCTTGCCTGAGCCAACCTATTTTTATATACTATTTGCTTCTTCCATCACTGATTATTTTGCTTTCTAAGTAACAGAAGTCTCCTACTTTGTCAATAAGAGAAAGGGCTTACATGGTCATTTTCATGTCACATTAAATAAAACTCATCTCCAAATTTGAATATGCAAGTCTAACAGAAATTGAGGTCCTTACAAAAAGATTTATGACAATTGTTAATTTGAGCTCGAATGGAGGGTATTAATAGGAATACTTATCAAATATACTGTACTATAAATTTTGTATTATTTAGTAAATTTTAACATTAGTGCCAACTAATATTTTAAGTTATAAACCAATCAAATCCGTTATTTTGTGAAGTCTGTGGAAGAAAAATGCAACCCTTGGTGATAAAGACCCCATTGAAGGGTGAAAACATGTTTAGATAAACATTATAGTATTAACAGGTGTCCCTGAGTAAACTCAATTAACATACAAATATCTAACTCATTACCCTACTTTGAATGAGCCTAGTCATGTAAATAAAAACTGATGTTCGAAATTTTGGCCAGCAAAAATCACCGATTACTTTAAAAATTCAACATTACTTTCATTTAAATCATAAATATGAACGCTCAAGGTCTAGTACAAAGTTACAGTTTATAGTATGGACGTAAGTTTTCCTGGATGTCTTTGTGTCACTTAACAATAGCGATTCATTGACATGATGCTGTTTCCCGCGGAAAGATGTGCGCGCCACCATTTTCGATTAGAGCCACTGCCCTGGCAACATCTTCAGGCCTCAAGCGCATATTCGTTTCTGAATTGCACAACAACAACTGAGGATGTGGCTGTATTATTCTTTTCCGAAGCCAATAAGTGGCAAAAGAAGAGAGAATAAATCATTGCATTGTTGACGATAGCGATGGCGCGCACATCTTTCCGCGGGAAACAGCATCATCTCAAAGAATCGCTATTGTTAAGTGAAACAAAGACATGAAGAATGGTAATGCATCCAGGAAACCAATTAACCTTACTTCCATGCTATAAACAGTATGTACTGTACTAGACCTATACCGTTCATACAGTATTTATGATTTGAATGAAAATAATTTGAATTTTTCAAGTGATCGCTTTTTTGTGTGTTCCAGTCAGTGTATATAATTCCACGGGGGGAGAAAACATTACTAACGAAGGAAGTACCCCAGCTCGAACGGCTAAAACCGACTGGCAGTGCGCTTAACATACGAAGATATGTCTGTTCTAATACCCATCAAGGGCATTTATCTGTAAAACCCCGCATT
Source organism: Meconema thalassinum (assembly GCA_946902985.2). Taxonomy (NCBI): domain Eukaryota; kingdom Metazoa; phylum Arthropoda; class Insecta; order Orthoptera; family Tettigoniidae; genus Meconema; species Meconema thalassinum. The sequence continues at coordinate 92,768,785 of OX336388.2, forward strand.
AGTGTACAATCAATGTTTGGAAGTTACGACGTCCGAAGATTGCAGAAACACAATTCTCAGCAGAAACTACCGTACAACAGGCAATTCGGACCATTATACTGTATTAGGGAAAATCCATTCCTAGCAATTGATTTGACCTTTAGCATATATAAGGTAGCATTACAAAACGATTGCAGAAACAACGCAGCAGAAACTACCGTGCAACAGGAAATTCGGACCATTATAAAGAAACAGATGTGGTGCAGTATCATCTGGCAAAAGGTTGAACACTTGCTTGCAACAAGAAATCTTAACACATGCAGTACCATGTTGACATAGTCATCTTTCCCACAATAGAAGATACTGTGTTGTCCTTCATTCGGCGTCGAAGTGTAAATGTGGAGTTTCGGTGAAGTGATTAAAACACAGCGGAATGGAACAGTACGCACACTTAACAAGGGCAACATGTAGGCATACTCAATTATTTACCATGATCCCGCATTGCAATAGTCCAAACTCAAATGACACGGTGATCACATTATCACATACTCAGATGACACTGGCGACCGAACACGTACTTTTACAGATGAATGGCATTGATAGCTATTGACATAGGTACAACTGTATACTTTAAACCCACGTTCTGTTGGTTTTCGTCGTTCGAGCTGGAATACTTTCCTCGTAAGTAGGGTTACAAAAGATGCCGGCAGATGGTCCATAAAATGATTTTGAATGAAACATTGTGAATGATTTAAATTCTTTGTTTGATTTTAATAATTTGCACACCTCTGCAACTTGTGTCTGAGGAGCGTTTACTTAGGCTGTATAGAAAGTAGGAAAGTGACGCATCGTCTGGACTGTGGTTATAGCGAGGATGACAACTAAGGCCGGAAGTTCATGCACTATTAAATGAATAAATATGCATGCAAAAAACCGCTAATAATTGGTCAAATATGCATCACGTTTCAAAACATAAAAATGCTCTATGAAATAAGCACGGCAATTGCGATCACTCCGTATTCTTCAGGGTTTCTATTTTGAATATCAAGAAAATATTGTTACGGCTGTGAGTTTGTGTCATCGCTCGCCGCATGAGTCACAACTGCCCCAGGGCTGGGCTGTGCCCTGCCTCAGTGTATTGCGTGCGCCTTATGCAACAGGACTACTAGGACAAAGGGATGTTCCAGAATATTCGTGACTCAGCCAGTGAAGGAAACCTCGAGAAGCCGTGAACCCTGGATGGGTCTACAAGCATTTATTGAGTCACCGGCCTGCTATATAAGAGCGACCGGTCAAGCAGTATATTGTTGTGTTTTACGAGCTAGTGCGAGCGTTTATTCTGAGCGACAGAATTGTGGTGACTTGCGAAACCCCTAGTGAAGCCGATTCTCTTGACAGCGAGGGAGTGAGAAGCATACGGGGGACTGCCTGTGTTTTGAGCGAGTGTGCTTACCTAGTGCGACAGAGGTCATTGTGGTGAGTTGCAAAACAGTGAGTGACAGACTTAGTGCAGCTATTCCCAGCCAGCGTACGGGACCGGACTCATTAGCGAGAGGATTAACTGCAAGGCCGAGTGAAAGGGGTCAAGAGCTCTCCATAAGGAAGAGCCTTGAGGAAACTGGAGTAAGGTAATAATTGCTTGTATTTGCTGATGAGTGGTGTATGTTCTGGCCGCAATAAAGTTAATTATTTCATTTAAAAGGAACAATCTGTGTTGTGCTTCAACCCACCGTAATCCAGTTAACAAAAGTGCCACTAGGGGGGTGGCACGTAACAATATGAACAGACGGAAACATAACTACCACATTTTTTAAATATAGCAACTAAGAAACAGTTCTAAATTGTAGGAAATGTTATTTTATGGAACTTCAAGTGGTGTAAATTTTTAAGTGTACAATTTTAATACCGATTGAATTCTTTTAAATTAAAATAATTTTACAATATTTACATAGTAAATGCTGAATAAAAATAATCCATATTAACTTGCAAAAAAGGACTGAAACGTACAGAGGTAGGTGTTAAAATTATTTCAGTATTATTCTGTGATAGACTCTCGGAGTCCGAATTGAAATATACGACTTAAAGAACATGAAGTAACAAGAAGCGCTTCAAAACATTAGGAAATTATAACATACGCCCTTCTCAAACAGAGATACGCACTTAAACAGGAAAAGGAGAAAAATATGGTGCATTGTGCCAAAATAACCAAAATATGCAAAAAATATGATTTTGCATGAACTTCCGGGCCTTAATGATAACGTTACCTTGTATACATCGATGTCCCGGAAGAAGTCTAAGATTGTATTGACTTCATTCTCTGGCGCGTCGAACTTCACTGTTTTGGGCAAGTCCTGTATGTCTATCACATTGGTAGGTGATGATATTCCATCATCACATCCTTTGTTTGCCGTTATTTCTCCCTTAGCTGAACATATGAAAACGAAAACGGGAATTTCAATGTCGTCATCAGTGACTTTTCCATTGATCTCGTCGAGGAGCTGTTCTTCGCGAGGTTGCAGACGTTCTGATCCCCTGAGGCGCGAAATGATGGCGCGCAACAATGCTGCTTTTGAAGTGAAGTTGATCATGTTGAATTGGACGAGATTCTCGACGATCTTTGGTTTTAGTAGAATATTATGAATCTCGGTTGCTGTGACATTATTTAGGCCCGCTACTACCTGCATGAGGCTACTGATCTGAGGGTAGATGGAAGGTTCTGTTCCATTAGAACATTCTGCTACATAGACAGGCAGGTAAGTGCAGTTTATCACAGGACTTTCTTGGATCATTTGCATTGGTGTACTTGTAGTTGTTTCCTCTTCAGTTGGCATAAATGTTACTGGCTCTGTTTGGTTGACTCTTCTGTTATCTGAGCAGAGAAGTTTTGCTACTACTGGTAAGCTACCGGGACCATATATCTGGATGTGCGGTATCACCTTATTCATGGACCGTATTATGTTAGAATCCAGATTTGAGTGTGATTTCAATTTGGTGAGCACACGCTTCAGCAAGTTTCCTCGCGTTTTGTAAGAAGTAAGTTTGTATCCTTGCAACTCATTATAAGCCTCGCTGGAATTAAGGAATTTTATAAGATTATTGATTTGTGGCTTAAGTCTGGTCTCTGTAACAGTCTTAAACAGTTCAGGAACATCAACTTGATAAGTTTTTCTGCCCACTTTGTAAGTTAACCCCTTTAGACAGTCATCCTCTGGAGCAACTGTCGTTATTTCCATGCATCCCTCGCCTGAACAGTCCTCCTCTGGTGTGTTGGCGACCTGTTCCCTTACGGCGTTCATCGGTGGAATGCTCTTGCCGCACACTGGTTCCACGTCCGCTTCAACAGCGCCTTCCCTCTCCATGTCAATGTGTGATAAGAGGAGTTTGATTGCACTTTCGACTGCCAGGTCACCTACGTCCAGCTCACAAAGGGTGTAACTAAGCAGTTTATGTAGAACAATAGCTTGGTTGGACAGAGGTAGCAAGTCGAAACCTGACAATAACTTGTAGGTGAGTTGTTTGAATTGGAGTCTACTGGCGCTAGGAACCAACCAGATGGTCGACTTGATGATGTCATCTCGCTCGTCCAGTCCGAGACACACTTGAACTCGGTCCAAACCAGAGTTCTCCATGGCCTGTTTCAGTTCTCCAGGGTTATTGATATCTCGATCCATGTCGTCGGCTTCGCTGAATTGCATTTCAGCCCCTGAAATATAGACGATAGATCGTAAAATAATTTAAATAACAAGTTTTGAGAACACATATATAGACTTTGCCAAATTACTAGGATTGCCTAACAACATCGTCTATCGTGAATGTGAATCAATAATAACTACAATGCGTAAAAGAAGAATTTCCCTTTTCTGTCATATATCAAGACTGCCAGAGACCAGGATATTGAAACAACTATTTGATTACTTTTTGAAAAGTAAAATCAATAATAATTGGTTTAAAGAAGTTCAGGATGATTAGGAAGAATTGGGTATAACTCGGCAACAAATCAAAGACAGATAAGAGAAGAGGATTTTGAAGAACAAAATCATAAGTTTCAAACTAAAAACAGTTAAACGGAATCAATATACTATATCGGACACACAAAGGGCTTCCAGGTCGGAGAGGGTGAGAAAGTTCTGGGATGAGAAAAAGAAGAAATTTACTCAAATGTATTGATTTAAGTGCTCCAATGTGGGCGTTAAATATGTAAATAAATAATAGTATGTGAGGTCTGGAGTACCTTGCATTGTTTCGGTTTAAATCAGGCCATGCCAACGCGAGCACTTAGTGCTTGCACGTCCCGGTGCCGCACCGAGCAGCACCGGTGATTTTCCCCTCCCTCCCCTCTTTCCTCCCCGTGTAGTGGCGGTAGAGGATGTCCCATCAAATCTCCTAGTGCGATTCAATTTTGACAGACAGCTATTACCATTACAATGGTGATTTGATTTCATTTTATAAAGGCGTTGTGGAACAAGAATTCCCGAGGATTCATGCCCTTGCCCTGAAATGTTTTGCTATGTTCGGAACAACGTTCGTTTGTGAACAAATGTTTTCAATTATGAATATTAACAATACAAAAACAAGGTCAAGTTTGTCTGGTGCTTTGGATTGCAACTGGCAAAACGATTGTTCCAAACATCGGAAAATTATTGGCATCAAAGCGATGCCAAAGATAAACAAAGAATGTTGAAAATTAGTGCAAAATCAAGAGCGCTAGAAAACTATTATTTCTGTCTGTACACAAAATTGGCATTATTAATATTAGGCCTATTATTACTCGTTTTCATACCGGTACGCCACCTGACGCGCGCTGTTTTGTACAGTCCCATTCACCAAACAACTACACGACTCTCGCCTCGCGAAACGCTGCCACTACACGTTCCTCTCCTACCACGGCCACAACAGTGCAGTGTTTGCCTCCCTCACCATCCCCCATCCCACTGGCGCTATAGCAGAGCACCGGGGTTTTTACGGTGCCGGCCGATGCTCGCGAAGCACCCGAGTTGGCGTGGCCTGGTTTAAATGGTCGTTGTCATATCAACATCATCATATATATTATTTCAGTAGTATAGATCCCTCCCGCGGCGCTCATAAGCGACCGATCGTGAAAAATGACATTCAAATGAAATAGAATATATATCACCAATGACGCATTGCCCTCTAATGTCATAAATATCTATAATTTCTTTAAAAAAATGACTTTTAAAAACTGTACGAAGTGCGCGATTTACAGATACTGTTGCTGCAGGAAGATACGCTCCATAATTACTGTCCACTTCACATTTTGACCGCTGTGACGCCGGTTTCATGTCATTTTAACATTCTGAGGTCTTTCCTTTATCATTTTTCATGGATTTCAGAAACAGTAATTTAAAGGATTGAGTACTCGTATCGTATAATTTCATAAATATCGAATAGCCGGTGAGTGTTACGGCTAAGCTGTCAATCAATGGACTCAGCACACAAATGAATTTAGCTGTGACGAATTGCATTCTAATTACATAAATATCAATTTTTGTAAGAAGTGTGCGATTTGCAAATACTGTTGGTGTAGGAAAATACGCGACCTCATTGCTGTTCGGTTCGCATTTTGGCTGTAGGGACGCCTGAAACGTAAATAGTATTCTATAATCATTTGGTTCAAATAAAATCATAACAACCTTTCTCCTTAAGTCTCTTATTATAAACCTATTGGGGAAAGTGTGGTTTATGAACATGCGAGATTACTCGCACGGGTCCGCCAGTCCTTCCTAATTCCTCCATTTTTAAAGGAGCCATATTCTTATTTCTTTGTATTTTCACCTGTGGCTATGGGATAGAATACACCCACGGCATTCCCTACCTGCAATTAAAAGGCCAGTGTGTGTGTGCAGCACATGGTACACCCTATGTGATCTACACCCTCAGGGGCTCCCTTGGGAGGGGTAGAAAACACCCAGTCATTCATTCATCCATTCATGCATTCATTCATTTACTTGCAATTGGGGGTGTGTCCCCAGGTGGCAACTTGGATATACATAACAAATAAATAATTTTACATAACAATTCAATAACAATTAAACTGGAGTATTTACACAAATAGTTAGTCTTTTCTTAAACACACTAATTTGTTTGGGGAAAGGCTCTAAGACTGCGGCAGGTAGAGAGTTCCAGTTATCAATGGCACGGTATACAAAACAATATTTACAATAATTTGTTCGCTGTGGTCGGCCGTTAACTTTTAAAGGATGATCGCTCCTACCCATGTAAGTGGGCTTTCCCATACGTTTGCCAAGCTCACCCCATGCTGGTTGATTTGTGTACGTGTTGTACATAGCGCAGAGTATAGATTTCATCCTCCTAGCCTCAAGTGATTCCCACCCAAGTTTCTTCAACATACGGCTCACACTGCTCCTGGGATTAAAGTCACTGTCCTCAGCTGGGGTCCCGTGGTCGCCAACCCACGTCCCATCAGATGTGAGCCCCAGGGGGATCAAATACAAGAACTTGGCGATGAAATAACCACCGCTTCTAGACTGCACACTGTGTCAAGCCAGTACACATTGAACCCTAAATAAACACCGCATGATATTAGTCAAATGTGGCACGAATGTCATTGTATATTATTCTCAAAGCTTAAAATGTGCATAAAAATATTTAGCGGTGGTGAGATTTGAACCCAGCTCCCAAAAAACAGGACGATTATCTACTACGCACTTAGACCATGGCCCCACGGCTACTTGTCCCTTAAGCTTGCCTGAAAGCGTATGAGATGTAATACAGTTTTCCGCTTCGTAGATTCATTCAGTTTTTTTTTATCAGTAAGCCACCGTACCTAGCGTCAATTTCGTATCCAACTGAAACCGTATCATTGACATGTTCTTTTTACATGCCCGTATGACAGTTAGATGCTTCGAATTATTACTTGTCGCACACATGTTTTTGTAAAGGTCTTGCTTCCATGTCGTCATAAATCTTATAAAGTCGTTTAGGGACATTGTGGCTTGGCTTTAAACGGGCAACTGTCGACCATATTGGCATCAGACGTTGGAAGTGTGGCCGAAAACTAAAATTATAAGGGGCGGCTGACACCCTGGTATATAAAAAGGATGTTCGTTTGTTCGTCTCTTATGCGTTCATAAACCATTCATCCGATTGCGATCAACTGTTGGTGAGTTGTTGTGCACACTTCCGGGATGGTTATAGGCATAGTTAATCCAATTTACAATAGTTAGTGCGCGAGTAGTTTAAACAAATGAGTGTTGGCGATGCGTTCATATACAATTCATCCGATTGCGATCAAATTTTGGTGAGCTGTTGTGCACACTCCCGGGAATATTATAGGCATAGTTTAGGGGCTGCGACAACGCGGTCATGTAGCCCCGTGTACTTTGGGTGTGTGTAGAATCTGTCTGATAACCGGTGTTAATTGTGATGACTGTATTAGTGTGTATTATCTGTTTTTTTTAAATTCAAGTAAGGACTGCAGACTTATGAATTTTTCAAATAGTTCCTACTTTTGCCGCCAAACGCCACCGTCGACGACTAGTTCAGAACTTAGCTACCAGACGCCACCGCAGTCGGCTCTTGGCAACGAACGTAGGAACCTAAGAGCGTTGTTTACATTCTTAATCTATACAATTTAGCTTCACACAGGTGCAATTAGTGGAAGGTTCTTTAACATGCCAGAAATCTATGACATGGGACCGCCGGCTTTACCACTCCTCCGAAGGAAGGCATACTGAGATTGCGCGCGAGTAGCTTCAACAAAATGGCGTGCGTTTGTTTCAAAAATGTTACACATGCGTTCATATACGATTCAACCCATTGTGATGAAACTTGGGTGAGATATTGTGTTCACTTCAGGGAAGGTTTCTAACTTAGTAAATCCATTTTACAATAGGTAGCGCACGAGTAGCCTAGATTCAAGAAATGAGCGAACACGCGCGAAGCGTTTCAACAAAGTCCCGTATGCGTTCATATACCATTCATCCGATAGCGAAGAAACTTGGGTGAGATGTTGTGTGCACTCGAATCGTTTCAACAAAGTCCCGTATGCATTCATATACCATTCATTTCTTTGGGATGAAGCTTTGGGGAATTGTTGAGCACGCTTCCATGAATGTTTCTGAGATAGTAAATCAATTTTACAATAGTTTAGAGGTGGTTAACGGAACAAGAAACAATATTGGGAATTCATATGCAGTTTAACAAAGTCGCAACGCCAACACTTTCTTTGATCGGCATTGCAATACATGCCGGGTACAGCTAGTATACAGTATAATAATATATACAACAAAAAGAACCTCTCCCTTAATGCCAAACTACAACACAACAATGCTGTGGTAAAACCGGTGATCTTATATGGTGTGGAGACGGCAAATTTGATGAACCTGGAAAAGCTTCGGAAGATCGAAAGAAGGATATTGAGGATGATTTACGGCCCAAAAGTGGTACAAGGAACCTACAGACTAAGATCAAACAAGGAGATATATGAAAGGGTGGAAGACATGAAAACAACAATTAGGAAAAGACGTTTACGTTTCTATGGACATATGGTTAGAATGGATCCAACAAGAATAAATAAACACATTTTTTATAAAATATACAATCTGAAGAGCCAAGGGGGTTACACCAAGCAGATGACGGAAGAACTCCGGAGGCTAGGAATTACAGATGACGACTGTCGAGACAGAACACAATTCAGGGAAATGCTTTCTAACATTAAAGGTTTTTGTGGGAGAAAAGAGAGAACGCAGGGGAGGAAGATGGAAGGCAGAGAGAAAGGCGCAACACTCTAAAAGAATCAAGGAAGTGTGGAGGAAGAGAAAGAAAGAACTATGAGAAGGAAATGAAATGATATTAGCGTGGTCCTTAGTTTTGGCCGGTTCGCATAATGTAATGTAATAATAATAATAACGCAATAACTCCTCCTTTGAAGCTTTTCCAGGTTCATCAAATTTGCCATCTCCACACCATATAAGATCACCGGTTTTACCACAGCATTTTTGTGTTGTAATTTGGCATTAAGGGAGAGTTTTTTTTGTTGTATATACTTTTAGTGGAGGAGTTGAGTTTTTCTAGTTTAAGTCTTCTGTTTTCCATTGACTCTTTGCCCAGTCCATTGTTGCTAATGATCTCTCCGAGGTATTTAAACTGTTTCGTCACCTTTACCTTCCCATATTTCGTCTTAACTGTCTTCTTCATGTAATTCTTGTTGGTGCTAATCATTTCTGTTTTTGGAATACAGATTATTAATATTAATAATGTAATTGGGAATTTCAGACACCATCGGGAAAAGAAGGGCCATATTCTTTGGAAATACTGTATATACAGAATGGACCCAGGTAGATTAACCAACCAGATAATGAAATTCTTTGCGATCAGGAAAACCACAGCTCGCTGGTATCAGGAGATGAAGAAGGACCTAGAAGAAATGGCAACATCTAAAGCTGAAGTCGGCAACAGGGAAGCATGCAAAGCCAAAATAAAGAATTTCACGGGTTTTAAGAGTCATCATTAGGGGCGGATTTTTATGACCTAAAATGTATGAAATATTTATTTATTTATTTATGACCTAAAAACATAAAAATATGACCTATAAAATTCAAAATATGACTTAATGAATAGCATCTACGTTACATAGAAACACTTTTATTACTCCATCCGTAATGAATATGTTTTCACCTAACTCGTGAACAAAAATTCGCAACTTTCCACAAATTGAGACTTTCATTTTAGTCATATTGAAAGGAACTGAATGACTGAAGCTCCCTAATGAGTGACCAAGGTCATTCAGTGTGTTGAAGGTGGACGAGGGAAGGGGGAAGGAGAGAGATAAGAACGATGACAAATAACTGCGGAATTACCTCTGCTTCCGTGTAAACAATAGCCCGGTTTCCAGGAATTGACCCAGCTAGCAAACAATAGCTCCTACCTGTTAGAAACATTTCATAAACTACTTTAGAATGGTTCTTCAGTAGTATATTCCAGTCTATTCTGAACAATAATTTATAGAGCTTATTCTGATTTTTATAAAACGAAAATCAAATGAAAATTACCAAAATATGCCATAAAACTTAAGAAAGCCTAAATATGCATTTATATGCCCAATAAAACCAGTTTAATTTTTGTTATCATGCTTGGAAACGTGTTGAAAATACAAGACTATAAGATATAATGTTAAGGGAAAAAATATGACTTTTCTTAGAAATCTGCCCCATCACGGATCCAGTCACCATGGACTGAAGAAAGGAGGAGAATGCCGAGTGATAGTTTTTTTAGCGTATGATTTTTAGTGCCGGGAGTGACCGAGGACATGTTCGGCTCGCCAGTTTTGTAGCTGCTTCGAGGCGGACACCCAATGGGTGAGCTACACGTACCGTCGTGTGTGGAGTGTTGTCTGGGGAGGAAAGTTTTGAATGTAAGGACGAGGAGTTGGAAGGTAGCGGCTGTGGCCTATAGTTTGGGACCAACCCCGGCATTTGCCTTGAATGAATATGGGAAACCACAGAAGACCATCTTCAAGGTTGCCAGCGGGGGGATTCGAACCTCCTCGCCTCCCGGATGTGAGCGACTGCCAGCAGTCATGCCGTAACGACCACGGCTAACTCACCCGGTAGTGATAGAATGAAGGAGTATCGGGCAAAAATAAAGTTTCAGAAGCTGAAATCAAATTAACGAGGTCCACAGTCGGCCTAAACGACAGAAGGAGAAGAAGAAGAGGAAGAAGAAGGACAATGTAATTGGGCACAATTTGTGTTGACCGACTGGAAAGAATTTTTAATAGAATTAGACAACACTGAAAAATGGCCTCTATTACTTCAATGTTTCTTTTTAATATTGACTTGGCGGACAACTATTAAGGTATTTTTTATACGAACTTGATGTAATGTAATACGGCAGGTCTTTCACGAGCAAACATCACACGACTCGGTGTACCGTGGGGCGGGCGGGAAATGATAATGATGATGATGATAATTGTTGTTTTAAGGGGCCTAACATCTGGGGTATCGGCCCCTAATGGCTTGGTTGGTTGGTTCTTAAGTTTAGGGGCTGCGACAACGCGGGCATGTAGCCCCATGTACTTTGAGTGTGTGTAGAAACTGTCTGATAACCGGTGTTAATTGTGATGACTGTATTAGTGTGTGTTAACTGTTTTTTAATTTAAGTACATACTGCAACGTTAGAATTTTTCAAATAGTTCCTACTTTTGTCGCCAAGCCCCACCGTCAACGACTACTAGGCCAAGTTCAGAACTTAGCTACTAGACGACACCGCAGTCGGCTCTTGGCAACGAACGTAGAAACCTAAGAGCGTTGTTTACTCTCCTAACCTATCCAATTTAGCTTCACACAAGTGCAATTAGTGGAAGGTTCTTTAACATGCCATAAATCTATGACATGGGACCGCCGGCTTTACTTCCCCTCCGAAGGTAGGCATACTGAGAGATTTTTAACGCTCTTAAAAAATCCGACAGCTTCGGCCGGTTTGAACCCGCTATCTTGGGCATAGAAGCTCAGCATGCTACCGACTACGCCTCCGAAGCCGCTAGGCGTACAACTATTAAGGTAGGCCTATTTTTATATGAACTTGTAATATGATACGTCAGGTCTTTTACGAGCAAACTTCACACGACTCGATGTACCGTGGGGCGGAGGGAAATGGTGATGATGACGATGATGATAATTGTTGTTTTTAGGGGCCTAACATCTAGGTTATCGGCCCCTAATGGTTTGGGAGATAGTAAAAATGATAATGAAATGAATATGAACATAAAAATAACTACATCCTTACAAACTAGAAGAGGAAAGGGCAAACAAATATAAGAATAAGGGAAAGAAAAGACAGGAGGAAAGAAAATGCCCTCAACCCTTGAAGAATGAAAATTAAGGGACTTGGAAGAAAGGAGAGCCAGAAAAGGCAGATAGGATAGGTAAAGAGGAGAGGGACCGCCCCAAAGGCAACTGAAGAAGGAGAAAAACCTGACCCAGATCAGGAAGCCCTTGGGGTCACCAACTCCCGAACTCACCAGACGTTAGCACTTGAGGGTGTAGCACAATCCTGGATGCACCATAAGTGGTGGGGCTTGAGTAGAATGCAGGAGATATAGGTCTAATGAAAAGAAAACAAGAGGTCTGACCCCTCGAAGAATGAGGGATTAGGAATTAAGGCGGGAAAGTGAAAGACTCCCTAGACCTCGGATACCCTAATACCGTCGGGGTTGGAAATGAACAACAGTTGACCAAGGGAGATCGACAGGAGAGGAGCCTGGCACAAGTAAGTGGCAGTAATGCCGGACTCAGCTGGGGTCCCGTGGTCGCCAACCCACGTCCCACTAGATCTGAGTCCCTGGGGGCGGGGGGCAAGAAATGAGACGGACACTCTACTAAAGTACTAGTTTATCTGATGGTGTACCTTTATGATCCTTGGTGCCCATGAGGTTGAGGAAATTCTTGTTTGTGTTGCACGAAACTGTGATTACTGGTGGCAGTGCCCCCAGTCCATCCAGAGGAACGTGCTTCGATAGTTCTTTGAGTGCTACAACAACATCGTCTTCCAGTAGCGTCTCCTCAAGAAGGAACGTCACCAGATCCTTGAGAAGTTCACCTCTCGTCTTGTATTCTTCCAGGTTGAAGCTTTGGACCTTCTTGTAGATGTCAGGCTTGGCGAATAAGTTCCTTACGACCTTCTTAATCTCGTCCGGGGTACCATCATCCAGGACATCCAATAAAGAGTCCACCTTCACCATGAGGATTTGCGAGCCTGTTCCATTTTCGCAAGGGGAAAGGCTGGATTTGATGAGCCATGGGCCCTCAGATGTTAATGCTGTTAAGGCTGACGTTAAGCCATCTCCAGCTTTCGACGAATCATTTGATTTAAATAGTTCCCTTCGTTCGCATAATGAATTTTTCGGACCAATCTTCTGTGTTAAGTTGCCAGGTTTAGTAAGGAATTGGTAAACTGCCAACTTGGCGGATTCAGGAGTGTCGGGTTTGAAGGCTTGAAACAGTTTACCAAGGTTCACCAAGATTACAAGATACTCGGAAGAACAATCCTCACACTCGGTGATCTCAGTTTCATTCACCATGTTTGTATCTAAGATCGTTCCGTTTGTTGAGCAAACATACGTCATGTCGAGAGGTAGAGCTCCTAGTTCATAGTGAGAGATGTGAGGAAATACTGCCTCTATTCCATCAATTGTATCGGCTCCTATATCAGATTCATTGAGGAGGAAATCCAACAACGCAGATAACATTTCCCCTGTTGTATTATACATTGTAAAATCAAATCCTTGGAAGTATTTGTAGACGTCGGTTCGGCTAAGAAAATCTATTACAACTTGAATATCATCATCATTAGCATCCGGTCCTATTGCTTTAGTAATTGGCCCTAGAGGAAGCACCATGACTTCAAAACCTGGTTCTCCAGTAACGTTGCATGGTATCAGCGTAGGTACCATCATTACTGCTGTAGTGTTTGCTGATGGTCTGTCCTGCGGCATGTCTATTGGGATCTCCTCTGCAATATTGTGTTTGTTGAGGCACACTATAGTTGGCAACAGTGCACCCGGTCCATCATAACGGATATGCATAATAACATGATCTAAGGCGTCGATCACCAATTTCGGATAGTTCAAGTTGAATTTCATGTGGAACAGCAGTTGTTGCAACAATTTACCGCGAGATTTATGACATTCAACGTTAAACGACAGTGCAAGATTTCCATTCAATTCATTCCTGACAATTTGTAACTTATCCGGCAATACCGTGGAGTCCACAGCCTTTAACAGGGACTCGAGATCGATCCAAATGAGGGTGTCGTTCATTTTTGCGCACAATTCAACGGCAGATACGGGCTGTCTTTCAGTGCTCATTTCTATTGGTGACTCAGACGTCCCTAGACTGAGTGGGATGGCGTCACAAGAAATTATACCGTCCTCCTCCTTGCAATCCCCAGCATCAGCAGCCGTTGGCAGCGTAAATTCTGTAGAAACTTCACATACTTCATTCTCACAAGACGATGCAGCAGTTGTCCTTAAGTCGTCATCTACACTTTTCAGAGTAGCCGGCGTAGATTCACATTCTTCCCCGAAACATGTAGTAGACGTTTCTGGCGGGGATGACTCTTGGCATTCTTTTTCAGTACTTGTGGTAGATGCTACTGGTGTGGAGGTCTGTTCACATTCTTCCTCAGTACATGTGGTAGATGCTACTGGTGTAGTGGTCTCTTCACATTCCTCTTCAGTACATGTGGTTGATTCTACTGGTGTGGAGGTCTGTTCACATTCTTCCTCAGTACATGTGGTAGATGCTACTGGCGTGGAAGTCTCTTCACATTCTTCCTCAGTGCATTTGGTTGACGGTGCTGCCGTGGAGGTCTCTTCACATTCCTCCTCAGTACATGTGGTTGACGGTACTGGCGTGGAGGTCTCTTCACATTCCTCCTCAGTACATGTGGTAGATGCTACTGGCGTGGAGGTCTCTTCACATTCCTCCTCAGTACATGTGGTAGATGCTACTGGCGTGGAGGTCTCTTCACATTCCTCCTCAGTACATGTGGTAGATGCTACTGGTGTTGAGGTCTCTTCACATTCCTCCTCAGTACATGTGGTAGATGCTACTGGCGTGAAGGTCTCTTCACATTCCTCGTCAGTACATGTGGTAGATGCTACTGGCGTGGAGGTCTCTTCACATTCCTCCTCAGTACATGTGGTAGATGCTACTGGTGTTGAGGTCTCCTCACATTCCATCTCAGTACATGTGGTTGACGGTGCTGACGTGGAGGTCTCTTCACATTCCTCTTCAGTACATGTGGTAGATGCTACTGGCGTGGAGGACTCTTCACATTCCTCCTCAGTACATGTGGTTGACGGTACTGGTGTTGAGGTCTCTTCACATTCCTCCTCAGTACATGTGGTTGACGGTGCTGCCGTGGAGGTCTCTTCACATTCCTCCTCGGTACATGTGGTAGATGCTACTGGCGTGGAGGTCTCTTCACATTCTTCTTCAGTACATGTGGTAGATGCTACTGGCGTGGAGGTCTCTTCATATTCCTCTTCTGTACATGTGATTGACGGTACTGCCGTGGAGGTCTCTTCACATTCCTCCTCAGTACATGTGGTTGACGGTACTGGCGTGGAGGTCTCTTCACATTCCTCCTCAGTACATGTGGATGACGGTGCTGACGTGGAGGTCTCTTCACATTCATCTTCAGTACATGTGGTAGATGCTACTGCCGTGGAGGTCTCTTCACATTCCTCCTCAGTACATGTGGTAGATGCTACTGCCGTGGAGGTCTCTTCACATTCCTCCTCAGTGCATGTGGTAGATGCTACTGGCGTGGAGGTCTCTTCACATTCCTCCTCAGTACATGTGGTAGATGCTACTGGTGTTGAGGTCTCTTCACATTCCTCCTCAGTACATGTGATAGATGCTACTGGCGTGAAGGTCTCTTCACATTCCTCCTCAGTACATGTGGTAGATGCTACTGGCGTGGAGGTCTCTTCACATTCCTCCCCAGTACATGTGGTAGATGCTACTGGTGTTGAGGTCTCTTCACATTCCTCCTCAGTACATGTGGTAGATGCTACTGGTGTTGAGGTCTCCTCACATTCCTCCTCAGTACATGTGGTTGACGGTGCTGACGTGGAGGTCACTTCACATTCCTCTTCAGTACATGTGTTAGATGCTACTGGCGTGGAGGACTCTTCACATTCCTCCTCAGTACATGTGGTTGACGGTACTGGTGTTGAGGTCTCTTCACATTCCTCCTCAGTACATGTGGTTGACGGTGCTGCCGTGGAGGTCTCTTCACATTCCTCCTCGGTACATGTGGTAGATACTACTGGCGTGGAGGTCTCTTCACATTCCCCTTCAGTACATGTGGTAGATGCTACTGGCGTGGAGGTCTCCTCACATTCCTCTTCTGTACATGTGGTTGACGGTACTGCCGTGGAGGTCTCTTCACATTCCTCTTCTGTACATGTGATTGTCGGTACTGCCGTGGAGGTCTCTTCATATTCCTCCTCAGTACATGTGGTTGACGGTACTGGCGTGGAGGTCTCTTCACATTCCTCCTCAGTACATGTGGTTGACGGTGCTGACGTGGAGGTCTCTTCACATTCCTCTTCAGTACATGTGGTAGATGCTACTGCCGTGGAGGTCTCTTCACATTCCTCCTCAGTACATGTGGTAGATGCTACTGCCGTGGAGGTCTCTTCACATTCCTCGTCAGTACATGTGGTAGATGCTACTGGCGCGGAGGTCTCCTCACATTCCTCTTCTGTACATGTGGTTGACGGTGCTGCCGTGGAGGTCTCTTCACATTCCTCTTCAGTACATATGGTAGATGCTACTGGTGTTGAGATCTCTTCACATTCCTCCTCAGTACATGTGGTAGATGCTACTGGCGTGGAGGTCTCTTCACATTCCTCCTCAGTACATGTGGTAGATGCTACTGGCGTGGAGGTCTCTCCACATTCCTCCTCAGTACATGTGGTAGATGCTACTGGTGTTGAGGTCTCTTCACATTCCTCCTCAGTACATGTGGTAGATGCTACTGGCGTGGAGGTCTCTTCACATTCCTCCTCAGTACATGTGGTAGATGCTACTGGCGTGGAGGACTCTTCACAGTCCTCCTCAGTACATGTGGTAGATGCTACTGGTGTTGAGGTCTCTTCACATTCCTCCTCAGTACATGTGGTTGACGGTACTGACGTGGAGGTCTCTTCACATTCCTCTTCAGTACATATGGTAGATGCTACTGCCGTGGAGGTCTCTTCACATTCCTCCTCAGTACATGTGGTAGATGCTACTGCCGTGGAGGTCTCTTCACATTCCTCCTCAGTACATGTGGTAGATGCTACTGGCGTGGATGTCTCCTCACATTCCTCTTCTGTACATGTGGTTGACGGTGCTGCCGTGGAGGTCTCTTCACATTCCTCTTCAGTACATGTGGTAGATGGTACTGGCGTAGAGGTCTCATCACATTCCTCTTCAGTACATGTGGTAGATGCTACTGGCGTGGAGGTCTCTTCACATTCCTCCTCAGTACATGTGGTAGATGCTACTGGCGTGGAGGTCTCTTCACATTCCTCCTCAGTACATGTGGTAGATGCTACTGGTGCTGAGGTCTCTTCACATTCCTCCTCAGTACATGTGGTAGATGCTACTGGCGTGGAGGTCTCTTCACATTCCTCCTCAGTACATGTGGTAGATGCTACTGGTGTTGAGGTCTCTTCACATTCCTCTTCAGTACATGTGGTTGACGGTGCTGACGTGGAGGTCTCTTCACATTCCTCTTCAGTACATGTGGTAGATGCTACTGCCGTGGAGGTCTCTTCACATTCCTCCTCAGTACATGTGGTAGATGCTAATGGCGTGGAGGTCTCCTCACATTCCTCTTCTTTACATGTGGTTGACGGTGCTGCCGTGGAGGTCTCTTCACATTCCTCTTCAGTACATGTGGTAGATGCTACTGCCGTGGAGGTCTCTTCACATTCCTCCTCAGTACATGTGGTAGATGCTACTGCCGTGGAGGTCTCTTCACATTCCTCCTCAGTACATGTGGTAGGTGCTACTGGCATGGAGGTCTCTTCACATTCCTCCTCAGTACATGTGGTAGATGCTACTGCCTTGGAGGTCTCTTCACATTCCGTCTCAGTACATGTGGTAGATGCTACTGGTGTTGAGGTCTCTTCACATTCCTCCTCAGTACATGTGGTTGATGCTACTGGCGTGGAGGTCTCTTCACATTCTTCCTCAGTACATGTGGTTGACGGTGCTGCCGCGGAGGTCTCTTCACATTCCTCCTCAGTACATGTGGTTGACGGTGCTGCCGTGGAGGTCTCTTCACATTCTTCCTCAGTACATGTGGTGGATGCTAATGCCGTGGAAGTCTCTTCACATTCCTCCTCAGAACATGTGGTTGACGGTGTTGGCGTGGAGGTCTCTTCACATTCATCCTCAGTACATGTGGTTGACGGTACTGGCGTGGAGGTTTCTTCACATTCTTCTTCAGTACATGTGGTTGACGGTGCTGCTGTGGAGGTCTCAGCACATTCCTCCTGAGTACATGTGGTTGACGGTACTGGCGTTTTTGAATCTTCACATTCCTCCTCAATGCACGTGGTAGTAGATTGTACAGTCGGAGTTTCTTGGCATTCAATTCCGGAACATTTGGTGGAGCCTGATTTTTCTGTTGTGCTGTCTTCCCAAATCATTACAATGTGGCGTACATCGTCCTTACAGACGGAAGTGTAATCAACCGGTAAGGATCCCAGACCGATGGTAGTGATGTATGGGAAGAGACGTTCTATGTTAAGTGCTACTTCTTTACCTAAGTCGAGGTGGTTGAGAAAGTATTTAAGAAGTTGTCCTCTTGTGATGGAATCTGGGACGTCTTGCACTTCTATTTGGAGGTGAGAGACAACGTCATAAACACCTGTGTATATATAGAAAGGTGTATTGGGCTCAAGTGCGTGAAACAACGACGCTATGTTAACTGTCTTTATTTTGTTTATTTCCATGCAGCATATTTCCTGATTTTCCGTTATTATTTCTTTCGATGATGGCTTGGATGTGGTTGGTTGCATGACATGTGGTTTGTCTGAGTTATTGTCTTCTTGTTTTGCTGTAGTAGTTGGTGCAATCTCTTCACATTCCTCACCAGAGCAAATCTTGGCTTTTTGGGTTGTTAGTATTTCCTCTGGTGGTACTTTAGCAGCGGTGGATCCGTCCTCGTCACTATCTTCCTCCTCGACGTTAAACGTGTCAGTTTCTATGATTATTGGTATCGGCAAAGACACTATATCGCTCGGTTTCTGCACAGGCAAGAGCGCGAACCATTCGTCTTTGCGATTGTAAACCAGATTGTCCTTTAACTTGCTGTAAATTGATCCATAAAGTGGCACACTGACTCTATCAATGAAATTCTGAAGAATAATCTTGTGACATAGTTGGAGTGTTTTTTGCTGCAATATCTGATTGAGCATTGCAACAAGTAGATTTCGTGGTTGGCCGTATTTGTGGTATGGAAAATCGTGCAGAATTTTTTGCCACTTGAGTTCTTTACGGAGGAAATCGTAAATGGCTATCGATTCCTCACTCGTATTCGTACCCAGTGTTCCGAAGCCATTCAGTAGCATGGCGATGTCTCCGTGGCTGTTTGGTTGGTAGTATGAACCTGCAGATGTATCTATGCTTCTGAAACGTACGTGTATGTAAAGGGAATGTGCGTATGCAGAGATGGGGTGTGCGTTTGGCACTCTTAAAATAAGATGTTGTAGAAACGCCAAAGCAAGTTGCCAGCGGTCACTGTCGTATTCGGCAGCCTGAAATCCCTCAAGATATGCTTGAAGGGAATTAGATTTCACTGCCTTTATAATCGTCTCTTTAGCGTTGAGGACATCTGACGGAAAATCATCTTCGCGTATTACGGAAAGGATGTCAGCGTGAGAAATTTTAGACGGAAATAAAGTCATTTCTATGCAAGGTTTGTCTGTAAGGTAGGGTATGAATCGACTGACAGCTGACTTCTGTTGCACAGGCATTTCCGATGGTGACATTACCAACACTTTGAACGCCCTCTGCATGTATCGGTAGATGTTATCTCGAGGTTTCATGTTGATGTTCTGTAGTACGCTTTTAAAGAGCTCACTGTCTGTCTCGAGGACATGCAAGACATAACGGAGTAGCTCCATTGTTGCGGCGTTTGGACACCCCAAAGGTAGATTCTCCAAGAGGCCTGCGAACAAGGGACGGGTCATGACCAGCGAGCCCTGTATCAGCTGTGATTGAATATCCTTAAATAATTGTTTATCGGAGAAGAATGGGTGCTGCAAAATTGTCTTCGAAGCGTCGAGCGCCGTTTTTACTTCATGTAGGGGCTGTTTCATGATCAGGGATGAAACAGCCCCACAGGGGTGATCTATGTTGCAGGCTTGTTTCACGACTGAAGACAATTGTGATTGGCGGTATGCCTCTGGTAGCAGAGCTACGGCTAACACATGTCGCTGTGATAAGGAGTGGTGTAACCTGCGGAGAGAGGCCGCGGGCGTCGTGGAAGCTAGTAGCGTCCCCACGGCTTGTGAGATGTTGTTATGTAGGATGCTACCTGCGTGCAGAAGGCTCTCAGCCTCATGTTGTTGCAGTTGGTGTCTCTGAAAAAAGAACACACAAAACATATTGCGTTAGACCAGATTGTTAACATTCTACTGAATAATAACACTAATAATAATTTACAGAATGGATGATTCCTGATTAACAAAAAGAATATTCAAGTACCTTTGGGAGAAAAGGTCAACGACTAGCTGGATTCAATACGTAAAGAAAGATTTAGAAAGAAATAACATAAGAGAAGGAAGGACGATTGTAGTTTTACGTGACTGTTAATCGTGAGATCATAAGCCACGGGACCTCCTTTTTATGTGGAATCCGAACCACAGGACATGGCATTTCATAACATAAGAGAAGAAGATACTGTGGACTGAGATATTTTTCGAAAGAAGGTGTTAAATGAGTCGTCCAGTTGCAAAACTAGTTTAAGGGGGCTCATATACAGTCAGTGGGAATTTTCACATACAGTTACGAATCATATCATAGCTTCACTAATATGTAACATAACTAAAATAATAACCCCTGGCACTACAGCCCATGAAGGGCCTAGACCTACCAAGCGACCGCCGCCCAGCCATTTGGCCTGCAGATATTGGGGTGACGCGTGATCAGCGCATCGGGTCCCCTCGCCCGTTAATCTTGGTTTTCGTGATCGGGGCGCTGCCTCACTGTCAGACAGCTACTGAATTGACCTCACCAGGCTGAGTGCACCCCGTTCTAGCCCTCACGTTAGTTTCTAAAATCCCTGACGGAGCCGGGAATCGAACCCGGGGCGTCCAAGTGAGAGGCAGGCGCGCTACCCCAACACCACGGGGCCGGCTTATATGTAACATAGAGTTATGAAAACTGACATACCTATAGTAAATACAGTACATAGAGCTTTCATCTAATTTAAAGAGAGGAGCAGTATATAAAGTATTTCGTGATTTATTGAAGGGATCATATTCGTGATTCTTTAAACTCTGCGAATCACAAAAAATACACGATTTAACAAGAAATACCAGTATGAATGGAATGAATTTTTTCATGTAAAGTAAGCGCATAAATACTGAGGATGAATGTTACTGTATATTGTAAATAATATATTTAAAAAGAGAAATTAAATTTGTCTTAAAAAAAAAGAGCAGTTTTATGTTCAATTTTCCAAGTATATCTCAATTATTTTTTAAGATAATTTCATGAATGAGGTTCATCCTCTAGGGATCATAGTTTGGAATGTATCTGCCGAGTTCCAACCAGTTTCATCACATAGTTCACGAGATATTGTGTTCTTCCAAAAAAAAAAAAAAAAAAAAAAAAAAAAACACACACAAGTAATACGCTATATCTCTGACAAAACGCTAAATTTAGTTATAACACTTAACAGATATATTGAGAAAGGTATTGTTTTTCATTCGAATGTAAAAAGAAAAAAGTGACTGTCAGTCTGAAAGACTAGACTTTGTATCATTTTAAATGCTACAAATGCTGAAAAATGCTAGAAAGGCTGGAGGCTTCTCGCTTCGCTCGAAGCCAAAGACTCTTAACATGTTAGAAAATTATCTGCATAATACTTATCTTGCTTATCTTTTTAAAATTACTCGCGAACGGAAAGTGCAAACCAAGGGCAAAGCAAAGTCATGCGCGCGGGATGCCGTCACGCTCACCAGAGCGCGCGGGGACGTGCCCCTTCCATCCAGTCTAAAAACACTTATAGTGGGCGATGTATTGAAGATAGAGATATGCTCTCGCGGACTTTTTTTTGTAGAACTTTTCATGCTGACCAATTCTTACGCTCATAGTATATTGATATTTTTAACGGTTTGCCCAGCGTAAGCTTAAGAAGCGCTCGGACGCCAAGTTTGTTTTCGACTTTTTCACTGAAATCGTTACTGCTTGGCTTTCTTCGATCATACATAAATTATTTTCTACAGAATCTTTCTTCGAGATATCCTTTACAGAATGGTGAAAACCGCATCAAAATCCATCCAGTGGTTCTCGAGATTACCCGTGACATCCAAGAATCGGGGATTTTTGTCTTATACTAACGAAGTAGAGATTGTTGGGGAACACATGCACCAAGCGGTACTATGACGTCATACACCTCAGTGCATCTTGGTACATTTCGTCCCATCAACGTAACGTAACGCCAGACCCCAGCGTAATGACGAAGTCGACAAGATCTTTTAAAATGATAAAATAAATAATGACATCCGACGGTGTATGGACCCCCTTAATCCACTTGTGCATAAGGATCATTTTGATTCACGCGTCTTATGAAACTGATCCTTATTCACAAGTGGATTAAAAGAGTTTTGCAACTGTAAGACTCAGGTATGGAAGGATTCCAGGGAACAGTGGAGAGGAAACCTGGGCCGAAGTGGTCTGAGGACAGAAAGAAGCAGCTTAGTCTAAGAATGAAGAAATATTGGGAAGAACGGAAGAGAAAACAACAAAGAGTGAAGAATTGAAATTGGCCCGTGGTCCATAGCAGGTCTTATTGGAAAGAAAAAAAAGAATATAAATAACCGACAGAATCTCTCTCTTTTTTTTTTTTTTTTTTAGTCGTTTACCCTCCAGGTTGGTGGAACCCACGGACTCAGCGAGGGAACTCACCACTACCGCCTCTACGGGCAGTGTCCTAGAGCTGGGAACATCGAATCGGAAGGGATACAACTGGTGAGGTGGGATTGGCACCTCGCCCAGGCGGCCTCACCTGCAAAGCGGCCTCATGAGGGAAGGTAAGGGATGGTGATGATGGATAGGGAAGGAGGCGGCCGTGGCCTTGAAGAAGGTACCTTCCCGGCATTTGCCCGAAGACGAAGTGGGAAACCACGGAAAACCACTTCGAGGATGGCTGAGGGGGAATCGAACCCCCTCTACTCATTTGGGCCACCCGAGGCTGAGTAGACCCCGTTCCAGTCCTCGGACCACTTTTCAAATTTCGTGGCAGAGCCGGGAATCGAACCCAGGACCTCCGGGGCAGCAGCTAACCATGCTGACCGCTACGCTACGGAGGCGACGACAGAATCTCTAAAATATAAAATGCATAGAATCATCTGGATCAGATGGAACAAAAATATCTCGATCAATACCGTATCTTGTAACGCATGATTAAAACACGGTAATTTAACCTGAAAAGTCGCCTCCGTAGCTTAGCGATCAGCATAGTTAGCTGCCATCCCGGAGGTCCTGCCACGAAATTTGAAAAGTCGTATGAGGACTGGAAAGGGGACTACTCAGCCTCGGGTGGCCCAAATGAGTAGAGGGGGATCGATTACCACCTCAGCCATCATCGAAGAGGTTTTCCGTGGTTTCCCACTTCGCCTTTGGGCAAATGCCGGGATGGTCCCTACTGTAAGGCCACGGCCGCCTCCTTTCCACTTCCTTGCTTATCCATCCCAATCTTCCCCTCCCTTCCCATCCCTCATAAGGCCCCTGGTCGCTTTGCAGTTGAGGTCACCTGGGCGAGGTGCTGATCACACTTCCTCAGTTGTATCCACTCCGAGCAGATGTTCCCAACTCTAGGACACTGCCCATAGAGGCGGTGGTGGTGAGTTCCCTCACTAAGTCCGTGGATTCCACCAACCTGGAGGGTAAAATCGATTTTAACAAGTAGTTCCGTGAAGAATTATACAGCCTATTTTCATATATCCTACTTATGTTAATTGCCACTATCAACATACACAATTTCAGTTTGATTGCTGTAATAGATTCGTAGATATTGAGAACCGACTAAATATTTCGGATGGTTGCCATGTTGGATTTTATATATGTAGGTCCTAGAGTTATATACTGTTACATGCAGATTATTGTGAACGTGTAGTATTCAAACTTCAATCGCATAATTAGGACACAAGAAAAAACAAGGAGATTTTAAAATTTTTCACAGCTGCCATCTTGAGGTTATGGAAACAATTGAAATAAATTAGATGCCAGTGGATTAACGTTCGTATAAGGATTTACTGTACCAAGTTTCACTGCACGCGGATGGTTCAATTGCGAGAAACGTCCATGTGAATATTTATAATTCGCGTCACCGCCATGTTGGATTTGTGATCACCAGGTTATTTAAAGTCCTATAGGTGAACGTAAGTTCATAGCCCCTATGAACATTAAAAAATGCAGTTTGATTGCTGAAATAGATTCGTAGATATTCAGTATCGTCTAAATATTTCGGATGGTCGCCATGTTGGATTGTTAAATGTATAGGCCATAGAGTCATGTACCATTAAAGGAAACTTATTGCGTAGGTTCATTATTCAAACTTTCACTTCGATCGCATGACTACATCACAATAAATAAAATCTTAATTTTAAAATTCGCACTGCCGCCATCTTGAGGTTATGTAAACAATTGAACTAAATTAGATACCAGTGGATTACAATGTGTATAAATATTTCCTGTGCCAGGTTTCAGTGCGCTTGGAACATTAAATCGCGAGAAAGGTCTATTTAAAATTTTCAAATTCGCTTGGCCGCCATGTTCGTTTTGTAGTTAACCGGTTTTTGAAAGTCTTATAGATGGACTTCCAGTAGTGCCCTTTATCTCCGTACAAAATTTCAGTGTTTTACCGCTAATTGTTTCAGAGATATAGAATGCCGGTGAAATATTTCGCACATCCGCCATCTTGTGATTATGTAAACAATTGAACGAAGTTAGATGTCGGTGCATTACAATGTATATAAACATATACTGTACCAAGTTTCATTGCGTTTGGTTGGTCAAATCGCGAGAAACGTCTATTTAAAAGTCGCAAATTCGCTTGGCCTCCATGTTGGTTTTGTAGTTACCAGATTTTCAAAAGTCACATAAGTGAACTTATAGTAGTTCCCTCTATCACTATAGAAAATGTCAGGGTAATATCGGCAATAGTTTCGGAGATATTGAATGCTGGTGAAATATTTCGCACAGCCGCCATGTTGGATTTGTGAGTCGTAACAAAATTTGAAGGGCACGGTCGAGGTCGCCGGGAATAGTGCTATGAACTTTCCGAGTTTCATTGAAATCGCTCCAGCCGTTTAGATTTTATTAGGGGGGGGACACACACACGAATCACACACACACACACGCACACACACACGGACAAAAGGTGATCTCATGAGCCTATTTTTTCAAAATTGAAAATAGGCTAAAAAATTAACCTGAAGCATTAGACGCATCAGAAACCCTGACTGAACACTTAGAAAAACAAGAAACAATAATACAGGCTCATTGGAAAAGGTTGCAGTAATATCATTGTAAGTGAGATAAATTAATAATTCTTTCTTTCTTTCTTTCTTTCTTTCTTTCTTTCTTTCTTTCTTTCTTCGCCATGACCGACTAAAGAGCGCGATTGTACTCATTTAGCTGATGGCATTGCCTTTCTCTTCTCCCAAAATCTCTTCATCTTCTCACTGTGGCTGCTCTTGCGATCTGCTGACCAGGTTTTGTTGGTGATAATGCTTGGATGGTCTGCAAAGCGGTGACTAATTCTCTGAACTTAGCTCTGTCTAGTACAATGACATCTGTGATGCCTATTTCATGAAGATCTTTTCCAACTTCAAGCGGCCAGGTGTTTTTAACTTTCATTGACAGTGCAAGGTTAAGAATCAGCTTGGTCAGTCTCTGATTGCCAATCCTGAGGATATGACCGTAACAATCGTTTTTTCCTAAATGTGTCTGAGATTTTCTCCGAGTGCTGTCTTGGGATTTTCTTTTCATCCTCATTCCCCCTGTACAGACGGGTCCAAAAGAGTTTCTTAGGATTTTCCTTTCTTGCTTTTCCACATCTTTAATTAAAGATCTGCCCCCAATAATCAGCGTTTCAGAAGCATATAGTGCTTCAGGCTTCATTACAGTGTTGTGATGCCATAATTAGGCTACTTTCGATTTTTGAAAAAAAAAATGAAAGTAGACTTATGAGATCTACACAGGGCCAAAAATTGTGTGTCTGTCTGTGTGTGTGAGTGTGTGTACTCGGAATGTCTCCCCCCCCCCCCCCCTATCAATTCGAACACGGTGAAACCGAATTGAACGAAATTTGGTACAGAGGTAGAACTAGCAAAGGGCACCTCAGTGTCATGTTTTATATCGCCGCCATCTAGACGGAAACGTAATGGCGGCCACCCAAATGTTCAAAGCTTAAATCAAATTACGACTAACCTAATCATCCGATCTCTACCAAATTTTGCAGAAACATGTACTTATATGGCGAGCGTCTTTTGACTAAACTACAAGGTCATCAGCTCAATACTTTGCAGATGGCGGCCATGTATGTGTGCAAATCGATTCCCCCTGTCATTTCAAACACGGTGAAACCGAATTGATCAACATTTGGTACAGAGGTAGCACTAGCAAAGGGCACCTCATATTCATGTTTAATATCCGTATAGCACGTTGTATTTCAACAAGCTACTACAACCATTATTCAATTATACTCCTTGAAAAGGACAAGGAGTTATATAGCAATTCCCATGCATTTAGGAGAAAGTAGGCTGTATGTTCTTTACTGAACATCTTGTTTATTATTATTATTATTATTATTATTATTATTATTATTATTATTATTATAATGCTTTAGTCTGTAACAATTTTCTTCTGTGTTACTTCATCCTAATTAATTTAAAATGAATACACAATTTACTTCGTACATTTTTACCTCACTATTAAACGTTTACAAATGAGATTTTAAATTCACATTATTGTCATTTCATAACATATTACTCATTTTCGGATGTATCACAAATTATGTTTTTTTTTCAAAAATGCTACAAAATGCTGAATTGTAAATGTATAAAAACTACAAAGTACTAAATGTTCAAATCAACATGGTAAATTACTGATTTCAAAATTCTAAAAATCACCACCCCTAATAATGAATACTTTAAAAAAGAAACAAATATGAATTTTCCCAGCCATCTTCATGCATCATGGGAAAGATACCAATGCGCTGAAATAAAACATACCTCACACATCCAAATCCGGTCATTCCTTCCCAAAATATCACAAAATATCTAAAAAACATGTTTTTACCTCAAAAAATCTGTTTCCATCATTTTCAAAAAATTAGCATGTTAAAGACACCAACGCCCTGAAATAAAACATACCTCACACATCCAAATCCGATCATTCCTTCCCAAAATATCACCAAATATCTAAAAAACATGTTTTTACCCCAAAAAATCTGTTTCCGTCATTTTCAAAAAAATACCATGTTAAAGACACCAACGCGCTAAAAAAAAGCATACCACGCATATCCAAATCCGATAATTGCTTGGTTGGTTCCTCAGTTTAGGGGCTGCGACAACGCTGTCATGTAGCCCCGTGTACTTTTTGTGTGTGTAGAATATGTCTGATAACCGGTGTTAATTGTGATGGTTGTATTAGTGTGTGTATCTGTTTTTTAATTCAAGTAAGGACTGCAACTTTGAATTTTTCAAATAGTTCCCACTTTTGCCGCCAAACGTCACCGTCAACGACTACTAGGCGTAGTTCAGAACTTAGCTACTAGACGCCACCGCAGTGGGCTCTTGGCAAAGAACGTAGGAACCTAAGAGCGTTGTTTACATTCTTAACCTATCCAATTTAGCTTCACACAGGTGTAATTAGTGGATGGTCCTTTAACATGCCATACATTTATGACATGGGACCGCCGGCTTTACTTCCCCTCCGGAGGAAGGCATACTGAGGGATTTTAACGCTCATAAAAATCCGACGGCTTCGGCCGGGTTTGAACCCGCTATCTTGGGCATAATCCAATCATTCCTTCCCAAAATATCACCAACAATCTGAAAAACATGTTTTTCCCAAAATTCCGTTTCCATCATTCTCAAAAATTCAACATGTTAAAAAAATAAGTGCGCCATAAGATAGATAAGAAAAAATACCCTTAAAACGAGTCCTCACATGTCTCTCTCAGACCATTGCTTCGCAACATAGCCCTTTACTACATAACCATCAGTAATCAAGCACACATGCGATTATAAGCAGAAACAATGTTTGGTATAATGTTGAATGCTGAAACGCGTAAAAATAATGGGGAACGGAAACCCGCGGAGAAGGAAGGGGAATGCTTTTTAAAAATGTATCCTCGACACGCGATTCTCCTCTACAACTACCGATGTAGAAATGTACAAAGCGTTTTAAGGATTGAAAGAAGTTCAGAATTCAGAAAGTCGTAAACATATCCATGACTTACTTGACTTATTTCCTTTATCTTCTAAGTGGAGCACAGGGCATCGATGAATTTCCGCCATCGGACTCTGTTCTGCGCCATCCTACCAATCTCGTTCCAGATCTTCCCTCATTTCTCCATTTCCTCTGTTATTACACTCCTCCTCCAGGTGTTCCTTGGTCTCCCTCCGCCTACTACCTTGCGGATTCCATTCCAGGGCTTGTCTTGCTATGTTGTCTCCATCTCGTCGTAATGTATGCCGAATCCATTTCCATTTCCTAAGACGCATCTCAATTCAAATGGGTGTTTGCTGTGTTCTTCTCCACAGCTCTTAATTGGAGATAACTTGTGGCCGCAATATCCTCAGGTAGCATGCTGAACTGCTGTGGCCAAGTCGTCGGATTTTTTAAGAGCGTTAAAATCCTTCAGTATGCCTTCCTTCGGAGGGGAAGTAAAGCCGGCGGTCCCATGTCATAGATTTATGACATGTTAAAGATCCTTCCACAGACTAAACTTGTGTGAAGCAAAATTGTTAGGTTAGATTTCGTCGGAACGCTCTATCAAAGTTCCAACGTTCATCACTAGGTATCATTGATATCTGGTAGCGAAAGTTGGAACTATTTGAAATTGAACGGAACTTGTAGCTCATCCTATGGGTGTCCTCTGGAAGCAGCTACAGACTCAGGTGACACTCCCGGCACTAAAAGCCATACGATAAATAAATAAATAAATAAATAAATAAATATATAAATAAATAAATAAATAAATAAATAAATAAATCCTCAGGATATTCCTCAAGCATCTATTCACAAATATTTGGATTCTGTTAATCAGTTGTTTGTTGGTCTTTCAAGTTTCACACCCATGGAGCAATACTGACTTGGCATTTGAATTGAAGATGCGAAGTTTGGTATAGGTGTTAACTTCCCTTGTTTTTGCGAATGCTAAACATATCCATAATTCCGTGTTTTTCCGGCTGCTGATCACGTTATCCGCTTTATAAGTGAGAGTGGGTTAGGGCCAACAATCTAAATTTTCCAGTATAAATTGACTCAACGACTTGTTCGTTTTTGAATGATAATTTTTTGGTTTTTCGTAATTTTTTGTTTATTTCTATACTTTTTCTTCTTCTTCTTCTTTTTTCGATTCGGCCATCTAAGGACCACGTCATTTCAACTGTTTCTTGTTGCATCGAGCTTTAACATCCTCCCAGTACTTTCACATTAGTTCTCGATGCTGTTGTTTCCTTTCTGCAGTCCACTTCTTGCCAGTTGGAAGCTTTGGCTTTTCTTGGAAACATCGGTATGCTGTTAGTTTTTGTTTAAGGGTGGCACGTTCCCAAATATCATTGCCTTCTATAATTTTAATTTTTTATTTTATTTTTTGTTTTTGTTTTATTAATTTTGGGTCTTTTATAATTTAGATGTCCACTTCAAAATTTTTAAATTCAATTCCAAATTTGTATTCTTTAATCTGTGATAAGAAGGGCAGATGACCTCTTAGTTCCGCCCCTTTAAACAACAATAACTAACTAACTAACTTTTCCCGAGTGAAGGAGAAAATGCACGTTTGCCCTCTCACTCCTGAAGGTAAGTTCCGAGGCACAATTAGGGTTGCCGGATTTCAAGAATGGAAAGACGGAACACATGTCCGAAAACATTTTTTAAAAATAAAATCAAGGTTGTTAAATGTAGTAATAAATAATACACATATGTATTAAATAAGCATTACATAATCAAACACACAACATTAAAACTAGATATTGCTGACATATCATATAGGTCTATGACACCAGCAACTTACAAATGCTTTTCATTTGAACGATCCTTAGCAAGGATTTTTTATTTTGTAAGTTGGCCTACCTTCTGATAAAATTCGCTACAATTTTCGTCATCATTGTAACATGTGAACAATTCTTGTTTTATCAAACTAATGGAGCTTCTGTTTCTATCATCTCTCCATTTGATATTCATGACAGAAAATACTCACTTCGCAAAAGCATTGGAGGGGAAAATGCTGAGTATTAACTTCACAAGGACTAAGATATTTCTTAATTTTGTTGCTCCTAATAAATCTAAAATATGTACCCATCTGACACAGGCATAAAAATCATTTTCTCTTTCAAACTTGCACCTGTATCACCAGAAAACAAGCTAGATATTACAGTGCTCTCTCGGTAATCCGGTAGATATCGGACCAGAGCACTGACGGATTACCAAAAACGCCGGATTACTGGAAAATATCGAGAAAAACTCAGATATCATTTGAAAATCAGTTTTTTGGTGACAACCGCCAAAATAAACCGCTCGCGTCCGCATTGTAAACTTAGTCAGGAATTAAATCCATTTCATGGATAACCTGTTTGAACCTTCAACAGCGCTTTCGTCACATGAAAGTTTCTCACCCGTTGTACTTAGCAGTCTAATTCCACAACGTTGTTTGAATTTCTGCAACCATCCCTCGCTGGCTTGGAAATCATCCTTTTTTTTGTGTAATTTTCCGGTAAAATTCCCTAGCCTTCCCTTTAAGGATTTCGACAGAAATTGGTGTAGGCTATGCCTACCACGTTCTTGTTAAAACCAATCATAGAGGCTATCGTCAACTTTAGGATTTTCACCAGTTTTCAATGTCTGTAGTTTACTTTTTAAATTTTCATTCGTCTAAAAAAAGACTTGACTGGATTTTATCACTGTTTTTTCTTATGTCATGAACTGTAGCTCGACCAACACCGTATTCGTTAGCAACACTAGTTAACGTTTCGCCCTTTTCAAGCCGCTTTAGAATTTCATGTTTATCTAACAAAGATAGAGTTTTATGTTTACGTTTTTTCTGCACGGATGCCATCTTTAACACAACACTACTACAGTACAGCTGTCCTACACTAAGCAACTGAGGGGGGCGTGCGTGAGTCATCGCTCTTGGCGCCAATGCATTGTTTACTCAGACTTGTCGCTGCGTGGGAAACATTGTACAGTACTGGGGACGCATTATCAAATCAGGTGTTGAGCTCGTACTCGAATACAAAACGCCGGATTACTGGGAGTGCCGGAGAGCTGAGACATTAGAAAATTGGTGCGAAATTGAATATATTATTAAATTAATCAAATAACGGAATATTTGGCGTTCCGTTAAAGATAAAAACGGAACGCGGGACAAAACAAGAAAAAAAAACCGGAACTTCTGGCAACCCTACAAGGTGGTTGCTTCATTATTGAGTGCGCTATCACTCGACTGGCCACGTGCTTGTGATAAAGGCTGATAACTGTACCCTTTATAGATCAATAAATGCAGCTGCCATTATCAAGTAGTCCAAGGTCTCTTTGGCAATAGAATCTGTCACAGTGCGTGTTTTCCCCTTCCTAATTAACCTTGATGTACTATGAACAAGATATGTTATGAGCAGGGCTCGGTTAATTAGGTGCTTAACTATTCAGAAATATGTAATTATATATGTGCTTAAAAGTGGAAAATACGTGATTAAGTTTCCAAAATATTTTCCCCCAGTTACTCGAAATATGCACTGCTCAACAAGAGTACAGGGTCTTTCATATAAAGTAAGAACGGCGAGCGGCGGTTTTGTCATTCGCTGCTGAAGCCGGCTTGACCGAGCTTATGAAGCGCCACGGCCCCCTGCTCTAGTATTGAAAGTGCGCGCATAATACGAACTTGACCTTGCAATAAGCGTGCAGGTGTTATCAGTCGCCAGTCTGAACATGTTGAGACAGTTATCATTGTAACATCGTATTTTTGTATGTACAATTTATTTTAATTACGATTCGGCTCGGCGGGTACGTGATGCATTTGTTCAGCAATTTCTTGATGAAGTGCCACCTTCACTAGCACAGATTCACGTAATTGTAAATAACTTTGACACTACTGGTTCAGTGCTCAATAAAAAACACAAAATAAAATATCAGAAAAAATACTGTGGCATGACTCACTCGCGTCAGCCAAAATGTGGTTACCAGATACAATGCCTGTATAACCCAGGAAGGACGACACTTCCAGCAACTTTTATAAGGTAATATTTCATAGAGGATTGTACACACGCTTAGAGCAGGGGGCCACGGCTCACCACAAGCTCGGTCAAGGCCACCACACTAGCGGATAACAAACCCGCCGCTTGGCGTTCTTACTTTATATGAAAGACCCTGTATATTACTACAATGACTTCTTATAGTAAACCCATTGAGGTTCATACAATCTATATATTTAAAACGTTAAGGAGATTATTGTTACCGCGAGATTGAGTTAACGTCTTAACCGATTGACTTCATAATGCAGTCTAACAAGAGCTCTTGGCATGTAGATTTGCAGAGTGTCTTTAAAAGGAAAATATATGTTAGGGTATATTATTAAACTATTAAAGACAAATGTAATATATGTCGCTCCCACGGTGCGCACAATGGCTCTATTCCACCAGAGAAATGGAGGATCCCGCCGCGTCTTACTGAGATCTTGTTTATCAGAATTAAAAAGGGGGGAAATATTGTTTCTGATGTTTCCACGATGTACATTGAAATATAATTATAAAATAAGGGAAGTATTGAAGAACTTACACTGGCACTAATGGGCACAGAGCTATAAACCTTCGACTTGATTTAACATCTTCGAATTGTTTACCCTTCATTATTCCCGTCTTCCTACGGGGTCGGGGATGAGATGCGATGGAAGTCTTTGTGGCGCATGATTTTTACGGCCGGATGCCCTTCCTGACACCAACCTCATGAGGAGTTAATGAGAGATGAAATGAATGATGGTGAATGAAACTGGGCAAGGATGTGGAAGGAAGAGGGCCTTGACCTGTCAGAAGGTACCGTCCCAGCATTTGCCTGGAGTTGAAAATGGGAAACCACGGAAAACCATTTAAGGACGGCCGACGGTGGGGCTCGAACCCATGCGTCTACCGAGTCAGCAGAGAGCTTGGCTCAATGACCTAACGCAGCGCTTTAGCGAGCACAGCCACTACTGTCGGTCTTTAACATCTTCCAATAAAACACTTAAAATTTCCAATTTCCAATTCGCTTGGCGTACTTTATCACAATCAAAATAGCTCAAGGGGAATCTCTGGAACATAATAGGTCTCTATTTGCCTCATCAAGGTTTCAGTCATGGCCAGTTATATGTTGCTAAGTTGATCTATCGACGCCCTTTAAGTTGAAACAGTCTAAAAAAGTAATCGTTCAAAAAATGCATACTGTATAAGAATCATTAAGTAAATATTTTCCCAATGACCGTCATGTTTTGACGGGTATCAACTAGTAACTTATTAACAATCTAAACATCAGTCCTTATGAAAACAATAACAATCGTAACGGTATAAAAACAATGCGAACTCGCTTCTAAGTGTCCCTTTTTAAAACAAAAACATTGAAAATTTGTATCTCATGCTCATCAGTATCAGTCTTTAGTGGCATGCTCTGAATGAGACCATCAAGTTTATATTGGGGTAAGAGGTCCTGCTCCTCTATGGCAGCGTCAGCATACAATACAGCTTACCACGATGGGTGAGTGGTTATCATGTCGGATTACTAACCCCAAGATTGCAGGTTCGCTCCTGGCCGTGGTAAGTGATTTTTAAAAGGCGGCAAAAATTACGACACGCATGTCATACGATGTTGGCATGTTAAAGAACCCATTTGAATTCAGTAGGCCGTGTTCATAATGGCAAAATTAATCTCGAGATTTTCTGCCAACACAAAGTTCCTCATTTCTCTACTAGAAAGCGCTATAAAGTCAAGGAGCTTAGATATCTAACTTCCTCGACTTTCATAGTGATTCAAGGAACAACGAAATTCGACATGCAAGCTGCCCTCTGCGTGTCAAATAACAACGCTTGCACCCGGCACCCGACCGAGGCCATACGATATTATTATTATTATTATTATTAGCATACAATATTGATGGCGGTAGTCCAAACTATTGTCGAGCAGTGTAGTTGAAACGTCTAGCAGCTTAAATAATACATAATCTTGTCTACAGTACAAATTCAGGCCGTGGATTGCCTCATTTTCCCAATTCTACGATACTGATTGCAAATCCGCGATACGAAATCATGTATGATCTGTTTTCAAATTTTATTCAAACATAAATCTGAGCTTCTATGCCCAACGTCGCAGGTTCAAACTCGGCAGAAGTCGTCGGATTTTAAAAGAATCCTGCAGTATGCCTTCCTTCGGAGGGGAACTAAACCCGGTGGTCCCAGGTAATAGATTTATGGCATGTTAAAGAACCTTCCACTAACTAGGCTACATTTGTGGAAGCTAAAATTTGTAGCTTAGTTTGATAACGCTTTATTAGTTCCAACGTTCTTCACCAGGCGCTGGTTGCATTGGCATCTAGTAGTAGCCAAGTTCACAGCTAGGTGTCGTGGACGGCATCATTTGGTATCGAAAGTAGGAACTACTTGAAATTATGGTTTGCAGTCTCTACTTGAATTCTTGCGTTTCCGCCTTTCATCCATCAATTCTAGTATATCCTGAGTGATCCACGGTTTTCTGCCTATTCCTTCTTTCCTATCAATGTTTTCTTCTGCGGATTTTGTTAATTCATACTTCAAAAAATGTCCATTCGTCTGCAATTGAAGTTTGTTTAGGATTTTTCATTAGTCCTTCCTTTATACTCTCCAGCAACACTCTCCAATGTCATTTCATTTCATCTGTCATTCATTTAATCATTGCCCCAGAGGAATGCGTCAGGCTTCGGCAGCCGGCAAAATTCATATCCTCGCCGCTAGTTGGGGGCTTCATTCATTCCATTCCATTCCTGACTCGGTCGGAGACTGGAAGCAGGCTGTGGATTTTCATTTATCACTTGAATTAAAAACAGATAACACACACTAATACAGTCATCACAATTAACACCGGTTATCAGACAGATTCTACACACACACAAAGTAGATGGGGCTACATGACCGCGTTGTCGCAGCCAATATTGAACCAACCAATCATCATTCTAAAGAGCAGTAGAAAAGGTGTCACTTCAAAAACTGTTATAGCACTCAACAACACTCACAAGTTTCGCAGACAACTATAATTTCAAGTACAATTTCGTGTCAAGGTAAGAACTATTGGAAACTGTTGAATCCAGCCCCCCTGCTATATCTAATGACCGGGGAATTCCTGTCTTGAAATACTACTGCAATACAGTGAAGGCTGGATTCACGAAATAGAGAAGCAAGTTACTGGAATTGCCAAGGGTTGAAAATGTGGGCAGCAGTCATCTAAGGAGGACAACATACCACCAAATATAGTAAATATGTACTTATGAATAAATACGCCAGAATATATATTTATGTTCGACGATATCGAAATGTAAATATTATATATCAGAAAACTGTATCATAATGAGAGTCATTATAACACTATTTTTCATTATGAAACAGTTTCTCCCACCAATCAGAGCTCAAGAAACAGTTGTGTGACCAATTAAGTAAGGATAGCATCACATCTGCGCTGACTTCCACGGCCTTCTATTTTAAATTTCACTGCGTGGCTAGTGTCATAGTGGGGTATTTGAGGAGGCCATGGTATTCTCTGCGTTCCATGCGCTCTGTTCAGTACATAAAACTAGCGAAATCTCGACAGATATTTATGTTCGAACATAAAATAGTTATAATTATCGTCGAACATAAACAGTCGTATGCAACTCGCCTATAATGGTAATTAAGACACACGTATGGAAATTATAAAACTAGCTTCGCTCGAGGCGAGTGTCTGTTTCCTCTGTTCCACAAGATACAAATTACGGTTGCTGGATTGTATCCTGCACTGTTTACGGGACATAGCTTCCCCAGTTCGTAAAAACTCTAGGTAGTCGTCCACACGTAGCGAGATTACGACTGCTCTAACTACGCATTCTGCTCTTTTAGCTTCCTTATGGTCTAGTGTGCGATAAGCATACATTTTAGAAGCCAGACCAACGAATTCCGTCATGATGGAAGCACCGACTTCATCTTTTCAAACACTCATTTGCTTCTTGTTTTTCATTTGTAACTGAAACACATTGTCAGCACTCGCTTCGCTTGTTTTATAAACATACTCGTGTCTTAATTATTGACATTATAGGCTCGTTGCATAATGTAGTATTATTTATAAAAACGACAAAATATGTACGATAAATAAATAGCAAATAAATATTTAGTTAAATAAAAAATACTCTATTTTAACACTTAACTATCCGGGCCTTAGTTATGAGACTGCTATGGAGGTGTCTGTCAGACCTCTGTAAAACCATCCCTCTCAGCACCCTGGAAGGCGGAGGTAGATTTCACCGGGCAAAGAAAACATATTTCGAAAGCTGTAAATTTGCCAATAAATTGTTGTACAGCTACAAAATTTCCACATGTTTAGCATACGAGAAGCTACATCTTATAATTCCGAAAACATTTTGCACATCCCTTGGCGTAATGGTGGGTCATATCAAAAATTATTTCAGGGAAACGTTTAGGTAATTTTTAAAGGACTATCGACCATTCTAAACGGTTTTGACGCATGCCACGGTGGGTGAGTGGTTATCGTGTCGGTCTACTAACCCCCAAGCTTGCAGGTTCGCTCCTGGCCGTGGTAAGTGATTTTTGAAAGGCGGCAACAATTACGACACCATGTCATACGATGTTGGCATGTCAAGGAACCCATTTGAATTCAGTAGGCCGTGTTCATAATGGCAAAATTAATCTCGGGAGTTCCCGCCAACACAAAGTTCCTCATTTCTCTACTAGAAAGCGCTATAGTGTTCAAGGAGCTTAGATATCTAACCTCCTTGACTTTTATAGTGCTTCAAGGAACAACGAAATTCGACATGCAAGCTACCCTTTGGGTGTCAAATAACAAAGCTTGCACCTGGCAAACGCGGCCATACGATATTGTTTTATTATTATAACTGGTTTGAAATTGTGGCTATTACGCGAGGCATGATTATTGTAAGGTAAGAATTCATGATGAATATTAATAAATATAAAACAAAAATATTGGAATGCAGCCGAAATAAATCAGAAACCTCCATGGACTTCAAAATGGCAGGTGAAAAGCTAAAGGAAGTAGGAGACTTCTGTTACTTAGGAAGAAAAATAACCGGCGATGGACGAAGCAAAGTGGATATAAAAAGTAGGTTGACTCAGGCATGGAAAGCATTTCTACAAAAAAGAAATCTCTTGACATCGAATATAGATTTAGGTATTAGGAAGTCATTTTTGAAAGCCTTTGTCTGGAATGTGGCGCTCTATGGAAGTGAAATTTGGACTATTGGTGTAGCAGAAATGTGGTGTTACAGGCGAATGCTTATCAGATGGGCAGATAGGGTTATAAACGAAGAGGTATTAAGACGTGTGGGAGAGGAGAGATGTCTCTGGCGACTGCTAATGAAGAGAAGATATTGGTTGGTAGGACACATACTAAGACACTGGTGTATTCTTTGGAATAAACGTTAAGACAGAGTGAGCTTTTGCTTCTCTTTGCTTTATTTCATTCCTTCCTTTTTTCGCAAACACCAACAGTGATCTCCTGGTTTCTCTTTGTTGGTATACTTTGCTTATATCACCCGTGAGTCTGTTCTAGATATATATCTTCCATGACCCACCTAGCGTCATCTAGCAGCGAATCTCTGAAGTTCCTCAATTTTTCTATGCACAAAAGGACTTCCTTACCAATCTGGCCACCAGATCTCGTCGCTATCGCCAGCTATCTTCTCTGTGATCAAGAGGACTTCGTCTACTTTTCATCCATCAGGCTTCGCTAGTGACGCCTACTATCAACTCTTTGAAGACCATTTCACCAAGAGAATTAATTTTTACAATGTTGGTTATTCTTATGTATATTCCTTTGTCTCCTACGCCCACTCTTTTCCCTTCCCTGGTCTCTCCGCGCTTCGTTGAGCTGGCCTCACTTGTGCTACAGTCGTCAAGACTTCCAGTCGGAGCTTACCTAGAGCTCGTCTCCTCTCCTCGAGAGACAAACTTTCAAATTGGACGCCATGTCGAGATCGTAACTAACGGTCAACTTGAGTATCGCCGTTCATCAGAAATGAGCTAAGTACTACTTCAACGTTCTTCAAGTCATTTTAATTGCTTTTAAATAGCTACATGCTTTTTAACCATCATTTTACAGACAGTGTGAAATTGCTAAATGTGGGGCAATAACCATCTTCGCGGGAATTTCGATGTTGGGTTTTGTTTATCTAAGCTAACCTTAACATGAAGCAGCATTTCTTATGCATATTAACAGAGATAATTTCTCACAACGTGGAACATCGTTAAATTACCCACTGTCTGTAGAAAACTTAGCTCGTTCCACCGCTGGACTTTTCCTGCCAATTTCAACAGTTATGATTGTTCTGGAATTTTCCATGCCAAACAATTCATCTATAAGTTAAACCTTCTAGTATTTTCCACTCACACATCTAATTTTTCTTCCTTCGTGGGACTTTGTCTGCTGCGTTTAACTATAACCTACACGTTATTCAACGCAATAGACTCTCGCAAATCTAGTGCAACTAGTTATTTTTCACCATCGCAATAACTTCCCTTGCTATAAACTTTCTGTGCTACAATAGTGAACTTTTCAACCACGTCAATAGACTATAGTGAAACAGTGCTCGTTCGATTTCTCATCCGCGTCACGCTCGTCCGAAATAAATAAAATAGGCCAAGAACTTTCTCCACAAAGTTCCTATTTCCTCTTCCTCAACCCCTCTTTACTAACAAATTAGGTTAATCTTTAAATTTATGTATTTTTGCAACGAGGCCTCGCCAAACCATAGGCGCCCTC
This sequence comes from Meconema thalassinum, assembly GCA_946902985.2. NCBI lineage: Eukaryota > Metazoa > Arthropoda > Insecta > Orthoptera > Tettigoniidae > Meconema > Meconema thalassinum. Next base: position 92,807,748 of record OX336388.2, read on the forward strand.
CCAACTTTCTCCACTTACAACTTATTCACTCTGTATAAATATCAGCAGTTAAAAACTGCTTATTAATCCATTTTCTTTTCTTGCTAGCACAAGAATTGGTTATTGTCTAAGTACCAAACCTTTCATTAATCTCTTTAATCCAGGTTTCACGAAAGGGTAACTGGCCCCATTTTTTCCTCGTGATCCTGTTTAAATATAGAAGTTCTAGAAACTTCCTTTTAATTTTTCTCTTCAGGTTTCACAATAAGTGACCTGCCCTATTTGTATAAACTCTAAAAGTAATTCTGTATCAATATAAGAAGTTATAGAAACTTCTATTTCATTTCTCCCTGTTTTTTGTTGTTGTTACTTTCGAAGTTGTTATTTGTTCATATTTCTAAGATGCCCATCTAGAATTCTTAAAGTACACACCTTGTACTTGATTTATTATTTAACTTTAATTACGTTAATTATCTTTAAATTTTCTATTTATTAATCTTAGCACCATTTCAAAATCTTATGACGATTTTTGTGCTTATAAAAGGTTCCTAACAACAACAACAACAAAAAGTCAATTGACTAGTGCAAGCTTTAAATGATTTTAGGAGGTCTGCGACCCCAATGGTTTAAAAAATCACACTATACATGTGTCAAATTTATCACATTTTATGCATTGTTAAATAAATCCAAATTCATCTTTTTGCTTTATCATTTTCTATAAAATAACGATTAGGCAAGATCCTGTCTTCCCCTACTCTTCCTATGGGCTTGAATTTGAAAACCTCACAAATAAAATTAATAACGGTTCCACTTTTTGTTGCATTTGAACAAGAACTCTTAGTCACAAACTTATTAAAGCCTCTCTTAGCTTTGATAGCTAATTCTAACTAGCTAGTAAGGCAAGCATAGCTCGCTCCGCCAGCTTCCTGCTTGTTGAGATTTTCTCTACAACTTATGGTTGGTTTCCCAAATTTAAGTTTTTCTCATTGTCTAAACTTTTAGTCGGCGCTTTGCTGGGTAAAAGCTTAGCCATTCCTAAATGCAACTATTGGTGCTCTTACGAAAATTATTCCCAAGGGTATAATTGCTTTATCCCTATCCTTCTTGGAAACATTCGGTCGCATATTAGAAATTCTACAATTTCTAAAATTAAAACATCACGGCCAATCCAAACTATCTGTAATTCTTCAAAATATTGGTTTAAAACAAACTCCTTTGAAAAGATACATAGGGAACTTATCATTTCTTTCTTTGCCAGACCACCACCCTTCCCCATAGTAGCCGAATCTTGGCTTGGAAGGGAAGGTACCACCTTCTCTCGCCCGCAAATAGCCCAAGCTCTAGCTGCGTTTCCTGTTAGCTGTGTTCAGGTCCCCACTCACTTTAGTGTTTTCACGGGCTTTGCGGTGACACTTTTCTCTAAAAATTATTTGTATTTGATGTTGGACTTTCGTCCTATTATCCACACTTGTTCCTCTGTCCGAAACCCACTTCCCTTTACTTCTTTCTTCATCTTCCCTTGTGGGTAAGGTTAATTCTTAGCAAAAACCTACCCAGACACCCTGGAATAGCAAGCTTAGTTATTGAAGGAAGGGTCGAGGACAAGAACTGTAGGGGTAGACCAAGGTTAGAATGTGTTAAACAGATTGTCTCGGATGTAGGGTGTGGTAGCTATGTAGAGATGAAACGATTAGCTCAGGACAGGGAAGCATGGAGTGTTGCATCAAACCAGTCAAAAGACTGAGGACTCAAACAACAACATGATTTTTCTTTCTCAAAACTCAATTTTTCCCACCCCTTTGCTCAATGGTTGGTGCTATCGAAAACCTTGACTGAGTTCAGGTTTTGGCCCCCAAAGAATAGTAGGCCTACTAACTTTGAATGGATTCTATTCTTCACATATTAAGTTATAGCGATATTTCAGGTTTTCGAAAAAGGCCCCCATTTCCTCCTCCTTGGTCCGATTTTGCCCATTAACGAACTGAATCGAGATTTTGAATGCGTATATTTTCTGTATAAATTTGAAGTGATTAGTGGAAAATGGCGGTAGTTATCGTATCAACAACAAAGTGATATCTACTTAGTATAAAACAAAGTCCCCGATTCTTGGATGTAACGGGTAATCTCGAGAACCACTGGATGGATTTCGATGTGGTTTTCACCATTCTGTAAAGGATTTCTTGAGGAAGGTTTCTGTAGAAAAACATTCATTTATGACCAAAGGAAGCCGAGCATTAACGGTTTCAGTAAATCGAGTCGAAGAAAAACCTGCCACGTGCGCCTTTTAAGCTAATGCTGGGTAAACCGTTAAAAATATCTATATACAATGAGTGTAAGAATTGTTCAGCATGAAATGTTCTACAAAAATATCCCCAACAGCATATCTCTCTCTTCAATACATCGCCCACTAGAAGTGTTTTTACGTTTTAATCTCTTCCAACAATCCCCATATAGTGAACATATAAATAACTAACTTCAGACCGAGTTTACGAGCTAGTGAGCGAACCTATCAGCCCAGCTTCGGCCAGCATCAAACTGTCGAGTCGTGTTGAGGTAATACTGGCAGAATCGTTGCAAGCAATGAATTTCAACATGAACAGGAAATGGTCTGAAATGTGGACTAGTGCTGCACATGAGGACTACCAGGCTCTCGTTAAACCAGGTACACAGCCAGTTGGCATGGAACTACCGCGACGTGTTTGGAAGACACTTAACAGGTTCCGTACAGGCCATGGCGTCTGTGCAGAGAACCTCCTGGGGATTGGCCGCATCTTCCCAATGTGACTGTGGCAGTGAACATCAGACCATCAAACACATTGTAACGTCCTGCAGCAGACGAGCTTATTCTGGAAGCCCAGAAGATTTCTTTAAAGTGACGGCTTCAGCCCTTCAAAGGATTAAAGACTTAGACATTAACTTGTAGATTTTTAGTATTTGTAAACTTTGTAGGCTATATTAGTTGCTCTTCAGTTGCCATACGCTAAATAAATCTTTACATAAAACAAGCAATGAAGGAAATTAGAGAGAAATTTAAAGTGGGAGTGAAGATTCAAGGAGAAATAATTTCAACTCTGAGATTTGCTGATGACATCGTCATCTTGGCCGACACGCCTGAGGATTTGAATGAGTTTTTGAATGGTATGGACTCCGTCTTGAGGAAAGAATTCATGATGAAAATTAATAAATGTAAAACAAAAATATTGGAATGCAGCCGCAATAAATCAGAAACATCTATCGAAATCAAATTGACAGGGGAAAAACTAACAGAAGTAGGAGACTTCTGTTACTTAGGAAGCAAAATAACCAATGATGGACGAAGCAAAGAGGATATAAAAAGTAGGTTGGCTCAGGCAAGGAAAGCATTTCTACAGAAAAGGAATCTGATGACATTGAATATAGATTTAGGTATTAGGAAGACATTTTTGAAAACTTTGTATGGAGCGTCGCGCTCTATGGAAGTGAAACTTGGACTATTGGTGCAGCAGAAAAGAGGAGAATTGAAGCGTTTGAAATGTGGTGTTACAGGAGAATGATGAAGATCAGATGGGTAGATAGGGTTACAAACGAAGAGGTATTAAGACGAGTGGGAGAGGAGAGATGTTTCTGGCGAATGCTAATGAAGAGAAGAGATAGGTTGGTAGGACACATTCGAAGACACCCAGGAATAGCAAGCTTAGTTATGGAAGGAAGGGTCGAGGACAAGAACTGTAGGGGTAGACCAAGGTTAGAATATGTTAAAAAGATTGCCTCGGATGTAGGGTGTGGTAGCTATGTAGAGATGAAACGATTAGCTCATGACAGGGAGGAATGGAGAGCTGCATCAAACCAGTCAAAAGACTGAAGACTCAAACAACAACAAATAAATAAATAATACTTCAGAGAAGAGTATATGTGTTTGGAGTTTCGCTGTTCACCTCGGCGTTTCTGAATTGCGTCTGGGACCTGCTGTCCGTGCGCCTTTTAAACTTACGCTGGGTAAACAGTTAAAGATACCGGGCGAAGCAGCGGCGATATATAAACTTTTGAAATGGCGGTGGTTTTGGGATCTGGGGATGTGGAACGCGAAACTATGTTTAAATTTTCGGGAAGTCGCACCATGGTAGTTAGCTTTCTCTTGAAATCTACCTAAAATGCATGAATAAATGAAACTGAGGTATTATTCCAAAGCATCGTATTGGACTTTGACATCTACTCCAGTGCAGAAGATCTATCCTCTCGCTGGCATTGCACCTCCAGTTATTCGACGCAGGGTGGCAGCAGAGAAAGAGAGACAAAAGCTTGAAACAGATCCCAGACATTCTGTGTTCAACCACAAGGTAACCACTCCTCGCCTAAGATCCAGGAAGAGTTTTATTCTGAGAACAGTACCCCTCCATACCAAGCCAGACGTCCGGCGTGTGTCACTCTGGAAACAAATAGTACCAGAGGGGTTTACCCCTAAAGAAGAACTGAGCAGTGGTAGTCATTTGCCTTATACAACCTGGAGGTCCTTAAACCGGATGAGAAACGGAGTGCCTAAGTGTCGTAGCAACCTTGTGAAGTAGGGTTATGCAGAAGATCCACGATGTGCCTGTGGAGAAATCCAGACTCCACAACACCTGCTCACGTGCAAAGATCTTGATGACACCTGCAGCCTGGAAGACCTTATGTTGGCCACAGACCGAGGGATAAGAGCTGCTGAGTTCTGGAAAGGAAGAATTTAGTGTGTCTCCCGGACCCGGAATGTAAGTAAGTATCTACACGACATCTACAGTTGTGTCTTGTACTCTATGAACGACACACGAGTTATTAGCCGAAAGGCTTCTTGGTCATCAATAACTCTGCACCTTACATCTACAGTTGTGCCTTGAACTCTATGAAGTGCCCACGAGTTATTAGCCGAAAGGTTTCTTGGTCAGCGGTAATTCCCTATCTTGCATCCATATGGCGACCTACAATAATAGCTGAAAGCCTCCTTGATCATCAATAACTCTCGAGCGTACATCTACAGTAATGTGCCTTGTACTCTTTGAAGGGCCCACGAGTTATTAGCCGAAAGGCTTCTTGGTCATCAGTAATTCCCTATCCATAAGGCGACAATACCTGAAAGCCTCATTGGGCATCAATACTCTCTGCCGTACATGTACTGCTCGAGTCTAAGCTGCGTAAACCTGACAGGAATGTGCATCACGGACTATGAGTAGTGGTGTTGACGAGTGATGAGGTTTCTCGGTCCGTGCATAGTACAGAACCAAATACATTGGTCGGTGACTCACTCAGTCATTCCTAACACCACAGTGGTTTGAGCAACGGCCGAATGTTAGCAGTATTGGAATAGAAAGGAATACCATATATCACGGCGGGCTGTTGACAGATCCTTCTCTTCACGCCCGACCCTTCCCTGCTCTTTCTCCTCACCCCGCAAGTTCATAGAACTTGGACTCGAGCAGTACAATAACATATGTGTCTTGTACTGTTTGAAAGACACACGAGTTGTTAGCTAAATGTATCCTTGCTCAAGGCATTGACATTTTGACCAAAACAAACTGAGCTCCTTAATGAGCGACCCAATCATTTGCATTGCTTCCCTGTTGATTGAAAGAATAGAATACTGAGACATAAAACACCTTTTATCGCGCCGGAGAAGATGTCGATGTTGCGGCCTTCATATCCGAGAACAACACGCTATTGTGTGAAGTGGTTTTATACTCTCCCATTGATAGCTCCATCATAGTGGTGATAAACGTCGCTCAATGCCACGTGGTCTCTTAATCAGTGTGAGAATGGAGCCTTGGAATGGATAAATCAGGGATAGGTAGCTGTGGTCACAAATACACCCATGCATCAGGGTGGGATCAATTCCACTCGACACTCCAGGTAGTCGTCAGAGGAGTCCCTCAACTCCGCTCGGTCGCGGTCTCTTTATCCTTATGCATTCTTAGAACGACACAAGTCTTCCGTGATCACTTCTACCATTGACTATAATCAATGCTTTTAGTTGTTCCTTGTAGCACTATGAAAGTCAAGGAGGTTAGATCTAAGCTCCTTGAACACTATAGCGCTTTCTAGTAGAGAAATGAGGAACTTTGTTTTGGCGGAAACTCCCGAGATTAATTTTGCCATTTTGAACACGGCCTACTGAATTCATATGGGTTCTTTAACATGCCAACATCGTACCCATTTGAATTTAGTAGGCCGTGTTCAAAATGGCAAAATTAATCTCGGGAGTTTCCGCCAAAACAAAGTTCCTCATTTCTCTACTAAAAAGCGCTATAGTGTTCAAGGAGCTTAGATATCTGACCTCCTTGACTTTCATAGTACTTCAAGGAACAACGAAATTCGTCATGCAAGCTACCCTTTGGGTCAAATAACAAAACTTGCACCCGGCACCAAGGCCATACGATATTATTATTTAACTAATATAACTTCTAATGAAATGAAAATCCACAGCCTGCTTCCAGTCTCCGACCGGGTCAGGAATGGAATGAATGAAGCCCCCATTTAGCGAGGATGTGAAGTGTGCCGGCTGCCGAAGCCTGTCGCACTCCTCTGGGGCAATGATTAAATGAATGACAGATGAAATGAAATGATAGTGGAGAGTGTTGCTGGAATGAAATTGTGACAGGGAAAACCGGAGTACCCGGAGAAAAACCTGTCTGCCTCCGTTTTGTCCAGCACAGATCTCACATGGAGTGACCGGGATTTGAACCACGGACCCAGCGGTGAGAGGCGGCGTGCTGCCGCCTAAGCCACGGAGGCTATAACTTCTAATAATGATAACAAATTAAGTATAACTTCTCAAAATAACCTACCGTGGTCAGTTAAGCTAATGCTGGGTAAACCGTTAAAAAAATATATACAATGAGTGTAAGGATTGTTCAGCATGAAAAGTTCTACAAAAATATCCGCGACAGCATATCTCTCTCTATTGGGGTTAACCCCTTTGCCGACCCCTTGCCAAAGCCTGAGTGGAGTTGAGGAACTCATTTTGGGTCCCTTGGAGGACCGAGTGGAATTAAGGAAAATCGAGGGGAATTGATGTTCGACCCTGCATCATGCTTTCTTTCCCTTGCCTCAGGCAAGCAGGCAGGCGATGTGTGCATTGGAGGGGAAAACCCTGCTTCCAACTTCATTTACTAATTCTTCTTATTCTTCTTCACCCACTTCAAGTGAGGTCGATGTTTCTGGCAAGTCTTTTCTATTTTATTCTGTCTCACACATCGTCGTCCCCTAACTGCTACTCCTTGAGGTCTTCATGGATATTGTCAGTCCATCTTCTTCGAGGTCTGCCTCTATTCCTCGTGCCATCCACAACCAGAGACATCGCTCTCCTTCCTACATAGTTGTTATTTCCACGCATAACATGCCCATACCACACCAGTCTTCTCTCTGTATTTTCTGGGAGACTTCTGTTACCTTAAAACTGTGCCCCTGATTTTCTCATTTGTGATGTGAGCATTCCTAGTGACGCCACTCATCCAGCGCAGCATCTTAATCTCAGTCACATCCAGCTTATGACATTGTGATTTAGTTATTGCCCGTGTTTCCGCACCATACATCATGGCTGGCCTCACAGCTGTCTTGTAGGCCTTTCCCCTCACCCTTATATTGGGCCTTTTGCGACACAGAATGCCAGAAAACCTTTTTCTAGTTCATCCAGGCTGACTGAACCCTGAGGTTCATTTACTAATCAAATTACTAATTAACTTACTGATAATCGGCATGCTATATCATTAACGCCCTACGCGGATCCGTATACCCGCAATACTTTTCGCCATGCGGATATAGTTTGCATGCCTGTGCGGATAATGTTTGGAGAAACTTTGCGGATAGGTTTTACAATACAATCCGAACTTGTTTAATATCATTATAAGGACCCGGATGTTTATGACATACAGTCCCTGACCACATTATTAGGCCACTCTTAGAATATTCAGAAGAACATTCGAATATCTATTCATATACCGGTATTGTTTTATTTTGTAATTTTCTTGTGGTACATGTATAAATAACATTTGTAAACACTGCACAATACAGTTTTAAAATGATACACCTTCTTTAGATAAAACAGCTAAATATTATGCCAAGCCGCCTCTTGTTTTAAGGGGGATGATCCAGCTGAAGAGAGGAATAAAATGCCAATGTTTATTCGATTGTTGAAGATGCTACAAATATTGTTGACACATGATACTCATATCACAGTAATGGCATGCTTGTCGCAAGCAAAAGCAATATTTATAATGTCAAAATTCTTATCATAAGTTTTTTTTAGAAAATTTTCAAAATTTTCATCTTTTTTTACCGTGCATCATCGTTCCCTTATATATCCCAAGTTTATAATACATTTCCTACTTTTCTTTCATTAGGGTGTGTATTACATCTGCACCTATAAAATGTACCTCAATCACTATTATTAGCTTCGAGACTGTTTACGAGCTAGCTGGCTGGCGAGCGGGCCTATCACCCCCGACACTGTCGAGCCGTATCGATTCAAGACTTCTGAAGAGAGTGGATGTGTTTGGAGTTTCCCTGGAAGTGCAACTCGGCTTGTCTTTACTTCGCCTATGAACTTTTCGTTTGTCAGAATACTCAGTGAAGTTTAGATTGGACGGAAGGGTGTAACGATTCTTTTGGGCAATTTAGTTTGCAGTATGGCCACCTCTTGCTAGGGCACTACAGGGAGTTTAGTGCTTTGTGCATATTGGATTCTCTGTGGAAACCTAGTAATGAGATAGCAGGGGGCTTTGGTAAACAGAGAGGTCACTATGGTGATGTGTGGAAAAAAAGTGAAGATGTAATGTTAGGTTATGGTTTGATGTTTGGGATTCAGCTGTGAGAGAAAGGGATATGTTATGTTTGGATTATAAAAATGGATTGCTTATAGATGCATGAAAAGATGTATAGTGAGGATTATTAATGAATTAAATGAATACCTGTGTTTCTATGGTGAGGTGCAGGTCCCTTTATGTTTTAATTGATGGTGATCTGAGTAATAAACGGTAAATGGAGGAATGTCCATCACATATATCAGGTATATGTGTTGTCTGTCCGTCCTGCTGTTAAAATAAAACATCCCTTGTGAGTATAATCAACCACTACCCCAAAACAAATTGAAAATAAAACGTTACAACACAGAGAACCAACGTGGGGATTTTTGTTGTTGGATTCCCCTAGAGCAGTGGTTCCCAACTTGGGTTACGCGTACCCCTTAGGGGTACGCGGTGACCTAGTTGAGGGTACTCAAAAATAATCAGTATTGGCGGATATAATTTCAAAAAAATCATTCTCTAGTGGTGAGTAGGTTCTACGTCGCGTCGGGCCGTGCGTACAGTAGTCGCCATATACACGCGCAGCGAAAACGACCTAGTTCTACCAGCAGAGCTAAAACACAGTATAATTTTGCATTTGACAAGCCTTAAAGACTCATTTAGGCATTATTTTCCTGAACGTGAAGATGGTGAAAATTGGATCGTAGATCCGGTCAGTGAAGTAAACTTCAAGACTGCCACGTTGTCCATTCTGGAAAAAGAGAAACTCATAGACATCTCTGCACTCTCTTCATTGAACTCTGATTTCAAGACAAAAGGACTTGGAATGTTTTGGGCTAGCATTAGTGATGAATACGAGCCTATCTCAAATAAAGCACTCCAAGTTTTAGTGCCTTTTACTAAGACGGAGCTTGAAGAAAGAGCTTTTTCTTCGTATGCCTTTATTAAAAACAAATATCGTAACAAGTTTGATGCAAGTCCAGACTTAAGAGTGTATTTGTCAAAAGTGCCGATAGATTTCAAAATGCTATGTGCAACAAAACAAGCCCAAGGATCACATTCTGACAACTTCTATATCTAATCAGACACTATTCTATATGTATTCTTTGCACACATTCGATGTTCTCAATTAAAAATTCGACGTTCAGCAGAAATTATCGTGTTACTATTGTTACGTGCCACCCCCCTAGTGACACTATTGTTAACTGGATTACGGTGGGTTGAAGCACAACACAGATAGTTCTTTCAAAGAAATAATTAACTTTATTGCGGCCAGAAAGATACACTACTCATCAGCAAATACAAGCAATTAGAACCTTACTCCAGTTTCCTCAAGTCTCTTCCTTATGGAGAGCTCTTGCCCCCTTTCACTTGTCAACAAACCACAGAAGTTAATCCGTGCTAATGAGTCCGGTGACCTTGACAGAAACTACCTGCATCTCTCCCTTATGTATACAAACTACAGTTACTTACGATAACCTGCTACACGCTGGTTCGCTGCCCACGAGCTGGGGAAACAATGTCACTGGATTTCGTAACTCGCACGGCACTTCGCCACAATACTTCTGTCGCTCAGTGAAATCACACTCGCTCAAAACATAGGCAGTCCCCTGTATGCTTCTCACTCCCTCGCTGTCAAGAGAATCGGCTTCACTAGGGGTTTCGCAAGTCACTACACTTCTGTCGCTCAGGATGAACACTCGCACTAGCTCGTAAAAACACAACACACACTGCCTGACAGGTCGCTCTTATATAGCAGGCCGCTGACTCAATAAATGCTTCTAGACCCATCCAGGGTTCACGGCTTCTCGAGGTTTCCTTCACTGGCTGAGTCACGAATATTCTGGACCATACCTTTGTCCTAGTAGTCCTGTTGCATAAGGCGCACGCAATACCCGGAGGCAGAGCACAGCCCAGCCCGGGGGCAGTTGTGACTCATGCGGCGAGCGATGAAACAAACTCACAGCCGTAACACCACCCCCTTCCTAAAAGGTTGATCGTCCCGATCAATCATTGGTCCGTCTGTGTCCCTCCGTAAGCTGCCAGGCGATCTCGATGCACGATCTTCATCTTCGCCCTCGGGCTCCGCTGGATCCTGTAGACGACATCGTTGATCCGTTTCACGACTCGGTACGGGCCCTCCCAGGACTTCTGCAGTTTGGGTGACAGGCCTTTCATCCGTAATGGGTCGAAGAGCCAGACCAGGTCGTCCTCGTGGAATCCGCCGGCATCCGTCTGTTGGTCGTATCGGGTCTTCATTCGGTCGGTCTCGATCCGCAGTTTCCTCCTCGCGAACGCGTGCACGTCCTCCAGTTGGTCGATCAGTTCTTGACAATACTGGCTTACCGGGACCGGATCATTCCCAGGTCGGCCGAAGGCAAGATTGACAGGTAGACGGAGCTCCCTCCCAAACATGGCCCGGGCTGGTGTGCTCCCGGTGGCTTCATGCACGCCGGCACGGTAGGCCAGGAGAAATAGTGGAAGATGTTTGTCCCAATCCCTCTGGTGCTCGCTGACGACTATTCGGAGTTGGTTCTCGATGGTGCGATTGAATCCCTCTACCATCCCGTCGGACTGAGGGCGTAGCGGCGTTGTCCTTGTCTTCCGGATTCCCAGCAGCTGGCATAGGTCCTGGAACACCTGCGACTCGAAGTTCCTCCCTTGGTCAGAGTGCAGCTCCAGGGGTACTCCGTACCGGCTGACGAATTCCTTCACCAGGGTCTCTGCGATCGTCGCGGCTTCTTGGTTAGGGAGCGCATACGCCTCCGGCTATTTGGTGAAGTAGTCGCTGACGACCAATATGTAGCGGTTCCCTGCCTCGCTTAACGGGAATGGCTCAACAACATCGATGGCCACTCTCTCCATGGGGCCGCCCACGTTGTAGGTCTTCAGTGGGCCCCGTCGTCTTCGTCCTGGGCCCTTGCGGGCTGCACAATCGTGGCACCTCGCGCAGTGGTTCTCCACGTCAGTTCGGCATCCGATCCAGTAGAACCGCTCTCTTAGCTTCTCCAGGGTCTTCTTTATCCCTAGGTGTCCTCCAGATGATCCTCCATGGACTTCCTTCAGGACTTCCTCCGTCATAGCCTTTGGAACGACGACTTGTTCCCGAGATGTCTTCCCGTCGGTGCTCTCCCAGGTACGGCATATGAGGCCATCCCTCACAACCAGCGAGTCCCACTGCGCCCAGTAGGACTTAAACTTTGGGCTGCAGTCACTCACAATGTTCCACCCGGGTCTGGGGACACAGGCCCTCTTCCATTCGGCTATCAGTCCCAGGTCATCATCTTCTGCTTGTGCCCGAGTGAAAGATTAGCGGCTCCAGCTCCCTTGAATTTCCACGGTAGTCCTTCGGCACTGTATCCCGGTGTTCTTCTCCCTTCGGGCACAGAAGGTGCAGTCTTCGGGGCACGGTCTTCGTGACAGGGCGTTGGCGTTAGAATGCAGTTGGCCTTTCCTGTGCTGAATCTCAAAGTTGTACTGTTGAAGCCTCTCTAACCACCGCGCGAGTTGACCCTCGGGCTGCTTGAAGTTCAGGAGCCACAGCAGGGATGCATGGTCGGTCCTGATGAGAAATTCTTGCCCGTACAGGTACATGTGGAAGTGTTCAATGGTCTTCACGATGGCGAGCAGCTCCTTCCTGGTGACGCAGTAGTTCCTTTCTGGCTTTGACAAGGCCTTGCTGAAGTAGGCCACTATTCTCTCCTCGCCGTCCACTACAAGCGACAGGATTCCCCCTATGCCAAAGTCGCTGGCATCGGTATCGACGATGAACCTTGTTCCAGGTCTGGGGTAGGCCAGAATCGGCGCGGTGCACAGAGCCTGCTTGAGTTGTTCGAAGGCACTGTGGCATTCTGCTGTCCACGTGAAGAGTTGGTCCTTCTCAGTCAGTCGATGTAAAGGTTTGGCGATGTCGGCGAATCCTTTCACGAAGCGACGGGAATAAGTGCAGAGTCCCAGGAAGCTTCGTAGTTGGGACTTGTCCTTCGGAACTGGCCACTCCCTCACAGCTGCGGTCTTCTATGGGCCGGTGCGCACCCCCTCCTCGGAGACGATATGCCCAAGGTACTGGACCTGCTTCTGGAAGAGCTGACACTTCTTGGGGCTCAACTTCAGCTGGGCAGCCCGTAGCTTCATCAAGATCTCCTTCAGGTTGCTGTAGTGCTCCTCGAAGCTTCTCCCCAGAACGATGACGTCGTCTCTCAGCCTTACTCGTCGTGCGGTGATGGCCTCGTGTGCTGGTTGCAAAGCAAGTTCCTCACCTCCGAAGTGCAGAGTGTTGGTACTCAGGTCCAAGATGATGTCGTTCTGGTCCAGAAAGTCCAGTCTGATGATCACTTCGTTTGATACGTCAGCCACAAACACTGGATGCTTTACCGCCCGTCGACCAATGACGAACACCAGTGATGCTTCGCCATGTACCGGTGCAGTCTCTCCAGTCGCGGTTATTAGTTGGAGGTTCCTTTGTGTGGGTTGTAATCTCCACCTCGGGATCACGGTGGGATTAACGATGGTCCTCGATGCTCCCGTGTCGACCAGCATGGTCCAGCTCACTCCGTTGATGACTCCGTCGACCATCAGGCTGCTATTGTCCCTCCATAACTTCGTCACACGAACTTGGACTGCCGGGGCTTGACGACTGTCACAAGCCAACCTTTGCCTCCCAAGGCTGGCTAATATTCGTTTCCCTGGGCCGCGCGGTTTTCAGACGACTGATTTCCCGTCGGATACCCTCGGCGGCGGCGATCACCGCAGTCCTTGCTCAGGTGGCCTTTCTTACTGCAGGTCCAGCAGGTCGGCAATCCTCTTCCAGGCCGCCTCTCCGGTTGTCTTCCAGCGGTGTCGTTGCTGGTGGCGCCGCGACTATTGAAGAAACGGCTTAGCGCCTCCATCAATTCGTCGGCCAGGGGCTTGGTCTCGTTGGTTTTTACTGGTTCGTCGACGTCCACTTGACGCACCCGCGCGTGCATTCTAGATGCCTGTTTTGCCGTCTCGAACTCAAGTGCGTGGCTCAGCGCATCTGCCAGGGTCTTATTGCGCGCGAGTCGCAGCGCCTGTTGAGTGTCCGTGTCCCGTAGCCCGTCGGTGAAGGTCTGCGTTGCTATCTGTTCCAGAAAGTCGGCCGGCGCTGTTGGGTAGGCGAGCTTTACGAGGCTTGCGATGTCCAACTCGAACTCCTGCAGGGTTTCCGCGTTCTTTTGTACCCGGGTCCGGAGCTGCATCTGACAGGCCTGCTGAAGATGGCTATCTCCATATCGGGACTCCATATGGGCGATTAGTGAAGCGTAGTCCTGGGATCCAGTCGGGATGGCCTGAAAGACGTTAAGAGCGTCCCCTCTCAGCGCTATAATGAGAGCTGTTGCCTTTTCCGTGTTGTTCCAGTTGTTTATGGAACAGGCTGCCTCGAGCTGACGTAAATAGTTGCTCCAAGGGACCTTTCCGTCGAAGGTTGGGGGCGTCACTCTGCTCTGTCCCGTTCCTGATATTCCCGGTTTACCTGTGGGCGGGCGTCAGCGCAGCTCGGCAACTTCCTCTTGAAGAGCGTTAAATCTCGCTTCCATCCCCGTCGGCGGGCGTTGGTTCAGCTCAGCAATTTCCTTTTGTAAGGCGTTGAATTTCTCTTCTATCCCCGTCAGTGGGCGTTGGCGCAGTTCGGCAACTTCCTCTTGTAAGGCGTCGAACTTCTTTTCCACTGCTGCGACTTCCTCACGTAGGCCCTGCTCTAATTTCCTTTGGCTCTCCTCTAGTTTCGTCAGCAGACCCTCATCCAGATTTTTCTGGCCATCCAGAAATTTGGCGGTTAGGTCCTCTGCTAACTTATTCTGGCCGTCCTTCAGGTCCTCTGCTAACTTCTTCTGGCCGTCCTCCATCTTGGTTTCCATGCCGCTTAACTTTTCTAGCAATGCTGCCAATTGCGCTTCCATTTTAGATGCTTGTCTTGTAAAGGGCATGCACTCACAGTTTTTTTTTTAAAGTGACCTGCTCGGGTTTTGAAACCAGGACCGTCAGGTGTTGTGCTTGTGTTTGAGTTGGTAATCCGGCTTCTGACACCAGTTGTTACGTGCCACCCCCCTAGTGACACTTTTGTTAACTGGATTACGGTGGGTTGAAGCACAACACAGATTGTTCTTTTAAAGAAATAATTAACTTTATTGCGGCCAGAAAGATACACTACTCATCAGCAAATACAAGCAATTAGAATCTTACTCCAGTTTCCTCAAGTCTCTTCCTTATGGAGAGCTCTTGCCCCCTTTCACTTGTCAACAAACCACAGAAGTTAATCCGTGCTAATGAGTCCGGTGGCTTTGACAGAAACTACCAGCACCTCTCCCTTATGTACACAAACTACAGTTACTTACGATAACCTGCTACACGCTGCTTCGCTGCCCACGAGCTGGGGAAACAATGTCACTGGATTTCGTAACTCGCACGGCACTTCGCCACAATACTTCTGTCGCTCAGTGAAATCACACTCGCTCAAAACACAGGCAGTCCCCTGTATGCTTCTCACTCCCTCGCTGTCAAGAGAATCGGCTTCACTAGGGGTTTCGCAGGTCACCACACTTCTGTCGCTCAGGATAAACGCTCGCACTAGCTCGTAAAAACACAACACACACTGCTTGACAGGTCGCTCTTATATAGCAGGCCGGTGACTCAATAAATGCTTCTAGACCCATCCAGGGTTCACGGCTTCTCGAGTTTTCCTTCACTGGCTGAGTCACGAATATTCTGGACCATCCCTTTGTCCTAGTAGTCCTGTTGCATAAGGCACACGCAATACACGGAGGCAGAGCACAGCCCAGCCCGGGGGCAGTTGTGTCTCATGCGGCGAGCGATGAAACAAACTCACAGCCGTAACACTATTTTATTTCCTTAGCTAAATTTCCATTCATAAGTGTCGGCCTGTTGTTTGTTCAAATATTGCAATACATGTGTATTACTCTCTCTCTAATACTGTTATAGTACAGTAAAAAAGTAGTTAGAACTTTGGGGGTACTATGTCTGTAATATATAGTTTAAGGGGTACGCAGAAGAAAACAAGGTTGGGAACCGCTGCTCTAGAGGAAGTAGTGAAGTCACAGACTTCTGAAGAGAGTTGATGAATTTGGAGTTTCCCTGGAAGTGCAACTCGGCTTTTATTAACTTCGCCTGTGAACTTTTCGTTCCGCAGAATACTCAGTGAAGTTTAGATTGGACGGAAGGGGGATTTGTTACTCATGCACCTAACCATTCTTAAATTACGTCTGACAAGAATTCGTTGCACAGGCTATCTACATGATAATGTAATTAATAGTCCAGTCAGTGATTTAACCCATCACGCCGAGTCGGAAAATGATATAGGTGGTAGTTCATTGAATTCGAAAAAAAAAAAAATGCTTATCACGTAACAATGAAACTGAGCAACAAATATAAGGTGCGTTCAAAAAGTAACGAGCTGGAGGCTGTAATGCGCAAACCGGTGACGACATCGGCTAATCGTGGCGTGTGTTACGAGGTGTGGTTCCGACCAGAGCGTGGAAGGTCACAGCCCGTCGCTAGAGGTCACGCGTGCACGTCACGTGACGATACAAAGCAAGCAGCAGCATGCGTCAATCGTCCAACGCTACCAGTCGCATTGCAAACAGTGACATGGAGGCGTCAAACGAAGAGCAAAGAGGTGTAGTTCGGTTTCTGACAGCGAAAGGAGTAGGGGGGAACGGACATTCAACGCCGAATGTCACAAGTGTACGGCGAACACTGCATGTCCCTTGCGAGGGACAAAGCGTGGCACAAGCGCTTCAGGGAAGGACGGGTGTCGTTAGCCGATGATGCCCGGTCTGGGGCACCCCCCCTGCATTACCAATGACAACGTCCAGCTGGTTGATGCACTGATTACCCAGGACCGCCGAGTGACAGTGAACGCCATAGCCGCCGTGGTCGGATTGAGCGTCGGAAGTGTGCACACCATCATGAAGGAACGACTGCACATGCGGAATGTGTGTGCCTAATGGGTGCCCCACAGTCTTCATCCACACCAGGAAGCATGTCGAATGGCCTGCTGTCTTGGTCTTGGTTGGACGATTGATTCATGCTGTTGCTCGCTTTGTATCATCACGTGACGTGCACGCGTGCCCTCTAGCGACGGGCTGTGACCCACGCTCTGGTCGGAACCACACCTCGTTACACACGCCACGATTAGCTGATGTCGTCACTGGTATGCGCATTCCAGCCTCCGGCTCGTTACTTTTTGAACGCACCTTATAATTTTTCGATTGTCACTAGAGAGAGAAGGAAAGAATTCACAAAGGCAAAGAGAGTCATCCCCAAAATTCCTATGACACAGTGAAGAAATATAGTTTGTGGCCCGATAAAGAGAATTCTGCTATGAATTATGATTTCTCCATAAATTATATAAATGATGCTTCAGTTTTCCGGGCGAATCCGGGGTGGGTTGCTAGTTAACATTATATGATCGATCACTAAAGTCCATAATGGGACACTAGACTGCCGACTTACCTGCACGGAACTGTGCGGAACTGAAGTGTGAGAACAGACGTGAAAAATGTATGCCGGAAAGGACGGATATGGAAACGGAGAGCGCCGTCACGTCCCGGAGATATGCGAATCGACCTTAAGTCCAATATACTAACAGGTACATATGTTGCCAGATTTTCGCATGCGTATTCCGTTTCCCGTGTATTTACTCGCCATGATTTTCTTCAAACTTTATCATTAGGGGGCGGATTTCTAAGAGAAGTAATATTTTTTCCCTTAACATTATATCTTATAGTCTTGTATTTTCAACACGTTTCCAAGCATGATAACTAAAATTAAACAGGTTTTATTGTGCATATAAATGCATATTTAGGCTTTCTTAAGTTTTATGGCATATTTTGAACAAAATATCATTATAAACGGCATATTTTGGTGATTTTCATTTAAATTTCGTTTTATAAAAATCAGAATAAGCTCTTGAAATTATTGTTCAGGATAGACTGGAATATACTACTGAAGAACCATTCTAAAGTTGTGTATGGGATGTTTATAGCTGGGTTAATTCCTGGAAACCGGGCTATTGTTTACACGGAAGCAGAGGTAATTCCGCAGTTATTTGTCATCGTTCTCATCTCTCCCCTTCCCCCTTCCACCTTCAACACACTGAATGACCTTGGTCACTCATTAGGGAGCTTCAGTCATTCAGTTCCTTTCAATATGCCTAAAACGAAACTCTCAATTTGTGGGAAGTTGGGAAGTTTTGTTCACGAGTTAGGTGAAAACATATTCAGTAAGGATGGAGTAATAAAAGTGTTTCTATGTAACGTAGATGCTATTCATTAAGTCATATTTTGAATTTTATAGGCCATATTTTTATGTTTTCTAGGTCATAAATGCATACAAAATCATACATTTTTAGGTCATTGAAATCCGCCCCCTAGTTATCATTCTTTTTTTTTTGTAATCTCTGAGCAGCAAGACAACTTCTATGCGAGGTAAGACGCAGCGTTAGCTGTTTATAATCATTTCAAGAAAATTACGAGTGATTCCACTTTTGAAATACATTAATTCCAGTACTGCAATAATTTCATAATAGTACATTATGCAACGAGCCTATAATGGCTATAATTAAGACACGAGTGTCTTTATAAAACGAGCTTTAGCGAGTTTTATAATTTCCATACGAGTGTCTTAATTACCATTATAGGCGAGTTGCATACGACTGTTTATGTTCGACGATAATTATAACTTTAATACATGTTTTAACATAAATATTCATAAATATCTGTTCAGTAACTAGAATTTTGTGCTCGGGTGGTGCGCTAGGTAGCACATCTCCCTGTTCCAAGCTCTCTGGCCGGCCGACGCATGCGCTCTAAGTGCTTCAATGCCAGATGTGCAGATGGTGAACCAGTATTCAGCAAAACTGTCACCGTAGTCGTTTGAAATCAACGCGCCGAGTAGAAATTGGATTTAGGTATATTAAAGTACAGTGCTATTTCTTGTCTCATATTCACCAGTTTATTTACGCGAACATTTCGACGGTGCACTTTCGGTAATTTATATAGACATGTTGGATTTTGAGAGCATGCGCGAAGGTATCCTTATCTAATTGGTCAAAAAATTTGTTTCTTGAGCTGTGATTGGTGGGAGAAACTGTTTCATAATGAATAATAGTGTTATAATGACCATCATTATGATACAGTTTTCAGACACATAATAGTCAGGGTCGAACAAGTAGGGGAGTGAGGCGGTTTCTAACCCCCCCCCACTAATAACTTCTCTGACGTCACAATCTCAGATATATAATACTTGATATTTCGCGACCCCATGGTCCGATTTTGACATGCAATATATCGTTGGACTCGGGCTGACGCCCTCTTTCCAATGGACCACTCATTTCAACCCCTAAATAAAACCTACCCCTACTAGGGGGTGAAATTGTATTTTTTTAGTGAAAGTCTCTTTTCAAATACGACATGTATAAGGTGCGCTGCTAAAATGAACTTAAACGTGGTTGCTCATATCGCACATGCGTTTTTCTGGCTGCCGCTATGGATGAACATTTTTGTTTTTGTTTTTTACGCATGCGCACTTGGGATTTTTGTAAGAGGGCGAGCTTTTTTGAAAAAAATGATTGATAAGAAGAAGTTTTGGTGGTGAGGAGAGAACCAGATAGTCGCCTACTTTCCTACGAAGTTTGCCGATATCTCTCGAACGCAAGGTGGGATTTGGACGTGTGACGTGTCAAATCGCTTGTCTCGATGCTCTATATATGCTATTAATAGGTTAAAATTTTGAGAATGAGGGAAACAGGCTTTTTGGGGGTAAAACCATGATTTTAGACTTTTTCCTATATTTCACGAATGCATGGTCGGATTTGGTTCTATGACGTGTCAAATGGCTTGTCTCGAAACCCTCTTTATTTTGGTAATAGGTTAAAGTTTTTGAGAATGAGGGAAACAGAATGTTTTGGGGTAAAAACGTGATTTTAAACTTTTTGCTATATCTCGCGAACCAATCATGCTAGAGGTGTGTTCGACAGGTCCAAAGACTCGGGCAGACGTTCTCTTTGCTATAGACCACTCGTTATAATTTTTAATAAAATTGGAAATGCGATTTTGGGGTAAACACGTGTTTTTTGTGATTTTTGCCGATATCTCACGAACTAATAACGCTAGAGATGTGTACGAGGTGTCCTAGGACTCGGGCTAACGCCCCCCTTTCAAATGTGGTAGATATTTTTTCCAAAAAAAAAAATTCACAAAGGGCCTAACGGCATACATGTTGAAAAAACTTTTTCTTTTTCTTTACCTGTTTATAATGTCCATGAAGCGTGGTGGTTGAGAGAGACGATACGGCTGGGGGTGTGTGTGTGTTTCAACGAACCTGTCGCTGACCAAGGTGGCTGTGTTCAATAGATCAATCGCTATTTCGACGGGCCGGTGTATGACAGAGCGAGGGTGCGTTTTTTCACACATTTTACCTTTAACGTGTAAACGGTGATGAGAACTTGGTTCTATGTTGGTCGAAGCGAGTAGAGAAAACCAACTTGCAGAGGAGCAGGAGGTGAATGTCATTTGAGCTTATTGGAAGGCGCCGATCTGACTTGACAACAGGTGACGCTTGAAGGTGAAATAATCTGACCATCGTGGTGGCAGGGAAGTGCGAAATGCATGCATACACATGTGTGAAACCACATGAGGGCTAAACCAGTGACATCCTGTCTTGCTTCGTACGTGACAAAATGCAAGTTCAGGTGAAATTTGATCTACCACAGGTGTTCACTTTGGGTGTTAGCTGTCCACGTGCGCGATAACTGTTAACAAGTGACATGCTGTTTTGCTTTGTATGTGACAAAATGCAAGTTGGCATGAAATTTGATCTGCCACAGGTGTTCACGTTGGACGTTAGCTGTCCACGTGCCTGATAAGAGAATGTTCAAAGCGTGGGAATCGCTGAATCAGTAAAAAGTATGATGCAACTTGTCGGAATGATGTCACACCCAATAGATAGGCAAGAGCTGCAAACACCAGTGGTGGGAGGTGAAGGGAGGGAAAGGGGGAGGGGTAATGTATGAGAGAACACAGGTGGAAAGAGAAAGAAATATGTGGAGCTGAGGACTGTACACATAGAGCTATAGGTGGTGTACAACATGTGTGAATAAATAAATTAAAAATTGCACAGGTTCACACAACATAGACTGTATTATTGCCATGGCCAAGCACTCACATTAAGATCATTTACAAAATCATAAAATGAAAAATAAAAAATCTTGTTTTGGAAATATCGTTTTTCAACATACACAAAATAAATATATAAAAAATTTGTAAACAACAAAATGGAAAATCCATGGTCAAGCACTCACATTAATATTATTTACAAAATCATAAAATGAAAAATAGAAAATCTTGTTTTGGAAATATCGATTTTTTTCAACTACACAAAATAAATATATAAAAATTTGTAAACAGCAAAATGGAAAATCCATGTTTCCATATAGACAAAATTTTAAAAACCTTAAACGGACATTTAAGAAAATATATGCAAATGGGAAATTGACAAATGTGTAAATATGAAAATGGAAAAATCCATGTTTCCATATCATGAAATTGAAAAACATCAAACTGTCATTTTAAAAAATGCAAATGGAAAATTGACAAATTGCAATGTGTGAAATGTGAAATGTAACAAATGGCTATCATTATTTAAAAAAAGAAAAGAACATAGTGCTCTATGGTTGAGGTGTGAATCAAACCCTCTCTACTTATTTGGACCACCCGAGACTGAGTAGACTAGTTTTAGTTATCATACCACTTTTAAAAGTTTGTGTTAAATCTAGGAATTGAACCCAAGAGCTTGTAGGGGAGATCCAAGGTTATAATATGTTAAACAGATAGCCTTGAATGTAGTGTGTGGTAGCTATATAGAAATGAGACGTTTCGCTCGGGGCAGGGAGGCATAGAGATCTGCATCAAACCAGTCAAAAGACTGACGACTCAAACAACAACATGTAGAGCTCACCAAAATAATGTTGTGTAACGGTAAATGTTAGTCAACGAACAGTAATGCATTACTAAAACCCATGACACGATACCTAAGAGCTTTTCTAAAATTATTTTAAAATGCCTTTAACCCTATATTAAACACCCAGTTCACAAGACTCATAACTGCAATGTTATGGTCAAACAAAACAAAATCTATATTTCGAAACAAACAAGTGGTTTAGTCAATGTATACTGGAAAAAGTTTTATAAACACTCAAGTCCACAAAAATAATTAAATTAGTAACAGTCAGGTTGACCGAGTGGTTATGGTGTTTGACTTAAGTTCAAATTTTCTGTACAAGAAAGCAAGGGTTCGAATCCCTTACCTGATATAACTATTGCCTCAACATGGCTTGACCACACTGTATTATTGTGTACTCGGTACACAAACCATAAATAGAGTGTATTGTTTAAGGTCACTCTCTTTGCGAACATAGTCAGAGAATGTTGATGGTTAACAATTGCATTAATAGTGGGACATAGGGATAGCAATTAAGAAAAACAGACAATACCCATACACTATTTTTATTTATTTAATGTAAGTACTTGTACAATAGTTATATACAAACTACAACTCTCTTTTGTCTATTACTATCTAGTCCTTTTCGATCCACTTGCATATCAAGGGCAGATGACATTGTAGTTCAGCCCCTTCAAACAACAACACTACTTTTTGCATAGTCTGTGATGTTGATGACTCTTGATGCGTGGAAGATGGATACAACATAACTTTTACAACAGGGGTTAAACGTTGCTCAACAAACAATGCACTATTTTGAGTAGCAACATCTTTCTCTTGTACTAACTTTTTAGCATTCTGATGATTTTTTGTCAATACCATCAGTGTTTTGTCTGGAGCACTACATTGATGATCACTCACACTTAAAACCACACTATTTCTACTTTTCATATTGCCTCGACATGTTGTTGACCTCTGTTTCGAGCATTGCCAGAATATTATTCCTTTTACATTTTGTCGTCTATAGTTATAAGAGTAGCCTTTATAGAGTACACGTTGTTTACCTCGGTTAGTTGGAGTAAGTTCCATAGTAGTAACTAACCTGTTAGTATGATTTGCATGCTACAAAGGTTATCTCGGTTCTGGTAATAGAATTATTTAGCGTTGGCTTTTATATTTAATATGTACAGTTTAAAGTGATAGAAAAGTGGTAGAAACGTGGTAGCAAAGTGGTAGACAATTGGTAACATAGTGGTAGAAAAGTGGTAGCAAAGTGGTAGAAAAGTGGTAGAAAAGTGGCAGAAAAGTAGTAGAAAAGTGGTAGCAAAGTGGTAGAAAAGTGGTAGAAAACTGGCAGAAAAGTAGTAGAAAAGTGGTAGCAAAGTGGTAGAAAAGTGGTAGCAAACTAGAAAAGTGGTAGCAAAGTGGTAGAAAATATTACATGTATTGTTAAGAAATAGTTTAAGCGGTTACATGGATTCATTACACTATAATTTTAGCATCACGAAGCTCATTTTCTATATCCAAAAGTTCTTCCTCATATTTAGTATGACCAGCCTGTTTACAGGTATGCAAGTACTGAAGCCGCTGGATTAGCTTACTGGGATTGTTCCAGTAAACAAATTTAACAAATGATTTTTTTGGGTGTAAACCATTATCATCATCATCATCATCATTATCATCATAATCATCATCATCATCATCATGGTTATCATCAATATAATCATCATCACTATTACTATCTAATCCTTTTTGTTCATCTTGCAATGCAAAAACCTTTGGCATAGTTTGTGTTGTCTTTGATAGTGTTAGAGGTTTCTTAGACGTTAACGACTGTCCTAACATGTCTTTTTCAGGAGATAATAAATGCTCTTTAACAAACAAAGCACTATCTTGAGCCACACTATTTTTTTCTTGGTCTTGCTTTTTTACCTTGGTTAGAGTATTTTGTCCATTTAAATGAGTATTATTTTGAGATTTACAATGATGATCGATTGAAATAAGTATGTTGGAGCCTTTTGTCTTAATCATTCCTCGACACTTTTTAGATCGTTGTTTCGAACAGCACCAAATAACAGTTCCATTTTTATTGGTTCGTTTCACAATATATGAATATCCTTTATAGTATGCGTAAGGCTTACCATACCTAGTCACTGATACTTCCATGTCAACTGTCAAGCATAGACTAAGCTCTAGTAAAGTCAACTTGGTAATAAGAATACTAGTTTAATATGAGAGCAAATATGGATCCAAAGAGTTCAGGTAAAAGTGGAAGCAAATAAGCAAATATTAGAACCAAGAGTGGGGTTAAAAGTGGTCGCAAAGTGGTAGACCCATTACACAATAATTTCAGCATGACGAAGCTCTTGTTCAATTTCTTTGATTTCCCAATCGTGACCGATATGCCCAGCTTGTCGTAAAGCATGCAATTGTCGAAGCCGTTGAATTAGCTTACTGGGTTTGTTCCAGTATACAAATTTAACAAATGGATTTTTAGGTGTAAACAAAACACTACCATTATCATGATCATTATCATCATCATCATTATCATCATCATAATCACCATTATCATCATGACCATCATCACTGTTACTATATAGTCCTTTTTGATCCTCTTGCAATACCATTTTATTTATAGTCTGAGTTGATTTTGATAGTGTTGAAGGTTTCTTGGACGTTGACAATTGTCCTAACATGACGTTTTGAGGACATGATAAGTCCTTTTGAACAAACACTGCACTATCTTTAGCCGCAATATCGTTTTCTTGAACTTGCTTTTTAGCATTTTGATAATTGTTTGTAAACAGTAAGCGTGGTTCGTTTCGAGCACTACATTGATGAACACTCACACTTAAAACCTTTCCATTTTTACTTTTCAGATTGCCTCGACATTTTGTTGACCTCTCTTTTGAGCATAGCCAGAATATTATTCTATTCACATTCTGGCGATTATAGTTATAGGAGTAGCCTTGATAGAGTGCACGTAGCCTACCTTTGTTGGTTGTAATAAGTTCCATAGTAGTAACTGACCTGTCAGTACGATGTTCACACTACAAAGATTACAATTGTTTTGCTGATGGAGTGACCTACCATAAGCTTATATATTGGCTTATGTGTTGGCTTTTTGTGTTGGCTTTTGTGTTGGCTTTTTGTGTTGGCTTTTTGTGTTGGCTTTTCATGTTGGCATTTCGTGTTGGCTTTTGTGTTGGCTTTTCGTGTTGACTTTTTGTGTTGGCTTTTCATGTTGGCATTTCGTGTTGGCATTTCGTGTTGGCTTTTGTGTTGGCTTTTCGTGTTGGCTTTTTGTGTTGGCTTTTCGTGTTGGCATTTCGTGTTGGCTTTTCGTGTTGGCTTTTTTTGTATTGGCCTTTCATGTTGGCTTTTTGTATTGGCTTTTCGTGTTGGCTTTTTGTGAGGGGCTTTTTGTGTTGGCTTTAGTATTGGCTTTTGTATTGGCTTATTTGACAAGTTATTTGTGTCAATGTATTTAGTGGATTTTTTTGTTGGTGTTGGAAAGTAGTTGAACGAGAGGGAATATTTAAAGACTTAACCTCAGCTCACTAACCTAACCTAACCTAACCTAACTTTACCTAACCTAACCTAACCTAACCTTTCAACTCTCAGATATTAATTAAATTCTGTGCATAGTCGAGTTGGAACTCAAGACCTCAGGGGTAAAAAAAACAATTATTTTTGACGGCTTATTTTGGTAACTTATTTTAATGGCTAACCTAACTTTACCTAACCTAACCTAACCTCAGCTCACTTTGGATATTACTAGTAAGTGTTCATATCCTCTGCTATGTAGCATGCTAGTAGTACAGGTAGTGCTCATATTTACCGCTAGGTAGCGGAAACATACTTTGCATGTTGCATGTGACACTTGTGAAGTTTAACCACATGCAAGACGTGCTTGTATAAGTTCTCTATTTAAACTCAATATACAATTAACCACTAAATGTTCAGAACTAACATGTATAGCCATGTTTAGGGTATATAGGAGACCCTTAGCAAGAAAGGCTGTCTAACCCACGAGTGTACAGCCTTGTCATACGCAGTAAGCACCTGTTGGCAGAAAACAACAACAACAACAATTTGAGAAAGCCAACAACATATCCATTAAGGTATTTAAAGGAAACAGTTTTTTGTTGGCTTTCTCAAATTGTTGTTGTTGTTTTCTGCCAACAGGTGCTTACAAAAAGCCCACACAAAAAGCCAACACGAAAAGCCAATACAAAAAGCCAACATGAAAGGCCAATACAAAAAAGCCAACACGAAAAGCCAACACGAAATGCCAACACGAAAAGCCAACACAAAAAGCCAACACGAAAAGCCAACACAAAAGCCAACACGAAATGCCAACACGAAATGCCAACATGAAAAGCCAACACAAAAAGTCAACACGAAAAGCCAACACAAAAGCCAACACGAAATGCCAACATGAAAAGCCAACACAAAAAGCCAACACAAAAAGCCAACACAAAAGCCAACACAAAAAGCCAACACATAAGCCAATATATAAGCTTATGGTAGGTCACTCCATCAGCAAAACAATTGTAATCTTTGTAGTGTGAACATCGTACTGACAGGTCAGTTACTACTATGGAACTTATTACAACCAACAAAGGTAGGCTACGTGCACTCTATCAAGGCTACTCCTATAACTATAATCGCCAGAATGTGAATAGAATAATATTCTGGCTATGCTCAAAAGAGAGGTCAACAAAATGTCGAGGCAATCTGAAAAGTAAAAATGGAAAGGTTTTAAGTGTGAGTGTTCATCAATGTAGTGCTCGAAACGAACCACGCTTACTGTTTACAAACAATTATCAAAATGCTAAAAAGCAAGTTCAAGAAAACGATATTGCGGCTAAAGATAGTGCAGTGTTTGTTCAAAAGGACTTATCATGTCCTCAAAACGTCATGTTAGGACAATTGTCAACGTCCAAGAAACCTTCAACACTATCAAAATCAACTCAGACTATAAATAAAATGGTATTGCAAGAGGATCAAAAAGGACTATATAGTAACAGTGATGATGGTCATGATGATAATGGTGATTATGATGATGATAATGATGATGATGATAATGATCATGATAATGGTAGTGTTTTGTTTACACCTAAAAATCCATTTGTTAAATTTGTATACTGGAACAAACCCAGTAAGCTAATTCAACGGCTTCGACAATTGCATGCTTTACGACAAGCTGGGCATATCGGTCACGATTGGGAAATCAAAGAAATTGAACAAGAGCTTCGTCATGCTGAAATTATTGTGTAATGGGTCTACCACTTTGCGACCACTTTTAACCCCACTCTTGGTTCTAATATTTGCTTATTTGCTTCCACTTTTACCTGAACTCTTTGGATCCATATTTGCTCTCATATTAAACTAGTATTCTTATTACCAAGTTGACTTTACTAGAGCTTAGTCTATGCTTGACAGTTGACATGGAAGTATCAGTGACTAGGTATGGTAAGCCTTACGCATACTATAAAGGATATTCATATATTGTGAAACGAACCAATAAAAATGGAACTGTTATTTGGTGCTGTTCGAAACAACGATCTAAAAAGTGTCGAGGAATGATTAAGACAAAAGGCTCCAACATACTTATTTCAATCGATCATCATTGTAAATCTCAAAATAATACTCATTTAAATGGACAAAATACTCTAACCAAGGTAAAAAAAAGCAAGACCAAGAAAAAAATAGTGTGGCTCAAGATAGTGCTTTGTTTGTTAAAGAGCATTTATTATCTCCTGAAAAAGACATGTTAGGACAGTCGTTAACGTCTAAGAAACCTCTAACACTATCAAAGACAACACAAACTATGCCAAAGGTTTTTGCATTGCAAGATGAACAAAAAGGATTAGATAGTAATAGTGATGATGATTATATTGATGATAACCATGATGATGATGATGATGATTATGATGATAATGATGATGATGATGATGATAATGGTTTACACCCAAAAAATCATTTGTTAAATTTGTTTACTGGAACAATCCCAGTAAGCTAATCCAGCGGCTTCAGTACTTGCATACCTGTAAACAGGCTGGTCATACTAAATATGAGGAAGAACTTTTGGATATAGAAAATGAGCTTCGTGATGCTAAAATTATAGTGTAATGAATCCATGTAACCGCTTAAACTATTTCTTAACAATACATGTAATATTTTCTACCACTTTGCTACCACTTTTCTAGTTTGCTACCACTTTTCTACCACTTTGCTACCACTTTTCTACTACTTTTCTGCCAGTTTTCTACCACTTTTCTACCACTTTGCTACCACTTTTCTACTACTTTTCTGCCACTTTTCTACCACTTTTCTACCACTTTGCTACCACTTTTCTACTACTTTTCTGCCACTTTTCTACCACTTTTCTACCACTTTGCTACCACTTTTCTACCACTATGTTACCAATTGTCTACCACTTTGCTACCACGTTTCTACCACTTTTCTATCACTTTAAACTGTACATATTAAATATAAAAGCCAACGCTAAATAATTCTATTACCAGAACCGAGATATTCTTTGTAGTATGCAAATCATACTAACAGGTTAGTTACTACTATGGAACTTACTCCAACTAACCGAGGTAAACAACGTGTACTCTATAAAGGCTACTCTTATAACTATAGACGACAAAATGTAAAAGGAATAATATTCTGGCAATGCTCGAAACAGAGGTCAACAACATGTCGAGGCAATATGAAAAGTAGAAATAGTGTGGTTTTAAGTGTGAGTGATCATCAATGTAGTGCTCCAGACAAAACACTGATGGTATTGACAAAAAATCATCAGAATGCTAAAAAGTTAGTACAAGAGAAAGATGTTGCTACTCAAAATAGTGCATTGTTTGTTGAGCAACGTTTAACCCCTGTTGTAAAAGTTATGTTGTATCCATCTTCCACGCATCAAGAGTCATCAACATCACAGACTATGCAAAAAGTAGTGTTGTTGTTTGAAGGGGCTGAACTACAATGTCATCTGCCCTTGATATGCAAGTGGATCGAAAAGGACTAGATAGTAATAGACAAAAGAGAGTTGTAGTTTGTATATAACTATTGTACAAGTACTTACATTAAATAAATAAAAATAGTGTATGGGTATTGTCTGTTTTTCTTAATTGCTATCCCTATGTCCCACTATTAATGCAATTGTTAACCATCAACATTCTCTGACTATGTTCGCAAAGAGAGTGACCTTAAACAATACACTCTATTTATGGTTTGTGTACCGAGTACACAATAATACAGTGTGGTCAAGCCATGTTGAGGCAATAGTTATATCAGGTAAGGGATTCGAACCCTTGCTTTCTTGTACAGAAAATTTGAACTTAAGTCAAACACCATAACCACTCGGTCAACCTGACTGTTACTAATTTAATTATTTTTGTGGACTTGAGTGTTTATAAAACTTTTTCCAGTATACATTGACTAAACCACTTGTTTGTTTCGAAATATAGATTTTGTTTTGTTTGACCATAACATTGCAGTTATGAGTCTTGTGAACTGGGTGTTTAATATAGGGTTAAAGGCATTTTAAAATAATTTTAGAAAAGCTCTTAGGTATCGTGTCATGGGTTTTAGTAATGCATTACTGTTCGTTGACTAACATTTACCGTTACACAACATTATTTTGGTGAGCTCTACATGTTGTTGTTTGAGTCGTCAGTCTTTTGACTGGTTTGATGCAGATCTCTATGCCTCCCTGCCCCGAGCGAAACGTCTCATTTCTATATAGCTACCACACACTACATTCAAGGCTATCTGTTTAACATATTATAACCTTGGATCTCCCCTACAAGCTCTTGGGTTCAATTCCTAGATTTAACACAAACTTTTAAAAGTGGTATGATAACTAAAACTAGTCTACTCAGTCTCGGGTGGTCCAAATAAGTAGAGAGGGTTTGATTCACACCTCAACCATAGAGCACTATGTTCTTTTCTTTTTTTAAATAATGATAGCCATTTGTTACATTTCACATTTCACACATTGCAATTTGTCAATTTTCCATTTGCATTTTTTAAAATGACAGTTTGATGTTTTTCAATTTCATGATATGGAAACATGGATTTTTCCATTTTCATATTTACACATTTGTCAATTTCCCATTTGCATATATTTTCTTAAATGTCCGTTTAAGGTTTTTAAAATTTTGTCTATATGGAAACATGGATTTTCCATTTTGCTGTTTACAAATTTTTATATATTTATTTTGTGTAGTTGAAAAAAATCGATATTTCCAAAACAAGATTTTCTATTTTTCATTTTATGATTTTGTAAATAATATTAATGTGAGTGCTTGACCATGGATTTTCCATTTTGTTGTTTACAAATTTTTTATATATTTATTTTGTGTATGTTGAAAAACGATATTTCCAAAACAAGATTTTTTATTTTTCATTTTATGATTTTGTAAATGATCTTAATGTGAGTGCTTGGCCATGGCAATAATACAGTCTATGTTGTGTGAACCTGTGCAATTTTTAATTTATTTATTCACACATGTTGTACACCACCTATAGCTCTATGTGTACAGTCCTCAGCTCCACATATTTCTTTCTCTTTCCACCTGTGTTCTCTCATACATTACCCCTCCCCCTTTCCCTCCCTTCACCTCCCACCACTGGTGTTTGCAGCTCTTGCCTATCTATTGGGTGTGACATCATTCCGACAAGTTGCATCATACTTTTTACTGATTCAGCGATTCCCACGCTTTGAACATTCTCTTATCAGGCACGTGGACAGCTAACGTCCAACGTGAACACCTGTGGCAGATCAAATTTCATGCCAACTTGCATTTTGTCACATACAAAGCAAAACAGCATGTCACTTGTTAACAGTTATCGCGCACGTGGACAGCTAACACCCAAAGTGAACACCTGTGGTAGATCAAATTTCACCTGAACTTGCATTTTGTCACGTACGAAGCAAGACAGGATGTCACTGGTTTAGCCCTCATGTGGTTTCACACATGTGTATGCATGCATTTCGCACTTCCCTGCCACCACGATGGTCAGATTATTTCACCTTCAAGCGTCACCTGTTGTCAAGTCAGATCGGCGCCTTCCAATAAGCTCAAATGACATTCACCTCCTGCTCCTCTGCAAGTTGGTTTTCTCTACTCGCTTCGACCAACATAGAACCAAGTTCTCATCACCGTTTACACGTTAAAGGTAAAATGTGTGAAAAAACGCACCCTCGCTCTGTCATACACCGGCCCGTCGAAATAGCGATTGATCTATTGAACACAGCCACCTTGGTCAGCGACAGGTTCGTTGAAACACACACACACCCCCAGCCGTATCGTCTCTCTCAACCACCACGCTTCATGGACATTATAAACAGGTAAAGAAAAAGAAAAAGTTTTTTCAACATGTATGCCGTTAGGCCCTTTGTGAATTTTTTTTTTTGGAAAAAATATCTACCACATTTGAAAGGGGGGCGTTAGCCCGAGTCCTAGGACACCTCGTACACATCTCTAGCGTTATTAGTTCGTGAGATATCGGCAAAAATCACAAAAAACACGTGTTTACCCCAAAATCGCGTTTCCAATTTTATTAAAAATTATAACGAGTGGTCTATAGCAAAGAGAACGTCTGCCCGAGTCTTTGGACCTGTCGAACACACCTCTAGCATGATTGGTTCGCGAGATATAGCAAAAAGTTTAAAATCACGTTTTTACCCCAAAACATTCTGTTTCCCTCATTCTCAAAAACTTTAACCTATTACCAAAATAAAGAGGGTTTCGAGACAAGCCATTTGACACGTCATAGAACCAAATCCGACCATGCATTCGTGAAATATAGGAAAAAGTCTAAAATCATGGTTTTACCCCCAAAAAGCCTGTTTCCCTCATTCTCAAAATTTTAACCTATTAATAGCATATATAGAGCATCGAGACAAGCGATTTGACACGTCACACGTCCAAATCCCACCTTGCGTTCGAGAGATATCGGCAAACTTCGTAGGAAAGTAGGCGACTATCTGGTTCTCTCCTCACCACCAAAACCTCTTCTTATCAATCATTTTTTTCAAAAAAGCTCGCCCTCTTACAAAAATCCCAAGTGCGCATGCGTAAAAAACAAAAACAAAAATGTTCATCCATAGCGGCAGCCAGAAAAACGCATGTGCGATATGAGCAACCACGTTTAAGTTCATTTTAGCAGCGCACCTTATACATGTCGTATTTGAAAAGAGACTTTCACTAAAAAAATACAATTTCACCCCCTAGTAGGGGTAGGTTTTATTTAGGGGTTGAAATGAGTGGTCCATTGGAAAGAGGGCGTCAGCCCGAGTCCAACGATATATTGCATGTCAAAATCGGACCATGGGGTCGCGAAATATCAAGTATTATATATCTGAGATTGTGACGTCAGAGAAGTTATTAGTGGGGGGGGGGGTTAGAAACCGCCTCACTCCCCTACTCGAACATAAAAGGGCTAAACTTGTGATTGATTGAAAAGACCTGGAGCCGCCAATGTGTAAAGATGTATATTTTGTAAACACTGAATATGTTCATATAGTGGCCAATCTCCACCCTTGGCGAATATTTTCTAGATCCATCTCAGGCTTCAGGATTTAACTTGAAGAGGCATTAAGTAACAATCATTAAAGCTTGCGGGATGGAGATTTCTTTTGCCTCTGGCACTATACAGCCCATGACGGTCTAAGGCCGACCAAGCGACCGCTGCCCAGCCATTTGGCCTGCGGATATTGGGGTGACGCGTGATCAGCGCGTCGGGTCCCCTCGGCCGTTAATCTTGGTATTCGTGATCGGGGCGCTGTCTCACTGTCAGACAGCTACTCAATTGTCCTCATGAGGCTGAGTGCACCCCGTTCCAACCCTCACGTCAGTTTAAAATCCCTTCCGGGCTTCCGGGTGAGAGGCAGGCGCGCTACCCCAACACCACGGGGCCGGCCGGAATAGAGATTACATAGGCTAAACTAACTAAGAGTGACCTCTTCATTTTGGAAAAAGTTACGGCTAGATTTTTAAAGGTCACCACTGGCGTATCTCGATATACACGATCACGGCTAGTCTATGAGCTTGCAGGAGAACCTGCCCTCATTTTATTTTTATTAGCTTATGGAATTACACACATAAAATTATAACAAGTACAAAAATACACTATGACAATCGACAATATACAGGGTCTTTCATATAAAGTAAGAACGGCGAGCGGCGGTTTTGTCATTCGCTGCTGAAGCCGGCTTGACCGAGCTTATGAAGTGCCACGGCCCCCTGCTCTAGTATTGAAAGCGCGCGCATAGTACGAACTTGACCTTGCAATAAGCGTGCAGGTGTTATCAGTCGCCAGTCTGAACATGTTGAGACAGTTATCATTGTAACATCGTATTTTTGTATGTAAAATTTATTTTAATTACGATTCGACTAGGCGGGTAGGTGATGCATTTGTTCAGCAATTTCTTGATGAAGTGCCACCTTCACTAGCACAGATTCACGTAATTGTAAATAACTTTGACACTACTGGTTCAGTGCTCAATAAAAAAACACAAAATAAAATATCAGAAAAAATACTGTGGCATGACTCACTCGCGTCAGCCAAAATGTGGTTACCAGATACAATGCATGTATAACCCAGGAAGGACGACACTTCCAGCAACTTTTATAAGGTAATATTTCATAGAGGATTGTACACACGCTTAGAGCAGGGGGCCACGGCTCACCACAAGCTCGGTCAAGGCCACCACACTAGCGGATAACAAACCCGCCGCTTGGCGTTCTTACTTTATATGAAAGACCCTGTATATACAGGTGATTTCATAAATTAATGTCCGGATTGTTCAACCACTGCACAGCCTGATCTGAAGCCTTCAGGAACTCATCCATGGATCCGGAGAACGCTCTTCTTTCACACTCCGTAACAATGTGATGAATTGTCTGTTCCACTTCACCACAATCACAAAGAGGGGAAGATTTTAAGCCCCACTTATGAAGTAATGATGCACATCGGCCATGGCCAGCTCGAACCCTGTAGATAGCAACCCAAATTTTTCTTGGTAGGTCAATGCCAGGAGGAGGATGGTTTGCATTAAATAAGGGCTGCCACTCATGAGGTACATTGGCGCTCCATTCACTTTCCCATTCTTTTGTAGCACTGAATTTACTTAAAATGAGTTCTTGAGCTGTTTGAATGGGTGGAGACTTCAGACGATGAAATCCTCCAATTACGTCACCATGAATAGGGAGAGACTGGTTCGCTGTTATTTTATCTAATTCTCGGAGCAAGTTCTTCATTCTTCTAAATCTTGGAGGTTCGAGGTGACTTAATACAGGCAACCAGAATACAGGAGTGGAAGATTTGAGATTCAAGTTTGCTATCCCTTCTACGGATGGCTGGAAGAAATTATTGGAAGAAAGGAAAATAAAACGAAAGGACACCTGGCTACAGTTCTACTCGACTGAAGCCTTGATGAACAGGACATGATCAGATTCGAAGTAGGACCTTCGACACTTTGTTAACTCCATGGCCGTGCATGGCTATCATCATAGAGTTTGCAAGCTCAAGTCCTATCACGAGCCTTCAGCTGATTGTGTTTGTCACGTGTGTGATCAGCATTGTGAACGGTACCATGTTCAAAAATACACACACCGACCATGCGCCATTATTAATTATTGCACGATGTGAATATTTGTTTATTAAAGTGCACAATTTGTGTTTAATAATAGTATATTTTGCAACGAGCCTATAATAGCAATAATTAAGACACGTGTATGTTTATAAAACGAGCGTAAGCACATACTCGTGTCTTAATTACCATTATAGGCGAGTTGCATACGACTGTTTATGTTCGACGATAATTATAACTTCATTATATGTTTTAACATAAATATTCATAAATATCTGTTGAGATTCAGTCACTTGAATTTTGTGATCGGAGTGCAAGCGCTGGGTTTGATAACTCTGTTTTCCAAGTTCTCTGACTGACCGACGCATGCGCTCCGTCCGCTGAACAGCAGCATTCAGTCAAACTGTCACCGAAGTCGTTTTAAAGCAATGCGCTGTGTAGAAATTAGAGTTGGGGATATTAAGGTACAGTGCTATTTCTTGTCTCATATTCGCCAGTTTATTTACGCGAACATATGGACGGTGCACTTTCCATGTAGGTAATTTATGTAGAGAGATGCTGTGTTCATGTCCGACATGTTGGATTTTGAGCGCATGCGCGAAGGTATCCTTATCAAATTGGTCAATGAATGAGCTCTGATTGGTTGGAGATGTTGATGGTCATTATAGTACTGTTTTCCATTATGATACAGTTTTCTGACGTATAATATTCACATTTCGACATCGTCGAACATAAAGTCATTAATAAAACTCTGGTGAAGCAATAGCAGCTCCAATGGATTGATCATATGATTCAGACGCCTAACTAATCGGCTTCCGAAACAAACAATCTTTAAGTAAACTCAATATTTAAGGTCAACGGAAACGATTCGAAAATGTTTTCGAGTTCAATCGAATAAGGCACAACATCGACGTCAACACCTGGGAAAGCATAGCCTTGGGTATGGGTTCATAAACGTCTAAAGATAAGAGGTGTCGTGAGGACTACACCTAGAGTATTACAACACAACAAAGGTCACTAAACAGCTGTTGTTATGGTAACATGGACTCGGAAGTATCTTAGCAACATCTTAACCATCACGTAACTAAGAGCTTGTGTTCTTATAGCAACGTATAGATGATGCTACTGACACACTATAGGTTACACAAATGAACAATCAACACGCAACTAAGAGCTTGTGTTCTTGTAACAACGTATACATGACGCTACTGACCTACTATACGTTACACAGATGAACAATCAACACGTAACTAAGAGCTTGTGTTCTTATAGCAACGTATAGATGACACTAGAAGTAGTAGCAAATTGTTGATGTAAGGGGTGGAGAGCGAGATCATCTGCACCTTTAGATGACGCTACTGACCTACTGTCGACCAAAATATTATGTGCACTCGAATTTGAAGGTTGTTGGTGAAGTAACCAATAGACCTACATAAAATCCATTAGCCCGGCAGAAGCCGTCGGATTTTTAAGAGCGTTAAAAATCCCTCAGTGTGCCTTCCTTCGGAGGTCCCATGTCATAGATTTATGGCATGTTAAAGAACCTTCCACTAATTACACCTGTGTGAAGCTAAATTGGATAGGTTAAGAATGTAAACAACGCTCTTAGGTTTCTATGTTCCTTGCCAAGAGCTAACTACGGTGGCGTCTAGTAGCTATTTGAAAAATTCTAAGTTGCAGTCTGTACTTAAATTAAAAAAACAGATACACACCATAATACAGCCATCACAATTAACACCGGTTATCAGACAGATTCTACACACACCCAAAGTACACGGACCTACATGACCGCGTTGTCGCAGCCCCTAAACTGAGGAACCAACCAACCAAAATCCAATAAAATCATCATTTTCGTCGATCTATTTTACGTTAGTGCATGTAGGTTTGGAATTTTTAATTTATGTTTTAATATTTTTTTTATCGCAGTTGGAACACTAGACGTGCCCGTTTTTAAGCGTGTTTCAACCATGCGTCAATTTAAGATTTTTTATTACAAAAACCCGTCATCAGATCAAATACAAATTTTAACACAATATACATTGGAATGTTGAATAACTGGTTTATTAATTTCAAAATTTTGTGTGTCCAAGAAACGAAGTTTTTATCATTTTTGTAAGGTAACTTTTTCTCGGCTCGGGGTGGTTAGAAAATGTAATTCTTGGTCACGTTGTAATCCTTAAAGGCCTACATCAAAACGTTATGCTGTATGACTGTGAAATACGTAAATTAATTCACTTATTTTATATCGGTTTGTATTTGTACGAGGAAATAAGACATGGATCACCAGCTAGCCGCTCCGGGTAAAGCTGTACAGCGTTGCCAAGATGGAGCCCAACACGCCTCTTGGCGCGCCTCGCTCTGAAGTGATGGGCTCCATCTCGGCAACGCTGTACAACTTTCCGCGGAGCGGCTAGCAGGTGAACCATGTCTTATTTCCTTGTACAAATACAAACCGATATAAAATAAGTGAATTAATTTACGTATTTCACAGTCAAACCACATAACTTTTTGATGCATAAGGATTACTACGCGACTAAGAACTACATTTTCCAACCACCCCGAGCCTAGAGAAAGTTACCTTACAAAAATAATATCAACTTTGTTTCTTGGACACACAAAATTTTGAAATTAATAAACCAGTTATACAACATTCCAATGTATATTGTGTTAAAATTTAGATTTGATTGCTCTGATGACGGGTTTTTGAGATAATAATTCTTAAATGTGACGCATGTTGAAACACGCTTAAAAACGGGGCACTTTTTGTGTTCCATCTGCGATAAAAAAATATTAAAATATAAATTAAAAATTCCAAACCTACAAGAACTAACGTAAAATAGAACGATGAAAATGATGATGTTATTGGATGTTATGTAGGTCTATTGGTTACTGCAAAAACAACTTTCAAACTCGAGTGCACATAATACTTTGGTTGACAGTAGTATTACATATAGGCAGATGAACAAATAAAACGTAACTAAGAGCTTGTATTCTTATAACAACGTATAGATGACACAACTGACTTAGTTTACATAGATGAACAAAGAACGCGTAACTAAGAGCTTGTTTAGGTAACGTTTCAACGTAGCATGCATAGATGATGAACATTAGTTGCCATGCTTACCCTGGGTCAGGAAATTTATTACACTAATTGAAGGCCTCCTTGGAATAAAATATTTTAAAAATGAGAATTCATTGGAAATACGGGCGACTTCGGTGGCGCAGTTAGTAACATGCTGAGTTTCTATGCCCAATATCGCGGGTTCAAACACGGCCGAAGTCGTCGGATTTTTTAAGAGCGTTAAAATCCCTTAGTGTGCCTTCCTTCGGAGGGGAAGTATAGCCGGTGATCCCATGTCATAGATTTATGGCATAAAAAAACCTTGCACGAACTACACTTGTGGAAGCTAAAATTTGTAGGTTAGTTTGATAACGCTATATTAGTTCCAATATCCATCGCCAGGTGCTGGCTGCGATGGCATCTAGTAGCCAAGTCCGCAGCTAGGTGTCGTGGACGGTAGCATTTGGTAGCAAATATAGGAACTACTTGAAAAATTAATCGTCTGCAGTCCTTCTACCTGAATCACAGATAACACCCACTAATACAGTCATCACAATTAACACCGGTTATCAGACAGATTCTACATACACCCAAAGAACACGGGGCTACATGACCGTGTTGTCGTAGCCCCTAAACTAAGGAACCAACCAACCATTGGAAATACGGGGTATTATCATACCTCTGTGATCTAGTGTCATCTCCTAAAGAAATGCTGAATTGTTGGTCACATCTCTATTCCGGGTAGGTCTTCAATATTGTAGATAGATTCCCAGCCCAAGACATATCAGTGTTAAAATAATGTTAGGCTATGGTACCCGTTCGAAATCTTAATTATTATTTTACCTGTCCAAATTATAGTACTTGCCATTGACATAAAGCGTCATACCGTCCATGTTGCTAAATCGTAGGTCCTACATTTTATAAAGACGGAGGTAAGGGACATCAAAATCTAAACATCAGAATGCTATTAACGTCGAAATGGCCAAATCCATCACGGAAGCAATATTTCGTGATTTAACTCATGTCATCAAGTACTCAGTTGAATTGGGGAAACTTTCCATCAAATTAGAAGCATACCGTGGTTCGACCCATTCCAAAAATTTAAAAAAAGCTTAAAATACGGAGGATTGTTGTGCATTGTCTTTGAACTCTTAAAGTTTTTATATAGTCTAATTTATGCTGCATTGAATCATACAATTTACTCGATCCGTACCAATCAGGTTTTCGGAAAGTACTGTACATAGTGAGGCATCTATACCATTTCAAATTAAAGTTGTTGAACACTATAGACAGGAATACGTTCCGAATTGACTTACAATATATATTTTAACAAGTAGTTCCGTGAAGAACTATATAGCTTATATTCATATTGTTACGGCTGTGAGTTTGTGTCATCACTCGCCGCATGAGTCACAACTGCCCCAGGGCTGGGCTGTGTCCTGCCTCCTGTATTGCGCGCGCCTTATGCAACAGGGCTACTAGGACAAAGGGGTAGTCCAGAATATTCGTGACTGGACCAGCGATGGAAACCTCGAGAAGCCGTGAACCCTGGAAGGATCTAGAAGCATTTATTGAGTCACCGGCCTGCTATATAAGTGCGACCTGTCTAGCAGTTGTTGTTGTGTTTTACGAGCTAGTGCGAGCGATTATCTTGTGCGACAGAAGTGTGGTGACGAAGTGCTGTGCGAGTTACGAAATCCAGTGACATTGTTTCTCCAGCTGTGGACAGCGAAATAGCCTGCAGCAAGTGATCGTAAGTAATTGTGGTCGGTGAACATAAAGGAGAGGAGCAGGTAGTTTCTGTCAAGGCCACCGTACTCATTAGGACGGATTAATTTCTGTGATCTGTTGACAAGTGGAAGGGCCAAGACCGCTCAAGGAAGGGACTTGAGGAAACTGGAGTAAGGCTCCTAATTGCTTGTATTTGCTGATTAGTGTAATTTTCTGGCCACAATAAAGTTAATTATTTCTTTAAGCAGTAATTGGTGTTGAGCTATGTACCCCCACCGTAATCCAGTTAACAAAAGTGCCACTAGGGGGTGGCACGTA
Source organism: Meconema thalassinum (assembly GCA_946902985.2). Classification (NCBI taxonomy): domain Eukaryota; kingdom Metazoa; phylum Arthropoda; class Insecta; order Orthoptera; family Tettigoniidae; genus Meconema; species Meconema thalassinum. Next base: position 92,847,175 of record OX336388.2, read on the forward strand.
ACAATATATTCTACTTACGAGGCATGTCCAGAAAGTAAGTTCCGTTTGGTAATAACATTAAATTGTGTACAGATACAGAAAATATATTTATTGCACAACATTCTACACCTCTTAAACTACTTTTCCACATAACTGCCGAACTTTTTCAGGCATTTGACATAGCGTGTCACAAGTTTTTGGATACCTTCTTCGTAGAAGTTTGCCGCCGACCATAAACGAGAGTGAAGACTCCCCTGTAAGATATTCCACCGTTTGGCCACCACTGTTCGGCAAATTGCGTGCTTACCAGGAGAACTGCGTATGTTTAGGAGTTCTCCTGACCACATACGCAATTTGCCTAACAGTGGTGGCCAAACAGTAGGATATCTTACAGGGGAGTCTTCACTCTCGTTTAAAGCAAAGCAAGCAAGCAAGCTTGTAGTTTAACGTGACCGTTAATCGCGAGATCATGAGCCACGAAACCTCCTTTTACGTGGAATCCGAACCACAGGACATGGCATTTCACTTCGAAAATCTCACATGCATTGACCGGGAATCGAACCCGGACCGCCTTGGTGAGAGGCATACAGCTAGACCGCTGAGCCACCACGCCCCCCAATCTCGTTTACGGTCGGCGGCAAACTTCTATGAAGAAGGTATCCAAAAACTTGTGCCACGCTATGACAAATGCCTGCAAAAGTTCGGCAGTTATGTGGAAAAGTAGTTTAAGAGGCGTAGAACGTTGTGCAATAAATATTTTTTCTCTATCTGTACACAATTTAATTTTATTACCAAACGGAACTTACTTTCTGGACGTGCCTCGTATGTTAATTGCCTCTATCAATATTAAAAATTTCAGTTTGATTGCTGTAATAGATTCGTAGATATTGAGAACAGTCTAAATATTTCGGATGGTCGCCATGTTGGATTTTTATATATAGGTATTAGAGTTATGTACTATTACATGAAGATTATTGTGTAGGTGTTTTATTCGAACTTCAATGGCATGATTGGGACACAATGAATAAACATGAGATTCTAAAATTTCGCTCAGCCGCCATATTGTGGTTATGAAAATAATTTAAATGAATTAGATGCCAGTGGATTAAAATTTGTACAAGCATATATCGTACTAAGTTTCACTGTGCTCGGATGTTTAAATCACGAGAAAGGTTCATTGGAATATTTAAATTTCGCGTCGCCACCATTTTGAATTTGTGGTCACCAGGTTATTGAACGTCCCATAGGTGAACTTAGGTCTATAGCCTCTATATATATATACAAAATTTCAGTTTGATTACTGTCGTAGATTAATAGATATTGAGAACCGCCTAACATTTTCGGATTGGCGCCATGTTGGATTTTAATATATGTAGGCCATAGCGTTATGTACTATTAGATGGGAATTATTGTGTAGGTTCGTTATTCAAACGTTGCTTTCGATCGCATGATTAGAACGCATTAAATAGAAACTTAATTTTAAAATTTCGCACAGACGCCATCTTGGGGTTATGTAAACAATTAAAATAAATTAGATGTCAGTGCATTGCAATTTATATAATCATTTGCTGTACCAAGTTTCACTGCGTTCGGATGGTTTAATTGCGAGAAAAGTCTATTTAATATTTTCAACTTCGCTTGGCCACCATGTTCGTTTTGTAGGTAACTGGTTTTTGAAGGTCACATAGGTGAACGTCTAGTAGTGCCCTTTATCACTGTACGGAATTTCAGGGTGATATGAGTAATACCTTCGGAGATATAGAATGCCGGAGAAATATTTCGCACAGCCGCCATGTTGGATTGGTGAGACGTAATAAAATTTGAAGGGCACGGTCGGGATCGGCCGTCATTTAGGGTCTATTCGTAAACTGGTGGTCACACTGTTCTTATGCAGGGTTTCGACACTGATGTCTAACAACCTAACGGTCTGTTACTTCTTCACGCAAAATTTTATAAGTTAACGGGTTCTAACCCAGCGGAAGTGGTCGGATTTTTAAGAGCGTTTAAAATCCTTCAGTATGCCTTCCTTCGTCTGGGAAGTAAAGCTGGCGGGCCCATGCCATAAATTTATGGCATGTAAAAGAACCTTCCACTAACTACACTTGTGGAAGCTAAAATTTGTAGGTTAGTTTGATAACGCTATATTAGTTCCTACATTCACCACCAGGTGCAGGCTGATGGCATCTAGTAGCCAAGTCCGCAGCTAGGTGTCGTGGAAGGTAGCCTTTGGTAGCAAAAGTAGGAACTACTTGAAAATATTAATGTCTGCAGTCCTTCTACCTGAATCACAGATAGCACACACTAATACAGCCATCACAATTAACACCGGTTATCGGACAAATTCTACACACACCCAATGTACACGGGGCTATATGACCGCGTTGTCGCAGCCCCTAAACTGAGGAACCAACCAACCAACTATTGGAAATACGGGGTATTATCATACCTCTGTGATCTAGTGCCATCTCCTAATAAACAAGAAGTTCCGTGAAGAACTATACAGCCTACTTTTCATGCCAATGATTATTCTACAGAATATGAACCTATCTAGAATAATGACGAAATTAAGTTGCTAATATCGAAATTTCCAATTAGTTCGAAATACTGTATACCTGGCATAATGTATCCTAATAGAGCACTACAGTTGGCAGCCCTGATGACTAAATATATTCTTAGTTCCATCTCTTAAGGTACAAAATACAAAATTTGGTTGAAGTCCAATGAATAGCATGGACGTTACATGCAGTTAAACATTGGATCTAACATCGCGCGTAAAATCATGTTGGCAACAATGTCATGCATGTATTGGTCATAAATAATCTGAAGTAATATGATCTATTGTTGTGCCAATTTTGAATGAAATCCATTAGTTAGTGTAGAAGTTACATGCATTTTAAAATTGGACCTATCAGCAGGCTTAGAATCATGTTGGCAGCAATGACGTATATTAGTTACTGCAAATTCGTCTAGAATGCCAGGGACTATACGTGTGCAAAGTTTAGAGCTATTGGCTTGCATACTTTCTGATATATTGATATTAGGGTAACAAAAATAGGGACAGCACATATTAACAGTTGGCAGCCCTGATTGCTCCTTAGAATACGCATAGTCATATCTGTTATGGTACACATAGCACATACGAAATTTGGTTGAAATCCAAATGATAGTATGGAAGTTACATGTATTTAAAATTGGACCTGTCAGCAGGCTTAGAATCATGTTGGTAGCACTGACGTGTATAAGTTACTCCAAATTAATATAGAATGTCAGGTACTATACGTGTGCATAGTTTAAAGCTGTTGGCTTGCATTCTTTCTGATATATTGGTATTTGGATAAAATAAATTAGGAGCATTTATTAACAGTTGGCAGCCCTGGTAGGTCTTAAGAATACGCTCAGTCATATCTGGTTATGTACTCATACAACATACGAAATTTGGTTGAATTCCAATTGATAGTGTAGAAGTTATATGCATTTAAAAATTGGACCTATCAGGAGGCTTATAATCATTTTGGCAACACTGCCATGTTTGGCCTCCTGGAAATTAAACTGAAATATCATGATCTGTACGTGTGCCAATTTTGAAATAGCTCCCATTCATACTTTCGAAGATATCCAACATGGAGCTCAAATTTCAATTGCGATTTTTTAGCAGTTGGTAGCACTGACATCATTTTCAAATATGGCCGTGAGATATTCAGGTATAGATCTTTACTCCTACCAAATTTTGTTTCGATTGCTGCAGCCGTTTAGGAGTTGATAGGGGGGGACACACACACAGCCAGACAGACAGACAGAAGGACAGACAGACAGACAGACAGACACACATTTGCCCGATATCATAAGTCTACTTTTTCCTCATTTTTGCAAAATGTGAAAGTAGGCCAATAAAAAATACTGATTTGTTGGTCACATCGCTCTTCTGGGAAGGTCTTCATTATTGTAGATAGATTCCCAGCCCAAGACATATCTGTGTTAAAATAATGTTATGGTAGACCCGTTCGAAATCTTAATTAGTATTTTACCTCTCCAAATTATAATACTTGCCAGTGACCCGTTCGAAATCTTAATTAGTATTTTACCTCTCCAAATTATAATACTTGCCAGTGACCCGTTCGAAATCTTAATTAGTATTTTACCTGTCCAAATTATAATACTTGCCAGTGACATAAAGCGTCATACCGTCCATGTTGCTGAATCGTAGGTCCTACATTTTATAAAGACTGAGGTAAGGGACATAAAAATCCAAACGTCAGAATGATATTAACGTCGAAATGGCCAAATCCATCACGGAAGCAATATTTCCTGATTTAACTCATATCATCAAGTACTCAGTTGAAATGGGGAATCTTTCCATCAAATTAGAAGCATACCGTGGTTCGACCCATTCGAAAAATTTAAATTGCCTTAAATACGGAGGATTATTGTGCATTGTCTTTGTACTCTTAAAGTTTTTATATAGTCTAATTTATGCTGCATTGAATCATGTAACTTACTCGATCCGCACCAATCAGGTTTTATGAAATTACTGTACATAGTGAGGCATCTATACCATTTCAATATGGAGTTGTTGAACACTACAGACAGGACTACGTGATAATCAACAACTTCAGTTTGGAATAATAGGTAAGTATAACTCAATATTTATCCAGAATAGAAGATAACATACTTATACGACAGCTGTTTTTAAGTAAGGGCCGTTTTTTTTAATAAATTAACCGAACATTTGATTTTGAAACCACATTTATTTTTAAGTTTTACATACCTTCCTCTATTTTTCTACATAGTTGCCTTGTTTATTTAGGCACTTGTCGTACCTTAAAACTAACTTCTGAAATCCCTCTGCATAAAAGTTTGCCACCTGCTCTGACAACCAAGAATTCACACTTGAGGAAAATCCATTGATAGAGTGGTTTTCATGATTCTCGTAAATTTTCGTGTCAATTGCAGTCACCAAGTCATCTGTGATCACAGACCTGAGAGTTCATCGTCATGAACATTTTCACGGCCGGTTTTGAACTCGCGTACCCATTTTCGCACTTTACCATCCGTCATTGCATTATCATCATACACCTCACAAAGATGACGATGAATGTCTGCAGCCGACATGTTTCTTGCACTCAAAAAACGTATCACAGATCGTACCTCACACGCGGCGGGCGAATCAATAATCTTGAACATTGTAAAGATGCACAGTTCAGCGTACAGGTTAGCTACACAGCTGCAACTGACGCCTGCTTCTTCGCAAAGGATGCCGGGAGGTAGCGCGCATGCTTGTTGCGGCGTGCACACTAACTACAGACTAAACAAAAGTCCCTTACTTTAAAAACAGCCCTCGTACATAGCTACCACAGCCTACATCCAGGGCAATTTAGTTAACATACTCCAACCTTGGTCTACCCCTACAGTTCTTATGCTCGATCCTTCCTTCCATAGCTAAGTATGCTATACCTGGATGTCTTAGTATGTGCCCTACCAACCTATTTCTTCTCTTCATTAGCTGTCACCAGAAACATCTCTCCTCACCCACTCGTCTTAATACCTCTTCATTTGTTAAGTTACTCTTTTTTTCTGCTGCTCCGACAGTCCAAGTTTCAGTTCCATAGAGCGCCACGCTTCAATCAAAGACTCTCAAGAATGAATTTCTAATACTTAACTCTATATTGATAAGTGATTTCTTCTGTGTAGAAATGCTTCCTTGCCTGAGCCAACCTACTTTTTATATCCTCTTTGCTTCGTCCATCACTGGTTATTTTGCTTCATAAGTAGCAGAAGTCTCCTACTTTAGCTTTTCGCCTGCCGATTTGACGTCAATGGCAATTAAAAATTCCCTCTTGGCACGCCGGAAGGCGGAGCTAGATTTCACCGGACAAACTAATAGGCAGAATATGGAGGTTTTCTTAGAAGAACCAGACCTCATTTATACCCCTCATTATGAGAAAGTATTTTACAATTTTGAATTTAAAAAAGTTTTTTCGTGGTTTTTATGCATATTTTTAACATTTTATTGTCGTATGTGGATGGTAACCTTTTCGTCATTAGGGGTCTATATTTATACTGGTGGTCACACTGTTCTTATGCAGGGTTTCGACAATGATGTCTAACTACCTAATGGTCTGTTACTTCTTCACGCAAAATTTTATCTCCCACAGAGACAGATGGCAGATGACCTAGTAGTTCCGCCCTTAAAACAACAATAACTAACTAACTAACTATACAGATGGAAAACTGAATGTGATCTCGTGCAGTGGCGTTGTCATGGTAACCTCTGATGGCTCTTCCCTAATCAATGTAGCATTTTCTTCTTCTTCTTCTTCTTCTTCTTCTTCTTCTTCTTCTTCTTCTTCTTCTTCATCTTCTTCTCCTGCTCCTCCTCCTCCTCCTTAGAATTTGGCCAACTATGGACCGCATAGAACTTAACCCTCTCAGTGCCATGCTCCGATTAGATCGGCTCTCGCTGCTTGCACCAAAAGTGCCAAAGCCGATTCAATCGGCGCGCAGTTTATCTTATATTTGTAGATTTCTGTAGGCTATGTCCGTGATTATTTCATACTGTTGGAAAGGTGAGCTTTCATGCTTGCCTGTGCGGTGTTTACTTTTTTCCTTCGAAGTCTGTTACGCGATAGGTTTGAGTTTGTATTCACGCCCTCCCTTTGCGCTCCCCCAATCACGCGCGTTCCCGCCAAAATTGCGGTGCAGTTTTTTCTTCTTGTTGAAGTTTTCTGCCTACAGATGTATCTAAGTACTTTCTACAGCTGGAAACGTAGTTTTTCTTCGAATATGACTCTTAGGTGTCCTTAATTTAGGCTCAAAACTGATTTTAAAAAAATTGAACAATTATCACAATAACCTCAATTAAAAAGGTTTAAATGCCGTAATTACTTTTATGAACATAATGTATGAAAGAACGAAGTATTGGTTATAATGCAAAGCAAAAATAATGATTCTATCTTTGTAAATGTGGTATTTATGATTTTTTTTCGAATAGTCTGCATGACCATTGAAAATGGCTTGGCATTCTTGGCAAGTATTTCAGGAAATGGCTTGGCACTAAACGCTTCTTGGCCTTCCTTCTCTTTTCTCTCCTCCTCGGAAATGATCCGCATGGGCCTCTTTGTAATTGGTTTCTCCTCAAATGATTTTAAACTGTCTACCTTTCTTCTAAACTCACTTCTATTGGGGATCAACTCTGGAGTAATTCCAACTTCTGCTGCATTGGAAGATCTTTATGGCCAGTCGGTTCTCGGCCAATCTTACCAGGTGTCCATAGAATTTCAGCCTTCTTTTCCGCATTGTGTCCGTGATCTTTTCAGAACACTAGTAGAGCTCCTCGCTTTTCTTCTACTTCTTCTTCTTCTTCTTCTTCAAAATTCCATCAGAAGTCTTTTGAGGTCCCAGAATTTTCCTCAGAATTTTCCTTTCCTTTTACTCGAGTTCTTGCAGCTCCCCTTTTTTAAATTTAAAATTAGATACTCTGAAGCGTACAATCCTTCTGGTTTTATGACAGAGTTATAGTGTCGGATTTTGGCCTTGTATGATATTGCCCGTTTGTTATACCTGTTCTGTGTTAGCCTGTAGGCCAGGCAAATTTTCTGGCTCTTCCCTTGTTTGCCTCTTTATCCAGTCCGTTAGGTAGGATCCCTTCCCCCAGGTATTTGAATTTCTCTGTTCTTTTAATTTTCCCATGTTTTACCTCCATATACCTCTCGTGTTGGTGCCTGTACTCTATATATTCCGTCTTTTCATAAGAAACTTTAAGATCTGCTTTTTCGGCGATTTCATGCAGGATCTCCAGCATCTTTTGAGCGTCTTCCCGGCTTTTGACTAAGAGGGCAAGGTCATCGGCAAAAGCTACACATTTGATTTCTAGGTTCTGACCTTTCCTCCCAAGGTGTACTCAGCTTATTCCTTCCACTTTCAGAGCTTCTTCTCATGCTTTCATTATTCTTTCTAGTACGATGTTGAAGAGGAACGAGGATAATCCGTCTCCTTGCCTGACCCCTGTCTGTATTTCAAACGGATCAGAGACTTCTTCGAAGAACTTCACCTTTGAGATGGTGTCGGTCAGGGTTAGCTTTATGATTTCCCTTGTTTTCTTGTCAATTCCAAACTCCTCCAAGACACTGAATAAGGTTTTCCTGTCAATAGAGTCTTATGCTTTCTTGAAATCGACAAAGGTGACCACGGTGTTCTGGCTCCTTATCGCTCTTGTTCGCAGGATGCATTTGAGGTTGAAGATCTGCTCCGGGCATGACCTCCCTTTTCGTAAACCAGCTTGGTATTCTCCAATGAAAATATTTTGCTAATCTCTTGGCGTAATGGTGAGCCATATCAAAGATTCTTTCAGACAAAAGTTTTAGGTAATTATTAGGGGAGTATTGACCATTGTATACGGTTTTGATATTGTGCCTATTAAGAGAGATATGATTTTAGTTTCGCTTAAAAACCCACTTTTCCCCACCTCTTTGGTCAATGGTTGGTGCTATCAAAAAACGTTACTAACATAAATGTTTGGCCCTTATCCGAAGAATAGCATGAACTTCGAATGGATTCGATATTCCACATATTAAGAGAGTTATTGCGATATTTCCCGTTTTCAAAAAATACCCCCATTTTCACCCCCTTAGTCCGATTTTGCCCATGGAAGTGGACGATATTAAGAGAGTTATAGCGATATTTCCCGTTTTCGAAAAATACCCCCATTTTCACCCCCTTAGTCCGATTTTGCCCATTAACGTACTCGACCGAGATTTTAAAGGGATATATACCGGTATCCCTATAAATATAAAAACAAGTTTTTTTCTTCTGAATTTCTACGGTTCCCTGAAAACTACATTTTAAGGCTCCAAAACCAACAGTTTCTGAGATATTCCCAGAAAACTAAGTCTTAGGCTGATTTTGGAAGGTAGAATAAGGAAAGATAAGAGAACGTTCATGGCATTTGTAGACTTACAAAAGACTTTTGATAACGTTGATTGGACTAAATTGTTTGACATTTAGAAAACGATTGGAATAAAGTACAGGGATAGGAGGGTGGTATACAATCTGTACAGAAACCAGACAGCAGTCATTCGAGCTGAATGACATGAGAGAGAAGCTGGTATTCAGAAAGGTGTAAGGCAAGGCTGCAACTTATCACCCATACTTTTCAATCTTTATATTGAACAAGCAATGAAGGAAATAGGAGAAAAATGTAAAGTGGGAGTGAAGATTCAAGGAGAAATAATTTCAACTCTGAGATTTGCCGATGACATCGTCATCTTGGCCGACACGCCTGAGGATTTGAATGAGTTTTTGAATGGTATGGACTCCGTCTTGAGGAAATAATTCATGATGAAAATTAATAAATTTAAAACAAAAATATTGGAATGCAGCCGAAATGAATTAGAAACCTCCATGGATATCAAATTGGCAGGTGAAAAGCTGAAGGAAGTAGGAGACTTCTGTTACTTAGGAAACAAAATAACCAGTGATGGACGAAGCAAAGAGGATATAAAAAGTAGGTTGGCTCAGGCAAGGAAAGCATTTCTACAGAAAAGAAATCTGTTGACATCGAATATAGATTTAGGCATTAGGAAGTCATTTTTGAAAGCCTTTGTCTGGAGCGTGGTGCTCTATGGAAGTGAAACGTGGACTATTGGTGCAGCAGAAAAGAGGAGAATTTAAGCGTTTGAAATGTGGTGTTACAGGAGAATGATGAAGATCAAATGGGTAGATAGGGTTACAAACGAAGAGGTATTAAGACTAGTGGGAGAGGAGAGATGTTTCTGACGACTGCTAATGAAGAGAAGAGATAGGTTGGTAGGACACATACTAAGACACCCAGGAATAGCAAGCTTAGTTATGGTAGGGTCAAGGACAAGAACTGTAGGGGTAGACCAAGGTTAGAATATGTTTAACAGATTGCCTCGGGCGTAGGGTGTGGTAGCTATGTAGAGATGAAACGATTAGCTCAGGGCAGGGAGGCATGGAAAGCTGCATCAAACCAGTCAAAAGACTGAAGACTCAAACAACAACTAATGAAGGAATGCAAGCCAGTAACCATGACAACAGTATCTCAAGAGGTGACATCCAACTTTCCATCTATTTCTGCAAGAATTAATGCCACTCCATTTAGCCTATTAGAAAGTTTGCAAATGGTTATAATGTTATCACGGAACCAACTAAAACTTAAAAATTCATCAATGTGCTTAAGGGGGTCAAGGGATACCCTAGATTTTTCCACACGACTTACACGTACGATACGTCGTACAGAAGGTCTATTTTATCTCCAAACAGCAACATTTAATTTAAAAAATCCTGAATTTAAATAGTATTTTTGCGGCTTTTAAGAATTTGGGCCATTGGAGGCTAAAAAGCCTGAATTTTCAAGCACCACAAGCCTTTATAATTTATTAAAGGGATCTTCCTGTGGATGGGGACTTGACACAACGGTGAGGGTCAGTTTTTATATGACGTGTATTGCGTTTCGTTCACGAGGTTTACAATTTTATTTTCACGTCAGGAAGTACACGTTAGGTAAAATTAGTTTGAGAGCACATTTTAACTAATAATTTTTCCTTGTCGACAAATAGGTTCCATGCCCCTAACTATTGCAACAGTTGCTCAATTGATAGCGTCTGGTTATTAATATAGTGGAACTTGGATAATTCGAACCTCAAGGGACCAGTAAAAAAAATCGAATAATCCGAAAATTCGAATTAAGAAAGTTCTTTGAATAGGGCAGAGAAAATATTCAAATTTTAAGTTTTCATCCAAGAACCTTTATTAAAAATAATACGACATAGGTTATTAACAAGTAAAGTGTTTATATACTATGTATTAAATTTACATAATGATTTACGTTCAACAAAGCAGATTAACAGACAACGGTACTGTATAATGACTGTATCGTGAATAACCTCAAAAGTTTCAAATTATAAAATAAAACCAAAATGTACTATTCACCTATTATCGACAGTCGTAATCCAGCAATCTGGTTAAGTCTTAGAGAAATCTACTGTTTTTCAAAAACGTTTGAGATTTTTACCTGTTTCCTACAATTAAGTCTCTCGGCCATCACAAAAGATTCTAACAAATTTAAGGAACGGAAAACAGAAAACAATCGAGTAGGGGCCACATGTCTCCCACAAATCCAACCCCTCGTCCTCGTCGTGGGAGATGGGCAACATAATTAAGTAGGGGATTGCCTGTAGGGGTGAAGTACAGTGGGGACTTTGTGTGCCTCAAGACCGCTACGGTAGCTGTGAAGGCCCTACAGGAACCCTGAAGAAATTACGGCTAACGGGGCTCTGGTGAAACAACTGCTGCCTTGAAGTTTGGAGTTGGTTCTTCAAAGGCTAAGGGAAGAAACCCTGACAGAAAATCAGCCTGGTGCCTCAGGCTTAAGGTGGCAGCCCCTCCAAGGCACTCGGAGGCAGTGGGTTAATCACTCGCTCCTCTTAAATAAACTGATTACGGAAACTGAAGCGAAATTACAAAACCGGACGGATAACCTGATGACGACTTTTGGCATGAAGAGGACTACGAAAATCGGTTTCTGGAATGTGAGGACCTTGATGGAGAAAACCAGACTGAAACAAGTGTCACGGGAGATGAAGAACTATGGGCTGGATATCCTAGGATTGAGTGAAGTGAGGTGGCCAGGATTTGGTGAAATACAGACAACAGATGGAATTACATTTCTCTATTCTGGGGGCGATGATGAAGAACACAGGGATGGAGTGGGGTTGCTGCTCAACAGAAATGCAAAGAGAAGCCTTATGGAGTGGAAGCCAACTTCCAGTAGGCTCATGTTTGCTAGGTTCAAGACAAAGATCAGGAATGTGATCATCATCCAATGCTATGCGCCTACAGAACAATCGGAGCCAGAGAAGAAGGAAGAATTCTACCAAATGCTGCGAGATGTCACAAGACAAACAAGTAAGAAGGACATTCTCATTGTTATGGGAGACTTCAACGCGAAGGTGGGCTCAAACAATGAGGGGTTGGAGCAGATCATGGGTAAACATGGCCTTGGTGAGATGAATGACAATGGGGAGAAATTTACGGAATATTGCGCCAGTCAGGATTTGGTGATGGGTGGCACGGTATTTCCTCATAGGCGGTGCCACAAGGTCACCTGGGTGTCTCCTGATCAAGTCACAGAAAATCAAATTGATCACATCGCGGTGAGCAGGAGGTTCAGAAGAAGCTTGGAAGATGTTAGGAACAAAAGAGGAGCAGACGTTGGTAGTGACCATCATCTTGTGGTTGCCAACTTCCGCATGAAGATCGTCGCAGTCCGCCGAAAGTTTATCACTCGGCACAACAAGTTTGATGTGGGCAAGCTTAAGAACCAGCAGAGATTGGACCAATTTAAACTGGAGCTCAGAAATAAATTCCAGGTGTTGGACTCAGAGACAGAGAAGGACGTGGAGACTGTGTGGAGCGAGGTAAAGAATATCTTCGTGGAAACTAGTGAGATGCAGCTCGGGTACAAGAACTACCTGCGGAAAGAATGGATATCCGATCAGACCTGGGACAAGATAAATTATAGGAAGCAGATTAAGGTCAAGCTCAACACCTGCAAGACTAGGCAGCAGAAGGCTCTCACACAAGCAAAGTATTCAACAGCAAACAGGGAGGTAAAGAGGAGTGTACGGAAGGATCATAGGAGGTGGATTGATGAGCAGTCGGAGAAAGCCGAAGAAGCGGCAAGAAGGGGGGACGTTAAGGAGCTCTATGGCATCACAAAGATGCTTTCGAAGAAAGGTTTTAATAAAACTAGGCCTGTGAAGAGCAAGACGGGCGAGATCCTCACGACGTGTGAACAGCAACTGACAAGATGGAGATAACACTTTGCGGAGGTTCTTAATAGAGATAGAGGACCAGAAAGTAAGCAGCGAGGAGAAGATGAAGAGGAAACAGAAAGTGACCCAAGCATCAGCCTCGACTCCCCAACTCGGGGCGAAATACGGACAGCGTTGAAGCAGATGAAATGCGGGAAGGCACCAGGTCTGGATAATATCCCAGCGGAAGTACTGAAAGCAGACCTGGATATTACGATCGATCTGCTGCACCCGCTGTTGGAGAAGATCTGGAAGGAGGAGAAAATACCAACCGACTGGAAGAAGGGGTTGATAGTCAAGTTGCCGAAGAAAGGGTACACCACAAACTGTAACAACTGGAGGGGTATCACCTTGCTGTCCATTCCAAGCAAAGTGCTGGCGAGAGTCATCCTGAATCGTATAAAAGACTGCGTAGAAAAAAGGCTTCGGAAGGAACAGGCTGGATTTCGACAACATCGCAGCTGTGTGGATCTCATCAACACCCTCCGAATCATCCTGGAGCAGAGTGTGGAGTGGCGGAATACCCTTTACCTCACATTTGTTGACTTCGAGAAAGCCTTCGACTCCGTAAATCAAAGAATTATGTGGAAGACCCTCGAGGAATATAAAATTCCAACAAAGATCATCAGAATCATGGAAGAGATGTACGAAGGGTATGAGTGCCAGGTTCTTCACGAAGGCAAATTAACAGAAAAGATAAAGGTCAGTTCCGGAGTGAGACAGGGGTGTGTCCTTTCCCCCACTCTGTTCCTGTTGAACCTGGATAGTGTGATGAAGAAGGTAATGGGAGGACGGAAGAGGGGGTATTCAATGGGGGTATAAATGACAGGATTGAAGATCTGGATTTCGCAGACGACATTTGTCTTATGGCACAACGATACCGAGACATAGAAGATAAGCTGGGGAGGTTGCAGAGAGAAGCAGAACGTGCAGGACTGATGATCAACACCAACAAGACCAAAGAGATGAGGATAAATTCTGATATCACGACTAGTTTGACAGTCAACGGAAAGGACATCGAGCGAGTTGAGTCCTTCCTCTACCTTGAAAGTATAGTCACAAATGATGGGGGAGCAGAGGGAGATGTTCGAAGCCGTATCAGGAAGGCAAATGGTGCCTTTGTCCAGCTCTACCCCATCTGGAGAAATAGAAACATTTCCAGGAAGACCAAGCTCCGCCTTTTCAATAGCAACGTAAAGTCGATTCTTCTCTACGGCTGTGAAACATGGAAAGTCACAAAACCGATCAACAACCAGCTACAGGTGTTCATTAACAGATGTCTGCGTCGCATCATGAATGTGAGGTGGCCGGACATAATCTCAAATGAAGATCTTTGGACCATCACCAATCAACAACCGATTAGCATCCAGATCAAGGAGAGGAAATGGCGCTGGATTGGTCATACACTAAGGAAGCCGGACGGAGCTATTGAGAGGGCGGCGCTAGACTGGAATCCTCAAGGCGCCAGGAAGCGAGATCGACCTAAGAAGACCTGGAAGAGGACGATCGAAAATGAAATTGCAGAGGTGGACAAGAACTGGAGTCAAGTGAAGAGAATGGCCAGGAACCGTACTGCGTGGAGAAATTTCGCCAAGGCCCTATGCTCCGGAAGGAGCGGCAGGAATTAAGCTAAGGGGCCACATGCCAATGATGCAACGTCGCTTTTCGGGAACTGAACCAACTGTTTGGCTTCCGATCAGCTTTTTACTCGTAAATACTTCCAATTATCCAAAATATAATTCGAATTAACCACGATTTTTTTTTTAGCATTGATTGTATATAAATGCTAGGGACCAAGAGAAAATTTCGAATTCAAGAAGGTTTTGAATTATAGAAGTTCGAATTAGCCACGTTCCACTGTTCCGAAGACCGTTCGAAGAATGGGTACTTCTGCTAGTTATGTACAAAGTTCAAAGTGATTGGTGCAAAATTGCGGTAGTTATCGAGTCCACAAGAAAGTGATACATAGATAGGCTACATAAATTATATGGTATGGCTTTCACGGCCGGTGAATTACAACTCAGCAATTCTTCCAGGTTTGTGCCGTGTCTTGTGTGGGATTGCGCCTAGGACACCAAGCTGGCTCATCGGCGGGCTCTTGGTGTCCCCGTCCGGACCCCCACAGGAGTAACGAACTGCGCGCTGCCTCCCTTTATATAGAGTGCAACTGCATTACTTGACTGCGAGAACTAAAAGCTCAAGCAGCCTCAACCTCCCTATGAAGGCTTCCAAAAAGATGGTATATTGGCTTTCACTGCCGGTGAATTAAAACTCAGCAATTCTTCTAGGTTTGTGCCGTGTCTTGTGTGGGGTTTCGCCTAGGACATCAAGCTGGCTCATCGGCGGGCTCTTGGTGTCACCGCCCGGACCCCCACAGGAGTAACGAACTGCGCGCTGCCTCCCTTTATATAGAGTGCAACTGCACTACTTGACTGCGAGAACTAAAAGCTCAAGCAGCCTCAACCTCCCTATGAAGGCTTCCAAAAAGATGGTATATTGGCTTTCACGGCCGGTGAATTAAAACTCAGCTATTCTTCTAGTTTTGTGCCGTGTCTTGTGTGGGGTTTCGCCTAGGGAGGTAGCGCGCAGTTCGTTACTCCTGTGGGAGTCCGGGCGGGGACACCAAGAGCCCGCCGATGAGCCAGCTTGATGTCCTAGGTGAAACCCCACACAAGACACGGCACAACCCTAGAAGAATTGCTGAGTTGTACATTATATACTATAAACTTTTGAACTGACGGTGGGTTTGGGATCTGGGGGATGTGGAACGCGAACACATGTTAAAATTTTCCGGAAGTCGCAACATGGTACTCATTGCAATAGGCAGCTTTCTAATGAAATCTACCTAAAAGGATTTCGTCTAAATTCCGCTGGTTATTGATAGCTGTTTAAGAAGACTGGATCCTTCAATTATCTAGGAAGCATCGTAAACTGGAATAACAACATGGAGGAAGAGATAATGAACCGTATAAAATCTGCAGAAAGGTGCATGTTTGCGATGAATAAGATGAAGGTAACGTTGACGTTGTGATATGGGACGAGGATGAGTTGGAGGTACAAGAACAGTTAGACGTAATAAATGAAAAGATTGAGCAATGGACATTGAAGATAAATGTGGAGAACAGTAAAACAGTGGTGATGAGTAGAGATAAGAAAGAAGGAAAAGGAGTAATCAAAGTAGGAGATAAGGAATTGGAAGTGGTGAAACACTTCAAATACTTGGGAAGTGAACTGACTGATGATGGAAGACTAGAAGAATACAACTCGGGAGTGCTTTCTACCAACAAGTACGGGGACTAGTATGGAACAAGGATATACCAATTAAGGCTAAAGAAGTTATGTACAAAGCATATTATGTTCCTATAATGACATATGCAGCAGAAACTTGGACAATGAGTAAGAGGGATGATAGCAGGGTACAAGCAGCTGAGATGAGATTCCTGAGAAGTATGGTCCAGAAAACGAGGAGGGACAGATTGAGAAATGAAGATATACGGAAAGAACTGGGAGTACAGAAACTAAATGACAAACTTGAGCAACACAGATTGCGATGGTTTGGACATGTCAAACGGATGAATGAAGTAAGGCTACCAAGACGAGCACTGGAACGACGGATGACAAGGAAGAGAGGACGAGGAAGACCAAGAATGCGTTGGATGGACTCGGTGGAGAATAGTATTAGAAAACGGAACCTGGATTGGAACACTGTGTCGGAAGAGGAATGGTGGAACGACAGAACAAAGTGGAGAGGAACCATATTTGGCCCCACCCACTGGAAAAGGGGAAATGAAGATGATGATGAAACTATTCAACAGTAAACTGTTATCAAGGACATCAAAACTCCGTGTTTATAAGACAATTGTACGACCAGAGACAAGGACGCTGAGCAAGAAGATGGAGAGGAGAATATTGACCTCTGAAAACAAAGTGTTAAGAAAAATCTTCGGGTTGGTATTAGAGGAGGGAAACTTCAGAAGAAGAAACAAGAAGTTCCGTGAAGAACTATACAGCCTACTTTTCATGCCAATGATTATTCTACAGTATATGAACCTATCTAGAATAATGACAAAATTAAGTTGGTAATATCGAAATATCAAATTAGTTCAAAATATACCTGATATAATGTAGCCTAATAGAGCACTACAGTTGGCAGCCCTGGTGACTGAATATATTCTTAGTTCCATCTGTTAAGGTACAAAATACAAAATTAGGTTGAAGTCCAATGGACGTTACATGCAGTTATACACTGGATCTATCAGCACGCGTAAAAGCATGTTGCCAACAATACCATGCGTGTGTTGGTTAGAAATAATCTGAAATACTATGATATCTTGTTGTGCCAATTTTGGATGAAATCCATTTGTTAGTAAAGAAGTTACATGTATTTTAAAATTGGACATATCAGCAGGCATAGAATCATGTTGGCAGCACTGCCTTGTATTAATTACTCCAAATTAATCTAGAATGTCAGGTGCTATACGTGTGCAAAGTATAGAGCTGTTGGCTTGCATACTTTCTGATATATTGATATTAGGGTAAAAAAAAATAGACAGAATTTATTAACAGTTGGCAGCCCTGATTGCTCTTAACAATACTTATAGTCATATCTGTTATGGTACACATAGCACATACGAAATTTGGTTGAAATCCAACTGATAGTATCGAAATTACATGTATTTAAAAATTTGTACTATCAGCAGGCTTATAATCATGTTGGTAGAACTGACGTATATAAGTTACTCCAAATTAATCTAAAATGTCAGAATATACGTGTGCATAGTTTAAAGCTGTTGGCTTGCATACTTTCTGATATATTGGCGTTTGGATAAAAAAAAAGAGAGAGCAATTATTAACAGTTGGCAGCCCTGGTGGCTCCTAAGAATACGCTCAATCATATCTGTTTATGTACAGATATTACATACAAAATTAGGTTGAAATCCAATTGATAGTGTAGAAGTTATATGCATTTAAACATTGGACCTATCAGAAGGCTTAAACTTATTTTGGCAACACTGTCATTGTTGGCCTCCTGGAAATTAAACTGAAATAGTATTATCTGTATGTGTACCAATTTTGGAATAGCTCCCATGCATACTTTGCGAGATATCCAACATGGAGCTCAAATTTCTAGTGCGTTTTTTCAGCAGTTGGTAGCACTGACATCATTTTCAAATATGGACGTGAGATATTCCGGTGCACATCTTTACTCATACTAAATTTGGTTTTGATTGCTGCAGCCGTTTAGGAGTTGTTAGGGGGGGGGGGGACACACACACACAGCCAGACAGACAGACAGACACACATTTTCCCGGATCGATCTCATAAGTCTACTTTTTCCTCATTTTTGCAAAATGTGAAAAGTAGGCTAAAAACACAGAAATTCACGCACTGAATAATGAACCGGATGTGATAGCAGTAATAAGGAGCAGAAGAATAGAGAAGGGAAGAAGAGATGGTGAAAAGAGTGCTAGAAGGAAATCCACAAGGGAAAAGACCCGTCGGTAGACCAAAGTTGAGATGGCAGGATGGAGTCAGGAAAGACTGGAGGGTAGAGTAGTACAGTACAGCTGGAATGGTTTTGTTCCAAACAATGTGCTATGGTTGGCTTTTTGTAAATTTTTAGAAAAGCACAAAAAAAAGCTTAACTCAGAATTTTAGAATAATTTGCACGATCATTTTGTCGGAAAACTCCAAAAAACATTGAAAAGCGTTTTCCTCTGAGTCGACGTATTTTAAAGAAAAGTTTTTTTAAACAAAAAATGTAGAGGACATTGTCACCAACAATTCGTCTCATTGTGGTCATGTCATACCGTTCCAAAGTTATAGCAAATGCAACGCTAAGTAGTCAAGGCTACTATTGTTACTGCGGAGAGAGCGGTGGGCATAGTTTAGACAGGGACCGGTGTCGGACAGCTGCCTAAGGCTCGGTCAAACAGGGCGCGGGCTGTGTTTGTTAATTCGCTCAAACGATCATATCTATTTCAATCGCAACGTTTTTTATTTAGTCAATTTATCCTCTAGGTTGGAGAAGCCTCCGTGGCTTAGGCGGCAGCACGCCAGCCTCTCACCGCTGGGTCCGTGGTTCAAATCCCGGTCACTCCATGTGAGATCTGTGCTGGACAAAACGGAGGCAGACAGGTTTTTCTCCGGGTACTCCGGTTTTCCCTGTCAAAATTTCATTCCAGCAACACTCTCCACTATCATTTCATTTCATCTGTCATTCATTTAATCATTGCCCCAGAGGAGTGCGTCAGGCCTCGGCAGCCGGCACAGTTCACATCCTCGCCGCTAGATGGGGGCTTCATTCATTCCATTCCTGACCCGGTCGGAGACTGGAAGCAGGCTGTGGATTTTCATTTTCATCCTCTAGGTTGGACTCAGCGAGGGAACTCACCACTACCGCCTCAATGGGCAGTGTCCTGGAGCTTGGAACATCTGGTCGGGATGGATACAACTGGGGAGGTGTGATCAGCACTTCGCCCAGGCGGCTTCACCTGCAAAGCGAACAGGGGCCTCATGAGGGATGGGAAGGGACGGAAGACTGGGATGGATAGGCTAGGAAGAGAGAAGGAGGCGGCCGTGGCCTTACAGAAGGTACTGTCCCCGTTTACCCGGATAGTAGGCTGTCAGATATCCGCCCCCTCAATCGGATTGCCAACAATCAATCGCACCAGCTCAGCTACATCAATGAAAATGGCACTGACAGATACTACCGAGGTTTGAACACAGAAGTTATCAAGAAAAATTATTGTGGAACACACCAAAATAGACGGGGTTTCATACTTACATTTACTTACCTCTTATAAATATCTCGGGGATTGGGTTGACAACAGGATCATTAAAGTATGTTCTCACAATAACCTTCACCATGACATTTAAAAATGAACCAGACCGAAGACGAGAACTTTGAACTGTACAAAAGCTTTATTTTCAAATAAAGAGTATGATTTTCACAACTCAACAAAATAAACGTGGCTATCAGTAGCCTATGTCAATCTGACTACGTCCTCCTAAAGGACTTGCAAAGTTATCAAACAATATGTTAGCTCCCATGAGCTCAAAATAACGTAACATTTTATAACACATTTGGATTGGATGAGGAAGTCAGGGTACGACATATATAGAGCATTTGGTTTCTTTTAATAAACATTACACTGGTATTAATAGGCACAAGGCCGGAGTATCGACCTCACCCGCTTATAACCAGATGTCTGGCCGGCTGGTCTACTCTTTAACCTGGCGCATGCCTGTCAAATGGGGCTCCCTCGTCACGCCACACTGTGTAAGAATTCAGCTCCTTTTAAAGCTTTAAATGTCTACAAGACAACTCATACATATTGACGCAAATCTTTCAAATGCTTAACTCACATCCCACTGGATTATTTTAACTATCCTTAAACTTGTTAAGTTATCATCCAAATGTTTAATCAGCATAGTTTAGAGTATCAAACACACTCTTAAATGTTTATAACAAAATCACATAAATTATTTATAACAATTAGAAATTGTTTATAATATTGTCGAAAATAATTACAAAAATTTTAAACACGCCTTTAACATTTCTTTCGTTCCACATTATTGTCAAAGATATTTACATTTATTATTTACAATATCAACATTTAAATTATTTAAATTATTAATTTAAGAAATACATTGAACCACATGTTTTATCCGGTTGGTAAATTCATAATCGTGTTTAATATAATCGACCAATGAAGGTTAGTTATACATGTAAATGTCACAATCTGGTTTAATAAAGGTTGTAATAATTTTAATTATTTGTGACGGTAATCTTCATTCAAAATCTTATCTCAAATTCTTTCAAACTCTTGTTAATTATAACAGTAAATTCACTTGATTAATTTTCAACGAACTATGACAATACACTCTAGCGGAAAATACTTCGCTTACAAAATAATGCACAAACTGCATTCAAAATAGCCCAAAATTCATCATATATTAATCTATATGGCATTAAAATCTTCCACAGCATTTACAAAAACCTCCCCTAACACAATCTTTATCATTATTAATTACTGTGGGAATCTCCTTCATTTATTTAAGGGCATTATACATCAGCGACTTTCAACATGTCCGCTGCACTATCGATTATACATTCATAGTTCCACTTAAAAATTCTTATATCAATAATTGTTTCAAAACTGTTGTCATTTAAACTTCGTGGATTTCATTCATGAATCGAAATGAAATAAAAATTTGCCAATCACAAACAAATTTAATAGTGAATACGCTTATATACGCCTGTCTGGTCTATCAAAATTTAAGATTAACATCTTCAAAGAATTGTAGTATAAAAATACTATCATCAAACAAAGTGCGACTAACTGCAAAATAGTCGAATAGAATCCAATTAGACTGGGGAATGCAAACATCATTATATAAATCTCTATATGAGAAAAAACCTAACACAAGTTTCACGAATTTAATGCATTCCATAATTCATAATTAATGTTCATCTTTCACAAAATTGCCTAAGATGCAATGGTCGTTCATGACTGACGATAAATGTCTGTGTTGCAATCAATTCAAATAACGACTAGTATTTCCAAGATCGTCGACAACGTACTGGATTTTAACGCTCTAAAATCATTTAAATGTTCTTCCTTCTTGATGATGACAGAAAATTAGTCAAAGTAATTAAACTGGGGTAGAATTACTTTAATAAAGTGACACGCTGTCTGAATTCAAATCTGCCATAAAAATCATTAACTTACAGTCAAATCGTGACTACAAAGATATTAATTACTGAAAAATTTAAATATCAGTCTCAACTGATTCAAAATCATTTAACTATGCCCATGACATAACAATGTCTTAATAAAACGTCGAAAAAGGTATAACTCATCAAGGTGTACTGAGAATAGGAATCTCAAACAAGAATATCGGGCAAAAAATACATGAGGACAAAAATATGGGAAAAATGGTTGCTCAAATATTGCTAAGAAACTCAAATACAATAAACGTTCACGACTACCTTATCTGCCGATTGACGTTCCAGAGGAAAATTCCCCAAAGAAGACTGTTGATGGATCCATTTCACCAAGTTAAAGCTGAGCTCCATCCTCGAAACCAGAAACAGCACCATCGGAGAATCGAACTGCTTCACGAAGACGAACGACATCCTTCCGGCAATAATCTTCTTTGTGAGTCGGGACAACCCTGACCTCTCTTGAAAAATCCCTGAAGTTCCAGTTGAAAATCGCCATGAAGTTTTTGTATAAATTTCCGAAGAAATATTCATATTCAGAAAGTATGAAATCATTTCTATTGCTGTTTGATAGTATTCAGCCTTTAATCACGAAACATGGGTGTAGATGGTTAGTTACCACATGTTCGCTTGTATGGAATAGCAATTAGCGAAGTTCCATGCTGCTATCTTACTCCGTTGAAATATGTCCCAATTGCATAAAGTCCTTTAGCCTTCCATATGCTCTTCGGTTGTAGTATTAGAAGAACAAACTGCCTTATTAAATTGCTCCATTATACTGCAGTGTTGTGTCACAAAAGCAATCTGAAGTCTCCCTATTTCACTAGCCCTGTCAGCCGTAGCGTAGAGTCTGGCTATACAAAGTGTTTCTCCTGTGGCGAGAAAATCACTTTTGTCAGTCGTCTAAGATTGTCAATAACTTCCAAAATACATCCTCGAAATTGTTCAGCTTTTCTACAGTCCTTACTGTAGCAATGCACAAGAGAATTAGCTTATAGGCGACCGCTAACTGTTCACAGCTAATCTCGTAGAAGCGTTATAAGTGTCGTTTCAACTTCACCTAGATTTACTTCACAGTAAACCTGCACTGCTTGTAAGTTCGACTCTCGTTTAATGCAGTGGCTTCGCCACGCGTTACAAAGACGACTTTTTCACTACTAAACACACTCGACGTTTCACTGAAATGACTATTTGAAATCTGACGATTGATTTATAATCTGAGAATGAGGAATGAGCGAATGAGGCTCCTCTCTTCTGCGCAAGGCCTTTTATGAACTTCATGAGGGGCGTATCTATCCCTTCCATCGCGTGTTACTGCGTCATCGCTAGAAGTTCCAACTTCGTCAATACATGACGGATTTTCAAAATTCAAAAACTGAAAATAAATTTCACCAAAATTCCAGATCAATGCCTCTACTGCAAATGGATTTCCACAATTCTGCATTCCAAAAAGTAATAAAAATACCATAGTTTCAGCAATCTCCGTCTTCCTTTAGACTATCGTTCATTGGTTTGAGCCTCCCCTCCAATAGCATAATTTCTTCCTCAACAGAATTCCACGTTTCCTGCGACTGCGTCGTACATCTCGGATCCTTCTCGAATAAATGCTGACGTCACTGAGAATCTCAGCTCAAGTAACCTGCTGGCATAACGTCTGCGTCATCCGTGCCTACGTCATGACTACCCACGTCATAACTATGACAGCCATAACTTTCGCTATAATTTCCAAAATAGCCACCGTGGTCTCTATATAATTCAATTACTGAAAATTATCCCAGGACCTCCGGGCGGCAGCTAACCATCCCGGCATTTGCCCGAAGACGAAGTGGGAAACCACGGTAAACCACTTCGAGGATGGATGAGGTGGGAATCGAACCCCCTCTACTCATTTGGACTACCCGAGGCTGAGTAGACCCCGTTCCAGTCCTCATACCACTTTTCAAATTTCGTGGCAGAGCCGGGAATCGAACCCAGGACCTCCGGGCGGCAGCTAACTATGCTGACCACTACGCTACGGAGGCGACTCAATCGCAACGTATCAATCATAACTGTACATCAGAATAGTACAATTTTCACACTTCGGCAGACGATAACTTTGGAACGGTAAGGCGGAGGAAAATAATGTTTCAATAAATGTTGTAGACAATTTTGAGAGGAACAAATTTCTGTTTCGCTCTTTTGTGACCAAAACATTTTTTCTAGGACAAAAAGTGATAAAACACTTTTTTGGAAACTTTGGCGCCACCTAACTTCTGCATTTCAAAACGTATGACACATGACCTCAATGAGACGAATTGTAGGTGACAATGTCCTCTACATGTTTTGTTTATACAACTTTCCTTTAAAATACGTCGATTAAGAGAAAAACGCTTTTCAATGTTTTTTTGAGTTTTCCGACAAAATGATCGTGCAAATTATTCTAAAATTCAGAGTTAAGCTTTTTTTGGTGCTTTTATAACGATTTACCAAACGCCAACCATAGCACAGTGTTTGGAACAAAAGTTTTTTTTTTTCTGTGCAGCTGTCCTGTACTACTGATGGATAATGCTTGTATCCGGTAATTCCGATGACCTGCGAGCCACTGTTATAAAACATTTCATGGGTCACAAAATCTAATAAAAGCGTGCTTCAAAGGAAAAGGCCACACAATTTGTCACGCTTTATGTTCGACATTGAAGCCATTTTACTCCGCCATATGCATGATTTATCTCGGAAGTTTCCTATTCATAGTGAATCACCATTCCAAAATAATCTCTTGATATATTCCATTGTACACCGAATACTCCGTTAATGGCTTTCGAATTAACAATGGTCGATGTTAATAATAATTGGGAGAGATTAAAAAAGGACAAATTATTGGTTTCGTTTTTAAGTCGAGTCATATTCGTGGTGTTGAGAAGCCTTATTTAATGACTGGTGGGCCATTGTTGTGTGTGTGTGTGTGTGTGCGTGTATGTCTATAATAAGACAGAATTCCACTCCACCTCAGCAAGCAGCCGACAACGTAACATCTGCACTGGAACAACTGGTAACGAAGGTTTTATCTTCTACTTCTGTGATCTTTGAGAGTCTTTTCTTTTTTTTTTGATGTGTAACATCTTTCCGCTCGGTTGCTGGATAGTTTTGTGGGAGTGATTATGAAAATTGGGGACGGAAGTGAATCGGGCGGAAGTGGATCGAACGGAAGTGGATCGGACGGAATGAAGACGCACTGCCAGAAAAATGGGACGGAAGTGAATCGGGCGGAAGTGGATCGGACGGAAGTGAAGACGCACTGCCAGCTGGATGTACAATTGAAAATTTGTGTATTGGAAACAAGGCAGTGTGTGCTCTGTAGCGCGAGAATGTTATGGTAATACAGTAGGCAGTGCATTTAGCAGGCACTGGTTTGACGGGCACAGTGGCAAATGTTTCTCCGACTTTCATTTGTCATTGAGCAGTTTATGAAGCTTCACGTTCAAGGTTGAAGATCACATGGGGTAGGACAAAGACGACAAATGACATTTAAGTATGCGGCATTATTGTCAAGCTGTGGGTGAGTAGTCAATGCATAACATAATGTTGTTATATGAGTGGAATAAAAGCTGTATTTTCATCATATGTAAGACTACTGTCGACCAAAGTATTATGTGCACTCGCGTTTGAAGGTTGTTTGTGAAGTAACCAATAGACCTACATAAAATCCAATAACATCATCATTTTCGTCGTTCTATTTTACGTTAGTTCATGTAGGTTTGGAATTTTTAATTTATATTTTAATATTTTTTATTGCAGTTGGAACACAAAAAGTGCACGTTTTAAGCGTGTTTCAACCATGCGTCATATTTAAGAATTATTATCTAAAAAACCCGTCATCAGATCGAATCCAAATTTTAACGCAATATACATTGGAATGTTGTATAACTGGTTTATTAATTTTAAAATTGTGTGTGTCCAGGAAACAAAGTTGTTATAATTTTTGTAAGGTAACTTTTTCTCGGCTCGGGGTGGTTGGAAAATGTAGTTCTTGGTTGCGTTGTAATCGTTATACATCAAACGTTATGCTGTATGACTGTGAAATACGTACATTAATTCACTTATTTTATATCGGTTTGTATGTGTACGAGGAAATAACACATGGTTCACCTGCTAGCCGCTCCGGGAACAGCCGTACAGCGTTGCCGAAAAAGAGGTGCCCACACGTATCATGGCGCGTATCGCTCGGAAGTGATGGGCTCCATCTCAGCAACGCTGTACAGCTTTTCCTGGAGCGGCTAGATGGTGAACATGTGTTATTTCCTCGTACAAATACAAACCAATATAATATAAGTGAATTAATTTACGTATTTCACAGTCAAACAGCATAACGTGTTGATGTATAACGATTACAACGCAACCAAGAACTACATTTTCCAACCACCCCGAGCCGAGAAAAATTTACCTTACAATAATGATAACAACTTTGTTTCTTGGACACACAACATTGTGAAATTAATAAACCAGTTATACAACATTCCAATGTATATTGTGTTAAAATTTGGATTCGATCTGATGACGGGCTTTTGAGATAATAATTCTTAAATGTGACGCATGGTTGAAACACGCTTAAAAACGTGCACTTTTTGTGTTCCAACTGCGATAAAAAAATATTAAAATATAAATCAAGAAATCCAAACCCACATGAACTAACGTAAAATAGAACGACGAAAATGTTGATGGTATTGGATTTTTTGTAGGTCTATTGGTTACTTAACAAACAACCATCAAACTCGAGTACACATAATACTTTGGTCGACAGTAGGTCATTTCATGATTGTAGGATGCCATGTTTTGATTGTTTACGACGAACTGTATGAGAGCCTTGAGAATAATGAAT
Source organism: Meconema thalassinum (assembly GCA_946902985.2). Taxonomy (NCBI): domain Eukaryota; kingdom Metazoa; phylum Arthropoda; class Insecta; order Orthoptera; family Tettigoniidae; genus Meconema; species Meconema thalassinum. The sequence goes on from OX336388.2 coordinate 92,873,567, forward strand.
GTTATAGTTACTGAGGAATGTGCTCACAGTATTTGAGAGTACTGTCGACGCAGTGTGTCACTTTGTTATTATGAATTATTAATGTAAAAGGAAGGAAGGAAGCTTGTAGTTTTGCGTGTCCGTTAATCTCACGATCATGATCCACGGTACCTCCCTTTTACGTGGAATGCGAACCACAGGACATGGCATTTCAATTCGAAAATCTCACATGTATTGACCGGGAATCAAACCCGGTCTACCTTGGAGAGAGACTAACAGCTTGACCGCTGCGCCACAAAAGTGACAGTAGCATATCTCCAATTCAATCTATACATTCATCATAGTACCAGTATGAACAAGTAGTTCCGTGAAGAACTATACAGCCTATTTTCATATATCCTACTTATATTAATTGCCACTATCAACATACACAATTTCTGTTTGATTGCTGTAATAGATTCGTAGATATTAAGAACCGACTAAATATTTCGGATGGTCGCCATGTTGGATTTTATATATGTAGGTCCTAGAGTTATGTACTGTTACATGCAGATTATTGTGAACGTGTAGTATTCAAACTTCAATCGCAAAATTAGGACACAAGAAAAAACAAGGAGATTTTAAAATTTTTCACAGCTGCCATCTTGAGGTTATGGAAACAATTGAAATAAATTAGATGCCAGTGGATTAACATTCGTATAAGGATTTACTGAACCAAGTTTCACTGCACTCGGATGGTTAAATTGCGAGAAACGTCCATGTGAATATTTATAATTCGCGTCACCGCCATGTTGGATTTGTGATCACCAGGTTATTTAAAGTCCTATAGGTGAACTTAAGTTCATAGCCCCTATGAACATTTAAAAATGCAGTTATATTGCTAAAATAGATTCGTAGATATTCAGTATCGTCTAAATATTTCGGATGGTCGCCATGTTGGATTGTTATATGTATAGGCCATAGAGTCATGTACCATTAAAGGAAAATTATTGCGTAGGTTCATTATTCAAACTTTCACTTCGATCGCATGACTACATCACAAGAAATAAAAACTTAATTTTAAAATTCGCACTGCCGCCATCTTGAGGTTATGTAAACAATTGAACTAAATTAGATACCAGTGGATTAAAATGTGTATAAATATTTCCTGTACCAGGTTTCAGTGCGCTTGGAACATTAAATCGCGAGAAAGGTCTATTTAAAATTTTCAAATTCGCTTGGCCGCCATGTTCGTTTTGTAGTTAACCGTTTTTTGAAAGTCTTATAGATGGACTTCCAGTAGAGCCCTTTATCTCCGTACAAAATTTTAGGGAGATACCGCTAATAGTTTCAGTGATATAGAATGCCGGTGAAATATTTCGCACATCCGCCATCTTGTGATTATGTAAACAATTGAATGAAGTTAGATGTCGGTGCATTACAATGTATATAAACATATACTGTACCAAGTTTCATTGCGTTTGGTTGGTCAAATCACGAGAAACGTCTATTTAAATGTCGCAAATTCGCTTGGCCTCCATGTTGGTTTTGTAGTTACCAGGTTTTCAGAAGTCGCATAAGTGAACTTATAGCAGTTCCCTGTATCACCATAGAAAATGTCAGGGTAATATCGGTAATAGTTTCGGAGATATTGAATGCTGGTGAAATATTTCGCACAGCCGCCATGTTGGATTGGTGAGTCGTAACAAAATTTGAAGGGCACGGTCGAGGTCGCCGGGAATAGTGCTATGAACTTTCCGAGTTTCATTGAAATCGCTCCTGCCGTTTAGATTTTATTAGGGACACACACACACACGAATCACACACACACACACACACGCACACACACACGGACAAAAGGTGATCTCATAAGCCTATTTTTTCAAAATTGAAAATAGGCTAAAAATGGAGTGTAAATTAACATTTTAAGAATGTCCAAGCTGTGTAGTATACGAGTAGGATAACATGCCAAATGTTACACATCATATGCGACTACTGTAAGGCTCGTATCTTTTTTTCATTTGGTCGGGCATTCTAAATAGCTTGCATAAAACTGTGTTAAGAGGTTATTTTATTGAATAAATTGCATTGATTGCTTTGTCATGATTAGATATGCATCATTTCACATCTGTTAATGTCATCCTTTTGACTAGGTTAATGTCCACTCTCAATGTTACGGTAGGTCGTGTTTATTGCTGCGTGCTTTAGGGCATAATGCTGTGAGTTGAAAACGCGACATCTAACAGGGGTGGAAAAAATATCGCATCACCTCCTATACTTAATTGTTTTATTCTTATCAATTTAACTATAATAAATTTGATTGTTTTCCTCCATTTCACATCAACCTTCCATTAAAATTATTCATTATTCAAGTATTTGAATTAAATAACTGATCCATTTGTGAGGTTTGAAGCCATTTTTCAGTGTTGACTAAATAAACAAAAGTTTGGTGCTTTTCAGTCTCGGTCAACACGAATGAACCCAAATAGAGCTGGGTTATGCCCTAATACTGAAATGAATTACATGAGATTAATAAATACACTAGGATGACCAGTTTCGATCGTCAAGCGATCATCATCAGATCCATTACACTTAGGCTATAACATCTATGTTTGAGAATACAGGAGAAAAATATATACATTACTAGCTGATCCGGCATACGTTGTCCTGCCAATCAAAGAAACTGTTGTAACTTTGTTTCTTGAAGTGCTTTTGGATACACAATATTTTTTTTCAATTTCTGTTAACTACCTCTAAACTTTCGTGAAATGAATTAACTAATCTGGAAACATTCGTGAGAGCGTGCACAACAACTCTCCAAAGTTTCGTCGCAATCGGATAAATGGCATATAACTCATACGGGATTTTGTTTAAATGATTCGTGCGCAGTCACTCATTTGTTAATCTGCTCGTTCTCTACCAACTGTGAAATGGATTTACTAAGTTAGAAAGCTTCACGTAAGTGTACACAACAACTCATCAAAGTTTCATCGGAATCGATGAATAGTATATGAACGCATACGGGATTTTGTTGAAACGCTTCGCACGTCGTCGCTCATTTGTTGAATCTACTCGTGCGCTACCTATTGTAAAATGAATTTACAGAGCCAGAAGCCTTCCCTGGAGTGTACACAACATCTCACCCAAGTTTCATCGTAATCGGACGAATGGTATTTGAACGCATACGGGACCTTATTGAAACGCTTCGTGCGTCGTCGCTCATTTTGTTGAATCTAGTCGTGCGCTATCTATTGTCAAATAATTTTCTAAGCCAAACACCTTCCCTGGTGTACACCCAACATCTCACCCAAGTTTCATCGCAATGGGATGAACGGTATATGAACGCATACGTGACTTTAAAACGCTCCAACGTGCAGAGACAAACAGTAGAATTCGACATCACTACCAACTTTGGTATAAAACACAACTTTCCGCCACGGGCGGAGTGAATGTTATGGCGGTAGTTGCACAGGTTGCGACCAGGTGGCTCTAATAACGGGCAGAGACAAACCGTCCAAAGACATCAGCTTTCACCAAGGCCAAGGCTGGTGGTTTCCATGACGACTGTTTTTGACTGTATATTGTGGTTCTAAAATTGTGTGTAAATTGTGGTTCTAAAATTGTGTTCATTCCACCTACCAGGTTGGATTGTGAATCTAAACCATACCTGGACCCGCCCTAATGTACATACCGAATTTCATCGAAATCGGTCCAGTCGTTTAGGAGGAGTTCAGTGACATACACACGTGTCGAAGAATTATATATATAAAGATGTACAATGATTTAGTTGCAGTGTTGGTAATGCAACTGTCGGTGTATGCTAAATGTAGTATATCTAATGTTAGGTGAAATGCTAAAATGGTGATAAAAATCCGGAATTTATCTGTTTGGGGTGATAATATGTTTTTACAAAATCAACTATTATTATTAAAAGAAAAGCGCACAATGTGCAAATACATATTTTTTACATATGATCAATTATGCTAATACCAGTCTTATTATTGAGGTTGTCCTCATTTTGCAGTTTTGTGCGAGGTACCTTTCACAATGATCGTTGCACAGGTCACACACAGTCTTCATTCGGTTGGTGGAAATTCTTGGTTTTGCAAAATCTATAGTGAAATCCATGGGTGGCGTAACGTGTGATTACGTGTCGTAGCTCGTAATTAGCTTGTTTCCACTCTTCTGTCATTATGGCATCTGTGGAGTAAAAGTCGGACCAAATGGCATTTCGTTTCTCATTTAAGCTTCGGCGTGCATTCTCATAGGCTTTGGTGTTTGGTAGGTAAAACTGTATTTTGATGTCGTCGATGAAGTAGTCCTCCTTAGTTAATACATATGTCAACCTTGAAGGAGCAGACTTCCCTATGCCTAAAATCCTCTTAAGATATCGGGCCTTGACTTTTTCTATTATCATCAGGTCGCTGAGTGTGAGTTTTTCCCAGGTAATGCTAATCCCATAGGTTGCTATTGGTGATATGGCTGTTCTGAACAGTAGCATTGCTGTACCCAATGATATTTGTTGATGTTGTTCGATGTGGTAGATGGCTTTTATTGCTGCGGCCGCTCTTTCTTTAACGTGGATATTGTAGGATGTTAGAGTAGTTTGGAGGGTGACACCGAAGTACTTGAATTTCGGCACTACTTCTAGTGGTTTGTTGTGAAGAGTCATTGTGTTTTTAAATGAATGCCTTCCTCGTTTCCTGAAGGTCATCTGTTTGGTATTGCTCTGGTTAATTTGTAGGCCATTTCTTTCTGTCCATGATGTGAGCCTGTTGAGGACCTCTTGAAGCTCTTCTATGTTTTCTGAACCTATTGCCATGTCGTCCGCATAAAGTAAAAGTGATGCTGATGTATCTATGATTACTTCTGTGATATCTGCTGTCATGATGTTGAATAATATTGGGCTGATTGGATCTCCTTGTAGGATTCCGTTTGTTTGGGTTATGTTTTAGGATAGGGCTATGCTATCTGATATTTGGACATAGTTATATCTGATGATATTCGAGATTATGATTACTAACGGATGTGTAGCCCCTAGTAGGTGATTGAGTTTCCGGACGAGCGTCGTTCTGTCAATGAGGTCAAAAGCCTTACGGTAGTCTACGAAGACCACGAAGTATCTCTTTCCTGGGTGCCTCATTGTATCCTGGGCTTGTTCAATTAGTTATTTCACGGCATGTAATGTGCTTCTTCCCTTTCGGAAGCCGAATTGACTCGCCGGTATCTGGAAATCTATTTCTTCTGTAAGCCTGTTTGTTAAGATTTTCATGAATACTTTGAAGGATGTATTTTCGAGAGCTATACCTCGGTATGAATCAGGGTCATCAATTTCTCCTTTCTTGAACATCACTTTGATTGTTGACGACCTCCATTGCTCTGGAATTTCCCCAGTGAGTATGCATGTGTTGAAAAGTTCTACCCAGTAGTCTAGCATGACGGGCAGAGAGTCTTTTAGGTGTTCATTGCAGATGCTGTCAGGACCGGGGGCTTTTCCATTTATTGCTGTTGTTATTGTATCAATAATCAACTATTATAACCATATAATCACCCCAAAAAGACATACTCTGGATTTTTATCACCATTTTAGCATTTCACCTAATATTAGATATACTACATTTAGCATACACCGACAGTTGCATTACCAACACTGCAACTAAATAATTGTACATATTGTATATATTTTTCTCCTGTATTCTCAAACATAGATGTTATAGCCTAAGTGTAATGATCTGATGATGATCGCTTGACGATCGAAACTGGTCATCATTGTGTAATTATTAATCTCATGTAATTTATTTCAGGACCAGGGCATAACCCAGATCTATTTGGGTACATTCGTGTTGACCGACCGAAAAGAACCAACCTTTTGTTAACTGATCCATTATTGCAAACTATTCAGTCAGTTGTTTCCCTATTAACGTAGATTGAGTGCGGAATAGAATTAATTTACTGGTGTCTAAAATAAATTACAATAATAAGCTCTGAAGATTGAAAACCCTAAGTCAATATTAATTTGTACTTTTTCTTGTGCCGGTTTCGCCATTGCAGTCTTCATCAGCAAAAGACAATGATGAAATAATGTTAAAATTAAGACGAAAAAGCGAGCATATTATAATAATTATAAAGTTAAAACAAGCTATAAAATATGTACTCGCTAGAAGAAAAGTAAACCATATGTGTAATTTGAGTAGTAGCATTTGGTATATGCATGTGCACATGTGTGTGTGTTTGAGTTTTCAGTCTTTAGACTGGTTTGATGCAGCCTTCGATGCATCCCTGTCCTGAGCTAATCGTTTCTTCTCTACGTACCTACCACACGCTACAACCAAGGCAATCTGTTTAACATATTCTAACCTTGGTCTACCCCTACAATTCTTATCCTCGACCCTTCCTTCCATACCTAAGTTTGCTATTCCTGGGTGTCTTAGTGCGTGTCCTACCAACCTATCTCTTCTCTTCATTAGCAGTCGCCAGAAACATCTCTCCTCTTCCACTCGTCTTAATACCTCTTCATTTGTAACCCTATCTAACCATCTGATCTTCATCATTCTCCTGTAACATCACATTTCAAACGCTTCAATTCTCCTCTTTTCTGCTGCTCCAACAGTCCAAGTTTCACTTCCATTGAACGCTACGCTCCAGATAAAGACTTTCAAAAATGACTTCCTAGTACCTAAATCAAAATTTGATGTCAACAGAATCCTTTTCTGCAGAAATGCTTTCCCTGCCTGTGCTAATCTGCGTTTTATATCCTATTTGCTTTGTCCATCATTGTTTTTTTCCCCTGAGTAACAGAAGTCTCTTACTTCCTTTAACTTTTCACCTGCCAATTCAACGTCCATAGGGGTTTCTGATCTCTTTCGGCTGCAACAAACAAGCACGCCTGCTTCCTCCATGACGTTCTGGTGTGTTGATGTAAACAACAGCATTCACTAAAATTGTCGGCGAAATCTTACCGATGTAAGACTGTTGCGGATATTAAGGTAAGTGCTATTTCTTTTGCAATATTGCCCAGTTTGTTTATGCAAACATCAGGGACGGTGAACACTTTCCATGTCGGTAATGGCTAGAAGGATGGTGTTGCAAACTTCTGGACGAAGATTCCGAAATTTTTTGCATATTTCATAGTATTTTCCTGTTACCGTAAAGGTTCGTGCTGATTTTGTCTTTGTGTTTGGGATTGTAACTACATTGGTAGATCCAATATAAGCTACATTGTCAACTTTCAAATCATGTAATTCATCAATTCTTCTAAGTTTGTGCCGTTTCTTCTGTGGGGTTTTGCCTAGGATACCAAGCTGGCTCATCAGCGGGCTCTTGATGTCCCCGCCCGGACCCCCACAGGAGTAGCGAACTGCGCGCTAGAAGAATTGCTGAGTTTTAATTCACTGGCCGTGAAAGCCAATATACCATCTTTTTGGAAGCCTTCATAGGGAGGTTATGGCTGCTTGAGCTTTTAGTTCTCGCAGTAAATAGGCGCAGTTGCGCTTTATATAAAGGGAGGTAGCGCGCAATTCGCTATTCCTATGGGGGTCCGGGCGGGGACATCAAGAGCCCGCTGATGAGCCAGCTTGGTGTCCTAGGCGAAACCCCACACAAGACACGGCACAAACCTAGAAGAATTGCTAAGTTATTCACTGGCCGTGAAAGCCATCTTCATGTAATTCATGCCCGACATGTTGGATTATGAGCGCATGCGCGAAGGTATCCTTACGTAATTGGACAATGAATGAAAATATTGAGCTCTGATTGGTTGGAGAAAGTGTATCATAATGAAAAGTAGTACTTAATGATCCCCATTATGATACAGTTTTCTGACATATAATATTTACATTTCGACATCGTCGAACGTAAACAAATTTACAATATAATTTTACCATGAGTATAACCAGTTTTCAAATAGTATCAAGATATACATTATGTTTTGCCTATTATGTAGCTTCGAGGCTATTTGGTCGAGTAGAAATTTTAAGTACCGACGTTTCGAGACAACCAGTTTTTACTTTGTAAAGGTTTGTAATGAAAGAAGGAATGGGTAAACAATGGCATGTGGCCTCCATAGATAAAATGTATAAGATAGGAAGCCATGCCGAAACAAATACAGTAGTACTCTATGACCTCCTGAGACCAAGAGGAAGTTGGTAATTAGGGGGCGGATTTCTAAGAAAATGCATATTTTTTTTCCCTTAACATTATATATTATAGTCTTGTATTTTCAACACGTTTCCAAGCATGATAACCGAAATTAAACAGGTTTTATTGTGCATATAAATGCATATTTAGGCTTTCTTAAGTTTTATGGCATATTTTGATCAAAATATCATTATAAGCGGCATATTTTGGTAACTTTCATTTGAATTTCATTTTATAAAAATCAGAATAAGCTCTAGAAATTATTGTTCAGGATAGACTGGAATATACTACTGAAGAACCATTCTAAAGTTGTGTATGGAATGTTTCTAACAGGTAGGAGCTATTGTTTGCTAGCTGGGTCAATTCCTGGAAACCGGGCTATTGTTTACACGGAAGCAGAGGTAATTCCACAGTTATTTGTCATCGTTCTTATCTCTCTCCTTCGCCCTTCCCTCGTCCACCTTCAACACACTGAATGACCTTGGTCACTCATTAGGGAGCTTCAGTCATTCAGTTCTTTCAATATGCCTAAAACGAAAGTCTCAATTTGTGGGAAGATGCGAAGTTTTGTTTACGAATTAGGTGAAAACATATTCAGTAAGGATGGAGTAATAAAAGTGTTTCTATATAACGTAGATGCTATTCATAAAGTCATATTTTGAATTTTATAGGTCATATTTTTATGTTTTTAGGTCATAAATGCATACATATTTCATACATTTTTAGGTCATAGAAATCCGCCCCCTATTGGTAATGAAACTATAGAGGGCAGCCATGATCTACTTAAGGAATAGACATCACCTCTATTAAAGTTCTTTGGTTGTTGACTAATTTCTATCACCTCCCGAATGATTCGTGTCGTGAAATGTTTCTCCATACAGATGAGAGAAGTTTCATTAAAAAGAATCCGATGGCATGTTCAGCCACAGGAGACTTCTCTGGTTGGCAAAGACGTAAGTGCCTACGATGTTCCTTGAGCCTTGTGATTCTCCCATTTTTTTTTCTTTTCTGATTATAACATTAAGCTATTTTAAGCAGAGTTCAGTTGATATATGAATGTTATTCAACGGATACTAAACATGTTTATAGTGAATATTTTTATTAGGCGGCTTCGGTGGCGTAGTCGGTAGCATGCTGAGCTTCTATGCCCAAGATCGCGGGTTCAAATCCGGCCGAAGATGTCGGATTTTTTAAGAGCGTTAAAAATACCTCAGTATGCCTTCCTTCGGAGGGGAAGTCAAGCCGGTGGTCCCATGTCATATATTTATGGCGTGTTAAAGAACCTTCCACTAATTACACCTGTGTGAAGCTAAATTGTATAGGTTAAGAATGTAAACAACGCTCTTAGGTCCCTATGTTCGTTGCCAAGAGCCGACTGCGGTGACGTCTGGTAGCTAAGTTCTGAACTAGTAGTCGTTGACGGTGGTGTTTGGTGGCAAACGTAGGAACTACTTGAAAATTGATCGTCTGCAGTCCTTACTTGAATTAAAACAGATACACACACTAATACAGTCATCACAATTAACACCGGTTATCAGACAGATTCTACACACACCCAAAGTACACGGGGCTACATGACCGCGTTGTCGCAGCCCCTAAACTTAAGAACCAACCAACCAACCAATATTTTTATTTTAGTGCTTAATTTTATTTATAGATTTTCCTGTCAATTAAAAACTATCACTAGGCTACGCTCTTAAAAACAGATGTTTTGCTTCTGATATCTCTAAATCGATATATAGCGTTAGTAAGCTTTGACATGACCCATTGCCTTCTAGATCCTTATAATGGGCTTTGGGAGGTAGATGGCCTACTAGATTTCTATAATAGGAAGCTTTAAAATTACCATTGCCTTATATATTCTTATAATAAGAAGCTTTAACATGAATATTGACCTCTAGATTCCCATTATAGGAAGCTTTAACTTGACCATTACCTTCTAGATTTATTCCCATATTGTAGGAGATTTTGGCATGAGCATTGCCTTCTAGATTCTTATAATAGGAAGCTTTAACATGACAATTGCCTTCTAGATTTCTATTATAGGAGGTATTGTCCAAGCTGATCTAAGAGGTGTTTTCTGATTTAGAAGGCCGTGGATTAACAGAAAAATCCGATAGACGGCACCGTTGTATGCTCTCAGCCTTCACTGTCGCGATCCACGTTCAAACCTTTGTTTGTCAAGGATTTGTATAATCTAGTAGGTAATGCGTGTGCACACCGTTCAATGCTCTTAAATTATTTTTTAAGAACCCTGTTTCTGAGATACATTCATTGATGATAGTTTTTGTTTTCCTCAGCTGTCTCCTATGGTTGTGGTGAGTGGTGGATTCGGAGTGGACTGATGCATTATGTAGGAGAAGATGACGACAACGATGATGATGAACGTTATTTCAAGGGGAGGAACAACGCGGTCATCTGCCAGTACACTCTAAGAGAAGAAAGGGGAAAATGGTCTCATTGGGAAAATCAGGTTAGTGCCATTTTTCTTTTAATATTTTAGTGGAGTCATATATCATTTGGTTATTCTGTAGTATTCACCTAACACGCCTCGTGGTTTAGTAGTGAGAGATCCCGGGTTCGATTCCTGGCTCTGCCAAAAAAATAATTCTGGTCTGAGGGAAGGAACGGGGCTCACTCAACCTTTAAATAATCGTTTCCTTCCCAAGCGTATCTTCAGTTAAATATTATAGGCCTACAATGCGTTCGCTTCCCCCTGTGGCCGGGGATTCCCATGCGAACATTAGAAAGCGATGTGACCATTTAAATGAAACCATGCCTCATCATAGTAAATTATTAACTGTGGCTCAAGAATGCCGTCAAAAATTATGTGTAAAATCCAATTACAGAAAGTGATGTGTTTGTCATTGTCAAAGGGTCGTAATTCTTGGACTACACTTACTCTGAATGGCTTTAGATTAATTTTTTTGTAGCCTTATGGACTAAGGTCTTCGAAACACTTAGCCTATGTGCTGTGCAACACGTTTTAGAGACTTATTTGGAGAGCGAGTGAATGATGCATTAATTTCAGCGAGATTTTCCTCCGACAGGACCCTTCTCTTTGGCTAAGGACATGCCGCGTGTAGGGTTCCCCTTGTCCGTAGGCAAATTTATTAACAAGACGCCTGACAGTCTCTCTATTTGGAACTAGAACGGTAGGGAATTTGTCTCTAAATTGCCTACACACACCCCTGAATGACTCCGTGTTTACAGACGTGTCATACATGACCACTCTATGTTCAAACGGGAATTTCTCGTCATTTGACATTAGTACATTATGCAACAAGCCTACAGTATAATGGCAGTAATTATGACACGAGTATGTTTATAAACGAGCAAATCGAGCATTATAATTTCTTTACGAGTGCCTTAAATACCATTATAGGCGAGTTGCATACGACTGTTTATGTTCGACAATAACAAAAGTTTGGTGCTTTTCAGTCGGTCAACACGAATGCACCCAAATAGAGCTGTGTTGTGCCCTAATCCTGAAATAAATTACATGAGATTATTAAATACACTAGGATGACCAGTTTAGATCGTCAAGCGATCATCATCAGATCCATTACACTTAGGCTATAACATCTATGTTTGAGAATACAGGTGAAATATATATACAATTTGTACAATTATTTAGTTGCAGTGTTGGAAATGCAACTGTCGGTGTATGCTAAATGTAGTATATCTAATATTAGGTGAAATTCTAAAATGGTGATAAAAATCCGGAATTTGTCTGTTTGGGGTGATTATATGGTTATACAAAATCAACTATGGTTATACTGTAACAATACAGGCTGATACTTATCCGGTTGTCTCCCTAACTGGAACTTCAAGCAGTTTCGTGTTCACTCTGGCACCAGTTATGGTCGACTAACCCGGGTGTTAACTGGGCGGAACTGGTTTTTCCCTTTCTCCCCTTTTGTTCCTATGATCTTTCTGAGGTCAGTGCCATGTTTATTTGAGTGACGTTGCCTAATCTAGATAAGAATGTATGTTATTGAATACAGGAATATCTACCTCACAATGTTCGACAATAATTATAACTATTTTATGTTCGAACATAAATATTCATAAAGATTTGTTGAGATTTCGCCAGTTTTATGTACTGAGCAGAGCGCATGCGACTCAGAGAATACCTTGTATTTGACCATGGCCTCATCAAATACCCCATTATAACACTAGGCACGCAGTGAAATTTAAAATAGGAGGCCGTGGGAGTGAGAGCAGATGCGATGCTATCCTTACCTAATTGGTCACACAACTCTTTCTTGAGCTTTGATTGGCGGGAGGAACTGTATCATAATGAAAACTTGTACTATAATGAGCCTCATTATAGTTCAGTTTTCTGATATATAATATTTACATTTACCCAGGGTCGAATATAAATGGATTTTGCAATACACGTTAGACACGTTTTCTACACTGCACTACGTTCTATACGGTACACTGTAGAGATAAACGAAACGTCTTCTACACTGCACAGGCAAGCGTAAACTGTTTACGGAAACCACAATTGTTGCATTACTGTTGCTCGCTCCGCGGGGGGAGGTGAACGAATCGCCCAGCCGCAGCGGGAAGCGAACGCACTGTATCACACTACTACAGACATCACAAACTCTACATACATCAAAGCACAGTAAATGGAACTACTGACCACGCTGTAAATCTTCCTATGGTAGTAATCTGGTTAAATCTCCATATTATTGGAGTCTAAAGGGCAGTGGTCTTGTTATATCTCCCTATTATAGGAATCTAAAGGGCAGTGGTCTTGTTAAATCTCCCTATTATAGGAATCTAAAGTGCAGTGGTCTGGTTAAATCTCCCTATTATAGGAATATAAAGTGCAGTGGTCTGGTTAAATCTCTCTATTATAGGAATCAAAATTGCAGTGGTCATGTTAAATCTCCATATTATTGGAGTCTAAAAGCAGTGGTCTTGTTAAATCTCCCTATTATAGGAGTCTAAAGGGCAGTGGCATTTTTAAATCTCCATATTATAGGAGTCTCAAGGGCAGTGGCATTGTTAAATCTCCTATTATAGGAGTCTAAAGGACAGTGGTATTGTTAAATCTCCATATTATAGGAGTCTAAAGGACAGTGGTCTTGCTAGATCTCCCTATTATAGGAATCTAAAGGGCAGTGGTCTTGTTAAATCCCCCTATTGTAGGAGTCTGGAGGACAGTGATCTTGTTAAATCTCCCTATTATAGGAATCTAAAGGACAGTGGTCTGGTTAATACTAAAGGGCAGTGGTCTTGTTAAATCTACCTTTGTAGAATTATAAGAGGCTGGGGTCTTGTTAAATCTCCCTACTGTATGAATCTAATGGGCAGTGGTCTTTTTAAATCTGCCTATTATAGGAATCTAGAAGGCAGTGGTCTGGTTAAAACTCCCTATTATAGAGGGGCAGATGACCTCGTAGTTCCTCCCCTTAAAACAACAATAACTAACTATCCCTATTATAGGATTCTAAAGGGCAATTGTCTGGTTAAATCTCCCTATTATGGAGGGGCAGATGACCTCGTAGTTACTCCCATTAAAACAACAATAACTAACCATCCCTATTATAGGAATCTAAAGGGCAATGGTCTGGTTAAATCTGCCTGTTATAGGAATCTAAAGAGCAATGGTCTGGTTAAATCTACCTATTATAGGAATCTAAAGGGCAATGGTCTGGTTAAATCTCCCTGTTATAGGATTCTAAAGAGCATTGGCCTTGTCAAATCTACCTATTGTAGGAATCTTAATGGCAGTGGTCTTGTTATATCTCCCTATTATAGGAAACTAAAGGGCAGTGGTCTTCTCAAATCTCCCTATTATAGGAATCTAAAGCGCAGTGATCTTGTTAAATCTACCTATGGTAGAAATCTAAAGGCAGTGGTCTTGTTATATCTCCCTGCCAGTGGTCTTGTCAAATCTACCTATTATAGGAATCTAAAGAGCAGTGGTCTTGTTAAATCTACCTATTGTAGAAATCTCAATGGCAGTGGTCTTGTTAAATCTACCTATTGTAGGATTCTAAAGGGCAGTGGTCTCGTTAAATATCCCTATCATAGGTATCTTAAGGGCAGAGGCATTGTTAAATCTACCTATTGTAGGATTCTAAAGGGCAGTGGTCTTGTTAAATCTCCCTATTGTAGGAATCTCAATGGCAGTGGTCTTGTTAAATCTACCTATTGTAGGAATCTAAAGGGCAGTGGTCTCGTTAATTATCCCTATCATAGGTATCTTAAGGACAGAGGTCTTGTTAAATCTACCTATTGTAGGATTCTAAAGGGCAGTGGTCTTGTTAAATCTCCGTATTATAGGAATCTGAAGGACAGCGGTCTTGTTAAATCTCCCTATTATAGGAATCTAAAGGGCAGTAGTCTTGTTAAATCTCCCTGTTATAGGAATCTCGAAGGCAGTGGTCTTGTTAAATCACCCTATTATAGGAATCTAGAAGGCAGTGGTGGTGTTAAATCTCCCTATTATGGGAATCTAAAGGGCAGTGGTCTTGTCAAATCTCCCTATTATAGGAATCTAAAAGGCAGCGGTCTTGTTAAATCTCACTATTATAGGAATCTAAAAGGCAGTGCTCTTGTTAAATTCCACTATAATAGGAATCTAAAGGGCAGCGGGCTTGTGAAGTCCCCCTATTATAGGAGTCTAAAGAGCAGTGGTCTTGTTAAATCTCCCTATTATAGGAATCTAAAGGGCAGCGGGCTTGTTAAATCTCCCTATTATAGGAATCTATAGAGTGGTAGTTTTGTTAAATCTCTCTTTTATTGCAATCTAGAAGGCAGTGGTCTTTTTAAATCTCTCCATTATAAGAATCTAGAGGGTGGTGCTCTTGTTAATCTACCTATTATAGGAATCTAAAGGGCAGTGGTCTTGTTAAATATCCTATTATAGGAATCTAAATAGCAGTGGTCTTGTTAAATCTCCTATTATAGGAATCTAAAGGGCAGTGGTCTTGTTAAATCTCCTATTATAGGAATCTAAATAGCAGTGGTCTTGTTATATATCTTTATTATAGGAATAAAAAGGGCAGTGGTCTTGTTAAATATCATATTATAGGAATCTAAAGAGCAGTGGTCTTGTTAAATATCATATTATAGGAATCTAAAGAGCAGTGGTCTGGTGGAATCTCCCTATTATATTAATTTAAAGGGCAGTGGTCTTGTTAAATCTCTTCATTATATGAATCTAAAAGGCAGTGGTCTTGTTAATTGCCCCTATTATAGGAATATACCTAGGTAATGAGCAGTGGTCATTTTAAATCTCCCTATTATAGCCATCTAGAATGCAGTGGTCTTGTTAAATCTGTGCCTTTGTGTTTATTTGTAATGATCAGGATACGACCGTGGCTTTATGTTGGTACAATCCGGGCATTTGCCTGGAGTAGCCAGAGTAGAGCACTTCTAGATTGGCTGAGGTGGGAATGGAACATGCAACTCCGTGGTGACAATTAAAAATGCTAGTCACTTTGCCACGAGGCCAACCCTTTTTAATTTAAGAAAAGTAAGCTGCAGATGTAAATTATAGTAGTGGTTTTAGAAGTACGAAGTGTGTTCCCAATAAATGTTAGTCAAGCTGTATTACAGAGTGAGAAAACACATTGCCATCACAAAAGAGAAAACTTTTGAATATCTTTTAAAATTATCATTTTTCTCTATTGAAGTATCAGTTAATGTAAATTTTCTCACTTTACAATACTATTTACTTTATCAAGAATCTATGTTCTCATGCGGTACATGTTTCGGTCCTATTAGACCCTCCTTCAGTCAAATGCATTCTCAAAGTCCATGTCACCGTTGGGTGCACATACATTAATTAAAATTACATAAAATAATTATGATTATGATAATGTCACTGAGGTTGGATGATTAAACTTTTATAAGTAAAAAAAGACAGGTGTTATGTTAAAATTATTCATGCTGTTGGGATTGGGCCGTGTGAAAATACAATTTAAAATTCTAGACGTTTAATGAGAATCTTGCCTCCTTTTTCAATAGAATGAAACTAATGTGAACAAAGAATGTGTGTCAATGAGCTTACAAAAACACTAGAGAAAGTCCTCTGTTCGTCACCAGATAGCAGCCAGAAGCTTCTGTATGTACCTTGGTAGAAAGAACGGCGGAAAGAGTAGTAAGAAAGGAGAAGGAAAAGGAGGCGGAGGAAAAAATTGAGGCTCTTTGAAGAATGAGGATGTCCAAACAAGGGGAAAGGGTGGGGGAAACAGACCGACTGAAAGTCAATTGTCAATAAGGCAACACTGGAAAATGGCTTCCAAGCTATATTTACCTACAGTGCACTAACAATTGAAAAAGACTCATGAATTTTTGTGTTCATTCCATGGTATTTCTTTTCTAGGGCTGAAGACTGTCTGGTCGGTGAATGACGTTGTTAAATGGATCTGTGTGTGCGGTTGGTGATAAGCCTGATAACGAAGAGTGGGTAATGACCTGAAAACCATTTCAACATAATTCCCACCGGCTCAGTGAACACAAAGGATGCAACTTGTCGGGCCTTAATAGGCCTTTCAATTCCAAGGTCTAGGTGAAGATTGGCGGTTAGTAAAACAAAGATTAGCAAGACCGATCAAGGATATTAACTACTCAATTCGCATTTATTGACTACTGTGTTCTATTTGCACATCCATAACTGCATTCATCGAAATGACTTTACTTTACTATGCCCTGAGTGAGGCAAGCTACTCAAAAAATGTATTTTCGATACAAAATTCAAAATAAAATAACTGAATCGTTCAAAATACAAAATTGTATCTCTATATCCCCAATTTTCGGATGTCACGGGTAATCTTCAAAACCACTAGATGGTTTTTGGTTGGTTGGTCATGTAGCCCCGTGTACTTTGGGTGTGTGTAGAATCTGTCTGATAACCGGTGTTAATTGTGATGGCTGTATTAGTGTGCGTATCTGTTTTTAATTCAAGTAAGGACTGCAGGCATTGAATTTTTTCAAGTAGTTCCAACTTTTGCCGCCAAACTCCACCGTCAACGACCAACTAGTTCAGAACTTAGTTACCAGATGCCACCGCAGTCGGCTCTTGATGACGAACGTAGGAACCTAAGAACATTAGTCAAATGTTTAACCTGCTTCACACAGGTGTAATTAGTGGAAGGTTATTTAACATGCCATAAATCTATGACATGGGATCGCCGGCTTTACTTCCCCTCCGAAGGAAGGCACACTGAAGGATTTTAACGTTCTTAAAAAATTAAAAACGACTTCGCCGCTAACAACTACGCCAGCGAAACTGCTTGGACGGTTTTTGATGTGGTTTTCACCATTCTGTAAAGGATTTCTCGAGGAAGGTTTCTGTAGAAAACCATTCATTTATGACCAAAGGAAGCCGAGCAGTAACGATTTCAGTGAATCGAGTCCAAGGAAAATCTACCGTCCATGCGCCCTTTAAGCTTACGCTGGGTAAACCGTTAAAAAAATCTATGTACTATGAGTTAAAGAATCGTTCAGCATGAAAAGTTCTACAAAAAAGTCCGTGACAGCGTATCGCTATCTTTAATACATCGTCCACGTTTTCATTTCTTCCAATAATCCCCATTCAGTGGAAATTTAAATTACTAGCTTCGGAGTGGCGTCACCTCCGTAGCGTAGCGGTCAGCATGGTTAGCTGCCGTTCCGGAGGTCCTGGGTTCGATTCCCGGCTCTGCCACGAAATTTGAAAAGTGGTATGAGGACTGGAACGGGGTCTACTCAGCCTCGGGTGGTCCAAATGAGTAGAGGGGGTTCGATTCCCACCTCAGCCATCCTCGAAGTGGGTTTCCGTGGTTTCCCACTTCGTCTTCGGGCAAATGCCGGGATGGTACCTACTGTAAGGCCACGGCCGCCTCCTCCCCTCTTCCTCGCCTATCCATCCCAATCTTCCATCCCTTCCCATCCCTCATGAGGCCCCTGTTCGCTTTGCAGGTGAGGCCGCCTGGGCAAAGTGCTGATCACACCTCCCCAGTTGTATCCCTCCCGACCAGATGTTCCAGGCTCCAGGACACTGCCCATAGAGGCGGTAGTGGTGAGTTCCCTCGCCGAGTCCACGGGAACCACCAACCTAGAGGGTAAATTGACTAAATAAAAGAAGAAAAAAAGCTTCAGAGTGACTTAAAGTGCGAGCCTATCACTCCAGCTTCGGCCAGCATCAAACTGTCGAGTTAAGACTTGGAGTTTGCTGTTTTCCTAGGTTTTTTTTGATTTGCGTTTGGGACCTGTCGTCCGTGCGCCTTTTAAGCTTACGCTGGGTAAACCAATAGATACCGGGCGGAGCTGGGGTGGGTTGCCAGTTTTAAAATAAATCAGAAAATACCTAATGCTTCCTGCTAAGAAGATTTCCATTCCATGAAGATTTTTCCAATCAATGGTTTGCAGGCATAATTTACTGAAAAATGTGCAGTGTTATCAATTTTATTTTAAAATACATTTTTTTTCAATGATTAAGTTTTTGTATTTTGAATGTTGTATCGAAAATACATTTTTTTTTTTAGTATTTTACCCAACTCTGCTTATACCAAAATAGGAGTAAAGATTCTAGGAGAAATAATTTCAACTCTGAGATTTGCTGATGACATTGTCATATTAGCTGACAAACCAGAGGATTAAAATGAATTTTTAAGTGGTATGGACTCCGTTTTGAGTCCTGATGAATTCACGATAAACATCAATAAATGAAAGTAGGCTAATAATAGATTTCTGCCGAAAGATATTAGAAACCTCTGTTGTTGTTGTTGTTGTTTGAATCTTCAGTCTTTTTTAACTGGTTTGATGCAGCACTCCATGTTTCCCTGTCCTGAACGAATCGTTTTATCCTTACATAGCTACCTCACCTTACACCTGACGATCCGAGGCAATCTGTTTAACATATTCTAACCTTGATCTACCCCTACAGTTCTTGTCTTCCACCCTTCCTTCCATAACTAAGTTTGTTCTTCTTGAGTGTCTTAGTAAGTGTCCTACCAACCTATCTCTTCTCTTCATTAGCAGTTACCAGAATCATCGCTCCTCTCCCAATCGTCTTAGTACTTATCTAGCCTACCCATCTAAACTTCCGCATTCTCCTGTAACACCACAAGGAAACACAAGGGAAACATTTCTATAGAAAATAAATCTGTTGACATCAAATATAGATTTAGGTATTAGGAAGTCATTTTTGAAAGCCTTTGTCTGGAGCGTGGCGCTGTATGGCAGTGAAACTTGGACTGTTGGCGGAACAGAAAAGAGGAGAATTGAAGCGTTTAAAATGTGGTGTTACAGGAGAATGATGAAGATCAGATGGGTAGATAGGGTTACAAACGAAGAGGTATGAAGACGATTGGGAGAAAAACGATGTTTCTGGCGACTGCTAATGAAGAGAAGAGATAGGTTAGTAGGACACATATTAAGACACCCAGGCATAGCAAAGTTAGTTAAGGAAGGAAGGGTCGAGGATAAGAACTGTAGGGGTAGAATAGGTTAGAATATGTTGAACAGATTGCCTCAGATGTAGGGTGTGGTAGCTATGTAGAGATGAAACGATTAGCTCAGGACAGGGAGGCATGGAGGGCTGCATCTACCAAAGAAAGATTTTGTCATTATTATTATTATTATATCGATATTTCCCCTTTAGGAGAGGGTTTGAACTTGAATTCACGATTTCATCTTCGGGCGTTTTCCCTCTTTTCTTACCAAATCTCTTCATCCTCTCGGATTCTTCCGCTCAGCTGTCCATTATTTTGCAGGTTTTCATGATGATCTTTGCTCAAACTTAACATTTGTGATTTTATTCCGGCACTCGGTGCGGACCTCGAGATTTTCTATGTTGATCTGTTGTAGCCATTCCGTGCCGCATTTTCTCGTTGTTATGTTGTTGAGTAGTTTCTTAGACGTTCTGGAGTTTTTCAACCTGTAGATGTGTGTGGAGAACTTTGCTTGGCGATTTCTGATTTCTTCGTTATTGTGTTGGTGTTCTGATCGAGTTCGTTTTGAGGTCATTATTATTATTATTATTATTATTATTATTATTATTATTATTATTATTATTATTATTATTATTCTCTCTTGTAGACGTTCCCAATTTTACAGAAGGCGGGAAACGATCACAAACGACATACTGCAATTTAATGATCTTATGTTCATTTATATGGTGGGGAGGTTTAAAAACTTTCCAACCTGTCGAAGAAGTGTTAAGAATGACAGAGTTTTGAACTCATGTCACTGTATTGATGGCAAGTTCCAATGCTCGCAGGTTTCTCTTCAGAGATGTTGGTACAACACTTGTTGTTGAGAGGACAAGTGATATAAGAGTTGTCCTTCTTAATGTCATATCTTTTTTATTTCCTCTGCCAACCACTGTATTTGCAGACTTTTTACTGTACACGTGTTGCAGGTTGTGTGTATTTAGGACAGGAATGTCGATCAAATGCCTGTGTTTTGGGATTTTGTCCACAAGAATGTCTTGTCTATTGACTGGAATATTTTTATCTGTGGTGAAAGATCTGTCCCAATAGATTTTGTGACTGTTACTTTCAAGAACTGTGATTGTTGTATACTTATACAGAGCGATCCATTTAAACCGAACAAATTTAATTAGTCATAACATTTGAAGAAATAGTGGGACACATGTGCAACTTTGGGAGATGATAATACAGAATTTGAAGATTGCTACTGTACATACATAAGAGAAAGTTCGGCGAGGTTAGATCAGGTGATCGGGAAGGCCACTTATTTTTTGAGATTATTTGGTTGCCAAATAAACTGGTTACAATAATTTGTTGGAAGATTCCTCACAGTAAATGTTGGAAGTGTCCATACACAACTGTACTCTCAGGGGCGTGGTGGCGCAGCGGTCAAGCTGTTGGCCTGTCACCAAGGTGATTCACGGTCTGTGCATGCGAGATTTTCGAAATGGAATGCCATGTCCTGTGGTTCGCATTCAACGTTAAAATGGAGCTCCCGTGGATTATAATCACCATATTTAGGGTCACGTAAAACTACAGTCTTCGTTTTCTTACAACTGTACTTGTTTCACCATATTCCTTGATATTCTGTGAAGTGTACGAGTACCTTCAACAATGTTGTTTATTTCGTGACTAATGACCTCACGGAGTTCAGCTGTTGTCCGAGGTCTACTTTTGTACAATCTGTCTGTAAGATACCTCCATAAGGTAAAATTCCGGCGAGGTTAGGTCAGGTGATCGCGGGTGCCACAATTTTTTTTTGGAGATTTTTCGGCCACCAAAGAAACTGGTTACAAGTTGCATGAAAGCGTTAGACGTTTGACACGTTGCTCCATCTTGTTGAAAGTCAATGACAAAATAGAAAACGGACCCAGCTCAGGTGTCCCTCGGAATCCCCAATTCTGAAATATTCCAGACTCAAATCCTTATGGGAAAAGGTGTAAGTCCACGGGGAAGAAAACATTACTAAGTAGGGTAACAAGAGATGCTGGCAGATGGTCAGTGAAATGATTTTGAATAAAAAATTGTGACTGATCTCAATTCTTTATTTGATTCTAGTAATTTTCACTCCTCTGTAATTGAATCGTTTTTTTGAAAGGGTGTAATCGACATTTTTTGACATTTTCACTTTGGTGGCGTTTTGTTTTCCTTTTGGATAGAGCCATCTGTTTTCTTTGAAAGGACGCTTGTGCAAGAGTTCTTTCCGTATAAAACTCATGTTCATAAATATTGAGTGTTTTTGAAAGGGCGGACGTGCGTCACACCCAAAGTACACGGGACTAATGACCGCGTTGTCGCAGCCCCTAAACTAAGGAACCAACCAACAATGACTTTCTTATGTTGTAAATGTTTCCCTGTGCTTCAGATTTGTTGCATTTTTTGTGTGCAGCAAATCCATTCCATCTGAACACAATGTCGGTGCTTTAGATTTGCACTAATTTCTTAGTATTGCGAAAAAATTCCAATACTGATTTTTAACAATGATCCATTCTATTTTGTGTCCATCTTTGCCATATATTTTTGTGTAAATATCTGTCTCTAGCAAAAAGATTGCATTTTCGAATAATTTAATGAACATTTTTGTGTCTAATTATTCGATTTTTTGAAAGGGCGTAGTTTGCACGATTTTCGTTTGCGCATATCTTCCGGACAAAAATTTATAAAATTATTTTAGAGAGTGGGACATGTTCCATAAAAGCATGTTAGTCACAAAATACCGGGTGAGTTAGCCGTGGTCGTTACGGCATGACTGCTGGCAGTCGCTCACATCCGGGAGGCGAGGTGGTTCGAAACCCCCCGCCGGCAACCTTGAAGATGGTTTTCTGTGGTTTCCCATCTTCCTTCCAGGCAAATGCCGGGGTTGGTCCCTAACTATAGGCCACAGCCGCTACCTTCCAACTCCTCGTCCTTACATTCCAACTTCCCTCCCCAACGGTACTTGTAGCTCACCCATTGGGTGTCCGTCTCGAAGCAGCTTCAAAACTGGCGAGCCGAACATGTCCTCGGACACTCCCGGCACTAAAAGCCACACGCAAAGTCACAAAATCTATTAAAATAAAAATCAAATTAAGAATTGAGCCTTTGGGGAAGTTTTATTCAGTTTACCAACAATTTCCTTTCGTTCACCTACGCTCTTTCAAAAAACACTGATTCAATTGTTTTACAAGTGTTGATTTTCATCATAAAGTCTTTCCTCAAGACTGAGTCCATACCATTCGAATCCTCTGCTGAATCTGTTCAGATGACAATGTTGCTTCAATATTTAAGAAATATTTTTAAATTTTGCACATTGAAAACATGTGAAGAATAATTTGCCTGTTTTGACGATGCATGTATATTTTAGTTTTCATATCACCAGACAGAGAACCGAACTTGTCTCTCTTTTAAAAGTCCTTTTTTGGGAGGATAAGAAAATGTTATGGACTTGCCATCTTGTTCCACAGTACATTGAACTTCAGGCCTGGATGTGTAAGAGCGTCAAGCATATGGCCGGTTCTCTCGCTCCTCGGGCTGTGAAGGATTGGCGTCACGATATGCGGGGGAACATATGTGGTAACTTGGTTCGACGAACTTGGTTGGAACTACTGTTTCCGAGTTGGTTTGTATTAACACCAGGAAGTGAGTAATTTGGTTCGAGCATGGTTGGTGTTTGTGTTCGTAAGTATTACCAAAAATATCTTATTAACTGGTGTTATAGATGGTGCGCTAGTTCTTGGCCGGTGAACATTTTAAACGGAAGGCGAAGAGCGAGTTATAGTACCCGCAAGAAGAACTTGCCGAAACTCAACTACGCACAGAGACCAATATCAATCGGCGAAGTTTAATGCTCATTGTGGGGCTCCTGTGTGTCACCTCAATGCTTATTACCGGGCTCACTACATTGTTCAACCCTGCGGGCTCGCGACAAGACGCGGTCTACAGCTGTAGTGAAGAGGCTAACGCGCCAAGAAATAGTTCCCACTTTTTCTGCTTGTTTTAGGCGCACAGCACATGTTGCTACATTTTCATAAGCCTGGTCGATTAATTTTCAGAATTTACTTTGTAAAAATCTATGAATAAAATTTTCAGTGTCAGGTTGATTAGCAGCTTTTCCAACTTTGGTTTCCATGCGATGAATTGTGTGTGTGAATATAGTATTTAGTGGTATTTGGAAGGATATGCAGAGTAATTCAGGACGAATTTAATATTATGTTACACGTTCTTGTGTGTGTGTATAAACCTTCTTTGAGCGGCAAAAGAGCACCCGAGTAATTAGATTTTATGGCGAATCAGGCTCAAAGGTTGACAACACTACTACGATTTTGCAAAGTTCAACATGGTTTCCTCAAGTACACAAAGTGTTCAACTGCAGTTTTTAAGCTTGACTCACCAATAAAATACTTCAAAAGTAATACAAACGGAGAGATGTGGAATAAAAGGTGCAAACAAATGATTTTAAATGTATCGTATATAGTAGGTTGAGAGACGAAAATCCATGCCAGAAACACAAGAAGGGACAGAGAGAGAGAGAGAGAGAGAGAGAGAGAGAGAGAGAGGAGATGCGCAGAGGGATATTTTCCTCAGGGACCTGACGTTTGGTATAGTGGCACTGTGTTCTATCTCCATTTGTGTGAACAGTGGATTTTAACTTATGTTCTTAAGTTTATTTTGAAGGGTACAATACAGTATTTTGACAATGGATAATACAACTTTTCAGTCGGACAACACAATAATTATAATCCCAATTACTGTTAAATTCTTTTTTAATTTTATTAATGCAGCCAATGGCCATGTACTTTACTTTTCAGGACGGGTCAGGGAAGGGATTATGAAAGGTAATCAGCCGCAAACCGATTGAAAGGAATCGTCCGGGCATTTGCCTGGCAGTGAAAATGGGAAACCACGAAACTCATTTTCAGGACGGCCTAGGTGTGATTGGAACCCACGCCCTCCCGATGCCAGCGAGACACGGCCACCGTGGCCCGGTCTAAATTATTTTATGCGGTAGCTATCCTCGCTAACACGCAGCGTTAGGCCACGGGGCCAAGCTATCTCCGAACTCAGTAGACGTGGGTTCGAGCCCCACAGTCGACCGTGTTTGAAATGGTTTTCCGCTGTTTCCCCATTTTCAACTGCATGCAAAAGCTGGGACGGTACCTTCTGACAGGCCATTACCGCTTTCTTCCACATTCTTGCCCAGTTTCATTGATCTGTTTCATCTCCCTTTAACTCCTCTTATGAGGGAATCTGGCCGTAAAAACTATCCACCATATAGACTTATTGCCTCTCATCCCCGGCTCCGTTGAAAACGAGAAAGATAATGGGTAGACATACATACCGTTAAATCTTATATATAAAAGTGAAAGTCTGTATGTATGTATGTGGGTGGGTGGGTTGGTTCCGTATACAAATCTACACCGTTCCACCAATCTCAACCAAATTTTGCATAATCATAGTTTAGGACCCAGAACGAACCGCTGGCTACATGAATTTTCGATAGTCTTTCTCATTCTTCTGATTTCGGCCCTTTTGCACTCCAGCACATGCTAATCAAATCATAAAATATACTCATGAAGGAATGGCAAGGCAGATAGTTTCCATGGCAACATAGCTCAAGTAGAGACACGGCCGACTGGATGCCATTTGTGCTCTGCACTACCGGTATAGAAAATGAGGAACTTTACTTGAAATCCCGTTAGTTACTCAACTGCTCACACAGCACTGTCAACCGAGTTTAGCATAACAAAGACTTGACACTATCTACAATATATCTGTCAAATACCACTCACTCACTCATTCATTCATCGCGAAATCTCAGAAACCACCGAACGGATTGGAATGAAATTTGGCATGCAGCTTCCTCAAGGGCCGCAAATGCCCACTATGAGAGGATTTGTGGATATTCAAGTTCTTAAGGGGTGTTAAGGGGGTAGGCCTGCATTTCATTGAATAGCAATATCACCCGATTGGTTTCATTGGGGGATGTGATACTCGGCATATAAATTCATCATTAAAAATAAGAAGACACGTGTCTGAGGGTTTTTCGATGTGGTGTATATTATGAGGTGAAAAGGATAAAAAGTGGGGATTGAAGGATTCCTAACGGAGCGTGTATCTCTTAAGCGACATAGGCGAGGAGTTTGAAACTCAGCGAAAAAAATCAACATAAAAAAAACAAGTAAATATGTGTTTGACCGTTTTTTTTCATAAATCCAAATTAAGGGGCCCATGGGGAGGGGTGAAATTCTGGGGGGGGGGGGGAACAAGAAAGAAAGTGTCCTGATTGACAGACTCACTCATCAAACTCAGGGGGAAAAACTGCTTTAAAGTAAGTAAATAGCTGTTCAACAGTTTTTTTTTCATAAATCAAATTTAAGGGGTTCATTGGGAGGGGTGAAATTCTGAAAAAAGAAAATTGAAAGAAAATGTCCTGACCCACTCACTCACTCACTCACTCATCATCGCCCAGCCAAAATTATTGAAGTTAGAAACATGACAGTTTGAGGATATGTTCATTGTATGTCAAAACCGTCTACTAAGCGAGGATTTTCGGATATTCAGGTTCTAAAGGGGTCTTAAGGGGGTTAAACCTGCATTTCATTTAATAACAATATCTCCCGATTGGTTTCATTGGGGGATGTGATACACGGCATATAAACTCATTATTAAAAAGTAAGAAGACATGTGTCTGAGGGTTTTTCGATGTGTTGTATATTATGAGGTGAAAGGTGTGAAAAGTGGGGATTGAAAGATTCCTAACGGAGCGTGTATCTCTTAAACGACAGAGGCGAGGAATTTGAAACTCAGCGGAAAAAATCAGCATAAAACATAAGTAATTATGTGTTTGACCGTTTTTCATAAATCCAATTTAAGGGGCCCATGGGGAGGGGTGAAATTCTGGGGGGGTGGGGGGAGGAAACAGGGAAGAAAGTGTCCTAACTGATTGACTCACTCACTCACTCATCAAACTCAGGGGAAAAACTGCTTTAAAGTAAGTAAATAGATTTTCGACAGTTTTTTTATCAATCAAATTGAAGGGGTTCATCGGGAGGGGTGAAAATCTGAAGAAAAAAAAATTGAAAGAAAATGACCTGACTCATTCACTCACTCATCATCGCCCAGCCAAATATATTGAAGTTGGAAACATGGCATTTCGGGGATATGTTCGTGTTATGTCAAAACCGTACACTAAGGGAGGATTTTTGGATATTCAGGTACAAATGGGTCTTAAGGGGGTTAAACCTGCATTTCATTGAATAACAATATCTCGCGAGTGGTTTCATTTGTGGATGTGATACTCGGCATATAAACTAATCATTAAAAATAAGCAAACATGTGTCTAAGGGGTTTTCGATGTGGTGTATTATTATGAGGTGAAAGGGGTGAAAAGTGGGGGTTGAAGGATTCCTAACGGAGCGGGTAGGCCTATCTCTTAAACGACATAGGCGAGAAATTTGAAACTCAGCGGAAAAAAAATCAGCTTAAAAAGTAAGTAAATCGGTGTTCGACCGTTTTTTCATAAATTAATTTAAGGGGCCAATGGAGTGGGGTGAAATTATGGGGAGAAAATGGAGAGAAAGTGTCCTAACTGACTGACTAACTCACTCACTCATCAAATTCAGGGGATAAATACAACTTAAAGAATAATTTAATAGGTGTTCAAGCGTTTTTTCATCAATCCAATTTAATGGGCCCATGGGGAGGGATGAAATTCTGGTAAAAATAATTGAAAGAAAATGTCCTGTCTGACTCACTCACTCATCACGCCCAGCGAAAACTATTAAAGTTGGAAACATGGAATTTTGGGAATTTGTTCGCTGTATGTCGAAATCGACAACTAAGGAATGATTTTTGTTTATTCGGGTTTTAAAGAGGTGTTAAGGGGGTAAACGTGCGTTTCATTGAATAACGCATGTTTCTCATGAGTTGTTTCTTTAGGGGTGTGATATTCGGTATATAAACTAAACATTAAAAATAATCAGACATAATTATGTCTAAGGGTTTATCGATGTGGTGTATATTATGAAGTGAAAGGGGTGAAAATTGGGGGTTGAGGGATTCTTAACGGAGCGTGTATTTCTGAAACGACATAGGCGAGAAGTTTGAAATTCGGCGGAAAAAAACAGCTTAAAATACAAGTAAATAGGTGTTCGACCGTTTTTCCATAAATCCAATTTAAGGGACCCTTGGAGAGGGGTGAAATTCTGGGGGGAAAAACAGGAAAGAAAGTGTCCTAGCTGATTGACTCACTCATCAAACTCAGGGGGATAGCAGCTTTAAATAAGTAAATAGGTGTTCGACCGTTTGATTCATAAATCCAATTTAAGGGGTTCATGGGGAGGGGTGAAATTATCAAAAATAAATGAAAGAAAATGTCCTGACTGACTCACTCACTCATCATCGCCCAGCATAAATTACTGAAGTTAGAAACATGAAATTTTGGGGATAAGTTCGTTGTATGTCGAAAACGTCCACTAAGGAAAGAGTTTTGGATATTCAGGTTCTAAAGAGGTTTTAAGGGGGTAAACGTGCATTTATTTGAATAACAATATCTCACGAGTGGTTTCATTTGGGGATGTGATACTTGGCATATATACTAATCATTAAAAATAAGCTGACACATGTCAAATGGTTTTTCGATGTAGTGTATATTATGAGGTGAAAGGGATGAAAAGTAGGGGTTGAAAGATTCCTAACGGAGCGTGTATCTCTTAAACGTCATAGGCGAAGAGGTTGAAACTCGGAGGAAATCAATCAGCTTAAAAATAAATAAATAAATAAATAAATAAATAAATAAATAAATAAATAAATAAATAAATAAATAAATAAATAAATAAATAAATAAATAAATAAATAAATAAATAAATAAATAAATAAATAAATAAATAATTAAATAAATAAATAAATAAATAAATAAATAAACAAATAAGTAAGTAAATAAATAAATAAATAAATAAATAAAATAAATAGGTGTTCGACCGTTTTTTTTTCACAAATCGAATTTAAGGGGCCTATGGGCAGGGGTGAAATTCTGGAAGAAAAACGTCCACTAAGGAAGGATTTTTGGATGTTCGCTCTCATCGACCAACCTAAACTATTAAAGTTAGAAGAATGATATTTTGGGGATATGTTTGTTGTGTGTCGAAAACGTCTACTAAGGAGGGATTTTTCGATATTCAGGTTATGAAGGGGTGTTAACGGGGTTAAACCTGCATTTCATTGAATAACAATATGACACGACTATGACGCGAGCGAAGCGAGGCTAAAAATGAGATGGTGTGTGTCTGTGTATTACTCAATCACGCAAGTACCACTGGTCCGATTTACATGAATTTTACATGGACGTAGCTGATTTACCTGGTTAACTTATAGGTTACTTTTGATTTCAATACTTTGCACTATTTAAAGATGGCGACCATTTTAGTGACGTCACTACACCCTGTGGTTTCAACTTTCATATTTCCATTTCAAATAAAAAGAGAACGCTAAGAAATAGCAAACTTTTGATGCCATATACGAGGTTTAAAATTACATTTTCTATCCGAAAGGTATCTCCAACGGTTAGCGAGTAAAACCTAAATTTGTGCTATAAAACACGGTCAACGCCGAGCGGTGTAGTTGGACAAAATGTTCCATCCTTACCCTCCCTCCACGCAGCACCTCGCCTATCCCCTGTTTTAACTGTCACCTTCACATTTTAATTTATTTATGACGCGTAGCGAAGCACGGGTACTTCAGCTAGTTCTTTTATAAAAACACCTCAAATTATAAACGTTAATCTTGATATTGGTGATTTGCGAGTGATTGCAGTCGGGACAGTCGTTGTCAGAGCAGCTTATAGACATTTCATAATTAAGGTAAATCTCCATATCAGATTTTTCATCACATTATTAATAGATAAACACGGCATTTGTTTGCTCAGTTCTAGTTTTTACCATCATCTCAGCAGAGTACTCGTTGGTCATTTCTGCATATTAAGTGTATCACAGCAATAGTAGCTCACCATCAGATTAGTTGGTGGAGGGATCGTCATTTCTCAGCCTTGCAACATTGTAGTTACAGAATCTTTATATTTGCTTGGCTAGGACATTCTAGCTCACGCGCTCCACCAGTGACGGTTCAGCTGCCGGCTGCGGCGCGCGCGTATGTTCGGTAGAATACGGTGCTTAAAATCAGTATCATGCATTTTTACTCACTATGTTTACAGTAGATGCTGAAAATGTTCCCCATCCGCTGCCAAACATAATCGACATCTTCTTATGAATTTCTGGTTAATCCGGTTAATTTAGATTCAGTAAGGAAAAAAAGACATAAACGTCTATTTTTATTGTTTACTGAACCTGTACGTTTGAATCTCTTAGCAAGTTGTTTTATTGTCCGATTTATAGGAATAGGTCTCCCTGGAAATTTCACTCGAAATCTTTGTCTTGTTCTAGCGCACGATGTCTTGCACTTTATGTACGTATTGGGCAGATATACGCGTTCAAGTAACGAATATCTCACATAAGGCATTACAGCACTATACACAATCTCAATAAAACAACTGGCTAAGAAAATCAAACGTACAGGTTCAGTAAACAATATAAATAGACGTAAAGGTAGTTATTTCCTTAGTGAAGCTAAATTAACCAGAGTAACCAGAAACTTCATAAGTTGATGCCCATTATGTTTGCCAGTGATGGGGAACATTTTCAGCATCTACTATAAGCATGTTCAATACGTATAATTTAGTTGTAAAAATTGTATTTTATATGTATAGATAAGTGCTCCTGATACGACAAATAAATAAATATGGTGAGTAAAAATGCATGATACTGATTTTAACCACCGACTCTGCCGTACATACGCGCACGCGGCAGCCGGCAACTGAGGCGTCACTGGCGGAGCGAGAATGTCCTAGCCAAGCAAATATAAAGACCCTGTATTACGATAAATGGTCATTTTTCGGGGGCTTTACTATTTATCAGTACCGGTAACAGTTGGCACACTTACTAAGTTTTTGCTGTGCCTTTTGTGTTTGGAGTGCAGCATCCGTTTGTAGGTAGTATTAATTGTTTGGTACTGTTTTGTAGAGCCAATTTGTCTTCTATTATTTGGATCTGAAGATGCTCGCTTGACAAGCGAAACATGCCATTCTTATTAGATCTTCTGTGCAATCCAAAACAAATGTGTATATTTTTATCACATATAATTTTTAGGTTACTTTTTCACATGTCCCAGTAATTGGACACAATTTGTGTTGACCGACTGAAAATGTTTCATTATTAGAATTTGGCAACACTGGAAAATGGCTTCTATCACTACAATATTGGAATGTTCTCGAAACAAATCACGAAACGCGAGTGGTTTCTTGTAGTTTCTAATTGGCAGTTCTCATGTTTTGTTTTCATGCGGCTATGCTACTGATACACCCTAAGTGATTGGCTGGCTGCTGTGGGATGCTCTACCCCCGAGTACGGCACTGAACGGAGAGGAGAGTGAAGCGTGACGTCTATCAAGTTGTTTGGACTGACGACTGGATTCCAAATCTTGTCCATGAAGAGTATCTCAATTTTCTATTTCATCATCATATAGAGAATCTCCTTTTTCCATTTCATATGGAGTATCTCCATTTTTCTAGAAATTGCAATAGAAAAATTGATCCACGTTGAAACGAAACAAGATATCTGCTTACCAGAAACAATAACGGATAGAATAACAAACCGCAAATTTCAGCAAAGAGGGTATATGTATCCTAATGTTATGTTATAGATATTTAATCTCTTTCAACTAATTTATTTTCTTACTTAGCAATGAATTATTAGTAGTATACAGAGTCATTAACTATCTGACATCTTCTGATGAAAGAATGGACAACGATCTCATCTAATTTTTGCTGTTTGTTAACATCTTTTTATTATTTACGGAGCCAGTTTCCTTGAATCGTTTAGCCAGCCTCCTAATTGTACTGGCATTATGCATAGTTATTCCTGGAAACATGATTCGAAATTTTCGTCTAGTTTCAAATAACTCACTAAACGATATGAGTCAGTGGAGTGGGTTATTGCGAGGTCCGCACCTGGCCAGTCAAATGACGCAATAGTTTGCCACGGTTCACTCATTTGGCTCGTCATGTGCGCAGCGAGCGGACCTCGCAATACCCCGCTCCGCTGACTCATATCGTTAGTTCACACGCATTTTGTCATTCATATGGACGTGTATCTGCAAAGCTTAGACGTTATTGTTGCACGTTTAGTGAGTATTGTGATAACTGTGAACTGAACTTAAACAGTACATAAGAGATGAAATCGAAGCCATTTTTTGGAACTTCAGAATGTAGTCCAATTTTTCATCAGAAGATGTCAGGTGTGTGTTAAAAGAGAGGGAGGGCATTTTCAGCATCGGCTATGAGCACACTAAGTATACATTATTGAACATGTTTGCTAAAAGTGTAAAAAGTGCGCGCCACCAGCGACTGAACCGTGTACGCGCCCCCGTGATCTGCGCCAGTCAAAGCCGGCTTAGTTTGCCGTGTTTATCGGGGCGCACCAAGATAATGACCCAGTACAATATTTGTCACAATCATCCTCGTGTGCTTTTCTGTACAGACTGATTTTTGGCCTGGTCGACGGTCGCACGCAGTTCGCTGGCCGTGAGTAGACGGCTCACCACCCGAACTACGAATCGCGTATTTCCGACTGTGACAGCTGCAATGGCGCTTGGCAAAGACTCCTGTGCAGCTCAGCCTGAAGGAGGAATTCGTGTGTGTTGGCTGTTCTGTGAGTGATATCGAGTGTTATTAATTAGGTAGCCTATACCTTAACCAGGAACACTTGCATTCTTAGAATTGAGGTGCTTAGGCAGGGCCACCGAGTGGATTCAACGGCCCCTATGCAATTCTTTTTCTCAAGCCCCATTTTAAATACTGTTACACCCTGGGGTTCCCACAGGGCGTAGTCATCCCGTTTCGTCCTCTTTCATCCCCATTTCATGCCACAACCCCTAAATGAACCAACAGCAACACCGAGTTGGCAGGCCAACTCCTACACACACATGTGGTAATTCTTGCCACACAAATCCAAACACCTAGCTACCTGGTATGTGGAGCAGGAATCTGCTAACTACACTACACCAACACTGGCAATTTGCTTTAATACCAGTCACACCAAGGACTAATCATCTTACGCCTACCGTCTCGCTGTCCGCTGTTCGACGCTCTGCAGTTCAGATGAGTGCTCTCAAAGGTTCTCCTTAGTGATTTCTACCAATTCCGTGCCTTTACTAAATTTGTAAACATCTCTTTTCACAATACTTTCACACTCAACTCATTCACACCACTGGAATCTCAAGTACTGCTACACATTTATCACTTATAGCATTAAAGCCACTTTTACACTTTTAAGCCAATGTCTTGTGCTTCTTAAACACCCTCGCTTACATCCCCGATTCCAACTCTCTCCGAGCTGTACATGCAGTTCCCATTACAAGTGGCCAGGCACATTGTCTGACCGAAACGCGCATTCAGCACCTTCTGAGCAGCTCCCAAGGCAAGGTCCCTAAGCGGCCTACCGATTCTGTCCACACAGCATTCATTCATTATCACTAGGGCTCGGATTCGAGCATATTTGCATATTTTTTTCCTGAATAGTACACATTGAAAGAAGCCTTTCGGTAGTATTTTCACCTCTCTGGGACCAACAGAATTGAAATTTATCGAGCATATAAATGCATAAAACAGCGGTTTTCAGAATAGAAGCATATAAATGCATATTCTTGTGGTTTTCGTCTAAATAGTTTGTTTTTCTTCGAATTCCCCCCCCCCCATCGAATTTGGGCCCTGACCATCATTATGGTTCGAAAACAGAAATAATTATTGAAAAGCCTATCTGGTGCGAATAATAGAACCGCAAGTTTTTAACCTTTAGTGAGGTCGTTCTCGTCATTGAAATTTTTATTGACTGATGTAAGAAAATCATTCAAAACTGAAAATATACAAAAAAAAAATCCTGTAGTACAGACCAATGCAGATCTACTTCATTGACTCGCCTAATTCTGAACATTTTGTAAATGAACTTTTAATCTGTAACTTTTATAAGAAAACTTCTCTTATATAATTATGCTTGAAAAACTTGAATGCGAGTATATTGCAGTGTATCATACATACAATTAGAAAATAAAGCTCGTATATAAAGGTGTGTTATTGGTTTTTTTTTTCGTTTCACTTTCCTTTCTATAGTTTTTAACAGTGTTTTTAGAGCATATTCTGCATATTTAACCGCATATAATGGTTTTTTCGAGCATATCTATCGAGCATATAATGTTTTTTCGAGCATATATATCGAGCATAAAACACATGGTTTTCGAGCATATCTGGAGATTGTATCGAGCATATCGATCCGAGCCATAATTATCACTTACTCACACGTTGCGTCCGGCCAACATTTCCACAATCCCATACCAAGCCCGCAGTTACACCCTCCAGGAGGTAACAATACTTTTAATTATTACTATCCACTATTCCGGAAAGAAATTATAATTTTGAGAAAAGCATCTGATGCAGTTATAATTAAAAAAACATACAAATTCTCATAGAAAAGCTTTTAGTATTTAGAGTATTTTATGATATATATTTTGCAAAGTGCACAAAACTACAGTATTTGGGAAATATTTTGCATTTCTGTAAGCTTTCTCTTTAATTACCAGTACCGGTACAAATTGAAAAAAGGAGCATTTTAAAACTCCGCATTAGTTTGATGACAGATTCAACACTAAATTGTTGTAGATTATTCCTAAACAGATGTAACTCCTAACTCACAGTCATATATAGAATTTAGTACTCTTCTGGGTTAAATAATGTACCGGTACATTAAAACTTTTGTTGTTGTTGTAATTTTCAGAATCGTTGAGTTCTTTTATTAAATGAATGGTTTCTGCCCATACTTTCATGCTGTCTGAAGTGTCTTCTGCCTCATTCCTATTGACAGTTAAAAGAGGGTAAGATGAGATATCTTCTGCAGAGCTGTAGACAAATCGACATCCTTACTCTGCAAAGCCTCGGAAAGGTTGTAAGTTAGAGCCAACATCTTACATAATACAGTGAGATTCTCTTGCTGGAGCGGGACCAGCGGCCGACTGCCGGGCGCGCGCGCCTTCCGCATCACGGCTCGCCTCGCTCGGAAGTGATGGGCTCCATCTCAGCAACGCTGTACAGCTTTTCCCGGAGCGGCTAGCTGGTGAGCCATGTGTTATATCCCCGTACAAATACAAACCGATATAAAATAAGTGAATTAATTTACGTATTTCACAGTCATACAGCATAACTTTTTGATGTATAACGATTACAACGCCGCCAAGAACTACATTTTCCAACCACCCCGAGCCGAGAAAAAGTTACCTTACAGAAATGATAACAACTTTATTTTTTGGACACACAAAAGTGTGAAATTAATAAACCAGTTATACAGCATTCCAGTGTATATTGTGTTAAAATTTGGATTCGATCTGATGACAGGTTTTTGAGATAATAAATCTTAAATGTGACGCATGGTTGAAACACGCTTAAAAACGTGCACTTTTTGTGTTCCAACTGCGATAAAAATATTAAAATATAAATTAAAATTCCAAACCTACATGAACTAACGTAGAATAGAACGACGAAAATGATGATGGTATTGGATTTTATGTAGGTCTATTGGTTACTTCACAAATAACCTTCAAACTCGAGTGCACACAATAGTTTGGTCGACAGTAGTTGTAGAGGCGCTGTTGGGGCAGATTCTGGAATGTCAAGAAAATATCATGAATTTGTTAGACGACAATAATTAAAGCCATGTTCAGACTTCGGCCCACACTGTGTGTGTCATAGGAGATCAAAGATATTTCCTCGTAATTTCCAGAAGCCTCCTCAACAGCGCATCTTCATCTAAGAATAAGACATGAATATTTGCGTGGCTACATTGGTGTTAAGTAGCTAAACGCACCTGCCGAGGTAGCAGGTGACTCGGGTTCGAATTCCAAATGAGGTTATATTTTCAAGACAATGTGGCTAAATATGAAGAAAAGAGACCCTATTGGGTTGGAAAACGAAGCCTTTGAAGATGTAGGAAGTTTTACTTATCTTGGAAGGGAAGTGACCAAGACCGGAGGAGCTGATGATAATGTAGGGCAACGGATTAGAAAAGCAAATTGTGCCTTTGTACAACTGTATCCGATTTGGACAAGTAAAAAAAAAAGTTGAAGATATTTATAAGTAATGTCAAGGCAGTATTATTGTATGGGTCTGAGTCTTGGAAAGTTAGCAACCAAATTACCAGTCGATTACAGGTGTTTGTTAATAGGTGTCTGAGAAGAATTTTGAATATATATATATTGGCCTGAGGCAATCTAAAATGAGGAGCTGTTAGTTCGAACTTCAGAGGAACAGATTAAAATCCAAATACAAAGAAGGAAAGGGAAGTGGATTGGTCAAACACTTAGAAAATCTGATAATGCCATTGAGAAGCAAGTCGTGGATTGGAATCCCCAGGGTAGCGGGAGAAGAGGAAGGCCCAAGGATTCGTGGAGGCGGACGGTAGAGGCAGAGGGGCGACAACAGGGAAAGACGTGGAAAGAGGTGAAGAGGATGTCGGCCCACAGAGTGAGATGGCGCAGTCTCGTGGATGCCCTATGATCCAATGGGAACGACAGGAAATAAGTAACTACAGTAAGTAAGTAAGTAAGTTATATTTTCATATCTTGCTCAACAGATATGATAGATCTAAGGATCGCTATATCCTAAACCTAGTTCTATGTTTCAAATATAGTATAAGTTAGTTATGATTATACATTTATAAGTTAGCTTCTTTATCGTGTTGGGAACTACACTGACCGGCAAAAAACAAAAAAACTAAACCGATCACTTGAAAAATTCAACATTATTTTCATTCAAATCATTATGAACGGTATAGGCCTAGTACAGTACATACTGTTTATAGCATGGAAGTAAGGTTAATTGGTTTCCTGGATGCATTACCATTCTTCATGTCATTCTTTCACTTAACAGTAGTGATTCTTTGATATGAAGCTGTTTCCCGCGGAAAGATGTGAACGCCATCGCTATCGTCAACAATGCAATGTTTTATTATTTTTAGCCTATTTTCAATTTTGAAAAAATAGGCTTATGAGATCACCTTTTGTCCGTGTGTGTGTGCGTGTGTGTGAGGTGTGTGTGAGGTGTGTGTGTGTGTGTGTCCCCTAATAAAATCTGAACGGCTGGAGCGATTTCAATGAAACTCGGTAAGTTCTTAGCACTATTCCCGGCGACCTCGACCGTGCACTTCAAATTTTGTTACATCTCACCAATCCAACATGGCGGCTGTGCGAAATATTTCACTAGCATTCAATATCTCCGAAACTATTACCGATATCGCCCTGAAATTGTGTACGGTGATAAAGGGCACTACCAGAAGTTCACCAATGAGACTTTCATAAACCTGCTGACTACAAAACCAACATGGCGGTCAAGCGAAATTGAGACTTTTAAATAGACATTTCTCGCGATTTAACTATCCAAACGTAATGAAACTTGGTACAGAAAATGTTTATACACATTGTAATGCACTGAAGTCTAATTTAGTTCAATTGTTTACATAACCTCAAAATGGCGGCTGTGCGAAATATTTCACTGACATTCTATATCTCCGAAACTATTACAGATATCACCCTGCAATTTTGTACGGTGATAAGGGTACTGACACAAGTTTATCTATGTATATTTCATAAACCCGTAAAGTACAAAACGAACATGGCGACCAAACGAATTTGAAATATTATAATAGACTTTTCTCGTGATTTAACTCTCTGAGCGCAGTGAAATGTGGTACAGTAAATGATTTTGCAGATTGTAATGCATTGCCATCTAATTTAATTCAATTGTTTACATAACCTCAAGATGGCGGCTGTGCGAAATTTTAAAATTAAGTTTTTATTCTTGTGTCGTAATCATGCGATCGAAGTGAAAGTTTGAATAATGAAGCTAGGCAATAATTGTCCTTGAATGGTACATAACTCTATGGCCTATACATACAACAATCCTAAATGGCGAGCTTCCGAAATATTTAGACGGTTCTCAATATCTATGAATCTTTTACAGCAACCAAACTGAATTTTTTAATGTTCATAGAGACTATGAACATATGTTCACCTATAGGACTTTCAGTAACCTGGTGAGCACAAATCCAACATGGCGGCGACGCGAAGTATAAATATTTAAATGGACGTTTCTCGCGAATTAACTATCCGAGTGCCGTGAAACGTTGCACGTTAAATGCTTTTACAAATGTTGATCCACTGGCATGTAATTTATTTCAATTGTTTGCATAATCACAAGATGGCTGGTGTGCGTACTTTTAAAAACCCGTTTTTACTTCTTGTGTTCTAATCATGCGATTGAAGTTTAAATACCACACGTACACAATAATCTTAATGTAATAGTACAAAAATAAAAATCCATCTTGGCGACCATCTGAAATATTTAGACGGTTCTCAATATCTACGAAACTGTTACAGCAATTAAACTGAAATTTTGTATGTTGATAGAGACAATTAACATGAGCAGGATATATGAAAATAGGCTGTATAGTTCTTCACGGAACTACTTATTTATTTTTCCACTTGTTGGCATAGGAAAAAAAATTACAGTCAGACTGAAAGACTTGACGTTATATCATTTCAAATGACGCATGCTACAAATGCTACACATGTTAGAAAGGCTCAGGACTCTTTCAACAGACTTCATTGCCCATTAACTTACCCGCGCGGGTACCTCTTTAAGGGTCACCCTGTATTTGAGTCTGATATCTTTTACAACTCTTATTATTTGAATCTGATATCTCGCAAACCTGTTTAAGGGTCACCCTGTATTTGAATTGAATCTAACATACTGTACACCTCGTTAAGTGTCACCCTGTAATTTGCTCTGATATCCTGCACACCTCTTTAGGAGGCACCCTGTATTCTTATCTGGCATCTTGTATATCTCTTTAGAAGTCACCCTGTATTCTTGTGTGACATCTTGTACACATCTTTAGGAGTCACCCTGTATTCTTCTCTGCCATCTTGTACACCTCTTTAAGAGTCACCGTGTATTCTTGTGTGACATCTTGTACACCTCTTTAGGAGTCACCCTGTATTCTTGTGTGACATCTTGTACACCTCTTTAGGAGTCACCCTGTATTCTTGTGTGACATCTTGTACACCTCTTTAGGAGTCACCGTGTATTCTTGTGTGACATCTTGTACACCTCTTTAGGAGTCACCGTGTATTCTTCTCTGCCATCTTGTACACCTCTTTAGGAGGCACCCTGTATTCTTATCTGGCATCTTGTACACCTCTTTAGGAGTCACCCTGTATTCTTGTGTGACATCTTGTACACCTCTTTAGGAGGCACCCTGTATTCTTCTCTGACATCTTGTACACCTCTTTAGGAGTCACCCTGTATTCTTGTGTGCCATCTTGTACACCTCTTTAGGAGTCACCGTGTATTCTTCTCTGTCATCTTGTACACCTCTTTAGGAGTCACTCTGTATTCTTGTGTGACATCTTGTACACCTCTTTAGGAGGCACCCTGTATTCTTGTGTGACATCTTGTACACCTCTTTAGGAGTCACCCTGTATTCTTGTGTGACATCTTGTACACCTCTTTAGGAGTCACCCTGTATTCTTGTGTGACATCTTGTACACCTCTTTAAGAGTCACCCTGTATTCTTGTGTGACATCTTGTACACCTCTTTAGGAGTCACCCTGTATTCTTGTGTGACATCTTGTACACCTCTTTAAGAGTCACCCTGTATTCTTGTTTGACATCTTGTACACCTCTTTAAGAGTCACCCTGTATTCTTGTGTGACATCTTGTACACCTCTTTAGGAGTCACCCTGTATTCTTGTGTGACATCTTGTACACCTCTTTAGGAGTCACCCTGTATTCTTGTGTGACATCTTGTACACCTCTTTAGGAGTCACCCTGTATTCTTGTGTGACATCTTGTACACCTCTTTAGGAGTCACCCTGTATTCTTGTTTGACATCTTGTACACCTCTTTAAGAGTCACCCTGTATTCTTGTGTGACATCTTGTACACCTCTTTAGGAGTCACCCTGTATTCTTGTTTGACATCTTGTACACCTCTTTAAGAGTCACCCTGTATTCTTGTGTGACATCTTGTACACCTCTTTAGGAGTCACCCTGTATTCTTGTGTGACATCTTGTACACCTCTTTAGGAGTCACCCTGTATTATTGTGTGACATCTTGTACACCTCTTTAGGAGTCACCCTGTATTCTTGTGTGACATCTTGTACACCTCTTTAGGAGTCACACTGTATTCTTGTGTGACATCTTGTACACCTCTTTAGGAGTCACCCTGTATTATTGTGTGACATCTTGTACACCTCTTTAGGAGTCACCCTGTATTCTTGTGTGACATCTTGTACACCTCTTTAGGAGTCACCCTGTATTCTTGTTTGACATCTTGTACACCTCTTTAAGAGTCACCCTGTATTCTTGTGTGACACCTTGTACACCTCTTTAGGAGTCACCCTGTATTCTTGTGTGACATCTTGTACACCCCTTTAAGAGTCACCCTGTATTCTTGTGTGACATCTTGTACACCTCTTTAGGAGTCACCCTGTATTCTTCTCTGCCATCTTGTACACCTCTTTAGGAGTCACCCTGTATTCTTGTGTGACATCTTGTACACCACTTTAGGAGTCACCCTGTATTCTTGTGTGACATCTTGTACACCTCTTTAGGAGTCACCCTGTATTCTTGTGTGACATCTTGTACACCTCTTTAGGAGTCACCCTGTATTCTTGTTTGACATCTTGTACACCTCTTTAGGAGTCACCCTGTATTCTTGTGTGACATCTTGTACACCTCTTTAAGAGTCACCCTGTATTCTTGTGTGACATCTTGTACACCTCTTTAGGAGTCACCCTGTATTCTTGTGTGACATCTTGTACACCTCTTTAAGAGTCACCCTGTATTCTTGTTTGACATCTTGTACACCTCTTTAAGAGTCACCCTGTATTCTTGTGTGACATCTTGTACACCTCTTTAGGAGTCACCCTGTATTCTTGTGTGACATCTTGTACACCTCTTTAGGAGTCACCCTGTATTCTTGTTTGACATCTTGTACACTTCTTTAGGAGTCACCCTGTATTCTTGTGTGACATCTTGTACACCTCTTTAAGAGTCACCCTGTATTCTTGTTTGACATCTTGTACACCTCTTTAAGAGTCACCCTGTATTCTTGTGTGACATCTTGTACACCTCTTTAGGAGTCACCCTGTATTCTTGTGTGACATCTTGTACACCTCTTTAGGAGTCACCCTGTATTCTTGTGTGACATCTTGTACACCTCTTTAGGAGTCATCCTGTATTCTTGTGTGACATCTTGTACACCTCTTTAGGAGTCACCCTGTATTCTTGTTTGACATCTTGTACACCTCTTTAAGAGTCACCCTGTATTCTTGTGTGACATCTTGTACACCTCTTTAAGAGTCACCCTGTATTCTTGTGTGACATCTTGTACACCTCTTTAGGAGTCACCCTGTATTCTTGTGTGACATCTTGTACACCTCTTTAGGAGTCACCCTGTATTCTTGTGTGACATCTTGTACACCTCTTTAGGAGTCATCCTGTATTCTTGTGTGACATCTTGTACACCTCTTTAGGAGTCACCCTGTATTCTTGTTTGACATCTTGTACACCTCTTTAGGAGTCACCCTGTATTCTTGTGTGACATCTTGTACACCTCTTTAGGAGTCACCCTGTATTCTTGTGTGACATCTTATACACCTCTTTAGGAGTCACCCTGTATTCTTGTGTGACATCTTGTACACCTCTTTAAGAGTCACCCTGTATTCTTGTGTGACATCTTGTACACCTCTTTAGGAGTCACCCTGTATTCTTGTGTGACATCTTGTACACCTCTTTAAGAGTCACCCTGTATTCTTGTTTGACATCTTGTACACCTCTTTAAGAGTCACCCTGTATTCTTGTGTGACATCTTGTACACCTCTTTAGGAGTCACCCTGTATTCTTGTGTGACATCTTGTACACCTCTTTAGGAGTCACCCTGTATTCTTGTGTGACATCTTGTACACCTCTTTAGGAGTCACCCTGTATTCTTGTGTGACATCTTGTACACCTCTTTAAGAGTCACCCTGTATTCTTGTGTGACATCTTGTACACCTCTTTAGGAGTCACCCTGTATTCTTCTCTGCCATCTTGTACACCTCTTTAAGAGTCACCCTGTATTCTTGTGTGACATCTTGTACACCTCTTTAGGAGTCACCCTGTATTCTTCTCTGCCATCTTGTACACCTCTTTAGAAGTCACCCTGTATTCTTGTGTTCGCTTCGCTCAAAGCCCCAGGTCGCTCTTTCAACAGACTCCAATAATCATTAGCTTCTGCTTCCCGCGTGGCTGCATGACGTCACTTCCGTCTCCGTCTCCGTAACGCATAACGACGAAGTCGACAAGATCATTTGAAATGATAAGATCAATACAGCCACATCCTCAGTTGTTGTTGTGCAATATGCGCTTGAGGCCTGAAGATGTTGCCAGGGCAGTGGCCCTGATCGAAAATGGTGGCGCGCACAACTTTCCGCAGGAAACAGCATCATGTCAAAGAATCGCTATTGTTAAGTGAAACACTGACATGAACAATGATAATACATCCAGGAAACCTTACTTCCATGCTATAAACTGTAACTTCTGTACTAGGCCTAGAGCGTTCATACTTATGATTTAAATGAAAGTAATGTTGAATTTTACAAGTGATCGGGTTTTTTTGCCAGCCAGTTTATTTGTCAGTGTTTCCTTAGTAATGGAAATGTATTGTTTTCAGTCAGTCAACACGATTATATCCAATTGTAATGGAAAGAAATGTTTATGAGGTTAATACACTTTTTTCAGGATTAGGGGGAAAAAAAACAAGGGCTTAAGCCTACCAAGCGACCGCTGCCCAGCCATTTGGCCTACAGATTAAGTGGTCAGCGCGACATGGGCACTGACTCGTTGTCCTCACGAGGCTGAGTGCACCCCGTTTCAGATCTCACGTCAGTTGCTAAAATCCTTGACGGAGCTGGGAATCGAACCCGGGGCCTGCGGGTGTGAGGCAAGTGCGTTACCCCAACGGTTTCAGGGAACTACGCATTACAATAGGGATGTAGCCTGAGAAAGTTCGCGCCAGATAGCGCTCGTGTAGTACTGGGTAAGCGCAAGGCGATCGTCCTATGTTTTCCCCAGTCAGTTACGAGGAATGTATAGATTGTGACCTAGTTTTCTAAGCTAAAGTAAATTATACCTTCTCTAATTTTACTCCAAGACTATATTAATATATTATGAACGATTTTCAGCGTTAAACAGCTGTAAAATGAGCTACGGACTAGAGGCGCTAAAACTAGTGGGAGGAGGGAAGAATTAGTAGGCTACAGCGGTAATAACAAAATTCCAACACGCTCTATTATTCAAATTATGAATAGGAGTCAGCATGCTTGAGTATTGTAGGCCTATATTGATAAATAGCCTATATCTCCGTAAGACTTAAATCATTAATAGGGATTTCCCGGTCAATGCATGTGAGATTTTCAAAGTGAAATGCCTTGTCCTGTTCGGATTCCACGTAAAGAGGAAGTCCTCTGTGCCTTATGATCTCTAGATTAACGGTCACGTAAAACTATAATCTTCCTTTTATAAATAGAGATTTAAATATTCACTGGCTCCTCTTGCTTATAGACTTCGATTCGTGTATTTTTTTGGTTGATAGCGTACATGAAACCGTCTTGTTTTAAGGTAAACATAATCAAAGAAAGTTGACCGGTATTGTTTACCTCAAAATGCATCGCAACGTTTGGTTCTTTTGAAATTTGTCAATTTCTTAATACAAATCGTTTCCGTACCCCTTGGAAACGACTTAGTGGTACAGTATTTAAAAAGTTTGAGAATCCCTGTTTTAAGGCCATGAACTGTTTCCATTCATCTGGCTAACTTAGGCCTATGACTCAAGAATGTAGAAGTCAGTCACTACCGGTACCACATTCTCCATCGGGCAGATGTAAGTTGACGATTAATTCTGATTTCAAGAAACCAACCATAATACGTTTTTGACTGTTAATGTTGTGACATTTATTCTTGAAGTATTTGTCCGAGTATTGATGCCTTCGAAAATGGGAGTCACACATGTTACATTCACTTCTTCCTGTATATTGACGATTTCTTCCCGTACCGTACTTCAATGGAGATAATTTATGCAGATTCCGATATTGTAGGCTTATCGTGGTAAACTGGCAATTT
Organism: Meconema thalassinum; assembly: GCA_946902985.2. Lineage (NCBI taxonomy): Eukaryota > Metazoa > Arthropoda > Insecta > Orthoptera > Tettigoniidae > Meconema > Meconema thalassinum. The sequence goes on from OX336388.2 coordinate 92,917,396, forward strand.
TCTTGTGTATGGCCTCTTCCATATTTTTGTTGTGTTCGTGGTCCACGGAAAAAGCGATGGAACAGCGCCCGGTTTTAATCTTGCTCTCTCACCTTCAAATACAAACGCATAAATTCAGTGGTTGTTATCGATATGTCTATTCAGTTTATAGGTAGGAATTATTTCCCTTTGTAAATCACACTTGCCCAACACAGTTTTCGTGAAGTCATCGAGTTGAAAACGATGGGAACACACTTTAATATTTTCGGTCAGATTTTCTTCACCGAAATGTTTGGTTGGTTGGTTGGTTCTTAAGTTTAGGGGCTGCGACAACGCGGTCATGTAGCCCCGTGTACCGAAATGTTTCCTTCTAATAGCATGTAACCATTTCTTCCTCATTTCTTTATTTTGTGAAAATTGGAGACACGAAATCGGATTTCCCTGATTTTTGCAAAGAGGAACACTGCAATAGCTCGGCATAGTCACGAAAATAGCAATTTAAACAACTTAAATTCGTGGATATTAGCGGCATGAGAACACAGGAGACAAATGAAGAGCGCCTAGCGCTTACCCAGTACAACAGCAGTGCGCTCTATCGGTGCTAGTTCTATACATCCCTATTGGGTACAATCGCGTTGGCCAACTGAAAACCATTATTACATGTCGATGTTTGTTTCTAGTAAAAAAGATGTCTGTGTTTCCCTGGAAATATGTATGATTGTTGTACAAGATGTACGATAAGCACAGTCATACCGTTAGTATTCATAGTATTTATTTTTAAAATGCTGATAGGGCCTATGCCCCTAAAAGGTATTATATATATGCGTTTGAAATTGTGTATTTAGACGGGATTTTTTACTTTCAGTAATCATAACCTGAAAACGTTTCAAGAGATTGCTTACAGGTTTTTATAAAAGCTACTCTCTATCAAATAATAATAATGTTACCGTTATAAGTAAATAAACATAAATAGGCTGTTTATTTGTTTGAATCTTTGTTTGTTTATTTATTTTTTATTTTTTTATTTAATTTATTTGTTAATTTCCTTATTTATTTGCTTGAATATTTATTTATTTAATTTATTTAAATGTTGGTTTATTTATTCATGTAAATTATTTGTCTGTTTATCATTTATTTATTTAATTGTTAATGTATTTGTTTGTTTGTTTCTTTTTTCTTTCTTTGTTTATTTATTTATTTATTTATTTATTTATTTTAATATTCTATTTATTTTCTGAGTTAATTTATTATCTATTTATTTATTTCAATGTTTGTTCATTTATGTAATGTGTTTATCTGTTTATTTAGCGATTGTTCTTTTAAGGGGCGGAACTACGAGGTCATCTGCCCCTTATCTGCTTGTTTATTTATTTACTTATTTTTATATATACAGTATAAAAAGCAAAGCGGTGGCTTCGGTGGCGTAGTCGGTAGCATGCTGAGCTTCTATGCCCAAGATCGCGGGTTCAAATCCGACCGAAGTCGTCGGATTTCTTAATTGCGTTAAAAATCCCTCAGTATGCCTTCCTTCGGAGGGGAAGTAAAGCCGGCGGTCCCATGTCATAGATTTATGGCATGTTAAAGAACTTTCCACTAATTACACCTGTGTGAAGCTAAATTGTATAGGTTAAGAATGTAGACAACACTCTTAGGTTCCTACGTTCGTTGCCAAGAGCCAACTGCGGTGGCATCTGGTAGCTAAGTTCTGAACTAGTAGTCGTTGACGGTGGCGTTTGGCGGCAAAAGTAGGAACTATTTGAAAAATTCAAAAAGTCTGCAGTCCTTACTTGAATTAAAACACAGCTAACACACACTAATACGGTCATCACAATTAACACCGGTTATCAGACAGATTCTACACACACCCAAAGTACACGGGGCTACATGACCGCGTTGTCGCAGCCCCTAAACTTAAGAACCAACCAACCAAAAAGCAAAGCCAACTCCGTACAGGCCATGGAAACCCTGGGAGTAGTGGAAGGTAGAGGCTTCCACTCTTTGTGACATCGGCACTAGATGGGATGGAGTTGTCAGCTCCACACCGGGCGTCTTTGCTCCCATGAATTATCCTGGTGTAGGCTGAGTTTCCGAAAGTTGTAGTTTTCTTTCTAAAATCCACTACTGGGTGGGGATCGAACCCACTTGGTTTCAGTTAGAAGCTCAGCGCCTCTACCGATTGCGCCTCGCAGCCCATAAAACAAAGTCCCCGATTCTTGGATGTAACGGGTAATCTCGAGAACCACTGGATGGATTTTGATGCGGTTTTCACCATTCTGTTAAGGATATATTAAGGAAAGTTTCTGTTGAAAATAATTTATTTATGATCAAAGGAAGCCAAGCAGTAACGATTACTGTGAAGAAGGCGAAAAAAAGAACTTGGTTTCCGTACGCTTTTTAAGCTTACGCTGGGCAAACCGTTAAAAATATCAATATACTATGAATTTAAGAATTGTTCAGCATGAACAGTTCTACAAAAAAGTCCGGGAGAGCATATCTCTATCTTCAATACATCGCCTACTATAAGTGTTTTTAGATTGGACGGAAGGGAGATTTGTGTTTCATGCACCTCGCCATTCTTAAATTATGTACGTCTGACAAGAATTCGTTGCTCATTTCTCTCCAAGATAATATAATTAATAGTCCAGTCAGTGATTTCAACCCATCATGCCGAGACGTAAAACGGATATAGGTCGCAGTTCATTGCCAAAAGCGCTTATCACGTAATGCATTCATAACTGTTCCTGGGTGAAGTTATAGTACAGTATATACTAGCTATATCCGGCATGCGTTGCAATGTCAATCAAAGAATATAATAATGTTATTGGTTTTACGTCCCTTTTAACAACTGCGGCTTTTACAGGCGCCGGAATTTGGCCCCAATGGGGATCTTGAAATTGCCAGTAAATCTACTGACACGACTCCCTCGCATTTTCGCACCCTCAAATGCCAACTGACTGCGCTGGGATTCAACGCAGCAACCTTGAGCATAGCAGGCGAGAACGTTACCGCTGAGCCACACAGCCAGCCTCAATTTTAAAGAATGTATTATTTATACAGATTTTACTAAAGCCTACACCAAAACTGGTTGCCTGAGCAGCCTGTAGACATTCCACAACTTCAGATAAGTATCAGCAGTAGTTCTAGTATCTAAAAAGAAGTGTCCTGTGACTGGCAAATGGAGAATGCGTAAACATTAACCAATATGACAATGGTAATAATTAATATGCGTGTTGACTGATAGTACTATAAATTAATAAATAAATAAATAATAGTACATTATGCAACGAGCCTATAATGGCAATAATTAAGACACGAGTATGTTTATAAAACGAGCGTATGCGAGTTTTATAATTTCCATACGAGTGTCTTAATTACCATTATAGGCGAGTTGCATACGACAGTTTATGTTCGACGATAATTATTATAACTATTTTATGTTCGAACATAAATATTCATAAATGTCTGTCGAGATTTCGCCAGTTTTATGTACTGAACAGAGCGCATAGGACGCAGAGAATGCCTTGTATTTGACCATGGCCTCCTCGATTACCCTACTATGACACTAGGCCTCGCAGTGAAATTTAAATTAGAAGGCCGTGGAACTCAACGCAGGTGCGATGCTATCCTCATGTAATTGGTCAAACAACTGTTTCTTGAGCTCTGATTGGTGGGAGAAACTATTTCATAATGAAAAATACTGTTATAATGAGCCTCATTATAGTACAGTTTTCTGACATATAATGGTCAGGGTCGAACATAAATGAAAATAAATATGCTATTTATTTGTTTGAATTTTTGTCTTTTATTTCTTTTTAATATTTATTTATTTAATTTATTTATTTAGGCCAATTTATTTATTTATTTATTTATTTATTTATTTATTTATTTATTTATTTATTTCAATGTTTGTTTGTTGATTTATTTAATCTATTTATTTGTTTATTTATTTATTTACCTATTTTATGTATATTTTTAATTTATTTTTATTTATTGAATTAGGCCTAATATTTATTTATTTGATTTTATTTGTATAATCATTTATTATTTATTTATTTATTTATTTATTTATTTATTTATTTATTTATTTATTATTTTTATATTGATATGTTTGTTTATCCTGCTTCATTGGACAGTTGTTATGCGGCTCTTTTCAGAGTGTGGACTGTCTCTAATAGGACGTCACTGATTGCTTAATTACCGTGAGTGAATTCTTATCACTGCTATTATCGGTACATGAAACGTCTTCCGGTTGATGACCAAATACAATGCTCTAACCGTGGAGCATCCCCACACAAACTTTATAAAACAGTTGATATAACAGTGTTGTGATAATGATGTTCAAATCAAGACATAGCTGCGTCTGTTATCACACTCACACTTCTCTCAGGAGCCCACAGGTTGATTCAGGCTGCGTAAACATTAGACAGGGATTCTGAAACATATTATGTCGCATCCCCCTTCTGAAATATGAAATGTCTAGCACCCCCCTGCCCCCTTATGCTTCCCTCCTTTCTTAACACTTCTCTCCTAGGCTACTTCGTACACAAAAATCGGATCACAAGATCCACAGTGTTTGCTCCTTTATAATTACTGCAACTACCAGTTACAACAATAATAATAATAATAATAATAATAATAATAATAATAATAATAATAATAATAATAATAATCCCTATATATATTATAATTGTGAAAAGCTGTGTGTCCGTGTGTGTGTTAGTTTGTTACCTCTTGACACTAAAACGGCTGGACGTATTTGGATGAAATTTGAAATGGAGACAGCTTATACCCTAGGATAACATATAGCCTGCCATTCATCCGGAAATAAATCATTGTTCCCGTCGAAAGGGCAACATAACTGAAAAGTCACCAAAATTACTCAGCTGGGACAAAATATCGAAGTTGTCGCATATGGACCGGACAAAGCTCATTTTACGCCCCTCGATGCGAGAAACAATACTCGGTAGGTCCCTACGGGACATCGAAAACTACATTTTAAGGCCCTAAAACTAACAGTTTCAAAGATATTCGCAGAAAACTATCTTCACCCTGGTAAACTGATGAACTAATGGCTAGTCCGTTTCCATGGCAACTAAACCTCAAGGTATGACATCCGATTTTCTATATATCCCTGTAGGAGGCAGTGCCAATCCATTTATTATCTTTTTCAAGAGATATATAAACACAAGAACAGGGTAGCGTGCCTGCCTCCCATCCGGAGGCCCCGGGTTCGATTCCCGGACCCGTCAGAGATTGTAGACACTGGCGTGAGGGCTGCAACGGAGTGCACTCAGCTTCGTGAGGACAATTGAGTAGCTGTCTGATAGAGAGGCAGCGCCCCGGTCACGAAGAACAAGATAAACGGCCAAGCGAACACGATGCACTGACCACGCGTCACCACAATATCTGCAGGCCAAATGGCTGGGAAGCGGTCGCATGATAGGCCTAGGCCCTTCATGGGCTGTAGAGCCAGGGGTAAAAAAAAATAGGGATAGCGCCTTCTAATACCACTTTTAAATTTTAAACACTACACTAGCGGCTATTCAATAAAGTTAGCGATATACCTGCGTTCAATTTCATAAACATTGGGCTTACAAATCCCGTATAGTTAAGTACAAATATCAGTCTGGTCGTTATTTCAGTAGCAACGAAGCTCTGTGGCGGCTATTGCCGTTTCCGTAACACTTAAGGCATCTCGCCGTCACATACCTCAATGTGCACTTACAAAATTGTGAACCAGTCTATTTACTGAAAAGAATTTCTTCGTGCGAGTATCCACTCTGGCAAAAACCACACTCACCACCTTTTCCAAAATGTACACAAGACATGATTTTTAAAGCACTCTTCTGTATGTTGAGGTACAGAGATATACCACATGGAAAGATACAATAAAATGTTGGCAAATCTGAATTCAAGGAACTGCTGTCCAGAATAGGCTTTCGGTGCAGGTTATGCGGCCCATGTTCGTAACATGGAATGTTATCCTTTGACAATGCATCTACACCATGTGCGAGGACAACGCATTGCAAAGATCTCTAATACCACAATAATCAGGAAATTGGAGAAAAATTTAAAGTGGGAGCGAAGATTCAAGGATAAATAATTTCATCTTTGAGATTTGCTGATGACATCGTCGTCTTGGCCGATACGCCAGAGGATTTGAACGAGTTTTTGAATGGTATGGACTCCGTCTTGAGGAATGAATTCATGATGAAAATCAATAAATGTAAAACAAAATTATTGGAATGCAGCCGAAATAAATCAGAAACCTCTATGGACCTCAAATTGGCTGGTGAAACGCTACAGGAAGTAGGATACTTCTGTTACTTAGGAAGCAAAATATCCAGTGATGGACGAAGCAAAGAGGATATAAAAAGCAGGTTGGCTCAGGCAAGGAAAGCATTTCTACAGAAAATGAATCTGTTGACATCGAATATACATTTAGGTATTAGGAAGTCATTTTTGAAAGCTTTTGTCTGGAACGTGACATTATAAGGAAGTCAAACTTGGACTAATGGTGCAGCAGAAAAGAGGAGAATTGAAGCGTTTGAAATGTGGTGTTACAGGAGAATGATGAAGATCAGATGGGTAGATAGGGTAACAAATGAAGAGGTATTAAGACGAGTGGGAGAGGAGAGTTGTTTCTGGCGACTGCTAATGAAGGGAAGATATAGGTTGGTAGGACACATAAATAAGACACCCAGGAATAGCAAGCTTAGTTATGGAAGGGAGGGTCGAGGAAAAGAACTGTAGGCGTAGACCAGGGTTAAACAGATTGCCTCGGATGTAGGGTGTGGTTGCTGTGTAGAGATGAAACGATTAGCTCAGGAGAGGGGGCATGGTGCGCTGCATCAAACCAGTAAAAAAAACTGAAGAATCAAGCAACAACAATGAGGAATTTTAATTATTTAGAGAGGCATGTGAGGCAAAAGGGTTTTTGGAGAATTTCAATCCCTGGGACGTAACACTGGAAGAGACTGCATAATGTACGAGTACATCAGCGGCCAAGGTGAGATATATTTTACTATAGGTCTATTAATAGCGACATGTTGACGTTCAAATCATCAGAAGTGTGGAAAAATTACACCCAGAATAGCTTAAGGAAAAATACTTTTAATTCCCCATATTCCGATAGATTTGCCATTCCAGTGTGCAAGAGTGCAGTTCCCTCTTCAAACTATATTCGCAATTTCTATTAACAAAGCGCAATGTCACACACTTAACAGCAGCAGGTGTACATTTAGACAAAACCTTTTTTTCCCATGGGCAACTGTATGTGGCGTGCTCGCGAGTATCCGGACAACAAAATCGTTATGTCTCAGCAGAAGATGGCAAAACCAAAAACGTAATTTTAAAATGTGTTCATATAATGTAACATTGTACCCTGCAGATTTTGACAACTCTAAAAAAATCCCACTTTTCGGCACATATCAATATACTGTACTGTATGTATCAGAATTTTCAGAATTAGAATTGACCCATCTGTAGCCGCGATTGCTGTAATAGAATAGACCAATTAATGCATCGTCCCCATTGTCTTGATCGCGAGCGAAGCCGCGGGTACCTGCTAGTAATAATAATAATAATAATAATAATAATAATAATGCATGAGGCACACCCCCTTCATAGATGTGGCAATGCCAAACAGTGGCACCATGCTAACAAATCATGTTGAAAAGCTGTCAAAATACACAGTGTTTTCACAACTCATAAGGAAGCAATGGCACATGGCACAAGTCAGGACAGTGCCTATTATCATCTCCAGCACTGGCGTAATTCCCAACACATTAAAGAAATCTCTCACAGAGTTGAAATTAGACCCAGTCCTTTTCAAACAGATGCAGAAATCAGTCATACTTTCTGCGTGTCACGTAGTAAGGCTGTTCTTGGGCAATCAGGCCTGAAAGAGTGAAGGAAAAGTGTAAAGGCACCACTAAATGCTGTCACCAAGAATTTGCTCGTTATGATATTATGGTATCTGGGATTGTAAATGTTTTCTTTCCGGAAAATGCTGAGAATGGGTAAGTGCCTGCGCAAAATAAACCATAATAATAATATTAACACACAATTTACTATTCTTATAACACATCAAAGTTCAGTGCGGGCAGATGACCTTTTAGTTCCGCCCCTTAAAACACTAATAACTAACTAACTAAAGTTCAGTGCCACTAATAAGCCACATATTCATGGGTAATGGCGTTACTTGTTTCTGTTTATTGTAGATCGGGCTAACCACTTACTCTGAACACTCACTAGAATTCACCTGTTCACTCACTGTCTTTGAACTGACTGCAAAGGCCTGGCTGAATTCGAGTCGACGATGACAGAAGCGGCTTATTGTCTTTATTTTTTATTTTTATTTATTTGCGCACAACAGAATTTTCATCACAATTACAGTGACATAAAAATTAAACAGTATGTTATCTTATAACTAATACTAACTTAAACTAAACAGTAACTAAATACAACTTATTAGAATAAATAGGTGTGAAACAATAAATCGGTATCAGTACCTTGGATGCTTAATATCAAGTGACAACAGAATACAGCTTGAATTAAATAACCGCATTCAGAAATCAAGTCAATTCTATCAGCATTTTCGATATCTACTCTGGAATAAGCAAGAGCCACTAAGATCAAAACAAACTCTGTTTCGAACATACTTTGTACCTACATTGACTTATGGGTTGGAAACATGCACAACTACCAAAAAAGATGACAGCAGACTTCAGGCTTCAGAAATGAAGTTTCAAAGAATCATGCTTCAAAAAACTAGGAAAGACAAAGTAAGAAATGAGAAGATAAGAGAACAAGCTGGAATAAATCAGTCCCTGAAGGAGACCATAACTAGGGCACGTTTGCGATGGTTTGGTCACGTCAAACGTATGACAGAAGGAAGAATTGCAAAACAATGGTTACATACTGAGATTACTGGAAAGAGACCTGTTGGAAGACCTAGGAGGAGATGGCTGGACCAAGTGAAGGAAGATATCACATCCAAGGTAATAAACTGGGATGAAGTCTTGAAGGAGCAGTGGTATATGAATCTACCAAAATGGAGAGCACTCGTAAACTACACCCGGGAAACTGGATGATGATGATGAGGTGTGAAATTAAAACAGGACAGAATATTAATGAGAATTGGAATACATCGGTTGAAATAATATGCCGTATGACAGTGAAACAACTACTATGTTGTCGAGATCTCAGTATGACGCTTAAGAAAATAATTGTGAAATGTTATGTTGTCTTCACCCTTCTTTATGGTGTTGAAGCTTGGACCTTGTCGGTAGCTACAGAAAAGAAGATTCGAGCTTTTGAAACGTGGATATACAGGCGGATTCTTAAAATCACGTGGACAGAACATGTGAGTAATGCCGAGTTTTTTTCAGCGTGTGAGCAGCCAACCTGAGCTGTCAATCACAATTAAGAAGAGGAAATTGAAATACTTGGGACACATGATGAGGAATCCAAAATACCGTCTGCTCCAAGTTATACTTCAAGGTAAAATTCAAGGTTAGCGTGGACCGGGAAGGAGACGAATAACTTGGATGAATAATTTAAGAACGTGGTTTGGGTTGTCTTTCACGAAACTCTTCAAGATTGCACAGGATAAGAAGGTGTTAGCCAACGTCCGTATCGGATAAGTTAGAAGAAGAGGAAGAATACAAATGTAATACAAGGTTGGCTAGGTAGAATGACACAGTGGTAAGAATTCATGATTTACAATTTGCAAGGTTTGAGATATTATTTCTGGTGAGTGGTTAGGAATTCCATCAAAAATAGTGTCAAGGAGGTACTAAAATCTATGGCATCATTTCTTTGAACAACATTGTTGAAGATATTACATAGTTTGTTCAGCGGTGAATGTTTGTGGGCAGATGTCCTGGTTCTTTTAATTTCAAATGTGATATTGTTGCTTGAATTTCTGCTTGGTACATGGACATTTAAGAGAGAAAGGAATTCGGAATCATCAATTAAATTTTTTATAATTTTGAAAAGGAATTTCATAGCATCTATTTTTCTTCGTATTTCAAAACTGTCTATATCAACATTAATTAGCAGTTCCTGCTAAGGAATCAACTGACATAGTTGGCTGTTTTTTTAATGTAGATATTTTAGGAATTTATTTTGTGTGTTTTCAATAATTGAGGTATATGTTGTTTTACTCTTCAGTCTTTTGACTGGTTTTATGCAACTCTCCATGCCTCCCTGTCCTGAGCTAATCGTTTCATCTCTACATAGCTACCACACCCTACATCCGAAGCAATCTGTTTAACATATTCTAACCTTGGTCTACCCCTTCAGTTCTTGTCCTCGACCCTTTCTTCCATAACTAAGCTTGCTATTCCTGGGTGTCTTTGTTTGTGTCCTACCAACCTATCTCTTCTCTTCATTAGCAGTCGCCAGAAACATCTCTCCTCTCTCACTAGTCTTAAAACTTCTTCGTTTGTAACCCTATCCATCCATCTGATTTTCATTATACTTCTGTAACACCACATTTCAAACGCTTCAATTCTCCTCTTTTCTGCTGCACCAATAGTCCAAGTTTCACTTCCATAGAGCGCCACACTCCATACAAAGGCCTTCAAAAATAACTTCCTAATACCTGAATCTATATTCGATGTCAACAGATTCCTTTTCTGTAGAAATGCTTTCATTGCCTGAGCTAACCTACTTTTTATATGCTCTTTGCTTCGTCCATCACTGGTTATTTTGCTTCCTAAGTAACAGAAGTCTCCTACTTCCCTTAGTTTTTCTTGCATCTAGGACTCCATTTATGCTAGCATACTCTAGCTTCGGTCTGACTAGTGTGTTGTACAGGTGGATACACGTGTTTATGTTTTTGAATGGTTTTGTATTCCTGATAAGTGTTTGGGAAGGAGATATTGCCGTGAAAGGTTGCTGTGTGGGAAATGTTACCTTTTCTCCGAATTCCTGCTGACAGGAGCTACTGGTCAGTTCTTGTGAAATAAGACAGCAAACGTACGAGTTTATTAGTCTTGAATGGTCCTGGGGGCTTCCTGCCTATGATAGGTTTATGGTATAAAACTATGTGGCAGTGCATCAAAAGAAGTTTGAAGCAATATTTTTATCCTGCAGAAGAGAGCAATCCGTGTTATGCTTGGTTTATACCCTCTAACATTTTGTAGGGACTATTACAAAAAAAATCCGAATAATGACATTACCATCATTGTACTTACTCAATTGTTCTATGTATATTAAGAGACAAATTCTAACTGGAAATGCTAATATTGTCGAATGGCCTACTGTCTTGGTCTTGGTTGGACGATTGATGCATGCTGCTGCTCGCTTTGTAACTTCACGTGACGTGCACGCGTGCCCTCTAGCGACGGGCTGTGACCTTCCACGCTCTGGTCGGAACCACACCTCGTTACACACGCCACGATTAGCCGATGTCGTCTCCGGTGTGCGCATTACAGCCTCCGGCTCGTTACTTTTTGAACGCACCTTATATAATGATTATTGTATTACCTGTACCCCTGTAGGTATGTACACACATCAAAAAAAGTTTTGCATCACCTCGGTTCCAAGAGTTCCGGAACCGTTAAATACAAAGGGAATAGAGATCAACACAAACAACATTTCAGCTCGTTTTATTGCTCATGAGACCCACACATTGCATGTTGTACCATCATACAGCTAGACTTTCAGCATTTGTGGTCCAGATTGCAGTACACACCACTACCTCTAATACCCAGTAGCACGTCCTCTTGCATTGATGCATGCCTGTATTCGCCGTGGCATACTATCCACAAGTTCATCAAGACACTGTTGGTCCAAATTGTCCCACTCCTCAACGACAATTCGGCGTAAATCTCTCAGAGTGGTTGGTGGGTCAAGACGTCCATAAACAGCCCTTTTCAACATATCCCAGGCATGTTCGATAGGGTTCATGTCTGGCGAACATGCTGGCCACTGTAGTCGAGCGATGTCGTTATCTTGAAGGAACGCATTCACAAGATGTGCACGATGAGGTCGAGAATTGTCGTCCATGAAGACAAATGCCTCTCCAATATTCTGCCGATATGGTTGCACTATGGGTCGGAGGATGTCATTCAGGTATCGTAAAGCCGTTTCGGAGCCTTCCATGACCACCAGTGGCGTACGTCGGCCCCACATAATGCCACCCCAAAACATCAGGGAACCACCACCTTGCTGCACTCGCTGGACAGTGTGTCTAAGACGTTCAGCCTGACCAGGGTGCCTCCAAACACGTCTCCGACGATTGTCTGGTTGAAGGCATATGCGACACTCATCGGTGAAGAGAACGTGATGCCAATTCCGTGGGGTCCATTCAGCATGTTGTTGGGCCCATCTGTACCGCGCTGCATGGTGTCGGGGTTGCAAAGCTGGACCTCGCCATGGACGTCGGGAGTGAAGTTGCGCATCATGCAGCCTATTGCGCACAGTTTGAGTTGAAACACGACGTCCTGTGGCTGAACGAAACGCATTATTCAACATGGTGGCATTGCTGTCAGGGTTCCTCCGAGCGGCAATCCGTAAGTAGCGGTCATCCACTACAGTAGTAGCCCTTGGGCGGCCTGAGCGAGGCCTGTCATCGACAGTTCCTGTATCTCTGTACCTCCTCCATGTCCGAACAACATCGCTTTGGTTCACTCTGAGACGCCTGGAAACTTCCCTTGTTGAGAGCCCTTCTTGACACAAAGTAACAATGCGGACGCGATCGAACTGCGGTATTGACCTTCTAGGCATGGTAAAACTACAGACAACATGAGCAGCGTACCTTCGTCCTGGTGGAATGACTGGAACTGATCGGCTGTCGTACCCCCTCCGTCTAATAGGCCCTGCTCATGCATGGTTGTTTACATCTTTGAGCAGTTTTAGTGACATCTATGAACAAAGGGACTGTATCTTGGATACAATATACACAGTCAACGTCTATATGCCGGAGATCTGGGAACCGAGGTGATGCAAAACTTTTTTTGATGTGTGTATTTTATGATTTGACGACTCCCATATGTATATTAACATATTACCATGGAGAAATAAAGAAATGGATATGAGGACAGCAATATTCGTTACAGAATATGAAATATAAATATTTCAATCAATGCCACTGACACGTTCTTGATGTTGTGACGGTGAAAAGAGCATATTCGTTAAAGAGTCTTTATGATATGACCGAGAAGTCAAAAAATGGCTATCTTTACTGTGTGAATCCGTCAAAGACCACCCCGTGATGTAGTGACTAGAATTCTTGGCTGTCACCCTGAAGGTATAGGTTCGATTCCCGGCTCTGAAAAAAGATGTTAATTGTGGTCGGAGGGCTGGCGTGATTTACAATTAACCTCGTGTAACAAAATTTAGATGAGAAGAGTTTGACTCTCATCTTCGCCGTCTTGGAAGTGGTCTTCCGTGGTTTCCCCACTTCAACTCCAGGCAAATGCGGGGATGGTTCCTAATTTATGGCCACAGCTGCCTCCTTCCCTAACCTCGCCTGCATTACAAATATACACACACTACTACTACTATGATTGTTACAGACATCACAATAAAACAGGTTATCAGATGAATTCTACACACACCCAAGTACACAGGGATGAATGACCATGATATCCAAGCCCCTCCAATGAAACAACAGCATTATTAGCTAGTCACTGGTCGTAAATGAAATTAACAAGTAGTTCCGTGAGGAATTATACAGCCTGTTTTCGTATTGTATACTATTTATGTTAATCACCTCTCATCATCATCATCATCATCATCATCATCATTTCCCCTTTTCCAGCTGACACTGGGTGGGGGCAAATATGGTTCCTCTCCACTTAGTTCTGTTGTTCCACCAATCCTCTTCCGACATGGTGTTCCAATCCAGGTTCCGTTTTCTAATGCTATACTTCACCGAGTCCATCCAATGCATTCTTGGTCTTCCTCGTCCTCTCTTCCCTGTCATCCGTCGTTCCAGTGCTCGTCTTGGTAGCCTTACTTCATTCATCCGTTTGACATGTCCAAACCATCTCAATCTATTTTGCTCCAGTTTGTCATTTAGTTTCTGTACTCCCAGTTCTTTCCGTATATCTTCATTTCTCACTCTGTCCCTCCTCGTTTTCTGGACCATACTTCTCAGGAATCTCATCTCAGCTGCCTGTACTCTGCTCTCATCCCTCTTAGTCATTGTCCAAGTATCTGCTGCATATGTCATTGTATAAACATAAAATGCTTTGGACATAACTTCTTTGGCCTTAATTGGTATATCCTTGTTCCATACTAGTCCCCGTACCTGTTGGTAGAAATCACTCCCGAGTTGTATTCTTCTGCTAATTTCCAAATCGCCTCTATCAACAAACAAAATTTCAGTTTGATTGTTGTAATAGATTCGTTGATGTTGAGAACCACCTAAATATTTCGGATGGTCACCATGTTGTATCTCTACTTAGTATAAAACAAAGTCCCCGATTCTTGGATGTTACGAGTAAACTCGAGAACCACTGGATGGATTTTGATTCGGTTTTCGCCATTCTGTAAAGGATATCTCGAGGATGATTTCTGTAGAAAATAATTCATTTATGATCGAAGGAAGCCGAGGAGTAACGATTTCAGGAAAAACGTCGAAAAAAAATCCTGGCGTCCGTGCGCTTTTTAAGCTTACGCTGGGCAAACCGTTAAAAATATCAATGTACAATGAGTGTAAGAATTAAAACTCAGCAATTCTTCTAGGTTTGTGCCGTGTCTTGTGTGGGGTTTCGCCTAGGACACCAAACTGACTCATCGGCGGGCTCTTGGTGTCCCCGCCCGGACCCCCATAAGAGTAACGAACTGCGCGCTACCTCCCTTTATATAGAGTGCAACTGCACTACTTGACTGCGAGAACTAAAATCTCAAGCAGGATTCCTAGGCGAAACCCCTCACAAGACACGGCACAAACCTAGAAGAATTGCTGAGTTTTAATTCACCGGCCATGAAAGCCAATATACCATCTTTTTGAAAGTGTAAGAATTGTTCAGCATGAAAAGTTCTACAAAAACGTACGCGAGAGCACATCTCTAAATTCAATATATCGTCCACTATAAGTGTTCTTAGATTCGAGGGAAGGGGGATTTGTGTTTCATGCACCTCGCCATTCTTAAATTACGTCTGACAAGAATTTGTTGCACATGCATCTCCATGATAATAGAGTTAATAATCCAGTCAGTGATTTTAACCCATCATGCCGAGACGTAAAACGGATATTGATCGTAGTTCATTGACATCGTGAAGAAGCGCTTATCACGTAATGCATTCACAACTGTTCCCGGGCGAAGCCGGACCGGGTTGCTAGTTTTCAAATAAATAGGCATTAGAGTTGTGTACTATTACAGGAAGAATATTGCGTAGGTGTAGGATTCGAACTTCAATCGCATGATTAGGACACGAGATATAAAAACGAGATTTTAAAATTTCGCTCAGCCGCCATCTTGTGGTTTTAAATACATAAGATGCCAGTGGATTAAAATTTATATAAGAATATACTGTGCCTAGTTTCACTGCGCTCGGTAGGTTAAATCACGAAAATCGTCCTACCTAGTATTTTGGAAACATAATCCACTACTGTCACTGCATATGACCTGGATATTGTGCCTCATTATTTCCCGTTTCTTGCGCAACATGAAAGCTTGTGTAATTCGTCACGTGTGCACCATTGTTTGGGAAACAAACCTCGGGTGTTCTCAACGACACAAGCCGTTAAAATCATTCATTCAATCACTGCTCATCAGCTGTTTCATGGCCCAAGGCTAATAAGTGCTTGCCACTGTGGGTGAGTGGTTATCGTGTCGGTCTACCAACCCAGGCTTGAAGGTTCGCTCCTGGCCGTGGTAAGTGATTTTTGAAAGGTGGCAAAAATTACGACAAGCATGTCATAGAACGCATTTGAATTCAGTAGGCCGTGTTCATAATGGCAATATTAATCTTGGGATTTTCCACCAACACAAATTTCCTCATTTCTCTACTAGAAAGCGCTATCTAACCTCTTTGACATAGTGCTTCAAGGAACAACGAAATTCGACATGCAAGCTGCCCTCTAGGTGTGAAATAACAAAGCTTGCACCCTGCACCCGAGGCCATACGATATTATTATCAGGCTAATAAGTCGCCATAAAATTAGTCTTCTCAAGGTCACCCAAGATTGTGAGCAAATAAGAACACAAGAACCTCGTTTATTTGAAACTGATCCGGATTATCCAAAATCTGGATAATCTGGAAAGAAAACTAAAAAACAAAAGACATGTTATATAATCTTTTAACATAAGTTGTAGGCCTAATATAGCTTGCCACGGTGGGTGAGTCGATAGCGTGCTGGTCTACTAACCCCAATATTGCACGTTCACTCCTGGCCGCGGTAAGTGATTTTTGAAAGGCGAAAAAATGACGACACGCATGTTATACGTTGTTGGCATGTTAAAGAACCCATTTAAATTCAATTGGCTGTGTTCATAATGGCAAAATTAATCTCGGGATTTTCCTCCAACACAAAAGAGTTCCTCCTTTCTCTACTAGAAAGCGCTATAGTGTCAAGGAGCTCAGATATCTAACCTCCTTGACCTTCATAGCGTTCCAAGGAACAACAAAATTCGACATGCAAGCTGCAGTCTGGGCGCAAATAACAAAGCTTGCACCCAGCACCCTAGGCCTTACGATATTAGTATTATTACTTAGAGCACCAGTAGAGCCTCCGTGGCTTAGGCGGCAGCACGCCGGCCTCTCACCGCTGGGTCCGTGGTTCAAATCCCGGTCACTCCATGTGAGATCTGTGCTGGACAAAACGGAGGCAGACAGGTTTTTCTCCGGGTACTCCGGTTTTCCCTGTCACAATTTCATTCCAGCAACACTCTCCACATCATTTCATTTCATCTGTCATTCATTTAATCATTGCCCCAGAGGAGTGCGACAGGCTTCGGCAGCCGGCACACTACATATCCTCGCCGCTAGATGAGGGCTTCATTCATTCCATTCCTGACCCGGTCGGAGACTGGAAGCAGGCTGTGGATTTTCACTTAGAGCACCAGTCTGACTATTTACTAACCATTACAGATTATCGCACATGAAATTGGCCAGCAAATTACTGGCCGGGTTTTAAACTTCCTCATAATCCCTCGCATTCGTGAATATACACTGACCGGTAAAAAAAAACCGAACACTTGGAAATTTCAACATTACTTTCATTCAAATCATAAATATGGTCGGAATAGGCCTAGCACAGTACATACAGTAGTTATAGCAAGGAACAGAGGTTAATTGTTTTTCTGGATGCATTAACATTCATCATGTCACTGTTTCACTTAACAATAGCGATTCTTTGACATGAAGCTGTTTCCCGCCGAAAGATGTGCGCACCATCGCTATCGTCAACAATGCAATGATTTATTCTTTTTTCTTTTGCCACTTGTTGGCATAGTAAAAGATCAATACAGCCACATCCTCAGTTGTTCTTGAGCAATTCAGAAACGAATATGCGCGTGAAGGCTCGTTCAAACAGGACGCGGGCTGCCCGCGCCAAGGGAAGGACCGCAGCCCGTCGCCGACTCTGGTGGTCAAACTGAATACGGTCAAGTCAAGGCGAACCAGTGTAAAAGCAATCGCGAACAAGTGCATGTCATACTGTTTTCTGTTCGTGGTGTTAATTCAACATTTCCAGCAATTCCTCGGACGAAGAATTGCTTCTTCTGTACCCTTTGAGTCAAGCGAGACGAAAAAGAAAATGGGTGCATGACAGACTACTAATGAAAAAAATTGCAGTCAGTCTGAAAGACTAGACGTTATATCATTTCAAGTGACGCATGCTACAAATACTGCACATGTTAGAAATGCTCAGGAGGGCTTCTCGTTTCGCTCGAAGCCCTAGGACTCTTTTAACAGACACCATTACCCATTAACTTAGGCTTCCCGCACGGGCACCTCTTTAAGGTTCACCCTGTATTTGAGTCTGACATCTTTTACAACTCTTTAAGAGTCACCCATTATTTGAATCTGATATCTTGCAAACCTCTTTAAGGGTCACCCTGTATTGATTGAATCTAACATACTGTACACCTCGTTAAGTGTCACCCTGTAATTTGCTCTGACATCCTGCACACCTCTTTAGGAGGCACCCTGTATTCTTATCTGGCTTCTTGTATAACTCTTTAGAAAACACCCTGTATTCTTGTGTAACATCTTGTACACCTCTTTAGGAGTCACCCTGTATTCTTGTCTGCCATCTTGTGCACCTCTTTAGGAGTCACCTTGTATTCTTATCTGGCATCTTGTATATCTCTTTAGGAATCAATGTGTATTATTGTGTGACATCTTGTGCACCTCTTTAGGAGTCACCCTGTAATCTTGTCTGACATCTTGTGCACCTCTTTAGGGGTCACCCTGTATTATTCCCTGCCATCTTGTACACCTCTTTAAGAGTCACCTTGTATTCTTATCTGGCATCTTGTATATCACTTTAGGAGTCACCCTGTATTGTTATCTGGCATCTTGTACTGTATTTTGCTCTGACATCCTGCACACCTCTTTAGGAGGCACCCTGTATTCTTAAATGGCATCTTGTATATCTCTTTAGAAGTCACCCTGTATTCTTGTGGTCGCTTCGCTCTAAGTCCCAGGTTGCTCGACGCCACACGACTCTTTCAACAGACTCCAATAACCAGTGGCGGCCGGTGGTATGTAAAGCTGGGTGTTGCACCAACATTTCTGATGTCGCAATTTTATATGGGAAGTTTACACATGTAACAAAAATCAATTAACGTTAGATAAACTACATTTCTATAAAAACTGAAATACATGGGTTTTCCAAACTAACTGTACGTTCGACAAATAGATAAAATTTTAATGGCTCTTTTGGGCTTCTTCCTATAGGAATTCATAAAAAATTATATGTATGTATTTACGCCCTATGCCTGAGTTAATTGGAAGAATTTAAAACACAGCAGGTTGTCTAAGTTTGGGTCTCTATCTCCAGGATAATAAACATTCTCAACATAAAAACATGGCAACCGAAAAGTTTGTACGTTACGAAAAATGATATAACTAACAAAGATGGGCACATATTCTGCATAAGGATAGTTTTTTTTTTACTATAGCTTGAACCCCATCAGAGGAACCAGCCATGAAGTGCGCTCTGTCATACGTCCACGCAATTCATTTTTGCGGAGTTTCATTCAATTTCTGCTTCTTTAATTAATCCAGTAAACACGCTGCTAATGGGTGTGCATCATGTTTTGTTTGCCTCTTAGTACGTAACTTATCGGTATACAACAGCCATCTGAAATATGTTTGAAATATCACTAGTTTCATCTGCTATAATGGCTAAAATTTCCGATTCCTTTATTTGCTTTGATACTTCTTCTTGGCAAACCACCAAAATAATCTGTAAAATTTAATTTTGAATTGTTTTGGACGTTCCTTTGAAAACAGTAGCCCTTACCAAAATGACCTTTAACACAGCATCCAACTCAACGCTAAAATTAATTAGTTCTCTCAAAACACCTGGATTTGTTGATGTTACACTTTCATCATGATCACGCAAGGCCAGTTCGAAAGAGCCACAGAAACGAATACAGTTTATTACAATATTTAACACATACCTATTGTGCCTAACTTCTTCGTTATATTCCGCAATTTACCTTCTATAGACACTGTCCAATTGTGCAGCTTCGTTAACAGTTCGAAAAAGGGTCAATTTCAAACAGCTGAAGATTGGTTGGTTCCTCAGTTTAGGAGCTGCGACAACGCGGTCATATCCTGTACTTTGGGTGTGTGGAGAATCTGTCTGACAACCGGTGTTAATTGTGAAGGCTGTATTAGTGAGTGTCATCTGTTTTTAATTCAAGTGAGGACTGCAGACATTGAATTTCAAGCAGTTCCTACTTTTGGCGCCAAAGGCCACCGTAAACGACTACTAGTTCAGAACTTGGTTACTACACGCCACCGCAGTCGGCTCCTGGCGACGAACGTTGGAACCTAAGAGCGTTGTTCAAATTTTTAACCTATAATTTAGCTTCACACAGGTGTAATTAGTGGAAGATTCTTTAACATGCCATAAATCTATGACATGGGACCGCCGGCTTTACTTCCCCTCCGAAGGAATGCATACTGCGGGATTTTTAACGCTCTTAAAAATCCGACGACTTCGGCCGGGTTTGAACCCGCGATCTTGGACATAGAGGCTCAGCATGCTACCAACTACGGCACCAAAGCCACTCAGCTAAAGATTCACGTTTCTTTATTTTAGGGATTAATTTCCGTAACTCCTATTTTGGTCCACGCGGATTCTCCACCAACAAACATGGAAAACAGATTAAAGCGTTTTTAATATCGCATTCACATAACCAATTATTATTGCCTTAAATATATCCTTTAAACGCCCTCGTAGCCTATACTTATATTTTGGACAATACTTATCTGGTAATGGTCTACCGAGTGTTTTTACTGTGAGTTGATCGTCATCAGGGAGCTGGGAAAGCTGTCTAACTAGTAAATTACTTGCTCTATTAATTTTCACGTCACTCCACAATACAATTAATGTTTCAAACTAAACATTCCGTTTAAATAAAATACTAACTTACAAGATGCACAGATGATACATCTGGGTGCTATATCGGAAAGTGGCGCGAAAGGCAAACTAACAAAACACTGAATTTTGCTAGCCTGAAATTTCGTAGTGAATGCATAGTAGTGAATCAACCAAACAATAATAATAATAATGCACGATTATGTATCTGCCTGGAACCAAAATACTCAATCAACTAAATACAGAACTAATCGCAACCCAAATCCCGCAAGAACAAGAGTGGTAATAGCAAACATAAACCGCTACAGTACACCAACAATACGTCGCAAAATAGTTCAGCCAATTATCTACTGTACTTATAGCAATGGTGGCGTTCTTAGGCTCGCTTCACAGAACAATTGACAAAAATATTAAATGAAGTTATGATGAGAAAACATCTAAAAATAATTGGGTGTGAACCAACTAATGTCTCCCTATGAAATTCCGATATTTGTACTGTTGTGGGTGGTGTAGCATTCCCTAGTGGTGTGGGAAAGAAACTACCCTTCAGGGGCAGATGACCTCGTAGTTCCGCCCCTTAAAACAACAGTAACTAACTAAACTACCCTTCGCGGGGAAAGAGAAATCGAGGGTGTTGTCATTTCCAATGAGTGGTGCAATCTAACGGGGCCATTTGGAACTGAGTGTTGCCAGGGGGCTGGCAGCTCGTCTGCAACTCCCTACAACCCATGCTGGCCAGCAAGCATGTACAAGCTTGGCCTCGTCCCTGCCGTCCGCGCTGTCTACTTGGGAGTCGCAACAAGAGAGCTAACCCCCTGGAGTTTGATTTGAAGGCGGCAGCTTTTATAGGTACAGTGTGAAGCATTACGATAAATAATAACAAAATATCGATGATTTAAACACATTTTTGAGTGCATTAGATCTATAAAACTAAAACATTAAAGGAAAAAAACGACGAATTAGTTGCAAAATTATTGGGAGTTGTGCAACGCTGCAACAATATCACCAGCCGCCCTTGCCAATAACCATTAGCTTCTGCTTCCCGCGTGGCTGCATGACGTCACGCACTAGCTTCCCGCGCGGCTGCATGACGTCACTTCCCGCGCGGCTGCATGACGTCACTTCCGTCTCCGTCTCCGTCTCCGTAACGCATAACGTTGGACCCAAGCATCACGACGAAGTCGACAAGTTCATTTGAAATGATAAAATGACAGGAGTTGGGCGAGTATCACAAACTATGCTGTGAATTGTGGTCATTTCCAGACTGTCTTTTCGTATATTTACGAATAACTGTAGAACGTACTCGCGCACAAGGTCAATAAATTCTCCGTTTCGTCGGTCATGCTTCTAGCCCGCGCGGTCTTTGTGGAAAATCACAACTGCTCACTTGCCCGCCGAGAACTAGATTGGTCCGCCGTGGTAGACCGCCTTCTGTTTAACCAGGATGATGCAATATTACACGATACAGAGTTCGCAGCGGTCGGGCGGGCCTTGAGGCCTGAAGATGTTGCCAGGGCAGAGGCTCTGATCGAAAATGGTGGCGCGCACATCTTTCCGCGGGAAACTGCATCGTGTCAATGAATCGCTAATGTTACGTGAGACAATGATATGAAGAATGGTAATGCATCCAGGAAACCTTAATTCCATGTTATAAACAGTAACTTCTGTACTAGGCCTAGAGTGTTCATATTTATGGTTTAAATGAAAGTAATGTTGAATTTTCAAGTGATCGTTTTTGTTGTTGTTGTTGCCGGTCAGTGAAATTGTTTTGACTTTTTATGTGTTTAATGAATGTCTCAGTAAGTTCCAGTAAGCAAACCAACAAAAGGACCCTGCATTCGAATACTAACCCACATGTAAGTACTGTATTAGGCCTAGACAAGGCCAGTTGCCGGAGAACCCCGTTTATCCGAAATGAAGGAGGCGGAACCACTTTGGTTGACGCGTTTTTTAAATCATTTTAAATGATCTTGTCGACTTCGTCGTTACGCTGAGGTCTGGCGTTACGTTACGGTGACGGGACGAAATGTACTCAGATGCACTGAGGTGTGTGACGGCATAGTACCGCTTGGTGCATGTGTACCCCCGACAATCTCTACTTCGTTAGTATAAGACAAAAAACCCCGATTCTTGGATGTCACGAGTAATCTCGAGAACCACTGGATGGATTTTGATGCGGTTTTCACCATTCTGTAAAGGATATCTCGAGGAAAAAATCTGTAGAAAATAATTTATGTATGATCAAAGGAAGCCAAGCAGTATCGATTTCAGTGAAAAAGTCGAAAACAAACTTGGTGTCCGTATGCTTCTTATGCTTACGCTGGGCAAAC
Organism: Meconema thalassinum; assembly: GCA_946902985.2. NCBI lineage: Eukaryota > Metazoa > Arthropoda > Insecta > Orthoptera > Tettigoniidae > Meconema > Meconema thalassinum. The sequence continues at coordinate 92,940,226 of OX336388.2, forward strand.
CGTTAAAAATATCAATATAATATGAGCGTAAGAATTGGTCAGCATGAAAAGTTCTACAAAAAAGTCCACGAGAGTATATCTTTATCTTCAATACATCGCCCACTATAAGTGTTTTTGGACTGGATGGAAGGGGCACGTCCCCGCGCGCTTGACCTTGCTTTGCCCTTGGTTTTCACTTGCCGTTCGCGAGTAATTTGAAACAACATTAGCAAGATAAGTATTATTCAGATAATTTTCTAACATGTCAAGAGTCTTTGGCTTCGAGCGAAGCGAGAAGCCTCCAGACTTTCTAGCATTTTTCAGCATTTGTAGCATTTAAAATGATACAAAAGTCTAGTCTTTCAGACTGACTGTCACTTTTTCGGATAACACATGGTAAATATTTTCGGAAGTTAAATTCGAAATAAAAATGAGTAAACTCGGCTAAGCTAAGCTGCAACCTGTCATATTCAGAAGAGGACATTTCAATGACACAGAAGATGATGATGATGATAATTGTTGTTTTAAGGGGCCTAACACCTAGGTTATCGGCCCCTGACACAGAAGAGAGTGACCACGACTCGGACACGGAATTTTCGGCTAATAGTGAAGAAGGCGCTGCAACCGAGGACTTGAAGTGCCCCCTCTCATTCTTGAGTATACAGCTATACTGTGCACAACTACTTTTAGATTTCTGAGTTTTATACAAGGGCTGTTTTTTAAAGTAAGGGCCGTTTAAAAAAAATAACCGAACACTATTTTGAAACCACATTTATTTTTAGGTTTTACATACCTTCCTCTATTTTTAGCCTATTTTCAATTTTGAAAAAATAGGCTTAGGAGATCACCTTTTGTCCGTGTGTGTGTGCGTGCGTGCGCGAGTGTGTGTGTGTGTGTGTGTGAGGTGTGTGTGTGTGTCCCTAATAAAATCTAAACGACTGGAGCGATTTCAATGAAACTCGGTAAGTTCATAGCACTATTCCCGGCGACCTCGACCGCGCCCTTCAAATTTTGTTACGTCTCACCGATCCAACATGGCGGCTGTGCAAAATATTTCACTAGCATTCAATATCTCCGAAACTATTAACGATATCGCCCTGAAATTGTCTACGGTGATAAAGGGCACTAATAGAAGTTCACCTATGAGACTTTTAAAAACCTGGTGATTACAAAACCAACATGGCGGCCAAGCGAAGTTGAGACTTTTAAATAGACTTTTCTCGCGATTTAACTATCCAAATGTAATGAAACTTGGTACAGCAAATGTTTATACACATTGTAATGCACTGGAGTCTAATTTTGTTCAATTGTTTACATAACCTCAAAATGGCGGCTGTGCGAAATATTTCACTGACATTCTATATCTCCGAAACTATTACAGATATCACCCTGCAATTTTCTACGGTGATAAAGCGTACTGATACAAGTTTACCTATGTATATTTCATAAACCTGTAAAGTACAAAACGAACATGGCGACCAAGCGAATTTGAAATATTTTAATAGACTTTTCTCGTGATTTAACTCTCTGAGCGCAGTGAAATGTGGTACAGTAAATGATTTTGCAGATTGTAATGCACTGCCATCTAATTTAATTCAATTGTTTACATAACCTCAAGATGGTGGCTGTGCGAAATTTTAAAATTATGTTTTTATTTCTTGTGTCGTAATCATGCAATCTAAGTGAAAGTTTGAATAATGAACCTAGGCAATAATTGTCCTTGAATGGTACATAACTCTATGGCCTATACATATAACAATCCTAAATGACGAGCTTCCGAAATATTTAGACGGTTCTCAATATCTATGAATCTTTTACAGCAACCAAACTGAAATTGTTTATGTTCATAGAGACTATGAACATATGTTCACCTATAGGACTTTCAGTAACCTGGTGAGCACAAATTCAACATGGCGGCGAAGCGAAATATAAATATTTAAATGGACGTTTCTCGCGAATTAACTATCCGAGTGCCGTGAAACGTTGCACGTTAAATGCTTTTACAAATGTTGATCGACTGGCATCTAATTTATTTCAGTTGTTTGCATAATCACAAGATGGCTGCTGTGCGTAATTTTAAAATCTCGTTTTTACTTCTTGTGTTCTAATCATGCGATTGAAGTTTGAATACCACACGTACACAATAATCTTAATGTAATAGTACAAAAATAAAAATCCAACCTGGTGACCATCTGAAATATTTAGACGGTTCTCAATATCTACGAATCTGTTACAGCAATTAAACTGAAATTTTGTATGTTGATAGAGGCAATTAACATGAGCAGGATATATGAAAATAGGCTGTATAGTTCTTCACGGAACTACTTGTTCTACATAGTTGCCTTGTTTATTTAGGCACTTGTCATACCTTAAAACTAAGTTCTGAAATCCCTCTGCATAAAAGTTTGCCGCCTGCTCTGACAACCAAGAATTCACACTTGAGGAAAATCCATTGATAGAATGGTTATCATGAATCTTAGGTCCTCGTGAATTTTCGTGTCAATTGCAGTCACCAAGTCATCTGTGATCACAGACCTGAGCGTTCATCGTCATGAACATTTTCACGGCCACTTTTGAACTCGCGTACCCATTTACGCACTTAAACTTCTGTCATTGCATTATCACCATACACCTTACAAAGCTGACGATGAATGTCTGCAGCCGACTTGTTTCTTGCATTCAAAAAACGTATCACAGATCGTACCTCACACGCGGCGGGCGAATCAATAATCTTGAACATTGTAAAGATGCACAGTTCAGCGTACAGGTTAGCTACACAGCTGCAAAGGACGCCTGCTTGTTCGCAAAGGATGTCGGGAGGTAGCGCGCACGCTTGTTGCGGCGTGCGCGCTAACTACGGTCTTAAAATAAACGGCCCTTACTTAAAAAACATCCCTCGTATAATTTTACCTTTTTAGGCTTATTGTAGTTTTTAGTATTTAAAAATGTGTGTTTGATTTTAAACGCAGAAGTAGCATTTGTAACATTGGAATTTTATATGTGAACTTGCGTTAAATAAAGGGCTATGTGCCTTAATTCCACGAAAAATAAAAGAAACAACAACAACCAAGAACATTAATACCATTAAAATAAATACTACCAAAATAGGACTGCGTAAAGAAAAATGCGGTCTTTTCCACCACGCGCGTGTTCTCGCGTAACAGTAATCCATGCGTGTTCTGGATGGTTAAAAAATCCGACGATTTCGGTCGGATTCGACCCGTGATCTAGGGCATACGAATGATTATGTACTATCGCGTGCATACATAACGGGCTGCCTTGCCGAGCGGGAGTTGAGTTTTCGAGCCATCAGGTTGTCATCACTTGGTGTGTTCTCGGGAGGGGAATGCTCAGAGTCGTGGTTGGGCAGCTGTCCTTGTAGGCAATGGGGGAGAGGAGGGGGGGGGGGTAGTGTGGTATCACCTGTTTTAATCACAAGAGGCTGACAGTGGCTCAGTAACACAACAGCGAACTCGATTTTGAGGTCCGTGGCCTTTGATATGAACGACCGTTTGGTGAAGAAGGGGCAGATGGTTGGGCTCTATGAAGCTGGCGTCGGAATAACAGAAATATAATTAGTTTAGGACGTTTGCGATTTCTTCTTTTCTTCTTATTAAACTGCGTTTAGTCACTAACTGTGAAAACTCGATTCTCAAAAGAATTCACACACAGTAAAACTCAACAGTGCCTTTCTAACGAGATTTAACAATTAATGGGTTACTTGACATTTCAATTTAGATTTATTAAAACCGTCTCGTTATCTTCCAAGCCCGAAACTAAAGAAAATCAAAGTTGGCGCTTCGCTTCTCGATCTGTCCCCCTCCTCTCCCCCCTTGCCTACAAGGACGGGTGTCCAACCACGGCTCTGAATATTCCCCTACCGAGAACACCCCAAGTGATGGCAACCTGATAGCTCGAAAACTCAACTCCTGCTCGGCAAGGCGGCCCGTTATTTATGCACGCGATAGTACACCCCTAGTTAACAGTTGGTGACCCTGGCTGACCTTATCTGTTTCCCTCACAGCACGTTCTCGCGTTGTTTTGCAGCAATAAAAGTAATTGCTTCTCATTCATTCTTCCTTATTGAATGAACAGATTTATGTATGGGATTTTCAATTGCTGCATTTCCGTTTGTATATTACACTCTTATCCAATACAGCAGCCAATAAACATGGGAAAGACAGATGACGTGACATTCTTGTTTAACATACAGATAAAAACAAGACCTTTAAAGTTAAGGTCACTACATTTCATTTCAGCTATTAACTATTTTATATGTTACTGTTAAACTGAAACGAATGAATTAAGTTATAAAAATGATTATCGTGCTTGTAAAAATATGATTACATTTTCTGTGAATCTATTGTTCACACCGTCGTAATCATTAAAATACGTTTGGAATTTATTTCAGACATTTAAATGCGATAATAGTGTTGTTACTTTTTTCTGTGTGCAAATACTTAACACTTTTACTGTCCACCCATAAATGTTTCATTTAGGGGCTTTGACATCATGGTCATGATCTCTGAAGATTCTTTGTCGTTTTTCAATGGCAACAGAGTCGTTAGAAATATTGCAAAAGAATGCCTTAGCGCCCACCTTGTTCAATATTTATAACAATGGCCAGAACAAACAAATAGCTTTTTATTAATGTTATCCGAGAGTGGAACGTGTCTTCTACACTACCACTTTGATAATATAATGATTTTTATGTTCGACCCTGACTATTATATGTCTGAAAACTGTATCATAATGATGGTCATTATAACACTATTTTTCATTATGAAACAGTTTCTCCCACCAATCACAGCTCAAGAAACAGTTGTTTGACCAATTAGATAAGGATACCTTCGCACATGCGCTCAAAATCCAACATGTCTAAATAAATTACCGAAAGTGCACCGTCCATATGTTCGCGTAAATAAACTGGTGACTATGAGACAAGAAATAGCACTGTACCTTAATATCCCCAAAGCCAATTTCTACACCACGCTTTGTTTTCAAACGACTTCGGTGACAGTTTTACTGAATACTGGTGCAAAATCTGCACATATGGCATTGAAGCACACATAGCGCATGCGTCGGTCGGCCAGAGAGCTTGGAGAACAGAGATGTCCTACCCAGCGCAGCACGCGATCACAAAATTCTAGTGACTGGACAGATATTTATGAATATTTATGTTAAAACATATAATAAAGTTATAATTATCGTCGAACATAAACAGTCGTATGCAACTCACCTATAATGGTAATTAAGACACTCGTATGGAAATTATAAAACTCGCTTTCACTCGTTTTATAAACATACTCGTGTCTTAATTATAGCCATTATAGGCTCGTTGCATAATGCACTATAATAGCTCGTGTAGATGGACCGGTACTTCTTGGCCGGTGCACATTTCAAACGGAAGGCTAAGAGCGAGTTTCTTGCCCCGTTGGTGTGAGGAGCGCCTCATATGTTTGACCTCGTTGGGGCATTCCTAATGGTCTTCCGCCCCCTACTTGTAAACACCTATCGCTACTTACGAGCCTGCTACATAAACCTTCCTGTCCCGTCCTCAGACTGTGAAGGTTAGGGATTGGCCCGTCGACCTGACCGGCCAAGGACTTGCGTGCGATCTATACTACAGTGAAGCCTCTCAATTGCGGAAACTAATCGGACGTATCTGGGAGGTGTCCTTAAATGGGAGGGGCCATATTTAAAAACGAAATTGGGTCAAGACAGAAATAATCAAGTAGTTCCCTGACGAACTAAAGAGTCTACTTTTCTTAAAATTATATAGACCATATATCAACAGTTGGCATATCTGGTGACTCTATATTCTTAGTTCCATCTCTTAAGTTACACAACGAACATGCAAAAATTGGTTGAGGTCCAATAGACCAGCGTTTCCCAAACTGTGGTACGCGTACCACTGGTGGTACCCTCGTACTGCTGCAGTGGTACGCGGTGATGTTACGAAAAATATGAAAAAATATTAGATACGTTACGAAAAATATATTTTAAAAATTACAGTCAGTCTGAAAGACTAGACGTTATATCATTTCAAATGACACATGCTACAAATGCTACACATATTAGAAAGGCTCAGGTCTCTTTCAACAGACTCCATTAACCATTAACTTAGGCTTCCCGCGTGGCTGCATGACGTCACAGTCTCCGTCTCCGTAACGCAACCGTCTCCGTCCCGCGTAACGTTAGACCCAAGATCATTTGAAAGGATAAAATATATATAATTTAAATATATAAAAACATTGATATGTTGCCGGAGGACTTAAAGGCCAAAGATCAGGAGCAGTTTTGTGAATTGAAATGTGATTCAGAACTAAGGCAAGCTTTTTAAAAAATGTCTCTTGTGTACTTTTGGGTTGAGAGGCGTGCAGACTATGCAGACATAGCTGACAAAGCAGTTAGATTTTTACTGCCTTTCACTACTTCGTACTTGTGTGAGACTGCATTTTGTTCACTTGTTTATCTCAAGAATAAATACAGGAATAGGCTCCTTACAGTGGAAAAGATGGAGTTTAGGTGGTACGGATATTTTTTTCTCGAAATGTGATTTTTTTACATCAATTATGGTTAAATCGAGGGTGCTGATCACGAATATACTAATAGTTTTGCACCCACACCTAACGCCCTTGAGAAACGAGGGTTCGATTCCCCTCACAGGTAACAAGTTATAAATTCGAATTTGCGATGAATGACTCGGAATGGTACGGTATTGCGTTGATATAAATTGTATGAAAACGTTTCCTACATAGGATATGCGAAAAGTCACCCGTAGCGCCCTTGAATGTCGGAGTTCGAATTCCCTCCCAAGTACTAAGTGGAATAATCGAATTCGCGATCTCTGGCCAGGATCGGAACGGTATTGTGTAGATAATCCGGGTCATTCTTCGCAAATTCGAATTTATGACCTGGTACCTGTTAGGGGAATCGAACCCTCGAACCTCAAGGGCATTAGGTGTGACTTTTCGCACAGCCAATGTGCAAGAGCGTTAGGCGTGGGTACAAAACTATTAGTATATTCGTGATCAGCACACTCAATTTACCCATAATTGATGTAAAAAAAAAAATATCCGTACCACCTAAACTCCATAAGTGCCAAACATTCTTCGTTTGAGACTCAAGAATCTTAAACCAGACATTCCTAAGTTGGCTTCTAATCTTCAAGCTCACCCTTCACATTGAAGTTGTTAGTTGAACTCTGGTTTTTATGTTTAACTAGCAGAAGTACCCATTCTTCGAACGGTCATCTGTATTAATAACCAGACGTAATCAATTGAGCTACTGTTGCAGTGGTTAGAGACTTGGAACCTGTTTTTCGACAAAGAAAAATGATTAGTTAAAATATGCTCTGAAACTAAATTTACCTAACGTGTACTTCCCGACGTGAAAAGAAAAGGAAACCTCGTAGACTTTAACGCAATACACGTCAAATAAAACTGACCTTCACTGTTGTGTCAAGTCCCCATCTAGAGGAAGACCCCTTTAATAAATTATAAAGGCTTGTGGTGCATGAAAATTCAAGTTTCCTAGACTCAAATGGCCCAAATTCCTAAAAGAAGAAAAGAAAAAAACCTACCGCATTTCAATTCAGGAATTTTTGAAGATAATGTTTCTGTTTGGAGATAATAATAGACCTTCTGTACGACATAACGCACATTAAGGTCGTGTGAAAAAAATCTAGGGTACCCCTTGACCCCCTTAAGCGCATTTATGAATTTTACAGTTTTAGTTGATTCCGTAATAACCGTATAGCCATTTGCAAACATTCACAGAAATTTAATAAATGGAGTGGCTTTACTTCTTGCAGAAATAGATAGAAAGTTGGATGTCACTTTTTCAGATATTGTTGTCATGGTTACTGGCTTGCATTCCTTCATTAGTTTATTAAATGAAATTAGTTTTCTGGGAATATCTCAGAAACTGATGGTTTTAGAGCCTTAAAATGTACTTTTCGGGGAACCTTTACTGCTATTTAGGGGCACCGAGTTTTGTTTCTGACACCAAGGGGCTGAAAATAAGATTTGTCTCGTCGTTGTAGGCCGTAGTTTAATAATAATTATTATAATAATAATATGACAATATAGGGATAGGGATATAATAGACCTTTCGTACCACCCCCGAACGTGTAAATCGCGTGAAAAATATCTAGAGTACACCTTGACCCCCTTAAGCGCATTATAAAACATTGATGAATTTTACAACTTAATTTGGTTCCGTTATAACCTTATAGCCGTTTGCAAACTATCTCAGTAATGTAATAAATGGAATTGTATTGCGTCTTACAGCAATAGATGGACCTGTGAGATTCCGTTGCCATGGTAACCGGCTTGCATTCTTTCGTTATTGTATTAAATGAAATTAGTTTTCAGGAAATATCTCAAAAACCGTTTGTTTTTGGGGCCTTAAAATGTGGTTTTCGGGGTCATTTCGGGGCCCCCGAGTTTCGTTTCTCACATTGAGGGGCTGAAAATGAGCTTTGTCTCGCCCGTCTACGCCTATTTCAGCAAGTATTTTAAGGGGGTAGGCCCCCTTTTATGACAGGTACAGAGAAGAGTTACATCAATGATTAGTGTCGTGCCTCTGAAGGATATCTGTACCAAATTTTACGATGATCCACCCAGCCGTTCTCGAGTTATAAGGGAACAACTACTTTGTCCACAGACAGATAGACAGACAGACAGACATACAGACAGACATAAATTTTATTTTCGCGCGCATCCGTCATAAAACAGTCTGAAACGCGTAAATAACGCAAATTTCCGTAGAAATTCAGACAAAACAGACAAACTTTCATTCTTATATAGTATATACTAGCTGACCCGGCAGACGTTGTCCTGCCAATCATAGAAAGTGTTGTAATTTTGTATCTTGAAGTGCTTTTGGATACACATTTTTTTTCAATTTCTGTTAACTCCTCTAAACTATCGTGAAATGAATTAACTAATCTAGAAAAATTCATGGGAGCGTGCACAACAACTCTCCAAAGTTTCATCGCAATCGGATAAATGGCATATAACGCATACGGGATTTTTTTTAAAATGAGTCGTGCGCTGTCACTCATTTGTTGAATCTACTCGTGCTCTACCAACTGTGAAATGGATTTACTAAGTTAGAAAGCTTCACGTAAGTGTACGCATCAACTCTTCTAAGTTTCATCGCTATCGATGAATAGTATAGGCTGTGAACGCAAACGGGATTTCGTTGGAACGCTTCGCGCGTCGTCACTCATTTGTTACATCTACTCGTGCGCTACCAATATTGTAAAATGGATTTACCAAGTTGAAAACCTTCCCTGGCGTGTACACAACAACTCATCAATGTTTCATCGGAATCGGATGAATGACATATGAACGCATACGGGATTTTCATTAAATGATTCGCATGCCGTCACTCATTTGTTGAATCTACTCATGCGCTACCTATTTTAAAATAGATTTACTAAGCCTGAAACCTTCTCTGGAGTATACTCAATGATTCACCAAGGTTTCATCGCAATCGGATGAATGATATATGACCGCATACGGGACATTGTGGAAACTATTCGCACGCCGTCGCTCATTTGTTGAATCTACTCATGCGCTACTTATTAAAACTGGATTTACTAAGCCAGAAACCTTTCCTGGAGAATACACAATAATTCACCAAAGTTTCATCGCAATCGGATAAATGGTATATGAACACATACAGGACTTTGTTGAAGCGATTCTCGCGCCATCGCACATTTGTGAATCAACTCGTGTGCTACCTATTGTAAAATGAATTTACTAAGCCAGAAACCTTAACTGAAATGTACACAACAATTCACCAAAGTTTCATCGCAATGGGATAAATGGTATATGAACGCATACGGTACTTTGTTGAAATGATTCGCGTGCCGTCACTCATTTTTTGAATCTACTCGTGCGCTACCTATTGTAAAATGGATTTATTAAGCCAGAAACCTTCCGTAGGGTGTACACAACATCTCACCCAAGTTTCATCGTAATCGGACGAATGGTATTTGAACGCATACGGGACCTTCTTGAAACGCTTCGCGCGTCGTCGCTCATTTGTTGAATCTAGTCGTGCGCTATCTATTATAAAATGGATTTACTAAGCCAAACACCTTCCCTTGAGTACACTCAACATCTCACCCAAGTTTCATCGCAATGGGATGAATGGTATATGAACGCATACGGGACTTTGAAACGCTCTAACGTGCAGAGACAAACAGTAGAATTCGACATCACTGCCACCTTTGGTATAAAACACAACTTTCCGCCACGTGCAGAGTGTATGTTATGGCGGTAGTTGCACAGGTTGCGACCAGGTGGCTCTAATAACGGGCAGAGACAAACCGTCCAAAGACATCAGCTTTCACCAAGGCCAAGGCTGGTGGTTTCCATGACGACTGTTTTTGACTGAATATTGTGGTTCTAAAATTGTGTGTAAATTGTGGTTCTAAAATTGTGTTCATTCCACCTACGGGGTCAGATTGTGAATCTAAACCATACAGGGACCCACCCTAATATACATACCAAATTTCATCAAAATCGGTCCAGTCGTTTAGGAGGAGTTCAGTCACATACACACGTGTCGAAGAATTATATATATAAAGATAGAGATTATTAAGATCTTGTTTATTAATATTATTTGTACAATGTCATTTCTGAATCTTTGAATCGAATACTTATTGCAATAAATAATAAAACAACTGGACACACTTTTTATTATTTGAACTTTAACTCTAACTAACACAAACAACAATAACTAACTAACTAAACACAATTTACAATCCATCTTTTTAGTCTGCTACGCAGTGGTGATTGGGGTTATAGTTACTATATCTCCCAACCACTAGGTGGTGCGCGAGAGATTTTCATCTCTTAAAGTGGTACACGTACAAAAAAGTTTGGGAAACACTGCAATAGAGATTATGCACGTTACAGGTATTTAAATATTGGATGTGTCAGCATGCGTAAAATCAGGTTGGCAACACTGCCACAAATGAGATGCTAAAACTTAAATTGAAATATTATAATATACTAGCAGGTACCCGCGGCTTCGCTCGCGTCATATTCGTGTCATATTGTTATTCAATGAAATGCAGGTTTAACCCTGCTATCACCCCTTTAGAACCTGAATATCCTAAATTCCCTCCTTAGTAGACGTTTTCGACACACAACAAATATCCAAAAATCCTTCCTAGTGGACGTTTTTCTTCCAGAATTTCACCCCTCCCCATGGGCCCCTAAAATTGGATCCATGAAAAAACGGTCGAACGCCTATTTATTTAATTATTTATTTATTTATTTATTTATTTATTATTAAGCCGATTGTTTTCCTCTGAGTTTCAAACTCCTCGCCTATGTCGATTAAGAGATGCACGCTCCGTTAGGAATCCTTCAACCCCCACCTTTCCCCCCTTTCACTCAAAATATACACCACATCGAAAAACCATTAGACATGTGTCAGCTTATTTTTAATGATTAGTTTATATGCCAAGTATCACATCCCCAAATGAAACCACTCGTGACATATTGTTATTCAATTAAATGCACGTCTACCCCCTTAACACCCCTTTAGAACCTGAATATCCAAAAATATTTCCTTAGTGGACGTTTTCGACATACAACGAACATACCCCAAAAAAAAAATCCTGTTCCTAACTTCAATAATTTTGGCTGGGCGATGATGAGTGAGTGAGTCAGTCAGGACATTTCTTTCATTTTTTTTGAGAATTTCACCCCTCCCCATGAACCCCTTAAATGGGATTTATGAAAAAAAAACCGGTTAAACACATATTTACTTATTTATTAAGCCGATTTTTTCCCGCTGAATTTCAAACTTCTCGCTAATGTCGTTTAAGAGATACACGCTCCTTTAAGAATCCTTCAACCCCAATTTTCACCCCTTTCACCTCATAATATACACCATATCGATAAACCCTAAGACATATGTTTGCTTATTTTTTAAAATTAATTTATATGCCGAATATCACATCCCCAAATGAAACAACTCGTGAGATATTGTTAATGAATGAAATGCAAGTTTTACCCCCTTAGCAACCCTTCAGAACATGAATGTCCAAAAATCCATCCTTAGTGGACGTTTTCGACATACAACGAACATACCCCAAAAAAAATCCTGTTCCTAACTTCAATAATTTTGGCTGGGCGATGATGAGTGAGTGAGTCAGTCAGGACATTTCTTTCATTTTTTTTTGAGAATTTCACCCCTCCCCATGAACCCCTTAAATGGGATTTATGAAAAAAAACCGGTTAAACACATATTTACTTATTTATTAAGCCGATTTTTTCCCGCTGAATTTCAAACTTCTCGCTAATGTCGTTTAAGAGATACACGCTCCTTTAAGAATCCTTCAACCCCAATTTTCACCCCTTTCACCTCATAATATACACCATATCGATAAACCCTAAGACATATGTTTGCTTATTTTTTAAAATTAATTTATATGCCGAATATCACATCCCCAAATGAAACAACTCGTGAGATATTGTTAATGAATGAAATGCAAGTTTTACCCCCTTAGCACCCCTTCAGAACATGAATGTCCAAAAATCCATCCTTAGTGGACGTTTTCGACATACAACGAACATATCCCCAATTTTTTTAAAGTTTCTAACTGCAATAGGTTTGGCTGGAGGATGATGAGTGAATATCCAAAAATCCTTCCTTAGTGGAATTCCTTCCCCAGAATTTCACCCCTCCACATAGCCCCTTAAATTGGATTTATGAAACAACAGTCGACCACCTATTTACTTATTTTTCAAGCTGATTCCCCCCCCCCCCCCCTGAGTTTCGTACTTTATGCCTCTGTCTTTTAAGAGATACTTGCTCCGTTAGGATTCCTTCAACCCCCACTTTTCACACATACACCTCATAATATACACTACATCGAAAAACCCTCAGACTTGTGTCTTCTTATTCTTAATGATGAGTTTATATGCCGAGTATCGCATCCCCTAAGAAAACCAATCGGGAGATATTGTTATTCAATTAAATGCAAGTCTACCCCCTTAACACCCCTTTAGATCCTGAACATCCAAAAATCCTTTTTTGGTGAACGTTTTCGACATACAAAGAACGTAACCCCAAAATTTCATGTTTCTAACTTAAATAATTTTGGCTGGGCGATGATGAGTGAGTAAGTCAGGACATTTTCTTTCATTTATTTATCAGAATTTCACCCCTCTCATGAACCCCTTAAATTGGATTTAAAAAAAACCTGTCGAACACCTATTTACTTATATTTTTAGCTGTTTTTTTCCGCTGAATTTTAAACTTTTCGCCTATGTCGTTTAAGAGATACACGCTCCGTTAAGGATCCTTCAACCCCCAATTTTCACCCCTTTCACCTCATAATATACACCACCTTGATAAACCCTTAGACATATGTGTGCTTATGTTTAATGATTAGTTTATATGCCGAATATCACATCCCCAAAGAAACAACTCATGAGATATCGTTACTCAATTAAATGCACGTTTACCCCCTTAACACCTCTTCAGAACCCGAATAAACAAAAATCCTTCCTTAGTTTACGTTTCCGACATACAGCGAACATATTCCCAAAATTTAATGTTTCCAACTTCAATAGTTGTTGCTGGGCGATGATGAGTGAGAGAGTCAGTCAGGTCATTTTCTTTCAATTATTTTTACCAGAATTTTACCCCTCCCCATGGGCCCCTTAAATTGGATTTATGAAGAAATGCTCGAACAACTATTAACTTATGTTTTAAGCTGTCTTTTCCCCCTGAGTTTGATGAGTAAGTGAGTTAGTCAGTAGTTAGGACACTTTCTCTCCTTCCCCCCCCCCCGAATTTCACCCCACCCCATTGGCCCCTTAATTAGAATTTATGAAAAAAACAGTCGAACACCAATTTACTTATTTTTAAGCTGATTCTTTCCCGCTGAATTTCAAAGTTCTCGCTTATGTCGTTTAAGAGATACACGCTCCGATAGGAATCCTTCAACCCCCAATTTTCACCCCTTTCACCTTATAATATACACCACATCGAAAAACCCTTACACACATGTCTGCTTATTTTTAATGATTAGTTTATATGCCGAGTATTACATCCACAAATGAAACCACTCGTGAGATATTGTTATTCAATAAAATGCAGGTTTAACCCCCTTAAGACCCCTTTAGAACCTGAATATCCGAAAATCCTCTCTTAGTGTACGGTTTTGACATACAACGAACATATCCCCAAAATGTCATGTTTCTAACTTCAATAATTTTGGCTGGGCGATGATGAGTGAGTGAGTGGGTGAGTGAGTGAGTCAGGACTTTTTCTTTCAATTTTTTCCAGAATTTCACCCCTACCCAAGAACCCCTTAAATTTGAGTTATGAAAAAAAAGCTGTCGAACTCTTATTTACTTATTTTTAAGCAGTTTTCTCTCCCTGAGCTTGAAGAGTGAGTGAGTCAGTCAATCAGTTAGGACACTTTCTTTCCTGTTTTTTACACCCCCCCCCCCCCAGAATTTCACCCCTTCCCACGGGCCCCTTAAATTGGATTTATGAAAAAAAAAACGGTCGATCACCTATTTACTTATAGTTTAAGATGATTTTTTTCCGCTGAGTTTCAAACTCCCCGCCTATGTCGTTTAAGAGATACACGCTCCGTTAAGAATCCTTCAATCCCCACTTTTCACCCCTTTCACCTCATAATATACACCACATCGAAAAACCCTCAGACACGTGTCTTCTTTTTTTTAATGATGTGTTTATATGCCGAGTATCACATCCCCCAATGAAACCAATCGGGAGTTATTTCATTCAATGAAATGCAGGTTCAACCCCCTTAAGACCCCTTTAGAACCTGAATATCAGAAAATCCGCCCTTAGTGGACGGTTTTGACATACAATGATCATTTCCTCAAAATGTCATGCTTCTAACTTCAATAATTTTGGCTGGGCGATGGTGAGTGAGTCAGGACATTTTCTTTCAATTTTCTTTTTTCAGAATTTCACCCCTCCCCATGAACCCCTTAAATTGGGTTTATGACAAAAACTGTCGAACGCCTATTTACTTATTATTAAGCAGTTTTTCCCCCTGAGTTTGATGAGTGAGTCTGTCAGTCAATCAGTTAGGACACTTTCTTTCCTGTTCCCCCCCCCCCCCAGAATTTCACCCCTCCCCATGGGCCCCTTAAATTGGATTCATGAAAAAACGGTCAAACACCTATTTACTTATTTTTAAGCTGATTTTTTCCGCTGAGTTTCAAACTCCTCGCTTATGTCTTTTAAGAGATACACGCTCCGTTAGGAATCCTTCAACCCCCACTTTTCACCCCTTTCGCCTCATAATATACACCACATCGAAAAACCCTCAGACACGTGTCTTCTTATTTTTAATGGTGAGTTTATATGCCGAGTATCACATCCCTCAATGAAACCAAGCCGGAGATATTGTTATTCAATGAAATGCAGGTGTACCCCCTTAACACCCCTTTAGAAACTGAATATCCTAAAATCCTTCCTTAGTGGGCGTTTTCGACTTACAACGAACATATTCCCAAAATTTCATGTTTCTAACGTTAATAGTTTTGGCTGGGCGATGATGAGTCAGCCAGTCAGTCAGTCAGGACACTTGTTTTTATATAAGAGATTTATGCGCCAATTTCGAAAGAACTGCAATGATTAGTATGGAAGTTACATGTGATTCAACATTAAACCTATAAGCATGCGTAGAATAATGTTGGTAGCACTGTCGTATATCACTTACCGTAAATTAGCCTACTTTTGCATATGTATGCACAGTTTAGAACTGTTGGCCTGCATACTTTATGATATATTGAGATTAGGATAAACCTGTATAGAGTGCATTTTACAACAGTTGACACTAAAAAGACGGATATTCATATCCTCTCCGGTGCACAAATCACATACCAAATTTGGTTGAAATCTAATAGATGGTATGGAAGTAACATGCATTTCAAATTTGGACCTATCAGAATCATGTTGGGCTCCAGTAAATTAGTCTGATATAGTATTACCTAAATGTGTGACAACTTTGGAACAATTCTCATGCATATCTTTCGTAATATTCAACATCGCCCTCAATTTTCAATAGCGATATTTCAGCAGTTGGTAGCTCTGCCGTCATTTTCAAATATGGCTGTGAGATATTCAGACATAGGTCTTTACTTATACCAAATTTGGTTTCGATAGCTGCTGCCGTTTAGCAGTTGATAGGGGTGGAACTGACAGACATACACACATTTGCCCGGATCGATCTCAATAGAGTACTTTTTCCTCATATTCAGCATATTTTCATTTATAAACAAGTTGTTCCGTGAAGAACTATACAGCCTATTTTCATATATCGTATTCATGTAAATTGCCTCTATCAACATACAAAATTTCAGATTGATTGTTGTGATAGATTCGTAGATATTGAGAACCGACTAGCAGTAGTACCCGGCTTCTCCCGGTGGAATGATGATAAATCTCAGTCTCCTTAGCACTCAACGTGATAAATTATATTATATAGTATTCATACTTCAATCGCATGATTACGACACAAGAAGTAAAAACGAGATTTTAAAATTTGTCACAGCTGCCATCTTGTGGTTATGAAAACCATTGAAATAAATAAGATGCCAGTGGATTAACATTTGTATAAGCATTTAACGTGCAACGTTTTACTGCACTTGGAAGGTTAAATCGCGAGAAACGTCCATTTAAATATCTATACTTCGCGTCGCCGCCATATTGGATTTGTGCTCACCAGGTTACTGAAAGTCCTATAGGTGAACTTATGTTCATAGCCTCTATGAACATAAAAAAAACTGTTTTTATTGCTGTAAAAGATTCGTAGATATTGAGAACCGTCAGAATAATTCGGATGCTCGCCATTTTGCTTTGTTATATGTGTAGGCCATAGAATTTTGTACCATTAAAGGGAAATTATTGCGTAGCTTCATTATTCAAACTTTCACTTCGATCGCATGTTTAATACACAAGAAATAAAAGCTTAATTTTAAAATTTCGCACAGCCGCCATCTTGAGGTTATGTAAGCAATTGAACTAAATTAGATGCCAGTGCATTACAATATGTATAATCATTTACTGTACCACATTTCACTGCGCTCAGATGGTTAAATCACGAGAAAAATATATTAAAATGTTTCAAATTCGCTTGGCCGCCATGTTCGATTTGTAGCTAACCGGTTTTTTAAAGTCCCATAGATGAACTTCCAGCAGTACCCTTCATCTCTGTACAAAAGTTCAGGGTGATATCGATAATAGTTTCGGAGATATTGAATGCCAGTGAAATATTTCGCACAGACGCCATTTTGAGGTTATGTAAACAATTAAAATGAATTAGACGCCAGTGCATTATAATATGTATAAGCATTTCATGTACCATGTTTCATTACGTTTGGATGGTTAAATCGCCAGAAAAATCTATTTAAATGTCTCAAATTCGCTTGGCCGCCATGTTGGTTGTGTAGTCGCCAGGTTTTTGAAAGTCTCATAGATGAACTTCTAGTAGTTCCCTTTATCACTGTACAAAATTTCAGGGTGATATCGGTAATAGTTCCGGAGATACTGAATGCCAGTGAAATATTTCGCACATACGCCATTTTGAGGTTATGTAAACAATTAAAATGAATTAGACGCCAGTGCATTATAATATGTATAAGCATTTCCTGTACCATGTTTCATTACGTTTGGATGGTTAAATCGCCAGAAAAATCTATTTAAATGTCTCAATTTCGCTTGGCCGCCATGTTGGTTGTGTAGTTACCAGGTTTTTGAAAGTCTCATAGATGAACTTCTAGTAGTTCTCTTTATCACTGTCCAAAATTTCAGGGTGATATCGGTAATAGTTCCGGAGATACTGAATGCTGGTGTAATATTTCGCACAGCCGCCATGTTGGATTGGCGAGACACAATAAAATTTGAAGGGCAAAGTCGGAATCGGCCAGAATGGAGCTATGATCTTACCGATGTTCATTGAAATCGCTCCAGCCGTTTAGAATTTATTAGGGGGTGGGACACACACACACCTCATACACACACACAAACACACGGACAAAAGGTGATCTCATAAACCTATATTTTCATAAAATGAAAATAGTATAAAAACAAGATGTTCAGTAAAGAACATATAGCCTACTATCTCCTAAATGCATGGGTATTGTTATAACTCTTTGTCCTTTTCAAGGAGTATAATTGAATGTTGGTTGTAGTAGCTTGTTGAAATACAACGTGCTATAGGGATATTAAACATGAATATGAGGTGCCCTTTGCTAGTGCTACCTCTGTACCCAATTTCGTTCAATTCGGTTTCACCGTGTTTGAATTGATAGGGGGAATCGATTTGCACACATACTTGGCCACCATCTGCAAACTATTGGGCTGATGTTCTTGCAGTTTGGTCTGAATATGTTTCCCACATAAAGATATGGTGTTGCAAAATTTGGTAGAGACTAGATTATTAGGTTGGTCGTAATTACATTTTAGCTTTTAACATTTGGGTGGCCGCGATTACGTTTCCGTCAAGATAGCGGTGATATAAAACATGACACTGAGGTGCCCTTTGCTAGTGCTACCTCTGTACCAAATTTCGTTCCATTCGGTTTCACCGTGTTCGAATTGATAAGGGGAAACGATTTTCACACAAAGATGGCCGCCATCCGCAAAATATTAGGCTGATGACCTATTAGTTTGGTCAAAGGATGCTCCCTCCATAAAGGTATGTTGTTGCTAAATTTGCTAGAGATCGGATGATTAGGCTAATCGTAATTTGATTTAAGCTTTGAACATTTGTGTGGCCACCATTACGTTTCCGTCAAGATGGCGGCGATAAAAAAACATGACACTGAGGTGCCCTTTGCTAGTGCTACCTCTGTACCAAATTTCGTTCATTCGGTTCCACCGTGTTCGAATTAATAGGGGGAATCAATTTTGACATAAAGAAGCCGCCATCCGCAAACTATTAGGCTAATGGCCTATTAGATTGGTCAAAGGATGCTCCCTCCATAAAGGTATGTTGTTGCAAAGTTTGGTAGAGATCGGATGGTTATGGTAGTCGTAATTTGATTTAAGCTTTAAACATTTGTGTGGCCGCCATTACGTTTCTGTCAATATGGCGGCGATATAAAACATGACACTGAGATGCCCTTTGCTAGTGCTATCTCTGTACCAAATTTCGTTCCATTCGGTTTCACCGTATTTGAATTAATAGGGGGAATCGATTTTGACACAAAAATGGCCGCCATCCGCAAACTATTAGGCGAATGACCTATTAGATTGGTCAAAGGATGCTCCCTCTATAAAGGTATGTAGTTGCAAAATTTGATAGAGATCGGATGATTAGGTTAATCGTAATTTGATTTAAGCTTTGAACATTCGTGTGGCCGCCATTACGTTTCAGTCATGATGGCGGCGATATAAAACATGACACTGAGGTGCCCTTTGCTAGTGCTACCTCTGTACCAAATTTCGTTCCATTCGGTTCCACCGTGTTCGAATTAATAGGGGGAATCAATTTTGACATAAAGATGGCCGCCACCCGCAAACTATTAGGTTAATAACCTATTAGATTGGTCAAAGGATGCTCCCTCCATAAAGGAATGTTGTTGCAAAGTTTGGTAGAGATCGGATGGTTATGTTAGTCGTAATTTAACTTAAGCTTTGAACATTTCTGTGGCCGCCATTACGTTTCTGTTAAGATGGCGGCGATATAAAACATGACACTGAGGTGCCCTTTGCTAGTGCTACCTCTGTACCAAATTTCGTTCATTCGGTTCCACCGTGTTCGAATTAATAGGGGGAATCAATTTTGACATAAAGATGGCCGCCATCCGCAAACTATTAGGCTAATCACCTATTAGATTGGTCAAAGGATGCTCCCTCCATAAAGGTATGTTGTTGCAAAGTTTGGTAGAGATCGGATGGTTATGTTAGTCGTAATTTAACTTCAGCTTTGAACATTTGTGTGGCCACCATTACGTTTCCGTCAAGATGGCGGCGATATAAAACATGACACTGAAGTGCCTTTTGATAGTACTACCTCTGTACCAAATTTCGTTCCATTCGGTTGCACCTTGTTCGAATTAATAGGGGGAATCGATTTTCACACAAAGATGGCCGCCATCCGCAAACTATTTCGCTGATGACCTATTAGTTTGGTAAAAGGATGCTCCCCCCATAAAGGTATGTTGTTGCAAAATTTGGTAGAGATCGGATGATTAGGTTAGTCGTAATTTGATTTAAGCTTTGAACATTTGTGTGGCCGCCATTACGTTTCCGTCAAGATGGCGGCGATATAAAACATGACACTGAGGTGTCCTTTGCTAGTGCTACCTTTGTACCAAATTTCGTTCAATTCGCATTCACCGTGTTCGAATTGATAGGGGGGGACAGACATTCAGAGTACACACACTCACACACACACACAGACTCTCTCTCACACACACACACACACACACACAGACTCACACAGACACATACACACACACAGACAGACACACTTTTTTCGCCCTGTGTTGATCTCATAAGTCTACTTTCATTTTTTGCAAAAATCGAAAGTAGGCTAATAGGCTTATGAGATCACATTTTGTCCGTGTGTCTGTCTGTGTGTTTGTGTGTGTGTGTGTCCCCTAATAACTTCTAAACGGCTGGAGCGATTTCAATGAAACTCTGTAAGTTCATAGCACTATTCCGGACGACCCTGACCGTGCCCTTCAAATTTAGTTGTGTATCACCAATCCAACATGGCGGCTGTGCGAAATATTTCACCTGCATTCAATATCTCCGAAACTATTACCGATATCACCCTTGAATTTTGTACGGTGATAAAAAGAAATACTAGAAGTTCACCTATGTGACTTTTGAAAAACTGGTAACTACAGAACCAACATGGCGGCCAAGCGAAGTTGTGACTTTTAAATTGATGTTTCTCGCGATTTAACCAACCAAACGCAATGAAACTGGGTACATTATATGTTTATACACATTATAATGCACCGACATTTAACTTCGTTCAATTGTTTACATAACCTCAAGATGGCGGCTGTGCGAAATATTTCACCGGCATTCTATATCTCTGAAACTATTATCGGTATCACCCTGAAATTTTGTACAGCGATGAAGGGTACTGCTGGAAGTTCATCTATGGGACTTAAAAAAACCGGTTAGCTACAAATCGAAAATTGCGGCCAAGCGAATTTGAAAGTTTTAAATAGACTTTTCTCGTGATTTAATGATCCAAACGCAATGAAACTTGCTACAACAAATGTTTATACACATTGTAATGCCCTTGTATTTAATTTAGTTCAATTGTTTACATAACCTCAAGATGGCGGCTGTGCGGATTTTTGTTTCTTGTGTCGTAGTCATGCGATCGAAGTGAAAGTTTGAATAAAGAACCTACGACGCAATAATTTTCCTTTAATGGTACATGCCTCTATGGCCTATACATATAACAATTGAACATGGCGACCATCCGCAATATTTAGTCGGTTCTCAATATCCACGAATCTATTACAGCAATCAAACTGAAATGTTGTATGTTGATAGTGGCAATTAACATAAGTAGGTTATATGAAAATAGGCTTTAGTTCTTCACGGAACTACTTGTTACAAAATGTGAAAAAGTATGCTAAAAATTAATATGTACCGGTTCATTACATATTAAACAAAGTACAAAACTGTAGTATAGTTAGATTTTTACACATCCCCAATCACTGTAAATAAAGGCAGTAATGGTGTACAGTATAGTACTTACAATTTTATGATGACCTCTTAAATAAATCAGGCAGGTTGGTTTGTCCAGTGAACTTTGCATGAGCAAATCTCTGTTTAAGGACGTGTAAACAGTAACAGCCCATTAACCCTGGGCTCAGATGTTATGGTCATGTTAGGAGAAGAGATCAAGATTATGTGGGGAAAAGGACGATGGAAATGGAGTCGAGGACGACCCAGAAGGTAATGGATGGGCAGCATCAAGAAAGAATGAAAGAATGAAGAATGGAGGAAATGGTCCGGGATAGAACAACGTGGAGGAGGAATATCCGTATCAGCGACCCCACATAAGTGGGATTAATCATCCTGGAGAAGGATAAGAAGAAGAAGACGGTTATTTTTTAAAATTAATTTTAGGGATTAAAAAAAATCACAAAAGTTTTAAAATCACCTAAATTTGTAAATAATAATGATAATAAGAAGAATGCCCACAATTTTAAAAGCAATTTGGGAAACAGAAGTGATCCCACAGGACTGGAAGTGCGCGTTAATACATCCATTGCACAAGAAAGGTAACAAAACTGATCCAAATAACTATAGAGGTTTATCCCTATTATCTGTGGCCTATAACATCCTATCTAAAGCTCTTCTGAACAGACTAGAGAAACAAACAGACCATTTCATTGGTGAATATCAAGCGGGTTTTAGGAAAGGGCGTTCATGTGCTGAACAGACATGGAATCTGAAGATGATTTTGAAGATCCGCAGATCCAACCCCACAATTGTCACCTTTGTGCACCTAAAGAAAGCATATGATTCTGTGGACAGGCATACCCTGTTTGAGACGCTAGAAGAACTTCAAGTGTACAGGAAGACCAGAGAACTGATTCATCAGACTCTCGCCAATACAACATCGAAGGTGAAGTTTCCTGGGGAAATTTCTGACTCTTTTGAAGTACGAACAGGTGTTCGCCAAGGAGACGGAATTTCACCCCATTTAACCTGGTTCTAGATAAAGTCATCAGAGAGTGGGAAAAGAACATCAAAGGCGTTAGCATAGGAACTGCTGGAAACAAAATCGATGTGAAATGCCTGGCTTTCGCAGATGACCTAGCAATTATCACTAGGAACAAAGAAGAAACTAAGCATGCTATTGAGACATTATACAGAATAGCATCACAAGCAGGCCTTCAAATATCATTTGAAAAAGAAAACAAGTACATGCAGAATTTTCAGCAAAAGAACAAGAAAGAAAAAAATAGAAACAGCGAATGGAGCAATATCACAAGTAGAATTTTTAAAATACCTTGGAGAAATAATTCTTCCTTCAGGATTGGACAGTTTGGCTAACACAGAAAGAGCCTCAAAACTTCATAGAGCATTCAGACTAACATGGGATCGCTATAATAAAAGAGAAATGTCACATAATGCAAAACTGAAACACTACAAAACAGTTGTACTACCAGAAGCTCTATATGCTTCAGAAACCATAGCTTTAGGAGGTCATTCTAAAATTGCAAATCTAGAAAAGCAAGAACGTAAAATTCTTAGAAAAATATTCGGCCCCACACAAGAAAACGGAATTTGGATTAAAAGACGAAATTCAGATCTATACCGTCACACAGATAGTTTCAGCAACACTGTACGAAGAATACGTTTAACATTTTATGGACACCTCTTCAGGATGGACGATTATAGACTTACAAAAAGGTTATTCAATGTAATAAATTCTCAGAAGTCAAGGATAGCCTGGCTGGATGAATCAAGAGAGGACCTGCAAGAGTTGAACATCGGAGAAAATATTCTGAAAAACCGCAAAGTCTTCAGGACCGCAGTAACAAAGCACAAGTTTAGGGTGAAAACTAGTGGCAGGACTGGAACCAAGTGGACAGAAGAACGGAAGAAGCAGCACAGTGACTTCATGAGGAGATTTTGGAAATATAGGAAGGCGAATATCATCAAGCCGAAAAACAAGTTCAAGCGCGCTCTATAATGGGTAAAACGCAAGGAGAAGAAGAAGAATGATAATAATTGTTCTTGTTTTATCACTGATCTTGTTACTACAATAATGAACAATATATTTAAACAAAGAACTTGTTCTTTTTAGAAATTCTGATTTTTTGTTTCCCGTAATTTTGTTAATTATTATAGTTTTTGTTTATTAATTTTAGGAGTTTATAAAAATACCATAAACGTTTGAAATTCATCTAAATTGTAAAACAAATACGAGCCTTACAGTAATTGCATATGATGTGTAACATGTGACATGTTATCCCTTGTTAACAGTGAACTCTGTTGGTCATTGAAATAACTACTTGTAAAACTGCAGTGCCAAATCCTGACCGATTTTCAGCAAATATGATATAATTAATATTTTCACACCAAAGAACGACAACTTGAAGATCATTTATTGTAGGAATATCTATAATGGGGCCTCCAAACCTTGAGGTAAGCCGTTTGCGATGTTTCCTTTTACACATTTCCGTCCCATTGCCAATCTGCGCCACCGCGCCCGCTCGTTGCTTCCGTTGTATTGCCGTCCCATTTCCGTTTCATCGTCCCATTTCCGTTTCATTTTTCAGAATCACCCCCTCAAAAGATATACAGCAACCGAGTGGAAAGATGTTACACATCAATAATAATGATAATAATTGTTGTTGTTGTTTTATCACCAGAATAATGAACGATACATTTAATCAAAGAACTTGTTCTTTTTTGAAATTCTCAATTTTTGTTTTCCGTAATTTTGTTCATTATAATTATTAGTTTTATTCATTTATTTTTGTTTTGGTTCTATAATTTTAAGTATCTTATTAAATTCATATTTAGGGATCCACCTTTAAATTTTTAAATTCATCCAAATTTGTATAATTTTATCTTTGTTAAGAGGGGAAGATGACCTCTCTGTTCCTCCCCTTAAAGTAACAGTAACTAACTAATAATGAACAATTTACCTGTTACAGTATTTTAGCATAATTTGATTACTATAACAGGCAGTAACACTGAAATAAATATGTTCATGATTTGTTTTTACAAGTGTATCTTTTTCAACTCGCAACCCCCCAGGGGTTCACATATAGTGGGACGTGGGTTGGCGACCACGGGACCCCAGCTGAGTCCGGCATTTTTCCCACTTCCTTGTGCCGGGCTCCTCTCCGTCTTCTTTCCTGTCGACCTCTCTTGGTCAACTCTTGTTCTCTTCCGACCCCGACGGTCTTTGGGTATCCGAGGCCTAGGGAGTCTTTCACTTTCCCGCCTTCATTGGCACTTGTCTCATCTTTCCTGATATCATAATTCTTCGAGGGGTCAGCCTTCTTTTTCTTTTAGGGTTGTCTCCTGCCTTCTGCACTAGGCCCTCAAAGAGGCACCACCACTTCTGGTGCAGCCTGGATATTGCTACACCCTCAAGGACTCACGACTGGTGAGTTTGGGAGTTGGCGACCACGAGGGATTTCATGAGCTGGGTCCGTTTTGTCCTCTTTTTCCCCTGACCTTGGGGTGGGCCCTCTCCTCTTTCCCTTTCCTATCTGCCTTTCATGGCACTCCTTCCTTCTAAGTCCCTCAATCCTCATTCTACGAAGGTTGAGGGCATTTCTTTTCTTCCTGTCCTTCATTCGCCTTATCCTTTATTTGCTTACCATTTCTTCTTCTAGTATGTAAGTTTGTAGTTAGAATTAGTTATAGTTTTCATTCTCATCTCATCTTTCACTGTCATCCAAACCATTAGGGGCCGTTAACCTAGATGTTAGGCCCCTTAAAACAACAATTATCATCATCATCATCAACAACTCGCAACATTATGGTCTCCCTGCATTCATCGTTGTCATGGTGATCGATTTAATGCGCACGACTGAATCTCGAGGTGCGAGCTATTACGATCTAATACTTAGTATAGAACAATACACGACATAAACCAAAAAAGCTTTCATATCACGTACTTCAATATCCTTACCTTGTTAACCTGCTTCATAAACTATTCAACCTATAAAGGGCTCAGCATTATTATTGTATTATTATAGATACCTTTAAATACCTAGGAGAGTGGATAATGAACGACTCACAGGAAAAGACAGCAATAGAAACGCGTATGCAAAAAATACAAAGGTGTTTTCATATGACAAAAGATATATTTAAAAAACTTATCCTGGGACACTACATTAAGGCACTATCAAACAGTGGTCAGACCTGAAACTCTGTATGCGGCAGAAACACTTAAATTAACAAGATTTGGTGATTTAGACAAATTATTGGAAACTGAAAGACGAATTATGAGAAAAATACTGGGAGCTAAACGAAATAATAACGCTGAATATAGGTCACGACCAAATAGAGAGTTATACTTGAAATGTGAAAAATTAACTGATGTAATGAGAAAGAGAAGATTACAGTTTTATGGGCACATTTATAGAATGAAAAATAGTAGACTAACTAACTAAACTTACTGACTAGTTACAAATCCAAACCCACATGGTTCATTGAAATTGACAAAGATTTGACAAACGCCAGAATTAAGACAGACACAATAGCAAACAGACCACTCTTCAGAGAAGCTAAAAAAGGAAAATTTCAAGAAAGGAAGAAACAAACAACTCGCAGATAATGGACTCAAGAGGAGAAAGATCGTCACTCTAGAAGGATGAAAGAAATTTGGAAACAAAAGAAATTAAATACAATGGACAATAGCTAAAGTTGATTCATCGTAACCTCCAAATGGGTTATTCGATTGAAGAAGAAGATGCTTCCTATTATTGGAGATACATATCAGTGCTAAACAATGACAATTTTGAATACGACCTTATTATTGTTATTGGGGGGGGGGGGGAATTTGCTCCCATATTAATATATTAATTGTCGTGCTCAAATAAATAAAGAAACGTGCATTTGAATTGGTGTATCCTACTTATCTCTACTTAGTATAAAACAAAGTCCCCGATTCTTGGATGTCACGGGAAATCTCGAGAACCACTGGATGAATTTTGATGCGGTTTTCACCATTCTGTAAAGGATATCTCGAGAAAGGTTTCTATAGAAAATAATTTATTTATGATCAAAGAAAGCCAAGCAGCAACGATTTCAGTGAAAAGTAAAAAAAGCTTACGCTGGTCAAACCGTTAAAAATATCAATATACAATGAGTGTAAGAATTGTTCAGCATAGAAAGTTCTAAAAAAAGTACAGAAGTAATTTAACATAATATAAAGGCATGAGAAAAATAATGTTGGGATTTGGGATTCGATTCCCGACAAGATAAGTGTGAAAAACATAAATTGTGAATGCATTGCAGGGTAAAATTCTAAAGCCTGATGATGAATATAACTGAACTCAGGATTAACTGAAGTGAATAAAATAAATAAACAATAATGGTGTTAAATATAATTGAATAAATAAAGTAAAACCACAGGCTTTAGATATAAACAAATTCAGTGAAATATAATTATTTACAGTGATTATGAATATGTAATGAACAAGTAGTTCCGTGAAGAACTATACAGCCTATTTTCATATCCTACTTAGGTTAATTGCCTCTATCAACATACAAAATTTCAGTTTGATTGCTGTAGTACAGTAGATTCGTAGACATCGAGAACCGACTAAATATTGGGGATGGTCGCCATGTTGGATTTTTATATATGTAGGTCATAGAGTTATGTACTGTTACATGAAGATTATTGTGTACGTGTAGTATTGAAACTTCAATTGCATGATTAGGACACAAGAAGTAAAAACTTAACTCTTAAATTCGCACAGCCGCCATCTTGAGGTTATGTAAACAATTGAACTAAATTATATATCAGTGCATTACAATGTGTATAAACATTTGCTGTACCAAGTTTCATTGCGTTTGGATCATTAAATCGCGAGGAAAGTCTATTTAAAATTTTCAAATTCGCTTGGCCGCCATATTCGTTTTATAGTTAACCGGTTTTTGAAAGTCTTATAGATGAACTTCCAGTAATGCTCTTTATCGCCGTACGACATTTCAGGGTGATACCGCTAATAGTTTCAGATATATAGAATGCCGGTTAAAAATTTCGCACAGCCGTCATCTTGAGGTTATGGAAACAATTGAACGAAGTTAGATGTTGGTGCATTACAATGTGTATAAACATATACTGTACCAAGTTTTATTGCGCTTGGTTGGTTAAATGGCGAGAAACGTCTATTTAAAAGTCGCAACTTCACTAGGACGCCATGTTGGTTTTGTAGTTACCAGGTTTTCAAACGTCACATAGGTGAACTTCTAGTAGTTCCCTTTATCACCGTTAAATATTACAGGGTGCCATCGGTAATAGTTTCGGAGATATTGAATGCTGGTGAAATATTTCGCACAGCCGCCATGTTGGATTGGTAAGACATAGGAAAATTTGAAGGGCACAGTCGGGGTCGTCCGGAGTAGTGCTATGAATTTACCGAGTTTCATTGAAATTGATCCAGCCGTTTAGAAGTTATTAGGGGGGACACACACACCATCACACACACACGCACACACAGACAGACAGACGGACGAAAGGTGATCTCATAAGCCTATTTTTTATAAATGAAAATTGGCTAAAAATGGACAAGAATGGTCCGATTATTTAAGAAAGATGTTGTTAGGATGTTTAAGATGTTTTAAATCTTTTTAGAAGCTTATTAATAATTTTGTGAACGTGATTGATTAAATTGATTAGTATCAATTTCAATGTTTTTTTTATTGTTTGATGTTTATTTTAGGGTGCTTTCCTTGGATGATTAAAGCAACTTGTTGTTCTTTGTGTAGTCTTGTACAATCAAATTGTTCATTATCTGAATGTATGCGTCGTGCAGTGGGAATGGACGTTACATCCCTGAGTGCTGAGCTAACCTGGAGCACGACCATACCTTCTCCGTAATCACTTACGGGTACACTATACATGTGCCAATTTTGGAATAGCTCCCATGCATACCTTCCAGGATATCCAACATAGAGCTCAAATTGAATTGCGGCTTTTCAGCAGTTGGTAGCACTGACATCATTTTCAAATATGGGCTTGAGATATTCAGGTATTGATCTTTGCTCATACCAAATTTGGTTTTGATTGCTGCAGCCGTTTAGAAGTTGGTAGGGGGGACACACAGACAGACAGACACACTTTTTCCCGGATCGATCTCATAAGTCTACTTTTTCCTCATTTTTGCAAAATGTGAAAAGTAGGCTAAAAATTGACTTCACATATATTTCATCTCAATTTCATAGCAGGATAACATGTCAGATGTTATAAACATCGTATTAAGCGACTACTGTACTGTAAGGTTCGTATTATAATATTATTTTAAAAACCGTTGTGCTCAGACATTTACTTTTTGAATTAATGATTACTGTATTATTAGGGCTCGCATCGATATGCTCGATAAAATCTCCAGATATGCTCGAAAACCATGTGTTTTATGCTCGATAGATATGGTCGAAACACCCATTATATGCTGTTAAATATGCAGAATATGCTCGAAAAACGCCGTTAAAAACTATTGAAAGGAAAGTGGAACAAAAAAAAAACAATAACATAACTTTATATACGAGCTTTACTTTCTAATAGTATGTATGATACACTGCAATATATTCGCATTCCAGTTTTTCAAGCATATATAAGAGAAGTTTTCTTATAAAAGTTACAGTTTAAAAGTTCATTTACAAAATGTTCAGAATTAGGCGAGTCAATGAAGCAGATCTGCATTGGTCTGTACAACAAGAATTGTTTCTATGTTTTTAGTTTTGAATGATTTTCTTAAATCAGTCAATAAAAGTTTCAATGACGAGAACGACCTCACTAAAGGTTAAAAACCTCCGGTTCTATTATTCGCACCAGATAGGCTTTTCAATAATTATTTCTGTTTTCGAACCTTAAGGATGGTCAGGGCCCGAATTCGGGGGGATTCGAAGAAAAATAAACTATTTAGACGAAAACCACAAGAATATGCATTTACTGTATATACTTCTATTCTGAAAACCACGGTTTTATGCATTTATATGCTCGATAAATTTCAATTCTGTTGGTCCCAGAGCGTGAAAATACCACCGAAAGGCTTCTTTCAATGTGTACTATTCAGGAAAAAAATATGCAAATATGCTCGAATCCGAGCCCTAATTACTATTAATTGAAAACTTGATGTAAATTTTAGTATCAGACTTACAAGCTCATTTGGTATTAATTCTGATTTTTGCTGACGAAAGCCATAATGTGATCGAAAGGGGTAGGCCTACATTGTACATTAAGAAGAACAATTTTATTGACATAAAGATTCTTTTGGCTAGAAATGATCATTTTCATGTCTCTACCTATGGTGGCCTCGATGCCGTAGTTCCTATGCCCAAGATCGCGGGTTCAAACTCGGTCGAAGCCGTCGGTTATTTTAAGAGCGTTAAAAATTGCTCAGTATGCCTTCCTTCGTAGGGGAAGTAAAGCCGGCGGTCCCATGTCATAGATTTATGGCATGTTAAAGATCCTTCCAGTAACTTTTGTTTGAAGCAAAAATTGTAGGTTATATTTTATTAACGCTCTATTAAGTTCCAACGTTCGCCGCCAGATGCGGTGGTATCTAGTAGCCAAATTCGCAGCTAGGTGTCGTTGACGGTAGCATTAGGTAGCAAAAGTAGGAACTACTTGAAATTGATCGTCTGCAGTCCTTACCTGAATTACAGATAACACACACTAATACAGCCATCACAATTAATACTGGTTATCAGACAGATTCTACACACACCCAAAGTACACGAGACTAATATTACATCGGGCAGACTTCGAGAACAATATGCACTCGCATTAAGGAACATAATAGATGTATCAGGCTCATTCAACCTGATAAATCAGCTGTTGCCGATCATGCATTAACACCTGGCCATGATGTCATTTTCCAAGGAGTGGATTTTCTTGCCCGTATAAAGCAATATCGTCCCAGAATCTTCAGGGAGGCGGTTGAAATACGTAAACACCCAGATAACTTCAATCGCAACACCGGCTACAATCTCAGTGAATCCTGGCTACCTATTATCAGAACCCTGAGAAAGTAATTCACTGCTGCTTTCCGTTGTCCCTAACATGGGGCTATAATGGCGTCCATTTTTGGGCACCTTCTATATGTTCTTTGTTGCTTTCTCTTAGCAATCATTTGTCGTATTCCTGACGAAGAAAGACATGGTTTCTTTCGAAATGCGTCGAATTTTAATATAATAAAACACGGCATAAGCCCAAAATTCAACATTATGAATAGTTACACGATACTACATGACCGCGTTGTCCCAGCCCCTAAATTGAGGAACCAACCAACCATGTCTTTTCATAATTCGTTGTCTGGGTGTATGTGACATGTTCATTGATTTCGTCCTAATCACGGTGAGCCCCATGCCAACCCGAAAGCCACATGTTATTATTCTTTTGTTTGACCCTGACTATTATATGCCAGAAAACTGTACTATAATGAGGCTCATTATAGCACTATTTTTCATTATGAAACAGTTTCTCCCACCAACCAGAGATCAAGAAACAGTTGTTTGACCAATTAGATAATTAGATGCGCTGAGTTCCACGGCCTTCTAATTTAAATTTCACTGCCTGGCCTAGTGTCACAGTAGGGTAATCGAGGAGGCCATGGTCAAATACCAGGCATTCTCTGCGTCTCATGCGCTCTATTCAGTATATAAAACTGGCGAAATCTCGACAGATATTTATGAATATTTATATTCGAACATAAAATAGTTAAAATAATTATCGTCGAACATAAACAGTCGTAGGCTATGCATAATGTACTAAAACAATACTAAAAAAATAGCAAAGCCAACTCCGTACAGGCCATGGAGGCCCTGGGAGTAGTGGAAGGTAGAGGCTAGCACTAGATGGGATGAAGTTGTCAGCGCCACGCCCGGCCGTCTTTGCTCCCAGGAATTACCCTGGTACTCATTTCCCTCTGAGTGAACCTCAGGGCTATTTGCGTATCCGAAAGCGGTAGTTCTGCCTCTAAAATCCACTAACTAGGTGGGGATCGATCCCACTCCCTTTCAGTTAGAAGCTCAGCGCCTCTACCGACCGCGCCACGCAGCCCCTTTTACAATACTAGGGGGGGGGGGGGGGGGGGAGGGGGGGGGGGGAGAAATCTCTACATTGTAAAAAACTATGTACCCGATTCTTGGATGTTACGGGTAAACTCGAGAACCACTGGATGGATTTTGATGTGGTTTACGCCATTCTGTAAAGGATATCTCGAGGATGATTTCTGTAGAAAATAATTTATTTATGATTAAAGGAAGCCGAGCAGTAACGATTTCAGTGGAAAAGTCGAAAAAACCTGGCGTCCGAGCACTTTGTAAGCTTACGCTGGGCAAACCGTTAAACATATCTAAATACTATGAGTGTAAGAATTGTTCAGCATGAAAAGTTCTACAAAAAAGTCCGCGAGAGCATATGCCTATCTTCAATACATCGCCCACTATAAGTGATTTTACGTTTTAATTTCTTCCAACCATGTCCATTCAACTACTGAGGCGACAGTTTACGAGCTAGCTAAGGGAGAGTCTATCATCCCCATTACAGCCTAGCTAGCGGGCGAACCTATTGCCCCAGATACAGCCAGCAGCGAACCGCTGAGTCGTGTTCCGCAAAATTCACAGTCAAGTTAAGATTGAACGGAAGGGGGATTTGTTTTTCATTACGTCTTAAATTACGACTGGCAAGAATTTGTTGCACATGCATCTCCATGATAACATAATTAATAGTCCAGTAAGTGGTTTCAACCCATCATGCCGAGACGTAAAAACGGATATTGGTCGTTGTTCATTGGCATTGGAAAAAAAGAAGCGTTTATCACGTGATCCTTTCATAACTGTTCCCGGGCGAAGCTGGGCAGGGTTGCTAGTAAGAGATAAATCTAACTGGGCTTAGAAAGAACGGACCCAATCACCCCTCGACGTATGGCATATCGTTTAACGTTGAGAATGAGCGAGCAATAAAAGTGATCATTACTGTGAAATTTGTCAAGATCACTATCACGATGATATTTCCAATGGACCGTGTGTTGAATGTGTTGGACAATGCCGAAATTTTACCGTGTAGTTGGTGTTTCAGAAGACACTAATTTACAGTATATTGTTGAAATGTCATCTCTTTTTCATTTTCAATTCCTGTCGCATGAAAACGATGCCTGCTAGAGTAAGGAGCATGTAGAAAGGCCAGTGGCAAACACAGTCAATGAGCCATGAAAAATATAAATGGTCCGATATAAAGCTAAGGGTCTGTAGATTAATATGACGTAAAAATGAAATATAGAAAAGTTCGAAGATTTTCAGGATTAAGGGAACTACTCGCGTGTGGTGGAGCTCTTTCTGGTCACGGAGGGAGTCCGTCATTTTGTGTAGGCTAAGGATAGGTCATACAAGATCCACCAACTCGTACGTAATAAGAAGGGAAGACCCTCCACTTTGTACCTGTTGATCCGTTTTCACCGTGGCCCACATTTTAACCGAGTGTGTGGATCTTGCTGACTTACGAAGAAACCTTGGTTTGCAGATGACACTCAAACTTATATTAGCCGATGGTGCGGTGGCTGCTGATCGCGTTATCCGCTTTATAAGTGAGAGTGGGTTAGGGCCAGCAATCTAGATTTTCCAGTGTGCATTGACTCAACGATTTGTTCGTTTTTGAATGATAATTTTTTGTTTTTCCGTAATTTTTGCTTATTTTTTATAACGAGCGAACTGCTGCAGCGTTTCAAGTGGGAGGTCTGGCAACATCCACCCTACAGTTCCGTCCTAGCGCCATGTGACTTTCATCTGTTCGGTAAGCTGAAAACGAAGCTCGGTGGTCGACGTTTCCACACCGATGAGGAGGTGAAGGCCGCTGTCTCCGTGTGGTTGCAGAACGCTGGAGGAACTTTCTATGCATCCGGCATCGACAAGTTGGTTGTGCGTTCGCAGAAATATTTGGAGTCTCTAGGAAACTATGTGGAAAAGTGAAGTTACATTGTATGTCGTTATAGGCGTGTTGGTGTTGTATAGGTGGTGTAATAAATGGCCATAACTGGGAAGTGCAACTTATTTTTGATCTGCCCTCGTAGATGTACCATGCCATACGCTAAATAAATAAATCTACCTGAAGTAGCTAACAGATCACTTTGTGTAAGTCTCAAGTCTGCCCTCTATAGCTGGAGTTCATCAGTGATGTAAGCAAGCATGGCGAAACAACAAGAACGTTCTTTTCACCGTCTTGTGATTTTGGGTCAAAGAATATGAAATTTTGCACTGCTAAGGAGCCCACAAATGATTGGAACGGTTTTGTCAATCATTTCTAGCCATATTACTAGAGCTATGGTGATGGTGTTTGATATTGTAAGGCAAGTATCCCTCCAAGTATTCTTTGAATAGCCTCCATACAGTGGCTCCGTCAACGCCCGCGAGAGCGCAACAGTTGCAACATCCCCATACATGTGTGCAGCACGTTCGTGACTCTCCCAAGCTCAATGTTTTCTGTGCCATCTCGAAATTTAAGTTTACGGTCCCATCTTCTTCTCTGAAAAGTCCATTACTGGGCACATCTACCTGCATATGCTGGAGAATTGGCTCATGGCACAGTTGGAGACCGATAGCATGAACTTCATCTACCAACAGGATGGTGCTCCACCTCATTTCCATGGTGATGTTTGTGACTTTCTGAACATTAGATGGATCGGTCGTATCGGGAATGAAGATCACGCCCTCATGACATGGCCTCCACGCTCACCGGACCTCACCCCTTGCGACTTCTTCGTATGGGGTTATGTGAAAGACGCAGTTTTTACGCCGCCATTAGCGGCTGATCTAACAGAACTGGGGGCCTGCATCATCAACGCCATTGGTCAAATTGACAGCGATATGCTACGTCGGGTGTGGGACGAACTTGATTATAGAGTTGATGTCTGTAGAGTCACTCATGGGGCACATATCGACTACTTGTTGGCGCTTAAAAAAACGTTGTGAGTTTTTCTGTCTGTCTCTAAAATTTTGTAATGTTAAACAAACAGGAATTGTTTGAAACCGCTTCAATCATTTGTGCGCACCCTGTATTAGTTGCTTACTGATTTTAGGAAATAATTTATTTCTGGGCCCTTTGCCTGAAATGAAGATGATGCAAGCTGGCACACACAATAATTTATCTGTCTCAAAATAAGATTTAATATAGGCCTAAACATAAGATTTTGAATTTGCATTTTAACCCTTTATAGGGCAAAACTATTTTTTACGTTTATGTGTTTTTACATATACATTTATTTAAATTATTATAATTAATTATTAATAATATTATTTTTGTTTCTCTAATTTTAATGTATATACGAGGCACGTCCAGAAAGTAAGTTCCGTTTGGTAATAAAATTAAATTGTGTACAGATACAGAAAAAGTATTTATTGCACAACATTCTACACCTTTTAAACTACTTTTCCACATAACTGCCGAACTTTTTCAGGCATTTGTCATAGCGTGGCACAAGTTTTTGGACACCTTCTTCATAGAAGTTTGCCGCCGACCGTAAGCGAGAGTGAAGACTCCCCTGTAAGATATCCTACTGTTTGGCCACCACTGTTAGGCAAATTGCGTGCTTACCAGGAGAACAGCGTATGTTTAGGAGTTCTCCTGACCACACACGCAATTTGCCTAACAGTGGTGGCCAAACAGTAGGATAGCTTACAGGGGAGTCTTCACTCTCGTTTACGGTCGGCGGCAAACTTCTATGAAGAAGGTATCAAAAACTTGTGCCACGCTATGACAAATGCCTGCAAAAGTTCGGCAGTTTGAGGAAAAGTAGTTTAAGAGGTGTAGAATGTTGTGCAATAAATAATTTTTCTGTATCTCTACACAATTTAATTTTATTACCAAACGGAACTTACTTTCTGGACGTGCCTCGTATTTTTAATTTAAATTTTCAATTCATGTTCTTATAGTTTTATTTTGATATTTTTATTGAATTAATTAATTAACTAATTTCGAATTGATTTTTACAAGTACATTATGCAACGAGCCTATAATGGCAATAATTTAGACACGATTATGTTGATAAAACGAGCCTATGCGAGTTTTAAAATTTTCATACGTGTGTCTTAATTACCATTATAGGCGAGTTGCATACGACTGTTTATGTTCGACGATAATTATTATAACTATTTTATGTTCGAACATAAGTATTCATAAATATCTGTTGAGATTTCGCCAGTTTCATGTACTGAACAGAGCGCATGAGACGCAGAGAATGCCTTGTATTTGACCATGGCCTCATGGATTACCCTACTATGACACTAGGCCAGGCAGTGAAATTTAAATTAGAAAGCTGTGGAACTCAGCGCATCTAATTATCGAATGGGTCAAACAAGAGCTCTGATTGGTGGGATAAACTGTTTCATAATGAAAAATAGTGTTATAATGAGCCTCATTATGATACAGTTTTCAGACATATAATAGTCAGGGTCGAACAAAAATATATTTTAATAATAATAATAATAATAATAATAATAATAATAATAATAATAATATCGTAGGTTCTCGGGTGCCGGGTGCAAGCTTTGTTATTTGACACCCAGAGGGTAGCTTGCATGCCGAATTTCGTTGTTCCTTGAAGCGCTATGAATGTCAAGGAAGATAGATATCTAAGCTCCTTGAACACTATAGCGCTTTCTAGTAGAGAAATGAGGAACTTTGTGTTGGCAGAAACTCCCGAGATTAATTTTTCCATTATGAACACAGCCTACTGAATTCGAATGGGTTCTTTGACATACCAACAACGTATGTCATGGTGTCGTAATTTTTGCTGACATTTCAAAAATCACTTATCACGGTCAGGAGAGAACCTGCAAGCTTGGGGTTAGTAGGCCGACACGTTAACCACTCACCCACCTCGGCAAG
Organism: Meconema thalassinum; assembly: GCA_946902985.2. Taxonomy (NCBI): domain Eukaryota; kingdom Metazoa; phylum Arthropoda; class Insecta; order Orthoptera; family Tettigoniidae; genus Meconema; species Meconema thalassinum. The sequence goes on from OX336388.2 coordinate 92,976,797, forward strand.
TTTTTAGACATAGATAATTGTAAGGTGAACTTCTTTACTATTTTGGCAAATACGAAGTTACTTTTGAAAATCGGGTTCTAACCCGGCCGAAGTCGTCGGATTTTTTAAGTGTTAAAAATCCTTCAATATAGCCGGCGGCCCCATGTCATAGATTTATGGCATGTTAAAGAACCTTCCACTAATTACACCTGTGTGAAGCTAAATTTGAATATAGGTTAAACATTCAGCAAACGTTCTTAGGTTCCGACGTTCGTCGCCAAGAGCCGACTGTGGTGGCATCTGGTAGTCAAGTTCTGTACTAGTAGTCGTTGACGGTGGCGTTTGGCAGCTAAAGTAGGAAGTACTTGACAAATTTCAATAGTCTGCAGTCCTCACTTGAATTGAAAACAGATAATACACACACTAATACAGCCTTCACAATTAACACCGGTTATCAGACAGATTCTACACACACCCAAAGTACACGGGGCTACATGACCGCGTTGTCGCAGCTCCTAAACTGAGGAACCAAGCAACCAACTTTTGAAAACTAGTGACCAATGGTTTCGTCCTCACAATGAGGTAGTGCCGGTGTGCCCCCTCAATACAAGTTTGTATTAAAATTAAATGGTAAGCATATCTTTCTCTGAATTCATTTGGACGAGCGCGCGGTCTGGCATACTTAGTACAGTACTGCTGCACAGAAGAAACCCCCTTTGTTCCAAAAACCGTGCTATGGTCGGCTTTTAGTAAATCGTTAGAAAAGCACAAGAAAAGCTTAACTCTAAATTTCAGAATAATTTGCACGATCATTTTGTCGGAAAATTTAAAAAAAATGAAAATATTTTTTCTCTGAATCGACGTATTTTAAAGAAACGTTTTATGAACAAAAAATGTAGAGGACATTGTCACCTACAATTCGTCTCATTGAGGTCATGTCATACGTTTTGAAATGCAGAAGCTAGGTGGTGCCAAAGTTTCCAAAAAAGTGTTTTTCCACTTTTTGTCCTCGAGAAAATGTTTTGTTCACAAAAGAGCGAATCAGAAATTTGTTCCTCTCGAAATTGTCTACAACATTTATTGAAACTTTTTTTCCCTCCGACTTACCGTTCCAAAGTTATAGTCTGCCGAAGTGTGAAAATTGTCCGACACCGGTCCCGGTCTAAACTATGCCCACCGCTCTCTCCGCAGTAACAATAGTAGCCTTGACTACGTAGCGTTGCATTTGTTGCGCTATAACTTTGGAACGGTAATTATTTAAGTCGGAGGAAACACACGTTTAAATAAATGTTGCAGACAATTCTTAGAGAAAAAAAAATGTCTGATTCACTCTTTTGTGAAAAAAAAAAAAAAAAAAAACAACATTTTTTTCTAGGACAAAAAGTGAAAAAACACTTTTTTTGGAAACTTTGGCGCCACATAGCACGGTTTTTGGAACAAAACCATTCCAGCTGTACTGTACTAACAGCCGCGTGGCGCATTCACTAGAGTGCAACATATAGTAAGCGCAATTGCAATCTGTTTGAAGTTAATTATATTAATTCAACCACTAGAGTATGGCAGCACAATGCAAAGGACGCAGCTCCAGGGTTACCAATTTAATGATTTATCACTATATATGGTGACTAATAAATATATACATGTTAGACATTAGGCGACTTTTTCACACTCACAGACTATTAATGGCAGAATTATTACATTATGCAACAAGTTTATAATGACAATGTAAATTATGACGCATACTCTGGTCTAAAGATGATTTGATGATGTTGGGAAACAAGGAGGAGGAGGTACAGGAACAGTTGGACGTGTGGGAAAGAATAATACAAGGATATGGGATGAAATTTAGCATAAATAAGAGTGAGATGGTGATCACAACAAGGAAGACGGAAAGAACCAGAACGGGAATAACAATTGCTGGGGAACAGTGGAGAGTTTCAAGTATCTGGGAAGCCTGATACAAGATAATGGAAGAAACGATAGAGAAATAAATGAGCGGGGGAGACAGGCAGAAGCATTCCGGAGGAGTGTGAGAAGCATGTTATGGAGCAAGGATGTCCCTCAAACCTAGCCGAAGTCGTTGGATTTTTTTTAAGAGCGTTAACACGTGGGAAATAAATCAAATAAATTAGGTTGATTTGTTGGTTCTTAAGTTTTGGGGCTGCGACAACGCGGTCATGTAGCCCCGTGTACTTTGGGTGTGTGTAGAATCTGTCTGATAACTGGTGTTAATTGTGATGACTGTATTAGTGTGTGTTATCTCTATTTTTAATTTAAGTACAGACTGCAACTTAGAATTTTTCAAATAGTTCCGAATTTTGCCACCAAGCGCCACCATCATCGACTACTAGGCCAAGTTCATAACTTAGCTACTAGACGCCACCGCAGTCGGGTCTTGGCAACGAACGTAGAAACCTAAGAGCGTTGTTTACATTCTTAACCTATCCAATTTAGCTTCACACAGTAGCAATTAGTGGAAGGTTCTTTAACATGCCATAAATCTATGACATGGGACCGCCGGCTTTACTTCCCCTCCGAAGGAAGGCATACTGAGGGATTTTTAACGCTCTTAAAAAATCCGACGGCTTCGGCCGGGTTTGAACCCGCTATCTTGGGCATAGAAGCTCAGCATGCTACCGACTTCGCCACCGACGCCGTCTCAAATAAATTAGGAAGTGCCACATTATGGCTCACAATTATTAGGATGCCTCATAAGTAAGTCATATTTCTTTCATGAGCTCATTTTACCCGAAATCTGAAAAATAAGTTTAAATGACGGGTCCCTGACCTCGTTTAAAGCAATTTGATGTTGCCTATATATGCATATTTCGGCCATTTTTTTATTGATTAGATCATATTTGGATGTATTTTAGCGATATAAAGTCATATTTGGTTATAATTTCACCATATTTGTTTAAATGTAGGCGTCGTTAACAAGGTACGTGTTATCTGCGTCGAGTCTCAAACACAGGATTTCCGAATAGTGTAGTAGATACAGTATATTTCTCTTTCTTTTCCCAGAACAGGCAGATAGCAGGTTTAGAAAACCTGACTCCAAGAAGGCCGGCCCCGTGGTGTTGGGGTAGCGCGCCTGCCTCTCACCCGGAGGCCCCGGGTTCGATCCCCGGCTTCGTAAGGGATTTTAAAACTGACGTGAGGGTTGGAACGGGGTGCACTCAGCCTCGTGAGAACAATTGAGTAGCTGTCTGACAGTGAGACAGCGCCCCGATCACGAAAACCAAGATTAACGGCCGAGGGGACCCGACGCGCTGATCACGTTTCACCCCAATATCTGCAGGCCGAATGGCTGGGCAGTGGTCGCTTGGTTGGCCTTAGCCCGTCACGGGCTGTATAGTGCCAGGGGTTAACTCTTTTTGTTTTGTTTTTGTTTGATTCCAAGAAGGCGCTCATCTACGGACGTCTTTCAGCACATCTTTCTGGACAAGTTAGATTGCGACACTGAACGCATGAGGTCACGGAACATGACGATAGTGTGCTTCTCTCTTCCAATAGGATGTCACTCCAGTAGATATATTTAGCTCAGAAGCAATTAGCAAACAAGGAAATGCCATGTTATGTCTTTTAGGAAAACCGAGCAAGAACTGCATCTCAAGGCTGTGATACTGAATGAATGTTGAACATTTTAATGTACTGTAGCTCTGTCAGTTGGTATGATTAAATGTGTCTGGTGTATTATCGCTGATCACGTTTTGGCACTTAAGACGTTTACAGTATGTTAGTGATACTCTACCTATCCCAAAAATTCATGTCATATTTCATAGTTTTTTTTAGGACATATTTAATAGTTTTAGGTCATATTTAGCTAGTTTTTAGGGCATATTTGCTTGCATATTTTGTACTTCTTACTCATAAGTAATGTAGTTTTTTAAATTAGGCGTTTTATAAGATAAAATTGGTTTTCTTTGGTTCTCCAATGCTATTAACTGGAGGCCATGACTAGGATTGCGTATATTTCTAGAATGTATCATCAGAAGATACCATACATCGCCAGATTAAGAAACTTGAAAAATCAAACAGCAGTGTAGATCTGTACCTCACGTATTGGATATCTGTCGTCAGCTTATCGGTAACCCCATGGATGATGTATTTATCATAATTGGTACATGTGATCAGGGCTGGATTTACCAATAGGCCCCGGCCTAGGGGCGAACCATGCTGAGGGGCGCGAAATTAAAAGTACATTTTACCGTTCAAAAATAGACTCAACAGACTTTTACTACGTATGATTTTTTTTTAAAACCAATTTCGTATAATTTTATGATTTAAATTAAACTTTTCAAAATTTTGACACTTTTCCAATGTACTGTATATTGTGGCCATCATTTTCCAAAGAATGTTTTGCAACAGCAGATTTTTCGACTTCAGCTTTCGAACAGTAATGTTTTATGATTTATTTGGAGAAAACTTAAGTCATGAATATTAATATCAGTTTAATTTGAATAATTCATTATGCACAGTTGCAGGTTGTATGATGTAGTGGATATGTACAGTGTATAATGAGTCTTAAATGGTTTAAACTTATTTTATGTTCGACCCTCACTATTATGTGTCAGATAACTGTATCATAATGATGGTCATTATAACACTGTTTTCCATTACGATACAGTTTCTCCAGCCAATCAGAGCTCGTTCATTGACCAATTAGGAAACGATAACTTCGCGCATGCGCTCAAAATCCAACATGTCGGACATAAACACAACATCGAACTATAATAAATTACCGACATGGAATACCCACCGTCCATATGTTCGCGTAAATAAACTGACGAATATGAGACAAGAAATAGCACTGTACCTTAAAACCACCAACACTAGTTTCTACACAGCGCATTGTCTTCAAATGACTGCGATGACAATATTACTGAGGGACGGCTGATGTAAACATATGGCTGCATATGGCATTGCAAGCCCACAGAGCGCATGCGTCGGTCGTTCAAAGCTCTTGAAAGACAAAGATATAACACCCAACGCTCGCTCTGCGATCACAAAATTCCAGTAGCTGACTCTCAACAGATATTTATGAATATTTATGTTAAAACATATAATAAAGTTATAATTATCGTCGAACATAAACAGTCGTATACAACTCGCCTATAATGGTAATTAAGACACTCGTATGGAAATTATAAAACTCGCATACGCTCGTTTTATAAAAAATACTCGTGTCTTAATTATAGCCATTATAGGCTCGTTGCATAATGTACTATTAATATCTCGTTGGCCTATTTATTTATAGTTTATATATACAAACTTAGAAACAGTTGATTTTCTCATTATTTAAAATTTATTTAATTGATTATTCTTCACGATACGTTAGAATTAAATAAAAAAAGAGACTATCAGTCTGAAAGACTAAACTTTGTATCATTTTAAATGCTACAAATGCTGAAAAATGCTACAAAGGCTGGAGGCTTCCAAAGACTCTTGACATGTTAGAAAATTATCTGCATAATACTTATCTTGCTTATCTTGTTTCAAATTACTCGCGAAGGACAAGTGCAAACCAAGGGCAAAGCAAGGTCCAGCGCGGGGGACTTACCCCTTCCATCCAGTCTAAAAACACTTATAGTGGGCGATGTATTGAAGATAGAGATATGCTCTCCCGGACTTTTTTGTAGAAATTTTCATGCTGACCATTTCTTACGCTCATAGTATATTGATATTTTTAACGGTTTGCCCAGCGTAAGCTTAAGAAGCGCACGGACGCCAAGTTTGTTTACGACTTTTTTCACTGAAATCGTTACTGCTTGGCTTCCTTTGATCATACATAAATTATTTTCCACAGAATCTTTCCTCGAGATATCCTTTAAAGAATGGTGAAAACCGCATCAAAATCCATCCAGTGGTTCTCGAGATTTCCCGTGACATCCAAGAATCGGGGATTTTTGTCTCATACTAACGAAGTAGAGATTGTCGGGGTACACATGCACCAAGCGGTACTATGACGTCACACACCTCAGTGCGTCACCGTAACGTAACGTACCTTCACAATGGCCTTTCTGAGGTTTAAATTCCCCCCCCCCCTTCACTATGGTACGAAGAGGGGGCGGCAAAAGCCCACGGGCCTAGGAGCGCGTAAAATCTAAATCTGGCCCTGCATGTGATGTAAAATGGGTCTATTACAGCAACGCTGACGTCTAGAAACAGTGGGTCACTCCCCATCAACCTGCCAAAGTCATCGTTAAAAAGGATCGGTTTGGCCCCAAAGTGATGATGTGTGTCTCTTGTGTAATATTGAAGGAGTGATTCACTGGGAGTTTAGCTGCTTCGATGGCGTAGTTGATAGCATGCTGAACTTCTATGCCCAAGATCGCGGGTTCAAACCCGGTCGAATTCATCAGATTTTTAAAGAGCGTTAAAATCCTTCAGTATGCCTTCCTTCGGAGGGGAAGTATAGTTGGCGGTCCCATGTCATAGATTTATGGCATGTAAAAGATCCTTCCACTAACTAAACTTGTGTGGAGCTAAACATTTCTAAGTTAGATTTCGTTGAAACGCTCTCTCAAAGTTCCAACGTTTACCACTAGGTGTCAGTGACATCTGGTAGTTATTATTTATTTATCGTATGGCTTTTAGTGCCGGGAGTGTCCGAAGACATGTTCGGCTCGCCAGAGTCTGTAGCTGCTTCCAGCGGACACCCTTAGGGTGAGCTACAAGTTCCGTTCAATTTCAAGTAGTTCCAACTTTCACTACCAGATATCAATGATACCTAGTGGTGAACGTTGGAACTTTGCTAGAGCGTTCTGACGAAATCTAGCATGACAATTTAGCTTCACACAAGTTTAGTTAGTGGAAGGATCTTTTACTTGCCATAAATCTATGACATGGGACCGCCGGCTTTACTTCCCTTCCGAAGGAAGGCATGCTGAAGGATTTTTAACGCTCTTAAAATCCGACGACTTCAGCCGGGTTGGAACCCGCTATCTTGGGCACAGCAGTTCAGCATGCTACCAACTACGCCACCGAAGCCGCTATTTGGTAGTGAAAGTCGGAACTACTTGAAATTGAACGGAACTTGTAGCTCACCCCATGGGTGTCCGCATTGAAGCAGCTACAGCCTTTGGCGAGCCGAACATGTCCTCGGACACTCCCGGCACTACAAGCCATACGCTGAATAAATAAATAACTGGGAGTTTGTTCCGAACGGGCGTGCAGTCAATACGCATCTTTATTCTCAACAACTGGAACAAGTTCATGAAATTTTGAGACAGAGTTACCCAACTTAGTTAACCGAAATAGAGTTCTCTTTCAGCAGGACAATGCGCGACCTCATACTGCGCGAACGACCATGGCATTAATTCTGGAATTCATTCATTCATTTATATATTTGCAATTGGGAGTGTGTCCCCCGGTGGCAAATTGGATATACATAACACATATATAATTACATAATTACATAACAATTTTCCATAACAATTAAACTGGAGTATTTACATAAATAGTCAGTCTTTTCTTAAACACACCTATATGTTTGGGAAAAGGCTCTAAGACTGCGGCAGGTAGAGAGTTCCAATTATCAATGGCACGGTTTACGAAATAATATTTACCATAAAACTTAGCAATTCTTCTAGGTTTGTACCGTGTCTTGTGTGGGGTTTCGCCTAGGACACCAAGCTGGCTCATCGGCGGGCTCTTGGTGTCCCAGCCCGCGCAGTTCGTCACTCCTGTGGGGGTCCGGGCGGGGACACCAAGAGCCCGCCGATGAGCCAGCTTGGTGTCCTAGGCGAAACCCCACACAAGACACGGCACAAACCTAGAAGAATTGCTAAGTTTTAATTCACCGGCCGTGAAAGCAAATATACCCAATATTTACCATAATTTGTTCGCTGTGGTCGGCCCTTAACTTTGAAAGAACGATCACTCCTGCTCATGTTAGTGGGCTTTCCCATAGGTTTGCTAAGCTCACCCCATGCTGGTTGATTTGTATACGTGTTGTACATAGCGCAGAGTCTAGATTTCATCCTCCTAGCCTCAAGTGATTCCCACCCAAGTTTCTTTAACATACGGCTCACACTGCTCCTGGGATTAAAGTTACTGAGCATAAATCTAGTGGCCTTCCTTTGTACCATTTCCAACTCATTTATGAGCCCTACTTGATATGGATCCCAAACCGCCGAGGCGTATCCCAGAATAGGTCTTACAAGTGACAAATATCCCAATTCTTTAGCAGAGGTACTACCTACTTCCTTTTAATACCCTCATTACAAAGTGCAGGGATTTGTAAGCTTTAGAAACTACACATCCTTCATAACTACTCCGTTTCGTATCACTCCTTACGTGAACGCCCAAATATTTGCAAGAATCTCCTTCTACAAGAAAAAATACCTATCCCGTCCGGGATTGAACCCAAGATCTCTAGATTCACAGTCAAAGGCGATAACACCACGGCTATTTCGAGTGTTCAAGCATACAGCCCTGATCTTGCACCTTCAGATTACCATCTTTTACGATCCATGGCCCATTTCTTGCGTGGAAGAAGTTTCGAGAACATTGAAGCTGTGGAAGTGGGTCTCGCCAAATTCTTCGCATCAAAACCCAACCGTCGTGGGATAAGAAACCTTGCTGAAAGATGGCTCAAGACCGTAGAATCTGATGGTCTCTACTTTGAAGAATAATTTAATTTCTTATCCAAAAGCTTTCAAAAAGAAAAAAAATCTTTAAAAAACGGCAATACTTATGAGACATCCCCTAGCCTAATGTTATCTCTACTTAGTATAAAACAAAGTCCCCGATTCTTGGATGTCACGGGTAATCTCGAGAACCACTGGATGGATTTTGATGCGGTTTTTACCATTCTGTTAAGGATATCTCGAGGAAGGTTTCCGTAGAAAATAATTTATTTATGATCAAAGGAAGCCAAGCAGTAACGATTTCAGTGAAAGAGTCGGAAACAAACTGGCGTCCGTGCGCTTTTTAAGCTTACGCTGGGCAACCCGTTGAAAATATCAACATACTGTGAGTTTAAGAATTGTTCAGCATGAATAGTTCTACAAGAATGACCGGGAGAGCATACGTCTATCTTCAATACATCGCCCACTGTAAGTATTTTTACGTTTTCATTTCTTCCAACAATCTCCATTCAATTACTGAGGCGACAGTTTCCGAGCTAGCTAGGGAAAAAAGCGGTTATCACGTAATTCATTCATAACTGTTCCCGGGCAAAACCGGGGTGGGTTGCGATTTGGATTATAAATATGTATATATTGTACAGCCTCCCAGGGGTATGCACCCCTTGGAGACCATCCCCCCATCATCTGCCTACATCTCCTAACGGGCAACCCTTGGAAAGCTGGGCCAACATCCATAAAACGTAGCAGGGACAGCTTGCCACTCTAGGAAGCAGCTCAGTCCTTGCACAATGGTTACACATACCGACATACTATTAACTGGGCCAACACATTGCTGACAACATAGCGCCAGAGAGTATATGAAGGCATCTTAATGAGGTCAAAGGGTCTCTCCATTATCAGTGCTTCAACGATACGGCCGAAGGCCACGCCGGTGTCAGCAGAGGTAAGTCAGTCGTGTTCAGAGTTCCTACTTTTGTAACCTCTAACCCACAACTTGTACTTTACATTGTGAACATAATTACATTCCCTACAAGGGACTCATACTCAGAACTACAGACCAATAAACACTTGGTCCACACTCTACACTAGCATTACTGTTTATACGCCTCTTTACATCCCAACGCCCTTCCTTATTCCCGTCACGGTAAGACGTGACAAACGGTGGTCTAATAGCGCTAGCTCAGATACCATTGTATTCCCCGAGCCGGCTCGGCTGCCAGCAAGCAGCACGTGCCACTCGGCTGATACGAACAGAGTCAGTTATATAATAAGCAGTCAGCTGAGCGACTAGCACAGTGACCCTTGCATTGGGTCCCATCCCTTCAAACACTGCTACATTATTTATAGGAACGCCCCCTAGTTCCTAGCACACCACAACACTCTACACTGGTCAGCTTGCCCTGCCAAGGGAAGCTACCCTTTTTAGGCACAACCTTATAAATTAGTACAATAACTCTTCCCTTTTAGATCCACCCCCAAATAAGGGATCTAAAACACTGGTGGAGGCGCAGAGTACCGTGACGTTGTTTTAGAACAACGCCCTAGGGGTACAAACAACGTATCCCTGCGGTCAAGACGGTCCTAACCGCACGCAGCCAAGCAAATAGTGAAAAAAATTTTTTTTAACCTCATATTGCGTCACACATTTTTTTCAATTAAATGTCCACATTTAGAACTACATTAAGAGACTTTGCACACCATTTGTCGGCTAGTACGACTCCACTCCTGACGAAGCTAAAGATTAAGAACGGTGACTTAATAACTGACCAGACTGCAGTACAACTTCTCAGGGACCTTGAATTCCAAACAGCAAAGATCCGTGCTCAACACCCTGCCGCTGCAGCACAAGTTATACATTTTACACGGTCCCAGGCCAGTGAACACACACAAGAGTCACCAGTATCCAGCGCTAGTGAAGTAGATTGCCTGCCAACACTCCATCCCCTATTGTTGCAGCAACTGCAGATCACAGAGCAGAAAGCCAGTAACCTGCTCGAGCGCATTTCAGAGCTATTAGAGACAGACACTATTAAAGCCAATAATCACACGACAGAAGCGGTTCTTGACATCCACACTATTTTGGAAACAGTAAAACAGGATTTAGACAGAACCGTACACATAGTCGAATCCACACAGTACGACAATACACCATCCATCAGCACAGACATATCAGGTGACGAGCCACCTGGTAACGTAACACAGGTGTCGTACACGGGAAGCGAGGCTAATTCCCCTCTAAACAGCCCAAATACCTCAGCACACGTCAGCGGGGTGAACGGCACAAACAGACCCGAAGCACTACACAGCCAACGAGACACAGCTGAAAGCGAGATGAATAGACACACTGAATACCCCATGATCCACCCCACAAAGTTCACGGGGGAAGGCCAGGATCCCGAGGAATACCTCAAGGCCTTCAATAGAACGGCCCGGATCAATGGTTGGAGCGAGGAAGTTAGGAAACGGCTCCTTCCTGCCTATCTCACAAAGGCGGCCATGACATGGTATGAGCTCCATGAGGACGCACTAGAGGCTGCCACATGGGAGGAAACCGCGGTAATGTTGAAGGATGAGTTCCAGCTTATACCAGACGATGACGATCTCTATGACCAGATTAGACAGAGGTCACAGGGACCCAAAGAGAGCGCCCAGGCATACATCAATGTTAAATTGATAATGTGCGAAAAGTACAATGCAGCAATGACAAATAAACAGAAAGTCAAGCTGTTAATGCAGGGCCTCAGACCAGCCATAGTAGAAAAGCTATGCATCATGAACAACCTCACGGTCCAACATATGTTGAATAACATAAAGACCATAGAGGAGGGGAGAAAGATCACGGAAAAGGCTACGGAAAAAGCCGTGGATCTGCACTTCAAAACTCGGAAAGACGACACTAATGACAAAATAGACGAATTAGTGGACAGGATGGAGAAACTGACCATAGCTGCCATCCAAGCGGGCGGGAGACCGCCAAGGGATGAGCAAGCAGACAAACGAGAACACTATCATACAGAGAGGAGACGCTACGGGAGGGAAGAAAATTACTACCCTCCACAGCGGCCAACAACACCTCCCCCACAGGATAGGCCACACTACCCTCCTCGGTACTCACCGATAGCATACACGGACACAGAGCCGACGTACCCCTCAAGGCGTTCGCCATCTCCGTACACACGGGAGTACTACCCCGAGGAGTACGACCACGACATCCCCCGACGAAACAGCCCGCCACCAAATAGACAGTCCTACGCTGCCCCACAATACAGGGCAGACAGGGAGTACCGGGAGAACCCGCCCCCACGCAGCCAAGGTTATGCAGCCCCGCAGTACAGGGGAAATGGGGAATATCGGGAGAACCCGCCCCCACGCAGCCAAGGTTATGCAGCCCCGCAGTACAGGGGAAATGGGGAATATCGGGAGAACCCGCCCCCACGCAGCCAAGGCTATGCGGCCCCGCAGTACAAGGGAAATTGGGAACAGCGAGAAAACCCACCCTCGACCAGACAGGGGTATGCAGCTGACCAATATAGGGAAAAGGGGAACCGACGGGAACACCCGCCCCAGCAGCAGCAGACATACACCCCACCCTGGCGGAGACAGAATAACGGACAACAGGGCAATAACCGACAAGGAAGGAAACCCACTAGAGAAAGGGACAACATAGACAAACACACGAAGGGCCCAGAACACTACCCCCTCCCAGACGAATACCCAAGGGAGTTCAGGGATGAAACACCCCACAGGACAGACAGGGGGGCAATACTCCCTACGCCTAGACACACACCGCAAGCGGGGAGCTGGCGCAGCCACCCCGAGGGGGGGCGCACATACATTACAGGCAGGCGTACACCCACATTTTCAAAAAACGCCTAGACGGGGAGGTTCGGCTAGCTGATGAAGCAGCTGAGGTTCCTCCCCCAACACAACACAAGAAAGGCCCTTCCCCCAAGAAAACTCGTAAGAGTAAGGGGAAGAAGCAGCCAGCTAAAACTAAGGCTGACGATCCGCCCCCGGACCGTTTCCAAACACACCCCGTGCAAGGAGACGGCAACTGTCTGTTTAGGGCCATGAGCTTTCTAATCCGGAATACCGAGGATTATCATGGGGACTACAGACAGAAAACGGTCAAACATATCTTGGCCAACTGGAAAGAGTACCGGGACTTTGTGTCGGACGAGCGGGAAAACCCATTCCAGACCGGGGCGGATTACCGAAAATACATGGGTAAGGACGGCACCTATGGCAGTGCCGTAGAGGTAACCGCTCTCGGCAAAGTGTTCAAAGCCAACATCCATGTATACACGGATGTGCACTCGCCTCCGCTATTCTCAACTGCGGGATTCAATAGGGACCTACACGTACTTTTCACAGGAAACCCTAAGGCGGGACATTACACACCCCTCACAATCAGAAACAAACAGCCCGAGAACACGCCCACACCCTCCAAACAGAAAACCCCACCCCCTTCACCACAACACAGGGGGGGAATTGACCACACACAGGCGCATGACGCGAGCTCGCTCGGCATGGGGAAGCCAGCAACAGGAGTCGAACTCGCGACCGCCTGGAACAAAAGTCGGGGTAACAAGGGCAAGCTCAGGGTCACATTTGCAGACACACCTTCCCGAGAGGAAGAAACCAACAACAACACAACTACACAAAGGCTGGGAACGATTAATACATTAAACGTTCGCCAGCAGACTCCTAGTCTCACAGCAAGACCGGTTAAAGGAGATGGCAATGTACTTGGCAAACGCACTTTGCTGACCGGGGCAAAGTATTCAGGACAGGAAGTAAGCCGAGAGGCGAAGCGTGCCAGGTACGATAAGCGGACAGCTCCGTGCCTTCCCAGCACAAATGTCACGCCGGCAACAACAACAACAACAACATACATCTTACACAACACATCGGTGCAGGGCAGTGGATTTCAGGTATCGGCCCTCACGATACACGCCACCATAAATGGCCGCAGAGTGCAGGCCCTAATTGATACTGGGGCAGCCGTAAGTTGTGTTAATAGACGACACATTGCCGAGGCGCAAATACAAGGTGTCACGGGAGACATTCGGCTGGTAGCGGCCAATGCTCAGACGCTCGAAAACATGGGGGTGGCAAACATACATATTAGGATAGACCATTTTGCCACAACGCACCCCATGTTCGTTATCGAACACCTTTCTGCGTCAGCCATAATTGGCATGGATTTTCTCGCTAGATATGAGGCTAGCATAAATTTCGCTAGTGGTCAGATGCTTTTAAAGCACGACCAGAGGCTCACCACACATCCCATGGTATACACCAGGAACAGAGATGGGATTCGGGCGGAGCGAGAAAACCACGAGCATCAGGCCCCTACACTGCACACTATCAGCCAATACACAAACACACACACGGATAAGGCGGCCAACCAGAACCACAGGCAGGACCTGACTCCGGAGCAAAATAAAAGGCTCACGGAGCTCCTGGAGACCAACAGAGATATTTTTGCCCACTCAATGAAGGATCTCGCTGTGACAGACCTCATTGAACACCACGTCACACTCACTAGTGACCGCCCAGTACACCAGCCTCCCTTCAGAGTGAGCCAGAAGGAGAGACATGCCATCGATGCCCAGATCTCAGAGATGCTCGAGGCAGGGGTCATTGTTCCGGTTATTTCTAACTATTCCTCTCCAGTTCTGCTGACCAAAAAGAAGGACGGATCGCACAGGTTTTGTACTGACTACAGGAGGCTCAATAAGTTAGTCGAGAATGATAGTTATCCACTACCAAGGGCAGACACCTATTTGGACGCCCTTGGTGGAGCTAGCTGGTTCAGTTCGATGGATTGCTATAGTGGATTCTATTCAATCCCCGTCTATGAACCAGATAGGCACAAGCTGGCGTTCGTTACAGAGAACGGACTATTTACCTACACCCGTTTACCGATGGGTCTCCGTAACGCCAGCCAAACCTTCCAAAAGCTAGTGGATAAGACATTTTCAGGGCTTAAATGGCGTTCCGTATTGGTGTACGTGGATGACATAACGGTCTTCTCCTACACTTTTGACGAACACATCGTACATTTGGAGGAGGCTTTCGCAAGGATCAGAGAAGCTAAACTAAGGCTTAAACCTGCGAAATGTCAATTTGCCAGACAGCAAATTAACATATTGGGCCATATTGTCAACAGGGAGGGCATTATTCCCGACCCAGCTAAGACTGACGCAATAACGAACATCCCAATGCCCACAAATTTGAAACAATTGCGCAGTTTTATTGGCTTGGCTTCGTACTATCGCAAGCATATCTATAGATTTGCACACATCGCCCATCCACTAACTGAACTCACACGTGAAAAAACGCCCTTCAGCATCACGCAGGAACACATAGATGCCTTCAACACACTGAAGCAACTATTGACCTCACCTCCATTACTGCAACACTTCCACAGTGATAGGCCCACATTTTTACACGTGGATGCCAGCCTGTATGGGCTGGGAGCGGCCCTATTGCAGGAAGACGCCGAAGGGCGCAAACGGCCCGTCGCCTACGCTAGCAGGAAGCTAACGGCCGTTGAGACTAGATACTCTGCCACAGAGCGGGAAATGCTGGCATTTTCGTGGGGAGTGAACTATTTTAGAGTATACCTCTATGGTATCAAGTTCACGGTAGTGACTGACCACGCGAGCTTGCTTTTTTGGGACAAATTTAAAAACCCAAATTCGCGGCTCAACAGGTTTATATTCCGCCTGTATGAATATGACTTCGTGGTCAAACACAAGAAAGGCGCTACACACCTAGACGCAGATGGGTTGTCTAGGCTGCCAGTAGCCGAGCCCCCGGATGACAGTAAGGACCACGACTGGGACGATATGCCCACCTTTGCCCTGACGGTGGTTGACATCAAACAGGAGCAAGAAAGTGATCCGCACTTGAAACAGATTCTATTGGCACTAGAAGACTTGGATAAAGTGGACTCCAAGACAGCACGGCTGTCTAGGCGATTTTTCCTAGACAAAGACGGGGTACTGAAATTTAAGCCCACAGCCATGCACGATAGCGCACCTATAGCGGTTCCGGAATCATTGAGAGAAAATATCATGATCGGACACCACAATAGCCCACTGGCAGGGGCACATTTAGGCACGCATAAAACATACCTTAGTATCCGTGACAAATACTATTGGGTAAACATGAAGGCCGACATAGATACCTTTGTAAAGACATGTCACACTTGCCAACGATTCAAAACAAGACCTGGCAAGCCTCATGGACTACTCAACCCAATTCCCGTGGGAGAGTTATTTCACAGAGTCGGGATAGATGTGAAAGGCCCCATTACAACAAGTCAGAAAGGCAATAAATATATCCTGGTGGCCACCGAGTATCTCACACGATACATGATTACAAAGGCTGTTCCCAAAGCAGACACGAACAGCATAGCCGAATTTCTATTTGATATAATTACACGATATGGCCTATTCCAAACCTTATTATCCGACAGAGGTACTATTTTCACCTCGAGAGTGCTCCAACAGTTTCTGGAGATACTCAGGATTAAGGCATACACTACCACGAGTTTTTCCCCGCAAACCAACGGACTCACGGAGAGTATGAACAAAATACTTGGAATAGCGCTGGCTAAATTTACAGAGGACGCAGGAACAGACTGGGATGAATACCTGCAAAGCATTACTTTTAGTTACAATACCTCTGTGTCTACGGCTACGAAACACTCTCCACACTTCCTACTGCACGGATACACACCCAGAAGTCCCATAGACAATATATGTATCCCACAGGACGCCCACACAGACAATGCGGCTCGGCTAGAGCATTTGCAGATAGCCCGCATGGACGCTAGAAAAAACATAGCCGAGGCCCAGAAAAAGCAAAAAGAGCGGTACGATCGGAATAGAAAGACCGTGGAATACACACCCGGGCAATTGGTCATGGTCTCCAATTCTGCCCGTAAGAAGAACGTGTCCGAATTCCTCCTGCCACGATGGGCAGGTCCCTTCAAAGTCTGCAGGAAGGTATCTGACCTAAATTATATAGTGAGCGTGCGCCATGGGAGGAAACTCATAAAGGACACTATTCACGCCCGCCGGATGAAGGCATATCACACACGTAAAGCTCACACACCCACACGTACAGGCGGGCACACTGCTAAAAGAAAAGGAAACGGTCCCGTTGGCAGACGTGGGAAGAAAGCCAAGAAATAGCCTTCAGACCTCACTGACCGAACCGGGATACGATCCTAACACGCACCAGAACTGTCCCGGAGACACAACCTTAATGGTGCCAGAAACGATTACTCTGGGTAAAAGACGGTCTCCAAACCCGCCACCTTCTGAATACCAAGAATATAAGGTTGGGTAGATATCCAGTTCTAGAATAGAAACATGGGAAAGCGAAGACAGATTGGGACAGTCCCACTAACAGCGGGTCATAAACGAAAAACAATAAAATCGCCTCTGGCATCTGGTCACCAAACACGCGACTAGCGGACCAGACACACTCGCGTACAACGACATTTTGTACCAGGGATAAAGAACATACTTGAACCACGATACAGTTAACGCAAAATTTGGGGACACAAATGTAGTCAATGGAAGGTTCTTCTACAGTACGGCCAATGCATATGAGATTTCCGAAGTGAAATGCCATGGCCTGTGGTTTGGATTCCACGTAAAACGGGAGTCCCGTGGCTCATGATCTCCAGATACGGTCACGTTAAACTACAAGTTCCCCTCTTTTCTTTTATAATGCGGAAAGCACTAATCACAGTCACAGAGAGTACGCCGATTAAAAACACATGTGCCGGACACACAGCGTTATCAAGACAAGTAACAAGCGAGCGCGCGAGACATTGTAATCCGATACCACCATACTCAGCAATAACGCAGGCCTCAGTGATAACCTGCACGCTTACAGACAACAGCTCTCGGAGCAGTACGCACGGCATCATTCACGCCCGATTTAGAGACCCTATATCTTCCAAAATTACACTACGAGGGGAAATCAAAAACATACAAACTCTACACAGGTATGCATGCTTTCATATGCGCATTGCACATCCACGGGAACGTGCCATATTATATGCGGCACGGAAATGATCACGCCAAGTCTTTACAGACAACCGGATTCGAGCCCATGACCACACACCACACGCGTACCAAAAACTAACTATCCAACGGTATTTTTGGTACGCGGAACACAAGCAAAAACCACACTGGGAAAGCCCCAAGCCCTGAAACACAACGCAAACATAAAACACAGAGAATGACATAAGGTCACGGGTCTGAGTTCCAGTAAAAATTTAGACACAAAGGAAAACAGCTATTCAGGCGCCCAATCATACTGAAATTGGCCCATACAGGTGCATGAACAGGGAATACTACATTTCCTCCCACCAAAAGCCAGACATAAAAATTTCGAATTACACCAGACATAGAGAATACATTTCACAGACACAGGTAGGAAAATTTCGCAAGACACAAGTCTTAGGGAACAATGGACACACAACGTCATTACCTAACTAGGACGAATTGCTACATTAGTCCGCTAGGAATCTAAAACAATGACCACACTTGCATTCGTGCAGAAAAGCACATGCCAGCGGATGACAAACAATAACTTCCCAGCCTGACATTACACATACCAACTGCTGACTTGCAGACTATTCACACTGCAATACTGCGGTGACGAGACACTATTGCGTATCGCCAGTGACCGTGAAATTACAAACACATAACAATTATAACACCATACATTTTTTTCCACACTGCAAAAACATTTGGCAATGGACAAGACGTGACACAGCGGAACTTATCTTGGGCCTATAAGGGCACATTCGCAAGGACGTTGGCAAGCCACGGGCGCCTTCTGCCCACACAGGCGATACATATTACGACTTAGCCTGCAACAGACCAACCGTCCGCGTGGTGTAGCGGTACATAGTCACACACACGCACACGCACTCAACAATTAGGAGCAAACACAGACAAGATCTCCCCCCTAATAACTTCTCTTATCGATCGTCAGGCATAGGAGTCATTACAGATGACTAGCACATGACCAGTCGCACTACGACCACTGGCCACATCTACACTACAAATGGCAGACCAGGTTAGGTCATGCAGCTCTACTATCCCAAGGCGCGGATAGACAGCCAACATGGACCAAGGGAGGATGACAGGAGAACAGGCTACCAGCGTACCACCTTACTCCCTTCCCATAACCCTCTCACGCCCAACATAAACCAACGCAGACACATATACACGACCAAAAACAGCTACACTACATTACAAAGTACACACAAGGGGTTGATGGACTTCATGCGTCTAAAGAGCAGGCATGCTACGCCTTGAGCCACGATGCTACCACCTGAGTATTAGGGGTGGCTCAGCAAACATTAAAGAAGCATAATGCGCCTCTCCAAATGAGAGAGGAGGCCATAGATATATATTAACCATTCTTTAGTACTTAAACACTCCCGCATGAGAGGAACATATTGGTATTATGCCCACCCTACACCTATCCGTACATGAAGGCAGACACTTCATATCCAGACACATGCATGAGTATCCCATCCATTTACCAGGGATTTTAATATCAAACCTGCATGAATTTTCGTATCTTTGCAATCCCGGGAATTGCCTCCCCAGTCCACTCACTATAGGAGCATCCCAGCGGCATCACCGGTTCAAGGCCACCACTAACGTGGAACCCAAAGGTGCGCAAACCCTTCCTACCATACTTTAAGCCCACTCAACAATTAACTACCCCCAGATCCTAATAACAGGGTACCTGACATTACAGACCCTACTAACACCTCCATTAAGGTAAAGAAAGCATTATTGCTGGAAAGCTGACGTAGCGATGGTAGGCCAGAAGTAGCCTATGTACTTAGAAGATCTACAACCCCGCAACACTGGAAATATTTTACATTTTACACAGAGATTAAACTATTTACACAGGTTACGCTACATTTTTTTTACAAAGGAATCTGATACGATCTGATTGATGACAACGGTGTAAGCCGAAGGTCAGGAGAACCACACTTTGAGAGCTGGGGAAGGCGATGTGGACCCTTACCCCAGTTGGCTCGACAGCGCAGCGACCTCACTTAACTGACGACTAGACCAAACAGACGAACTACGTAAGGTCAAAGCATTCGCGGCCTGGCCGGGCAAGCTCTGGAATCCTAGGTGCGCATAAACCGCCCCTAAGAGGAAGGGATGCTACACCCACTTTGTGCCACGGTCGTCGAAGCCAAGACCTGCAGGGAGACTTTCTGAGAATGGCGGGAGAAATAGCTCACTCCGCGCCGGACTCGGGAACTATCCCTAGAGACGACCCCATTATGACTAGACTTCTAGTTAAGTTTAAATTTAAGTAGGCACGGCTTCCATAGCGGGAAGCAAAACTCCTATGCGTTGGAGTGGAAGATAACTGCGAAATACATATTACTGCGGCCCATAGAGGCAAAATCATATATCAATGCGAAAAGCATACTACGGCGGCCCATAGAGGCAAATATTACTGCGAAAAGCAGATTGCGACGGCCGATAAAGGCGAAGACAATATTATGCCATTGGACCACACTGTCCAATGCCCACATAAATGGCGACGCATCGGGCAACCAGAGGGCATTAAGAGAGGGGCATTGCGCGCCCCTCACAGGAGCCAAGTGGGCGGCTCAACTACGATAAATCGGAACAGCAAACGGTCATGAACAAGGAAGTTACAGCGGGCGAAACGGTTAGCTTAGTGGCACCGTAAGCCGCCTGCGATTAGATTAGTACTAGTAATAGACGTCGACACCTAGAATTAAGGGAACGGAATCCAGCGATCCTAGAGACAACCGGTGTTTCTGGGACTCGTGCGGGTGGTGTCCTGGGGATTTAATTGCCCCAGGTGATCGTTCTAGGCCAAATTTAGCTATAAGACGGTTGCATTTGACACGCAACCTAGGATTAAGCAAATTTACTGAACGCTGTTGCAATGTTAGCACAGCATCTTTCGGCAATAGATTAAGGCAACCCTCTCGGTTTAGATATAGCATTTTTTTTATATATACCATAAGTAGTGTAAGATAACGCCGTTCGGCGCCTGATAGCCCAGAAACCTGGCATCAGGGTAAGTCCGACAAATCAGGATAAGGCATGATAATTCGTTGTAAGGTAACATAAACCTACATTTAAGGCAATTTTTTTATATATATAGATCACCGTAGAATATCTCGGCACTCGGTGACTAAAAATCCGTTACCGAGGTAAGCCCGACAATACTTAGGATAAACTAGGTTAAAATAGGCTAACCTAGGTTAAGTTAGACTTCGGTGGCGCTACACTTAGTTTCCAAACTACGCGCTACCGAAGAAGGTTATATATATACCTGTCATGAATCATAATGTATTTCACTGTAATATTCACAATTAACCCACTTTTGCCCACACAGGAAGACCACGGAGTTACGAAGAGATAAACATCTTCATGTGGATGCATTTTTGTTTTGTTTTGATTTACAGGTAACCATGAACGTGAATATGTCTATGGTAAACATATTACCCACATACACATACATGTCATACACGATTACACTCCTTAGCAGTTTTAGTTGCACCCTTAAAGGTGACAACGCCAGCGGTCAGCGGTGGACAGCATACGTGGGATGATGACCATCGCTGAACGCAAACACATTTCAGAATACGCAAATGAAGCGTTACTTCAGGCTCAAAGGGCGACACAAGGTTTGTAAGTGCCGGACCTTCGACCCTAAGGTGGGATTCCGACCCACGATGGAAAACCACGAGGTTATGTAATAAGTACAGGGAGAGAGTAGTGGACTAGCCACTAAACCTCACCAGGAACGGCCGATTAGAGAACGGTCGGCAAGGCCTAATAGTACGGTGCGCGCCTAGTATAAGAGGTATGCAGTAACTGGCCAGGTAACAGAGCTCTATAAGGTTTATATATATATATATATGATAGTGCTAATTATAAAGTGTACATTATTTTGTATTTTCTCGCCATGTCATACAGTTGCAAGGGTCCACAAGAGTGGCAAGAGTACTTATACGTACAAGGTACCCACATGGCAAACATTATTTTTTCTATGTTCATCCTCATTACATGTTTACTATGTTCAATCATAACTTGTCAAGAATTTTCCAAATGTAAGGATTACTATTGTTATTATTATCGGGTCATATTTGTTACCATTATCAAGACCACCAATGTACATAATGTCTATAATTTGTTTTCTTTCAGTTTTCCTTCTTCTAACTTCCCCATTTGTCAGGGTGTTCCGTTTTTTTCCCAAACAAATAAATACTTTGAATATATCCCTTAAATCATACCCTGGAACACCCATTTTTTTCTATTCTCTCCTATCTTTCTATTTTGCAGGGAGCATTTTTTCCCCAAGGTAAAGCCAGACGACACAATTCCTCGTCTGGCTGGGTTTTTCCTCCCTGAACAACTATGTAACGAATCACCATCACAAACCATGTTTTTTTTTGAAACTAGCAATATGCCAGCAATAGCAAGGGCAAATTTTTTTTTTACATGTCAAATTTCTTTTAATGTCAAATTTTTCTCAAATGTCAATTTTTTTTTAATGGCAATTTTTTCTCGATGTCAAATTTTTCGCAATGTCAATTTTTTTGTTTTGTTAATTTCCTTTTTCACAATGTCAATATCAGTGTATACATATATCTGTACATCCCATAACCCTCCCCTCTGAACACGGGCTGACCTCACACCCACACTTCGATACGACACCACCAGGAGATACGAGGGGGTTTCAAGGACCACTACGTCAACATCCCAACCTCCAGTTCCGTTCCCGTTCGCGAGGACGCGAACAAATGAAGGAAGACGCTTGTACAGCCTCCCAGGGGTATGCACCCCTTGGAGACCATCCCCCCATCATCTGCCTACATCTCCTAACGGGCAACCCTTGGAAAGCTGGGCCAACATCCATAAAACGTAGCAGGGACAGCTTGCCACTCTAGGAAGCAGCTCAGTCCTTGCACAATGGTTACACATACCGACATACTATTAACTGGGCCAACACATTGCTGACAACATAGCGCCAGAGAGTATAAGAAGGCATCTTAATGAGGTCAAAGGGTCTCTCCATTATCAGTGCTTCAACGATACGGCCGAAGGCCACGCCGGTGTCAGCAGAGGTAAGTCAGTCGTGTTCAGAGTTCCTACTTTTGTAACCTCTAACCCACAACTTGTACTTTACATTGTGAACATAATTACATTCCCTACAAGGGACTCATACTCAGAACTACAGACCAATAAACACTTGGTCCACACTCTACACTAGCATTACTGTTTATACGCCTCTTTACATCCCAACGCCCTTCCTTATTCCCGTCACGGTAAGACGTGACAAACGGTGGTCTAATAGCGCTAGCTCAGATACCATTGTATTCCCCGAGCCGGCTCGGCTGCCAGCAAGCAGCACGTGCCACTCGGCTGATACGAACAGAGTCAGTTATATAATAAGCAGTCAGCTGAGCGACTAGCACAGTGACCCTTGCATTGGGTCCCATCCCTTCAAACACTGCTACATTATTTATAGGAACGCCCCCTAGTTCCTAGCACACCACAACACTCTACACTGGTCAGCTTGCCCTGCCAAGGGAAGCTACCCTTTTTAGGCACAACCTTATAAATTAGTACAATAACTCTTCCCTTTTAGATCCACCCCCAAATAAGGGATCTAAAACAATATAGGAAATGTTGCATATAATTGGCTCTAGTTATTAAAACGTCTTACTAATTTGCCTTCTTTTATGGACAGGGTGAGATGTTTGTTTAGTTATCCGATTGAAGAGAAAATAGTGCGATACTTTTTTCACAAAACAATGGGGTAGAAAAGACAATGGTTGCACCCTAACGCATCCAAATCAATGGTTTTGACAATGGTTACAGCCTAACGCGTCCAGATCAATGGTTTTTACAATGGGTTCAGCCTAACGCGTCCAGAACAATGGTTTTGAAAATGGTTACAGCCTAACGCGTCCAGATCAATGGTTTTGAAAATGGTTACAACCTGACGCGTCCAGATCAATGGTTTTGACAATGGTTGCAGCCTAGGCCCCGTTCATACTAAGGCGACATAAGATAAGCGATACATGATACGCCAAACGCACAGACAGATTACGTGAAATGTAAAGGGAGGCATTAAAAAAGGTTCACAGCCGCGCGATTGCACAACATTTCGCAAGGGACATATCTCTCGAAGTACCGCTTGCTGGTTCCTTGAGCGATTAGTATCGCACGATAGTTCGAGCTATAAACATGATGACGGGAAGAAGAGAAGTCAATAATTCTGTTTCCTCTCATTAATTTAGTGAAAGCTCAGATGTGACGAGTGTTGAGACAGCTCTCGAGAAACAACGGTCGAGCTATGGTGCACGTTGGTGTGCCAAGTACTGTGCGAGTCCAAGCTCCATGAACTTGCGGGATGAGGAGAAAGAGCAGGGAAGGGTCAGGCGAGAAGAGAAGGGCCTGTCAACAGCCCGCCGTGTTACATGACATGCTCATCTATTCCAATACTGCTAACATAGGGTCTTCTCTGAAACCAGTGAGTGTGGTGTTACGAATGAGTCAGTGAGTCACCGACCAATGTATTTGGTTCTGTACTATGCACGGACCGAGAAACCTCATCACTCGTCAACACCGTTTCTCATAGTCCGCGATGCACATTCCTCTCAGGTTTACGCAGCTTAGACTCAAGCAGTATTTCCTTCGTCTTATCCTCATTCTACGCCTGAACCAAAAAGCCACTACAATGTCTTCCTCACTTGGGCTCATATTTGCAGGCGCGGATCTAGAGCTAGGCTTTGGGGGGTCAGAGAATGGAAATTGTTAAGAAAAATGGTATCACTAAAAACGCAATCACAAAATAACCAAACGTACAAAACCAGACCAATTTTTTTGCAAGCTACATGGATAGAAATTTGATGCGTTTAGACACCAAAAATATTCGTACACATTGAAAGGCATGTTTTGCGACTTTTACATCGAGCTACCAGAAAAGTATCAAGGTACGTTACAGTTTCGGCAAGTTGAGTTGGTACCGACAAAGGGAGAAAGTCACAGCTTAAATTGCCAACCAAGCTTGCAGTTTGGACGTCGTCAAAATTTTTTGGTGCGAAAATAGCCCCAAATTCCTATCCGTGCATTGCTGCACATTCATCGTGACATCACTATAGACATCGATTCGGTAATCACAAGGTTTACTAAACAAAATAGACGAGTTGATTTTGTTATATAAATAGCCTAATCGTTTTTATATAACAGGTATGAAGTTGTAAATATGTACAGTTTTAATAGAAATAATAATTGCAATAAAGATATTTTCAGTAATGAATAAAATAAAATAAAACTGTTTTTTAGTTAAAATTAGTTAAGTTTTATTTGTCTGGTTATTGTGGTTTCGTTTTTTGAGTTTGCAAAAAAAAATTGGTCTCCGTTTGGGGGGGGGGGGGGGTGATCATGACCCCCGTGACCCCCCCCCCCTTGAATCCGCGCCTGCATATTTGTATCTGAAGTAGTGAGAATTGTGTTCCCACCAAATATTTATCGGCCAGGTCTCGCCGATTTATCACCCACTGTCGGAACCATCCTAGCAATAGATCGTCGCAGTATATTCCTTGCGACATATCGCTTATCTTATATCGCCTTAGTATGAACGGGGCTTTTATTTAACGCCTGCAGATCAGTGTTTTTCTTTGTCAACAGTGATTTTGTATCCCACATGTTGGCAACAATGTGTGCGCCTCGGTGTGTGACGTTGAGTTCGCCTTGTTGACAGTTGAACGAGATTCAAGTGCAGTAGGAACATGGCTGCCGTTGTGAAAAGATCAATACATAAAAGATACAGTCAGTCTGAGAGACTACTAGTAGACTTTATATCATTTCAAATGACGCATGCTACAAATGCTACACATGTTAGAAAGGCTCAGGACTCTTTCAACAGACTCCATTACCCATTAACTTAGGTTTCCCGTGCGGGCACCTCTTTAAGGGCCACCCTGTATTTGAGTCCGACATCTTTTACAACTCCTTAAGAGACACCCATTATTTGAATCTGATATCTTGCAATCCTCTTTAGGTCACCCTGTGTTTGAATTGAATCTAACATACTGTACACCTCGTTAAGTGTCACCCTGTATTTTGCTCTGCCATCCTGCACACCCTCTTAAGGAGGCACCCTGTATTCTTATCTGGCATCTTGTATATCTCTTTAGAAGCCACCCTGTATTCTTGTGTGACATCATGTACACCTCTTTAGGAGTCACCCTGTATTCTTATCTGACGTCTTGTATATCGCTTTAGGAGTCACCCTGTATTCCTGTCTGATGTCACGCACTCGCCGTCTCCGTATCGCATAACGACAGACCCCAGCAGTAAACTCAGACTCGGTGCATATGCACTGAACAACATGATGACGTCATACACGCTGTCTCCGTACCGCATAACGTTGGACCCAAGCATAACGACGAAGTCGACAGGATCATTTGAAATGATAAAAACTCATTAATTTAGCACATATCCGGTGCAGTGGGTGCCGAAGTGACCAAGGTTACTAATTTCAATTAATAATGTCCCCGCAGAAGATGAAATACGGTTTGAATATCATATATTATCAAAATGAAAACGAAAAAGAAAAGAGTGATACTTCATTCAGAATTAATGCATCACTAACATTGACCATGAAGTACGTCAAACCAGTTGCTCGGCAGTCTTGGTCGAGCCAAGTTCGTGTGAGACTGAGAGAAGTACAGAGTAGAGTGCTTACCGTGTTATAATTTGCGATATTTGTTCCATTTAATTCGTTTCTTGTACTGGTCAAACAAACAACATGGTTACGAAAGTGTGCGTAAGAAAGTGTTTAAGTGTGTATTTGAAAGAGACAACATCCCCTCTGGATTTCAACGCGTTTGAAGATAACTGCCAACTGGTTGGAAATTATCCAACACTGCAACTTGGAAAGACAAGGTAATTTCCAAAATACAGAGAGTTTAATTTGTATGTAACGGAGACCCTCGCTTGCCCGCTCGCCCGTGGCACGGTCTCCCGCCAGGCACTTTGCCGTTATGCGGCGTCCGCGCTGCACTGAATCATTGAGTATAGGAATTTGTACTTACCTAGTTCACAGCTGGTGCTGAAAATGTTCGCCATTCACTGCTACACATCGCTGGCACCTTTTTATGAATCTGGCATTTACTCTCTGAAGTTCCTCACCACCAATTGACTGTATTTCAGCTGTAATATAGTCTTTAAGCTCATTTATAGTGTGAGGGTTTCTCGCATACACTCTATTTTTAAGCGTCCCCGACAAATAAAAGTCACATGGGGATAAGTCTGGGTTTCGCCGGGGCCACACGTTCCGTCTTACAATCCTCGTACCAAAAATACGACGCAATTCTGTCATGGATGCTTCGGCAGTGTGAGCAGTGGCAGAATCTTGTTGAAAGTAATTTGACAATCGCTCTCCGTAAGTCAGTTCGTCAAAAAATTGGTCAAGGATCACATTGAAGTACAAATTTAAGTACAAATTCCTATACTCAATGCCTCAGTGCCGCGAGAGCGCCGCATAACGGCAAAGTGCCTGACGGGAGACAGGCGCGCAACGCGGGCGAGCGGGCAAGTGAGAGTCTCCGTTACATACAAACTAAACTCTCTGTACTTCTTGAGAGAGGGACAACATAAATGTAGCTAACATGGTAGAATGGGGAAATGTTACCGTAAGTGCTGCTGCTGATGTGATCAAAACTATTCGTGAACTCAATTTTCCGACGTTAGTGTCCATAACAGCTATAGTTTGTAACCGTAACTGAACATGAGATTTCAAACAGTGCGAAGTTTGATCGTGAGTTACAAATGCAACAAAGCACTGTTAGAAACCTCATACTGTACAGCTGAGTAATATGGCGCTAATTAGAGCTACATTATCAAACCAATGAACATCAACGTTCGCACGTCATCGACTACACTAAAAGGTTCCTCTTATTAGGCCTCAACATATCGCAGCATATAGCCTACTTGCACTGAACAAGCAATACCTAACTATTGTCGACCAAAATAGTATGTTCACTCGAGTTTGAAGGTTGTTTGTAAAGTAACCAATAGACCTACATAAAATCCAATGACATCATCCTTTTCGTCGTCCTATTTTACGTTAGTTCATGTAGGTTAAAATTTTTAATTTATATTTTAATATTTTTTATCGCAGTTGGAACACAAAAAGTGCCCGTTTTTAAGGGTGTTTCAACCATGCGTCACATTTAAGAATTATTATCTCACAAACCCGTCATCAAATTGAATCTCAATTTTAACACAACATACATTGAAATGTTGTATAACTGGTTTATTAATTTCAAAAATTTGTGTGTCCAAGAAACAAAGTTGTTATCATTTTTGTAAGGTAACTTTTTCTCGAATCGGGGTTGTTGGAAAATGTAGTTGTTGGTCGCGTTGTAATCCTTGTACATAAAAAGTTATGCCGTATGACTGTGAAATACGTAAATTAATTCAATTATTTTATATTGGTTTGTATCTGTACGAGGAAATAAGACATGGTTCACCAGCTAGCCGCTCCGGGGAAAGCTGTACAGCGTTGCCAAAATGGAGCCCATCATGCGTCATTGCGCGCCTCGCCCGGAAGTGATGGGTTCCATCTCAGCAACGCTGTACAGCTTTCACCGGAGCGGCTAGCTGGTGAACCATGTCTTATTTCCCCGTACAAATACAAAGGGGACTATACTAACCTCAATGAAGAGGATAAATGAAAAATGTAAATCCACAGCCTGCTTCCAGTCGATCGACCGGGTCAGGGAATGGAATGAAGGAAGCCCCCATCTAGCGGCGAGGATATGAACTGTGCCGGCTGCCGAAGCCTGTCGCACTACCCTGGGGCACTGATTAAATGAATGACAGATGAAATGAAATAATAGTGGAGTGTGTTGCTGGAATGAAATCGTGACAGGGAAAACCGGAGTACCCGGAGAAAAACCTGTCTGCCTCCGCTTTGTCCGGCACAAACCTCACATGGAGTAACCGGGATTTGAACCACGGACCCAGCGGTGAGAGGCCGGCGTGCTGCTGCCTAAGCCACGGAGGCTAATGAAGAGGGTAAATAAAGTACGGAATTCTTTAGAGAAGGTGGACCTGCGACAATACCTTAATGTGCATAATTATTAAAATCAGAAATGTAACAAAACTCGCCCATTTAGTTAATTGCGAACATCTCGTCTAATGTTACTTTTTACGATTATCGGATATGTTGGCAACGAATATGCCATATTTTAGGACGTCAATGTGTCATGGCCGCCGTCGTCGAATGAGCAAGAAGTAAAATCAGTTATCCCTATATCCCTATAACCCTATATTAGCTCAGGGGAGGGAGGCATGGGGTGCTGCATCAAACCAGTCAAAAAACTGAAGACTCGAACAACAACAATCGGGAATTTTAATTACTTAGAGAGGCATGTGAGGCCAAAGCGTTGTTGGAGAATTTCAATCCCTGGGATTTAACACTGGAAGAGACTGCATAATGAACATCAGCGACCAAGGTGAGAGATATTTTACTATAGGTCTATTAATAGCGACATGTTGACGTTCAAATTATCAATAAGTGTGGCAAAATTACACCCAGAATAGCTTAAGGAAAAATACTTTTAATTCCCCATATTCCGATCGATTTGCCATTCCAGTGTGCAAGAGTGCAGTTCCCTCTTCAAACAATATTCGCAATTTCTATTAAAAAGCGCAATGACACACACTTAACAGCAGCAGGTGTACATTTAGACAAAACCATTTTTTCCAATAGGCAACTGTATGTGGCGTGCTCGCGAGTATCCGGATAACAAAATCGTTATGTCTCAGCTGAAGATGGCAAAACCAAAAACGTAATTCTAAAATGTGTTCATATAATGAAACATCGTACCCTACAGACTTTCACAACTCTATAAAATTCCCACTTTTCTGCTCATATCAATATACTCTTTACATCAGAATTTTCAGAATTAGAATTGACGCACCTGTAGCTGCGATTGCTGTAATAGAATAGACCAATTATCAGCGGTAATGCATCGTCCCCATTGTCTTGATCGCGAGCGAAGCCGCGGGTACCTGCTAGTTTACGTAATAAAACAAATATTTCCGGTGCAGCAGTGACAATTCAAACTGAAATTAACTTCTAGTGACTCCCAGAAAGGAATGCAAATCATAAATAATACATTTCCAATACTCTGCCTTGTAAAAGTTGTGAAAAGGGAAAAGCACCTCTTCCGAACAATTAATCAATATATCACCATGTCTGTGGTGATGGAGGATAAACAAGTAGTTCCGTGAAGAACTATACAGCCTATTTTCATATATCCTGCTCATGTTAATTGCCTCTATCAACATACAAAATTTCAGTTTAATTGCTGTAACAGATTCGTAGATATTGAGAACCGTCTAAATATTTCAGATGGTCGCCAGGTTGGATTTTTATTTTTGTACTATTACATTAAGATTAAGATTATTGTGTACGTGTGGTATTCAAACTTCAATCGCATGATTAGAACACAAGAAGTAAAGACGAGATTTTAAAATTACGCACAGCAGCCATCTTGTGATTATGCAAACAATTGAAATAAATTAGATGCCAGTGGATCAACATTTGTGTAAGCATTTAACGTGCAACGTTTCACGGCACTCGGATAGTTAATTCGCGAGAAACGTCCATTTAAATATTTATACTTCGCGTCGCCGCCATGTAGGATTTGTGCTCACCAGGTTACTCAAAGTCCTATAGGTGAACATATGTTCATAGTCTTTATGAACATAAAAAATATCTGTTTGGTCGCTGTAAAAGATTCATAGATATTGAGAACCGTCTAAATATTTCGGAAGCTCGTCATTTAGGATTGTTATATGTATAGGCCATAGAGTTATGTACCATTCAAGGACAATTATTGCCTAGGTTCATCATTCAAACTTTCACTTCGATTGCATGATTACGACACAAGAAATAAAAACATAATTTTAAAATTTCGCACAGCCGCCATCTTGAGGTTATGTAAACAATTAAATTAAATTAGATGGCAGTGCATTACAATCTGCAAAATCATTTACTGTACCACATTTCACTGCGCTCAGAGAGTTAAATCACGAGAAAAGTCTATTAAAATATTTCAAATTCGCTTGGTCGCCATGTTCGTTTTGTACTTTACAGGTTTATGAAATATACATAAATAAACTTGTATCAGTACGCTTTATCACCGTACAAAATTGCAGGGTGATATCTGTAATAGTTTCGGAGATATATAATGTCAGTGAAATATTTCGCACAGCCACCATTTTGAAGTTATGTAAACAATTGAACTAAATTAGACTCCAGTGCTTTACAGTGTGTATAAACAATTGCTGTACCCAGTTTCATTACGTTTGGTTAGTTAAATCCCGAGAAAAGTCTATTTAAAAGTCTCAATTTCGCTTGGCCGCCATGTTGGTTTTGTAGTCACCAGGTTTTTGAAAGTCTCATAGGTGAACTTCTAGTAGTGCCCTTTATCACCGTACACAATTTCAGGGCGATATCGGTAATAGTTTCGGAGATATTGAATTCTAGTGAAATATTTCGCACAACCGCCATGTTGGATTGGTGAGACGTAACAAAATTTGAAGGGCACGGTCGAAGTCGCCGGGAATAGCGCCATGAACTTACAGAGTTTCATTGAAATCGCTCCAGTCGTTTAGATTTTATTAGGGGGACACACACACACACCTCACACACACACACACACACACACACACACACACACACACGCGCGCGCACATACACACACGGACAAAAGGTGATCTCATAAGCCTATTTTTTCAAAATTGAAAATAGGCTAAAAATGGTAAAACTACATTGTTAGTGACTTATTTAAGGTGTCACAGACTGTACACACGGTTGGTAATAAGGAAGAATCTACGAAATACCGAACGTCTGGCAAATCTGAATGAGAAATACTACAATACGCAGTTTCTTCATTCACAAGGTTAGAATTACCGTAAATTGCCTATAATGAGAAGACTAGAGCAATGGACAATAAACCGCGAACAGGAAGATCAAACGCTCTTAACCACAGAGATTGAGAGAGCTGAATGATCAGTACCGACATCAAACAGCATTTCTAATAAAGCTTTATCGAGATTGCTGCCAACGTGGGCGAACTAGTTAGATAAAATGACTTTATACATTGCATACGGTCTGCGTCCATGGTGGAGCACCTTACAGAAGGAGACGAACCCATCTCTTCTCACTTGTCCTTGTTGTTGTTTGAGTCTTCAGTCTTTTGACAGGTTTGACGCAGCTCTCCATGCCTCCATGTCCTGAGCTACATCCAAGGCAATCTGTTTAACATATTCTGACCTTGGTCTACCCCTACAGTTCTTGTCCCCGAACCTACCTTCCATAACTAAGCTTGCTATTCCTGGGTGTCTTAGTTTGTGTCCTACCAACCTATCTCTTCTTTTCATTAGTAGTCGCCAGAAACATCTCCCCTCTCCCACTCGTGTTGATATCTCTTCGTTTGTAACCCTATCTACCCATCTGATCTTCATCATTCTCCTGTAACACCACATTTCAATTCTCCTCTTTTCTGCTGCACCAATAGTCCAAGTTACACTTCCATAGAGCGCCTCGCTCCAGACAAAGGCTTTCAAAAATGACTTCCAAATACCTAAATCTATATTCGATGTCAATAGCTTCCTTTTTTTGTAGAAATGCTTTCCTTACCTGAGCAAACCTACTTTTTATATCCTCTTTGCTTCGTCCATCACTGGTTATTTTGCTTCCTAAGTAACAGAAGTATCCTACTTCCTTCAGCTTTTCACCTGCCAAGTTGATGTCCATAGAGGTTTCTGATTTATTTCTACTGCATTCCAATATTTTTGTTTTACGTTTACTAACTTTCATCATGAATTCTTTCCTCAAGTGGGAGTCCATACTAGCAGCTATTAGAGCTGGTAATAGCCTAGGCGACCTACGGTTAATCGACTGCGTGTTAAATCGATTATCGACTAACTGAATAATAGATTAATCGACTAACCGAAGAATCTTTTGTCATATCATATATATAAGGTGAGTTCAAAAAGTAATGAGCCGGAGGCTGAAATGCGCAAACCAGTGACGACATCGGCTAATCGTGGCGTGTGTAACGAGGTGTGGTTCCGACAAGAGCGTGGAAGGTCACAGCCCGTCGATAGAGGGCACGCGTGCACGTCACGTGATGATACAAAGCGAGCAGCAGCATGCATCAATCATCCAACCAAGACCAAGACAGTAGGCCATTCGACATGCTTCCTGGTGTGTTTGAAGACTGTGGGGCACCCTTTGGGCACACACTTTGCGCAAGTGCAGTCGTTCCTTCATGATGGTGTGCACACTTCCGACGCTCAATCCGACCACGGCGGCTATGGCGTTCACTGTCACTCGCCGGTCCTGGGTAATGAGTGCATCAACCAGCTGGACGTTGTCATCGGTAATGCAGGGGGGTGCCCTAGACCGGGCATCAACAGCTAACGACACCCGTCCTTCCCTGAAGCGCTTGTGCCACGCCTTGACCCTTGCAAGGGCCATGCAGTGTTCGCCGTACACTTGTGACATTCGGCGATGAATGTCCGTTCCCCCTACTCCTTCCGCTGTCAGAAACCGAACAACACCCCTTTGCTCTTCGTTTGAAGCCTCCATGTCACTGTTTGTAATGCGACTGGCAGCGTTGGACGATTGATGCACGCTGCTGCTCACTTTGTATCGTCACTTGACGTGCACGCGTGCCCTCTAGCGACGGGCTCTGACCTTCAACGCTCTGGTCGGAACCACACCTCGTTACACACGCCAATATTAGCCGATGTCATCACCCGTTTGCGCATCCCAGCCTCCGGCTCGTTACTTTTTGAACGCACCTTATATTATTTCAGTAGTATAGATCCCTCCTGCGGCGCTCACAAGCGACCGATCGTGATATGAGCATTCAAATGAATGAGAATAGACATTAGCAGTGACAAATTGCACTGTAATTTCATAGATATCTATAATTTCTTTAAAAAATGACTTAAAAAATGTACGAAGTGTGCGATTTGCAAATACTGATGCTCTAACATGCTGCAATTAACTTATGAGTTGTCATCTAAAACCTTAAAACTATCAACCTTTCTCCTTAAGTCTCTCATTATAAATCTATTGGGGAAAGTGTGGTTTATGAGCATGCGAGATTTCTCGCACGGGTCTGCTAGTTTAACAACATTCAAAATTATATTGATTCAATTCTTTTTATAAATTTAATGTTTTGTAAGGATTTTCGCCTATTTATTTTTAATTAGTCTACTTTTCACATTTTGCAAAAATGAGGAAAAAGTAGACTTATGAGATCGGGCAAATGCGTGTATGTCTGTCCTTCTGTCTGTCTCTACTTGTGTCTGTCTGTCTGGCTGGCTGTGTGTGTCCCCCCCCCCTATCAACTCCTAAACGGCTGGAGCAATCGAAACAAAATTTGGTAGGAGTAAAGATCTATACCTGAATATCTCACGGCCATTTTTGAAATTGATGTGAGTACTACCAACTGCTAAAAAATCGCAATTGAAATTTGAGCTTCATGTTGGATATCTTGGAAGGTATGAATGGGAGCCATTTCAAAATTGGCACACGTATAGATAATAATATTCCAGTTTAATTTCCAGGATGCCATTCATGGCAGTGTTGCCAAAATGATTATAAGCCTGCTGATCGGTCCCATTTTTAAATGCATATATTTTCTACACTATCAATTGGAATTCAACCAAAATTTCGTATGTGCTATGTGTACATACGTGGATATGACAGCGTATTCTTAAGAGCCTCCAGGGCTGCCAACTTAATAAATGCTCTCAATTTTTTAAATCCAAATACCCATATATCAGAAAGTATGCAAGCCGACAACTTTAAACTATGCACACCTATAGTACCAGACATTCTATATTAATTTGGAGTAACTTATATACGTCAGTGCTACCAACATGATTCTAAGCCTGCTGAGAAGTCCAACTTTAAATACATATAATTTCTATACTATCACTTCGTGTGTGCTATGTGTACCATAACAGATATGACTATGCCGATTCTTAAGAGTAACCAGGGCTGCCAACTGTTAATAAATGCTGTCTCTATTTTTGTTACCCTAATATCAATATATCAGAAAGTATGCAAGCCAATAGCTCTAAACTTTGCACACGTATAGTACTTGGCATTCTAGATTAATTTGGAGTAACTAATATAGGCCTACGCCAGTGCTGCCAACATGATTCTAAGCCTGCAGATAGGTCCAATTTTAAAATGAATGTAACTTCTATATTAACTAATGGATTTCATTCAAAATTGACACAACAATAGATCATATTATTTCAGATTATTTCTGACCAATACATGTATGTCATTGTTGCCAACATGATTTTACGCGCGCTGTTAGATCCAATGTTTAACTGCATGTAACGTCCATGCTATCCATTGGACTTCAACCAAATTTTGTATTCTGTACCTTAAGAGATGGAAATAAGAATATATTCAGTCACCAGGGCTGCCAACTGTAGTTCTCTATTAGGCTACATTATGCCTTGTTTACAGTATTTCAAACTAATTTGAAATTTCGATATTACCAACTTAATTTCGTCATTATTCTAGATTGATCCATATAGATTAATCATTGGCATGAATCTTAAATTTTAAGAAAAGTGGGCTCTTTAGTTCGTCACGGAACTTCTTGTTAATTTATTTATTAACTAATTTATTTATTCACTAACTATACCCGGCATGCGTTGCAATGCCAATCAAAGAATGTGTTTGCGTTGTAATTTTTCTTGTTGAAGTGCTTTTGGATACACAATATTTTTTTATTTTCTCGTTAACTGCCTCTAAACTATTGTAAATTTGATTTACTAATTCATAAACATTCGCGGGAGCGTGCACAACAACTCACCAATGTTTCATCGCAAATGGATGAATGGTATTTAAAGGCATTCGGGACTTTTTTGAAACGATACGCGCGCCGTCACTTATTTGTTGAAACTACTCGTGCGCTACCTATTGTAAAATGGATATACTGAGTCAGAAATAATCACGGGAGTGTACACAACAACTCAGCAATGTTTTATCGTAATCAAATGATTGATATATGAAGGCATACGGGACTTTGTTGAAACGATTCGCGTGCCGTCACTTATTTGTTAAAACTACTCGTACGCTACCTGTTGTAAAGTGGACGTACTTAGTCAGAAACCCTCCATGGAGTTGGTATATTGGCTTTCACGGCCAGTGAATTGAAACTCAGCAATTTCTCTAGGTTTATGCCGTGTCTTGTGTGGGATTTCGCCTGGCTCATCAGCGGGCTCTTGATGTCCGCACCCGGACCCCCTCAGGAATAGCGAACTGCGCGCCACCTCCCTTTTTATGAAGCGCACCTGCGTCTTTTTACTGCTAGAGTTAAAAGCTCAAGCAGCCTTAACCTCTCTATGAAGGCTTCCAAAAAGAATGGTATATTGGCTTTCCTTGGAATGTACACAACAACTCACCAAAGTTTCATAGCAATTGGATGAATGGTATATGAACGCATAAGGGACACACACACATACATACAAACTATCACGTAACATTAATTTGTATACACAGGATGTGTCTTATTAACGTTTAAAACTCTCTATAGCAACGTAGATGGCATTGAGACAAGTAATTTGATATAGGGTCGCAAGTGTCCGGAAATACCTTAAAAGTGAACCATAACTGTTAAACCACGGCCAACGAGAAAGACAGGCCATGGCGCGTTAACCTAATCCTTTTGCGACGTAGGCAATGTAGTGCTTGATGGTGCTTGTACGTTAAAGTCGAGAGCAATTCATAAGCACCAGAAATGCGATATTTTATATCAGTCTTTTTGAAATGGACCCAGTTTATATGTTCCGTGCGTTTTCAACCACGATAAATTATACTGTATAGGTTTACAAAACTACGCCAGCTATAGATAACCTAATTACACGTTGAAGTTACTCGTAACAAAAATTCACTCGAACTAGGATTCAAGGGTTTGCTGTGTCTTTAATAGCTGCAACGAGTGCAGTAAGTTGAGTTGTAGAGCCTGTGACCTTCGTTGTGAGTTAAAGTATGAGCACATGAGTATAATTAGATCAAAGAATCTTGCAGTGAAAGTATTAGTTAGTTATTGATGTTTTAAGGGGCGGAACAGAAATTAATACGTTTATAGAAGAGATTTGTGGAATACTCTCGCCACCGACTAACGACTCATATAAATACCTTCTATGAAGACAAGTGGTAAATGAATACTAGCATTTGTACAGATTCAATGATGAAGACATGATGACTACCACACCGGCAGTAAGACGAAGACCATAGAGTATTATGTTCGTGAATATCTTTCTTTTACAAAAACGTTTGATACATTTATGTATATCGTTCAACTATAAGAGTTATACATGCATACATTGTCTGGCACTATTCATAGCTTTTCATAACCTTCCTGAACGATTTGTAACCGTCAAGTAATTCCACAAAATTAACAAGCATCCGTTAGGGAAAGATAACATACTCCTGAAAAGTGTTTCCTTGTGATCAACTACAACGATTAAAGATACGTGATCTACTGGTTCTACTTAGAGTAATGAATAAATAAGTAAATTGTGGCTAAGTAATGGACTTCATAAGATTGATCAGTGTAAGACTTGAGTTGTAATTACCATGTATGTTTTGCCAGAAGCCATGGAATTGTTGGGTAAATGCTTTTTAGAGCGTGTTTTCTAATATGATATTGGTTAAGTATTCTGTGATTTTAGCATCTTGTAGACAATACGGTTTATTTTCCTGTCATACATAACCCAACCGGAAGTGGTGCAGCAGCACTACATCGCTGACGTCACGAAAGCGCACCAGGGCCAGTCTTTCTCGTTGGCCGCGCTGTTAAACATATGACGTCATCAGGTGTAGGCTCAGCTCGAGCGGTCAGGCTTGTGCACTCCTACGCACACCAAAGCATCCAAAGCAAACGTTGAATGTCATATCACTCTGGCTCCGAGTCTACTTGTGCGACTCGGGCGCGTGGGGTTCGAGGTTCAAATCCGGGGCCTATCCATCAGCTTTCTTTGTTCTCTCTCTTCTCCTTTCAAGTGGAAGCAGATTGTTTCCTAAATGTGTCCGAAATTTTCTCAAAATGCTGATAAAGCTCTTGGGATTTCCTTTTCATACAAATTCCCTCAGAACATACTGGGCCAAAAATTGACCTTACGATATTTTTCTTGTTTTTGTGTATCGTTAATTAGCGATCTGCCCCCAACGATCAGTGTTTCGGAGGAGTATATAGTGCCCCGGGTTTGATTACAGTATTGTAATGTCGTAATCCAATGATAAAACAAGTTGTCAAAGAAGCTAATGAGGATTTCAGGTTGCGCTTCATGCGGAAAACACGAGATGGCAGCGCGCAATACGCAGTTGTAGAAGTATCTTCAAGGCCTTGCAAAGCTGCGAGAAGCTCTACATAGGATACAAGCGATGCAACTTCAGTGAATACATTTCTGGCATCCGATGTTATAAGTGCTTTGGTTTTTGTCATTTTTCTTCTAGCTGTGATAAACAACAGTGCTGCTCCGAGTGTTCAGATGCTCATAACATCAGTGAGTGTCCGAAAACCAGGATTGAATGTGTTAATTGCAAAGTACAAAATCAACGAAATATCGTGAGATGCCTTCCGGAAAATCTAAATACTCAACATCCTGCCACTTCAACTGCCTGTCCGATATTCAAGAAAATACACACATCAAAAAAAGTTTTGCATCACCTCGGTTCCAAGAGTTCCGGAACCTTTAAATACAAAGGGAATAGAGATCAACACAAACAACATTTCAGCTCGTTTTATTGCTCATGAGACCCACACATTGCATGTTGTACCATCATACAGCTAGACTTTCAGCATTTGTGGTCCAGATTGCAGTACACACCACTACCTCTAATACCCAGTAGCACGTCCTCTTGCATTGATGCATGCCTGTATTCGTCGTGGCATACTATCCACAAGTTCATCAAGACACTGTTGGTCCAAATTGTCCCACTCCTCAACGACAATTCGGCGTAAATCTCTCAGAGTGGTTGGTGGGTCAAGACGTCCATAAACAGCCCTTTTCAACATATCCCAGGCATGTTCGATAGGGTTCATGTCTGGCGAACATGCTGGCCACTGTAGTCGAGCGATGTCGTTATCTTGAAGGAACGCATTCACAAGATGTGCACGATGAGGTCGAGAATTGTCGTCCATGAAGACAAATGCCTCTCCAATATTCTGCCGATATGGGTGCACTATGGGTCGGAGGATGTCATTCAGGTATCGTAAAGCCGTTTCGGAGCCTTCCATGACCACCAGTGGCGTACGTCGGCCCCACATAATGCCACCCCAAAACATCAGGGAACCACCACCTTGCTGCACTCGCTGGACAGTGTGTCTAAGACGTTCAGCCTGACCAGGGTGCCTCCAAACACGTCTCCGACGATTGTCTGGTTGAAGGCATATGCGACACTCATCGGTGAAGAGAACGTGATGCCAATTCTGTGGGGTCCATTCAGCATGTTGTTGGGCCCATCTGTACCGCGCTGCATGGTGTCGGGGTTGCAAAGCTGGACCTCGCCATGGACGTCGGGAGTGAAGTTGCGCATCATGCAGCCTATTGCGCACAGTTTGAGTTGAAACACGACGACCTGTGGCTGAACGAAACGCATTATTCAACATGGTGGCATTGCTGTCACGGTTCCTCCGAGCGGCAATCCGCAAGTAGCGGTCATCCACTA
This sequence comes from Meconema thalassinum, assembly GCA_946902985.2. Classification (NCBI taxonomy): domain Eukaryota; kingdom Metazoa; phylum Arthropoda; class Insecta; order Orthoptera; family Tettigoniidae; genus Meconema; species Meconema thalassinum. Next base: position 93,016,234 of record OX336388.2, read on the forward strand.
CAGTAGTAGCCCTTGGGCGGCCTGAGCGAGGCCTGTCATCGACAGTTCCTGTATCTCTGTACCTCCTCCATGTCCGAACAACATCGCTTTGGTTCACTCTGAGACGCCTGGAAACTTCCCTTGTTGAGAGCCCTTCTTGACACAAAGTAACAATGCGGACGCGATCGAACTGCGGTATTGACCTTCTAGGCATGGTAGAACTACAGACAACATGAGCAGCGTACCTTCGTCCTGGTGGAATGACTGGAACTGATCGGCTGTCGTACCCCCTCCGTCTAATAGTCCCTGCTCATGCATGGTTGTTTACATCTTTGAGCAGTTTTAGTGACATCTATGAACAGTCAAAGGGACTGTATCTTTGATACAATATACACAGTCAACGTCTATATGCCGGAGATCTGGGAACCGAGGTGATGCAAAACTTTTTTTGATGTGTGTATATGATATTGTCAAATCGAAAATTAACTATGGCTGATCTGTGCATTTATCAAGAAAACTTGCATAAATCTATTGTTCCTACGCAGGAACTTCTCTTAAACTACGATCTTATTGAAAGTTCCATTTTATGTACTGTATACGAGAACCCAATCTTAGAAATAACAAAGTAGTAGGCTTTGGACAAGTTTTTCACATTTATACCACAAGAAATTATGTGCCTGGAGAGCAAATTCGTGCAGCTGTTTTATCCAAATCAGATAAATCCATGTTGTTATCTCAGTAATCTAGAATTTTATAAACCATTGTGTGAAGTTTTCAAGAAACCTTGTTGTTATAAGCAATTCTTAACATTCAATCAGCACATCTATAGCAAATTGAGCAATTAATCTTTCTTTTTAAAATATGCTTATTAACTACAACCCTAATGTACTTAGGTAAAATAGGGCTCCTTGCTGTACTGGATATTCAATAATAAATAATGTCGTAATTTTGCTTTACGGGAGATGGATTTCTGTTCTATGTGATTCTGCAGGCTCTTTGCAATTTACAGATTCTCTTTTTGTTTGCTTCACGATTCAGACTTGAGGGTTGGTAATTTCTCCTAGGTATTTGAATTTAGACACTAGAGTTACTTGACCGAACCGAGATACCAAAGGGTGTTTTTATTAGTACCGACGAGATCCTTCCATGAACTGGATTTTTAGCCTACTTTTCACATTTTGCAAAAATGAGGAAAAAGTAGACTTATGAGATCGATCCGGGAAAATGTGTGTCTGTCTGTCTGTCTATCTGGCTGTGTGTGTCCCCCCCCCTCCCCCACCTATCAACTCCTAAACGGCTGCAGCAATCAAAACCAAATTTAGTATGAGTAAAGATGTGCACCGGAATATCTCACGTCCATATTTGAAAATGATGTCAGTGTTACCAACTGCTGAAAAAACGCACTAGAAATTTGAGCTCCATGTTGGATATCTTGCAAGGTATGCATGGGAGCTATTCCAAAATTGGCACACATGTAGATAATACTATTTCAGTTTAATTTCCAGGAGGCCATACATAACAGTGTTGCCAAAATAATTTTAAGCCTTCTGATAGGTCCAATCTTTAAATGCATATAACTTCTACACTATCAATTGGAGTTCAACCAAATTTTGTATGTAATATGTGCACATAAACAGATATGACTGAGCGTATTCTTAAGAGCCACCAGGGCTGGCAACTGTTAATAATTGCTCTCTCTCTATTTTTTAAAATCCAAATACCAATATATCAGAAAGTATGCAAGCCGACAGCTTTTAAACTATTCGCACGTCTAGTACCTGACATTTTAGATTAATTTGGAGTAACTTATATACGTCAGTTCTACCAACATGATTATAAGCTTGCTGATAGAACCAATTTTTAAATACATGTAACTTCTATACTATCAGTTGGATTTCAACCAAATTTCGTATGTGCTATGTGTAACTTAACGTTTATGACTCTAAGTATTGTTAAGGGCAATCAGGGCTGCCAACTGTTAATAAATGCTGTCTATATATTTTTACCCTAATATCAATATATCAGAAAGTATGCAAGCCAACAGCTCTATACTTTGCAGACGTATAGCACCTGACATTCTAGATTAATTTGGAGTAATTAATATAAGTCAGTGCTGCCAACATGATTCTATGCTTGCTGATAGGTCCAATTTTAAAATACATGTAACTTCTATACTAACAAATGGATTTCATCCAAAATTGGCACAACAAGATATCATAATATTTCAGATTATTTCTAACGAGCACACGCATGACATTGTTGCCAACATACTTTTACGCGTGCTGATAGATTCAATGTCTAACTGTATGTAACGTCCATTGGGCTTCAACCACATTTTTTATTCTGTACCTTAAGAGATGGAACTAGGAATATATTCAGTCACCAGGGCTGCCAACTGTAGTGCTCTACATTATACCAGGAATATTTCGAACTAATTAGACATTTCGATATTACCAACTTAATTTCGTCATTATTCTATATAGGTTCATATACTGTAGATTAATCATTGGCATGAAAAGTAGGCTCTTTAGTTCGTTACGGAACTGTTCGTTGTTATAATAATAAGTTTTATTTACATTTTAGCCTACTCTTCCCATTTTGCAAAATTGAGGAATTTTTGTGATCGATCCGGGCAAATGTGTGTCTGTGTGTCCCTCTATCAACTCCTAAACGACTGCAGTAATCAAAACCAAATTTCGTATGAGTAAAGATCTATAGCTTACCTGGATATTGTGCTACCAACTGCTGAAAAATTGCAATTGAAAATTGAGCTCTATGATGGATATCTCGGAAGGTATGCAAGAGAATTGCTCCAAATTGACACACATATGGATCATATTACATCAGACTAATTTACAGGAGGCCATATATGAGAAAGTTGCCAACATGATTATATGCCTGCTGATGCTACTTCCATACTATCCATTGGATTTCATCCAAATTTGGTTTGTGATTTGCACACCGGAACATATATGAATATGCGTTTTCTTTTGTGTCAACAGAGCTGACAACTGTTGAAAAATTCACTCTAATTTTTTAAATCCTAATCTCAATATAACATAAAGTATGCCGGCCAACAGTTCTAAACTTTGCATACATATAATACGTGCAAATGTAGGTTAATTTTCAGTAACAGATATACGACAGTGCTGCCAACATGACTCTAGGCGTGCTGAAAAGTTTAATATTTAATCACATGTAACATCCATACTAATAAATGAAGTTCTTTAAAAATTGGCATATATATAGATCATAATATTTCAATTGAAGTTTGAGCAGTGTCGCCAACCTTATTTTACGCATGCTGGTAAATTCAATATTTAAATACATGTAACGTGCATACTATCAATTGGATCTCAACCAAATTTTGCATATACATTGTGAACCTTAAGAGATGAAACTAATAATACGTTATATTCAGAGTCGCCAGATCTGCCAACTGTTGATATATGAGTCGTCCAGTTGCAAAACTCGTTCAATCCACTTGTGAATAAGGATCATGTCGTAATTTATTTTTTATTTTTTTAAATTTAGATTGGTGGATCCCACGGACTCAGCGAGGGAACTCACCACTACCGCCTCTATGGCAGTGTCCTGGAGCCTGGAACATCTGGTCGGGATGGTTACAACTGGGGAGGTGTGATCAGCACTTCGCCCAGGCGGCCTCACCTGCAAAGCGAACAGTGGCCTCATGAGGGATGGGAAGGGATGGTAGATTGGGATGGATAGGCTAGGAAGAGGGAATGAGGCGGTCGTGGCCTTACAGTAGGTACCATCCCGGCATTTGCCTGAAGACGAAGTGGGAAACCACGGAAAACCACTTCGAGGATGGCCGAGGTGGGAATCGAACCCCCTCTACTCATTTGGACCACCCGAGGCTGAGTAGACCCCGTTCCAGTCCTCATACCACTTTTCAAATTTCGTGGCAGAGCCGGGAATCGAACCCAGGACCTCCGGGGCGGCAGCTAACCATGCTGACCGCTACGCTACGGAGAAAATTATTTATTTAATTATTTTATTTTACTTTATTTTGTTATATTTTTATTTTATTTATTTATATTTTGTTTTGTTTTAATTTTGTTTTGTTTAATTTGTTTTGTTTATTTTTTTTTTGTGTTCTGTATTGTTTATTTTTTATTTTTATGTTTTTATTTTATTTTGTTTTGTTTATTTTGATTTTCCAGAAAACAAACACAATACCAAAAACAAAAAAAACACGAATCAAAAAGCAAAATTCAAAAACAAAAGCAAAAGCAGAAAACAAACACAAAACCAAGAGAGAAAAGCAAAAAGTAAAATTCAAAAGCAAAATCACAAAGCAAAAAGAAAAAGATAGGAAACAACAACAAACAACAAACATAAAAGATATGCGAGGCAAAGTCCAGAGAAACGTTTCTCATGAAAATGATTCTTATTCACAAGTGGATTAAACGAGTTTTGCAACTGGACGACTCATATGGTCTGTATAATTTTAAGAAAAGTCGCATTGAAATGACACGCAGTGTATATAGGAAAATGTCTTCGTGCCTCAACAAGCTCCGACAAAGATGGGATCGAACCTGTGTCTGGTCGACAATCTTGTTTAGAATGGAGGTTTGGACTTTGAAGGTCAACACCATCAAACGATTAGAGGCCTTCGAGATGTGGATTCATAGACGAATGCTTAAAATACCTTGGACTGATAGAGATGTCCTCAGAAGAGCAAAATGCGATCTTCAGCTTTTGTCTATCATTAAGTATCGAAAAACTGCCTATTTGGGTCATGTACTTACGAGAGAAGTACCCCAGATCGAAAGGCTAAAACCGACTGGCAGTGCGCTTAACATACGAAGATATGTCTGTTCTACTACCTATCACGGGCATTTATCTGTAAAACCCCGCATTGGTGTACAATCAATGTTTGGAAGTTACGGCGTCCAAAGATTTCAGAAACACAATTCGCAGCAGAAACTACCGTGCAACAGGCAATTCGGACCATTATATTAACAAGAAACAGATGTGGTACAGTATTATCTGGCAACAGTTGAACACTTGCTTGCAACAAGAAATCTTAACACATGCAGTACTGTATTGACATAGTCATCTTTCCCACAATAGAAGATACTGTGTTGTCCTTCATTCGACATCGAAGTGTAAATGTGGAGTTTCGATGAAGTGATTAAAACACAGCGGAATGGAACAGTACGCACCCTTAACAAGGGCAACATGTAGGCATACTCAATTATTTACAATATTCCCGCATTGCAATCGTCCAAACTCAAATGCCACGGTGATCACATTATCGCATACTCAGATGGCGCTGGTGACCAAACACGTACTTTATAGATGAATGGCATTGGTAGCTATTGGCATAGGTACAACTGTACACTTTAAACTCACTTTCAGTCGGTTTTTGCCGTTCGAGCTCGGGTACTTCCCTTGTTAGAGGCCAAAAATATCAGTTGCTTCGACTAATACTACAAGGCAAACGAGGGCGTGGCAGAAGACAGATGCCTTGGCTTCAGAATATCAAGGAGTGGTCACGGATTCGATCTGTTGAAGAATTGTTCCGGCTTGCGGTGAACAGAGGCGCCTTTCCATGATGATCGCCAACGTTCGGGGGACCGAACACGGTACTTGAAAAAGAATAAGAATAAGAATGCTCTTTAGCTTGTCATGGAACTACTGGTATATTGATAGCGGCTTCGGTGGCGTAGTCGGTAGCATGCTGAGCTTCTATGCCCAAGATAGCGGGTTCAAACCCGGCCGAAGCCGTCGGATTTTTTAAGAGCGTTAAAATCCCTCAGTATGCCTTCCTTCGGAGGGGAAGTAAAGCCGGCGGTCCCATGTCATAGATTTATGGCATGTTAAAGAACCTTCCACTAATTGCACCTGTGTGAAGCTAAATTGGATAGGTTAAGAATGTAAACAACGCTCTTAGGTTTCTACGTTCGTTGCCAAGAGCCGACTGCGGTGGCGTCTAGTAGCTAAGTTCTGAACTTGGCCTAGTAGTCGTTGACGGTGGCGCTTGGCGGCTAAAGTAGGAACTATTTGAAAAATTCTATGTTTCAGTGCTTAAATTAAAAAAACAGATAACACACACTAATTCAGTAATCACAATTAACACCGGTTATCAGACAGATTCTACACACACCCAAAGTACGCGGGGCTACATTACCGCGTTGTCGCAGCCCCTGAACTTAAGAACCAACCAACCAACCATGCTTTCCTTCGGAGGGAAAGTAAAGCCGGCGGTCCCATGTCATACAATTATGGCATGTAAAAGATCCTTCCACAGACTAAACTTGTGTGTAGCTAAATTTCTAGGTTAGATTTCGTTGGAATGCTCTATCAAAGTTCTAACATTCACCACTAGGTATCAGTGACATCTGGTAGCGGAAGTTGGAACTACTTGAAATTGAGCGGAACGGAGCTTGCAGCTACAGCCTCTGGCGAGCCGAACATATCCTCGGACACTCCCGGAACTACAAGCCATACGATAAATAAATAATTTATTGATTATTTTTAGTTTCTTTCCGTATTTAGGCGTTCACCTCCAAATCTCTACTCAGTATAAAACGAAGTCCCCGATTTTAGGATGTCACGGATAATCTCGAGAACCACTGGATGGATTTTGATGCGGTTTTCACCATTCTGTGAAGGATATCTCGAGGAAGGTTTCGGTATATATTATTTGTTTATGATCAAAGGAAGCCAAGCAGTAATGATTTCAGTGAAAAAAAAAAAAAAAAAAAACTGGCGTCCGTGCGCTTTTTAAGCTTAGCCGTTAAAAATATCTATATACTATGAGTGTAATAATTGTTTAGCATGAAAAGTTCTACAAAAATGTCTATTCTTCTTCCTCTTCTGGCGTTGTTCCCAATTATTTTTTGGGGTCCGCCACTCTGCACCTCGCTCTCCATTTATTGCGGTGTCCTGCATCTATAGGACGAAGACCTACGATGCGCATATCGTCGTGTATGGTATCCATCCAACGCCTTTTTGGTCGTCCTGGAGGTCTTTGTCCATCAAGCTCAAGAGCAAGTGACTTCCTTACAATGGACTCCGTATTTGCTCGGGCTACATGCCCGTACCAACGCAACCGAGTCTCCCTCATTTTGGCTGGAATAGCGGCAATTCCAAGAGTATTGCGGACGTCTTCGTTCTTAATATGATCCAGCCGTGTAATTCCCAAGGACCATCGTAGCATCCGCATCTCCATTGAGAGCAAGGCTTGTTCATGTTTCTTTGTATTAGGCCAGCATTCGGCTCCATACAAAGCAACAGGGCGGACGACTGATAGATCTTAGTTTTGAGGCGCAAAGGGATCTTGCGGTCACAGAGAACGCCTGTGACTTGGCGCCACTTCATCCGTGCAGCATTCACTCTTGCACGGGCCTCCGAGACTGTGTCACCATCAGGTCTCACAACGGAGCCAAGGTATCGAAGATGTGAAGCCTTTGGTAGTGGGGTGCCATCTACTACGATGGTCCCATCTGTCTGGGAACCACATTCAAGGTACTCAGCCTTAGTGAGGTTGAGCCGTTGTCCAAATTCACAGAGCCTGGCATTCCAGAGGTTGACCAAGTGCTCTAGATCATTACGGGTCTCGCTTGAAAGCATGACATCATCGGCGTACAGTAATGTCCATGGTGGTTGCCTCTGCAAATCGGCAGTCACTGAATCCATGCATAAGATAAACAAGAGTGGAGAAAGTGCAGATCCCTGGTGAGCCCCAACTCGAATATCAAACTGTTTGGTGAGGCCAGCAGCACTGCGTACGGAGCTACTTGTATTACTGTAGAGGAGTTGGACCCAACGCACATAAGCTTCTGGTACGCCATGAGATCGAAGAGAATACCATATAAGCTGATGGCGAACCCGGTCGAATGCTTTCTCCAGATCCAGAAAAGCCATGTGAATTGTCCTTCTTTTCTCCATATACTTTTCTATCAGAAGCTGTATTGCATGGATAGCATGAGTTGTTCAGCGACCTTTCATGAATCCACACTGGTTAGGCGAGATTGTAACAATGCTACGTAAACGAGTGTCAATCACACGTTCTAGAATCTACAAAAAATGTCTGTGAGAGCATATCTCTATCTTCAATACATCGCCACTATAAGTGTTTTTACGTTTTCATTTCTTCCAACAATCTCCATTCAATTACTGAGGCGACAGTTTATGAGCTAGCTATTGTGTCCACTGATGGAGGGAAAACGACTAATATCGTATACAAGGAAATCTTATAAGGCCTCGGTTAAACGTAGCCTATCACCTTGCATTCATAACTGCTCCCGGGCGAAGCCGGGGCGGGTTGCTAGTTTTAAATAAATCTAATTTTTTTAAATTTTATGTGTGTTATGAAGGGCGGATGACCTCGCTGTTCAGCCCCTTAAAACAACAATAACTAACTAACATATTAACAAGAAGTTCCGTGACGAACTAAAGAGCCTACTTTTCTTAAAATTAAGATTCATGCCAATGATTATTCTACAGCATATGGACCTATCTAGAATATTAGGGTAAAAAAATATAGACAGCATTTTTTAACAGTTGTCACCCCTGATTGCTCTTAAGAATATTTATAGTCATATCTGTTATGTTACACATAGCACATACGAAATTTGGATGAAATCCAACTGATAGTATAGAAGTTAGATGTATTTAAAAATTGGTCCTATCAGCAGGCTTAGAATCATGTTGGTAGAACTGACGTATATAAGTTACTCCAAATTAATCTAAAATGCCAGATACTATACGTGTGCATAGTTTAAAGCTGTCGGCTTGCATACTTTCTGATATATTGGTATTTTGATTTAAAAAGGAGAGAGAGAGCGCTATTATCAACTGTTGGCAGCCTTGGTGTCTCTTAAGAATACGCTCAGTTATATCTGTTCATGTACAGATAGACCATTACATATAAAATTTGGTTGAAATCCAATTGATAGTATCGAAGTTATATGCATTTAAATATTGGACTTATCAGAAGTCTTAAAATTATTTTGTCAACACTGTCATGTATGTCCTCCTGGAAATTAAACTGAAATAGTATTATCTACATGTGTGCCAATTTTGTAATAGCTCAAATGCATACCTTCCAAGATATCCAACATGGAGCTCAAATTTCTAGTGCGTTTTTTCAGCAGTTGGTAGCACTGACATCATTTTCAAATATGGGCTTCTTGAGATAATCCGGTATACATCTTTACTCGTACTAAATTTTGTTTCGATTGCTGCAGCCGTTTAGGAATTGATAGGGGGACACACACACACATTTTCCCGGATCGATCTCACAAGTCTACTTTTTCGTCATTTTTGCAAAATGTGAAAAGTAGGCTTAAGATAGTACAAGAATCTACTCGGAGTAATATCCACCAGCTGCCACCCGCAAAACTGAGACTAACGAGATCCTTAAGCCACACCCTGAAAAGGCGATATCACTGGTTCTTTTTGGAAATAACCTGTGTAATAAAGCAATTTTGTCTTCTCTTGCCAATAAAATGCGCAAGACAATATGAACACAATGTCTACCCACACGAAGTTGACACTGACATTTTTGAGTTGCTATTGTGACGGGAATAGACCATAAACTACTGTTCATGCTCTTTGTAGGCGTTAAGAATTGGCTACGTGTTTATACGGACATTTCCTTCACTGTGACCTTCCCAAAGTATTAATATTTCCTGCTGAAACACCGTCGATCGGTTAATACCACGCACTACTGTCGACCAAAATATTATGTGTACTCGAGTTTGAAGGTTGTTTGTGAAGTAACCAATAGACCTACATAAAATCCAATAACATCATCATTTTTGTCGCTCTATATTACGTTAGTTCATTTAGGTTTGGAATTTTAAATTTATATTTTAATATTTTTATCGCAGTTGGAAAACAATAAGTGCCCGTTTTTAAGCGTGTTTCAACCATGCGTCACATTTAAGAATTATTATCTCACAAACCCGTCATCAGATCAAATCCAAATTTTAACACAATATACATTGGAATGTTGTATAACTGTTTTATTAATTCCAAAATTTTGTGTGTCCAAGAAACAAAGTTGTTATCATATTTGTAAGGTGACTTTTTCTCGGCTCGGGGTGGTTAGAAAATGTAGTTCTTGGTCGCGTTGTAATCCTTATACATCAAAAAGTTATGATTGTGAAATACGTAAATTAATTCAATTATTTTATATCGGTTTGTATTTGTACGGGGAATTAAGACATGGTTCACCAGTTAGCCACTCCGGTGAAAGCTGTACAGCGTTGCCAAGATGGGCTCCATCACGCGTCATTGCGCGCCTCGCTGGGATGTGATGGGCTCCATATCAGCAACGCTGTACAGCATTTCCCGGAGCGGCTAGCTGGCGAACCAAGCCTTAATTCCCCGTATAAATACAAACAGATATAAAATAAATGAATTAATTGACGTATTTCACAGTCATACAGCATAACGTTTTGATGTATAAGGATTACAACGCGACAAAGAACTACATTTTCCAACGACCCCGAGCCGAGAAAAGGTTACCTTACAAAAATGACAACAACTTTCGTTCTTGAACACACAACATTTTGAAATTAATAATCCAGTTATACAACATTCCAATGTATATTGTGTTAAAATTTGGGTTCGATATGATGACGGGTTTGTGAGATAATAATTCTTAAATGTGACGCATGGTTGAAACACGCTTAAAAACGTGCACGTTTTGTGTTCCAACTACGATAAAAATATTAAAATATAAATTAAAAATTCCAAACCTACTTGAACCAACGTAAAATAGAACGACGAAATTGTTGATGCTATTGGATTTTATTTAGGTCTATTGGTTACTTCACAAACAGCCTTCAAACTCGAGTGCACATAATATTTTGGTCGACAGTAAATGAGGCGTTTTGTTCTCCAGTAGCGACGTGACGGCAAGGAGTGTTATAGTCTAATCAAATTAATCAGGTTAATTATCCTTTGATCAAACTTTGATGTGCGAAACAATGCTACCAATGTACTGTAGATATTTTACTTTTGTAACCGTCGTTTAAAAATTCATGCTACAATGACATAACAGTAGGTCTATTACAGATGGCGTAAACTTGTGATAATTATCTCTATAAAAAGAAACGACCATCTCGTGGCACAATGAATGACATACTGTGGTGGAGGGGTTTCCAAGTTTATGATTACGTTAATGACGTGCGGGGAGGGGTAGACAAATGAATCATTTAACAAAAATCAACTCATTTTACGCTCTAGATGGCGCGAGCGAAGCCACCGTGTGGCAAGATGTAGGGGTATTCCCTCATTATTTTTTGTTTTAATTATAAAATCAACAGAAGCCATACTTTGTTTAATGAATACTTCTATTCAAATCAGAAAGTGTTTCAAAAATATTTTTGATGAAAATGAAAGTAGGACCTTGGACAACTGTGCGTACATTTCTTGTGCCTTTCTTGCCCCCAAAGCATCTCGGAAAACTTGAGCGTTACAGTATTGATGTCCTTTAGTCTCTGACATTGTGCTTCTTATGTCGTTTATTATACTGACTTGCGGACTCGTGCAAGAAATCTCGCATGTTAATAAACCACGATTTCCCCAATAGGTTTATAATGAGAGACTTAAGGAGAAAGGTTGTTATGTTTTTTATTTCACCCAAATGATTATAGAACACTATTTACATTTCAGTTATAATTCCAAGTTCTACGATCCTTAACTTAAGAAAGCAATCACTGAAAATTAGATCATCATAACACTCACCGGTTATTCGATATTTTTGAAATTATACGATTTGAATACTCATTCCTTTGATTTACTGTTTCTGAAATCCATGCAAAATGATAAAGGAAAGACCTCAGAATGTTAAAAAAGACATGAAACAGGTGTCACAGCGGCCAAAATGTGAAGTGGACAGCAATTATGGAGCGTAATTTCCTACGGCAACAGTTATACGATTTACTGTTTCTGAAAACCATTGGAAATGATCGATATTTATGAAATTAGAATGCAGAAGAAAAACCTGTAGAATAATATTAACGTTTAATAGTTTTAAGGGTTTAGACGACAACTCATAATTGCATGTTAGAGCATCAGTATTTGTAAATCACACACTTCTTACAAAATTGATATTTATGAAATTAGAATGCAATGATTCCTCACTGTTAATTTATGAAGTCGTCGGATTTTTTAAGAGCGTTAAAATCCTTCAGTAAAGCCGGCGGTCCGATGTCATAGATTTATGGCATGTAAAAGATCCTTCCACAGACTAAACTTGTGTGAGGTAATACGTTCATGTTATGCATGTTTTGAATTTATAACGTTGGAAATACGTGTCATAACATTACCTCGTAACACGTATTTCCAACGTTGTGAATTCCGTTATGTCTCTACCTCGCAAATACACCAACCAAACTTCCAGTTATAACCTAACTATTTCAACTTATTTATCTTCACATCCACATCTCTTCTATTCCACGCTGTTTTTATCAAGACTTTATCAAGTTTTTATTAACACATTTTGTAACAGATCTGTTTTTTAATGTTAATTTGTGAGCTTTTGGAACAAGAATATTTTTAGAATCCTCTGTTATGGCAAAATTTATACGAGGCTTGTCCAGAAAGTAAGTTCCGTTTGGTAATAACATTAAATTGTGTACAGATACAGAAAAATTATTTATTGCACAACATTCTACACCTCTTAAACTACTTTTCCACATAACTGCCGAACTTTTGCAGGCATTTGTCATAGCGTGGCACAAGTGTTTGGATACCTTCTTCATAGAAGTTTGACGCTGACCGTAAACGAGAGTGAAGACTCCCCTGTAAGATATTCCACCGTTTGGCCACCACTGTTAGGAAAATTGCGTGCTTACCAAGAGAACTGCGTATGTTTAGGAGTTCTCCTGACCACATACGCAATTTGCCTAACAGTGGTGGCCAAACAGTAGGATATCTTACAGGGGAGTCATCACTCTCGTTTACGGTCGGCGGCAAACTTCTATGAAGAAGGTATCCAAAAACTTGTGCCACGCTATGACAAATGCCTGCAGAAGTTCGGCAGTTATGTGGAAAAGTAGTTTAAGAGGTGTAGAATGTTGTGCAATAAATAATTTTTCTCTATCTGTACACAATTTAATTTTATTACCAAACGGAACTTACTTTCTGGACGCGCCTCGTATTAAGTGTATGTTCTTGCACATTAACATAACTTAATTACGCTGAGGACGCTGAGGAAGGTCACAATGTACAATTTAGGCCTACAACGTATATTGACGACTTATTATTATTATTACATCATTTTTGCCCTTATGGACGGTGTTTGAACTTAAATATCTCAAGATATCACAATTTTCACTTCTTTCCCTTCTTATTCTTCTTCTCTTCCCAAAATCTCTTCATCCTTTGACTGTGCTCCTGTTTCCTTTGTTCCGTCCACAATGTTCCTATCTTCTTCCTTTCACTTACTAAAAATTTGGCGTTCTTTCTCAATTAATTTTTGTTTCTGAAATTTTCTCTGTCTTCTATCATTTGCTTGTTGATCCCTAATTGCTTTAAGTCGTCTTTTATTTCATGATACCAATTTGTTTTCCTTCTTGAACTGTTTACTACATCAAAGATTTTCTTTGTAAGTCGTTTATTGTTCATTCTCTGTATGTGCCCGTAGAAAGTTAGTCTGCGTTTTCTAATGATATCTGCCTGTATGTTCATATAGCTCTTTGGTACGTTTTTCATCCATATCGCATCCCTGTGTACTGCTCCAAATATTTTTCTCAGAATTTCACGTTCAATTTTTTTCTGTTTCTATGATGTCAGATGCTTCAATTATGGTCGTTTCTGACGCATACAATACTTCTGGTAATACACCTGTTTTGTAGTGTCTAAGTTTGGCCTGTCTTGATATGCTTTTCTTATTATAATGTGACCATGTAAGTTAGTATGCTTTCTGGAGTTTTTCCGTTCGTTCTATGTTAGAGACCTTGTTTGATCCTCCTATTTGTATATATTCTCCTAAGTATTTAAAATTTTCAACTCTTTGTATGGATCCATATATGGAATGCATGGTTTGTACATTGTTGGTGTGTCGTTCCATGTATTGGGTCGTCTCATAAGAGATCTGTAAACCTGTTTTAGCAGCTATTTCATGTAATCGTTCAAGTGCTTCCTTTGCCTCCTGTGTGTTATTGCTGAGTAAGGCTACGTCATGGTTATATAAACTTCTATTATAATTACATCGTCAATAAGGATTCGGGCTATCACGGTCATTTTTAGCTTACTCTTCACATTTTGCAAAAATGAGGAAAAAGTAAACTTATGAGATCGATCCAGGAAAATGTGTGTCTGTCTGTCTGTCTGTCTAGCTGTGTGTGTGCCCTCTATCAACTCCTAAACGGCTGCAGCAATCGAAACCAAATTTAGTACGAGTAAAGATGTATACCGGAATATCTCAAGCCCTATTTGAAAATGATGTCAGTGCTACCAACTGATGAAAAAACGCACTACAAATTTGAGCTCCATGTTGGATATCTTGGAAGGTATGCATGGGAGCTATTCCAAAATTGGCACACAAGTAGATAATACTATTTCAGTTTAATTTTCAGGAAGCCATACATGACAGTGTTGCGAAAATAATTTTAAGCCTTCTGATAGGTCCAATTTTTTAAATGCATATAACTGCTACACTGTCCATTGGATTTCAACCAAAATTTGTATGTAATATGTATACATAAACACATATGACTGAGCGTATTCTTACGAGCCACCAGGGCTGCCAACTGTTAATAATTGCTCTCTCTATTTTTTATCCAAATACCAATATATCAGAAAGTATGCAAGCCGACAGCTTTAAAATATTCACATATATAGTACCTGACATTTTAGATTAATTTGGAGTAATTCATATAAGTCAGTGCTGCCAACATGATTCTATGCCTGCTGATATGTTCAATTTTAAAATACATGTAACTTCTATACTAACAAATGGATTTCATCCAAAATTGGCACAACAAGATATCATATTATTTCCGATTATTTCTGACCAGCACACGCATGACATTGTTGCCAACATGCTTTTACGCGTGCTGATAGATCCAATGTCTAACTGCATGTAACGTCCATTGGACTTCAACCAAATTCTGTATTCTGTACCTTAAGAGATGGAACTAAGAATATATTCAGTCACCAGAGCTACCAACTGTAGTGCTCTATTAGGCTACATTATACCCGGTATATTTCTATCTAATTAAACATTTCGATATTACCAACTTAATTTCGTCATTATTCTAGGTAGGTTCATATACTGTAGATTAATCATTGGCATGAATCTTAATTTTAAGAAAAGTAGGCTCTTTAGTTCGTCACGGAACTTCTTGTTATGTATTTTTATGGTGCAGTAGATATACAGGTTGTAACGAAATATGTGGGACAGCTACGGGGATTCGATAGAGGACCTAACAACAAGCAAAAGATGTCCTGTAAAAATGTGGTGTATTTGCTTTCGATTCCGTGTTACAATCATTGCTTGTGGTGTGCATAACATAGACCGCTTCACTGTGCAGGTTGGTCATTTGTGTTGATAAACTGTACGTTGCTACTTATAGTTCTCTACACAAGGTTCTCAAGATGGCTACCACGAGCTGTAATGCAGGTCCCCATGCGCTGGGTCATTGACTGTCTCACGCCGGGGGCGTGGTGGCTCAGCGGTCTAGCTGTATGCCTCTCACCAAGGCGGTCCGGGTTCGATTCCCGGTCAATGCATGTGAGATTTTCGAAGTGAAATGCCATGTCCTGTGGTTCGGATTCCACGTAAAAAGGAGGTCCCGTGGCTTATAATCACAAGATTCACGGTCACGTAAAACTGCAATCTTCCTTTTTTTTGACTGTCTCACACGCTCCCATATTCCCGGAGTCTGTCGTATCTGCTAACATCCTTGCTCTATTCGCTGACGCAGCATGTCGGGTGTGGCATACACAATGCACAGTGGGTCAAAATCAAAATCTAGGGGGACAAAATTATTAGCCTACTTTTCACATTTTGCAAAAATGAGGAAAAAGTAGACTTATGAGATCGGGCAAATGTCTGTCTGTCTGTCTGTCAGTCTGTCTGTCTGTCTGTCTGTCCTTCTGTCTGTCTGTCTGTCTGGCTGTGTGTGTGTCCCCCCCTATCAACTCCTAAACGGCTGCAGCAATCGAAACAAAATTTGGTAGGAGTAAAGATCTATACCTGAATATCTCACGGCCATATTTGAAAATGATGTCAGTGCTACCAACTGCTAAAAAATCGCAATTGAAATTTGAGCTCCATGTTGGATATCTTGGAAAGTATGAATGGGAGCTATTTCAAAATTGGCACACGTACAGATCATAATATTTCAGTTTAATTTCCAGGAGGCTAAACATGGCAGTGTTGCCAAAATGATTATAAGCCTCCTGATAGGTCCAATTTTTAAATGCATATAACTTCTATACTATCAATTGGAATTCAACCAAATTTCGTATGTTGTATGTGTACATAACCAGATATGACTGAGCGTATTCTTCAGACCTACCAGGGCTGCCAACTGTTAATAAATGCTCCTAATTTATTTTATCCAAATACCAATATATCAGAAAGTATGCAAGCCGACAGCTTTAAACTATGCACACGTATAGTCCCTGACATTCTATATTAATTTGGAGTAACTTATATACGTCAGTGCTACCAACATGATTCTAAGCCTGCTGACAGGTCCAACTTTAAATACATGTAACTTCCATACTATCATTTGGATTTCAACCAAATTTCGTATGTGCTATGTGTACCATAACAGATATGACTATGCGTATTCTAAGGAGCAACCAGTGCTGCCAACTGTTAATATGTGCTGTCCCTATTTTTGTTACCCTAATATCAATATATCAGAAAGTATGCAAGCCAATAGCTCTAAACTTTGCACACGTATAGTACCTGGCATTCTAGACGAAATTGGAGTAACAAATATACGTCAGTGCTGCCAACATGATTCTAAGCCTGCTGATAGGTCCAATTTTAAAATGCATGTAACTTCTATACTAACTAATGGATTTCATTCAAAATTGGCACAACAATAGATCATATTATTTCAGATTATTTCTGACCAATACATGCATGACATTGTTGCCAACATGATTTTACGCGCGCTGTTAGATCCAATGTTTAACTGCATGTAACGTCCATGCTATTCATTGGACTTCAACCAAATTTTGTATTTTGTACCTTAAGAGACGGAACTAAGAATATATTCAGTCATCAGGGCTGCCAACTGTAGTGCTCTATTAGGATACATTATGCCAGGTATACAGTATTTCGAACTAATTGGAAATTTCGATATTAGCAACTTAATTTCGTCATTATTCTAAGGTTCATATTCTGTAGAATAATCATTGACATGAAAAGTAGGCTGTATAGTTCTTCACGGAACTTCTTGTTTTTATGTTTTAATCATGAATTTAGAGTGAAAGCAACGTATATAATTTGTTTACTTCATAATAAACATCAGTTAAGACCTTTTTTTTAAGCTACGTCTACACATGCAAGAAATTGTCTATGACTAGGAGTTGGATAGAACATTCAGTTATCTTTTCAGAACAATTTTCTACCCCTAATTTACTTTTAACAAAGTCACAAAGTTCCACTTTTGACATAATCGTCGAACCCAGTGTTTCAAACAGTTGTAATCGTGTGAGAACTGGTTGCGCGGTATCTTCTAAAACGTAAGATAACTAAGTAAGTTGAAAAAAGATGCAAAAAATCTTATAGCAGGCGTAAACTACTAGACTTTATCTACATTTTAACATTAAGTAGAAAGTGACGCAGAGTGACGTGACATACTAAAAATCTAAGTGAAAATATAATTTTAAAAATAATAGCTAAATATTATATAATGCAAATATAGCTAAAATTACGTAACAATTACGCCCATTAATAACTGAAACACGTTACAAAGATCATACCTTCAGCTGCATGTTCCATCTTAAAGCATCACACTAACCACAAAGACAACCAAACCACAGGCACTTACATTCCCCCTCCAATTCAGACTGCTCGAACAGTGGTGACAGATTTCCAGTAAGATGCGTTTATATTCCAGAATAGTGAGCGGCAATTATTTGAGAATTCTGTAGAAGTAATAAATTTTGATTTTTTAATTATGTAAATATATAATTTTTTCCTCCTAGATTTCGATTTTGACCCCTGTGCAATGGCCTTTAAATAACCCTATAAGTAGAAGTCTAACGGGTTGAGATCAGGAGAACGAGCAGGCCATGAAGTCGGTCCCTGATGCCCCATTCATTTGTTTGGGAATCGCTGATGTAAAATTGCTCTAGCAGCAAGAGCAAATTGAGGCGGTGCTCCATGATTCATGAACCATATGCGCAGCGCCGTCTGTGTAATGTACACCTCACACAATGCTTGTAACATGGCATCGAACGCTCATACATCATATGTTTACAGGACATGTTTTGTTTGTTGTCAGGTCCTCTATTGAATCCCCGGAGCTTTCCCACATATTTAGTTACACCCTGCATATTTCTCTGTATATCCGGAACAGGCCGAGAGCAGGTTTAGAAGACCTGATTCCGAGAAATAGCCTCTGTAGGAATGTCTCATTGATGAGTAAGATGCCACACCAGTATATAAATTTAATTCAGAACAACTAACAAACGAGGAAAGTCAGTGTCATCTCACGCCTAGTTCGGCCTTGATGGATCACGTGACATCCTCTTTCCCCTATCACAACCAGCGTATTGGTCACAATGCAGTGAAGTCCATCATGCCTAAAGTGAAGTTCGACTCCTGTTAGTCAGTGTCTTCTAACTTACGCCAACAGATACCAAAAATACTTCGTTCATAGACTATTTTCATTTATGAAAAAGTAGGCTTATGAGATCACCTTTTGTCCGTGTGTGTGTATGGGTGTTCGTATGTGTATTTATGTGTCCCCTCCCCCCTAATAACTTCTAAACAGCTGGAGCGATTTCAATGAAACTCGGTAAGGTCATAGTACTATTTCGGCCGACCCCGACTGTGCCCTTCAATTATATTACGTCTCACCAATCGAACATGGCAGCTGTGCGAAATACTTCACCGGTATTCTATATCTCCGAAACTCACTCAGATCACCCTGAACTTTTGTAATGTGATAAAGGGCCCTATTGGAAATTCACCTATGTAATTTTTAAAAACCTGTTAACTACAAAACGAACATGGCCGCCAAGCGAAATTGAAACATTTAAATAGACTTTTCTCGCGATTTAACCATCCGAACGCTATGAAACTTGGTACAGGAAATGTTTATACACATTGTAATGCACTGACATGTAATTTAGTTAAATTATTAACATAACCTCAAGATGGCGGCTGTGCGAAATATTTCACCGGCATTCTATATCTCCGACACTATTACCGATATCACCCTGAAATTTTGTACGGTGATAAACGGCATTACTAGACGTTCACCTATGTGACTTTCAAGAACCTGTTAATCACAAAACGAACATGGTGGCCAAGCAAAGTTGAAACGTTTAAATAGAATTTTCTCTCGATTTAACCATCGAAACGGAATGAAACTTGGTACGGGAAATGTTTATACACATTGTAATGCACTGACATCTAATATACAGGGTCTTTCATATAAAGTAAGAACGGCAAGCGGCAGTTTTGTTATTCACTGCTGCGGTGGCCTTGGCCGAGCTTGTGGCGCACCATGGCCCCCTGCTGTACTATTGAAAGCGCGCGCATATTGCATACAAGGGCTGTTTTTCTTTTCTAGTTCCGGTGGACTGTATAAAAATAACAGATTGACATACCAAACTGATTTTACTACTAAATGTTTGCTTGTTTTATTCGTATGTCTCAAAATAATCGTCAAAACGATTGAAACATTTGTCGTATCGTTACACCAGCTTTCCAATGCCCTCGGCAAAATATTCTGCCACCACTGAGGTGGGTACGTCTGGACAGTCTCCTGAAGTTTAACGACTAACCAAATCATCCGATCTCTACCAAATTTGGTAACAACATACCTTCATATAGGACGCGTCTTGTGACCAAACTACAAGGTCATCTGCCGTACCATTTCAGGATGGCGGCCGTGCGAATTATGCAAACATTATAATCCATATCATGGGACCCACCAGTTCCGATTATCGAGCCGAGAATCGTTTTAACTGTTCTAAAGGAAGAGGCACGTTCGAAATTAAAAGTTTATTTTGTAATACTATAGTGCAGAAGTGATTAAAAAAACTGAGCCGTCTCAGTACAAGGCAAGATGGCAGCGGATATCTTGTGCCTGACTTATATTTCACTAATTCGAGTATTGCATGCAATATGGCGTACTGATACAAAATAAATAGACTTGTTATGAAATGCTTCATATATAAATAATATACTCCACTGATGAAATAGTTTAGTGTAAATCATTAATTGCTAACACGTTCTATGTAACTCATTTGATATCGGTTAATGTCCGTTCACACGTTTGGCTCCGTGGTAAAGCGTTAGCCTATCAATCTTATGGGTATGGTTCAAACCCTATCAGAGTTAGGTTTTTCGCTTGAATTTCTTTATATCTATTGTTTTGTAATGACTCAGACGTTTTAAAATTAATCGTTATATTGTGCATAGTACGATGGAAAATATATAATTAAAACAAAATTCGCCAGCAGATTTGCACGAGACATCTAGGAACAAAAAAGTGAATTATCATGGCGAACTGCACGCCGGCCAACAGATTAACTTACAGATTTTATTGAAAAGTTTATGTTTATGGCCGATAGAATGCACTCCCCCTGTTAGGATTATCTTGTTCGATACTTCTCCATTAGATGTCGCGACTGGTCTACATGGGACTCCATTTATTAGCATACCATCGGCATTCTATGCGCATCGAATTTGAAGAATGACAAGATGATACTACGATACATTTTTACTTTTTATTTTAAAGGGTTTGTAACAGCCTATTGTGCGTTATTTGAAAATGTTAATTCAAGTAAAGATCAAAACGATTTCACATAGTATCTGAACTCTGGCCGTTGGTGCTAGTTCAGGATATTAATTAATACTTTTATTGCAGCCAAATAGCAATCGAAAATATCCACATAGTTGGTATACACACGTCTCTGTAGGATCATGGAAAGATTTGTTAATTCAATTAGGGTTGTGAAAGCCATGCACAGCCAGATGTGTAAAGACATGCCTCAACTCAAAGTTGGATGTTGCCCGCGTCAGGCCGATTATGTAATAATAATAATAATAATAATAATAATAATAATAATAATAATAATAATAATAATAATAATAATAATAATAATAATAATAATAATAATGTTATTGGTTTTACGTCCCTTTTAACTACTGTTGCATTTAGAGACGCCGGGGTGCCGGAATTTCGCCCCGAAGGGGATCTTCAACGTGCCAGTAAATCTACTAACACGGCTCCCTCGCATTTTGCACCCTCAAATGCCAGCTGACTGCGCCAGGATACGAACCTGCAACATAGGGCCCAGCAAGCTAGAACGTTACCGCTGAGCCACGCTGCCAGTCCGGTCGATTATGTCTCCAGATCCATAACATTCTTTAGATACTTCTTATCTTTCTTTCTTCAATGATGGTAGCAGTTGTTTTCGAGGTTATGGTGTTTGGTAGAGGTAAATAGTTTTTAAGGTCTTCAACCAAGAAATGATTCTATTATACTCTTTGATAAAAACAACGAGTTATAACTATACTCATACATTTAGGAGAAAGTAGGCTATATGTTCTTTACTGAACATCTTGTTTTTAGGTATATTCAGCTAGTTTTAAGGAGATATTCAGCTAGTTTAGCCTAAGGGCATATTCCGCTAGTTTTAGAGCGTATTCCGCTAGTTTTAAGGAGATATTCAGCTAGTTTTAGGGCATTTTCCGCTAGTTTTAGAGCGTATTCCTCTAGTTTTAAGGGCATATTCAGCTAGTTTTTGAGCATATTCCGCTAGTTTTAAGGGCATATTCAGCTAGTTTTAGAGCATAATCTGCTAGTTTTAAGGGCATATTCAGCTAGTTTAGGGCATATTCTGCTAGTTTTAAGGGCATATTCAGCTAGTTTAGGGCATATTCCGCTAGTTTTAAGGGCATATTCAGCTAGCTTTAGGGCATTTTCCGCTAGTTTTAGAGCGTATTCCGCTAGTTTTAAGGGCATATTCAGCTAGTTTTAGAGCGTATTCCGCTAGTTTTAAGGGCATATTCAGCTAGTTTTAGGGCATATTCAACTAGTTTTTGAGCATATTCCGCTAGTTTTAGAGCGTATTCCGCTAGTTTTAAGGGCATATTCAGCTAGTTTTAGGGCATTTTCCGCTAGTTTTAGAGTGTATTCCTCTAGTTTTAAGGGCATATTCAGCTAGTTTTTGAGCATATTCCGCTAGTTTTAAGGGCATATTCAGCTAGTTTTAGAGCATAATCTGCTAGTTGTAAGGGCATATTCAGCTAGTTTAGGGCATATTCTGCTAGTTTTAAGGGCATATTCAGCTAGTTTAGGGCATATTCCGCTAGTTTTAAGAGCATATTCAGCTAGCTTTAGGGCATTTTCCGCTAGTTTTAGAGCGTATTCCGCTAGTTTTAAGGGCATATTCAGCTAGTTTTAGAGCGTATTCCGCTAGTTTTAAGGGCATATTCAGCTAGTTTTAGGGCATATTCAACTAGTTTTTGAGCATATTCCGATAGTTTTAGAGCGTATTCCGCTAGTTTTAAGGGCATATTCAGCTAGTTTTAGGGCATTTTCCGCTAGTTTTAGAGTGTATTCCTCTAGTTTTAAGGGCATATTCAGCTAGTTTTTGAGCATATTCCGCTAGTTTTAAGGGCATATTCAGCTAGTTTTAGAGCATAATCTGCTAGTTTTAAGGGCATATTCAGCTAGTTTAGGGCATATTCTGCTAGTTTTAAGGGCATATTCAGCTAGTTTAGGGCATATTCCGCTAGTTTTAAGAGCATATTCAGCTAGCTTTAGGGCATTTTCCGCTAGTTTTAGAGCGTATTCCGCTAGTTTTAAGGGCATATTCAGCTAGTTTTAGAGCGTATTCCGCTAGTTTTAAGGGCATATTCAGCTAGTTTTAGGGCATTTTCTGCTAGTTTTAAGAGCATATTCAGCTAGTTTAGGGCATATTCTGCTAGTTTTAAGGGCATATTCAGCTAGTTTAGGGCATATTCCGCTAGTTTTAAGAGCATATTCAGCTAGCTTTAGGGCATTTTCCGCTAGTTTTAGAGCGTATTCCGCTAGTTTTAAGGGCATATTCAACTAGTTTTTGAGCATATTCCGCTTGTTTTAGAGCGTATTCCGCTAGTTTTAAGGGCATATTCAGCTAGTTTTAGAGCATATTCTGCTAGTTTGAGGACATATTCAGCTAGATTTAGAGCATATTCAGCTAGTTTGAGGGCATATTTACTTACATATTTTGTACTTTTTATGTCTTAAACATCTGAACCCTGGCCATCAGTTTCTTTTTACTCGGACTCATGGTTAGGCCAGATCCTATGTCTAATTCTACAGTAGATATTAATAATACTTGTTGGGGGTTTGCCAGGGAGTACTTATTAATTATTGTAATTATTTTAATAATTTTTACATTATCATTCAAATTGTGAGGAGCAGATGACACCTAGCCCGTGCCTGGTTTGGGACAAACTTCAGATTATAACTCTTGTATATTGATTCAAATAGCTCATCTGAATTTTAGGACCAGTCATTGTATGGCCACTGGATTATAATGAAGTCCATTGTTATCAAACATTTCATTGATATTTTACGATCGATAACAAGTGAAAGTAGATCAAGAGACCTTTGGTCTAAGTGTCTCTAATATTATGCAAAATTGGTATTGTTAAGAAAGCAATGTATCCTTATAATAGTAATATTTGTGAAATACGACCTTTCTTTACGACTATTCTCACTGGAGAACCATTTTGATTTTCTTTGTCTCATCGATACAAATAAAACTGAGAAATTTGCTTGTACTTTCCATCAAGTTAAGTGAGATAACGTTTTACATCCACTTCATGTCGCAACAATACCGGAACGACCGATTGTCTGTCTCCATATTTAGTCACGCATTAATTGTAACTAGCATTACCCGTCGCGGCTTCGCCCGCGAATATTCTAGTTGTAAAGAGTACACTTAGCAAAATCTCAATCATGAATGCTATGACTGATTTATCCTTGCTATGAATGATCAGACTTTATCAATTCAGCTACTGGTACAGTGGTTAGGGAATTGTCATTCCTTCATAGGTATATCAGAGCGAAGTTAGTTTTCTGGGAATATCACAGACACTGTTAATTTAAGGGCCTTTAAATGTGGTTTTCGGAGACTCTTTATAGTCGGGTGAAAAATACCTTTCGTACCACACTCACACGAGAAAATTTCGTGAAAAAATTCTAGAGTGCCCCTTGACCCCCTTAAGTGCATTATACTGTATGTATTGATGAATTTTACAGCTTAATTTGATTCAGTGATAACCTTATAACCGTCTGGAAACGTTCACAGTAATGTAATAATTGGAATTGCATTGCGTCTTACAGAAATAGATGGACCTGTGAGATTCTGTTACCATGGTTACCGTGTTGCATTCTTTCATTATTTCATTGTAAATATACATGTTTTAAGGTATTTATTTAATTGTGAGGCATTTAAAGAGTAAGTGAGTGCGTTTCGGTTACGCATTGGGTTATGCTGAACCTGTAGGTACCCCATATGTGTAGGTTGGTGTTAATGGGAACATATTTTCGGTACAAAACTGGAATGGGACCTTAGCAGAATAATACAGGGAGGGATTCAATACAAGCGGTGGCTGCGGGTGAGGTTTTACACTGGGTGTTGCACTGGCTTCCAGAGGAAGGTGGTGGGGGATAATCAGATTAAACTTGTGAATCACAAGATACTGTACGAAATTTAACCCTTGAGAAGTGGCGTGAAAAAAATAAAACACGAGGACCGGCGCCGGGTCATTTTGACCCATTCTCCCAGGGGCTCACAACTAGCGGGACGTGGGTTGGCGACCACGGGACTCCAGCTGAGACCAGCATTACTTCCACTTACTTGTGCCGGGTTTTATGTCATATTCAGCTGGCTGTAGGGCATATTCCGGTAGTTTCAGGTCATATTCAGCTAGCGTTAGGTCATATTCAGCTGGTTTTAGGGCATAATCCGCTAGTTCTAAGGTCATATTCAGCTGGTTTCAGATCATATTCAGCTAGTTTCAGGTCATATTCAGCTAGCGTTAGGTCATATTCAGCTAGTTTTAGGTCATTTCCAGCTGGTTTCAGGTCATATTCAGCTAGTTCTAAGGTCATATTCAGCTAGTTTTAGATCATATTCAGCTAGTTCTAAGGTCATATTCTGCTAGTTGTAGGGCATATTCCGCTAGTTTCAGGCCATATTCAGCTAGCTTTAGGTTATATTCAGCTGGTTTCAGGTCATATTCAGCTAGTTTCAGGTCATATTCAGCTAGCGTTAGGTCATATTCAGCTAGTTTCAGGTCATATTCAGATGGTTTCAGGTCATATTCCGCTAGTCTCAGGTCATATTCAGCTAGTTTCAGGTCATATTCCGCTAGTCTCAGGTCATATTCAGCTAGTTTCAGGTCATATTCCGCTAGTTTCAGGTCATATTCAGCTAGCATTAGGTCATATTCAGCTAGTTCTAAGGTCATATTCGGCTAGTTCTAAGGTCATATTCTGCTAGTTGTATGGCATATTCTGCTAGTTGTAGAGCATATTCTGCTAGTTTCAGGGCATATTCTGCTAGTTGTAGGTCATATTCAGCTAGTGTTAGATCATATTCAGCTGGTGTTAGATCATATTCAGCTAGGTTTAGGTCATAGCAAGTTATAAGGTCATATTCAGCTAGTTCTATGGTCATATTCTGCTAGTTGTAGGTCATATTCAGCTAGTGTTGTGTCATATTCAGCTGGGTTAAGGTCATATTCCTGTCGCCCAACCTTGGTCAACTCTTGTTCTTTTCTGACCCCGACGGCATTAGGTCATCCGAGGCCTAGGGAGTCTTTCACTTTGCCTCCTTAATCGGCCCTTGTCTCATCTTTCCTGAACCCTCGTTCTTCGAGGGGTCAGACCTCTTGTGTTCTCTTCATATCTCCTGCCTTCTGCTCAAGGCCCTCAAGGAGGCAAGGTGTATGTAGCCCCACCACTTCTGGTGCACCCTGGATATTGCTACACCCTCAAGGGCTTACGGCTGGTGAGTTCGGGAGTTGGCGATCCTGAGAGATTCCTGAGCTGGGTCTGGTTTTCCCCTTTCTCCGTTGCCTTTGGGGCGGACCCTCTCCTCTTTCCTCTCTGCCTTTCTTGGCTCTCCTTCCTTCCAAGTCCCTCAATTGATGATGATGATGATGATGCTAATTGTTGTTTTAAGGGGCCTAACATCGAGGTTATCGACCCCTAATGGTGTGGATGATCTTGAAGATGAAAATGAAATGCAGACTATAACTAAAAACTAACTTATATACTAGAAGAAGAAATGGAAAACAAAAGGAGAATGAGGCAAATAAAGGACAGGAGGAAAAGAAATGCCCTCAACCGTCGAAGAATGCGGATTGAGGGACTTGGAAGGAAGGAGAGCCATGAAAGGCAGATAGGAAAGTGAAAGTGGAGAGGGTCATCCCCACAGGCAAGGGACAAAAGGGGGAAACTGGACCCAGCTCAGGAATCCCTCGGGGTCGCCATCTCCCGAACTCACCAGACGTGAGCCCCTGAGGGTGTAACAATTTCTAGGGTGCACCAAAAGTGGTGGGGCTACATACACCCTGCTTCCTTGAGGGCCTTGAGCAGAAGGCAGGAGATAACAGGAAAAGAAAAAGAAGGCTAACCCCTCGCAGAAGGAGGGTATCAGAAAAGATGAGACAAGGGCCAATTAACGCGGGAAATGAAAAGACTCCCTAGGCCTCGGATACCCTAATACCGTCGGGGTCGGAAGAGAACAAGAGTTGACCAAGTGAGGTCGACAGGAAAGAAGAAGGAGAGGAGCCCGGCACAAGTAAGTGGAAGCAATGCCGGACTCAGCTGGGATCCCGTGGTCGCCAACCCACGACTCACAAGATGTGAGCCCCTGGGAGGGGGGTGGGGTGGAGTCCCTCAATTCTCATTATTCGAGGGTTGAGGGCATTTCCTTTCCTACATTGTTTACATTCTTCTTCTTTTTGTTTCACATTTGCTCTTCTAGTTGTTAAGAAAGTAGTTAGATTTAGTTCTAGGTTTCATTTGATCATCTTTCATTTTCACTCAAACCATTGGGGGCCGATAACCTAGATGTTAGGCCCCTTAAAACAACAATTATCATCATCATCATTATTTTGACCCATAGTGCGTCACTATCTTTTTGATGTAGTCGTACGGATTTTAATGAAGTAATTTTACACCTGGTGTCTTCCTGTGAACTATTTCCAATATAAAATGAAGCTTGAGAATATGGCAGGCAACACTAAATCCCTCTACGGAATGGCTAGAAAGCTGCTTAAGAAGAGGACTGGCATTCCACCATTACACGGGGTACGTGGAATGGTATTCACTAACCTAGATAAGGCTAATGCCCTGGCGGATACCTTCGAAAGAGCCTGTGAACCGAATCGCGAACCTTGTGACGACGACTTTATAGATCTCGTTCGTCATGATCTTCGTGGTGGTTTTCAGGGGGATCTCCCCCGGGGTTTTAGATTTGTCTCCCCCTCCGAACTGCTCAAACTTATTAGGAAACTTAAAACCCTCAAGGCCCCTGGCCCTGATGAGGTCTCCACTGCATATCTTAAGAATCTTACTAAGAATGCTTTAACTTGTCTTACTAAAAGTTTTAATTCTATCTACCGTTATGGGTACTTCCCTTCAGCCTGGAAAGTAGCCAAGGTCATCATGATAGGGAAGCCAAACACCGATGGAACCTTCCCTCAAAACTACAGGCCCATCAGCCTACTTTCAATCATATCAAAACTATTTGAAATGACCCTACTTTCCAGGCTGAACACTTACATCAGTAACATCATTAACGACGAGTAGTTCGGTTTTCGCAAGGGCCATTCCACTGTACATCAACTTTTGAGACTTGTAGAAGTCATTACGCGCGCCTTCAATGAAAACCGTATGACAGGAGTTTGTTTTTGGACATCAGTCGTGCCTTTGATAAAGTCTGACACAGTGGACTTTTGCTCAAAATGAAACATAAAGGCTTCCCAGATCATCTACTCAAGGTCATCGAATCCTATCTTAAGAAAAGGAAATTCTATGTCCAGGTGGCAGACGATATATCCTCCACGAGACGGATTAAGGCCGGCGTGCCTCAGGGTAGTGTCATTGCCCCTGCCCTTTTCAATATCTATGTCTCTGACATCCCCAAAACTGATGCTACCAGTCGCCACCTGTATGCAGACGATACTGCAATCTCCACTACCTCCACGAGAGGACATAGAGTTGACTCCAACCTCCAAGTCGCATTAGACACCCTAGAACCCTGGTTTAGGGATTGGAGAATTAAGATTAATGCTAATAAATGTTCAGCCACACTGTTTACTAAGAAACGCAAACATACAGAAGTCCAGGAACTCAACTTCTTTGGCGATGTAATCAGGTGGCAACCTGCTACTAAATACTTGGGAGTCACACTGGACCGAGGCCTCACCTTCGCTCAGGAGGTTTCTCAGCGCGTTAATAAAGCGAAGGCGGTCCAAGCGCAGCTCTGGCCCTTACTCAAGGCCCAGAGCTCCCTAGATGAATTCAGCAAGCTCCTGTCTTATAGCACCCTTGTGCGCCCTGTGATGGAATATGCCAGCCCTGTTTGGGATTACGCAGCTCCCTCAACTCTCAGGAAACTCCAGACTGTTCAAAATCGAGCCTTGCGAACGATATCAGGCGCCCCCTGGTACGTCCGCAATGCTCAATTACACACCGACTACAACCTCTCGACCATCAGTCAGAGGATACACCGACTGGCGGCTAAAACTTATAGAACAGGTACACGGATTAACAATCCTCTTACAAACAGTTTGGGTGATTCCCGTGCAAGGGGGTGTCGCCACAAACGCCCCCGAATTATTATAGAATGATACTCTTTCCAACCATGCTACTATAGCGCTTCTACTTTCTCCTGAAAATTTCTATCTCCACAACCTTCTTAATTTTCTGATTTCTTTTTCACGAACTTCTTACTCCTACTATCCTTTAAATTTCTGTATTTCATATGTCTAGTACATCAGGTCATATTCTGATCAGTTCGATTCACGGTAATTACCCAAACACCCCAAAAACAATTGTAGTCGGTCGTACCAATTTGCAGAGCTCTCAAGGCCTCAGGGCTGACAGGCTAAAAGCAACGCCGGCTTCGATTGCTTGGGTTCCGCCGAGGTTTATTTATATTTTTCAAATGTAATATGCAGAAAAATGAAAAAAAATTTGAAAATGGCGGCAAAGCAATCATATTAATTTTTTATCATTTCAAATGATCTTGTCGACTTCATCGTTATGCTTTGGTCTAACGTTATGCGTCACGCTTACGGCGTGTATGACGTCATCATGTTGTTCAGTGCATATGCTCCAAGTCTGAGTTTACTCCTGGGGTCTGGCGTTATGCGATACGGAGACGGCGAGTGTGTGACGTCATGCAGCCCCCGTGCGGAAGCCTAAGTTAAAGGGTAATGGAGTCTGTTGAGTCTGAGTTTACTCCTGGGGTCTGGCGTTATGCGATACGGAGACGGCGAGTGCGTGAGGTCATGCAGCCCCCGCGCGGAAGCCTAAGTTAAAGGGTAATGGAGTCTGTTGTGTCTGAGTTCACTCCTGGGGTCTGGCGTTATGCGATACGGAGACGGCGAGTGCGTGACGTCTGCAGCCCCCGCGCGGAAGCCTAAGTTAAAGGGTAATGGAGTCTGTTGAGTCTGAGTTTACTCCTGGGGTCTGGCGTTATGCGATACGGAGACGGCGAGTGTGTGACGTCATGCAGCCCCCGCGTGGAAGCCTAAGTTAAAGGGTAATGGAGTCGGTTGAGTCTGAGTTTACTCCTGGGGTCTGGCGTCATGCGATACGGAGACGGCGAGTGTGTGACGTCATGCAGCCCCCGTGCGGAAGCCTAAGTTAAAGGGTAATGGAGTCTGTTGAGTCTGAGTTTACTCCTGGGGTCTGGCGTTATGCGATACGGAGACGGCGAGTGTGTGACGTCATGCATCCCCCGCGCGGAAGCCTAAGTTAAAGGGTAATGGAGTCTGTTGAGTCTGAGTTTACTCCTGGGGTCTGGCGTTATGCGATACGGAGACGGCAAGTGCGTGACGTCATGCAGCAGAGTACACGGGAAGCCTAAGTTAATGGGTAATGGAGTCTGTTGAGTCTGAGTTTACTCCTGGGGTCTGGCGTTATGCGATACGGAGACGGCGAGTGCGTGACGTCATGCAGCAGAGTACACGGGAAGCCTAAGTTAATGGGTAATGGAGTCTGTTGAGTCTGAGTTTACTCCTGGGGTCTGGCGTTATGCGATACGGAGACGGCGAGTGCGTGACGTCATGCAGCAGAGTACACGGGAAGCCTAAGTTAATGGGTAATGGAGTCTGTTGAGTCTGAGTTTACTCCTGGGGTCTGGCGTTATGCGATACGGAGACGGCGAGTGCGTGACGTCATGCAGCAGAGTACACGGGAAGCCTAAGTTAAAGGGTAATGGAGTCTGTTGAGTCTGAGTTTACTCCTGGGGTCTGGCGTTATGCGTTACGGAGACGGCGAGTGCGTGACGTCATGCAGCCCCCGCGCGGAAGCCTAAGTTAAAGGGTAATGGAGTCTGTTGAGTCTGAGTTTACTCCTGGGGTCTGGCGTTATGCGATACGGAGACGGCGAGTGCGTGACGTCACGCAGCCCCCGCGCGGAAGCCTAAGTTAAAGGGTAATGGAGTCTGTTGAGTCTGAGTTTACTCCTGGGGTCTGGCGTTATGCGATACGGAGACGGCGAGTGCGTGACGTCACGCAGCCCCCGCGCGGAAGCCTAAGTTAAAGGGTAATGGAGTCTGTTGATAGAGCCTCAGCCTGAGCCTTTCTAACATGTGTATCATTTGTAGCATGCGTCATTTGTAATGATATAAAGTATAGTCTCTCAGACTGACTGTATCATTTTAAACAAAGAAGCTGATGACCAAGGTATCCCTAGACCCTAAACATGGATCAACAAGAACGTGACCCATGTGATTGTGCTGGACCAAAATAGGTGAATTTTCCCCTTATTTTTTACAGATTGTGCCGACTAACGTAGGCCGAAAATTGTCACGCGAGGATTGGCGCCATGGGTAAATCTGACCCGACCGTAAATAATATAGAAATAACTTGAGTGTTCACAAAGCTATGGACATGTTTCTTTTGCAGGGTGAAGTTCAAGTTACAGTAAGCGATAGGAAATGAGGGCTGACCAAACCGAAAATATAGAGCATTATTTAATCCTCGGGTCAATAATACCCATGCGCCAGTCCTCGTGGGTTAATAATAATAATAATAATAATAATAGAAAGGAGGCACACAGGAAACGGATGAAGGACTACTGGGAATAGATTAAAACTCAAAGACGGAAACATTTGAAGTAACGTGGTCCATTTATTTATTATTTATTGTATGGCTTTTAGTGCCGGGAGTGTCCGAGGACATGTTCGGCTCACCTGAGTCTGTAGCTGCTTCCAGCGGACACCCTTAGGGTGAGCTACAAGTTCCGTTCAATTTCAGGTAGTTCCAACTTTCACTACCAGATATCAATGAAACCTAGTGGTGAGCATTGGAACTTTGATAGAGCGTTTCACCGAAATCTAACCTAACAATTTAGCTTCACACATGTTTATTCTGTGGACTTTTACATGCCATAAATCTACGACATGGGACCGCCGACTTTACTTCCCCTCTGAAGGAAGGCATATTGAAGGATTTTTAACGCTCTTAAAAAGTCCGACGACTTCTGCGGGGTTTGAACCCACTATATTGGGCGCAGCAGTTCAGCATGCTACCGACTATGCCACCGAAGCCGCTTACGTGGTCCACAGCAGGCCGAAACGAAGAAGAAGAAGAAGAATGATAGAAGAGAGGAAAATTTTCAGAAAAATCCTAGCACAAAATTGTGAAAATGAAATTTGGATGAAAAAGAAACCACATGACATTTTTCAATCCGCAGAAAAAATCACAGATACTGTCAGAGAAAGACGATTAAAATTCTACGGACGCTTTCACAGAATGGATAACGACAGGCTGACAAAGTGAATTCCAAATCCGCAATAATTGGTTAACAGAAATACATGAAGATCTACAAGAAATGGGTATTGCTGAGAAAACCATTCCAGATAGAGTAAAATGTAGAAGCCTAGTAAACATACATAAATTTGCAGAGAAACCTGAAAGGAAGAACTATACAGCCTATTTTCATATATCCTACTAATATCAATTGCCTCTATCAACATACAAATTGTCAGACTCGTAGATATTGAGAACCGTCTAAATATTCTGGATGGTCACCATGTTGGAGTTTTATATTATAGGCCTTAGATTTATGTACTATTACATGAAGATTATTGTGTAGGTGTTTTATTCAAACTTCAATCGCATGATTAGCAGACAAGAAATAAAAGCGGGATTTTAAAATTTCGCTCAGCCGCCATCTTGTGGTTATAAAAATAATTTAATGAATTAGATGCCGGTCGATAAAAATTTGTATAAGTATATACCGTACCAAGTTTCACTGCGCTCGGATGGTTAATACGCAAGAAACGTCCATTTGAATATTTAAATTTAAATTTCGTCGCCGCCATGTTGGATTTGTGCTCGCCAGGTTATTGAACGTCCCTCAGGTGAATTTATGCTTATAGCATCTATACACTTACAAAATGTCAGTTTGATTGCTGTAGTAGATTAATAGATATTGAGAACCGTCTAAATATTTCGGATGGTCGCCATGTTGGATTTTAATATATGTAGGCCATAGAGTTATGTACTATTAGATGATGATTATTGTGTACGATCATTATGCAAATGTTGATTTCGATCGCATGATTAGAACACAAGAAATAAAAACTTAATTTTCGAAATTCGCACAGCCGCCATATTGAGGTTATATAAACAATTGAACTAAATTAGATACCAGTGCATTACAATGTGTATAAACATTTGCTGTACGAATTTTCATTGCTTTTGGATCATTAAATCGCGAGTCTATTTAAAACTTTCAACTTCGCTTGGCCGCCATGTTCGTTTTGTAGTTAACCGGTTTTTGAAAGACCCATAGATGAACTTCCAGTAGTGCTCTTTATCTCCGTACAAAATTTTATGGTGATAGCGGTAATAGTTTAAGAGATATGAAATGCCGGTGAAATATTTCGCACAGCCGCCATCTTGAGGTTATGTAAACTATTGAACGAAGCTAGATGTCGGTGCATTACAATGTGTATAAACATATACTGTACCAAGTTTTATTGCGTTTGGTTGGTTAAATCGCGAGAAACGTCTATTTAAAAGTCGCAACTTCGCTTGGCCGCCATGTTGGTTTTGTAGCTACCAGCTTTCCAAAAGTCACATAGGTGAACTTCTAGTAGTTCCGTTTATCACCGTACAGAATTCCAGGGTGATATCGGTAATAGTTTCGGAGATATTGAATGCTGGTGAAATATTTGGCACAGCCGCCATGTTGGATTGGTGAGACGTAACAAAATTTGAAGGGAAAGGTCGGGGTCGCGCGGAATAGTGCTATGAACTTACAGTGTTTCATTGAAATAGTTCCAGCCGTTTAGAAGTTATTAGGGGGACACACAAAAATCCTCACACACACACTCGCACTCACAGACAAACACACGGACAAAAGGTGATCTCATAAGCCTATTTTTTTTTTCAAAAATGAAAATAAGCTAAAAATACAGGCTGGACAGAAGCACGCAGAAAGGAACACAGCGAACGAATGAAGAGATATTGGGAAGAAAAGAAGAAGGAACATTGTGCAAAATAAGTTCAAGCGCGCTCCGTAGTTGGGCATAATGATTTAGAAAAAAAGAATAATGATAGAATGTGCCCAAGGTTACAGGATCGAATCCTGGCCCAGTCAGTTGGCATTTGAGTCGTCCAGTTGCAAAACTCGTTTAATCCACTTGTGAATAAGAATCATTTTCATGAGAAACGTTTCTCTGGACTTTTCCTCGCGTATCTTTTGTGTTTGTTGTTTTCTACTTTTTGCTTTGTGATTTTGGTTATTGGCCTTGTGTTTGCTTTGTGCTTCTGCTTTTAAATTTTAGTTTTTGCTTTTCTTTCTTGGTTTTGGTTTTGTGTTTGTTTTCTGCTTTTGCTTTTTTTGAATTTTGCTTTTTGCTTTGTGTTTTTTGTTTTTTTGTTTTCTGCTTTTGCATTTGTTTTTGAATTTTGCTTTTTGCTTCGTGTTTTTTGTTTTTTGTTTTGTGTATGTTTTCTGAAAAAAAAATCAAAATAAAACAAAATCAAAATAGTCCAAAACAAAATAAAATTAAAAAAGAGATTAAACAAAACATTTCAAAACAAAATAAAACGAAATAAAACAAAAACAAAACAAAATATAATAAAATAAAGTAAAATTCAATAATTAAATAAATAATTTTATGATATGATCCTTATTCACAAGTGGATTTTGAATTTTACTCTTTGCTTTTCTTTCTTGATTTTGTGTTTGTTTTCTGGTTTTGCTTTTTTCGAATTTTGCTTTTTTGGTTTGTGTTGTTTATTTTCTGCTTTTGCATTAGTTTTTGAATTTAGCTTTTTGCTTCGTGTTTTTTGTTTTTTGTTTTGTGATTGTTTTCTGTAAAATCAAAATAAAACAAAACAAAATAAAACAAAACAAAATAAACAAAACAAAATCAAAATAAAACAAAACAAATTAAAATTTAAAAAACCAAAAAATAAAATAAAAATAGAACAAAACAAAAAACAAAACAAATGATTAAACAAAATATTTCAAAACAAAATAAAACGAAATAAAATAAAACAAAACAAAACAAAATCAACAAAAGAAAATAATAAACAAAATAAAATATAGTAACATAAAATAAACTAATTAAATCAATAATTTTACGACATAATCCTTATTAACAAGTGGATTAAACGAGTTTTGTAACTGGTCGACTCATTTGAGGGTACACAAATGTGAGGGAGCTGAGCCAGTAGATTTTCTGAGGCAAAATTCCGGCAACCTGGCGCCTCTAAGAGCCAAAGTACAGTAGTTAAAAGGGACGTTAAACCAATATCATTATTATCATTTCTACATGTTTTTGTTGCTTGAGTCTTCAGTCTTTCGACATGTTTGATGCAGCGCTCCAAGCTTCCCTGTCCTGAGCTAATAGTTTCATCTTGACATAGCTACCACACCCTACATCCGAGGCAATCTGTTTAACATATTCTAACCTTGGTCTACCCCTACAGTTCTTATCCTCTACCCTTCCTTCCATCCGGTCAATGCATGTGAGATTTTCGAAGTGAAATGCCATGTCCTGTGGTTCGGATTCCACGTAAAAAGGAGGTCCCGTGGCTCATAATCACAAGATTCACGGTCACGTAAAACTACAATCTTCCTTCCTTTTCCTTCCTTCCTTCCATGACTAAGTTTGCTATTCCTGAGTGTCTTAGTATGTGTCCTACCAACCTATCTCTTCTCTTCATTAGCAGTCGCCAGAAACATCTCTCCTCTCCCACTAATCTTAATACCTCTTCATTCGTAACCCCGTATCTACCCAACTGATCTTCATCATTCTCCTCTAATACCACACTTCAAACGCTTCAATTCTCTTCTTTTCTGCTGCATTAATAGTCCCAAGTTTCACTTCCATATAGCGCCATGCTCCAGACGAAGGCTTTCAAAAATGACATCCTAATACCTAAATCTATATTCGATATCAACAGATTCCTTTTCTGAAGAAATGCTTTCCTTGCCTGTGCTAACCTACGTTTTATATCCTCTTAGCTTCGTCCATCACTGGCTATTTTGCTTCCCAAGTAACAGAAGACACCTACTTCCTTTAGTTGTTCACCTGCCAATTCGACATCCTTAGGGGATTCTGATTTCTTTCGACAGCTCTAGTGGACGATAATGCTCGTCCCATCAAGCTAGGGGGGTCTGGCCTGCCAATTCTGCGGATATGAACTGTATTGAACATGCAATGAAGGATCTTAAGAGGGCAATGTCGCACCGTCCCAGTCTCCCAACAAACATTCAGCAACTGATTTTGGCTGAGTGGAATAATCTGCCTAAACAGGGTTGGATTTGTTGGTGCTCAGTATGCCTCGTCGTCTGCAAGCATGCCTTTGGGCTCGTGATTGCCATACACAGTATTGATATGCCCCAACATGAAAAAGATGTCTGTACCAAGTCCCATATTATCACTTTTGTATTTCTGTCTCTTTTGCACAGCAGATTGTGTGTTGATTTTCTTTTTATGTATAACTAGCAGTAGTACCCGGCTTCGCCCGGTGGAATGATGATAATATTTCAGTCTCCTTAGCACTCAACGTCATTGATGAAGATGATACTGACGACGACTGCTATTGAACGGGTATAATAAACTTACACTCTAATAGAAATACATATTTTTAAATTACCGGCGAGTAAGACTGTGGTGTTGCCTAGTAGTATAATGGGCGTAACATCTAGGTCATTTTCCCTTTTGATGAGGATGACAATGAAGACTACTACTACTGAACGGGTATATTAAACTTACAAACTAATGGAAATACACATTTTATAAATCACAGGCAATGAAGACTGTGGTGTTGCTTAGTAGTACTGTATAATGGACGTAACATCTAGGTCATTTGCCCTTTTGATGAGGACGATAATGAAGACGACTACTACTGAACGGGTATATCAACCTTACAAATTAATGCAAATACATATTTTTAAAATCACAGGCTAGGTAGACTCTGGTGTTGTTTAGTAGTATAATGGACGTAACATCTAGGTCATTTGCCCTTTTTATGAGGTTGATAATGAAGACGACTACTACTGAACGGGTATATCAAACTTACAAACTAATGGAAATACACATTTTAAAATCACAGGCCATGAAGACTGTGGTGTTACTTAGTAGTATAATGAACGTAACATTTAGGCCATTTGCCCTTTTGATGAGGATGATAATGAAAACTACTCTTGAATTGACACGACAAACTTACAAACTACCGTGATAGAAAGAAATATTTCGAAATTCACAGGCGATGAAGACTTATTGTGTGTGGTGATTAGTGGTATAATGGGCGTAACATCTAGATCATTTGCCCTTATGATGATAATAATAAGGTAATGAAAAATGACTACTAAACGAACATGGTGTAATTTTAAATCTGATATAGGCAATTTATATTTCTATCTTCGATGTCTTCCAAAGTCTGAACTTTATTTTCTGGCTTAGGCCTATACTCGATGCGTGTAGTGAAAGAGCTTATCGAGTACTGCCCGGGTCCAAGCTGCACGAATCGCAGATGATGACGATATATGATGACAGACGTTCGGGGGGGGTTCCCGGTCCTATTCACATTGACCGGTGAATCACTCATTCTTTTGTAACACTACAGTGGTTTGAGCAAAGACCCTGTATGAACATCAAGCATAGTCAGCAATACCAGGTAACACGGCGGGGTCTGGACATTTCTCTCATGTCAACTCGCGATGAATCAGCAAGCTATTCTCACACCTGGCCCCCTCCACCCCCCTCCAACCACCAGGGTCTCTCAACTTGTGGGACGTGGGTTTGCGACCACGGGACCCCAACTGAGTCCGGCATTGCTTCTACTTACTGGTGCCGGGCTCCTTTCAGTTCTCTTTCCTGTCAGCCTCCCTTGGTCAAACTCTTGTTCTCTTCCGACCCCGATGGTATCAGAGTATCCGAGGCCTAGCGACTCTTTCACTTTCCCGCCTTAATTGGCCCTTGTCTAATCATTCCTGATAGCCTCATTCTTCGAGGTGTCAGCCTTCTTTTTCTTTTCTTAATATCTCATGTCTTCTGCTCAAGACCCTCAAGGAGGCAGGGTGTGTGTAGCCCCACCACTTCTGGTGCACCCTGGATAGTGCACATCCTCAAGGGCTCATGGTTGGTGAGTTCGGGAGATGGCAACCCTGAGGGTTTCCTGAGCGGGTCCGGTTTTACCCCTTTTTTCCATTGCCTTTGGGACGGACCCTGTCCTCTTTCCGGGAATGGAGTGATCTGTCCGCAATTTCAAGCAGACAATGTTACTCGCAGGGTACCAAAGGGTAAGTATACAAATTTTGGTTCTGAACGGTGAAACGGTGTAGATTTGTGCCAAAGGGCCTAAATGCAGGGAATGGGGTGATCTGTCCGCAATTTCAAGTGGACAGGGTTACCCGCAGGGTTCGAAAGGGTAAGTATACAAATTTTGGTCCGGATCGGTGAAACGATATAGATTTTTGCCAAAGGGCCTAAATGCAGGAAATGGGGTGGTCTGTCCGAAATTTTAGGTGGACAGTGATATTCACAGAGTTACAAAGGGTAAGTATACACATTTTGGTTCAGATCGGTGAAACGGTGTAGATTTTAGCCAAGGGGCCTAAATGCAGGGAATGGAGAGGTCTGTCAGCAATTTCAAGCAAACAGTGTTACTCGCAGGGTACCAAAGGGTAAGTATACAAATTTTAGTTCTGATCGGTGAAACGGTGTAGATTTGGGTCAAAGGGCCTAAATGCAGTGAATGGGGTGGTCTGTCCGAAATTTCAAGTAGACAGGATTACCCGCAGGGTTGCAAAGGGTAAGTATACAAATTTTGGTTCGGATCGGTCAAACGGTGTAGATGTTTGCCAAAGGGCCTAAATGCAGGAAATAGGGTGGTCTGTCCGAAATTTTAAGTGGACAGTGTTATTCACAGGGTTACATAGGGTAAGTATACAAATTTCGGTTGAGATCCGTGAAAAGGTGTAGATTTGGGTCAAAGGGCCTAAATGCAGGGAATGGGGTGGTCTGTCGGAAATTTCAAGTGGACAGGGTTACCCGCAGGGTTCCGAAGGGTAAGTATACAAATTTTGGTTCAGATCGGTGAAACAGTGTGGATTTGTATACATAACAGACAGACAGACAGACAGACAGACAGACAAACATTGAGCTTTATATATATAGATAGATATGATTACATGCACATAGAAAAACAAGTAGTTCCGTAACGGACTAAAGAGCATTCTTTTCTTTTCTTTTATCATTTTAAATGATCTTCTCGACTTCGTCGTTACGCTGGGGTCTGGCGATACGTTACGGTGACGGGACGAAATGTACCCAGATGCACTGAGGTGTGTGACGTCATAGTACCGCTTGGTGCATGTGTTCCCCGACAATCCCTACTTCGTTAGTATAAGACAAAAATCCCCGATTCTTGGATGTCACGGGTAATCTCGAGAACCACTGGATGGATTTTGATGCGATTTTCACCATTCTGTAAAGGATATCTCGAGGAAAGATTCTGTAGAAAATAATTTATGTATGATCAAAGGAAGCAAGCAGTAACGATTTCAGGGAAAAAGTCGAAAACAAACTTGGCGTCCGTGCGCTTCTTAAGCTTACGCTGGGCAAACCGTTAAAAATATCAATATAGGCCTACATGACATTGTTCCCAACATGATTTTACGCGCACTGATAAATCCAATATCAAACAGAATGTAACTTCCATACTATCCATTCGACTTCAGCCAAATTTCGTATGTGAATTCTATACCTTACGAGAATGAACTAAGACTATATTCTGAGTCACCAGGTCTGCCAAATGTAGTTACGTATTAGGCTTCACTATTTCAGGTGTATTTCAAACTGCAGTACTTAGAAATGTTAGTATTACCAACTTGATTTCGTCAATATTCTAGATAGGTCTATATAGATTGGCATGAATCTTAAATTTTAAGAAATGTATGCTCTTTAGTTCGTCACGGAACTACTTGTTTTTCTATGTGCATATAATCATTTTATAGGGTACATACAAAGAAAAAAGTGACAGTGAGTCTGAAAGACTAGACTTTGTATCATTTTAAATGCTACAAATGCTGAAAAATGCTAGAAAGGCTGGGGGCTTCTCGCTTCACTCGAAGCCAAAGACTCTTGACATGTTAGAAAATTATCTGCATAATACTTATCTTGCTTATCTTGTTTCAAATTACTCGCGAACGGCAAGTGCAAACCAAGGGCAAAGCAAGGTCAAGCGCGCGTGATGCTGCACGCTCACCAGAGCGCGCGGGGACTTGCCCCTTCCATCCAGTCTGAAAACACTTATAGTGGGCGATGTATTGAAGATAGAGATATGCTCTCGCGGATCTTATTGTAGAACTTTTTCATGCTGACCAATTCTTACGCTCATAGTAGCCTATGTGATGCTCAGTATTAATCTGAAGTATTACGATCTATTATAGTGTCAATTTTGGATAAAATTCATTTGTTAGTATAGAAGGTACATGTAATTAAAAATTGAAACTATCAGATAGCTTAGAATCATGTTGGCAGCACTGAGGTATATTAGTTACTCCAAATTAATCTAGAATGTCAGGTACTTCATAGGTGCAAAGCTTAGAGCTGATGGCTTGCATACTTACTGATATATTGATATTAGGATAAAAAAAATAGAGATAGCATTTATTAACAGTTGGCAGCCCTGCTGGTTCTTACGAATACGCATAGTCATAACTGTTATGGTACACAAAGCACATACGGTATTTGGTTGAAATCCATTTTTTAGTATAAAAGTTATATGCATTTAAAAACTCGACCTAACCGCAGGCTTAGAATCGTGTTGGCAGCACTGATGTATATTAGTTACAACAAACTAAGGTAGAATGTCAGGTGCGATACGTGCGCAACGTTTAGAGCAGTTTTCTTAGATACTTTCTGATATATTGATATTAGGGTTAAAACATAGAGAGAGCATTTATTAACAGTTGACAGCCCTGGTGGCTCTTTAGAATACGCCCAGTCATATATGTTGTAGTACATATTATACGAAATTTGGTTGAAATTCAATCAATAGTTTAGAAGTTACATACATTTAGAAATTGAAATTATCGGCATGCTTAGAATCATATTGGCGACACTGGCATGTATGGACTTCTAAAAATTAATCTGGAATGTTATTGTCTATATGTGTGCCAATTCTGGAATAGTTCACATGCATAACTTCTGAGATATCCAACATAGAGCTCGAATTTCAATTGCGATTTTTCATTAGTTAGTAGCACTGGATTCAATTTCAAATATGGACGTGAGATATTCAGGCATAGATCTTTACTCTTACCAAATTTGGTTTCGATAGCTGCAGCCGTTTCGGATTTGATAGGGACACACACACACACACACACAGACAGACAGACAGACAGACAGACAGACAGACAGACAGACAGACAGACAGACAGACAGACAGACAGACAGACATTTTTAGAAAAGTAGGCTAATAAACAAATCATAAAATCTTTTTAGTGTTTAAAAATTTAATTTAGGGGCTCACATCTAGTGGGAAGTGGGTTGGCGACCACGGGGCCCCAGCTGACTTTGGCATTGCTTCCACTTAATTGTGCCGGGCTCCTCTCTGTCTTCTTTCCTGTCGACCTCACTTGGTCGACTCTTCCGACCCCGGCGGTATTTGGGTATCCGAAGCCTAGGGAGTCTCTTCCTTTCCCGACTTAATTGGCCCTTGTCTCATCTTTTCTGATTCCCTCCTTCTGCGAGGGGTCAGCATTCTTCTTCTTTTCAACTTATCTCTTGCCTTCTGCTCAAGGCCCTGAAGGAGGTCGGGTGTATGTAGTTCCACCACTTCTGGTGCACCCTAGAAATTGCTACACCCTCAGGGGCTCACGGCTAGTGAGTTCGGGAGTTGGCGACCCCGAGGTATTCCTGAGCTGGATCCGGTTTCCCCCCTTTTTTCCAGTACCTCTGGGGCGACCCTCTCCTCTCTCACTTTCCTATCTGC
Source organism: Meconema thalassinum (assembly GCA_946902985.2). NCBI lineage: Eukaryota > Metazoa > Arthropoda > Insecta > Orthoptera > Tettigoniidae > Meconema > Meconema thalassinum. The sequence goes on from OX336388.2 coordinate 93,058,118, forward strand.
CTTTCATGGCTCTCCTTCCTTCCAAGTCCCTCAATCTGCATTATTCGAGGGTTGAGGGCATTTCTTTTCCTCCTGTCCCGTATTTGCCTTATTCTCCTTTTGTTTGCCATTTCTTCTTCTTGTAGGTAATTTTAGTTATACTTTACATTTCATTATCTTCCTCACGATCACCGAAACCACCAGGGCCCGATAACCTAGATGTTAGGCTCCTTAAAACAACAACTATCATCATCATCATCATCATCATCATCCTTTTTATTTCATATTATTAATGTTTAACTAATAACGCTGAAGATGACGTCATTGTTGTGTCGAAACGTGTAGGCTACGTTTTAAAATATCAATAAACATCATTTCACATTATTGACAGAGTGGATTACATATTCTTAAATTTCTTGGCCGAGCCGGTAATCGAACCCAGGACCTAAACACTAAAGAAGGCTACAGCCTGCCAAGTGGAAAAGGAAATGTTGACCATTTTGGAGCCCCCTGAATGTGCTGGAATGTGTCATCCACATAGCACTAGCATCTATACGGCCCGTTTGCTGTAACCAAACATCCAACGAGTATATATGTCTTTTCCCAAACAAAGTGCCGTGTCGAAAAGGTGCTTTCCTCACCAAAGATGTACGAGCAAAGCTATAATGTTTTCAAAACACATCTGATGCAATTGACGTTTGGTCTTGCTTCGTGACAAAGACACAGACATTTATGTTATCTTAATGTCACGTTCAGCATAAAATCGGTAAAAATGTCATTACCATTGCATTTGTGACTTGAGGCAATACGCCAGAGTCCAAGACCACACAGCTGTGAGTGAGATTGTTATTTACGTCTCAAAACGTGTATCACATATATATATATATATATAAAACTCAATGTTGACTTGTTTGTTTGTTATTTATACAAATCTACACCGTTTCACCTATCTGAACCAAAATTTGTATACTTGCCCTTTGGAACCCGACGAGTAACACTGTCTACTTTAAATTTTGAACAGACCACTCCATTCCCTGCTTTTAGGTCCTTTTGCACAAATCTACACAGTTTCACCGATCTAATAACTTGACGGACATATTGTCACTAGGCGACAACGACTAACACTGTATGATGATAGTTAACGCCGCACCATTGATGGACAGGTTGTCACTAGGCAACAACGATTTACTCTGTAACATGATAGTCCGGTAAAATTTGCTAAAGGACACATGGGGAAACTGGCCGATTGACAATCAAGGATTGTATTGGACTGTAGTATTCTCTATGCTATCGTATGCACAGTTAATCAGCATATTAGCAAAATGTAATGTAATGCTATCCTGTCAGAGAAACATAGTGGCAAACATTCGTACATTCTCCTATCACCATTTTGCAGTTTTCATGTTCCCCCAGGGGCTTACATCTAGTGGGACGTGGGTTGGTGACCACGGGGCCCCAGCTGAGTCCGGCATTGATTCCACTTACTTGTGTCGGGCTCCTCTCCGTCTTCATTCCTGTCGACCTCACTTGGTCAAATCTTGTGTCTTATAATAGTCTCGAACAGTACCTCATTTAGACTAAATCAGGCTTTAAAAGTATGAACTAAAACAGTATATCTCTACATAGCATAAAACATAGTCCCCGATTCTTGGGTGTAACGGGTAATGTCGAGACCACTGGATGGAATTTGATGCGGTTTTCACCATTCTGTAAAGGATTCTTCGGGGAAGGTTTCTGTTGAAAACGATTCATTTATTACCTAAGGAAGCCGAGCAGTAACGATTTCAGTGAATCTAGTCAAAGAAAATCCTGCCGTCCGTGTGCCTTTTTAGCTTTGTCGGGTTAACTGTTAAAATATCTATATTCTATGAGAGTAAGAATTGTTCAGCATGGAGAGTTCTACAATAAAACCGTGACAGCATTTCTCTATCTTTAATACATCGCCCACCATAAGCGTGGCGGCCTCGGTGGCGTAGTCGGTAGCATGCCGAGCTTCTATGCCCAAGATCGCTGGTTCAAACCCGGCCGAAGCTGTCGGATTTTTTAAGAGCGTTAAAAATCCCTCAGTATGCCTCAGTAAAGCCGGCGGTCCCATGTCATAGATTTATGGCATGTTAAAGAACCTTCAACTAATTACACCTGTGTGAAGCTACGTTGTGTACGTTAGGAATGTAAACAACGCTCTTAGGTTTCTACGTTCGTTGTCAAGAGCCGACTGCTGTGGCGTCTAGTAGCTAAGTTCTGAACTAGGCCTAGTAGTCGTTGACGGTGGCGTTTGGCGGCAAAAGTAGGAAATATTTGAAAAATTCAAAGTTGTAGTCCTTACTTGAATTAAAAAACAGATAACACGCACTAATACAGTCATCACAATTAACACCGTTATCAGTCAGATTCTACACACACCCAAAGTTCACGGAGCCAAATGAGCGCGTTGTCGCAGCCCCTAAACTGAGGAACCAACCAACACCAAACACCATAAGGGTTTTTTACGTTTTCATTTCTACCAATAATAATAACAATAATAATAATAATAATAATAATAATGTTGGTTTATTAATACCAAAGACGATCTCAAAATACTGCATCTAAAACCCGACGACGCCTTCAATAGAGATCTCTTCCGTAAAAAGATACTGACTAATGGGTGCTAACCCGAGACGAGACATCGAACCCGAAAAGAAGACAAGGTACCACCTGCACAGCGGAGCGCAACTGGCCCACTCACAGAGAATGAGGGAATTCTGGGCTCAGCGGAAGGCGAAACAAATTGCCAAGTGTAGCAAGACTTAACGTGGTCCTAGATGGCCTCAACGATTTATATATATAATAATGTTATTGGTTTTACGTCCCTTTAACTACCTTGGCTTTTAGAGACGCCGGGGTGCCGTAATTTTGCCCCAAAGGGAATCTATAACGTGCCAGTAAATCTACTGACACGGCTCCCTCGCATTTGCGCACCCTCAAATGCCAGCTGACTGCGCCAGGATACGAACCAGCAACCTTGGGCCCAGCAAGCGAGAACGTTACCACTGAGCCATGCAGCCAGTCTCTTCCGACAATATCCACTGAATGGAGATTACTAAATTCGGAGCGAGTTTACGAGCTAGCGTGCGAGCCTATAACCCCAGCTTCGGCCAGCATCAAACTGTCGAATCGTGTCGAGTTATGACTTCAGAGAAGACTATGTGTGTTTGGAGTTTCGCTGTTCACCTCGGCTTTTCTGAATTGTGTCTGGGATCTGCCGTCCGTGCGCCTTTTAAGCTTACGTTGTGAAAACCGTTAAGGATACCGGGCGAAGGCGGGATAGGTTGCTAATAATAATATAGAAGCACACAGTGTTGAAAAATGAGAATTTTATTGGCTCAAAAAACCCAGAGCAAGTTAGAAGGTGCGGTTGATGCCAAACTCTTATAAACCCCACAGGAAATATCTTGCATTTCTTGAAAAATAAAAATAAAAATTACAGTCAGTCTGAAAGACTAGACGTTATATCATATCAAATGACGCATGCTACAAATGCTTCACATGTTAGAGAGGCTCAGGAGGCCTCTTTCAACAGTCTTCATTACCCATTAACTTAGGCTTCCCGTGCGGGCACCTCTTTAAGGGTCACCCTGTATTTGAGTCTGACATCTTTTACAACTCTGTATTTGAATTGAATCTAACATACTGTACACCTCGTTAAGTGTCACCCTGTATTTTGCTCTGACATCCAGCACAGCTCTTTAGAAGGCACCCTGTATTCTTATCTGGCATTTGTATATCTCTTTAGGAGTCACCCTGTATTCTTATCTTTCATCTTGTACTGTATTTTACTCTGACATCCTGCACACTTCTTTCAGAGGCACCCTGTATTCTTATCTGGCATCTTGTATATCTCTTTTGAAGTCACCCTGTATTCTTGTGTGACATCATGTACACCTCTTTAGGAGTCACCCTGTATTCTTCTCTGCCATCTTGTGCACCTCTTTAGGAGTCACCCTGTATTCTTCTCTGCCATCTTGTACACCGCTTTAAGAGTCACCTTGTATTCTTATCTGGCATCTTGTATATCTCTTTAGGAGTCACCCTGTGTTCTTATCTGGTATCTTGTACTGTATTTTGCTCTGACATCCTGCACACCTCTTTAGGAGGCACCCTGTATTCTTATCTGGCATCTTGTACACCCCTTTAGGAGTCACCCTGTATTCTTTTCACTTCGCTCGAAGCCCCAGGTCGCTCGACGCCCCAGGACTCTTTCAACATACTCCATTAACCATTAACGTAGGCTTCCCGCGTGGCTGCATGACGTCACGCACTCGCCGTCCTTTACCCATTAACTTAGGCTTCCCGCGCGGCTGCATGACGTCACAGTCTCCGTCTCCGTAACGCAACCGTCTCCGTCTCGCATAACTTTAGACCCAAAGCATAACGACGAAGTCGACAAGATCATTTGAAATGATAAAATCAGCGGAAATATATTTATTTGTACACCTCTGTCTGAAAAGTTCGGTGAATGGGTCTATATTACGAACGGATTGTTGGCTTACCTGAAACAGCCGTTACTATCCTTGAAAGTAATCCCAGTGGATGGTTATGCACTTCTTAGAACGGCTGTACAAGTCCTGGCATAGTCGTCCTGAGGGATAGCCTTCAGTTGGGTCGTCACATTACGTTGGATGTCTGAAATGTCCGTAAACCTCCGGCCCTTCAGGGCTTTTCGGCAACCCTGGACCCCGAAACTCCATTTACTTTGACGCTTGTCTTCGATGTCGTACCTCAGGCACCAGGTCTCGTCACCCGTGACGATGGTTTTCAGGACCATTCCACGGAACATTCACCCTTCTTACTGACACCCTTCTATCAGTTGTGCAAGGCAGGTTGCATAAATTCACGCTTCTCTCTTGCTTTCAATTCAGAGTTATGACGACCCAAACTGAAGGCTATTCATAAAGAAGACTATGCCAGGAGTTTCCTGGATTTGTTCAGTCGTTCTCAGAAGTGCATAAACATCCACGGGGATAGTGACGGCTGTTTCAGGTAAGCCAACAATCCGTCCGTAATACAGACCCATTCGCCGAACTTTTCAGACAGAGCGTGTATTTATAAAGTTCATTTAAATTAATATACGAGATCATAAGCCCTGCCAGAACTGTATCGCGTCTAGCCCGCATTACAATAAAGCCGAGCGAGAGGTTTTAACACATGCGAGATTTCTCGCACAGGAGAGACGCAATAAGCCAAGCTACTGTAATTCTTGTTGAATTATTTGGATGGCAGTAAACTTAAGAAGACCTCTCTGTTTGATCTTAAATAGCGTGAAGGTTTCAACTTCTTGCAGCCATTTCAATAGCTTGTGAACAATTTACGTACCTCTGATGTTTCGGGCTGTTGAATTTACAGTGCATTGTGTGTTCGTATATTCTCGGTTTAACACTTGTGTTTTCCTCCTTTAACGGCTTGTGTCACCAAATGGCAATGTAACGCAGGTTTTAATTGGTACCTACACTAGAATATTCGGTGTACGGAACCGCGTCACACTGTGCGGAAGATTCGCCAGGCAATTGTTTAAGGGGGGACCTACATTTTTAAGCTCCAAAAAATGACATTTTTCAAAAATATCATACTCGAATAGAACAACAATTTCTCTTTCATTCAGTGAAAGAATTGGTTTAATATCTCGAATAGAACGGAAGTTATAGTTGTTGTTGTTGTTTGAGTCTTCAGTCTTTTGACTGGTTTGATGCAGCTCTCCATGCCTCCCTGTCCTGAGCTAATCGTTTCATCTCTACATAGCTACCACACCCTACATCCGAGGCAATCTGTTTAACATATTCTAACCTTGGTCTACCCCTACAGTTCTTGTCCTCGACCCTTCCTTCCATAACTAAGCTTGCTATTCCTGGGTGTCTTAGTATGTGTCCTACCAACCTATCTCTTCTCTTCATTAGCAGTCGCCAGAAACATCTCTCCTCTCCCACTCGTCTTAATACCTCTTTGTTTGTAACCCTATCTACCCATCTGATCTTCATCATTCTCCTGTAGCACCACATTTCAAATGCTTCAATTCTCCTCTTTTCTGCTGCACCAATAGTCCAAGTTTCACTTCCATAGAGCGCCACGCTCCAGACAAAGGCTTTCAAAAATGACTTCCTAATACCTAAATCTATATTCGATGTCAGCAGATTCCTTTTTTGTAGAAATGCTTTTCTTGCCTGAGCCAACCTACTTTTTATATCCTCTTTGCTTCGTCCATCACTGGTTATTCTGCTTCCTAAGTAACAGAAATCTCCTACTTCCTTCAGCTTTTCACCTGCCAATTTGATCTCCATAGAGGTTTCTGATTTATTTCGGCTGCATTCCAGTATTTTTGTTTTACATTTATTAATTTTCATCATGAATTCTTTCCGTAAGACGGAGTCCATACCATTCAAAAACTCATTCAAATCCTCAGGCTTGTTGGCCAAGATGACGATGTCATCAGCAAATCTCAGAGTTGAAATTATTTCTCCTTGAATCTTCACTCCCACTTTAAATTTTTCTCTAATTTCCTTCATTGCTTGTTCAATGTAAAGATTGAAAAGTATGGGTGATAAGTTGCAGCCTTGCCTTACACCTTTCTGAATACCAGCTTCTCTCTCATGTCCTTCAACTCGAATGACTGCAGTCTGGTTTCTGTATAGATTGTATATCACCCTCCTATCCCTGTACTTTATTCCAATCGATTTCAAAATGTCAAACAATTTAGTCCAATCAACGTTATCAAAAGCCTTTTCTAAGTCTACAAAAGCCATGAACGTTCTCTTATCTTTCCTTATTATACCTTCCAAAATCAGCCTAAGACTTAGTACAGCTTCCCTTGTTCCTACATTTCTCCTGAAACCAAACTGGTCTTCACCCAACTCCGTTTCTATCTGGCTCTCAATCCTCTTGTAAATTATTCTAGACAGGATCTTTGAAGCATGAGTAATCAAGCTGATTGTACGATAATCTTCACATCTGTCAGCTCCCACTTTCTTTGGTATAGGGATGATTACATTCTTCTTGAAATCAGGGGGTACCTCACCTGTCTCATAAATCCTACACACCAAGTGAAATAACCTGATCAGACCTTCCTCTCCTATGCAGCGTAGCAACTCAATCGGTATATCATCTATGCCTGGTGCTTTGTTCCTGCTTAAGTCTTCCAAAGCTCTATCAAATTCTGATCTCAATATTAAATCTCCTTTCGCATCCTCATCAATTTCCTCCTCCCTTTCCATTACATGATTCTCAATCTCCTTTCCCTTATACAAACTCTCTATGTAAGCTTTCCATCTCTCAACCTTTTCTTCCCTATCTGTTAGAGGCTTTCCATTTGTGTCCTTAATATTACAGCACTTAGTCTTCTTTTCCACAAAAATATTCTTAATCCTTCGATAAGCTGTGTCTACTTTTCCTAATTTCAGACAATTTTCTATACCAGCACATTTCTCTTTCAACCATTCTTCTTTCGCTTCCTTGCACTTCTTGTTAACCTCATTTCTCAGACGTCTGTATTCTGCTTTCCCCTTTTCATCTCTTACATTCTTGTGCTTCCGCCTTTCATCCATCAATTCGAGTATATCCTCAGTGATCCACGGTTTTCTACCTATTCTCTCCTTCCTACCAATGTTTTCTTCTGAGGATTTTGTTATTTCATTCCTCAAAAGTGCCCATTCGTCTGCAATTGAAGTTTGTTTATGGTTTTTCATTAGTCCTTCCTTTATACTCTTCTTGAATCTTTCGTTTACATCCTTCTCTTTCAGTCTGTCTATTGCCCACCTTTTTGGCTTTTGACTTTTCTTCAGTTTCTTCAACTTTAATCTGCATTTCATTACAACCAGATTGTGGTCAGAGTTTATGTCAGCACCAGGATATGTTTTACAATCCAAAATCTGGTTTCGAAACCTCTGCTTGACCATAATGAAGTCGATTTGGTAACGCCCTGTATCTCCTGGTCTCATCCATGTGTATATTCTTCTATTGTGGTTATTGAATAAGGTGTTAGCTATGACCAACTCATACTCAGTGCAGAATTCTACCAGCCTGCTTCCTCGATCATTCCTTTCACCTAATCCGAAATCTCCTACTATCTTCCCTTCTCTCCCTTTTCCTACCACAGCATTCCAATCTCCCATTACTATAACATTTTCATCACCCTTGATATACCTCAGAATTTCGTCTATTTCTTCGTAGACCTTTTCAACATCCTCATCATCAGCTTGACTGGTAGGCATATAGACTTGTATCACTGTGGTGCAGGTAGGTTTAGTATTTATTTTTGCTACAATAATCCGTTCACTATATTGCTCATAATATTCCACCCGCTGTCCAAGTTTCCTACTCAATATGAGGCCAACCCCTGCTTGGCCATTGTTTGATTTAGTGCTAATGACCCTATAGTCTCCTGACCAAAAGTCCTGTTCTTCCTGCCAGCGCATTTCACTAATCCCAACCAAATCCAACCTCAACCTATCCATTTCCCTTTCTAAGTTTTCTAACCTTCCATTTCCTAGCAGACTTCTAACATTCCACGCTCCGATCCGTAGAATGTCAGAGTTCCTCTTTGTCACTTCTGTGATGTTAACCCCCTCTCGAGTAGTCCCCACCCGGAGATCCGAACGGGGGACTAGTTTACCTCCGGATTGAAATTTTACAAGGGAGGAGGCCATCATCACATGTATTTATGCATAGAGAGGTGCATATCCTCGGGAATAGCAAACGGCTGTAGTTTCCCCTTGCTTTCAGCCGTGCAGCAGGACGCAGTGTAGCCATTATTTGGCTTATATTATCAATATCTTAACCGTCTATAAGACTAGTAAAGAATTGATTTATTCTGAAAGGCTGCTACTCCCTTTCAGAATAAGAAGTTATAGTAAAAGTACGATATGACTGACATCTTCCAGTGAAAGTTACATTTCTTGTCAACGCCCATTTTAATGAGCAATATTCCTCAAAATTGACTCTTTTAGAATATTCACTTTATCTATCGAATTATGTTGATTGCACTGGCATTATGAAATTTGCACAAAATGTAGCTGGAATATTTTGGTCTAATAGTTGTTGTTGTTGTTGTTGTTGTTGTTGTTGTTGTTGTTGTTTGAGTCTTGCGTTTTTTGCAGCCCTCCATGCTTCCCTGTCCTGAGCTAATCGTTTCATCTGTACATAGCTGCCTCACACTACATCCGAGGCAATCTGTTAAACATATTCTAACCTGGTTTCCCACTACAGTTCTTATCCTCGACCCTTCCTTCCATAACGAACTTTCCTATTCCTGGGTGTCCTACCAACCTATCTCTTCTCTTCGTTAGCATTAGCAAAGAAAACTAGTTTTAAAAGAAATAAGAGACTATGACTGTAAGAAAACACTGCGAAATCCGGTGAGGAAGGACCAGTTTATGCGGCAGGGGAATTTTAGAACATCCCAACCATGTGAAACTTTCGTCGCTCATTTCCCGTAAGTTCAAATTTTTCATTCCGTTTCCCTAATAATTCATAAACTTACAAAGATATTTCAGTGAAGTTTTGTAGTAATATATCTACGATAGTTATCAACAAAATGTACTAGAATGGTTGCCCTAACCATTATAGTTTATTAATAATAAATTATTAACTATGAAAATTTTATAGATTTTTAGACCCATTATTTAAAAAATCTTAAAATAATATTTCTTCTTGAAATATTTCAATCATTCTAGTACATTTTGTTGCCATGACATATAGGACCACATTAAAAAAACAATAATTAAAATGAAACAATATTTCAGAGAGTTATTAAGGAAACCCCATTCTTGTGTATAATATACAGCTGCCGTATTGTGTGCATATATATCAATGATGATGCAATTTTATATATATTAAATAGTTGGTCTGTGTTAAAATTGTATTGTAGCCTATGTAGACTGTGTTAAGTGACAACTCCAAACAGTTTATCAGTGCAAAGAAAATAAATGTTAAAAATTCACTATTTTGTTGCTGTCGAAGGTGTTGGTCCCCCCTTAAGGGGGAACATACTATACAGCGTGTTTCACTGGAATACACAGCAGGCATGTGTGTTGCCTACCACCAGCAATAGAGCCGCGAGATGTTCTTGATCGCTAATTCATCAATCTCTGGTCACTGTGCCTTGTTCTTTTCTGTCCTTTCGTTTCAAATACTCCTGCTATCCCGAAGGTGGCCTGAACTGACACCCGAACCTAGTCTTTTTTGATGTGTAACATCTTTCCACTCGGTAGCTGGACATTTTTGTGGCACTCGGTAGCTGGACATTTTTGTGGGAGTGATTTTGGAAAAGAGACGGAAGTGGATGGGACGGAAGTGCATGGGACGGAAACAATGAGCGCGCGCGGTGGCGGAGATCGGTACAACGACGTACTGTTAGCCAGGTGGCTATGTGGAATGTAAATCGCTTACGGTTTACCTCAAGGTTTGGAGGCCCCATTAAAGAAATTGCTTCAATAAATCATCTTTAAATTGTCGTTCTTTGGCGTGAAAATATTCATTATATCATATTTGCTGAAAACAATTACGATTTATTAAATCTTCATACTTTTGCTGTATTCTTATTTAATGTAAGCACACGATACCTCGAGTGCTATATCGCATCAACCAACACTCCAAACAACGTAGGAATTCAGTATATTAACACCTACTTTGTGGTGTTTGAAGCCATATTTTCAGTGTGGTGTTTGAAGCCATATTTTCAGTGTGGTGTTTGAAGCCATATTTTCAGTGTTGCCTTAGTAAACAAGAGTTTAGTGCTTTTCAGTCGGTCAACACGAATGTACCCAAAAGAGATGGGTTATGACCTAATCCTGAAATAAATTACATGAGATTAATAAAACACTAGGATGACCAGTTTCGATCGTCAAGCGATCATCATCAGATCCATTACACTTAGGCTACAAAATCTATGTTTGAAATACAGGTGAAAATATTTACAATATGTACAATTATTTAGTTGCAGTATTGGTACTGCAACTGTCAGTGTATGCTAAATGCAGTAAATATGTTAGGTGAAATGCTAAATGGTGATAGCTATCCGGAGATTGTACTTTAGAGAGATTATATGGTTGTAAACTATGGTTAAACTATAAAATTTTTGGCTAACTACTTATCTGATTGTCTTCCGTATTACAGCTACTCGCAGTTTTCGTGCTCACTGGAACTCGCTGTGCGGTCGACTGCGGTGGTTATCTTAACGACTGGTTTTTCCCCTGCCTCCTCCCCCCTGTCCCTACGTGCTGTGGGGAGTGATAGCGATGTATTTATGTGAGGTGTTGCCAACCTAGATGAGATGTATGTTATTGAATGAGGTGGGTCCACAACTATTAAAGACCGTGGATTGGCCCTCGCCACGCGTGGAGCATAACCCATTCGAACTAAGCGTTGACGGTCTTATGAGGACGTCCCGGCACCTTTAATACTGCCGCGAATATGGGTCTTGGTTTATTGCAGAAGCAAAGTACATCGTACACCTGATCCAGATAACATTTACCTATTAAAAAACCCCTAATTTCCCCCCTTTTTTATCTAGCTTGGCTGTGTCGCTAAATTGTGTTTTGTTTCCGACAGGGTGTGTTTTTAGTGGCGTGAAGAGGGGTGAGCTCTCCATGAACGTGTGTTCATTTAGATTGTTGGGATTGTTTCGTTTGGCTAGGTGTATCTCGATTGCTTCCTTTATGTCAAGAGCTCTGCCTTTCGATTCGTGATGGATTATTTTAAGGTCCGACTCTATGTTGGTAAAGCTGTGCCCTGCGTCACACATATGTTCGCACACGGCTGAATGTGTTCCGTATCTTATCGCATTCCTATGTTCATTATAACGTGTATCTACTCGCCTTCCACTCTGCCCGATGTAATTAGCTTGACAATCGGTGTCTTGGCACGTTATAGAATATACCCCTGACCTTGAATACGGGTCACGTTTATTTAGATTACTATTTAGGAGGTGCCTAGCGGTTGTGTTTTTCGTCGTGAAAGCTATCTTTATGCCTTGTTTTTTGAATAGGTTAGTGATTTTATATGTATTCGCATTCACATAGTTGAAACGCGCAAATTTTTTCTCATTACTGTCCGGTTTGGGAATCGTTTTATCTTTATTTTTATGTTTGGCTATAATTTGATTTATTTTGCGTGGCGAGAAGTTGTTTTCCTTTGCTATTTGCATAATAGTTCTTATTTCCTTATTATAGTTGTCTTTTGACATGGGTATGTTTAAAGCTCTGTGCACCATTGAATTGAAACCCGCTAGTTTGTGCGTACTGGGGTGATTAGACTGATTGTCGATTGCATGCGAGGTTTGTGTTGGTTTCCGGAATATGGAATATGAAAGGTCGTTGTCTTTACGTTCAATAGTTATATCGAGATAATTTATTTTCCGGTCTATTTCGGATTCCTTAGTGAATTTGATAGAGTGGTGAAGGCTATTAATGGTTGGAGAATTGTTTCTTCGCTTGTTAGTTCAGTATCGTAGATGCAAATTACATCATCTACGTATCTTTTCCATATTACTATTCCCTTTGTTGAAGTCTTTTCTAAGAACGAATTTTCTAGTGCATTGATGAAGATGTCAGCGATTAACCCACTTAGTGGCGATCCCATTGCTAGGCCTTCTCTCTGTGTGTATATTTTATTGTCGAATTGAAACACGTTTTGGGTGAGAACTACCCTCAGTAATCTCACAATCTCTTCAATTTCTTTTACCGAATTGTTGGATTTTAAGTTGTTTTCGATAGTGTTGATTGCTTCAATAATCGGAATATTGGTGTACATGTTAGTTACGTCGAAGGATACTAGCCTGAAGCTAGGTTTCATTTGTAGGGTGTTCAATGCTGTTACTAGTTCTGTTGTGTTCTTTACAGAGTTGTTTTTGTCGTTGGAAAGACGGCATTTAAGATTTTTAGTAACTCTTTGCTGATTTTGTAATTAGGGGCATTTCTACAATTGACTATTGGTCTCATTGGGCATTCCTTTTTGTGTATTTTTGGTTGTCCCCTCAATGACGGTATTTCCGGGTTCATGTTTATTATTTCTGATTTTTTGGCTTTGGTCAGTATGTATTCTGTTTCTTTTAGCGCACTTTTTATTTGTTTTTGGAATTTGTTGGTGGGGTCTTTTGTTAATTCCTTGATTTCGTTGTTGTTTAGGAATTCGACTGTTTTTTCAATGTATTCTGTTTTGTTCAAAATTACTGTAGTGTTTCCCTTATCTGCTTTTGTGATGATTAAGTCATGTTCTTTTATTTTTTGTTTCAACGACTTTATTTCTTTGAGCTGTTTGTTGTTTTGAATGTTATTGCTATCGCCCTCTCGTTTGAGGATTTTTTTGGCTTCGTTGGTGGCGAGATTTTTGGTTAATTCCCTGTCTTCTGCTGGGAGCTTGTGACTGGCTATCTCAATATCTGTGATTAACTGTTTTATATTGTGGTTCGTGTGTGCGTCTGTGCAGTTGTATTTCAAACCTTTGTCGAACATATTCATTTCACCTTGAGAAAAGGTTACGTTCGTTCTGTTGTTTACTCTGCTGTGGAAATTGAATTCATTGTTATTCGTGTGTTGTTCGTTAGATTGAAGGTTCTGTGTTTCTCCTAGTTTTCTTAATTTATTTTCTAGCGTTTCATGCTTCCTCGTTGGTCTGATTTTGATGTTGTCATGTAGGTGCTCGGTGAAGCTGTCCCATTGGGCCGCGTGCCAGAAATTACTTAGTTGCAATTGAATGTCGTATAATTGTTGGTTAATTTTTTGCTTTCTTATGTATGCAAATCTTAATTAGTTTTTTTATCCAAAGCGCTTTGGCTTGTTTGGTTGAAATGATCGTGGCTGGTGTGTTCGGTACGGTTTTAATTGGTACGTATTTAGGGGTGAGGTTTAGTTCTATACATTTTTTGTTGAACCAAATTGACTTGTCTAAATTCATGAGTTTAAGCCTGAGTGATTTGAATTTCTTGGCTTCACGATTTGCCTGACTAGCCGTGAACATTGTGGTGTTTGAAGCCATATTTTCAGTGTTGCCTTAGTAAACAAGAGTTTAGTGCTTTTCAGTCGGTCAACACGAATGTACCCAAAAGAGATGGGTTATGCCCTAATCCTGAAATAAATTACATGAGATTAATAAAACACTAGGATGACCAGTTTCGATCGTCAAGCGATCATCATCAGATCCATAACACTTAGGCTACAAAATCTATGTTTGAAATACAGGTGAAAATATTTACAATATGTACAATTATTTAGTTGCAGTATTGGTACTGCAACTGTCAGTGTATGCTAAATGCAGTATATATGTTAGGTGAAATGCTAAATGGTGATAGCTATCCGGAGATTGTACTTTAGAGAGATTATATGGTTGTAAACTATGGTTAAACTATAAAAGTTTTGGCTAACTACTTATCTGATTGTCTTCCGTATTACAGCTACTCGCAGTTTTCGTGCTCACTGGAACTCGCTGTGCGGTCGACTGCGGTGGTTATCTTAACGACTGGTTTTTCCCCTGCCTCCTCCCCCCTGTCCCTACGTGCTGTGGGGAGTGATAGCGATGTGTTTATGTGAGGTGTTGCCAACCTAGATAAGACGTATGTTATTGTATGAGGTGGGTCCACAACTATTAAAGACCGTGGATTGGCCCTCGCCAGGCGTGGAGCATAACCCATTCAAACTAAGCGTTGACGGTCTTATGAGGACGTCCCGGCACCTTTAATACTGCCGCGAATATGGGCCTTGGTTTATTGCAGAAGCAAAGTACATCGTACACCTGATCCAGATAACATTTACCTATTAAAAACCCCCTAATTTCCCCCCTCACATAAACACATCGCTATCACTCCCCACAGCACGTAGGGACAGGGGGGAGGAGGCAGGGGAAAAACCAGTCGTTAAGATAACCACCGCAGTCGACCGCACAACGAGTTCCAGTGAGCACGAAAACTGCGAGTAGCTGTAATACGGAAGACAATCAGATAAGTAGTTAACCAAAAATTTTATAGTTTAACCATAGTTTACAACCATATAATCTCTCTAAAGTACAATCTCCGGATAACTATCACCATTTAGCATTTCACCTAACATATATACTGCATTTAGCATACACTGACAGTTGCAGTACCAATACTGCAACTAAATAATTGTACATATTGTAAATATTTTCACCTGTATTTCAAACATAGATTTTGTAGCCTAAGTGTAATGGATCTGATGATGATCGCTTGACGATCGAAACTGGTCATCCTAGTGTTTTATTAATCTCATGTAATTTATTTCAGGATTAGGGCATAACCCATCTCTTTTGGGTACATTCGTGTTGACCGACTGAAAAGCACTAAACTCTTGTTAACACCTACTACTAACAATAATTGAAGCTTCGTTGGTCTAAACGTATCACTGGGAGAAACGCCTTTAATATACCTACTGCAACCTAATTTTTAATCGCGCCTATACTTGGCAGTATCGGCAATAAGAGGCCATTTTCAATAACACCGCTGGCATGGGTTCACTAACTGGCCGGTATAAAGCGCAGCTCGCATTAAGTCGGCAGTGGATTGCTCACGCATACAGTTGCAGGTATATGCCACTACTGCAGATGCATTGGAGAATCCTTTCATGTTTGCTGGCACAAGGTAGCACTATGAGTTCATTCTTTAAAAAATGCGAGTAAGTAATATGGAATTATTCGAATAACATGTCAGATGATACACATCATATGCGACTACTGTAAGGCTCGTAATTTTTTTTGTGTCTTTGTTACTTATTAATCAGTCAAAAAAGAAGTATATGCTAACATCTAGGAGAAAATATAATGAATTAGAGAAAAATGTGAAACTGAATGAGAAAGAATATGAACGCTGTAAAAAAATTAAATATTTAGGGTCAATGATAGCTGAAAACAATGATATCAGAGAAGAAATACATGCAAGAAATCAGCTGGAAATAGGAGTTACTATGCTTATAAGCAAAGTTTTTAAATCAAGAAGTCTTAGTAGAAATCTGAAGCTGACTGTATATCGTACGGTAGTGAGGCCTGTGGTGGTAAGGTTCGGAGACTTGGACCATGACACAAGGTGATGAGGAATTGTTAAGGAGATGGGAAAGGAAGATACTTAGGAAATTATTTGGACCAGTAAAAGAGGGTGAATTCTGGCAAATCAGAAATAATATGGAGATAAGAGAGTTGTATGGTAAGCCAGATATAGTATTGAACAAGAAGTTTCGTGACGAACTAAAGAGCCTACTTTTCTTAAAATTTAAGATTCATGCCAATGATTAATCTATATGGATCTATCTAGAATAATGACGAAATTAAGTTGGTAATATCGAAATTTCTAATTAGTTCGAAATACATACCTGGCATAATGTAGCCTAATAGAGCACTGCAGTTTCCAGCCCAGGTGACTGAATATATTCTTAGTTCCACCTCTTAAGGTACAGAATACAAAATTTGGTGAAGTCCAATGGATAGCATGGACGTTACATGCAGTTAAACATTGTATATAACAGCGCGCGTAAAATCATGTTGGCAACAATGTCATGCATGTGTTGGTCAGAAATAA
Source organism: Meconema thalassinum (assembly GCA_946902985.2). NCBI lineage: Eukaryota > Metazoa > Arthropoda > Insecta > Orthoptera > Tettigoniidae > Meconema > Meconema thalassinum. Next base: position 93,074,640 of record OX336388.2, read on the forward strand.
TCTGAAATAATATGATCTATTGTTGTGCTAATTTTGAATGAATTCCATTAGTTAGTATAGAAGATACATGAATTTTAAAATTGGACCTATCAGCAGGCTTAGAATCATGTTGGAAGCACTGACGTTTATTAGTTATTCCAAATTAATGTAGAATGCCAGGTACTATACGTGTGCAAAGTTTAGAGCTATTGGCTAGCATACTTTCTGATATATTGATATTTGGGTAACAAAACTAGAGACAGCATTTATTAACAGTTGGCAGCTCTGGTTGCTCTTAAGAATACGCATTGTCATATCTGTTATGGTACACATAGCACATACGAAATTTGGTTGAATTCCAACTGATAGTATAGAAGTTTCATGTATTTAAATATTGGCCCAATAGCAGGCTTAGAATCTTATTGGTAGAACTGAAGTATATAAATTACTCCAAAATTAACCTAAAATGTCAGGTACTATACGTGTGCATAGTTTAAAGCTGTCAGCTTGCATACTTTCTGATATATTGGTATTTGGATAAAGGAATAGAGAGAGCAATTATTAACAGTTGGCAGCCCTGGTGGCTCTTAAGAATACGCTCAGTCATATCTGTTTATGTACACATATTACATATAAAATTTGGTTGAAATCCAATTGATAGTGTAGAAGTTATATGCATTTAAAAATTGGACCCATCAGAGAGCTTTTAATTATATTGACATCACTGTCATGCATGTCCTCCTAGGAATTAAACTGAAATAGTGTTATCTACATGTGTGCCAATTTTGGAATAGGTCCCATGCATACTTTCCATGATATCCAACATGTAGCTCAAATTTCTAGTGCGTTTTTTTAGCAGGTGGTAGCACTGACATTTTTTTCAAATATGGACGTGAGATATGCCGGTATACATCTTTACTCATACTAAATTTGGTTTCGATTTCTGAAGCCGTTTAGGAGTTGATAGGGGGGGGGGACACACACACACAGCCAGACAGACAGAAGGACAGACAGACAGACACACACAGACACATTTTCCCAGATCGATCTCATAAGTCTACTTTTTCCTAATTTTTGCAAAATGTGAAAAGTAGGCTAAAAATAAAGAGTAGTAGACTGCGTTGGTTGGGACATGTAGACAGAATGACAGAGAACAGGGAAGTAAGGAAGGTCTTCAATGGGAAGCCAGAAGAACGGCGTGTGAGGGGAAGACCTAGGACCGCGTGTGAGGGGAAGACCTAGGACCAGATGGCTGGACAACGTGGAGGAGGATCTGAGAAGGATGGGAGTCAGAAGATGGAGAACCAAAGCTGTCAACAGGGAAGAATGGGTGGAGATTATCCGGGAGGCCAAGGCCCTACAAGGGCTGTAGTGCCAAGAAGTAAGTTGTTATTTATTTTGCACTCCTTCAGTATTTACACAGATCACTTCTCACATCTTAGTTAAAATACGAGGGCTATTCCAAAACTAAGGTCCGTTTATTTTTTTTTTAATTAACCGAACATTTTATTTTGAAACCATATTTATTTTTAGGTTTTACATACCTTCCTCTATTTTTCTACGTAGTTGCCTCGTTATTTAGGCACTTGTCATACCTTAAAACTAAGTTCTCAAATCTCTCTGCATAAAAGTTTGCCGCCTGCTCTGACAACCAAGATTTCACACTTGAGGAAAATCCATTGATAGAGTGGTTATCATGAATCTTCGGTCCTCGTGAATTTTCGTGTCAATTGCAGTCACCAAGTCATCTGTGATCACAGACCTGAGCGTTCTTCGTCATGAACATTTTCACAGCCACTTTTGAACTCACGTACCCATTTTCTCACTTTACCTTCCGTCATTGCATTATCACCATACACCTCACAAAGCTGACGATGAATGTCTGTAGCCGACTTGTTTCTTGCACACAAAAAACGAATCACAGATCGTACCTTACACGCGGCGGGTGAATCAATAATCTTGAACATTGTAAAGATGCACAGTTCAGCGTACAGGTTAGCTACACAGCTGCAACTGACGCCTGCTTGTTCGCAAAGGATGCCGGGAGGTAGCGCGCACGCTTGTTGCGGCGTGCACACTAACTACGGTCTTAAATAAAAAAAACGGACCTTAGTATTGGAATAGCCCTCGTATGCCCAGAAGTTTCAAGCCGAGGCGATCGAGGAAACTTGCGCATGCCACCCAGCATATCTCTGTCACCTTCTATCACACTCCCTTCCCTTGCCTGAAGCACAGCAGTGGCCAGCGGCTTGCTCTCTAGCTCAGCAAATACGGCGAGTTCGTAGATTTGAATCTCGCGCCCGAAAGTAATAAAGTAACCTCATTTTCTCGGAGGGAAACATTTTCTCCGCCAATCCGATTGCGGCATCGTCTTTTACATAACACGCAGAGCGTCCCTGATTTTTTTGTCGGTATAATTAAGATACACCCTGTATAGATCATAATATTTCAATTTAAGTTTGAGCATCCAATATATGGCAGTGTCGCCAACCTAATTTTACGCATGCTGATTAATTCAATATTTAAATACATGTAACGTGCATACTATCTATTGTATCTCAACCAAATTTTGCATGCGCACTGTGTACCTTAAGAGATGGAACTAAGAATATACAGTATTTAGAGTCGCCATCTGTTGATATATGGTCTCTATAATTTGAAGAAAAGTAGGCTCTTTAGTTCGTCACGGAACTACTTGTTTTTTTTTTTGTGTTTTGTAATATTTTTCCCCCTTGTAATATTTTTTGGTTTTTGTAATATTTGTAATATTTTTCTTTTCCTATTGTCCTTCTGCTGTAGGCCTTAAAGGCCCATTTAGTGCAATAAATGATGATGATGATGATGATATGAATTACAGCCAAATGGCCATTAGCTGGGTAGCACAAAACCTGTGTGTTGCATTAATATTTGCCATATGGAGTGCTAGCAACAGCTATTGTAAGATTGGCAGGTCATTAAAGTTAGCTGATTTGCTTCAGAAAGATAAAAGCGCAAATACGAGGGCAGATCAAAAAATAAGTTGCACTTCCCAGTTATGACCATTTATTACACCACCTATACAGCAGCAACACGGCTATAACGACATACAATGTAACGCCACTTTTCCACATAGTTTCAAAGAGACTCCAAACATTTCTGCGAACGCACAACCAACTTGTCGATGCCGGATGCATAGAAAGTTCCTCCAGCGTTCTGCAATCTCACGGAGACAGTGGCCTTCACCTTCTCATCGGTCTGGGAATGTCGACCACCGTTCTGTCTAATGATCGCATTCACACTGTTCACATTTGCACGGGTCCTGGACGTTGCAGGCCTGCCCTCGCGATATCCGTGCGTCCGGCTTCGAATTGCTGACACCACTTTACGATCCCTTGCCGGGAAATGGCCCACTCCCCATACACAGCACTAATTTCACGATGAATGTCCGTGCAATTTTTCCTTTTGGCCCATAGGAATCGGATTGTCGCACGCAGCTCATATTTGGAGTGAACATCCAGTCGACGCGCCACTGCATTTGGACGCTATTCACACCATACAAGACGAGACACCACAGCGACCTGCCTAACAGATGTGTGGGCAGTGTCTGTCCCTTTCTCCGCTGTGCCCACCTTTGCGACACAGAGCTCGCTGCTGCAGCGCGTTAGTGCAACTAACTTTTTGATCCACCTTCGTATGAAGAAGAAGACTTCCACAATGGTGGAAAAAAACATTCGGTACAACGTCCACATAGCGTAAAAATTGCTTGGCATTCCAGCTACTTCATTTCCGTGTGAGAGAGAGTTCAGTGAAGCTGGAAAAATATTGTTACTAAGAAAATGGCAGGGTAGCCCTTAGTTCTGAGGATGTCAAATTACTGACATGTCTGAAGTCCTGTTGCAAAGAAGTGTGACTGTATGTAACTGTGCACTTCAACTTCAAACTTGTCATTTTGTAATCAATATTGAAATATATACAGTATGAAATAATAGGCGTATTATTAACTTAAATGCTTTTCAACTTATTTATTTTTTACGCCACCAATACAATTAAAATTTAAAATTATTTTTCCTGACAGCAAATGGAATCGTAAACATTGTATTATTAATAGTAAAGTGCACAATGTGCAAATACATATTTGTACATATGATCAATTATGCTAGCGCCAGTCTTATTATTGAGGTTGTCCTCAGTTTGCAGTTTTGTGTGTGGTACCTTTCACAATGATCGTTGCACAGGTCACATACACAGTCTTCTTTCGGTTGGTGGAAATTCTTGGTTTTGCAGAATCTGCAGTGAAATCCATGGTTGGCGTAACGTGTGATTACGTGTCGTAGCTCGTAGTTAGCTTGTTTCCACTCTTCCGTTATTATGTCATCTGTGATGAAAAAGTCGGTCCAAATGGCATTTCGTTTCTCGTTTAAGGTTCGGCGTGCATTCTCAAAGGCTTTGGTGTTTGATAGGTAAAACTGTATTTTGATGTCGTCGATGAAGTAGTCCTCTTTAATTAATACGTATGTCAACCTTGAAGGGGCAGTCTTCCCTATGTCTAAAATCCTCTTAAGATATCGGGCCTTGACTTTTTCTATTATCATCAGATCGCTGAGTGTGAGTTTTTCCCAGGTAATGCTAATCGTATAGGTTGCTATTGGTGATATAGCTATGAGCGACATCGAGCATCTACGCAGCCTATCCCTGAAGACGGCAATACGACTTTTTTGGTTAAAAATAGCACCAGTCGCGATGTATGGCCTGGAAATTATTTGGAAACATCTTAGGCACAGACATCTGGCAACGCTGGAAAGGATCAAGGCAATGTATCTAAACCGGGTGAGTTAGCCGTGGTGGTTACGGCATGACTGCTGGCAGTCGCTCACATCCGGGAGGCGAGGAGGTTCGAATCCCCCCGCCGGCAACCTTGAAGATGGTCTTCTGTGGTTTCCCATCTTCCTTCCAGGCAAATGCCGGGGTTGGTCCCTAACTATAGGCCACAGCCGCTACCTTCCAACTCCTCGTCCTTACATTCCAACTTTCCTCCCCAACGGTACTTGTAGCTCACCCATTGGGTGTCCGTCTCGAAGCAGCTACAAATACTGGCGAGCCGAACATGTCCTCGGACACTCCCGGCACTAAAAGCCATACGCTAAAAAAAGTATCTAAAAAGAGCCTCATGCCTATCAAAGTTCACGCCCTCGCGGCTTGTGTATGTCATGACAGGGGAACTATCCTTTATGGAAGAAGTCAGATTACAGATGCTCCTGCCGCACACACTGGGATCTGGGGAGTATTTACGTCTCATGACAGCAAAGAGAAATTACATTTGGCATGAATTTTATACGATGGACGCTATGACTACACAGGACTGGATGCAAGGATCCTACGAGCTAAGACATATCCTGACGCGCTTTGCGGTCCATGGTTTCCACCACCGGATCTGCATGGGAGACGTCTATCAACAACCAGACGAATTATGCGTGTGCAAGCTTTGTAAGAGTCCTTGCGACAGATACCACGTGACGACGTGCAAGTGCAGAGAGGTGTCTTTGACGAAATTTTGAAAATATATGGACACCCCTCGGAAAGAGGCATTTACAGTGAGAACGACAAGATTTTGTACTAATGATGGTTCGTAAGAACCACGTTCGTGCACATTGTGTGCAATAAAGTATTTATTTATGATATTTGTTGAGGTTGTTCGATGTGGAAGATGGCTTTTATTGCTTCGACCGCTCTTTTTTCACGTGGATATTGTAAGATGTTAGAGTAGTTTGGGGGGTTACTCCGAGGTACTTGAATTTCGGCACTACTTCTAGTGGTTTGTTGTGCAGGGTCATTGGGTTTTTAAGTGCATGCCTTCCTCCTTTCCTGAAGTTCATCTGTTTTGTTTTGCTGTGGTTAATTTGTAGACCATGATGTCCATGATGTGAGCCTGTTTAGGACCTCTTGGAGCTCTTCTATGTTTTCTGAACAGTTCTTTTTCGCGAACTAATACTGTGTGAAACCGACTTAAGTTAGATTAATCGACCGATTAACCCTGTAAAGGCATTTGGTTAATCGATCGAAATTTTTAATCGATCGACAGCTTTCATAAATCTTGTAAAACAATGATATACAGGATTCGAACCCAAGATCTCTAGATTCACAGTCATACGCAATAACCCCACGGCTATTTCGACTACGCCAATATTGTGCACAAGATGGTGACTTATTTCCACGTTCCAATAATACTGCATTGCGGAATTAAGTCCAGAAAGAAAGTTCCGTTTGGTAATAAAATTAAATTGTGTACAGACACAGAAAAATTATTTATTGCACAACATTCTACACCTCTTAAAGTACCTTTCCACATAACTGCCGAACATTTGCAGGCATTTGTCATAGCGTGGCACAAGTTTTTGGATACCTTCTTCATAGAAGTTTGCCGCCGACCGTAAACGAGAGTGAAGACTTCCCTGTAAGATATCCTACCGTTTGGCCACCACTGTTAGGCAAATTGCGTATGTGGTCAGGAGAACTCCTAAACATACGCAGTTCTCCTGGTAAGCACGCAATTTGCCTAACAGTGGTGGCCAAACGGTAAGATATCTTACAGGGGAGTTTTCTCTCTCGTTTACGGGTTGGCGGCAAACTTCTATGAAGAAGGTATCCAAAAACTTGTGCCACGCTATGACAATTGCCTGCAAAGGTTCGGCAGGTATGTGGAAAAGTAGTTTAAGAGGTATAGAATGTTGTGCAATAAATAATTTTTCTGTATCTGTACACAATTTAATTTTATTACCAAACGGAACTTACTTTCTGGACGTGCCTCGTATTTTGCTTGTTTCGATAATGTTCCTGAGTGACATTGAGTGTAAAATGCCTTTATGCCAATGCAATGACGACTACTTACAATGCTTGATATTAAGGCATTTTACCATTTAAATACTGATGCGAAGACTTCGAACATGTACCATGTCATTTGTTTAAATCACTTGACACCAGAGTTCGCATGAGCGTTTTCCGTTCAGTATGTCATATACATTTCACATGGCCGAGATTGCGTCATGGTATCAATTTTCGACACCGCCCGCTTATTGTTTCTCTTACCAGTGCCAGCTGGATCGATCGATCGAGTTGGCAGTGCGTCTTATACTTCCGTTCGATCCACCACTGCCAGCTAGGGCACACTTCCATTCGATCGATCGAGCAGGCAGTGCATACTTCCGTTGTCCACAACTGCCAGCTAGTACACTTCCGTTAGATCGATCGAGCGGGCAGTGCATACTTCCGTTGTCCACCACTACCAGCTAGTACACTTACGTTTGATCGATCGAGCGGGCAGTGCATACTTCCGTTTGATCCACCACTGCCAGCTCGATCGTTCCGATCCGCTTCCGTCCCAAATTTTCAAAATCACTCCCACAAAACTATCCAGCAACCGAGCGGAAAGATGTTACACATCATAAAGTGATTATTTAAGGTAATCTCATTCAAATCATGTCATTGAGCATAATTAATACTCCGAACTAAAGAGGGTTGCAATTCTGACAAGCGTATATCATTCGGTTTAAACATACCACATGACATACTGTACAGCCTGTTCCTATTAAACACGGAACAGTAAAATGGGTTGCCTACCCACCCGTAATCGGCTTGAAATCTGCTCACAGCGCGCTAGCGATGGGGCTGAGTTCGATTTCACTGATTGCCACCTTCTTATGCAGCATTCCAAAGTATTTTGCTGTTTCAAAATATATTTACACAGGCTTCACAATAACTTTGAACGATTTATGTTTCAGAACATGTTATTTTACGAGTCTGTTAATTGCTTTTGCAGAGCATTTCATTTTTTTTTTAGTCGTTTACCCTCCAGGTTGGTGGAACCCACGGACTCAGCGAGGGAACTCACCACTACCGCCTCTACGGGCAGTGTCCTAGAGCTGGGAACATCGAATCGGAAGGGATACAACTGGTGAGGTGGGATTGGCACCTCGCCCAGGCGGCCTCACCTGCAAAGCGAACAGGGGCCTTATGAGGGAAGGTAAGGGATGGGTAGGATGGATAGGCAAGGAAGAGGTAAGAAGGCGGCCGTGGCCTTGAAGAAGGTACCATCCCGGCATTTGCCCGAAGACGAAGTGGGAAACCTCGGAAAACCACTTCGAGGATGGCTGAGGGGGAATCGAACCCCCTCTACTCATTTGGGCCACCCGAGCCTGAGTAGACCCCGTTCCAGTCCTCGTACCACTTTTCAAATTTCGTGGCAGAGCCGGGAATCGAACCCAGGACCTCCGGGGCGGCAGCTAACCATGCTGACCGCTACGCTACGGAGGCGACTTCAATAATTTCTATAAAATAAAATGTAAAATAAATGTAACGTCTGTGATAAATTAACTTTTTAGTCGCATCGAACACTGATTACAATTTTGTAACAAATCATTTCCAAATTGTATCTCGTTTTGTGGTACTGGGTTAAAAATCAATAAATTGTGTTGTAATAAACTATGTTGTAAAATAAAATGTTATGTTCGACGACGGCGAAATGTAAATATTATATGTCAGAAAACTGTACTATAATGAGGCTCATTATGGTACAAGTTTTCATTATGGGTCAGTTTCTCCCACCAATCAGAGCTCAAGAAAAAGTTGTGTGACCAATTAGGTGAGAATAGCATCGCACCTGTGCTCACTTTCATGCCCCCCTATTTTAAATTTCACTGCGTGGCGAGTGTCATAGTGGGGTATTTGAGGAGGCCATGGTATTCTCTACGTCCCATGCGCTCTGTTCAGTACATACAACTGGTGAAATCTCGACAGATGTTTATGAATATTTATGTTCGAACATAAAATAGTTATAATTATCGTCGAACATAAACAGTCTTATGCAACTTGTCTGTAATGGTAATTAAGACACTCGTAAGGAAATTATAAACCTCACTACGCTCGTTGGATAATGTACTATTATTTCATAGAAATACTCTGCAAAAGCCATTAACAGAAGTGTAAAATAACAAGTTCGGAAACAGAAATCATTCAAACGTATTGTGAAGCCTGTGTAAATATATTTTGAAAGAACAAAATACTTTGCAATGCTGCATAAGAAGGCGGCAATGAGTGAAATCGAACTCAGCCCCGTTGTTGGCGCGCTGCGAGCAGATTTCAAGGCGATTGCGGATGGGTAGGCAACCCATTTTACAGTACCGTGTTGAATCGGAACAGGCTGTACATAGCATAGGGGAACGAAGTTATCCTCAAATGTCTAATTGTGTTGTTTCAATATTTTATGCGTTATCTAGTTAGTTATTTCTTTTCTCAAAAGCACCATAAAGGATGAAATGCTCTCTCGTTGGAATGAATTGTGGTTAGCAAGCAAAAATGGCTTAGTAACCAAAGACTTGTTTTTTTAATGTATACGTATAGCCTAATAGGCTGGGATGTAAATATACAGGTGTCATTTAAGTACTTGAGTACCCTCAAGGGGCGTGTAGGGGATGGGTATAGGATCAATTTGAGATAGGGAACCTGGGGTCGGAATGGCCTCCTAACCCCAGAAAACAGGTTTGTTTCAGCCCCTCCGCCCCTGTGAAGTAATGAAGCACGCCATGTGTTACTCTGAGGTCAGACAGTCTTTCGCTGTCAACGGTCTTGGCGCAACCACCGCTCATCGTTGCCTTAGCCGAGAGGATAGGGGCGAGGCGCGGTGCCTTGGTGGTCCCAGGTTCGATTCTCCTGGGGTGCCATGACTTAATTTTTTTAGAGGGGCAGCAGAGGGCTCAGTCACATGACACAGAATTAAATAAAAAACACGTTTCGAGACAACTGCTTGTCCCCCTATCAAGGTTTTTCAAGCAAGGATGAAAGAAGGAAGGAGTAAACAATGGCATAGCCTCCATAGATAAATGGTATAAGATAGGAAGCCATGTGGCTAACGCTGCGTTGAGCGGTGATCGCGCCAAAACCGTTGACAGCGAAAGAGTGCCTGACCTCAGAGTAACACTTGGCGCGCTTGCCTACTTTATAGGGGCGGAGGGTCTGAAACAAACCTGTTTCCTGGAGTTAGGAGGCCATTACGACCCTAGGTTCCCTATCTCAAATTGATCCTATACCCATCCCCTACACGCCCCTCAAGGGTACTCAAGTACATAAATGACATCCTGTATAGTGTGCAACTTTCATTTAGTTCACGTTCTATCAATGATTACTTCGAGCGTTTCAAAATTGCAACACAAAATGTCTCACTGCGCTTCTGCACTGAAGACATTCAAACTGTAGAACACATTCTGTTCAACTGTCTTGTTTTTGAGAGAGCATGTTTTAAACTGAAGATGAATTTGTTAACTTGCAGCTGCTATTTCGAAACACCACTAAATTTCATATTTTATAAAAAAAAATGCTGTTCTTTTCAATTTTCAGAATTTATTGATTATGTATTTAAACACATATAACTTGATATTATTAGCTGTTTAACACGTGTATTGTAGATATTGTGATCTGGTATTTTAAATATTAGTACTCTAGTATTAAGGATTGTACGTATCATACTTTTATCATTTCATTTCTGTTCATGTCTATTTTGCTGTTTATATGTTGGATTTTATCAGATAAATTGTATATTTTGTATGAACTACAACCCTAACATACCTTATTGTTCAGCCCAAGGGTCGTTACGACCCTAGGACCTGAAACGCCAACACACCCCTTCATCTTTTATCTATAAACTACCCCTTACAGGCTGCAAGCCTCATACACTTCCGTAACACAGGCAGGCCCAGCGATCTAGCTGTCAGCCAAGCTTACATCATTCACAAACAAATACACTATCGCCGGATTCTGGAACAGCAATAATGACGAGACGCCAAGTCAGCAGCGGGGAGACCTTGAAAGGTAGAGCCCAGGAAAGGGCTATGTTTATTCGCGGCCGACGGCTCTGTCTCTCCAGCTCCAGCTCCGACTACATCACTGCACCACCAGGTGAGCATAGAGTGTGTTCAGATATCCTTGTAACTACACATTTGTACTTTGTCACCCAAACCCACATTTATACTTGTACACATTGTCGTACATCTGTCCACTATTACAAGGGACAGCAGATCACCAAAACTGACCAAATAAACACTTGGTCAGTAAACACACATCTTATACTTATTTCATTTTACTTTACATCCTTACACCCAGCCTGCCCTCAGTCCTGATTGCCCCTGACCGTGAAGGCCAGGAATTGCATCGTCAGGAACTCCATTGTGTTCGACTAGCAGCCAGACAACAGCGGCCAAGTTGCCGACTCCGCATATGAGCTCGCTATCGCTCGCTCACACTTAATTGGTAAGCCAGGTTAATAGCTCTTTATTAAGTAATAATCCCCTAACGAGTAGACGCACTCCGTAGGAACGCACCCCGTTATATTTCACCCTAAAACAGACACTTACACTAGTAGTTTTCCCCAAATACAGGAAACTACACCTTTCGGAAACCACCCCCAAAATTATACATCTACATACCTGTTCATCTCCCCCCCCCCTCAACACAGGGATAGAATATTATGGTAAAATAGGGTTCCCTACACTTTGGAGATTAAATAATATTAGTAATAATAGTTATTGAGGTTTTTAGGGGCGGAACTATGAGGTCATCTGCCCCTATGCTTTATCTAATAAATTAAACATATTATTCGATTAACAATTACGCGGATGTGGGGCGGATGTGAAGAGCGTTTTGTTCATGCTCACAGTGCTCTAGCTATAATCTCCCAAGTGTCATATCATGTGTTTAAACGGATTCATTTTTAGCGTGATCTTTGTTGCATCAGCGATATATATCGATGGACTGTTTGCTATATGATCATAACTTCCGTTTCCTGTGTATGTTTTATGCTTTTTTAATTTCTAGATTTGTATAACATGTCTTACCTGTTTACAAAGATGTTGAACACTTATTACCAATTCACAATCGTAACTTCACAAAAGATAGGCTCCTGACACTAAACGAGTTATTGCAATGACTTCCCATGTTCACATGACACCAAATCTAACGCCAACGAAAGGATTTTAGGTAGATCTCATGAGAAAACTACCTGTTGCAATGGGTACCACGTTACGATTTCCGGAAAATTTCGACACATCTTTGCGTTTCACATCCCTCAGAGCCCAAAAACACTGTCAGTGATTCAGCAGCCCCTTCCAATATCGTTTGCTGCAACCCAATTAACGCGTATTGTCAGGAAGGACGAAATTTCTCTGCTTGCATCCCGTATGTTACAACCTCTGTCCGAAAAGTTCGGTAAATAGGTCTATATTTCAAACGGATTGTTGGCTTACCTGAAACAGCCGTTACTGTACTGTCCTTCGAAGTAATCCCCGTGGATGGTTATGCACTACTTAGAACGACTGTACAAGTCCTGGAGACTCCTGGCATAGTCCTCTTTAGGGATAACCTTCAGTTGGGTCGTCACATTACGTTGGATATCCGAAATGTCCGTAAACCTCTGGCCTTTCAGGGCTTTTCGTCGACCCTGCACCCCGATACTCCATATTTTGACGCTTGTCTTCAAGTTCGTACCTCAGGCACCAGGTCTAGTCACCCGTGACGATGGTTTTCAGGAGCATTCCATTCCACGGAACATTCACCCTTCTCACTGTCACCCGTCGAACAGGTGTGCACGTTAGGTTGCATAAATTCACCCTTCTCACTGCCGCCCGTCTGTCAGGTGTGCAAGGCAGGTTGCATAAATTCACGCTTCTCTCTTGCTTTCAATTCAGAGTTTTGACGACCCAAACTGTATTCCTAAAGAAGACTATGCCAAGAGTTTCCAGGACTTGTACAGTCGTTCTCAGAAGTGCATAACCATCCACGGGGATTACTTCGAAGGATAGTAACGGCTGTTTCAGGTAAGCCAACAATCCGTTCGTAATATAGACCCATTCACCGAACTTTTCAGTCAGAGGGTGTAATACTGAATTCGTATTATTTTTCCCTCGTACTAGTCTGTAGTCACATCGCGGGAAGAACGATAGGGTTCAGTATCGTTTGCAGGATATGCTTGTAGTGCATTAGTAGTCTACCATACGGGATGCAAGCAGAGATAAAATATCGATCTTCCTGACAATACGCGTTAATTGGGTTGCAGCAAACGATATTAGAAGGGGCTACTGAATCACCCAGTATAGCTTTATCACTTTCAAATTTACATGTAAAATATAACAATTCAGAACCTTGGTCGTGTTCGTTAATGGGCAAGATAGGACCAGGGGGGGGGGGGGGGGAATGGGGGAGCTTTTTCGAAAAGGTTAAATATCGCTATGATTTTCTTAGAACGGTTTGTGAAAAAGGCCGGCCCCGTGGTATTTTGGTAGTGCGCCAGCCTAGCATTCGGAGGCCCCTGCTCCGATTCCCGGCTTCGTCAGGGATTTTAGAAACTGACGTGAGGGCTGGAACGGGGTGCATTCAGCCTCGTGAGGACAATTGAGTAGCTGACAGTGAGACGGCGTCTCGGTAACGAAAACCAAGATTAACGAAATAGCAATTGCTCCAATGGGATACCACCACCGTGGCCAGCGACAGGCTCTTTGAAATACACGCCCAGCGGTATCGTCTCTCTCTCTATGATCACTCTTAATGAAAATTTGAAACAGGTATTTTTTTTTTTTTTTAACATGTATGGCATTAGACCCTTTGTAATTTTTTTTGGAAACATAAATGCCACATTCAAAAGGGGACGTCACCCCAAGTGCTAGTCGGCTTACGGTAAACTGTATGTGCCAAGGTTAGATCAGCGGTCTTCGTTACCATAACATCGAGAAAAGCGATTTTCTGTTCATTTTCTAACCCCATGGTAAACTGAATGTTAGAGTTCTGGCTGTTAAGATGTTAAGATTTAATTGATCTTTACCATGGCCCCATATTACAAAAGTATCGTCCACGTATCGTAGCCACACTTTAGATTTCAAAGGTGCGGTCTCTGATCGATATCTACATAAGACGTCCAACCACCACCCACGACAGAAATACGGAGTGATAAAAACACTGGCTGACCGCGCGAAAAGAATTTGTGAAAACCAGTGCCTAAAACAAGAAATTGTACACCTCAACGAGGCCTTACGCGCCAATGGGTACAGCCAGAAAGATATCCAGCGAGCACTCCATCCGAGACGTCAAACTCCAAGGGTAAATGGAGACAAACAGCCCCTGGCTAGAGCTTTCCTTCCATATATAAAACAGGTCACGTTCAGAATAGGGAGGCTACTCGAGTCCCATGATATAAAGACCATATACAGGCCTACACGAAAAATTAAGGACATGTTTAGGACCGCTAAAGATAAGCGACATCCTCATACCGCGGCAGGGGTTTATAAAATCCCGTGTGATTGTGACCAAGTATATATTGGAACAACGAAAAGAAGTATTGCCACTCGCCTCAAGGAGCACGAACAACACAGCCGGCTGGGACAAACAGATAAATCCACTGTAGCAGCACACTCACTACTCGCAGGTCACGACATAAGATATGGAGACACCGAAGTTATGTCCACCACGGTGTCTTATCATGCCAGGCTACAAAGGGAGGTCATTGAAATCCTGAAGCATACTAACAGCTTCAATCTTAAGGAGGAAGCAAAACGTGTGAACAGAGCTTGGCTTCCAGTCCTTAATCCCCTCAAGCCTGCCCTCATTGACCGTCGTAGACGAGAAGATGCAACAGACGAGCAGCCCTGTCCTTGATGCATTACTTTTATGTGGTACGCCGTTGCTATGGTAGCCTCTATGTGTGGGTTGTTGACTATTTGTATATCTTCTGTTTACTTGTTTTACCTCGCTTAATGTAACCTGTGAACATGCTGAACGTAGTATTCAGCGAAACGTCAGGACGAAAATATGTCCATGGAACATGGCTTATAAGCCCGCGAAACAGAGATTCCTATTTCAACGCCGGTCGTGACAGTCTAAATTTTTTACTTAAAGAGAATAGACATTAGCAGTGCACTCTAATTTCATAAATATCTATAATATCTTTAAAAAATACTTAAAAAAACTGTACGAAGTGTGCGATTTGCAAATACTGTTGCTGTGTGAAAATACGCGACACCATTGCTGTTCAGTTCGTATTTTGGCCGTAGGGACGCCTGATACGAAAATAGTGTTCTATAATCATTTGGTTCAAATAAAAACATGACAACCTTTCTCCTTAAGTCTCTTATTATAAATCTATTGGGGAAAGTGTGGCTTATGAACATGCGAGATTTCTCGCACGAGTCCGCTAGTGACTATTAATTTATATTGTGTTTAATCGATAAATCTGTTGGTCGAATACTTGATTAATTGTTTCGTCTCGATTAATCATTGTACGTCGCTCCTTTAACTACGCTCTCACATAAACAAAACAGAAAATTAATTAATTACAATATGTTGCATCATATATTTTTAGCCTATTTTCATTTTATGAAAAAAAAAAGGCTTATGGGATCACCTTTTGTCCGTGTGTGTGTGTGTGTGTGTGTGTGTGCGAGTGTGTGTGATTCGTGTGTATGTCCCCCTAATAACATCTAAACGGCTGGAGCGATTTCAATGAAACTCGGTAAGATTATAGCACCATTCTGGCCGACCATGACCATGCCCTTCAAATTTTATTGTCTCTCACCAATCCAACATGCCGACTGTGCGAAATATTTCACCGGCATTCTATATTTCCGAAACTATCACCCATATCACCGTGAAATTTTATACGGTGATAAAGGGCACTAGTAGAAATTCACCTATGAAACATTCAACAACCTGATAACTGAAAAACCAACATGGCGGCCAGGCGAAGTTGACTTTTAAATAGACATTTCTCGCGATTTAACAATCCAAACGCAATGAAACTTGGTACAGCAAATGTTTATATACATTGAAATGCACTGACGTCTAATTTAGTTCAATTGTTTACATAACCTGAAGATGGCGGCTGTGCAACATTTAAAAATTAAGTTTTCATTTCTTGTGTCGTAATCATGCGATGGAAGTGTAAATTTGAATAATGAACCTACGCAATAATTTTCATTTAACGGTACTTAACTCAATGGCCTAAACATATAAAAATCCAACATGGTGACCATCCGAAATATTTAAACGTTTCTCAATATCTACGAGTCTATTACAGCAGTAAAACAGAATTGTTTTATGTACATAGAGGATATGAACATAAGTTCTCCTATAGGACCTTCAATAACCTGGTGAGCAAAAATTCAAGATGGCATTGACGCGAAATATTGAACCCTTTACCCTCTGATGGATAAATGATTCGATGTTTTATTTCTTCAATTAATAAATATTTCTACAAGCATCATGAAAATAGCCAGACGGAGATGAGGAAATTTCAAGCATTGGTTGGAGACAATGAGGAAATACCTGCAGCAGTTTGACAAAAGGCTAAATACTTAGGATTGTGAAAAGAAAGACCTAGCAATGATTCAGAAGGACAGGTGGTGGCCACCTCAAAATAGAAGCGACGCGCAGTGAGACACGCTTCTGGTATGTTCATTGTAATATTCGCGCCTAGAAAGAATATGATGCAGTAACGTGAGTGGCTGATGAAAATACTAGACACTCCTACTAGGCCAAGGTCTGATAAAAACCGCCAAGTTACAGAAAATATGGAACCAATGAGAGAAGAATGCTTACCAGCGCGGCAAGTCTAGCTTGGGCACGCTATGACTAGCATTAACGCGGGAGACCGCCTAGACAACATCTCTACGATCGATTCAAGGATTAATGGGCATATTCTCGACCTGCGCTATTTTTCGAGTTCAGTGATATTTATTTCATTCCTGTACCACTATTATTTTGAGAAATTTTTGTATAATTTCCCCCACTATCAATACCTAGGGCCGGCTCATTTATAGGTGGCGTGAAGAGCCAAGACAGGACTGATTACTTTTGTACGTCTGAGGACGTAGGGCTTATTACTTTTGTTCGTCTGAGGACGGAAGCTTTTATATTTTTGCGTGTCATGAAGGACACAGAAATTATTAATAAATGTGTTAAATTCAGTGTTAGATAGTCATAGTACTATATTTTGTAGGGGCAGTATCATCGATAATTCGCCAACGAACAGTTCCGGGGAAAGTAGTACCTGAAACGGCGAATTTAGTAGTCAGATATCAAGTGTATAATAATTTAACTTTTTGAATCAGCATGAGAGATGACATCGCTTACCATTGAAGAAGCCTGGAACTATCAACACTTCGTCAAGATGGTTGAGATGAGATAAGAAGCATCCAGTTGGGAGATGGCTGCTGATGTTCTTTGATGGGTGACTAGCTGAGGATGAGTACTGAATAATATTCTTATTATCTGATAGATTAACTTATGGTGTATGGGACATATTTTTGTAAATAATTTGCTTGTGTGATTAACGTAGTATATTTAGTTTTGGTCTGACACACCGTTTGCATGGAAACAGCTCGCATATGTTATTAGTGGAAGGTTCTTGTTTTTGTTTGTTGTTTTAATTAACGTATCTATGTGGACGACCGTGTTTGCATATGTTACGCAATGCGGTTAAAAACGTCTCTCGGAGATATGTTGTGTTTCAGAAGTAGGACTGAAGTAATATAATTATACAGTAGATTGGAGGGTAATTAATCCTTTTTTTTTGGTTTATTATTGATCAGATTCAGTGAAATTATTGCCTTTGGAGCAATGTGATTTGTGACGAAGAGCAGTCAGCTCTATCGTAGGTTTTAATTTTTTTTTTTTAAATAGTTTGCGAACACCTATTCAGCCGACCTGTGTGAAAAAAGTAATGTCATTCCCAGATGTGTGTGTGTATTTTGTGGTCATTACAAGCGGGAATTTCAGCTTAGACTGATTTCTGTCAGCTTGGTGCCAGGTCCATATTGTAATCTTGCGAGGGCAATTGTGGATATTTTGATTAATGTCTGACCATTTGTTGAGGTGGTTGAGATTTGCTGCTGTTGATTCTTTGAGATAACGGCACAGCTGGTCAGTTATTTTTACACACTGGAGTTGGGACGATGACAGGTATTGAGGAAAGGGGGAGATGTTTCACAAGACGGACTGAAGGTTGCTAGCGAGGTCATTAATGGAGAGGGCTTATGGCACCGTAATTACTTGAAATACAGAATTAAGAACTGATCAATGATAAAAATTGTTTAAATAAATGGGAGTTGCCTACGAATCACGATAATCTCCGAAGCGTTAGCTTAACATGCAGTTTTGTTCATATAAAGTAATATCAGCTGGTCAGGCTTTTGTTGTTGTTGGTTTAGTCCATGTTTATATTCCATTCAGTGACCCGTGAAGTCACGTGCTATGCTGTATTTCCTTGCTTGTGTATTGAGCAATTGGCCGGTGTTGGCAGCTCATTGTCAAGTGCGTCATCGCGCTAAATGAGGGTCTCGAGAGAGATTCCTGTAAATAGTAGATTTTAGTGTGTGTGTTAGCATTACATTTTAAGGGTTTTATTAGTGTCATGTTCCATATCCGTAAACGTTGATTTACGAGATGATTGTTCGTGAGCATCGTGGTTGTGAACCCGTTGTGAACGAACAGACATCCAAAGTACTCATTCCTCGTAGTTAGTCATTACGCGTACATAAAATCCAAAAAGCAAGTTAGTGGAACCAGGATCCACATTTTAATAAAGGGGAGATCCGTCTGACTCCTCAGCATTGATAGATATTCCTGTCATGGGAAAATTCAGGGAGGATTTTTTATTATTGTTGTTTATATTCTTTTTATGCACTATTAGTCATTAAATCATGTTATTATTTTTACATCTTGTCACCTTTCTTTCTTAATTATAGTTTTAATCCTATGACCCTTACCTCAGTAGAGCATGTTGTTTGGCAAACGTAAACATCACATAGGATTTGAGCGCGACCCCTTGATTAAGATTTCTTACATATAAACACTGCTATTCTGAAGGGTTCATAGGAGGTAAACTGGCGTGGCCAAGCGTGGGGCGGTTCACTGTGGTGTAACGGCAAAGATTTTGCACATATCAATGTAAGCGTGGTTGGGTTTTCAAACTGACGCAACAATGAAGGTGTAATTTTGTTGCTGGTTCGCTGCTGGAACACATTTAAGTGGCGTAGTTGAGTAAAACTGACATGCCACAAGTGGAGGCAGATATGACAGTATATTACTCACCGGAAAGTGATATTTTATTAAAAGTAATTGAGGCGAAGTGGATACCGCCAAATGTGTGAAAGATACATTAAAATCAGGAGTTTGCAATGTAAAATACGGTTTACGTTTTTGTCTATTGAATTAAAGTAAAAGGTAATATACGTGATACCGGGCGCCCAATGATTAAAGTTAAAACTAGATTTGTTTAGAAAGTCAAACTCATGAAAATGTTAGGAGGCTCGTAGCCTTAAATGACAATTAATACTTTGTTAATTAGTCAGTGTTAATATCAGATCAGGATGACAATTTAATGACTAAATATGTGTTTGGGTTTAAATTAAATTGAGTAAAATTAGAACCACTCAGAGATGCAATCGACTAGTGGGATTAAATGTAAAAATAAATGAACTGAGTAGGGTAAAGAAATTAAATGTGCATTGGATTGTGTGTGTGTGTCAAAGGGCATTGCTTTATGCCATTTCCCTAATGTCTCATATAAAGTGCTTAACATGGCAACGGTGGAACAGATTCAAGAAATCATTGAGAGTGCGGCTAGGAGAACACAGGAATTGTTGGACACTAAATTGGCAGAACAAAGTGAATCAGTAAACACAAAATTATCTGAACAAATAAACACTAAACTATCAGAACAAAGTGAATCATTAAACGCTAAATTATCAGAACAAAGTGAATCATTAAACACTAGTATGGTAGAACAAAGTGAAGCATTAAACGCGAAATTATCTGAACAAATAAACAATAGTTTGTTAGAACAAAGTGAGTCTATAAACAAATTATCCGAACAAAGTGAATCATTGCGGACACAATTAAATAACAGTAGGATTGAACAAAATGAATATCAGGCGGAACAAGCTAGATTATTAAAAAGTGAAATTAATGACACTATAAATTCGCAGTTAGAGGCGCAGAATGTTAAAAACACGAACCAATTAGCTTCGTTAACCGCAGAGATGAAAGATCACACTAATCAACAGATGGTATTACTGGCCCTAGATGTTAGTAAAAATAATGAAAAACAATTAGATCAGATTAAGA
The DNA here is from genome assembly GCA_946902985.2 of Meconema thalassinum. Lineage (NCBI taxonomy): Eukaryota > Metazoa > Arthropoda > Insecta > Orthoptera > Tettigoniidae > Meconema > Meconema thalassinum. Next base: position 93,094,752 of record OX336388.2, read on the forward strand.
AAACGGAAAGAATTTTTGATCAAAAACTTAGCATTCTGGATGAAACGGTGTTAGCTAAATTAGAGCAAATTGAACTAGCGTGCACTATGAATACAAGCGAGGTCAAGATAGCTCAGGATTAGTTAGAAGGACGATTTATGGAAATGGAAAAGAGCGGCAAGGTCATTCAACAACAATTATCAGCAGTAGATGAAAATATATCAGGCATAATTAAAGATATGGATCGTCTCGAAACAAAATCAGCGGAGCAATGGAAAAGCCTAGAAGCGGATCAGAGTCAATTAAAGAGTACCATCGACGAAAATAGCGCGAGATTGGAAGAATGGAAAAGCCAGATAGAAAGCAATCAGGATGACACTAAAAGCCAGATTGAAGAGAAAGTAAGCACGATTAAGGAGCAAATAAGGAAAGATTGGCGAAAAATGAATATCGATTCTAAAGAGGGAAGATCAACCATCTTAAAGACAGTAGGCGAAAATCATACTCGTATTCAAGCATTAGAGCAAGAAATTAAGAGTAAACTTAAAGAGCAAACAGACAGGATCATTAAAGCCGAACTGAGGTCGTTAGAACAATCCTCGATATTTAAAACGGGAACATTGAAAGACAAGCAGGAAGACTCAAATAGCCCCTGGGAGGAAAGCACAGCAGGGAGTCAAGCTCAGACAGAGAGCCCATTAACAGCAAACACGGAAGGGTTTCGCAAGAATATTGAAAGGAGTTCCACGCCACAAGACGGTCATCAGCCCACACAACTTATCCAAGTAATTCGCTCAAACGATTATAAACCGCAGAAATACACGGAAAATTCAGGGGTGACGCCTAAAGCTTTTATTAAAGAAATTGAAGATCATTACAATGACACTGGGGTACCTGAAGCACGTAGATTGAGGATGATGGAGAGATTTTTATCAGGAAATGTCCTTACATGGTTTTTAAGCTTCAAATATACATTTGGAACCATGTCAGATTTCAAATTAGCGTTTATGCGCAAATACTGGTCGCCAGCAATACAACAGAGTCTAAGGATGGAGCTTTACTCTAGAAAATACCAAACCACCCAGCAAACGAAATACTCAGATTTCTTTAACATGCAAATTCTAAAGTTTCGCGACCTTGATTACCCTTTAAATGAAGCGGATCTGGTGATGACAATAGCGCGGCAATTACCAGTCAACGTGCAACAAGTACTAGTCGCAGCGAACGTTAGTACGGCCTTACATGCAGAGCAGATGTTACGCCAGATAGATGAGACTACATCTCATAATCATTATAGGGGAGGAAGACAGCTGGAGTTAGTCAATACGACAGAGGTCATAAAACCAAAGCAGGCAAACACTAAAACGCAGGGTACTAATACAAGCACGTCCACACCTAGGCGAAACCAGGAAGAAGGAGAAAACAGACCATACCAGCGTAACGAGAATAACTATAACAATAGGTCATATCAAGGCAACAATAGATATCAACAGAGAGGATATCAGCAATGGCGTGAAAATCGAAGGAATGACAGGCCTTATGGAAGATACGGTGATTACAATGCTAATCAAAGATGGAAAGGAAGAAGAGATCAAAATCAAGGAGAGGCACGTAATTATCGAAATGACTGGGATGATAGGCACGCTCAATCACAAAATTACCTAGAGGAATTACACGCTAGTCAAGGTGGAGAGCTAGGAAGATGGGAAAAAGCCATTGGGAACATGAAGAATCCAGACACACATACTGAGGAAGCTGGAAGTCTACTGAGACAAGAGGAATATCAAGGGCATGGGCGACAAACGGATGATGGGAGTCGCACCGGAGCTAAAAAAAAAATGCTAAATTTGGATAAAGAAGACAGTCTACAAACGCAACAGTCGGAAGTTGAAGATGGATGGATAGTAGCGAACATACAAGAATGGATTGCTTTGCCAGAAGACTGCCTGGAGGAGACGGTGAAACCACGGAACGATGAAATTAGGCAGTTACCCATTATTTACGCGAGGATTGGTGGAATTAATATAAGATGTTTATTGGATACGGGGTCGCAGATCCGTCTGGTATCGGAGGCCTTGGTTCGAGAGTTGGGACGGAGTCGGAATATTCCTGTAAATCCCGTACCACAGCTCAAAGTGAGGGGTGTTATTCCTGAACGCACCGTCACTTGTAAACGTCAGGCATACTTAGAGCTGAACATATTCGAACACACTTTTGGGCAAACATTCATTATCATGGTAAAGATGAATTTCAATATAATTCTTGGTGCAAATTTTATTTTTGACTATCAAGCAGTGATAGATTTGCACAAGAATACAGTCAGTTTTAGAGAGTATGATAAGCTGAAGAACGTGGGATTGCATATGGATGAAATCACTACCGGAAGAGATGTAAATTCTTGGGCATTGGAAGCAATATCGGAAGAGACGGAAGAGGAGATACGAAAGGCAGAAGATAACATCATAGAAGGGGCTGTTGTGGAACTAGATGAGGAGAGTGAATCCCAGGAGATATGGTCTTTATTAACGGAAGGAGACGACAGTGATGCACAATTTGAAGAGTTACTACAGGAGCGGCTAAATGACATTCAACTTGGGACTGAACACAGAAAACAATTGGAAGAGATTTTAAGGAAGCACAAAACAGTATTTGATACAGTACCTGGGAAAATATTAAATTTCAAATATTCAATGCAAGTCGAGGATTGGTCGCCTTTCAAAAGCAGGTTGTACCCAATTCCTGAAAAATATCGTGGTCAAGTCAAGGTCATTATAGATGAGATGTTACAAGCTGGAGTGATAAGGAAGACACCTACACCTTATCTAAATGCGATTTTTGCAGTCACAAAACCAAATGGATCTATTAGACTTTGTTTAGATGCCAGAAATCTTAACATGAGACTCATTTTTCCTGAGTATGACAGAGCGCCAATTATCAGAGACGTATTAAAAGGCTTTAAAAACAAAAGCATTTATTCATCAGTTGGCCTGACGAGCTCGTTCCACCATATTGAATTGGATGAGAAGTCACAGCTTCTAACTGGCTTCTTATTCGATAACCAAACGTTTTGCTTCGTCCGAATGCCCTTTGGAGTCAAAACAGCGGGCTGTGCTTTAATCCGAGCCCTGGACCGGAATCTAACCGAGGAAGTTAAGGAGATGACGGTACGCTACATTGATGACATTCTGCTGGCATCCGACAACATTGAAACTCACATGGAAAATTTAGATAAAGTATTAGGCAACCTGAATGCATCAAATTTCAAAGTAAACCTGAAGAAATCGCATTTCTTCAAGAGCGAGATCTTATATTTGGGTCACATCATTGACAAGGAGGGAGTGAAGCCAAATCCAGCTAAGATCGAAGCGATAAAGAATTTCCCTACACCAACGAGAGTCAAGCACATTCGGGCTTTCTTAGGCGTAACGGGATTCTTTAAGGAAAACTGTCCAGGTTACACGGAGACTGTAGCTCCAATGCAGAAAATGCTAAAAAAGAATAATAAATGGTTATGGAATGCGGAGTGTGAGAAGGCGTTCCAAGCAACAAAACAGCTATTGGAAAACTGCATTAAGTTAGAATATCCAGATTTCAAGCACAAATGTATAATCCAAGCGGATGCTTCACTAATTGGTATAGGTGCTATGCTCTACCAAGAAGATCCAGCTAACCTGCAACATAAAGCATATTTGGCATTTGTCAGCCGAAAATTGCGTAAGCACGAGCGCAATTATACTGTAACGGAACTAGAGCTGTTGGCCATTCTTCATGCGCTACAACAATGGAAACGAATAATTTATGGCTACCCCATTGTTGTCAGGACTGATCACAAGGCATTAACATTCTTGTTTAAGACGTCGATGGTAAGCGAACGTGTGACACGTTGGTCTATATATATTCAGCAGTTTAGCATTGAGATTGAACATTGCCCAGGGAAGATGAACGTGATTCCGGATGCACTCAGCAGGAACCCAGAGCCTGATAATGAAGAAACAGCGATGGTACAACACTTGGAGTTAACACCGAAGGACCGGGAATTCTTGGAGGAGTTACGTGAGATACAGCGAGAACAGGAAGCGGAACCATGGATGATGCTATTTATTAAATACTTCAGAAAGCAACTACCTACAGGAACACCTGCATTTCGAGAAGCGAAAGCCAAAGAAGGAAGATGTGTTTATGTCAACAATTTGCTGCACAAATGGATAGATAATGACCACACCAAGTTACGCATATTGGTACCTGCATAATTACAGCGAGGACTGACATGGCATACTCACGAAAGTTACGGACACGTCGGATTAGACAAGTGCGAAGCGACAATAGGAGAGACATTTACATGGCCACGTATGAGAACAACTATATGTGACGTCATTACGACTTGTGATCCTTGTCAGAGGACAAAGCCCAATAACTATTTAATGAGGCAGTATCCTAGACCATTGCTACCTCAGAAACCCTGCGAGCTACTGGCCCTAGACTGTTTCGGTTCAATTCCGAAAGGAAGGCGAGGTTGCCGTCACTTGCTAGTGTGCATTGATGTATTTTCTAAGTTTGTCGTATTATGCCCCATTCAGAAAACTACATCGAAACAAGTACTCAGTCGTATTCGAAATAGAGTTATTCCAATCCTTGGAAAACCAGAAGTTATATTGTCAGATCATGGCAGTTATTTCACAAGCGCCGAATTCAAGAAAGGTATGGAGGACATGGGTATAAAACACATTTTAAGCAGTATCCGACATGCCCAAGCTAATCCAAGTGAGAGAGCAATAAAATGTGTAACATCATACTTGAGAATCTTCATTCCCAATGAACATCATAAATGGGTAGATAAAATTAAGGATGTAGAGACATGCATGAATTCTACCAGGCACGAGTCAACAGGACAGATCCCTATGGTCCTACACAAAAACGAGTATCCAGTGAGAACGTGGAAAAGCATCATTAACTGCCCACAAGATCCCATGATAGCACCTGACCTGCGAATTGAGAGAACGAGAGCCTACATGAGAAAACAAGCAGACCGCAGATTACGGCGAGTGAGAAATAAGAGGTTTTACAGTGATCTTGAAATCAACCAGCTCGTTTTGGTGAAACGACCCGCTACATCGGATCCAGAGAAGAAGATCTTCAGCAAATTCTGCGAAAAGTTCATAGGACCCTATTCAATTGTAAGAAACCTTGGAAATAATGCATACAGAGTGAAAGAGTTAAGCACAGGAACAATGTCGGTTTACAACGCAGCCAACTTAAAAAAATATCGAAGTAGCGATCCATGAGAGCGCCGAAATAATGATGCAGTTTAAATATATGGACGTCCAATATCAACCAAGTGAACGGGGAGCAGTTGAGTACGGCACGTGAAGAAGGAAGTGGAATTGGTGTTGACAAACATTAACGAGACGAGCAGAGTGTTGCCTAAGGCACCAGCGCGTCATGCAAGCAGACTGAAAGGGGAGGTCCAAGCAGGAAAATAAAACGAGTAAATGCCATTCAAGACAGGAGCGGCTAGTCCAAGTAATAGAAAAGGGGTGATTCTGAAATAAAACAAAATGGCCTACGGATTTTTTTTTTAAATTATCGACTTTCTCCGAAGTTCGAAATTTTGTGAGTGGGGGAGTTGTGAACCCTTTACCCTCTGATGGATAAATGATTCGATGTTTTATTTCTTCAATTAATAAATATTTCTACAAGCATCATGAAAATAGCCAGACGGAGATGAGGAAATTTCAAGCATTGGTTGGACACAATGAGGAAATACCTGCAGCAGTTTGACAAAAGGCTAAATACTTAGGATTGTGAAAAGAAAGACCTAGCAATGATTCAGAAGGACAGGTGGTGGCCACCTCAAAATAGAAGCGACGCGCAGTGAGACACGCTTCTGGCATGTTCATTGTATTATTCGCGCCTAGAAAGAATATGATGCAGTAACGTGAGTGGCTGATGAAAATACTAGACACTCCTACTAGGCCAAGGTCTGATAAAAACCGCCAAGTTACAGAAAATATGGAACCAATGAGAGAAGAATGCTTACCAGCGCGGCAAGTCTAGCTTGGGCACGCTATGACTAGCATTAACGCGGGAGATCGCCTAGACAACATCTCTACGATCGATTCTAGGATTAATGGGCATATTCTCGACCTGCGCTATTTTTCGAGTTCAGTGATATTTATTTCATTCCTGTACCACTATTATTTTGAGAAATTTTTGTATAATTTCCCCCACTATCAATACCTAGGGCCGGCTCATTTATAAGTGGCGTGAAGAGCCAAGACAGGACTGATTACTTTTGTACGTCTGAGGACGTAGGGTTTATTACTTTTGTTCGTCTGAGGACGGAAGCTTTTATATTTTTGCGTGTCATGAAGGACACAGAAATTATTAATAAATGTGTTAAATTCAGTGTTAGATAGTCATAGTACTATATTTTGTAGGGGCAGTATCATCGATAATTCGCCAACGAACAGTTCCGGGGAAAGTAGTACCTGAAACGGCGAATTTAGTAGTCAGATATCAAGTGTATAATAATTTAACTTTTTGAATCAGCACGAGAGATGACATCGCTTACCATTGAAGAAGCCTGGAACTATCAACACTCCGTCAAGATGGTTGAGATGAGATAAGAAGCATCCAGTTGGGAGATGGCTGCTGATGTTCTTTGACGGGTGACTAGCTGAGGATGAGTACTGAATAATATTCTTATTATCTGATAGATTAACTTATGGTGTATGGGACATATTTTAGTAAATAATTTGCTTGTGTGATTAACGTAGTATATTTAGTTTTGGTCTGACACACCGTTTGCATGGAAACAGCTCGCATATGTTATTAGTGGAAGGTTCTTGTTTTTGTTTGTTGTTTTAACTAACGTATCTATGTGGACGACCGTGTTTGCATATGTTACGCAATGCGGTTAAAAACGTCTCTCGGAGATATGTTGTGTTTCAGAAGTAGGACTGAAGTAATATAATTATACAGTAGATTGGAGGGTAATTAATCCTTTTTTTTTGGTTTATTATTGATCAGATTCAGTGAAATTATTGCCTTTGGAGCAATGTGATTTGTGACGAAGAGCAGTCAGCTCTATCGTAGGTTTTAATATTTTTTTTTAAATAGTTTGCGAGCACCTATTCAGCCGACCTGTGTGAAAAAAGTAATGTCATTCCCAGATGTGTGTGTGTGTGTATTTTGTGGTCATTACAAGCGGGAATTTCAGCTTAGACTGATTTCTGTCAGCTTGGTGCCAGGTCCATATTGTAACCTTGCGAGGGCAATTGTGGATATTTTGATTAATGTCTGACCATTTGTTGAGGTGGTTGAGATTTGCTGCTGTTGATTCTTTGAGATAACGGCACAGCTGGTCAGTTATTTTTACACACTGGAGTTGGGACGATGACAGGTATTGAGGAAAGGGGGAGATGTTTCACAAGACGGACTGAAGGTTGCTAGCGAGGTCATTAGTGGAGAGGGCTTATGGCACCGTAATTACTTGAAATACAGAATTAAGAACTGATCAATGATAAAAATTGTTTAAATAAATGGGAGTTGCCTACGAATCACGATAATCTCCGAAGCGTTAGCTTAACATGCAGTTTTGTTCATATAAAGTAATATCAGCTGGTCAGGCTTTTGTTGTTGTTGGTTTAGTCCATGTTTATATTCCATTCAGTGACCCGTGAAGTCACGTGCTATGCTGTATTTCCTTGCTTGTGTATTGAGCAATTGGCCGGTGTTGGCAGCTCATTGTCAAGTGCGTCATCGCGCTAAATGAGGGTCTCGAGAGAGATTCCTGTAAATAGTAGATTTTAGTGTGTGTATCAGCATTACATTTTAAGGGTTTTTATTAGTGTCATGTTCCATATCCGTAAACGTTGATTTACGAGATGATTGTTCGTGAGCATCGTGGTTGTGAACCCGTTGTGAACGAACAGACATCCAAAGTACTCATTCCTCGTAGTTAGTCATTACGCGTACATAAAATCCAAATTGCAAGTTAGTGGAACCAGGATCCACATTTTAATAAAGGGGAGATCCGTCTGACTCCTCAGCATTGATAGATATTCCTGTCATGGGAAAATTCAGGGAGGATTTTTTTGTTATTGTTGTTTATATTCTTTTTATGCACTATCAGTCATTAAATCATGTTATTATTTTTACATCTTGTCACCTTTCTTTCTTAATTATAGTTTTAATCCTATGACCCATACCTCAGTAGAGCATGTTGTTTGGCGAACGTAAACATCACATAGGAAATGAGCGCGACCCCTTGATTAAGATTTCTTACATATAAACACTGCTATTCTGAAGGGTTCAATATAAATATTTAAATGGACGTTTCTCGCGATTTAACCATCCGAGTGCAGTGAAATGTGGTACGGTAAATGCTTATACAACTTTTAATCCACTGGCGTCCAACCTATTTCAATTGATTTCATAACCACAGGATGGTACCTGTGCGAAATTTTAAAATCTCTTTTTTTTTATTTCTTGTGTCCTAATCATGCGATTTAAGTTTGAATACTACACGTGCACAATACTCTTCATGTAATAGTACATAAATAGAAAGCCAACATGGCGACCATCTGAAATATTTAGACGGCTCTCAATATCTACGAATCTCTTACAACAATCAAACTGAAATTTTGTATGTTGATAGAGGCAATTTCAAGAAGAATGTTATCATCCCTACAGCGATAAAAGTGGCAGCTGACAGATGTGAAGATTACCGTACAATCAGCTTGATTACTCATGCTTCAAAGATCCTGTCTAGAATAATTTACAAGTGGATGGAAAGCCAGATAGAAACGGAGTTGGGAGAAGACATTTGGTTTTAGGAGAAATGTAGGAACAAGGGAAGCTGTACTAAGTCTTAAGCTGATTTTGGAAGGTAGAATAAGGAAAGATAAGAGAACTTTCATGGCATTTCTAGACTTAGAAAAGGCTTTTGATAACGTTGATTGGACTAAATTGTTTGACATTTTGAAAATAAATGGAATAAAGTACAGGGACAGGCGAGTGATCTACAATCTATACAGAAACCAGACAGCAGTCATTCGAGCTGAAGGACATGAGAGAGAAGCTGGTATTCAGAAAGGTGTAAGGCAAGGCTGCAACTTATCACCCATACTTTTCAATCATTACATTGAACAAACAATGAAGGACATTGGAGAAAAATTTAAAGTGGGAGTGAAGATTTAAGGAGAAATAATTTCAACTCAGAGATTTGCCGATGACAGAGTCATCTTGGCCGACACGCCAGAGGATTTGAATTAGTTTTTGAATGGTATGGACTCCGTCTTGAGGAAAGAATTCATGATGAAAATTAATAAATGTAAAACAAAAATATTGGAATACAGCCGAAATATATGAGAATCTTCTATGGACATCAAATTGGCAGGTGAAACACTAAAGGAAGTAGGAGACTTCTCTTACTTAGGAAGCAAAATAACCAGTGATGGACGATGCAAAGAGGATACAAAAAGTTGGTTAGCTCAGGCAAGGAAAGAATTTCTAAAGAAAAGGAATCTGTTCACATCGAATATAGATTTAGGTATTATGAAATCATTTTTGATGGTCTTGGTCTGGAGCGTGGCACTATATGGAAGTGAAACTTGGACTATTGGTGCAGCAGAAAAGAGGAGAATTGAAGCGTTTGAAATGTGTTTTTACAGGTGAATGATGAAGATCAGATGGGTAGATAGGGTTACAAACGAAGAGGTATTAAGACGAGTGGGAGAGGAGAGATGTTTAGGGCGACTGCTAATGAAGAGAAGAGATAGGTTGGTAGGACACATACTAAGACACCCAGGAATAGCAAGCTTAGTTATGGAAGGACGGGTCGAGGACAAGAACTGTAGGGGTAGACCTAGGTTAGAATATGTTAAACAGATTGCTCGGATGTAAGTTGTTGTTGTTGTTGTTGTTGTTGATGTTTGAGTCTTCAGTCTTTTGACTGGTTTGATGCAGCTCTCTATGCCTCCCTGTCCTGAGCTAATCGTTTCATCTCTACATAGCTACCACACCCTACATCCGAGGCAATCTGTTTAACATATTCTATCCTTGGTCTACCCCTACAGTTCTTGTCCTAGACCCTTCCTTCCATAACTAAGCTTGCTATTCCTGGGTGTCTTAGTATGTGTCCTACCAAACTATCTCTTCTCTTCATTAGCAGTCGCCAGAAATATCTCTCCTGTCCCACTCATCTTAATACCTCTTCGTTTGTAACCCTATCTACCCATCTGATCATCATTCTCCTGTAACACCACATTTCAAATGCTTCAATTCTCATCTTTTCTGCTGCACCAAAGTCCTAGTTTCACTTCCATAGAGCGCCACGCTCCAGACAAAAGCTTTCAAAAATGGCTTCTTAAAACCTAAATCTATATATCGACAGATTCCTTTTTTGTAGAAATGCTTTCCTTGCCTGAGCCACCCTACTTTTTATATCCTCTTTAACCCGCCCATCACTGGTTATTTTGCTTCCTAAGTAACTGAATTCTCCTACTTCCTTCAGCTTTTCACCTGCCAATTTGATCTCCATAGAGGTTTCTGATTTATTTCGGCTGCATTCCAGTATTTTTGTTTTACATTTATTAATTTTCATCATGAATTCTTTCCGTAAGACGAAGTCCATACCGTTCAAAAACTCATTCAAATCCTCAGGCTTGTCGGCCAAGATGACGATGCCATCAGCAAATCTCAGAGTTGAAATTATTTCTCGTTGAATCTTCACTCCCACTTTAATTTTTTCTCCAATTTCCTTCATTGCTTGTTCAATGTAAAGATTGAAAAGTATGGATGATAAGTTGCAGCCTTGCCTTACACCTTTCTGAATACCAGATTCTCTCTCATGTCCTTCATCAAGAATGACTGGTGTCTGGTTTCTGTATAGATTGTATATCACCCTCCTATCCCTGTACTTTATTCCAATTGATATCAAAATGTCAAAAAATTTAGTCCAATCAACGTTATCAAAAGCCCTTTCTAAGTCTACAAATGCTATGAACGTTCTTAAGGTGCGGTAGCACATTCTAATGTTTTTGCTGGGTGTTTGATTCTACACCTGCAACTCAATCAATTTCTGTTCTCCGGTCAGCGTTTTCACGCTTACGAAGAGCTGAAGACCAATATCACACGCTGGTTCCAGACTTCTATGACACAGTTGATACCACGCTATGACAAGTGTCTCAATTAGTTTGGTGCCTATGTCGAAAAATAACTGACACATGGCTGTTGTACCTGTTGCCAATAAAGATTTGCATATAACTGTGTTCTCTCATTTCTTTTTTTTGAAACTGTCTTTCTTGATTCCCAATCTTCATAGATTTTGGTGCGATGAATTCGAAAATGACAATACTTTTGATTTTTTTAGCTCCCGTTTTCGTGCTATATGAAGTTTGTTGCGTTCTTTTTTCTGTATTTAGCTCTCGTCTTTTCTTATTTCTTGAGTGCTGTGTTTTGTTTCTATAAGATACGTTCAAAAAGTAACGAGCCGGAGGCTGGAATGCGCAAACCGGTGACGACATGGGCTAACCGTGGCGTGTGTAACGAGGCGTGGTTCCGACCTGAGCGTGGAAGGTCACAGCCCGATGCTAGAGGGCACGCTTGCACGTCACGTGACGATACAAAGCGAGCAGCAGCATGCATCAATCGTCCAACCCTGCCAGTGACATTGCAAACAGTGACATGAAGGCGTCAACCGAAGAGCAAAGAGGTGTTGTTCGGTTTCTGACAGCGGAAGGAGTAGGGGGAACGGACATTCATCGCCGAATGTCACAAGTGTACGGCGAACACTGCATGGCCCTTGCAAGGGTCAAGGCGTGGCTCAAGTGCTTCAGGGAAGGACGGGTGTCGTTAGCCGATGATTCCCGGTCTGGGGCACCCCCTGCATTACCGATGACAACGTCTAGCTGGTTGATGCACTCATTATCCAGGACCGCCAAGTGACAGTGAACGCCATAGCCATAGTGATGTAAAATACCCAGGTATTTATAAATCGGGGTAAATACCCAGGGTATAAACTCGGGTAAATACCCAATTTAGGTAAGTTGAACCTTAAAAAAGGGTACCGGTATGCAAACTATTCTACATTAACTTTTTAGAATTGTAATAACATTAGATAGTTAATCAAATTAAATATTATTAGAATTGGGACTTAAAACAGAATTAGAATTGGGAATTAGATCGGGAGATATAAACTAACAACTCCACTACACTTAACTTAAAGCACTTTTACTAAGCTTTTTTTTTTCAAATGTGCTTTCTATTGAATATATTTTATTACCTTTTGAGTTTTGGCATACACATTTCAATTAATATGCATATAGCCTACTCAAATTACTACAAAAGTAGCTTTTCCCTCCCACATTTTTGTTGCTCATTTCCAGTACCGTAATAAAACTCGACCTTCTCAATATCTTGGTATTTATTAAAAATTTAAAACACAAAACAACCGAAAGGTTTTATCCAATATTTTACTTTAGTTTAAGGAAAAAACACACTTAGAGACAAGGTTACAGTGCCAAAACATATAAATACCCAAAAATACCCGGTCGTCCATTTTTCTTTTCTTTTAGTTTTGAAGGATCAATATTTTTCCTGATTTCAATTTAAGGCATGAAATACCGTACCTGTGTTTCAGTCCTTGTTTGTCCAACACTTCATCAGCACATCAAAAAGTGTTGTACAAAGCCCAAAAAAACTGAAAATACCCTCATTTTGGGTATTTAAATGACCACTGGGTATATACCCAGGTAAATACCCAATTTATATTTACCTTACCACTGGGTATTTACCCGGCCCACATCACTACATAGCCACCGTGATCGCTCCACGACAATGCACGACCTCATACGGCCAACACAGTCGTGGCACTCCTGCAGAAATTCAAATGGGAGGTTTTCGGTCACCCTCCATACAGTCCAGACCTCTCTCCCTGTGGTTACACCATGTTTGGTTCCCTGAAAAGGGCTCTGCGGGGCCAACGATTCACCTCGAATGCCGACGTCCAGCTGTACGGGCGGAACTTCATAAGACAGCGAATCACCACCTTGTGTCGCAGTGGGACAAGTGACTCAACAGCCAGGGCCAATACTTCAAACATACAGGTACTATTTATATGCCTCCAGCTCGTTACTTTTTGAACGCACCTTATAGCTAACACAGTCTGAGATTGCTTGTTTTCCGTAGTGCTCCATTGTGCATTGTGACACGAGTGTCTGCTCTTAATATGTGATGGACATAAATGCTTCAATATCTTTCAAATCTGAGCTAAACCAGATTTTTAACTGTCATTTTCAACTTCATCACACACAGATCCATATAAATCACCTATTTTTGCTTTTGTAAAAAACAAACAGTTACAATTTGGTATCCAGTGTAACTTCTCGGATTATGTAATGAATCATAGGGAAAGGCAGACATGTGGATAACAACAGAAAATAAGTATTTTTTAAAATCTTTTAAACTTTTATTTCATCGTAATATATTTGTATAATGATAGTTATTACAATAACAATCTATAATATTAATGCCAATAGATGGGAAATCACAAACCATTTTCTCTAATTTCCTTCTGTCTTATAAATTTGTACCTTAGACTTAAGTTATACACAATAATTATAATAATATAATGCCCATAAACAATCGTTTTCGATCTCAAAATTGCCATTGAAATCCCTCTTTTCATTTTTTTGTACGTGAATATTTCAGTTTACTTGCATATATTTTTCGTCTCATATAGTATACTCGCTTAAGGGAACCTCGTAATGTAGATTGTCCAACAATGCAGCTACCTAATAAAAAGTTTAATTCGCAGGTAACAATGCTGCTTAGAAACTTGAAAGTTTCACAGTTCATTACCCTCATTCATAGCTGACAGATACTAAAGTATTAGCGACATTTATAACACATCAGAATAATTATGAACATTTGAAGAAATTAAAAATGTCCTGAAAATTTTGAGAAGTTCTCTGAGTTAGGTACATTTTTCCTCCTGATGAGAACCGTATTGATGCGCTGCTTTTTCCACTTAAGTGGCGATCAATCTTTGAGAGTTTACACTCTTGTCCGATGTCACTAGTAAGCGACAGTTTTGTATGAGAACAAGTCTCAGATTTACCCCAAGGAGAGCGAACTCCCCATTTTTCTCCATTTTTCTCCGATGCTACTGTGTATAATTTGATGAAAGCTATAATTTGTAATGGTATAGCTCGTAAAACAAACGTATTGTTGATATACATGTGGTTTGGATTTTATGAATCATCATCAATTTTTAAGTCATTTTTAAGACACTTTGTGGTTTATTTTTATAGTTTACGCCCACATTGGAGCACTTAAATCAAACCAAATACATTCAAGTCCTCTACGGATTATCAGGGAATTTAGCTGTCATCTTCCTCCTCTCCCAAATCCTCTTCATTCTGGCTGACTGGGCTGTCCTCTCCTCATCAGTTATGACAGATTGTTTTCGTTGATTAATTTTTAGTGCAAGCCTTATATTTTGTTCTTCAAAATCCTTCTTCCTCTCTATTTTCATTTTTTTCATTGAACTATTCAACTCATCTAAATCATTTTGAACTTCTTTTTTTGTTTTATTTTTCCAAAAGTAGTTAAATAGAAGTCTATAGTCATGCAATCTCGATAAATGACAGAAAAGGCAATTCTCGTTTTTATCATCGTGTCTATTATGCTATTGAATCACTTTCCCGGTGGACAACTGCATTAGGCAACGATCTCCATTGTCCTTATTTTTTATTATTTAATTTTTACTCTGATTAGTTTCATTTTTGGTTCACAGCTTTTAACTTATAAGTACCTAAAAGTGTGCAAAATATCAATTTGATAGAGCACATAATTCCTGAAATTAAGGTACATAACTTGGAACATGTAGAGAAATATATTTTCAAATGTCCATAATTCTGAAATATGTGATACATTTCTATAATATATATCAATAATGCGCAGCCAACTGTGGAAATTTTAAGATTATAGTTACCATGGTTACCTCACAATGAAGCTTCTATTAAGCATTTGCATTGCTGATTGATCTACAGTACATTGCCAGGTTTCCTTCAAGAAATGATTTGATTGAACGTTTTATAGAATCTTCTCTACTGCACATATTTTCTTTGTTGCGATCAATTTGCTTGAACTAAAGTTTGATATTTCTGTATCATTTAGTGATTTTTTTAAATATGTGGTTATCATCGCAATTTACTGATGGTTAAGATTGTTTGTACAAAAACTCGTGAGTTCCAGAGAAAAGTGACAAAAATCATTAATCTAACATTAGTATATGAATAATGCATTTTTACACTGTACAATAATTTGTCTTTACATTCTCCAGACATAGGCTGCAGCACTCTTCTTATAGCAAAAAGATAATAATCTCTGTTTGCCCAAATATGGACGAGCCACTTTGCCCTGGGACTCACGAATTATCTTCAGATCTATACAAATGATCAATATTTGGTTTACACATTAATTGGACATTGATACTTAATGAATCAAAGCTTTTACATAACACCTTTAATGATATCATACAGAGTGAATCAGGAGGAAAGGCCAGATTCTGACTTTTGGTAGTTTGCAGGTAATTCTAGTGTAATGCTGTATTCGAGAGGCAACTGTTTGAACATAAAGAGCGGGAATCTCATTTTTGATCGGCAGCATGGTTTCTCATATCATCGCCGACGCAATCAAAACTATAGCTATTAAGTTGTGTATTGAGCTTACGTCAAGTAATGCCCCAAGCGGCTCATATTGGTAACACATCAGCTGCTTACAAGAGCTGAAAAGTGTATCGGAATTGGCGGTGAGCTTCTTGCACATGTCTTTTTGTTTTAAGAAAAAGGTGTAATTAAACAAAGCATAAAATAAAAATATTTTAGTTTCATATGACTCTCACTCTTCCCATTACTCATTGTTTTGATTAGCTTCTACGAACTGTTGAAATCAAGACATGCAATATGGCGTATTTCATTAGCATGTAATAAATGAACATGATGTCTTCAAGGGGGCGAATAAATTTCAAGGGCTCTCTTTCACCGATGTTGTGCATGATTTTCTTTTAACGAGTGTCTTTCCATCCAAGCTCATCTCAAATCAAGTAGTCTAGAAATTAATTCACCTATATAACTTTTCCAAAAAAAATCGTCAGGAAACCGCACAATGTATATATCTCAATCTGAACACTGCTGTTACGATTTTTCTATATAAAATGGCAACAAACTGGAACGATCGTTTTACGCTCTTAAACGTTTGAAGGGCTACCATTCTTCAACAATGACAGTGTTGAGGGAGATTTAGTTAATTTCAATTCACCAAGTTTGGCACTGCTTTGTCCCAGTTGCTATGGTGATCAACAACATGTATGGCGTTATGGATTTGTGTGCTGACATGCTAATTATTGGTGTATAAGTAGTGCTACGTAAAGTTTTGTTACCGCATAATTCCGCTGGTAGATTCCTTTCATCAACAAAAGCAAGTAAGTTCATCAAAAAATATACAGTCTACTAGTTCAAACAAAACAGACAGTACAAAGGCTTAGTATCCTAACCTAAAAATTGAGAGCGATGTTACAAGGGTATCGGGCTACGATGATATGATAAACACCTTCATGGAGTAAGGAACAAGGCGTAGAACATCCTACCAACTTTTCATAGTTCATGTATAGAAGTCAGAATACGATATCATTAAATGTATTTCTTTCGAACCTAGGGGCGGTAAATAGATTAATACTCCACTAGGCATACGTTGATGTATTTATTTTGTTCAGAATCACTCATACTATCACTCCTTCCCTCATGACTCAGCATATGTATATACGTAATATTACGTAGCATAATGACAGTTTTAAAAACTCTCAGTTTACGTTACTCAAACTCCATTACATTATATATTTCTAAATTTTACAGTTTACTTGACAGAAAACTACCTTACCTGATCCCTTTTTTTTATGCTTTGTATGGATGAAATGTTGACAAGAATATTATACACTGAAAATATTCTTATATTTAAAGTCATCATTTCTATATAATATTTTGTTTATTTAATTTAGCGTTATACAAAGAAATTCATGTTCATTTTAGAAAGGATTCTGTTGTGGTTATTTTCACAAGAAATAGGCTCGATTGGTCTAATAAAGTTTAAATAGAATTTAGTATATTTAAAAAGATATATTTAAAAAGAATGACGGATGTACATATATTTCTAAGCACTACATATTAAGACCTTATTTCAATAGTAAAACTCCACTTTTAAAATGAAGGGTGTTATGCTCTTTTAATGTTCATACAAGTCAGATTTCTTTTATTTAAAAATGGAACACATCCAGCTAATGTTCTTCTGCAAAGAGAGTGCAGCACAATGAACAGTATCGCCTCTAATTTATATGAAAAAGAGGATAACTCCCTTCATTTTAAAAGTGGAGTTGTACCACTATTGAAATAAGGCCTTCATATATTGTAATTGAATGGTAAAAAGAATAGTATTTCGAGCTCAACGGAGGATAAATGTAGTTTCATAAATTAATATAATGAAAAATAAATGTGTATAAAATACTTAATGATTTAACTAAATTGATTGCATGAACAGGATATTGTTTGAAAACATCGTCAATGTAAAAACAGTTAGTTGTATTACTTAATTAATCAACAAAATGCCCTTGATAACATCTAGAGATACAGGTAATCATTCTTAAGATCTAGTACGTTTGATAACAGACATTTACTGTGGACAGTACTGTATTTTGTTTTGTTTCTTGTACACAGCTTTGATTTACATTTTCCTTCACAGAACAGATACATTTACTCATAGTATTTTCTAAGTTATTTATGTTTGGTTAGGATCACGGGAATGCTTTTGTATGGACAGTTGCGTTGTATGCCTGTGAAACGAGGACACTAAATACAAATGAAAAGAACCGTCTTGAAGCCTTTGAGATGTGGTGCTATCGTAAGATGATAAATGTGACATGGAGAGACAGGATATCGAACACAAGGGTTCTCGACACCGTGAACCAATCCTACGCACAATCCGTAAACGTCGTCTCACATGGTGGGGTCACACAATGCGCCACTCCAATTTAATGAGAACTGAGGCAGAAGGGTTCATTGAGGGAAAACATCCACGAGGAAGACCTGAAATACCTTCCTTAAACAAATGCTAAACGACACCCAAGCACAGAATTATAATTCAATGAAGGAAGCGGCAAATGACAGGACGATCTGGACATGTTTTTATGGCAACTGACCAGTCTTAGGACTGCAAACCAATGATGATGATGATGAGGATCACGGTGATGGATCAGAGTGAACTCGGTTGCCTTGGCCACTTATTGTTCGCTAGTTCCAAACGTTACCGCTACAATCGCTTCAAACTAGGAGCCAGAACAAAAACAAATCAGCTTTATTGTTAGCGTATTACTTCATTACATTCTTTTAAAAGAAAATCTAAAACTACGGATATGAAGAATTGGGCCGTGCCCCCCCCCCCCCCCAACCCCCTCGCCATTGAATCCTGAGAATATTTCGATTGTTCATTGTCACACCAGTTATTTCATAAATTGAAGTTACTGATAGTTAACTGATTTAGATGTAGGGATAATTCTACTTTTTTAGTAATTTGTAATTATTTGAAAATATCTCCAGTTAATTTGAAAATCGGCGAACTGGTTTAGCATTACCATTTTAATCAACCTGTTTTTTATTTTTGTCGATACAAGGTGATACAACTTCTTTTTACCCAATGTTAAGAAATTGACATTATGACGATGATTCACAAAGAAAAGCGAACTTACACGGGCCAAAACTCTGAACTAAAAAATTCTATTCCTCCCATTGATGCCAAAAAGATAATATACCCAACGGTTTCAGAGCAGCCAACTAAGAATATCACGAAACAAGAAAGAAATGAAACGAAAATTTCGGTGGGGAGGTACGCCTCATCATCTAGTGACAGGTAGGTAATGAAATGAAAAATATTTTTTGGCCCCTTCCAGGAAAAAATCCTGCGAGTGCCCATGAGACTGAGATAACCTCCTCGAAAACTGGTTAGCAATGTACTTATGAAACGTAAACCTACCTCTATACCACAGCGATCACAACGGAATATTTCTGAACTACTGGACATTAAGTAATCAACATTTTCCCCTAACATTTTTCCCTCTCCTTTTATGCGCAAACATTAATCATGTTTTGTTGGTTGGTCTGCATTGATATTTAACTGTGTAATGAAAGATATGCCTTGATCAATACTTAAATCATGTTTAATAAGTCAGACATGTTTCGACACGAGCAATGGTGTCATCACCAGCGAAAAGTTAATTAAGTGTACAATTTATTGAACTGGATACAACCAAATCCTATTAATTAAATACTTCTATTTAATCCGTGAAAGTATTCAGTCACAAAGGGTTATAGAGGAATATGTGACAGAACGGGAGTATTTTGCAAGCGGAAATATTAATTTTCCCATGATGCACACTAAGTTAGTTCTGAACGTTACCGTAGCAATCGCTACCAACTAGGAGCTATGCATTTCTGGAAAGTTTGTTGTAGGCCAGAGTACGAGAAGGACGTTCCGTGATTTACTGTATTATTGTTCACAGATATCATGAACTAGCACCAACAGATAGCGCAAAGGCACTGTGTGGGATCATTTTGTTCTTTAGTTCAAATAACACACAATAGGTGTTAGAATCAAAATTTATCGTATTATCAACTTGACATTCTCTAAATTCGATGCGTATAGAATACATACGGCAAATCAATTGAGTCCCACATAGAACAGTCATGGCATCTGGCGGAATAGTTTCGCATAATATATCCCTATTGAGTAACTACGGTAAGTTATAAGCTAATAATTATCATATTATAATCAAGTATACTTTGAAGTTGGTTTGATTTTGGATTAGTCTGCTAGTAAGCAGCGATTGCAGTGGTAAAGCTTGGAACTATAGGACATTGAAGTAACCATGGCAACAGAGCTCACTCAGTCATCTATTTATGTATCACTATGGCGGGAGAAAGGACATACTGTAAAAGTATCAGTGTGCATTATAATTCGTAGCCATCAGCGTCACCATTGAAATTCCAAACATTTTTTTTGTGCTACCCATAAACTATTTGGTCCTTCGATTTACCGTACACAAAATAAACCAGATAAAATACAACAACATGTTCTGATAACATCCTGGGTAAGCTTAAAATATTAACGGTGACTTGACTAGGTAAATGCAATCAATTGTCGACCTAGTCACTGTGACCAACCTGCCAAATAGCGACCGCTTTTGGTACTTTTGCTATGCCTATTGTACGCCATTCCCTACATGTTACATGCTACCCTCGAGTATTTTCATGCGAAGGATATTGACAAGTGTTCGTGATTCTTATTGTAATATACGTATTCTGAACAAAATGAGTGTTCTGACAAATAGGCTAATATTATTTAATAACCATAATAATAATAATAATAATATGGATGTTGATGACGTAAAAATCATCTCAAATGTTCATTAAAGAGCCCCTATTTTATATCGAGTCTTGTAAAATGGATTTTAAAATATCTGACCATACTATAGACTAATAATAATATTAATAATAATAGCAATAATTATGATCATAAAAGAATATTAATTACATAATAATTTTAAAATGATTTAAAAAATCTAAACAAACTGAAATGATAATGGTAATAATAACAATATTAATAATAATAATAATAATAATAATAATAAAATCGTTGACTGCAATGAATGTATAACACGGTTGAAGTTTAATCATTATTTAAAATCTTATATTTTAATCGGAATCTTATCCTGACAGATAAAACACATCTTACTGACTTAACATATACATTTTAAGAACATCGGAAAATAATAGACTACCCAAAATTGAAAAAAAAGAGAAGGTTGAAATAATAACTTTTCATTGTGATTTGGCAAAAAAAAGGAAAATAATGCAAGTGAGAAAACAATTATTCCCCTTCGTCTCAAGTAGAGTGGGTTTCTGCGCTAAACGGCATTTTCTTAATGTGAAAGCAAAAATAGGATATTATTCCAACAACATCCCCCGCGTAATAATAACAACAATAATGGTATTTTTTATTTCAAATTTAACATAGCCTAATACTTGATAAACTTGTAAAAAATATATTAACTAAATACATTATCAGGAAATCGCATTATCTGAATTTTAAGATAATTGGGGGAGTCATAGTTTCCATAGTGGCAGCTGAGGCATTCAAACAATTTGGAGAAAAAAGAAAACATTTTCCTTGAGCGTGGTGCTCTATGGAAGTGACATTCAGACTGTAGGTGCAGCAGAAAAGATCAGAATAGAAGCATTTAAAATGTGATGTTATAGGAGACAGATGTTTATATGGGTAGAAAGATTAACAAATAAGAGATAATAAGCAGGTTAAGGCAGATGTGGAAGAGATATTTGAAAGGATGAGTAGATGAAGGTCATTGGTTCACAACCCAATTTCACACATACTAGCGAACTCACACTTCACAAAACAAAAATCATTGCAACCATTTAATATATTTTCATGAATTTTGACTCATAAGTATATATATTTTGGAAGTTTTGAATAGTGAGAATAAAAGCAGTATTTATATGATGTGATGGATTTGTCTTTTTTTTTCATAAAACTAAATATCCGCAAAAGTATGATAGAAACCAGATTTTTATACCTCATGACAACAGACTATTTATTATTCAGAAATTTTCAAGAAAAAATCACCCCGATAATCTCGTTTGGCTTAGAAATCATCCAAGATATAGAGAAAGTTAAATGTATATGAAAAACGTGTTTTGCCTTTCCAAAACGTCTTTAACAAGATCATGCTATCAATTTCTCAGAGAAGATTTCTACACCCCTGAACTTCGACTACAAATGAGCTCCAATAATGAGCTCCAATCAGAACTAAAGTTCCTATATGGGAGGACTTCTACACCACTGAAGCTATGACCAAAACAGACTGGACGAAAGCTGAGACATCTAGTGACCAGAATGGCAACCCACGGCTTTCATCATAATAGTATGTGCTACCACCGCCGTCTGCTATGCTCTAACGCCTTCCCATTCAGCGCGAGTTGTGTGCTAAGCAGCGAGCATCGCCTGCTTGACGATCTTGCCGACAGGAGCGCTGCTAAGCTGAACCGATTGTGAGCTTGTCCAAGCACGCAATATTCCGCGTACGTCTCTAATTTTAATATCTAACACGTTTGTTATTTGTCACTTGAGTTGTGTAATGTGAGAAGTGCAGTGGTGTTCACTAAGTGTTGATATTTTGTGGTACTTACAGTAGGTACAGCATTTTCACTACGACTCCATAATTTTGTCATGCCTATGGAATATACAGACAGGTATGTTTATTTAATTTAAATACCTATCTTATGTTGTGCCGACGTATTATCTTGTTATGAATAGTCTCAAGAACATGCATCAGTATTCTGTATTGTGATAGCTGATAATCATGTCGAAGAGAAGTAATACATTAAATTGTCGTAGGTGATTGTTAGCCACGATGGTATACTGCTGTGTTCCATACTGCAAGAGTAAGAGCGGGAAAGTAAAAGGCATTTCGTTTCATGAATTTCCGTGTGATGCAGAATTAAGACAGAAATGGCTTAACAATATTTCTCGAGACAATTTTGTACCGAATTTTGAGTCAAAAACTTCTCACGTATGTGGGCGGCATTTTCTTGAGTCTGATTATCGCCCAGGGCTGAAAATAAAGAAAGGACAGTGTCTTCCCCACGGTATTCGAAGATTATCCTGCACATAAAGTACCGAAACCAACATTAGAGAGAAGAAAACTTATGAAATATGACGGAAACCATGGCAAGAAAAGAAACCGAGATAACGATACCGTGGGGAATTTTCACGATAGTAATGACGTCACGCCCATGGCCAACGTGACCTATTTAACTAAGGGAGTTGAATCAGTTGATATTCCTTACGATGGCCAAGTTTCTGGATTGCGAGGTCATGGTAACAAGTCTGTTGAAGTTCAGACAGATAGTCACGCACGTAATAAATTCTCTGACGCTGGAAGACATTTATCTTCACTTAGAGCAAAACTGTGGCGAGCCAATAATAAAATTTAAAAAATGGAAATGGAACTAGAATCCCAAAAGAGACAACTACACCAGTATGATAATCAATACCATGCATCTTTACAAACTATACTAAATATTAACGAGCGTGACCCTTCCAATTCCAAATGTTCATTCATTTTAGAGCAAATTGTAAACTATAACAAGAAATCACCCAGATGGACTGAAGATTCAGAAATGCAATGTGTAATATGGGAATTCATTTCACCTAAGGGATACAATTTCGCCAGAATTAATTTATTTAAATTACTATCGAAGAGCACACTTAGCCGTTACATAGGGGACACTTGTGAAACAGAAGTAACAGACTTAGTGAGAAACTAACTTCTGCTAGAGTCTGAAAGGCTGAACGAAGTCGAAAAAATGTGCTCTCTAATTATTGTTGAGATGTCAATCAAGCAGCAATTGCAGTACGACAAGAAACTCGACACACTTTTCGGTCGACAGGACACCTCTACTCATGCCGACGCTCTCAGGTGTGAAAACAGTTCCAACCCTTCAGTTGCAAAAGAAAATCGGACGGTTCTTGCAAACAACCTACTGTGCTTCCTGATATGTGGCTTATCTACCACTTACAGAATTCCTGCGGCATATTTCTTCTCTAAAAGACTTTGGGGATTGGAACTTTACACTCTAACTCTGTCAGTAATGAAAGAGGTGGAAACTTGTGGCTTTGTGATTTTAAGATTAGTTACTGACAATCATAAAACTAATGTAAATATGATGAGAAGACTGTCGAGTGGAAAAGAAATAAAGCCACAGATTTGCCATCCTGAAAATCAAAACAGGCCTTTATTTTTGGCTTTCGATCAGTGTCACATTTTAAAGAATGTAAGAAACAGTCTCCTAGAAAAGACCATGACAGATGGACATGAAGAAATAACTGGAGAGTATGTAGAAAATTTATATAAACTGCAGTCCAAGGAAATAATCAAAGCCGTCCCCTTCCTTACAATAAAGCATGTTGCACCGACCAACTTTGAGAAAATGAACGTAAAAAGGGCAAAAGAAGTATTTTCTACGGAAGTCATAACTGCTTTGGAATGCCTGAAGGACAATTCTTCTCATTTTAAAGCACAAGCCTTTCAGAACTGCAGTGCAACTATTACTTTTTTTAAAGTAATTAAGAAATGGTTTGGAATTCACGATGTAAGTAGTACAAACCTTAGTCAACATCGCGATAAAATGCATTTCTTCGACATGAGCGACGAGAGACTTTTATGGCTAGAAGAGGAATTTCCGTCGTATGTAGCTAAGATCAAGGAATCGAGTCATGAAAAGGCCATGGGATTTTTGAGTAAAGAAACTTATGAAGCTATTCTACTGACTACTTCTTCGACCGTTCTGTGTGTACGTTATCTTCTGTCTCCTGGATTTCATTTCGTACTGACAATGGCATTCAACAGTGACTCCATAGAGAACTTCTTTAGCAAATTGAGACATATCTCGGGAAGCAATACTATGCTAGATTGTAGGGCTGTAATATTCAGCTTGAACCGAATATTGAAAACCGGCTTTTATTCCCTCTCATCCCATACACGAAGAAACAAAAAAGGCCTAGCGAACATGGTTATATCCAGCAAGGACCTGCAGGGACCTGAGATAGAGCAGACTTCTATTCCTGATTCAGTCAAGAGTATATTAAACAACCCCAGTGAACCACCACGTAAGTCGAAATTTTACAGTATTTATTATAAATATTTATTACATTAAAACATCATTTGAACGCATTTATTAATTGCATAAACTTTCAGGTCTTGGATTTGTCAGAATGGAACAAGCATCGATGACGTACATCGGAGGATTTATAGTGCAACAAGTCCAAAAGGAAATTCAGTGTGAACTATGTTATCAGCTGGTTGGAAGAAGGAAATATAGCTCCCCACTGACAGATTTAATTTACAAGAGGGACACTTCTGATAAGCTGCATTATCCGAGTGAACAACTAGTTTTGATTATGACAACAATTTTTCAGTTCGTGTGTGCTGTTGCAAAGTTTATGTCCACCCGAATATGTGAACACGTGACTGCATTGTTCTGCCTGCTTTGAGTAAGTCCCCCTTGATGATGTGCGAATCTTCGACTGACAGCGGCCACAAGGAAGTGCTAAGTAAGTTGATTTGCAAAATTGCAAGACCAGCATTTATTGATAAGATCGCGTGTGAAATGACAGCGCGATTTGAACATGTTAAATATCTGAACACAAAGCCAACAAGTCGGAAGATTCATCGAGTTTAGATGACAACAACAGATACGAGCGACTGGAGTATCAGCTTGCTAGCGCTGCGGGGTAAGTGGTGGAGCATATTAGTACTCCTGCATGTTCGCTGTTTGGAGTGAAGTGGGGAGGCGTTAGAGCATAGCAGACGGCGATGGTGCTACTAAGGCATTTCATATGAGTGCGGACTGCGTCTGCAAATTGTGTAAAGAAACGTGTGATAGATATCACGTACTAACTTGCCCTGAAATACTTGAATCTCTATCAAATTTCTGTACTTATCTGTAATATTGTATCTATGCACATTGTGCGCGCTTCTATTATTATTGTTGTTATTAGGCACAGAATGGCCCACCAAAATTTATCTAAATGTGGCAAAAATCGATAGTTTTAATTCTATGAGAAATGAAAGTTTTGATGTTCTTACTTCAGCAGCACGTTTCATAAGCTCATAAGATTTATCAATCTTAAGATTTACAGATGACACATAGTTATTCGCAGAAAGTCTGCAAGATTTACAGCGACTGACTAACAAAGTCGTAGAGGCAAGTGAACAATGGGGATTAACACTAAATTTCAGCAAGACAGGTTTTAAGGTAGTATCACGACCACAACATCAAGAGAGCTTGATAATCAATGGGGAGACAGTACAGCAAGTGACAAAGTACAAGTATTTAGGAACAAATGTGAACTGCTACATTGACTGTACTAAGGAGATAAAGTCCAGGATCGGTCAAGCCAGAAATGCATTCAATAAAATGAGGAGAGTGTTCTGTAGCAAAGACCTTAATTTACATCTAAAAATTAGACTTCTGCTTTGTTATATCTTCTCCACCTTGTTCTATGGAGTTGAGACCTGGACCATAAAGAAAAGAGAAATGGACAGATTGGAGGCAATTGAGCTATGGACGTACAGAAGGATACTGAGGCTGAGTTGGAAAGATAAGGTCACCAACGATGAGGTGATGAGGCGGATGGGAAAGAGAAAGGAAATATTAAATACTGTCAAAATTAGAAAACTGCAGTATCTGGGTCATGTGATGAGAGGAGAGAAATATCATCTACTGCAGCTGGTCATTCAAGGAAAGTTACTAGGCAAAATAAGACCAGGAAGAAGACGAATTTCTGGGATCGATAATCTGGAAACTTGGTTCAATTGTTCCACTGTTGAGCTGTTTCATGCTGCATCATCCTAAAGCAAGAGTATCTATGATGGTTGCCAACCTCCTGTGAAGAGATGGCACATAAATAACAAGGAGAAGATGGAATCCAACATCTGAAACCTTCTTCTTCCTCTTCGGATTTTCCCTGGGACTGTTCCTTCCAATGCAATTTTCACCATACCATCTCCTATTATGTAGGGTCCAATCCAATTCATTTTTAGCCTACTTTTCACATTTTGCAAAAATGAGGAAAAAGTAGACTTATGAGATAGATCCGGGAAAATGTGTGTCTGTCTGTCCTTCTGTCTGTCTGGCTGTGTGTGTGTGCCCCCCCCCCCTATCAACTCCTAGGCTGCAGCAATCGAAACCAAATTTAGTATGAGTAAAGATGTATACCGGAATATCTCCAGCCCATATTTGAAAATGATGTCAGTGCTACCAACTGCTGAAAAAACGTAATAGAAATTTGAGCTCCATGTTGGATATCATGGAAGGTATGCCTGGGAGCTATTCCAAAATTGGCACACATGTACATAATACTATTTCAGTTTAATTTCCAGGAGGCCATACATGACAGTGAGGCCAACATAATTTTAAGCCTTCTGATAAGTCCAATTTGTAAATGCATATAACTTCTACACTATTAATTGGATTTCTACCACATTTTGTATGTAATCGGTGTACATAAACAGATATGACTGAGTGTATTCTTAAGAGCCACCAGGGCTGCCACCTGTTAATAATTGCTCTCTCTATTTTCTTCATCCAAATACCAATATATCTGAAAGTATGCAAGTCGACAGCTTTAAACTATTCATACGTATAGTACCTGACATTTTAGATTAATTTGGAGTAACTTATATACTTCAGTTCTACCAACATGATTCTAAGCCTGCTGATAGGACCAATTTTTTAATACATGTAACTCCTATACTATCAGTTGGATTTCAACCAAATTTCGTGTGTGCTATGTGTAACATAACAGATATGACTATAAGTATCCTTAAGAGCAATCAGGGCTGCCAACTGTTAATAAATGCTGTCTATATTTTTTACCTAATATCAATATATCAGAAAGTATGCAAGCCAACAGCTCTATACTTTGCACACGTATAGCACCTGACACTCTAGATTAATTTGGAGTAATTAATATAAGTCAGTGCTGCCAACATGATTATATGCTTGCTGATAGGTCCAATTTTAAAATACATGTAACTTCTATACTAACAAATGGATTTCATCCAAAATTGGCACAACATGATATCATAATATTTCCGATTATTTCTAACCAGCACACGCATGACATTGTTGCCAACATGCTTTTACGCGTGCTGATAGATCCAACGTCTAACTGCATGTAACGTCCATTGGACTTCAACCAAATTTTGTATTCTGTACCTTAAGAGATGGAACTAAGAATATATTCAGTCACAAGGGCTGCCAACTGTAGTGCTCTATTAGGCTACATTATACCAGGAATATTTCGAACTAATTGGACATTTCGATATTACCAACTTAATTTCGTCATTATTGTAGATAGGTTCATATACTGTAGAATAATCATTGGCATGAAAAGTAGGCTCTTTAGTTCGTCACGGAACTTCTTGTTCTTTTCCTTATATTCTTTAGCTTCATTCTCTCTTCTCCTACTTTCTTTAACACTTCCTCATTTCTCACGTTGTCCTTCCGACTTATTCTCTTCATTCTCCTGCATAGCGACATTTCGAAAGTCTCTATTCTTCTCTCGCCTTCTTTCCTAAGCGTCCAAGTTTCCACTCCATACATTGCTACACTCCAAACAAAACATTTCCCTAATCTCTTCCTTAGGCTTACTTTCATTGCTCAACAAAATAATTTTCTTTTCTTACTGACGAGGTAATGACCCGGATAGCAGGAAAGATAGGAGAAGATAAGATGGAAGCAATGATGTTTACAGATGATCTCATGGTCTGGGGGAAACAAGGAGGAGGAAATTCAGGAGCAACTGAAGGCTTGGGAAGAAACAGTGGGAGAGTACGGATGGAAGTTCAACATCAGTAAATGTGAGATCCTGTTAACGACCAGGAAAAAGGACAGACCAATGAGTGGGATAACACTTGGAGGTGGACAGCTGAAGAAGGTGGAAAGTCTCAAGTACTTGGGTAGTATAGTGGAGGAAAATGGGAGAAATGACAAAGATATTACGGAACGTGGCAGACAGGCAGAAGCATTTCTGAGAAGCATTAGGAGCTTAGTGTGGAATAAAGATGTCCCACAAAAAAGCAAGGAAGTGTTATACAGAAGCTACTATATCCCGATACTGACCTATGCATCAGAAACGTGGACAATGAAGAAAAGAGGCATAAGCAGAATACAGGCAAGTGAAATGAAGTTCCTACGAAGTAGGATCGGAGTAACAAGAAGAGACAGGGTGAGGAATGATAAGGTCAGGGAAATAGTGAAAGAGGAGCCCTTGCAAGGTAGGATTGAGATATCAAGACTGAGGTGGTATGGACACTTAAAGAGAATGGAAGAGAAGAAGATTCCCAAGAGGATGCATAAGATGCAGATGCAGAAGAAACGACCAAGGGGAAGACAAAGAGATAGATGGCTAAAAGGAGTGGAGGAATGTGCCAAAAAGAGAGGCGAGGACTTAACTAGAGTGACAGCTTAGAGGTGGTGGGAAGAAAGGACTAAGAGGCGAGACTTATGTTCCAAACAGACCCAGCCTGGGGCTGGAAACTGTACAAGATGATGATGATGATGACAGAAGGCTTCATTTGCTATTGCAATCCTTGTCTTTATTTCTTTAGTGCATATCATTCCTTGTGTACCGGTAACCCAACTATTTCATCTTCTATTTTTATTGTAATTGTTTCATCTTTTCCACCTACCGTCATACTCTTTTTTTTTCTCATTTATTTTCATCCCAAGGGTTAAGCTGTCTCTTGTAAGCTATCTCAAAAAGGATTATGTAACGTTACTCTGGGGAGGTATTGAATTCATGTACAAGATTTATGACAGGCACAGCCATAAACTTAATTTTGTTACACTTCTTGCCTTTCTTAAGACAAAGAGGAAGAACGAGTTGTGTTCCGGTTACTTCGATGAGATGTTAACAGTGCTATTGAAGAAGATACAATTTTCAAACCTTTAATCGATATTGAGTGAAGTCAATAGCTGTAAATGAACAATTGTCCATGAAGACAAGAACATCTTGAAGGTTAATTGCATAATTACTTATTTAATGTGTACTGATATAATTTGTGCTTTGGATTGCTTAAATCTTTGTTCTTCGGACGAATGACTTGGCCTTTGTTATTTCCAACAATAGGGTGCCCTGCTTATTCCGTACACACATTGGGTGTACACATGCTTGACGCCACAGGTAAATTTCACTAACTTACTTCCTGTCCAAGGTCACTGGACAATGGCTTATTTTACACAATTACATGAGCAAAATTTAAAAACAAATTTCTGTTATTTCTTTTTGGTTAAGGGAGTTCATACACCGTCAGTGGGAGTTTTCGCATACAGTTACGAATCATATCATTGTTTCACTTATATGCAACATAGAGTTATGAAAACTCACATATTTATAGTAAATACATAGAGCTTTCATCAAATTTAGAGAGAGGAGCAATATATAAAGTAGTTCGTGATAAGGATAATATTCGTGATATTTTAAACCCCGTGAATCACAAAAAACACGATTTAACAAGAAATACCAGTTTGAATGGAATGAATTTTTTTTCATGTAAGGTAAACGCATAAATAGCGAGGATGAACCACCATGAATGTTATATTGTAAATAGTAGGCTATATTTTAAAAAAATGTGTTTCAAAAAATGAACAGTTTTTGGTTTATTTTTCCAAGTATATCTGAATTATTTTTAAAGATAATTTCATAAATGAGGTTCATCCTCTAGGTATCATGTGTTGAAATATATCTGCCGAGTTCCATCCAGTTTCATCACATAGTTCACGAGATATTGTGTTTTTCCTACCAAAAAAGCAACCTTTCCGGTAAACAGCTTTGAATATTAAGCACTCCATTGACAGATAGGCGCATGGTCTCACGTAATACGCTATTTCTCTGCCAAAACGCTTAATTTACTTAAAAAAACTTAACAGATATATTGAGAAAGGTATTCTCCTTCATTTAAACGTAAAAGAAAATAAAACTTAAATTTTGACAACCGACGGTGTATGAGCCCCCTTAATGGTTGTTAATTTTACACTAAACAAAGATCTAATCTTTCTCAGCCTCCTGCTAACAATACAGGGTCTTTCATATAAAATAAGAGCGCCAAGCGGCGGCTTTGTTAACCGCAGCTGCGGTCACCTTGGCCGAGCTTTGGCGCGCCAAGGCCCCCTGCTTTAAGCGTGTGTACAATCCTATATGATGCAGCGGCCTTGCTAGCGTGTGTACAATGCTGAAATCATATATATTATTTCAGTAGTATGCATCCCTCCTATAGCGCTCACAAGTGACCGATCGTGACAAATGAGCATTCAAATGAAAGAGAATAGACATTAGCAGTGACGAATTGCACTCTAATTTCATAAATATCTATAATTTCTTAAATAAATGACTTTAAAAAAATTGTACGAAGTGTGCGATTTGCAAACACCGTTGATGTAGGAAAATACGCTCCATAATTGCTGTCCACGGGCCGCTGTGACGCCTGTTTCATGTCATATTAACATTCTGAGGTCTTTCCTTTATCCTGAAATGTAAATAGTGTTCTATACCGTAATCATTTGGTTGAAATAAAAACATAACCTTTCTCCCAAAGTCTCTTATTATAAACCTATTGGGGAAAGTGTGGTTTATGAACATGCGAGATTTCTCGCGCGGGTCCGCTAGTCTTACTTTAGTTAGTTATTGTTCATGAAACCGAAACACCTACTTGTGCTAATTTTGTGAGTGATTTATTCGGAGACCGTTCAAGATTCTCGCCAATGTCATCTAGCCCATCCTCTGTTAAAACTGTTCGTGTACGGGCATGTTATTTATTGAGCACCGAGCCAGTAGTGTCAAACTTATTTGCAATTACGTGAATCTGTGCTAGTGAAGGTGGCACTTCATCAGGAAATTGCTGAACAAATGCATCACATACCCGCCGAGCCGACTCGTACTTAAAATAAGTTTTACATAAAAAATACGATGTTGCAATGATAACTGTCTCAACATGTTAGCACTTGAGGTTTACACTGGTGACAGAGCACCTGCACGCTTATTGCAAGGTCAAGTTTGGCGCTTTCAATATTATAGGGGTTTCGGTTTCATCAACAAAAACTAACTAACTAAAGTAAGATTTCAGCATTGTACACACGCTAGCAAGGCCGCTGCATCATATAGGATTGTGCATACGCTTAAAGCAGGGGGCCATGGCGCGCCAAAAGCTCGGCCAAGGTGACCGCAGCAGCGGTTAACAAAGCCGCCGCTTGGCGCTCTTATTTTATATGAAAGACCCTGTAAATATGAAACGTTATTGCCTAATTTTGTACAGGGTCCGTGCACCGGTTCTAAGTCCTATATGAAGAGAACAGTGCTGAACCACCGCGCTTGTGTATATCTTCATTAAAGAGGATTTTTCTCAGTTTCTCAGTTTTGCCACAAAATGTCCTTTTGCGCAATTTATTTATCTTATTTCATTTTATTTTATTTTGTGTCTTTAGTAGAGGTGAAGTTAAGGCTCTCTTACACTTAACCACGCAATATGGTACCTATACATATGAAACAATTTTTGAAACATAAGTTCATTATGATTATCAATAAATAGTAAATTAATTATGTTAAATTTTAATATTAATGAATGTTCTGTATGCTTCAGAGTGCCTTGTAATGACCAGAATGGGTCCACTAAGTAAACTGGAGTTAAAAGAAAGGAAGATCCAGAGGAGGATATTAGGTCCAATTAGAGAGGAAGGAGGCATTTAAAGAATCCGTCATAATGATGAATTGTATGAACACCAGGAGGACATCGTCACGTCTATAAGGAAAAGACGCCTGACCCTTTATGGACATTTGGCACGTCTGAATTCTGAAAGACTCACCAACACGATATTCACAGTAAGGGGAAGAGGCGAGGCTTCTAAGAACAAATGGATTGCGTCATTTAAATCAGATATTGAACAACTAGATATCCCACTGGAACAAACTCATGACCGTCTGATGTTCCTTCAGGTCATCCGACAGGGCGTTTTCCCAACGTCCCTTACAAGTAAGAAGACTACAGGAGCTAAGTGGACAGAAGAAAGAAGACTGACGCACAGTCAGAAAATGAGGGACTATTGGAAGAAGAAAGCAACAACTTTATCGAAGAGTAGATACGAGCCCGTGGTCCTAAGTAGCCCTAAACGATAAAGAAAGAAATGTATGTGGCATAATAATAATAATAATAATAATAATAATAATACTACTAATAATAATAAATCACAATGTTACAAACCTTTCTATAATTTCCTAATATAGGGTCATCGAAAAATAATGCCTAGATTTTAAATAATTGCTATAAAAGTTTCAATACTACAGGGCGCCCGAGAATGTTCTCCGCAGTGGGTACGTGCAGCTGTGAGTGGTTGAGTCAAGAGTTTAGTTGGCTGCACTGTGTCCTTCAAAGCGGGACTCCCTCGTGAGGGCTGTCAGTGTGTATTGCGATAAGCGAGCTAGCCTGCATGTCTTCAGTGTGTATTACACTAAGCGAGCGTTCAGATAGATTATTGGAAGAGTGCAACAGTATACAGGCGGTAATGTTTACTATTGAAGAGCGAGTTATTTTGGTGAAATACGTTTTTTCGCGAAGGTGATCTGTTTACAGAAAATGTAAAATTAAGATTTCAGGTGCGGTTTCCTAATTTGAAGTGTCCAAATCGTGATACCGTTCGGGATTTGGTAAGTAAATTTCGTGTGACTGGCTCAGTTCACGATGTACCGGGAACAGGCAGGCCTACGCTTTCAACAGACGAAAAACTTGATGAAA
This sequence comes from Meconema thalassinum, assembly GCA_946902985.2. Lineage (NCBI taxonomy): Eukaryota > Metazoa > Arthropoda > Insecta > Orthoptera > Tettigoniidae > Meconema > Meconema thalassinum. The sequence goes on from OX336388.2 coordinate 93,128,209, forward strand.
TCTCCGGTATAATGCTGCGTAGTCCAAGTAAATCAACAAGAAAACTAGCTCAACAAACAGGAATCTCTAAGTCGACAGCACATAAAGCTGTAAGAGACAAGCTTCAGTTGTTCCCTTATAAAGTTACCGTGGTTCTTGAATTAAAACAAACTGATTACGGAAAAAGAGTGATGTACTGTGAATGGTTCCAGCATCTGTTATGAATGGCTGTGGTGAGTACAAAGTTTACTGTTTATTTGTTATGATGCAAGCGGCAGCCGTGCTACCAACGTAACTGCTGTAGCTAGCTCTCGCAGACGCATGTAGGCACTGCGGAGTACATTACGGGACACACTGTAGCTAATGTAATGGTTTTAGCCTCAAAATGCGTGGAAGTGATAACTTTAGTAAGTTTCAATGTGAGTTCCGTTTGTTGCTCTACAGACGTGCGTCATGTGTATCGCGTACCGGGCGAGGCGGTGCATAAAAATGCCACGCTCTCCAGTCTATTGTCCGATGACATCTATTTGAGCAAACACAAACTGTTCAAGCATGTCGAGGTAAATTAGGCTTGTAATTGATTTTTCTTTGTCAGCGAAAAATAAAGGTTCAATAACTTGGTCATGAATAGGGCTCGGATTTTGATGACCTAAAAATGTTTAAAAAATGACCTATAAAAAGACTGCAAAAAATCATAAAATAACCCGAAAGATTTTAAAAATTACCTAAAACTTTGAATGAAACTGACATAATTTCAACACACAAAAAACGCAGACCACGTTATTGTATGTTGAAATGATTTTAATAGCTACCTAATATAATTTATTTATCATTTGACAAATACGAATTATTTGCAATCAAATACTGGTTATTATTTCAGTCTATTGTTTGGCATTCCAATGTGTTCTTTTCTTCAGAAAAAATAACACTTCAAGGTATGTGGACCTATAAGGCTGCAACATCTGAAGATCAAATAGGAGAGAATTTTGCTTACTGTTGTCTGTCTTCATACCCCCTCGATTTCAACATCACTTCCGGATTAGTTGTAAGCCCAGTATGTCTCCTGGAATGTCGATATTCCAAGAAATAAGGGTTGAACAAAGTTGTGAAGATTCTCATGTCTTCATCCTCACTTTCAGTTCCGTTAATATCCAGTACCATACGCGATAAATGCATCATAAACCATTAAAAATGTGAGAAAATGTCTCGAAACGCATACAATATTCTAATAAATTCCATAAAATGACATAATAATGACGCGAATAGCAAGAAAATGACCCACAAATAAAATACTTAGAAAAATGACGAAAAAATGACTTAATAAATATGTAATTCTGTAATGTGGGGGCCATGTACAGGATTTGTGTATAGGCCTAAGTTAGCAATTCTGTGGTGAACCATTAAAAAGATGACATGTCATCAGAATCCGGGCCCTGGTCATGAAGTAACCCGGACACACATTGACACACATTAGACGTTAGCATAGCAACAAACAGAGCTCACATTGATACTCACTAAGGTATGAAAAAAACACCCATTTTTAAGGCACGCCTCTAATAGTTTTTTTAAGCAATTATTTAAAATCTAGGCCTTATTTTGTCGATAACCCTGTATTATCCAAGCTCAGTCATACGTCCTTCCATCCATCACCATTCACACGAGTCAGTGAGCAGTATTCAACAGGTAACCTCGTCATGCGGCCTTGAATTATTGTTTTAGAATTTCTGATATAGGCTGGAGTTGAATTCCATAATCGAGGCCCAGCTACAGCAAAAGAGCGGTTGAACATAGATGAGTGATTGTTGGGGATGGCGAGGGAAGAGCTAGATTGAGTGTTTTGGTTATGATATGAGGACAAGTAACTAAATTTTGATGACATGTACATGGGGAAATCGATAGATGGATGTCAATAAGTGAAGTTTACGACGTTCATCAGGTTTAAGCCAAGAAAGAGTTCGGTAGCTTGGGGTTATGTGGTCATCGTATCTTAGATTAAAAGCAAGTCGAGGATAAGAGTTCAATTCTTGTTAAAGTTTCATTGTCATTGAGTCGCGTCAAAGAGAACAATGTCACAATGCAAATTTGATTAGTTTATTTTGCTAGAATGTTATCAGTGAATTTATTGCTTTCATTACGAGAACTAAATGCCTCCAATAAGAGAGATAACAAATGGAAGTCGAATATAATCAAAGAGTTAGCCTTGTGTAGGAGTGAGATCACATTCTGTATTTCAATAATTATGTACCGTAAGTCTCTCAGATCTGTTTTATCAGGTTATTTAAAAATATGTACATCTCAGTCCTTTCCTTATTCACTATTACTGCAGAATGGTTTGGTAGATTATGAAATAGATTTAACAGCTTTTAAAGAGTGGGTAAAAACGCGTATACTTTTAATTGACGTACAAATTCGATCAATTAGTATGTATGTCTTAAAATTGAAAAAATTAAAAAAATGACATGTCAGTATAAATTATCTAAACATTTATTCTAATGGTAAATAATGCCCTCAAATTTTAAAATAATCAAATAGTGACATATCAATTCGACTTATCTAAACATTCCTTTAAGCAGCACATAATGCCTTCAAATTGAAGAACTCAAATAGTTCAGATATCAAATATCAGTTCGAATTGTCTAAGCAAAGGAAATAAGCATTCCTTTAAGTAGTAAATAATGCCTCCAAATTAAAAAATCAACTAGTGACATATCAATTCGACTTATCTAAAAATTCCTTTAAGTTGTAAATGATAACTTTAAATTAAAAAATCAAATAGTGACATATCAATTCCACTTATCTAAACATTCCTTCAAGTAGTAAATAATACCTTTAAATTAAAAATTAATTATAGGCATATACATTCTACTTATCTAAACATTCCTTTAAGTAGTAAATGATTCCTTTAAATTAAATATCAAATATAGACATATAAATTCCACTTATCTAAACATTCCTTTCAATAGTAAATGATACCTTTAAATTAAAAATCAAATAGTGACATATCAATTCTACTTATCTAAACATTCCTTTAAGTAGTAAATGATACCTTTAAATTAAAATCAAATAGTGACATATCAATTCCACTTATCTAAACATTCCTTTAAATAGTAAATGATCATTTATACATAAAAATCAAATAGTAACTTATCAGTTTGAATTATCTCAACATTCCTTTATGCACTGTATATAATTCCCTTAGTAAAAAAAAGATTAATGAACAATAGTTCGAATTATCTAAAATTCACTCAAGTAGTAAAAAATACTGTCTCCAAATTGCATTAATCAAGAATGACATATGAGTTCGAATTATCTAAAATTCGTTCTAGTACTAAATAATGCCCTTAAATTATAAAAATCTAATAACTAATGAGTTCGAATTATCCAAAATTCGTTCTAGTATTAAATAATGCACTTAAATTACAAAAATCAAATAACTAATGGGTTAAAATTATCTGAAATTCATTCTAGTATAAATAATGCCCTTAAATTACAAAAATCAATAATGACATATCAATAGAAATAAATACAATATATGAATGTGTTATTTCCCCTTAAGGTATAATGGATGTATATAACAGAGGACATTGTTTTAATGCAGGGTTTCTTAACTCATGGGTCACGATCCAAAGTCATTGTGGCTTTCGGGATGGATCACCCTAAATTCTCAAAGAACAGGAGCTGATTGACGTTATAAGTGACAAAGCTTTGCGTCACAGTTTGCAAAAGTAAACTTAAGCCACATTGTTTGTTTTTTAAATAAACTGGCTTTTCTACACTTTCCATCATAAAAGCTAAGATTAGATACTGTTTTGGAACTTGAGAATGTCTCTAGGTCATCCTTCCTTTTAAATTCACTAATTAAAGATGGAGGATCACACTGAACTACCCTTAATGATTTATATCAGTCCTTTTTTTAGATATTGATTACATGTTACGAGTGCTTATTATGAGATATTTTATCTTTAAAATAATAATAATGACTACAACAGCCTAAAGATATCCAGGAACGTGTTCCACTTCAGGAAAACTACGTACGCACAAAGGTTTCCAGGAAAAGCCGAAGCTGAAGACAGGGAAGACGTGGTCCCAACAGAGAAAATAACAACACCGGAGGCGAATGCGGGAACATTGGGCGGTAGTTAGAGCTCGGAAGAAGAGAGTTGAACTGACGTGGTCCCTAGTTGGCTGAATCGAAGAAAGAAGAAGAAGAAAATTCTCTCCACCCCTCTTCAATTGCGTCCTGGAGTAACTAGTAACAATTTGGAATGAAGAACTGGAAGGACATAAGCTATCACCAATAACAATGGGAAGAAAGAACCGAGGCATTGAAAGAAACTGCCTAGCATTTGCAGATGATTTTGCCATAATTTCTGATAATCTGGCAAACGCAGCAATACAGGTCAATCTCATAGAAGAGATGGCCAACAAAACAGGTTTAAGAATTTCTGTAAAAAAAAAAAGCTAATTTATGACGGAAAAAAAAAGCTCCAGAAATCCTAGTAACAGAAATTGGTCAAATAAAGAGTCAAAATATTTGGGGGAAATCATTCAAGAATTTTTTTTGGAAAAATGTGTAGAATAAAGAATACGAAAGATGGAAAGAGCGTATGGCATAACTAGGAATACCTACAACAAAAAATGTTTGTCTAAAGATCTTAAAATACAGCTCTACAACACCGTAGTCAAACCGGAATGTCTGTATGTCTCGTACTGAACTACAAATTGGATAAATTAGAAGTAGTAGAAAGAAGAATTATACACAAAATACTCGGTCCTTTAAAAACTGCAGAATTCTAGAAATTAAGAAGTAATGATGAAATATTATAGGAAACATATTAGAAACAATACGGAAGAGAAGATTGCTACAGGATGGTTGACAGTAGGTTAACCAAGCAGATCTTCACATTCCTGTGGAACAACAAGTCAACAACAACCTGGGTACAAGGAGTCAAAAAGGATTTGGAAAGAAACAATATCAGAGAAGAAGATACACCACACAGAGCTAATTCTAGGCAAAAAGTACAAAAACTGGAAGGATTCAGACTGTGGAAGGGAAAGAAAACCGGCTCGAAATGGTCCGAGGAAAGGAAGTGGAAACATAGTGAGATGGTGAAGAATACTGGAGGGAGAAGAAGGAACAGCAAAGGACAAAGCATTGAAATTGGCCCGTGGTCCCTAGACGGCCGAAACGAAAATAATAATAATATTAATAAAATTGACACAAGAAAACGGAATTTGGATTAAAAGACGGCATTCAGATCTATACCGTCACACAGATAGTTTCAGCAACACTGTACGAAGAAGACGTTTAACATTTTATGGACACCTCTTCAGGATGGACGATTATAGACTTACAAAAAGGTTATTCAATGTAATAAATTCTCAGAAGTCAAGGATAGCCTGGCTGGATGAATCAAGAGAGGACCTGCAAGAGTTGAACATCGGAGAAAATATTCTGAGAAACCGCAAAGTTTTCAGGACCGCAGTAACAAAGCACAAGTTTAGGGTGAAAACTAGTGGCAGGACTGGAACCAGGTGGACAGAAGAACGGAAGAAGCAGCACAGTGACTTCATGAAGAGATTTTGGGAAGTTTGGAAGGCGAATATCATCAAGCCGAAAAACAAGTTCAAGCGCGCTCTGTAATGGGCAAAACGCAAAAAGAAGAAGAAGAAAATTGACACTCATACAACCGGAAACACTATATGTCAAGGAGTGTCTGGCACTGATCAGGAAAGGGCCGGATAGATAAGTAGGAATTCAGAGAGAGGAAAAGTCTAAGGAAGATCCTAGGCTTGGTACGGGTAAATGGGAAATTCCAGAGACGAGACAGGCTCTCTGAGTTTGCCAGAAGAAGAAAGGTAGCTTCCTATATCCATGTCTCCAAACAGTCTGTTCACCTTCTGGCGAAACAAGAAGGTTCTTACCACTCGGCTGACTGAAACCGACAAGGATATCAAAGAACTAGTTAAAACAGATCTTCAAGAAAGACAGTCTGTGGGAAATACCCCGAAGAGAGTCCGTGAATTTCAGAAAAAGAAGCCCTGAAGAAAGGCCCGCCGTGGACGTAAGAAAGAAAAGAGTTAAAACTGGAGAAGTTCAACAATTGAAGAAGCATGGTCCAAAGTAGACACTTCAGAAAAAACAAGAAGGAGAAGATGAAATTCCAACTTAGTTCATCTGAAGTTGAACGTACCGAAAAGAATGAACTAAGGCATTCAAGTTTTAGAAACTACCCAAGTTTCATTCAAATTACTCTCGATTTCGAAATTAAAATGCCTGAATCAAACAAGCTGGTGTTTAATAATAATAATAATAATAATAATAATAATAATAATAATAATAATAATAATAATAATAATAATAATAATAATAATAATGCTTCGAGCATAGAAGAGCTTCCAAGAAAAGCCAAAATTGAAAACCTGAAAGAAGTGGACTGATGAAAGAAAGGAGGCTTAAAGAACGCGAATGCGAGAATATTGGGGAAGAGTTAAAGCTGTAAGTGCAAATGGTTGAGGTAACGTGGTCCACAACTGCACGGAACGAATAATAATAACAATAATGAAGAACATAAAAAACACACCAAAAAAGCTTCAAGTGGGCAAACAATACATAGGCATCGTCAAAGAATTTTAATATCTTGGGGAATGGATCGGCTGGAATGCGCTAGAAAAAAAGGCAATGGAGTCTAGGAGAAATAAAGTTTAATTGGCCTTCCAATTTACGAAGGACACTTATAACAAGAAGTCTCTCTCCTGGAATACCAAGATAAGACATTATACCACGGTAATGAAACCAGACGCCTTATATGCAGCCGAAACGTGTCTCTCACCACCCAGTGAAAGGCTGAAAGGCTGGAGGTCAAGGAAAGAAAGATAATACGCAACATCTTAGGTCCCAAATTTCATAACAACAAATTAATCCATGTCAGGAACGAAACTCTTTACCAAAAGACTGAAAAACTCTCGGACACAAGAAGAAAACGGAGAATTGATTTTTATGGGCATATCCTCCGAATGAATTAAAATAGACTAACCAAAAAGATCTTGGACCACTTTCGTAATAATAATAAAAAAAACTCTTTGGTTTAAGGAACCCGAGAAAGACCTCGTGGAACTCCAAATTACAGACACCATGCTCATGGACAAAACAGCCAAAACCGTCACCAAGGATAAGAAACAACGGTTCCAAGGGAAACTCAAACAAAAGCGAACGATCCATATCTCTGCCGAAGAAAGGGAAGCAAGATCTCAAAGTATGAGGCAATACTGGGCCAAAAGGAAAGCTCAAAACAATAAAAAGTGATTGATTTCATGTGCCCCAAAGTTGGGTGAAACAAATAAAGAATAATAATAATAATAAATATCAATTAAGTAATAAATTTCCACACTTGCTGTGCTCATTAAGTCATTCGTGAATTAGCACTCTTTAACTTGAAAATAGACCCACAGGCCCCACACGTTGGTCGCCAACTTTATTTTGGATCGTGACAATGACAGATTAAGAACCACTGTTCCAATGAAAAACGAAAAGTAAACATTTGTCCTCTAATTACAGAAATCGAACCTTTTTTTCTTTTCTGCATCTGTGTAAATATTATTGTTTCCTCCTACAAGGTATGGATCTTGATCACAAACGCCGACTTCTAAGACAGAGAGAGAGAGAGAGAGGGTGGGAGCATGGTCAGTGGCGTAGCTAAGGGGTGTTACTGGGGGGTTTGAACGCTCCTTTTTGAATTCTTACACAAATGATACAGGAACTGATAATAAAAATTAGCTAAAACCATTTTTTAAATTAAATAACTATATGATACTTATTCATATTTTTGGGATATTGCTGTGTGAAAATAAAACAAATAAAATTCCTAGACGTTTCGAGATGAACCTTGCCTCCATTTTCAACAAGCGGCAGTTTTGTTATCCACTACTGCGGTGGCCTTGGTCGAGCTTGTGGCGCGCCGTGGTCCCCTGCTTTAAGCGTGTGTACAATCCTATATGAAATCTTACCTTATAAAAGATGTTAGTTATTGCTGTTTTAAGGGGCGGAACTACGAGTCATCTGCCTCCTTATAAAAGATGCTGGAAGTGTCGTAATTTCTGGGTTATTCCGGCATTGTATCTGGTAACCACATTCTGGCTGACAAGAGTGAGTTCTGATACTGTAATGTTTCTGATTGCATGCGTAATGTTTCCTTTCAATTCCTCCAATGTGTGAGGAATCGTTAAAATTTGTTTTACATACAAAAAAATGATTTTGCAATGATAACTGTCTCACCATGTTAATAGCTGAGGGTCAGACTGGCGACTGAACACCTGCACGCTTATTGCAAGGTTAAGTATATACTATGCACGCGCTTTCAATAGTACAGCAGGGGGCCACAGCGCTCCACAAGCTCGGCCAAGACCTCCGCAGCAGCGGATAACAAAACAGCCGCTTGCCGTTCTTACTTTATATGAAATACCCTGTATATCTTCAATAGCGTTCTGTGTAATGATTACAATATATACTGCTAAAATCTGTTTTGTGATGTACAGTCTTGCCTCCCCACCCTCAATACTGGAATAGTTTCCCCCTTTTCTCATTAACCATCGGCTCGCTTTTGAAACTAGCTGGGTGGTCATGTTTAAATTCTATATCTGCGTGGAGCCAGAGCTTTCCCAGCTCGAGGTAGCGTTGCCAATTATCCACCGTAGCTACTGAGAGCAAGCAGCGAGGCTGAACAGATCTACTGAGCAACACTGGGGATCCGACAAGTGAGACGGAAGCCAGAACTGGACTCTGTACTCCACGTGGAGTGGTCAACAGCCATCAGCTATTGGTTAGTAGCGAACAATGGTCGTCATAGTCGGTGTGTGTTACTGCCTAATGTTTGAGTGAGAGAACTACACTCACCGGCAAAGGAAGCGAAACACTACGAAATTCAGACTAAACTCAATGTTGGACCGTTTCAAACCTTGTATTAATCAAATACAGTGCGTCAAGGAATGTTCTCCGCAGTGCCTAGTCACTGCTACGTTAGGTGAGAGCCGGAGTTAAGTTGGCAGCGTGGTGTCAGACCTTTCGTTCACTTGCCGACAGCCAGGTACTAGCTTGTCTTCTCCAAGATCGACAGGATATCAGAACACACGTGTGAGCTGTGCTGTGCTGTGGAAAGAGTCAGTGTGAATGCAGTAAGGGAGATTTAGATTATTGAAATAGTGCAACAGGATACAAGCGGTAATGTTTACTACTGAAGAGAGAGCGTTTTAGATGGAATACGTTTTACGTGAAGGCGATCGGATCACAGAAAATGATAAACTAAAATTTCAAGCGCGGTTTCCGAATTCAAAGTGTCCAAACCGGGATACCGTTCGGGATTTGATAAGTAAATTTCGTGTGAACGGCTCAGTTCACGATGTACCGAGAACAGGCAGGCCTACTCTGTTAACACACGAAAAACTTGATGAAATTTCCGATATAATGCTGCGAAGTCCAAGTAAATCAATACGCAAATTAGCTCAAGGAGCAGGAATCTCTAAGTGGACTGTTTGTTGTTTGTTTTGTTTTGATACAAGCGGCGGCAACCGTGCTGCCAACTTAACTCCGGCTCTACCTAACGTAGCAGTGCCTAGGCACTGCGGAGAACATTCCCTGACACCCTGTACTATGGCATTACAACGATATGGCAATGTATCATAAGTTAATTACGCTAATTAGCACAGTAATTGATACTATTATTGATCATGACAATCACAACAGTGCAGAAATACGAATTTGGAAATGTAGAAACCTGCAATCCATCCTACTGACCTCCGACCTGTTGCACTGTATGTTGTAGATGAATCGTAATGTTCACAAAAATACGCTGCACGAGAATTCACAGCTGTTTATGGTTATTGTTGTCCGAAGGCGGGAAACGGTAACATTGGTGTTGTGATTGTCACGATCAACAATGTTTATCAATTGTTGCGCTGAAACTTCTCAAACGAGCTAATTAAATCAAGGCACATTGCCATATCGCTGCTAAGTCACAGCATTCAATTTATACCAGGTAAGAGTTTAGTGCTTTTCAGTCGATCAACACGAATGTACCCAAAAAGAGCTGGGTTAGCCCTAATCCTGGAATAAATTACATGAGATTAATACATAGCCTACACTAGGATGACCAGTTTCGATTGTCAAGCGATCATCATCAGATCCATTACACTTAGGCTATAAAATCTATGTTTGAAAATACAGGTGAAAATATTTACAATATGTACAATTATTTAGTTGCGGTATTGGTACTGCAACTTGTCGGTATATGTTAGCTGTGATCTATATGACGTTTGGTGAAATGCTAAAAGTGGTGATAGAATTCCGGAGTTGGTATATTTGGAGTGACTATATGGTTGTAAAAAATCAACTATGGTTAAACTGTAATATTACAGGCAACTACTTATCTGGTTGTCTTCCTAGCTGGAGCTACGAGCAGTTTCGTGTTCACTCCTACACCAGGTGTGGTCGGACCACAGTATAACCTTAGTTGACTTTTTACAACCATATAGTCACTCCAAATAGACGAACTCCGGATTTCTATCACCATTTTAGCATTTCACATAACATCATATATACTACAATTAGCATACACCGACAGTTGCATTACCAATACTGAAACTAAATGATTGTACATATTGTAAATATTTTCACCTGTATTTTCAAACATAGATTTTAGAGCCTAAGTGTAATGGATCTGATGATGATCGCTTGACGATCGAAACTGGTCATCCTAGGGTATTTATTAACCCTCTCAGTGCCACCCACCGATCATATCGGCTCTCGCTGCTCGCTCCAAAAGTGCCAAAGCCGATTCAATCGGCGCGCTGTTTATCTTATATTAGTAGATTTCTGTAGGCATATGTCCGTGATTATTTCATATTGTTGGAAAGGCGAGGTTTCAAGCTTGCCTGTGCGGTGTTAATTTTTTTCCTTCGAAGTCTGTTACGCGATAGGTTTGAGTTTGTATTCCCGCCCTCCCTTACCGCTCTCCCAATCACGCCAAAATTGCGGTGCAGTTGTTTTCTTTTTGTTGAAGTTTTCTGCCTACAGATGTATCTAAGAACTTTCTACAGCATGAAAAGTAGTGTTTCTTCGAATATGACTCTTAGGTGTACTTAATTTAGACTCCAAACTGATTCTTTACCAAAAAGAAATTGAACAATTATCAGAATAAACTCAATTAAAACGTTTTGATGCCATATTTACTTTTAAGAACAAAATTTATGAAGGAATGAGGTATTGATTATAATGCAAAGCAAAAATAATGATTCCACTATTTGAAATGTGGTATTTATGATTTTTTTTTTCGAATAGTCTGCATGACAATTTAAAATGGCTTGGCATTCTTGGCAAGTATTTCAGGAAATGGCTTGGCACTAAGGGGGTTAATCTCATGTAATTTATTTCAGGATTAGGGCATAACACAGCTATTTTGGGTACATTCGTGTTGACCGACTGAAAAGCACTAAACCCTTGTTTACTAAGGCAACACTGAAAAGTGGCTTCAAATCACACAATGTTATATAGTCGAACCTGCCCTAACGGACACCCTTATTCAGCGGACACCTGCTTATACGGACATTTTTCTTTGGAACTGATTTTATTTTACATAAGACAAGTGTTAAATTAGCCTCATTTCAGCGGACATCGCCATCTGTCCCGTCCACTTGACTTTAGCGGACACTTCACACGCTGCAGGACATTTTTTACACCGGACCAAGTCATCCTTTCTTTTAAAACCATTCTGCAGACATACGGAAATCCCTGTTGAATGTCTGTACTACACCTATTTCGAGTCAAAGGAAAGAGAGTGAAATGCAGGCTACATCGCAACGCTGTACTAGCCGTAAAGTTAATTCTTCTGTACATTTCACTTTCCAAACCTTTCGTTATGGTGTTCTACCTACTGGTGTACATTCCGAGAATTCTAATTGTCCAGGAGTGCTGCCAGTGACTGTTTACTCACGAGTTACCTGGGGATTTTCTTCCCTGCTTGTATTATTCTATTCATAACTCAGATTGCCACCGATAAGGTCGAGCTCAGGTAGTCAACTTGAGAAGGAAAATACTTGCAGTACATGCGCTAATTAGTGAGACATAAATACCGTAGCCTTTCAGTCGTCAAGTAAACATGAGTAACAAGGGACGAACGTGTTTAGACCTCGAAACAAGAAGAAATGTGATTGTAGAAAGTGACAAGGGACTTTCAGTGAGAAAGCTTGCCGAAAAATTGAAATGAGGGAAAACTCAAATTTCCCAAGGAAATACTTAAACAGAAATGACTTAGAATAATCAAAATAAAGATATGTATGTTTATGTTTAAGGTGGATGTACTTTGGCGTACTTTACAAACTTGTTTCAGCGAACACCTCTCGTAAGGGACATTTTCCCTCGGAACAGACGGTGTCCGCAGATGGGAGGTTCTACTGTACTAGGTATGAAACGGTCAGGAGTTTTGTCTGATATTCTTAGTGTTTCGCTTTTTATGCCGGTGAGTTTATAAGAAGTCGTCGTTTGTGACTATTTTAGTCAAGCGAAAGCTCTGTATACGGGACTTTCTCTAGCCCTGTGCCAGTCATGGTGATGTAGCTGAGAGCGATCTGTATGTCCTCCTTGGCGCTCGCTGACACTCGAGTGTTCTCCAAGATGCGATTGAGGAACTCCTTGAGGAACTCGCCCTTGCTCAGATTTATGATGTCCAGAACTTTGACGCTGTTCACGTTGAAACCACTTGAGCCTTGTAAGAAGTCATTCAGCCTCTGCACCACGTCTACTTTGCCGTCATCGCTCATCTTCTGCAAGTCCAAAGCCTCGAAGACTGCGGTCAGGTCCACTGTCCGTAGGATAGAACTCCACTTCTGGGCCCCATAGCCTTCAAACTGTATCTCCGCGAGGTAAGTCTCCATCAGCTTGCACATGTCTGGATGATTCTGTTTTATGTCACCGTTTTTCAGCAGAGCCTCGAAAATTGCATGTATTAGTTGCCCTTGTGTTGGATATTTGGTAATGTCTATACTGTTAATGATAATCTTTATTTCAGGCTTCGTGAGGAATATTTTTAGTTTTCCTAAGTTTTCAGATTCTCCTTCAGGAACATTGATGGCGCTGATGGTTTTAATGACGTCGACGAAGGATATATTGACAGGAATCAATTCTTCGTCTTCTATCATTGGTGGAGGTTCTGGCGTCGGCGATTCTGTTGTAGACTTCACTTCAATGGGCTTCGCTGCCTGTCCATCACCATCAGAAGGTAAACACACCATTTCCGGACAAGATTTCGGATTGCCATCACTATCCAGTTTTTCGATCAATGCTTCAATGTCGTCGATTACTTTCACATCAATCACCATTTTCTCCTTGGTTAATTTCAATAGTATTACCTTCAGAATTTGCCTTGGTTGTGCCGGCTTCCCATTTCCTGAGATGTCTTTTAAAATGCCGTACCAGTCGATAAGCAGCTGCGAGATTACTTCCCATATTTTGTCTGCCAATTCGCGTATGTCCTTTGGTGTTCCAGGAGTCTTGAAGCCCAAGAATAGCATCTGCACTCCAAATATTCCATCTGGCAGTTGAGGCGGATCCAGATTTATTGCTGCTATTTTGAATTTTAGATGTAATATAAGAGCCTGTAGTGGTTCACTTAAAGATATGGGAAGAAACACTCGTCTTTTAATTCTATCCAGCAGCGCTATGAGCAAGTCCCGAGGATTGTTGTAGTCATGGCGGATGAAGCCTGTTGTGATGAGTTTCATATTAATTTCATTGCGTTTGATAGCACTCAATATCAAATCCTTGGCCTTGATGATGTCATCTGGGTACTCTGCCGGGGTGATCACGTTGAAGAGTAGTACGTAGTTGATATCAGGACCACTCACGATGGGGGCCAGTTTGTCATGGACAGGATTGTATGTTAGGAACGAAGGAGGTTTCAAATACGGTAGAATTGTCTGTGCAGCCTCTTGTATGTTGAATTCAACATCTTGGCCTTCAGGAGGTTTAGCTAATTTCCTCAGGACAAAGCGCACAAGAGTATATGGATCTTGTTTTTCGTTCTTAGGCACATTTGCTACAGAGAAAGATAATTCCGGACGCTCTTCAAGAAGAATGTCACCGATGTATTTCTGAGCTTCATCCACTTCTGGTAAGAATTTCTCCAACTGCATATGTAACATTAATGCAGCTATGATTCCCTGACTCAGCGCCAGAGATCCGTCATTCAGCGCACCCAGTATATTGTTAAAGAACCTCCCCATGGAGTTGATAGCAATTGTGCTGACGAATTTTTCGCTAGATGGTTTGAACTTAGACGGTGTCTTGAGGATATCCAGCAGTTTGAAGTCGATGTTTGCAAGGAAGTCTGCCTGTAATGGGCCACCTCCAGGCCTCAGAATATTAGTCATATTGATCTTGTTATTATTGAGTGCATTCAACCAGATATTGCAGGCACCTTGTAGGTAGTGAGGGACTATTTTGCTCAATTGGGTCATCAGTACCTTGAACTGCATTTGAGGCGATGAGAACGACATGTCTTTTAGAAGGTAGAGCAACTCGGCTGTGCGTATTCTGCGCAGTCGTACTCCGTTGTACAAATCCAACAGAGATACGTAAAACTGAATGTCTAGAACCAAGGTGGGTCTGAATAGAATGTAGCCGAAGACATTCACTAGATTATCTCGCAGTTTGGATGAAAGACGTAACTTGACTATTAGTGGGTAGATCACTGGTAACTGACCAATTAGTGCTGGGCTTACAATTCCTACACCTGGTGTTACATAACCTGGGCTAACCATCATTGCACCAGGAAATACCACCGTTCCCGGAAGTACTGGGAGTACCGGGATCATGGCAACCCCATGAAGCACTGGTCTAAGGAGCCGCTTGGAGAAAAAGAAGGGCGATCTCTTGTTTCTGCTGGGCCCGCCATTCTATAATGAGACAAAAACAAGGACATACCGTCAGAGATCCAATCAGCGGGCATTGATCATGAGAGGGGGAGTGCGTGCAGGGAGAGTATGACAGTGCACAAGGCAAGGCTGAACGACCACAGCTATTTCCAACAAAAGAATGCGTCACTGTCGCTTAAGGGGTAGTCCTGCAATTTGCATCCGATATTTTGTGAGTTAATGTATGTTAGCAAAATTAAGATTATTTTCAAATTTGGAAGAATTTGGTAACACGGTTTCTGTTTTATAACACATTTTAAGAAAATAATTTGCATGATTTCAAAACTTCCTTTGCGTACCAGGTTTAGAGTTTTTAATTAGAAACATTTTTGTGATAGTTATTAGTCCTATGTGAAAAATAATTGAATCGGTCGTAGCTGAAAAGTATTAAGTCAGTTTTCAGAATACAGATAAAACGTCATTGACAGAACAGAACTTAACAAACACACTATACTACTGTCGACCAAAATATTATGTGTACTCGAGTTTGAAGGTTGTTTGTGAAGTAACCAATAGGCCTACATAAAATCCAATAATATCATGAATTTCGTCGTTCTATTTTACGTTAGTTCATGTAAGTTTGGAATTTTTAATTTATATTTTAATATTTTTCATCGCAGTTGGAACACAAAAAGTGCCCGTTTTTAAGCGTGTTTCAACCATGCGTCACATTTAAGAATTATTTTCTCACAAACCCGTCTTCTGATCGAATCCAAATTTTAACACAATATACATTGGAATGTTGTATAACTGGTTTATTAATTTTAAAATTTTGTGTGTCCAAGAAACAAAGCTGTTATCATTTTTGTAAGGTAACTTTTTCTCGGCTTGGTGTGGTTTGAAAATGTAGTTCTTGGTCGCGTTGTAATCCTTATACATCAAAAAGGTATGCTGTATGATTGTGAAATACGTAAATTAATTTAATTATTTTATATCGGTTTGTATTTGTACGGGGAATTAAGACATGGTTCACCAGTTAGCCGCTCCGGTGAAACCTGTACAGCGTTGCCAAGATGGGCTCCATCACGCGTCATGGCGCGCCTCGCTCGGAAGTGACGGGCTTCATATCAGCAACGCTGTACAGCATTTCCCGGAGCGGCTAGCTGGTGAACCATGTCTTAATTCCCCGTACAAATACAAACCGATATAAAATAAGTGAATTAATATACGTATTTCACAGTCATACAGCATAACTTTTTGATCTATAAGGATTACAACGCAACCAAGAACTACAATTTCTAACGACCCCGAGCCGAGAAAAAGTTACCTTACAAAAATGATAACAACTTTCGTACTTGAATACACAAAATTTTGAAATCAATAAACTAGTTAGACAACATTCCAATGTATATTGTGTTAAAATTTGGATTCGATCTGATGACGGGTTTGTGAGATAATAATTCTTAAATGTGACGCATGGTTGAAATACGCTTAAAAACGGGCACTTTTTGCGTTTCAACTGCGATAAAAAATATTAAAATATAAATTAAAACTTCAAAACCTACATGAACTAACGTAACATAGAACGACGAAAATGATGATGTTATTGGATTTTATGTAGGCCTATTGGTTACTTCACAAACAACCTTCAAACTCGAGTGCACATAATATTTTGGTCGACAGTAGTCATCTATGTTGTGAAGCAACTATTCAGGATACATTTCTGTTAGCTTTATATCAATTTTAATTTAATTAACATATTTTTCTAATCAATTTTGCAAACGTGACTTAATGCCTTTCAGCTCCGTGGTCAGTTTAGTGCGGCTTGAAGCCATCCAGAATGAATATTTGACATATTTTATTTTAAAATGTATTTGTAACGTAAAATCCACCTAAACCCTGTACAAATGTAATTTACAATAGCACTGTAACACGCGGGAATCGTGCAGTGCGGCCAACATTAAGTGTGGAATATGGCGCTGAAAGGCCATTGACTTAATGCTTTTCTCCTCTGATCGCACTGATGTAGCAGTGGTTTCGAGTTTAAACCCACAAAACAAATAGCTTTGTGATGGATTTTGCCTTGCCAGTGAGCTTCCGTGCTTTTTCTCCTGCTGGTAAGATGAAAATGTTTTGTGTGTAGCTGAAGACTGACTTAATTCTTTCCTATGCCGTTCCAAGGCTCATGGGTCAACACTTCAGAATACTAATTCTTAAAAAGAATAGCCATTTTTGACTTAATTCTTTTCAGCTCCGACCAATTCAATAGGTGTTATTATTTGAAAATTTGAAACATTGATATTATTAAGGTATTTTTTCTCTCACCCTTACCATTCACTTTTAGAAACTCTCAAATGTCTATATTTAACTCAACATATCTCCGTCATTATTTTTCAAAATGGATACCAAATTTTATGCATCTCTCAGTGTCCTGTAGGTAGCCTATACTAAGCTTGAATTCAATGAGGTATAAACGATTGCATTTACAACATTTTGAGTGTATTAAAAATGAGAAAAAATTAATTTTGTGTAAAAGTAACTTTTAGGTCAAAAATATCAATTTCGATTTTCGGACCATTTTTGCTTGAAACTCAGTAGGGTCTTCCCTTAAGGGGAATGACGATTATAATATCATAACTGTGCCTGTCATAAATCTTTTGCAACAATTATATACATTTCCAAGGAAACACACACATCTTGCTTTTTTTCGCAAAATCTAAAATGTAAAATAAAAAAATGAAAAACAAAAAATGTAAAATCTAAATTTAAAATTTCAAATCTAAAAGGTTTGTAACTATTTTTATATATTTTTCAAAATTAGGTTCCTGCATTGTGCTGATCTTCATCGTTTCGCTCATATCACCCATGTTTATAGGACGCTTTGAACTTTTCATTTTTAAGAAAATAGGTGTTAATCCTTCAACTACTAAGTGAATCTCACTTAAATTTGTGTGGCTTTAATTAGTCTTTCTATGAAACATTAACACTATTTTTTAGAGTTTGCTCGGAATAAAAAAGAAATAATATCGTTTAATTAATTAATAATATGAAAATGTGTGAGATTCACTTTGTAGCTCAAGGTTTAACACTGATTTTAAAAAATGAAAAGTCAAAACATTCCTATAAACATGAGATATGTGAGGGAAAATAATAAAGTTCAGCACAAAGCAAGAACGAAATTTTGAAAATTTGTTAAAAAATAGTTACGATTTCAAATTGGAAAACTTAAAACTTTGATTCTAATAGCGAGATGTATGTGTTTTCTTCTTGTACAAGATTTATTGCAGGCACGGTTGCAATATTAATATCCTTATTGTTTTGGGTTTTTAGGCTGTACAGTATGCGCCCCCTTAATCCTATTTATAAAACAACTATTTTTTGAATTGCATTTTTTAAAAATTAAGGTTCAATTTTTACTTAATTTTTTGTTTATTGATTTTATTTAATTTTGTTGCTGTGTTTGCAATTGCTTAAGTTTTGTTTTTGGTTTTTGCTTTCGCATTTATTTTGTTGTTAGCTTTCGGTTCTGCTTTCATGTTTGCTTCTTAGTTTTAACGTTGGCTTTATTTTAATCATCCAGTAGATCCACGAAATATACAGTATTTGGTTCCACAAGAAAATTCATTAAAATAGAATGCCTGTGCGAGAAATCCCGCATGTGTTAAACCACCTGCTCGGCTTTATTGTTATGCGGGATCGTCGCGACACAGTTCTGGCAGGGGTTATCTTTTTCGTTATTTGTTTAAACGCACTTTATAATTAAATATATTTTCGTTGACTTTTCAAGAAATGCAAGATTTTTCCTGTACTATTGAAACGATTTGGAAGATTATTGGACACAAAAGCACAACTTCTAACTCCCTCGGGTTTAAGAGCTTGAGCTTTGTGGAACATACACCTCAGCGTTTTAAAAGACTGAAAGATGCAACCGTTAGTACCTTCGTTAATATATACGTGCAGTATATTGTCTTTATGATGATGATTGCTATACAAACCCCTATCTTATTAACGGTTGACTTAAATGGCTTAGCCTCTCAAAAAATCATGTACAAGAATACAAATATACATGGAACCACGGGCATCTGTTGTTGATGTTTGAGTCTTCAGTCTCTTGACTGGTTTGATGCAGCTCTCACTGTGTTCCTTTCTGCGTGCTTCTGTCCAGCCTGTATTTTTCCTTTTAGGTTTCTCTGCAAATTTATGTTTGTTTACTAGGCTTCTAAATTTAACTCTATCTGGAATGGTTTTCTCAGCAATACCTATTTCTTCTAGATCTTCATGTATTTCTGTTAACCAATTGTTGCGGATTTTCAGGGTTAGCGCTAGATTTGGAATTATCTTTGTCAGCCTGTCGTTATCCATTCTGTGAAAGCGTCCGTAGAATTTTAATCGTCGTTTTCTGATAGTATCTGTGATTTATTCTGCGGATTGAAAAATTTCATGTGGTCTATTTTTCATCCAAATTTCATTTTCGAACTTTGTTCCTAGGATTTTTCTAAGAATTTTCCTCTCTTGTTTCTCGATGCTTTTCATTTGTTTATTATTATAATTATTGGTTTTATTTCATTTCTTGTTTTATTAATTTTAAAAATTGATATTGAAAATGAAATGAAAATCCACAGCCTGCTTCCAGTCTCCGACCGGGTCAGGAATGGAATGAATGAAGCCCCCATCTAGCGGCGAGGATATGAACTGTGCCGGCTGCCGAGACCTGATGCACTCCTCTGGGGCAATGATTAAATGAATGACAGATGAAATGAAATGATAGTGGAGAATGTTGCTGGAATGCAATTTTGACAGGGAAAACCGGAGTACCCGGAGAAAAACCTGTCTGCCTCCGTTTTGTCCAGCACAGATCTCACATGGAGTGACCGGGATTTGAACCACGGACCCAGCGGTGAGAGGCCAGCGTGCTGCCGGCTAAGCCACGGAGGCTTTTATTTCTTGTTTTATTAATTTTAAAAATTGATATTATAACTTGCAATTTGTGATAACAAAATGATTCAAATTCCAGTAATTGGAATCATATTATGTTGGCTGACTGAAAGTTAAAATATCAATTGTTAACAAGCCAAAATTGAAAAATGGCTTCAAAGTAATTTTTATTAGTATTTGGCATTAAAAAATCATATTTTGGCATTCACCGCTAATTTTTTTAGATTATCTAAATATTTATAAATTTTATATTTGTTAAGAGGGACCCTAATTTTCTGTCCCTTAAAGCAACAATAATTAATTAAAATTGGATAGTATTTTTTGAAAATATTTTCATTTTACTACCAACAAAATAATATTTTGTACATTTTGGACATTTACATAATTATTTCATGTAGTTACATTGACTAACAACCTAGGCAGAGAGTTTTGAATCATAACCAAGCTGTGTATGAGCCCCCTTAAAGTCAAATATATTTTCATCAGCAAACACATCCCGGTTATCTACCTAAGAACGGTTTTCCCGTAATCCCCAAATATTTTTCTATCTCTTTATTCCATACAGTAACTTGTTCTCGCACTTCTATTTCATTTTTTCCCCATATTACTATGTCGTCTGCAAAGAGTAAGGCCTTACTGTCGACCAAAGTATTATGTGCACTCGAGTTTGAAGGTCGTTTGTGAAGTAACCAATAGACCTATATAAAATGCAATAACATCACCGTCGTTCTATTTTACGTTAGTTCATGTAGGTTTGGAAGTTTTAATTTATATTCTAATATTTTTTATCGCAGTTGGAACACAAAATGTGCCCATTTTTAAGCGAGTTTCAACCATGCGTCACATTTAAGAATTATTATCTCAAAACTCCGTCATCAGATCGAATGCAAATTTTAACACAATATACATCGGAATGTTGTATAACTGGTTTATTAATTTCAAAATTTTGTGTGTCCAAGAAACAAAGTTGTTATCATTTTTGTAAGGTAACTTTTTCTCGGCTCGGGGTGGTTGGAAAATATAGCTCTTGGTCGCGTTGTAATCCTTATTCATCAAGAAGTTATGGTTTATGACTGTGAAATACGTAAATTAATTCACTTATTTTATATCGGTTTGTGTTTGTTCGTGGAAATAAGGCATGATTCACCAGCCAGCCGCTCAGGGGTAAGCTGTACTGCGTTGCTGAGATGGAGCCCATAACTGCCGAGCGAGGCGAGGTCGTATTTCCCCGTTCAAATATAAACCGATATAAAATAAGTGAATTAATTTACGTATTTTAAAGTCATACAGCATAACTTTATGATGTATAAGGAGTTCAACGCGACCAAGAACTACATATTCCAACCACCCCAAGCCGAGAAAACGTTACCTTACACAAATGATATCAACTTTGTATCTTTGACACGCAAAAATTTGAAATTAATAAACCAGTTATACAACATTCCGATGTATATTGTGTTAAAATTTGGATTCGATCTGATGACGGGTTTGTGAGATAATAATTCTTAAATGTGACGCATGGGTGAAACACGCTTAAAAAACGGGCACTTTTTGTGTTCCAACTGCGATAAAAAATATTAAAATATAAACTAAAAATTCCAAACCTATATGAACTAACGTAAAATAGAACGATGAAAATGATGATGTTATTGTATTTTATATAGGTCTATTGGTTACTTCACAAACAGCCTTCAAACTCGAGTGCACATAATATTTTGGTCGACTGTAGGCATCTATGACGTATTGTATGTCTAATAATATGATTCGTCTCGATTAATGATTGATCCAATTATACTTCAATAAATAAAGGACTGTTACGTAGATATCTGTCACTTACGGTACTATTCTTTAGTGCCAGGGTATCATTATCTCGGTCGAGGGAGCTTTTGATAATAATGCCATAGGCCCCGTTATTTTAAATAAAATTATTATTATTTCCAGCTACCTATTATTATTATTATTATTATTCTTTCTTCGTTTAGGCCAGCTATGGACCACGTCATTTCAACTGCTTCCGTCCTTGGGCCTTGATCTTAGCCTAGTGTTCACTCATTCGCTGCCTGTGAGACTCCTTTCTTTCATCAGACCACTTCTTGCTGGTGTTTAATTTCACTTTTTCTTGGAATTGGTGGTGTGCTCCAAGCTTTTCCTTCAAAAGGTCACGTTCCATAATGTCTGCGTGGGTGTTCCCTACTTCGTGTAAATCCTTGTCTACCTCACAAAACCAGGAGCCCTTGTTTTTTTTTGATAAGAAAATAGGTAAATATCCGATCGGTGATTCTCTCGGGTTTCATACGGGTTAAGTGGCCATAGAAAGATATTCTTCTCTTCCGAATTACTTGAGATATCCTTTCTACATGATGGTACAGCTCATTGTTATGCCGTCTCCTGTATTCACCATCGTCTTTCAGCGGCCCTAAGATCTTCCTGAGGATCTTCCTTTCCTTGGCTTCCAATTTCTCAACCAGACCCTTCCTATTCATTGCCAGGCATTCTGCTGCGTACAGCGCCTCAGGACGGATAACTGTACGATAGTGTCTTAGTTTGGCATTGCGGGACACTGCTCGCTTGTTGAACACTCCTTTCGTTAGCTGGTAGGCCACTTCCATCTTGTTCATTCTTGACGTGAAGGCTTCCTTCTCTGATAAGTTGGGGTCGATCCACTCCCCTATGTACTTAAACGTTTTTGCCTGACGGATCTTTCCATGTTCAACATTTAATTCTTAGACTGCAGGGCTAATATTAGTTACAAACTCGGTCTTCTCAAAAGAAATTTGTAAGCCTGCCTTTGCTGCTTGTATTCTGAGTTGGTTGACTTGTTTTGCGGCTGTGTCTAGGGAATCAAAAAAGATTGCTAGATCATCTGCGAAAGCTAGGCAGTCAATTGTCAGGTCCAAGCTCCTGCAGCCCATTCTGACACCTTTTTCTAACACTACTTTCCCCATCTCCTTGCGCCATTCACGAATTACTTTCTCCAGTACACAGTTGAAAAGTAAAGGCGACAGCCCCTCTCCCTGCCTCTCACCCGTCCTGATTTTGAAAGCGTCCGAAATTTCTCCTCTAAATTTCACTCTGGAGTTTGTGTTAGCCAAAGTCTGCTGGATAATTGCTTGTGTTTTGTCGTCCAAACCCATTTCTTTTAAGATTTGGAAGAGTGTGGTTCGATCAGTAGAGTCATAGGATTTCTTGAAGTCGACGAAGACAACTACGAACTTCCTGTTTCTGAGTTTCAAATATGAAAGAACACATTTAAAACTCATGATCTGGTCTGCACATGAACGACCTTTCCTGAACCCTCCTTGATATTCTCCCAGCTGAAAGTCAAGTTGTTCTTCTGCCCGGGTCTAAAGGGCTTTGAAGAGAATTTTGTACGTTGTTATGAGGAGTGAAATGCCACGATAGTTGTTAACGTCTGTTTTGTCACCTTTCTTCTGAAGAGGGTGAATCAAAACCGATGTCCAGCCACTAGGGAGTTCCTCGGTTTCCCATATCTCCTGGATAATTTAAGTGAGTTTACTAATTGCCTTATCATTTGCTTACTTCCAGAGTTCAGCTATTATCCCATCCTCACCTGGTGCTTTGTTGTTCTTTAATGCATGAATTATCTGCTTGATTTCCTCTTTTGTTGGTGGAGAAGAGTCTGAGTTATTATTATTATTATTATTATTATTATTTTGTCACGTCAGCAGCAGAGAGAGTTGGGCAGAGATTGCTGTCTACATCTCTGAGCTGCCAGAAACAAAAAAGAAGAGGAACCTAGAAGATTGGTTGCTGAAGACAGTGAGGAGGATGATGAGTAATTTCATTATCATCAAGTAAAATGAAATTGACTGAGACCTCTGGTCGTAACAGTGGCTCCACCCTGAAGTAAGGCTGAACACTAAGTCAGTTCCGGGGTGGCCTTAAGCCAAGTATAGGGTTTTTGGGGTTTTAGTAGGTAAGAATACTGCACAGTTGTAAGTAAGGAAGCTTGCATTCTGCCTTTTGAAGATTTCCCCACGGTTTCCCTCGAAAAACTAAAAAAAATAATGACTTACGATGTTGGCTTGTTAAAAACCCCATTTGAATCCAGTAGGCCGTGTTCATAATGACAAAATTACGGGATTTTCCTCCAACACAAAGTTCCTCATTTCTCTACCAGAAAGCGCTATAGTGTCAAGGAGCTTAGATATCTAACCTCATAGTGCTTCAAAGATCAACAAAATTTGACATGCAAGCTGCCCTCTTGGTGTCAAATAACAAAGCTTGCACCCGGCACCCGAGGTCATACGATATTCTTCTTCTTCTTCTGCTTTCGAATAACCCATTTGGAGGGTATGATGAATCAACGTTGGCTGTTGTCCATTGTATTCAATTCCCTTTGTTTCCAAATTTCTTTCATCCTTCTAGAGTGACGACCTTTCTCCACTTGAGTCCACTCTCTGCGAGTTGTTTGTTTCTTCCTTTCTTGAAATTCTACCTTTTGAATAAGAGTCATCTGTGTGCTATTGTGTCTGTCTGATTTCAATGAACCATGTGGGTTTGGATTTGTAGCTAGTCAGTAAGTTTAATTTTCCATTCTATAAATGTGCCCAAAAACTGTAATCTTCTCTTTCTCATTACATCAGTTAATTTTTCACATTTCAAATATAACTCTCTATTTGGTCGTGACCTATATTCTGCGTTATTATTTCGTTTAGCTCTCAGTATGTTTCTAGGAATTATTATTATTATTATTCTTTCCACCGACAGTAGTGGCTATGCTGGCTAAAGCGCAGCATTAGGTCACGGGGCCAAGCTCTCTGCTGACTCGGTAGACGCGTGGGTTCGAGCCCCACCGTCGGCCGTCCTTGAAATGGTTTTCCGTGGTTTCCTATTTTCAACACCAGGCAAATGCTGGGACGGTACCTTCTGACAGGCCACGGCCGCTTCCTTCCCCATCCTTGCCCAGTTTCATTCACCATCATTCATTTCATCCCTCATTAACTCCTCTCATGAGATTGGCGTCAGGAAGGACATCCGGCCGTAAAAACCATCGCCACAAAGACTTCCATCGCATCTCATCCCCGACCCCGTTGGAATACGGGAATAATAAGGGGTAGACATACATTATTATTCTTTCCGTTCGGCCATCTAAGGACCACGTCATTTCAACTGCTTCTTGCTGCATCGAGCTTTAACATTGTCCCAGTACTTTCACATTAGTTCTCGATGCTGTTGTTTTCTTTCTGCAGTCCACTTCTTGCCAGTTGGAAGTTTTGGCTTTTCTTGGAAACATCGGTGTGCTGTCAGATTTTGTTTAAGGGTGGCACGTTCCCAAATATCGTTGCCTGTAATTCCCACTTCTTGTAAATCTTTGTCCACCCCGGTGAACCAAGCTCCCTTGGTTTTCTTTTTGAGGAAGTAGGTGAAAATTCTATTTGTCAATCGTGCTGGGTTCATTCTTGTTATATGACAGTAACAGGCAATTATTATTATTATTAGTTGTATTATTAAAGAAAGCTTTCCAGTCCGTCAACACAAATTCTGCACAATTACATTAGACGGGAAAACAATTATTTATATGCCCTAACATGAAAAATATTACATAAGATATTTAACACAAATAATACGCTTTTATGTACAAAAATGGGGAGGGGGTTAATTGGATGACATGTTTCGATCGTCAAGCGATCATCTTCAGATCTGCCCACTTGAATTACTTGACTTATGTCCTTTCAAGCTCCTCCAAGGAGCAAAGGCCTTTCCCGCGAACTCTGTTGACAGCTATCTTCTTCACCCCATTCCAGGACCTCCCAATGGTGGAAAGTTCTTCTCCACAGTTCTTCTCCAGGGTTTCTTCGGTCTCCTTCTTTCCGGCGGCCAAAGCTTGCCTCGGGATTTGCGTTGGGCTCCTCCTTAGGGTGTGGCCTATCCATCTCCATTGTCTTCTTTTGATCTGGGCTTCACATTGACTATGACCCGTTCTCTTCTACAAGTCCACGTTGGAAATTACATCTGGCCAGCGTATGCCCAGAACGGTCCGCAGGAATCGGTTTACGGTCATCTGTATGGGCTGTTTTAACTGCTGTTACCTTCCATGTCTCACATCCATAGAAGAGAACAGACTTAAAGTTGGTGTCCAGCAATCTCAATTTGGTCCTCAGCGAAATCTCTTTGGATCTCCACACCGGTCGCAGCTGGGCAAATGCTGCCTTTGCCTTCCTATTACGATTTGTTGATACCATACTCCCAAGATAGCAGAAATATTGGACACCTTCAATCTCATTCCCATTCATCATTCATCTTCGGATCCTGCCCACTTAGGCTTCATAAATGTACGATGTTTATTCAATACGCTGATGTACAATGCTCAGATTGCATACAGTAAGTTCGTAAAAACTTTTGTAACGTGCGAATCGTATTTACAGAGATGTTAATGTCAATGTGTTCTATTCAGTTATTATTGTCAGCAGCTTCGGTGGCGTAGTTGGTAGCATGCTGAACTGCTGTGCCCAAGATCGCGGGTTCAAACCCGGCCGAAGACGTCGGATTTTTAAGAGCTTTAAAATCCTTCAGTATGCCTTTCTTCGGAGGGGAAGTAAAGCCGGCGGTCCCATGTCATAGATTTATGGCATGTAAAAGATCCTTCCACTGACTAAACTTGTGTGAAGTTAAATTTCTAGGTAGGATTCCGCTGAAACGCTCTATCAAAGTTCCAACGTTCACCACTAGGTAGCATTGATATCTGGTGGCGAAAGTTGAAACTACTTGAAATTGAACGGGTGTCCGCATTGAAGCTGCTAGAGCCTCTGGCAAGCCGAACATGTCCTCGGGCACTCCCGGCACTAACAGTTAAGTTAAGTTAGTTCCTGTTGTCCCTCGTGGAACATAGGGCATCAATGAAGCATCTCCATCTGGTCCTGTTTGCTGACAACCTCTTCACCTCGCTCCAGGTCTTTCCCTCCTCTATAACCTCCAAGTGGACAGATCTGCGCCACGTTTGCTTGGGTCTCTCTCTCCTGCCCGTAGTCTGTGGGTTCCAATCCAGTGCCTCTCTCAATGGCTTCATTTCCTTTCCTCAGGGTATGTCCGATCCATTTCCATTTCCGTCGCTTTATTTGTATGGCCATCTCAGTTTTACCCGTTCTTCTCCAAAGTTCTTGGTTGGAGATTACTTCTGCCAGTAGATGTTCAGGATCTTTCTTAAGCAGCGGTTGACAAAGGTCTGCAGCCTGGAGGCGATTCCGGCACTAAAAGCCATACGATAAATAAATAAATAAATAAATAAATAAATAAATAAATATAAAATAAATAAATAAATAAATGTGAGCAGGTTCAGGAATGATGTTGTCAACACTATTTTGTTAATTATATTCTTAATTAACCATTCCTGTTTAAACTGGTGGCCTGTTGTATGTGGTTTAATACACAGAATATACACTGCACTAAAATGGAATAAGTCTATTTAAACTTTACCGATATTCGAAGCCTGAGTCTTATGGAGTCCGCTCTTGTTCACTGTTCACCTCGGACTGAAATCGGTAAGGTCTGTCAGCTTATACCACACCATAGTGCCGTTCTCTACTTGTTGTTCTATATCCCCAGGGGCTCACATCTAGTGGGACGTGGGTTAGCGACCATGGGGCCCCAGCTGAGTCCAGCATTGCTTCCTTTTACTTGTACCGGTCTCCTCTGTTTTCTTTCCTGTCGAGCTCCCTTGGTCAACTCTTGTTCTTTTCCGAACACGACGGTATTAGGGTATCCGAGGCCTAGGGAGTCTTTCACTTTCCCGCCTTAATTGGCCCTTGTCCCATCTTTCCTGATCCCTCCTTCTTCGAGGGGTCAGACCTCTTGTTTTCTTTTCATTATATTTCCTTTTCTCTTTAAGATTCCTGCACTGTTTTTGTTACTTGGCTCCCCGTGTATCTAAATTCCCTTTAGTGATTTTTTTTTGCATCTACACTCCATTGTGCAGGTATTTTCAATCTACGTTGCATTTTGTAAGTCTTTTCGATCCAAATTGCATTTTGCGAGTGTTTTTAACCTAAATTGTATTTTGTAAAGATTGACAATCTGAATTGCAGTTTAGTCTTTCAATATAGGGGATGAGACTTTCGTGAGTATTTTGAATTTCTATTGCATTTTGTGAGTATACTCAAACTAAACAGCTTTTTGAAAGTATTTTCAATCTAAATTGCATTTTGTATGTATTTCGACTCTACATTGTATTTTGTGCGTGTTTTGAACCTAACCTACATTTTGTGCGTATTTTCCAATCTCTTCCTTTTGTGAGTAGTTTCTTTCTTAACTCTCTTTTGTAAGTATTACCACTCTCCATTTTGTGAGTATTTTCCGTCTTACTTAATTTTCGTTCTGGTTTCCATTTCATTGTCATTTTCGCCATCACCCAGACCATTAGGGGCCGATAACCTAGATGTTAGGCCCCTTAAAACAACAATTATCATCATCATCATTGTTGTTATGTGGACTGTGTTACTAAGCGCTACGCCTAAGTGTTGTCCGCGCCATCTCTTGTTGCTTCTTCAAACCTTGCTTGGTTGTTATGACCCATCAATGACCTAACCTGTGATGATGTATGCCAATTGTACTGTAAAGGACGTAGTATTTTAACGGAAACAACGTGAGAATCATTCTCACACTGGATATATCGATGTGTTTTAGGTTCCGTGAATAACTGCAATCTTGCTGTGTGTTATCTTTTGAACTCGTGTGCTTTTACGTCCTTGCTCGGAGTTAATTAAGATACTTGGTGATACTGTTTGAACAAAGATGAAAGCATCATCATCATCATCATCTTCATTTCCCCTTTTCCAGCTGTCACTGGGTGGGGGTAAATATGGTTCCTCTCCACTTTGTTCTGACGTTCCACCATACCTCTTCCGACACGGTGTTTCAATCCAGGTTCCGTTTTCTAATGCTATACTTCACCGAGTCCATCCAACGCATTCTTGGTCTTCCTTGTCCTCTCTTCCCAGTCATCCGTCGTTCCACTGCTCGTCTTGGTAGCCTTACTTCAGTCATCGGTTTGACATGTCCAAACCATCTCAATCGGTTTTGCTCCGATGAGAGCAGAGTACAGGCAGCTGAGATGAGATTCCTGAGAAGTATGGTCCAGAAAACGAGGAGAGACAGAGTGAGAAATGAAGATATACGGAAAGAACTGGGAGTACAGAAACTAAATGACTAAAAGATGAAATATGTTTAAAAAAAGATACTTTGATTGTGTAGACTGTCAAAATGATATTAAAATTGGCTAGCTACGTGGCTCAGCGGTAACGTTCTCGCCTATTTTTCCCAAGGTTGCAAGATCGAATCCTGAGAGAGTCAGTTGACATTTGAGGATGCGCAAATGTGAGAGTGCTGTGTCAGTTAAAGATTCCCTTCGGCACCCCGGCGTCTCTAATAGCTGCAGTTGTTAAAAGGGGCGTCACACCAATAACATTAACATGATGAAATTCCTCATCTTCTTCTTCTTTTGCTTTAGCGTTTGTCCCGCCTCATGGCAAGGTCCGCTATATGAATCCGCTGTCTCAATTTTACTCGATCATGGGACATGTCCGGATGTAGGTTGATTAAGTAAACCAAGAAAAGATACCTTCTAATTCCGTCTAATGTCCAAAAATATTTTTTGTTGGTAGTAAAATGTAAATATTTTCAAGAAAACATATCCAATTTTAGTTAATTATTGTTGCTTTAAGGGACAGAAAAGCGAGGTCATCTGCCCCTCTTGGCAAATATAAATTTACAAAAATTTAGATGATCTAAAAAAATGAGCGGTGAATGCCTGAATATGATTTAAAAAAATGCCAAAAATTAATAAAAATGGCTTTGAAGTCATTTTCAGTTTTGCCTTATTAACAATTGATATTTTAACTTATCAGATCCCTGTGCAGTGTATCGGCCCAACGTTGTCTCGGTCGCCCCTTTGGTCTTTACCCGGCGACCTCTAGTGTGTAGCCCTGTTTTGCAATGGTGTCCGCACCTGACCGTAGCACATGTCCAAACCATCGCAGACGACCCTCGCGCATTTTGTTACTGATTGCTGCGATACCAAATCGTTCCCTTATTCTCTGATTGGGAATGTGATCCAACCTAGTAATGCCAGCTGTCCATCTAAGCATCTTGGTCTCCATGGCACTTACAAGTTAGCCGACGTTCTGCTTCCTTGGTGGTCGGCCAACATTCGGTACTATAAAGCGCCACGGGACGAATGACAGTGCGGTAAATCTTCGATTTTAGGTGGTCTTTCATCTGGCGATCGCACATGACACCTGACGTTGTTCGCCACTTTATCCACGCAGCATTAATTCTTACGTTGACCTCCTCGGTGAGACGACCTTCAGCAGTTATCGTAGAGTCAATATACTTAAACTTTGTCGTTCGAGGCAGATCATCGCCGTCGACTTGGATT
Organism: Meconema thalassinum; assembly: GCA_946902985.2. Classification (NCBI taxonomy): domain Eukaryota; kingdom Metazoa; phylum Arthropoda; class Insecta; order Orthoptera; family Tettigoniidae; genus Meconema; species Meconema thalassinum. Next base: position 93,158,417 of record OX336388.2, read on the forward strand.
GCTCCGATTTCTCCAGTTTCCGATGTCATATATTCCGTTTTAACTTTGTTAAGCCGCAGGCCATATTGACTTAACCGATAACTCCATTCCTGGACTTGATGTTGGAGATCCAGCTTGTTTTCAGCGGCCAACATAACGTCATCAGTGTAAAGAATGGTCCAAGGTAACGGTTGTTGTAGATCTGCAGTAACCGTGTCCATGAACATAATGAACAGCAATGGTGACAGGGCCGAACCTTGATGAAAATCAACTGTTACATGGAAGTTTTCTGACGCTCCTGTGGCGGCTTGGACGTAACTACTTGGCTCTGCGTAGAGCAACTGTACCCAGTTGACAAGGTACTCTGGAATGCCATGTTGTCGGAGAGTCAACCAGATTAAGTCATGCGGCACGCGATCAAAAGCCTTTTCGAGATCTAAGAAAGCAAGGTGCAACGGCTTATTATTTTTAATTAAACGCCGTGTGGCGTGGATTGCATCTGTTGTGATGCAATTTTTCACAAATCCAGTTTGGTTTTTGGTCAGCTGGATGATCGCACGTATCTTCTTACCGAGATAATAAAAAAATTAATAACTTAATTAAGAACAAATGTTATTTTAATTAAACAAATTATTAATATTTAGCATCGAATACTTTTAAGCGTTTAAGTACTGAGTTTTTTCATTCGCATTTAAAAAGGAAATGTAGAAGTCGTAATTTTTAACTTATCAGGGGGCATACATTGTTTCTTAGTTTTGGGGTGGTGGTTTGAGAGGTGTCCTGCTTCACTCGACGCCTGGCGTCGCAGAGCGTCCATGTTAAATTTATTGATATCTCGCGAACCAATTGTCGGATTTGGACATACGAGGTATCATAGGACTCGGGGTGACGCCCCCTTTCCTATGGAGAACTTGTTATATTAAAAAAGCAATTGAATTTTTTTGGAAAGTATGCTATATTTTTAAAACTAATAATAATAGAACATTGTGCAATGGATCAAAGGAAAGGTCTTTATACCCTTTATTGTTAAACCAAAAAATAATATTTTTAAATTTTTTGAAAAAAGTTGAATTTTGAAAGTAGGCTATATTTTGGAAACTAAGAATTTCACAAAGTAGTATGTTTGACTTAAACTAAATGTGAATTCAAACTCCCACATTTATATTCATTTACATTTTGACAAATTGAAATTTATTGTGCCCACACTTGCATCATTTCCATACCAGGGCCTAAAAATAAAATTATTTCTTAAACTCATTAGCCAAGTAATACGTGTTGCTCCTTAATAGTGGTGTTGTTTGAGTCTTCAGTCTTTTGACTGGTTTAATGCAGCCCTCCATACCTCCCTGTCCTGAGCTAATCGTTTCGTCTCTACATAGCTACCACACCCTACATCCGAGGGAATCTGTTTAACACATTCTAACCTTGTTCTACCCCTACAGTTCTTGTCCTCGACCCTCCCTTCCATAACTAAGCTTGCTATTCGTGGGTGTCTTAGTATGTGTCCTACCAACCTATCTCTTCTCGTCATTAGCAGTCGCCAGAAACATCTCTCCCACTAGTCTTAATACCACTTCGTTTGTAACCCTATCTACCCATCTGATCTTCATCATTCTCCTGTAACACCACATTTCAAACGCTTCAATTCTCCTCTTTTCTGCTGCACCAATAGCCCAAGTTTCACTTCCATAGAGCGCCACGCTCCAGACAAAGGCCTTCAAAAATGACTTCCTAATACCCGAATCTATATTCGATGTCAACAGATTCCTTTTCTGTAGAAATGCTTTCCTTGCCTGAGCCAACCTGCTTTTTATATCCTCTTTGCTTCGTCCATCACTGGTTATTTTGCTTCCTAAGTAAAAGAAGTCTCCTACTTCCTTTAGTTTTTCACCTGGCAATTTGATGTCCATAGAGGTTTCTGATTTATTTCGACTGCATTCCAATAATTTGGTTTTACATTTATTAATTTTCTCCCCCCAGGGGCTCACATCTAGTGGGACGTGGGTTGGTGACCACGGGGCCCCAACTGAGTCCGGCATTGCTTCCACTTACTTGTGCCGGGCTCCTCTCCGTCTTCTTTCATGTCAACCTCACTTGGTCAACTCTTCTTCTCTTCCGACCCTGACGGTATTAGGGTATCCGAGGCCTAGGGAGTCTCTTCCCTTCCCGCCTTAATTGGCCCTTGTCTCATCTTTTCTGATACCCTCCTTCTGCGAGGGGTCAGCCTTCTTTTTCTTTTCATGTTCTCTCCTGCCTTCTGCTCAAGGCCCTCAAGGAGGCAGGGTGTATGTTGCCCTACCACTTCTGGTGCACCGTAGATAATGCTACACCCTCAGGGGCTCACGGCTAGTGAGTTCAGGAGTTGGCAATCCCGAGGGATTCCTGAGCTGGGTCCGGTTTCCCCCTTTTGTCCCTTACCTCTGGGGTGGACCCTCTCCTCTTTCACTTTCCTATCTGCCTTTCATGGCTCTCCTTCCTTCCAAGTCCCTCAATCCGCATTCTTCGAGGGATGAGGGCATTTCTTTTCCTCCTGTCCTTTATTTGCCTTATTCTCCTTTTGTTTTCCATTTCTTCTTCTAGTATATAAGTTAATAGTTATAGTTTACATTTCATTATCATCTTCACGATCACCCAAACCATTAGGGACCGATAACCTAGATGTTAGGCCCCGTAAAACAACAATTATCATCATCATCATCATCATCTAGTTGCGCTACTGTTAGCTCATCACAAACAAATAAGGAGCAAGTTTATTCAGCGTTGTCAAATATTACACTTTATTGCCATTAACTGCCGCACGGGAAACTTTATAAGACAAGACATTTTAGTCTGACCGCAGCCCGCTTTTTATTCTAACAATCGGTAGTTTGACAACAGTTTACTACTGCAACAGCGGCGTCTCGTTTTCCCGCCGCTCGGGATCAGATTTATAGGTGCCATACCATACGTGCACTGCTTTCGCTACAGACTGACAAAAATACAGCTGGACGTCGACGTCCGAGGTGAATCGTTGGCCCCGCAGAGTCCTTTTCAGGGGACCAAACATGGCGTAATCACAGGGAGAGAGGTCTGGACTGTATGGAGGGTGGACGAGAACCTCCCATTTGAATTTCTGCAGGAGTGCCGCGACTGTGTTGGCCGATTGAGGTCGTGCATTGTCGTGGAGCAGAATTACTCCACGGGCGAGATTGCCTGGTCGTTTTGTTTTGATCGCTTGGCGAAGGGTGTTCAAGGTTTGCGAGTAACGATGGGCATTCACTGTTGTCCCATGCGGCATGAAGTGTAACAGAAGGGGGCCATTTTGGTCAAAGAAGAACGTCAGCATTACCTTTCCTGCACTCGTGTGGATGGCCTTGCCCTTTTTTTGGGGTGACCCTGGATGCTTCCACTGGAGGCTTTGTTGTTGGGATTCTGGTTCGAAGTGATGACACCATGACTCATCTCCAGCCACCACTCGTGCCAGGAACCCATTCCTATCCCTCGCATAGCGATGCAGGTGACCAAGACAGTGGGCCATTCGACATGCTTCCTGGTGTGGTTGAAGACTGTAGGGCACCCATTGGGCACACACTTTGCGCAAGTGCAGTCGTTCCTTCAAGATGGTGTGCACACTTTCGACGCTCAATCCAACCACGGCGGCTATGGCGTTCACTGTCACTCGCCGGTCCTGGGTAATGAGTGCATCAACCAGCTGGACGTTGTCATCGGTAATGCAGGGGGGTGCCCCAGACCGGGCATCATCGGCTAACGACACCCATCCTTCCCTGAAGCGCTTGTGCCACGCCTTGACCCTTGCAAGGGACATGCAGTGTTCGCCGTACACTTTTGCATTCGGCGATGATTGTCCCTTCCCCCTACTCCTTCCGCTGTCAGAAACCGTCAACACCTCTTTGCTCTTCGTTTGACACCTCCATGTCACTGTTTGCAATGCGACTGGCTGCGTTGCAGATTGATGCATGCTGCTGCTCGCTTTGTATAGTCACGAGACGTGCACGCGTGCCCTCTAGCGACGGGCTGTGTCCTTCCACGCTCTGGTCGGAACCACACCTCGTTACACACGCCACGATTAGTCGATGTCGCCACCGGTATGTGCATTCCAGCCTCCGGCTCGTTACGTTTTGAACGCACTTTATAATATACCGTATATCCTGAGGAAGGAGTTCCTCAGTTTATAAACAGCGTTAAAAGCGTTACTGAAAAGCATTGAACTGTGGTAATATTCGCAGAAGCCATTGTGCCTCGTTGATTGTTTTACCAAAGAGGAAGTTCCCCCATTGGGGGATCGTGTATTATGCGCTTATTCACCTGCAGTTGTCTTATCCTTGTCTCTGCATCATTTAATTAGTTATCAGTCGTTTCGTCTACATCCCGTGGTAACCAGGCTTTCTTTCCAATCCCAGTTCTGATCAGAAGGAGGTGTTCAGATTGTTTTATGCCATATACTTAGCATGGGTCCATAGTAGCACATCAGTTATTTAGATAAATGTGTGTTTTAGCTTTCGAACTTGAGATTATTTTAATACAGTTTTCCATTGTTCCCAGTCACGAGTTAGTGATTTCATATCTACATAGCTAGCTTACACTACATCCGAGGCAATCTGTTAAACATAATCAAACCTTGGCCTTCCGCTACAGTTCTTTTCCTCAAATTACAAAGGTTAATTGAATACCTAAAATAGAATGGCCTTCCACAAGGGGGAGAAGAATTGTGCATGTTTGAGTAAAGGCAGCTGGAGTGTAGTTGATTATCTAGAAAATGTACATGCGAATAACATACAGCGTAAAAGAAATGTAGGAATTATCAGAATACAGTGATCTACTATATCCACAGCCTGCATACTTAGATATGCACATGGCTCCTCCCTCTTGTCCCAGCCCTCGAAGCTCAGAGATCTACTACACACCGGTGCCTAGATTATCAAACGTACACAGGTCTTCTCCCTCGAAGATCAGTGATCTACTACAGCCCGTCGCCTAGATTCATAAACATATCTTCTCCCTCTAAGATCAAAGATCTACTACACCCCGCTGCCTAGATTCTCAAACATACACAGGTCTTCTCCCTCTAAGATCAGTGATCTACTACTCCCCGGTGCCTAGTTTTTCAAACATACACAGGTCTTCTCCCTCTAAGCTCAGTGATCTACTACACACCGTGGCTAGATTCTCAAACATACACATATCTTCTCCCTCTAAGATCATTGATCAACTATCCCCTGGTGCCTAGATTCTCAAATATACATAGGTCATCTCCCTCTAAAATCAGTGATCTGCTACACCACGGTTGCTAGTTTCTCAAACATACACATATCTTCTCCCTCTAAGATCATTGATCAACTATCCCCTGGTGCCTAGATTCTCAAACATACATAGGTCATCTCCCTCTAAAATCAGTGATCCACTACACCCCACTAGCTAGATTCTCAACTATACACAGGTCTTCTCCCTCTAAGATCAGTGATCCACTACACCCCACTACCTAGATTCTCAAATATACACAGGTCTCCTCCCTCTAAGTAAGTGATCTGCTATACCCAGGTGCCTAGATTCTCAAATATACACAGGTCTCCTCCCTCTAAGTAAGTGATCTGCTATACCCAGGTGCCTAGATTCTCAAACATACATAAGTGATCTCCCTCTAAGCTCACTGATCTACTACACGCCGGTGCCTAGATTCTCAAACATACACAGGTCTTCTTCCCCTAAGCTCAGTGATCTGCTATACCCAGGTGCCTAGATTCTCAAACATACATAAGTGATCTCCCTCTAAGCTCATTGATCTACTACACGCCGGTGCCTAGATTCTCAAACATACACAGGTCTTCTTCCCCTAAGCTCACTGATCTACTACACGCCGGTGCCTAGATTCTCAAATATACACAGGTCTTCTTCCCCTAAGCTCAGTGATCTACTACACCCCGGTGCCTAGATTCTCAAACATACACATGTCTTTTCCCTCTAAGTTCAGTGATCTACTACACCCCGGTGCCTGGATTCTCAAACATACACAGGTCTTCTCGCTCTAAGATCAGTAATCTACCACACTCCGGTGCCTAGATTCTCAAACATACACAGGTCTTCTCTCTCTAAGCTCAGTGATCTACTACACCCCGGTGCCTAGATTCTCAAACATACACAGGTCTTCTCCCTTCAGTGATCTACTACACCCTGGTGCCTGGATTCTTAAACATACACAGGTCTTCTGCCTCTATGATCAGTGATCTACTACAACCCGGTGCCTAGATTATAAAACATACAAGAGTCTTCTACCTCTATGATCAGTGATCTGCTACACCCCGGTGCCTAGATTCTCAAACATACACAGGTCTTCTCCCTCTAAGATCAGAGATCTACTACACCCCGGTGCCTAGATTCTCAAACATACACAGGTATTCTCCCTCTAAGCTCAGTGATCTACTACACCCCGGTGCCTAGATTCTCAAACATACACAGGTATTCTCCCTCTAAGATCAGTGATCTACTACACCCCGGTGTATAGATTCTCAAACATACACAGGTCTTCTCCCTCTATGATCAGTGATCTACTACACCCCGGTGTAGAGATTCTCAAACATACACAGGTATTCTCCCTCTATGATCAGTGATCTACTACACCCCGGTGTATAGATTCTCAAACATACACAGGTCTTCTCCCTCTATGATCAGTGATCTACTACATCCCGGTGTATAGATTCTCAAACATACACAGGTCTTCTCCCTCTAAGATCAATGATCTACTACACCCTTGCGCCTAGATTCTCACACATACACAGATCTTCTCCCTCTAAGATCAGAGATCTACTACACCCCGGTGCCTAGATTCTCAAACATACACAGGTATTCTCCCTCTAAGCTCAGTGATCTACTACACCCCGGTGCCTAGATTCTCAAACATACACAGATCTTCTCCCTATAATAACAGTGATCAACTACCCCCGGTGCCTAGATTCTCAAACATACACAGGTCTTCTCCCTCTAGGATCAGTGATCTACTATACCCCGTTGCCTAGATTCTCAAACATACACAGGTCTTTCCCTCTATGATCAGTGATCTACTACACCGTGGTGACTAGATTCTCAAACATACACAGGTCTTCTCCCTCTAAGGTCAGTGATTAACTACCCCCCGGTGCCTAGATTCTCAAACATACACAGGTCTTCTCCCTCTACGTTCCGTGATCTACTACACCCCGGTGCATAGATTCTCAATCATACACAAGCCTTCTCCTTCTAAGATCAGTGATTTACTACACCCCGGTTCCTGGATTCTCAAACATACACAGGTCTTCTACCTCTAAGATCAGTGATCTGCTACACCCCGGTGCCTAGATTCTCAAATATGCACAGGTTTTCTCCCTCTAAGATCAGTGATTTACTACACCCCGGTGCCTAGATTCTCAAACATACACAGGTCTTCTCCCTTAAGATGAGTGATCTACTACACCACTGCTGGCTAGATACTCAAACAAACACAGGTCTTCTCCCTCTAAGCTCAGTGATCTACTACACCCCGGTGCCTAGATTCTCAAACATTCACAGGTCTTCTCCCTTTAAGATCAGTGATCAACTACAGCCCACTGCCTAGATTCTTAAACATACACAGGTCTTCTCCCTCTAAGATCAATGATCTACTAAACCCCACTGCTTAGATTCTCAAACATACACAGGTCTTCTCCCTCTAATATCAGTGATCTGATATACCCCGGTGCCTAGATTTTCAAACATACACTGGTCTTATCCCTCTAAGATCAGTCATCAACAACCCCCCGGTGCCTAGATTCTCAAACATACACAGGTCTTCTCCCTCTGAGATTAGTCATCAACAACCCCCCGGTGCCTAGATTCTCAAACATACATAGGTCATCTCCCTCTAAAATCAGTGATCTGCTACACCCCGGTTGCTAGATTCTCAATCATAAACAGATCTTCATCCTCTAAGGTCATTGATCATCTATCCCCCGGTGCCTAGATTCTCAAACATAAACAGGTCTTCTTCCCCTAAGATCAGTGATCTACTACACCTCGGTGCCTAGATTCTCAAACATACACAGGTCTTCTCCCTTTAAGATCAGTGATCAACTACAGCCCACTGCCTAGATTCTTAAACATACACAGGTCTTCTCCCTCTAAGATCAATGATCTACTAAACCCCACTGCTTAGATTCTCAAACATACACAGGTCTTCTCCCTCTAATATCAGTGATCTGATATACCCCGGTGCCTAGATTTTCAAACATACACTGGTCTTATCCCTCTAAGATCAGTCATCAACAACCCCCCGGTGCCTAGATTCTCAAACATACATAGGTCATCTCCCTCTAAAATCAGTGATCAACTACCACCCGATGCCTAGATTCTCAAACATACACAGGTCTTCTTCCTCTAAGATCAGTGATCTGATATACCCCGGTTGCTAGATTCTCAAACATAAACAGATTTTCTCCCTCTAAGATCATTGATCAACTACCACCCGATGCCTAGATTCTCAAACATACACAGGTCTTCTTCCCCTAAGATCAGTGATCTACTACACCTCGGTGCCTAGATTCTCAAACATACACAGGTCTTCTCCCTCTAAGATCAGTGATCAACAACCTCCCGGTGCCTAGATTCTCAAACATACACAGGTCTTCTCCCTCTAAGATCAGTGATCAACAACCCCCCGGTGCCTAGATTCTCAAACATACACAGGTCTTCTCCCTCTGAGATTAGTCATCAACAACCCCCCGGTGCCTAGATTCTCAAACATACATAGGTCATCTCCCTCTAAAATCAGTGATCTGCTACACCCCGGTTACTAGATTCTCAATCATAAACAGATCTTCATCCTCTAAGGTCATTGATCATCTATCCCCCGGTGCCTAGATTCTCAAACATGCACAGGTCTTCTCCCTCTTGTCGAAGCCCTCTAGGATCAGTGATCTACTACACCACTGCTGCCTTGATTCTCAAACATACACAGGTCTTCTCCCTCTTGTCGAAGCCCTCTAAGCTCAGCGATCTTCTTCACCACTGCTACCTAGATACACATGCACAGGTCGAAACCCTCTAAGCTCAGTGATCTTCTACACCACTGCTACCTAGATACTCAGACATGCACAGGTCGAAACCCTCTAAGCTCAGTGATCTTCTACACCATTGCTACCTAGATACTCACACATGCACAGGTCTAAGCCCTCTAAGCTCAGTGATCTACTACACCACTGCTACCTAGATACTCAAACATCCACAGATCTTCTCCGTCATATCTAAGCCCTCTAATATCAGTGATCTGCTACACCACCGCTTCCTAGATACTCAAACATACTCGGGTCAAAGCCATTTAAGGCCAGTGAAACTGATGATATAAACTTTGAAGAGCACCTATATGGCAAACACGCTGTCGGGTTGGCACCGGATGCAAGTACTTTCCACATGTGATAGAGCTAGTTTATGCGCCATTCACTATCACAAAAAGTATTCATTGCCGAACATTTCTCAAGAGACAATGGTAAGAGCCGTATGTCGCTTTGCTTTTCTGTTTCTCCGTGATTCTTGACCTTCCAACACGGAATGTTAGCTTTATTCCTAGAGGCAGATGTTTCACGCTTTAAACCAATTATTAAATCACCCCAATATCCTATTCGCATTAGATGCAATCTTCTCTACCTCAGCGGCTCACATTTTGGATCGATGCTAAGTCCTACATTGCTTCCACTTACCGAGGCCAGTGTTGCCAAACGGGCGATGTAGCAAAGTTTTCGAAAATTTGACGACAATTTTTTAAATTTGCGTATTTTGAAATAGAGACTTAGTTAATATTTTTAACTCCCTCTTGTAACTTACGAATCTAGCGTGTTATGGTTATTAAATTCAAAGTTTGCAGCACTCTAAGAGAGCTTCTCTTTTATATTTTCTGTCATACTCCCTTGATCAACTATATTTCCCTCTATCATGTAAGGGGGCAGTCTGAAGGACCTTTAATTTTTCCTTCCCTCACGGCACTTAACATTTCTTTACACGATGCTTTTGTATTTTGAGAGGTCGGCATTCATCCTTTTAGTTGCTCTAATGTAATAGCATGTTAGATGTCCTAGATGGTTCAGCCCTTAAAACAACAGTATCCTTACATCTACCTTATTCGAAGTAATTGGGAGTTAAGAGGGACAGATTACCTCGAAGTTTCACCCTTCTTAACAACAGTGTCCTATGATCTACCTTATTCGGAGTGATTACATATTAAGAGCAGGCAGATTACCTCGAAGTTTAACCCTTCATAACAATAGTGTCCTATAATGAACCTTATTGAGAGTGATTACATGTTAAGAGGAGGCAGATCACATCGAAGTTTCACCCTCATGACAAAAGTATCCGATGATCTACCTTAAACGAAGTATTTGCTTATTAAAAACAGGCAGATGATAACGCTGTTTCGTCCCCGAAAACAAAACAATCTCTCTCCAAAAAGTGTAATCTTTCCTAATATGGAAATATTCTTGGAACTCCTCCAAGTTACTGAAACCTAATGTTTCATGTGTCTTTCTGTACCTGTTATACGTTTGTGTAAGTAACGTATTAATTACTCTATTGCATATGTGGATTTTAAACGGTTCGGATGGAAATGGATAATATATTTTCATTTTCATTTGAATAATAATATTTTTTAAATTGCTAATTTTAAAAACCCTTCATCATGGATATGATTTTAGGCAGGGTAAGACCTAAAGGTGTGACGGTTATCTAGGACTCCTATATGGTTACCAAGGCAACAAGTATTCATTATATAAATACGAAGTAAGGACCATCCAGGGCTCCTATATGGTTACCATGGCAACAAGTATTCATTATCTAAATCTGAAATGTAAGGACCATCTAGGGCTCCTATATGGTTACCATGGCAACAAGCATTCATTATCTAAATCAGAAGTGTAAAGGCCATCTAGGACTCCTATATGGTTACCATGGCAACAAGTATTCATTATCTAAATCTGAAATGTAAGGACCATCTAGGGCTCCTATATGGTTACCATGGCAACAAGTATTCATTATCTAAATCTGAAAAGTAAGGACCATCTAGGACTCCTATATGGTCACCATGGCAACAAGTATTCATTATCTAATCTGAAATGTAAGGATCATCTAGGGCTCCTATATGGTTACCATGGCAACAAGTATTCATTATCTAAATCTGAAATGTAAGGACCATCTAGGCCTCCTATATGGTTACCAAGGCAACAAGTATTCATTATCTAAATCTGAAATGTAAGGACCATCTAGGACTCCTATATGGTTACCAAGGCAGCAAGTATTCATTATCTAAATCTAAATTGTAAGGACCATTGTATAGGCCTCCTATAGGGTTACCATGGCAACAAGTAATCATCATCTAAATCGAAAAAACATATCCAAGATTCGATGTATCGCAGTGTAGTGGAGGTACTTTATTAAATGTTTTGTATTGAACTACAATAATTTGCTGGGTTATATTTTGATTTATTATATTGAACTGTCTATATAATTTTCTTTGATATGTTTGTTGTTTCTTTCGAGTTGCATTTTGTAGTCTATTATTTCATATAATTAAGTAGTTTGATTGTAAATGCAATATTATTATTGCTCATATTATACGTACCGTTCACATTAGAGCATCCCTACAATGACATATGTATGAAAGCAATATTTATTAGTAAGGTATGTAACTTAGGATAAAATTATGACAAAGAAATTTAACTGCTTATTTATAGAAGCTTTTGTGTCTCTTTCTCCAAAATTGTTGGAACACACACATAAAAAAATAAAAATAAAAAATAAAAAATGCTGGATTTTACATATTGAATTACGTTGATTTTATTTCTAATATGATGATATTACAGGTACGATGATTTAAAATGATAAGGGGGGTAATAAAATGCTAGAGAACTGTACTATTTATGCTGGAAATGACTATCAATGCCCACTGTTGGTCGTCTGGCCGGACATCCTTGCTTTGGTCTGCATGTACTCACACAGTCACTCAGGCCCAAATACACTCACAAGCACACAGAGGAGATTGGACAAGACAAGTAGGTGTGGGATGGAGAACACAATATACAGTATTATTAATATAACAAGTGACACTCATATCATATGTAACGGAAGGAGAAGAGTGTTCTCTCAAGCATAGCAACGAATGGCATCGCTATCGCAGCGCCACATTTGACTGATTGGACGTGTAATAAGAACACTGTTTATCTTTTATTCTGAATATGTCAAATATAGACCTACATGTACATGGGTTTTTCTTTCTGGAGTGTAACGGTATGGTTTCTGGCTAACCAAGAACGTGAGTGGGTTCAGTTAACCAAGCCAGCTCGGGCCACTATTTTTAAAATATTAGAAATCGCAGAAATATGTTGTAATTTTTTGAAAAATAAAACAATGATAAATAGTATAAAAATATCAAAATGAAATAAATGAAAAATATTTATAAATAAAATATAATATGAAATAAATTTTTTAAAAATTATATGAAATAAAAACATAAAATACGAAAATAAAATAAAATAAATTGAAAAATATAAATAAAATGAGAAAAAGATAGAATAAAAATAATGTGAAATTGAAAACCAAACTTAGCCTACAATAAAAATTAATAATAAATAAGTATAATGAATTTAAAGAAATTAAATTATATAAAAGATAAAATAATTAAACTATAGTAATAAAGATAAATAAAATATATCTTTTATTATGAATATGTTCAAATATAGACCTACGTTTACATGTTTTTTTTCTTCTGGAGTGTGGCTGAACAACGATTGCTGGCTAACTGTGAACGCGAGTGGTTTCAGTTAACCAAGCCAGCTCGGGCCACTACTTCTAAAATAGTGTTTCTCGCCTACCACCACCAGATGCTACTTAGGCGCTCCTTGCGATCAAACCATGAAAAGAGGGTGGGCAGTTAACAACAATGTAATGATTTGTTCTGATATAGAGAAATCTAATTCCAAAATTCAATACAAAAGCATTAAATCGTGCTTGAAATGTATCTAAAATCGGAACCAGCGCTGCTCTGTGGGAACTAGCAGTATTAGCTTGAGAGATCACACTTGTTCTTCCATTTGTTATACTTATATTACAATATAAAGAGATCCCTCGAAGAACGTTGAATATCACAAATTTGCCCACGTGGTATTGTTATTGTGGACATTTTGTACACGTCTAGACATGTGATAAACAACCTTCTTAAAGGGAGATCTTTATGTACGTACAGTTATTACATCAACATCAGTTTTGAGATGATAGTTTTTCTTTTGTCGTGTGAAATAAACATTCAAAGTCTCTTGAAACAAAAAGGGTTTGCATCGTTTTCATGTGATCTTTTTGTACTAATAATGACAAAATATTTCTTGGTGTTATTTACCTGATAATACAAACAAAGAACTATCATCTCAAATATTACGAGTAGTTGTAGAATCATTAAGCAAAACATAAAACACAAGTTGATCTCTTGATGTAACAGTATAATCAGCATGTTGATGAGAAGCAGTGTTCTCTCTCACTGCCAGAAGAAACATCAATGTATATACTGTATGTTGTAGTCAGATAGTGAAATCCGCAATTTCATGAAAATCCCAGGTATTTCATGAAAAGCCGCCTTATGATGTAAAAAGGGATAGTTGCTCTATCTGACGCGCTTCTTCATGAAGTGACGGACCGATTTAGGCAGATGGTGTAAGAAATGAGTTTACATTATCAGCTTCGTCATTAGAAATGTAAGACCTTTCCGGGAGGTGAAAACGGCCATTACACTCTATAATGCTTACGTAAGGGCGAAATTAGAATATGCAAGCGTAGTGTGGAATCAGTGGTGTAAAAAATACATAAGATTACTAGAAGGAGTACAGAAGCGATTCGCCAGATTTCTACATTATAAAATGAGCGGAAATTACCCATAATGTCCCATATAAAATTTTATCGAATAATCTAAAATTTATTGTTTTGGAAGATCGTAGGAAAATAAATGACTCCAAGATCTTACACAAAATTGTAAATTCTACGGTAGATAACTCTTATTTTTTATCGTTGCTCAATTTCAATGTTCCACGTCTATCCTCAAGAACGTGAACAACTTTTAGGAATAAGACAACATTCACCACGTCACACAAACATTCACCGCTTTATAGACTCTGCAGTAGTTACAATAAAGCTGTAGTGTGTAATAAAAGTCTAGACTTCGATCTTAGTCTCCAAAAATTTGTAAATGTATTTAAGACCACATTGCCATGAATGTAATTCATTAATAAAAAGGTAGAATATGAACAGCATTAGAGTTAAGCTATAAATAATATTATTATGTAATGAATTTAGATGTTAACATTAGATTTACTGTTTAAAAATTTGTAGGCTTACTGTTATTGGGGGTTAAGACCCTGTTGTAAACCAGCATAAATAAATAAATAAATAAATAGATGCACTTAATAAAGATCCGGTGTTTGTTGATTCTAGCCTTCATGGAATGACTGATTTCACTATCTGAATACGTCATATACAAATACAACATTCGATATAATAAGGACTATTGTGCGAACTCCAACATTTCTGCAGGATATTCTGACTCCAAAAGGGTTGGAATATTTTGGATTGCACGGCCAAGGTAGTTAAATACAGCATTTTGTTCTTGGTCTTGTGTTGTGTTTGTGAGAGTTTGGCCCAAACATCCTATATTTCTGGTAATAATAATATCGTATGGCCTCAGCTGCCGGGTGCAAGCTTTGTCATTTGACACCCAAAGGGTGGCTTGCATGTCGAATGTCGTTGTTCCTTGAAGCACTATGAAAGTCAAGGAGGTTAGATATCTAAGCTCCTTGAACACTATAGCGCTTTCAGGTAGAGAAATAAGGAACTTTGTGTTGGCGGAAACTCCCGAGATTAATTTTGCCACTATGAACACGGCCTACTGAATTCAAATGGGTTCTTTGACATGCCAACATCGTATGACATGCCTGTCGTAATTTTTGCCGCCTTTCAAAAATCACTTACCATGGCCAGGAGCGAAAATGTAAGCTTGGGGTTAGTAGACCGACACGATAACCACTCACCCACCGTGAAAAGTATATTTTTAGTGTCTTCATACGGATGTAATCAATGCTAAAGGAGCTGAAAGTCAAGAAGCACTGTATTGCGCTTTATAGATGGAGCATAGCAAGTATAGATCTGACGTTTGTTTTTGGCCGGTGGCCGACAAACCTCTCGCTGTACTGTGCTAACCATTCAACCCCTATCCTTCCTTCCTTCGTTCCTTCTGAGCGTACTTGCGTGCATGCAGTTGTTACTGCGCATGCTCACAATAAGAAGGCTTGCCGGCTGACAAGAGACTTCTATGCCACAAGCAAGCACTGTCAAAAAACAAACATCAGACCTGTAGTTGATATCCCATAAAACAGGCTGTTCCAGCCGAGCTGCTCGCCAGTGTGGAGAAGAGTACTCGCCGCCTTGTGTGAGTAAACCAGCAACATGCAATACAGCTCTGCTGTCTTTGCGCGGTGGATACGTCAAGACTGGCAGGAAGCGCATGGACTTCTGCTATGACCTTCACCCAGTGACGTATTCACTATCGCCCTCAGTCCCTCTCCAACCGTGCTCCGAGCATTACTGCTGAGTACTCGCGTGTACGCATACTCAAACTCATGGATTTGGAACAGCCTGCCATTTTTTTTAGCGTATGGCTTTTAGTGCCGGGAGTGTCCGAGGACATGTTCGGCTCGCCAGTTTTGTAGCTGCTTCGAGACGGACACCCAATGGGTGAGCTACAAGTACCGTTTGGGGGGGGGGGGGCGGGGAGGGGGAAGTTGGAATGCAAGGGCTAGGAATTGGAAGGTAGCGGCTGTGGCCTATACTTGGGGACCAACCCCGGCATTTGCCTGGAATGAAGATGGGAAACCACAGAAGACCATCTTCAAGGTTGCCGGCGGGGGGATTCGAACCTCCGCGCCTCCCGGATGTGAGCGACTGCCAGCAGTCATGCCGTAACGACCTCGGCTAACTCACCCGGTACAGCCTGCCATAAAAAGTACAGACAGGGCAAGCCCAATCTGTGTGAAGCCCCTAACAAACATGACATAAAACCTTGAAGAATTTGCGGTATCATAACGTGTTGTAGAACGGTAAAACGATCGCATTAAATGTAACCGGTTGCTTTATCGGTGGTAGAGTGTCCGTTTCATTATCCCAATTGTCCGCCTCGTTCCGTAGTTGTTAGCATTCTTGGCTGTGACCGCGCCATGATGCGTGATGGGCTCCATTTCGGCAACGCTGTACAGCTTTTCCCGGAGCGGTTAGCTGGTGAACCATGTGTTATTTCCCCCTACAAATACAAACTGATATAAAATAAGTGAATTAATTTACGTATTTCACAGTCATACAACATGACTTTTCGATGTATAAGGATTCCAACGAGACCAAGAACTACATTTTCCAACCACCCCGAGCCGAGAAAAAGTTACCTTACAAAAATGATAACAACTTTGTTCCTTGGACACACAAAATTTTGAAATTAATAAACCAGTCATACAACACTCCAATGTATATTGTGTTAAAATTTGGATTCGATCTGATGACGGGTTTTTGAGATAATAATTATTAAATGTGACGCGTTGTTGAAACACGCTTAAAACGTGCACTTTTTGTGTTCCAACTGCGATTAAAAATATTAAAATATAAATTAAAAATTCCAAACCTACACGAACTAACGTAAAATAGAACGACGAAAATGATGATGTTATTGGATTTTATGTAGGTCTATTGGTTACTTCACAAACAACCTTCAAACTCGAGTACACATAATACTTTGATCGACAGTAACTGAGGAACCAACCAACAACACTCATGGCTGCGGGTAATTAAAACATTATTAAAATGTATGATATATTTCAATCTACAGTTGTGTGACCAATTAGGTAAGGATAGCATCGCACCTGCGCTGACTTCCACTGCCTTCTATTGTAAATTTCACTGCGTGCCTTCTAATGTCATAGTGGGGTATTCCAGGAGGCCATGGTATTCTCTGCGTCCCATGCGCTCTGTTCAGTACATAAAACTGGCGAAATCTCGACAGATATTTATGAATATTTATGGTTGGTTGGTTCCTCAGTTTAGGGGCTGCGACAACGTGGTCATGTAGCCCCGTGTACTTTGGGTGTGTGTAGAATCTGTCTGATAAACAGTGTTAATTGTGATGACTGTATTAGTGTGTGTTATCTGTTATTTAATTCAAGTACGGACTGCAGACTTTTGAAATTTTCAAATAGTTCCTACTTTTGCTGCCAAGAGCCACCGTCAACGACTACTAGTTTAGAACTTAGCTACCAGACGCCACCGCAGTCGGCTCTTGGCAACGAACGTAGGAACCTAAGAGCGTTGTTTACATTCTTAACCTATACAATTTAGCTTCACACAGTTGTAATTACCGGAAGGTTCTTTAACGTGCCATAAATCTATGACATGGGACGGCCGGCTTTACTTCCCCTCCGAAGGAAGGCACACTGAGGGATTTTAATGCTCTTAAAAAATCCGACGACTTCGACCGGATTTGAACCCGCGATTTCGGGCGTAGAAGCTCAGCATGCTACCGACTACGTCACCGAAGCCGCAGTCGTATGCAACTCGCCTATAACTGTAATTAAGACACTCGTATGGAAATTATAAACTCGCTTCACTCGTTTTATAAACTTACTCGTGTCTTAATTATTGCCATTATAGGCTCGTTGTATAATGTACTATATTATTATAAAGATCGAGACACACGCTGCTCAACGTCCAGTGAAGAAATAGAACTCTAAGATGAGAACGAAGAACGATAAATCCGTAGAGTTGGCAACGCTGCAGATCTAGCACGAGCTGCTAAAAGATGGCGTTGTACGTCAAAGACCTTGACTGGTCTGCTGATGGTTCTGCAAAGATTTTGATGCGTATGCTACTGTTGATTTGACCGTGTACAGTCTGCTATGAAACCAGCTGTACAGCATTCTGTTAACGCTAGAATGATAGCACTCGTCTCCGGAACGAAAAAGGGACGCTTTCCTGATTCCCCCACTCCTCACCCTCGTCCAACCACCACCAGTGTTTGGTAGTCCCAAAATACAAAGCAAATTAGTAAAAATAAATAAATAAATAAATATATATATATACCGTTGGTCTATTAAAATAAATTCAAAATCCATACACCCACCCTCCCACAAACAATCAAAATAGTCAAAAATAAAATTCGAAAATAAAAAAAAAAGTACAAAAAACCAAATTTAGTCCATTTTTTTCAAAAAAATCGAAAATAAAAAAAGAAAATATTTCAAATTAGAAAAAAACAAAAAAATATGATTAGTCAAAATACAAAAAGACAATCAAAATTTGTCAAAATTTGTGAAGCTCAAAAAGTAAAACAACGAAAATAAACTTAATATTTCAAAAAAAAAAAACACATAAATTCAAAATATTACTCAAAATACAAAAGAAAAACAATCAAAATTAGTCAAAATTTGTCAAAAAAAAAAACACTTTAAATTTAAAATTACACAAAAAATCAAAATTCGTCTAAATGCAAAAAAATAAACAATGAAATTTAGTCTAAATTTGTAAAAGAAGTTCAAAAATTAAAAAAGCGAAGAAATTACTTCAAATTAAAAAACACAAAATATGAAAATTAGTCAAAAACAGTCGAAATTAGTTTTAAAAAAAGCTCAAAAAGTCCAATTAAACATTAAAAATTAAATTAGTCAACATACAATAAGGAAAGAGTCACAAATTTATTAGACTAAAATTAGTGAAAGATTCCAAAAACATTAATAAAAAATGAAAATTTAGTAAAAGTAAAAAAAAAAAATCAGATTTTTTTTCTTCAAAAACAGTCTCCATTCTGCTAGGGTAGAGAGTGAAATAAAAGTTAACGTAAATTTGGTATCAGTTTCTTGAATCTTAGTCGTCACTGATGCGAAGTGCTACCGATAATAACGTTGCAATTAGCGCTATCGTTCTAGGGTTAAAAATATGTGTGACTGCATTGATGGCAAGATTAGGTAGATAGATTCTTCAGGGCCCATAAAATGTTCAAGGGGTTAGGTACCGTACAGCTTATTACCTTCAAAAAATCAATTTTTCAAAATATTTTTATATTATGCTCCTATCCTTTAGGAACATTTTGGTGCAAGAAATGTGCCGTAGTTTTTGAGTCATGATTTAAAAGGCAAAGCTCTGCATCCAATGTTCGTCCTGGTTAATGGTTTGTAAGATTTATGCACATATATTTATCGCTCATTTTCTCCGTGTTGTGTTTTTGACACCCGTTTTAATGATAACTCAAAAACTAATTGACATACACTAATGAAAATTTCTGTGTGTATTTCTGCTTATTGTATCTACACAATTATGTAAATTCATGTCTCTCTCTAAAATAGTTTCTTTTAAAAATGTAGCACTAATATTGTAAAATTTTGACATTTTCTTTTCAATACAAAAGTAAAAGTATTTGTTGCTGAAAGTACTTGCATTTCTAGAGAAATATCCTTGAAATAAAATAAAATTAACAGAGCCTAAAAATGTTGAACATTACAGGAATTATCACATGATGAACAACCACCATTTTGAATTTTGAAAAAAAATACCCAAATTATTTTTGACATGAATGTAATGCTGTTTTAATATAGAATAATGCCAGTGTTTTATGTGCAAAAAATGTCATTGCTGCAACTGTTGTGGTTTTGAAGGGAAAAGAAAAAGATAATTGTTAAAATTTTACCATGGTAACTTGTACCTAAACCCTTAAGTCAGTGAGATGTTGTAGCCTATTTGGCTTGCAGTGTCTCAGGTGTGATTTGTACCGCTACAAGCTCGGTGTTCCCGGTCATAAAGCTTGACAGTTCTGATTGATAACATGAGTGGGTAGCATCGATAATGGATGGACCACCTTGTGGTGTATCGGCTAGCATTCTTGGCTGTCACTCCGTAGGTCCAGATCCCATTCCCGGCCCTGGCAAGAAATCTAATTCTGGTCTTAGGGCTGGAACGGGATCCACTCAGCCTCGCGAGGCAAAACTGGGAAGAGGTGGGTTCGATCCCCTCCTCAAACATTCTGGAAGTATTGTCATTTAGACTTTCACGGCCCGTGTTGCTATTCATAATGTTGAATTTTGGGCTTATGCCGTGTATATTATATTAAAATTCGACGCGTTTCGAAAGAAACCATGCCTTTCTTCGTCGTATTCCAGATTATTCCTGACGAAGAAAGGCATGGTTTCTTTCGAAACGCGTCGAATTTTAATATAATAAACACGGCATAAGCCCAAAATTCAACATTATGAATTCTGGAAGTAGTTTTCCGTGATTTCCCTACGCCAGGCAAATGCCAGGATGTTTCCCAACAAAATACAGAAAAAAACCTATTCAAATTTAGTCAAAATTCGCCAAAAGCTCGAAAATAAAAAACTTAAAATTAGAAAGAAACACAAAAAAATTCAAAATACAAAAAAAAGACAAATCGAAATTAGTCAAAATATGTCAAGCTCATAAAGTAGAACAACAAAAAAGTAGTCTACTTAAAATAAAAAAGAAGCAAATCAAAATTTGTCAAAAAACAAAAAATAAACAATCAAATTTTGTCAAAATTTGTCAAAAAAAACGAAACAATACTCAAAATTTTAAAAAGATACAAAAATCAAATTTTGGGTAGAATATTATTAAACATATTTTATTTTCATTTATTTAAATTTAATATTAATTATTTTAAACTAATTGTAATTAAGTTATTACTCATTTTGGTTTTTGTTTGCTTTAACGTTTTGATGATCATATTCATTTTTATTATTTTTTATATTATTTTTATAATCTTAAAATTAAGAATATAAAATTACTATTATTATAATTATTGTTATTTTAATTTTATAGGCTTATTTATGTTTAATTTTTGCAAGTACATTTAATCTATTTCTAATTTTTATCAGAGTTTCTTTTAATTGTAATTGTTTTAATTTCGAAAATGTATCAAGCACCTTAGGTCGAGGATATAAAGAGATATTATTTTGTTTTCAGAAAGATTAATGTGCCAGTTGCACTGTCTCACACCCTTTGTTCATCACTGCCGAACATCGAACCTGGATCTATTACTACCGGGGAGTCACATCCTGATCAAAATGGACAAGCGGGTCAATATTACCTCATCTACTTGGACAGACCGTGGCAATTCCATAGCAAGATCACTGTGAGGCAATAACCATCACGAAATTGGAGCGCGTGGATTCGAACTAATGACATCATTGCTACTTCTACTGAAATCAGTGAACTATAATATGAAAGTATGGAGATATTGATAACTTCCCCAAAGTAGTCTTGGATAAAGCATTGAAGAAGAAGGAAGATGAAGACGATGCTGAAAACAGAGTTGAGAAGAAAATAGAAGACAAAATGATGAATGAAATTGGATATGTTGGTACATCAATGATGATAAACCAAGTGAAATAGCAGATAAGGTTATAAGAAGCGTGTTACGGACGAAGACATTAAGATGTCAGGAGCCTATGGTGTTGTGGATAGTTATGAAGTTGTGGAGGAAAGAAAGCAGATTTTAAGAGTGAAAAGGTGTATTTTGTAGAACTTTTGATGCTGAACAATTCTTACAATCATAGTAGCCTATATTGATATTTTTAACGGTTTGCCCAGCGTAAGCTTAATAAGCGCATGGACGCCAGGTTTTCTTTCCGACCTTTTCACTGACATCGTTACTGCTTGGCTTCCTTTGATCATAAATAAATTATTTTCTACAGTAACCTTCCTCGAGATATACTTTACAGAATGGTGAAAACCGCATCAAAATCCATCCAAGAACCGGGGACTTGGTTTTATACTTAGTAGAGATAGATATTGTGTAGTGTGCAATGCTGCGATACCACGTGTTCGGGGATCATCTATTGTGATCTTTTGTACAAGTGAGAGGTGACAATACGCGTATTTGCAATCAACATTATGTACAATTTGTGCGCTGTATCTTTAATAAAATATCGTCAAAACTCTTCCTACCTGAGAAGAAGATTTTCGCGCCAAATTTCACAACACTCACACAAAACTGATCGCAAAGTAAAACTCCCAAAGTATGACAAACGGGAATGTAGCATAGTTCATATGACATCTCGACGCTGCTGCTATCTATTAGCTGGCATTTGAGGGTGCGCAAATGCGAGGGAGCCGTGTCCGTAGATTTACTGGCACGTTAAAGATCCCCTTCGGGGCAAAATTCCGGCACCCCGGCGTCTCTAAAAGCCAGTGTAGTTAAAAGGGACGTAAAACCAATAACATTATTATTATTATTATCTATTAGCCTTGGCAGGTTCTATAGGACTCTCCCCTAGCCATACAAATAACTGGTATTTTTAGTCAACTTTACTCATTTTGAAAAAAGTGAGGGAAAAGTAGACTTATGAGATCAATCCGGGAAAATGTGTGTCTGTCTGTCCTTCTGTCTGTCTGTCTGTATGCGTGTGCCCCCCCCCCCCCTTATAAACTCTTAAACGGCTGCCGCTATCGAAACCAAATTTAGTAAGAGTAAAGATCTATACCTGAATATCTCACGGTCATATTTGAAATTGACGTCAGTGCTATCAACTGCTGAAAAATTGCAATTGAAATTTGGCCTCTTTGTTGGATATCTCATAAGTTATGCATGCGAACTATACCAAGATTGGCACACATATAGATAATGACAGACCAGATTAATGTTCGGAAGTCCATATATGGCAGAGTTGCCAACATGATTCTAAGCCTGCCGATAGGTCCAATTTCTAAATGCATATAACATCTATACTATCGATTGGATTTCAACCAAATTTCGTATGTACTATGTGTACTACAGCATATATGACTGTGCGTATTCTAAAGAGCAACTAGGGCTACCATCTGTTAATAAATGATCGTAATGTTTTAAACCTAATATCAATATATCAGAAAGTATTCAAGCCATCAGCTCTAAACTTTGCTCACGTACAGTACCTAACATTCTAGATTAATTTGGAGTAACTAATATACCTCAGTGCTGCCAACATGATTCTAAGCTTTCCGATATTTTCAATTTTTAATTACATGTAGCTTCTATACTAACAAATGGATTTTATCCAAAATTGGCACTATAATAGATCGTAATATTTCGGATTAAATCTGAGCATCACATACATGGCATTGCTCCCAACATGATTTTACGCTCACTGATAAATCCAATATCAAACATCATGTGACGCCCATAGACTTTAAACAAATTTTGTATGTACATTCTATACCTTAAGAGATGGAACTAAGAATATATTCAGAGTCACCAAGGCTGCCAACTGTAGTAAGTTACTCTATTAGACTACACTATTTCAGGTGTGTTTCAAACTTCAGTACTTAGAAATGTTAGTATTACCAACTTGAATTCGTCATTATTCTAGATAGGTCTATATAGATTGACATGAATCTTAAATTTTAAGAAAAGTAGGCTCTTTAATACGTCACGGAACTACTTATTTCTCTATAGATTTTTCTCCTGAACGTTTTGCCCGCCAAGGTTTGTCAATAAGTCGAATGGAAATGTGGCAACAATGAATGTATTCGAACAAAGTAATGTGTGGTGTCTCATTTCATGCCCCATTATGCGAGGCAGGTCAGAGGGTATTAAACCGAATGAATGGGAGATTACTGCTTGATGATTCTTTGACGGCGACATTTGTATGGCTCAAGGTCTAAACCAACCTCACTGGCACGTTTCATTTCTCTTCTTTTGGGGGAAGAAGATTCGTTGTGGTTACCGCTGTTCATAAATCTTATTTACTAGGAATATTCTAGAATACAGTAGTTTTCCTTCAACCGAAAAATATTCTTCTTTCTTCTTCATCTGGCACTACAGCCCGGTGTGAGCTTTGGCCTCGCCAACCAGAGATTTCCATCGATCTCGATCTTTGACAGCTGTTCTCCAGGGTCGTACGTTCATTCTTTGCAAGTCCACCTCCACTTCATCTTTCCATCGATTCCTTGGTCTACCAGGGCGTCGTCTTCTTTTCATTCGGGCTTTATATTATAATCTTTGGTGTTCTTTTGTCTTCCATCCTTTCAATGTGGCCCAGCCATCTTAGTCTTTGTGATTTTATACATCGAAAAATGTCTGAGGATTACATCCATTTCCCTATTAGTTCGTATCCTTCATTCTCCTCTATCCAATACAGCACCATAAATTCTCCGTATTATTTTCCTTTCAAACACCCTAAGTTTATTGCAATCCTGAACAGACATATTCCATGTTTCTGGTCTGATCAAGGTCTTGTAAATATTGAGTTTTGTTTTATGTGACAACAATTGCGACTTAATGAGTTTCAGATTGGCAAAATAGGCTCTGTTTCCATTAATAATCCTTCTGTTTATTTCTTCACTCACTTTGTTTTTATTATTAACTATAACACCCAAATACTCAAAATTTACAACATTATCAAATGTGCAGGAGTCTATTATTGAATTATCACAGTTTCTTCTTCTTTCAAGAGATGTTAGGTGCATGTATTTTGTTTTGGCTGCGTTCAATTGATATCACATCTAGCATACTTGCAAAAACAATTGAAATCACATGTAAAATACTTGCAAAAACAATTGAAATCACATCTAGAATACTTGCAAAAAACAATTGAAATCACATGTAGAATACTTGCAAAAAACAATTGAAATCACATCTACAATACTTGCAAATAACAATTGAAATCACATCTACAATACTTGCAAATAACAATTGAAATCACATCTACAATACTTGCAAATGATAATATGACACCTCATGTACAGTATCTGCAAATAACAATTGAAATCACATGTTCAATATTTGCAAATAACAATCAAAATGACACTTACAATTCAAATCACATGCGGAATAGCCATGATATGATGACTGCCATATTTCGATAGAAGTACACTATTTGCAAATAACAATTGAAGTCATATGTACACTATCTCCAAATAACAATAGAAATCACAGGTACAATATTTGCAAATAACAATTGAAATCACTTGCAGAATAGCCATGATGACCTCTAACTTTCGATAGAAGACGGCACGGCAAGAAGAAGTAGTTCAATATTTTCAAATAACAATTGATTACATGTGGATTTATTTTCGGGTAGAATTTTATTTCTTGCGTCTAAATTGGGCGTAAATTTGTTGTGACCAGCTTAAAGATATGAAACAATTGTCAATAAGGCAACACTTTGAAGCTTTGTGTGTCAGACATAGTCAAATACGACGTATAAACTAAGTAAACAGTCACAAACCACCATTGTCTGCATTTGCTATAAAACGTATCCACTGTCACAAACACTAGAACACGGGTTACTTCTTCTCAATTGGGCGTGTGATCACCTCTGGTATTAACCTTTAGTTTGTGTTGCATTTGTCTAGCTATTGACTGCTGCTGGAGGAATGTTGCACCGCCCAGGATGCTAATCAACAAGCATTTTATACTAGCATTACCCGTTGCGGCTTCGCCCGCGAATATTCTAGTTGTAAAGAGTACACTTAGCAAAATCTCAACCATGAATGCTATGACTGATTTATGCTTGGTATGAATAATCAGACTTTATCAATTCAGCTACTGGTGCAGTGGTTAGGGGTTTGACATTCCTTCATAGGTATATCAGAGTGAAGTTAGTTTTCTGGGAATATCACAGACACTGTTAATTTAAGGGCCTTTAAATGTGGTTTTCAGAGACCCTTTATAGTCGGGTGAAAAAGACCTTTCTTACCACACTCACACGTGAAAATTGCGTGAAAAAATACTAGAGTGCCCCTTGACCCCCTTAAGCGCATTATACTGTATGTATTGATGAATTTTACAGCTTAATTTGGTTCAGTGATAACCTTATAACCGTCTGGAAACGTTCACAGTAATGTAATAATTGGAATTGCATCGCGTCTTGCAGAAATAGATGGACCTGTGACATACTGTTACCATGGTTACTATGTTGCATTCTTTCATTATTTCATTGTAAATATACATGTTTGAAGGTATTTATTTAATTGTGAGGCATTTAAATAGTAAGTGAGTGCGTTTCGCTTACACATTGTGTTATGCTGAACCTGTAGGTACCCCATATGTGTAGGTTGGTGTTAATGGGACCTTATTTTCGGTACAAAACTGGAATGGGATCTTAGCAGAATAATATAGGGAGGGATTGGTATCACTTTTAGGAGACAGAATTCGGTTCAGGTCTTCTCTAACATGCAATCTATTGAGTTACAATCTTGGAAACATCAAGAGCAGTTAGTTAGTTAGTCAGGTAGTTATTGTTTTAAGAGGCGGAACAGCGAGTTAATCTGCCCCTTCATGTGATTTTATTTGTTATTTGCAAATATTGTACTCGTACATGTGACTTCATATGTTATTTGCAAATATTGTACATGGATTCCGGTTCGAGTAGGTTTACACCAAGGGTCGGCTTTAAGTCCATATATGTTTGACCTAATTCTGGACGAAATGTCTTGTGGATTTAAGAGACCAAACCCCCTGGTGCATGATGTTTGCGGACGACATTTTGTTGTGTAGTACCACCAAAGATGTCATAGAGGAAAAACTGGAACTGTGGAGGGCAGCCTTGGAAGACAGAGGACTCAGGATTAGCAGGAAGAAGACGGAGTATATGAGGTTCAATACAGATCAAGACTGTGAGATCAGAATGCAAGGGGAAACGTTAAATAGAGTGGATGAGTTCAAATACCTGGGTTCGGTGGTGACTGGAGATGGAAATCTTGTTGTGGAAGTGTCACACAGGATTCAGGTAGGATGGATGAACTGGAGGAAAATGTCAGGAGTGCTCTGTGACCGCAGGATCAAGCCTAAGGTTAAGGGGAAATATATAAAACTGTCGTAAGACCTGCATTGCTGTATGGCTCTGAAACATGGCCTGCACGCAAAACGCGCACAAACAGGCTCGACGTCACGGTAACGAAAACGCTCAGGTGGATGAGTGGAGGGAGTGACTAAGCGTGATAGAGTGGAAAATGTCAAAATAAGAGGAACATTGAAGGTTGTGGAAATATCTAAGAAGATACAAGAAAGGCGACTTCAATGGTACGGGCATGTGAGAAGAAGGGAGGAATCCTACGTGGGGAGGAAGATGCTAGACATGCAAATACAGGGAGTGAGAATGCGAGGCAGACCTAAACGAAGATGGATGGATTGTGTACAGGAGGACCACAGAGAAAAACAGTTGTGAGAAGAGGATATGCATGACCGGGTTTAATGGAGGAGAGCTGTCAGAAACATCGACCCCACATAGGAGTGGGAATGATGTAAAGAGAAAGAAGAAGAAGAGTACATGTGACTTCAAATGTTATTTGCAAGTATTCTATAGGAAAATGTGGTATCAATTATTATTTCCAGGTATTTTAGATGTGATTTCAATTGTTATTTACAAATATTCTAGATGTGATTTCATCTGTTATTTACAAGTGTTCTAGATGTGATTTCAATTGTTATTTACAAGTATTCTAGATGTGATTTCAATTGTTATTTACAAGTATTCTAGATGTGATTTCAATCGTTATTTACAAGTATTCTAGATGTGATTTCAATTGTTATTTGCAAGTATTTTAGATGTGATTTCAATTGTTATTTACAAGTATTCTAGATGTGATTTCAATCGTTATTTACAAGTATTCTAGATGTGATTTCAATTGTTATTTGCAAGTATTTTAGATGTGATTTCAATTGTTATTTACAAGTATTCTAGATGTGATTTCAATCGTTATTTACAAGTATTCTAGATGTGATTTCAATTGTTATTTACAAGTATTCTAGATGTGATTTCAATCGTTATTTACAAGTATTCTAGATGTGATTTCAATTGTTATTTGCAAGTATTTTAGATGTGATTCCATTGTTATTTACAAGTATTCTAGATGTGATTTCAATCGTTATTTACAAGTATTCTAGATGTGATTTCAATTGTTATTTACAAGTATTCTAGATGTGATTTCAATCGTTATTTACAAGTATTCTAGATGTGATTTCAATTGTTATTTACAAGTATTCTAGATGTGATTTCAATTGTTATTTACAAATATTCTAGATGTGATTTCATCTGTTATTTACAAGTATTCTAGATGTGATTTCAATCGTTATTTACAAGTATTCTAGATGTGATTTCAATTGTTATTTACAAATATTCTAGATGTGATTTCATCTGTTATTTACAAGTGTTCTAAATGTGATTTCAATTGTTATTTACAAGTATTCTAGATGTGATTTCAATTGTTATTTACAAGTATTCTAGATGTGATTTCAATCGTTATTTAC
Source organism: Meconema thalassinum (assembly GCA_946902985.2). Lineage (NCBI taxonomy): Eukaryota > Metazoa > Arthropoda > Insecta > Orthoptera > Tettigoniidae > Meconema > Meconema thalassinum. The sequence continues at coordinate 93,186,699 of OX336388.2, forward strand.
AAGTATTCTAGATGTGATTTCAATTGTTATTTGCAAGTATTTTAGATGTGATTTCAATTGTTATTTACAAGTATTCTAGATGTGATTTCAATCGTTATTTACAAGTATTCTAGATGTGATTTCAATTGTTATTTGCTAGTATTTTAGATGTGATTTCAATTGTTATTTACAAGTATTCTAGATGTGATTTCAATCGTTATTTACAAGTATTCTAGATGTGATTTCAATTGTTATTTACAAGTATTCTAGATGTGATTTCAATCGTTATTTACAAGTATTCTAGATGTGATTTCAATTGTTATTTGCAAGTATTTTAGATGTGATTCCATTGTTATTTACAAGTATTCTAGATGTGATTTCAATCGTTATTTACAAGTATTCTAGATGTGATTTCAATTGTTATTTACAAGTATTCTAGATGTGATTTCAATCGTTATTTACAAGTATTCTAGATGTGATTTCAATTGTTATTTACAAGTATTCTAGATGTGATTTCAATTGTTATTTACAAATATTCTAGATGTGATTTCATCTGTTATTTACAAGTATTCTAGATGTGATTTCAATCGTTATTTACAAGTATTCTAGATGTGATTTCAATTGTTATTTGCAAGTATTTTAGATGTGATTTCAATCGTTATTTACAAGTATTCTAGATGTGATTTCAATTGTTATTTGCAAGTATTTTAGATGTGATTTCAATTGTTATTTACAAGTATTCTAGATGTGATTTTAATCGTTATTTACAAGTATTCTAGATGTGATTTCAATTGTTATTTACAAGTATTCTAGATGTGATTTCAATCGTTATTTACAAGTATTCTAGATGTGATTTCAATTGTTATTTGCAAGTATTTTAGATGTGATTTCAATTGTTATTTACAAGTATTCTAGATGTGATTTCAATCGTTATTTACAAGTATTCTAGATGTGATTTCAATTGTTATTTGCAAGTATTTTAGATGTGATTTCAATTGTTATTTACAAGTATTCTAGATGTGATTTCAATCGTTATTTACAAGTATTCTAGATGTGATTTCAATTGTTATTTGCAAGTATTTTAGATGTGATTTCAATGGTTATTTACAAGTATTCTAGGTGTGATTTTAAGTATTATATGCAAGTATTCTAGATGTGTTTATGAACACTCGTTATCGATGTTTTAAGATCATTTTATGGATTTGAAACATTCTGGTCGTCAGCCATGTTTAGATGTGATGAATTTGATTGATAAGTTATCGGACGCCCTACTACACGGGGATGATGATCAAGATGTCCCAAACTCCTAGAATGAATTAACAACAATATTATGTCGTATATTGTTTCTTTACAAATCTTTTTTGCTTCTTGAATCCAAATTGTTGTTCACCTTCTGTTCCAAATATATTTAAGATCTTCTTGGTTATCCTGTTGTCATCCATTCCGTATAAATGACAAAATTATATCAATCGCCTCTTCTGTATTGCTCCCGTCATATTTTCCATGTACCGGTGTATTTCATCATCTTATATATTAAAACTAGCAACCCGCCCCAGCTTTGCCCGGGAACAGTTATGAATGCGTTACGTGATAAGCGCTTTTTTCTTCGATGTCAATGAACTACGGACCTTTATGCGTTTTACGTCACGGCATGATGGGTTAAAATCACTGACTTGACTATTAATTATATTATCATGGAGATGCATGTGCAACGAATTCTTGTCAGACGTAATTTAAGAATGGCGAGGTGCATGAAACACAAATCCCCCTTCCGTCCAATCTTAACTTGACTGTGTATTTTGTGGAACGAAACGTTTTCACAGGCGAAATTAAGAAAACCCGAGTTTCATTTCCAGGGAAACTCCAAACACAACCACTCTTCTTTGAAGTCTTAACTCAACACCACTCGACAGCTTGCTGCTGGTTGTATCTGGGGTAATAGCCTCGCCCGCTAGTTAGGCTGTAACTGGGTTGATAGGCTCGCCCATAGCTAGCTCGTAAACTGTCGCTTCAGTAATTGAATGGAGATTGTTGGAAGAAATGAAAACGTGAAAACACTTATAGTGGGCGATGTATTGAAGATAGAGATATCCAGTCTAGGACTTTTTGTAGAACTTTTCATGCTGAACAATTCTTACACTCATAGTATATAGATATTTTTAACGAATTGCCCAGCGTAAGTTTAAAAAGTGCATGGACGCCAGGTTTTTTTTTCACCTTTTTCACTGAAATCGTTACTGCATAACTTTCTTTGATCATAAATATGTTATTTTCTACAGAAACCTTCCTCGAGATAGCCTTTATAGAAAGGTGAATACCGCATCAAAATACATCAAGTGGTTCTCTAGATTACCCGTGACATCCAAGAATCGGGATCTTTGTTTTATACTAACAAGGGAACGGATTGCGGTGTGAGATTATAATCTGGTTGAAATTTAGTACATAATATTCCTAAGAAGTTGTGCAATGACGTAGTGAAAACCGCACGGGCCACTTTCAATTTTGAACGCCGAAAATCTGCCGGGCGACGGCATGAGCAAGGAGGTGGGAAGAGGTAAAACTGACCTTGAATCATAGCAGCACGCGATGGTTCGCGGCCACCAGGCAGCGATCTACCGTGCTACGTTGCATTCCCCACCTTCCACCTTCCACTCATCGCGTCACTCCCTTATCAATTCGCATCCACTATTACAAGGATTACAAAGAGCTAAAGAGGAAAACAATGAAAGGTCGTCTTATATATTTACAGTATGGCCAAGCACAAAACATCGCATTATGTTGCATTTTACAATCGAGAGGGTAGAAGAGTGAGCTGAGGGGAACGTTTAAGGTGGGGAATGTAACGCATTAAGGCAGGTCGCTGCCTAGTGGCCGGGAGCCATCGCGTGCTGCTAGGATTCAAGGTCAGCTTTACATCTTCCCATCTCCTCGCTCATGCCGTCGCCCGGCAGATTTTTGGCGTTCAAAATTGAAAGACGCCCGTGTGGTTTTCACTACGTCATTGTACAACTTTTCAGGAATATTGTGTACTAAATTTTAACTAGATTAGAATTTTATACCGCAATCCGTTCCCTTGTAAGTAGAAATAGGTAGAAATTTCACCTTTCCTAGAAACTGAAATATCTTGTGAAGTAATTGTGCTACTTCAACGTTCGTTGGCTTCTATTATAATGCACGTCAAGCATTATCGCTTGTCCCTCGCCGTACTTCATTACGTCATCCGTGTATTGAAATAATTGCGAATATTCATTTCAGCAAGGTCATTCTGAATTAGGTAAGGATATCTGGCGGGAAGATTCGACGAACGCCCCTCGCCCATGAACCCCACCTTGGTATCGGCACACAGTCACCAGCCACCTTATTGCGCTAGAGTAGGAATTCGAACCGGACTTTTCTGCCTTACACCGTTGACATCTTCAAGGGACATGCGGCCGGACCATCGAAATCTTCAGACGTAGGAAGCTCGATAACTGGAACATGACTACAAGTTATGCCTGAGAGAGCAGGCAGTACTCACCACATGCACCATTCCGGCCCCAAGGGAGGAGCTCGAAACAAGGGCACATATGGCGGGGATGCTAGGTGCCGCTGGCTGCGACACCCGCCCCCTCTTAAGGACATGCGCTACACAAATGGCAACAACACACCCCACTGAACCATTTCCCAGTCGACACCGCCCCTCAGAGGCCGACACCAATTGACCGGGCACCACAAAGCCAGCGTGGTGGGGTTCCCGGTCCCCTGAGATACTAGTTATAGCAGGGCTACCCCCGCAACGTTGGACTAGTCACCGTCGAGGTGCTTACGCCTTCCTCTTCCACACGTCCTGCCAGCAAGCTGGCCCGTTGGAGCACAGTGCATCCGTTGCTCTAAAACTAGAGATTGGGTAGCAGCAGTGAAACTTTCGACGGCAAGCATAGTGTGTCTGCTGTGAGTAGCGAGGGGCGGAGCCAAGCGTTCTGGAGAGAGACTCGCTGTTAACTGACCGGTACAGTACAACCAGTGTTGTGAAGAGCTATCACGGGCCCTGGGGAAGAAAAAAAAAACTACCAAGTCGCATCTTGAATATGTTGTTCAGTGTCATCCTCACGTTTCGATCGTTCTTCTTTTATAGCCTTAAATTTTAACAAAGCTTCGAAGAAAATTATAATAATTATAATTTTCAGTTATTCATCATTTAGCACACTCGCTATTTGGCAGCTTCGGTGGCGTAGTCGGTAGCATGCTGAGCTTCTATGCCCAAGATAGCGGGTTCAAACTCGGCCGAAGCCGTCGGATTTTTAAGAGCGTTAAAAATCCCTCAGTATGCCTTCCTTCGGAGGGGAAGTAAAGCCGGCGGTCCCATGTCATAGATTGATGGCATGTTAAAGAACCTTCCACTAATTGCACCTGTGTGAAGGTAAATTGGATAGGTTAAGAATGTAAACAACGCTCTTAGGTTTCTACGTTCTTTGCCAAGAGCCGACTGCGGTGGTGTCTAGTAGCTAAGTTCTGAACTTGGCCTAGTAGTCGTTGACTGTGGCGTTTGGCGGCAAAAGTAGGAACTATTTGAAAAATTCTAAGTTGCAGTGCTTAAATAAAAAAAAACAGATACACACACTAACACAGTCATCACAATTAACACCGGTTATCAGACAGATTCTACACACACCCAAAGTACACGGGGCTACATGACCGCGTTGTCGCAGCTCCTAAACTGAGGAACCAACCAACCAACACTCGCTATTCTTTGTTTTATTATTGGTGATTTACTCACTTTTTTAAATATTTTGTGGCTTTCCTCCATGTTAGATTTTTCTTGGTTATTTTAACAGTTCAAATTTAACGTCCCGATGGACTCGGAAAAGAAAGAGCATTTATTAGTAAAAATAAGGGGGAATGTTTTTTTTTTTTTTTTGGGAAGAAACATCGGTATGGTACTTTTGATATCCGCTTTTCAACTGGTCAACAATCTGTTTATATTAATAATATTTGCAAGACTAGCTACTTCGCTCGCTAAATATTTCGTATAAAAAGTTCAAGTGTATTGTTAATTTCCAAAATTCAGCTGATTTTAAAGAGATTTTCAGAAAATTGTAAAATTGTAAAGACTGAATTCAGGCTTTAAAATCTTAAAAGATTTTATCGCGTCCGGGCCCAACACTCCCGGACCCCAGGACTGTAGCCCCGTTTGCCCCTCCCTCTCGTCGGGCCTGAGTACAATCCATGTAATCCTTCACCTTTGGGAATGAGGGTTTGGTCGGAACGCTAAAAAGGTCGAATTTATCAGAAAGTACAGAAAAATACGGATTTACATTCAAATAAACAATCTCTGAACTCAAAACTGACTACTGTACAGCCTATTCCGATTCAACACGGAACTGTAAAATGGGTTGCCTACCCATCCGCAATCGGCATGAAATCTGCTCGCAGCGCGCTAGCGACGGGGCTGAGTTCGATTTAACTGATTGCCGCCTTCTTATGCGGCATTGCAAAGTATTTTGCTCTTTCAAAATATATTTACACAGGCTTCACAATCAGTGTTGGTGTTTTTAGCACCAGATCTGGTGTTTCTGAAGTTCGTGTGGTGCCAGAAATGTTCTAATAGCACCATAGCAAAATACTGGTGTTATTTCAATAAAACCAGTGCCAAATCTGGTTCTTAACGGATTTTTTCATGAAATTGTCTCCTATGACAAATAAGTAAATCCTGGAAGCCATGTAATAGTTTTAATAAAGTTAATCAATTACGATAGGCATTGTTCAGCCTTACACGTGTCAACATCAACACTCCAACAGGGGAAGTCCTTGAAATTCTCATTCGCGTGCATAAGCGCTAGGTAAGCGCAACATACAGGGCTCAGTGCAAGTGCACTTGTACAAAGAATCGACCTATCATCTATTTTATTCCCTGCTGCCAGGGGATTTCCCAATTTCATGTGATGGCAGTTTATGTAGCCTACGTTTGCTCCCTCACTCTAATGAAGATGTAGGGAGAGTGTTTAGCCAAGTTTGATTGGTGAAAACAAAGCAAAGAAATCGAAAGTAAGTTCAAAAATTCCATTCCATTCTCTGTGTGCGATTTGGACTAAAAACAAAAGGAAATTGCTATCACGACTACGAACTTCCGAAGGATATAATAGTGGCCAAAATTGGAAGTATGCAGAGCTACAGCAGTACTACACCTTCCTGCTCTAAAGATGTATTAGCTGTAGCAGGCTCCGCAAGTGAAGAATACGATTTTTAATGAAAGAAATGTAAGTAAAAAGCCGTTTATATATTTATAAGTTTTGGTGTTTTTCTTCTGTTTTGAATCATAGAGTCCAGCTGGTGCTTTTCTGGTGTTTTAAAGCATAGGGTTTAGTTCTTTCCCATTTCAAGATTTGGCAGCACTGTTCACAATAAGTTTGAACGATTTCTGTTTTAGAACTTGTTATTTTACGCTTATGTTAATGGCTTTTTCAGAGCATTTCTATGAAATAAAACTTTATTTTACAACATAGTTTATTACAACACAATGTATTTTTATGTTGTATTTTATTTACAACACAATCTATTGCTTTTTAACCCAGTACCGCAAAACGAGATACAATTTGGAAATGATGTGTTACAAAATTGAAATCAGTCTTCGATGCGACTAAAAATTTAATTTATCACAGACGTTACATCTACTACAAATGGACATGTACATAAGGCGTTCGAAGTGGCGTCCAACATTTTCCAAGCAGAGGGCCAATCGTCGCATGGAGTTGTCTCTTGCGTTCGACAAAATCTGAGGAGTAATTTCCGCAAAGGCTTCGGCAATGACGAGCTCCATTTCTTCGGATGTTTGTGGTGATCTTAAAAATACTAATCTGATGGTTGATTTTCTGCACACTGTCCTCTTATAGTACAACGATTGCGTCTACAAAATTTCAAGATAGGTTTCGACCAGTCTTACCTGATACTTTCCTTGTCAGTTACGACAGTCATTTTCTTACATATGTATCTTTTATTCTTTTCAAATATAAGGCAGTCATGGGACATTTTCAAAGAGCCGATATCAGAATATTATCTGAAGTTTCATGACTATCAGTTCTCTCTTTAAAAAAAGGTAACTATTTTAGCACCCCTTCAGTGATCAAATTATTCACGCTGATTAAGTTCTTGATGCTGCTGGGATAAGGTCTAAAATGTAATTATACATATTTCTAACACATTAAATGCTCCATTGCCTTTCCATTACTTCTCTCAATTTGACAGTTATTACTAGTAATTGCTTGCCACGGTGGGTGAGTGGTTATCGTGTCGGTCTACAAACCCCAAGCTTGCTGGTTCGCTCCTGGCCATGGTAAGTGACTTTTGAAAGGCGACAAAAATCACGACACGCATGCCATACGTTGTTGGCATTTTAAAGAACCCATTTGAATTCAGTAGGCCGTGTTCTTAATGGAAGAAGAAATCTCGGGATTTTCTGCCAACACAGAAGTTCCTCCTTTCTCTACTAGAAAGCGCTATTGTGTCAAGGAGCTTATATATCTCCTTGACATTCGTAGCGCTCCAAGGAACAACAAATTCGACATGAATGCTGCCTTATGGGCGTCAAATAACAACGCTTGCACCCGGCAACCGAGGCCATACGATATTAATATTATTATTATTATTATTATTATTATTATTATTACTGGTGATTTACCAATGAATTGTCCAAAACTTAATGAGGATCAATTATGTCAGATGATAGATGAAGCGACTATAGTAGACTACCGAAATTATGAGATTGGTACATAGCAGCAATGAAAGGATGAGTTATGCATATTTTATTGATGGTTCAGGGAACACCGGTAAAACATTTCTTCACCAATGCATGTGTCACAGTTGCACAAATTTGGGGTTAAATGTAATTTTTGTCACATTGACTGGTATCGCAGCAATTTTACTATCTCAGGGGTGCACTGTACACAGTCAGCTCAAGTTACCTCTAATCTAAATATTCATGTAAGTTCTGTGTCAGGAATAAACGTTAACAGCAAGGAAGCTTTTCATATTCATTTAGCATAATCTAACAGGGATGAAGCTCCTATGGTTAATAAGCACACGTTGATGTGTGTAAATCGTCTGCTCAATGACATCACGAATAACGACGTGCCTTTCGGTAGAAAAATGATAAGCTGAGGGGATTGCGTTCTTGAATATCTTCGTAGAAAATCTCCATCTCCTGTAAGTCACTTTCTACCTCTTCGAACCAAGCTGGCTTGGTCTTCTTATTTGAAAAATGTGACAGTCAGTCTGAAAGACTAGACTTTGTATCATTTTAAATGCTACAAATGCTGAAAAATGCTAGAAAGGCTGGAGGCTTCTCGCTTCGCTCGAAGCCAAAGACTCTTGACATGCTAGAAAATTACCTGCATAGTACTTATCTTGCTTATCTTGTTTCAAATTACTCGCGAACGGCAAGTGCAAACCAAGGGCATACAAGGTCAAGCGCGCGGGATGCCGCACGCTCACCAGAGCACGCGGGGATCTGCCCCTTCCATCCAGTCTAAAAACACATATAGTGGGCGATGTATTGAAGATAGAGATATGCTCTTGCGGACTTTTTTGTAGAACTTTTCATGCTGACCAATTCTTACGCTCATAGTATATTGATATTTTTAACGGTTTGCCCAACGTAAGCTTAAGAAGCGCACGGACGACAAGTTTGTTTTCGACTTTTTCACTGAAATCGTTACTGCTTGGCCTCCTTTGATCATACATAAATTATTTACTACAGAATCTTTCCTCGAGATATCCTTTACAGAATGGTGAAAACCGCATCAAAATCCATCCAGTGGTTCTCGAGATTACCCGTGACATCCAAGAATCGGGGATTTTTGTCTTATACTAACGAAGTAGAATAATAATAATATCGTATGGCCTCGGGTGCCTGGTGCAAGCTTTGCTATTTGCAACCCAGAGGGTAGCTTGCATGTCGAATTTCGTAGTTCCTTGACTGTGAAAGTCAAGGAGGTTAGATGTTAGATATCTAATCTCCTTGAACACAATAGCGCTTTCTAGTAGAGAAATGAGGAACTTTGTGCTGGCGGAAACTCCCGATATTAATTTTGCCATTATGAACTCGGCCTACAGAATTCAAATGGGTTCTTTGACATGCCAACATCGTATGATATGCGTATCGTATTTTTGCCAACTTTCAAAAATCACTTACCACGGTCAGGGGCGAACCTGCAATCTTGGGGTTTTATAGACCGACACGCCATCCACTCACCCACCGTGGCAAGCAACGAAGTAGAGATTGTCGTGGTACACATGCACCGAGTGGTACTATGACGTCACACACCTCATTGCATCTAGATACATTTCGTCCCGTCACCGTAACGTAACGCCAGACCCCAGCGTAACGACAAAGTCGACAAGGTCATTTAAAATGATAATATTGTTATACATGGCCACCCCTATCGCCCCCTTTCACCACCCTTCACCCCCACTTCACGCCACAACCCCTAGAGGAACCAACAACAGCAAACATCTAGCAATCGCAAGTTCACTCAGCTTGACAAACCAACCACACACACATGTGGTAATCCTTACAACATCCTTACAACATAAGTCTAAACAGGTAGCTTCCTACTATGTAGCAAAGGAATCTGCTGACTAAATTACACCAAAATTGACGATTCCCTTAAATATAAGCCACACCAGGAATTGGGATCTCTTTGGTCTACCATACAGCGAGGTGCTGTCTGACGCCCGTTCAACCGCTCTACAGTCCGTTAAGTGTACTCAAAAAGGTTTATCTTTAGTGAATCCTCTCCATTCCAGACCTAGTTCTTGTATTCATCACATTTATTCTTTTCACACTTCACACTTACAGTAATTAAATAATTTCCACTCTCTTAAACCGCCTCCTTGTATTTCCTGAACCCCCTGTTCGAACTCTGGCCCTCAGCCAGCGAGCTCTAGTCCGCTGCACCACGGCGGCTGCCTCATTTGTCTGGTATTTTACCTTGTAAACACATATCAGCATTAGCCTCGTAAGCACGGCCCGCTCACCGCTTGATTGCTCCATTCATTACCAACCTCACACACACTTCATTCCACTCGAATCATTGTCCTGCAGACAAGTACATCGTCTTTTAGACAAAACCACCCTAACTCGAGCTATCAACCCCCCAGGACAATACAATAGGTAAAGATCCGGTTTGTCAATCGTGTGGGTTTCATTCTTAGCAAGTGGCCATAAAACGCAATTCTCCTTTTCCTCATAACATCAGAGATCTTTTGGACATGAATATACAGCTCATGGTAATGCCGTCAATATTCACCTTTGTTATTTATCGGGCCAAGAATTTTTCTCAAGATCTTTCTTTCTTTCTTTCTTTCTTTCTTTCTTTCTTTCTTTCTTTCTTTCTTTCTTTCTTTAATCTCCATTTTTTCTACCAGGCATTTCTTGTTCATAGTGAGGCATTCCGCTGCATACAGAGCCTCTGGTCGTATGACAGTGCAATAATGCCTGAGTTTTGCATTCCGAGATATTGACTTTTTGTTGTTGTTGTTGGTGAGTTGGCATTATTATTATTATTATTATTATTATTATTATTATTATTATTATTATTATTATTATTATCATCAGTGCTTTTTTCAGGGGGAACATTTGAAAACTGATTAAGAAAAAAACGTACGCCAAATCTAACTTCCGACTTGAAAGTTCATCGATCATCTGGCGTCAACGCTCTGTTCACAATAGCTGGAGGAGATTTCGAGTAACCCTCGATTTTAATCGATCTATCGAATCGGTTTCTTTTGGTTGGCAACTCGGCACTGCGTGCTTATAAGCACGCAGCCTAGTGTTTGGAGGTGGGGTAGGTTGTTATTTTGTGCGTGAGATTAGTTTTGAAGGATGAAGAAAATAACGAACTATTTAACATCCACCCTGGCATCGAAAAAGCTGAAAGTTAATAATTCGAACATAAACAATGACGGCTAAACGCCAACAGTGTCGTGTGGTGATGTAAGGGAAGATAATAAGAAAGAGCTTTCAACCGCGTGAAAGCGGCCCGTAGACGGTTAATATTTCTGGTTGTGCAATATAATTGACCGTGTGTAGACGATATTGAAAGGTTGTGCAGTATATTGAGTGATTTTCAAAAAGCTGAAAATATATTGTGCAAACGGGAAAATATTGTGTCGTCTGTTGGCAGTATTGCTCAATATCCCGCCAGTTGGTATCCAAAAGTGGTCGAGTTCGTGTCGTCATGGGTGACAAGAATGCAGAAAAATAATTTATTTTAGAATGTATTGAAGTGTATCATGGCCTTTCGGCTCTTTGGGATGTGAAGTGCAAGGATTACAGTAATCGTGCCAAAACGGGGAGCAGTAGAAACAAGTAGTTCCGTGACGAACTAAAGAGCCTACTTTTCTTAAAATTTAGCCAATCTATATCGACCTATCTACAATAATGACGATATCAAATTGGTAATACCAACATTTCTAAGTACTGCAGTTTGAAATACACCTAAAATAGTGTAGCCTAATACAGTAACTTACTACAGTTTGCAGCCCTGGTGACTCTGAATTTATTCTTAGTTCCATCTATTACGATATAGAATGCACATACAAAATTTGGTTGAAGTCTAATGGATAGTATGGACGTTGCATGCTGTTTGATATTGGATTTATCAGTGCGCGTAAAATCATGTTGGGAACAATGGCATGTATGTGATGCTCAGAATTAATCTGACATATTACGATCTATTATAGTGCCAATTGTTACTATTGAAGTTACATGTAATTAAAAATTGAAACTATCAGAAAGCTTAGAATCATGTTGGCAGCACTGATGTATATTAGATACTCCAAATTAATCTAGAAAGTCAGGTACTGTACGCGTGCAAAGTTTAGAGATGATGGCTTGCATACATTTCTGATATATTGATATTAGGATTAAACAAATAGAGAGAGAGAGCATTTATTAACAGTTGGCAGCCCTGCTGGTTCTTTCTAATACGCATAGTCATAACAGTTATTGCACATAAAGCACATACGAAATTTGGTTGATATCCATTTGTTTGTATGGAAGTTATATGCATTTAAATCTTGACCTATCAGCAGGCTTAGAATCGTGTTGGCAGCACTAATGTATATAAGTTACACCGAACTAAGGTAGAATGTCAGGTACTATACGTGTGTAAAGTTTACAACTGTTGGCTTGCATACTTTCTGATATATTGACATTAGGGTTAAAACATATTGAGAGCATTTATTAACAGTTGGCAGCCCTGGTGGCTCTTTAGAATACGCACAGTCATATGTGTTGTAGTACACATAGTACATACGAAATTTGGTTGAAATCAAATCGATAATATAGAAGTTACATGCATTTAAAAATTGAACCGAACGACAGGTTTAGAATCATGTTGGCAACGCTGGCTTGTATGGACTTCAGAAAATTAATCTGGAATGCTATTATCTATATGTGTGCTAATTTTGGAATAGTTCGCATGCATAACTTCTGAGATATCCAATATTGAGCTCAAATTTCAATTGTGATTTTTCAGCAGTTGGTAGCACTGACGTCAATTTCAAATATGGCCGTGAGATATTCAGATCTTTATTCTTACCAAATTGGGTTTCGATATCTGCAGCCGTTTAGGAGTTGATAGGGGGACACACACACAGCCAGACAGACAGACAGAATGAGAGACAGACACACATTTTCCCGGATCGATCTCATAAGTCTACTTTTTCCTCATTTTTGCAAAATGTGTAAAGTAGGCTAAAATCCGCGAACAATACCCAGACACGGACAAACAACATGTGGTTAAAACGATAAATTCTTTGCTCACCAACTTCCGCTAAGAATTGAAACGTATTCGCGATGCTGAGGAGTAACCAATGCGAGGAGTGCATCGAATAATAATTCTCCGTCCATCCGTAAGAAGTTGCGAAAATCATTAGGTTTAATGATTCTCAGTTCATTGAGTAACGTTTCGTGGACATACTTCTCCCGATCAATAAATCACAGTTCGGTCCATTCCCTTCCTTTCCACCCTGACTTCTTTTTCGCACCTACGCCCACAGCAATTAAAACACAACACATATAAATAATTCATGTTTTTTGGGCTAATGCCATTGTTCGTCACTGGAGGAGTTTACATCTGTTTTTCCGCCGTTGCCTGTATGACGTTAGGTATCGTTCAGATACACTTCCCTTTTGTTTATGTTTCCTTATATCCATCTAACCCTCCCACCTCCCCCCACTTTCTTTTGGACATCCTCATTCTTCGAGGAGTCTCTATATTTTCACCCCGCCCCCTTTACCTTCTCCTTACTTACTACTCTGTCCGGCGTTCTACCATGGTCCATACAGTAATTTCTGGCAGCTGCTCTCTGGTGACGAACAGAGGAATTTATCTATATTTTTTTTTGTAATTTTTTTGTAATCTCATTGATATACTTTCTTTGGCCACATTGTTTGATTCCATTGAAAAAGGAGGCAAGGTTTCTCCGAAGCGTATGGTTCTAATTTAATTTCACACGGCATTAGCCCAAAAAAACATGAATTATTTATATAGTAATCCGGGCCATGAAAGCCTTAATATATATAAAACACAACGCATTTCAGTATCCAACGTCATCAACATGAAACTTTGGCGGAGACTGATTTTGCCGTTCTGTGGAGGTTGCAAAATATACTGAGATTGTACGTCTGTGCTCGTGTTTGCGCAACATATTGCACAACCTTCAATATTGCCTTCACACGATTCAAGTTATTGCGCACACAAAATTATTGCACAATATTATTGAACGTCTATGGGCCGCTTAGTGGGACGGAAGACATTCCCGAATGCCGGGATTTGGCGAAAAAGCAGTAATTTTGTAGCAAGTATGACTGGTTGGTGGTAAATTGTTTTGAAATACTGAGTGAAAATTGTGCTCTGAAAGAACAGGCCATACATCCCAAGTGAAGTGATTTTCACACGCACAAACATTAGAACAGTGCTAAATAAGTATTTATTCACAAGAACCTAGCACTACCAATGGTGTTACTTTTTACTGATACGCACTCATATTACTTCTCATGGTTAATATGTTCTTTTTCACCTCATTTCATCCATTCACTCGTCATTTTATATATTTTTAGCCTATTTTCAATTTTGAAAAAATAGGCTTATGAGATCACCTTTTGTCCGTGTGTGTGTGCGTGCGTGTGTGTGTGTGTGTGTGTGTGATTCGTGTGTGTGTCCCCCCCTAATAAAATCTAAACGGCTGGAGCGACTTAAATGAAACTCAGAAAGTTCATAGCACTACTCCCGGAGACCTCGACCGTGCCCTTCAGATTTTGTTACGACTCACCAATCCAACATGGCGGCTGTGCGAAATATTTCACCAGCATTCAATATCTCCGAAACTATTACCGATATTACCCTGACATTTTCTATGGTGATAGAGGGAACTACTAAAAGTTCACTAATGTGACTTCTGAAAACCTGGTAACTACAAAACCAACATGGCGGCCAAGCGAATTTGCGACTTTTAAATAGACGTTTCTCGCGATTTGACCAACCAAACGCAATGAAACTTGGTACAGTATATGTTTATATACATTGTAATGCACCGACATCTAACTTCATTCAATTGTTTACATAATCACAAGATGTCGGATGTGCGAAATATTTCACCGGCATTCTATATCTCTGAAACTATTAGCGGTAAAACCCTGAAATTTTGTACGGAGATAAAGGGCACTACTGGAAGTCCATCTATAAGACTTTCAAAAACCGGTTAACTACAAAACGAACATGGCGGCCAAGCGAATTTGAAAATTTTAAATAGACCTTTCTCGCGATTTAATGTTCCTAGCGCACTGAAACCTGGCACAGGAAATATTTATACACATTGTAATCCACTGGTATCTAATCTAGTTCAATTGTTTACATAACCTCAAGATGGCGGCAGTGCGAATTTTAAAATTAAGATTTTATTTATTGTGATGTAGTCATGCGATCGAAGTGAAAGTTTGAATAATGAACCTACGCAATAATTTTCCTTTAATGGTACATGACTCTATGGCCTATACATTTAACAATCCTTCATAGCGACCATCCGAAATATTTAGACGATACTGAATATCTACGAATCTATTTTAGCAATCAAACTGCAATTTTTAATGTTCATAGGGGCTATGAACATAAGTTCACCTATAGGACTTTAAATAACCTGGTGATCACAAATCCAACATGGCGGTGACGCGAATTATAAATATTCACATGGACGTTTCTCGCAATTTAACCATCCGCGTGCAGTGAAACTTGGTACAGTAAATCCTTATACGAATGTTAATCCACTGGCATCTAATTTATTTCAATTGTTTCCATAACCTCAAGATGGCAGCTGTGAAAATTTTTAAAATCTCCTTGTTTTTTTCTTGTGTCCTAACTATGCGATTGAAGTTTGAATACTACACGTTCACAATAATCTGCATGTAACAGTGCATAGCTCTAGGACCTATATATATAAAATCCAACATGGCGACCATCCGAAATATTTAGTCGGTTCTCAATATCTACGAATCTATTACAGCAATCAAACTGAAATTGTGTATGTTGATAGTGGCAATTAACATAAGTAGGATATATGAAAATAGGCTGTATAGTTCTTCACGGAACTACTTGTTATATCTTTAATTATGCTGGATTTTACATCTTAATTTATGGCTGAAGAAGGGACCAGTACCATAGGCCCCAAAACATGTACTATATAATAACAAGTTTATAACGTTAATAAATGGATTGACTAGGCGGAACAGTTTCTCTTTTGTTATAAACTGAGTGCAGTTACCACCTTGACATGTTGACCACAAATAAATTAACGCAATGCAACCTCTCATTTAACATATTAACCCGAAAAGTAATAACTGGACTCTGCAAATTGCCGAAAATTGCAAGATCGTGGTTTTGTTGACTACAACTGAGAGTAGCCCTTATTTATTTATTTATTTATTAAAAAAAGCACTAATTATCATTATTATTATTACATTGCAGCTTCGAAATTCGTTATTGAATTCATGACCTCTATAATGATCCAATGCCAATTGACTATTTAAAATGCGTCTCTTATAGCTCACTCTAGTCAATTAACACTTTATACTTGTACAATAGGGACCAACCATAAGCTGAAGTACCAGAACTACCAATTTATTTTTCTCCGTTCCAAGCCATTCTTATACTCAGATAAACACTTGCCAATTTTTTCTAATATTGTACGTAATCAATGAAGTCTTCGGGTATTAGCTTATTGTTTACCTACAGGAGAGATACAGTTATAGTCAAATTAGACTCCATACCAATAAAACCGACCATGAGAATGGTTTCCTTTAACATAGCAAACATGTACTGTATGCTAATGTACCGGCAAAAGGAACCATCAAAGTAATAGAGAACAATCTAAAGGAGGACAACTCAACAAACGAAACTGAGGAAATAGTGGGGTTGTTATACCTCTAGTCACCTCAAGTCCTAAGCGGTCTCTTTGATGTTCTGGTCTATGAAGAGGCTAACGCCCCAGGAAATAGTTCCTACTTTTTCTGCTTGTTTTGGCGCACAAGATTTTCCAATCCGTGTTACTATGTTTCCATAAGCTGGATACTTTTCAGAAGTTCCTTTGTAAAAATCTATGAATAAAGTTTTCATTTCCACGTTAATTGGGAGCATTACAAACTTTGCTTTTCATGTGATGAATTGTGTGTGAGAACATAGTTCTTAATGGTATTTCGATTTCGAACTATAAGCAGAGTAATTCAGTGCGAATTTCATATTACATTTTGATTTGTGCAAACCATGATTGAGCGGCAAAAAGCACTCGAATAATTCGATATTATAGTGAATCCGGCTCAAAGGTTGTCAACACTGTTACGAATGCACAAAGTTCAACATGGTTTCCCCAAGTAGACAACGTGTTCAAACTGGAGATGTAAAGCTTGAATCACCAATAAAATACTTCAAAGGTAATAAAAAAGGAGAGACGTTGAGTGAAAGGCGCAAACAAATGATCGTATAGTAGGTTGAGGTTGAGGGATGACAATCTAGAGTTTCCCTGCGCGAACCACAAGACAGGAGAAAGAGGGGAGATGCGCGGAGGGATATTTTCCTCAGGACTTGACCTGACGTTTGGTATAGGGGTCCCTATTATCCAGAACGTTGTCCAATTCTATGGTGAAATGTATGAACAGCCATAAGGTCTGGCTATGGGTTCTCCACTTAGTGGATTTATAGCTGATATTTTCATGAATAGTTTAGAGAAAACCTTTTGGACAATATCACAGCTAAGGGGATCGTACACTGAAGAAGGTACAGAAAGTTTGTTTTATATGCGACGGGGACCCTCGCTCGCCCACTCGAACGCGTTGCGAGACCGTCTCCCACCAGGCACTTTGCCGTAATGCGGCGCTTGCGCTGCACTGAGTCATTGAGTATAGGAATTTGTACTTACCTAGTTCCCAGTTGGTGCTGAAAATGTTCGCCATTCACTGCTACACATAGCTGGCACTATTTTATGAAATTGTCATTTACTTTCTGAAGTTCCTCAGCACCGATTGACTGTATTTCAGCTGTAATATAGCCTTTAAGCTCATTTACAGTGTGAGGGTTTCTCGCATACACTCTATTTTTAAGCGTCCCCCACAGATAAAAGTCACATGGTGATAAGTCTGTGCTCGCGGGGGCCACACGTTCCGACTTATAATCCTCGTACCGAAAATGCGACGCAATTCTGTCATGGATGGTTCGGCATTGTGAGCAGTGGCAGAATCTTGTTGAAAATAAGTTGACAATCGATCTCCGTAAGTCAGTTCGTCCAAAAATTGGCCAAGGATCACATTCTAGTACAAATTTAAGTACAAATTCCTATACTCAATGATTCAGTGCTGTGCGAGCGCCGCATAACGGGAAAGTGCGTGGCGGGAGACAGACGCGCAACGCGGGCGAGCGGGCGAGCGAGGGTCCCCGTTGCATATAAAACAAACTCTCTGTATGTTGATATGATAACATTCTATGCTTTTGCGATACATAAATAACCAAAGTAGAAACACTGCTACAATCTTGCAATCGAACCACAATCTGTCATACTCAATTTATCGCAATCCTTCACAAACATCTCACTCCATCGACGAACGATCCAACCACCCGTTGTCCCACACATTATCGGGTTTCAGCTCCGTGGTAAATAGCGCTATCAGAATTCTTATGACAATACATCTCTGTACTGTATAGTATAAAACTAAGTCCCGGATTTAACGGGTAATCTCGAGAACCATTGGATGGATCTTGATGTGGTTTTTACCATTCTGTAAAGGATTTTTCGAGGAAGGTTTCTGTACAAAAACATTCATTTATGGCCAAATGAAGCCAAGCAGTAATGATTTCAGTGAATCGAGTCGAAGAAAAACCTGCTGCCCGTGTGCCTTTTAAGCTTACGCTGGATAAACTGTTAAAAATATCTATACCAGGTGAGTCTTCTGCCCCTTATTTTTTAGTTCTTGGCCACACTTCCAACGTCTGATGGGATCATGGTCGTCAGTTCCCCCTCTATAGCCAAGCCACAATGACCCTAAACGACTTTACAAGTTTTATGTCGACATGGAAGCAAGACCTTTATAAAAAACATGTGTGCGACAAGTGATTATAAAATGCATCAAACTGTCATATGGGCATGTACTTTGTACACGCCGATTATACGGATTCAGTTGGGTTCGAAATAAACGCTGGGTACGGTGGCTTACTGATAAAAGACGTGAATGAAACGTTTTCAGGCAGGGCAAGGGAACGGGTAACCGTAGATAAATGGTACACGTGCGTAGAAGATAGTGGCCCTGTATTAGGGTGGTGGGTTCGAATCCCACCACCGCCAAATACTTTAATGCAAATTTTAAGATTCGGGGATCAAATACAAAGGCATTCGTGCCACATTTGACCAATGTCATGTGTGGCTTATTTGGGGTTCAATGTGTACTTATTATTTATTTAGTAAGTTTCGTTTCGTAGTCAGTTTACCCTCCAGGTAGGCTATTCCCATGGACTCAGCGAGGGGTCCCACCTTTACCAATTCTACCGGCAGTGTCCTGGAGCTTGACATCGGGTCAGGGGATACAACTGGAGATGCGCGACTAGCGCCACGCCCAGGCGGCCTCGCCTGCAAAGCGAACTGGGGGCCTCATGAGGGATGGGACGGTAAGGGAAGAATGGGAGGGATAAACAAGGAAGAGGGAAGGAGGTGGCGGTGGCCTGACGGTATGTGCATTCCTGGCATTTGCCTGAGAACGAAGTGGGAAACCACGGAAAACCACTTCGAGGATGGCTGAGGTGGGACTCGAATCCCCTCTACTCATTTGGACCACCCGAGGCTGAGTAGACCCCGTTCCAGTCCTTATACCACTTCTCAAATTTCGTGGCAGAGCCAGGAATCGAACCTCGGACCTCCGGGGTGGCAGCTAAGCACGCTGACCACTACACCACCGAGGCGACTTAAATGAATAAATAGCTAAATAAAAATTTATAAAAACTAATTAAATAACAAAATAATAAGTAAGTAACTAAATAAATAAATAAATAAATAAATAAATATCACCCGAGAAGTAGATAAGTTACGTGTGCTTCTACTTTGTAAACAGTTACACACAAAACCTCAATTACTTAAAAAAATAAAGAAAACAACGGCTCGTTATTGTTTTCAGAACAAATAAAACACAACAGATTCCTACATAATAGCAACAGAGGCCACAATCTAAGTCAGGTGTAAACATGAATTAATGTCAAGAAAGAGGGTGTCAGGCTAATTACGTGGGACAAACTGGAAGAAGATTTGACACACGTTACAGCAAACACAGAAATGCCTTCAAACACGGGAGGCACTCAGCGGTTTGCGACCACATGTACGCGAAAAATCACAAAAATTACCAACATAGAGACAGATTTCAAAATTCTACACAATGAGTCTTGACATCACGGAATCGATCGAAAGACACAGTGCCAAGAAAAATAACCCGTCAAATTGGAACGTCACCGTTATTCTCTTTATTTAAAACCTAACGGTAGGAAATTAGACTGCTTTGAACTAGTGGCAGTATACTTATAAAGGGAAAGATTTCAAAAAAGAGAATGGTATAGTTTGTATTCTTCACAACAACCCAAGGCCTAATGAAGTATAATATAATAGCTGAGATTTTACACTGATATAACCAATATAACCTATATAAGAGGCGATAAGGTAAGATCTCCACTGAGAGATGAAACCATAACACTACTTAGTATAAGTCCCCGATTCTTGGATGTCACGGGTAATTTCGAGAACCACGGGATGGATGTTAATACGGTTTTCAACATTCTGTAAAGGATATCTCGAGGAAGGTTTCTGTTGAAAATTATTTATTTATGATCAAAGAAAGCCAAGCAGTAACGATTTCAGTGAAAAAAAAAAAGAAAAAAAAAATACAAAATAAATCTGGCGTCCATGCGCTTTTTAAGCTTACACTTCTCAAACCGTTAAAAATATCGATATACTATGAGTGTAAGAATTGTTCAGCATGAATAGTTCTACAAAAACGTCCCCGAGAGTACATCTCTATCTTCAATACATCGGCCACTATAAGCGTTTCTACGTTTTCATTTCTTCCAACAATATCCATTCATTTACAGAGGTGACAGTTTACGACCTAGCTAGGGGAGATTTTATCACCCCAGTTACAGCGTAGCTAGCGGGCAAGCCTATTACCCCAGATACAACCAGCAGCAATTTGTCGAGTCGTGTTGAGTTATGACTTCAGTGAAGAGTGGTTGTGTTTGGAGTTTCCCTGGAAATGAAACTCGGGTTTTCTTAATTTGGCCTGTGAACTTTTCGTTCCGCAAAATACACAGTCAAGTTAGGATTGGCCGGAAGGGGATTTCTGTTACATGCACCTCGCCATTCTTACATTACGTCTGACAAGAATTCGTTGCACATGCATCCCCATGATAATATAATTAATAGTCCAGTCAGTGATATTAACCCATCATGCCGAGACGTAAAACGGATATTGGTCGTTGTTCATTGACATCGAAAAAAAAAAGCGCTTATCACGTAATTCATTCATAATGGTTCCCGGGCGAAGCCGTGGCGGGTTGCTAGTAAGTGTATAAATTTAAACCTCAACACAGTGATCAAAATGAAATTCAAAAATATTGGAATGCAGCAGAAATAAACCAGAAACATCTATGGACATCAAATTGGCAGGTGAAAAACTAATGGAGATAGGAGACTTCTGTTACTTAGGAAGCAAAATAACCAGTGATGGACGAAGCAAAGTGGATATCAAAAGTAGGTAAGCTCAGGCAAGGAGAGCATTTCTACAAAAATGGAATCTGTTGACATCGAATATAGATTTAGGTATTAGGAAGTCATTTTTGAAGGCCTTTGTCTGGAGCGTGGCGCTCTATGGAAGTGAAAGTTAGACTATGGGTATAGCAGAAAAGAGGAGAATTGAAGCGTTTGAAATGTGGTGTTACAGGAGAATGATGAAGATCAGATGGGTAGATAGGGTTACAAACGAAGTGGTATTAAGACTAGTGAGAGAGGAGATCTGTTTCTGGCGACTGCTAATGAAGAGAAGAGATAGGTTGGTAGGACACATAGTAAGACACCCGGGAATAGCGAACTTAGTTACGGAAGGAAGGGTCAAGGACAAGAACTGTAGGGGTAGACCAAGGTTAAAATATGCTATACAGATTGCCTCGGATGTAGGTTGTGGTAGCTAATTAGAGATGAAACGATTAGCTCAGGATAGGGAGGCATGGCGAGCTGCATCAAACCAGTCAAAAGACTGAAGACTCAAACAACAACAACAGTGATCAGGATTAGATGATGACCGCTTGAAGGCCGAAACACCTAATCCCAAAATTTGACCCATTATAATAGCGATCTTAAACTAATACATGTATTTTTATTCCAGGAGTGTTATTTACATAATATTGGGGAAAATTAATGTTGACCGACTGAAGAGTTACAAATAGCAGTTAATCATCTCTTCCTCACAATTACCCAAGTGGGAGAGATAAGGAAAAGCAATATTTCTTAAACCATTTATTTTTCTTCGAAAATATAAGTTACAATGCTGTGTTTTAGATAGATTTCATTAGAAAGCAATGGGTACCATGTTTCTACTTCCGGAAAATTTCGACATATCTTCGCATTGCACATCCCCCAGACCCCAAAACCCCGTCAGTTCACAAGTTTTTATAACTAGATGTACCCGGCGTGCTTTGCAATGACCAATCAAAGAAAGTGTTGGCGTTGTAACTTAGTATGTTGAATTGCTTTTGGATACACACTATTTTTTCTTTTTCCATTAACTGCCTCTAAGCTATTGAAAAATGGATTGACCATCTCAGAAAAATTCACGGGAGCGTGCTCTACAACTCACCAAGGTTTCATCGCAATCGGATGAATGGTATATGAACGCATACGGGGGATTTGTTGAAACGAATCGCGCGCTGTCATTCACTTATTGAACCTACTCGTGCGCTACCTATTGTAAAAAGGATTTACTAAGTCGGAAACCTTCGCAGGAGTGTACACAACAACACTCTAAAATTTCATCGCAATCGGATGAATGGCATATGAACGCATGTGGGACTTTATTGAAACGAATCGCACGCTATTGTGTTGAAGCTACTCACGTGCTATCTATTGTAAATTGGATTATTATGCCTATGGCTTTCCACGGTGGGTGAGTGGATATCGTGTCGGTCTACTAACCCCAAGATTGCAGGTTCGCCCCTGACCGTGGTAAGTGATTTTTGAAAGGCGGCAAAGATACGACACGTATGTCATACGATGTTGGCATGTCAAAGAACCCATTTGAATTCAGTAGGCCGTGTTCATAATGGCAAAATTAATCTCGGGAGATTCCGCCAACACAAAGTTCCTCATTTCTCTACTAGAAAGCGCTATAGTGTTCAAGGAGCTTAGATATCTAACCTCCTTGACTTTCATAGTGATTCAAAGAACAACGAAATTCGACATGCAAGCTAACCTCTGGGTGTCTAATTACAACGCTTGCACCCCTCACCCGAGGCCATACGATATTATTATTACTATGCCTATATCCATCCCGGAAGTGTGCACAACAAGTCACCAAAATTTGATGGCAATCGGATGAATGGTATATGTACGCATAATGGACGGACAAACATTCATTTATATGATAGATTTTTGGTATTGGGAAGTCAAATGTGAAAGCCATTGTCTGGAGCGTGGCGCTATATGGAAGTGAAACTTGGACTATTAGTGCAGCAGAAAAGAGTTTTTTTTATTTAATTATTATTATTATTATTATTATTATTTTAGCGTATGGTTTTTAGTGCCGGGAGTGTCCGATGACATGTTCGGCTCGCCAGTTTGTAGCTGCTTCTAGACGGACACCCAATGGGTGAGCTACAAGTACCTTCGCGTGTGGAGGGTTGTCTGGGGAGCAAAGTTTGAATGTAAGGATGAGGAATTGAAGGTAACGGCTGTGGCCTATGGTTAGGGACCAACCCCGGCATTTGCCTGGAAGGAAGATGGCAAACCACAGAAGACCAACTTCATGGTTGCTGGCGGGGGGATTCAAACCTCCGCGCCTCCCGGATGTGAGCAGCCATGCCGTAACGACCATGGCTAACTCACCCGGTAGAAAAGAGGTGAATTGAAGCGTTTGAAATGTGGTGTTACAGGAGAATGATGAAGATCAGTTGGGTAGATAGGGTTACAAATGATGAGGTTTAAGTCGTGTGGGAGAGGAGAGATGTTTCTGGCGACTGCTAATGAAGTTGAAGAGATAGGTTGGTAGGACACATACTAAGATACCCATGAATAGCAGCTTAGTTATGGAAGGAAGTGTCGAGGACAAAAACTGTAGTGGTAGACCAAGGTTAGAATATGTTTATCAGATTGTGTCGGATGTAGGGTGTGGTAGCTATGTAGAAATGAAACAATTAGCTCAGGACAGGGAGGCATGGAGAGCTGCATCAAACCAGTAAAAAAACTGAAGACTGAAACACAATAATTGAATCGCTCGTTGTTGAAAGGCACTAAGTCCACGTTTTAACAAATCCTTTTTACCGCGATTTTGCATCCTAGGAAGCAAGATGCATGTTTTGGTGTTGGCAGCCGTCAAGTTAGTTATTTCGTGTTGAAAGGAACTTAGTCCAGCAGTTAGTGCGTTTCAACACGAAGAAAATGACAGTTATTACATTCATGTTACCTTTTTTTTCAGGCTTCCGGATACATATGTCCATTTAGAAATAAAGAAAATAAGCTAATAATGTGAATGATATTCCTCGCTCAAAGGTTCTGCTCGTTCCATGTTGAAATGGACTAAGTCCAGTTACGTATTTTGTCAATAAGTGTTAGTAACATACGGAACAATGCTATTTCGGTTTTATTATGTATATCGGCTTGTGTGTGCACTTCCCACATACAAACAAAAAGTCTCATATTTCAGTACAAGAGCAGAAAAACAGTTTTTTGTGTTTATCCCAAACATGAAAATTGGACTTAGTGCCTTTCAACAACGAGTTATTCAATTATATACAGGTCATCATCATCATCATCATCATCTTAATTTCCCCTTTTCCAGCTGGCACTGGGTGGGGGCAAATATGCTTCCTCTCCACGTTGTTCTGTCGTTCCACCATTCCTCTTCCGACACAGTGTTCCAATCCAGGTTCCGTTTTCTAATGCTATACTTCACCGAGTCCATCCAACGCATTCTTGGTCTTCCTCGTCCTCTCTTCCCTGTCATCCGTCGTTCCAGTGCTCGTCTTGGTAGCCTTACTTCATTCACCCGTTTGACATGTCCAAATCATCTCAATCTGTTTTGCTCCAGTTTGTCATTTAGTTTCGGTACTCCCAGTTCTTTCCGTATATCTTCATTTCTCACTCTGTCCCTCCTCATTTTCTGGACCATACTTCTCAGGAATCTCATCTCAGCTGCCTGTACTCTGCTCTCATCCCTCTTAGTCATTGTCCAAGTTTCTGCTGCATATGTCATTATAGGAACATAATATGCTTTGTTCATAACTTCTTTAGCCTTAATTGGTATAACCTTGTTCCATACTAGTCCCCGTACCTGTTGGTAGAAAGCACTCCCGAATTGTATTTTTCTGCTAATTTCCAAATCTAGTCTTCCATCTTCAGTCAGTTCACTTCCCAAGTATTTGAAGTGTTTCACCGCTTCCAATTCCTTATCTCCTACTTTGATTACTCCTTTTCCATCTTTCTTACCTCTACTCATCACCACTGTTTTACTCTTCTCCACATACTGTATATCTTCAATCCCCATTGCTCAATCTTTTCATTTATTACGTCTAACTGTTCTTGTACCTCCATCTCATCCTCGCCCCAGATCACAACATAGTCTGCAAACGACATTACCTTCATCTTTGCCCTACTGTAATCTTTCATTGCTGCCTTCATGATGTCATCCATCACCATTACGATTTTTTTTTGTCGTGTAGCCTCCTGAGAGGCCAAGTGCAGGTCTTTCTAGTCGACGCCCGTGGGTGACCTGCGCGTCGGGATGAGATAAATAGTGGTGACAACACACTTCCTTGGTTTAGTCCATTGTCTATTTTAAACCATTCCGATGTCCCGACTCTAGTCTTCACACTACTGTAGCACTCCATGCACATTCCTTTTATCATGTCCCTCAGTTCCTTGCCTATCCCCCTATTTGATAAGCTTGCCCAAACTTTTGTTCTAGGGATGCTATCATAGGCCTTTTCTAGATCAATAAAAGTCATTACCATATCCTTCCCATATTCCCAAATCTTTTCAATGTTCTGTCTCAGAACGAAAATGGGTTCTACTGTTGACATGCCCCTTCTAAATCCAATCTGCTCCTCCTCTATTAGGCTTTTTACCTTTACTCTAGTTCTTTTTGTAGGATTCTTTCCATTACTTTGGCAACATGTGAGATGATGGTGATTCCTCGGTAGTTACCACACATCTTCCTATCTCCTTTCTTGAATATTCCCTTTTTCCAGTCGTCAGGAACTTTCTTCTCTCTCCACACACTCCTGAGAAGTCTGTATGTCCACTGCAGTCCCACTGGTCCTGGTATTTCAGGAATATTTCGTTTTGTGAAATATGTGCTCATTGGTGCTTTTAGCCCCGTAAGTGAGAACAAGAGGAGTGCAACGTCACCTGGCATCTTAATTTCTCTGAAAATCCCCCCTGTGGCTCACATCTTGTGGGAAGTGGGTTGGCAACCACGGGGCCCCAGCTGAGTCCAGCATTGCTTCCACTTACTTGTGCCGGGTTCCTCTCCGTCTTCTTTCCTGTCGACCTCACTTGGTCAACTCTTGTTCTCTTCCGACCCCGACGGTATTAGGGTATCCGAGACCTAGGGAGTCTCTTCCTTTCCCGCCTTAATTGGCCCTTGACTCATCTTTTCTGGTACCCTCCTTCTGCGAGGGGTCAGCCTACTTTTTCTTTTCAACTTATCTCCTGCCTTCTGCTCAAGGCCCTCAAGGAGGCAGGGTGTATGTAGCACCCTAGAAATTGCTACACCCTCTGGGGCTCACGGCTGGTGAGTTCGAGAGTTGGCGACCCCGAGGGATTCCTGAGCTGGGTCTGGTTTCTCCCCTTTTATCCATTACCGATGGAGCGGGCCCTCTCCTTTTTCACTTTCCTATCTGACTTTCATGGCTCTCCTTCCTTCCAAGTCCCTCAATCCACATTCTTCGAGGGTTGAGGGCATTTCTTTTCCTCCTGTCCTTTAATTGCTTTATTCTCCTTTTGTGTTCCATTTCTTCTTCTAGTATATAAGTTAGTAGTTAGTTTTAGTTATAGTTTACATTTCATTATCATCTTCACGATCAATCAAACCATTAGGGGCCGATAACCTAGATGTTAGGCCCCTGAAAACAACAATTATCATCATCTCGGAAAATGTCGCAGTCAAGTGTTGATCCTGATTGCCTGCGACATGCCTCAGTGTGATAGAGAGCTGGTTTGCATTTTTAATGGGCCATTTCTTCTTTTGATATTCACATAAAGTTGCCCCAGAGACGTGACACAAACGCAAAGGAGACGTAAAAATGTATTATGGCTTAGCCTACGGTAGGAAGTTCAAGGCATTTAATTGGCTATATCACGGATACCAATCTGACGCTCCAGCGTAAAGCAAACGGAGTTAGTCTAGGTAGATCGTAGATATTCGCTAAATATCGGAAAGGATTAACACTTTAATTACCAATAAGCAAGTACGCGTACGTCCACTAATTCATGGGTTGATGGCCGACGAACATACTGGTACGTCCCCGAGAAATGTGCTTCAATAATTACGCTTGGGGGCCATGGAAGGAAAGTACTCGTAATGAAGAGACTAAGGTTAAGTTAGAAATGAACACGTCAATTATACCCTACTAGCGAGATCTGTCCATCTACAGAGGTGTGCATATTAACGAGTGTTTGAGTCTTCAGTCTTTTGACTGGTTTGATGCAGCGCTCCATACCTCCCTGTCCTGAGCTAATCGTTTCATCTCTACATAGCTACCACACCCTACATCCGAGGCAATCTGTTTAATATATTCTAACCTTGATCTACCCGTACAGTTCTTGTCCTCGACCCTTCCTTCCATAACTAAGCTTGCTATTCCTAGGTGTCTCTTAATTAGCAGTCGCCAGAAACATCTCTCCTCTACCACTAGTCTTAATACCTCTTCGTTTATAACCCTATCTACCCATCTGATCTTCATAATTCTCCTGTAACACCACATTTCAAACGCTTCAATTCTCTTCTTTTCTGCTGCACCAACAGCCTAAGTTTCACTTCCATAGAGCACCACGCTCCAGACAAAGGCTGTCAAAAATGACTTCCTAATACCTAAATCTATATTCGATGCCAACAGATTCCTTCTCTGTAGAACTGCTTTCCTTGCCTGAGCTAACCTACTTCTTATATCCCCTTTGCTTCGTCCATCACTGGTTATTTTGCTTCCTAAGTAACAGAAGTCTCCTACTTCCTTTAGTTTTTCACCTGCCAATTTGATGTCCATAGAGGTTTCTGATTTATTAATAGACTCAAATGAAAATCCACAGCCTGCTTCCAGTCTCCGACCGGGTCAGGAATGGAATGAATGAAGCCCCTATCTAGCGGCGAGGATATGAACTGTGCCGGCTGCCGAGGCCTGACGCACTCCTCTGGGGCAATGATTAAATGAATGACAGATGAAATGAAATGATAGTGGAGATTTATTTAGCGTATGGCATGATTACATAATTACAAGCTAAAGAACACATTAAACATATACATTAGTATTTAACCTAAAAGAACAATATTAAAATAAATTTTGAATGAGGAGACACATATTCAATAGATAAAAAGTTCAAATTTACAAGGTAAGATTTAAATTGGAAATCCAATCTACAGCAGGCTGCGTTGCATCATGAAAGTCTTTGAAGTTCCCATGATAGGCTCGAAGGCTGCAGTCCTCCACGATATGTTGGATGGTCTGTCTTTCAAAACCACAGTCGCACTGAGGTGAGGAAGCCTTATTCCACTTGAATAAGCTGTCTGCGCAGACCCCATGTCCTGTTCGAATTCTGTTGAGTGGTTTCCATGTATGGCGTGGTAGTTCCTTGCCAGCTGGTTTCTGGATAGGATCAATGAAGTTTCCATATTTCTCATGGAATAAATTATTCCACACCTCAGACCACTTGTTGTCAATCTGTAAAGTATTTAATTGTAGATATTCCGCTGTTAGGATGGGTGGTCGGCGGGATTTCAAGCGACTTATCT
This sequence comes from Meconema thalassinum, assembly GCA_946902985.2. Classification (NCBI taxonomy): domain Eukaryota; kingdom Metazoa; phylum Arthropoda; class Insecta; order Orthoptera; family Tettigoniidae; genus Meconema; species Meconema thalassinum. The sequence goes on from OX336388.2 coordinate 93,215,449, forward strand.
TTACTGTAGGTATGTCACAATGAATAGGAAGCTTTGGAGTGGAAATTATCTTTTGATATTCCCTCAAGAGAGAGTTTTGTCTACGTAAGTCAGGTGGTGCAATATGACTTAGAGGTGAAAGCCAGTACAGAGGAGTGGTCCTGATGCAACCTGATATTATCCTCATCGCCGAATTCAATTGGACATCAATCTGCTTCACATGTGGACTGTTAAGCCACACCGGAGCACAGTATTCAGCAGCTGAATAGACAAGTCCTAGAGCAGAAGATCGTAATGTTGTTGCTGTAGCTCCCCATGTGGTTCCACATAACTTCTGCAAGATGTTATTGCGTGATCTTAGTTTTGCTGCAGTGTTCTGCAGGTGCTTCTTGAAGGACAAAGTTCTATCGAGAGTAACGCCTAAATATTTTGGAAAATGTTGATGATGGAGGACTTTCTCATTAAATATGACATTCAGCTTTGTATTTGCCAACCTGCTGTTTAAATGGAAACAACTAACTTCAGTCTTACTAGGATTCAGTGTTAGTCTCCATTTCTTGAAATATTCATTCATAATGCTTAGATCTGAGGAAAGAATTTGTTCGCTCTTCTCAAGGGTTCTTTGTTGAGTTGCCAAAGCCAGGTCATCTGCATAAATGAATTTTCTCGACTGCGTTAAAGGGAGATCTGATGTGTACAAGTTAAAGAGCACAGGAGCTAAAACGGAACCTTGTGGGAGTCCATTGTTCAGTTTCTTTTGCTTACTTATTTTGGTCCCAAGAACCACTTGGAAATATCTTTCAGACAGCATATTGTTTATAAGCTTGTTCATAGTTTGACATGGTATGATACGCATCAGTTTGTAGAGTAATCCATCCTTCCATACCGTGTCATAGGCTGCTGGAAGGTCAACAAAAGCAACAGATGTTTTAAGTTGTTGTTGAAACCCTGCTTCTATATGAGTGGTGAGACTTAGTACTTGATCTGTGCAGCTTCTACTTGGTCTAAAGTCTGCTTGTTCAATAGGTGTTACTTCATGAATATTCGAACCAATTCGGTTAAGGATGAGTTTTTCCAGAAGTTTGTAGCAACAGCTTAGGAGAGCTATCGGTCGATAGCTATCTGGTTTATCCTTTGGCTTACCAGGTTTCAATACAGCTATGATTTTAGTTTTCTTGAAAGCTTTTGGTAGTTTACCAGTGATCATTATATTAGAAAAGAAAGCTGCAAGCCATTTACGAGTCTTGTTCCCACAATTGACAAGGAATTCAGGATGAATGCCATCAAACCCTGGCGATTTACCTGTTTTAACATCATTAAGCGCAGTATTAATCTCAGCTACTGTGAAGTCATTGGCATATTCTGACCGGTGGACTGCCTGTTGCTTGAGGTTGGTTAGTTCTTTCTTAACCTTTCTTGTATGTTGCTTATGCGGTTGATGGAATGAAATTTTTGACAGGGAAAACCGGAGTACCCGGAGAAAAATCTGTCTGCCTCCGTTTTGTCCAGCACAGATCTCACAAGGAGTGAATTAATAGACTCAAATAAAGAACTTAAATCTTTCACATGTTTTAGTTCTAAATCATTTTTCTACCCAGCTGATGACATCTTTTATTGCTCTCTTAGTAATGTTATCGTCCCTATGGACTTAAAACTCTTCCCATAAGGAATTTTCGGAATTGGGTATTCTGAGGTATCTCTTTTTTCAATTACCTTGCAATGCACATTAGAACCTCGTTTATTCGGCCCTCATTAATCCGGATCTCCGGTTTATACAGATCTAAAATGTAAGGTGCGTTCAAAAAGTAACAATCCGGAGGCATAATTACAGAAACCATTACCTGTATGTTAGAAGTATTGGACCTGACTCTTGAGGCACTTGTCCCACTGTGACACTAGGCGATGAGTGCCTGTCTCATAAAATTCCCTGGGCTGCGGTGTGAACCAGTTCTGCACGTACAGTTGGACGTCGGCGTCCGAGGTGAATCGTTGGCCCCACAGAGCCCTTTTCCGGGGACCAAACATGGCGTAATCACAGGGAGAGAGGTCAGGACTGTATGGAGGGTGGCCGAGAACCTCCCATTTGAATTTCTGCAGGAGTGTCGCGACTGTGTTGGCCGTATGAGGTCGTGCATTGTCGTGGAGCGACCACGGCGGTTATGGCGTTCACTGTCACTCGGCGGTCCTGGGTAATGAGTGCATCAACCAGCTGGACGTTGTCATCAGTAATGCAGGGGGTACCCCAGACCGGGCATCATCGGCTAACGACAACCGTCCTCCCCTGAAGCGCTTGTGCCACGCCATGACCATTGCACGGGACATGCAGTGTTCGCCGTACACTTGTGACATTCGGCGATGAATGTCCGTTCCCCCTACTCCTTCCGCTGTCAAAAACCGAACAACACCTCTTTTCTCTTCGGTTGACGCCACCATGTCACTGTTTGCAATGTAACTGGCAGCGTTGGACGATTGATGCATGCTGCTGCTCGCTTTGTATTGTCACGTGACGTGCACGCGTGCCCCCTAGCGACGGGCTGTGACCTTCCACGCTCTGGTCGGAACCATACCTCGTTACACACGTCACGATTAGCCGATGTAGTCACTGGTTTGTGCATTCCAGCTTCCGGCTCGTTACTTTTTGAACGCACCTTATAATAAAATAATAGTTCTACTGTACAGTATGTTTCACTTGAATACACAACTGGCATGCGTGTTGCCTACCACCTGCAATAGAGCCGCGAGATGTTCTTGCTCGCTAATTCGTCTACCATTGGTCCCTGTGCCTTCGTGTTTTTCTCTAATCGAATATACGAGGGCTGTTTTTTAAGTAATACCCGTTGTGATATTACGCCGTTGCAGCGCTGCGGTCGGCATTCCGTGCAGGTGCGCTGTGTACCTGCATCTATTGGCAAGGGGCATCGCCGAACGCGAGTGCCGCCGACTCGTAAACGAGAGACAAAACTCCCCTGTAAGATATCCTGCCGTTTGGCCACCACTGTCAGGCTAATTGCACCCGAGAAGCTTATTTCCAAAAGATACCAATCCAAAAAAAAAATATCGAAATTGAGATTATGATGGAAAACGTACGTTGGTAGGAAGCTCCATCATATGAAAGAAAAAGAAAAAGAAATTGCCAAAACGACCTAAATCCATAACAAACAGGGCATTTAAAATCTCGTTTGATGCCAATAAGTACCAAATCCTGTGGCCTGAATGTGCCAATACGTACCGTATCCATGCAGCCAATGAGAGCCATTTCTTTTAGTATTTTATTTTTTATTTAGTCAATTTACCCTCTAGGTTGGCGGTCCCCACGGACTCAGCGAGGGAACTCACCACTACTGGCTCTATGGGTAGTGTCCTGGAGCTTGGAACATCTGGTCGGGATGGATACAACTGTGGAGGTTTGATCAGCACTTCGCCCAGGCGGCCTCACCTGCAAAGCGAACAGGGGCCTCATGAGGGATGGGAAGGGATGGAAGATTGGGATGGATAGGTTAGGAAGAGGGAAGGAAGCGGCCGTGGCCTTACAGTAGGTACCATCCAGGCATTTGCCCGAAGACGAAGTGGGAAACCACTTCGAGGATGGCTGAGGTGGGAATCGAACCCCCTCTACTCATTTGGGCCACCCGAGGCTGAGTAGACCCCGTTCCAGTCCTCATACCACTTTTCAAATTTCGTGGCAGAGCCGGGAATCGAACCCAGGACCTCCGGGGCGGCAGCTAAGCATACTGACCGCTGCGCTACGGAGGTGACCATTTCTTTTAGTACTGGATAATATTATCCATTGTCCAGTTCACAAGTTATTTACCATATTCATGTTCTTTAGACACAAACTACAATCATAATTCCGTAAGTTCAGCACTGCTAAGATACTTTGCATAATTTTCATTGTTTTGTTCAATTTTATATAATATTATTTAAATAATCTATGCCTTCACTGTAAATACCTTAAATCTAATTATTGCATAACTAAATACAATCCGTTTTCTCGAAGATTCTGATGACTACAGTGAAATTTATGTCTTTCCGTAGCAAGTATTTAGAGTTTCAGTGCCAAAAAGTACCAAATCCATAATCTTCTTTGAATATTTCCTAAACTGCAAAAGCCTAAACAGAAATACTTGGTATAACAATGCATTTATTCTATCTGAACATATTAAAAGTGCTCAAACGGATTTTCAGTTGTAATTTTACACTCTGAGCGTTTTTCCTCTCTCCTGTAAAATATTACTTTTTGGATTTGGTACCTTCGTGGTCAAGAGAACTCCTAAACATACGCAGTTCTCCTGGTAAGCACGCAAATTGCATGACAGTGGTGGCCAAAAGGCAGGATATATTACAGGGGAGTTTTCTCTCTCGTTTACGGGTCGGCGGCACTCGCGATCGGCGATGCCATTTCAAAAGCTTGTCAACACACCCATACATGGGCGACTGTTGCCGTAATGGCGGCTCAGCCTTGCCAATAGATGCAGGTACACAGCGCACCTGCCTCCATCTCCCTCCGCCATTTCTTGTAATACTAAATTCGGTAATTAACGGCCACCCATGTCGGAACAGGATACTAGGTTAAAGCAATGTGTTGAAGCTGAGCACGTGTACGTTACCAAACATCTTAGCAAATTTCCCCCCTCCTCCCGACCCCTGCAATCCCGAAGGTGGCGTCAACTGACACCCGAACCTAGTCTTCGGGTCAACAGATGAGGGGAGTGAAGAGAGGAAGGCACTATTCTTCCATTTACTGTTTTGAGCTTATCAATATCTTCAAAAAATTGACAGTCAGTCTAAAAGACTAGACTTTGTATCATTTTAAATGCTACAAATGCTGAAAAATGCTAGAAAGGCTGGAGGCTTCTCGCTTCGCTCGAAGCCAAAGACTCTTGACATTTTAGAAAATTATCTGCATAATACTTATCTTGCTTATCTTGTTTCAAATTACTCGCGAAGGGCAAGTGCAAACCAAGGGCAAACGCGGAGGGAGATGGCTGGATGACGTGCCCCTTCCATTCAGTCTAAAAACACTTATAGTGGGCTATGTATTGAAGATAGAGATATGCTCTCGCGAACTTTTTTGTAGAACTTTTCATGCTGACCAATTCTTACGCTCATAGTATATTGATATTTTTAACGGTTTGCCCAGCGTAAGCTTAAGAAGCGCACGGCCTCCAAGTTTGTTTTCGACTATTTCACTGAAATAGTTACTGCTTGGCTTCCTTTCATCATACATAAATTATTTTCTACAGAATCTTTCCTCGAGATATCCTTTACAGAATGGTGAAAACCGCATCAAAATCCATCCAGTGGTTCTCGAGATAACCCGTTACATCCAAGAATTGGGGATTTTTGTCTTATACTAACGAAGTAGAGACTGTCGGGGAGCACATGCACCAAGCAGTACTATGACGTCACACACACCAGTGCATTTGGATACATTTCGTCCCATCACCGTAACGCAACGCCAGACCCCAGCGTAGCGACGAAGTCGACAAGATCATTTAAAATTATATAACAATGGTGCCACAGTCCATATTCCAACCCCGGACCATATGCTCCGCAGGCTCTCACGCTAGCGTCAGAGCCACCGTGACAGTCTGTGAAAACACCAAGGCACAGGGACCAGAGATAGAAGAATTAATTAGCGAGCATGAACTTCTCGCCAGGAGGTAGGCAACCCACATGCCTGTTGTGTATTCAAGGGAAACACGCTGTATAGTATTTCATTTACGGGGTCGACACATCTTGAATGTCTTTTCCGCCTGGTGAAAAATAACGGTCCATTCCAAAAACCAGACTTGCCCAAAAATTGACTTTTTGAGATAAATACAGCCCCAGGGGCTCACATCTTGTGGGACGTGGGTTGGCAACCACGGGGCCCCAGCTGAGTCCGGCATTGCTTCCACTTACTTGTGCCGGACTCCTCTCCGTCTTCTTTCCTGTCGACCACTCTTGGTCAACTCTTGATCTTTTCCGACCCCGACGGTATTAGGGTATCCAAGGCCTAGGGAGTCTTTCACTTTCCCACCTTAATTGGCCTTTGTCTCATCTTTCCTGATACCCTCATTCTTCGAGGGTTCAGCCTTCTTTTTCCTTTCATGTTATCTCCTGCCTTCTGGTCAAGGCCCTCAAGGAGGCAAGGTGTATGTAGCCCCACCACTTCTGGTGCACCCTAGATATTGCTACACCCTCAGAGGCGACCCCGAGGGATTCCTGAGCTGGGTCCGGTTTTCCCCTTTTATCCATTACCTCTGAGACGGACCCTCTCCTCTTTTACTTTCCTATCTGCCTTTCATGGCTCTCCTTCCTTCCAAGTCCCTGAATCCACATTCTTCGAGGGTTGAAAATTTTAAATAGACCTTTCTCGCGATTTAATGATCCAAACCCAATGAAACTTGGTACAGGAAATGTTTATGCACTTTGTAATGCACTGGTATCTAATTTAGTTCAATTGTTTTCATAACCTCAAGATGGCGGCTGTGCAAATTTTAAAATTAAGTTTTTATTTCTTGTGTCGTAATCATGCGATCGAAGTGAAAGTTTGAATAATGAACCTACGCAATAATTTTCCTTTAATGTTACATGACTCTATGGCCAATGGCGACCATCCGAAACATTTAGATGGATCTCAATATCTACGAATCTATTACAGCAATCAAACTGAAATTTTGTATGTTGATAAAGGCAATTAACATAAGTAGGATAGATGAAAATAAGCTGTATAGTTGTTCACGGAACTACTTGTTTTTATTATTTTAGTTTCTGAACATTTTAATTTTTAGACTTGTCTGGTTCTAAGAATGAACCCTTTAATTTGATTAAAACAAAAGTTCCACATATAAATACAAATTTTCAAGCACTAGAATATGTTTTAAAATTTCACCACTATCAATCCATTTTAGAAACATCTTAATTTTATTTATATTAAAACGCTGCATACCCTTGAATATCGAAACGTTCATTTAAATAATCACACACATCATGGAGGTACAAAAACAGTTAGACGTAATAAATGGAAAGATTGAGCAATGGGCATTGAAGATAAATGTGGAGAAGAGTTAAACAGTGGTGATGAGTAGAGGTAATGAAGAAGGAAAAGGAGTAATCAAAGTCGGAGTTAAGGAATTGGAAGTGGTGAAACACTGAAAATACTTTGGGAGTGAACTGACTGAAGATGGAAGATTACATTTGGAAATTAGCAGAAGAATACCACTCGGGAGTGCTTTCTACCAACAGGTACCGGGACTAAAGAAGTTATGTACAAAGCATATTATGTTCCTATAATTACATATGCAGCAGAAACTTGGACAATGACTAAGAGGGATGAGAGCAGAGTACAGGCAGCTGAGATGTGATTCCTGAGAAGTATGGTCCAGAAAACGAGGAGAGACCGAGTTAGAAATGAAGATATACGGAAAGAACTGGGAGTACAGAAACTAAATGACAAACTGGAAAAAAACAGATTGAGATGGTTTGGACATTTCAAACGGATGAATGAAGTAAGGCTACCAAGACGAGCACTGGAACGACGGATGACAGGGAAGAGAGGACGAGGAAGACCAAGAATGCGTTGGATGGACTCGGTGAAGAATAGCATTAGTAAACGGAACCTGGATTGGAACACCGTGTAGGAAGAGGAATGGTGGAACGACAGATCAAAGTGGAGAGGAACCATATTTGCCCCCACCCAGTGTCAGCCGGAAAAAGGGAAATGAAGATGCTGCTGCTGATGATGATGATACATCATATTTATAGTATTGACAAGGTAGATTCAATAATACTAATAATTAGGCATTCTATAATAAAATAACTTCCTGCAAGGAACGGTAACTATGCAACTTTTGAAAAGAAGAACTGCGCAACCCTGATTCTCTTCTATTTTTTTATCGATAGCAGTGATCCGTATTCTGTTGTTGCATTCAGTCGATATCATCCTTATAGACTATTGTGTCCTTAATATTCTCATCGTAATATTGTCGTTATAAAAGCCATTGACTTTTTGGACCGGATACATGCTATACGCCGCCATCTGTAATCTCATCGAACAAAGTAATTTTACCCGAATTAGATAGGGGTTATAACCATTTCATTGAGTGAGTAAAGCTTTTTTTACGTCTTGGTCATTAGCCCGGTCACCTTGAGTCTGGTGATTGTTAGACAAACGCGGTTGCATTTTTAGATTAATTGTGATATTCACTTAAGGGCGCCAGGAAGTGTTTGCAGATGAAAATGTCGTTACAGCTTAACAGCTTTTAATGAATTATTTTTTTGAATTTTATTTTTCCTTTTTTTATGAATTCCTTTAGCAAAATGATTTTCGAAAAAACTTTTTTATTTTTACTTTTTTAAATTCTCTTTTCTCAATTTTCCTTAATTTAAATAATTCAAACGTTAACATTTTTTTTTCTCTGATTCTACCAAATATAAACCAATAAGACTTATTTACATGAAAACTACCTCATGTGTTATGTTGTACATGTGCAATTTTTAACAGCTTTTATTGAAATGTTTTCGTGAATTTTATTTTTCAGTTTTCTTTGTGAATTATTTTTGCAAAATGATTTCTGAAAGAAATTTTTAGATTTTGTAAAATTCTTTTTTCAAAATGATTTCTTGATTAATTTTTTTGAAAATTAAAAAATCTCTTTTTAAGCTTTAAAAAATTTAAACAATTTCATCTCTGATTCTACCGTCCGTGGTTCAAATCCCGGTCCCTCCATGTGAGATCTGTGCTGGACAAAACGGAGGCAGACAGGTTTTTCTCCGGGTACTCCGGTTTTCCCTGTCAACAATTCATTCCAGCAACACTCTCCACTATCATTTCATCTGTCATTCATTTACTCATTGCCCCAGAGGAGTGCGTCAGGCCTCGGCAGCCGGCACAGTTCATATCCTCGCCGCTAGATGGGGGCTTCATTCATTCCATTCCTGACCCGGTCGATGACTGGAAACAGGCTATGGATTTTTCATCTCTGATTCTACCAAATATATAGGCTACCAATGAAACTTTTTACATGAAAACTACCTCATGTGTAAAGTACCGGTAGCCTACATGTGCAATTTTTAACATATTTTATTGATTTTCTTTTGTGAATTTTATTTTTCAATTTTTTATGAACTCTTTTTGCAAAATTATTATTGAATTAAAAAAAATCGTTTTTCTCAATTCTTTTTATTTAATTATTTTTGAAAATTACAAAAAATCAAACGTTAACAACTTTTTTAAATTCTTTTTTCAACTTTTTTCATTATTTTGTTTGAAAATTAAAGAACATTTTTTTATTCTTCTTTCTCAAAACCTTTTCTTGAATTATTTTAAATTTAAGAAAATTTAAACGTGAACAATTTCAAACAATTTTTATTTCTTATTCTACCAAATATATATAAATGAAATTTTTCACTGCCCCCTCCCCCACTTCAAACCTGCGCTAATTTCCACGGTGTACTTCACTGTCTAATCTTGTGCACATTTTAATTTTTATGTTCGACCCTGACTATTATATGTCAGAAAACTGTATCATATTGATGGTCATTATAACACTATATTTCATTATGAAACAGTTTCTCCCACCAATCAGAGCTCAAGGAACAGTTGTTTGACCAATAGCATATCACCTGCGCTGAGTTCCACGGCCTTGTAATTTAAATTTCACTGCGTGGCCTAGTGTCATAGTAGGATAATCGAGGAGGCCATGGTCAAATACAAGGCATTCTCTGCGTCTCATGCGCTCTGTTCAGTACATAAAACTGGCGAAATCTCGACAGATATTTGTGGATATTTATGTTCGAACATAAAATAGTTATAATTATTGTCGAACATAAACAGTCGTATGCAACTCGCCTATAATGGTAATTAAAACACTCGTATGCAAATTATAAAACTAGCATACGCTCATTTTATAAACATACTCGTGTCTTAATTATTGCCATTATAGGCTCGTTGCATAATGTACTATTATGTTGTAGCTTCGTATGTACTATGAGCTTAAACGATATCGTGGGTACCAAAATGCTATGGCCTAAATGTAACCTGCTACAATGTTGCATTCGTAAATAAATGTGCAGAACATTCCTTGTTAGAACACCTCCGTCTTTGGCCCCGTGGTGACAGCTGACGCAGCAGATGAAGCAGCAGATAATGAGCTCTCTCGTTCAGTTTATTAGTAACTGTTGGACTATTGAAGTGTGGCGATGGTTAAATGCACTACAATGCAGGGAAGATTTATGGTCGAGTTGTATTTGTACAAGAAGGCGAAATCAGTTAAATGGTGCCTTGGAAACATCCGTTGACTTTTTCCCGGTTCGAACGTACCATCAATATGTAAAGTGTAAGTTCATTCTCAAGTGGTGTAGTAACGATTAGTAATTTGTTTCTTATTATGTACTTCCTATTGTTGCATCCACAACCCTTCCAGAAGGGCTGTGTCTACACATATACCTAATTATTTAGAGGTACAGAAAAGGGCTATAGCTTACACCTGTACATACTGCTGACATGCTATGACCCACTTGAGAATCTACAAATACGGGAGGCTACTCCACGCCTGCTCTCTCTTGACCCTGGGTTCCTACGTGAGCCGGCGCCCGCCGGGCGACCGAGCCCAACGCCACATCATGGACAATTTGTAACAACGGTAGTGTGAGTGTGTTGGTCTAATTCCTTTTTTCATCCCCTTATTTTATTTTCCCCCCTCTATCCCCCATTAAACGAATAAACCCCTTCTTTCACAGTCAAGGGATCTATCTTTTTATTTCACTTAGTAGTTATTGAATCCTTCCCCTTTAGCTCATAGATAGGTTAAGATCTATTGTTTCCAGCTGCTGCATGCTGTCAAGTAGCTCGGTGAAGACGACTAGCAAGCGCTTGGCTTGCTAATGCCCTGCAGGTAAGCATAGTGAGTATGTCTCCCACAACCCTTCTTAAAATCCCTCTTTTACATTAATTGCTCCCTAGACGTCCCCGCTAATCGCCTAAACCTCGTTAGACTAACCCCCCCGCATTTCACTACCCTCTTTACTTGTTTTATCAAAGTAAAACAATGATGGAGGCGCCGGGTACTTTTATTACCTAAACCCGGTGAGCCACCGACCAAACAATTTTAATAATTGTTTACTTTCATCAAAGTAAAACACTATTCTATTTCCTATTCTAGATTATGGGTCATTAGTTTACAGCGATATTTCAGATAAATACAATATGAAGCTGCAGCGAGTACAGAATGCATGTCTAAGTTTTTTCTTCAACATTCGTAAACAGTGTTATGTTACACCATTTTATAAAAGCATTGGCTGGCTAACGCTTAGGGAAAGACGGTCGTACTCGACTTCTTGCCTACTATTGAGAATTTTAAAAACTAATACACCCCCTTACCTGACTAAATCCTTTGTTCAAATGAGTGAAGTGCATGATCGGAACAATAGGTTCACAGCTAAAACTCTGCAGATCCCTCAGCATCGTACAATGAAAGGTAATAAATCATTTGTGGTAAATGCCTCAAAAATATATAACAATTTAAGACTGGGCGAAGTATGGCAGAGGATTGTCAAGGCTAAGAAATCGCATATTCACTCCTATTGTCATTTTGGTTCAACAACCGTAGATTTGAAGACGCTGGAGATAACACCTCACTATTTGACGGATATACAACTGATGTGTTGTTGTTGGTCTGCTTTGATCACTGGCAGTTTGCCAAAATGACAAAGTTTTAAGCAAGTAACTTTCCGTTAACCCGTAGCCACAAGGATTTTTCATACACGATGTTTTACAAGATAATTGTACAATGGGGTCCTGTGTTTGAATTGGGATTTCAACGACGAAGGGCCTATGACCTGAACTTCTGCACATAGTCGAATTCTTTAAGCATTTTATGTCCATTTTTAAATAACTTTGACGATTGTAAAAATATTCTTTTAAAGTTTTTTTAACAAGATAAACACATTGTCATATGAGAATCATTAATGTGTTCGACTGAAGAAGGCTCACAGAGCGGAAACATGTATCAAAGAGTGTAAAGACATCGTATAAAAACATTTTTGTATTGTATAGTGGATATTGGTGTAATATATAATTTAAGACAATGTATAAAAGAAACATGTACAGTAGTGGCAGTTCGTTGCAGCTAAAGGGACTTTTAGTCCTAATAGCAATTAACGTAAAATACATAAATATTAATTTCACGAATCACTACTACGGCACTGCGTCAGCTGTTAACGCTTCTAATGAAGCCAAGCATATCACAAGTTATATCGTGCTTGGGGATACCCACGCTATGCGGCCAGAAGTGCGAAGTCACAAATTAAATTCCCTGTATTACTGGATTCAGTCAATATCATCCTTGTCCTTATCGGCTATTGTGTCTTGAATATTCTCATCGTAATATTGTCGTTATAAAAGCTATTGACTTTTTGGACCGGATGCATGCCACCATCTACATAATCACATTGGACAAAGCAATTTCACCCGAATTAGATACGGTAGGGTTTATAACCATGTCATTGATCAACATAACTCACTGATCTAGGTGACAAACAAATATGTGAGACTATATGGAAAGGATAACAAGCTTATATACATTAGGAATGGAACTCTCTACCAGAAAATTGAAAAACTCTCAGATACCATGCGAAAAAGGAGGATAAACTATTACGGTCATATTCTGAGAATGGATTCTAATAGATTAACGAAACTAATCTTTGACTTTTTCCGTAATCGTAAAACAAAACCAAACTGGTTTAAAGAAATTGAAAAAGACCTAGTAGAATTGAAAATAACAGAAACGTCATTACTCCAACGGACAGCCAAATTAATTACTAAAGACGAAAATATAAGGTTCCAAGACAGAGCTACACTAAAATCTAAACCTATTATCTCGGAAGAAGAGGGGAAAAGAAGATCGGAAAGACTGAGGAAGTACTGTGCTCTACGGAAAGAACAGCGTACAGGGAAATGATTGATTCAACGTACCCCAAAGAGGGTGAAACGAAAGAAGAAGATGAAAGGGAGTGTTATTGTTTACAAAACAATATGGCTGACGAGATTTGCACAAAACAAGAAACAACTAACAGAAATATGGGGAGAAATAAATACGTGGCCAAGTGTTTAGAATAAGGTTTTATATTCATAATTATTACCTACTTTCTGGCTGCCCATACTTAGCCATATACCATCTCTGCGGCGGGAAAGTGCACTTGTCCGTGAATACAAGAAATTGCAGAAAAATCCTAACCTCCCTGTTTATGAAGACATCCCAATCATTAATAAAGGAAGGTTCTTTCTCGTCACCCACCCCTGGAAACTGCAAGGATATTGATCAGCAAAGGTTTTAATACCAATGAATGGTGGAAGCATAGATGACAGGTTAACGCTACACTAGAACAACTGAAGAAGCCACGCATAACGACCAAGCCAGCTGGCTTTGAATCACCGCGGAAGATCTGGTCAGCTCTTAACCGTATAAGAACCAACACTGGCAGGTGTGCTGATTCTCTGCACAAGTGGAAGATAAAAGATTCTCCATGTTGTGATTGCGGCGCTGAAAAGCAGACTATTCAGCATGTGGTTCAAAAATGTCCCCTCAGAGCCTTCCCTGGCGATCCAACAGAGTTCCTGGTGACCAATAGACCATATTCGTGGCCTGGACATTAATTTGTAGTTTTGCAATAATTTTTAGCCTATTTTCATTTATGAAAAAAAAAAAAAAAACTTTACGAGCCTTACAGTAGTCGCATATGATGTGTAACATCTGACATAGAAGAAACCTCACGTGAAATTGTTGATACACCGGTATTTTATACTATTATTGGCACAAATACTAATCTATTGTAAACGGGAGTGTTTTACAGATATTGTAGTTTATAATACGGAACTCATTTTATTAGATGATTTGTAGCTTCCACCATCACTAGCCTAAATAAAGAATATGATATGGATCAACTAGATTAATAGACGCGACACCGCTCATAACCTTAAATTCCTTATAAACAGGTCCTCTTCATTCACAGACCAACACGTAATTTCATATGGATTCTGTTAAAATGAGACATATTGATATGATAAATATCGTTTAAAATGATAATCTGGTAGCAAAAATATCTACCCCGTACGGGATGAGCACTAACCCCACGGCTATTTTGTCTACGCAAATTTTGTGCACAAGATGGTGACTTATTTCCACTTTCCAATAATACTGCATTACGGAATTAAGTTTCATTTATATTTTGCTTGTTTCGATAATGTTCCTGCGTGAAATTGAGTTTAAAGTACCTTATGAATAGGCCCTCTTGTGAGTAAAGAGAATGTATTCAGTAATAGTTCATGAAGGCTTGTCAATTCTCGAATAACCACAACGATTATATTATATTGATGATTGAATTACCGTTATGTGGGTTAATATTTGAATAGGCATTGTGCAGAAACATAATACCGGCAATGCCGACTACTTACTATGTTTTATATTAAGGCATTTTACCATTTAAATACTGATACAAAGACTTCGCACATGTACCATGTCATTTGTTTCAATCACTAGATACCAGAGTTCGCATGAGCGTTTTCTGGTCAGTATGTCATATACATTCCACATGGCCAAGAGTACGTCATGGTATCATTTTCCGACCCCGCGCGCTCATTGTTTCTCGCACCACTGCCAGTTGGGTCTTACCACTGCTCGCTGGATCGATCGATCAAGTTGGCAGTGCATCTTATACTTCCGTTCGTTCCACCACTGCCAGCTAGTACACTTCCGTTCGATCGATCGAGCGGGCAGTGCATACTTCCGTTTTCCACCACTGCCAGCTAGTACACTTCCGTTCGATCGATCGAGCGGGCAGTGCATACTTCCGTTCGATCCACCACTGCCAGCTCGATCGTTCCGATCCACTTCCGTCCCCAATTTTAAAATCACTCCCACAAAACTATCCAGCAACCGAGCGCAAAGATGTTACACATAAAAAAATAGGCTTATGAGATCACCATTTGTCCGTGTGTCTGTCTGTGTGTGTGATGGTGTGTGTGTGCCTCCACCTAGTATCTTCTAAACGGCTGGAGCGATTTCAATGAAACTCGGTAAGTTTATAGCACTATTCCGGACGACCCTGATCATGCCCTTCAAATTTTGATACGTCTCACCAATCTAACATGGCGGCTGGGCGAAATATTTCACCAGCATTCAATATCTCCCAAACTATATCACCCTGGAATATTTTACGGTGATAAAGGGAACTACTAGAAGTTCACCTATGCGACTTTTGAAAACCTGGTAACTACAAAACCAACATGGCCGCCAAGCGAAGTTGCGACTTTAAATAGACGTTTCTCGCGATTTAACCAACCAATCGCAATAAAACTTGGTACAGTTTATATTTATACACATTGTAATGCACCGACATCTAACTTCGTTCAATTATTTACATAACCTCAAGATGGCGGCTGTGCGAAATATTTCACCGGCATTCTATATCTCGGAAACTATTAGCGGTATCACCCTGAAATTGTGTACGGATATAAAGGGTACTACTGGAAGTTCATCTATAAGACTTTCAAAAACCGGTTAACTATATTACGAATATGGCGGCCAAGCGAAGTTGACAATTTTAAATAGACCTTTCTCGCGATTTAATGATCCAAACGAAATGAAACTTGGCACAAGAAATGTTTATACACATTGTAATGCACTGGTATCTAATTTAGTTCAATTGTTTACATAACCTCAGGATGGCGGCTGTGCGAATTTTAAAATTAAGTTTTTATTTCTTGTGTCGTAATCATGTGATCGAAGTGAAAGTTTGAGCAATGAACCTACGCAATAATTTTCCGTTAATGGTACATGACTCTATGGCCTATAAATATAACAATCCAACATGGCAACCATCCGAAATATTTAGATGGATCTCAATATCTACGAATCTATTACAGCATTCAAACTGAAATTTTGTATGTTGATAGAGGCTATGAACATAAGTAGGATATATGAAAATAGGTTGTATAGTTCTTCACGGAACTGCTTGTTATATTTTTATGGTTGACCCTGGCGAAATGTAAATATTATGATACAGTTTCTCCCACCAATCAGAGCTCAAGAAACAGTTGTGTGACCAATTAGGAAAGGATAGCATCGCGCATACGCTCAAAATCCCACTTGTCGGACATGAATTACGGGATTTGATAGTTCAAATTGGATATCGGATCAACAACCCCAAACACAAAGACAAAATCAGCACGAACCTTTACGCTAACAAGAAAATACTATGACATATGCAAGAAATTTATGAATCTACGTCCAGAAGTTAGCAACACAGCATCCTTGTATAAAAATTACCGACATGGAAAGTGCACCGTCCGTATGTTCGCGTAAATAAACTGGCGAATATGGGACAAGAAATAGCACTGTACCTTAATATCCCCAACTCCAATTTCTACACAGCACTTTGCTTTCAAACGACTTCGGTGACAATATTAGTGAATGCTATAGAGCTGGACGGCACTAGTCATCATGCAGGCTGTAAACAATAGCATTGCCAAGCAAAGTAAATGGTCTCTGCTTTCGTAGTTCCTTGACCCACGCATGCGCTCTGTTCAGTCAGCGCGCCCTGTTCACTAACTGAAGTAACTGAATCCCACAGATATTTACGAATATTTAAGTTAAGTTAAGTGGTTTGTAAGCCTCCGTGGCTTAGGCGGCAGCACGCCGGCCTCTCACCGCTGGGTCCGTGGTTCAAATCCCGGTCACTCCATGTGAGATCTGTGCTGGACAAAACGGAGGCAGACAGGTTTTTCTCCGGGTACTCCGGTTTTCCCTGTCAACATTTCATTCCAGCAACACTCTCCACTATCATTTCATTTCGTCTGTCATTCATTTAATCATTGCCCCAGAGGAGTGCGTCAGGCCTCGGCAGCCGGCACAGTTCATATCCTCGCCGCTAGATAGGGGCTTCATTCATTCCATTCCTGACTCGGTCGGAGACTGGAAGCAGGCTGTGGATTTTCATTTTCAAGTGGTTTGTGAACATGCGGGTCCGCTAGTTTTGATGATTCTGAGAATATTTTGCTCACCCCGTAGCGTAACGGTGGGTTATATCAAAATTCTTTCAGACAAAAGTTTTAGGTAATGTTTAGAGGACTATTAACCATTTTAAACGGTTTTGATATAGTGCCTATTAAGGGAGATATATTTTTTTTCTCGTGAAACTCCATTTTTCCTACGCCTTTGGTCAATGGTTGGAGCTATGAAAGACTTTACTGGGATATGTTTTGGCCCTTATCCGAAGAATAGTACGAATTAATTAATTGGGCACATTATTAGACTATTATATATAATACTAGCATTACCCGTTGAGGCTTCGCCCATGAATATTCTAGTTGTAAAGAGTACACTTAGCAAAATCTCAATCATGAATTTATCCTGGGTATGAATAATCAGACTTAATCAATTCAGCTACTGGTGCAGTGGTTAGGGGTTTATCATTCCTTCATAGGTACATCAGAGCGGAGTTAGTTTTCTGGGAATATCACATATACTGTTAATTTAAGGGCCTTTAATTGTGGTTTTCGGAGACCCTTTATAGTCGGGTTAAATAGACATTTTGTACCACACTCACACATGAAAATTGCGTGAAAAAATTCTAGAGTGCCCCTTGACCCCCTTAAGCGCATTATACTGTATGTTGTATTGAAGAATTTTACAGCTTAATTTGGTTCAGTGATAACCTTATAACCGTCTGCAAACTTTCACAGTAATGTAATAATTGGAATTGCATTGCGTCTTACAGAAATAGATGAACCTGTGAGATTCTGTTACCATGGTTACCGTGTTGCATTCTTTCATTATTCCATTGTAAATATACATGTTTTAAGGTATTTATTTAATTGTGAGGCATTTAAAGAATATGTTAGTGCGTTTCGCTTACGCATTGGGTTATGCTGAACCTGTAGGTACCCCATATGTGTAGGTTTGTGTTAATGGGACCTTATTTTCGGTACAAAACTGGAATGGGACCTTAGCAGAATAACATAGGGAGGGCTTTTCAAATGGGGGTAAGTCCCCGGTGGAAAATTGTACAAATACAGAAAATTACGAACAATTACATCAAACACAATATACACAATTCTCAATTTAGGAACTATAGTAATTATATCTCAGTATTTACACAAAATTTCAATCTTCTCTTAAGACTGAGGCAGGTGATGAATTCCAATTATCAATACCATGGTTAATGAAAGAATATTTCCCATAATTTGTACGCTGTGGTCGGACCTTAAATTTATATGGATGATCTGCCCTGCTGAGGTAGGTGGGATTTCCCAGACGTTTGCTTACTTCTCCCAATGCTGGCTGATTAGTGTAAGACATAGCGTATAGTCTGGATTTCATCCTTCTATCTTCCCACCCTCAAGTGTTGACCAACTGAAAATCGATATTGTATATATGTTCATATTTTGTTACTATTGATTCGGGGGACAAAGACTGCGCGCGTCGCACAGTGTGTCGAATCCCAATTCCAGGTGGAAAAAATTAATAACTTCATTAATTGTGCTGGGTTTCTATTAATACCGTTTTCGTGGTCGCTGAATTCATTTCTGGCATCGTCTTAGGTGTACGATCTTCGGGGGTAAATATAAAGGGGTGAGGGTTAAGGAGAGGTGTAAAAAATGACCGAAAGTAACAAACGAATCATCCATTTTTGATTGTAAAAATCGCGATTTGGATGTGTATATGATAGTTTATGACAGTGGTAAACATACTATTTAAAAGTGGATAAAATATAAATAACAATGAGACTTTCAGTCAAGTATTCTAGTTACACCTTATTTGAGGGAATAGACGAAGTCACTGTATGTAAAATCATCCAGATTAAAAACGTATATTAAATTGTTATTAAACATAGAACAACAAATACGCACAAAAATAACTTTTTTTCTAAAAATAAAAATAAAATATTCGTCTAAATCATACAAACAGTTTCCTTATAACAAAATGTCATTTTACAGTCCTGTTAATGACGTAGTTTTAGTAAACATATTTCACACATGAAAACAATATTATTTCTCTAGAAAAGCATGGAAGTAAAGACAACATTATGTTGAATAACAGGCCTATTCCTCCCATTGCAAATGAAAAGAGAACGTCCATTCGTCAAGTAATGTTCTCATTAATCTCATTCCCCTTAATAACAAAATGTCTAATGTTCATTCGTCACCTGATTCTCCTGTAGAGTCCAGAACATCGTAGTCATTGCTGTACTGGTCTTCATCATTTGATGTCAAAGTTCCTTAGGAGTCATTAAGTAACTCAATAGCTTCCATAGGTAGATTACCTCTCTACGTGGCATTGTTCTTCCTGTTAATATTTTGTTAATATTATCGGATATCAACTTAATTTTGTTTCTTAGCTCCTGCACCTGAGTGTCAGTAAGAGTTGTAGGATCAAATATATTCATAACATATTGAAATATGACGTCTGTACGCCCCTCTTTACGACACGACCACCACGCGTTGAAAAATTCTTCTCGCGGCAATGCCCACATAGTCACTGAAAATAAGAAAATAAACCATCATGCACATTCATGCGCAACCAAACCACTACAGATCCTGAATCTAAATTAAATGTCCTATCGAATGACGTTTAAAGTAAAGTGGCACTATGAGGCACTCATAAAGTAAATAATTTATTTAGTGCAGAGAGCTTGTATTACGCATAAAAGTGCGAACACATGCCTCTTTTCACTATTCCATGAGCCGCAGAAGACAACACCTCGTTGTACTCAATAGAATCACAACGTTCGGTTCACTCCGTCACCTCCTATCAAATGACCTGATAACTGCCAGGAAGGCGTTTCAGCACCTATACTCTCCCTCCTACGCACCACACAGCGGAAAGGAAGACCGAAGATCGCCATCTGGTTTGTTCACTATCAAATGAGCCAGTTTTCGCTTACATTTGCGACTGTGAATTTTTTCCACCTAGATATGGGATTCGACACACTGTGCGTCGTTAGCATTACTTAAGCTACACGTGTTCCCTTGGTTGTGCTAAAGAATGTCACTCCGTGGGAAACATCTACACCAAGGAGTTTAGGCAGCCAGACAATCCCAGTGATCTCTTGGCTCAAAATATTGCTTGATGTCACAAAACGTGAATACAAATAGCCCTTCTCAGGGTTTTCCAGCTAAGAACCATAGAAGGCAAAAGTAGATCGAAATGTCAAGTACGGTACTACAAAAATCCTATTACAAAATGAAATCGAATATTTGTATGTAGATTTATGTAGATAGTGTACCCAATGGTACGAGGGCTGACTGGCATCGAACCGGGGTCTCTATAGAGGAAAGATCAAGTCCATGATTTTTCTAAGAATCGAACCATTGATCTCTGAGGGGGAACAGCCACAGTGAACCCAAGGAGCAATGAGATAATAACAGTATATGATAACAAAAGCTTAATTCCACGTCCAGAACGGGAATTTTAGGCAATAATAAGTTGGAATATTCTGTAAACTGCAAGCCAGTATACGAACGTGCTAGCAAGAACTACAGAAACCGAGCCCACTGGACAGCTGATAAAGTGGATTTGAAAATGGGAGGTACAGACGGACGCCAGTGCACTATTTCTTGGCGGCACTGGAGAGGGAAGACAGTGTATAATGACCGAGAAAATCCCTGTCAGACAAGGCAGAGAAGCAGAGAGGGGATGGTCATCTAGAGAAATTAATTAATTACTGCCAAATGAAGCATTCTAATGGGATGAGACTTACACCCAGATGCTTATATTCAAAGAGAGGTAATTTAGTAGTGTCTGCACACCTAAATTAAAGCCTGTATGTGATTATGAGCATATTCACAGGCAAACCGCGGACGGGCAAGGGTCAGTCTCATAGCAGGAGGGGATTCACCCAAGATAGCGTTACCACGCCATGGAGGAAAACAATTAATTTTAATTAATTGAGCGAAGGAATCACTGGCAGGCAAGTGGATCTGGAACCTCCATGAAAAGACGCTGTACCATGTCAATAAACGCGATATTTCAGAAAAGAGCATCTCCTGAGATGCAAGAGGACTACTTCTTGTCAGATACCCTTATATGGGAGATGCAGCTGGGGAGAGTCAGTTCTTCTTTGACTCAACTTGTGGGACGACATGCTGTCCAGCCACACGGAATAAGTGCGCGCAATATGCAAGTCGTTATAATCAGAATCTTTTTGATGGACAATGAAAGGTGCATTATGCAGACTAGTACGAGTAATTCTGCATTAATATTATAAACAGTCTACGGCAGACATATAATCAGGCAGTATACGCGACTAGTAATCAGTACAGCGTAGAGATATTGCAGTATGA
The DNA here is from genome assembly GCA_946902985.2 of Meconema thalassinum. Lineage (NCBI taxonomy): Eukaryota > Metazoa > Arthropoda > Insecta > Orthoptera > Tettigoniidae > Meconema > Meconema thalassinum. Next base: position 93,236,753 of record OX336388.2, read on the forward strand.
TTTTGATAGACAATGAACTTATCCACAGGAATAGTTATGATCTTTAAAGTATAATATATAATTGTAACAGATACTACAGATTACGGGAACCTGGAAGGCATCACAAGTATTTGTGATATATAATTGAGCAGCACACTAGAAGATAGAAGATAGGAATTGTAGGAGACGGGAGATGAGCACACCTACTCGAGGTAGACTTTCGGAGGAGATAGGCGGATATCAGAATTTTGCAGCATCGCATCTCTGAAATCACGAAATAATGGAAAGCCCAGCAAGGCTCCGTGTGTAAATTGCCTGTAAAGTTAGTGATAAAAGTGATAACCTAAAGTGTTTAAATTTGTGTGTTAAAATAATGTGTGGTATTTCAAAGTGTAAAATGCAGGTATTACAAGATGTAATTACCACGTGCAAACCATATTCAATGTTCTTTGTGAAATGTGTTGTGATGGCTTAGAAGAAATCAAAATGGTGGGCGCAATGCTGTATTGTTGGGTAAACCCAGCCAGAATGAAAGTGAGTACCATCCAAATATGTTAATATGATTTAAGAGCTCACCATACAACATGTCATTCCCTCAAATACTAAGAATTTGCAGTCATTTGTATACGAGTTCACATCCCTCGTATCTTAGTAAAAATATTGCTTTGAGGATGATCAACTTACGATCATTTAGGCGTAAGATGTTGATGAAAGTAACGGTAACGTTAACTAATAATAATAATAATCATAATCTGAGGTCGTTGTCAATAATAAATGTAAAATCGGCATATTGATGCCTTATAGAACGTGCAAATTGGGTCATGTCCATTGAAAGAATACAGTGTTATTGTGAAGAGTGAGAAAGAGAGATATAATAGCGAGATAAAGAGAGCTTTTCAGTGTAATTGAAATATTAAATAATGTTAAATGCTACATGGTTGTGTTTGAGAGCCATTAAGGCAGATAATGTAATTGCCAGTAAATTGATACATGTCTTAGAGCTACGTAAAGCCTTGGTTTATAATTAAATGAAGGGAGGACATGAGTGCGTTATGAATTGAGTCATCTAAAAGAAATGTTGTTTTAGCCGCAACAAGCGAGCATATAACGTAGAATCAAGAGATTTGCGTCAATAATTGCAGGGACCATCCAAGATAGTTCGCGCGTTGATGAATCTAGTAGGCCAATCTTCGAATCAACGATGTGATGTATAGCCTCAGAGCATACATATATTTAGCAACAGAGTTGGGCCAGATGTTATCTGTAACCCACTGTTAGCAGAGTCTTCGCTACCAGGGAAAACAATGAGACACCCTAGGTATGCCATTTTAATAATTGATCTACCCGTGGAGGTAAGACAATTTCTTCGAGTAGGAAACGTGGTGATTTCCTTAATACATTCGTACCCGTACGGCGCGAGATAACATTTTGAAACTCGACCTCTACGGGTCCAGAGCCACTGATTGCATCCATAAAACGGCGAAACTATTGGAGATCCATCCCTAGCTATGAATACTAATTAGGAGCCGAATTGAGCCCATTAAATACCCTAAGTGTAGGTGTTAAATACTTGGATCGACTCCATTCATAATGACACACCCAATCATGTATCCCTGAGAGAGCTGCACCAAGAGCGAGCATATGGCAAGGTTTGTTTACAAGGAGAATATCGGTCAGGAAGGCGGGCGAGGGGCTGCAGACCGGGGTACCCATCTTGGAGGGGCGGACCTTGACGACTCTATTGTGTTCACACCGAGGGGAGTTAATTGACCGTGTCCCTTTTAATTTTTATTTTTAAGGTTGTACTGGAACACTGAAGGATCTCGTTATCTCTGAAAGTAATTGAAATATGTTTGATATTATTGTATCAAATTAATTATATGCAAGGAAGGAAGATTGTAGTTTTACGTGACCGTGAATCTTGTGATTATGAGCCACGGGACCTCCTTTTAACGTGGAATCCGAACCACAGGACATGGCATTTCACTTCGAAAATCTCACATGCACTGACCGGGAATCGAACCCGGACTGCCTTGGTGAGAGGCATACAGCATGGTATCCATTGGAATAGAATGTTGAATCAGGGTAATCGGATAATATTTGGCCAAGTTGTTGTCTGAGGTCATCTTAACTGCACCAAATAAATAGATGCATTCTGTAAAGAGTAATTACCCAGTTTATGCTAATTTACTTAGATGGGTAGCATTATTGCACGATATAGCACGTTTGTAACGATAGTAATGACATGACCACACCCAGAAGATTGTTGTATGGTGAAGCTAAATCAGTAATTATATATGTTTTGGAGGGGAAGGTAATTCATTTCAGCGTTTGAAATCTATGGGAAAAAGGAAACGATGTTGTGCAGAGAACAACACATGTTAAGCAAAGAATAAGGTAATGAAATCAATGTAAATCAAGGTAAATGTTCCGTTTCAGAACGGACAAATATTTTAATAATTGCACATAGCCTAATGATTATTCAGTTGTAATTTGTGTTTTTATTGTTGTGTTATGATATGCAAATTTAAGATAAATTGTGCGATCTGAAAGACACTATGAACATTCGTTAATGTCAAAGAGTATCAATGTTAGGATATCTAGGATAGATATGGGTGCGGAGGAGCGCCAACTTTATGTGAAGAGACTCACATATATATTTTGATTTTGTGTTGTGGGAAAGTAATTATAATATTTTTGTGTTTTGTTGTGTTTTGCCATGATTTAATACCATTAAATGCTATAAATAGGAGCTTGTTGTTTCTTTCAAGTAGAGTAGTTACCTGACAGACTCAGATCCTGAACACGTGATCGTATGAGTGGGATGAACGCCCCATACCTCGAAAGACCGTGAGCCTGCTGGGATACGAACACATGTTCCATATGATAACTAGAACAATACGATAATGTGTCTTTTTCTTGTCTCTTCTATGATTTGTATCTCAAATATTATGAAGCATCCCGAGTATTAATTCAAACCTTTGTTGTTCAGTTGTTTAGGACGCACGTTAAAGTATATTACCATCACCAGATATCACAGCCTTTTAGTTTATGTCAGGTATTGTTCTCTATTAAGAGGTGATAACTCGCGTGAACGAGCATCAGAAGAGATTCCTGTGACAGGGGCAACAATGTGCACTAATTCTAACTTTAGCCAAATGACGTGATAACCCCCAACTTTGGTTGGAAATACAGAGCTATTATCTTTGTGCCCCCCGGTAAACACGGCAAGCTAAGTCGGCGTTGACTGGCACTGATCGCGGGCGCACACCTTTACACTTTTACCAAACATGTTCAATAATGTTTACTTACAGGGCACATAGCCGTTGCTGAAAATGTCCTCCCTCTCTTGTAACACATACTTGACATCTTCTGATGAAAGAATTGACAACAATCTCATCTAATTTTTGTTCTGGAAGAACACAACGTTGCCTGTTAACTCTTTTATTATTTACGGAGCCTGTTTCGTTGAATCGTTTAGCGAGTCTCCTAATTATACTGGCATTAGGCACAGGTTTTCCTGGAAACTTGATTCGAAAGTTTCGTCTTGTTTTAGAACAAGGTTTTCTGCTGTTCATGTACAAATTATGGATATATGGTTAAAAACGAAGAGGTATTAAGACTAGTGGGAGAGGAGAGATATTTCAGGAGACGATAATGAAGAGAAGAGATAGGTTGGTAGGACACATACTAAGACATTCGGGAATAGCAAGCTTAGTTATGGAAGGAAGGGTCGAGGCAAGAACTGAAGGGATAGACCAAGGTTAGATTATGTTAAACAGATTGCCTAGGATGTAGGGTGTGGTAGCTATGTAGAGATGAAACGATTAGCTCTGGACAGGGAGGCATGGACAGCTGCATCAAACCAGTCAAAAGATTGAAGACTCAAATAACACAACATTATGGATATACACATGTTTGCCCAATGTGAATTGGTGTCATGGCATGACCAATAATCACAGTAATCACAATACTCACTAATCGTTAACAATAACGTCTAAGCTTTGCAGATACACGTCCATATGAATGACAAAACACGTGTGAACTAACGATATGAGTCAGCGGAGCGGGGTATTGCGAGGCCCACTCGCTCCACATCTGGCCAGCGAAATTACGCCCCCCACCCCCTCCAAGGGCTCACATCTAGTGCGACGTGGGTTGGCGACCACGGAGCCCCACCTGAGTCCGGCATTGCTTCCACTTACTTGTGCCGGGCTCCTCTCCGTCTTCTTTCCTGTCAACCTCACTTGGTCAACTCTTGTTCTCTTCCGACCCTGACGGTATTAGGGTATCCAAGGCCTAAGGATTCTTTCACTTCCCCGCCTTAATTGGCCCTTGTCTCATCTTTTCTGATACCCCCCTTCTGCGAGGGGTCAGCCTTCTTTTTCTTTTCCTGTTATCTCCTGCCTTCTGCTCAAGGCCCTCCAGGAGGCAGGGTGTATGTAGCCTCACTTCTGTAACCACTTCTGGTGCACCCTGGATATTGCTACACCCCCAGGGGCTCACGATTGGTGAGTTCAGGAGCTGGCGACCCCGAGGGATTCCTGAGCTGGGTCCAGTTTTACCCCTTTTATCCATTACCTGTGGGAAGGACCCTCTCCTCTTCCACTTTCCTGTCTGCCTTTTATGGCTCTCCTTCCTTCCAAGTCCCTCAATCCGCATTCCTGGAGGGTAGAGGGCATTTATTTACCTCTTGTCCTTTATTTGCCTTATTCTCCGTTTGTTTTCCATTTCTTCTTGTAGTATACTGTATATGTTAGTAGTCAATTTTAGTTATAGTTCATATTTCATTATCATCTTCACGATCACCAAAACCTAGATGTTAGGCCCCTTAAAACAACAATTATCATCATCATCATCCAAATGACACCATAGTTTGTCGCGGTTACCGGTGCGCACAAAGATAATGACCCTGTAGTATATACAGGGTGTCTCAAAAAATTCTTAACACTTTGAATGACTATGAAATGATAATTTATGAACATAAAGACACGTTTAAGGGCTTCGATTATAGAAGAGACATGTAATTAAAGACTCGTGTTCACAAATGTTCAAATTGATCACCGTCAGTGTCCAGGAGTTCGACAAACCGCCACCAACCCACCGGACCATTGCTCGTATCAGAGATAAATTTGAAGTAGATGGAACCGTTCACAACGTCAACAAGAAACCTTCTGGACGACCACGGACATCCACCAGTCCTAGAAAAGAAGGACAGGTGCAGGAAGTCCTCACTTCATCCCCACCGAAATCACTACGACAAACGGCTCGAGAGACACACATCTCAAAAGATAGCGTCCATCGCGTCTGCGCTGGAAATCCTACATTCCAACACGAACTGGAAATTGACAGGCAATGTCATGAAATTCCAAATGAACTTTGTCGTAACGTTTGCGAATCCATTGCTTCGCACTATCAGCTTTGTCTGGACACTGACGGTCATCAATTTGAACATGAGTCTTTAATTACATGTCTCCTCTATAATTGAAGCCCTTAAACTTGTCTCTATGTTCATAAATAACCGTTTTATAGTCATTCAAAGTGTTAGTACATCTATCTAAATGTTTCAACTTCACCTGGCCACCACATTCGTTTTGTACTTAACAAGTTTCTGAATGTCACATGGGTGAACTTTTAGTAGTACCTTTTATCACCGTACACTTTTTAGCCTACTTTTCACATTTTGCAAAAATGAGGAAAAAGTAGACTTATGAGATCGATCCGGAAAAATGTGTGTCTGTCTGTCTGTCCTTCTGTCTGTCAGTCTGGCTGTGTGTGTGTCCCCCCCCCCCCCATCAACTCCTAAACGGCTGCAGCAATCGAAACCAAATTTATTATGAGTAAAGATGTATACCGGAATATCTCACGTCCATATTTGAAAATGATGTCAGTGCTACCAACTGCCGAAAAAACGCACTAGAAATTTGAGCTCCATGTTGGATATCTTGGAAGGTACGTATGGGAGCTATTCCAAAATTGGCACACATGTAGATAATACTATTTCCGTTTAATTTCCAGGAGGCCATACATGACAGTGTGGCCAAAATAATTTTAAGCCTTCTGATAGGTCCAATTTTTAAATGCATATAACTTCTCTACAATATCAATTGGATTTCGGAGATATAGAATGCCAGTGAAATATTTGGCACAACCGCCATGTTGGATTGGTGAGACGTAATAAAATTTGAAGGGCACGGTCTGGGTCGGCCAAAATAGTACTATGTCCTTACCGAGTTCCAATGAAATCGCTCAAGCCGTTTAGATTTTATTAGGGGACACACACACTGACAAAAGGTGATATCATAAGCCTACTTTTATTTCATAAATTTAAATAGTCTAAATATGGAGGTCATTTTTCAAATAACATAAAAATTAGTGAAAACTTCTCTTGTATTTTCCAAAATCTTTAATTTCGCAGGCCTGTGTAATGTTGTGATCTATCTTCTATTAATCAATACGGATAATATCTATTTAAAATCTCTTATGTTATACGAGGGCTATTCCAAAACTAAAGTCCGGTTAGAAAAACATCCAAAATCAAAATTGTTTCCAAAACAATTGTCTTATTGACATTCCTTACGTCTTTCTCTACCGACAGTAGTGGCTACGCTGGCTAAAGCGCAGCATTAGGTCATGGGGCCAAGCTCTCTGCTGACTCGGTAGACGCGTGGGTTCGAGCCCCACCGTCGGCCATCCTTGAAATGGTTTTCCGTGGTTTCCCCATTTTCAACACCAGGCAAATGCTGGGACGGTACCTTCTGACAGAAAACGGCCACTTCCACATCCTTGCCCAGTTTCATTCACCATCATTCATTTCATCTCTCATTAACTCCTCTCATGAGGTTGGCGTCAGGAAGGGCTTCCGGCCGTAAAAACCATCGCCACAAAGACTTCCATCGCATCTCATCCTCGACCCCGTTGGAAAAACGGGAATAATAAGGGATAGACATACAATACCTTACGATTTTCTCTATTTTTCTACATAATTTCCATATTTATTTACACATTTGTCACATCGTTCCATAAGCTTCTGAATGCCTAAGTCTTAGAACTCGGCCGCCGCCTGGGAACCCAACGGGAACACAATTTTCCAAAATTCAAATACAGACACAATTCTGTACAAAGTTGTCGATCTTCACGAATTTTGTCGTCAACCGCATGAACCAACTCGTCTGAAATCACTGATGGTCTGCCAGAGCGGGGTTCATCGTGCGCATTTGCCCGTCCTTCATTAAAGGCTCGCACCCACTTGCGCATTACTATCACTCATTATGTTAGGACCGTACTCTTCAGTAATCTGCCGATGAATTTCTGCCGCAGAAATGTTTCTTGCAGACAGAAACCGTATCACTGCCCTTACTACACAATCGGCGGGCTGATTAATTGTCTTAAACATTGTGAACTGACACTATCAACAGCACACAGCAACAGTAACAACGCTTTTGCCGCGCAAGGCATGCCAGGAGTCGGCGCGCATGCGTGTTTTGCCCTTGGCGCCGCTTTCAAATATTTACCGCGAATCGGACCTTACTTTAGGAATTACCATCGTAATATTCGCCAAATCAATACTTTAAAAACACTTAATTGTCTATATTTTACAGACTATGTGTACATGCTTCAAAACTTATTGAACATTTTTATATAGGTAATTATAGGTGTCACTGAATAGTAATAATATTCTTCATTTGGTAAACCTCTTCTTCAAAATAACTATTAAAAGTCGTGTTCCTTTCCTTCTATGAAAACCCTCAAGGGTTCACAACTTGTGGGACGTGGGTTGGCGACCACGGGACCCCAGCTGAGTCAGGCATTGCTTCCACTTACTTGTGCCATGCTCCTCTCCGTCTTCTTTCCTGTCGACCTCTCTTGGTCACCTTGTTCTCTTCCGACCCCGACGGTATTAGGGTATCCGAGGCCTAGGGTGTCTTTCACTTTCCTGCCTTAATTGGCCGTTGTCTCATCTTTCCTGATCCCTCCTTCGAGGGGTCAACATTCTCTTTCTTTTCATGTTATCTCCTGCCTTCTGCTCAATGCCCTCAAGGAGGCCGGGTGTATGTAGCCTCACCACGTCTAGTGCACCGTGGATAATGCTACACCCTCAAGGGCTCACGGCTGGTTAATTAGCGATCCCGAGGGATTCCTGAGCTGAGTCCGTTTTGTCCCCTTTTTCCTCTGACCTTGGGGCAGACCCTCTCTTCTTTCCCTCTCCTATCTGCCTTTCATGGCTCTCCTTCCTCATTCTTCGAGGGTTGAGGGCATTTCTCTTTCTTCCTGTCCTTTATTTGCCTTTTCCTTTATTTGTTTACTATTTCTTCTTCTAATCTGTAAGTTTGTAGTTAGAATTATTTATAGTTTTCATTGCCATGCCATCTTTTGTTATCACCCACACCATTAGGGGGCGATAACCTAGATGTTAGGCCCCTTAAAACAGCACTTATCATCATCATCATCATCATCAACATCATCTTCTATGAAAATATGTATTGTAGGTTATCATGTGTGCAGCTGAATAGTAATAATAGTTTTCTTTTGGTAAATATCATCTTCTAAATAACTAGTAAAAGTTTTCTAATGTAGTTTCTCAAGGTAAAAACATTTGGTAAATTTGTGTAGTCTCCGTTTATATCCCTGTAGTTTTAGTCATGAATTTACTTCTATACTTTGATTTGTTCGGATGTTATGTTTTTATATTATATTAATGTTTCAGGTGTGTATTTTCATAGAAGGAAAAGGAAGAAGGCTTTTAATAGTTATTTTGAAGAAGAGGTTTACCAAATGAGGAATATTATTAGGACTATACTGTGACACCTATAATTACCTATATAAAAATGTTCATAGATATTTTCAAAAGATTATAATATGATTTTTCAAAGATAATTTCTAAGGATTATGTTTAATGTTTTTTCTTAATAAATTCTTAATTCTTATTGCAAGGATACCCATTTCTTAGTTAAGTCTACTTAGTTATATTCATGTGCTGATGAAGAGAACAATAAGTTTTGAAACATCTTACATATACAGTGAAACCCCTCAAATCCGAACCCCGGAAATCCGAAATCCCGGGTAATCCGAACGAGTTTTCTTCGACAATTTTATGTTTGAAAAACAGACGCAAAACAGAGAAATGTATTTATTTAGTCATAAAACAATTACATATTCTACATTATAGCGTTATTTTTCAATAATTAGTTGAAAAATTAACAAAGAAGTGGAGTTAGCATACGTAACAGAGTGTAAATGTGCCGCATACTTATCTCATTCTGGATTGAAAATTGGAAAAGTTGGTTATTGTAATTTCTTAGGTTAATCCCTTTTCAAGAACATTGAAATAACAATAGAAACACACAACATATCACTTAATCTTTCACTTGAAATCAGTTATCTTCAATTGTCGAAGTGACGAAAACCTTCCCGCAGAGGCAATTGCGCACGAACTTGACATCGTTTGGCGTGGCTGCTTCGTGTTCTTCTACGAAGGGCAATGCGATGTCCAGAACAGATGCAGCCTCAGTATACGTCACATTGTCTGTCCAAGTTTCTTCTTCCTCACTGTCACTAGCTACATTGCTGTCATGTTGACTCACTATTTCATGTTCGGTGCATTCTTCATTGACATCAACTGTCGTCCACTACTCTAGACAACCTTCTGCAGCATCCTCACAACCTGCTATATGGATATTTTTTGGCTAATACGAACAAATTCAAATCCGAACTGACTACAGCCCCAATTAGTTTGGATTTGAGGGGTTTCACTGTAGTCTGTAAAATATAGACAATTAAGTGTTTTTAGTATGGATTTGGCGAATATTATAACATAAGAGATTTTAATTATTCTATCAATACGGATTTACACAATTTACTATTATTGCAAATATTTTCACTTATTATAATATCTATTTACCATTTTCAAAATGACTACTGTATACGCATTCTGTGTAATGTTTCCTCTGTTCCCGCAAATAGTCGCAAATGAGATGCTCCATCTACAATGGGCGTATCATATCCTGCTTTGCTCGGTAGGTGATCTGCTTTGGACTTGCATGACTGAGATGTGCAACCTTCAAGTTTAATAGAGCCCTTCTAAAAGTTACAGTATTCATGAGTATATCTTTCTGAAATCACCGCTTATAAACAAGATATGAGGTTTCGAGCACGCGTTATGGACATTCCTATGGCCCAATAAAACACTTAACGAGGTGGACTCTGAATTGGAGCTGAGCGTTTTCTTATCTACAAAGCCTGAGAGAACTGTCTCCAGCATCAGCAACGATAACAATTCATACAGGTCGCCAACTGTATGATATATTTTATTATTTTATGTTCGACCGTGGCAAAATGTAAATATTAATATTACTGTATCATAATAGGTTCATTATAGTACTATTCTCCATTATGAAACAATTTCTCCAGCCAATCAGAGCTCATTCATTGACCAATTAGGTAAGGATAGCTTCGCGCATGCACTCAAAATCCAACATGTCGGACATGAATTACATATAATAATAATAATAATAATAATAATAATAATAATAATAATAATAATAATAATAATAATAATAATAATATAGTATGGACCCGAGTGCCGGGTGCAAGCTTTGTTATTTGACACCCATAGGGTAGCTTGCCTGTCGAATTTCATTGTTCCTTGAAGCACTATGAAAGTCAAGAGGGTTGGATATCTAAGCTCCTTGAATACTATAGCGCTTTCTAGTAGAGAAATGAGGAACTTCGTGTTGGCGGAAACTCCCTAGATTAATTTTTCCATTATGAACACGGCCTACTGAATTCAAATGGGTCCTTTGACATGTCAACATCGTATGACATGGTGTCGTAAATTATGCAGCCTTTCAAAACTCACTTACCACGGCCAGGAGCGAACCTGCAAGCTTGGGGTTGGTAGACCGACACGTTGACCACTCACCCACCGTGGCAAGCAGGAATTACATGATTTGAAATTTCAAATTGGATATCGGATCAACAATCCCAAACACACAAAGACCAAATCAGCACGAACCTTTAAGGTCCAGAAGATTGCAACACAGCATCCTTCTATATAAATTACCGACATGGAAAGTGCACCGTACCATATGTTCGCGTAAATAAACTGGCGAATATGAGACAAGAAATAGCACTGTACCTTAATATCCCCAACTCCAATTTCTACACAGCGCATTGCTTTCAAACGACTTCAGTGACGATATTAGTGAATGCTATAGAGCTGGACGGCACTAGTCATCATGCAGGCTGTAAACAATAGCCTTGCCAAGCAAAGTAAATGGTCTCTGCTTTCGAAGTACAGTAAAAACTCGATTAACCGTCATCGTCGAGACCGAGGTCGTGACGGTTGAGCGAATAGACGGATAACGGAAACACTGTATTATTCCTCCAAACATGACCTCAATCAATTATATTATAGATAGATATCACTCTCGCAGTAATGTAATATATTTAGGAGCGAAAAGAAATTAAACACGATTGTAATAGCAAATAAAACTATTTATTACATGATAGGAGCCTCCGTGGCTTAGGCGGCAGCACGCCGGCCTCTCACCACTGGGTCCGTGGTTCAAATCCCGGTCACTCCATGTGAGATCTGTGCTGGACAAAACGGAGGCAGACTGGTTTTTCTCCGGGTACTCCGGTTTTCCCTGTCAAAATTTCATTCCAGCAACACTCTCCACTATCATTTCATTTCATCTGTCATTCATTTAATCATTGCCCCAGAGGAGTGCGTCAGTCCTCGGCAGCCGGCACAGTTCATATCCTCGCCGCTAGATGGGGGCTTCATTCATTCCATTCCTGACCCGGTCGGAGACTGGAAGCAGGCTGTGGATTTTCATTTTTCATTACATGATAAAAACGTCCGTACAATAGCTACAAATGTGGTAAAATAATGTACAGTACAGTAATATAAACTTACAGGTGAAATAGTTCATGTGGCTTGAAAATGGCGGGCAGGTACACTCACATCCCACTAAAATAGAGTAAGTGAACAAAGCGAACGCGTCACTGCTCCTTAAAGCACTTTGTTATTGCAGTATTATTATGCTATTACAGCAATGACGGTTAACAGAATCTGACGGTTAAAAGAGTGACGGTTAAACGAAGTTTTACTGTACTTTGACCAACGCATGCGCCCAGTTCACTAACTGAAGTTACTGAATCCCACAGATATTTATGTTAAAACATATAATAAAGTTATAATTATCGTCAAACATAAACAGTCGTATGCCACTCGCCTATAATGGTAATTAAGACACTCGTATGGAAACTATTCAAACGAGCCTCTTTGTATAATGTACTATTATGTTTGACCTTGGAAAAATGTAAATATTATACGTCAGAAAACTGTACTATAATGACGCTCATTATAGTACAAGTTTTCATTTTGATACAGTGAGAACAATATCGGGCACACTCAAATCCACACCACTCAAGTTGCTACCAGTATTATACAACATTCACCCTCCTCCCCTGCGAAGGCTGACAGCTCTAAAAAGGGAATGGTCAAAATGCGGTGCAAATGATCTCTTACCCATACATCAGGCCTGTAATCCACAGAAGTAAGGGAGATTAAAATCTCGACATCCGTCATGGCAGCTAGGCAAGATGCTTGTTGAATCTAAGTTCAATATGGACGAAACTTGGCGAGAAGAACGGACTACATCAAACCCTGATGAGCTAGGATTGATGGACGTCACTGAACAGAGTGCGGACCTAGCACTGAAGATGTAAGTTATGCACTTGTCCACTTTACAATACAAAATATCTTTTTATTTATACATTTTGATACATGTTTCGGCCCTGTGAGCCTTCTTCAGTCAAAATCAATAAAATTCTCCTAGATCATTCTAAAGGTTGGTCTCTTATATAAAAAAATTTGTAAATCAATTTTACATCGTCAGGATGCTTAAAATACATGAATATAAAATGCTTAAAGAAATTAAAAGATTTAAAAATGCACGAAATTTTGAAACGTGGGCTCCATTCATGTTAATCTATTTTCAAAACGAGGGACCCCATTGTACAAGCATCTTGAAAAAGGAAAGTAGAAATAGGAATCGAACGTTGTTTATTTAGAGCTTTGCCAAAATGTTTTTCAACAACCGCAGTTTGGAAACCATAAACTGTCACCTCACAACTTGAAGAGCTACTACAAATGTCTGTAGAAAAGCTCTAAATAAACAACGTTCGATTCCTATTTCTACTTTCCTTTTTCAAGATGCTTGTACAATGGGGTCCCTCGTTTTGAAAATAGATTAACAAGAATGGAGCCCACGTTTCAAAATTTCGTGCATTTTTAAATCTTTTAATTTCTTTAAGCATTTTATATTCATGTATTTTAAGCACCCTGACGATGTAAAATTGATTTACAATTTTTTTTATGAGAGACTAACCTTTAGAATGATCTAGGAGAATTTTATTGATTTTGACTGAAGAAGGCTCACAGGGCCGAAACATGTATCAAAATGTATAAATAAAAAGATATTTTGTATTGTAAAGTGGACAAGTGCATAACTTATCAAAATCAATACGGAAAAACTTGAAAAAATGACTAAAGTCATAGATATTCCTGAAGATGTAACTTTTGGCTCCACAAATGGGGGGAAATTTCTAGCCGTCAGTGCGATTGTGGTGATTCAGTGCAGACAATCCATCATATTGTGTCGGAATGCCCTTCACGGTCCTTCAAGGGAGGATATGATAACCTGCAGAACGCAACTGATGATTCAGTGGAGTGGATTACTGCTCTGGACATCCAACTGTGACTTTTACTTTCGTTAGTGGACGTTACTAGATATTCATTACTTTATATTGTATATACTGTAGTATTACTGTATCCTCTGTGCCATACGAAATATATATATATCTCTACTTAGTATAAAACAAAGTCCCAGATTCTTGGATGTTACGGGTAAACTCGAGAACCCCTGGATGGATTTTTATGCGGTTTTCACCATTCCGTAAAGGATATCTCGAGGATGATTTCTGTAGAAAATTATTTATTTATGATCTAAGGAAGCCGAGCAGTAACGATTTCAGTGGAAAAGTCGACAAAAAAAACGTGTCGTCTGAGCGCTTTGTAAGCTTACGCTGGGCAAACCGTTAAAAATATATAAATACTATGGGTGTAAGAATTGTTCAGCATAGAAAGTTCTATAAAAAGTCCGCGAGAGCATATGTCTATCTTCAATACATCGCCCACTATAAGTGTTTTTACGTTTTAATGTCTTCCAACCAAGTCCATTCAACTACTGAGGCGTCAGTTTACGAGCTAGCTAAGGGCGAGTCTATCATCCCCGTTACAGCCTAGCTAGCGATCGAACCTATTGCCCCAGATACAGTCAGACTTCTGAGAAACTCCCTGGAAGTGCAACTCGGCTTTTCTTCATTTCGCCTGTGAACGTTTCGTTCCGCGAAATTCACCGTCAAGTTAAGATTGTACGGAAGGGGGATTTGTGTTTCATGCACCTCACCACTCTGAAATTACGTCTGACAAGAATTTGTTGCACATGCATCTCCATGATAATATAATTAATAGTCCAATCAGTGATTTTAACCCATCATGAAATGAAAACCTAAAACAGATATATGTCGTAGTTAATTAACATCGATAAAGGGCGCTTATCTCGTAATGCATTCATAACTGTTCCCGGGCAAAGCCGGGTCGGGTTGCTAGTATATATGATACAGTTTCTCCCACCAATCAGAGCTCAAGAAATAGTTGTGTGACCAATTAGGTAAGGATAGCATCGCACCTGCACTGACATCCACGGCCTCCTATTTTAAATGTCACTGCATGGCTAATGTCTTAGTGGGGAATTCGAGAAGGCCATGGTCGAATAAAAGGTATTTTCTGCGTCCCATGCGCTCTGTTCAGTACAGTACATAACAAGTAGTTCCATGACGAACTAAAGAGCCTGCTTTTCTTTAAATTATTGATACCATATATCAACAGTTGGCAGAACTGGCGACTCTAAATATATTCTTAGTTCCATCTCTTAAGGTCCACAATGCATGTGCAAAATTTGCTTGAGATCGAATATATAGTATGCACGTTACATGTATTTAAGTATTGAATTTATCGGCATGCGTAAAATAAGTTTGGCGACACTGCCATAAATTGGATGCTCAACCTTAAATTGAAATATTATGATCTATACATGTGCCAATATTGAACGACCTTCATTTTTTAGTATGGAAGTTACATGTGATTCAACATAAACCTATCAGCACGCATAGAATCATGTTGGCAGTACTGTCGTTTATTGTTTACTGAAAATTAATGTACATTTGCAGGTAGTATATGTATGCAAAGTTTAGAACTGTTGGCCTGCATCATACTTTCTGATATATTGCTATTAGGATGAAAATGTATGGAGTGCATTTTTCAACAGTTGGTAACCTTGGTGAGACTAAAAGAATGCATGTTCATATCTGCACCTATGCGCTAATCACATACCAAATTTGGTTGAAATACAATAGATTGTATTTAAAGATTGGACCTATCAGCAGGCATAGAATCATGTTTGCAACACTCTCATGTATACACTCCTGTAAATTAGTCTGATGAATTATTATCTTTATATGTGTCAATTTTGGAACAATTCCCATGCATACCTTCTGAGATATCCAACATAGACCTCAATTTTCAATTGTGATATTTCAACAGTTGGTAGCACTGACGTCATTTTCAAATATGTCCGAGAGATATTCAGGCATAGTGTGCCCGTTTAGACCGGAGTCCGCACGACCACATATGCATTTTACCAATAATCAGTCAGCACGAGAGTCAAAATATCCCGGAGCGCCAGATGGGTTAAAGCAAATCGCAAAAACGACATCAAATTTAAAAAAATGCTTTACTGATTTTTGGCTCAATGCAACAATAAGGATAGAAGGAGATTTAATTGGGAGAAACACATCTGGTAAAATTATCTCAGTTTATTTTAAAGTTAAAATCTGACTGCAAAGATGCTCAAAGCAGCATCATCCACGCGTGGCGATCCACACTCTTATTTACACACAATATACAGAAATTTTCCAAACACATTTGACAATCTTTTTGGAAACACAAGTCCGATTAATAGTCCTGTGGACTGTGTTCCAAAATTATTAATATTTAATTCCAGTTCAAAATTAATTGTCTATACTGGAAATAACGTAGATCACTGTTTGACTATTTACATGATATTAACACTCGTAGAATAAATGTTTATAGAATTCTTAAACTTTCACTTGTTTTTCCAGTTTCAAAAATATATCGTCGAAAATATTTTTATCATCATCGAAGCAACACAAATTATTTATACATATTAATAACATCTGAAAAGTATTTGACCTTGAGCATAGCATCGAAGAACTGTGCGAAGCACAACAACAATTAATTGTTCTTCTGACATTAAACATTCGAGAAGTGACTCGATTATGAACTTCAAGTTCCAAACAAAATATATGACTTCTGAATCATCAACTTGATCAATAAATGGTTGAACCATTCAACTATTAGATTTTCCACTTGGAATCATTATGAAAAAAATATTTATATTTATGGCCATTTCTAGTAACTTTCACAACTTGCAATTCTTCGACAGAATGCGGAAATAAGAATTGTAGCTTTATAATGAATTCATTTAGTTCATGGCATTAGGATTGAAAATATCCTTCAAATTATTCGTGGTTAAAGAATTATTTTTAATTGGCAGTGGCCCATTCTACTATTTGTGTAAGAACACAATATTCTAACAACAACGGCAAAGGTCTTCCTCTGAAGAAGAATAAACTACTATCATGACAAATCCGGGTTCTAGCAAAATCAAAGTCTAAATGGAATTCGTAAACAAGGTTGAAATAAGAACTGATGGTTTCAAAGAAATAACCTTCGGGTTATTCATACGACGAAATGTGTGGCTCCAATACTCCTACTATAAACCTGAGCCATCGAACCTGCTATTTGATTGATGCTCGAAAGAACCTTCATTCCTGCGACTTAACATGCGCACCTGGGAATGGCATTTCAACTACTCCACACACATAAATTATCTTCCCAAAATTTATACAATAAATCAAGCCTCTGCTTGTTATCAACACTGGAAGATTAATAAACTTACAAGTTTATTTTATTTTACCATTCAGTTTAACCCGTGAATTTACCATACTTATGAAAATCTTTATTTCACTTTCGAGTGTATTTACGTCATGATTTTATATAAATACAAAAATATCCTATTTGATACAAATATCATTTGCTTCCCGTTTCATGCCTCTCCGTGTTATCTGAAACATATACTTTACTCAATGCAAATATCAACTGTTCAACCAGAACTGAAATGTTGGTTGAATGCGGGCTTGTGCTAACCACTTTCCTTCGGAAAATCTCCTGTTCCAAACTAGAAATGATTAAACTACTTCATAGGCTCTTTCTCAATACATATGATTATTAGAAAATATAATATCCAAGAATTATTTAGAAAAAATATGAAAATTATTATTATTATTTGTATTATTTCAAATATGTTTAATTATCATCTCATTATGTGAGAATCCACATGTTCGAACCTTCGAATATGGAAAAAAATATCCATTCCTCAACAAAAATAAATTTAACTTTTACAGTTACATCGGGGGTTTTCCGTGGTTTCCTTAAAATATGAAAAATTCAAATAAATGCTCGAAATGCTCGGTCATCGATCCTAAACTGTTCTGAGTGCTGAAAATGCTCAGAATAACTCTAACAAGTCTTGCGTAAATCATTGCAAGATTTAAATACGACGAAAAAAATGTGTTGGTCATCTGCAGAAAAATAGTTTGTTCCAATTAGCTAGGCATAATATAATTCAAATGTGGCTTACATTTCTTGATGGTCTTGAAGTGTAGTAAACCTGGTCTGTACCAGATTTATCCATAGACATGCCCTATCGGACAAGCACGTATAATCCTTGTATCGGCCGCCATTGTAGACCCACAATTCGTCTAGTCAGACATAGTGGTAGTATCTTTCGACGTTTGAATAAACTGTGGTTCCATTTTAATATGGGCTTCTATCAAAGCCATAACAGTTTGTTGAAATAGGGTCAGATCTAAGTGATCTCTTCTTAGATATGTCAGTTGTAACATAACTCACTGTAATCTCATCAGTACAAGAAAAACATTGACAGTCTAAGCAATTAACGGCTGTTCTGAAGATCGTTCCCTGGGCATGGTTTATTAATATCACCATCTGCCATGCGCTAAGCAACCTGCAGTTTCCCTTGCGTAGACTAATGAACGCCACCGTTATAGACTAGTCTTCAGTGTACTGACAGATCGAAGTGGTTAACTAGTTACAAAAATGAAAACTGACTTGAAAATGGATTTAAACATCCAAGTATTAAGTTACTACTGGACTGTGACAAAATACTATTTTCTAGACAAAGTCTAGCATATGTCCTTTTAGAAATATAAATATTTCCACCAATGTCTGTAGAAAAACAATCACCTCAGTGATTCTCCTCACCAGAAACTTACTAAGTTTCAACTCGAAGCGCAGCACTTCTCGTGACTATCACGATTTGAAAAGAACTTCTGCGTAGATGCGGCAACCATGTGCCTTGGCTCAGCGTAGACGCAACTTGCTTGCCAAGTGCTTGTGTTAGAATGAGCTGACCATGCCTGCTCCAGCTGGCTTTTATTCAAAACGGTCAGGGTCACGCGTCATCGCCTGATATCTGGAAATCCTCATGTCTCTTGAATCCCTGGTCCGATTTACTTGATACTAATTGCATTCTCTTTCATTTGGCCGTGCCAGTAATCTGATCCCAGTCTCAAGTCTCTACTCCATAGTTAACTATTTAATCAATAAATAGCCTCCACCTCTGCTATTACTCGCTACGTCACTTGACATCCAACTATCGGTAAAATTCTTCTAAATGCTTCTCGAAGCAATGTAGCGCGATATTCAAATATCTGAACTTTCAAAAGCGGCTACAGCCTTTCCCTTGATATCTAGGTGTCTGAAACTTGGAATACCAATTCCTAGAGTTGGGCACATCCACCCCACACCTAGCAAAAAATAAAAATTGAAAAATTTTTATTTTTCCTATTTACACATTAAATCATCTGGTTCTTGAATAATAAATCTTCAAATTCGATGCATTATAAGTTCCCACGATGTTACCAGTTCGTGTATTGGCTACTTCATAGCTTCCATTATTGTTTACTTCCACAATACGATAGGGTCCAGCGTAAAGGCTTGCAAATTTCGAGTACACTCGATTTTGCACGTCAGAGGGTGTAGGTCTTTTCACTAAAACAAGAGTTCCTACGCGCAAGGGTCTGCGAAAACGCTTTCCTCTCACTCTGCGCTCTCTCTTCTCAGCTTGACTCCTTAACTTGTCTAAATCTAGAGTTTCCCTCATCTGACGACTTGGTTCAATCTCAGGTGGAATAGAGATGATTCGATCCCATAATCGTGTTGGTTTAATTCCATGATGTAGCAACATAGGAATCTGTCCAGTACTCTCATGAATAGTAGAGTTGATGGATTCGGATGCTAAAGAAAGAACATCCATCCATTTCCAATGCTCATTTGGACAATAGAGACGGCAAAATTTTGCTATCTCAGCCATCACGCGTTCCGCTGGATTGCTCTCTGGATGTCTAATAGAACAAAACAATTGTCTAATCCCAAGATTATTCATGATGGTTCGAAATTCCAAAGATGTAAATTGAGGTCCACGATCTGATAAAAGGAATTCCGGTTTGCCTGCTTCCGGAATTACGCTGTCTCTAATTCTCTTCGCACAATACTTTGCGTTTGCCTTCTGAATTGGATGTAACATGGTGTATTTGCTGAAAACATCCATAGTCACCAAAATATATCGGTTACCTCTTTTAGACTTTGGGAGAGGACCATATAAATCAGTCGCGAAGATTTCGCAAGGCTTAGAAGGAATAATAGGCCTTGGTAATTCTCTCAATAATCTAGAATTATGTTTACTCCTTTGGCATAAGTCGCATTCTCGAATAGTGTTTCTGACAGTTTGTCGCATTCGCTCCCACGAAAATTTCTCTTGAATCATGTTGACTGTCTTATCTACTCCAGCATGACCTGCGATTCGATGTGCCATCCAAATAATGGGTTTTTGCAATCGTGGAGGTATCACCACTCTCAGCTTCGTATGGTCGGGATCTGCAAACTTGTAGATTAAACCATCTAACATCATAAAATCTCTTGAAATTCTTTCAGTTTCCACAAAATCATCATCATTTGGATCCATGTTTCCCTGTAGAAAACGAAAAATGTTCCTAAGACGTCGGTCTCTCCTCTGGGATAAATGCAATAACCTTAACCTTCTCAAGGTATCCTCATCTTCCTGCGTCAGGTTAACTTGAAAAACCTTAGATGTAGACTCCACTGCTCTACTCAACAAATCAGCTCCAACGTTCAACTTTCCAGGAGTGTGTTCAATAACTAGGTTGAATTGCTGAATAAAAAGTGACCATCTAGTTATTCTATCGCTGGCAAAGTTTGTTCTCAAAACGAACTCCAATGCGTGGTGATCAGTCCTCACAATGACTGAATGTCCAATTAACATTTTCTTCCATGTCTCCAAAGCGAATATTACAGCAAGTGCTTCTAACTCTGTGGTGTAATAATTCCTCTCTGATGGACGAAGTTTTCTGCTAATGAACGCCAGGTAATGTCTCTTGTGGTCTTCATCCTCTTGAAGTAGAATAGCTCCAATCCCTACGGTGGATGCATCAGATTCTATGATGAAATTTTTGGTAAAGTCAGGATACTCCAATTTCACACTGTTTACCAATAACCTCTTGGCATCTTGAAATGATTGTTCACAATCTTTATCCCATTTCCATTTGTTCCCTTTCTTTAACAATTCCTGCAATGGCGCAACTGTCTTGGTGAAGTTCGGACAATGCCCTGCAAAGAATTGGCATGTCCCGAGAAAACTGCGGACATTCTTCACTCTAGTAGGTCTAGGGAAATTTGCAATTGCTTGTATCTTCGTCTCATTGGGACGGTATCCTTCTCCATCCAAAATGTGACCCAAAAATTGTATTTCTTTCGAAAGAACTGACATTTTCGAAGGTTTACTTTGAAGTTCGCTTTTCTCAAATCTGCGAATAACATTTGAAGATGTAACAAATGTTCCTCCTTAGTCTCGGATGCAATTAAGATATCATCAATATAACGAATTGCTATCTCTTTTACTTCAGGACTCAAATTTTGTTCCAGTGCTCTGATCAAAACGGATCCAGATGTTTTGACTCCAAATGGTAGACGGCGGAATACATATGTCTGCTGGTCAAACATAAATCCTGTAAACTTCTTAGAATCTTCACTAAGCCTAATATGATGGTAGGACGAAGTGAGATCAATATTAGAGAACCAGACCTTGCCTTGGAATTTCCTTAACAGCTCCCTAATGATTGGTGGTCTGTCATACTCTGGCAGTAATCTTGAATTCAAATTCCGCGCGTCTAAACATAGTCTCAGACTTCCATCTTGCTTAGACACTACTGCTAATGGATTGACATAAGATGTAGTGTACTTTTCAATCACATTGTTGCTTTCCATCTCCTTGATAAGCACTTTTACTTTTTCTCGGTGCTTTTCTGCTACTGGATATAATTTAGCATGAAAAGGTGCATCATCATTTACACGAATATGATATTCAAAATCTTTAATTTCACCAGGTTTAATGTCAAAAATATCGTGATACTCTTCCAAAATCTTCCCTAGCTCTGGGGACTCCTTTTCAGTGTAGACTTCTCTTCCTTCAGCTTCATGAAAAATCAGAGACCATTGAGCATCTCCCTCGATGTCTTCCTCTTCTTTTCCCTCGAAGTTAATCTCTTCGGTATTCTTGAATCTGATCGTCTCTGTCTTCATATCTATCACTGCTTGGTATTTCTGAATGAAATCTGCTCCCAATATCATGTCAAAAGCCATGTCCTTCATTACAACAAATACATGTCGGAAATCATGTCCTCCAATCTTAATACATAAGTATAATTGTGTTTTACACAGAGAGATTTTATTGGGTATTATTCCTTGGATCTTAATTCCTGATACTGGAATTTCCTCTAAATTCTCTTTGAGCTTCCACAGAATATAAAGCTTCTCACTCACCAGACAAAGCATAGCCCCAGTATCGATCAAAGTATCGACAGGCATACCGAATACTTCGCATGATATGATTGGCATTCTAATTCTGGTACCCATTTCTTTTCGTTCGTCATTCTGTTGAATTAAGTCATCATCCTCTGCTTGCCATTTAATAATTCTGGAAGTGAAAGTATTCAAAATTCTATCTTCTACTGTGAATTCGAAGTTTTTTTTTTCATTACCATTCCCCCGGGATTGTTGTGTTCCCGATGGACCTGGATCATTGGGCCTCTGCTCCAAAAATTGCAAGTTATCTTGGTGTCTTGCTTCCAAATTTTTCCTCGTCTCCTTGTTAAACTCTTCATTGGACTGACGAGTATCCACATTCCCTCTGTTATTGTAGTTGTTTCTACCATAATATCTTCTTTCCTGGTACCTTCCTTGACTATCTCGTGGTCTTCTCCATCGAGTGTTGTATCGATTACCACCATCCGGTCTCGCATATGGTTTGTAACTGTATCTGTTACTGTACTGGTTCCATCCTCCTTTATTTGGATCTTCCCTCGGCGATTTCTCTTCTCGCTCCTCTCGAATCTCTCGAGGTGTCTGAGAATAACTATCAGCCATAACAGCATACACAGCGTTGTTATTCTTTGCTCCCTTCTGATGGAAGAATTGAGCGTTTGTATGATCCAGCTTCTGTAATACTTCATCAAATTGTTCCATATTATAGATATCAGCAGCGATCAAAGTCCTCTGGACGTCTGCTGGAAATTGACGTATCAATGCAGTAATCAACTCGTTATCTGGCATCGGCGGATTTAAATGTTGAAGTTTAGACAGCTGTCCAGAAAAGTACGTAGAGTATCGAGTAGGTTGTGACGTCGAGAATCTCTTCGAATATAACTCTGCTCTGACTTGCTGTTGGGTTTCCGGGGACCAAAACTTCTTCAATAGCCCACGAGAAAACTCCTCAAAAGTGGTTAGAGTGGATCTAAATGCTCTAAACCAAAGAAGTGCAGGACCTTCCAAGAACTTCCCTATCACTCGGATCTGTCTTTCTTTAGGGATCTTAGAATCTTTCAGGTAATCACCTGCTTCTCTCAAAAATTCCACGGGTGTCACAGAATCTCGCCCTGAAAATTTAGAAGGCTTATCTTCTATATTCTTAAATACAGTTATGGGGTTGGATTGAAATACCGTCCTGACCTCATCCTGTCTATCAGTCTCTCTAGCTGCTCCTAGATTTATCTGTATCTGTTCCTTTCCCCTTACATTTGGCATTTTCAACAGATGATCAGACTGTTTCTCATCCTTGATTTGAGTTTTCATAGCCTCAAGTTCCTTCTGGTTTTCTTCTGCCATCTTCTTGATTGCTTCAGTTTCTTTACAATTGTCTTTAACATCAATGGATATCTGGTTCATAACAGCCACATGACTTTTCAATGACCCTGTCATATCTGATATGTCCTTCTGAGTTTCTTGGATATCTTTGGCTATTACTTCAATATGGGATGACAAAGATTCCCTAATCTCCTTGATTCCCTCTTGATTCATCAGCTTGAGTGTGTCTTTAATTTCATTGACAACTGTGGTTTTAATTTCAGTTTGCAATTCACTAATCACACCTTCTCTTATTTCTCCCATGACAAGTTCCTTGAATTGTTCCGTTAAACGTTGAACAACTAGAATTCCCATCTCGTTACTCTCCTTCTTCACTCGGACTTCCAGGTTGACCATGTCTTCACCAACTTTCCTAAGACCATGTTCTATCCTATCAGCTAAGCTTTGAGATCGAAGATCGGCATCGCGAAATTTTTCGTCCATTAAACTTGCGTTAGTAGCTAATGAAGTTTCGAGCTCATGTGTTTTTTCGCATAATTTATTCATTTTACTTTCAAGTGTCATTTTCAAAATTTCAGAATTCTCTTTAAATTTACTTTCCATTGAATTAAATTTACTATTTAAATTTTCTTTCAAATTACCTTTTAACCTGCTTTCTAAAGAATCAGAATTTTCTTTAAGTTTATTTTCCAAAGAATCAGAATTTTCTTTAAGTTTATTTTCTAAAGAATCAGAATTTTCCTTAAGTTTTTCATCTAAACTTTCTTTCAAGTTATCTTTTAACCTGCTTTCTAACAAATCGGAATTTTCTTTAAGTTTATTTTCTAAAGAATCAGAATTTTCTTTGAGTTTATCATCTAAACTTTCTTTCAAATTATCAGAATTTTCTTTAAGTTTATCGTTTAAACTTTCTTTAAGTTTATCAGAGTTTTCTTTAAGTTTCTTTTCCAAAGCCTCAGTATTTTCTTTCATAATGGCTGCTACACGCAGTCCAGCCTCTTTTGAACTCTCCTCCAAACTCCTCATCATTCTCATCATTTCTTCCATAATTTTCAATTATTATTCAAAATTTAGGGGTATACAACAGTGGCAAACACAAGCTTATAACTAGAACAAGAAATATGAATAGCTAATTGGAACACTATAATAAAATGAGATTTGTCCTAATGTCGACGTGATGGAAAAACAAAAGTCTCTACTTTTACGAATTACATTTACCACAATATCACAAGAAAAATATGCAAGTTCACAAATATCCTCCACCTGGATTCTAATAATGTGTATGTCCAGTCATCGAACGTTTACTACTGAATTTACTTGACGCCCTAATGGTTAAGCCATTATCAAAAATAATCAAACCCATTCTAATTATTAACCAAGTTAAATTTTTAATTTTCCCCACTAATTGGGTTTCCTACTAATTTGTTCATCCAAACCAGACATCTCTCAACTCCCAAAATATTTCTATAAAAATTATCACAATTTCAAATCGGCATGCGATTGACCATGTCTAAATCGGGACCCACGTTCGAAGCCATTTCTCTCTCTATCTTATTTTATGTGCCCGTTTAGACCGGAGTCCGCACGACCACATATGCATTTTACCAATAATCAGTCAGCACGAGAGTCAAAATATCCCGGAGCGCCAGATGGGTTAAAGCAAATCGCAAAAACGACATCAAATTTAAAAAAATGCTTTACTGATTTTTGGCTCAATGCAACAATAAGGATAGAAGGAGATTTAATTGGGAGAAACACATCTGGTAAAATTATCTCAGTTTATTTTAAAGTTAAAATCTGACTGCAAAGATGCTCAAAGCAGCATCATCCACGCGTGGCGATCCACACTCTTATTTACACACAATATACAGAAATTTTCCAAACACATTTGACAATCTTTTTGGAAACACAAGTCCGATTAATAGTCCTGTGGACTGTGTTCCAAAATTATTAATATTTAATTCCAGTTCAAAATTAATTGTCTATACTGGAAATAACGTAGATCACTGTTTGACTATTTACATGATATTAACACTCGTAGAATAAATGTTTATAGAATTCTTAAACTTTCACTTGTTTTTCCAGTTTCAAAAATATATCGTCGAAAATATTATTATCATCATCGAAGCAACACAAATTATTTATACATATTAATAACATCTGAAAAGTATTTGACCTTGAGCATAGCATCGAAGAACTGTGCGAAGCACAACAACAATTAATTGTTCTTCTGACATTAAACATTCGAGAAGTGACTCGATTATGAACTTCAAGTTCCAAACAAAATATATGACTTCTGAATCATCAACTTGATCAATAAATGGTTGAACCATTCAACTATTAGATTTTCCACTTGGAATCATTATGAAAAAAATATTTATATTTATGGCCATTTCTAGTAACTTTCACAACTTGCAATTCTTCGACAGAATGCGGAAATAAGAATTGTAGCTTTATAATGAATTCATTTAGTTCATGGCATTAGGATTGAAAATATCCTTCAAATTATTCGTGGTTAAAGAATTATTTTTAATTGGCAGTGGCCCATTCTACTATTTGTGTAAGAACACAATATTCTAACAACAACGGCAAAGGTCTTCCTCTGAAGAAGAATAAACTACTATCATGACAAATCCGGGTTCTAGCAAAATCAAAGTCTAAATGGAATTCGTAAACAAGGTTGAAATAAGAACTGATGGTTTCAAAGAAATAACCTTCGGGTTATTCATACGACGAAATGTGTGGCTCCAATACTCCTACTATAAACCTGAGCCATCGAACCTGCTATTTGATTGATGCTCGAAAGAACCTTCATTCCTGCGACTTAACATGCGCACCTGGGAATGGCATTTCAACTACTCCACACACATAAATTATCTTCCCAAAATTTATACAATAAATCAAGCCTCTGCTTGTTATCAACACTGGAAGATTAATAAACTTACAAGTTTATTTTATTTTACCATTCAGTTTAACCCGTGAATTTACCATACTTATGAAAATCTTTATTTCACTTTCGAGTGTATTTACGTCATGATTTTATATAAATACAAAAATATCCTATTTGATACAAATATCATTTGCTTCCCGTTTCATGCCTCTCCGTGTTATCTGAAACATATACTTTACTCAATGCAAATATCAACTGTTCAACCAGAACTGAAATGTTGGTTGAATGCGGGCTTGCGCTAACCACTTTCCTTCGGAAAATCTCCTGTTCCAAACTAGAAATGATTAAACTACTTCATAGGCTCTTTCTCAATACATATGATTATTAGAAAATATAATATCCAAGAATTATTTAGAAAAAATATGAAAATTATTATTATTATTTGTATTATTTCAAATATGTTTAATTATCATCTCATTATGTGAGAATCCACATGTTCGAACCTTCGAATATGGAAAAAAATATCCATTCCTCAACAAAAATAAATTTAACTTTTACAGTTACATCGGGGGTTTTCCGTGGTTTCCTTAAAATATGAAAAATTCAAATAAATGCTCGAAATGCTCGGTCATCGATCCTAAACTGTTCTGAGTGCTGAAAATGCTCAGAATAACTCTAACAAGTCTTGCGTAAATCATTGCAAGATTTAAATACGACGAAAAAAATGTGTTGGTCATCTGCAGAAAAATAGTTTGTTCCAATTAGCTAGGCATAATATAATTCAAATGTGGCTTACATTTCTTGATGGTCTTGAAGTGTAGTAAACCTGGTCTGTACCAGATTTATCCATAGACATGCCCTATCGGACAAGCACGTATAATCCTTGTATCGGCCGCCATTGTAGACCCACAATTCGTCTAGTCAGACATAGTGGTAGTATCTTTCGACGTTTGAATAAACTGTGGTTCCATTTTAATATGGGCTTCTATCAAAGCCATAACAGTTTGTTGAAATAGGGTCAGATCTAAGTGATCTCTTCTTAGATATGTCAGTTGTAACATAACTCACTGTAATCTCATCAGTACAAGAAAAACATTGACAGTCTAAGCAATTAACGGCTGTTCTGAAGATCGTTCCCTGGGCATGGTTTATTAATATCACCATCTGCCATGCACTAAGCAACCTGCAGTTTCCCTTGCGTAGACTAATGAACGCCACCGTTATAGACTAGTCTTCAGTGTACTGACAGATCGAAGTGGTTAACTAGTTACAAAAATGAAAACTGACTTGAAAATGGATTTAAACATCCAAGTATTAAGTTACTACTGGACTGTGACAAAATACTATTTTCTAGACAAAGTCTAGCATATGTCCTTTTAGAAATATAAATATTTCCACCAATGTCTGTAGAAAAACAATCACCTCAGTGATTCTCCTCACCAGAAACTTACTAAGTTTCAACTCGAAGCGCAGCACTTCTCGTGACTATCACGATTTGAAAAGAACTTCTGCGTAGATGCGGCAACCATGTGCCTTGGCTCAGCGTAGACGCAACTTGCTTGCCAAGTGCTTGTGTTAGAATGAGCTGACCATGCCTGCTCCAGCTGGCTTTTATTCAAAACGGTCAGGGTCACGCGTCATCGCCTGATATCTGGAAATCCTCATATCTCTTGAATCCCTGGTCCGATTTACTTGATACTAATTGCATTCTCTTTCATTTGGCCGTGCCAGTAATCTGATCCCAGTCTCAAGTCTCTACTCCATAGTTAACTATTTAATCAATAAATAGCCTCCACCTCTGCTATTACTCGCTACGTCACTTGACATCCAACTATCGGTAAAATTCTTCTAAATGCTTCTCGAAGCAATGTAGCGCGATATTCAAATATCTGAACTTTCAAAAGCGGCTACAGCCTTTCCCTTGATATCTAGGTGTCTGAAACTTGGAATACCAATTCCTAGAGTAGGGCACAATAGGTCTTTTGGTTTCGATAACTGCAGCCGTTTAGGAGTTGATAGGGGTGGGGGGACACAAACAGACAGAAGGACAGACGGACATGTGCCCGGATCGATATCATAAGTCTACTTTTCCCTCATTTATACAAAATGTGAAAAGTAGGCTAAACATGGCGAAGTCTTGACAATTATTTATGAATATTTATGTTCGAAAATAAAATAGTTAGAATTATGGTCGAACATAAACAGTCGTATGCAACTCGCCTGTTTCGATGACGAACATCTGTTGCCAAAGTTACGATGGAGCCGGGAAATTGTTGATGCTAATTCTAGATTTACCCCACAGTCAAAATTCAAATCCATGTTTGAAAACATTCTTCGGAATTGAAACTTTTATCCAACCTTAGGTTTGGACCCATTGATTGAAAATACCTGGAGCCGCCACTGTGCTAAGATATATATATTGTTAACACTGAATATGTTCATATCAGGGGCGTATATAAGGGGGGGGGGAGCTGTGGGAGCCCCCCCCCCTCGGAAAAAGCCAATAACAATTGAGAAAGTGTTGCTTTGGTAAGAGCATAAAATAATTGTAAATTTGGTTGTACCCTAATCTTAACTTATTGGCTAAGTTATAAACAATATTAAGATTGAAATTAGACTACCACGTGGTGTAGTGGCTAGCATTCTTGGCTGCCACCCGGGAGGTCCGAATTCGATTCCCGGCTCTGCCAAGATACGGTACGGTATTTTAATTCTGGTCTGAGGGTTGGAACGGGGTACACTCAGCCTTGTGAGGCAAAACTGAGAATTCCCCAGCACGGTACTTTTGAGAAATAAATTATCAATTCGTTAAAAAAAATGTTTACCTTTGTGCTTATTAAATTGACAAATATTTAGATATTTGCCATTCATACTCCATAGGCCATAATAGAAAATTCATTAAGTATAAAATTTTGTGTGTTGTGCTGTATTTTACAACTTCTTTTGTATTGTCACAAATTGTCGGACAATTAACTCTTATCTAAAGTAATTACACAAAGTTATATGCTCTAAGATATTGGTTGATATTTCTGGGTATTATGCGGTGACAATCCCCTGAGAAAACTCATAATTTTCCAGAATAATCAGCCCCCTCCCCGAAAAACATTGTAATCTTATATACGCCCCTGGTTCATATAGCGGCCGATCGCCACCCTTGGCGGATAAGGGGCAGACGACCTCACTGTTACACCAATTAATAGTACATTATGCAACGAGCCTATAATGGTAATAATTAAGACACGAGAATGTTTATAATTTCCATACGAGTGTCTTAATTACCATTATAGGTGAGTTGCACACGACTGTTTATGTTCGACGATAATTATAACTTTATTATATGTTTTAACATAACTATTCATAAATATCTGTTGAGATTCAGTCACTCGAATTTTGTGATCGGAGTGCAGAGCTGGGTAGGATATCTCTGTTTTCCAAGCTCTCTGACCGACCAACGCATGCGCTCCGTGTGCTTCAATGCCATATGTGCAGATTATGCACCAGTATTCAGTAAAACTGTCACCGAAGTCGTTTGAAAGCAATGTGCTGTGTAGAAATCGGATTTGGGGGTATTAAGGTACAGTGCTATTTCTTGTCTCATATTTGCCAGTTTATTTACGCGAACATATGGACGGTGCACTTTCGGTAATTTATATAGACATGTTGAATTTTGAGCGCATGCGCGAAGGTATCCTTACCTAATTGGTCACACAACTGTTTCTTCAGCTCTGATTGGTGGGAGAAACTGTTTCATAATGAAAAATTTTCATTTCGACATCGTCGAACATAAAACAACAATAATTAAATAACCCTTGGCGGATATTTTCTAGATCCATCTCAGACTTCAGGATTTAACTTGAAGACACATAAGTAACAATCAAACCACCTTAGTGCCAAGCCATTTCCTGAGATACCGGTACTTGCCAAGAATGCCAAGCCATTTTAAATGATTATGCAGACTATTCGAAA
This sequence comes from Meconema thalassinum, assembly GCA_946902985.2. NCBI lineage: Eukaryota > Metazoa > Arthropoda > Insecta > Orthoptera > Tettigoniidae > Meconema > Meconema thalassinum. The sequence goes on from OX336388.2 coordinate 93,267,040, forward strand.
AGAAATCCTAAATACCACATTTTCAACGAAATAATCATTATTTTTGCTTTGTTGTATAACCAATACCTCATTCTTTCATACATTATGTTCGTCTAAATACCTTTTTAATGGAGGTTATTCTGATAATTGTTCAATTTCTTAGTTAAAAGAATCAATTTTGAGTCTAAATTAAGGACACATAAGAGTCATATTCCAAGAAACACTACGTTTCCAGCTGTATTAAGTTCTTAGATACATCTGTAGGCAGAAAACGTCAACAAGAAGAAAACAACTGCACCGCAATTTTGGCGAGAACGTGCGTGATTGGGAAGGCGTGAATACAAACTCAAACCTATCGCGTAACGGACTTTGAAGGAAAAAATTAAACACCGCACAGGCAAGCTTGAAACCTCACCTTTCCAACAGTATGAAATAATCACGGCCATATGCCTACAGTAATCTACAAATCTAATATATAAAAGTGAAAGTCTGTATGTGGGTATGTGGGTGGATTTGTTCCGTATACAAATCTACACCGTCCCACCAATCTCAACCAAATTTTGCATACACATAGTTTAGGACCCATAAGGAACGGCTGGTTACATGGATTTTCGATAGTCTTTCTCATTCTTCTGATATCGGCCTATTTGCACTCAAGCAAAGGCTAATAAATTCAGAAAATTAATGTATGAAGGAACGGCAAGGCTGGCCATTTCTATGGCAACAGTAGCACAAGACGGGTCCACCAAGTTTCATTCTATCTCTGTAAGAGGCCATGCTACTCCATTTTCCCCATGACTACAGTCAAGTCGTAAACACCAGGTCATGGGCCTCCATTTTCTATCCAAACCACGATAAGAACATTAGGAATCTGAACGCCTTAAAAGTCTGAATACGTAGTTTTTTTTAAATTTTATTAACAGGGGTCGATGTAGGGAATTAAAGTAATAATCAAAACTAATACATTGGCTAACCCTGCACGCGACCTAACGTAACAACGGCTATAGGTATCATCACGAAACTTAGTATTAAGATTAAATGAGCTTAAATGATTCTGTTATTGTTGATTGATTTAGAGGCTTGGCGATATCATGGCCATGTAGCCCCATGAACTTAAGTGTGTATGAAAACCAGTGTTACTGTGATGGCTGTAGTAGTGTGTGTATTTGTAATTCAGCTGAGGATTAAAAAGGAGGTTGCTGTTGCCTTCAGTTAGAAACTATCCCTGTATTAGCTTCGAGTAGAAGTGGGAAACCACGGAAAACATCTTACAAGTTTTGCCACGGGAGGCGCAGTGTACCCCATTCCAGCTCTAAGACCAGAATTAAAATTTCTTGGCAGAGCCAGATTCAAACTCGGACTTCCAATGCGACAGTCGAGAATGTTAGCCGATAATCCACGTGGTCGTCTAAATGTGACATTTTGGGTCTAATGTCATACTCTTGATGCCGCTGCTGTTACGGGAGATTTTGAATCTTTATCTTATGACGGAAGGTATCACGCGCAATGTTGTTGTGTTATACTCTCCGTTAAGGTGAGTTCTACTACTAATATGATTACGTTTATTTTTTATTAATCCTAATGTTTTTATGCTGCATCGTTTTAATTGTTGACATTGTTAAGCTGTACCGGCTATCTTTTGTATTACAAATCAGGAATACAGTAACTAAGACTTGACTAAGACTAACAGAACTTGAATAATTTGTAGCAACCAAGATGAAACAGTAACCTAAAATGATTAACCACGCAGTGAACACTCCCTCTTTTCTATTTAAGACATGTTTATAAGAGTAAATAATATGTCCAGAACATTACCTCCTTCACTGCCCACAACAGATACAGTACCGTGGCAAACCTACAGGTAACTGACGTCACCAATAATTTTCATAGTAATCATTAAAAGCCATGACCAGGCTCCTTTTGTACTTACACATGGGTGCTTTCAAATTAAGTTTTTCGTACATGAAAAAACGACATCCATACTAATATATAAAAGTGAGATGGTATGTGTCTGTGTGTCTGTGTATTACTCGATCAGCAAAGAACCACTGGTCCGATATACATGAAATTTTACATGAAAGTAGCTGATTTACTTGGTTAATATAGAGGCTACTTTTGATTTCAATACTTTGCACTATTTAAAGATGGCGACAATTTAAGTGACGTCACTACACCCTTTGGTTTCAAACATTCATATTTCAATTTCAAATAAAGAGAGAACGCTAAGAAATAGCAAACTTTTGATGGCATATACTAGGTTTAAAATTTAAATTTCTATCAGAATGGTCCTAATCACTTTTCGTGTATCTCCAACTGTTAGCGAGTAAAACCTAAGTGTGTGCTATAAAACAAGGTCAACGCCGAGTGGTGTAGCTGGACAAAATGTTCCATCGTAACTCTCCCTCCGAGCAGCACCTCGCCTATCCCCTGTTTTAACTGTCACCTTCACATTTCAATTTATTTATGACCAGTAGCGAAGCACGGGTACTTCGGCTAGTATAAGATAAACTGCGCGCCGATTGAATCGCCTTGGCACTTTTGGCGCGAGCCGATCTGATTGGCACGTGGCACTAACAGGGTTAAAGCCATGGTGAACCGATAGCCTAACTAATCGGCTTCTGCAACAAACATTCTTTAAGTAAACTCAATATTTAAGGTCAACGGAAACGATTCAAAAATGTTTTCGAGTTAAATCGAATAAGGTGCAACATCGATGTCAACACCTGGGGAAACATAACCTTGGTTATGGGTTCATAAACGTCTAAAGATAAGAGGTGTCGTGAGGACTACACCTAGAGTATTACAACACAACAAAGGTCACTAAACAGCTGATTATTGGTATTGCGAAGCTGTTGCTATGGTAACATGGACTCTGAAGCAAGAATATTGACTACGAGTATAATGGATAATGTGTTTAATAATAGTACATTATGCAACGAGCCTATAATGGTAATAATTAAGACACGAGTATGTTTATAAAACGAGCGTATGCGAGTTTTATCATTTCCATACAAGTGTCTTAATTACCATTGTAGGCGAGTTGCATACGACTGTTTATGTTCGAAGATAATTATTATAACTATTTTATGTTCGAACATAAATATTCATAAATATCTGTCGAGATTTCGCCAGTTTTATGTACTGAACAGAGCGTCATGAGACGCAGAGAATGCCTTGTATTTGGCCATGGCCTCCTCGATTACCCTACTATGACACCAGGCCAGGCAGTGAAATTTAAATTGGAAGGCCGTGGAACTCAGCGCATCTAATTATCTAATTGGCCAAACAACTGTTTCTTGAGCTCTGATTGGTGGGAGAAACTGTTTCATAATGAAAAATAGTCTTATAATGAGCCTCATTATAGTACAGTTTTCTGACATATAATAGTCAGGGTCGAACATAAAATTATGTATTAACTTCGGGTTCTTTGGTTCCTCAGTTTAGGGGCTGCGACAACGCGATCATGTAGCCCCGTGTACGTTGGGTGTGTGTAGAATCTGTCTGATAACCAGTGGTAATTGTGACGACTGTATTAGTGTGTGTTATCGGTTTTTAATTCAAGTAAGGACTGCAGACATTGAATTTCAAGTACTTCCTACTTTTGCCGCCAAACGCCACCGTCAACGACTACTAGTTCAGAACTTGGTTATTAGACGCCACCGCAGTCGGCTCCTGGCGACCAACGTTGGAACCTAGGAGTGTTGTTCAAATTTTTAACCTGTAATTTAGCTTCACATAGGTGTTGTTAGTGGAAGGTTCTTTAACATGCCGTAAATCTATGACATTGTACCGCCGGCTTTACTTCCCCTCCGAAGGAACGCATACTGAGGGATTTAAAAAAATCCAACGACTTCGGCCGGGTTTGAACCCGCGATCTTGGGCATAGAAGCTCAGCATGCTACCAACTACAAGGGACACCTGTTAATACTGTACTAGGCCAATAATGTTATAATGCTTATTGTTGTAACGGGTTTTCAACCCTTCAAAGGGGTCTTCGTCAGCATGGGTCGCATTGCTCTATCTTAATATACAGTGAGATTCTTTTGCCGGAGCTGGGCCGGCGACCGGCTGTCGGGCGCGCGCGCCTTCCGCCAGCCAACCGAGCTTGGACCGCGGATAGCGCACAGGCGAGATAACCAGGGTCATTAAAGTCATTAAGTCACTCAACGTTCATCAACGAGGGTGTGTAGTGTCAGCGCACAGATAAGAAGGTAACATAAACAACAGCTTCTTGCAAGATTTAATTAAAGAAGCACACATGTTTTTTTTAAATATTATTTCTTGGGAATATGGATGACCTCACGGCACCAGTTAAAGGTTAGAACTTACCTTCTCACAGAAGATGATGAAAATGTTCTCCTTCAGCTGACAGACAGACATCGTTACATTATGTAGCTACTCCTGCACCTCCCTGCGTGTTTACTGTGATTAATCAAGGCATGTACCTAAGCCCGCTTTATGTTTAATTGTGGTGTAATTTAAAATACAAAGTGTACAGATCAATTACCCGTACTCTAGTGGAGCTGGAGAACAATATACGGCAGCAGATATCCCTCACAACAGAAGGGAATTACAATGTGTAAACGCTAATTTATTTACACGGTACAACGCCTGTCTGTCAGAAGGAGAACACTCTCAGCATCTCCTGTGGATAGGTAAGTTCTTTAATCATGATTTGCTGGTGAATTTACCATTAATTAATTAATGCACTTTGTTACGGCTTCCACTTGCGCGCTATCCGCGCCCCTAGCTCGGTTGGCTGGCAGAAGGCGCGCGCGCCCGGCAGCCGGTCGCCGGCCCCGCTCCAACAAAAGGATCTCCCTGTATAATAATAATACTATTATTGCAGCCAAATGACCATACAAAAAAGGAAAATTTAATTACAATACAAATTATTGAAGTAATTTCAAGTTTGCTTTCTGGTGCCTTGGTTTGCATATTCTGTAATTGATTGAGTTCTTTTGTTGTTGTTGCACAATTCTATGTGGCAGCGTTCACATGTTTGTCCGCATGAGTTGCACTAACACGTCTCAGCTGGCTCATGGTATGATGTGTTCACACAGATGAGATGATGGCATCCGTGAACCCCCAAGCTTGCAGGTTCGCTCCTGGCCGTGGCAAGTTATTTTTGAAAGACGGCAAAAATCACGACATGCATGTCATACGATGTTGGCATGTTAAAGAACCCATTTGAATTCATTAGGCCGTGTTCATAATGGCAAAATTAATCTCGGGATTTTCCGCCAACACATAGTTCCTCATTTCTCTACTAGAAAGCGCTATAGTGTCAAGGAGCTTAGATATCTCAACTCCTTTACTTTCATAGTGCTTCAAGGAACAAGAAAATTCGACATGCAAGCTGCCCTCTGGGTGTCAAATAACAAAGCTTGCATCAGGCACCCGAGGCCACACGATATTATTATTATTATTATTATTATTATGTCTGTTGTTTCAACCACTTTATCGACGGCGTATGAACAGAAGTGTGCTAGCTGGCAGTGGTGGATCGAACGGAAGTGTAAAACACACTGCCAACTCTATCGATTGATCGAGCTGGCCGTGGTAAGAGAAACATGAGCGGGCGGGGTCGGAAATTGATACCATGATGTACTCTCGGCCATGTGGAATGTATATGACATACTGAACGGTAAACGCTCATGCGAACTCTGGTGTCAAGTGATTGAAACAAAGCACATGGTACATGTTCGAAGTCTTCGTATCAGTATTTAAATGGTAAAATGCCTTAATATCAAACATTGTAAGTAGTCGGCATTGCCGGTATTATGTTTCTGCACAATGGCTATTCAAATATTAACCCACATAACGGTAATGCAGTCATCAATATAATATAATCGCTGTGGTTATACGAGAATTGAGCAAGCCTTCATGAACTATTGCTGAATACATTCTCTTTACTCACAAGAGGGCCTATTCATAAGGCATTTTAAACTCAATTTCACGCAGGAACATTATCGAAACAAGCAAAATATAAATGAAACTTAATTCCGTAATGCAGTATTATTGCAACGTTGAAAGAAGTCACCATCTTGTGCACAATATTTGCGTAGTCGAAATAGCAGTGGGGTTAGTGCCTCTGACTGTGAATATAGAGATCTCGGGTTCGAATCCCGGACGGGGTAGATATTTTTGCTACCAGATTATTTTAAACGATATTTATCATATCAATATGACTCATTTTAATAGAATCCATATGAAATTACGTGTTGGTCTGTGAATCAAGAGGACCTGTTTATAAGGAATTTAAAGTTATGAGAGGTGTCGCGTCTATTAATCTAGTTGATCCATATCGTATTCTTTATTTAGGCTAGTGCTGGTGGAAGCTACAAATCATCTAATAAAATGAGTTCCATATTATAAACTGCAATATCTGTAAAACACTTCCTTTTACAAGAGATTAATATTTGTGCCAATAATAGTATAAAATACCGATGTATCAACAATTTCACGTGAGGTGTCTTCTATGTCAGACGTTACACATCATATGCGACTACTGTAAGGCTCGTAATTTTTTATTTCTTCCAACAATCTCCATTCAGTGGAAATTTAAATTACTAGATTCGGAGCGAGCCTATCACTCCAGCTTCGACCAGTATCAAACTGTTGAGTCGTGTCGAGTTATGACTTGCTCGTATTTGTTAAGTGTCTCTTTGTTAGGTAGTCAGCCCGATGGCTGGCTGGATCCTCCAAAAGTACCGCCGTTAGGTTATGTGGGTAGATACCCACAAAAACCCAAGGCAGCGCTATATTGAGGCGTACTAGGCAAAAAGAGGAGTGAGGTAGTTTGTCATTGCTTTCCTCACTGAGTCAGAACAGAAGTACTATCCCTACGAATAGAACCTTGCACAGTATCCTCAGATACTGACTGTGCCCTGAATGTCATTACTAAGCACCACCCAAACCGCAGTAGCTTCCATTTAATTTGTTAAGTGATCACGTAATAATTTTGCCTACCCCTACACTCCCACTCGTCATCAACGTAATAAATAAGCTTTGAATACCTCCGTCTTTGTGATTACTATGGTTCGGAAGTTTAAGACCTAAAGATGTACAAAATATGCAAGCAAATATGCCCTAGAAACTAGCTAAATATGACCTAAAAACTATAAAATATGACCTAAAAACTACGTCTCTTCACCGAACTCTTTCACAAACTTTCTGAACTTTACAGCTTCACTACACTTCACTTTTGGCATAATGGGGTTCACTGCAGTACTACAAGTGTGACCAATCTGTTGAAATCCGTTGGTTCTGAAAGAGCAAGGGAGCTTTCGCTCGGCCCTGCAAGGAAGAACTGGGCGAGACATAACATGGCATTTCCTTGTTTGCTCGCTAATTGCTTCTGAACTAAATATATCTACTGGAGTGACAACCTATTGAAAGGCGGAAGCACACTATCGTCATGTTCCGTGACCTCATGCGTAGAGTGTCGCAATCTAACTTGTCCAGTAAGATGTGCTAAAATACGTCCGTAGAGGAGCGCCTTCTTGGAATCAGGCCTTCTAAACCTGCTAACTGCCTGTTCCGGGAAAGGAAAGAAAAATATATCTACTACACTATTCGGAAGTCCTGTGTTTGAAACTCGACTCAGATAACACGTACCTTGTTAACGACGCCTCAATTTAAACAAAAAATGCTGAAATTATAACCAAATATGACCTTATATCACTAAATTATGACCAAATATGACCAAAACAATAAAAATGGCCGAGCTATGCATTTATAGGCAATATCAAATTGCTTTAAACGTGGTCAGGGACCCATCATTCAAACTTATTTTTCAAATTTCGGGTAAAATGAGCTCAGGAAAAGATATGACATTTCCCTATCATCCGAACCTTAGTGATTACGCAGTAAATTATTTCTTTTTCAGGATCGGGTTTTATAATGGAGAATGTATTATATTGAACCATAACTTTTACTTTGGTTGGTTGGTTGGTTGGTTCTTAAGTTTAGGGGCTGCGACAACGCGGTCATGTAGCCCCGTGTACTTTGAGTGGGTGTAGAATATGTCTGTTAACCGGTGTTAATTGTGATGATTTATTAGTGTGTGTTATCTGTTTTTAAATTCAAGTAAGGACGGCAGACTTTGAATTCCTCAAATAGTTCCTACTTTTGCCGCCAAACGCCACCGTCAACGACTACTAGTTCAGAACTTAGCTACTAGACGCCACCGCAGTCAGCTCCTGGCAACGAACGTAGGAACCTAAGAGCGTTGTTTACATTCTTAACCCATATAATTTAGCTTCACACAGGTGTAATTAGTGGAAGGTTCTTTAACATGCCATAAATCTATGACATGGGACCGCCGGCTTTACTTCCCCTCCCAAGGAAGGCATACTGAGGGATTTTATCATTTTTAATGATCTTGTCGACTTCGTCGTTACGCTGGAGTCTGGCGTTACGTTACGGTGACGGGACGAAATGTACCTAGATGCACTGAGGTGTGTGACGTCATAGCACCGCTGGGTGCATGTGTTCCCCGACAATCTACTTCGTTAGTATAAGACAAAAATCACCGATTCTTGGATGTCACGGGTAATCTCGGGAACCACTGGATGGATTTTGATGCGGTTTTCACAATTCTGTAAAGGATATCTCGAGGAAAGATTCTGTAGAAAATAATTTATGTATGATCAAAGGAAGCCAAGCAGTAACGATTTCAGTGAAAAAGTCGAAAACAAACTTGGCGTCCCTGCGCTTTTTAAGCTTACGCTGGGCAAACCGTAAACATATCAATATACTATGAGCGTAAGAATTGGTCAGCATGAAAAGTTCTACAAAAACGTCCGGGAGAGCATAACTCTATCTTCAATACATCGCCCACTATAAGTGTTTTTACACTGGATGGAAGGGGCACGTCATCCAGCCATTTTCATCCGCGCGCTTGACCTTGCTTTGCCATTGGTTTGCACTGCCGTTCATGAGTAATTTGAAACAAGGTAAAGTATTATTAAGCAAGATAAGTATTATGCAGATAATTTTCTAACATGTCAAGAGTCTTTGGCTTCGAGCGAAGCGAGAAGCCTCCAGCCTTTCTAGCATTTTTCTGCTTTTGTAGCATTTAAACTGATACAAAGTCTAGTCTTTCAGACTGACTGTCACTTTTCTTAACGCTCTTCGACTTCGGCCAAGGATCGGGTTTTATAATGGAGAATGTATTTTATTGAACCTTAACTTTTACTTTGTACAATCAATATTAGAAGCTTAGTTCCATGCTGTCTTATTTTCTCCGTTCCTAACAACAATCAAAGAACACAAAAGAGAAAGGGGCCTCAGTTTGTATACCACAGCCTCCTTGATCATTTCTGATATCATGTGAACCGCCCAATAATAGTAGAGACAATGTTACTGGTAACCATAGGAACCAGAGCACGCTATTAAACAAACAGGACAACAGCGATCTTTTATAAACAAAAGGCCTCGCAGGCACAATGCTATCGCAAATGAGTGCTGTACTTAAACTGTAATATCTTGCTTAATTACTGATGAATAACGATGGTTATTTCGCTTTGTTGAGTCACATAATGCTGTGCCATTGCTGGAATTCCATAAAATTACAACAATACATTATATATTGTTTTCTCCACATTTCATTACTTGACGAGTAACATCTGTCTTTTATGTTCGACCCTGACTATTATATGTTAGAAAACTGTATCATAATGATGGTCATTATAACACTATTTTTCATTATGAAACAGTTTCTCCCACCAATCACAGCTCAATAAACAGTTGTTTGACCAATTAGATAAGGATACCTTCGCGCATGCGCTCAAAATCCAACATGTCTGTATAAATTACCGAAAGTGCACCGTCCATATGTTCGCGTAAATAAACTGGTGAATATGAGACAAGAAATAGCACTGTACCTTAATATCCTCAAATCCAATTTCTACACAGCGGGTTGTTTTCAAACGCATTCGGTGACATTTTTACTGAATACTGGTGCTCAATCTGCACATATGGCATTGAAGCACACAGAGCGCATGCGTCGGTTGTCCAGAGAGCTTAGGAAACAGAGATATACTACCCACCGCAGCACCCGATCACTACAGTCTAGTGACTGAACAGATATTTATGAATATTTATGTTAAAACATATAATAAAGTTATAATTATCGTCGAACATAAACAGTCGTATGCAACTCGCCTATAATGGTAATTAAGACACTCGTATGGAAATTATAAAACTCGCATACGCTCGTTTCATAAACATACTCGTGTCTTAATTATATCCATTATAGGCTCGTTGCATAATGTACTAGTATATTATTTGATATTGTTTTATCGTAGTTTTAGACAATGTCAGTATAATGTGGCCTATTACACCGAAGGGATCACCGCAATTGTTCAGTAATTACGAGATATATGACAATGCTGATATGGTACACCCATCGTCAATGCTCTGGGAAAGACAAAGAGGGTATGTGGTTCATAAAGATGAGCATGGAATCTTAGATACCGGAAGTAGTAAGCGTATCGATATGGCAGCCAGCCTTCCATCCATCCAGGGTCAAGGGCAGGAACCATTACTGATCGTACTGCAGTGGCGGCTTTTGTGAGGAGGCAGGGAAGGCCTGGTCTCGTTCAGTTTCCTGTGCAAATTTATTTTTGATGTGTAACATCTTTCCACTCGGTATCTGGATATTTTTGTGGCACTCGGTAGCTGGACATTTTTGTGGGACTGATTTTGGAAAAGAGACGGAAGTGGAAGGGAGGGAAGTGGATGGGACGGAAGTGCATGGGACGGAAACAATGAGCGCGCGCGGTGGCGGAGATCGGTACAACGACGTACTGTAAGCAATGTGACTATGTGGAATGTAATTCGCATACGGTTTACGTCAAGGTTTGGAGGTCCCATTAAAGAAATTTCTACAATAAATCATCTTCAAGTTGTCGTTCTTTGGTGTGAAAGTATTCATTATATCACATTTGCTGAAAACAATTACGATGTATAAAATCTTCATACTTTTGCTGTATTCTTATTTAATGAAAGCACTCGATGCGTCGAGTGCTATATCGCATTAACCAACACTCCAAACAACGTAGAAATTCAGTATATTAACACCGACTACTAACAATAAATGATAGTTCGTTGGTCTAAACGTATCACTGGGAGAAACGCATTTAATATACCTACTTCTCACCTAATTTTTAATCGTGCCTATACTTGGCAGTGCGCTATATCTGCAATAAGAGGCCATTTTCAATAACACCGCTGGCATGGGTTCACTAACTGGCCGGTATAAAGTGCAGCTCGCATCAAGTAGGCAGTGGATTGCTCCCGCATACAGTTGCATGTATATGTCACTACTGCAGATGCATTTGAGAATCCTTTCGTGTTTGCTGGCACAAGGTAGCACTATGAGTCGCGCATTCGTCACCGGTGTTGTTCTTTTCTCTCTTGGGACCACACCTTCTCTGTCTTCAGCTTCGGCTTTTCCTGGAAACCTTTGTGCGTACGTAGTTTTTCCTGAAGTGGAACACGCTCCTGGATATCTTTAGGGGAAATTTCCATTTCACGTAGATCTTTGTCAACTTCCGTGAACCATGCCCCTTTGGTTTTCTAATCTTGAAAGTACGTCAATATCCGTTTTGATATCCTGCCTGGGCTCATTCTTGACACGTGGCTATAAAAGGCAATCCTTCTTTTTCGAATCGTGCCACTGATCTCCACGAGCTTGTATAATTCGTGGTTGTGACGCCTTCTGTACTCGCTGTTTTCTTTGATGGGACCCAGGAATTTCCTCAAAATCTTCCTTTCTTTAGCCTCTAGTTTTTCCATTAGACCTTTCTTGTTCATTATTAGAGTCTCTGCCGCATACAGAGCCTCTGGTCGAATAACAGTGCAGTAATTTCTAATTTTGGCGTTTAAGGATATCGATCTCTTATTGTAGATGTCTTTAGTCAGGTTGAATGCCATTTCCATTTTATTAATGCGTGACACGAAGGCTTCTTTTTCTGATAGGTTAGGCTCTATCCATTCACCGAAGTATTTAAACTTTTCTGCCTTCTGAACTATTTCTAGTCCGACCTCCAGTTCCATGTTTGCTAACACAAGTATCAAAACTCCTACTGAAATGAAAATCCACAGCCTGCTTCCAGTCTCCGACCGGGTCAGGAATGGAATGAATGAAGCCCCCATCTAGCGGCGAGGATATGAACTGTGCCGGCTGCCGAGGCCTGACGCACTCCTCTGGGGCAATGATTAAATGAATGACAGATGAAATGAAATGATAGTGGAGAGTGTTGCTGGAATGAAATTGTGACAGGGAAAACCGGAGTACCCGGAGAAAAACCTGTCTGCCTCCGTTTTGTCCAGCACAGATCTCACATGGAGTGACCGGGATTTGAACCACGGACCCAGCGGTGAGAGGCCAGCGTGCTGCCGCCTAAGCCACGGAGGCTTCATCAAAACTCCTACTAATTATTATTATTATTATTATTATTATTATTATTAACAGTATCTTATTCTCTCTTCCACCACTGCTATTGTCACAACAAACGCCTGTGCCGAGTCGCGATTTGTTTGAACCATTCTCCTTTGTCACTCAGAAAATTCCACTTCGTGGCCAGGTTGATGCAGGGCTTCCTGTCAGACGTCGGTTGTCATGGTAACCGTGACGTCAGGTCAGCATGCAGTAGGAGGTGATGAAGAGGGTGTGAATGCTGAAGGCACTAGGAGGAGGCCAGGTTGATTTAGGGCTTCCTTCCTGGCGTCTGTTGTCATGGTAACAGTAGCTTGCCGTGGTGGGTGAGTGGTTAACGTGTCGGTCTACTAACCCCCAAGCTTGCAGGTTCGCTTCTGGCCGTGGTAAGTATTATTTGAAAGGCGGAAAAAAATACGACATCCATGTCATACGATGTTGGCATTTCAAAGAACCCATTTGAATTCAGTAGGCCGTGTTCATAATGGCAAAATTAATCTCGGGAGTTTCTGTCAACACAAAGTTCCTCATTTCTCTACTAGAAAGCGCTATAGTGTTGAAGGAGCTTAGATATCTAACCACCTTGACTTTCATAGTCCTTCAAGGAACAACGAAATTCGACATTCAAGTTACCCTCTGGGTGTCAAATAACGATGCTTGCAACCGGCACCCGAGGCCATACGATATTATGATATTATTATTATTATTATTATTATTATGGTAACAGTGACGTCTGACCAGTCTGCAGTGGGAGGTGACGGAGAGGGAGTGAATGTTGAAGGCACAAGAACAGGCTGTTCCAGCCGAGCAGCTGACTACTCGCCGCCTTATGTGAGTAAACTTGCAATATGCAATACACCTCTGCTGTAGGGGCTGCCGTTACTAAGCGGTGGATACATCAGGACCGGCAGAGAGTGCATGGACTTGTGCTATGACCTTCGCCCAGTGACGTATTGGCTATCACCCCCAGCCCCTCTCCAACCGTACTCCGAGCATCACTGCTGAGTACTCACGTGTACGCTTACTCAAACTCGTGGATTTGGAACAGCCTGCACAAGAAGGAGGCCAGGTTGAAGTCGAGCCTCTTTTCAGACGTCAGTTGTCATGGTAACAGTGACGTCAACCTAGTATACAGAGTATGGTGACAAAGAGGGGTGATTGTTGAAGGAACCAGGAGACCAGGTTGGTGCAAGGCCTCATTCCAGACGTCAGTTGTCATGGTAACAGTGACGTCAGTCTAGGATGTAGTGAGTGGTTATATTGGCTAAATGCGGGGCGCAGCGGTAACATTCTCACCACTCGTGGCCAAGGTTGAGGGACCGAATCCTGACGCAGTCAGTTGGCATTTGAGGATGATTAAATGTGAGAGAGCCATGTCAGAAGAATGACTGGCACGGTAATGATCCCATTCAGAGTGCAAATCCCGCAGCCCGGCGACTCTAAAAGCTTCAGTAGTTAAAAGGGATGTAAAACCAATTATATTAAACATCATTATAATTATTAATATTGTTATTTAGTGTTTGCACGGCTTAGGAGATGGATTTTGACCTATGCTGACCTTCCTAGGGATTCGCCTCATAAGCAGCTTTCTACTATCAGAATGGAATCATCCGATGTTCTCTTGTATAGAATCAGGGCGATTTGTTTAATGGGCACTATCCCGAACCCCTTTGCCGAGTTCTTCGAGGATTTGTTGGGTTGGTTGGTTCCTCAGTTTAGGGGCTACGACAACTCGGTCATGTAGCCCCGTGTACTTTGAGTGTGTGTAGAATCTGTCTGATAACAGGTGTTAATTGTGATGACTGTATTAGTGTGTGTTATCTGTTTTTAAATTCAAGTAAGGACTGCAGACTTTGAATTTCTCAAATAGTTCCTACTTTTACCGCCAAATGCCAATGTCAACGACTACTAGTTCAGAACTTAGCTACTAGACGCGACCGCAGTCAGCTCCTGGCAACGAACGTAGGCTAGGAACCTAAGAGCGTTGTTTACATTCTTAACCTATGTAATTTAGCGTCACACAGGTGTAATTAGTGGAAGGTTCATTAACATGCCATAATTCTATGACATGGTCATTACTTCACCTCCGAAGGAAGGCATACTGAGGGATATTAACGCTCTTAAAAAATCCGACGACTTCGGCAGGGTTTGAACCCGCGAACTTGGGCTTAGAAGCTCAGCATTCTACAAACGACGCCACAGAAGCCGCTCTCTCTCTCTCTCTGCGAGGATTTCCTTCTAGATCAATGTTTCCAAATCCTTTCCATCTGGCGCTCCCTTTTGAAAGCTCTACAAATCACACGCCCTTCCCTTAGAGCTGCTAAAGTGTAGCCATTGTTACTTCCGACTTGACATTTCAGTGCTACGCTTGAGATATCTAGCGGTCAAAAGTGAAATCACTCTAACCTGCTAATCACAGGCAGCTATTCAATCGATATATCTCGACAACTTTTGTGGTGAAAATACACTCAAAATATACTGGAGTAAGCACCGCCAAGTGAGAATCTCGACAGTACCGGAATTCCTTATTCTCGGCGTTGTCAGTAGTGTGGATTTTAAGAAAAACCCAGGCTCACTCAAGCTCTCTATTACTCCGGAATGTGTGAAGTCAAAGTTCTCTGTAAACCCAGAATGTGTCCAGCCCAAGTCCTCTGTTACCCCAGAATGTGTCAAGCCAAAGTCCCCTGTAAACCCAGAATGTGTCAGGCCAAAGTCCTCTGTAAACCCAGAATGTGTCAAGCCAAAGTCCTCTGTTACCCCGGAATGTGTGAAGCCGAAGCTCTCTTTTACCCCGGAATGTGTGAAGCCGAAGCTCTCTTTTACCCCGGAATGTGTGAAGCCGAAGTCCTCTGTAAACCCAGAATGTGTCAAGCCAAAGTCCTCTGTAAACCCAGAATGTGTCAAGCCAAAGCTCTCTGTTACCCGGAATGTGTTAAGTCGAAGTTCTCTGTAAACCCAGAATGTGTCAAGCCAAAGTCCTCTGTAAACCCAGAATGTGTCAAGCCAAAGTCCTCTGTAAACCCAGAATGTGTCAAGCCAAAGTCCTCTGTAAACCCAGAATGTGTCAAGCCAAAGTCCTCTGTTACCCCAGAATGTGTCAAGCCAAAGTCCTCTGTAAACCCAGAATGTGCCAAGCAAAAGTCCTCAGCAAACCCAGAATGTGTCAAGCCAAAGTCCTCTGTTACCCCAGAATATGTCAAGCCAAAGTCCTCTGTACCCCCAGAATGTGTCAAGTGTTACCCCAGAATATGTCAAGCCAAAGCCCTCTGTTACTCCAGAATGTGCCAAGCCAAAGTCCTCTGTTACCCCAGAATGTGTCAAGCCAAAGCCCTCTGTTACCCCAGAATGTGTCAAGCCAAAGTCCTCTGTTACCCGGAATGTGTCTTAGTCAAAGCCCTCTGTTACCCCGAATGTGTATCAGTCCAAGCTCACTTTTACCCCGAATGTGTCTAGTCAAAGCCCTCTGTTACTCCGGAATGTGTATCAGTCAAAGTTCTCTTTTACCCCAAATGTGTCTAGTCAAAGCCCTCTGTTACTCCAAAATGTGTCAAGCCAAAGCCCTCTGTTACGCCAGAATGTGTCAAGCCAAAGCCCTCTGTTACCCCGAATATGTATAGTCAAAGCCCTCTGTTACTCCGTAATGTATATCAGCCAAAGCTCTCTTTTACCCCGAATGTATCTAGTTAAAGCCCTCTGTTACCCCGGAATGTGTCAAGTCAAAGCCCTCTATTTCCCCGGAATGTGTCAAGTCCGTTCTTCATTCTTGCCAGCGAGACCGATCGGCTATGGGGAGATATTTGCACAGCTCTATACAGTGCTCTGCTGACAACAGTGACGTCATAGCGCTGCCTCTATACCCCTTTAACCTAAAGCGTATGAGCGTTTTCTTTTTTCCTTCCACTTCAGGCAAGCATTGTTGAATTAACCTATTAAATCGTTTCTGAAATGCATTCAGTTTTTTTCCCATTGCCCACCATTCACTTGTTGCTAATAGCTTCTCAACATTGTACGCAGTCCGCCATGCTTTTTTTTTCCACTGAAATAATGGCGTTTATCTTGAACCCAACAAATTTTGCCGCTGTAATAGCTGTGATTTGCTGTCGGTAGCCACGTTACGATGGCTGTGAGAGTATAAACCATTCAATAAGTATTCTCAATGGAGAAACTCAAAGTAGGCGCATAACATAATACGCATTGTATCAGACCAATTATGGCTGAACCTGACGGCAATAGGAGCGCTTTATTGTAGCCTAAATGGAATGTACGCATTACCCAATCACAAGCACCCTCTGTTGAATACTGGAAACATTCCAGCTCGGCGTTGCCAGATCCAAAATATTTCGAAGAAGAGATTGGTTCTGCCAGGAAGCGCTAGTGTCGTTAACGACACTGGGTTGTAACAATGGATTATTTTACAAAATTACTTGAGCAAGTTTTAAAAACAAATTTCTGCTATTTCCGTTTTGTCAAGGGGTTTTAATTTTACACTAAACAAATATCTAACCTTTCTAAGCCACCTGCTAACAATGAATATGAAATATTATTGTCTGATTTTGTACAGGGTGTTCAAAAACAAGGTCACAGAAGACAATCCCGCAAGTTAAGATTTTAGAGATTCTGGTACACTTTCCTCAGGGACTAATTTAGTTACAGGCCTGATCTTTTGTAATGTGTTGGTAACCATGTAGTTTTAAAGAAGGAACTGAAAGATATTTAACATAATATTTATCTCTTCAATTTATAAATCACAC
Organism: Meconema thalassinum; assembly: GCA_946902985.2. NCBI lineage: Eukaryota > Metazoa > Arthropoda > Insecta > Orthoptera > Tettigoniidae > Meconema > Meconema thalassinum. The sequence continues at coordinate 93,284,218 of OX336388.2, forward strand.
AATCATCTTCTTCTTCTTCTTGTGGATGGGTCACTTGGGACCACGTGGAATCAACGTACGTTGAGCCTTCCTCCTTGCCCAATAGCTCTTCATATGCAGGGATTGTTGTAGTTTCTGTTCCTTCGACCATTTACGTCGTGTTGGTTTCTTCTGATCTTCCTCAAATCCCCTTGTGTGAACAATATTCCTGATAGCATTTCTATTCGTCAGATCTGGCGATCCCATCTCCACCGGTGTGTACCACTTTGGTCTTGTACGTTTGTTCTGCAGAAATTTGTGGATTCGGTAAGTAAGTCTCGTATGATTCATTCTTTCCAAATGGCCCAAAAATTGAATTCGTCTCATTCTCATGGTATCGGCAAGTTAAGAAATTTCCCTATACATTTCAGAGTTGGGTTTGGGATAGTGTATGCCATTTTTAATTCTGGGCTCTAAGATCTTTCCCATAATTTTCCTTTCCTTAATCTCTAGTGTTCCTTAAATGTTTTAAGTTGTAAATTGAGAGTTTCTGAAGCATAAAGAGCTTCTGGTTTAATCACTGTTGTTAAGTAATGGCGAATTTTACTATTCCATGACAAGCATCGCTTGTTATAAACATTCTTTGTGTATTGAAAAGCATCCTCCATTTTCTGGATTCTTGATGTTACTGATTTATTTTCATTGCCATTTTCTGCAACCCATTTCACGTGGAGCATTTTTTATGTTAGTCATAAATTTAGTTTTTTTTATAAGAGATATATTTTAAGAGGCAAAAATATTTTTTGAACGGCTGAAAATAATTCTTCTAGACAAACCAATCCATTCATTTTATCAAGCCACATGTTCTTTAGATTCCAGGAAAAAATAAAGTATCCTTTACAAGAAAGTTTCAAGAAAAGTGAACCAAACTTGAGAAATGTATAAACTATACTAGAATTGTCTTCTGTAACCTTGTTTTTGAACACCCTGCACAAAATCAGACAATAATATTTCATATTTATTGTTAGCAAGTAGCTTAGAAAGCGTAGATCTGTGTTTAGTGTAAAATTAACAACCGTTGACTAAACGGAAATAACGGAAATTTGTTTCATTTAATTTCTCATTTAATTGTGCAATCCATTTTCACAACCCAGTGTCCTTAAGGATTCTGCGTACTTTTGAGCATGTGAATTGCACTGTTATACTAAGCATTTTCTTGTTTTGTGGTAAGGCCAGTGGCGTACCGACGGGGGTAGGGGGGTTAGGGTTTAACCCCCTCTCCAAAGGCATGTGTTTACTTGAATCCTTCAATTGTCCCATCAAATAATAATAATAATAATAATAATAATAATAATAATAATAATAACCCCTAGCACTACAGCCCTTGAAGGGCCTAGGCCTACCAAGCGACCGCTACCCAACCATTTGGCCTGCAGATATTGGGGTCACACGTGATCAGTGCATCGGGTCCCCTTGGCCATTAATCTTGGTTTTCGTGATCGGGGCGCTGCCTCACTGTCAGACAGCTAGTCAATTGTCCTCACGAGGCTGAGTGCACTCCGTTCCAGCCCTCACACCAGTTTCTAAAAGGCCTGATGGAGCCGGGAATGGAACCTGAGGCCACCGGGTGAGAGGCAGACGCACTACCCCAACACCACGGGACCGGCTTGTTGTCCCATCTATCACCTGGTAAATATCTTACACTACCACTAGAGAGGCTTCTTAACTCCTGAATATATTTTATATATGATCACACTCTTCCCTTGGAAAATGTCTTGCACTCCTCCTTTAGCGTTGGAGCTAGCCATTGGATACTCCTTCTTGGTCTACCCCTACAGTCCTTGTCCTCGACCCTTGCTTCCATAACTAGGTTTACGATTCCTGGGTGTCTTAGTATGTGTCCTACCAACCTATCACTTCTCTTCATTGGCTGTTGCCAGAAACATCTCTCCTCTCCCAATCGTCTAAATACCTCATTTGTTACCCTATCTACCCATCTGATCTTCATCATTCTTCTGTAACACCACATCTCAAACCCTTCTATTCTCCTCTTTTCTGTTGCACCAATAGTCCAAGTTTCACTTCCATAGAGCGCCACGCTCCATAAATAGGCTTTCAAAAATGACTTGCTAATACCTGAAATCTATATTTGATGTCCACAGATTTATTTTGTGTAGAAATGCTTTCCTTGCCTGAGCCAACCTACTTTTTATATCCTCTTTGCTTCATCCATCACTGGTTACTTTGCTTCCTAAGTAGCAGAAGCCTTCTACTTCCTTTAGCTCTTAGCTGCCAAGTTGGCGTCGATAGGTATTTCTGATTTATTTCGTCTGAATTCCGTTACTTTTGTTTTACATTTATTGATTTCCATCGAGAATTCTTTCCTCAAGATGGAGTCCATACCATTTAAAAACTAATTCAAATCCTCAGGCTTGTCGGCTAAGAGTTGAATTTATATCTCCTTGAATCTTTACACCTACTTCAAATTTTCCCCTAATTTTCTTCATTACTTGATAATTGTATAGATTGAAAAGAATAGTTGGTAAGTTGCAGCCTTGTCTTACGCCTTTCTGAATACCAGCTTCTCTCTCATGTCCTTCGACTCGAATAATTGTCGTCTGGTTTTTGATGTGTAACATCTTTCCACCCGGTTGCTGGATATTTTTGTGGGAGTGATTTTGAAAAATGGGACGGAAGTGTGTAAGACGCACTGCCAGCTGAATCGTATCCCTCCTGGACATTCATCAACATACAAAAATCTTTTTTATTTACACACTAATAATACATAACAATTCCAAGACTCTTGGTTGGTTGGTTGGTTGGTTGGTTCCTCAGTTTAGGGGCTGCAACAACGCGGTCATGTAGCCCCGTGTACATTGGGTGTGTGTAGAATCTGTCTGATAACCGGTGTTAATTGCGATGGCTGTATTAGTGTGTGTATCAGTTTTTTAATAGAAGTAAGGACTGCAACTTTGAATTTTTCAAATAGCTCCTACTTTTGCCGCCAAACGCCACCGTCAACGACTACTAGGCCTAGTTCAGAACTTAACTACTAGACGCCACCGCAATCGGCTCTTGGCAACGAACGTAGAAACCTAAGAGGTGTAATTAGTGGAAGGGTCTTTAACATGCCATTAATCTATGACGTGGGACCGCTGGCTTTACTTCCCCTCCGATGGAAGGCATAGTAAGGGATTTTTAACGCTCTTAAAAAATCTGACGGCTTCGGCCGGGTTTGTACCCGCTATCTTGGGCATAGAAGCTCAGCATGCTACCGACTACCCCACCGAAGCCGCTTTCCAAGACTCTTTTTTTTTCTTCACTGCCTACTTTATATTTAGAGGAGCCTATTTCCAAAAGTCGACATGTGCATTTTTTAAGTTATTGAGAAAAACGAAAAAAAAAGCTTGAACGGTAAGATTTAGGAAAAGTTATGTTATTCTTGATACAAACTCTAACATAAACATAACATAAACATAAAAAATAGGTCCAGAGGTAGATTCAGCAATGCGTTTAGGAGATATTTAGCATTAAAATTCGCTGATGTCGGATTTTGGAAGTACGTTAATGGAAAATCGTATTTTGGAACGAACTTCTAGCATATGACGAGTTTTGGAACAAAACATGGATTTTGCTAAACAAGCATTTTAAGCCACATAATGTTGTTATGCACCCCTAATTTAATATACACAAAATTTACAGTGAACACAAGTTTCCAGCAAATTAGATAAAAAATAGTATGCAGTAACAAAATAATACACAAGGAGCAATAAGTCACATAGATTAGATTCTCAAGTCGTCATCCTCCTCCTGGGGTTCACAAACAAGATCGTCTTCCACATCAACTGTCACGTTTTCTGGATCCATGACTTTCTTATCATATTGAAGTTCTTCATTATTTTTCCACTCTACCTTCTTCTTTGACGGCTACTCCAAGAGGCAACTGAAGTTTCTCGAAAGTTACCGTTTTTCCCTTTTTAGTTATCCCTTTAAAATCAGTTAAGTCACTCCTATAATTTTGCTCTCCACGAAGAAGAGTAGAGGATTTTACTTTCCTAAACACGAATCTCTTGCAGGATGGAATCCTGAAATGCCATGACCCTGGTGCTTTAAAGGAAGATTGGACGCTACCTTTCCAGTCATACACCGTACAATCAACACCTAGCGAGTTCACTGTGCCAAACTGCATGCCAATTTGAGTGTAGGTGTCTGGTTTTACAATAGTGTCTCACACTTTAATCTCCTTTTCAATTCTCCCGAAGACTTGGTCTGGGGGTAAGAAGGAGTGTCCTACAACGGTAAATACCATCTCCACTTCTTTAACTTGTGCGGGGGAATCATTATACGGCCAATAGGAAACCATTCCAATCATGATACTATTTTTATTTTGCCCCCCACAGCCGTCAGAAACCAAATTAACTTTTGTGATACCTGTAAGATCAAGATGATTAAGTCTGTCATAAACACAGGAAGCTATTTCGTTAGATCCTTTTGGACGAGAAGATTCCAGCCACTGGTATATAAAGGTGTTTCGTGTAGTTTGACGCTCACGCGATGTTCCTACACAGATTGTCAAGTTGCACATATACAATTGTCTGGAGTAATACGTGGCTTGATCTGGAAATTTTGGAAGAGGTACATTTTTCTGGCAATCGAAACTTAGTATCAGTTCATTATCTTCCTAATTACGTAGAACATCATAAAACGCTTGTGCTCTTAATTTATGTACTCTTAACTCGGTTATTATATTATTCTTTTCTTGAGGAATCTTGCAGTGCTTCAGATTAGCTTTCAGCAACAAACATTTTGAGCAAGCATCAGTCGCTGGAGTGCCAAATCCAATATTATATGTCCGACAGAAATAATGCCTAAAGTAAGCTGCCTTAACCCGTAGCTCAGTTGATACGACTGGTTGTAACTTCTCCACAATTTACTAATATTCAGCTCACTTGAATAATACTGGCGACCTTGACTTGTCCTCTACAATAGTGTAATTCACTAACATCATTTAATTTCTCTATGAAAATGCTCAGAGCTAGTCTTTTATTTTCACTGTACTTGCTACGAATATCTCCTCCTCGTTTATCTAATGGCAACAAATACTGCGTTGAAACAGTGCATTGTCACGTTAGAACAAACTTGGCGGGAACACTTATAAAGAAGTTAATTGGCGCGGACATTGCTAAGTACTACAATCAAAAGTTCGCGGGAAACACTGCGTCGAAGTAAAGCAACAGGAATGTCGAGTATTGGAACACACTTTGGAAGTTGCATCAACTTTCTTATGCAAAATGTCGGATTTAGGAACGAAGTGCAGATGTCGGATTATGGAAATAACTTAACAAAGCAGATGTCGAGATTTGGAAATAAAGTCAAACTTTAATATTGATTTTAACCACAAATATCGTGTTTTCGAACATCTTCCACCATCCATTTGATGCGTTTCTCCAAGAGGAATATGAAATTTAAAAAATGTCAGATGTCGACTTTTGGAAATAGGCTCCTCATTCTACTCTCGCACTGCCTTCTTGATACTCTGCTGCTAATCATATCAATATGACTCATTTTAACAGAATTCATATGAAATTACGTGTTGGTCTGTGAATCAAGAGGACCTGTTTATAAGGAATGAGCGGTGTCGCGTCTATTAATCTAGTTGATCCATATCGTATTCTTTATTTAGGCTAGTGCTGGTGGAAGCTACAAATCATCTAATAAAATGAGTTCCGTATTATAAACTACAATATCTGAAAAACACTCCCTTTTACAATAGATTAATATTTGTGCCAATAATATTATAAAATACCGGTGTATCCACAATTTCACGTGAGGTTTCTTCTGTGTCAGATGTTACACATCATATGCGACTACTGTAAGGATCGTAAAGTTGTTTCTTTTTGGTACAGAATGGATAAGGTGCGTTCAAAAAGTAACGAGCCGGAGGCTGGAATAAGCAAACCGGTGATGACATCGGCCAATCGTGGCGTGTGTAACGAGGTGTGGTTCCTACCAGAGTGTGGAAGGTCACAGCCCGTCGCTAGAGGCACGCGTGCACGTCACGTGACGGTACAAAGCGAGCAGCAGCATGCATCAATCGTCCAACGCTGCCAGTTGCATTGCAAACAGTGACATGGAGGCGTCAAACGAAGAGCAAAGAGGTGTTGTTCGGTTTATGACAGCGGAAGGAGTAGGGGGAACGGACATTCATCGCCGAATGTCACAAGTGTACGGCGAACACTGCATGTCCCTTGCAAGGGTCAAGGCGTGGCACAACCGCTTCAGGGAATGCGCTTCAGCCGATGATGCCCGGTCTGGGGCACCCCCCTGCATTACCGATGACAACGTCCAGCTGGTTGATGCACTCATTACCCAGGACCGCCGAGTGACAGTGAACGCCATAGCCGCCGTGGTCGGATTGAGCGTCGGAAGTGGGCACACCATCATGAAGGAACGACTGCACTTGCGCAAAGTGTGTGCCCAATGGGTGCCCCCACAGTCTTCAACCACACCAGGAAGCATGTCGAATGGCCTACTGTCTTGGTCATCTGCAGCGCTATGCGAGGGAAGGGAATGGGTTCCTGGCACGAGTGGTGGCTGGAGATGAGTCATGGTGTCATCACTTCGAACCAGAATCCAAACGACAAAGCCTCCAGTGGAAGCATCCAGGGTCACCACCACCCAAAAAGGCAAGGCCATCCACACGAGTGCAAGGTATCCTCCGGCTCGTTACTTTTTGAATGCACCTTATAATTATCCTTCTATGCATGTATTACTATTCTTTTCAAAATGTCAAACAACTTACTCCAACGAACGTTATCAAAAGCCTTTTGTAAGTTGCCAGTAGCCTACCCGTATTTCCAACCAAAGTTGGAGGTTGTAACGTCATTTGGCTAAAGTTAGAATTAGTGCACATTGCTGCCTCTGTCACAGGAATCTCTTGTGATGATCGTTCACGCGAGTTATCACCTCTTAATAGAGAACAATACCTGACATAAACTAAAAGGCTGTGATCTGGTGACGGTAATATACTCTAATGTTCTTAACGTGCGTCCTAAACAACTGAACAACAAAGGTTTGAATTAATACTCGGGATGCTTCATAATATTTGAGATACAAATCATAGAAGAGACAAGAAAAATAATGCACATTATCGTATTGTTCCAATCTTCATTATTCACATTGTTCCGCCAGCGTCTTTTATTTAGAGCAAGCCATAATCGATTAAATAAAAGATATACACGCTCTTCAATACCGTGAATGTGGCCCCCAAACCGGAGATACCATCAGCAGGGCCGGATTTTAGAGTATGCCGCTTATAGGCTAAAGTCCATTTGCCACCCCCTCTATAGTTGATATTTGCTGAATACATTTGTTTTATATAACAAAAGGATCGAGGTCATTTGCGTTTTCATGTCTTTTTTTAAACATAAAGTTCATTTAGTTTAGATACAACTACAATTTTAATGGTTTACATCATACATTATGTAATGAAATTACTGTTTTTTGTGAGAATCCTATAGAATACCAAGTGTTGCAATGAGGGTAGGCTAAGCTTTTACCCAGCAGGATGCCGATTAAAAGTTTAGAACTGAGGAAAATCTAAGACCTAACTTAAACAAAACTGAGATTTTGAAAGCAAAACATAAGCCCGGGAAAAAATATCTGCAAATAGGTAGCTGGCGGAGCAAGCTGTATTTGCCTTAATGATTTGCTAGAATTAGCTGTGACAGCTAAAAGAAACTTTGAAAACGTTGTTATTTTAAATTTTGTTTCAAATGCAACAAGTGATAAAGGTTTTCTTTTTTGAGAGATATCCTTTTTTGTTTTGAAATAAGCGATAATTTTAGGAGAAGAATCAGGGAAGAGAGGGTCCTGCCTAAACGTGATTCTACTTACTTCTTTTATGATTCGTTAAAAAATGAAAGGGGAGTCGAACTAAATTAACTTGTTCTTGGAGATAAGTGCTGACTATTTTACACACGTTTTTACATTTTAATTAGACATGAATGACAGCTTCATACTCAGACAGACTAGACGACACAACACTACTAACAGCGGAGTCACTGGGTCTTCCACCAAAAGTGTTGCCAGGTCGGCTACAGTGTTGTCAGATCGAATCACTGCGCTTGTGCCAGTGTAGATTGCACTACAGGAAAGTTATAATATAAGATTACGTGCTGTAAATTTGTATTATGTTATAGTTTTAGAAAGTAGGCTATGTAAAAGGACTAAAACATATTTTTAAGTAACATGTGTTCTTGAATTCTCACGGAATATATAAGGTGCGTTCAAAACGTAACGAGCCGGAGGCTGGAATGCGCAAACCGGTGACTTCATATGCTAATCGTGGCGTGTGTAACGAGATGTGGTTCCGACCAGAGCGTGGAAGGTCACAGCCCGTCGCTAGAGGGCACGCGTGCACGTCACGTGACGGTACAAAGCGAGCAGCAACATGCATCAATCGTCCAACACTGCCAGTCGCATTGCAAACAGTGACATGGAGGCGTGTCAACCGAAGAGCAAAGAGGTGTTGTTCGGTTTCTGACAGCGGAAGGAGTAGGGGGAACGGACATTCATCGCCGAATGTCACAAGTGTACGGCGAACACTGCTTGTCCCTTGCAAGGGTCAAGACGTGGCACAAGCGCTTTAGGGAAGGACGGGTGTCGATAGCCGATGATGTCCGGTAAGGGTACCCCCCTGCATTACCGATGACAACGTCCAGCTGGTTGATGCACTCATTACCCAGGACCTCCGAGCGACAGTGAACGCCATAGCCGCCGTGGTAGCTCCACGACAATGCACGACCTCATACGGCCAACACAGCCGTGGCACTCCTGCAGAAATTCAAATGGGAGGTTCTCGGCCACCCTCCATACAGTCCAGACCTCTCTCCCTGTGATTACGCCATGTTTGGTCCCCTGAAAAGGGCTCTGCGGGGCCAACGATTCACCTCAGACGCCGACGTCCAACTGTTACAGCAGAACTGGTTCACATCGCAGCCCAGGGAATTTTATGAGACAGCCATTCACCGTCTCGTGTCACAGTGGGACAAGTGCCTCAACAGCCAGGGCCAATACTTCTAACATACAGATACTGGTTTCTGTAACTATGCCTCCAGCTCGTTACTTTTTGAACGCACCTTATATTATTAACGTCTGAAATATTTCATTATAACTTTTGAATAAATTGCTTAACTGTCGCCCCTGAAAATTTGCCGCTCTAGGCTGCTGCCTACTTAGCCTATTTAGAAATGTGGCCCTGATCATCAGTATCAGCAAAGAAAATCTGCAGAAGACAATGCATTTTAAGTGCTTAGGGTCCATTGTCACTTCAAATTGTGACGCCACTCCTGATACTCGGCTGAGAGTAAACGCAGCCTGGCTCAAGTGGAGAAAAGTCACTGGAGCTCTCTGTAATAAAAATATGCCTCTGTATTTAAAGGCAAAGGTCTATAAGTCTGTAGTACGCCCCGCAGCCATCTATGGGACTGAATGTCGCCCTATGACCAAACAACATGAGCAAATTTTGCATACAATGGAAATGAAGATGTTCCGATGGTCGATGGGGCTGACCCGATGTGACAATGCAAGGAACACAGACGTCCGGCGATGATTAGGTGTTGCACCAATTGTCGAGAAGGTGAGGGAGGCTCCTCTACGCTGGTACGGTCACGTCATGAGAATACAGAACAACTCAGTTGCCAAAACAGCACTCCACTTGATCCCAGGTGGAACAAGACCACGTGGAAGACCTGCAAAGCGGTGGACTGACAACATCAGGGCTGACATGAACGCTGTTGGTCTAACACCAGAAGATGTCAACGACAGAAAGAAGTGGGGAAGATAATGCTAGGAAGAAGAGGAAGATACACGCTCTTCAATAGGCTGACTGAATTGTATTCCAATCTGTGAAATATATAATTTTCCCAAAAGAAAAATATGTATTGTCCGTTGAGCCATTATATATTTAAACACAAAATGGGAAGAGTTTATATTTAATGCCAAGGTTAGGTTATAATTGCTTTGGAGTGGAGCTTTGACTCCCGTAGTGCACTGGCTTTGCTCGTGACATGGGTACACATGTATCAAATACGTCTTGCAATGGCCTTCCCAGAGTGTGCTAGCCAGCGTCTTGGTGAGGTGTACTTTAACCAACTGAAGAGCCCAATGGTACACCGGGGCGAAACGCTGGCAATCTGTTGATTTATGCCGGAATATTTATCACATTTTGTGTTTAAATCTGTGAAATTGTAACGATGGATGACATCAATAATGACAAGAATTGCTTTTCAGTCAACCAACACATTAATGTAGCCAATTAAATTGGGCGGGGGTTAACACGTATTAATCTTTCCACTTGTCATTACCATTATCTATTTTTCTCTGAACTGATTTTCATTTCCCATTTCTTAACATTTTCCTTCAGTACATCCAGCTGTTCATGGTCCACATTAGGGGAAGATGACCTCGTAATTCCGCCCCTTAAAACAACAATAACTAACTAACTTGGTCCACATTCTCATTTTCTCCCCAGCAAAAGGGTAGGACGTACTACAGTGAGTCTCTCTCACGACTCGGCCGGCCGGCGCGCCCAGCTTATATGTCCCCCGTTGACTCATCACTTTCCGCTTGGCATAACATAGCACTTAGCTAACGTTATCCATGTATGACATGAGATGAGATAACATAAAATTAATAAAATAAGCTGCTACTGCCTTATGACAGGAGATGTTCTAAATGTTCTCCTCCTACATCCACTCATTTCCGGCATCGTCTTAGGAAACTCCGATTCACACGCGTATGTTCGTCTTTCGTAATTGAGGCTATTTCTCTCCGGATATGTTAATATTTTTCTCGGACGAAGCTTGGTTCCATTTACACGGGTACGGTCCGACGACGCAGAATTAACAGATATTGGAGTAGAGAAACCTCCCATCGCATGTAAGAAATTCCTCTACATAACGAATGGGTCGGAGTATGGTGTGCAGTGAATGGATACATTATTAATAATTATAGGGCCTATCCTTTTTCAAGGCACAATTAATGCACAAAGGTACAGGGATAATATACTCTAACTATTTTATGACGAACTGACTGACACTAACTCTCGAAATGGATATATTCAGCAAGACTCTGCCACATTCAGCTCATGACACATTAAACTTAATTGAGGATATTTTCGAACACCGTGTAATTAGTACGGACTTATGGCTGTCACGGTCCCCATATTTAACTGTTTGTGACTTTTATTTATATGGGTGCTTAAAGAAGAAAGTGTAAGCAAGAAAATCTCACACGTTGGGCGAACTGAAAGAACATATCCGGAGAGATACAAGGCCTCAGTTACGGAAGACGAACTTATGTGTGTGAATCGGAGTTTCCTAAGGCAATGCCGGAAATATGTGGATGTATGAGGAGAAAATTTACAACATCCCCTGTCAATAGGTACGAGCATATATAATTAATTTTTATTTTCTTATTTTTATTAGCCTATTTTCAATTTTGAAAAAATAGGCTTATGAGATCACCTTTTGTCCGTGTGTGTGTGCGTGTGTGTGTGTGTGATTCGTGTGTGTGCGTGTGCCCCTAATAAAATCTAAACGGCTGGAGCGATTTCAATGAAACTCAGTAAGTTCATAGCACTATTTCGGGCGACCTCGACCGTGCCCTTCAAATTTTGTTACGACTCACCAATCCAACATGGCGGCTGTGCGAAATATTTCACCAGCATTCAATATCTCCGAAACGATTACCCATATTACTCTGACATCATGTATGGTGATAAAGGGAACTACTATAAGTTCACTTATGTGATCTTTGAAAACCTGGTAACTACAAAACCAACATGGCGGCCAAGCGAAGTTGCGACTTTTAAATAGACGTTTCTCGCGATTTATCCAACCAAACGCAATGAAACTTGGTACAGTATATGTTTATATACATTGTAATGCACCGACAACTAACTTCGTTCATTTGTTTACATAACCACAAGATGGCGGATGTGCAAAATATTTCACCGGCATTCTGTATCTCTGAAACTATTAGCGGCATCTCCCTGAAATTTTGTACGGAGATAAAGGGCACTACTGGAAGTCCATTTATACGACTATAAAAAACCGGTTATATACAAAACAAACATGGCGGCCAAGCGAATTAGAAAATTTGAAATAAACCTTTCTCGCGATTTAATGCTCCAAACGCACTGAAATCTGGCACAGGAAATATCTATACACATTGTAATGCACTGGTATCTAATTTAGTTCAATTGTTTACATAACCTCAAGATGGCGGCTGTGCGAATTTTAAAATTATGTTTTTATTTCTTGTGATGTAGTCATGCGATCGAAGTGAAAGTTTGAATAATGAACCTTCGTATTAATTTTCCTTTAATGGTACATGACTCTATGGCCTATACATTTAAGAATCCAACATGGCGACCATCCGAAATATTTAGACGGCTCTCAATATCAACGAATCTATTTTAGTAATCAAACTGAATTTTTTATTGTTCATAGGGGCTATGAACTCAAGTTCACTTATAGGACTTTAAATAACCTGGTGATCACAAATCCAACATGGCGGCGACGCGAAGTATAAATAATCACATGGACGTTTATCGCAATTTAACCATCCGAGAGCAGTGAAACTTGGTACAGTAAATCCTTATACGAATGGTAATCCACTAGCATCTAATTTATTTCAATTGTTTCCATAACTTAAAGATGGCAGCTGTGCGAAATTTTAAAATCTCCTTGTAACTTCTAGTGTCCTAATTATGCGATTGAAGTTTGAATACTACACGTACACAATAATCTTCATGTAACAGTACATAACTCTAGGACCTACATATATAAAATCCAACATGGCGACCATCCGAATTATTTAGTCGGTTCTCAATATCTACGAATCTATTACAGCAATCAAACTGAAATTGTGTATGTTGATAGTTGCAATAAGTGGGATATATGAAAATAGGCTGTATAGTTCTTCACGGAACTACTTGTTTTTTTTTTCTCATGTCATGCACGGATAAAGTGAGCGAAGTGCTATGTTATGCCAAGCGAGTAGTGATGAGTCAACGGGAGACAGATAAGCTGGGTGCCAGCCGGCCGAGTCGTGAGAGACACTCACTGTACGTTCCAATCCTGACGTATGCCTCAGAGACCTGGGTTATGAAAGGAAGGGAGCGAGGCAGAATACAGGCTAGTGAGATGAAATTCTTGAGAAGCAGTATTGGAGTGACAAAGGTGGACAGGTTAAGAAATGAGAAGATCTGAGAATTAGTCAAGGAGGGAGCATTGCAGGATAGGATAGAGGAATCAAGACTTAAGTGGTATGGGCATGTTAAACGAATGGATGAGTGGAGGATACCCAGGAAGATACACGAGATGAAAATAGAGGGAAAAGGACCAAGGGGAAGGCCAAGAGATAATTTGCTAAAGGGTGTGGAGGACTGCGTGCGAAAGAAAGGAGAAGACTGGACCAAGGTGGTGACGGAGAGATGGTGGGAAGACCGAAGACGATGGACGGGCTTATGTTCTAAACAGACCCGGCTAGTGGCTGGAAACTGTTCTAGATGATGATGACGACGATGATGATGATGATTAGGGCCCGGATGTTGATGACATGTCATCCTTTTACTGAGCTGTCTAAAACAATGCTGAAGTACATAGAAACTCAGGACGGGTCACCCCGCTATTTTTAGCCTACTTTCTATGTTTGCAAAAAATGAAATTAGACTTATGAGATCACTACAGGGCCAAAAATTGTGTGTCTGTCTGTGTCTGTGTGTGTGTGTGTGTGTGAGTGTGTGTACTCTGAATGTCTGTCCCCCCCTATCAATTCGAACACGGTGAATCCGAATTGAACGACATTTGGTATAGAGGTAGCACTGGCAAAGTGCACCTCAGTGTCATGTTTTATATCGCCGCCATCTTGACGTAAACGTAATGGCGGCCACCCAAATGTTCAAAGCTTAAATCAAATTACAACCAACCTATTCATCTGATCTCTACCAAATTTTGTAACATTATACCTTTAAGTATGAAGAATCATTTGACCAAACTACGAGGTCATCTGCCAAATAATTTGCGGATGGTGGCCATATTTGTGTGCAAATCGATTCCCCCTATCTTTTCAAACACGGTGAAACCAAATTGAACGAAATTTGGTACAGAGGTAGCACTAGCAAAGGGCGCCTCAGTGTCATGTTTTATATCGCCGCCATCTTGACGTAAACGTAATGGCGGCCACCCAAATATTCAAAGCTTAAATCAAATTACGACCAACCTATTTATCTGATCTCTACCAAATTTTGTAACATTATACCTTTATGTATAAGGAATCTTTTGACCAAATTACGAGGTCATCTGCCCAATAATTTGCGGATGGCGGCCATGTTTGTGTGCAAATTGATTCCCCCTATCTTTTCAAACACGTTGAATCCGAATAGAACGAAATATCGTACAGAGGTAACACTATAACACTAGCAAAGGGCATCTCAGTGTCATGTTTTATATCGCCGCCATCTTGACGAAAACGTAATGGCGGTCACCCAAATGTTAAAAGCTTAAATAATATTACGACCAACCTAATCGTTTGATCTCTACCAAATTGTGTAACATTATACCTTTATGTATGAAGAATCTTTTGACCAAACTACTAGGTCACCTGCCCAATAATTTGCGGCTGGCGGCCATGTATGTGTGCCAATCGATTCACCCTATCTATTCAAACACGGTGAAACCGAATTGAACGAAATTTGGTACAGAGGTAGCACTAGCAAAGGGCACCTCATATTCATGTTTAATATCCGTATGACACTTATTTCAACAAGCTACTACAACCAACATTCAATTATACCCCTTGGAAAGGACAAAGAGTTATAACAATACCCATGCATTTGGGAGAAAGTAGGCTACGGTATATGTTCTTTACTGAACATCTTGTTTCATTTTAAGAGCATATTTTTGAGTTTGGTAGATTTTTTGGGTCATATTTTTTAGAGAAATTGGCCCTATTTTGTTTCCAATTTAGTCATGTCACAGCTTTACATGAGGGAGTAATGTCTCTCAAAGTTAGCAGCAAGCGACCTTCCTCACTTCAAGTACGCTCCGATCACATCAGTTGATGTTGAACGCAGCCATTCGAGATATAAAAACTTGTTGGCAGAAACAGCAAATCATTTACATTTGACAACATCAGAATGACATTCGTAGTGCAGTGCAACTCAGACTAAAGTGAACATAAACCTTTTGTTAAGTGCTAGAAATCTATTTTGATTTACTTTTCAGTTTGAGCTTAAGATGTCATTTTTGAATTATTGGTGAGTTTATTATTATAAGATCATTTTCTCCATTTTATACTGCATTTTTCGAATTTTTAGGTCATTTATTACGATCATCATCATCTTGCACAGTTTCCAGCCACTGGCCGGGTCTGTTTGGAACACAAGCCTCTCCAACGTCTTCTGTCTTCCCACCATCTCTCAGCCTCCACCCTTGTCCAGTCTTATCCTCTCTTCTTCGCGCTTTCTTCCACCCCCTTCAGCCACCTGTCTCTCGGTCTTCCTCTCGGTCTCTTTCCTTCCCACTTCGTCTCGTGTATCCTCCTAGGTATCCTCTTCTTCTCCATTCGTTTTACATGTCCATACCATCTAAGTCTAGATTTCTCTATACCATCCTGTAATGGTTCCTCCTTCATTAATTCTCTGGTCCTCTCATTTCTTATTCTGTCCATCTTTGAAGCTCCAATACTGCTTCTCAAGAACCTCATCTCACTGGCCTGTATTTTGCTCTTCTCCCTTCCTTTCATAACCCAGGTCTCTGAGGCATACATCAGGATAGGGACATAGTACGTCCGATATATGATCTTTTTGCTGTTCTGAGGGACATCCTTGCTCCATAACATGCTTCTCACACTCCTCCGGAATGCTTCTGCCTGCCTCCCCCGCTCATTTATTTCTCTATCGTTTCTTCCATTATCTTGTATTAGGCTTCCCAGATACTTGAAACTCTCCACTTTCTTCAGCTGTTCCCCACCAATTGATATTCCCGTTGTGGTTCTTTCCTTCTTCCTTGTTGTGATCACCATCTCACTCTTATTTATGCTAAATTTCATCCCATACCCTTGTATTGTTCCTTCCCATACGTCCAACTGTTCCTGTACCTCCTCCTCCTTGTTTCCCCAAATCATCTGCAAACACCATTGCTTTCATCTTTCCTTCCCCAATTACTTGTGCCACTCGGGTCATTATGTCATCCATCACCACAATGAAAAGTAACGGTGACAATGCACTTCCTTGTTTCAGGCCGTTTCTCCGTTCCAACCAGTCCGATCTCTCTCCTCCCACTTTCAGACAGCTCACGCTTCCCTTGTACATCTCCTTTATCCTCCTTATAGTCCATTTTTCTACTCCTCTATCCTCCAGGGACTTCCATACTTTGTTTCTGCATACACTGTCATATGCTTTCTCAATGTCCAGGAAGGCCATCAGTAGATCTGTTCCATACTCATAGTGCTGTTCATTTACAGTCATTTTTGAAAATTGTAAGTGCATTTTTTAAACATTCTTACGGTATCAACATCCGGGCCCTAATGATGATGATGATGATGATGATGAACATTCAGAATGACAAGAGAAAAGAAAGAAGGAAAAGGGACTGTTAAAATTGGAGATGTAGATCTGGAAGTAGTAGAGCTCTTCAAATATTTAGGAAGTGAATTGATGGAAAATGCAAGATTGGATATCAACAAGAGAATACATTGTGGGAGTGTTTTCTATCATCAGGTTCAGAGCTTAATTTGGGATAAAGATGATGATGATAATAATTGTTGTTTTAAGGGGCCTAACATCTAGGTTATCGGCCCCTAATAGTTTGGGTGATAGTGAAAGATGAGATGAGAATGAAAACTATAACTAATACTAACTATAAGGTGCGTTCAAAAAGGAATGAGCCGGAGGCTGGAGTGAGCAAACCAGTGACTACATCGGCGTGGCGTGTGTAACAAGGTGTGGTTTCGCCCAGAGCGTGGAAGGTCACAGCCCGTCGCTAGAGGCACGCGTCCACGTCACGTGACGATACAAAGCGAGCAGTAGCATGCATTAATCGTCCAACGCTATTAGTCGCATTGCAAACAGTGACATGGAGGCGTCAACCGAAGAGCAAAAAGGTGTTGTTCGGTTTCTGACAGCGAAAGGAGTGGGGGGAACGGACCTTCATCGCCGAATGTCACAAGTGTACGGCGAACACTGCATGTCCCTTGCAAGGGTCAAGGCGTGGCACAAGCGCTTCAGGGAATGCGCTTCAGCCGATGATGCCCGGTCTGGGGCACCCCCCTTGCATTACCGATGACAATGTCCAGCTGGTTGATGCACTCATTACCCAGGACCGCCGAGTGACAGTGAACGCCATAGCCGCCGTGGTCGGATTGAGCGTCGGAAGTGTGCACACCATCATGAAGGAACGACTGCACTTGCGCAAAGTGTGTGCCCAATGGGTGCTCCCACAGTCTTCAACCACACCAGGAAGCATGTCGAATGGCCTACTGTCTTGGTCTTGGTTGGACGATTGATGCATGCTGCTGCTCGCTTTGTATCATCACGTGATGTGCACGCGTGCCCTCTAGCGACGGGCTGTGACCTTCCACGCTCTGGTCGGAACTACACCTCGTTACACACGCCACGATTAGCCAATGTCGTCACCGGTTTGCGCATTACAGCCTCCGGCTCGTTACTTTTTGAACGCACATTATACAAACTACAAACTTACATACTAGAAGAAGAAATGGTAAACAAATAAAGGATAAGGCAAATAAGGGACATGATGAAAAGAAATGCCCTCAACCCTCGAAAAATGAGTATTAAGGAACTTGGAAGGAAGAAGAGCCATGAAAGGCAGAAAGGAAAGGGCAAGAGGAGAGGGCCCGCCCCAAAGTCAGTGGAAAATGGGGAAAAACGGACCCAGCTCAGGAATCCCCCGGGATCGCCAACTACCGAACTCACCAACCGTGAGCCCCTGAGGGTGTAACAATATCCAGGGTGCACCAGAAGTGGTGGGACTACATACACTCTGCCTCCTCGAGGGCCTTGAGCAGAAGGCAGGAGATAACATGAAAAGAAAAGGAAGGCTGACCCCTCACAGAAGGAGGGTATCAGGAAAGATGAGACAAGGGCCAATTAAGGCCTCGGATACCGTCGGGGTCGGAAGAGAACGAGAGTTGACCAAAAGAGGTCGACAGGAAAATAGCTTCTCGTTCCCGGAGATTGATTGTGAACCGATCCGTAAGGTATCGTGCATTTCAACCTCCTTCTCGTTCTGGTTCTCGTTCTCGTTCTGGTTCTCGTTCCCGTTCTCGCTCCCGTTCTCATTGTGGTTCTCGTTCCCGTTCTCGTTCCCGTTCTTGTTCCCGTTCTCGTTCTGGTTCTCGTTCTGGTTCTCGTTCCCGTTTTCATTCCCGTTCTCGTTCTCGTTCCCGTTCTCGTTCCCGTTCTTGTTCCCGTTCTCGTTCCCGTTTTCATTCCTGTTCTCGTTCTCGTTCCCGGGCGATTGTGAACCAGCCATTAGAGTTGAAAGAATTCTGCGGCACTATCTTGTAATTCAATTTCATTCAAATCCTCAAGTGAGGTGTCTAATTATGCAGAAAGCTACCTATTATTCGTGAAATTATCCCAATAATTACCGATGAAGGTAATGAGCATCATGTGCAGCTTAGCTATTTATCGCTGGACACAACCTGTCGTGAAATTACACTTGATAAAGAGACACAGTAGTCTAAAGGTGCTGACGCACAGTAGCATTCATTTCACGCAATACTTGAGATGGTTTTCAAACTCAGAGACTAGCCACACAGGTATCAACAGACTTAGTGATTATCACCTTTACGTTTACAGATTAATTTCTCGTTTCATTGCACTTAAGTGCTCACAACTAGTGAGACGTGAGTTGGCGACCACGGGAACCCAGATGAGTCTGGCATTACTTCCACTTATAGAGGAGTAAAAATCATTTAACTCAATGCTACTTTGTACAGACTTCACGACTTACTTCTATAATGTAAGGCAGTAAAACTGTTTGCCAAGTTTATAAAATTATTCCAAACTAGTGGGCCTATGTGGTAAAAGCACACGCCTGGCTTTACTGTTATGCGGGCTTGACGAGACACTGTTCTGGCAATGGCTATTAT
Organism: Meconema thalassinum; assembly: GCA_946902985.2. Classification (NCBI taxonomy): domain Eukaryota; kingdom Metazoa; phylum Arthropoda; class Insecta; order Orthoptera; family Tettigoniidae; genus Meconema; species Meconema thalassinum. Next base: position 93,303,361 of record OX336388.2, read on the forward strand.
CTTGTTTATTTGCTTAAACGCACTTTATAAACAAATAAATATATTTCCGTTGACGTATCAAGAAATACCAGATTTTTCCTGTACTATTGAGCCGATTTGGAAGATTTTGGTACAAACCACACCTTCTAACTCCCTCTGGTTTAGGAGCTTGTGTTTTGTGAAACATACACCTTAGTAAAAATTCAGACTTTCACGACCGGCGTTGAAATAGGAATCTCTGTTTCGCGGGCTTATTGGCCGCGAAACAGAGATTCTTAAAATACCTTAGTGTTTTATAAATGACTAGCAACCAACCCCACTCCACCCGAAAATTGAAGGATCATTTATATAATTTATGGAGGAATCATAATTCATATATTTGACCAAATGGAAGGAACACCAACTTACAGTCTTTCAAAACAAGTTATATAGAAACATTTTCGGCCACATTTTCGACCAGCAAACACAAAGATGGGTTCTCAGATCAAATCATGATCTGTACAAGTTCGCCAATCAACCCAGGGTAGTGATCGTCATGAAAGCGAAACGGCTACAATGGACAGGGCTTGTCATCAGAATGGACGCTGTCAGAATTGTTCGCCAGGTGTATGAGAAGAAGATCGAAGGCTCGAGACCCTCTGGAAGACTTAGGAGTAGATGGCAAGATGAGGTGACCTCTGACTGCAGACAAATGGGTATTACTGGATGGGAGAATACTGCGCTTGATAGGAGGGAATGGAGGCAGATAGTGAGAGCGGCACGGGATCGTCACGTCCCAGAGAAGCCAACGGAGTGAATTCTCTTTATCGAACCACAAACCCTTAACATTTCTTCCCTGTGCCATAGGAACTTTGGGGACGACTCCCTTTACCGTTGTGAATTCTTTCTTTTTCTCTCTTCTGAGAATCGTGAAATTATTTGTTGCTCAGTTTCATTGTTACATGATAAAAGTTGTCTTTTCGATTTCATTGAACTATGACCTACATCCTTTTCCCGTCTCAATATGATGGGTTAAAATCACTGACTGGATTATTAATTATATTACCATGGAGATAGCGTCTTCAACGAATTCTTGTCAGACGTAATTTAAGAATGGCGAGGTGCATAATTCGCTAATCCCCTTTCCGTCCAATCTAAACTTGACTGTGTATTCTGCGGAACGAAAAGTTCACAGGCGAAGTAAAGAAAAGCCGAGTTGCACTTCCAGGGAAACTACAAACACAACCACACTTTTCTGAAGCCTTGACACGAATCGACAGTGTCTGGGGTGATAGCCCTGCTCGTAAACTGTCTCGAGGCTAGTAATTGGAAAAAATGAAAACGTAAAAACACTTATAGTAGGCGATGTATTGAAGATAGAGATATGCTCTCGCGGACTTTAATGTGGAACTTTTCATGCTGAACAATTCTTACACTCATAGTATATAGATATTTTTAACGGTTTGCCCAGCGTAAGCTTAAAAAGCGCACGGACGCCAGGCTTTCTTTTTCGACGTTTTCACTGAAATTGTTACTGGTTGGCTTTTTTTGATCATAAATAAATGATTTTCTACAGAAACCTTCCTCGAGATATCCTTTACAGAATGGTGAAAACCGCATCAAAATCCATCTAGTGGTTCTCGAGATTATCCGTTACATCCAATAATCCCGGACTTCGTTTTACACTTAGTAGAGATGGATGAGAACATTCTGTGTTTCAGAATATACACAAAAGGAAGGGAAAAGTAATAGGGTTCAGTATCATTTGCAGAATATGCCTGCAGTGCATTAGTACCATACGGGACACAAGCAGAGAAATATCGACCTTCTTGGAACACGCGTTAGTTGGGCTGCATAAAGCAATATTATTAGGGGCAGCTGATTTTCCCGGTATATGATTGTACAGCCTGTTCCAATAAATTCAACACGTAACAGTAAAATGGGTTGCCTACCCTCCCGCAATTGACTTAAAATCTGGTCGCAGCGCGCTAGCGACGGGGCTGATTTCGATTTCACTCATTGCTGCCTTCTTAGGCAGCAATGCAAAGTATTTTGCTCCTTCAAAATATATTTACACAGGCTTCACAATAAGTTTGAACGATTTCTGTTTCAGAACTTGTTATTTTACGCTTGTGTCTTTTGCAGAGCATTTCTATGAAATAAAATTTTATTTTACGAATAGTTGATTACAACACAATGTATTTTTGTGTTGTATTTTATTTACAACACAATTTATTTCTTTTTAACCCAATACCACAAAACGAGATACAATTTGGAATTGATTTGTTACAAAATTGTAATCAGTCTTCGATGCGACTAAAAAAGTTAATTTATCACAGACGTTACATCTACTGCAAATGGACATTTAAATACGTTAGGTGTTCGAAGAGGCGTCCATCATTTTCCAAGCAGAGGGTCACTCGTCGCATGAAGTTCTCTCTTGCGTTCGACAACATCTGAGGAGTAATTTCCACAAAGGCTTCGTTAATGACGAGCTCGATTTCTTCGGGTGTTGGTGGTGATCTTAAAAATACTCTCGACCTGACTCGACTCAGCCCCTTCGCTAGCGCACTGAGAGCAGATTTAAAATCGATTGCGGGTGGGTAGGCAACCCATTTTACAGTTCCGTGTTGAATCGGAATGGCCTGTACAGTATAATAACATATCTATGATTCGATGTATTTCAGTGAAGCGGAGGAATATAAAATTTTCCAAAAATATGGTATATTGGCTTTCACGGCCCGTGAATTAAAACGCAGCAATTTTTCTAGATTTATGACGTGTCTTGTGTAGAGTTTCGCCTATGAACACCAAGTCAAAATACCAATTTTTGGAAGCCTTTATAGGGAGGTGAAAGGTTTCTTGAGCTTTTAGCTCTCACAGTTAAGAGGCGCACGTGCGCTTCATAAGAAGGGAGGTAGTGCACAGTTCGCTACTCCTGTGTGGGTACGGGCACGGACATCAACAGCCCTCTGATGAGCCAACTTGGTGTCCTAGGTGAAACTCTACACAAGACACTCCATAAACCTAGAAAAATTGCTGAGTTTTAATTAAATTTTCTGTTTCATATGGAATCACATATTTAATTGGAGCTGTCCTACTAAAAGTTATCACTTGATTATCCATGAAAGTGGAAACAGAATCTGCGATGGATTGGAAGTTGTTTGATGGGAACATCTTTGAAAAAAAGTAACAGAATTTTCCATAATGGGTAATGCAAGATATTTTCCGCATTGGCTTATAGATTCCTCTTGAACATCCGTATTACGCCTAAGGCAAAATCTAAACTAATTTAAACTTTGAGTAACAAGAAAGTAAAAACAAGTAATTCCTATTTTCATATATTCTACTTATGTTAATTGCCACTATCAACATACATAATTTCAGTTTGATTGCTTTAATAGATTCGTCGATATTGAGAACCGACTTAATATTTCGGATGGTTGCCATGTTGGATTTTATATATGTTGGTCCTAGAGTTATGTACTGTTACATGCATATTATTGTGTACGTGTAGCATTGAAACTTCAATCGCATGATTAGGACACAAGAAGTAACAAGGAGCTTTTAAAATTTCGCACAGCTGCCATCTTGTGGTTATGGAAACAATTGAAATAAATTAGATGCCAGTGGATTAACATTCGTATAAGGATTTACTGTACCAAGTTTCACTGCACTCGGATGGTTAAATTGCGAGAAACGTCCATGTGAATATTTATACTTCGCGTCGCCGCCATGTTGGATTTGTGATCACCAGGTTATTTTAAGTTCTATAGGTGAACTTAAGTTCATATCCCCTATGAACATAAAAAAATCATTTTGATTGCTATAATAGATCCGTAGATATTCAGAGCCGTCTAAATATTTCGGATGGTCGCCATGTTGGATTGTGAAACGTATAGGCCATAGAGTCATGTACCATTAAAGGAAAATTATTGCGTAGGTTAATTATTCAAACTTTCACATCGATCGCATGATTACGACACAAGAAATAAAAACTTAATTTTAAAATTCGCACAGGCGCTATCTTGAGGTTATGTAAACAATTGAACTAAATTAGTTACCAGTGCATAACAATGTGTATAAACATTTTCTGTGCCAGATTTCATTGCGTTTGGAACATTAAATCGCGAGAAAGGTCTCTTTAAAATTTTAAAATTCGCTTGGCCACCATGTTCGTTTTGTAGTTAACCAGTTTTTGAAAGTCTTATAGATGAACTTCCAGTAGTGCCCTTTAACTCCGGACAAAATTTCATGGTGATACCGCTAATAGCTCGAGAGATATAGAATGCCGGTGAAATATTTCGCACATCCGCCATCTTGTGGTTATGTAAACAATTGAACGAAGTTAGATGTCGGTGCATTACAAAGTGTATAAACATATACTGTACCAAGTTTTGTTGCGTTTGGTTGGTTAAGTCGCTAGAAACGTCTATTTAAATGTCACAAATTCGCGTGGCCGCCATGTTTGTTTTGTAGTTGCCAGTTTTTTCAAAAGTCACATAGGTGAACTTCTAGTAGTTCTCTTTATCACCGTACAAAATTCCAGGGTGATATCGGGAATAGTTTTGGCGATATTGAAATCTGATGAAATATTTCGCACAGCCGCCATGTTAGATTGGTGAGACGTAACAAAATTTGAAGGGCCCCGTCGTCCGGAATAGTGCTATGAACTTACCGAATTTCATTGAAATCGCTCCAGCCGTTTAGAAGTTATTAGGACACACACACACCTCACACACACACACACACACACACACGCGCACACACACGGACATAAGGTGATCTCATAAGCCTATATTTTTCAAAATTGAAAATAGGCTAATAAATAAATTAAATAAATTTAAAAAAAGAATTGAATCATTATACATCTGAATTCTGTAAATGATGTCGAAAGCTAATGAATATATATAAAAAAAATAACTACGTACAGTCTGATATTAACATGATGTACTTTATGCTGGAAATAATATAAGAAATTTTCATTATTGATATCTGATTGCCCGTAGTTTTTTGAGAATATTCATTAGCATTTGACATCTCTCACAGGATTCGGATTTTTAATGTTTCAATTTTTTTAATTTATTTATTTATTTATTTATTTAAGTTTTAATTAGAATAGATTTTGCCTGTATTAGTTGAAGAAGAGTCCACCGAAGTGTCGAAACATGTACTTAAATTCAACGTATCTATACTAATATAATAAAGCTGAAGAGTTTGTTTGTTTGTTTGTTTGTTTGTTTGTGTGTTGGGCCGATAACCTAGATGTTAGGCCCCTTAAAACAACAATTATCATCATCATCATCATGTTTGTTTGTTTGTTTAAACGCGCTAATCTCTGGAACTACCAGTCGGATTCGAAAAATTCTTTTTGTATATGATAGCCTGATTCAAGAGGAATAGTTTAGGCTATGTAGCATTAGGCTACACCTCTCAGGTAACCATGAATATCGATTTATGTTCAGTAAGTCGGAAGAACAAGCACTCCCGAACGCAGGCTGCATCACGTCGCCCCTACCAGTGTTCTGGTGCAGAATTGCGAGCTGCTTATAAATTGCTGTCACAGGGAGTAATTAGTGCAAAAAGATTTCTTAAGCCCCTTAAAACAGTTATCATCATGACAATAGTATGCCTCTGTATAAGGGCGATGGTGTTGGTGCAGTATACTGAGGTTGTCAGCTGCAATAAGCGTTGGTGCTTTCCGATCCTTATCCTTGAGCGCTCCAGTTCTGTAGTAGTATTCATTATCATCCATAAAGCAGCCACCGGGCGAAGACGGGCACTACTGCTAGTTTTTCATAAATTGTATTGATAATCTTCCATAAAATCCATGAATATCAAATAAACTTACTAATTACGGTAATAATGGTAATGATAGTAAATATACTCCCGCTTGTAATCGTTCTGGTTGATATTATTTTCCCCACATTAATAATTATGTAGGAACTAGGAATCAATATTGCCTCAAAAAATGAAATAATCTTATTCATCCAAAAGTACAACATAACCGACAGTAGTGGCTACGCTGGCTAACGCGCAGCATTAGGTCATGGGGCCTAGCTCTCTGCTGACTCGGTAGACGCGTGGGTTCGAGCCCCACCGTCGGCCGTCCTTGAAATGGTTTTCCGTGGTTTCCCCATTTTCAACACCAGGCAAATGCTGGGACGGTACCTTCTGACAGGCCACGGCCGCTTCCTTCCACATCCTTGCCCAGTTTCATTCACCATAATTCATTTCATCTCTCATTAACTCCTCTCATGAGGTTGGCGTCAGGAAGGGCATCCGGCTATAAAAACCATCGCCACAAAGACTTCCATCGCATCTCATCCCCGACCCCGTTGGAAAAAAACGGGAATAATAAGGGGTAGACATACATCCAAAAGTACAACATAATATTAAAAGTAAAAAGGATTACAAAAAAAAAAAAAAGATCCGAGCCTTACAGTAGTCGCATATGATGTGTAACATCTGACATGTTATCCTACACGTATACTACACAGCTTGGACATTCTTAAGATGTTAATTTACGCTCCGTTTTCATACTGGTACTATGATGAATGTATAGATTGAATTGGAGATATGCTACTGTCACACTTGTGGCGCAGCGGTCAAGCTGTTAGTCTCTCACCAAGGTAGACCGCGTTCGATTCCCGGTCAATACATGTGAGATTTTCGAATTGAAATGCCATGTCCTGTGGTTCGCATTCCACGTGAAAGGGAGGTACCTTGGATCATGATCGTGAGATTAACGGTCATACAAAACCACAAGCTTCCTTCCTTCCTTTTACGTGAATAATTCATAATAACAAAGTGACACACAACGTCGACAGTACTCTCAAATACTGTGTGCACACTCCTCAGTAACTATAACATTCATTATTCTCAAAGCTCTCATACAATTCGTCGTAAACAATCAAAACATGGCTTCCTACAATCATGAAATGACCTAGTCTCACAAATGATGAAAATACAGCTTTTATTCCACTCATATAACAACATTCTGTTATGCATTAAATATTTGATTACTCACCCACAGTTTGACAATAATGCCGCTTACTTAGATGTCATTTGTCGTCTTTGTCCTACCCCATGTGATCTTCAACCTTGAACGTGAAGCTTCATAAACTGCTCAATGACAAATGAAAGTCGGTGAAACATTTGCCACTGTGCTCGTCAAACCAGTGCCTGCTAAATGAACTGCCTACTGTATTGCCATAACATTCTCGCGCTACAGAGCACACACTGCCTTCTTTCCAATACACACATTTTCAATTGTACAAAAAATCACGCTGCCTTTGCATGGTACCACAGCCAGCTAGTACACTTCCGTTTAATCGATCGAGCGGCCAGTGCATACTTCCGTTTGATCCACCACTGCCAGCTCGATCGTTCCGATCCACTTCCGTCCCCAATTTTCAAAATCACTCCTACAAAACTATCCAGTAACCGAGCGGAAAGATGTTACACATCAAAAGGAATTAAGAGGAAACAACTTTGAAGACTAATCCTGTAATCTCTCACACTGGAGATGCAATGTTTGTTCGACCAGACAACTTGTGTTCTTTTGGCAGAAAAGGTCAAATCCAGACATCTGTTTAAGAGTAGTTTACCAGAGCGAACGATCTGTCAACACTTGATTGTGGTTATTGGCTGATTTCAAAGTACTCACCATCCAAAAACCGGGGTTGAAAATTGAATTTTCAGCCTATTTTCATTTATGGAAATAATAGGCTTATAAGATCACCTTTTGACCATGTGTGTGTGTGCGTATGTGTGTGTGCCCCCATAATAAAATCAAAACGGCTGGAGCGATTTCAATGAAACTCGGTAAGGTCATAGTCTTAGTTTGGCCGACCCCAACCGTGCTCTGCAAATTTCATTACGTCTCACCAATCCAACATGGCGACTGTGCAAAATATCTCCGAAACTATTACTCATATCACCTTGACATTTTTTTTTTCGTGTGGCCTCTTGAGAAGCCGAGTGCAGGTCTTTCTAGGCAACGCCCGTGGGCGACCTGCGCGTCGGGATGAGAGATGGAATTGATGAAGATAATGAAATTTGGCAAGGATATGGAAGGAAGCGGCCGTGGCCTGTCAGTAGGTACCGTCCCAGCATTTGCCTGGTGTTGAAAATGGGGAAACCACGGAAAACCATTTCGAGGACTGTTGACGGTGGGGCTCGAACCCACGCGTCTACCGAGTCAGCAGAGAGCTTGGCCCCATGGCCTAATGCTACGCTTTAGCCAGCGTAGCCACTACTGTCGGTTGTTCGGTGATAAAGGGCACTACTAGATGTTTACCTATGTAATTTTTAAAAACCTAGCAACTACAAAACGAACATGGTGGCCAAGCGAAATTGAAACTTTTAAGTAGACTTTTCTCGCGATTTAACCATCCGAACGCAGTGAAACTTGGTATAGCAAATGTTTGTACACATTGTAATGCACTGACATATAATTTAGTTAAATTGTTTACATAACCTCAAGAAGACGGATGTGCGAAATTTTAAAATTACGTTTTCATTTCTTGTGTCCTAATCATGCGATCAAAGTCAACATTTGAATAATGAACCTACGCAATAATTTTGATCTAATAGTACTGTAGCGCTTTTTGTAAGGTGTTTAGTCCAGGCAATGTGTTCAGCTACGCCGGGAGGCGTTAGGAGTGTCATTCGTTTCCATACGGGAGGCTACGAGCATTTCCGAATGGACGGCACGAAGCCTCGAGCCAATCAATTGATCCATAAATGACGTAATGTCACGTATCGACCCCAACTAGAAGATTGATTTTACTGTTGTGAAGGAAATAAGAGTTATTAAAGACATTATGAAGATTGTAGAATGTGAATTCACATAGCAGAAGGAATCTGTAATCTGGAATCTAGCAAGTGAACTGAAGTCATAACATGTATTTAATCCAAGCTACAAACGATATATTGACGTATCGAAATATATCAAGGGACAGAGAGAGAGGGATGGTAGCTTCTCTCGGCGTTATGCTCGAGCAAGGAGAGACTCACTTGTGATACGATCGTCATACAGCTCTTGGATGGCAGAAATCCACGAGCTCCATGCCTTTTGACACATCAACGTGTACAGTCGGCCATCATATTTATCCGGCTAGGCCCGACCGCGAAGCGAGTTACACTTTGTGTATTCACTAGTGAACATATAACGTGTGACATTATTTAATGCAGTTACAATACAGCAATGGAATTGAAACTTTCTATTAAATCCATTTGCATTGTGTCGAATTGGGAGAGGCGGAACATTGTATAGTTGGCACGCGGACTGATTTTTTTCCATGTCCAGCCGTGTTCACGATCCAAGCCGCCATTACATGATACTACTGTGGAAACTTTCACGTGATATGCTAATGTGCATTCTCGAATATAACTCATGCCAGCATCAAGGCTTTATGTCCAGTGAAATATGCTAATTTTAAGAGACACATTTTCGTTCGAGATGTCAGTGGGGAACATTCACTTTGTTTCAATAGTTCCCAGTATGGCAGGCTAAAGTGGATGGGATAACTGCATGTGAGGCGCTGGCGAGATGCAACACACAATCTGCGGAATGTATCATCCTGTAAGAAAAATACTTTTCTTTCGGAATACATAAGTGGTTGTTAGCGAATGCTATTACGAGCTAATGGTCACGTTAAACTACAAGCTTCCTTCCTTTTCCTTTTCCTATTACGAGCTATGACATGATGTCGGACTATGTCTGAAGCTGTGCGATTTCACAAGCGTGTGCGGACAATCCTGGCGTGAACCGTGAAGGAGCGAGATGCCAACCGACAGCTGGTCGAGTGCGGTGCGTTCCTGGGTTTGAATGGGAGATCCATGGAGGAAGTATGTTTTGTCTGACTTTAGCGTGGAGGCTAGTCAGGCATTTATATCCTTTTTACGACGCTTCGAGAGGCAACGCAAGGTACTGGATCGATATCTCGTTTATCGTAGCTTAGTGGAGCATTTGTTAGCAATCACAATTGCCATAAATTTTCCTTCAGTAGTATAAATAGACATGTACAAGTTTAGGTTCGATGTTTCTGTCAAAACTAACTTGCTGTATATCCGGGATTAATGTTCACTTAATGAATTCATCCCTTGTATATTTTATAGATTTGATATTTAACTTAATTAGTAAATTCAGTGTAGTCATTTAATTAGATATGCGTATTTTTATTGCCAAGAAGACCATTATTAGGGGAAGATTTCCAGATATTTATATAAGAATAGCTTTAATCGCGGTTTCGTTAAACAGTGTTAGGACACTGATTGACATTTTCTTGTGGCTAGTACATATTAGCACGTACTATTTCTACAGCGTTTTGAGTTAGGAACTTTGTTTTTTCTCTCATCGAGTTGACACTTGGAAGTTTATTGATGTTTATTGCCTTGAGAGTTTTAATCCACTTTTCTGGATTATTTTCATGGAAAGCACTTAGCTTTTGTGCGTGAGGATCTATTGATGGATTGACCTAATGGATAGTCAGTGGATTAACCAGCGAAGTTGACCTCTGTTCATGGTGTAGGTGTTGTCCATTAATATTTCTGAATTCACCGAAGTTGGAGGCTATCCTAGTTTGGGAAAGGATCATTTTAAATTTCTACTTGGCATTAATTTGAGAATAATTTAATATTGGATATCATGCTGAGACATGTATATTTTTGAACGTAACGTAAATGATTGCAGTTAGTGCAATAGTGTGTGTTAAATGAGTAAAGCATTTTGAACATGATCCAAGTTTTTGTATGAATTATTCCCAGGGAGGAATGCCTCTAAGTTAAGAAATATAAGCAGTATACTTGATGCACACTTTTGTAAGGCAAGACTGATAGGCTTAAGGAATACTTTGATTCCATATTTTTTGAACAACGTGCTTTAGGTTGGTTATTTATTTTCATGCACGAATATAGGTTCTTTTGAGAAAGTAACTAGATTTGGGAACAGTTATTTGAAGTATGTTGTAACATTTCAAGGTGTAATGCAGATCATTCTGTGATTTTGTGGTCACCTGTATTAAGATGCACAGATGCATACTCTTAATTATGCTGTGTTTTTGAAGTGTTATGCTTGTTGAAGCAATTTTCTATAAACGATTGAGCCAGTAAGAGCCTGTGAGCCAGTGAGTGCCAATCATTATTAGACTACGAATGGTCTAGCACCCGGAGTTTGGTGTAGTGTAAACCTAGGTGTTTTTTCCCCTGTATTTCATGTCAATAGAGGCATAGTCAGCTGTTGATCATTACTGGATCAGGCCTACGTGTCTTTTTCATATTAACTAATTCTGAGCTGTTTGGATAATTTGTGTATGTTATCGAAGGTATTACCACAGCTGTTAATCGAAGCCTTTACATATTTATACAATCTTGTCATTTATATGCAACATGAACATTGACAATTAATATTTCACTTAGCTTGATCGCTTGGTGAAATTAAACCATATTTAAAGAATATTTTCAATGAATCGAAATAATGCGAATGATATGATTCAGGTCGTCATTGGGACCAATTTGAGTGTCCAGAAACACAATCCTATATAGATTTTTAGCCTACTTTCGATTTTTGCAAAAAATTAAAGTAGACTTATGAGATCACTACAGGGCGAAAAAAGTGTGTCTGTCTGTGTGTGTGTATGTGTGTGTGTGAGTCTGTGTGTGTGTGTGCGCAAATTGAACCAAATTTGGTACAAAGGTAGCACTAGCAAAGGACACCTCAGTGTCATGTTTTATATCGCCGCCATCTTGACGGAAACGTAATGGCGGCCACACAAATGTTCAAAGCTTAAATCAAATTACGACTAACCTAATCATCCGATCTCTACGAAATTTTGAAACAACATACCGTTATGGGGGCAGCATCCTTTGACCAAACTAATAGGTCATCAGCCTAATAGTTTACGGATGGCGGCCATCTTTGTGTGAAAATTGATTGCCCCTATTAATTCGAACACGGTGAAACCGAATGGAACGAAATTTGGTACAGAGGTAGTACTAGCAAAGGGCACCCCAGTGTCATGTTTTATATCGCCGCCATCTTGACGGAAACGTAATGGCGGCCACACAAATGTTCAAAGCTTAAATCAAATTACGACTAACCTAATCATCCGATCTCTACCAAATTTTGCAACATCATACCTTTATGGGGGCAGCATCCTTTGACAAATCTAATAGGTCATCAGCCTAATAGTTTGTGGATGGCGGCCATCTTTGTGTGAAAATCGATTCCCCCTATTAATTTGAACACGGTGAAAGCGAATGGAATGAAATTTGGTACAGAGGTAGCACTAGCAAAGGGCATGTTTTATATCACCACCATCTTGACGGAAACGTAATGGCGGCCACACAAATATTCAAAGCTTAAATCAAATTACGACTAACCTAATCATCCGATCTCTACCAAATTTTGCAACATCATACCTTTATGGGGGCAGCATCCTTTGACCAAACTAATAGGTCATCAGCCTAATAGTTTACGGATGGAGGCCATCTTTGTGTGAAAATCGATTGCCCCTATTAATTCGAACACGGTGAAACCGAATGGAACGAAATTTAGTACAGAGGTAGTACTATCAAAGGGCACCCCAGTGTCATGTTTTATATCGCCGCCATCTTGACAGAAACGTAATGGCGGCCACACAAATGTTCAAAGCTTAAATCAAATTACGACTAACCTAATCATCCGATCTCTACCCAATTTTGCAACAACATACCTTTATGGAGGGAGCATCCCTTGACAAATCTAATAGGTCATTAGCCTAATAGTTTGTGGATGGCGGCCATCTTTGTGTCAAAATCGATTACCCCTATTAATTCGAACACGGTGAAACCGAATGGAATGAAATTTGGTACAGAGGTAGCACTAGCAAAGGGCACCTCAGTGTCATGTTTTATATCACCGCCATCTTGACGAAACGTAATGGCGGCCACACAAATGTTCAAAGCTTAAATCAAATTACGACTAACCTAATCATCCGATCTCTACCAAATTTTGCAACAACATACCTTTATGGAGGAAGCATCCTTTGACAAATCTAATAGGTCATTAGCCTAATAGTTTGCGGATGGCGGCCATCTTTGTGTCAAAATCGATTACCCCTATTAATTCGTACACGGTGAAACCGAAGGGAATGAAATTTGGTACAGAGGTAGCACTATCAAAGAGCACCTCAGTGTCATATTTTATATCGCCGCCATCTTGACGGAAACGTAATGGCGGCCACACAAATATTCAAAGCTTAAATCAAATTACCATTAACCTAATCATCCGATCTCTACCAAATTTTGCATCAACATACCATTATGGGGGGAGCATCCTTTGACCAAACTAATAGGTCATTAGCCTAATATTTTGCGAATGGCGGCCATCTTTGTGTGAAAATCGATTCCCCCTATTAATTCGAACACGGTGAAACCAAATGGAACGAAATTTGGTACAGAGGTAGCACTAGAAAGGGCCACCTCAGTGTCATGTTTTATATCACCGCCATCTTGACGGAAACGTAATCGCGGCCACCCAAATATTAAAGGCTAAAATGTAATTACGACCAACCTAATAATCTAGTCTCTACCAAATTTTGCAACAACAAATCTTAATGTGGGAAGCATATTCTGACCAAACTGCTAGATCATCAGCCCAATAGTTTGCAGATGGTGGCCAAGTATGTGTGCAAATTGATTCCCCCTATCAATTCAAACACGGTGAAACCGAATTGAACCAAATTTGGTACAGAGGTAGCACTAGCAAAAGGCACCTCAGTGTCATGTTTTATATCGCCGCCATCTTGACGGAAACGGAATGACGGCCACCCAAATGTTAAAAGCTTAAATCAAATTTCGACCATCCTAATAATTTGATCTCTACCGGATTTTGCAACAACATGCCTTTTTGTGGAAAGCATCTTATGACTGACTACAAGGTCATCAGCCCAATAGTTTGAAAATAGCGGCCATGTATGTGTGCAAATCCATTCCCCAGATCAATTCAAACACGGTGAAACCGAATTGAATGAATTTTTTTACAGAGGTAGCACTAGCAAAGGGCACCTCATATTCATGTTTAATATCCCTATAGAACGTTGTTTTTCAACAAGCTACTACAACCAACATTCAATTATACTCCTTGAAAAGGGCAAAGAATTATAACAATACCCATGCATTTAGGAGAAAGTAGGCTATATGTTCTTTACTGAACATCTTGTTGTAAATTATTGTACATAATATTTAAAGAATGCTACAGCGTTAGGGCATCGTCCCAGATGTTATATATTTAAGATTCTTGCGTGATAATTCATGTTTATTCAAAATTCAGTCTTTATTTAAATTTCTAATTATGATTCTGACATTCACATTTAGATTTTTTTCATTGCATTGCAAGTTATGTTTATTATCCATTTTTGGATTTTCTTGTGACAGTTGTTACTGTTCTTTTGGTCGTTTTGACGACAGGCACTTTTCTTTTATTGTTGTCATGTTCCTTTTGAATAAAGTTTGTTTTCTCATTTTAAAATTTTATTGCATGATATTTTAAGGAAGTGATGGGAGGTCGTGTTGAGAAGGCCATCGCTTGGTATTTTCAGGTTATACCACCCTTTGAGATAGTTCTCTTTTGAGATTTTTTCGTATTCTTGAGCTAGTAATTTTCTTCTGAAGCCATGGTCATTCCTAATACCACCTGTTAGGAAGACTAGTTACCATATTACTCCTTTACTTGGTGGTAGGACTTGGGGGTTCTTTAGCCAGGTATTTTCAGGTTCTACGATCCAGTTGTCATCGAGGGATTTCACCAGGTTTTGGTAAGTGATTTCGGGTACAGTACATAACTCTATGGCGTAGATATATACAAATCCAACATGGCGACCATCCGAAATATTTAGACGGTTCTCAATATCTACTACTCTATGACAGCAATCAATCTGAAATTATTTATGTTGACAGTGGCTATAAGCACTCGATGCTGCTCATTGCGCGATTGCCAAGTTCCCTCCTAATTACGAATGCTCACAGGGGCTTAAAGGTTGGTTTGCGCCCACAGGTATCTTATCTCATATTGCTCCCCAGACCCACCCCCATGCGTGGTTTGATTTTCTACCTCTTATTTTCCGACACCCTGTATAAGAGTGACTCATTTATTAAGATTATGGGATAGAAAGTGTGTGGTTTAATAGCGTAGCTTTAAATTGTTGCCATGGTCCATCAGAATCAAGTAATGCATTGTATAACTTGATTGTATGAGGTAATATGCCATTTAAAGCAAATTTAGAGGCTTCATTGTGTGATACAAAGAAGTGATTAACCTGTCATGTTTGATAACGCTGTGCAGTATATCTTCCACTGTGACTAATGCTGTGTTTGGTTTCATAAGACCATTTTTTTGATTGAATACAAACTGAAGGACTATGGCAGTGTTAAAACACCAGTGCTTTTTTGGATGTGTAACATCTTTCCAATCGGTTGCTGGATATTTTTGTGGGAGTAATTTTGAAAAATAGGATGGAAGTGTGTAAGACGCACTGCCAGCTGGATCGTATCCGGCCTGGGCATTCATCACACACAAAAATCTTTTTTATTTACACACTAAAAATACAGTGAGTCCGGGAATGTACTCCGCAGCGCCTACATGCGTCTGCGAGAGCTAGCTACAGTAGTTACGTTGGTAGCACGGCTGCCGCTTGCATCATAACAAACAAACAGTAAACTTTGTACTCACCACAGCCATTCATAACAGATGCTGGAACCATTCACAGTACATCACTCTTTTTCCGTAATCAGTTTGTTTTAATTCATGAACCACGGTAACTTTATCAGGGAACAACTGAAGCTTGTCTCTTACAGCTTTATGTGCTGTCGACTCAGAGATTCCTGTTTGTTGAGCTAATTTTCGTGTTGATTTACTTGGACTATGTAGCTTTTTGTCGGAGATTTCAAGTTTATCGTCTGTTAAAAGCGTACGCCTGCCTGTTACCGGTACATCGTGAACTGAGTCAGTCACACGAAATTTACTTACCAAATCCCGAACGGTATCGCGGTTTGGACACTTTGAATTAGGAATCCACGCCTGAAATCTTAATTTTACATTTTCTGTAAACCGATCGCATTCGCGAAAAACGTATTCCACCAAAAGAACTCTCTCTTCAGTAGTAAACATTACCGCCTGTATACTGTTGCACTCTTCCAATAATCTATCTGAAAGCTCGCTGACTGTAATACACGCAGAAGACATGCAGGCCCGCTCGCTTATCGCAATTCACACTGACAGCCCACAAGGGGAAGTCCCGCTTTGAAGGACACAGTGCAGTGCAGTGCAGCCAACTAAACTCATGACTCAACCACTCACAGCTGCACGTACCCACTGCGGAGTACATTCTCGGGCGCCCTGTACATAACAATTCCAAGACTCTCTTTTTTTTCTTCACAGCCTACTTGCTATTTCTACTCTCGCACTACCTTCTTGATTGTTCTCGCACTGCTTTCTTGATACTCTGCTGCTAATCATATCACTATGACTCATTTTAACAGAATCCATATGAAATTACGTGTTGGTCTGTGAATCAAGAGGTCCGGGAACTGGGCAAGCCTTTCATGATCTACTGCTGTGCACATTGCATTTACTCGCAAGTTGGCCTATATATAAGGAAATTAAGGTTATGAGCGGTGTCGCGTCTATTAATCTACAGTAGTTGATCCATATCATATTCTTTATTTAGGCTAGTGCTGGTGGAAGCTACCAATGAAAAATGAAAATCCACAGCCTGCTTCCAGTCTCCGACCGGGTCAGGAATGGAATGAATGAAGCCCCGATCTAGCGGCGAGGATATGGACTGTGCCGGCTGCCGAGGCCTGACGCACTCCTCTGGGGCAATGATTAAATGAATGACAGATGAAATGAAATGATAGTGGAGAGTGTTGCTGGAATGAAATTTTTGACAGGAAAAACCGGAGTACCCGGAGAAAAACCTGTCTGCCGCCGTTTTGTCCAGCACAGATCTCACATGGAGTGACCGGGATTTGAACCACGGACCCAGCGCTGAGAGGCCGGCGTGCTGCCACCTAAGCCACGGAGGCTTGGTGGAAGCTACCAATCATCTAAAAAATGAGTTCCGTATAAAAAATTACAATATCTGTAAAGCACTCCCTTTTACAATCGAATAATATGTGTGCCAAACATTCAGTGAAACACGGATAATTCGAACCTCGAGGGACCAGTAAAAAAATTCGAATTAGGCCTATCCAAAAATTTGAATTATGGAAGTTCTTTGAAAAGGGTAGAGAAAATATTCAAATTCTAATTTTCCGGTTCCCTCAACCTATTTCGGACTTTGCCACTCTCATTTTCATAACCGAGAATTTTGTCTTTATTTTTAGGTATGTTGACAACGTGTTTGGAAGAATCTCGAAAGCCTTTGCAATTTCAGATTTTTTTCTACATTACCTTTTCCACTTCTTTAATCTCCACTATTTTCTCCGCCAAAGTCAAAGTTTTGTATGGAACTCGAGGCTTTGATGACGACATCCTAGTTCTGTACACACACTTTAAAACACAGGCAAAACCAAACTGCTAAACAACAATCACATGTCTAATTAGACCACTCAGCACGCACTTACAAACAGGTGTAAGGGATGACACTGTTATAAGTTGTGTAGTGTTGCAAAACAATGGGAGGGGGTGGGATTGGGCATTGACCTTGGAAGGAGCGTAGCAGGCGTGTTGTTATAACGGAACAAGTTAGATCTGAACCTTCCGATGCGCATGTGCGTCCTGTTGCATTACGTCATCCCCCCGCCTGGATTCTTTGTCAACCAGTGAGCACATACTTCGTCACGCGCTGGTTAGATATTGCCAAGTAGTCATTATTCCCAGAACCTTGGCAGGGTACAGATTCTGTCAAGGCATGCGAAGCAAGACTGACCGGCTCTGTTCTTTGACAAGCACGGCAACAAGCTTGCTGTCAGGAGTGTGTGAAGTGGGCGCGCTCTCAGTTCATTACCACCAATGCTATGTCACTGAGAATGCTCCTATTCGATACTTTATGCTTGAATAATATAACCACGACGAACAGCGAGCAGCCCCAAACAGCTGTTGCACCAAAGAGAGGAAATCGCATTTGCGCCTAGTGATCCCACCACTTCCCCTCCTAGACGAGACACCGCCATGACAGGCCAGGTCTAACTTGCCACGCTATAGTCATGTAGGCAAAACCATCGACTAGGGTCCGAATGCCAATGATACGTCGCTTTTCAGGAATTTCTTACCCAACTGTTTGGCTTCCGATCGGCTTTTTACACGTAAAAACCTCGAATTATCCAAAATATAATTCGAATTAACCACGATTTTTAGCATTGATTGTATATAAAATGCTAGGGACCAAGAGAAAAATTCGAATTATAGAAGTTCGAATTAGCCACTTTCCACTGTATTACAAAATACCGGTGTATCAACAATTTCACGTGAGGTTTCTTCTATGTCAGATGTTACACATCATATGCGACTGCTGTAAGGCTCGTGAAGTTTTTTTAATTTCAGGGGGAACGCTGGGTACTCGTACCCCTTAAATATTTGAAAAATGTTTAGAAACAATATTGGTACATTTGAACATAGTCCGGCAAATATAACTTCCGACTTGAAAGTTTATCGATCAGCTGGCGTCAACGCGCTGTTCACAACAGCTGGAGATTTCGAGTAATCCTCGATTTAAATCGATGTATCGAGTCATTTTCTTTTTGTCGGCCACTCGGCACTCCGTTCTTAAAACCACGGAGGCTAGAGTTTGGAGGCGGGGAAGGTTGTTATTTTGTGCGTGAGGTTAGTTTTGTAGAATGAGGAAAATTACGAACTATTTAACATCCACCCAGACATCGAAAAAGATGAAAGTTAATGATTCGAACACAAACAATGACCGCACTTTGCAAATTGCCGAAAATTGCAAGATATTGATGTTTTATCGACTACAACTGAGAGCAGGGACGCGTCTATAAGGGCCGAATGGGCCCTGCCCACCCAAGGCATTGCAAAGAATTTGTTTAATTAATGAAAATCCACAGCCTGCTTCCAGTCTCCGACCGGGTCAGGAATGGAATGAATGAAGCCCCCATCTAGCGGCGAGGATATGAACTGTGCCAGCTGCCGAGGCCTGACGCACTCCTCTGGGGGCAATGATTAAATGAATGACAGATGAAATGAAATGATAGTGGAGAGTGTTGCTGGAATGACATTTTGACAGGGAAAACCGGAGTACCCGGAGAAAAACCTGTCTGCCTCCGTTTTATCCAGCACAGATCTCACATGGAGTGACCGGGATTTGAACCACGGACCCAGCGGTGAGAGGCCGGCGTGCTGCCGCCTAAGCCACGGAGGCTTGTTTTGTTTAATTAATGTCTTTTAAAAATTCTTTCTTCTTCTTCCTCTTCTTCTTCTCGAATCACCCACTTTGGAATACGTCAGATCAATCACTTCTTAGATGCTTGAGCTCTCTATTTTTCTTCCAATACTTCTTCATTCTCTCTGATCTCTTTCTTTCCTCTTGTGATATCTGCATCGGCTTTCTGGAGACGGCTCTGGCTTGGAACTTCCTGGTGTTGTCTTTGGTCACGGTTTTGGCTGTACCATTCATCAACATGATTTCAGTAATCTGGAGCTCTCGCAGGTCCTTTTCTACTTCCGTAAACCAATTAGGTTTGATCTTCTTTTTGGAAAAGAAGTCAAAGATTTTCTTGGTTAATCGGGCAGGATTCATCCGGTAGATGTGTCCATAGAAATCAATCCTCCTTTTCCGTATGGTATCTGAAATTCTCTCCGACTTCACATACAGGGTGTCGTTCCTATAGAAAACTTGTTTGTTATTTTGGAATTTAGGACCTATGATCTTCCTCAAAATTTTTCTCTCTTTGATTTCCAATTTTTCCATTTGCCCTTGTCTCCTCAAGACTAGCGTTTCTGCTGCAAAGAGTGCCTCTGGCTTAATTACGGTGTTATAATGCCTGATTTTAGTTTTCCAGGAGAGGGTTTTCTTATTGTATGTATTTTTGGTTTTCTGGAAGGCTAGTTCCATTTTGATTCTTCTCGCCTCCATTGTTTTTCCTTCAAGGTTATTCCAGTTGATCCATTCTCCTAAGTAATTGGAACTATTAACCACCTCGATTTTATTAGCTCCAACTGTAACTCTCTTGGGCACATCCAAACTATTTGACATAATTTTCGTTTTTTCAAAGGAAATTTTAAGTCCTATTTTCCCCGCCATCTCTTGTAATTCTGTGATTTGTTCTTTGGTTTCCTCCCATGTTTCTGCGAGCAGCGCCAAGTCGTCAGCAAAGGCCAAACACTTAATCGTGATTCCTTTGTTTTTTGTTCCTAGACGTATTCCCCCTCGTGTTTTCGCATTCCATTCTCTCATAACTTTTTCAAGTGCTAAAATTACTTTATAATACAGATACTCAACTTAAAATAAGTGTTTTACCCTTCTAGAATCTCTAAAGAGAAATCATTATAAATAACTCATCCCTTGCTTAAGATCCTGACAGTCTCGTACGGTGTATCGTCATAGCGAGGGCCGGTCCACAGAAAGTCCATGTAAAGTATATGGCTTCATGGGCCGGGTGAGGAAACAGTGGACATATAGCACTGTCTTGCACGCGAATTCTTCAGTGCTATGAAGGGAATTTTCTCTCTCTTCAAGGGCCAGCAGATTGGGCCCATAACGTTGCTTTGAAGATTCCTGCTTCTGTCTCTGTCAAATAGGATTACGGGAGAAGAGTTCACCCCACCCCAAGCTCTTAAACAGGTATTCAGCTATTGTTCGCAGATTGCTGACATAAGACAAACATATAATTATACATTTTCAGATGTCTGATATTCCAAGTAAAGTACAAATGTGTTAGTGAGTTCTGTCGATGAAGCTGTAATTTCTACTGCATATGTTTTTTTTAAATTTGTGGCACGGTATGTAATTATTTAATATGTTGATTGTATGCCGAAATAGGAAAATGAAAGTGGATTTTTTAAACAAATTAATTTTCTTCTATAGCTCTGAACACAATGTTAGAAATTAAAGAATTATGACCTCATCAGCCAAGCTGATGGATAAATTTGCTTCATCCAAACACAGGAGAGAATATATGTATTAATAAAGAGCCATATGGGTACAGTTTTTAATGCATCAACTATTTATTAAAACTTGTTACAAATTTTGTGTTGTGTGGAATTATGATAATGGCAATACTGGCAACAATAAATGCCAACTATAAAACAATATTTAATATGTAACAACAATAGTATCATCTGGCCCACCCTAGAATTGTAATCAGGAGCCGCCCCTGACTGAGAGTACCCCTTAAATCTTAAAAAAAAAAAAAAAAAAAAAAAGTTCCTATAAACATATGTCCGGAAACAAATGCCTGTAGAGATATGCACCATTTTACCCGCATGGAGGAGGCGTTGTGTTCGGTGGTGCAGGCGTCCTTCCGTTGAAGGTCTTAGCATGAGTTGGATGTTCAGTCATAGTATACGGTTTTGCTGACAGTGCGGTGCGGTTCCCGCACCAGACTGTCGGTCCCATTCTGTGTGGACGACGTAAACAGTGCAATGGAGTATTCCTCGAGGGAAATGGCAGACATGGCTATGGATTAGCAAACGGTAGTAGCATGGCCTCTCCGTTCGCCGGACCTAAATCCATTGGATTTCTGGCTATGGTGACATCTAAAGACATTGCTCAGTGGGTCAAAATTGAAATCTAGGAGGACAAAATTATTTATTTTCATAATTTAAAAATCAAAATGTATTACTTCTACAGCATTCTCATACAATTGCCGTTCACTATTCTGGGATATAAACGCATTTTAGTGTAAATCTGTCACCACTGTTCGAGCAGTCTGAATTGGAGGGTGAATGTAAGTGGCTGTGGTTTGGTTGTCTTTGTGGTTAGTGTGATGCTTTAAGAAGGAACATGCAGCTGAATGTATGATCTTTGTAACGTGTTTCAGTTATTATTGGGCGTAATTGTTACGTAATTTTAGCTATATCTGCATTATATAATATTTAACTATTATTTTTAAAATTATATTTTCACTTAGATTTGTAGTATGTCGCATCACTCTGCGTCACTTTCTACTTAATGCTAAAATGTAGATAAAGTCTTGTAGTTTACGCCTGTATTAAGACTTTTTGCATCTTTTTGCAACTTTCTTAGTTATTTTACGTTTTAGAAGATGCCGCGCTACCAGTTCTCACACGTTTACAACTGTTTGAAGCACAGGGTTTGACGATTATATCAAAAGTGGAACTTTGTGACATTGTTAAAAGTAAATTAGGGGTAGAAAATTGTTCTGAAGAGATAACTGAATGCTCTATCCAGCTCCCAGTCATAGACAATTTCTTGTATGTGTAGACGTCGCTTAGAAAGGTCTTAACTGATGTTTATTATGAAGTAAACAAATTATATACGTTGCTTTCACTCTAAATTCATGATTAAAACGTAAAAATAATTTTGTCCCACTAGATTTCGATTTTGACCCACTGTGCATTGGTGTATGCCACACTCATCGACAAAATGCAGATGTTACAAGAGCGTGTAACCAATGAGTGTGCGCACATCCGCGACCAGCCAGGCGTGATTGGACGAGTTCGGGATTCCTTGTGAAGAAGAGCCGAAGCATTTGTACGAAATCTTGGTAACCATGTGCAGAACGTATCCGCGGACAGACCGGCTGGTATCATCACAGCTCCTGGTTGGTGGTATTGAAGGATGATTGACCAACGCGTGTTCTTTTAAAAGTGTGTGACAGTCGAGTGTTCATTAAACGTAGCTGGTAGGATGACGTCCATTGACTGAAGTGTACATAGACAACACAAGTTAAATGGCTCATATCTCAACAGGCATTTGTTTCTGGACATATGTTTATAGGAACATTTCTTCTTGTTTTGACCTATCCCAACCTCTGTTGCAATATCGGACACTTTTTTTCAAACACCCTGTTTACACAAATAGGCTTAATAATTATTGAAAATACTAATAATTATTGGTGTTAAACGGAAGATAGTAAATTCAGGACTGGACAAGTAAAACAGTATATATGCCAAAATGCAAAACGTTTGGAAAAAAAACCTTCAGGCTTGGGAACTTAATGTTGAAGACATGACTTGGGAATTAAGATTTTAGGGTAAAAAAAAAGGAAATACTAATCTTTACATACAATATAACGGAAGAAACGATAGAGAAATAAATGCGCGGGGGAGGCAGCCAGAAGCATTCCGGAGGAGTGTGAGAAGCATGTTATGGAGCAAGGATGTCCTTCAGAACAGCAAAAATATCATATATCGGACGTACTATGTCCCTATCCTGACGTAAGCCTCGGAGACCTGAGTTATGAAAGGAAGGGAGAAGAGCAAAATACAGGCCAGTGAGATGAGGTTCTTGAGAAGCAGTATTGGCGCTACAAAGAGGGACAGAGTAAGAAATGAGAGGACCAGAGAATTAATGGAGGAGCCATTACAGGATGGTATAGAGAAATCTAGACTTAGATGGTATGGACATGTAAAACGAATGGAGGAGAAGAGGATACCCAGGAGGGTACACGAGACAAAGTGGGAAGGAAAGAGACCAAGAGGGAGACCGAGAGACAGGTGGCTGAAGGTGGTAAAAGAAAGCGTCAAGAAGAGCGGAGAAGACTGGACAAGGGTGGAGTCTGAGAGATGGTGGGAAGACAGAAGACGTTGGAGAGGCTTGTGTTCCAAACAGTCCCGGCCAGTGGCTGGAAACTGTGCAAGATGATGATGATGACTAAACTTTACATCAGTTTAGTGAACTACATACGACAAAAGGATGTGGTGTAATGCTTGGAGTCCATGACTTGTCAGTCAAAACGGAAGTAGATATTTTGATTTTGATTTGACCATGTCAGGGTCAACACTAACGCTCGTAGTGATACATTTAGTGTTCTACATACGACAAAGGATGTGGTATAATGCTTGGTGTCCTTGACTTGTAAGTCAAAACGGAAGTAGATATTTTGATTTTGATTTGACGATGTATGGGTCGACACTAACGCTAGTAGTTATAGATATAGACCACAAACGATGCACTGTTATGTTAATAGGATTATTGTATTGTGCGAATCTTAATCGAACAGGATCGGGGAAGTGTAAGCCAAAATATAAATACGCGAGCATCGTATAGCCGGATATTTCATCACCTCTTTGTTGACCTGGGTCGCAGCAGAGGCTTCTTAAATCCTTCTCAAATATACAGACAATCAAATATTCATCTTCATCTACAGAGAAAAGATCTAAAATGCCCACAAAACTAGAACTGTTGGATTAAAACATAAAATTGCTTGTAAACAAAATATGCGCTGTACGACTCTCAAACGTTTTAACATCTTCATATAAAGGGAGGTAGCGCGCAGTTCGCTACTCCAGTGGGGGTTCGGGAGGGGGCCACCAAGAGCCCGCCGATGAGCCAGCTTGGTGTCCCAGGCAAAACCCCACACAACACACGACACAAACCTAGAAGATTTTTTTTTACCCTCCAGGTTGGTGGAACCCACGGACTCAGCGAGGGAACTCACCACTACCGCCTCTACGGGCAGTGTCCTAGAGCTGGGAACATCGAATCGGAAGGGATACAACTGGTGAGGTGGGATTGGCACCTCGCCCAGACGGCCTCACCTGCAAAGCGAAAAGGGGCCTCATCAGGGAAGGTAAGGGATGGTTAGGATGGATAGACAAGGAAGAGGGAAGGAGGCGGCCGTGGCCTTGAAGAAGGTACCATCCCGGCATTTGCCCGAAGACGAAGTGAGAAACCACGGAAAACCACTTCGAGGATGGCTGAGGGGGAATCGAACCCCCTCTACTCATTTGGGCCACTCGAGGCTGAGTAGACCCCGTTCCAGTCCTCGTACCACTCTTCAAATTTCATGGCAGAGCCGGGAATCGAACCCAGGACCTCCGGGGCGGCAGCTGACCGCTACGCTACGGAGGCGTTTAATTCACTGACCGTGAAAGCCAATATACAGTAGGTGTATATCTCTCCTACTGAAACATTCACTATGAACGATTTTAACTGACAATATTTGAATAATAATGCACCAGTATCAATAAATAAGAAGGATGCTTGATAAAAAGTACTTTTCTATATGAGGAATCAAACCTCAAATCTTACGCTCCGAAGCAATCGACTCTAACCGCGTAGTCACTCTTATCATTTTGTCAGTCTGTAAAGAATACCTTATTAAACCCTATGAAATAGATGAATGCTTTTTATGTTACAGCAGTTCGTTAATTTTATAATGCTGTTATGTGACGAATCCACCACATTGGGTTACGAAAAAACTCTTTGTTATAGCAGTAATAGGACGTATCTCAACTCGGAATAAACAGAGAGATGGTCGTACCGGCCCATAGTCGCCATTTTTATCCAAACATTTTCCGTAACACGACAAAACTATTTTCAAATGAGTATTGTACAAGATCGGGTCCTTTGCTCGCAATCAGCTATTTATATTTATTATACGAGGCACGTCCAGAAAGTAAGTTCCCTTTGGTAATAAAATTAAATTGTGTACAGATACAGAAAAAATATTTATTGCACCCTACACCTCTTAAACTACTTTTCCACATAACTGTCGAACTTTTGCAGGCACTTGTCATAGCGTGGCACAAATGTTTGAATACCTTCTTCATAGAAGTTTCCCGCCGACCGTAAACGAGAGTGAAGACTCCCTTGTAAGATATCCTACCGTTTGGCCACCACTGTTAGGCAAATTGCGTGCTTACCAGGAGAACTGCGTATGTTTAGGAGTTCTCCTGACCACATACGCAATTTGCCTAACAGTGGTGGCTAAACGGTAGGATATCTTACAGGGGAGTCTTCACTCTCGTTTACGGTCGGCGGCAAATTTCTACGAAGAAGGTATCCAAAAACTTGTGCCACACTATGACAAATGCCTGCAAAAGTTCGGCAGTTATGTGGAAAAGTAGTTTTAGAGGTGTAGAATGTTGTGCAATAAATAACTTTTCTGTATCTGTACACAATTTAATTTTATTACCAAACGGAACTTACTTTCTGGACGTGCCTCGTATTTCCGTGTCCGGGAGACACACTCAATTCTTCTTATCTCTCGGTCTGTGGCCAACAAAAGGTCTTCCTGGCTGCAGGTGTCGTTAAGATCTTGGCACGTGAGCAGGTATTGTGGAGCCTGGATTTATCCACAGGCACATCGTGGATCTTCTGCATAACCCCACTTCACAAGGTTGCTACGACACTTAGGCACTCCTGTTCTCATCCGGTTTAAGGATCTCTAGGTGGTATAAGGCAAATGACTACTGCTCAGTTCTTCTATGGGGGTAAACCCATCTGGTACTATTGTTTCCAGAGTGGCAAACGCCGGACGTCTGGTTTGGTATGGAGGGGGGTACTGTTCTCTTACGTAATCAGCTGTTCACTTCAGATTTGACTTTATCTTAATGTGGCTTCTTCCTGGGATTGGCACTGCACCATCTTCTCTTGTTGAGTGATGTCCGTAAGCACCAACGGATGGATTCAGACAGAACGTTTCTGGAAATGCACTATTAAGAGGGAGATCTGTTCTTCAAACGTCTCGTTACTGAGGATGAGACCAATGATGAAGTCATATCAGAAGTGAACAGCTGACTACGAATACATCAAATCTGGTAAAACACTAATATGGGAAAACTTGCGTGTCATGTTACAAACAACTAGTTCCGTGAAGAACTATACAGCCTATTTTCATATATCCTACGTATGTTAACTGCCACTATCAACATACAAAATTTCAGTTTGATTGCTGTAATATGTAGATTCGTAGATATTGAGAACCGACTAAATATTGCGGATGGTCGCCATGTCAGATTTTTATATATGTAGGTCTTAGAGTTATGTACTGTTACATGAAGATTATTGTGTACGTGAATTAAGTTTGTCGTCCCGAAAGGGTCTTTAATTAAATATGTAGATCCCTTTTCTCAGCTTCCAAGCAGGACAGCAGTTAGAACATGGTCCACTCAGGTTCTCCTCGAGACTGGTATTTCTTGAATCAACTGAACACGAAGATTCCCAAATGAATGTTATTTATTATAAGTCCACCGACAAGTAATACATTCACAATAATTTATATACAAGGCGTGTAGCCTGACTGCTCCGCAGTCTTAAACAGAGTTACATTACTCAAAGTTACAAGTGAAGAAGAGGAAGAGCTGCCCTTGTGCGCCAAGTTAAATACTGGATGATCCATAGTGGGGGTTAAGAGTTTCTCTGAAGGACTAGCCAATCAGAAGTTTACTTCGTTTAGGAGGGAGTTGTCTCTCTGAGTGGGAGAAATAATGATGCGTAATATTTTGAAGGTTAAAAATTCCTTCTAGAAGCTTCAGAACTCCGTCATAAATGGCTCTCAAGGTTTTCTTAGGAAAGAGAATTATTTACTGGAGGTTTCCATGTCTTTAAATGGAGACAGCTTGTTTTAGATTATCTGACTGGGATATCTTGTTTTTAAATGGGTAATGCTTGTAAAGGAAGCGAGGGATTACAAGATTTGGCTTTTAGCTTTATGGCTTGACGAGGCGCTTTCTTAAATGGTATGTCAACAGGTTTCAACAGGCTAGGTTCCCAATGAGAGGAGATGATAATAATAATATAATTTAGAAACCAAACTCATTGGAACACATAGTCCTAGGTTCTGTACTGGGCAGGGAACATGATTCGTGCAGCATTCAAACTTCAATCGCATGATTAAGACACATTAAGTAAAAACGAGAATTTAAAATTTCGCACAGCTGCCATCTTGCGGTTATGGAAATAATTGAAAAAATTAGATGCCAGTGGATTAACATTTGTATAAAGATTTACTGTACCAAGTGTGACTGCACTCGGATGGTAAAATTGCGAGAAACGACCATGTGAATATTTATAATTCACGTCACCGCCATGTTGGATTTGTGATCACCAGGTTATTGAAAGTCCTATAGGTGAACTTATGTTCATAGCCCCTATGAACTTAAAAAATCAGTTTGTTTGCTGTAATAGATTCATAGATTTGAGATCCATCTAAATATTTTGGAAGGTCGCCATGTTGGATTGTTATATGTATAGGCCATAGAGTTATGTACCTTTAAAGGAAAATTATTGCGTAGGTTCATTATTCAAACTTCCACTTCGATCGCATGATTACGACACAAGAAATAAAAACTTAATTTTAAAATTCGCACAATTGCCATCTTGAGGTTATGTAAACAATTGAACTAAATTAGATACCAGTGCATTACAATGTGTATAAACATATCCTGTACCAGATTTTATTGCGTTTGTAACATTACATCGCGAGAAAGTTGTATTTAAAATTTTCAAATTCGCTTGGCCGCCATATTCGTTTTGTAGTTAACCGGTTTTTGAAAGTCTTATAGATGAACTTCCAGTTATAAACGCCTGCTCGTCAGTTATTCTCAGCGCGATATCATCATTATCAACTTCTAAAGGCAATGTCTTGTGTCCACAACCATTGCTCTCTGTCTTCAGCACGTCGTTTCATCTCACAGTAGGAACCATAATGAAGAGTTAGTGTGATGTCTTGCAGGAAACATTTTCTCGGTCGACCTCGGCCTTTCTTCCCTCTGATCTTTCCTTCTAGGAGATTAGTTAGGAAAGCATTATGTCGCAAGATGTGACCTGTGAATGTAGCTTTTCTTTTATGGATAGTTGGTCTCATTTCTCTTGAATGTCTTGCAAGGTGCTAATGTTAGTCCTTTATTCAATCCATTTAACCCGTAATATTCTCCGCCAGACCCACATCTCAAACGCCTCAAGTCGCTTCCAATTCTGACCTCTGATTGTCTAATATTCACATCCATACAGAAGCACACTCCACACAAAGGACATGACACATTTCTTTTTAATTGCAATATCCAAATTTACATTAATCAAAAGATATCGCCGTATTATATTCTGATATAAAAGTATACTCAGGGATCGTAGAAAGGATTCTTCGATCATTGGCCAAGAGTAAGATGAAAACCAGTGTGGTTTATCAATATTAAGCTTACGCTGAGTAAACCGTTAGAAATATTTATATACTCTGAGTGTAAGAATTGTTCAGCATGAAAAATGTCCGCGACACTTTACAGTATGCATACAGGGTGGCCACAGAGTCCCGTTACCCCCCTCTTATAACCAATAGAAACCCCTAAACCTAGTTACATAATTTGTACACCATTTCTAAGAGAGGTTTTCTTGGGAATATACGGCATTACGAGTCCAAAACATCAGTCGGTGCACCATCATTTTCATGGCAAAGGATAATACTGCGCCAAGTGCTGTGCGACATTCTTCGGAGCATTGCTGGTGTGACTTTAGTGAAAGCTTGTCTCACAGCATCTCTCAGTTCATCCGTGGTATTGTATCCGTTTTGGTACCCTTTATGAACCCCCATAGCGCATTATCACATGTGGTAAGGTCTGGGCTTCGTGGTGGCCAGACAAGTGGAGCCGGCAGTACAGGAGAACCATCGGAAAAGAGCACTTTGCCTCGTTTTGGTATTGTGTCGAACATCTAAAGAAGTGCCTCACTTGCCTCCATCCGATAATTCCTGGACGGGCGTAGGCCGATACGGGCGCAAGGCTAAGTCTTTCTTCATGTGCTTCTGCATTGTCGACATTGTCGCAGTTCTTCCAGGGCGATGGCCTCTCTTAGAAATGGTGTACAACTTATGTAACTAGGTTTAGGGGTTTCTATTGGTTATAAGAGGGGGGTAACGGGACTTTGTGGTCATCCTGTAGAATGGAATAAATGCGGTATGTGTGTGTGTGTCAACAAGGAGTGGGTCACGCAAGTGAACATGCACTCCACATTACAGCGGCTGGCGCATAGCTTTCTGTCTAATGCCGACACGTATGCAAACCTTTAATATCTCAAAAAAATACTCGTCGGATTTGCAAAATAAGCACATCCTGAAATTGTTACTTGATTCTTAGTTGTTCCAGACGGTGAAATTAGTATAGTCCCATTAAAAAAAACGAAAGTTGCTACCAGTTTAACGGTAAATACGTATGTGCTGGGAGCGAAATGGACCATGTTGTATGAGCCCCGTAGTACGATTTAATAATTTGAAAACAGAATGACGATATCTTAAACAGTTCCGTAGATATTTGAGGTGACCACCTTAGCTGAATCACGCTGTGTATCAATATACTCTAACTACCTTGCGGTATATCGTGGTTAAACAGAAGACGGTCTACCGCGGCGGACCAATCTAGTTCGGGAGACGGGTCAAGAGACGACTCAGGGGTAGGCTCGGGAGTATACGGAATGAGACCAGGAAAAAGCATTAGCTTTCCCCTGGGAAAATATTCCACGGTATTCCAGGCAGAAGTTTATGCACTACTACAATACATATATGAAAATATCTAAAGATCTTATACCAATAAGAAGATTATTATATACTCAGACAGCCAGGCAGCACTGAAGGCTTTAATAAGACCTAATGTGAACTCAAGACTGGTGGAAGAATGTCTTAATGCCCTAACTAAACTGGGGGAACATAACAGCGTCAAATTGATATGGGTCCCAGGACATAAGGGCATTGAAGGTAATGAAAAAGCCGATGAACTCGCTCGAAAGAGATCGGCAACAATCTTTCATGGACCAGGAGTATCTAAATGCTCCATAAGAGAAGCTATTAAGGACTGGATCAAAAAGGAACAATGGGATAGATGGACAACCAACCCTGGCATTAAACATGGGAAAATGTTCATCAACGAACCATGTAAGAAAATAGCTGAAAAAGTACTCAAATGTAAGAAAATTCAGGCAAGATGCATAGTGACTCTTCTCACGGGGCATTCTCCCGTGAAAAAGCACCTAAACAAAATGGGCATAATCAAAGGAAACCTAGACTGCAGACTTTGCGGGAAGGAAACGGAGACAGCCCATCACATAATCTGCTCTTGCGAAGCTCTAGATCGCAGAAGATTCAATCATTTTGGGAGATCGACAATCAAACCAAAATAAATTAAAACTGAGTTCATCATGGGACTGTATTATCTTATTAAAGACACAGGTATAATGGACTGGTGCTGAGTACACAGGGCAGTACAATAAGCCTCAAGGCTGCAGTACATCCGGAGCTTAGATGACGGGCCCTTTCGTATTAAAAAGAAAAAAAGAAATAGTTCGCGACGGGCAAGAGAGCAGTTGTGATTTTTCCACAAAGTCCGCGTGGGCTGGAAGCATGGCCGACGAAACGGAGAAGTTAACTGACCTTGTGCGCGAGTACGTTCTACAGTCATTCGAAAATATACGAAAAAATGGTCTGGAAATGACCTCAACTCACAGCATAGTTTGTGATACTCGCCTAACCACTATCTTCTTCATTAGAATCATGCACCCATTTACTTTTTCGTTTCGCTTGACTCAAGGCGAACAGAACACGGCCAGTGAATTAAAACTCAGCAATTTTTCTAGGTTTGTGCCATGTCTTGTCTGGCTCATCAGCAGGCTCTTGAGTACATATACTCGACATGACTCGACAGTTCGCTACTCCTGTGGGGACCGGGCACGGACACCAAGAGCCCCGCTGATGAGCCAGCTTGGGGTTCCTAGGCGAAACCCCACACAAGACACGGCATAAACCTAGAAAGATTGTTGAGTTGTAATCCGTTGGCCGTGGAGGCCAATAATGTATACCATCTTTTTAGGATATATACTGCTTATTATGTGAAGCCTCCGTGGCTTAGGCGGCAGCACGCCGGCCTCTCACCGCTGGATCCGTGGTTCAAATCCCGGTCACTCCATGTGAGATCTGTGCTGGACAAAACGGAGGCAGACAGGTTTTTCTCCGGGTACTCCGGTTTTCCCTGTCAAAATTTCATTCCAGCAACACTCTCCACTATCATTTCATTTCATCTGTCATTCATTTAATCATAGCCCCAGAGGAGTGCGTCAGGCCTCGGCAGCCGGCACATTTCATATCCTCGCCGCTAAATGGGGGCTTCATTCATTCCATTCCTGACCCGGTCGGAGACTGGAAGCAGGCTGTGGATTTTCATTTTTCACTGCTTATTATGTGCTAGTTACATTGCAAGACGATCGTATCGGCAGTTCACGGAGCAACTCGGGTATCATCGCCCGTCCCACTCTTCTCTTGTTGCAATCAGCGGGCAACGACCAGCTGACTTAACTGTTGAAGCAATTCTTCCTGTCGCCCGAGGGACTGCTAGACATGTTGAATTAACACCATGAACAGAATACACTGTGATATGCACTTGATCGCGATTGCTTTCACACTGGTTCGCCTTGACTTGTCCGTATTCAGTTTGACCACCCCAGACTGCTACGGCCTGGGGTCGTTTCGTTCGCGCGGGCAGCCCGCGTCCTGTTTAACCGAGCCTT
Organism: Meconema thalassinum; assembly: GCA_946902985.2. Classification (NCBI taxonomy): domain Eukaryota; kingdom Metazoa; phylum Arthropoda; class Insecta; order Orthoptera; family Tettigoniidae; genus Meconema; species Meconema thalassinum. The sequence continues at coordinate 93,335,712 of OX336388.2, forward strand.
TAATCTATACTAATATAATAAAGCTGAAGGGTTTGTTTGTTTGTGTGTTTAAACGCGCTAATCTCTGGAACTACCAGTCGGATTCGAAAAATTATTTTTGTATATGATAGCCAGAAACAAGAGGAATAGTTTAGGATATGTAGCATTAGGTTACACCTCTCAGGTAACCTTAAAGATTGATTTTTGTTCAGTAAGTCGGAAGAACAAGCACTCCCGAACAACTTCAATAATACCTAAGTCTATTGTTGCCTGGCAATGCGGGCTGCATCATGTCGCCCCTACCAGTGTTCTGGTGCAGAATTTCGAGCTGCTTATAAATTGCAGTTACGGAGAGTAATTACTGCAAAAAGATTTCTTAAGCCCCTTAAAACAGTTATCATCATGACAATAGTATAAAGGCGATGGTGTTGGTGCTTTCTGATCCTTATCCTTGAGCGCTCCAGTTCTGTAGTAGTATTCATTATCATCCATAAAACAAATAAATCCACCGGGTGAAGCCGGGCACTACTGCTAGTATACAGATAAATGTAGGGTACGGCATTGTTGGGATAAATTATGCTTTCTGATGTATAGAAATCTCAATTCATCTCTTAGCCATATTCTCTAAACCTTATTTTGTGTTCTATGAATATATGGAAACAATGATCCCTGTTTTTAAACTGAATGTACTGTAGGTGTTTAGGAATGATTTGCAAGGCAATGTCCCTTACTAAATTGGGAATTTTAATTCTTAAAATGCTTAACTTGTTTAAATATATGTATGCTTGGCTATCTCCTTCATAAAATGCGTATTTTAGTATTAAAAGGCGCACGGACGGCAGGTTTTTCTTCGACTCCATTCACTGAAATCGTTACTCCTCGGCTTCCTTTGGTCATAAATGAATGTTTCTATGCAGAAACCTACCCGAGAAATCCTTTACAAAGCGGTGAAAACCGCATCAAAATCTAGAAGTTTGCGTTTTGCTTCGTGTCTTTTGTTTTTTGTTTGTTTTCAGCAAAACCAAAATAAAACGAAACAAAATAAAACGAAATAAACAAAACAAAATCAAAATAAAACAAAAATCTAAAATAAAATAAAACAAATAAAGATAAAACAAAAAAATAACAAAACAATTTAAAACAAAATCAAACGAAATAAAATAAAATAAAACAATATAAACAAAACAAAATTAAATTAAATTAAACAAAGCAAAATAATATAAAATAATTGAATAAATAATTTTACGACATGATCCTTATTCACAAGTGGATTAAACGAGTTTTGCAACTGGACGACTCATATCCTCACCGCTAGATGGGGGCGTCATTCATTCCATTCCTGACCTGGACGGTCGACTGGAAACAGGTTGTGGATTTTCAATAGTGTAAATAAGCCAATGTCACAGCCCAGTGTCCTTAAAGCGATCGGCTACCACGCGGGGTAAAAAAAACAAGTAGTTCCGTGAAGAACTAAAGCCTATTTTCAAACATTAACATTAAAAATTTCAGTTTGATTGCTGTAATAGATTCGTAGATATTGAGAACCGTCTAAATATTGCTAATTGTTGCCATGTTGGATTTTTATATGTATAGGCCATAGAGTCATGTACCATTAAAGGAAAATTATTGCGAAGGTTCATTATTCAAACTTTCACTTCGATCGCATGATTACGACACAAGAAATAAAAATATAATTTTAAAATTTGCACAGCCGCCATCTTGAGGTTATGTATACAATTGAACTAAATTGAATGCCAGTGCATTACAATGTGTATAAATATTTGCTGTACCAATTTTCATTGCGTTTGGATGGTTAAATCGCGAGAAAAGTCTATTTAAAATTCTCAAGTTCACTTGGCCGCCATGTTGGTTTTGCAGTTACCAGGTTTTTGAAAGTCACATAGGTGAACTTGTAGTAGAGCCCTTTATCACCGTACAAAATTTCAAGGAGATATCCTTAATAGTTTCGGAGATATTGAATGCTGGTGAAATATTTCGCACAGCCGCCATGTTAGATTGGTGAGACGTAACAAAATTTGAAGGACACGGTCGGAGTTGTCCGGAATAGTGCTATGAACTTACGGAGTTTCATTGAAATCTCTCCAGCCGTTTAGATTTTATTAGGGGGGACACACACACACGCACACACAGACATACACACGGACAAAAGGTGATCTCATAAGCCAATTTTTTCATAAAAGAAAATGGGCTAAGAAAAAGTAATGTAAAAAGAAACTGATAATCCTTTTATGTCCTTTCTTCACGTAGCAATTCAGGTGACCGCGCCGAATACTGGTGGTCACACACAAGCAAACAATGTGACATTAAAGCAGTCTTCTAATGAGGATACCGAAAGTTAAGTAGGCCATTTCGCAGCCATTGTGTTCGGCTTCATGCAATATCTTCTATATCTTCGTAAAGTGTCGTAGAACTAACTAACTAACCAAGTATTGAAGACGAAAATCATAACTCCATTTCAATACTTCCGGGTATCAGCTGTGAAATCATGTTTCTTATGCCTGCGTGCGATAAAACACAAATGTTACTACTAATTGCTTGGCACGGTGGGTGAGTGGTTATCGTGTTGGACTACCAACCCCAAGCTTGCAGGTTCGCTCCTGGCCGTGGTAAGTGATTTTTGAAAGGCGGCAAAAATTACGATACGCATGTCATGTGATGTTGGCATGTTAAAGAACAGTTTGGTGCTTTTCAGTCGGGCAACACGAATGTACCCAAAAGAGCTGGGTTATGCTCTAATCCTGAAAAAATTTACATGAGATTGATAAATACACTAGGATGACCAGTTTCGGTCGTCAAGCGATCATCATCAGATCCATTACACTTAAGCCAGTCATGGGTAAAGTACAGCCCATGAGCTAGTCTAATCTAGCCGGCGACATGGTTTCGAATTATACTATCTACAATTACACATGGGTCATATTTTCTGTTCTGTATACCTAGAAGTAAAAAACTGTTTCAATCTCATTGTGTTTATGCGTTTTGTGTAATAAAGTAGTGAGTTATAGTTCATCTACTGTAAGTTTGCACTTTTTTGACAGTTCTCGCGGGAACGATACTCCTTCAGAATATATCAATCCGCCTCTACCACGTGCATTCCAGCCAATGAGCTATCATCCACATGGAAGCCAGCAATGGCCACTGTATTCCGTCAAGGTGTCAACAGCTGTTATGAGTTGCCTAAAACTACATTCATCTCGCAATATCAATTCATTGCCCTTTTTTAAAAAGAAACTTGTGTTTCTTTGTGACATTTATCAAATAATCGTTCTATGACTGAATGTTCCATCATTGGACGCGCTATCAGCAAGACCTTGGCTATGACTCAGTAGCTGATAACTTAAATGTGAGAGTGGAATTATTTTAGGCCCATCATTTCACAGCTCGAGGAAAATGCTTACTAAGGTAAGGTGTAAAATGTCCTTAAGACGATACGATCATTACTTGACCTGTTGGATTGATATTAAAATAAAACCTACGAAACATTTCACAATGTGAGTTAACTTTTAGGCTTTGGCCCTACATAACAACTCATATTTTAGGCCTACTTTTTTGCACAAATCATGCCATATGAAAATTATTCACCAGGCCAATGTTCTTGGGGAAATTAATAGTTCTGATGTCTTTTCTTTTACCTTCAAAAAGAGAGAAATAAAATAAATATCTTGAACAAGAAATTCCGTATCTGCTTCCGACTCGATAATCAAAACAAAGATGTCCGACCTGGAGACATCTCAGGCTACATATTTACTCAACATTTAAGATAACCACTATATATTTATCTGAACAGTGAACACGCGTTCAAATGGAAATAATACTTTCAAACGAGTTTGCGCAATATTATCAATTATAATTATTATTATTTAATATAATTAACCCGTTATTTTCTCAGGCGGATGAATACAGTAAAGCATCCATTACCAACCGCACGCCCATCCCAAGAGCACAGTTTGATAATGCAACTTTCAGTCTGGCCGACAAATGTTGCCAATATATTCACAATTACTGGCACAAGAGAAAAAATAACCTGAAAAAAATTACATGTGATTAAAACGTGTAAATATTTGTTATGGACTACTGGTTATAAATTGTGTCTTTCCTAATGAAGGTTGGCAACCCTAGCTGTCAGAAAAGTGTAAACTTACATTAGATGGACTATACAATGTAACAATGATTTGAAGCAACTATTCCTCAACGTTTCGAAAATTTAGTTCTACGCAATATCCTACCGAAATCAAGCTTTTCAAATTTGAAATCTCTTGTTCAAAAGATAACTGCCATGTTCGCATCTTCCTATATCTGTAAACAGGTGTTTTCTACAATGAAGATTGGCAAAAATAGCGTCGGAAATAGATTAACAGACCACCATTTAGCTGCGCTACTAAGAATCTGCTCATCCCATTTACAACCAGATTATGAAAAACATTTAGAAACACAGTCACAGTTTCACTTGTCACGTACTCCTTCCTCTTCTAACAAATAATCAAGGTGTTTCATAGTGCAAACGTTTGAACTTGTTGAAGAGAAGTTATACCATGCTTTACACATCCTAGGTTGTTATTATCAACAGAATCAAATTAAACCAAATCCATCAAAAACACAAGTCTGTGTTTTCCACTTCAAAAACAGACAGGCTGCAAGGAAATTGAAAGTGTCAAGGGAAGGTAAGCAATTAGAACACTGCTTCACTCCCAAATATCTAGGTGTAACTCTTCACCGAGCACTTACCTATAGATCACACTATTTGAATACCGAAAGGAAGGTATCTGCAAGGAATAACATTCTACAAAAATTATCGGGTACAGCCTGGGGGACGTATCCTCATATCCTAAGAACTTCAGGTGCATAATACGCCTGCCCTGTTTGGTGTCGATCTAGCCATGCTAATCAAGTGGATGTCGCCTTTAATGAGACCTGTAGACTAATTACAGGCTGCTTGATATCTACACCACTTGACAAACTCTACTGTCTAGCAGGTACACCTCCTCCAGATATTCGTCGTGAGTGTGCATCCAGACTGGAGAAATCTAAAACACTGAACCTGACAACCCATACTTTGCATGGGTATCAACCAGCAACACAACGGCTCAAGTCAAAGAAAAGCTTTCTCCATTCAACAGAAAGTCTTAGTGAATCACCGATGAACTTCAGAATGGACTCATGGCGTTCCAGATCCGGGCACCTCGCAGGATGGATGATACCCTCTGAGAGCCTCCCTCCAGGTCACCAAGAAAGTTGACCTACATGGAAAACACTGAACAGGTTGCGCTCAGGAGTTGGAAGAACAAAGAGCAGCAACATGTAAAAGTGGGGATTTGCCTGTGACTCCACACTCTGTAATTGCGATGAAGAACAGACGATGAGCCATCTTCTTGTCTGCAGGTTGTGTCTAACTACATGCTCTCCTCAGAATATAATTGATGCTACCACAGAAGCATGTGAACTTGCCGCATACTGGTCAGGCCAAATATAATTAAATTCATATTTGTGTGGAACAACTTAACGTTTATCAGAAATGACAATGTTTATAGTGCCAGTTCTTGGTTTTATCCTTTTTTTAGCCTATTTTCAATTTTGAAAAAATAGGCTTATGAGATCACCTTTTGTCCGTGTGTGTGCGTGTGTGTGTGTGTGTGTGTGTGTGTGTGTGTCAGGAGTGTGTGTGTGTGTGTGTGTGTGTGTCCCTAATAAATTCTAAACGGCTGGAGCGATTTCAATGAAACTCGGTAAGTTCATAGCACTATTCCGGACGACCCCGAACGTGCCCTTCACATGTTGTTACGTCTCACCAATCCAACATGGCGGCTGTGCGAAATATTTCACCAGCATTCAATATCTCCGAAACTATTCCCGACATCACCCTGGAATTTATTACGGTGATAAAGGGAACTACTAGAAGTCACCTATGTGACTTTTAAAAAACTGTTAACTACAAAACCAACATGGCGGCCAAGCGAAGTTGCGACTTTTAATTAAACGTTTCTCGCGATTTAACCAACCAAACGCAATGAACCTGGGTACAGTATATGTTTATACACATTGTAATGCACCGACATCTAACTTCGTCCAATTGTTTACATAACCACAAGATGGCTGATGTGCGAAATATTTCACCGGCATTCTATATCTCTGAAACTACTAGCGGTATCATCCTGAAATTTTGTACGGAGATAAAGGGCACTACTGGAAGTTCATCTATACGACTTTCAAATACCGGTTAACTAAAAAAAAGAACATGGCGGCCAAGCCAATTTGAAAATTTTATATAGACCTTTCTCGCGATTTAATGTTCCAAACGCAATGAAATCTGGTACAGGAAATGTTTATACACATTGTAATGCACTGGCACCTAATTTAGTTCAATTGTTTACATAACCTCAAGATGGCGGCTGTGCGAATTTTAAAATTAAGTTTTTATTTCCTGAGTCGTAATCATGAGATTGAAGTGAAAGTTTGAATAATGAACCTTCGTATTAATTTTCCTTTAATGGTACATGACTCTATGGCCTATACATTTAAGAATCCAACATGGCGATCATCCGAAATATTTAGACGGCCCTGAATATCTACGAATCTATTAAAGCAATCAAACTGATTTTTTTTATATTCATAGGGACTGTGAACATAAGTTCACCTATAGGACTTTCAGTAACCCGGTGATCACAAATCCAACATGGCGGCGACGCGAATTATAAATATTCACATGGACGTTTCTCGCAATTTAACCATCCGAGTGCAGTGAAACTTGGTACAGTAAATCCTTATATGAATGTTAATCCACAGGCATCTAATTTATTTCAATTGTTTCCATACCCACAAGATGGCAGCTGTGCGAAATTTTAAAATCTCCTTGTTACTCCTTGTGTCCTAAGCATGCGATGGAAGTTTGAATGCTACACGTACACAATAATCTTCATGTAACAGTACATAACTCTAGGACCTACATATATAAAATCCAACATGGTGACCATCCGAAATATTTAGTCGGTTCTCAATATCTACGAATCTATTACAGCAATCAAACTGAAATTTTGTATGTTGATAGTGGCAATTAACATAAGTAGGATATATGAAAATAGGCTGTATAGTTCTTCACGGAACCACTTGTTTTAATTGTGATTGTCTTGTTTCTCCTTTTTCTGTTATATTTTGTTGTTTATAATATATGTTTCTCTCACGATTAAATAAAATAGTGCAAAGATGAAGGAATACTGGTCTTAAAAGAAAGCTCGCCAGAGTTCGGAACCTCGTGGTCCAAGGGGCCTCAACGAACCAAGAAGAAGAAATCATGTTGACAGACAGAATATCATCAATGTATAATATAGTATTTATTGTTGTAACATATTTTCAACCCTTCAATGGGGCTGCTTTGCTCTAACCTGTTATACACCAAATAGGGCATTTTACGAAACAACCTTATAGCTAGAGCCCTGCGTGGACAAACAATTGTTATCCGCATCCGCCCCGCAACCGCGCGACTTTTATCCGCAATCGCACGACTTTTACCCGAATCTACTGGCATTACAATAATACTTAGGTATTTAAGCGACACTTTTAGACATTTGAGGAGAAAGTCGTTCCCTTAGGCTATGTATGTCATGAGCTATGTTTAAAATGAATGTTATACAGACAGAATCGCAACCCTTTTCAGTTCGGAGTGTTAACTATGCTTAATGACACAATTTGAATGAGATGAGCGTAAATCATCTTCCATTTGAGTCGTCCAGTTGCAAAACTCGTTTAATCCACTTGTGAATAAGAATCATTTTCATGAGAAACGTTTCTCTGGACTTTGCCTCACATATCTCTTGTATTTGTTGTTTTCTACTTTTTTCTTTTTGCTTTGTGTTTTTGGTTCTTGGTTTGTGTTTGCTTTGTGCTTTTCCTTTTGAATTTTACTTTTTGCTTTTGTTTATTGGTTTTGGTTTTGTGCTTGTTTTCTGCTTTTGCTTTCTTTGAATTTTGCTTTTTGCTTTGTGTTTCTTGTTTCTTGTTTTCTGCTTTTGCTTTTGAAATTTTCCTTTTGCTTTGTGATATTTTGGTTTTGGTATTGTGTTTGTTTTCTGGAAAATCAAAATAAAACAAAACAAAATAAACAAAATCAAAAATAAAACAAAATAAAATAAAACAAAACAAAACAACAAAAAGCAAAACAAATAAAACAATTTAAAACAAAATAAAATAAAACAAAATCAAAATAAAACAAAACAAAATAAAATAAAATAAAATAAAATAAAATAAAATAAAATAAAATAAAATAAAATAAAATAAAATAAAATAAAATAAAGTAAAATAAAATAAACTAATTAAATACATAATTTTACGACATGATTCTTATTCACAAGTGGATTAAACGAGTTTTGCAATCGGATGACTCATTTTCTCATGAATGAAAACATAACGGAAAAATATGACATGTCTTAATCATCCGGATCCTAGTAATGATATTCAACAAGTTGGGAATCGAGCGACTCTCCGCAAGTAACTTATGAAATTCGCATCTCAAAAGGCTCCGTCCGTAGGACGCATTTGAGTGTATTCTAAAACCTATCCGAAAATTTACTTGAAACATTATCCGTAGCTTATCCGCACAGCCATGCAAACCATATCCGCATGGCGAAAATTTTGGGGATATCCGCGGGTTTATCCGCATCCGCGCATGGATTTACTTATGGAGGAAAAGGAGAAATAGTGACTTGTAAAGTTGTAGACCACAGTCAAGCGGAGAAACTTACGGGCACAATACTTAATATATTGTACTTATCTTATATCTTATATACATATATAAATGAATGTTCGTTTGTTCGTCTTTTATGCATTCATAAACCATTCATCCGATTGCGATCAAATTTTGGTGATTTGTTGTGCACACTTCCGGGAGGGTTATAGGCACAGTTAATCCAATTTACAATAGATAGCGCGCGAGTAGTTTAAACAAATGAGTATTGGCGATGCGTTAGTATAGCCTACAATTCATCCGATTGCGACCAAATTTTGGTGAGTTGTTGTCCACACTTCCGGGAGAGTTGTAGGCATAGTTAATCCAATTTACAATAGATAGCGTGCAAGTAGTTTAAACAAATGAGTGTTGGCGATGCGTTAATATAGCGTACAATTCATCCGATTGCAACCAAATTTTGGTGGGTTTTTGTGCACACTCCCGGGAAAGTTACAGGCATAGTACATCCAGTTTACAATAGAAGCGCGCGAGTAGCTTCAACAAAATGGCGTACGATTCGTTTCAGGAAATTCCCACATGCGTTCATATACCATTCATCCATTGCGATGAAACTTGGGTGAGATGTTGTGTACACTTCAAGGAAGGTTCCTGGCTTAGTATATCCACTTTGCAATAGGTAGCGCACGAGTAGATTCAACAAATGAGTGACGACGCGCGAAGCGTATCAACAAAGTCCCGTATGCATTCATATACCATTCATCTGATTGCGATGATACTTTGATGAGTTGTTGTGTACACGCCAGGGAGGGTTTTGAGTTATTAAATCCACTTTAAAATAGGTAGTGCACGAGTAGATTCAACAAATGAGCGACGGCACGTGATTTGTTTCAACAAAGTGCCATATGCGTTCATATACCATTCATCCGATTGCGATGAAACTTTGGTGAATCGTTGAGTACACACCAGGGGAGGGTTCTGACTTAGTAAATCAATTTTACAATAGGTAGCGTACGAGTAGATTCAACAAATGAGTAACGAAACGCGAATCGTTCAAAAAAAATCCCGTATGCGTTGATATACCTTTCATCCAATTGCGATGAAACTTTGAAGAGTTGTTGTGTACACGCCAGGGAGGCCTTTTGACTTAGTGAATCCATTTTTCAATAGGTAGTGCACGAGCAGTTAAAAAATGTGTGACAGCGCGCGAATCATTTCAACAAAATGCCGTATGCGTTAATATACCATTCATCCGATTTCGATGAAACTTTGATGAGTTTTTGTGTACACGCCAGGGAAGGTTTTCGACTTAATAAATACATTTTACAATAGGTAGCGCACGAGTATATGCAACAAATGGGTGACGACGGGCGAAGAGTTTCAACAAAATCCCGTATGTGTTCATATACCATTCATCGATTGCGATGAAAATTTGATGAGTTGTTGTGTACACGTACGTGTAGGTTTACAACTTAGTAAATCCATTTTACAGTAGGTAGCGCACGAGTAGATTCAACAAATGAGTGACAGAGCACGAATTGTTTAAACAAAATTATGTATGCGTTCATATGCCATTCATCCGATTGCGATGAAACATTGGTGAGTTGTTGTGCACGCTCCCGCAAATGTTTCTAAATTAGTTAATCCATTTTACGTAAGTTTAGAGGCAGTTAACGGAAATTGAAAAACATATTGTTTATCCAAAAGCACTTCAAGAAACAAAATTACAACGCTAACACTTTCTTTGATTGGCATTGCAACGCATGCCGGGCACAGCTTGTAGCAAATAAAAAACTTAACAATTCTAATAAAGATGGACGTCCTTTCAATATAGGGGGCTGCGTGGCGCAGTCGGTAGAGGCACTGCACTTCTAACTGGAAGGGAGTGGGTTTGATCCCCACCCAGGTAGTGGATTTTAGAAACAAAATTACCACTTTCGGAAACGCAAATAGCCCTGGGGTTCACTCAGCCTACAACAGATATGAGTACCAAGGTAATTATTGGGAGCAAAGACGGCCGGGAGTGGAGCTGACAACTCCATCCCATCTACTGTCGACCAAAATATTATGTGCACTCGAGTTTGAAGGTTATTTGTGAATCAACCAATAGACCTACATGAAATCCAATAACATCATCATTTTCGTCGTTCTATTTTACGTTAGTTCACGTAGGTTTGGAATTTTTAATATATATTTTAATATATTTTTATCGCAGTTGGAACACAAAGAGTGCCTATTTTGAAGCGTGTTTCAACCATGCGTCACATTTAAGAATTATTATCTCAAAAACCCGTCATAAAATCGAATACAAATTTCAACACCATATACATTGGAAAGTTTTATAACAGGTTTATTAATTTCAACATTTTGTGTGTCCATGAAACAAAGTTGTTATCATTCTTGTAAGGTAACTTTTTCTCGGCTCGGGGTTGTTGGAAAATGTAGTTCTTGGTCGCGTTGTAATCCTTATGCATCAAAAGGTTATGCTGTATGACTGTGAAATACGTAAATTAATTCACTTATTTTATATCGGTTTGTATTTGTACGGGAATATAAGACATGGTTTCAACACCATATACATTGGAAAGTTTTATATCAGGTTTATTAATTTCAACATTTTGTGTGTACAAGAAACAAAGTTGTTATCATTCCTGTAAGGTAACTTTTTCTCGGCTCGGGGTGGTTGGAAAATGTAGTTCTTGGTCGCGTTGTAATCCTTATACATCAAAAGGTTATGCTGTATGACTGTGAAATACGTAAATTAATTCACTTATTTTATATCGGTTTGTATTTGTACGGGAATATAAGACATGGTTCTGCAGCTAGCCGAGACGGAGAAAGCTATACAGCGTTGCCGAGATGGAGCTCATCACGCGTCATGGCACGCCTCACTCTTCCAAAAAATATAATTTCTTTCACCATAAATCCATTTTTAAAGCTCCGAGCGCCATTTTTAATTCAAAAAATTATTTGAGTATGTTCTCCTGCACTTTCAATTGTTGTTTTCTCAGTTTTATATTATTCAACATTTCTTCACATGCAAAAGGCTCCTTGCGGTACAGTTCTTATCAAATTCAGTACTCTTCCAGTACTTGTAAGAGTTTGAATCCTTCTGCACTATATTCGCAAGAAACCCAGAATAACCTAATCACCAACAAACGAAACGTGTGACAGTAAGCATTAGCAAAGCCGCTCAATCAGTGGATATTCTAAACAAATACTTTTACTGTCGGTTTTATAAGAGAAAATGTAATTCAGACTACGGTATTCGTTAATCATTGAAGAAAATGCCACGCAAACATTTGTACTGCATTAAGTCATAAAAGAAAATGAAAATTTGGAACCTAGCATCGAGTCTAATATAATTTGCACACCTCTGTATCTCAGTATATCAGTATTAATCTCTATCTCTACTGTTCAGCCCAAGGATCTGGACGACCCTAGGACCTGAAACGCCAACACACCCCTTCATCCTTCATCTATAAACTACCCCTTACAGGCTGTAAGCCTCATACACTTCCGTAACACAGGCAGGCGCAGTTAGTCTAGTTGTAGCCAAGCTTACATAATTCACAAACAAATACACTATCGCCAGAATCTGGGACAACAACAATGACGAAACGCCAAGTCAGCAGCGGGGAGACCTTGAAAGGTAGAGCCCAGGAAAGAGCAATGTATTCGCGGCCAACGGCTCTGTCTCTCCAGCTCCGGCTCCGACTACATCACTGCACCACCAGGTGAGCATAGAGTGGGTTCAGATATCCTTGTAACTACACATTTGTACTTTGTCACTCCAGCTCCGGCTCCGACTACATCACTGCACCACCAGGTGAGCATAGAGTGTGTTCAGATATCCTTGTAACTACACATTTGTACTTTGTCACTCCAGCTCCGGCTCCGACTACATCACTGCACCACCAGGTGAGCATAGAGTGTGTTCAGATATCCTTGTAACTACACATTTGTACTTTGTCACTCCAGCTCCGGCTCCGACTACATCACTGCACCACCAGGTGAGCATAGAGTGTGTTCAGATATCCTTGTAACTACACATTTGTACTTTGTCACTCCAGCTCCGGCTCCGACTACATCACTGCACCACCAGGTGAGCATAGAGTGTGTTCAGATATCCTTGTAACTACACATTTGTACTTTGTCTCTCCAGCTCCGGCTCCGACTACATCACTGCACCACCAGGTGAGCATAGAGTGTGTTCAGATATCCTTGTAACTACACATTTGTACTTTGTCACCCAAACCCACATTTGTACTTGTACACATTGTTTCACACCTGTCCACTATTACAAGGGACAACAGATCACCAAAACTGACCAAATAAACACTTGGTCAGCAAACACAAATCTTATACTTATTTCATTTTACTTTACATCCTCACACCCAGCCTGCCCTCAGTCCTAATTGCCCCTGACCGTGAATGCCAGGAATTTCACCGTCAGAAACTCCATTGTGTTCGAGTAGCAACCCGACAGCAGCGGCCAAGTTGCCGACTCAGCATATAAGCTCGCTATAGCTCGCTCACACTTAATTGGTAAGCTAAGTTAATAGCTCTTTATTAAGCATTCATCCCTTAACAAGTAGACGCACCCCGTAGGATCGCACCCCGTTATATTTCATCCTCAAACAGACACTTACACTAGTAGTTTCCCCAAATACGGGAAACTGCACCTTTCGGAAACCATCCCTAAAATTATACACCTACACATCCCTGTTCATCCCTCCCCCAACATCGGGATAGAACACGACTTACTATAAAACAAAGTCCCCGATTCTTAGATGTCACGGGTAATCTCGCGAACCGCTGGATGGATTTTGATGCGGTTTTCACAATTCTGTAAAGGATATCTCGAGGAAGGTGTCTGTAGAATATAATTTATTTATGATCAAAGGAAGCCAAACAGTAACGACTTCAGTGAAAAAGCCGAAATAAAAACCTGCCGTCCGTGCGCTTTTTAAGCTTACGCTGGGCAAACCCTTAGAAAAATACGGCTCTCGTGGCTTAGAATTTCAAGATTTCACTCCTGAGGGTTACGTCTCAAAACTCCCGACTCCGGAGAGTACGTGCCTGCAATATCCGCAGGAAGAATGAGCCGTACGGTGACTCACACTGCCCTTCAAGCCATGTTTGTCCACCCAGTTTTAGAATGGGATTTCGTTTATATTTTTTGAACAGGAATTATCAACCTACCACAGACCAAATTCTCCAAGTATAACTCAGTCATTCTGCTTGGTGTCATCAAAAAGGCATTAAAAACTTCATTGGAATCATGGAGGTCGTTATTTTGTGTTTGGATACAAAGTAACAGCCAATGGTCAGTAGCAAAACAATTGAAATGCGCCTAGTAAGCACGTGGAATGCTCATTATCTCCCAACCCTATCAAGTGACTTAGGTATCTATTGTGTTGGTTTTGTACAGAAACAAATGACTAGCGGCTTATTCGACAATAATTATAATAGAAGACAGAATCACTAAGCTCCAGAAGGCGTACAGGCTAACGTGGGCCCATTACAACAAGAAGTGCATTTCGACGAACGCCAAATTACGATATTATAAAACAGTTATTCTGCCAGAAGCAACTTATGCCGCGGAAACAATAGTAACTGATGGTCATTCCAAGATTAGGGAACTGGAGAAACAGCAACGAAAAATTCTCCGGAAGATCTACGGAGCAATCGACAGAAATGGCATTTGGATGAAGAGGCCTAGTACAGAACTCTAATACGATAACAGACGAAATTAGAAAACGCAGAGCCAAATTTTACACTTACATACACAGGATTGCCACCTCCAGATTGCCAATGAAACTACTAGGTATCATAATTAATGCGGCACAGAATGGCGTAAAGAGGTACAGAGAGACTTACATGTAATCAATATAGAAAATTTCTTGAGACCGACTGAGAGCCAGACGAAAATCGTGAATGTTAAGTTTGAACCAGTGATGGACGAAGCAAAGAGGATATAAAAAGTAGGTTGGCTCAGGCAAGGAAAGCATTTCTACAAAAAAGGAATCTGTTGACATCGAATATAGATTTAGGTATTAGGAAGTCATTTTTGAAAGCCTTTGTCTGGAGCGTGGCGCTCTATGGAAGTGAAACTTGGACTATTGGTGCAGCAGAAAAGAGGAGAATTGAAGAATTTGAAATGTGGTGTTACAGGAGAATGATGAAGATCAGATGGGTAGATAGGGTGACAAACGAAGAGGTATTAAGACGAGTGGGAGAGGAGAGATGTTTCTGGCGACTGCTAATGAAGAGAAGAGATAGGTTGGTAGGACACATACTAACAAAGACACCCAGAAATAGCATGCTTAGTTATGAAAGGAAGGGTCGAGGATAAGAACTGTAGGGGTAGACCAAGGTTAGAGTATGTTAAACAGATTGCCTCGGACGTAGGGTGTGGTAGCTATGTAGAGATGAAACGATTAGCTCAGGACAGGGAGGTATGGAGGGCTGCATCAAACCAGTCAAAAGACTGAAGACTCAAACAACAGCAACAAGTTTGAACCAAGATCATTACGACAACCTGGGAAAAAGTGGCCGGATGAGAGGAAGAGGGAACATTCCGCGAGAATGAAGAGGTTTTGGGAGGAGCGGAGGAGACACGCCTCCAAATGATATCATGTCATCAAGTTTAATCGCTCTCCTGTAGGGGAATTTTCGCTTAAATAAATAAATAATAATAATAATTTAATGTTATGTCCCTTTTAACTGCTGCGCATTTTAGAGACGCCAGGGTGCCGGAATTTTGCCGCAGTTCCGGCTGGCGCTAACAATGGACCTTTTCTCATTCAAAGAAGAACTGGCTTGGCTCGTGAGTTTTGAGTCTGGCCCAGGTACATAAACCCGATAGAACTCACTTTTACTAACCCTCATCTTGAAATTCGTGAATTTTAAGACTCGTGAATTTTGAGACGAGACGCTCCTGAGTAATCTTAAACTACAATGGAATGAATCGGGCGGGCTGAACAGCATTAAGTAAAAAAAAAAAAGTGACAGTCAGTCAGAAAGACTAGACTTGGCACCATTTTAAATGCTACAAATACTGAAAAATGCTAGAAAGGCTGGAGGTTTCTCGCTTCGTTCGAAGCCAAAGATTCTTGACATGTTAGAACATTATCTGCATAATACTTATCTTGCTTATCTTATTTCAAATTACTCACGAACGGCAAGTGCAAACCAAGGGTAAAGCAAGGTCAAGCACGCGGGATGCCGAACGCGCACCAGAGCGCGCGGGGACGTGCCTCTTCCATCCAGTCTAAAAACACTTATAGTGGGCGATGAATTGAAGATAGAGATATGCTCTCGCGGACTTTTTTGTAGAACTTTTCATGCTGACCAATTCTTACGCTCATAGTGTTGTTACGTGCCACCCCCCTAGTGGCACTTTTGTTAACTGGATTACGGTGGGTTGAAGCACAACACAGATTGTTCCTTTAAAGAAATAATTAACTTAATTGCGGCCAGAAAATTACACTACTCGTCAGCAAATACAAGCAATTGGAACCTTACTCCAGTTTCCTCAAGTCTCTTCCTTGAGTGCTCTTGGCCCTTTCACTTGTCAACAAACCACAGAAGTTAAACCGTCCTAATGAGTACGGTGGCCTTGACAGAAACTACCTGCTCCTCTCCCTTATGTACACCAACTACAGTTACTTACGATAACTTGCTGCACGCTGTTCACAAGGTGGGAAACAATGTCACTGGATTTCGTAACTCGCACGGCACTTCGTCACCACACTTCTGTCGCTCAGGAAAACACGCACTAGCTCAGAAACACCCACCCACAGAAAACTCGGCCCCATCACTGTTGAAGCCGCTTATATAGCAGGCTGGTGACTCAATCAATTCTAGAATCGTCCAGGACACACGGCTTCTCGACATTTCCTTCACTGGCTGGGTCACTAATATTCTGGACCATCCCTTTCACTTCGCAGCCCGTTGCATAACGCGCACGTAATACACTGAGGCAGAGCACACACAGCCCAACCCTGGGGCAGTTGTGACTCACGCGGCGAGCGATGACACAAACTCACAGCCGTAACACCATATTGATATTTTTAACGGTTTGCCCAGCGTAAGCTTAAGAAGCGCACCGACGCCAAGTTTGTTTTCGACTTTTTCATTGAAACCGTTACTGCTTGGCTTCCTTTGATCATACATACATTATTTTCTACAGAATCTTTCCTCGAGATATCCTTTACAGAATGGTGAAAACCGAATCAAAATCCATCCAGTGGTTCTCAAGATTTCCCGTGACATCCAAGAATCGGGGATTTTTGTCTTATACTAACGAAGTAGAGATTGTCGGGGAACACATGCACCAAGCGGTTCTATGACGTCACACACCTCAGTGCATCTGGTACATTTCGTCCCGTCACCGTAACGTAACGCCAGACCCCAGCGTAACGATGAAGTCGACAAGATCATTTAAAATGATAAAATGGTCATTTTTTTACGAATTAGTATTCTGAATTATTGACCCAAGGGTCTTGGAACACCATAGAAAACAATTAAGTCAGCCTTCTGTTTAAGCCAGAAACCGCTGCAACATGCAGTGCGATCAGAGGAGAAGAGTATTAAGTCAATGACTTGCTGCCTCTCAGCGCCGTATTCCGTACTTAATGTTGGCCGCACTGCACGATTCCCGCGTGTTACAGTGCTATTGTAAATTACATTTGTACAGGGTTTAGATGGTCTTTATGTTACAAATCCATTTTAAAATAAAATATCATGTGAAATATTCATTCCGGATGATTTTATGCCGCACTCAACTGACCACGGAGCTGAAAGGCATTAAGTCACGTTTGCAAAAATTGATTTGAAAAATATGTTTGTTAAATTAAAATTGATATTCCACTAACACAAATATAACCTGAATAGTGGCTAATTTAGTGTGTTTCTGAAGTTCTGTTCTGTCAATGATGTTTTATCTGTCTCCTGAAAAGCTGTGTAAACTGCCTAAAAGGTGGATGTACACTGGAGAGTGATTTTCATAGAGCAAGTCTAGCTAGACCGCTCTAGCTAAACTGAGTGCGTGTACACTGTAGTGTAATTTGCCCTAGCTAGAGCATTAGTAGAGCGAAGATAGACAAATCTACCTAGAGCACTCTCTGAACCTGTGTACACTATCAAACGTAAATGCACTAGGTAGAGCAGCGTTAAAACATCCTGAGAGCAGTGTGAGTCTAGGTTTATTGCGCTGTGTTGTGAAGTTAAAATGTCTTCAAGAGAGCTTATTGCATCTGTGGTGGTTGTGTGTGCCTTGTCAAGAAAGAAAACTATGAAGAGGAAAAAAAAGGTTGTGGGTGAGGAATTGGATATCAAAAAGAAAATACGAGGAAATGCACGCTAAATATTATTGCAAGAGTTATGTTCAGAACATTCTGAAGCGTACAAGAACTTTAAAGAATGAGCATTTTGACTATTCTTTCAGAGTACAATTCCAAGTTTCTGGATGTTCAATTAATGTTATTGTTTTTTCGCGACTCCACACAAATTCAGCCATATTCACACACTATAATTAACAACAAACAAATAACCCCAATAATCCACCACTGACTCTACATAGAGCACTTTCCAATATTCAACCGAACGAATAGAGCTAGACTGGTCTAGCTAGGGCACCCGTAGAGTCAGCCGGCCCTAGCTAGAGCTTAGAGCGGTCTCCACTAGGGTTCTCTACCACCTGTGTACTCTAGAGAATGCCCTAGTTAGAGCTACTCTACGCTCTAGCTAGGGCAAAAGTTCTCCAGTGTACAGGCACCTTAATACTTTTTCAGCTTCGGCCGATTGAATGATGTCAAATCAGCAGCTCTGTTATACACAAATAGGTACACGCTTATTACACGCTGATATTTGCTATATACGAGATATGAAAAGTCAACCGTTTCATAAAATCAGTACGATTAAAGTCTTTCGTTGAACCCAATGAACTCTATCGTCAAGTGAAGAAAACGTATTATGCTGAAAGAAAAAATCCGTGAGGATCTCCATAATATGCCTTCAACTCTTTCTAAGACGTCACCAAATAGGGATATCCCGAACTAGCACTAACAGACAGCACACAGGTGTCACAGTATAGATATCATGGACACTAATATCCCGTTTAGACGTCCCGGTTGCGATCGCGATCAGGCGCCGATCCAGATTAAGTTGGGACGTCTAAACGCAACAGGATAACATTATCGCGATCAACTTTCCCTCCAACACGATCAGCCCGATCCCGTTCCCACAACAAGATAATCGCGTTCGCAGCCATTGCGATCGTTGGTGTGTTCTATCCTGCTGTGTGAGTGAAGTAGGCAGTGGAAATGATGGCCATTTTGTATTATCTTGTGTTTTGAAAGCGAGAAGAACGTAATGTTGGCCATGATGGTTGTATTTATGTTGGTTGATATTAGATATGAAGATTGACAGAAACGAAATGATGGATGGAGACAAATATAGCCTACCAGTGCTTAAACGCTGAAAAAAGAAATAGAGTTGAGGAAAGTCGATGAAGACGATTAATAGTCTAAAGACATAAATGTATTGTCATAGACATAGTAGGGATTCCGATAGGGTCAAATAACTCTGGACGAACAAGAAGTATTCATGCAATAAATAGCCTATATCTGCTTATAAATATTTCAAAATATTTTTATTTCCACACCAAGGGTAGGCCTTGCCTACACGTTTCCTCAGGATTTGTATATATTTAAGAATATGCATTAGCAGGTTGAATTATGTATAAAGAATAACTGAAATATTTCAAAACTGGGGGGAAACAAACAACTGTAAATTTCTGCTATAACACTTGGAATTCAAAAGTTGGCAGACCTTAGCGCTGTCATGCTGTTTTACTCGATTATCCTGTTGTTTCATGATGGGACGTCTAAACACGTACCAATGACAAATGCCGTTGATCGCGATTGGACATTATCCAGATCGGAGATAATCGGGATCGCAACCGAGACGTCTAAACGGGGTATTAGGCAAAACCGGAAGAACGGATTTAAAATTAAAAAAAAACAATTGATAAGGGGAAGCACCAATTCACCTGTAAGCCACGTGGTAGCAGCACTTATGGCCAACACACGTTAGACAGCTGGGTGCTGAATGTATATTTTATGTAATTTATTTAACTCGATTTCAACACACTAGCTCTCTTTATAATCAGATACCGTGTTTTAAGAAAATAAATAACAAGAAAATAGAAAGTGTTAATATGACTGAGTTTTTATTCTAAGAAGTGTGTGATTTAATGTTTAACACCACATTCCTTCAGTCCTGTGGTGTCGCATTGTGATTGCATCGTAACGATGAAAGGTTATGATATGTTTTAAATGATTAAAATAACACGATATATTGAAAAGTGTGGGGGAAATGTGGGTTTTGTTTTGTGAATTAATGGATAGTTGTTTGAAGGACTGATATTTCATGGGTATTAAAACCAGAATCATTCGGTGTAACGTTTGATATTTGTCTTTACCACCCTAATGCCCGAGGAAACCGGAATGCTGGTATGTCCGGTGTGATAAGAACTGCGCAAAAAATTACCGATCAGATGTTGGTTTCCTACATTTCTTCAGACAAAATCGACAGGCCGCACTCAATAAGAATATGGGTAGACTGCTCTCTCGCGGATACATGGTGAACCGTCGCCGTCATGCGTGCGTGCGGTGCTTCCGGTGACAACCGTTTCAAAACCATGACGTAAAAATTACATGGTAAAGGCCTGAAGTGTCCATATTTTATATGGTTACTATTGGCAACTCAAACTAACACTTGGGGCGCTGCGGTCGTCTGGATAAGTAGGGTAAAATTACTCAATAACACGTGTTTGATATAGAACACTTTTTATTTTTCGGTTATAATCAGTAAATGTGGTCACTAAAATAATGACAGTGTTATTTTCAATTGTATATATGTATAACTGTGCGTTACACGTGATCTAATTTGTGTGTTCCACTGGATTTTATGTGTCAATTACATATTATCAAGCATTGGTTGTCTGCTGGTATTTGTTTTTGTGCAGTTCGAGCACTTCGAGCCATGGCTCTGTTACGTTTAAAAGCTATATTTGAGTTTGCTCACTGTACCATAGACTCTAGAAATTATTTGCTGCTTGCTAGGGCGAAGGGATGAGTTTAACTTGTATTAAAACTCGGGGTGGACAGGAATTGCTTGATTTGGATGGTATTTACCCTGCGAAGTCAAATTAGGCCTATATGACTCGTAGTGGAATGGCTCGGATATCGCAGACCGAGGTGATGACGGTTGGTAGGGTTATTGGAAATGAACTAGGGAGCGGGAAAGGATACCTGACTGATGAAGCTTGGCTGTCCTCGACTGGTGTAGGCCTAGGCTTGGCGAGACTGTGCTTGGCTGTCTATATAGGTGCGGCTTGGCACGGCGTAAGTGAATAATCCGTCCTGTCTTCAGTGAGTGTAGTGGTGAGTGGTCCAACCCGCTCTTGCCCCCCGTCTTTATTTGGTATCGTCACCTTTCGGCTATTGCTATTTGCATCTTTTGGAAAGTGATGAAAACATATATCCGCAGCCCTCTTATACATCGACTTACAGCCGTAAACTGAGCAATATACTTTGCTTGTACTCATTTTGCACTCTTATCAACGAGTAAAACTTATTACTTATGTATAATCACGAAGAATTTATCACGATCTGCTTACCAATACAAGAAACCATATACAAACAGTCACCACGTGGCATATGTATCCTACTTCGTAAGTTTCTCATTTTTACCGCTAGATGTCTTATCAGATAGCTGGAGTTGCCAATACTGTGCAGGTACTATGAGGGATAATTTCGTTCCTTAGTTCAAAAGACATTTGCAAATAGCACACAATAGTTTGTTATAAACGCTTTAGAAATAAAATGTACCCAATTATCAACTTGTCATTCTTAAAATTCGATGTGTATAGAATGCCAATGGAAGGCAAATCAATGAAGTCCTACATAGAATCAGTCATCTGGCGGAGTGGTTTCGCACAACATATCCCTAATTAATTGTTGCTTGAAATAATGTCACTGATGGAGCCATGTTGCAAGCAACAAAAAAATCACACGCAGCAAGTCTAATCACTGCCAGTTAGATTACACTAGCTCGCTATTTTCGAGGATAAGAAACAGTCATTCTTGTAGCAGATTTTTTTTCGCTGCAAGCATGCTCATTGCCTTCTAGATTACACAGCTCACACACTGGCCTCAAATTGATCACTGCCTGCTAGATTACAAGGCCTTGACTAATAGTAGGGACACGCCAATTGACAACTTAAATTAGTATCACTAGAGGCGCGGCGCCACGGTCACCTGAAATAGCCGTTGAAAGCAAACATTGTACCGCTAGTTTAACGGAAAATTATGAAAACTTGGCCAGGTTTCTTTTCTCGTTTGACAAAATTTATCGAGTCTGGTTCGTATAGTAAACTTTAAAATGGTTGGGAACAAATTCAAGTCTTTATTTGCCCAACCTCTACTGTCGACCAAAATATTATACGCACTCGAGTTTGAAGATTGTTTGTGAAGTAACCAATAGACTTAAATAAAATCCAATAACATCATCATTTTCGTCGTTCTATTTTACGTTAGTTCATGTAGGTTTATAATTTTTAATTTATATTTAAATGTTTTTTTATCGCAGTTGAAACACAAAAAGTGCCCGTTTTTAAGCGTGTTTCAACCATGCGTCACATTTAAGAATTATTATCTCACAAACCCGTCGTCAGATCGAATCCAAATTTTAACACAATATACATTGGAATGTTGTATAACTGGTTTATTAATTTCAAAATTTTGTGTGTTCAAGAACGAAAGTTGCTATCATTTGTGTAAGGTAACTTTTTATTGCCTCGGGATCGTTGGAAAATGTAGTTCTTGGTTGCGTTGTAATCCTTATACATCAAAAAGTTATGCTGTATGACTGTGAAATACGTAAATTAATTCACTTATTTTATATCGGTTTGTATTTGTACGGGGAATTAAGACATGGTTCACCAGCTAGCCGCTCCGGGAAATGCTGATATGGAGCCCATCACTTCCGAGCGAGGCGTGCCATGACGCGCTATGGAGCCCATCTTGGCAACGCTGTACAGCTTTCACCTGAGCGGCTAACTGGTGAATCATGTCTTAATTCCCCGTACAAATACAAACCGATATAAAATAAGTGAATTAATTTCCGTATTTCACAATCATACAGCATACCTTTTTGATGTATAAGGATTACAACGCGACTAAGAACTACATTTTCAAACCACCCCGAGCCGAGAAAAAGTTACCTTACAAAAATGATAACAACTTTGTTTCATGGACACACACAATTTTTAAATTAATAAACCAGCTATACAACATTCCAATGTATATTGTGTTAAAATTTGGATTAGATCTGATGACGCGTTTGTGAGATGATAATTCTTAAATGTGACGCATGGTTGAAACACGCTTAAAAACGGGCACTCTTTGTGTTCCAACTGCGATAAAAATATTAAAATATAAATTAAAAATTCCAAACCTATATGAACTAACGAAACATAGAACGACGAAAATGATGATTTTATTGGATTTTATGTAGGTCTATTGGTTACTTCACAAACAACCTTCAAACTCGAGTACACATAATATTTTGGTCGACAGTAGTACTGTACACCTATTTATACACGTGAAATGCGTCTGATAATGTGTTATTATGGCGTCTATGTGCCATGAGCCTATGCCGAATTGGTATGAGGTATTACCCGCATAATATTGCCTTATTTGCAAAACGTGTTGTGTCGGGGAGTTAGTGGAATTTATGTCTACGTGTATGTTTTCTTCATGCCCCAAGGATTTTTGACATCTGCATTATCAATTCCCATTGATCACTATACCAGGTATTTAACTGGATGTAACTCTCCTTATCGTTGTAGGCCTATACTTTACTGCAGTAGTCGCCAAACCGTAGCTCGTAGCTCGCGGGGAAATTTCAGACGCAGCGCTTGGGTTGGCTAACCTGCACTACTCTCCCCCCTCATTTCCACTACTCTTCTCGGCGTCTTTCAATCAGTATCTGGTGTGTGATCATGAGTTAAGGTTATTTTATTTCTCTTGTGTTTTATGCATACTACAGATTACGGACTGTTCTAATAATGGCGAGTTCCAGCAAAATACCAAAATACTTATCATTTTCATGTTGAATAGTAAACTGATTAGCCTACTTTGTTACCCAGCTGAAGGACAAGTGTATGGGCTTACTTTGTAATGCAAGTTTAGTGGTTGGAAAAAAAAGCAAACGTCGAACGTCATTACAAAACCATTCACTCCAGTATTGAAAAGGATTTCCCTCAGAAGTCTTCCTTAGGGAAAGACAAGGTAATACAACTGAAATCTCAAATATATGCTCAACAATGTACTTTTATTCAATAAATTATTAGACAGCAACTGAGGCATCTTTTCGTATTTCCAAAGTTATTGCTCGAAATAAAAAAACCTTACGAAGATGGTGAATTAATCAAAGAGGCATTTTTAGAAGCTGCAGATACATTGTTTAACAATTTTAGAAACAAAGGTTAGATAATGTCTGCTATTCAATCTGTTCAACTGTCATCAAATACAGTTATGAGAGGAGTTGAACCAATGAGTTCTGATGTACCGTACAGTAGTTTCACAACTTTAAACTGGCTTAGACCGCTGCAGTTATTTTCCCTGTAACTTGAAGAATCAACCGATATACATTCATATAAAATAAGAACGCTAAGCGACAGTTTTGTTATTCGCTACTGCGGTGGCCTTGGTCGAGCTTGTGGCGCGCCGTGGCCCCCTGCTTTAAGCGTGTGTACAATCCTGTATGAAATATTACCTTGT
Source organism: Meconema thalassinum (assembly GCA_946902985.2). NCBI lineage: Eukaryota > Metazoa > Arthropoda > Insecta > Orthoptera > Tettigoniidae > Meconema > Meconema thalassinum. The sequence goes on from OX336388.2 coordinate 93,360,243, forward strand.
AAAAGATGCTGGAAGTGTCGACCTTCCTGGGTTATACAGGCATTGTATCTGGTAAACCACATTATGACTGACGCGAATGAATTCTGACTCGGCAATGTTTCTCATCTTTTATTGAGCACTGAGTCAATAGTGTCAAACTTATTTTCAATTACGTGAATCAGTGCTAGAGAAGTTGGCAATTCATGAGGAAATTGCTGAAAAAATGCATCATGTACCCGCCGAGCCGACTTGTACTTAAAATAAGTTTTACAAACAAAAATACTATGTTGTAATGATAACTGTCTCACCATGTTAGCATCTGAGGTTCAGACAGGCGACTGAACACCTGCACGCTTATTCCAAGGTCAAGTATGTACTATGCGCGTGCTTTCGGTACTACAGCAGGGGGCCATGGCGCGCCACAAGCTCGGCCAAGGCCACCACAGCAGCGCATAACAAAACTGCCGCTTGCGGTTCTTACTTTATATGAAAGACCCTGTAGTTGATACAGCTGAGTTGGCCATTTTTATAAGAATGGTTTTTGATGATTTTCATGTAAAAGAAGAGCTGGTAAAAGTTTTACAACTTCAAGGACATACAGTACTACGAGACAGGACATATATTCAGCGTTTTAAAACCTCATCGACTCTGAAACTATTCCTGTACAAAAATTGTTGGGGTTGGTAACCGATGGTGCTCCTGCGGTGGTAGAGAGCGACAAGGAATTCATTGCCTTCTGTCGTAAAGACAATAGGTTTCCAAAATGTCTGTATTGCCATTGTATAGTTACACCCATTGCTATTTCATTTAAATATTCTATATTTTTTATATCCTACACAACTTTTCCGCATAGTCACCACCTTTAGTAAGGCACTTGTTGTAACGAAACACCAAAATGTGCAAGCCTTCGTCATAGAACGAGGTAGCCTGCGATGAAAGTCATATCTGTTCTCACTGTTTCTGATCATCATTAATTCGTGCATTTAGAAACCGAATCACTGTCAGTAACGTAGGACTATCTCATAGCCGGTGGCCTGATCTCTTGTCTTGAACATCTTAAACACTCGCTACAAGATAAAAGGAGCTGCGTTATCCAGTCGGATAGAGGCGTTAAGCCTTCCAACTAAACGGGAGTTGATTCGATTCCCACCAAGGTAGAGGGTGTTAAAAACAAAACTACCACATTAAAAACGCAAATGGCTCTGAGGTTCACTGAGCCTAGAATAGAAATGAGTATCAGGGCAATTCCTGGGAGAAAAGGAGCTGTCAACTCCATCCTATCTAATCCCGATGGCACGACGGGTGGTACCATTTACCTTCCACTGCTCCAAGGATCACCATGGCCTGTACGGAGTTGGCTTTGTTTTGCACTACAAGATGGCCACGCTATGTGACGTTGCGCATGACGTGTCAATATTATTGATGAAGGAAGCTATTGGTCCTACCTTCATTTCGCAACTGCAGCGCTGCACAGAATTTATGCGGAAAGAGTGCTTACTATAAAAACAAGTAGTTCCGTGAAGAACTATACAGCCTATTTTCATATATCCTACTTATGTTAATTGCCACTATCACCATACACAATTTCAGTTTGATTGCTGTAATAGATTCGTAGATATTGAGAACCGACTAAATATTTCGGATGGTCGCCATGTTGGATTTTATATATGTAGGTCTTAGAGTTATGTACTGTTACATGCAGATTATTGTGAACGTGTAGAATTCAAACTTCAATCGCATAGTTAGGACACAATAAAAAACAAGGAGAGTTTAAAATTTTTCACAGCTGCCATCTTGAGGTTATGGAAACAATTGAAATAAATTAGATGCCAGTGGATTAACATTCGTATAAGGATTTACTGTACCAAGTTTCACGGCACGCGGATGGTTAAATTGCGAGAAACGTCCATGTGAATATTTATAATTCGCGTCACCGCCATGTTGGATTTGTGATCACCAGGTTATTTAAAGTCCTATTGGTGAACTTAAGTTCATAGCCCCTATGAACATTAAAAAATGCAGTTTGATTGCTAAAATAGATTCGTAGATATTCAGTATCGTCTAAATATTTCGGATGGTCGCCATGCTGGATTGTTAAATGTATAGGCCATAGAGTCATGTACCATTAAAGGAAAATTATTGCGTAGGTTCATTATTCAAACTTTCACTTCGATCGCATGACTACATCACAATAAATAAAATCTTAATTTTAAAATTCGCACTGCCGCCATCTTGAGGTTATGTAAACAATTGAACTAAATTAGATACCAGTGGATTACAATGTGTATAAATATTTCCGGTGCCAGGTTTCAGTGCGCTTGTAACATTAAATCGCGAGAAAGTTCTATTTAAAATTTTCAAATTCGCTTGGCCGCCATGTTCGTTTTGTAGTTAACCGGTTTTTGAAAGTCTTATAGATGGAATTCCAGTAGTGCCCTTTATCTCTGTACAAAATTTCAGGGGATTACCGCTAATAGTTTCAGAGATATAGAATGCCGGTGAAATATTTCGCACATCCGCCATCTTGTGATTATGTAAACAATTGAACGAAGTTAGATGTCGGTGCATTACAATGTATATAAACATATACTGTACCAAGTTTCATTGCGTTTGGTTGGTCAAATCGCGAGAAACGTCTATTTAAAAGTCGCAAATTCGCTTGGCCGCCATGTTGGTTTTGTTGTTACCAGGTTTTCAAAAGTCACATAAGTGAACTTATAGTAGTTCCCTCTATCACCATAGAAAATGTCAGGGTAATATCGGTAATAGTTTCGGAGATATTGAATGCTGGTGAAATATTTCGCACAGCCGCCATGTTGGATTGGTGAGTCGTAACAAAATTTGAAGGGCACGGTCGAGGTCGCCGGGAATAGTGCTATGAACTTTCCGAGTTTCATTGAAATCGCTCCAGCCGTTTAGATTTTATTAGGGGGGGACACACACACGAATCACACACACACACACACGCACACACACACACGGACAAAAGGTGATCTCATAAGCCTATTTTTTCAAAATTGAAAATAGGCTAAAAATGCCCGCGCCTTTTTAGTAGAAATAGGCAAGGGCTTAGGTTGCACAATAACAGTAACATGTGCACGTACTGATCTTAACTGAAGCGATCCATGTGTCAAATCTTGATTGTCAAGGACCTGTGCAATTTAGCAGGCTGTGTAGTAACACTAAAATCCGATAGAGGCGCTGATATGTGCACTTAATCGTAACTTGGGAGATCCATTCTGAAATCTTGATTGTCAAGATCTTGTGTAATTTAGCAGGCTGCTTAGTATCACTAACATCCGATAGACGCGCTGATGTGCACTTAATTTGAGAGATCCATGTCTCAAATCTCGATTGTCAAGATCTTGTGTAATTTAGCAGGCTGTGTAGTAACACAAACATCCAATAGAAGCGCTGATGTGCACTTAATCGTAACTTGAGAGATCCATGTCTCAAATTTCGATTGTGTAATTCAGCGGGCTGTGTAGTAACACTAAAATCCGATAGAGGAGTTGATATCTGCACTTAATTGTAACTTGAGAGATCCATGTCTCCAATCTTCATTGCCAAGACCTTGTGTATTCTAGCAGGCTGTGTAGTAACACTAACATTCGATAGAGGCGCTGATATGTTTACTTAATCGTAACTAGAGCGATCCATGTCACAATATCAAGACCTTGAGTTATCTTGCAGGCTATGATCGAATTCAACAAAGAGTCTACCGTATATTGGCAATATTAAAACTGCCCATCCCAAACACAACGTAATGAACGTTTTGCCGTGAAGTATGGTTCCTTAGTAGAAATACCAATAAATCAATATACTGTATTTCACCATTTTGTACAATAAGTTCTTCACAAGATAGTTTCACGGAATAACGTTTTACCGTACCGTAATCAAGAGTAAATAACACGACATTCTTCATGTAAGAGTACCTCATAATCCGTATTATGATCGTCAACATGAAAACATTTGATTTTGTCTACAACATAATTCGCGTTATTTTTCAGCTTACGATTGCTCCAATATTGCACCAAGATCTCTGAAAATCTATACAAAGTGTTCACAAATATTATTAATAAACTTCAGGAGATTACTACAATTAATAAAGGCTATTCGTTGAGGAAGCAGACACCATTTTAATCACATACCCTGAGTTTGACGCTGCAGCAATTAATTAAATTCTTCAATTTTCTTGTAAGTTATATTTTAATTTTCTGCCATTAAATTACAGTATGTTGTATACAAAGCTATGCGTCTAAATCAACATGAATTAAATGCATTCTTCACCTCTGATACATTGGAAGACATTGTTGACCCAGTTTAGTACAGGGCATCTAATCATCTTGCAAGCTTAATATTACTTCTGATCAGTGCTTTATTTTTTTCGGGAAGAACGTGGGGGGTACGCGTACCCCTTTTAAATTTGAAAACTGTTTAAGAAAATTTATTGGCACATTTGTATCTAGTCCGGCAAATCTAACTTCTGACTTGAAAGTTCATCGATCAGCTGGCGTCAACGCGCTGTTCACAACAGCTGCAGGAGATTTCGAGTAATTTTCGATTTAAATCGATCTGTCGAATCAGTTTCTTTTGGTCGCCAACTCGGCACTCCATTCTTACAAGACCAACTACAATTCTCAGACCTTAATGCAGGTATCGAAAGTGTGAAAATGGCGTATACGGAAGCCAGAGATATTGTTTGTTTACATTCGTTGCTGGGATACAATATTAGCTTTGATTAGATTCGTTTGATAAAAGTTGGGATCAACTATTGCTCATCTGTAATTTTTAGTGTATTCAGTATGTCTGTTAAGTCCAGTTTGCGTTAATGTACTGCAATCGTGTGTAAATATGTGATGATACGCTTATTATGGACTGGTTCGATTGTGTGATGATTGTTCAGTCGACCGATGGCATTGTGTCATTTACTGCAGATGTTGAAGTACCTAAGACTAAAGCATTAATAGAAGTGTCTCAAGAATATACACCGCAATGATTTGCTAGTTAGTGACAATATTATAATAGCTTAGTACACTTCAGTAGTGTCGAACTTAAGTACGTAAAGGGAAAACGCAATGAGCATCTACGTCTAGACCAAACCGTTGACGTTGAACGTTGAACGCTTAACAACATGTGTCTCCGTAAATTCTTACCAGTCTGGCAGATGATCTACACTGCCTTGTATACACACCAAATACTACAGTGTACTTTTTTTTTATCGGTTAAGGAAGATGTTTCCCCTGTGCCAAACAGTGAACTCATTGTGTTCCGTCATTATTCATACTTTTGTGATTCTTACAGCTTGCAAGTTATTTTTTATTATGCTGTGTGTAATAAAGTGTTGTGAGTAACTTGCCAATTATGTACTTATATTGCGAGATGGTGTGCCGCGATAATTCCGTAAGAGGGAGATGGTGCTTTCCAACATATAGTACTTTACTAAATCAACTATTTCCAGCGTACAACTATTCCAAACGGTAACAGCGAATGTTTAATAGGTTAGGTGGTAATATATTATCGTGTCCTTTGTGTGTGGTAATCTCCATAATTATGTTCAGATAACCACACGACGACTTCTTTGCATATTTCAATCAACTAATTCGGTGTGATGTTTTACCCGAGATTTTAGACAATTCCACGAGAGGTCTTAATTGAATTGTATCTCTATAGCGTTGGTTCGATTATTTCAGGCAACTATTTTCATTCCGATTGTGTACACAAATACTCTGTATGTGCTGGGACAGCACTTCAGTAACCGGATACTTTATTCCCTCCTACTTCAGAATCTGTTTGATTTTATGCTAATAATATTAATCTATAATTATTGAACTTAAATACAAATGGTGATAACTCGCCAAAATGCTTCTTATTCAACCACAGAAACAGTGAGACTATTGTAGCTGCCCCTTGGGTGACGACAAAGAAACCTATAATTCGAGGCCAGCACTATATGGATAAATTAATTCAGGTATGTCAAAATTATTGATGCATATTTCTTCGGAACCTAGTCTCGTCTTGTGATATCTTTTATGCTCTTAGGCGAGTAAAAATAATAATTTACACGAACTGGGACAAGCCCGATGACATGATCTTAGCTATTGGTAGGGCAACCGTCGCCGCCATGTTTTTTCTACATTAAGGTCTGAGTATTGTAGTTGGTCTTGGTTCTTATAAGCACGCAGGCTAGTGTTAGGAGGCAGGGTAGGTTGTTATTTTGTGCGTGTGGTTCGAAACCTAGCGACCGACACGAAAATCAAGCAGAGAAAGCGTGAAGATGGTATAGTGATCAGCCTCTTTTACCAGTGTGGAATTTACTGTAAGCAGGACAGCAAAATGAGACACTGCCACAGTGCTTATATTTATTTCTCCTAATTTTAAAATGATAAGAAATACTGAGTGCAGTTACCACCTTGACATGTTAATCACAAATAAATTAACCCAAGGAACCTTTTAGTTAACATGTCAGCCCGAAAAGTAATAAGCGGACTCGGCAAATTGCCGAAAATTGCAAGATCGTGATGTTTTGTCGACTAACAACTGAGAGTGTCCCTTAATTAACCCTGCGTTACTCACGCACGGTCTCACAATCCGGGCGTAGGTTGTTTATTTTATTACATAGCTATAAGTAGGCTAAAAGTGCAGCGAGCCGGTATAGCTTCCGTTTCCAACCCCCCAACCTCACCTCAACTCCTTCGTTCAGTCTGTGGTGTGACCTTGAGCTGTAACAGTGCTGTTTTCTCCAAACCCGGTCTGTCATTCCGTGCGTGAGTAAATGTGTTTGTGCTTTTTCAAATTTTTAGTGTAGACTGTTATGTCTAAATCCCAAACAAAATGAATCATAATGAGGAGAATAGGATTCTTCGTCTACTAAATGAAGTGTCAAGTGAACCTGATATATTTGATGTTCTTCTGGAAGAAACAGATTCAGACTAAAAAGTGTCAGTGTATATGTTGATTACAGTGTTGGCATTGTGCTAACCAAACAGATTTTTTTACATTCACGTTTTCTAAGACGTCATTTTCAAAAGCATTGTTGTTTGATAAGTTATTTCCAATAAAAAGTTTTTTCAGTTATTACTTCTTTAGTTATACGTTTTCAGTTGATAATTACACATATTATAGGCTTGTGCTTACGTAAAACAGGTAATTACTACTAGCATACTTCTGTACTTCTTATGTAAATAAGAGTTTGCCGAAAATTTCAAAATTTGTTCATAATAACCAAATTTTAACAATGAAAAGAAAACACGGACTCTGAGTCCGTGCGTGGGCATTGGTGTAACTTTGTTAGCGCGGGTACGCAGGGTTAATTTTGTTTTTAGAAAACAAAAAGCACTGCTTCTGATACACGATTAAACGAGAGGGTATCCCTTTTCAACGTTGATATTAACAATCCTTTGTAAATTTTATGAAAGTAATTAATTCTACTGAAACGTTTATCTACAGTAATTTATTAATGAATCGAAGTACATTTTTGAATATTGTGTCCGCATGGATAAGAACTTACTCACATCTCGTTGTTAGTGTCCTTATTGTTATGAAATTAAAGTAAGTACTAAATGGGATTAAATATATTCAATCCAACTTAATCAATAATATTATAATTAATATGAAAATTAATTATTTCATTAGAAACTAATGAAACCCACCCCATTTACGCCCTGTATCTTTAACGGTTTACCCAGCATAAGCTTAAAAGACGCACGGACGGCTGGTTCCAGACGCAAATCAGAACAGCCGAGGTGAACAGCGAAACTCCAAACACATATACTGTACTCTTCTCTGAAGTCTTAACTCGACACGACTCGACAGTTCGATCCTGGCCGAAGCTGGGGTGATAGGCATGCTTGCTAGCACTTAAACTCGTTCCGAAGCAAGTAATTTAAAAATTCACTGAATGGAGATTGTTGGAAGAAATGAAAACGTTCAAAAACTTATAGTGGGCGATGTATTAAAGATAGAGATATGTTGTCCAGGACGTTTTTGTGAAAAATTTTTACACTCATAGTATAGGATAGGTATTTTTAACGGGTTACCCAGCGTAAGCCTAAAAGGCGCATGGACGGCAGGTTTCTTTTCGACTCGATTCACTGAAATCGTTGATGCTCGGCTTCCTTTGGTCATAAATGAATGTCTTTCCACAGAAACCTTCCTCGAGAAATTCTTCATAGAACGGTAAAAATAGCATCAAAATCCATCCAGTCGTTCTCGAGATCAAAGACTTTGTTTAAAACTATGTATAGATACCATTTGATAGTTACTTTGAATATTGTGGTCCAAACTATTTTTTCCTGAGAAATATTTGTAAAATGTATAGCACTTTATTAAAATTACTCCTCTTTTAAGATCATGTTTTCATATTTTGTTTTGAAAAATATTCCAAATAATGCATATTTCAAAAATTATGAATTACACATCAAAAGGTGTAATATCATAGCAGCCAATATTTTGTGTATTTTGAAACGTAACTGGTTTTGAGACACAATTTCTTATTGGGGTTAATAACCAAGACATCAAAAGCCATTAAAGCGAATTTTTATTAACAACATAAACAACAACAGTGCACTCCCCCTTTACAAACTTGTACCCCCAAATAGCAAGTACACTAACCGGCAAACAAAAAACACGATCACTTGAAAAATTCAACATTACTTTCTTTTAAATCATAAATATGAACGCTCTAGGCCTAGTAGATAAGTTGCTGTTTATAGCATGGAAGTAAGATTTCCTGGATGTATTACCATTCTTCATGGCATTGTTTCACTTAACAATAGCGATTCATTGACATGATGCTGTTTCCCGCGGAAAGATGTGCGCGCCACCATTTTCGATCAGAGCCACTGTCCTGTCAACATCTTCAGGCCTCAAGCGTATATTCATTTCTGAATTGCACAAGAACAACTGGGGATGTGGCTGTATTAATCTTTTACTATGCCAACAAGTGGCAAAAGAAAAAAGAATAAATCATTGCATTGTTGACGATAGCGATGACGCGCACATCTTTCCGCGGGAAAAAGCATCATGTCAAAGAATCACTATTGTTAAGTTAAACAATGACATGAAGAATGGTAATGCATCCAGGATACCAATTTAACCTCACTTCCATGCTATAAACAGCATGTACTGTACTAGGGCTATACCGTTCATACAGTATTTATGATTTGAATGAAAGCAATGTAGAATTTTTCAAGTGATCGGTTTTTTTTTGCCGGTCAGTGTATTTTTCAACGTTTAATTTTCAATATCTTTGTCTTTAAGATGGCGCTAACTGAATATTTGAGAAAAGAAAAACAGTTCAGTTTCTTTAATGTGTTCCTAGCACACTGAATCAATGTTAGGAAAATTTATCAACATTTACTTTCCTACGATAAAATAGTTAAGTTACTGAAAAGGCTTTATCATTCATTAATACCAACATTACAATTAATGATTTTTTGAAAACAAAATATTAAGCAAACGGTACATTTATGACCTAACTTTTGAAGTTGAAGAGTTGAAACTTAACCCTTAGACGTTCAGGCTAACGATCTATCGTTACCTCTTGTTTGTGCCAAAACTGTCAGAGTAATGATCTATCGTTACCATCCTTTATTATTGAGTAATTCGTTATTTACATGCCAGATAGTCGTAATTTTCAGGGAATAGGAAGAAAACCATATTAACTCACGTTTATATTCCGCGGAACCACTGACAATCAATAATTCCTCCCTATATTATCCTTCTAAGGTCCCATTCCAGTTTTGTACCGAAAATATGGTCCCATTAACACCAACCTACACATGTGGGGTTCCTACAGGTTCAGTATAACCCAATGCGTACGCCAAACGCATTCACTTACTCTTTAAATGCCTCACAATTAAATAAATACCTTAAAACATGTATATTGACAATGAAATAATGAAAGAATGTAACACGGTAACCATGGTAACAGAATTTCACAGGTCCATCTATTTCTGTAAGACGTAATGCAATTCCAATTATTACATTACTGTGAACGTTTCCAGACGGTTATAAGGTTATCACTGAACCAAATTAAGCTGTAAAATTCATCAATACATACAGTATAATGCGCTTAAGGGGCTCAAGGGGCACTCTAGATTTTTTCACGCAATTTTCACGTGTGAGTGTGGTACGAAAGGTCTTTTTCACCCGACTATAAAGGGTCTCCGAAAACCACATTTAAAGGCCCCTAAATTAACAGTGTCTGTGGTATTCCCAGAAAACTAACTTCGCTCTGATATACCTATAAAGGAATGACAAACCCCTAATAACTGCACCAGTAGCTGAATTGATAAAGTCTGATTATTCATACCAAGGATAAATCAGTCATAGCATTCATGATTGAGGGGCGTGGTGGCACAGCGGTCAAGCTGTATGCCTCTCACCAAGGCGGACCGGGTTCGATTCCCGGTCACTGCATGTGAGATTTTCGATGTGAAATACCATGTACTGTGGTTCGGATTCCACGTAAAACGGAGGTCCCGTGGCTTATGATCGCGAAATTAACGGTCACGTTAAACTACAAGCTTCCTTGCTTAACATTCATGATTGAGATTTTGCTAAGTGTACACTTTACAACTAGAATATTCGCGGGCGAAGCTGCGAGGGTAATGCTAGTTTTATGTATTCTTAGAGTCTGAAGTTTGTGTTCACTGAGTTATGTGTCTTGTTTACATCGTGATTGGTGGCAAATTTACGTTTATTTTTCTGTTTTCGTTGGTGATACACAAATCTTGATATTTACTACGATAGCAAATAATATAGAGCTCCTATTAATATGAATAGCAGACTTGGATAGTGAATTCCATTTCCCAAAATTATTTGAAAATTTTCAAATCTATGCTTTTAGTTGTTTCAATTTTTTTAACATTTATATCATATGGCTTAGAGAAACCACTTATGTTTAGTATTAATAAGAGATGTATACATTTTATATTCGAAACATCTAATGTTAATATCTTTAATGGTCTGACTTCCATCTTATTTTAAAAGAAGTGTGTGCACAGCTTGGCTGATAGTTTTCACAGATCCATCAACTGAGAGGTTGAAACTAAAAAGGTTAATACAATTGAAGGAGATTTCATGGCTTGCAATCCAAATTAGAATCTTGATTCTAGTGCTTAAAACGTGTTATTTGTAAATTTTTCTTTGATAAGTTTAAAAGTTTTGAAGCATTGCATTTTTTCTCAAGTTACATAAATACTGCGGCCATTGCTCTAGGTCAGATTAATGCACATAAAGATACTGTGACAATTTCAAGTAGACGGTGCAGTAAATTCCGAGATAATGTACCTTATTTACATAAAAATATAGTTGTAAGAAATGGTTGCAAAGAAATGTCTTCAAAGGTAGATGTTTGCCAATGTTGACAAACTTCACAAACCCTGATCTCGGATACAGATTAGCAGTTTTGCTCCAAACGAACTTCCTATGAAATTACAATATGAATTTGAACATCAGAAAAAAGAAAATTGAATTTTTAAACTGAAACCTTAGTTAACGCTTCCTTAAATTATAGTATGTTCTATACGAAGTTATCCGTCTAATCTACAGTACATGATTTAAATGCATTCTTCACCACTGATTAATAGTAACTTGAAAGATTTATTGTTAACTTTTGTTTTTATCACACAAAGATTTGGTATCATCATGGAGAAGGATGAATTTTGATGATATTTGCAAATAATGTTTATATAAACCCAATCGATAAAATAATAATAATTATAATAATAATAATAATCTGGAGAATTACCAACATCAAAACGGCTCCAAAATATATTGAAGTGAATCATGGGAAAATCAAGCGGGTTGTGAAATTTAAGTATCTTGGGGACTGGATAGACCCTACAATGTCCGAAAACGAGGCTTTTGCGTCACGCTGGAATAAAATTGAAATGGCTTACCATCTAACTAAGAATGTGTACAACAAAAGATCTATATCCCTGAATGCAAAACTGAAGCACTACTGCACGGTTATCCGGCCAGAAGCTTTGTATGCAGCGGAATGTCTCTCCATGAATAGAAAAGGCATAATGGAAAAACTGGAGACCAAGGAAAGGAAGATATTGAGGAAAATCCTGGGTCCAGTCAAAGAACACGGCGAGTTCCGAAGACGCCACAACCACGAGTTGTACACTCACGTAGAGAAAATAACGGACGTGATGAGGAAAAGGAGGATTTATTTTTATGGACATATAACCCGAATTAAATCAACACGGCTATCCAACAGAATGTTTGCTTTTCTCCGTGAGAAGAAGACAAAGGGGGCCTGGTTCATTGAAGTAGAGAAAGATCTGTTGGAGACTGGGATTACACGTGAAGATATCCAGGAGCGTGGCCCACTTAGGGATAAACTTCAGAAACATCGGAGTTTTCAACTTAAGCCGAAGCTAAAAACCGGGAAGGCGTGGACGACAGAGAGAAAGGTGCAACATCGATTGCGAATGAAGGAGTACTGGGCTAACATTAAAATGCAGAAAAAACAGTTGACATGACGTGGTCCTTAGTTGGCCGTAACGAAGGAATAATAATAATAATAATAAATAATAATAATAATAATAATAATTCATTAATCCATACACAATCGTTAAAACAGAAGCTCTCTATGAATCTGAAACTATTATAATTGGTGGCAAATCTAGAATGAAAATTATCGAAAAACAAGAAAGGAAAATTCTCTGGAAAATCTTAGGAGCAAAGAGTGAAAATGGAATTTGAAAATCACATGAAATTTATCAAGTTACAGAAAAAATCACAGATACCATAAGGAAACGACGGTTACAGTTTAACGGACACCTATATAGAATGGAGAATCTCACGAAAAACAACATGAAGTGCCTAGAAAGAGTCAAGGCAACTTTCACGAAAAAAAAATCCTGTTTATCTCAAAGTATACCCTATCGCGACTGTGCTATGAAATATCAAGAGAGACCTTCTACATCGAAGATTTAAGGTGTCAACTATTGCTCCCATCTACGAGGACCTTCTAAAAGAGCTCAAAACGAAGAGGATGCAAATATGGAGTGACTTTTATTTAACAGCCGCAATGACGTCCGATGAGTGGAAGGGTCCATGTTACGACCTGAGACATACAATCACTCGTTTCGCAATACATGGATTCCATTTCAAGTTATGCAAAATGGAAGGGTATCATGAGCCTAGTATGGAATGCATTTGTAAATTGTGTGGAAGTGTCTGTGAAAGGTATCATGCCATGACATGCGGACGGAGGGTTGAGTCAATAGCTTTTGTTGTCAATGAGAGTTGAATGTGACCTTGAATATTTTTTTATTATTATTTTTATCCTCATGGCCATTGGCTGCAATAAATACCTTATTAATAGAATGGATAATAATAGGCCCACAACGAAAATTTTCAACCAAGCCTTATCAATGAAAAGTCAAAACAACTGACTAAAAGAAAATCAGTGAAGACATATATGAAATTGGCTGTCATGAAGAAACCATTCAATACAGAATAAAATTCATAACTTTAATTCACAAACAGAAATTTTCTGAGAAGCCCATCCGACAAAATATAGGATGGACAGAACAGCGTAAAAGGGAACACAAAGAGAGGATGAAGAGAGATTGGGAAGAGAAGAAGAAAAATTGCTAATAAGTTCAAAAATAATCGTTACTAACTTGTATTTAACTTAATGGGTTTTATAAACGGTTGGAAGAAATGTATCATGTAGTTAAGGTTGTGTGAGCGCATCGGTAATAAGCTATGTTACGATGTATACAACTTGAGAGATTTTGTTGATATTTACAGATAAAGTGTCCGTTCAGCTGTTTCATTTTCCATTGACTCAATTACGGTTTAATTAGAGAACATAGGGAAAATCACACTGTGCTTTTTAAAACAAAGAAACTGGCACTTTAAACGTGCTCTACACTAATATTGACCTTTACCATCTTCGACACACTCGTACAGAAAATCATAATATTTAGATCATGGTTTCTAATTCCGTAACGATAATTAACAATCGCAATGCCATTAAGTAGGATCAATCAAACGGTAGATTCTGGCAGATGTGTAATTTCTTGACACTATTTAACATGTTTCCATTAAGGCAATATTTTCGGTAATCAGGATTGGGAGCGATTTTAGAAACGTATTGTTGACATTAGGTAATCAAATCAAATTTCGGCAATCCAAATTTGATCAGCTATCTTTAATTACGGTAATTAAAATTTCATTGTTGACATTTTGAAGTATTGCTTTTGTCTTGAAAAGATACAGGGATCATGATGTGATCAGCTTCTCCACTGATAAATTTTTCAAATATTTTAATCAAGCCAAGTTTTGAAAATCGAGATGTGGCCCGAGATTGTTGAGATTAAAAAAAAACAACAACATGTGTCTGTAAAGTTGTTATTTAGTGAACTAAGTTTGACTGACTGAGCGAGATGGGACCAGCTACTTTTAGAAGCATATGGCAAATTGTTGATATAAAATAGTAATATTTTTATCAAACCAACTTTCTGCAATCCAGATTTGATCAGCTATACTTCATTGCTTTAATTATTTTTTGGAGGATATTGTTGACATTCCAGTGTATTGCTTTTGTCAAGCCAATATTCAATGATCAATATATTGTCAGCATATCGTTGAACATATTATTAACTTTATTTTTTTATCACACACACATTTCGTATCCAGATGTGGTCACATTGTGGTGTAATGTTTTTAAAGCTAAGAATCGGTGATCGAGATGTGGTCATATTGTTGACATTGTAAAGTTTTAAAGCCAAGAATCAGTAATCGAAAGATGATCCTATTGTTGATATTGTAATGTTTTAAAGCTAAGAATCGGTGATCGAGAGATAGTCATATTGTTGACATTGTAGTCTAATGTTTGTACAAAAATAAGGTTTGGAAAAAGAAATGTTTTTAAAGCTAAGAATCGCTAATCGAGAGATAGTCATATTGCAGACATTGTAATGTTTTTAAAGTTAAGAATCGGTAATCGAGAAATAGTCATATTGTTGGCATTGTAGTCTAAAGTTTGTACACAAATAAGATTTGGGAAAATACATGTTTTTAACGCTAAGAATCGGTAATCGAGAAATAGTCATATTGTTGACATTGTAATGGTTTTAAAGCCAAGGATCGCTAATCGAGAGATAGTCATAATGTTGACATTGTAATGTTTTTAAAGCCAAGAATCGCTATATCGAGAGATAGTCATATTGTTGGCATTGTAATGTTTATACAAAAATAAGATTCGGGAAAGGAACTGTTATCCGCATAGTTGACATTTGAATGTTTATTATAAAACACAGATTCGGCAATCAAGATGTGGTCAGCTACTTTACAAATATATAGTTAGCATTTTCAAGATTTTTTAAATATTAAAGTGAAGGTTTGATAATCGAGTTGTAATAATTTCACATATTAAAATTTCTTTTAAGTCAAGATTCGGCACTCAAAATGTGGTCATTAACTTTATAAAATCGTTCACATTTTAAAGCATATTCTAATTCTGATGATGTTTTCAAATAAATGCTCTATCAAACTATATTTCAGCAATCAAGATAATGGTCAGATACTCTGTAAATATTTTATTGATATTTAACCTTTATATTTTTATTCTGCTGATATTTTCAAAGCAATGCTCTATCAAGCTATATTTCGGCAATCAAGATATGGCCAGATACACTGTAAATATACTATTGACATTTAAAAGTCATATACATATTCGAAGTAATACCAAGTTTCTGCGGTGCACTTGAACATATTGTTGACGTGAAAGGTTGGAACATATGGTAAGCAGCGAGCCAGGGTCAAGTGATCAGGCCAATGTATGCGTCCTCACAGAATGTAATGTGTTAATAAATGTGTACTTACCCCCGTTGCCACTACCCCTATCAGCAACAGATAAAGTAGGAGCGTTGTCGAGGCGCCTTGCGTCATGGCTGCCTCCAGGTAACAGAAGAGCTTGCTGTGTCCCGCTCTTATAACCTGGGCGCGCGTCACGGGCTATATACTGTACTTGGAGCGGCTACTGGTACCACAAGGTCGTAAACACTGCATCTTGATGGGCGACATCTGCATACATACTTGTCTTTTACCCTCGGAGGGCCCGGTACCCTGCCAAATTATGGGGGGCCATTATACCCTCCCGGGGCCCGATACACTGCTGCTTTATGGGGGCCATTATACACTCCCAGAGTCCGATACACTGCTATTTAATGGGGGGGGGGACATTATACCCTCCCAGGGCCCTGTACACTGCTATTTAATGGGGGGACATTAGACCCTCCCAGAGACTGATACACTGCTGCTTTGTGGGGGCATTATAACCTCACAGGGCCCAGTACACTGCTATTTTATGGGGGGACATTATACCCTACCAGGGCCCGGTACACTGCTATTTAATGGGGGAAATTAGACCCTCCCAGAGTCCGATACACTGCTATTTATGGGGGGACATTATAACCTCACAGGGCCCAGTACACAGCTACTTTATGGGGGGACATTTTACCCTCCCAAGGCCCGGTACACTGCTGCTTTGTGGGGGGGGGGGGGCATTATACCCTCCAAGGGTCCGATACACTGCTGCTTTATGAGGGGATATTATACCCTCCCAGGTTTCGATACACTGCTGCTTTATGGAGGGCCATTATACCCTCACAGGGAACGATACACAGCTGCTTTATGGGGGACCATTTTATCCTCACAGGGCCCGATACACTGCTGCATTATGGGGGTCCATTATACCCTCCCCGGGATACTGAAGGGATTGGTAGACACAAACGTAGCTTATTAAGTTGTATCCGAGATTTTCGATGAACTACTAGAAAACATTACCATGAAATTGAACATTTCAATTTCCCTTAAGGACACCGGGAAGTAATTGATGTTGATAATTTCCTTAAAAAGTTATTGCATTAAAATTCCTTTTAGCCCCCCCACTCATTACGAGATATTTCAATTACATTTTATAATCAGAACTGAACAACTTAATTTTTAGCCTATTTTTTATGAAAAAAAAAGACGTATGAGTTCACATTTTGTCCGTGTGTGTGTTGTATGAGTGTGTGTGTTGTCGCCCCCGGCCCCCCCCCCCCTCTAATAAATTCTAAACGGCTGGAGCGATTTCAATGATTTCAATGAAACTCGGTACGGTCATAGCAACATTTCGGCCGACCCCGACCGTGTCCTTCAAATTTTATTACGTCTCACCAATCCAACATGGCGAAATATTTCACCAGCATTCAATATCTCCGAAAGTATTAAGGGCACTACTATAAGTTCACCAATGAGACTTCTAACAAGAAGTTCCGTGAAGAACTCTACAGCCTACTTTTCATGCCAATGATTATTCTACAGTATATGAACCTATCTAGAATAATGACGAAATTAAGTTGGTAATATCGAAATATCTAATTAGTTCAAAATATACCTGGTATAATGTAGCCTAATAGAGCACTACAGTTGGCAGCCCTGGTGACTGAATATATTCTTAGTTCCACCTCTTAAGGTACAGAATACAAAATTTGGTTGAAGTCCAATTGACTGTACATGCAGTTAGACACTGGATCTATCAGCACGCGTAAAAGCATGTTGCCAACAATACCATGCGTGTGCTGGTCAGAAATAATCTGAATTATTATGATATCTTGTTGTGCCAATTTTGGATGAAATCCATTTGTTAGTATAGAAGTTACATGTATTTTAAAATTGGACACATTAGCAGGCATAGAATCATGTTGGCAGCACTGCCTTGTATTAATTACACCAAATTAATCTAGAATGTCAGGTGCTATACGTGTGCAAAGTATAGAGCTGTTGGCTTGCATACTTTCTGATATATTGATATTAGGATAAAAAGAATATAGACAGCATTTATTAACAGATGGCAGCCCTGATTGCTCTTAACAATACTTATAGTCATATCTGTTATGGTACACATATCACATACGAAATTTGGTTGAAATCCAACTGATAGTATAGAAGTTACATGTATTTAAAAATTGGTACTATCAGCAGGCTTATAATCATGTTGGTAGAACTGACGTATATAAGTTACTCCAAATTAATCTAAAATGTCAGAATATACGTATGCATAGTTTAAAGCTGTTGGCTTGAATACTTTCTGATATATTGGTATTTGGATAAAAAAAATGGAGAGAGCAATTATTAACAGTTGGCAGCCCTGGTGGCTCTTAAGAATACGCTCAGTCATATATGTTTATGTACAGATATTACATACAAAATTTGGTTGAAATCCAATTGATAGTGTAGAAGTTATATGCATTTAAACATTGGACTTATCAGAAGGCTTAAAATTATTTTGGCAACACTGTCATGGTTGGCCTCCTGGAAATTAAACTGAAATAGTATTACCTACATGTGTGCCAATTTTGGAATAGCTCCCATGCATACCTTGCAAGATATCCAACATGGAGCTCAAATTTCTAGTGCGTTTTTTCAGCAGTTGGTAGCACTGACATCATTTTCAAATATGGACGTGAGCTATTCCGGTGCACATCTTTACTCATACTAAATTTGGTTTTGATTGCTGCAGCCGTTTAGGAGTTGATAGGGGGGGACACACACACAGCCAAGCAGACAGAAGGACAGACAGACAGACACACATTTTCCCGGATCGATCTCATAAGTCTACTTTTTCCTCATTTTTAGCCTACTTTCGATTTTTGCAAAAAATGAAAGTAGACTTATGAGATCAACACAGGGCGAAAAAAGTGTGTCTGTCTGTGTGTGTGTATGTGTGTGTGTGAGTCTGTGTGTGTGTGTGTATGTGTGTGTGTGAGTCTGTGTGTGTGTGTGTGTGTCTGTGTGTGTGTGAGTGTGTGTACTCTGAATGTCTGTCCCCCCCTATCAATTCGAACACGGTGAAACCGAATTGAACGAAATTTGGTACAGAGGTAGCACTAGTAAAGGACACCTCAGTGTCATACTTTATATCGCCGCCATCTTTACCAAAACAGAATGGCGGCCACTCAAATGTTCAAAACGTAAAATCAAATTACGGCTAAACTAATCATCCGATCTCTACCAAATTTGGTGACAACATACCTTTATATAGAACGCGTCTTTCCCCCAAAATTCAAGGTCATCGGCCATGCCATTTCAGGATGGCGGCCGTGTGAATTATGCAACCATTTTAATAAATAGCTTAAGACCCACCAATTCCGATTATCGAGCCTAGGGGGGTTTAAGCTATCCTGAAGGTCGTGATCCGTTATTTATTATAATTTAATATCATAATATTATACAGTATGAGTGGCTTAAAAGAGCTGAGCCGTTTGTATCACACGACAAGATGGCAGCTGTCCTCATGTGCCTGTCTTATATTTCAGTAGTTTTAGTATGTTGTATGTGATATACCGTACTGATACAATAATATAAACTTTGTATGAAATGATCTTTAATGAAGATGTACTGCAGTGAAGAAATCGTTTATTTAAAGTCATTATTTGCCAACAGTTTGTATCTAATATGTCAGTTAAGAACACCTGACGTCATGGATATGGTTAGCTCTGGGCTAGCATGTTAGTCTTACACGCAGTTGACTGGGGATCGAGTACTGCTACAGTTAGTTTTTTTTTTCTTGAATTCTTTTACAAATGATATGCTCGAGCTTTTTCCACAGATACTGAATAAAATGTCATTTAGCTCAAAGGAGAGGATAAAATATACACTCGTATATTAATAAAATCACAGTCCCAGCATCGCACATAAACAGAAGACAATAGGAAAAGGAGAATAGAAGAACTAGATACACGTTGTCATTAACCACAGTCTTCTTAATGCCTCTGTACGGTGCTGTCCTCTTGTGGATTATGTGGGTAATATTGTTCCAAACATAACGCTGTGTAAATGCCTGAGCTGGCCTCCTGAAGTAAGGCAATTTTGTAATACTGGTAGTTCAACTATTAGCCACGATCGCGCTCCGAATACCTTTAAACACTGCCAGCTGGATCGCCTCCCTCTTGGCTACTTTAAACTGCCTACTCATTCAACACCCATAGAACACTGCCATCGTAGTACATTACGATGGCAGTGCATAGGCGTACAAGATAAAGATTAATTCACTGATAGGTCGCAGCACCACCTACTGTGATTGGGGCGGAGGATTCTTAATTTTGCAGGCTGGCTTAATATAGAGATTAACGGACGTGAATGCATTACAATAAGTTAGTAGTTTTGTTATTCAATCATCATAAAGTATATAATATTGATTTTGACACTTACTGGCTTATTATCAATATAAAAGAAAACAAACAATACATTGTGGTAGGGGTGATTGTGTTAGGGATGAGGACAAAGAGTCATAAAGATACCCATACATTTAGGAGAAAGTAGGCTATATGTTCTTTGCTGAACATCTTGTTGCAAAATGTGAAAAGTAGGCTAAAAATCTGGTAACTACAAAACCATGCGAAGTTGAGAATTTTAAACAGACTTTTCTCGCGATTTAACCATCCAAACGTAATATAACTTGGTACAGCAAATGGGTATGCACATTGTAATGCACTGGCGTCTAATATATTTCAATTGTTTACCTAGCCTCAAAATGGCGGCTGTGCGAAATATTACACTGGCATTCTATATCACTGAAAGTATTACTGATATCACCCTGAAATTTTGTAAGGTGATAAAGGGCACTGTTACAAGTTATCTATGTAACTTTCAAAAACCTGTAAAGTACAAAACGAACATGGCGGCCAAGCGAATTTGAAACATTTTAATAGACTTTTCTCGCGATTTAAATATCTGAGCGCAGTGAAATGTGGTACAGTAAATGATTATATACCTACATATTGTAATGCACTGGAATCTAATTTAGTTCAATTGTTTACATAACCTAAAGATGGCGGCTGTGCGAAATTTCAAAATTAAGTTTTTATTTCTTGTGTCGTAATCATGCGATCAAAGTGAAAGTTTGAATAACGAAGCTATGCAATCATTTTCCTTTAATGGTACATAACTCTATGGCCTATGCATACAGTATAACAATCCAAAATGGCGACCATCCGAAATATTTAGGCAGTTCTCAATATCTCCGAATCTTTTAGAGCAATCAAACTGAATTTTTATATGTTCATACAGGCTATGAACATAGTTCACCCATAGGACTTTCAGTAACCTGGTGAGCACAAATCCAACATGGCGGCGACGCGAAGTATAAATATTTAAAAGGCCGTTTCTCGCGATTTAACCATCCAAGTGCAATTAAACTTTGTACGTTAAATGCTTATGCAAAATGTTAATCCACTGAATCTAAAGGCAGCTGTGCGAAATTTTAAAATCTCGTTTTTAGCCTATTTTTATTTTATGAAAACAATAGGCTTATGAGATCACCTTTTGTCCGTCTGTGCGTATGTGTGTGTGTGTGTCCCTCTCATAAATTCTAAACGCTGGAGCGATTTCAATGAAACTCGGTAAGGTCATAGCAACATATCGGCCGACCCCGACCGTGCCCTTCGAATTTTATTACGTCACACCAATCCAACATGGCGGCTGTGTGATATATTTAACCATCTTTCAATATCTTCGAAACTATTACTGATATCACCCTGCAATTTTGCACTGTGATAAAGGGCACTACTGGAAGTTCATCTATCGGACGTTTTAAAACCTGGTAACTACAAAACCAACATGTCGGTTAAGCGAATTTGATACTTTTAAATAGACTTTTCTCGCGATTTAACCATCCAAACGTAATGAAACTTGGTACAGACAATGTATATACACATTGTAATGCACTGGTTTCTAATTTAGTGCAATTGTTTACATAACCTCAAAATGGCGGCTGTGCGAAATATTTCACTGGCATTATATATCTCCAAATGTATTACTGATATCACCCTGAAATTTTGTACGGTGATAAAGGGCACTGCTACAAGTTTATCTATGTAACTTTCAAAAACCATTAAAGTTCAAAACGAATATGTAGGCCAAACGAAGTTGAAATATTTTAATAGACTTTTCTCGCGATTTAACCATCTGAGCGCAGTGAAATGTGGTACAGTAAATGATTATTCGTTTTGTAATGCATTGGCATATAATTTAGTTCAATTGTTTACATAACCTCAAGATGGTGGCTGTGCGAAATTTCAAATTTAAGTTTTTATATCTTGTGTCGTAATCATGCGATCTGAGTGAAAGTTTGAATA